>JAUDJH010000021.1:0-5000000 GCA_036320925.1 Automeris io | reverse complement strand
TTAAATGTTTTATTATGATATGAGATAATATCCATTTCACAGCTGATGGTGACCCATCGCAATTATAAAGAGGTGCAAAATTTATTGAGTAATAATAGTCATGTCTGTATATTTCTATACACATATCTTCCTGTTTCGTTCAAAGGACCCAATATCATAGAAAGATGTGATCTCATTGGCAGATTTTTCCACAGATTATTTTCTAAAGCACTTTTTGCAGGAGTAGAACTGCCAATAAACCAATCACTGTCTCACGTCCTTATCGGAAAAGAGAAAAAAGTATTAATTCGTCTCGATTTGACCTAATTCATCTATGTCGGTTAATGGCTTTCTACTTTTTACTATCGGTCATTAGGTTTCTAATCCGTTCTCGAAATGTCAACACTTGTTTAAGCTAATGTTAAGTATAGCCTGGATATTACGTATCCATTTGTTTTATTATCCATTTATTATACCTGTAGTTCAAATCAAAACTCGTAGAGTTCGACAGGTTATAAGAGAAGATAATTAAGTAAATCATAAATGACTTCTGAGATTACTCTGTTTTTTTTTCCATTAACAAGATTATTATTTTTAAATTGAATCAAAAATCTGTCGGCCCTACCTTGGATAAGCAATGTAAGCAGCTATACTTTTTACCGACTTCATTTCTATATATTTTGAACGTTACCACTAGGAAGTTGTACCTGCAGTTAATGGCAATGTTACCCCTGTGACAGATGATTACAATATTTTCAAAATACAATTTTAAAACTGAATTTTAATTTAATGGTTTTCCCTTTGAATTTGTTTTTGTCTGATTTATGTCATCAATTTTTGTTATAAATATTTGTCAATTTTATTAACATTCTTATTTGTAAAATAGTCGCTATAACATTAGGAATTAATAATTACAATATTATATTTATTGTAATTTTTAAAGTGGAAAAAACATTGTAATGTTTTCAACGATCATAACTTTATGTTAGATAGAATTGAATAAATATTCTGTTTTTAATAAACGTAGGCTCTTCCAATTGACTGATGCAATACTGCTCAGTAAAAAATCCGCCGTTGACTTTTGTCAACATGGCGCTATTTGGGATTACTGGTCAGTCCCTGCTACAATTTGTCCTCCAGTTTTTAGGACATTTGCAGAGCAATACGAAAACAGTAACTGTCAGTTGACTTCATCTCTTGACAACTCTGCGCTGTTCTTGCAATTGTTTTGACCGAACTTTATGAAAAACATTTAGTATTTTGAATTCTAGAGGAAAACAGATTAAAAATGTATGTACTGGAATATTTCTATGTGGGTAAATCTTTATCAATGAAAATGGGGCCTACGTGTATAATTAATGTTCTTATAACGATATATGGGCATTAATATCTGTATTTATAATTTGCTAAGTCGGTATGGTATATAAACAACAAAATAATGTTATTAAGTTAGTTTCATAAATATTTAGCTTACCTTAGAAGCGAAGTTGCTTGCTTATATTTAACAAAATAAGGGACTACTAGTTTATTACTGTTTATAAAAAAACTTTCTTAAAATTCCTACACAAGATATGAACAACAGATCCATCAACTCAGAAATTTGACGCAGAAAGAAAATACCTTTCCAATAAACGAACTGTGAAAACCAAAACAATTAAGGTGCTTATTTACATTTTTGTTTCCGACAAAAACATATCCTTTATAACTGTATTAAGAGCATTGAAATATTTCAATGAAAAATGTACTTTAAAGCCTTATTTACTAGATCTAAATTATTAAAAGAGAAGTGAAACATCGCGATTTATTGTGTTGAAATATTTAGGTAATTTTTTGCTATTTTATATTCACTGGAGAATTGAGAAATATATAAAATAAAGCATAGTTTAATTATCAAAAAAGCAATTGTTATTGAAATAAAATGGTTTGATGCAGAAGAATGAAATATTTTAATATCGTTTGAACTGGGTTTGTAATTGAGTGCGACAGTCGGCTTACCAAAATACCTCTTGAAATATATAAATTTATTGGCAGACAGTATGTCGATCGACATTCATTAGACAATCGCATCTCATTATCTCCTTTTACTTTTATTCCATGTAATTACTAATCAGATACTCCAACAAATATTATTATTATTTATATTAGTTAAAATTGAAACAGGAAAATAATAGTTTTATTATTAATTGCGTTGATAATGTCTATTTAATTGTCATTTACAATGGATTAGTTTTATTTCATAGCGTGTTTGCTGTAATTAATGAACATAATATTTTTTGTATAACGTAATTAAGGTTATTAACAGGAGTTATAGTAATATTTGTGTAAAGACTGTATATTGTTGTACCTGATCTTTTGTATCTATTGTATAAGGCCCAGGGCAGGCCTTGTATGGAATACTGTTCGCATCTCTGGGATGGTTCTGCCCAGTTCTTGCTTGATACCCTGGATAGGTTGCAGCGTAGGGCTGTCCGCATAGTGAACGATCCAGACGTTTCTGAACATCTTGAATCGCTCCAATTGCGTAGAGATGTTGCCTCATTAAGTGTTTTCTACCGTCTGTATTATGGCGAGTGTTCTGAAGAGTTGTTTAACCTTGTTCCACCCTCTCCTTTCCTGAATAGAACCACGCGCGCGGGTTTGCGGTGTCACAGCTATACGGTATCTCACATCCCGGCTAGGACTAAGAAGTTCTCTAACTCCTCCTTTTGCCGTGTCGTTGGGCTGTGGAATGGTCTTCCGGCGGTGTTCCCACTATCCTATTATATGGGATCCTTTAAGCGTAACGTGAAGAGATATTTGTGCAGGCAGGCATGATCGCTGCGAATACCGATGGGTTTTTTCTTACCTTTTGATAGTCGTTGGCGTTTTTTTGGACTGCACCATGCTTACCATCAGGTTTGGTGCAGTCACTGTGCCGTGTCAGTGTAAAATATATATATATTAATG
Organism: Automeris io; assembly: GCA_036320925.1. Lineage (NCBI taxonomy): Eukaryota > Metazoa > Arthropoda > Insecta > Lepidoptera > Saturniidae > Automeris > Automeris io. The sequence continues at coordinate 4,997,075 of JAUDJH010000021.1, read as the reverse complement.
TACATGTTATAATAAATTTCTTCATACTTATGTAGATAAAAACCACATTATAATAAGCAATAATTAATCTAAAGTCTTTTGCATTACGACCTTAGAAATATCACAAATAGTGCCTTTGACCAAGCTATGTATATTGTTATTTTAATTCTGGTTTCAGTGAACGTTTTATAAATAATCTAGACTAAAAGCTTTACCGGAATATCCGATAAGCTCGTTTCATCTGCCCCCGACGCGGACGGTTCCGGTACGACCGACTATTTAAAATTTTCCGTTGTTTTAAACAATTTATCATATTCATCGAGTAACAAGCACAATTGAATATGAATATGAAAAGGAAATTAAATATAAATTGTATGTGACAGTACAATTTCATAGCCAAAGGACTTTTGGAAGAATTTATTTCAATGGGTAGTCGTTTTCGTGGAATGACAGGTAAACGCGAGGCGGATGTGACGAACAAAATTGAGATTCAATTTTGTTATGGATATTTTCTGATTCATATTCGTTTACAAGCTTAAATTGAATAAGTTATTATTTCTTGTTCAGAAAAATTAAAGGTTGGGTATGGATAAATATATATTTTTTTAATGCTAATGATTGTTACCTGATATGGACAAATGTTTGCCTATAGTCGATTGGCGCATCTAAGTGTAGTATTCTAATTCCGTGCTACGAGGGGTTGGGTTCTATTCACACACTGCACAATATAAGGAAGAATCAGAGAGAATATACCGGGACTTCTTTATATCTTTATAGACTTTTTTACCTCCTTCCACACATTAATTTTTTCATGTCATCTTGCTGAATGCATCTATTTACTCTTAATTTTATCTTATGGCAATATCCCTTTTGCCCCTGATGCAAAGAGTGATGTTTATAGTGTGTCTCTTAAACAGAGCAACTACCAGATTTTCTTGCCGGCTCTTCTCGGTAGATTCTGCTTTCCGAACTGGTGGTAGATTCGTTTTACTTTTTTTTGACGTTTCTAAATTGTCTGGAAGTAGGTCTACTTGAATAAAGTTATATTTCTTTCATTTATTTTCTTTAATTCCTATTGTAATAATACTTTATACTTTACGCTATTTCATGTCATTTGGGCTTGAGACTCTGCGCAACCATAGGGCTAACCCTCGATAAATAAAGCATGATTGAAGGTAGTGTTCAATTGCTTAAGAATGGAAGGTCATGGGCACATTTTGGCTGGCTTCAGCTTGTCGTGTACTGGGCTCAGCACGTGTATCTGTATTTTTTACATGCCGAGAGAGATCTTCATTTATGGTATATTCAACGCGGCAGGATGACGGTGACTGTAATTGTTCTCCTGGGAATTGCAGTGTTTGTTTGGACAGCATTGTATATAACAATCAGGTTTAATGTATATAGTTACTTTGCTCTGCTACTATAAAAAGATATACATTGAATTGCAAAACGTTTTAAATTAAAATTTCAACACCGTGCTTTAAATTGTTAAAATGCTTAAACGAATACACCTCTGTCTGAATTAAAATTAGCTGTCGCCCGGAATTGCTGCCGCGGGAAATCCGCCGGTCTCCAGTCCAGCCCAATGTGACCGCAAGCCGAACTCTAAAATCAGGATGCTGGCGGCTTTGGAACGAATTTTTTTGCGGGGAAACCAGTTGGCAAGCCTTTGCGGACCCTGATACCGTTTCAAGCGTTTAAAATTTCAGAATGCACAAATACGGAATGGCAGATTAACGACCTGTTTCATTTCAGACGTGCGGATTAGAAGGGTCTCTAATAAATTATTTATTTCAAGCATATGCTGTCATAAAAAATATTAGAAAATATATGTAAGTGATGTCAAATTAGACAGGATTATACTTGGTGTTTCTTTACGTGATCGTATGAGTCACTGGCGTAGACTAGCAGATTAGAAAGTTAAAGTGGTAGTGAGTAGAAAACATAGTCCGTAATGAGGATTTCCGTTGGAGCTGGAAAGTTCTAGAGTATCTACTCCGTACTAGCGCAGTGTGAAACGTTCACTTACAAAGTGGGCAGATGACCTAAACCGCCGACTTTTGACTAGCTGCTCTAGAAAATATTAGGTCCTTACATATGAAATTGGCGTTTTGTATGGGAGGAACAAAAAGTCGAATATTTTTTAATATAATATATTTAATTAATCAAAGTATGAACCATTATTTGCTATGCACTTTTGCCATCTCATAGGTAGTTCATTGATCCCTTTACTAAAAAAACCAGTCGGACGGGAATCAATAAAATCTTTGAAGGCGATTTGGACTGCCCCATCGGAGTTGAATTTTTTCCCTTGCAAGAAGTTATCCAAATTTCGAAAAAAATGGTAATCTGTTGCCACGGCGGAACTCGTACTCGTAAATAATGCGATATTTTAAGTTTTCCATTTTGTAAAATGAGTGACGCAAACAGAAAAAAACAGAAGAAAAAAACAAATGAATGACGATCATCGAAGCACAAATACATGAGTCTATAGCTGTACAAATTTGAATTTGGAATTCCTTACCAAAGAGGAGAAATTTGTGATTAAAGTGGCCAGTACGAAAAACGCCAATTTCATATGTAAGGACCTAATATATTTATTTCTGCGTCATAATCAGATTATACAGTCACGTGCATAGGGTATTTGAACAAGGTAGGCCTAATTCGCGTAATTAATTTGAATATTATATAGAATAGATGTAAATATGAATATTTACTATTTCTTGTTTCGATTTAAGTAATTTATTTCATACTTATTTATTGTAAGGGCATGCACTGCTTTTATGCATGTATGGAATAAAAAAATGGAAAATGTGAAAAAAAACGGGGAAAATTATTCATCCTTGAGGGCTTCCATTGCGTGCGCTGCGAAAACGGTTCAAGATACGAAAAATATATGTATGAAAGAATTATTCCTCTTAAAATGATCTAAAAAAATGTACCCGACAGTATATGTCTATCTTTTAAGATTAAATCCCAAAAACCGTTTTTATAGCAATAAAATTTGGTTGAAATTAATGCATTATTTGTTATGAATTGTATCAACGTAATGATATTAATCTTTATCCAAATAAATGTGTTGTTGATTAAGAGTATTTAATTGTGAATAAAATTGTCTTTGACATCAATTAATTTCAATGAACATCTTAGAAGATATTACAAAACTTTATATAGCAAAACAGCGTTTGCCGATCAGCTAGTTTTTTTAATAAATTAATTGTATAATTTTTAAACCTTAAGTAAACAAATACGGCACACTCTTAATCGCGGTCTAAAAGAGGCAATTGTGTTAGTAAGTACAAGGACTGTATTATGTTTTTATGTCATATAGCAATGAGTAAAACTCCGTAGCGTAGACTCTAATAAAGCATAGGGCATAATGCGTCCGCTATCTCACAATTGACAGCTAAGTAATGAGATGAGGCAGCAGATGTATTCAACGAGATTTTTTCTTTTCTATTGTATTTACTCAATGAGCTAAAAATTAAATGAACGCTATAATATTAATTACTGATTTATTCGTGTGAATAATAAAAAAAAACTCTTTAGCTTGTAGGAAGTGGATATTTTTGTACCTACTTGGCAAAGTGATTACATCGCATCTAATATTATATTAAATAAAACTTAGTCGAAGATCGGTTCTGTCGAGAAACTGGATAACTTCCATCGGAATATGCCGTAATTATGCTAGCTAGCACAAAAATATATAACAGGAAGTTGAGTATAGCCTAAGTATTCGCAATGCTAAGTCCAAGATGACGGATTTGGGGAGATACTTTTTATTTTGATATTAATAAAATAATATAATTAGCAATTTTTGAGTAAAATGCAAACAAATTCAAAGCAAGGGGTATACATCTCAGCCTAAGTTCACCTTTTAAACTTTTTTCTTACCCGGGCTGGACAAAGTGACTACAGTGCACCTGGTGGTAAGTACAGTGTAGTCCAAATACGAAGCGTATTCTTTGATAGTTCAAAGGACGGAAATCCATTGATAGTTTCCATCGTCATGTCGGCCCACATCTACCACGACTAAAGGTCTCTAGGTGTATGAGTTACTGGATATACACAAGCTGCTCCCGAAACGCGACTGGTCAAAGCGAGCCACTATAATAGTCTTTACATTCGTGTATTGAGGCTGTGATCCAGTGTGGGCAACTCAAACACCATAAAAATTTTTTCAAAAGCAAATCTTTCTGTTGGCAAAGAAATCTACTATTAATATTATTTCGAGATGCGCATGGATATAATAACTTCAGAAGAGTTTTGTTAACTTGTATTATTACTCAAAACCGATTCGTTTTTCTTTTATAATTTCGATTCTACAGGAAAGGAAGGAAATAATCTTCAAAGCATGATTGAATAGCGCTATTTCTTATTCAAGAAATACAATTAAATGTTAAGCTACGATTTCGTCTTCGATATATCTTCAAGCGCAATCAAGCTTAAGTTAACGGAAATAAATTGTCTAATCGTATCGCTTTCGAGGTATATTGGAGATAGAAGAAGAGATAAAAAACAAATTACTTGCTTAATTATGCGTTTCAAGAGAAAATGCGGAGACTATTTAAAAAAATAGTACTATTAAAACGACTTTTTCTTGAATTCCATAATCATACAAAGATGGTTCTTTATCATATCAGTCGTGTGACTTCCACTGCTGGACATAGGTTTTACCCTATTTATTTATTTTTATTTTTTTTTTTCGACAGGATATGGGTTTATGGCCGGGAACTGCCTTCACAACTAACCCGGGCGAGAGGGCGAACACTATGGAGTTCAGCCGGCAAATTTATGGATTGGGTGGCAACGCAAGGACTCCCCTGTGGCTACGAATCTCCACTTAGGCCGTCAGCCAAAATACGAAACCTAATGGTGATCTACCAGCGTTTCGGAAAGAACTACCTTGAGAAGAGACGCTGAAAGAAACTCAAGGCTGCGTTGGAGTGGAAGCTTCCTCTTATGTTTTCCAGAGAGACTAGTCGAAAACAGTTTGAATTCAGCGTCGGCCTGCGATCTGGATTATCTCATCTGCCCATCTTGTAGGTGGACAAACCACACTGCGCTTGCTAGTACCTGGTCTCCAGTAAAGAACTTTCTAGTTTCATAGGCCATCCTCTTCACAAGCTGTGTCCTTCCAGTTGAAACTTCAATCTACTAAGGTCGAGATTTATAGATGCTATTTTGACTTTGCTCTGCAAAGCTCTCCAAAAATAAATTCGTTTTGATAAAAAACTGAATATATAATAGGAGTTTTAGTATGGCCATAGTGTTTGCAGAGCCAAGTTCATGTTGACAAAATCGGTGACTTACCAAACCCTTTGGCATTCATTGAGTAATATAAATTGTAATGTTTAAATAGTCTAAGCAACCTTAAAGTTACGTCTATAAATCCCGGTCTTTGTCTTTGGACTATGTCGATGACTTCCGTTCGATTACGGATTTCTTCATTTCTGATTTAATCACGTAGAGAAATACCAAGTATAGATAGAAGCTATGGAAAGCCATAGCTTACTGAAAATGAATTATACTTAACTTACATTTCAAATATATTAGTTTATGGAAGGGTTGAGGAGTGTACCGGCAAACTTTTATTTAAATACAATATTTTCCTTCATAATAATGACACATTAAAAACATATTTATTAGAAGCAAGTAAACATATAAAGTAGAAATTTTATTTTTATTTTTTACAATATTAAGGGCGGCCAGTGGCCAACACACTACAAAACAATAAAAAATAAATCGAAAAAAAAACAGTACGTTAATGTGTTGCGCCGTTTGATGCCACCACATCGTGTATTAAAAACATAAAAAAATGCGAAACTACAAATAATTAAAATGTTTAACTTTATCTCTGAACTCTCATTATAGATCATTCACCTCGTGAAATTCGATCAACCGTCACAAAAATACTTAAAACGAAAATATCAGGCACAGAAGTGCCGAAACCCTTACCGTGGTAATTTCTCCAGAGAACAAACAATAGAACTTAGCAACTTCTCACATCACTTAGGAAATATTCATTACGTTGAAAGGTTCCGTAGCATAATGCTTATTCAAGGTACTCTATGCATTAATATTGATCAAGTTAGAATCACGGTTGCCCTTGTATTGTTATATGTACCTACCCGTATATATTTTGTAGGAAATGTCGGCATGACCTTGTCATAATTTCCTTTTCCTCTTATTTGCTTTTGTAATGAAAGTATGATTTGCGTTGGCACTGCGGTTATTCCAGTTTTTTTTTAATTTATTCTCATTGTAGAAATACAAATTCCTTGTACAAATAATACACGTTATATTATAAAGTATACCTTATTCCTTGGTATATATTAACCGAAGGAATTTAGTAAAATGTGAAATCAATGATATACAAGTAACACGAACATTCGACACGATTTGTATTTTAACTATTGGTCTCGAGAGATATTCATATCCTCAATATGCTCTATAACTTATAGTAAGCACAGTATTTATTTTTATTTTTTACAATATTAAGGGCGGCCAGTGGCCAACACACTACAAAACAATTAAAAAAATTCGATTAAAAAATGTACATTAATGTGTTGCGCCGTTTAATTCCACCACATCGTATTACCATAGTATTTTAAGACAACAATAAATTTGTTTTTTACACTGGCTCGACAACGTGGCTACAGTGTACCTGATGGTAAGTACAGTGTAGTCCAAAAACGAGAGCGACCATCAAAGAATTGCAGTCTCCGTCGTCATGTCGACCCACATATATCACGACTGAAGGTCTCTAGGTATATGAGTCACTGAATATACGCAAGCTAATCCCGAAACGCGACGGGCAAAAGCGAGTCATTATGACGGTCTTTACACTGGTGTACTGTGGTCATGACCTAGTTCGAGCAATCACCCTACCACCAAAATTAATTCATATTGTTAATATTAGTTTTAACACTATTTTTATGTTATTTACTTTTATAAAATATATTTTAGGAAATAATATTATTCAATAGTATTTACTGAAAATATGTGGTTCATTAAAGATATTTATATCGTAGGCATAATAAGCGGCCAAATTTGAAGTTTTTTGTTTTGTTATACATAATACAGTGATAAATGAAAATCTGTTTCTCCCGAACAATAGAGATATCGAAACGTCCAAAAACTCAAACAGATAACGCTAAGTCCTTGAACTCCAAAAATCCAAATGTACAAAGAAACTATGCCCTGTATACGATTTTATATACATAATCGTGGACATGCGTATTGGCCACTTAGAGGAACCGAAGCACGAATCTTCTTCACCACAACGGAGCGAGCGAACGGATTTCGATTTTAAAGTAATGACGTTTCGGTTCTACATCAGTCCGACTGTGGAACGAGCAAGCGCTCTATGTTGGGCGGAGGCTTGACTCGAGGGGGACTCAGTTGGAAACGCGCCGTGTTAGGGGTAGTGACGCATTTCTGGCCCCGTCGGTACATAATCACTGATCAAAACCTTCCGAGATGACCTTAAAATCCATCCGATAAGACCCTAGTTTAAAATGTCAGTGTTATTAAAAAAACAGTTCGATTTAATTTACTTTACCGTTTTAATACCGGCTGTAAAAAGTATAATAATCAACTTAAAGAACCTGTCATTTAACAATACATTATCATTGAATATTTAATAACAGACTGATATATAGTGTTAATATTAATGGAGTTTTGGTGTTGTACAATTGTAGACAAATCTATATATAATTACGTATTTAATAAGTGATTGCTTTGTAAGATAATAATTAAATGGATGCGCTTTATGCCAAAGTGCATTTTCAATGGCTGTGATATAAATATTTGTCACTGGGTAAAAAAATTACTTTATTGCGCTTTAATTTCGTTATATTTGACTCTTTATTTAAAAAGAAACGTAAATATATTTGAAAATATAAAGTCGCATAATATTTTTTTTCTCTCGTTTAAAACAACAATTTCAAAAATGTTTAAGTACTTAGCTTTAAAACCATCTAATGTTAATTTTACAGAAGCCAATAGCGTTCATTCCATAAATGCATAAAGCATTGCATGCCCTTACGATAAATAAGTTTGGAACAAATTCCTTTGATTTAAATAAAAAAAAGGAACCCTTTATATTCATATCTATTTTATTTTCACGCCATCTATCTTCCCTATGAAAGTAATATAATATTTATTATCATTATATAATATTCAAATTTATCATGTGAATTTGCCTACCCAGTGCCAATACCATATGCACGTCACTGCCAGAAGTGTATGTATAAACCATATCGTTATTAACATATTCCGTTATTAAACTCATAATAATAAAAAATAAAATACTTGTGATATCGTAACCTAGGGTCTAATTTGGCACTCTAACGCGACCTGAGGACTTAGGCAAAATGACATTTGATGCATAAGGCTAGTATGAAGTGTATGGGATTGACATAAGCTGTCGAAATGTCACGTTGACATATTACTTTTTCCTAGGCTGAGATTTATAGATGCTACTTTGACTTTGCTTAGACTTTACTCAAATATTACAATTTTATTTTATTATTGAATTAATGTCAATGTATATGTTAACTTATAGATTTTCTCAACTTTGACTTTGCTCTATGAATACTTAGGCTATCTTCAAACTCGTGTTATATATATAGTCTTTTTATCTAAGACGATCTTATTTCCTGAGCAACGGATAATGACATTTAATCATCGATAAAGTTACTAGAGTAGTGAAAAACTTACAGGATTGATATATGTTTCGAAATATCCAATGTTTACATAATTTTTTTTTTAATTTATTAAGCAATTACTCCCACGGCATATACCATGGACTTGATTTGCAATAAAACTAATAGTAAAAAATTTCAATGGCAATCATAATAAATTGCTACTTACAATAATATTGAAAGAAAACAATATTGAAATCAGATATAGCTTTTCACAACTTCTACTTACTTATTATCTTCTCTTCTCTTTGCTTATGTTATGTCAATTCCATAGATTTTACATTTCTTAGCAGCAGTTTCGTTGAATAAATGTTATTGTATCTACACCTCCTGGTTAGATATAAAACTCTTATGACATAATCGCACAGGCAATCTTTATGCAGTACTAAAACAGTGTAACTGAAGCCAATCCTTAACAAATTACATTATAAAACAAGGTCGTACCCATATTTTTATGCTTCATTGTATTTTATAGGATCACCACACACCAATTAGCGCTGTACCCACTTTAGTGACCGTAAAATATTTCTGTTCACTTACTACGACCGCGGCCTACATTTTTATGACTTCGTCTATGTGGAAAATAAATGACTAGTTGAAAAATGTTGAATGCATCTATATATATGCTGTGTTATTACCATATTTTTTGAAGAAACAGGGTAATTTTGCTTTTGTTACATTATGACGTTATGTTACCAGTGGTGTGCATCTCATAGAAACATAAAAATCATTATCTTGTTACACTTTGATATTTAATAGATACATATATTAACTTATTTCATTGAATTTAAATTTTGAGAGTCGCAATCTGGTAATTACCAGATTTTAAGTTATAATTATATAATAATATATAATATATTTAATAATAATAACATGTTTAATATATTTATGTAATAAATGTCTTAGTATAAAAAGTAATGCCACTGATTGTTGCGGGTTTAGCAGGTGTGCCTGCCTTTAAAACAGTCTTATTTTAATCTTATCTTAATATTTCAAGGCCACAGAATTAAGTAATTGTTGTATCAAGTAGTGTTGTACTTATATCAGTGACTGCTACAAAGTTAAAAAAAAACAATAGAACAAAGAATGTTGCTCCACATTGATCCGTGCATTTTGTACGAAGGCTATCCTTTTATTTATTTTTTAATTATATATCAATACCTAAGTTGAAGTTATGATACAGCATCATTCCAAAGCTTTGGCTTATCGCCCCATTTTTAATTCTAAGAGAATTTGTCAGTTTACCTTATCTACTTACTTCAAATAAAATGAAAAAATGAAATGAAGTGAAATGTATTTAAATCGCCACAAACTAACAAAAAACTAAAAATTAAAATGCATTAACACAAACAACATACAAAACATATAAACATGGCGGAAATGGGACCTCCATCAGCTTAAAGCCACAGAAGAAGTCTGCAGCACTGATTTTCGTGAAGGGTCCCAGGGTAACCAGGTCGTGTTACATCTTATTAGAATTATCTATAAGCATAAAAATACAATTAATTGGAGTACGTAATAAATCAATTCATGTAGATACTGCATTTATATGCTGATATGAAATGTAACATTACATTCAAATTATAGGAAAACAGTATAACATTGTATGCTTGTCATTTACACGAATGGTTTTTCATTGTCATAATCCTAATAATAACAGTATAATAGGTCAATGGGTAACTCTGCTTGTTATAACGAAGGGCTCAGATTTAAGCCCCTGTACCGGCCAACTTTAATGTCAATTAAGAGGTTTATTGTCATAGTTTATATATTTTAATAAGTGCATATTAAATGCCAGCCCATAGAAAAATTATTAATTTATTTAAATAACTTTTTTTTTATTCTGTCTTGTCACAGTAACTACACTATGCCTGATAGAAAGCATGGTGCTGTCCAAAAAACGACAACGACTATCAATAACTTACATATATCCTGTTTCATAAAAGAAAACCGAGATAGATACTATACTATATATAGTATTATTATTATTATTCCTTTCTTGTGGCTTTTCTACTGGTGTTTGACCAATGTGATTTTGCCAAAGTCAGCGTTTTGATTTTGACTTTAATATTCGAGGAAGGTTGATCGGTGTTTGCTAATTTTAATTATATTGAGATTGTCCGGTAGAAGTACCTAAAACAAAAAAACCGACTAACTACAACAAAATACACATCACAAACATAAAAAAGTTATTAATAAGACAGGAACAAGAACAAGGACACAACACAAATCATGACGTAAATAATTTACACAAGGAACCAACACAATTATAATTATAATTTTATTTTATACTGACTTATATATTTTAATAATATATATGTATATATATATAAAGGGAGTATCTACACTATATATAGTAGTATAGTTAGTTACTAGTCAATTTAGTTTGTCAAGTAAAAGATACTTGTCAAAAAATCAATACATTAAAATTGTTACTAATATAATTAGCTTACAGCTTTGAATTGCTTTCGAGTCTGGGTCATCGGAATGCTGTTGAAAGCACGCTTACTATGGTTCATTGATTTGACGTCAATATAACCTACGCATAACAAAGCTAATGTTGTACCTCGTATGTATTGTATTCAGAGATGAGCAAAATATAATCTGATTAATGATTAACGATTGCAACTTGTAGTCGGAATTTTAATTTTGTTGCTCTGTAATCATGATTAAATCCTTTCAAAACATTAAGGAGTCATAAATGTGTATGCATTTGAGGATTCCATAGTGTTTAGATGAGCAAAATGCAGTCATATGAAATGAGTCATAAAACGCAAAATGTAATCGTAATTGTTTTTCATCAGTCTGATGACAATTTGCCCATCTATGATTATATTATTTATTTTTTAATTTTTGCACGTTTAGCTGGTAATCAATATCTGTGAAAACTCTGCGGAGTAATCCAGATCAACCATCTCATCGAACATTGAAAATGGACCTGGATTTGCCACGTTCATTTTTTTTTTATTTATCATCATCCCGATTGTATATTGGCGGAATGGCAGTCGGTGGTTTGCTTATACTGGTTTAAACCCCAAGGTGAATACTTTTTCGCATTGGTGGGTACTGAAGCACTCGCTGGGTCCTCGGAAGCGTCTGCATCCCGAGGCCCTGCGACGGCGAAGAGTAGGCAATACTTGTATCCCGCTGGTTTTAGTCGGTGCAAGTCTGACACACCAGAGGAGTGGCCCTCATTACTACCCTGACGGTCCGAAGGGATTTCCACCGGGTTAACAAAAAAAAAGGGTACTGAAGGACTTGTAATCAAATGTCCACAGCTGACCAAAGACATTCTAAAAAAGACGCCCATATACCCAAACAGGCTCTAGATTGAAGTGCCTAGGATTCTAGAAAACGTAGTCGTCTCAGACAAACCTGAAGACAAGGTCCTGGCTGAGCCGAGGGACATTGGTCGGACGTGCAGTGAGCAGAAATGTGAAGTGCTCTGCTCTAGATAGTTGCCATACGACAGTATATATTTAATAATGAGCTGGAGTTGCAGTGAGTTAGCCCCATATGCCATAAAACTGATTATCGCTGAAGCAGGCGAGTTCTAAAGTTGTGACCGCGAATTGGCAAATGCAGTATGGTCGCTCCCTTGCAAGACGAAGCTACGACTTGCAAAGAGTTGTCGCCAATTCCAAAACGTAATGTCTTTGGCCTATGGCGTTTCTGGTTCATGTACATGGAGATATCATACACGTTGAGATATTGTGTGATAGCAAAATTAGACCGCATTATTATGGATTATATCAATGTACTCTAGTCTTTTACTGTTTAGCACCGTCGGAAATAAACTACACTTACCATTATATACGGTGTAGTCACTTTCACTATAAACAAGGCGGTTGTCATAAATATTCAAGATATCATTTACTTTTATGATGATTTCGAGATATACTTTTCATAAAATATAATGGATAAAGTTGGATGGCGTAAAACGAATTCTTTGTTAATACCACGTGTAATCTCCCGATATTTTTATATTTATAAAGTCCAATTTAAACGTTTACCTTTAAATAAAAACATTGTACTTAGCTCCTACCGATTTTTTTTAAGTGGTTTGATTTCTTTTTTTTTATTTATTTACACCATTTGCGCTTAGTAAATACATATGTATATAAACATTAATATCTACAATAAACAGTAAAAATAATTGCTTTTAGGATGTAGTGTAAAGCGTATTACTAACATTAAAAAGTTACTGTATAACTAAATAACCTAACCAATTTCTTTAAAAAAATCTAAACAAAGTATTATTTATAGAAAAATATATTTAAAAACATTACGAGCTTACAATATTTAATAGTTTATAAAGATTTTTCATTTTGTGTTATTTGTCATTTTTGTATAAAATAAATTTTATCTTTTTCCTATTTTCTATCGCCCAATTCTTAAAGAAATATCTAAAATAAGTTTAATAAAATTCATAGAAACTTATGCAAACTTAACATTATGCAAAAGTCTCTACAAGAGCATATTAAAACATTTTACACGTTATTTGAGTGCGTCCACTGAAAATAACTATATTATTTGTGAATAATGTGAAAATATAATGTACCTATGCTATTGTACGGTTTATTACTTTTTTCACCTACTTGGAGGATAACTTACACATAAATAGAAGTGGGTCAATAGTTCAAATCAAGCTTTATTTAATTTAATGCAATTTGGAAATGTATCTGTTAGTAACTGCATTAACATTTGTAATATTTATTAAACTATTTATTTAAGTACCATAGAGTTATAATATACTATAATATTTATAAAGATTAAATGTTTTCCAAACGATTCTTCAGATACCTCAGTTCTTTTGAAATTTTTCTGTTTGTAGAAATGCGTTGCTTGTTAGTAATACATTTAAATGATAAAAAATACATGTTTAAATAAAATATGATGACCAAAATAGATCAAAATATTTAATGAATACCCTTTAATGCCTTAAGTAAAGTTTTTATTGTTCTAGGCATACAATAAACAGTTTTTATAACAACGCCTCTCAGCATCCATTTTATTTATTTTTTCATTCCGTCACGAGCCTTATTTATTTGCAACTGATTATAATTTAAAAATCTTTTCTATTAGCTAATTATGTCCTTTAACAATAATAAAGACACCCGACAGTTAAGTTTCTATAAACCAATGCAGACGTTTCCGTCTGTGACCTATATTTTATTATTCCAGCATGAATATGCAAGGACGAATCAATCATTTCTCTTGTGGATATGACAAATATTCTCTATTGTTATTACAGTATCGTATAATTTATTTGAATGGTAAAAATATTTCGTTTATTTAGAATATTTTAATATATTTTCATTGAATATATTTTAAACGTAGTCTGCAGCTTTGTTCACGTTGTGCTTATTAAAAAAAGTCAGTGGGAACTAAAACAGTACATAAAAGTTTAATCTGTCCCTTGCCTATCAGCTGAATCCGGTTGACTCCGTGCAACCCCGAGCTATCCGCATTGTCAATAATCCTGAACTAACAAAACCGTTTAGAACCCCTAAGTCTACGCAGAGACGACACGTCTCTATGTGCGTTCTACCGTTTATGCAATGGAAAGTGCTCTTAAGGACTATTCAACCTTGTATCTTTAGCGACATTTCAAATGCACACTATTCACCGTTGATCGTTAGTGCATCTCTACACTTTAAAGGCTTACAGAACAACGCAGCGGTACTCTAGAACATTTTTGTCGTTAGCTTTGGAGCTATGGAATGGGATGCACAGGTTCTGTTTTTCCCTAGAGCTATGATTTGGAGTTTTTCAGGAGAGCAGTGAACAAGGTCCTTCTTAGTCGGCAAGACAATAACAACGCTCCTTGTGTTACTTATGTCTTTGTGTTGTTCAAAGGCAAATGTAACAATATACTATCACGTGAGACGAGAGCCTATTTGCCAATGAATGTTTTTTAAAAGCAATAAACCCGGTAGAATACCAATAAAAATGTGGGCGCTCTTAGGTTCGAATGTTTATACGTTACTCTGGATTTTTTAGTTTAAAAATAACCAATATTATGATCAGTTATAATGAAAACCATTATGAGAAAAGCCTCGTCTCATTTAACAAAAATGGCATTTGTATGTGTATTGTGTACTGAGCGCTCGGATAACGGCGATCAGCTGCAGTAAAGGTCACATTAGAACTGACGTACAAGCGCAAAGTGGATTCAAGTACTATCAAAGTATCTGAGCTCGCTCCAAATGGGATACGGCAGGATTACATTTATATTTCTGTGGCAATGAAAGAAAGCTTTGATTTTATATAAATTATCGTTACAACTAAATTGTACTTGTACATGTACGGTAATGTTTTTTTATGTGGAATGAAGACAACGGGTGAATAACCCACCTGATAGGAAGCGGTCACTATCGCCTTTGAATAATTGCAATATAAGAGTGTATAGTATGTAGACGCCGCCCGATACATGTTTGTGTTAAACGCCCTAAGGGTCGTTAGGGTGTTACGGGACGCACGGGGTAAGGGGTGCGCGTACGCAAGGGATGCTTGCTAAGTCATTCGACTACCGGAGACCCAAAGCTAGAGTACGTGCGTGTGCGTCGCAGTTCTGTGTGTCATAAAATGCAGTAAACGCTAAAATCCGTGTCCTTATACTAACTCACGACTACCATAAGTGCCATCATTGCGCTACCAACCGAGGAAAACGCTTTTCACTTCTTTATTAAAGAGCACCATGTTATAATTAATCATAAGGAAATAAATACCACGTCTGAAAGCTCGTTGCACAAGCGTATAAGCGGGCTATAAGGTGTACCAGAGGACCTCACTGTTGTTGAGAGCTGATAAACCTTAAAGTGTAAGCTCATGCAAATAGGCAACCGCGCAAAATGCGCCATAGGAATAATGATCAGAGCATCAGATTATACAATTCATAAAACATACCCCATTGTACATTTGATTAAATATTCAAAGGTTGCCGATTTCTCAACGAAGACTTAGCGGTTGCAAGCCGCGAGTTAATGCTGGATTATCGACAATACGAATACTCTAACGCCTAGTTTTGACGATTTTTTTTTTTTTTGTTACCCGGCGGAAATCCTCATAGGATCGTCAGGGGAGTGGTGAGGGCCACTCCCCCGGTATGCCGGACTTTTACCGACTAAAACCCCCGGGGTGTTCCACCTTCCGCCTACCGGCATCGAGGGCACGACTGGGGTCTCATCCTCAATGACCGGCTGGGCGTGCGGCCGTGAGTAGGCCTCTACTCGTTTAGGGAGGGGTGGTGTATAGAGCTACCCCTCTCGTGCCTCTGTGTTGTAGAGCGGCACGCAGGAACACATCGCGCGCCGCTCGCACCCTTGTTGGACGACACACTCCCTCAAGCGTGCCGCCCGGTTAGTTTTGACGATACTCTAACCTAACCTAACCTAACCTCTTCAGGAATATTGGCACATATGTATATTTTAATTATTTCAAGAGATATTATTATTTTCATGGTGGTAGGGCAATTGCCTGAACTGGGTTGAGACCAGAGATGGGCAAAATGTTATCTGCTTAATGATGAACGATTACAAAATGTAGTCGTAATTTTAATTTTCTTGCACTGTAATCATGATTAAATCCATTTAAAACATTAAGAAATCATAAATGTGTATACAATCTGGGATTTTGTAGTGTTTAAAACATAATTGAGCAAAATACAGTCATATTAATGGTAAAAAACGTAAAATGTAATCATTAATCATTTTCATTAATCTGATTACATTTTGCCCATCTATGGTTGTGACTAGAGTAGACAAGTGTAAAGACCGTTATTGTGACTCGGTTTGGCCTGTCGCGTATCAGGATCAGTTTGTGTATATCCAGTAACTTATTTACCTAGAGACCTTCAGTCCTAGTATATGTGGGCTGACATGACGATGGAGACTATCAACGGATTTTCATTCTTTGATAGTCGCTTTCGCTTTTGCACTACACTGTTCTTATCATCAGGTGCATGTTAGTCACTTTGTTGAGCCTGTGTAAAAAAAATATTAGGTTAAATTTTATTGGAGAATATTTCACTACAGAATGACTCAAAGAAAAAAGTTAAATACAACCGCACTTATAATGAAATAATATATTTTATTAATGGTGCTGTGAAAACATTACAACGATAAGTATAAAAAATAATGTCCCTGATGAAGTTAACTTAAGTTCGTTTGAAATATTTATACAAAAATTATTTCACTATGTTTATTTTATTTACATTTTATGTGATGAAAACACTTAAATTAACAATAATTACTAATTAATATACAATTTATCTTTTTTTTATTCGGACTCGATACTCGGACCACAAATACTACTGCTTTTTTCAAAAGGATAATTAATGGTAAAGCGTGAAGCGATATTTGTACAAGCTTACATGACCACTTGACTATCTATAGTTTTTTTTACTATTGATAGACAATTGTAGTCGTTTTTTTTGGAATGCATCATATTTACTTTCATGCGGCACAACCCGCAGTGTTACTAAGCCGAGGTATGATAAAAAAGAAGAATTAAATAATTCCTTATTAACTGAATTATATCTAGAACAATCTCTATTCGAAACAACGTTTCACCCAATTATATTTAAATACGGTTTATTTTATACGACGAAAATAATAGATCTTCATTATTTGAAAACATAAAACAATAAGAACAACTAGCTATATTGTAGAATTTCTTCAGCTATCTTCACAAAAGGTGACCAAAGACGATTGAGCCCCATCTCTCGCGTGACGCGTTTACGGTGTTTACCAAACTTTAGTCAATACAGAAACGTTCAATGCCCCGGCCATAGCGGCAACACGACTTGAGTGTCTGTCTACATTAATTAAAACAAGGTCAGTTGCAAAGTGTATATATTTCTGTATCAATTGTCAGTTATTTATTATAAAATGAATGGAAAGTAATTTAAATATATCATCCGAATGAAACTGTGTCATAATGAAAATGATAGTAAGTAATTAAAAGTAAATTGAATGGCAACCATAAGCGATATTAATATGGAGCAAAAAATGAAAATATTATATTTAATTTTTCTTTAAATTTTATCTTATTATATCTCAAAATTATGTTTTTATTATAAAAGTTTAATAATATCGACTCAGTTCAATGAAACGAGGGCATGAAATAGGTAGCTCTGAAATTTGTAAAGGTAGCATGAGGTCGACAGAAATTATTAATTTAATATAAGTATTTTTTCCGTAAAATACAGTATAGTATATGTAGAACTTGTGGTATAAAAAAGCTCATATTTGAAGATATAAATACGCACATCAGGTAATTTTAAATCGATTCATATATAATCAAATGTTAACAAGAATTTCCATAGTATTTAACTGGATAACCAAAATATAACATGAGATAATATTAGTCGTAGGAAAGATAAGACAACCACAAAAGTTTTTCATTTTATTTAGATGCGTGCATCGACCGGGTATCGACGCCGGGAAGTCTCCGGCAATTTCGCACTGGTAAATACACAGATTGGCAAAGCAGTACATCTTTATTCCAAATACAGTTTTATATTTTGATATTTCGAATGTGGCTCAATAGGAGAAGATTTATAAGATAGAATAAGGAAGGTGGAACGTAGATTCCCTACAATTAAGTAACGTGAATGTCATGTCGGTGGAGTGCCGTGACGCGCTTAAAAGCAGCGCCTCCTTCTAAGATCGTGTCCGATAGGTGCGGTGCAGTGTGGCTGTGGTGAACACATTACAGGAGCTACATTCACAGACTATGTACTGATGTAGTTACCTGAACGTTTTAAGCCAGTAAAAGTCTGACCATTACCTCCCTGCACAGCCGGGACGGTCCAGTCTGGATTTTTCCAACGTAAAATAAAGATCGTGAATGGGTTCTGTCGGAACTTGTGAGAGAGTATTTATGAGCTTTAGTACTAACAGCCTAATAACTGACAAAATATTAGGGGATGTAGCATCTAGTGAATGAGAAGGCAAAACTGTACAGATCAATATTAGCTCATATGCTAGTGGAAATCTTATACTCTAACGGAGTAACGGGTCTGTTTTATTTTCTCGCGTAATAGCATCTTGACAAAGATTACAAAAATATCGTATATACACAATGTATACTTGAGTGGGAGATTTTTAGCCACAATTAAATCACATTAAATTTTCTTATTTTTAGTTAAAACCACTGCATTATATCTGTGGCGTGCATCCTATAGAAGCGTGAAAAACATTATCTCGACATACTTGGATATTTATACATATATTGATTTAAAATTTGGATGCTGAACTGTTCATTCTGGTAATTACAAGATTTTAAGTCAATATATTTATCAAATATTCATGTATAACTTCGTAATGCTTTATGGGATGCATGCTATCGCCTGTTATGATACTTTCGTTGATAAACCCTTTCGAAAGGCGGTTGGATTTATTTATATATCCCTTTTTGAGCAATTAAACTAAATTATTTCAATCTACACTTTACTTAATATTATTTTTATTATGTTTCTATAACTTTATCTGTTTTGTAAAGTATTTTGTTTTGGCATAAAAAATGAAAAAGATTCAGTTCAAATGGGAAATACATTAGATAGTGATTTGAGTGTAGGTATAGAGCAATTTGCACGTATTTATTCCTTTTCGGTAATAAAAGCTTGGCGCCAAAGTATGAGTAAGCAAATTGGACGGTGTGTAGGTAAATTTGTTTGTAGACATGTACGTGCCAACGCGTTTCATTGTGACGTTAAATTGGTCCGATGTAAGACCAATGCTACGGTTTTACTTTCGCAATAAGCAATCATTGTATGCGTATCGGTAAATTTATACGATTCGTACAAAGAATTTATTTCCACTCAACATCCTGCCGTATCTTTTATATAAAATAATAAAAAGTGTAACCTACAGTTTATTTTATTCATAATTGTTTAAAAATAAGGCAACATTGTCATATTAGACATATGATGTTTACTGCTCATCAAAAGCCTCCCATAATGCCTTATAAAGCGACTAGTCAGAAGTGACTTGCATCCCTTTGATCAAGATTAGGTCCTCTGCCCACCTTGTAGACAGTCGTCCCAAAAAATAAGTTTGCATGTTAATCAAAACAACGTGTATCATTATTTTCAATAGAGATCGTAAGTCCAGTTTCAGAAACACTCTTTAAATTTATAAACAGTTCTCAATACTACAGGGAACATATGATTAACATAATTTCAATTTAGGTCACTTTCGTTTGCGTGGCCTTGAATTGAAAGCTTAGCTTTATAGAGGCTATTTTAACTTAACTCAGCTTTTACTATAAGTTATATTATTTAAATAATGTTAAAATATATAGTAAGTCACCGATGTCACGATTTGGACTTGGCTTTGCGTATATATAAGCTGTATTCAAGTTCCTATTATAAATTGAGGTTATTGTAAAAGACATACTTATTGTCTGATAAAAGTCTAAGCAACATCCAAGTAACGTCTATAAATCTCAGTCTTATTTAGGCTAGTAAGATTTAAATTCGTATAATGATTTTATTAGTAATAACATAAAACTTAAATTTGAGATAAAACTATTTCTCATTGTTAAGGATTATTCTATAGCTAAACCAATGTACCCTAGGGATGTCCCGAAAACTTCATAGTTTCTTCAATAGTACATAATGAATAATCTAATAATATTTTTATCGAAACATCCTTGTCCCCGTGCGCATATTTATTTAAATATTCTTCGTATTGTGTTTTGGATGGACGCTTGTATTGATTTCTCAGTTAGTTTTTCACGTCAGTGCATTGAACTACAACTCAAAGTTTACAACTGTAAACCTTTATAAAATCTCTATCAAATGCGATCCAAGCTCTCATGAATAGAGCTTTAAAAAATAAATCTTGAGCTTTGGCATCCATTTTGAAACTTTATGAAAGCAGAACCGTTGACTTCATTTTGTAATTAAGCTGCAGTTAATGGCAGTCAAGTTAAAATGTGTTTCTTAGACAAAGAGTATTGCATTTTTCATGGATTATTTTTTCTTTATTTTAGCTAAAATTGCTTTAAAATTGTAATAAAAGTTTTTTTTAAGTCTACAATTGATAAAATGATAACTCTTTACTTGATGGTAAATTATGTTCTGTAACGGTTTCGATCGCCAAGATACAAGAACTATTAATTAAAATCTGTCGACTAATTTTTATCTCACTCTCAAATGGTTGATTAGTTTGGGAGTCGAAGCTGCTCGTGTCCGTAGGCTTTACCCTAGTTTCCCTACACGTGAATCCTGGGTGGTGCTAAACGAGTAGCAGCGAGGTGGTAGGGCGTTGGTGCCCGTCTGGATCGCGACCACAGTACGTGGGTGTAAAGCCCGTCATAGTGTCTAGTTTCGGCTTGTCGCGTTTCGGGATCAGATTGTGCATATCCAGTAGCTCATATACCTAGAGAACTTCAGTCGTGGTAAATATGGCCTGACATGATGATGTAGACTATCAATGGATTTTCATCCTTTGATAGTCGCTTTCGTATTTGGACTACACTGTACTTACCATCAGGTACTCTGCAGTCACTGTGTCGAGCCAGTGTAAAAAAAAAGATCTATTTCTATTTGATGTATAAACCTAACGAATTCTCATGTAGCCCCAAAAGGTTAATCTTTATATATATAAAATTCTCGTGTCACAATGTTAGTTACTTTACGCCTCCGAAATTGCTTTACCGATTTTTACCAAATTTTATATGAATATTCAGTAGGTCTGAGAATCAGCTACTATCTATTTTTCATACCTCTAAGTGATAAGGGTTGTTCATGTTGTTGTTGTTGTTTAATTTTATCCTTACACACTTACAAAAAGTTAGTTATTTTTTGTCTACACTAGAAATTACCCAAAAATAACTTATATGGCAAAACAACGTTTGCGGGGTCAGCTAGTGTGAATATAAATATTAAATCTTTTTTATTCGTGTCGTGTATAAAACTGTGAATAACAATAAATCATGTTTTCAAAATTAAACCATAATCAAAAGGATTTAATATAGTTTTTGCTTTGTATAGACTACACAAGTTACATTCATAAATTAACCACAGAACTGTTCACTTGTTCACACAAGCTTAACACTCTCTCAGAATCGACCAAACTGTTTAAACTTCAGGCAATAGTTCAGCATCCACATTTCGAACCCTATTGAATATTTTAATAATAAACTTGCTCTATGGAAGTTTTAGAGTAATCAAATATGATAGATACGGTTCAGAGGACATTGAAATGCTTTCTACGAGTTGTTACAACTATAGATTTATATATAAAACAAAGTCGGGTTTGTTCGGATACTTGTAACTCGAGAATGGCTGGACCGATTTTCATGATTTTTGATTTGTTGTATTTGTTTCCGTCCCGTATAGCAAAATAACTAAAACATTGGAAAATGGACGAAAGAGAAAAGAGAAAACATTTTCCCATACAACATGTCCATGGATGTCGTAGCTTTAAAAATTTTATGTTTATTTCCTCGATATGGTAAACTCCAACGGCCTCATCACCACTTTCCATCGGGTGAGATTGAGATCATGCGCAAGCCTACCAGTAATAAAAAAGAAATAATCGATGGAATTTATATCATGTATAGAATAATTTCAGCTTGAAATAATTATTATCATAGCAAAAGTAGTTCTTACGCGCGCATGAAGTCGCGGGCACAGCTAGTTTTAAAAATAAAATACATAAAAGAAAGATATGTTTTTGGTGAGTCAGATGCAAAATCTTTACGTACATAGTTTTATCGCGTCAGTTGAGATATTTAAAGATACAAAAGAATATATTTTTTTAAAGAGTGAAGTGTTATTTACCAAAGAAAATTAAAGCGTGGTGATCATAGACCAATATTATAATGTCTGACTTTGCTTAATAAATGGTACTCTTTTATTATTAGAGTAAATTGTCATAGACCGTTTCGGCTCTAGCCCAGTATAGTTGTGAAGGTCTATACTGGCCATTAACATATCGTCCTGATAATAAAAAAGAACCGTCTCGAAAAAAAAAGAGACGATATCTGTGGTGATTAATTCTACATAATCCTGTGGCGCAGCGCCCGCCGAGTCCAAACTCGTGTGGAGATGCCGACTTTCACGACATTACTTGATTTATTTCGACAAAGCAATTTAAAATGCTCTGCCTACGTAAGTTGTCAAATTAGAGCAAGACGTCTGAAGAAAATCACTTCAATGACCGGTATAACATGTATACTCGTAAGATCTCACCCCATAAGGAAGTCGATGATATCAGAATATTGACTGTACCCATTACAAATTCAGCATAAAACTTCTATTGTTCGGATAATTAAACTCATAAATTATTACATGCGCATGTATTTGGTTTCGCAGTGTTAAAACTACGGCCGCACCATATGTTCCAATATTAGTTTTGAATTTACATAAGAAAATATGTTTGTACCGGAATTGGCTTTCGCTGTGGAATTCTTACGATACCATAATATTATATTAAGCTACGAGAATTAAAGTGGCCCCAAGAAGCAATCAAAATGAAATGGACTCTTATGGGCTAGTAATATTCCTTTAATATCATACAATAACAATAGCATGAATGGCAAAATGTACTATAATGGTAGAAAAAGTAGTAAAGATACCTATATCAAACAACCTTTAAGATATTTTTAAAGACAATTAAAACTTTTTACTTTTCAAACTGTCATGAAATCTTATTAAACATTTAAATAATTATTTATTTTAAATAATAATTATAATAAGTTTATGTTTAAATATATAAAAATAAATTTAATAATATCGGTATGCTGGCGAAAATGTAAACGTATCAAGAGCCATTGGTGTATATTAGGGTAGAATGTGGGTGAAATAGGGACGAGCATTCATTTATCTCGCAATGTAAAAAATGTATTTCCTAACAAAATATTGCTAATTATTGCTAAAAACCGTTACAGATACTAATATTATTAGATCAACGAATATTATGTACGAAAGAGGTTGCAATTTAAGGTTTACCGATTCAGTCGACGTTAATGGTGATTTGAATTTTACAGTGATTAAAAGTTGATAATGTTTCCATTAACGCAGAAGAACGCTTTACAGTAAGACCTGTTTTTGTGCGGTCCTTTTTTATGCGACTTTGTTTTTATGCGATTTTATTTTAGTGCGCTTTTTTTCGTGCGACTTAAAAACAAGTCGACTTCGATATTTGACGACGATAACTTCTGCCACTGTATAAGCGGCTGCAGTATTTATTTTTTATTTGGGGTAGTGTCTTTAGTATTTTTATCAAAGTAGCAAAAAGTGTAAGCATGTATATTTAAAGTAAGTAATCTAATAATTAAAACACGTATAGCAAATACTAAAATAATAAGCAAATATGTTAAGATAAATTGGAGACAATACATGGCATCTGTTAGGTAGAAATAGGACGATGGACTAAAGTACCCAAGTGTTACGGAACGGTCCAAGTGTATCTTAACTGATTTCAGCATTTCTTAGTTTCACTGCTTAGAAGGTTATTAAGAGCGTGAAATGATTTAAAATAAAGGTTTAGCTATAAAATATACAACAAGAATGAACTCCAGATACAAAGTCGTTTCTTTAATTATATGTGCCATCTCTTCTTCATAACTCAAAATAAATAAATAAATAAATAAAATAAATAAATAAATAACTCCCTCATTGCTGAGGATCGTAATTTCATATCATTCGATATACTAGCGGCCCCATCGGTTCTTTTCAGCTGGCTGATTGAGCGCAATGCTGACTAGAAGCTCTTGTTGTTCGAAGACCTCGTCCGGCCATCGCTTACAGCTCCGGCTTCTATGTCTTTCTGCTTCTATCTTCCTAGTTATCATCATTGCCATCATATAGTTTCATGTTGCCGGTCCCTCCACTTACTTATAGTAATAAGTTACTACGAAATCCTCAGTGCACGATTCTGATAAGCACTTGGCTGTCTTTTTTTAAAATAATAAACGTCTGCCAGTAGCCAATGCAATAATTTTTCAATAATAAAGCTTGTTTTATTATGACGTAGAGGTTTTACGTCATGTATCTCTTTGTTGAGACCATAGATGCTGTGATTGCGCAAACCGGGATCAGTCGCAATGGTTTTATACAAAAGTCGCTAATCCCGTTAGTCAAACACAGAGTTTTCATCGTTCCAACGTTCGTATTTACTTAGACTAGATAGTTGAAGCTTCACTTACGTCATACATACGTTTACATATATACAGATTATATAGTAGATGACCCGACAATATTACTTTTATTCGACATACCATCATTTAGTTTAATTAAATATTATCGTTACATATTATATAAACAAAGTTCTCTGACGCGTCTTTCTGTCTATTCGCGATAATTTAAAAACTACAGAATGGGTTTTTATATAGTATTCACTAATAGATAGAGTGATTTAGTAAAAAAGGTTTTAGTTTATAATTAATTAAAGTTTTATGCAAAGTGTTTGAAATATTACGATAATAGTTGACAATGTTGTAAATTGTCAAGCTACCTGGGAGCTTTAATTGAAAAAGCTATCCCCTTTAAGACATAAATAAATATGTGTAGGATTTTTTTTTACAGATTTACAGAAAAGTCTCGGATAACATATATTTATATTTTAAGGATAGCGTAATATATACATTGAAATTTTAAAAAGTGACACGTTCAATGCGGTAATTAAAAAGAATTAAGACGGATGTAGTACTAATCTTTATCAATTTAAATACGTTATTTATACATGATAATCCATTAAATTATATAATTTAAGTGAATATCTTAGAAGTAATCGCAAAATAAATATTAACAATCGCAAATTATAGCGTCGGTTTCAATCTCATGCTGCTTTAGTTTATTAATATTTTTAAAAGAAGATAGTATAATGACAAAATAGGGTAGGGAGGGGATAGTGAGGGACGGGAAATTGGTAAGCTAAGCTGAGGTTTAGCTAAAAGTTAAAATGATTTTAAGTGATATGCAATGCGCCGGATCACCTAGTTAACTTATAAACCAGAATAAGCTGCATATAGAGAAAGTACTTACAATCAGAGATGGGCAAAATGTAATTAGATTATTGATTAACGATTACAAAATGTAGCCGCACTATTAATTTGATTACTCTTTAGTCATGATTAAAACCCTTCTAAACATTATGGAGTCATAAATCTGTATGCAATTGAGGATCCCTTAGTGTTTAAAACGTAGATGAGCAAAATGTAATGTAATGCACATTAGTAATGACAAAAAAAATGTAATAGTAATCATTTTTCATTAATTTGATTACAATTTGCCTATGTATAGTCACAAGTTTATAGGATTTGTATTTATTGTTTTGGTTTGGTATGTACGATACATAATATTTCTTACCTCAATAATATTATAAAAATTATTTATATCATCTTCATTAATAATAATAATAAACATAAATTTAACATGGTGATTGCATTGAAGATTAAGAGAGATGCAAAGAAGCCTTCGCAAGTAACCCCAGAAAACCCCTTTCTCCCCCTTCCTTCTCTCCAGAATGTGTCACTTGCAATATGCGACAGCCTAAGTATCTTAGGTATGAATATCCGCTGTGATCTCAATCCTACGGATCATTTAGGATCTGTCATCTCTACAACATCACGTAGGCTTGGTGTCCTGAATAGGGTGCGACGGTTTTTCACGCCAAATCAACTGTTCCTTTTATATAAGGCTCAGGTCAGGCCTTGCATGGAATATTGTTCGCATCTTTGGGACGATTCTGCCCAGTACTTACTTGTTGCCCTGGACAGGTTGCAGCGGAGGGCTGTTCGCGTTGTGAATGATCCAGAAGTGACTAAACATCTTGAACCGCTTCAGTTGCGCAGAGATGTGGCCTCACTGAGCGTTTTCTACCGTCTGTATCATGGCGAGTGTTCTGAGGAGTTGTTTAACCTTGTTCCACCCTCTCCCTTCCTGAATAGATCCACGCGCGCGGGTTTGCGTTATCACAGCTATACGGTATCTCACATCCCGGCCAGGACAAAGAAGTTCTCTAACTCCTTCTTTTGCCGTGTCGTTGGGCTGTGGAATGGTCTTCCGGCGAGCGTGTTCCCTCCATCCTATGATATGGGATCTTTTAAACGTAGCGTGAAGAGATATTTGTGCAGGCTGGCATGATCGCTGCGACTACCGATGGGTTTTTTGTTACCTTTCGATAGTCGTTGGCGTTTTTTGGACTGCACCATGCTTACCATCAGGTATGGTGCAGTCACTGTGTCGAGTCGGTATAAAAAAAAAAGAAGTATTTAACAATTATAAAAATAATAGAATATCAACTCGAAAATCAGCTTTAAAAAGCTTTTGTGTAACTTGGCTAGTAGCCATTTTCAATAAATATAGTCATAGAAGTGGAGTGAATTCCATCACAATTAAGTTTCTTATGAACAAAGTCAAGACTTTGAATATTAATAACTACGATTACTTGTATTATTCTATCATTATATAAACGCTGGCGCTGACTAGCAAATCATCGTGGAATTTAAACTACAGTAGGTAGAACATGAAACTTTTACATTGGCTTTCTTTTATGACATATACACCCGCTAAGTATTTTTTGATACTCTACCCCCAAGACAGAGAATATATAAATCGAAAATCCATTAATTTCGAAGTTACCATTATGAAAACTGTTATTTAACTTTTTGACTAATTAAATAAATAAAAAAAAAGGTTTCACGATTTTTCAAAAAACATTCCTCATGGTGTAAAATTAGGGATTTCTACAGAACATCTCTTGTTCACCGCAGCTAGTATTGTGTAAATTTATTTGATATAAAAAAGATTTAGAACAAATGGAAAATATTATAACTTAAATTGTTTTTTCGTCGAAGAAATCTTTCTGTACTATTTTTAGGAGCATAGATTAGTTATATAGTATATTGGATGTAAAGTCAACTACTACATAACATAGACTATACAAAATATTACGGGATGACCTGTATAAGGCTATTTACTTATCTTAAAGAGCGGTAAATATCACGTTCTGTGTGTTATTTTAGAGAAAATGTGGTATTCAATCAACTAACTCGAGAGCACTAAGTAATTTATAATATGAAACCATACACGACAAGTCAGGCTTCCAAGTTGATTGATGCGCTTTGCACAACAGCTGTTGTCACTTGCTTAAGTGATGTTACCCGGTAATTAACTATGGGCTTAGTCTCTGTAACATTATATTGTCTTCTATATGTATATACCAAAACTGATTAGTATTTATTTAGTGTCAAATTAATATAGTCTTTTTTATAGTGGCTCGACAAAGTATATACAGAATATCTGATGAAAAGTACAGTGTAGCCCAAAAATGAGAGCAACTACCAAGATTTCTTTTTTTGGTTGGACATTACTTTGTTAGACGGGAAAGGCCTTTACATTTCAGGGGGCGAGAGGCGGGAGCGTTTAAGACAACCAGCGAGTTACACGTTTGGTGGCAACGCAAGGTTACGCCTGTAGGTACGAATCTCAATTTGGTCGGCTCCCCAAGAAAAGCACCAGATGGTGATATACCAGCGCTTCTGAAGCGACCACCTTGAGAAGAAACGTCGCAATAAATTCAAGGTTACATTGGAGTGAAGGATTAAGGGATTAAAACCAGTTTATATTCGCCGGCGTCATACTGGCCCTCATATACATCGACTGAAGTTCTCTAGGTTTATGAACAGCTGAGGGTACACAAGCCGATCCGAAAACATGTCAGGCTAAAGCGAGAACCTACGGCTGTCCCTGAACTTGTGTACTGTTCACTTCTGACACTTTTTTGTGGCCCAAGTGAAATACATAGAATCATCAGGATCGCTATGAGTGCTGCGACCCCGGTGTGTCAGATTCCTACTGACCAAAAACTCTCAGAGTGTCCTTCCAATCACTCTACCCAGGCCTGGGGATCCAGATTCTTCCAGAAGCCCGGGGCGCAAACAGCCTGTTTAGGCTCCCTCCTTGGGAGAGGTGGTTGTAAATAGCCCACTCCTCCAAACCTTTCTCACGGGCGGTGCACCGGACACTGTACGCCGCCTTCCTCTCATCCGGGCAGCAGGTTTCCTCAAGTCTACTGCTGGGCAGTTCTCATGACCCAGGTTGACCTACTGGTCAGACCAATTCTCTACTAATTTACAAGAAAGCTGTAGACTGTAAGGCTCCTTCGACTAACAATGTATTAAATTCTGTAGGCGTAAAAAGTATTGTTTTCATTTTACGTTCATATGTCAAGGAACTGATGTAATTAAGTATGAAAATAAGATTAAAAATTATATTGTTTTAAGACGTAGTGTCACGCCTGCTGTACACATTTTATTTTCTTAACGCTAAATCTATAAATTTTAAAGCCTATTTATGAATTCTACTAGTAAGAAACTATTTCCGATATACCAAAGCCTTACGAAAGTTTTCACGCACGAACAAAACTAATAAGGTACTTAATTCTTATAAGTACGACGTAAAGAGTGATTATTATTGTTTAAACTTAGTTCTAAACATTTTTTTATTTTCAAAAAAAAATCTTAGTAATAGAGATAATATTTTTGATAGCTTAATATGTGCTTTATATACATTTATATATTAGTATATATGTGCTTTATAAACAGTCAAAAACAGCTTTATCAAATTAAGTAGAGTTTTAAAGAGAATATTTGGGCCTATTATGTTTTATAAAAAACCAGTGACTTCAAAAATTAAAAACAACCCAAAAAAAATCAAGCATATACCTACAGTTAATAAACTATTATAGAACTTTCAGTGCTTAACAGTGAAGTGAATAAAACTGTACTCTTCTCTGAAAAATATATGTTTATTTATTGATACAATGTTGAAGAGGAAGTGAATGCAAAGATCGATGCTCCGTTTTCACCAGAATCAAGGGAATATGTCCAGTCGACGACAGCGCCGACTTTTTTATACCTCTAGCTGATGCAGAGATATAGCACTGTCGATGATAGTCTGCTTTGTCGCTGAGCTCACGTCGTTTCAGGTATGTCATATTACTTTTTTTCTTAAAACGTGTATTATATCAATATTTTGATATAAGTGAATTTAAGGGTCGAAACTCACTGCTGCATTGTGATGTAGCAGCGACTTTACCAGTTTTTTCATTGTCCGATACCGATATTCACGATCCTGGAGAATAATACGAATAGAGGTCGAAATAATTAATATTTCCCATATTTCGTTTACATTAATTAAGTCGCTAGATATAGTCTACACTATATCTGCAGTTAAGCACAACGTAGTACCAAAACCAATCGCAACTATCAAACACTAGATACAGTTTTACGATGATTATTGTGATCCTATCGATCCGATTTTGAGCAGGAACGCTGAGTTTCTTCACATTTTTTTAAAGATTCAATATTGTTAGAGGAATACACTAGTGAGAAAATTAGTCTCTAGCCTGATGAAAAGCCACAGGTAAGAATTGTAAAATTACAATAATTATAATGCGTTTGTAATAATATTATAGTAACACAGTACGCCACTTTTCACATACACATTTGTGATAGAAAATACAACTATACCTACATATCTTGTTAATAACATATACAGAAAACTTTTTTCACTGATTAATTTTTACTGGTATCGACAAATGAAAAAACGGCTCATAGCTACGATGTGACGCAGTGTAGCGTCATTGAACGTCCTAATCTATTTATTTCCTTTACGTAACCTTTCATTCATAGATTGTGAACAATACCGCACTTGTATAAAATAGTAGTTAACAAGTGTGACGTAGCATGCAAGCATTCACGGCGCAAATCACGTTGCATTTTTTGCGTTCCATTAATACGCACACAGATTTTGGAAAAATATGACGAAACAATGCTTTCATGAGCTCGTAGCCCTAATACCAGCAGTTACTGAGAAGCACATCCAAATTTTTATAGCTTTGTTATGAGAAAAAAAGAAGATTACATTTGTTTTTATTTTCATATCACTTGTTTACGTGATCCTGAGATTCGTATACAATATCATTAATTATCATATTTTTTTATCGAGAAATAATTACTAAACAAAATAATGTACTTAGTAAAATAAATTGAAAATAATATTAAATTTAAAATGTTTAATTATAAGTTTTATAAATTACCTCGTAAAAGATTTATTCAAGTTATCAATAAATACGTCAAGGCATAATACACATTTCAATATATTTTTTTGTAAATGTAACGTAAATATACCTTTAAAAGAAACTCTTACATTGAACCTGATGTAAATAAAAGTAACAATAACCTTAAGGACGGCATTATAAGAACTCCTATAAAAATACAAGTCATATTCAAAGCATTTTCGCTTCATCAAAATAATGCTCAGCTCATTTTACCTCGGGTGAGTTTTACTCAAAAGATAACGGCGTTGGGCTAAGCATTATGTCATAAATGGTAAAATGCTGACTTACTAACTTTCTATTCAAGGGTCTGAATTATAATTTAGAAGATTTTTACCTATAATATGTCTTGCTGTTTGAGTTATAACAATATAAATAAATAAATCGAATCTATATATCTCTCACTCACGCTTAAATTTCGATAATTTTTAAATGGTTTTAAACATTAATGAAGCATACATTAGTTTGCTCTTAATGATTGATTAATATTTAAAAACGCTCTTATGCCTACTCATAAGAGAAATTTCACTTTGTAGTTGGTTATTGAAATAAATCAATTAAAATAATATACAATGAAAATATTAAATATTAACATTGTATTTATAATTTAAATCTATTAGCACTGATAATTAAAATCTATTAGTGAAACAATTGTAACTTACTAAACATTTTTGGGTAATTACATAAACTAGATTAATTATCCCAATAATAGATTTTATATTTAACGACTATTCCATGTATAGACCGAGTAAGCCAAAGGCGGTTATTATGAACTTTATGGAAATTATGAACTTTATTTTGAGTTGATCGTTTGAAATTCTTTCCATGTCACTGCCAATAAAGTATCAATATGTTTATTCATACAACAGTTTATAGTTCCGTCTTTCCCGGTCAAATCAGAAGGTTTGCTTAGTGGGAAGCTGTGAAACGTCTGCCAAATTTGCAAGAGTTGTCACAGATGGATAAGATTAATTAAAGAAAACATTTATTTACCTGCTAATTATATAATATACTAGCTGTCCCGGCAGACCTTGTTCTGCTTTATTTCTCTAAAACAAAGTTACATTGTTTTTTTTTTAATGTTAATAGCTGCCCCGTCAGATTTCATTCTGCCAAAAGTTATTGGCCTGACGCAGTCTAATAGAAATAAAATTGCATTTAAAGACTTACATAAGTCATATCTAAGGTAATGATATTTTTACTATAATGAAAAAAACTCTCGACTCCATGTTTGTCATTTAGTCCATTTAACTAAAAATTATAGTAAAATGAAGAAAAAATAACCACAGGTTACGTTTACAGGTTAAACACAGGATTTTTTTAGTTTCATAATTTAATTTATGTTAAATATGTTAGGTTTTTATTCTGGTATACTGTTTCTACACTCGTGAAACGGGAGTCCATAAAGATTTTTTGTTTTATTACGTCACCCAGTGAAATGTGACGATTTTGTTTTCATTACTAAACTCGCCAAACTGTTTGTGACGTGATTTATGAACTTATTCTTAAGAGGTTCCGAAACGAGTTGAGTTTTTGCCCTTTGAATAAATTATGAAAGTTAAATGTAGTTAGCGCTATGGTTAAGCACTCAAATAAATATCTTTAAAGTGATGAGTTGCTAATTTATTTATTTGTCTAATGTTTGGATTTATTTGTCAAGTCGAAGGAAATGTGTATATACAGTGGGAGAAAGTAATTTGAATCTGACGGAGAAAAGTCATTTCACTTGATTTGATTGATGGCTAGTACTGTTGGAAGGTTAAGCTGTGTCTCTAATACAATTAATTTTAATAAAACTTATAATTCCTTAGAGACCACCTTATTTATAACTTTTTGCAGTATTGATAATCATTTTTTATTCATTGGTCAAGCTATTTGTCTGGTTGTGCCCATCCACTCAAGATCAAATAATAATAATAAATATTTGTTCGGATCGGTTCACTGATTTTTATATGTCGTATGGATAAACAGTCGAATCTTCTAAAACATTAGCTAATTTTTAGAAGCTTTTAAAAGGACGATCTAACTTGTTTTTTGAATATCTTGAAAGAACAGATTTCAATCCCAAGGAATTTTATTTGATTAATATAATAGATATTGTGTATAAAAATGAAGTCTTTCTCAGTATGAATGAAATACATTTTTCGCTCTGATTTTTATGATTACCTCAATCTTTAAAATTATTAACAGTTAGCATTACTCTTTGCAGAGCTTATCTAAATAAAAGCCCACGCTACTCTGTTCCCTAAAGGATGACAAACAAAGAGAAAAATTGAAGAAAAGCCCGCGAACAAAAACAGTGATAAAAGGTTAATAATCCAGAATGGATTTCTTACACCAATAAAGTTGATTCTCTCTCATATCTCAAGCCATTATATAAAATTCTGTGTACAATCTTGACATAGAGACAAATTATATTTGTTAAAGTGGAACAATTTATTATTTGTGATGGTATGGAGTAGTGTTGTGACCATACAAAAAGGTAGCCTTGAAACTGATGAAGCCAAGCCTGTAGTGTAAAAATATTTTAATTTTGAGTCATGGTGAGTTGGGAGCCTTTGTAATGATTTGAGATTTGTAGTGGATTTTTAATTTATCCTCAAAGTCTAAATTTTAGATCGAAAATATCAATTTTACTAAGATGGAGAACTGTATCGGCTTTGTTGTTGGATGATCACAGACCTCTATTAGTGTTTCGAGAAAATACATAGTTTGATTTAAAATAAAAATGTATGAAATTGTCAATTCGTGACATTATATTTATATTTTTCAAACAGTATTACAGTAATAACAATAAATATTAATTATAAAATAAATAATTATAAACATTGACAATTTAAACAACAAAAGCTATTTTACAAAACAACAACACAGTACGTAGAAATATTCAACCCTTGAGCCATTTAGAAACGAACCAACTTGAAATTGTCTTAAATTTTAGACGAGAGTAACTTGCCAACTTGTGTGTTATGTTATGTTTTTTTTGTATCTAGGTGAAGCACTTTGAATGTTTTTTTATAATTATTTACGTTTGCGCATCCACAATGTGATCATGAACTTTTTTTTTCTAAAAACTAAGTATAACATAATTAAAAATAATTATATATGAAAGCAAATATTTATAGAGCCGTTGGGATTTTTTTTTTGATAGCCTTGGGGAAACCCCTGACGGACCTCAGGGGGCGATGATGGTCGCCCCTCGGTGTGTCGGACTTGCACCGACTAAAACCCCCGGGATGTTCCTTCTTCCCGTCTGACCGGAGCCAGAGGTACAGTGTCATCCTCTTCTCCGATCCTCGGCAACGTCTGGCCTTTTATAAGGCCCCATCTTTGCACTGCGAGGAGTGGTGTAAGGAGCCATCCCTCGCACACCTCAATATCTTGGAGCGGTGTGCGGAAACACGTCATACATCGGATATACTCGCCTGGATAAGATGATAAAACCGTTGGCCTTTGTTGAGCATTATTATGTATCAAAACTGCATTCATTATTTGAAATTTAAAAGCTTAACATTTCTTTCGTATGTATTATTTCCATTTTCTATTTTCAATTCAATAAATGTTAAACGAAAAGTGGAAAGAAACAAATTGAAAATTAAAACGCTCTGTTAGTTTCAATATGGTGAGAAAATATAGTTTCAAAAAATATTACACTTTATATTCATCTATCATCGCGTGTTTCGTGTCCTACCCGTGTCCAAATTACTGGTGGACATGCGTGCTCGAAACGACCTTATCTTGAATATTTTAAGTTACTCTGTTTGCATGGGGACTATGACAGGAGTTTTAACCGCTCGTAAGTTTTGGGTTTTTACCACTAAGGCTTAACGTGTGATTGCTTTTAAAATTGTCGAATAAAAGCCCTATACGAATTTTAAAAATTCTCTGAGTTAGTATACCTGTCTTTATTTAAAATATATAGTGTGGTACGTATTTCATATACAGATGTATTTTTATGGTTTTGTGATCACGGAACTGGTTCTAATTAGTTCAGGTGGTGGTTTGTTTTAATTGCAAAATAACAAAAGGACTACTTTAAACCAGAAATTACTCGTTAGTTCAGTAGAATTAAAAATTAAGAATGACTGTCACAGAATAGAAATATATTAATGGTCACCGCGATCATGGTAACTCGGAATATTTAGAAAAACGTTCTAAAAACAGTAATTAAGTAAATATTACATATTGTTGCTGTATGTAGTATCTATTTATAAATAATATCGAGTATAATAGTACAATCTCTTGCTTCGTAGTCTTTTACCGTCTGTATTCTCGACAGTACGCTCAAGAGCTTCATTCTCTGTAAAACATAAAAAGATGTTAAGAAAAATATTTTAACGATAGTATATCGTTACCCTAGATAACTTTCGGGCTGACCAGAGATTAATTAGTGGCTCTATCCATTTTGCGTTTATTTGTCACGCCCATCATCGTTCTCAGAGATGTTTTAACTGAACTAATTGGAATTAAAAGGAGATATTTCATCGTTGCTAAAGTAGACAAAGTCGTTGGTGGAGGCTAGTCTCTTTATACATATAATTAGTGATGATGTCCTAGCCGGATTCGGCCACGGCGACTGTTTCAACGCCGATTAAGAAAATCAAGGCCTAGTTTTCGGATACAGTCAATTGCGCAGGAGATATTTAAGTGCATAACTGGACGCGCAGCTAGAAAAGCACTCTCTTTTCCAAGCTCCCTCAGGCCCGATGGAATGGAGAACCAGTACGATCGGGAGGGAGCAGGATGCAGGTTTGGTTGAGTTGTCCTTCTCTGAACACCTGGTTGAATTGCGGTGTTAAAGAGATACCTTAGTCGCCTTTTACGACACCTCAGCAAAAAGAGGGGGGTGTTATTCTATTCTGCCGGCAGCCACCAAGGCTAAAAAAATAATAATAATTAGTAATACGCTATTGATAGCATGGCATCTGCCTCAATAATCGATGTTACAATGTATTAAGTGCATTTTACATTATTAGTTACGTACAAACTAATATTTTACGCACACTGACGCATTTCCAATTTGGTTTCGCTTTGACGATTATTATAAAGCCACGGGTTGCTAATCCAATATTTATAAAGCTTCATTATACAAAAACGATAAGTTGGGTCAATTTAAAATCTTTTATTACAGCAAATATTATTCAGAAATTCACAAATTTAATTTGACACTAAAATATCTCCCGAACAAGTAAGTTTTAAACTTAATTTGTTATTTTAATTGCCTTATATTTGAATGTGAATTCAGATTTACACGCGGTCCCGAGCTCTTTTGTTACATAATTAAAGTAACTTTGCCTTACAGCCAAATGTAGGCACAATCTTGTTTCAATGTTTTGGAAACAAAGCAAAGTTTGATAATATATCAGTAAAAATCCTAACTACTTCTATTTATTGTTATTACAAAATACTAGAGGTCTCCAAGTCTTTTTGGAGCCATATGTTTATTATTTAAATCATTTTCTATAGTAGGTTTTTTTAAAATAAGATAATCAAATACCCCAGGCAAAAGAAATACTGCTTATCAGAACAAGATAGATAAAAGTATCGTTATATTTGTACAACTTATTAATGCTTAAGGCACATTTCTCGCGCCAATGCATGTTATTTTTCTGAATTAAAAATATTAGAGAAGAAAAAAATTCTAAAACAAATATAAAGACGCGTTAATATGACTGGTTTGGTAAACCTAGTGATAAAGTGTATTTGTTAAGTCAAATTATGTCAATTATACTTTTATTTTTCGTGTTTGTGATATATATGTATATAACACATGTTTTTGTGACGTGGACATTCTATCTTGTACAATTGGCTCTTTTAAAAAGTTAGTGAATATACGTTTTTTATAATTATTTTTAGTTTTATTATAATTTACTATTGTAGTGTATCTATTTGTGTTTCGTATTTGTTAGCTTGATTTTTCTTTTGTTTAGAATTTTTTGGTGATACTTTGCTGGCTAGAGTATTTCCTTTTTGTATTATTATTTTACTGTTTTTATATTCGTGTATGTTTCCTTTATTGTATTTCAGTATAAAATAATGTTAAAAATGACGATGTTCATTATTGTTTAGTTATTATAAACGATAGTAACCGCATATAAGATAGACAGCCTTTCTGTATTTCATCTTAAGCCTAAAAAATGCCGTTCATGTGATAAATGGATCGTTCTAATTTCTGTTTGTTAATAAGTATTCGCAGAAAAAATATCTGTCTGTTGGCGCAAACATCCATTTAATTAAGCAGGAAGTTTCGAGGACATCCGCTACCCTTGTTTTTGAAATCCCCCGTGTTCGTTCGTGTAAGACCGCCATAACCAACGTTGAATCGCGTGAGTTATGTCCAGAATTCGACATTTTAAAACTGCCATTGTTTTGGCACTTTTATTACTATTGAAGTCGTCACAAATATATCTGCAAAGCCCCTTATTTGAACAATATATATATATATATTTGTTGTCTCATACTTTCTATATATCTTCAAGTATAAAGAAGTCATGTTTTTATGATTTTATGGGATGCATATTACTGGCCTAAATTTTGCTCGTTTAGCAAATTCCAGTACGGTTATACCGCAGACTTTTGTAGCTGTCTTGTTTCCATCACACATTTATATTATTAGTAATTATTGAGCCTTAAAACTCTTTTATTATTTGTTTTAAATCGTTTAAAATATAATAATACTGATAACAATATTATTTTTGATTGGCTTTCTTTGCTTGTATCGAAGAACTGAGAAATCTGTTTTGCCAGTGAAGAATAGACATTATTGATTGTGAGACACAAAAACAATGCGAATACAAAAATAACTAACACACTCGGCTGCTGACAGATAATGAATGGGTCCTATCTCCGTTCCAGGCCACAGAATATTTTCTTGAACGTGCCAACTTTGTGTTACTTGTGTCTATTTAAGGGCTCAGTTAATAGTAAGTTACCCAAATTACATTTTTATACTTATAAGTTCTAGATGTTTGTTAGGTAACCGCAATTTTTTACGGAACTTAAATATTTTGCGTTGGTAGTCAAGTTTTATAGGATACATTGCTGAAATATTTGTACATTTTATATTATCTAGTCTTTTTAAACAAGTGATATAATTTGGGTTTATGCTGTGAACAGCACTATACTCCAGGATATCATAGGATATAATATAGAGATAAATAATGAAATATAACTAAATAAAGAACTTACCTAAATTAAAAATGTAAGGACGACATGGTTTTCTCAAATTTAAAATAAGGATGGCGTTTGGTAATATGCTAGTAGAAGCATCTGGCAACAATATGTCATCCATTTTGTTGAGGTATGATGAATGGACTGCTGTCGCTGAAAACCTTAAAATTTCATGCAAACTCTTTGTAACAGCGTCATTTCCCTGTTTCATTTAGTGAGATAAGCTTGAAACAAAAGGTTTCCAAAATAGGTAATTTTGATAAAAAGGAAATATTTTATGCACATACCAGTATTAATCCACCCTCGGATTTATATCTTCTATTTTATTTCAAAGGTATATTTTAAAGTAAAGTAAAATCTTATGGTATATTTAAACAAAAATTGAGGGATTATGCCGGAGTTAAATATTGGTACTATAACAATTGAATCAAAATTTTTTAAAGTAAGTTTTTTCTACTGTTTGTGTCATGGCGAATGTTCTGAAGTTACTTAACCCTGTTCCACCCTCTCCCTTCCATAAAATAACCAAGCGCGTGGGTTAACGGTGCCATGCCTATATGGTAATTCATATCCCGGCTAGAACTAAGACCTTCTCTAATTCTTGCTTTTGCCGAGTGGATGAGCGTTGGAATGCTATTGTGGCGAGCGTGTTCCCACCGTCCTATGATATTGAGCCCTTTAAACGCAGCGTAAGGAGATGTATCTGAAGGCTGCCATGATCAACTACGACTATCCATAAGTTTCTCTTTGTTGTTGACTTCGTAGACATTTTTTGTACTACACCATGCTTACCGTCACGCGTCACTTTACCGAGTAGGGATAAAAAAACTGATACTTCAGAAGCTACAATTTCGTTGTATTTGTATATTAAATATATACAATGAAAATAAATTAGAATATAACTCAAAACTACGTTGATTTATAAGATTCGTTGAGAGTGTTTTTTTGCACAGTTAAGAAAACGGATTGAAGCCGTTAAAATTTATATGATAATTCAGTCATTATTTCATTAGAGATATAAATTTTAATATTCAATCCTACAACTAAGCAGAATTCTAAACAAAAAACAAGTAATAAGCATTTTGACAAATTAATCTTAAGGGTTTAATATAAGTGATGAAAGTTCAGAACGCACGAATATTCAGAAATATAATTTAATAATCGCTTCTATGAGATAAATTATGCTCGAATATATATTTTTATTCAACATATCACAGATGCGTAGATTTGATAGATGATATTTTTTATTACCTTTACTTCATAAACAGCACAATAGTATAAGGTATACCAGAAAACACGGAAATAGATATTCTTGTGGTATATTGCAATATTACTTTCTTATCGTCCTCTTTCTTCTTTAAGTCGCCTAGAGTTTTCACAAGAACTACATTCTCTAAGTCCACCAGCCCCATTTTATCATATAATAAAACCACTAGACACCGTGTCTGATACCATCCATATGTGGTGAACGCTTCATACATCACGAAAAGATTTGTTTCTACATTCATCATGCAAACAGTTAAGGAGTGGAATATACTTGCAGTGATCATATTTCTACATTCCTATGACTTGGAAGCCTTTAAAAGAAGAATGAATAGGTATACTCGAATGTTGGGCGGACGCGATCCATCTATCCTTTCATCAGTGTGGTTGAAATCAAGCGTACCCCAGTAAATCGAAAAATAAAAAAAACTTAAATCTTACTATAGAAATACAATATAATGAAAACACTTTTGTCTGTATTGTGAGAACCCCCTTAGGACTTAATTGGTCTTAAGTTATTAGCTGTAAAACTCTCGGAGACTCATTACATACTTTCATTTAGCGAGTGATCTGAGTAGCGTAAACACTTTCATTCGTGGAAAAGGACCACTCAGTAGATATAGTTACAAAATTTTCTATGTTTTGTATACATATGGCGGCAAATAAGTTCACAGTTTACCTGATGGTAAGTTGCTTCTATTGCCAATAACTACGCACGACACTAAAGACGATGCTTTGAACAAAAAAAGAGAAAAATAGGATATACAGATCTAACCCTAAACACTATTCGACCTTATTAAAATACTAATTTTAATTGAAGGAAAGGTTTAAAAAGGAACAAAAGTGTGGTAAAATAATAAATATACTTTTATTACTAATATAGAAATAGACTAGTATTGGAAAAATTATTACTTTTTATATAAGCCATAAGATAATCATGCGTATAGACGTAGCTTCGAATCCCGGCACGCACCTCCGGATTTTTCCAGATTACATACGAATTTAGGCACCACATGCTCACCTGTAAAGGAAAATATAGTGAGGATATCTGCATGGTTTCTGATAGAAATGTCATGTGTAAGTGCCCTGGGAACGGTGATCAGCTGTCACGTTGGACACGGCTTACTATAAGCGCAAAGTGAATACAACCTTTAATATATTTCTTTTTGCCCCAAAACAGATATAACGTGACGATATATAATTATTTATATTACATTTTTGTAAGAAATACCTTCAGCAATAGTTTAAGCATTTACTTACGTTAAATTCGTTTTCTCATAAAGCCGGTTGTGCTTATAATTATTTTTGGGTTTTCGATTGATTTCTGCTTAATAGTGGATAGTCTAATTTATATATTTTTGATAAGTACCATTCATCGACGTTGTGAATTAGTGAAATGTGCAATAGTAAAGTGTTTCTTTAACTAGGTAATTAAATTACATTTCACCTGATGATAAAAAGTCAATAGTTCAAAACTAATCCGAAATATTGCGAAAGAATATACCTAATAGAAATCATCGTGATTATGCTCAATTCGTTGACAGGTAGATCATTCCACAACCTGACGACACAGCTGAGGTAAGAATCGGAAAACGTTTTAATATTATATATGTCCGAATGGAAATTACAGCAAAGCTGTGGGCTTCGTAAATAAGTCAGCGTGGTTTCTTGTTTAAAGAAAAACATGGAATAACGTACATACACGTAATACTAGAATTTAAGTTTATTAGGTTGTATTTTGGAGAACTTATTAATTATTGACTTCAGTTAAAACTGCATTAGATCCGCAATTAACTATCAAAAAAATGTATGTTTGAAAAATATGGACGTGTACCACTTTACCAATAAACGCCATTAACGTGTTACGCAAAAATTGTCTAAATAAAAGTACCAATAATTTTATTAAAATACTCTCTACAGTATCGTTACACGGAAAAAAATATTAAAAATAGCATTTCACGCTTCTATAAAAATGATCATTATGTATTTGAAAGTGGCCAAAACATTTTCCAATGGAGACCGCTTTTCTTTATTAGCACATAAATTGTACTGTAAAACTTTTCCTAATGGCTCTCAAACCGTCGTTTGTAAAGCCTGTAACATAATATACATTAATACGTATTTTTAATTAAATAAATTTGTCGAGCAAGTTCTGCGACAGAAATATATTGAGTAAACCTAAAAAATTACACTATTTAAATATATTAAGAGGCATTCGAAGGATACGTTATTAGAAATCACAATGTAGTTAATAATATCTGCTTATTTAGGTATGTAATTATCATAAAATATTCTGTTTCAATTTATTTATACTTTTGAATGTCATGTATGAAGGTTTTTAGTTACTTTATGTGTTTATAGAACATAGTGTTTATTAGGTCTTTCTTAAGAATATTTTCGCCACATAAAGCACCAAAATTATTCTAGCTTTAACAATTTATTGTAATTAATTATTTGATCAAATTTACACATATATAATCATTATCAGTCCACCGTAGGCCACTGTTGGACATAAGCATTCCTTAATAAGCACCATTGCGCCCAAACATTTTGTTTCTTCTTGTCCAATTCTTGCACACTCAAGCTAGGCATAAAGTTGGCTTAGTTCTAAATATCAATATTTACTATTTCACCATGACAGTTTTAGACCTAATTATATTTCTTACGGGGTTATGGCAAATACGCTCAACAAATTTACAATACATATGATCATAAGAACTCGTTATTCTTATAATATTGTATAGAAAATCCAGTCGGACGGGAATCAATAAAATCTTTGAAGGTGATTTGGACTGCCCCATCGGAGTTGAATTTTTACCCTTGCTAGAAGTTATCCAAATTTCGAAAAAAATGGTAATCTGTTGGAGCAAGGTCCGGGGAGTACGGAGGATGTCTTAGACTTTCCAATTGAAGCTCTTCTAATTTAGTAGCCGTCTGTTGCGCAGTGTGTGGTCTAGCGTTGTCGTGAAGCAGCAGTGGCGTGGAGCGATTGACCAGCCTAGGTTGTTTAGCCGCTAGCTTTTCCATCATGGTTTGCAATTGCTGACAATAGACACCAGCCGTAATAGTCTGGCCAGATTTGAGAAAACTGTAATGAACAATACCGGCACTAGTCCACCAAACGCTTACAAGTAACTTTTTTGGGGTTAATTTTCGCTTGGGGCAGGATTTGGCTGGCTGGCCAGGATCCAACCATTGCGCTGAGCGCTTCCGATTATCGTAAAGAACCCATTTTTCATCACAGGTAATGATTCGGTTTAAAATACCTTCATTATTGTGCCGGTTTAGTAATGTAACGCAGCAGTCGACGCGCGTTTGCCGGTTTGCTTCAGTCAATTCGTGAGGTACCCAACTTTCAAGCTTTTTAATCTTCCCAATTTGCTTCAAGTGAATTAAAACAGTTTTATCACTAACATCGCAGCCTACAGCTAACTCGGACGTGGTTTGCGATGGATCCGCTTCCACAATAGCCTTCAACTCTTCATTATCAACTTGAGTCTCAGGCCGTCCACGGGGCTTGTTCTGCAGGTCGAAATTTCCAGAACGAAAACGTTGGAACCAAAAACGAACTGTGTTTTCTTTTGCAACACGACCGCCATACACATCATTCACCCTTCGAGTTGTTTCCGCAGCACTAGTGCCACGGCGGAACTCTTACTCGTAAATAATGCGATATTTTAAGTTTTCCATTTTGTAAAATGAGTGACGCAAACAGAAAAAAACAGAAGAAAAAAACAAATGAATGACGATCATCGAAGCACAAATACATGGGTCTATAGCTGTACAAATTTGAATTTGGAATTCCTTACCAAAGAGGAGAAATTTGTGATTAAAATGGCCAGTACGAAAAACGCCAATTTCATATGTAAGGACCTAATATTATTTTTTGAACGACTTTTATGTTTTAAAAATATTGCAAATGTCGGGAACAAGCGCTTTGAAGTACTTGCTGGGTACGACATTTTATAGCTCAAAAGTTTAACGACTTAAGATCCTTTGCCGCAGTTGGTCAGAACAGCGAGGGACGTAATCAAGTTGGCAATGTTCCGAGACAAATACTTCTTGGAGAGAAAGATCCGTCCATGAGTTACGGAAATGTAGAAAAAATTCAGGACAACCTTCATATGAACGAAAGAATGCTTTTCCTCTCGAATATTTTCTTAAAGCATTTTACCGACGCAAAACTATAGCGCTGACAATTTCATCGTACCGGGTTTAGATTTGAGTGAAAATTGTTGCGATGGGAGCAAATTTGCGTCAAAATATACCCTAGTAAACAATATCTACCCCTACACAATAACAGACGATGGATTTTTTTTACCATATACCCATATGGAGTTGTGTAAAACCTTTTCACGGGACTTTATTATTTCCTTGAGGATATTTTTCTATTGTAGGTTTTACTATACAAACTTGAAGAGTTATCCTTTAATGTCATATATGCCACTATTAAATAATAGTTTTGTTTTTGTCTGAATGTTTTCACTTATTTTCCCGCCCGTTTACCGATTGAGGTTAACGTCCTTAATTTCGTTATAGATTTCTCTTAATCTTCAGTATGTTTAGAACACAAGAATACCTATTTCCGTCCTTGTCGGTGTGACTTCTACATTGTGGTTTGGGATATGTCTATCTAAAATTGTTATCCAAATTATCTAAATCAATACGAATTATAGCAACCATTGTTACTATGATTGCTATGAAACG
The DNA here is from genome assembly GCA_036320925.1 of Automeris io. NCBI lineage: Eukaryota > Metazoa > Arthropoda > Insecta > Lepidoptera > Saturniidae > Automeris > Automeris io. Next base: position 4,953,169 of record JAUDJH010000021.1, on the reverse strand, counting down.
ACTTCTATGAGGTCGTTTGCTGTCGCAGTACATGTCATTGCAGTCTATCGCTGCGTTCGCGCTCTAGTGAATTTTGCGGAATTTCACGTAAAAAAAAAAAAACATTAAAAAACAACTTTATTTTCAGTGTTTCTAAATCACCTTGAAAGTCTTCTACTCGTTTTTCTTTTATAGATATATTTTGGAGTAAAAAAACAGAACTTTTTGGCCTCGTTTTTATATAGACGAACAAAAGGGTTGGTTGAGAACGTATAAAATAAAAACATCCTTGATAAACTTCGGTCACCAAGATACGTATTTACTTCTTTGCCATGTTTTCTGTTAGATTGAGAAAGGCCTATAAGTAATAGCTGTTTGGCAACTTTTAAAGGATTCTTTTGAAACACTGTGACCTAAATTTTTAGTTCATAAGAATTAAATTATTTGTACAAATAAATGTTTTACGGGCTTATTTTATTGTTCTCACCACGTTGTACAAGCTTAAATATAAGAAGGTAAGCCACAAATGCACTTATATCGCTAAAGCTGTCTTTGTGTCGACTTTTCTATTTTCAATTTCACTTTATCAAAGGACGCTATTTTCTCGTAAGAGGAAAAGCACTGCGAATTTGTTACGTATATCTACGAGGTACAACATTTAAACTATACACTTACCTTATTGTTGTCTGTGAAGTTTTATTTATGTTTAGAGTTAGTTATGCAAACTGGTTAGTTTTCTCTATCAGACACTATAGGAATCTGACTGCATGTCTATTTTATGTACTGTTGTTACATCATTTGTTTTATTTTTGACATCGAATCTTTGCCCTGCTTAGAAATTTTATTTTTACTATCGTAAAAGAAACGGACTACTAAAATCGTCAACATCGGTTTTATTGGAAATTTAATATATTATTATAATTTTCAAGGGAATAATCTATAAGTTTAAGTAAATGGGTTTGTTAACGAGATTACAAAGAAATTAACGGAATGTCTTATGACTGCCAAAGGCATAACACTAAATATACTTTAGTAAGTTGTAGAGTCATAGAGAAATGAAAAAAAAAAGAAAGAAAGTTGATTGAAAATTATTTGACTTGGAAGTTTGAGTGATTGGAAAGACAAACGCAAATTAAAAAAATATGATTATTAGCTATTACTTATTCGCCCGTTTATTGAATAACGAAAGACTGCAACTACTGCGAGTCTCCTGTCTGTCATATTTCTTTTTAAACAAATATTATAAATATGTTTTCACGGTATAAACCTTTCGCAATGACCGAAGATACGTTAATGGCTATATTAATTATTGGTGTAAGTAAACATTTCTTGACGCTTTTTACTTCTTTTAGTAGACTTTTTATAATACATCAGTAGGGATTCACTGAAAGAGGGTAGCCGTAAACGGTTACATGTCTACTTGTGTCACTTCAGTGACTGACCGTTTAGTTTTGAATTATAGCATAGTTGGACCAAATAGCGTGTAGGTCTCTACAAATCCCAAAGTTAATCCCATCACATCAGCTAAGAGAAACATCGACAAATTTCTATTGTATGACATGCCATGTCTACTGAATATTATATCTATAAAATGGATAGTATTTTACGCAAAATTATTTAAATCTGACACACGTTCAAACTGTTAACATAAATATAAAAACTAGTTTTTTGTAATGATGCTTAACCTAGAAGTAGCCTGTTACCTGCCACAGGTCATTGAACTCTAATACTTACTATGAGTTCTAATTTCCTAATACCCATATCTCACGCTAGTTCTGTTGTCCGTATAAACTAGGATTGTAGTTATATGGAACCTTTGACAAAAATATTTAAAAAAAATATCGATATCCATTTGATGGTGATTTGATGATTTTATAACATCGATAATAATTTTATTGTGGATATCCGAATAAGTAAGGTTATAGTTTTTTAAAATTATTCCATAAAGTAGCAAACAGGTAAACAGTCCACCTGATGTTAAATCGGGACCACTTATTTTTGTCGGGTTATTGGATAGTAGATTGTTTTTCCGGTGGGAATGTACTCATCGTTTCATGACACTGGGTTCTAAACAAAGTGCGATGATATATTTGTATAGGCCCGCACGATCGCGACGATTATCGACAGGCGGTTGTCCCTCAATAGTTATACTCGGCTTTTGGATTACATTATATTTCCCAACGAGTGAAATGCAATCACTTACATATAAACTATTGTTGTTAGGTAAGTTGTTGTAAACTTCTCATTTTTTCCTTTGTCCATTCTAAAGGACCTGTAGCTATGCTACTGTCTCTTATAACAGTCTTATTTCAATCTTACTTTGATATTGAATATTTGTACCACGTGTGTCATGAATAGTGATGAAAATGCCCGGGAATTTTCTCAAAGTGCCCAAAACTTCCGAGAACATTTCGTAAATTCCCGGGAATATTCCCAAGGAAGCTTTTGGGCACTTTGGGAAAATTCCCGGGCATTTTCATCACTAGTCATGAAACAAAAATGTTTCAGTTTTGATTTACAAATGTCGTTGAAAAAATGGAGTATCTATTTATATAAATTATAATTTTTATATAGCGCTGTCACTTTTACGCCACGTTCAGTTGGTACTAAATTAAGTCAACGATATCACCAATAAATACATCTATACATAACAATATACTACCTTAAATGAGCGTACACAAGCTGATCACAAAACGCGAGACGTGAAAACGAGTTATTTTGACGAAATATTCATCCAGGTATACTGGTCTCAATCTAATCAAGGACTGATAAATAACAGGGGCAGGCTACATAGCTTCTAATGTCATCATTTTCTTTAAAAAAATCCTTATTCGATTGGGCATCTCGACTTGGGCATCGACTAAAGAGGCTGATAAAGGAATCAATAGATCCCGAACTTTTATTTATTTTTACGACATCCATTTGTTAGCCTCTACTGGTGTTTCGTTCTTATATCTCTCGCCTTATCCGTGATGTGAGTATACAAACAATCCCCTACTACATATTATGTATTTATTGTGGCGTGGCAAAGTGACTTTATCGTATAGTATGAGTACGTTATAAAGTTCCATCGATATACCTGAGAGCTTAAATAAAGTAACAATCAACGATGTCCAAAATGTATGGAATCGGCGTATCATGACGACGTCGTAATATTTTGATAGCTTACGTCAATCCCTAGGCATATAGCACTTTGCTACTAGGATTATCACTGATCGAATATTACTTTACGGCGATCACCTGCGCTACTGGTCAAGTTGGTCAAGTTTGCACATATAAGTGCAAATTGAATACAACCACTAACGTATATCTGCGCACCTCGTTACGCATATACGTACGTACGTTACAGTACGTTACACATCGTACGTTATAGTGTGACGGATATTACTTTGTCTAGGCTCTTTGATCACTTTACTAATATTTTGAACGCTATTACAACATTTCAAGTCAAATAAAATCAAAGTGACAAATAAATGTGCCATGTATATTTTCTACAATGTATAAAAGTTAACATTTTAATATAATTCTTTTAATTACCACTTAAAAATAGATTGATTCAGCAAGACTTGGTTTTTATGGTGCAATTAATGCTACTTTTAGATGTGGTCAAACTGCTCCTGATCGTAAGCGGCGGCAAACAGAAAATAACGAGACTGTTATTAAACCTTTTAGAAAAATTAAGCACTTTTATTCTAGTTGTTAAATGTAATTTATACCTTGAGACGTAAAAAGCATATTCATGTTCGTATTTAATAATAAATAACTTTAAAATACAACGAATTAAAGTTGGAGTTTAAATTTAATCACGAGTGCTTTAAACTGCATTATTGATGTGGTCGAAGTTTCAAAACTGTTTTTGGACTTCATATTTCACGTCACGCTTTCTTATATAAGTATTCTAACTAAAAAAAGTTGAAACAAAGAACCTTTTATAAATGAATTTTTGCTGATTCCATGGGGCGTCTTAAAGAGCAAATCTACCTTTACTAAATCTTTGTATTTGCAAGACACCGTACCTTTATCATTTTGTCAAATCCTCATTTATTAAAACAAGATGTTTATTGAACAAATAACGTTGAATGTATTAATTAATTTATTTAAAAAGCTTAACCATAATTCGAAAATTTAAAATCTGTTACATAACTCGAACTCGTTTCGAACTGAGTCATGACCACAGTACACAAGTGTAAAGACCGTCATAGTGACAAGCTTTGGCCTGTCGCGTTTCGGGATCAGCTTGTGTGTGTCCAGTTACTCATATAGCTAGAGACCTTCAGTCGTGGTATATGTGGGCCGACATGACGACGGAGACTAACAATTAATTTCATCTTTTGTGAGTCGCTTTCGTTTTTGGATTACACTGTACTTACCAACAGGTGCATTATAGTTGCTATGTCGACCCAGTGTAAAAAAAAATAAAAATAAAAACGTAAAACTTTTTTTAAATTAGTTATAATTGAAACAGTCCTCCACGACGTATGGTATACATAACGTGATTACAAAAATTATGGTTTAATCATGAAAAAACTATTAAGCTAGTATTTTAGTACAGGCTATTTGTAAATAAATCTAGGTCCTAACAATTATATAATTATCAAAACTCCAATTCATTTTTGACATTATGGTACATATTTTATTATTTTTATTCCGTTTCTATTTAATTACATTTTAGCTTTTTTTAAGACTTTGTTGGTTTCTTTATTTTCTTTCAGTACAGTATTATTGCTAATACATTTGTTTGTATCCCTATATAAATTAAAACAGTTGATATGTGATCGACACAGACTTTATACTGCACTATTATTATCCCTTCATTGTTTATGCCGTACGGTATAAGCAAACTATTCTATTCTTGGCCAATAATAATACGTAATTAATATCCTATTAATTTTATTAAAGACTAGTACTTGATCTATAGTGACCGGTAATAGTTACTGTCACTAATAAAAGATCAACGCTTTGATTAATCGTCATAATTTCAGCTCGTATAGGTCCACTGCTGAACATAGGTATTTCTCAAAGCCCGTCACTTGTCTATATTCTGGGCTATTCTCATTAAAATTAAAAAAATTGAGCTGCCTTTTGTAAGTCGTCGGTTTATCGAGCCCAGAGGCTTCCTAAATTACGATTACTGAGACGCGGTCTTCACTCCAGAACTTATTTACTCCTACGGTTGTTGGATTAAAAAATAACCATATCATAAAATCTCCACCATATTCAGTAAAATTTTAATGATTACAATATCCAAACGAGAAATGCGCTGTAATCGTCAATTTGCATAACTTTTATTTCGGCTGCAAATAAGCTACGGTAATTTGTAAAATATCTTATTATGGAAAAGAACATTAACTTAATCCCTAATTTATCTTTAGTATGATCATTTGTTATATTTACGCTTACAGGGAGCGGTACTGAATCGTTTATCCTTCTTTTTTTCGTTACCGAAAAGAATTTGCTTCCGTAATTTTATAATAGAATTACTGACTATAAGATGCAGGAGGCATACTTTTTAATATGATAATTTGTTTTATTTATTACGGGCTGCATTTATATAGTCACTCATTATATTGGAGATCAAATAATACTGTCTTTATAAAAAAAAAACAGAACTTAATTTTTGAGAAATGTTTTTGTTTATTGTCTCGAGTTTTTTTTATTACTTTAGCCCTTTTTCTTTTTTTATAAACTCTTAGTTAGCGATCACGCCTTTAAAAGAAACGTATTTCCCGACGTATGATCTTAGTCTATCAGCCCTTTTCTATTTTATTTCTTAATAAAATAAATCATTTCATTTTACAATAACTCTTAAGTAAATAAATATTTTTTTTTAATAAACAGCTATATCATTTAAAAAAGACGACGAGAAATGTCAACACAAATATAAAAAAAAACTGAAAATAAGTTACGTAATATTTACTCCATTTACTGCTTTACATTTTGAGCACATGTAGTTTTTCAAAGAGAAAATACATTTGTCAATCTGATAGAGCAATATTGCGACTCGAAAAAGCGAAGTTTCCAACAGGATTTAGAACATCACTCGACCAAGCCAATAAAGGTACCGACAAAAAAAGGTTTCGAAATATGAAAAGAGATACATTTTTTACGTTACGAGGCTTGTTTTTGTTTTCTGATTTTTCCATTAATCATAGTAACACTACTACGTTAAATCCATAATGTGCAGGATTTTTTTTTTTTAATTGGTCTATGTTAAAATATATGAAAATAAATATAGATTTTCAATTAATCTTTCAAGTTTAGTAGACTTTACCTTCGATACCCAACACTAAACAATACATTTTTGCTACTCCTAACAAAAACCAAGGTATCTACTACATATAGCAGTAAAAATTAAGTTAATTTGAAGTTCGTATACTTATTAAACTTTTTAAATCTTTATATTCAGTTAGCTTGATAATAACAATTTTGTAAGCTACATAAATATGAAAATAAAAACAATTTTAGACGTAAATTCAGATTTTAAATTCACTCAGTCTACAATATGCAATTTTCTAAAATATACGAGTACCGTATGTTATCAGTGCTTGTAAGGTAACTTCAAGTAAACTGCATGTTATTTAAATTTTGAATCATGTTCGTATCTAAGGAGCTTATTGAGTGTATCTCAATTTTACTTTCGTATTTTCTTTGGATTTTAATACATTTAACTAGGTATAGATAGGTGTAACATATAAATGTAATGAAAAGTGAATAGAGCGTAGACAGTATTAAAAATCAAATCAGCAAATCTTTATACTATGCTGTAGTAATTTGTACTCGTATAGGACCAATTCTGACATCGATTTCTATAATTATTACGCGGCATTTACAGTCGTAAGACGGAATATGTTTGACACTAAGGCTTCAATTTTTATTAATATTTTTATATACACTTTGTTTTGTCACGTTTTAAATTAAAAGGGTTGTTCCTTGCACTCATGGAAAATAGTTAAATTATCGAAACGGGTAATGTTCAACCAAAATGTCATAATAGCGATCTTCGGGCTTTAAACACAATAAAGCACAATAATAGATTTTTATAAACGAACACTTAAAACAAGTTAATATTAAAAAATATTTAATTGCATAAATATCATAGATGTAGTCGACTTGGAATTTGAGATAGTTTCAAATCCGAAAACACTATTAATAGGTCGTCATCAATAATATTGCAATAGTAGAGCTATCTGCCCCTGTGGCACGTAACATCGTTATCTGCAGAATCCTATAGAATTTCACATATACTGTAACGTTACAGTGAAAGTTTTAATACAATAGTAGGTGCTATTTCCTCCTATTTTCCTTTCATTTTATTTAAAAGGTCCTTTACGACCTAGCCTGCTTCACCCAAAAGCGATTTCTATTAATAACTAGGGAATTTTCAAATAAATTTTCTATTCTCTATTTTATCCTCATAGAAGCAAAATATATGAAATAAACCATCCTTAGTGGATGCCTAGAGCAATACCAAATTTAAAAAAAACTTTATGTATCTACGTTTAGTTTAGGCTCTACGATGATATATCAATCCGTAAAAGCCTTTTTATATTTATAGATTACATTACACGATACATAAGAATGTTGCTTTTATAAGCAAAGACTTACTTTTGTATTGGCTCGACAACGTCGCCTCTTATTTGCCAGTAGTGAGAGAGAAATTTTACTCTAAACTTACAAGCGTCACGTATATTCTCGTGAATACTTCGATAGATGATCATTACCAAACCCTACAAACCATGTTTTTGTTTCATTCAAGTTCATATTTGAGGCTACATAAATACAAGGAACTTTGATTATAATATTACCAATTAGAGATCTTTGTTTTAATATAAAAACTTTAAACATTTTTCTATTGTTTATAAAGAGAAGAAGCTTGGATTTATTTTAGGCTCCAAATAGTAACTTTACCGTGCCCCTATAAAAAATACATTTGAGTATAAAACTGAAATATAAAGACAAAAAAAAACCTAACAAACCTTCTTGTATGATCAAATAATGTAAGCATAATAACCCTCTAGTCACAATTTTGAAAACGCAGTAGTGTGATGCTCTCCCCACTTCTATTCTTCTACGTTTTAACAATTTATAAGACTTTAAAAAAAGAATAAATAGACATTTTTTGGCTGACACGGTCCATCACTGACTTTTTTTTCACCTTTCACTATATAGGGGATTTTTATCTTTAGAGAAAGGAAAATTTTAGCACAACCAACGAACTTTTATAAAAGGTATTAAATGTTTTTGTACTGTTAAAACGAAGTATTTATCCACGGTCTAAAAATAAACAAAAAGTAACTTTTGAATACTGACGTATCATTTCGCTTGCGGTATAGAAATATTTTCCACAACAAGAGCCCAGTGGTTGCTCTTGACACATATCTGATTAACCCTTCCGGAGGGTTCCGGACGATGTAGTCATTGTTTTTTTGTCCTTCAAGCGAACTCAACCCTTGAATATCTAATCACGGCCATATGAAAATAAAACATTCAGAAAACACGAACAACTTTATATATTAACGTACTAAATGGTTCTTTGTTTGTTTTGTTATATTGAAATTGAAATAAATTATTATGTATCTAGTCTTACGCGGCCTGGTTTTGCCTAGGTACGATTTACACACAATACTGGCGAATTTTTAAATTAAATTTTATACCTTATCATACTCCCTTAGGAATTGAATATAAAAAATCCAACATTATATTTTACGATAATTTTTTTTTGTTTCCCGGGGTAAAACCTGCCTAGGACCATCAGAGGCGCTGTGAAGGCAGCGACCCAGGTATGTCAGACTTCTACTGACTAAAAACCCTCGGGTTATCCCTCCGATTGCTCCACCCGGGCCTGCCAAACCAAATTCATTCAGACGGCCAGGAAACAAGAAGCCTCGTGAAGGCTACCTCTCTGGGAGAGGTAGGAGTAAGCCCACCCCTCCGTATTTTTTTTTACGATAACTTCTAAGTTCTGACAAGTTTTTTTTTGGATATAGAGATTAAATTTATGTAGATACACGAAGTAATTGTCATTAATTTATTTTCATTTTATTTTTTATATTTTAGAGTTGTATTGATTTCAATAATTTGAAGCAAAAATTTAGAATAGTTTTAAGATCAGCGTAATAATGAAGCAAAACACAAAAATGTGTTGTAGTTGCTCTTCGGCAACTATAAGCGCTTACTATTGGGAGGATCTTCAACTTGTTTGTTGTCTTTTAATGTAAAAAATATATTGTTATACTACATTTTCTACAGAAAGCTTCTATTACTATTTGGTTTGTTTAATATTTATGTGTTATTAAAATTTTAATAGGATTTTTAGAATATTACTATGATTTGTGTTTTTATAGTACATATGATAAGAAACAGATGTTTTATTAGCTTATAAACCTACATTATCATAAATCTTAAAGTGATTAGAAGAAAATTAGTTTTACTGACTGTATTATGACTCATAAAAATACTATTCGTATACATCTTGAATGATACTTTACACATATGCGTCTTTATTACTGATCTAAAGCGACCTGATGTCAAATATTTATGTGTACCAAAGGGTTCACGAAATTAATATACCAAAACATTCAAAAGTAAGCCAGGGCAAATTTATGGAAAGGTACATATGAATGATAGCGCGTAAGTTGGAGCGAGTGTAAGTCTCTTAGCATAATAATTACTTTATATTTATTACAGACTAAACACGTATATGATATACTGCTTTAAAACAATGTTTAATATATTCATCTGAACATTTAAATTACATAGAGAAACAATTTGATTGTATACAGCTCAATATATTAACAGAAAGATATGTAAGATTTAAAATAAATGGAATTATACTACCTAAATATAAAAAAATAGTAACACCCGCTATAGTGAGTAGGAAAAATCGAATTATATACAATCAGAGGCCGATTAAATACTTTTGGAACAAAGTTCCTTAACGCAGTTTTGTAGAAAGAGTCACCTGTAAGATAGCAAGCGTATTGTATCCAAAAAAGATAAATAACGTAAAATCACTGTTGATATAGTAGTGATAAATAAAAAGACGCAGACGAAGACCGAGATAATAGTATAACAACACTACACGTGCGAAAGAGATAAAGCTAATAACAAATCACCCATGTTATAATTTGCTCATACCTAGTTCCATCTGATAACACTTCTGTTAATAGATGGCGCTGCAACTGTTTTACAGGTGAAAACATGCAAATGGCATTTGAAACATATTTAGTAATAAATGTACAAAGCCGAATTTCTGAATATTTTTTCTTAACTTTTCATATATAAATCTATTATTATTAGAAATAGTAGTTTTTATTTACATATTTAAAGATTAATTTTTTATTAGACTGCTAGAGTCAAAGGAACCAAAATTATAATTTAAAGCAGGAATAGTTTGCTATATATCGTTACGCTATATCTCGTTCGTGATGAGAAGAGATATGTTAGTGGCTGTATCCACTTTGCGCATATATGTCGTGCCTAACGTGACCAGTAGTGTAGCCAATCGCCTTTTTAGAGCATTTACGCTTAACATTCTTATTAGATGTCACGTGGGTTACCTCAAGAGATTTCCTTTACCAGTGAGTATGTGGTGTATACGCCCGTTACTCAATACAATATCTTAAAAAGTGAGTGATACAACAATATTTTTGCTTTAATATTCACATAAATATCTCATTGTTCTTTTAAGGGGTTAGGGGTAGTCAGAATTTTCAAAAAATGGATTTTTTTTTTGCGTTTTTTTAAAGTATAATATTTTAAAAATATTGTGTGAAAATTTGAAGTGAATCCGACAAATTCTTTTCGAGTTATTCAACAATTAACAATGGGCGCTCGGGCGCTACGGGGTAGCGGCTACGGCAGTAGCTGCATGCAAACGCCTTCTCATGAATATCTCACCATTTTGATGTATATATAATTATACCTAAATATATATATATTCCCTTATTATATATAGAATTATACCTAAATATGTATATATTCCCTTATTATATATATAATTATACTTAAATATATATAATGAAAGCTTTAACCAACTAGTATGGAAAATATGCCCAAAACGGTAAATACTAGTTATACTATCGTACAAATTGTTGCATACCTAGCTACTTGTATATTTAATGAAGGTATAAATTCATTATTGGTCATAATGAATACACTGGGACTTAATTGTGGGCCTAATTCTCATTGGTATGCTAAAAAGTGGATGCTGCACGTATGAAAGTGGCAGATAAGCGCGCTAACGATAACACTCGAGAAGGTAGAATGCTACGTAGGCACCAGCAAATCGATATTTTGGAAGCTGCTATGACGGCTGAAGAACTATTATATGGTCCAGCAATAGATGACTCAGTGTAAGTCATTAAATAATTCTTATAACTTGACATAAATCAATAGTAAAACTTTAAATGCATTTTTCTCAAAACTATGTTTTTTGAACTGGTGATCACTGTAACTTAAAAACTGCTCGGTAGATTTCAATAAAATTTATTCTACTTTTGAAAAACATTAAAAACTCGTGCCTGATCGAAGGATTTTTTTTTTCGTTCAAAAATCTTGAATTTTTTTGAACATTAACTGTGTCAGTTTTTTTCTCGAAAATCTGAAACAAATTTCCTGAGGCCCCCATTTTGTTAATATTGAAAAGAAACAAAAAAGCTTCGATCAGGCACGAGATTAACTATTAATAAAACTATTTTTTCTTGTCCGATTGATTTTAGATGAATCTCCATGGACTTGTGATGATCACCGCAAGGGACTTCTAGAGAAACGGGCTCCACACAAACAGCGATTACTTTTAATATTATTATTATTATTATTATTTTTTAATTTTGGTGAAGTCAAGTCGAAACATGATGTACTAAAGCTATGTTTTTATTTTTGTAAAATAACGTAATTAACTACCAAAAAAAATTTATTGAAAATCATAATTTTTTCAGGCCTCTGACTACCCCTAACCCCTTAATATATTATTACTAGATTATAATCCAGTTAATTTAGGTTCATTATCATTTAGATAACATCATTTGAGGCACTCTGGCTTAGAATGCCTCAATTACAGTAACATTGTAAGTCCTAACAATTAAGCTCATTTTAAAAATAAAATTCAGACTGTTTGATATAAATCTTAAAACAATATATTTTCACAAACACAGTTCTATTTTGGTCCACTCACAAAATGTGACAATTGTATTTCTCACTGAACCACAGCAATTTTCCTAACTCAAAGGTTTTTCATTCAAATAACAGGACAAAGGTTTCTGTCGTGGTCATTTCTACTTTTTCCATCACACATTCATTTGTTATCCTCTATTGTAAAAAGTTTTCAACTTAATATATACTGTAATATTTTGTATTTGCGAGTACAATGTAGTTCAGAAATGGCGATAATCGCCAAAGGAAAAAAGACAGTCGTAGAAAATATGACTTTTTAATTGTAGCATAATTTTTATTTATTATACTAATAACTGGATGTAAATGAGCTAATTCGCAAACATATCAAGGTGAAGCAAGTCCATGTGTGTTATACATTTTACATGCTCGTTCATCGTGACTGCTTAACCCTTAATAACCTAGAGTTTCAATTTTGATACCAATCTTTTAAACCAAATGTTCACATTACTATTAGTTTTTATGCCTGAAGTATCAAAATTAATACCTGTTTTTGTTTTAAATAATTATGTAAAATAAATATTGTGATTTTTTTAGCTATTTTTCCCTTCATCTGGACACTCAAGCAAACACAGTAATATTAAAAAAAAAAGTTGTAAATCAGGCTACTAAGGGTTAAAAGTGCCATCATCCTATTTTGTTCTTCGTAAAAATCGAATGTTGTAGTATAGAAGTAATTTTAACTATCGAAATATAAACCAAAATACATTGACGGATACATTCGAGATTTTGTCGAAGTTTAAACATTGCCCGTTAATCCGTAATATTACCCCATAAACCGTTGAGTCTGCAGTAGTCCTGGTATCTTCTGCCCCGAGAAGATATCCAATGAAAGTCTGTGGAGAAGTTTCGATCGACCATCAAACGCCGAAAATGGACCTGAATTGTGCACATGCTCTGTATAGACTATGCTCTTACGAGTATACCAAAAGGCTCTGAATTTGAGAGCTCAGGGTACACGGAAATGTGGCTGTCCCATACAATCCTGGAGACGTATGGTTGACGTGGAGCGTGGTGCGAACTGTAGCGTGAAGCGAAGGATAGGTCGAAACGCAGTTGCATTGTAGACGTCCTCCGCCCTAGGCGAGGACAATATAACATTAATGTTAATTTACATGTACATTACATTTACATGTACATTAATGTTATATTGTTCTGTGTTACGTTATTAATAATAATAAAATTAGCGTAGACCAGTAAAATGGTCAGGTACATCGATGAAACTTTACAATCTGGTTATACTGTACTGTATTTGCGATCGAATTGGGCAGTGATGCCCGAAAACTTCACAAATCTAACCAACAAACCAAATTATCTAAATCCTAATAAATATGAGCTTGTATCTAAACCGTGAGCTAATTAGAGTTAATATAAATCCTATCTTCTTTAAATAAAGTCCATGTAATTAATTTGAGTTTATTAAGACAAATTAATTTGTAATGAAATAGTAAGAAACTGGAACTCATAATTGACTTTGTTGCAACAGAGAGCTTTTAAAGCAGCGTTTTCGTATGTTAATTCGATTTTCAGACATTAGTAAGGAAATAAAATACCATATTGACTTGCTTCGGTCTATCACGTTTCAGGATCAACTTATGTCCGTTCAAATGTTAATATACCTTTTTTTTACTTAAGGAAAATCATCATAGGACCTTCCCGGCCATAGAAGGGGTGGTAGCTGGGGTATGTCGGCCTTTTACCGACTATTAACCCCAAGGTGACCTCATCCACATTAAGACAGGACAGAGGGCCTTGTAATCAATTGCCCCACAGCCCTGCTTTGTTGCGTTTCCACTCTGCGGCCTTCCTCTGGAACATAACGTACTTGCAAAAGGGAACGTCAGCCCTCCAATTGTCAGGCTATGCCAGAATAGCCTCACTACTGAGGGCAGGGAGAGGTCGTGTCCAATCCTCCGGATCAGATTTCGGTGCTCATTGCCCCACACCGGATACTGTGGGTATATGCCGGATGAAATCCTCGTCCAAGACGCAGTATTAGCGCTGAGTCGTTTTTTATCCTAACCCGGCCACACCACGCCTGATGGTAAACAAGGGTGCAGTCTAAAAACGACTACAACGATCAGTAAAGTAAAATAATCGATAGTTGCAGTGATCATACCAGCCTGAACAAATATTTTTTTAAATTGTGTGGCACAGTTACGTAGTGAGACATCTGTGTCCAGTAAGCAATTTACCTATATCAGACGGTACGTGACATGGTCGCTGCTCTGTAATCAGGCTTAAAGGTTTGACAGAATCGTGCCTACCGCGAGCGGGCGCACGCATCGTTCTTCTGCGAGTGGTGAAAGCCACATTCTTACGGTTGTTAGCTGCTTTTATGGCTTCAGACTCTTAAGCGCTAAGCTTTCAGCCATCTATCGAATTACACGAACTCGGTAAAACACTGCAGAGTGCACCAGATAAGATATCAATGCATGGAAGGTGAAGTATAATCGTGGGCTGTACGATATCATTCTATAGCCACGTTCAATTCGGATGGTCATTCTTCATTGTATAAGCGTTGCGTTGAAGCCTGCGATCACAGTCCGTCGCTTTATAAATGGCCACGCACCGCACGACTCTGTCCGCACGATGATCTTTAGTCCTTGGTGTATTAGGGCTGATGACATCGTCAGTCAATGGATTCTCGTTCTTTGGCGAATTCTGCTGTTCTTGGATTGTACCGTTCTTTTCACCAAATAGTAGGTCGTTTTTATATTCTACCCCTTAAAAAAAGAAAGAGGTGTTGAAAGTTTATTTTGAAAATCCGTCAATTTCGAGTGTAAATCGTACCTAGATGAAGTAGGCTGGGTCCACTAGTTTATAATAGAGACAATAACATTACTGTACCATAAGACACTGAAGTGTCTCCCTAATAATTCTATGACGTGCACACTGAAGTTACAGGCGGTAACTACTCAAGAACTGATTTATAAGTTAAAGTTTTCCAACGCCCGCGATAAATAAGACTTTTATGGGAGAAACTTACATTGTAAAGGAATCCGATAAAACGTGTCTAAGGAAATTGAGTTTAAGGTTCAAACAAAATTGTGGAAGTCGAATAAGCATAAAAATCGTTTAAAGATGTTTGTTTTGGAAATTACAATTTTTTAAGGACTTTAATTAGTTTTAACAATCACAAAATAGTGTATACCCTATTAAGTAATGAATATATGTAGATAATATATAGAAGCATTTCAAGTGCCAAAAATGACACAACTGCAATAACATTGCCTTTGATTGCTTGCAAAATAATATCATTTTGAATCGTTCCAAAATCCACGAAGTTGTTCATGATTATGGCTAAAGATTTGCTTGATAATTTTCATATTTTATTTTGTTCATTGTTTTTGTGCTGTTTATAAAAAGGTGTTGAATAGCTTTTCATAAAGAACTGAAAAAATATGATCACTTGACAGAATGTTAATTGATGATTTTTCACTATTATTAATGTCAATATAAATAATATGTTATACATGTAAAACAATTGTGAGTCTATAAATATCATATAGTAATTTTGCCTCCTATATCTGACAAAAAGAGAAAATATAAATGTATTTTTATCTCAAAAACTTCGTTGCAATATCGAATTAAAATACAACATTATTGACACAAGATAATAAAGTTTAAAGTGCATTTCCAACGCGAACTAGAGTAAGCTTTGGTACGAACGTATTCTATTTTATTAAACAGATGAAGTTTCTACTTCGAATGTGATGTTTATCGAAGCAAGACTTTTTAATGAGCTACCCAGCTTGGCTTTTAACGCACTAAGCGGGAACTGTTAAAGCGAGACCGGTTTTACCAGGAAACTAAAGTCTGAATCGAATTTTGATTTAAATAAATTATATTTTCTACTTACTGTAACTTCCTTTTATTTTCCAGGAAATTGATCTTTGTATAATTCTAAAACTGGAATGATTTCGTTTTCTTTTTAAAGTAAAATCGAAATGTAATGTATTTATTTAATTATTAGAAAAATAGAAAGCGGTACACTACAGTCAGCTGACACCCAAACTAGGACTACCAGTATCTTGGATGTCAAAGTTATTCATGTCACAATACGTTACAAGCTGCCGAGCGTCTGGATGAATTTGGTTTCTCAGGCTCGGGTGGAGCAATTTAGAGGGACAACCCGGGGTTTTTAGTCAGTAGGAGTTTGACACACCAGGGTCGCTGCCTTCACCGCATCCTTGATGCCCCTATGCAGGATATTCCCCCGGGTAACAAAAAAAAAAACAATATATTAGGTCCTTACATATGAAATTGGCGTTTTTCGTACTGGCCACTTTAATCACAAATTTCTCCTCTTTGGTAAGGAATTCCAAATTCAAATTTGTACAGCTAGAGACTCATGTATTTGTGCTTCGATGATCGTCATTCATTTGTTTTTTTCTTCTGTTTTTTTCTGTTTGCGTCACTCATTTTACAAAATGGAAAACTTAAAATATCGCATTATTTACGAGTACGAGTTCCGCCGTGGCACTAGTGCTGCGGAAACAACTCGAAGGGTGAATGATGTGTATGGCGGTCGTGTTGCAAAAGAAAACACAGTTCGTTTTTGGTTCCAACGTTTTCGTTCTGGAAATTTCGACCTGCAGAACAAGCCCCGTGGACGGCCTGAGACTCAAGTTGATAATGAAAAGTTGAAGGTTATTGTGGAAGCGGATCCATCGCAAACCACGTCCGAGTTAGCTGCAGGCTGCGATGTTAGTGATAAAACTGTTTTAATTCACTTGAAGCAAACTGGGAAGATTTAAAAGCTTGAAAGGTGGGTACCTCACGAATTGACTGAAGCAAACCGGCAAACGCGCGTCGACTGCTGCGTTACATTACTAAACCGGCACAATAATGAAGGTATTTTAAACCGAATCATTACCTGTGATGAAAAATGGGTTCTTTACGATAATCGGAAGCGCTCAGCGCAATGGTTGGATCCTGGCCAGCCAGCCAAATCCTGCCCCAAGCGGAAATTAACCCCAAAAAAGTTACTTGTAAGCGTTTGGTGGATTAGTGCCGGTATTGTTCATTACAGTTTTCTCAAATCTGGCCAGACTATTACGGCTGATGTCTATTGTCAGCAATTGCAAACCATGATGGAAAAGCTAGCGGCTAAACAACCTAGGCTGGTCAATCGCTCCACGCCACTGCTGCTTCACGACAACGCTAGACCACACACTGCGCAACAGACGGCTACTAAATTAGAAGAGCTTCAATTGGAAAGTCTAAGACATCCTCCGTACTCCCCGGACCTTGCTTCAACAGATTACCATTTTTTTCGAAATTTGAATAACTTCTTGCAAGGGAAAAATTCAACTCAGATGGGGCAGTCCAAATCGCCTTCAAAGATTTTATTGATTCCCGTCCGACTGGTTTTTTTAGTTAAGGGATCAATGAACTACCTATGAGATGGCAAAAGTGCATAGAAAATAATGGTTCATACTTTGATTAATTAAATATATTATATTAAAAAATATTCGACTTTTTGTTCCTCCCATACAAAACGCCAATTTCATATGTAAGGACCTAATATATATATATATATATATATATAGTTAGAAAGTATTTAACATATAGATATCAAAAATCATCACTGTTCCAATTGTTCGTCAGACATAAAAATATCTACTGCAATAAATACAACAAAAATAATATTAACAGTCCCAGACAAGGCATCAAAAACAAGCACGTTCAACATTAATCATACAATTGACATTAATGTTTAATTTTAGATACAACTATTCCCGCAATAGTTCCTCAATATCATTATATCCCAGATTCAACAACCAATCCCTCAGCTTCACTTTACTTTCGTAATTAGATACTCGTAGATTCAAAATATTTAATGTATCGTTTGTTGTATATCCTTGAATTTAGAATCCAAATTGTTACTCTACAAAATGTGTTTTATGTATAGGCATAGAACAAACATATCTCATCCCACGAGAATTCTTTTTATTGTATTTCCCCATGAGGATCACCTTATGTTTGTGGAGGACAAGTTTCGAAACAAAAAGTTGTCTTACTGTTAAAACCTGACAATTAGAATATAACTGTTCAGTAGGAAACCTAAGTTTTTTATATATAACTTTTAGAACAGCTCTTTGAACCCTCTCAAGTTTCAGTAAAGAGGTCTTAGAGGCTCCACGCTATACAGTATACAGCAATGCAATAAGATACTAATGATTCAGATTATGAGAAATACACAGCACTAAGAGTACAAATCGCACTAAAATAAAATCGCACCAAACCAATTGAACAAAAACAAAATCGTATAAAAAAGTACCGCACAAAAACAGGACTTACTGTATTACGATAATGAGTCGTGATCACAGTACGCAAGTGGAAAATCCGTTATAGCGTCTTGCTTCGGCCTGTCGCATTTCAAAATCAGCTTACGTACATCCAGTCGTTCATATATATAGAGACCATCAGTTATGGTATGTGTGGACCGGCATAATGACGGTGTCTTTTATCGGATTTTTTTTCCTTTTGCGGACGCTGCCGTTCATGGACTACCTTGCACTTTTAATTAGGATGTGATAAATATCTCCAATAGGGAGTGAAGGATATCTTTATAGTAATTGCGCCATATTGGTAAAATTTATTTACCATCGACAAGAAAGAAGATAACATCAGTACAAAATCACGTATCCAAACAAACAACGCAACGTTACTCCTCCCCATAAACATAAATTACGTCTGTCAAGGAACTAAAGTATTGCAAGGTCTTTTCGCTCGATTACCAGCGGAATAGAAGTTGAATCCTTTTAAGGCAAGTTACTGGCCTTGAGCCC
The DNA here is from genome assembly GCA_036320925.1 of Automeris io. Lineage (NCBI taxonomy): Eukaryota > Metazoa > Arthropoda > Insecta > Lepidoptera > Saturniidae > Automeris > Automeris io. The sequence goes on along the minus strand of JAUDJH010000021.1, from coordinate 4,934,222 downwards.
GAAATAATAGAAAATCATAAACTACATACAGTTGTTATTACTCTGTGCACGTTTCACGAGTCCGAGATGAAAGCTGCCTGTCGTCACTAGTGTACACAAATGGCACAAAAGAACAAGCCAGCCTATATAAGAATCTCAGTAATAATGCCAACATACTACTTTTTATATTACCTTTGTGGTTATAATTAAACGTTTCTTTGCAATTCATAAAAATGTTATAACCATATTTATTTTTACATTTAGGGAAAACATTAGGGATCAGGTCAAGGTGCGGCTATCTGTCTGTGAAGACCCTATTTCACAGGAATGCATGATATTAATTTGAAATTAATATCAAATAGTCAGGTATGCTATCCCGTAAAACTGTAAAATAATGTATAAGACATAGTTAAATTAAATATCTTACAAAAGAAAAAGGATTCACTATGTAACTATTTTATAAAAGTACAAACACTGGCAACTTAACATTGTGTATTGATTTATCAAATCAGTAGACATGATATTTTATTGAACTATTGTTATTGTTAAGCTATGTGAATTTATTATATTATCCACCAAAACTCGTTATAACAGTATATTAGTATATTCCAGACTTTACTGTGAACTGTAAAACTTTTCCAATATTATCTTCGTCCAAAGTCTTTGATTTAATATTATCAAATATATTCATCCCAAAATAAGGCAAAAAAATATTTTTGATTTAAAACACACTTTGCACATCGTTATAGTAATATTTAATTTGAAGTCAATTACTTAGTAATTCAGGAAAGTTTACTTTAATAAAATATTGTTGCAAAAATCATGTTCAAGTTTACACTTACAAAGTAAATAAAATACTTCACGAAACGGCAATACTTGTTTTTTATATTGTAAACATTGTTTCATTGTTATATTATTAAATATACCAATATGAAACATATTTGATATAAAATATATTAGTGTACACAAATTTAAAAGTGGTCGGAACGTTCTTGTCTTTATTTTTCATTCTTTACATTCCTTTTTTTAAATTCGACATAGAATCTTCAGGGCAGTGGTGAGGGTTGGTGCCCCGATGTGATGGACTCCCACCGGTTAATAATTTCCTGGCTATTTGATCCGCATGGCAGCTACCTGTGGGCGCAAACTTGCACTCTGCCACGACTGGTGCGCGGTAGTATTATGTTGTTTTAGATGTCTTATGCTTAGCTACGAATATATTACATTATTACAAAATCCTTCAAAATGGTTCATTAAGCTCATCGGGTTTCGGTATTAGGAAAATACTTGATATATGATATTCCAATTTTCGCAGCACAGACAATAATTATTTATCGGACATAAAAGTTTAAAAAAGACAAGGTTAAATATTATTTTTTATACAAATATACATGTATTTGTGGCAACATCCACATTTACGATATATCGTTGTACTAGCACCATTTAACTGAACAACTTTTTATCTCAAACATTTGTTGATAAGCGAAGTGAAACGGACAAATAGCTCCACCTTACTTCTTGTAAGACAAACATTTTTGTTTTAAGTAGGACTTATCGTATCACCCCTTTTACTGTCCTCTCAAAATATACACATACACATACATACATACATACACACGTACATTTTATGGTTTCTATTGTCTAATAATAACGCTGTAGACTGTAAGTATTTCTGTAATAAAAATGTATATTTATTTTCTTTACATTGGGAGTAATAATAAGCAACATAAAGTAAATTTTTATTATAATTAGGCTCCATTACTATACTGATTGAGTTTAAATAACTCTACTATTTTCCTTTTACTATATTTGTATTTGATCAAACTTATATTTAGTATTTTTTGACGTAATTTAAATAAATATATAAGGATATAAAAAAAAATATCAGATCAATATATAAAATAATATCAGATTAAAATCTTTAGAAAATAAATTCTGATTTATGAAAAACATATTGTTTTGAGACTGTGTAGTATCTACAGTAGCCCGGGCAGTAGATCTGAGGTAATCTGCTATCCGGATGAGAGGGAGGTGGTGCACGGTGTTCGACGCACTATCTGGGAGAGAGGTTTTGGAGGGGTGGGCCCTCCCAAAGATGTAGCCTCAACAAGGCTTCTTGTTCCCTGGGCGTCTGGATGAATTTGGTCCCCCAGGCCCGGGTGGAGCAATCAGAAGGACATCCCGGGGGTTTTTAGTCAGTAGGAGTCTAACACACGGGGGTCGCTGCCCTCACAGCATCCCTGATGGTCCTATGCAGGATTTCCACCCGAGATACAAAAAAAAGTATCTATAGTAATAGTATAATACAAAATTGAGACATTTTGAGTAAAGTCGAGTATCGACGTAAAGTCGCCTGCCTCGCAGTTTTTTACCGGTTGCACAGTGGAGAGTATTCTCAGGGGCTACATTATCTAATTCCGCTAGCCCCATTTCATTATAAAACCACTAGAGACCGCGTCGGATACCACCCGTATGTAGTGGACGTTCCTTATATCAGCACGAGAAGATTTGCTTCTACATTCATACTCTAAGTAACTCGAAGATTAATTTAACTCGTCTATCTTGATGAATATTATTACAAGACATAACAAATTGCAATATCCGACTAAGAGTAGAGTCAATATACATATCAAATTGTTTTAATGACAGCGATATTAAGGGAAATTACGACGGAGCTTTTGCCGTCAATCACGAAACCAATAAGCTTGTCCGAGTAAATTAGTGTGCCCAAATGACATAGAAATAGTGTTATATTAAATAGGAGTTGGTTCATTGTTATTATAATGAGATGTTTATATTAAAATTACTAAATTATTACAGGACATATCAATCATTAAATACAGAAGTTAATCGGCCCTAATATAAATAAAAAATTTTTTGCGCAACTATAAACTATGATTTATTTTATATTTGTTATCAAAAAGATTGTATTTTTACTACCATAAGTAAATAATATAAAAATGTATACTAAATTAAAATAAAAGCCCATTTTGTAATTAGACGGAATTAATATGTCAGAGTACGTATAAAAAACAGTTCATTTTTATTCATCCAAAACAAAAATGATGTAAATATTCCTCGTTTACAAAATTCTTTTCACCCGTTGATTGGCAGTAAATTTGATTTTCTTCGCGAATTTTTCTTTTATCTCTTTTACTGTTGGAAATATTCCCATGTGATTGCTATTTTTACGAATATTATTATTTTCGTTAGTGAGTTTCGTTATTTTTGGATCTAAAGCATCGTTTATCAATATGAGTTGATTATAACAAAAAAATATTTCGCCATCCTTTCAATATTGAGTTCGTTATAATTTTATTTTATAAATAATAATGTTTTTAAATATAATGATGTCCTAGACGGGTTCGGCCATGGCGACTATTTCAACACCGATTAAAAAATCGAGGTTCACTTTTCGGAAACAGTCAATTGCGCAGGAGATATTTAAGTGCATAACTGGACGCGCTGCCAGAAAAGCTCTCTCTCGTCCGAGCTCCCTCAGGCCCGATGGAATGGAGAACCAGTACGATCGGGAGGGAGCAGGATGCAGGTTTGGTGTAGTTTTCCTTTTCTGAACACCTGGATGAATTGCGGTGTTAAAGGGATACCTTAGTCGCCTTTTACGACAAGACGCCTTTTTCGTCCTCAGCAAGAAGAGGGGGATACTATTCTATTCAGAAGGCAGCCACCACGGCATAAATAAAAACCTATAGCTTTTGAAACATATACCTATGCTGTAGTAATATTTTTTTGTATATATAGCTCTGCCTGAAATATAACCTAAAAAATTTTCAGGTCCTATTGACATCATTCTATTTTCTTCTTTTTCTTTAAAGTCGGTAAAACTGTATCAACACAACAGGTGTTGTTCTTGGTTATAGGTGATAACAAACTTTCCATCAGAAGGGGTCAACTTTTGGTATAAGATTAGGCAAATTTAACATAGTTATCGATAAGAGCAAGCTTCTAGATTTATCTTATTGATAGCACTTAAGTATAATAGAGTATGAGAAGTAAAAACGGTAACTAATTTAGGCGATCATTACTTTTTGCAACATTTAGTTTGACAGTAATTAGTTAGGGGTTGACCGCGAGCCTTGGCTCCTTGCTTTTTGTGTAAAAAACTCGCTAAGATGGAAGTGGAACTTGTTCGACAAAAAAGTTAAGTCATTTTTAAATGAAAAAACTTTCAACGAGCTTGAGAGCTGGCTATGCTGTAAGGAATGGCGTTTTTGAGACTGTAACAGGAAATTATGGTTATTATAATTTCTACTTGACTATTTTTTTTTTTGTTTATATATTCTATTTAAAACCATTTTTTGTCTGAATTACTTACATAGACCCAGTTATTCAGCTTGAATAGTCGCCAGTTATACACAGGAGAGGTGGAGTTAAATTGTTTTATTAACTATGCAAGCTAACTCATACTATATTCTTTACTATACTATATTTATTTATGTTGTATGTTGTTATTGCTAATATATTAATTATAAATATACTTAAAGTTATCACAGGATATCGATGTGCTACTTAATGTCAATGTTGTGAACATACTATAATCTAATTCTATTCTGCCATCTTTTTTGTATTTAAACACGAAATCTGATTTATATAACCACTGCAATACGGTGATTTCTATCTTAATTTGACTTAAAAGTTCCCGAATTATTTACCTTTGCGGTGTAAAATCGTTTAAACTTTGGGAACAATCTTCCAGCCAGCATATTACTCGCCTTTTACAACATTCGGCTCTTCTTTGAGGTAAAACTTTATTTCTGTAATATCGCATCGTTTTTAAAGGATCCATATTATTTATTGATATTAAGTATTTGTTTATATCGATTTATGTATATATAATATCTATTAGTAGCCACTAACGGTTGATAAATTATACTGTAATTTAGATTTAAGAATAGAAATCGTACATACTTACAAAAACATTTAAAATATCTTAAAGTCTATTATATACTGCTCCTATATTTTTTAAGTGTGTAAAGCTATCGTACTTTTGGACCTATATCATATCATTCCAATTACTTTTCCAATAACCTTGTAAACGTAATTTTCTTCTTCGTATCTACACATTATTCATCTCGGTTAGCACAGTGTTAGATAAGTAGTCGTAGTTATTAAAAACTATAAAGGTCAGTTTCAACCAACTCAGCATAAAGTTCTTTGCCCTTGTACATTGGAACAGTTTAGCTTTGTTCAGTCACAGTTTGTACAGCATCAAACATTCTATTAAAATTTATAGTATTTGTAGAAACAAAATGTATTTATGCGTAGCGTGCAAGTTATATTAATAGCAAAATAATTTTGTTAGACTTATTTTAATGATAAAAATTAAAAATCTTTATTATGTAAGGGGCTCTTCGCCGTTGTTTGTCCCGCACCCATAACGAAAATGACATGGGCGTTTTCTGGTCACGCACGCACAATAGAAACGTCAAACGGATTATGTACTTTACTATTTATAAAATAGAATCTATATTCGACCAGGCGCACCTTAAGGCAGCGACCTCACTGCAGTAATTATAAAAAAAGATAACAGGATAAAATAAATTGTGATTTATTGTTAGATATAATTTAATTATAATAATATCCACTACACTAAATATTCCTTTATGTACAACTATTTAACACTCATTTTATTTTATACATTTTTTTTTATTAGTACATTTTTAGAGACGCAACGTGAAAGGATTTATGATTATGATACCTTTCAACGAGGCCATTTGATAAAATCTACCATTATGCTAAACCATAATTGACCCTATAAATACAGAATTTTTTCAACTTTATTATATTATGTAGATACGGGAACGATGATGAAGTAAAGTTTTAACAGAATTAAGAAATACCTCATGATTTGTGGGACTAAATAGAAAAAACCAAACTTTCAGCTTATCCTAGTCGAGGTACGGTATTATAATAGACAGTTTTTAATAACCTCACTCCTTTGTGCCGGATAAGTACACACCACGTTAACGTTTCAAATGAAAACGTAGAATTGAATTTTAATCTTATCGCTTAAAGCGGTATGCACAACTTTATTAAAAGTTTCTCTGTGCCTTTTCTTCGAAGCCATAAGTATTTGCGATTTCAATATAATAGGTCGACATTTTATTGGAATGTCTTATCTCTATCGATGGAAATTATTTATTTTTCTTTTACTTTCAAATCAATATTCTTCATATCGAGGGGTGAAAGGCTATTTGGTAGTGTCGAACCGAAAGTTCGGTTTCGGTTTCGGCCGAGTTTCGGCCAAAAATCAAGTTTTGGCGGCAGTTTCGGTTTCGGCCAAAATTGGCCGAAACTTTTGCCGAAACCGAAACTGATTTCGGTAGTTGTCGTACATGCTTGCGTAACTTCGTTTCTCGCTGCAACGCCTTGGCGGACGCTGGTGGCCCCAGTTCGGGATTCGTGCGCCGTTCGCATTGCTTTTTTTTTTTCGAATTTACGCGTGTTTGTTGACCGAAAAAGGTCTTCACAACTTATCCAGGCGGGTGGGCGAACACTGAGGGTGCTCAGCCGGCAATTTATGGGTTGGGTGGCAATGCAAGGGCACCCCTGTGGGTACGAACCTCGACTTGGACCCCCAGCCAAAAATACGAAACCTAACGGTGATCTAATAGCGTTTCGGAGGCGACTACCTTGAGAAGAAACGCCGAAAGAAACTCAAGGCTGCTTCGGAGTGTAACTGCGTCGTTTAGACGACAGTTGACGGATCTAATTCGCATTGATCTATAGTAACACAACTTAGTCAGTGCGTTATCACCCGACGTAAACATTCTTTAGAGGTTATGTTTTGATGGAACTGATTACATGTAAGTTTTTGTTTCATTTTTTTACTTGACCACGTTGACTTTTATACTTGACCACGTGAGTTTCGGTTTCGGCCGAAACTGAAGCCACGGCCGAATATTCGGTTTCGGTTTCGGCCGGAAAACCAGTTTCGGTCGGACTCTACTATTTGGTTTAAGCGATATTTTTTGGTGATATAGTAATATATATATTTTTGGAATCGGTAAAAAACGCTGATTCCCCGATATATTTCTCAAATTTAAATGAATGAGTTTATTACAAAATATTGGTTTTTCACAGAATAATAACTAGTTTTAGTGGGTTCGGAAATGCTGAGGGTTTGGACAGTAAGTAATAATTATTATTGCATTATTTGATTGTTCAACTGGGTTGCGACCGCAATTGATAAGTACAAAGTCCGTAATAGTGTACCGTCAGTAAACATAAAAGCTTCAGCTGCAACGCGTACAGTCGGGACTAATGTCTCATTTGAGACAATACTGGACATGGAAATGCCGTGCTTAAAGTAATCACTAGTCCGATCTATAACTAGACTGGAATGGGAATGTCACAAACAAAAGTTTTAGTCTATGCGAATGAGTCCATAAGCGTTTGTACGCCATCAAAACTACTACCTACTAAATGTTGTTTTGCGCCGCACGATGGCATTCTGAAATGAACTGAAAGCGGATAGATTTGGTGGTCTAACCATTGCGAGAAACGCATAGAAAGAGGAACTAAAATGGTCTGGTGCGACTTGAGTGTGGATTTAACTAATTGCCTCTATTCATACCGTGTGTTTCATGTGACATCACTCATATGAAATCAAATTATACGAATTATATTACCGGCATTAGCAAGTTACTAACTTGTATTGCACTTAAAATAATTTTTGTACATTAAAATTTCATTTCGATCACGTGGTGGGTTGAAAACGGTCATTCGTATGTTCTAGTGAGTGAAGATCTTTCAATCAAAGTAGAGACTTTTGCTCAGAAAGCCATGCAAAAATGTATTGAGAGTGTCGGTACTAAAATCACTAATAATGATACCATAGAATGTTAGTTGTTCTAATTTTTAAAGTAGATATTTTAGAGAATTAGAAGTTATTTTTGGAATTCTTTATATAGCACACAAAATCTGCTGGATAATATAGGATCATTGACATAGACCGTTACACACAGTAAAATAGAATACATAAAATAAATAATTTTTACTAAATAAATAATTTGCACTAAGCAGGGAGTCATCGTAACAATTTGCACTATAAAACATCTTGCAATACCATGTGGCCACTCCATGCTGCACAGCTACTAAGAGCCACTGGTGAGACTTCTTGGAAGCCAACTAGTTTAACTAATGTCTGTCATCTCTAAATAGAGGCCGGCTGACAAAAAAATACTACGTTCCCACTAGACCCCAGTAAAATAACTCTCAATGTGTGATATTGTCACACTATATCCCTTTCGGGGCAAGAAGAAATACATTAGTCGGCAATTCGAATAATTAAGAAATATTTAAATTTTTATTTAAAATGTCGGAGTTTTAAAAAAAATCTGTGTAAAATGTTTTTATAGCAACCATAAAATAGACGTACAGAAAATCTTGCCCTCTTTATGTAATGACCGCTCGTAAAAGTGCTATGCGATGTCACTGTTATGTAAAGATACTTTTCTTTGTTGCAAAATGCACATCACTTTAGAGAAGAATAATATTACGGTTTAATTAAAATTTAAAATTTTCACAAAACGTACTCGTAATCCTTGCTCATTCGCCTTACCTCTTGCTAAGCACCGTTATCCCCAAAACTCGGTCATCTATAGATGTTGCGCTCAATATAATAAATATTTTATAGACATCGATATGTTTCACTTGACCCATAATCAAGTCCTTAAGACTATTATTTCTAAACTGCAGTCAGATGAATCTCATGCAACACCGAAATAAACACACGCATGCACACAAATGCACTTACGCACGCATACATTCACTCACACACATTCACTCGTCTACCCGGATACGGAGAACGACCCAAAACATGTTACCAAATTTTATATGTAAGCGTAACTTCGTTACTGGCACTGTAGAATTTTATTTTATTTTCTATTTTGTATATAATTGACTTATAATGTGCAGTGAAGTTGCTATTAAATAAATAAAATAAGGCACATGGCAGCTGAAGGCTGAAATGACATATATCGTGACCATAGATGGCATAGATTCAGACATACAATTGCTACTCGTATTAATACATAACATTTGCAGTCGTGTCTCCACTTGCTACGTTGTGCTGAATATTAATACCCAGCTAACCGGTTAATACATGATTGGTTGGATGATTCCTCTGAGACACTCAAAGTAAGGGCTCTGAGTGACCGGTGAGCGACCCGCGAGAAGTTGGCCAAAAACATTGTAATACGGTGGGGGAGATTATATGCTCTCCTGAGATAGCCCCCAGAGGGTGCGGCATAGCGGGGCAGTGGAGAATTAATTACAGGAACCACAGTACACATTAATGTGCACATGTATGTAGTCAACTTGGAATGATTTAGCCGATATAAATCCAGGGCATCCCGGCCGCACTATTGCTGTGTACAGCCGGAACTGCTCAATGAGAATTTCCCCAAGAAAAAAACAGTCTATTTCAGCTATTTTTATATAAAATATTTTTAAAGAAAACTCAGTATCTTGGTAGTTACTATACTATAAAATTATCAAATTGGCATGTCTTGGTAGTAATTTTTCGTCTTTGCGCGCTTGCAAGTTTGCAAAGCTGGCTGCATTCCAAAAAATAAGTTTATTCCTTTAAAATTTTTGAGATGATCATATGCTGAGGAATCTTCACAATACAATTTATAATATGGAAAAAGAAATGATAAATTAAATTATATTTTATGTTAAAATATTAAATTAATATGCATATATATATATATTTTTTTTTTAATAATTTAGATTTATAATACTTATACGTACTTGTATATATATAGTACTTGAAGCAGTCCCACAGGTGACATAATAATAAAATAAGATTTATATCCTGATACATATCCGTTCTGTTTCTTCACGTGTTTACGTCATAAAACGGCACATTTCCTACGGAATGGCCTCAACCCGACATATTTTGCGGTCGTTTCCCAGTTTACGAGTTATCTAGAATATTAGACATGAGAGCCTGCTTCGTTACTATTAAATTATGACACTTCTTATTGTTGAAGATATAGCTTGATTACGTCGGACTGAAAATTACATCAAAATATGTATCGTGAAAATGACAATGTTTCGCTATTAAAGTTTTATCTTAATATAAAACAAAATGGATACTAAAGTTACTATAGTATCTCTTTGGCTGTTTTTCTTCCAAATATAGCTGTAACAATGTATAACTGTATTATTGTTATATAATTGTATTTGGCTTTTTTTCTGGTGGTAGCCTTGTTAGCAGTAACGCAAAAAGCTAATCTTTTACGGTGATAAATTGTTATATGTAAACAATTGCTATGTAAATTTGCCGCCAAAGCACCTGCGTGCACATCGGCTGAGTTAGACCGAAGCCTGAGAAAAGAAAAACTCGGCAAGACAGTATGTTGCGACCTAGCAACGTGTTCACACTGAATTTCATCAAGGTTCCAACGAATACGACATCAATTTCTAACTTCCAAACTTGTGTTGATATTATAATTCAAAAAAGGTTTTATTCATTTTGTTTTCTTAAGGCACATGTCGGATTTTGGCAGTCGTGTAACTACGCAATTGCGACCCAGAAATAGCTGCCAGAATATAACAGCGTCCTTTAGACACTACCGATGAAGTAATGAATTCAAACCCTATATATTTCCATTCATTAGCTTAGGTCAGATCGTGGGCGTGACAGTGACAGATGAATTGTTTTGCCAAGAAAGCGATAATACAATAGCATTGATTTTATTTGACTGTACCTTTGACAGCACTCGAAATGTATCTCTTAAAATGAACGTTTCAATTGTACTACTACTGTAGATATAAAAGACTTAAAATTATTAAAAGTCATTAAAAGTTTTGATAATAGTTTAATTTTTCGTAAAAATTAGTTTTTACTTATCTTATTCTGAGTTTGCATATGACCACATCACAGCCGATGCTAAGCATGGTACAGTCCAAAAAACGAATACGACAGTTAATAATAAAGAAAAATATATCGATAGTCGCAGTAATATTGCCAGCATGCACAAATATCACGCTTCGTTTAAAGAACTCAACATCATAAGACAGTAGGAATACGCTCGCCAGAAGACCGCACAGCTCAACAAAGCTGCAAAAGTAATAATCAGAGAGCCTCCTAGTCCTAACTGGGATGTGCAAGCTCCTGTAAAATTGTGACTTTGTAAACATACGCGTGTGATTTTGTTATGGAAGAAGGTAAAGTAACTCTTCTTAGCACTCACCGTGACTCTAACGGTAGAAAATGCTTTATAGGTAATATCTCAATGTGTTAACTTATTCTAGCTAAATTAAAACTATGCCGTAGCTAGGTACACGAATTTATTTTAAATGATTCTATTTCGTGTCTAAGATATCTATTATAATCTTACATAATAGTAGATTTACACGGACATGGCAAGTTTACATTCTGTTTTTATAACAGAGCTTTAATAAATTAGTATTCTAAATTTTGTAATATAAACAAGTCCAAATATATGTGAAATACCATGAAGCTAAACCTAGCTCAAGTGTATCATAGAATTTTCGTTACTAGAGTATCAGGGTAGTCAACTACGTCTTTGTATGTGAAATATTTTCTGTGGGAGATTACCCCCTTCGCCGACCTTTTCGTCTATGACTGGCGACTTTGAAGCTCATAAAGTTATTGTATCCACAAACATTGCCCATCCATCATCCACTTGTGAACTGCGGGCGGGTTCATATTTCGATCAATGCTTTCTTACATCGGACAAGGATAGATTATTGTATCTACTTCAATTGGGGATAATATATTCAAATGCGTAATCTTTAAACAAAGGTAATAATGGATGGCAGTTTACAGTTTTTTAAACCTGATTTTAATTTGTCTTTCTTCTGGTATTGTATATGATATTTTGTACATAATTACACATGATTAGTAGTATATGGCAGTCCATAAATAGACCGCTGCTATCAAGTCTATAATTAAGATTTGTGAATAACAATGTCCATTTTTGCCCAACTGCAAACAAGTTGAACGATTATAGACAATTGCTGACAACTGTGGATAACTATGAAACACTACGGACGACTTTAGACAACTGCTTTATCTGCCAAATAGCGGTAGACAACTGCAGACAAAGGTAGAACGATGTTTCTGTCAACAGGCGTCGTTATCATATCGGCTTATAAAAGAATCTAGTCATATTTCTTAAATAATACAGTGCTGTATTCCAAATTAGATTATTACATGTATAGTTGCTATAATATAGTTTTTTATGTACCTGCAAGTATTCAATCCGTGAAAGAAATATAACCACCAGCAATAATACCATCTATTAAGTTTGACATTTACTTTGACATTTCAGAGGCGCATATAATGAGACTCATAAAAATTCTACCAGTTTGTATCAGGAATTCTTCATATTTTTGTTATCATTATTTATATCGCATTTCCACGGCATGTGTTGCCGCTAGTCGCTCTCGCCAAATCTGTGTTACGTATATAGATGCACGAGCCTTTACGAATAATGTTCTTCCACGTCAAGATCAATTTTGCCTTAGCGACACACTTCTGACACATCTTAGCGAGTATTAAATCACGATGTTAGAAGTCATTAAAATGTTAACTAATGAATGAAAACTCATATAATGTAATTTCAATATATTCCGATCGTCAACGACACGTCAGAGATGCAAATATGTTGACAATATTAAATTATAGAAGTGTACAGGTGCAAACCGTTACGGATTTCCAGAGCGTATTGTGGTTACATTGTATTCGAGTCCAATTAAAGCTTTCAAATTTTACATCATAGGGAGATCACGATTCCTAAACATACCGATAAATTAAAAAATATTGAAATAAATTGACGTTTAAAAAAAAACTAGATCGTAAACGAATGCATCTTACAGACATTCCATTTTAGGATAAAAAATAAAGTTGAAAATCAGACATTTTAGCCATTAGTTGAAAGACAAAGCTATTTAAACTTGTTCCACCCTCTCTCTTCCATAGTAGAACTACGCGCACGGGTCTATGGAGTCACAGCTTTTCAGTAACTCACATCCCGGCTAAGACTAAGAAGTTCTCTAACTCTTATTTTTGCCGAGTTGGTGAGCTGTGGACTGGTCTCCCGGCGAGCGTGTTTCCATCGTCCTATGATATTGAGCCTTTTAAGCTAGGGATGTCGGAAATGAAAAAAAAAAAACGATATATCGATCAAACCTCAATAAACACGAAAGTATTGTACTAGTATTGCATTTTATTAGACAAAATTACAAAAATATCAAGAACTAAAAGGCTATCATCTAGCTTTAAGGCCTATTTAAGATAACAAATAAAAATAAATAATAAATAAATAAATGGCGGCAAATAATATACATGCAACAGATCCAGAGGTCAATGCATGCAACGTAACAAAACATAATACTCAACAGTCATAGACAATATAGTTCTTTTTTTTCGTTCGGTCTTATCTTCTACAGTTTCAGATTTCAGCAACTTCACTGCCATAAGAATTTAAAAAATATCGTTTTCGATAAAATTTTCGATACTGGATATTTTATATCGATATATAATTACAAAATATATCACCTAAAAACAACGATATATTGAATTGAAAATATCGATATATCGATATTTATTCGACAAGCCTATTTTAAGCGAAGCGTGAAGAGATGATTGTGCAGGCCGGCATGACCGCTGCGGCTTTCGTATTTTTTTTTTTGCTGTTGGTTGTTGTCGTTTTTGCACTGCACCATGTTTACTATCACGTAGTGGTCACTAGGCCGTGTCAAGATAAAAAATAATCCTTTTTTTTCTCTGTATCATATGAGTATTACTATACATAAACCAATTTGCAGGATCGTAACGAAATAACTAGATGCTGCTTAATTGTAAAAAAAACATCGCTCTTGGGTCACTGATTTCAGTTTTACTGTAACAAAACACTCTAATTGGATTAATAGAATTTGCATCACGTATGTTCATAAATTATACTACGTTTTAGAATCGTACTATGACCCTATCCTCGAATTTAATGAAAGTATCTATTAATCAAAATTCAATAATATTTTAAAGTTTTTCTTCATATCGTTTAAAGTAATTTATTCCTTATTGAAATACCATCAAGTGTAGATAAGTTTCATAAATGGAAATATAAACTTATGGTAAATATTATTTTAATGTATTTGAAGTAAAAACTGTCGTATTCTATAGAAAATTTAATATATTCAAATAAAGTTCTAATAAATATTTATTTGAAACATTATCGTAGAGACCTAATAAAACAGTGTTATCAGTAGCAAAAGGTTAGAGCTATCGTAATTTTAATTTATACACTGGCTCTACATAGTGACTACAGTGCACCTGGTGGTAAGTACAGTGTAGTCCAAAAACGAAAGCGACCATCAAAGGATGAAAATCCGTTTATAGTCTCGTCGTCATGTCGGCCCACATATACCACGACTGAAGATCTCTAGATATATGAGTTACTGGATATACACAAGCTGATCCCGAAATGCGACAGACCAAAGCGAGTCACTATGACGGTCTTTACACTTGTGTACTGTGGTTATGACCCAGTTCGGGCATTCGCCCTACCACCATACCCTTTATTCTGTTTAAAATTTTATTAATATAACAATCATTAATCTTGCTTTGTTGCAAATTAAATTACAAAGTGTAATTTGTTTAGGCGAGCAAAATGGAGAGGTGGAGTGTGTGGTGGAGAAAGTTCAAGTTTGTAATATCTGAATGCGTATAATTGTTAATCATTTTCAAATATTCTTGTTTATATTTAATCTCTTAGAGAATTACTATTTGTTTTTAATTGCCAACATTATAGGACTAGCTGATCCGGCAAACGTTGTTTTGCTATATAAGTTATTGTAATATCTTCTATGATGTTCATTGAAATTAAGTGATGTCAAAGACAATTTTGTTCATAATTAAATACTCTTAATCAACAACACATTTATTTGGATAAAGATTAATATTATTACGTTGATACAACTCTTAACAAATAATGCATTAATTTCGACCAAATTCGATTACCATAAAAGCGGTTCTAGTAAGTTAATCTTAAAAGATAGATATATACTGTCGCGGACATTTTTTTAGATCATTTCAAGAGGAATAATTCTTTCATGCATATATTTTTGGTATCTTGAACCGTTTTCGCAGCGCAAGCAATGGAAGCCTTCAAGGATGAATAATTTTCCCCGTTTTTTTCACAATTTACATTATTTCTTCGCTCCTAATAGTTGGATCGTGATGTTATATAGCCTAAAGCCTTCCTCGATAAATAGTCTATTTAACACATTTTTCAATTCGAACCAGTAGTTCCTGAGATTAGCGCGTTCAAACAAACAAACAAACTCTTCAGCTTTATAATATTAGTATAGATGTGCAGATATCATTTGAAATTTGAACATCACAATAATCAAGGTTTTGATTTTTCTAAATTCAGTCTTTTATACATAGATTTTTAGTATTTAAGTTTGCTGAATTTTAAACATATGTGAATCAACAAAAGACGTCACTTGTACGGAGAAATATTTAAGGTCCCTTGGCTCTAATCTACTAAAATTCTCTTATTAAATTGTCCGTATGTTTAAGAAAATGGCTCGCGATTCAAATACAAGCCATATAAATGCAGTTGCAGCAGACATAAGTATTTAATAATATTAATTTATCTAACAATTATATTATTATGTATATTTAAAAAGGTGTTTGTCAACTCTCTGTTTTATTCGTAGCATGTAATAGAGAATCTAAAATTCAATAGCTTATGCCACCTTAATATCAGATCGTAATTCAATAATTTTCGCCATATATCAATTTCCACATTTAAATATAAATTGTGAAATAAACTCAATTTCAAAATATTTGGATAGCTGTTACGTTAATTAAGCTATTACAACTCTATTACAATCAAAATCTAAAATCGAATCGAATCTAAAACCGAAAACTTTAAAACAATCTAAAGTTATGGCCCTTAACAAAACACATTAAGTTTTAAATTACAATCTGTTACAGAATCTGTTGTCTAGTTAAAAACATGTGATATGTTTTAAACACAAAGACTACAAACTACTGGAACAACATGCCTATCTAATAAACTATCCAGAAAGATATCAATATGAAACAGTAAAGATATGTAAATATTTAGACAAATGTATTAATGAGAACGTAGGTAATGCTGAAATTGTTGCATTTTAGTTCCTCTCTCACATGCCACGAATTATACGGCGAGATAACAATAATTTTACATATGAAACACATACCAGCTACATTACGAGGGGTGAAAGGCTATTTAGTTTAAGCGACATTTTTTGGTGATATATATATATTCGAAATCGGTAAAAACACTGATACCGAAAATATATACATATATTATTATATCATCAAAAATGTCGATTAAACCAAATAGCTTTTCACCCCTCGATATGTTTTTCGTACATTTGAACCTTTTTCATATTTATATATATTTTTTTGTAACATTAAGTGCCAAAAAAAAATTATGGACTCGGAATACGAAAATAAGAAAGCGGTATTTTTTATGTAGATATAGGTTAATGTGTTATTTAACTAAATTAAAATGAAAAAAAAATCATTAAATTATAAATGAATGTTAGTTTTTGAAATGCTCATTTTTATTTTGATAAACAAATGTATAATAAGCACTGTAATAAACTCTACATAACAGTTCTAAAAATGTTTATCATATCATTTTCAGAAATTATTATAAAACATCTTCAGAAGTATCTCAAAAATTCTTTGCGAAATCTTAAAAATCTAAAATCTCCATTTCATAATAATATCCACCACTCTAATAAAACTTCGTTACTAATTTCAGATCATTATCTAAAGGCTTAAACTTATTATAAAACACAAAGTGCTGTGATTTATTTCTAGCCAAAATTTTACACGCTGGAAAATGCGATATCACGTACAAAAATTCGCAATGTTCTAAAATTTTACTCGACGCGATATCATATCAAACCGTTAGCACGTGCCTATGTTAACATTGCCAAAGTGCTTTGCAAACAAGAGAGCCACAGCGGCATCCCAAACGCGTTGATGAATTGAATACTTGCATGGTTACACAGTATGCCAGTTTTGTGTTTAGCTAGAAATTAAAACTCACAACGGATTATTATTACCATCTCTTTATTTATCATATTTACAATATATTTAAATTTTAAAACGTGTAGACCTACAGGAACAAGGCCAATATTATTATTATTATGTAACTACAAATTTGCAGCTTGCGGAAGTTTTTCTATATCCATAATATAAGACCTTGTTTATTGACAAATTTCATGATTCTAAGTCAACAGGAAATGCCCTATAGGCTTTGATGTCCTTGTAAATACGCTAAGAATATATAAATATACTAAAGGGACCTTTTCAATGCGTTGATTAAAAAACATGTTTTTTTTAGTGCCTTTGAGGGATCAAAAATCTGAGTATTTTATTTTAATTTCAACTTGATACTTCTGCGCGTTCATGGGAGAAAGGTTTGAAAGACAGACTGACAACAAAGGGAATCTATATAAGAGTTCCGTTTATCCTTTTGAGGTACAGGACCCTGAAAGTTGAGGTATACATTTATTTTATCTAATTTAATTTTATTTTATTAAAAATAGTATATGCACGATAAGAACTTAAATTTTATCAATTATAACAAGACATTTTATTGTAAAAATAGATAGGTATACTGAGTAAATTGTGGCAGAACATTATACAAACAGCAAAATTCATTTTCACAAATCTGTTTTCGCTTAGAATGTAAAAACAAATTTTAAGGTGTTACGGGATACACGTGTTACATAAATTTCGTAACTACCTTTTTCATACAATGAAACATAAGGTTGTCGTAATATTTTATATTTTTTTTACACAAACAATTATTTTCTGTTATTTCAAGATTGATAAATAGTAGGTATTTCTACAACTTTTACGGTAGCTGCAGGAATATGCTTTTAATAGGTTCTTAGGAAAATATTTT
This sequence comes from Automeris io, assembly GCA_036320925.1. Classification (NCBI taxonomy): domain Eukaryota; kingdom Metazoa; phylum Arthropoda; class Insecta; order Lepidoptera; family Saturniidae; genus Automeris; species Automeris io. The sequence goes on along the minus strand of JAUDJH010000021.1, from coordinate 4,916,265 downwards.
TACTATTGCTAAGGTTCTAAACGTTTCCAATCATGTATGGGGTATTTTTATTGTGCATTTTATATCGATCACGAGAATGTGAGACTTGTATTGCTAAGTACGAAATGTAAATATATTAGGTAAAGTTATTATTATGAAGATATCATAATAATATTTATCATGGTCTATATTGTACAAAGATAAAAGCGCAGTCATTGTTTTTTAATGTTTTATATTCATAGAAGGAAATATCAAGGAATCACACACACGCGCGCTACAAGTGAAGCCAAAAACATGTTCTTAAACATACAATATTGTTGAATGTAAATTTGAATTTCACGACTTGAACTGTCAACAAGCACTGTTGTATGTAGGTTCAAAGACAATTTTAATCTAACTCTATTACATTTGCCAGTTACGTTATGTCGTTACAATTTCTAAATACAAATAAAGTTTTCTCCGTTAATTAAGTGGGATAGTCATTTATTTCAACAAATATAAATAAAATGATCGGTAGTGATTTGACGCATAATAATAATCTAATTTTAATTATATAATGTTTTTTTTTGTATCGTACGTGCGTTAAGAAGAAATCCTACAAAGAAAACTACGATAAACCATGAATGAGCTTATGAATACATAGAAACTATATTTATTCATTTTGTTCCGTTCATTTATCGGTACTTTATCGGTCTATGTATTTCTTAATTCCAACTTACTTATATTACGCATCCAGTATATGTACAACATCTTATGATGTAATAAAGAAAAAATGTTGTGAAAGTTAAGGGAAATGTAGCATCTTCATTATTTAACTGACCCTTTGAGAGATTAAAAACAAAGAAAGAAAAATAAAAAACAAAATAAAAAACTCTTCGAATTCACCCTTGGGTATGTCTAAAAAAGTTTTAAAAATCTGAAATACATTATTTCCTTTGTAAAACAACGTTCAAGCTTAAAATTACAGGAAATGTGCTTTTAAACGTAGAAATTTAATTATTAGAAGTCCCAAACCAACCGTTTGCTTGAAGCAAAGGACTTTGGAAAACGGATAGGCTTTTGGGACGGACACTTTATGCGTAATAATGGAGCTATTAAACGGAAACACCCGAGTAGAATTACAAACGTGTTCACGCAACTATATCCAGTATTATTGTCAGGCCTGCATTAAGCAGTTATAAATTGATATTTTTATATTAAGCATGAATTTGATTAAATTATGCGTCATTTAATTGATCTATAATTGATATTGATATTGATTTTATTGAATTTTTTTTATCTATAGTCATATCATCAGCAGCACCCAGCAACAGGATCAGCAGTATTTAGTTCTCCCCTCCCCCTTCTACCATAAATTGACAAGACGCCGTGCGGGTTTATACCCTTATGTGGTTGACATTCTAGGTGCTCACACGAAGCGATACGCCACCTCCTTTTCGCTGCGAGCCGCGAAGGAATAGAACTCGCTTCCTGGGTCTGTGTTTCCAACATCTTATGACATGGGAATCTTCAAACGTCGAGTGAATCGGTATTTGATCGGTGAGCGCGTTCCATCGTCGACCTCATCATTTTCCAGCAGATGAGATTGAAGTCAAGCGCTAGCCTGTAAGTAATAAAATAAGCTTTTTGGCACTCACTACTGAGAATAAGCCTCCTCTCCGAACTGCCTCAAGGATCAGGCATGCTGTTCGCGCTTAAGTGTTACTCAAGACCTTATTATTATTATCGGCCCACCTTGCAACGGGTTTACTCTAATCCATACCCCTCGACCACCATTCAATGAAGGCCATTAAGTAAGCTCCAATGACCATTAATACGACTAGCCAGATATTTCGCACATCGACATTTGAGTAGTTCAATTTGTTTCACGACGTCTTGAAATTTAGTTTTCCGTCTTATTTCGATATTTCGTATAGAATTTATACAAGTACTGTATAAACGAAAATTAAGTAGTTGTTAGATTATGTTGGGGTAAGATCGGATGCTTTTGCGATAAGTAGAAATGGTTTCAGTAAACTTTTTTTCTACATTGTTATATATAATTTCCAAATAAAATATACATAGGTACTTAAAAAGTATTTACAAATATTAGTTTGTGATTCAGTAAAAAAATTGGCCCGATGCATTCTATTTGTTAAAACATTTCAAATTAAATTATTAATAGATACATTTTTTTATTCTGGCATAGCGTAATGACTGCACCGTATCAGGTGGAAAGCAGAGTGCAGACCAAAATCGAGTACGGCTTTTTTGAAAAGCACATCACCGCAATAATGCGTGCTTACATAATTTTCTCTTCATACTTCGTTTGGAGGAACCGGATATCACGGACAATGGGAATATGCTCGTCGGAAGACCGTTCCACAATTCTTTGACATACAAAGAGTAAGAGAGAACATCTTATTTCTAGTAGAAATGTAAGTCCGCGTAAAACTTAAAATTTAATAACATAAAATATATGTTCCTTTATATATGAAAAGACATAGTGAAACATCATGTAGTTTAATAATCTTTCTACATCTTACCCCCACGTTCTATAGTAATTCTATTAAAATAGTTTCGTATGGCGGTTTGCAGACAAATTGGGATCTGTGAGATATTTGCACAGTTGTCCGTTTTACACCAGATGGTCTACACAACGTAACATTTGGTAAACGATACCGTTAGTCGAAAAGTTGAAAATAGATGTAATTGACGTGATATTTCAAAGCTTATTTTGCACTTTCTACTAGCGTTATCATTAATTGAATGTTACTTTCTCTAAGCCCTCTGATGCGTCTGCTTTGACGTGGGCAAAACTGATTACCATTCATTTGCACAAAGCTCTACTTATATGCGCCGAACTCCACGAATAATGACGTTCATAATAATCCGCCATATAGGAATAACGTCAAGAATTAATATACAATTCCAATAACTCATTATTGGCAGCATTAAATAGTAATGAGTATAAATTTAGATACAGTAATCAGGATAACTTATCTAGGTAAGTTAATTTATAATAATAGGTCAGTTACATTTTGTTGTTTGCCTCAACTGCATCTACCATATAAGAGTTAGTAATTTTATGCTTATTTTATTCCTTGAACGTGTGTTTAAAAGTGGAACCTTTGAATTTTTCAATGTTATTATAAAATAAACGTTCTGGTGAATTTCCAATTGGATAACCACGTCACGTGGTTAGCAGGTCTCTAAGTGATTCGCTAGGCCTTTCGCGTTTAGGGATCAGCTCATGTAAGTCCAGTTAAATATGTGAAAGATGCTAGAAGCTTTCAGATATTAGCAAATACTTTTAGTTTTAGCATATCGGAGCCGATGTGCGGGCGGTAAATGATAATGCTAAACAGGTTGTCTAAACTCTGGTTGTGTGAAAAACGTTGTCACGATCTTAGCACGCCGCTTGACAACGCTGCCGAGACACCTAATTCGGACACATTTCCATACAAATTCATACAAAGTAACTACTATTCATACAGAGTAAGTACATCGTGGCCTGACAGCCGCGGCTCGTCACACTCTGAATCGCGCCATAAAATGAAACCAGAGTAATAAATACAAACTTAGAACGCTACAATTCTTAAAAATTAATGACGCTTTGAGTTATTTATTATTACAAGACCTATTTCTTGTTCGGGGAGATATTGCTTTGTTTTTTTATATACTAAGATGACCAATATATTGAAAGCCTCTCTGATGGTAATTAGTTAGCATAGCCTATATACATCTGCAACACGAAATGTGTCGTCGGTGTGTTGTCAACCTTGAAGATTTTTTTTTATACGTATATAATTTTAAATAACGCGAAATTTTGCAACAGACTTTCCAGTACATGGACTAGCGATTTGATTTTTTATTTATTTGATTGAAGTGATTTTAGAATAACAAAGTTAGAAAATAGCTAAGCCAGAGTTCTTTAATTATAAACTATATTAGTTACTTATTATTATGTCCAATGTATATGGTAAGTCACTGATTTCATCAACTTGGACATGTCTCTACGAATACTTAGGCTATACTCAAGTTCCTATTGTATATACCATTTTTTATTAAACATGAACTTATGAAAATTAGATTTTGTTAATCTTAACTATATTATTATACGTATTTATTTAGTAAGGTTCCAATATTCTTTTATTTTAAAGAGGTATTTACTGGGAACTACAAATTGATGATACCAATTTCATCGACAATGCCACCTATGTTACATCCTGGTAATAGAAGAAGATTAATTTAAGTAGGGTATCTTTTTGATCTCATACGAGTGAGTACTCTACGTGATGAGATAGCGAGAGTAGAACCAATTCTGAAGTTGATCTAGCATTCGGATCGCGTCGCAAAATGTAATTTTTACAATAACGGTCAAGAAATCGTCGTACCTTTGTGATCTGAAAGATGTTGAAAACGAACAATGTCCTTTAAAAACCCATTCATCACCTGGACTTATTATAGTTTTCTGGCTTCTATTTTGTTTAAATTGATTTTTGTATGATAATAACACCTATTATTTATGGTTCTAAAATCCTGTGTTCGCAATTAAAAGTAAAATTAGTTTAAATATATATTTATTTTTAAATGGTTATTATTATATTTACAAACAGTTTCCAAATACTCTTTAATTTTGTAAAGGCAGTTTGTAGCATTAATGTATAATTTGTTTGTTTTCCAAGACAACAGTCTAGTCAGTAAAGCTATAATTTTTAAATAATAGCTACTAGTTTTCGTTACGTTGCATCTGACTTTGCTCAGGACTATACACAACAAGGTAACCCTGTTTCGCGGGCCGCGACATGGCCGTCGGCGGGTTACGTGCGACCTGCGGACCTCAGCTTGGCCGTCGTTCTTACATTCCTTATACATACTCAACTGCTAAACTGATCTTAAAAACAAAAAAAAAACTGTCAATAATTCATTGATTTCTCTCTTAAGTGCAAGAACACGTTTACGCCGTTATGCCATCTGTTGGTCTATTCGTTCTCAGCAAATGTACATATTTTTTTCAGCAAAATGATATTCATCCTTGTCAGTTGTGAACATTTAATAAGAGATGACGCTACCTCTGTCTGTTTTTATACTAATAATTACAATTTAGAACCTTTAAGTTTAAGCCATAAAACTGTTATTGGTGGATAACAACAGGACTGTTAATTATTGAAAAACGGCTGCTAATACCACCTCTACCTGTAATCAATTCTCTACAGACCCGCCGCAAATGACTTTAAAAAGCGGCTGAAAACTATTTGATAACTAACACCTTATTCCAGCCACTTCTAGTAAGAGAGTGTGTCTGTGTATTCCAGCTCCGAAAGCCGGTGTCGACGCTTTCGATCCCTGGCGCGATGAAGGCGTACTCCGGCGGCGGGAGGGACGCGGGCGGCGAAGAGGCCGGCGTAGCGCTGGTCGGAGTCCACAGCGAGTACCCACGCTTCGGGGAGGAACGAGCCCTTGGCGGCGGCACGTACAAGGGAGGGGGGACTGCCAAGCACAAACCCAATATAGGATATAGGTTAGTGTCATAGAATCTTATTTATCACTCCGTCGACTTAGGCTAACAAGTGTGGCAATTTCACCGCAGTTTCACTCCAAAGTAACGCTGACACTTTTGACGTTTGTTTTAAAGGCCAGGGCTCGATATGCATTATATGGAACGGCGTCCAATGTACGTGATCGCGTAGCGTTGTCAACGACCGAATCGTGCCTTAATATATCACTCTAATTCCCCGTTGGCCACACAAGTGTAGTCTTTACCCACAGGGTTGCCCTTGAGTTGGACGGAAAAACCATAAATTCACTGGTGGATCACCTTAACTCATACTTTAAGTAGCAGAAGCCCTTAAGGGCGAGATTTATAGACACAATTTTAAGTTTGCATAGACTTTACTAAAACATTACAATTTATATGACTCAATGAATGTCAAAGGATTTGGTAAGTCACTGATTATGTCAACATGTAGTTGGCTCTAGGAATACCATGACTATACTTAAGTTCCTATTATATATTCGGTTTTTTGTCAAAATGAATTTATTTTTTGAGAATCTTGCTAAGCAAGGTCAAAATAGCGTCCATAAATCTCAGCCTCAGAAAAAATTAAACGTTTATTGAGAAAAAGGAATATACAAAACATACACATTTAGATAAAACAATGAAAGAATAATATATAATACGAAATCAATATGCGTTCAGTCCTGTGAACTATCATCAATCTAAAAAAACACCTGGCTTAGCGTGCGCTAGTTGACGCCATCACACGCCATCTAGCGCTGATTTTCAGCCGAGGCTCGATAGTACGGCTTGCTTACACGCCGCAATGCTAATTCTACAGCCGTTCACTATCATAAATATATAGATATAATATATATGAATGGTTTTAAGCATATTTTCCTCCTAAAATAAAACTGATATTTTACGACGCTTTTACGTCAGTGCGTATGACAACCTCTTCGTATCTTTAAGCCGGTAAATTCGATGAAAAAAACTGGTTTGCATAAATTTTTATTGGGTATATTTCCACAAAGCAGCACGTGCTGATGACAGTATGACGTGTATGACTCCATACAAATCAGTCGTTTTCCCAGCATCTTAGTTGCTACTCTTACTTACACACACATTCTTCTGAATATAATATTTCCAATAGTAGATATCATAAGATGTCATTACATTGAATACATTAGACATTTATAAGAATAAATGCTATATATTCTAATATTTTATTTACCACTCCGATTTCTAAGCTACTCAGATCAAAAGCATTTACAAATGCCTCTCATACATAGATTTGGATACATATATAATAGATTTTGCATGTCATCATCATATCCGCCATGTGATGTCCACTGCTAGATATGAGTCTCTCCTAATGTTTTTTAGAGCGACCTATTGGACGCAGCTTGCACCCTGCATCACCCTGCAATCTAGGTTAGTTCGTCTGCCCAATTTACAGGTGGACGTTTCACACTGCGCTTGCTAGTACATAGTCTCCAGTTGATAACTTTCGTGTCCCATCGGCCATCCCCCCTACGAGCTATGTGTCCTGCCCAATGCTACTACAATTTTAAAGATTTATTAATACAATAGATTAGAATTTATATTATGAGACAATCGTACTCTGATTGGTCTAATAAATATACGCTAACTTTAAAATAAGAAAAGAGACAAGAGTTAACGTAATACTATATAAGTGCTAATACATTGATGTGTAACCAGAAATATATATGGTATCTTCAATATCTTTATTCTAGATAGTCTATGGTTACTGTGAAAGCCTTTACTGTAATTGGAGTGCCTGTGCGTGATGTTTCAGTCGTGGTATTGACCTGAATGCATTCACGGCTTTGTAGTCAAATTGATTCTAGCGTCAGTTTGTCGATTGCATCTCCGGGATAATCTAATCTAAAATTATTGTCGCTTACAATACGGTAGATCATTGTAAGGTTTGTCTGATTATTCTATTAATAAATGTTGTCTATAACTTGCAACTATAATATAAATACCTTTACTGTAAATATGTTTGTCGCTTTTGATTTATACTGTTATGTAGTCTTCAATAAAAGTCTCAAATTTTGAAGACAATGAAAAACAGTTATGACAATATTTAAAAATACATGTGATCGCTCGTTTAATATCAGCGATAATTGAATTTTTGAACTTAAGATAAATTTTAGAAGTAAAATTATAACTATAATTGAGACTAGGTAAATTACGGGTGATCTCATAGACAAAAGAGATATTTCAGGAGGCAATCATTTGTATCTTTATATACATGATAATTGTAAATTTCCTAACAAATCATAAAGAAAAAATTCACGAAGAAATGAGAATTGATCCGTAAAAGTGTGGACACCCTAGTGCGTGTAGCGCACGATTAAAAGTTTAAAAATTTGAAATGTTGATAAAGTGCCTTTTACGTAATTTAAGGTAAACAGGAATTGATTCATTTTTCGTTCGTACTTTATCCTGGCTTAGGACAGGAAAAGTACCTACTTAATCATTAAGTGTTATTCATTCAATCATGTGTGCAATTGCCCCTAAATACGTTGACTATAATTTATTTTATTTTAATACAAACATTAAGTTATCACTTTTATTATGTATTTGTAATTAGAATCGAATGCTGAATATTTTCCTCATCTTTAAAAGTACCCTGTAAATTTTCCGTCAAACTTTCTAGTTCATTTAATCCAGATAAATAGAAACATTGTTTATTAAGAATGTTGAAAATAAATATGTATAAAGTTCGTACATTTCCTCACAGAATATAAACTGAGTGCTAAAAAACTTACACCTTAAAAAGAATTTAAATTATAAAATAATAATTGAATCCTTTTATATCCTGTATAAACTTTATGTTATTACGGTTTCATTTATATTCACAAAACATAATAGAACGTGTAACATTTGCCCAAGTAGAGACGGGTTTTATAAATTTAATTTTTAAAGCAGAATTTATGTTCGAATGTAGCTGTAATTCCTAGGTAGAATTTCTGACATTATGCGCGAAAATATGAAGGATCATAGGTTCGATTACGTAGAGATAATTACCCACCCATATTAACCAAGAATTATGACCCAAAAGAAATTTTCAAAATTAAGTACGTAACCTGCAATGGATAAGGATCCGGTATCCATGCGCAAACTCGTTCGATAAAACAGTTCGAGTACCGACTCTTACCTAGGGGTTTTCCATATTAAGTACAAGTTTAAACACAAAATGCTCACCAGTGAAGAAAAACAGCGTGAGAAAACCTGAATAGCTTCTAACAGAAATGTTATGTGTAAGTGCCCTGAGAACGATGGTCAGCGGCACTACTAGTCAGACTGGGCACGATATATTAGCATAAAGTGGATACAGCCACTAATATACCGCTGCTCAACTCGAAAGAGATATATCGTGACGATATATTATTATTATAATTTTGTAATCACTCTAACTCTACTAACCAAAAAAACACGAGTACGCTGAGAAAATTGATCAGCTGCGCTATTGGTTACATTAAGGACGTCTCTGCGTATAAAAGCAAACCTGATAGAGCTACTGATGTATTTCTGGTTACCGTAAAAGGGATATAGCGCTATGATGTATTACTAAGAAGTTCCAAATAATTTCAGCTCTACGAGCACTCGCAAGCGAGCGAGCAGTAATTTCAGTACGAAGCGTGAAGAAATATTTGTGCGGGCTGTCGATTGTTTTTCTTTACTGTTGATAGTTACAGTCGTTTTTTATACTACACCATGGTTACCATCAGGCGTGGTCACTTTGCAAAGTCAAGATAAAAAAAAAAACTCTTTTCCTACGAAAATATTGTAGCGTAGAGTAAATACTATCAGAGCAAAGTGTATAAAACCGCAAACCACTGTAGGATTTATAATCCCGCCATTCCAAGTCGAATTTCAATTCGAAATTTCCATTTTCCACTGACTAGTGTAATATTTTATACGATTCTTACTCTTTCCGGTAACATATTTTTTATTCAAAACTAGCCGTCCCGACAGACCTTGTTCTGCCCTATTTGTCAAAATTTTAGAGTCTAAAACAAAGTTACCTATATTTTTTATATTAATAGCTGCCCCGACAGATTTTGTGCTGTCAAAAGTTATTGGTTTGCTGCAGTCTAGAAAAATAAATTATCATTGAAAGACTAGTAATATATTTATTGTAGTACCTTATGGTACTTTGTAATATTTTATGTTTGATTACTTGGCGCATAAATTAATATTTTCATTACTGACACGTAATTTCTAATCAATTTGAAGGCATACAAATCAATTTGAAGGCATACAAGGATACTCCTAACGCATCATTGTTTTGATTGACGTCAAATGTTTGACAGCTAGGGACAGAGTGATTTGTATGAGAAAAGAAAATTGTGGTTTTTTCCATTTCCTCGTATTTTTTTAAGTTTTTTCTCTCCATAAAAACCTTCCTCAGACGGCATCAAACACAACAAAAAATAAATCAGCCAAATATGTTCTACCATTCTTAAGTTTTGTGCTTAGCGACACATTTAGCGATCCATTTTTATTTATATAAGATAGATATATAGATATAGATAGATAAACAGGGAAACATTTAGCGCTGTAGTAGAGAGTCTACCGAGTATTTGCGTCACGCTAAGTTGTGAAATGATTAAACCACTATAATCAAGCGATAATACGTGCGTGTCCACTGACTGCATGTCACATAAACGCTGAAACCGGCTTACGTCAGTATAACCAGTGGGCAAACTTAGGGCTGTGCAAAGCATTCGGCAATTATTTTCCTATTTGTTATTTAAGTAGTAGAATGAAAGTAAAACTACTAAATATCATTTTCCTTGTTTTTAAAATCTAATATTCATTTTTCAGTAAAATATTTTCACATTTTTAGTTTTGTTTGAAATATAGATTTATAGACATGTTTATAGACGTTGCTTGTGGCTAAGCAGTCAGTTTTCATATAAAAATATCTCGCAACGTGTACAACACACGAATGCTCGAATTCTTCATACGAAGCACGTCTTTGATAATAATTTTTCGCTCCAAAACATCCCCGTTCTAGTTCTGTGCAACTTTATCTAAGCGGCGAAGCAAAATCTGATCAACCATGAATTATAAATGTAGAATCGGAAGGATTTATAAACCCTTTTCTGCTGCATTTAATTACGAAATTCATACGTTACAGCGGCCATAAATGTCACGGACCTTCGTGAACTGAAATATCTTTTATAGGATTTATAACATGAAAAATCAGTATGCAAGATTTCAGTTTACTCTATAGTATGCGGTTATTATGGTTGACTGAAATATGAAAAATGCCATTGCAATGTCAATTGACATATTTTTTGAATAACGCTGCCTTCAAAGCATTATGTTAACTACTACCAGTTTCAAATATACAGGATTGACTCCCTTAATTAATGGTGCCCCTTTAATGTTGTTATTATAAATGTCATACAGTGTTACAATAATAGAGAAACAGAACAGCAAATATCACTAATATGCTATGATGGATATAATATAAATTATTATATACTAAACACTAATGTGAATACCATTACAATTAATTTATCATTCGCAATGATTATATTTTAAGTTGGCAAGCATATGAAGTGACAGAATGGATACGGAACTGTGACAGGAAGTTTTTAAGGTGGCTCCTTAAGTAAAAATATAGTGGAGAGAAGGTGTTGATATTAAGTATTAATATTCTGTAAATGAATAACAAATATTTACGAGGCCAAGGGTTGATACAATTATCAAAACAGGTATCCATAGATTCAGTACGAGGCCAAAGGAGAACCTAAATAAATTAGTTGTTGTATGGCGTGTGGTACCAGATAAGTTTTAGAATTATATTAATATATTATTTTATACCTTTAATAATTGTTTTTTTACTACACAGTGTGTTAAAATTGATAATTCAAAAATTGTAATGCCTATAAAAATCTCTTTATCTAAACCTGTTTTTTTTTCAATTGTCATACAAAATGTAATAAGTTCATTTTATAGAAATTGTGTATTATATTTATACTGCATAGTCTAAAACTTTATTATTTCGTCCCCTCAGCTAAACTGATTCAAAAACAGATTGTTCATAAAGACTTAAGTTAACAGTTCCGAATCTATTAAGATCAATAAAGTTTGCTTAGTGACCGTTTAACTAAGGCCTTTGTAGATTAATCCACTGATTGCTCAAACGGTACCAGGAAGGTTATGAAGGGATTTAAATAAGGGGGATTACTCAATGGAAACAAAAAGTCATTTAACGAATTGGACACGAAGGACTTGTTAATTAGTTTAATTAATTCTTGAAAACAAAGTAAATTATAAAAATTCGATTAAGTGATTGGTAATTTAAAAATTTTGACGACGAAAAATTGTATTCATTTAGTTAAATAAGCACCATTAAATTGTAAATAATCAGAAATAATTTTATTAAGTTAAAAAAACGCCCTCATATTTCACTTAATGATCGTAAAATACACGCTTTAACATTTATTGAAAACGATAGAATGATAAATTATTATGTCTAAAGCATAAAGATAAAATTTTACCGAAAAAACATCAGTTCCATTGTGTGTGAAATGAGCTCTGTTATACGGTTACAGTTAAAAAATGACGTCGATTTCCCGCCTCGTTTAATATAATGAGAAACGATATAAGATCAGTAGTTCGGCAATACGAGAGTTTCATTAACACAACACATTATGAAAATGTAATAAACCCTTTTCCTACTATATTCTGTTCACATTTTTCATTATCGGCCGGTATAGAACCAATATGGCGTCTAATAGAGTCCGACTCAGTCTTTGGTCGTAAGCCGACGGGACAAGTCTCTTGAGATTGGAATACTGAAACAATATATCATCCCTCGCGTAAACTTCGACCTATGGATTAATGTATAGAAATAACTGTGTATACTGTATATATATATATATATATATATATATATATACATGTTTGATGTTGAGATATGTTGATTTCACGCTCTATCTGTAATATATATTTTTAGAAAACCATAGTATGAACGAGGTCATTGATTTTAACACAGGATCCATGTATCACATACAATCTAGACATTACGACAATAGTGCAATAATCGGTCGAACCACTCCTTGCGTCATTTATATTGTTGCAATATCATTGCGCTACGCCTCGAATGATGCGTAAATCTGAATGCTACAAGTCAATCCAACGACTCAGTTGGCGCAGTGGGCGTTCATGGGACATGGGACTAGGGACATGAGAGCGCGGCAAGTTGTGGGTTCAACCCCACACAGATCTATTAATATCTATATGATATACATACAGGTTATTCCGGTTCTGGGTGCTTGTGAATTTGAAGTTCATGTTGGACTATTTTAGAAAAACCAACCTTTTTTATTAATTTGTAGAATTTATAAAATTCGCGTGGAAATGTCGACGGAACTTTGCAAAAGTGGCTATGGTTTAATTATAAATTGTGATAAACTGCGCTTCGAATCTCTTTCTGCTTATTATGAATTAAATAATGCATGATCGGATATCATTATTGTAATATATGCTTTAAAAATGCAGTGTATTAAATATCGGATAACAGCGATGAGAGAAATCTCACCCAGGATATTACTTTGGTAGTTTATGAGTTTGAAACGCTCTCTTATCATGGTTGTATCAGCACCCCAAGTCTATTTAGAGCGGACCTTTTTGAGGCACAAAAGAATATTACACGCAAAGCAATTTTTCCACGTAGCTTTTTTTACCTTGTATATTGACTGCTCATTATACTCCAAAGTTCGAATAAATCTATGTGACTGAAAAAACACGACATAACCTAAATCTTGATAAACTTTTAGAATGTCCTACGCTTATGTTTTAAAAAATGTAAGCCCTAATAACAATTTTACATGATTACAGAGTTTAGAAAGGTTTTAATAATGACTACACGGCCTCGAACGAACGGAAATAACTTGCATCAGGGTCGTATCGATTTTGTTCGTCTTCTGAATTATTACGTGCAGTTTTCGGACCATCACAATTGTACTTCTGCTTGTAATGTTATTGTGGCTGTGGTGGTCTAGTAGATAAGAGATAAGCATACAACTGCGGTAACGCGAACGGTTGTAGGTTCGAATCCTGGATTTTTACAGATTAGGTACGAATTCAGGCACCACTTGCTCGCCGGTGCAGAAAAACATTCTGGGTAACTTATAGAAATGTACTGTGTAATTACCTTAAGTACGGCGATCAGCTGCGTTACTGGTTACGTTGGGCATATAAGCACGATATTTGAGCGTATGGTAGATTTTTTTTATTTATTTATAGGCGAGGGCTTGAGCTCAATCAACACCTGGTGGAAGGTCCTTGACCTTGGACCATCTTGATGAGTCCGATAATGAACCGTGTCCGCCCAACAAATGCCAATTCACTTTTCTCTTAAAGACTCCCAGGTCATAAGACCGCGGAAATATGGCCGCTGGAAGCATATTCCATTCCTTAGTCGTTCGCATGATGAATGTAGAAGCGAATCTTTTCGTCCGGATATAGGGAACATCCACCACATACGGATGGTATCCGACACGATTTCTAGTGGTTTTGTGATGGAATGGGGCTGATGAAATCAAAGAATGCAGGTCCTGAGAACACTCTCCACCGTGCAACCGGTATAAAACTGTGAGGCAGGCAACTTTACGTCCAATATGTTTAAATGCAGCCAATATCTGTCTCTGCCCACCCCGGAGGGAATAGAACGTGACGATATAGTATAATTATTATAATGTTGTTTTAAATTATCTTTCTATCCCATTTTAGCATGGTCATAGTTTAATAATGGTTCCATTAGCTAAAGCGAAATCAAATTTTGTAATCCTCTACGAGTTGTTGGAGCACAGTTTTCACAGAAACGTATTGCTTTCTTTATACAGTATTATATATTTAAAAATCAGTGTAAACAAGTAATTTAATAGAGGAGAGCTTGATAGTAGCAATCGATTTTTACTCAGAATTACTAATAGTACCAGCTGCCGCGCGTTGCAGTATCCGCGCTGATGTAAATAAATATATGTATTTAAAAGGTATTTCAAACTTTGTAGAGTTACGCTCAAAGACTAATAGCATAATTATCTATTTATGTAGTTTATATTGTTTGCTTACAAGATGAAAGATTTATAAAGATTAAAGTTTTATTTATACTTATTAAAGCAAATTTTTATCCACAAAAAGATTTTACTGGGGAAAAATAATCTCGAAAAGCCTTTGATTCTTAACGAATTCAATAGATATAGTTAATTTTTGGTTAATTTGGTTAACTTTGGGTTAATAATAATGTTCTTTATTAGCTCAAAGAACATTTTTTTTTATTCTCTGTTTTTTTTTTGGGACTTTGGATTAGGCTGACCATGTCAGTCCCATAATCACACTATGTAAATGCTAATTCAACAATGTATATGTGAGTCTACAGAGCATCTCAGCTGCGCAAAATGTTTGCTCAGCTAAGACGCTCTGAAATAGACCCACATCAGACCTGTTCAAACCAAATTTTTTATACATGATTTCTCTCATAGAAACGCTCCGAACACATTCCACCAAGAAATGGTGTATGTCTTTTGGGACTCCACAGAGCTCGCACTCAAAGAACATAAATTACAAATATATACATGTTTACATTAAAATAAATATTTTTCATTTTGTTAAAAAAATTGAGTAAATATACACAACTGTACTTCGTTAACGTTAACAATAATTCTTAGAGTTATATCAGTTTTGTTCAATGCAACGTAGTATGTTTTTCAATGAAAATTTCAAATGTAATGTTCATTGATAGGTGACTAGTGACGTATTTATTGTAATGGCAAACATTTTGGGTCTGATTAAGTCATAAATCTGCAGGAAAGATTGCGTAAGGCAGTACGCAATCAATGACTTCGAACAACCTATCAATAAAGTTAATCCCTAAATACCGGCATTCGGCACGAAACTGTGTTTTGCGATTTACTGTCGGTAGATACCGAGATTTCATGTCAGTAAATCTTGAATAATGGTGAAAACAATCTAAATATGCATTGCAATTGCACTTCGGGTTTGTTAGAACACTTATAACTCGAAAGTGGCTTGACCAATATTCGTGGTATTTCATTTGTCTCTGTCTTGATTAGCGGAATAATTATGAAAAACATTAGAAAATTGAAGAGAAAAATAAAATAAAACAAAAAGCATTACCCCATACATAATGTTTATAGGTTTCGTAACTGTCACACATTTAAGTTTTATCCCGACGATAGAGTAAACACTCCCCTCAAATTAAAGAACGCATTTATATACAGGTTTCGAATCGACAAGATATGTTTATACACAATATTCCGATAATGGCGTAAGATTTTAGAATGTAAAATAATATTAGTAATGAAAAAGGATTGACATACATATTGGTTGTTAAATATTTATGCGTGCGTTCAATAATTTATTTTGTGTAAAGGATAATATTGTATAAGGATAAAATATCAAGCTATACATATATAGTACATTCCATGCTGCACAATATGTACATAGTTTAATTCAATCACGTCTTTATGGCACGCGATTAACATACTTAATTTTTGTACTTTTTTTTTGTGTTAATATCTTAAAAGTATTGAGCTAAATATTAAAACATTCACTAGAAATTAATTTATATAGCAGAACAACGTATGCCTGGTCGACTAGTAAGATAATAAAAATCTGTATATACCAACCATTTCTATAAATTTACAAAGGATTCATATTTAGGTCATACATGTATCTAGGACATATTACCATACTCTGAATGACGTGTATCTATTTACTTCTTTCAGATTAGGTAGAAGAAAGGCGTTATTTGAAAAAAGAAAACGAATAAGTGATTACGCTTTAGTAATGGGCATGTTTGGTATTATAATTATGGTTATAGAAAATGAACTTTCCAGTGCCGGTGTATATAATAAGGTAATGTTATTTTTTTATATATAGTTGAATATTAAATTAAAATATTGATTTTTTTCATTCTATTTATTTAGGGGATTTTTACGTCTGTACGTATGTCAGCCCCATCGTACCCTAATATAGAAATACCTAACATATGAAATATGGTGCCATTGATCTGAACAGGCCAGACGCCTCATCAGATAACAGTTCTGTTAAGACTTTGTTAAACATCCCGACGTCTATCTATCTAGTCCGTTCAGATCAAAGGCACTCACAAACGCATCTCTCACAGATCGGACACATTCCATCAAAAAATATTGACTAAAATCAAATAATAACCTGAGTAGGAGTCCAAGAATCCAATTTGGATAAAATATGAAATCAATTTATTAAATGTCCAAATAAAAATGTATTTTTATATGCTTTTATAGGAGCAAGTCACTGATAGAGATAATAATTAGATTACAATTGAATGACCATAAAGTAGTAACTGCCAGCGCGTTGCCCGTGAGAAATAATTGGATGTGTGGGCTCTTTACACTCACCTCTTCGAGAGAGGAAACCTGAAGAAGGCTATTCACTTCCAAGGTCTGGGTGGAGTGAATGCAGGGGCACCCCGGTGGTTTTTAGTCAGTAGGATTCTGACATACCGGAGTCGTTGCCCTCACAGAAGCCCTTATGATCCTATGTAGAATTTTCCCTGGGTCACCAAAAAAAAGGTACTGCCAGCGACGCACACTAATGAAATCTGTTGACAAGGCAGGTTTTCTTGTAACTATTGTTTCTTGTTTTTTGAGTCTTATTTTTTATATAAACTTTCAAATTGTAACATAATATCGAATGAATAAATAATAATAATAATGTAAATGGTATGCTCACATGCCCTCAATGCTCAAGAGTCTTCCTAAAGAAGATAGGGTATGTGAGTCACCTAAGAGCACACGATCGGAGAAATCGGAGTTGAAACAGTCGCTGTGGTCGAATACGGCTAGAACATCATCATAATATCGAATATGTAATTTGACAGTTAAAATCTTTTATTGGTTAAGTGTACATATACTATCTTTTTAAATTGTATATTTTTTAATAATTGATGATTTTCCTTTCAAATAAAAAAATAAGCGGGTCTAATTCCAAAACTCGTATATTCCACCAGGTCGAATTTAATAGATGGGCCATAGTTACCGTTAACACGTTAAAAGCTTACATTGATTTTCATTTGCCCCTCTCTGTCCGCGGGCAGCAATATGACTATCGCCGTGTTTTATACGACCTGCGGGCGTCAATTTAGCCACCCATGCCATTATACCCACCAATAAATAACTGATGTTATTATGGACTAAAATAGCATTGTTCAATATGTGGAGCACAATTTATAACAGTTACTAGTAAATTAAACAAACTATTCAACAAATTGATAAACAAATTTAAACTATAATATAATATTTTCTCGTATCAAAATATTAACAATGAAATAAAGAATTTGGTTACATACTATGCAATTAAAGCACACGTCGTACGCGGGCCGGGATAAGTTGAAGGACTTATGCCGTTGCACAAATACTCCCTCGTAGGCGGGATAATGTTATAAAAAAGATTTGCGATAATTTGAGATAATTAAAGTACACACTGGTTGGCAGCGGTAGTCAGGCACTCACTTTGTTTGAAAATAATTAAATGCGATTATACGGTAAAAAATAATGCGATCAGATGCTTTTTTTTTTAAGAATGTGGTGAGATGTTTATAGTTTTGAAAGCGAGAACGGTTAAGAATGAAGTGAATTAGTCTTAGCCGGGATGTGTGTTAATGAAAAGCTGTGACTCCGTAGACCCGCGATTTATATTTTGTGTCCGCTAGATTTATATGGAACGGTGTCCGATGTAGGTGACTGCGTAGCGCTGTCAGGCAATGTATCTAAATTTTACTTATGTATATCTAAGAAATTAAATTCATTAACTTCCCTTGGCGTCTGTTAAAAATAATCACTTCATTCGTGTACTTTTTATTCAATTACTATCCACTCATAAATTAATACAAATTGTAATAACCATATAATGTGTTTCAATTTCAGGCATCAATTTATTCGCAGGCGTTAAAGACGCTAATATCAATGTCTACTGTGATCTTACTTGGCCTAATCGTCGCGTATCACGCTTTAGAAGTACAGGTATTTACTCCTTATATATATTTTGTATATTAACTTTCCATGATTGTTTATTAAATCAATGTTAACACATTAAAGGCGGGGGATTTTAACGAAAGTATGCTAGATAACTCGGTTACCGCCCCGCCTCGATTTTCGTCCTAGAGCGGGCGATATTTTGTGTAATCATAAAAAAAATTAGACTTAAAAAAGTTTATTTAAACTCTCAAAACTACAAGAACGATAAGATAAATCGTAGTACTACAACTCCCGCCTTTAATGTGATAATCACATGTAATCCCTATGAGCCGTGGACATCTGTCCATACAGCCTTGCAATCGGTTTCGGTTCGTTTGACAACGGTTTAGAGGTAAGAATCCATTGACCAGTGGCGTACATCCTACATAAAGCATAAAAAGCATTACCTTTTTATACTTGGATAGTTAATAAATATGTTGACTTAAAATCTGGTGTTTACCAAAATAGCAATCTGAGAGCCCAAATTGGATCAAATTTTAAGTATTAGTATGCGTTAAATGTCCAGTTATAAAAAGATAATGCTTTTCATGTTTTATATGGGATGCACGCCATTGACAGGCTCAATCGTCTTGCTAGCCTAAATAAACCACATTTTGGAAAACCTTGGTATACATAAGATTTTTTTTTATTGAGCCCGTGTAGATATTGAAGGCTAATTAAAACTACTAAAGGAAGCAGAACCAATCCAACACCGCCTTGATCTGGTCATAAGATGTTTAAATATGAAATAAATAAGTATTAGAATAATTTCCGGATAATAACAACCCTTCAGAACAAGCGTGTCCACACATGAGGACACAATATTTACATACTTACTAAAATTAATTCCTGGTTGTTTTATTAATATGTGCACGTAACATAACATCTAATGCAATTTTGGTATTGTTATCCAAGTTAATGCCAAAAATTAAATTACCTTGATACGAGGAGAAAAATAATTCTGGACAGAATTCATAAACAAAGTAGCATTCGATTAGCGATAACGTTGTGTGGGATTTAAATACATTTGCGAAGTATCACGTCGACACACTCGTAAACAACACGCACTTTTCTACTATTTTTATTACTGATTGAATGTTATTTTGTCTAAGCCCTCTGATGGTGAATTATTGTTTGAGCTCTCAAGATCCTTTCAAGTTCTTATTGCTAGTGGGTCATAAAACACACTCAAACTGCTTAGAGACGATGTTCCTTTTAAAACAGTTTATTACCTAATATAAAAGCAGTATAAAAACCTGGCAATTTATTGCGTGTTTTTTTTTTTGTAGAAAATAATATAAAAAATATTACATGAAAAAAAATACAGTGGTAACTCGACATACGAGTTTAATTCATTTCATAACCTTGCTCGTATCTCAAAGCAATTTTCTTCATTGAAATTAATTGAAATACCATTAATCCGTTTCAGCTCCCGAAACACCACCTCAGTTATTTTGTTAAGTGTTTTTGAATTAGAAAAATGTATTTACAAGAAGGAACATTTATTTGTAATAATTTGTGTTAAGGTTCCTCATTAAAGCTGCTAATTTGTCACCCATTACATCAGTAATTTATACATCTTTTCATGGAGAGAGGTTTGGAGCTTAGAAATTATTTTGATGCCCTTAGCTGGCGTTATACCCTTTATAAACTCATTCTCTTTAAGCATAGTACATATAATTGATGTGCTACGCCCGTACATCCTCGCCAAGCCAATTACTCGCACACCTTGCTCATGTTTTTCTATAATTTCACGTTTTAATTCAATAGACATCATATTCTTTTTCGGACACATGGTTATAAAAATAAATGTGGTAATGTTTTGTAAATATACAAAAAGCAAAAACCACGACCTCAACTTATCAAAAATGCTTCGAAAACTTGGAAAACAAGCATATAGACTAAGGTCTAGTCTGAGGTGGGAGAAACTGACAGAAGTAGTGTATGATTTCTCGTATCTCAAATCATGCTCTCATCTCAAAGCAAAATATCGTTCGTTCGGAGGCTCGTAACTCAAAATACTCGTATATTAGAGCACTCGTATATCGAGGTACCACTGTACTTATTAGGTCATATTTAAAAATACCTTAATTTACTTTTGTTACTTGTTTTACTGATTAAAATATAAGGTAATAAAAGATCAATTAATTTGTTTTTCAGTTATTTATGATAGACAATTGCGCTGATGACTGGCGGATAGCAATGACGTGGCAGCGAATAGCCCAAATCGGCCTCGAGCTTGCCATATGCGCAGTTCATCCAATACCAGGCCAGTATACCTTTACATGGACTACCAAACTGGCAAACAAGGGCGGTGTTATAGGCGTTGAAGTTGTAAGTAAAGATGTAATGTTATTTTGTTATTGTTGTAAATAAAGATTTTATCGTATATCCCGTATTCGCATTTTGTTTGGTTTCTACATCTGTATGCTCTCAGGGTGAGCATAAAAGACTGAGATTTATAAAGGCTATTTTGACTTTGGTTAAACTTTACTCAAACATTACAAATAATTTTATTTAATTAACGTCAAAGTTAGATAATATCCATAAATTGTTGATGGACATCGAAGGGCAAATTGTAATCAGGTTAATGAAATGAAATACGATTGCATTTTGCGTTTACATCATTAATATGATAGAATTTTGCTCATCTATGTTTTAAACACTACGGAATCCTCAATTGCATACACATTTATGAGTCCTTAATGTTTTGAAGGAATTTAATCATTATTACAGAGCAACAAAATTAAAATTACGGCTATATTTTGTAATCTTTAATCATTAATGAGATTACATTTTGTCAATCTCTTGTGATGGAATATATCCTATGTGAACCTGCGTGAGAGGCGTTTGTGAATACCTTTGCTCTGAACAAACTAGGCGTCAGGATGCTTAACAAAGTCTTAACAGAACTATTATCTGATGAGGCGTGTGGTCTGTTCATATCAATGGCACTATATGTCATAAGTTATGTATTTTTATACAAGATTAGTATGGGGCTGACATACGTACACACGTAAAAATTTCCTTAATAAATAGAATAAAAGAAAGGCAATGTGTATGATAAGTCTACGATTTTTTCAACTTGGACTTGGTTATATAAATACTATGTATAGATTGCTAAACTCAACTCCCTATTATATATTTAGTGTTTGATAAAGACAAAAATATTTTCTAAGCCAAGTGTAAGTAAAGTCAAAATAGCGTCTATAAATCTAAGCCTTTGATATAGTTACTATATCTGGCATTACCCGTTTTGAGTTTTATTAGTTATATTTTGTTGTTTTTTATTTCATAACCATATTTTATACAATCAAGTAAAAAGCATTAGAAAAGGAAATATATGATCTTGAACTCAAAAGCTCAACACCAATGCGTTTAAAGGGTTTTAAAAAGGCGTTTTTGGTTTTTTTTATTGTCAGTGAAATTTATATGGAAAATAAATTTCTACATTTAATAATTTGCTTTGGATTATCAAAGGCTTTGTAATTTATGTTTTTAGAGTTGTTTTTTTGTAAATATTATATTAACGTTATTTAAATGGATTACCTTAAAGGTGTATATGTTTTATTAATATTTATAATTGTTTAAATTTACACAACATAAAAATATATAAGGCATGCAGTTATATTTCAATTTTTTTTTCTTTTTTTATATTTCGGTCGTCGCAATATTTCCACTGACTGTATCAATTTTCTCTTTAGGCCACGATGTATAAGCAAATCCAGGTCTGTATTAATTAAATTGAGAAGTTTGCTGTTTTAAAATAATGTTAAGAGTCCTTGTTTAAAGCATGTTCTTATGTTGTGATCCAGCAGAGTGTTCTTTATTCCACTGTATTGTGTTCGTCATTTTGAAGGATATCACTTCTAAATAGTACAAAGTAGATATATTAGTGAATGTCAATAATTTTTACCAGCCCTGTGAAAATTTCTAGCGAATTGGTAAAAATACCAATTACGTGCCATATGTTTTGAAGGAATGCCTAGATTAGGTTTAAATAATTGCATGTTTTGACTAAAAACAGTTAATTATATTCACATAAAAAAACGCGTTTTAATTAAAGATGTTTTATTCAAAATACACGCATTTTACAACTTTAACACTAAAAGTAAAAATAATACCAATTAATAAGAAAGACTAAATAAAGCATTAATCACATTGTTAAAATTGATTTTAAAGTTATTTTTTTATCCAGTTCACAACTTTAGTACGTCTCATAAAGTGTTAAATTTACTTTATTGTGCATTTTTTGTATGAATTTATGTGCTTTCTCACTGATAACAAATTATTATTATTGTAATATTTGTATTGAAACATTATTTCTCTAATTTCAGGTTCCATACGACGTCACATTATCGCTGCCAATGTTCTTTCGTCTTTATCTAATATGCAGGGTCATGTTACTGCACAGTAAACTCTTTACTGACGCGTCATCTAGAAGTATAGGAGCTTTAAACAGGATTAATTTTAACACTAGGTAATTTAACAAATGAATGTTATCATCAAATAGATTAGTTTTAATTCTTTGACCAAAAATAGGGAAAGTTTAAGATAGTTTAGATTTTATGAACAAATCTTGAGATAATTTGAGAAAGCGGCAATTTATTGCACAGTAATCTCGTGGTATTAATTAATAATTTGTTTAATTACATACCACAAATCTCTGTATATGAAAAAAGAATAAGTTTCTGACTTATTATTCATAAACATAATTCTCGAATCATATAATATTTGGAATATCTAGCCGTGGTTGATTTAATTGCTGTCAACAGCCAAACAACGCATTTAAAAATTACTTTAAGAAATTGATAATCACAGATTGATATAACACATCTTTATGGACTTTACAATGTTTATTTGGAAATTGGTTGCTTATTAGCTAATTTTAAAAGAGTTTCCATTAAGAAAATATTTTGAGATATTTTAATATCGAATGTTGACAGATACGTCTTATTTAGTCCCACTGAGAATTATGTTTTAATTAAAGAAAAAAATAAAAAAATAAAATTTTATTTTAGTGTTGTTTATTATACACATTGTTGTATTTCTTTATTACAGATTTGTCTTAAAGACTTTAATGACTATTTGTCCTGGTACCGTTTTGTTAGTATTTATGGTATCGCTTTGGATAATAGCTAGCTGGACCTTGAGGCAGTGTGAAAGGTTAGTATCGGTGTTATATGTTGTTCGTGGTACAGTATTTTATTAGCATAGTTTACAATGTTGTGCGGAAAAAATCGGCAAGTTTACATTGCCTCCTAATTATTTTTTTATATCCATTATAATTTTTCGTTTGACTCGTTCCTATTTTTATTTCGTCGGATTTGCTTCCATCGTTTAATTTCGATCCCACATTCGTTGGACACTTACCTATAATACCAAAACAATACACCCGTATATTGCCTCTGTGGGCATGCAGCTTTTGTACTGTGGCGTTGTGAATATTGTTTAATTTGCTTCTTCAGTCCACTGTGTATTATTTGTATACGTTTAAATTTAAAGAAAACTTAAGTAGTATAGCTAGGTTCATTATCATCACAAACGAATACAAGAGTTTGACTTTGAATAATATTGCAATGTGCAGCTTTTTCTAATAGTATACAAACAAATGTTGAAAATATTCCAAACTACTTTAAATAAACCAAATAAAAAAGTACTACCAAAAGGAGGATGTTTATAATTGTAAATTTATATTGTTACTTAATTTAATATGCATTTGAGCAACATAGCTTTCACAAAGTATCGCAATACACCTTTTAAAAACACTGTTAAGTAGTTAAAACAGTCACAGCACTATTTTTTCGTTTAATTGTTAATTTTAAAAATGACTAAGAAATACACTTGTATTACTTTAAAAGATTGCGCACAAAATGGCTCTAAAACACGAAACATTTAGGTACGCTTTTAACTTGTGACAAATGATATGCACAAAATCATTGCACTCCATTAAGATCATGCAATCAGATCAATCCTCTACTCCCGTTTTTAAGCGAATTGCTTGTAAATCTATGTCACTTCTACGTGTTGTTTTCTTCTATCTTCTTGCCGTTCTTTCTATCGAGTAAATTTTATTATGTGTGTTATCATAATCTTCTACATTTATGGCAAATTAAAGTTTAATTCACGCATGGCTGTAAGTATAATTATTTCGTATTCAGTCCAGATTAATGTTTAGACTGCACGTTGTATTTAAAAATGTTTATTATACAGTACTAGATTGCAGATAACTGTGTAGAAAAACTATAGCCATTTAAAAATTCTTAGACACGGCAGACGTCGTTTTCTGTCTGGGGTGTTTCAGAATTTTGTATAAATATATATTAATGAAAATGTAACATTGAATACTTGAGCCACGAAAAAAGCTTAACGAAAAATTTCCCTTTTGCATTATTTTATAGTTTATCTTCATTGAAATGCATACTTTTATTATTTACTGTTATGGGATCAGCTGGTTATTTTTGGTTCTTGTTGGGCATTTTGGCTCTCAGGTTCCATGACGAAGATCATGCCAATTTGCTAAACTCAATGTGGCTGACAGCTATAACGTTCCTCTGTGTCGGCTACGGTGATATTGTCCCCAACACTTACTGCGGCCGTGGCATTACCCTCACCTGCGGTATGGTGGTATGTATCAAAGCATAGTAGGATATTTGAGTTGGCTTAAGAGCATATTTCATATTATTTTTCGTTAGGTTTCTATTCGTTTCGGTCAGACATAGCAAGAATTGTATTTCAATTAAAACCTTGCCTTGTCTACGGAAAGTTAGCTAAGCGGGTAAAGGTGAGCCATTTTATGTGTAGATTGATGACGTTACAAACGCCCGTTGAAGCATTGTCACATACTAATCAAAGTCAAACTCTTCAACCAGAACCTCCTATTTTTATTTATGAATTATATTAATAGTTACTTTTCGACGCAACACTGTATTTAACTAAATGCGATAGACGGAATTTATAAGGTGAATTAGATATTGGTTTATCGGTAGCTCTAAATTTCAGACTGGACAGGTAAATTAGTAAAGCGTTAAATTATTAATAATTCAGGTTTCACGATGAAGAACACGCTAACCTACTGAATGCGATGTGGCTTATAGCAATAACGTTTCTATCCGTCGGTTTTGGGGACATTGTTCCCAATACGTATTGCGGCAGGGGTATCGCCGTTAGCACCGGCATCATGGTAAGTTACTTACAGCCAAAATTTATAACTGCCGTGTTGACTGACACTACATCAAAGCAGCCCAGAAACACGGTCACGAGAAGTTAAACTGTTTGTTAAAATGAATATTTAGCATTCCCTATTGTATTTTTCCGCGCTAGGCATCTACGGCACTACACGTTATATTCGTGTGTAGTAAGTGTTCGCGTTCAAATGGTCGCGAACGACCAACGCGGAGGCGCAACTCATTTTTTATATTTTTTAAAATAAAAATAAGATTGTTCGTTGTCATTAAGATAGAATAGAGATGTCAAATAAAATATATTGAAAATATTTTACTAAGAAACCAATAAAAAATGTTTTATTGGTAAACCTATGTATAAACCCAGAAGGGAAGGCGCTAAGCATAAACATAAGATAAATAGCCTTCCGAGTAAAAACGATTTGTTGTTGTTTATATGAGATAGCGCACAATGTAACAACATTGGCAACTGGCTAAGCACGTCATGCCGTATTTGTGTATGATGTTGAAGATCATATGATCAAAAAACCAAAGTATAAGGGTAAGAACCCTTATTTTGAAGCTCTGCTTACTCGGTAAACAAACACAGGCACAAGTACTAGTGAAATAATCAATTTAAAAAAGCTTGTCTTAACCCAGCACCATCAATATTATAATTAATTACACTTTGCTCAATAATTAATTTTTATATTGTCGTATAAGTTTTTTACCGAGATGCTACAAAGCATGTAAAGAAAGATTTCAACTAATGGTTTATTAAAAGACATTATTTACATGTTTTCATATAACACAGATAATTTTATTTAAATCGATGTTTTTCAAGTAGCTATCATTACAGCCAAAAAGAACTTTTAGATGTTTGATTTAAAATAAGACAGTATGTCGACTTTATAGCGCAGTTCGTAGTGATTATACTCACAATGCTAAAGTCAGAGGTTCAAGCCTCGTTCGCGATAAACTTTTCTTTCATAAGCACATTACTGTGTCGCGAGTCATAGTTGTGTATATTTAAGTATGTGTCTTTATTTAGTACCCATAGTACAAGCGCAAGCTTAGATTGGCATTAGATCTATGTGTAAAATTATTTGTATCATATTAAACAATATATTACTTTTATATCAACAAATTGATTAACATTACCATATACCATTTTGTAAAAATCATAAAAGGTTTTCTCTCAAGCTTTTTTGGATATATTTTTTTAGTTAAGTTTATTTTGCTTTGTTTTAGTGGATACGACAATGAATAAAAATCAAGTTTTAATTTTAGGTTTTTTGTTATTCAAGAAAATATTTAAATATAAAAAAAGGATATTCAGTTTTAGTCAAAAATATACAAACGATTTATATCTTCTCGTGACGGGTTCTATAATTTCTTAAATACCCACATAATTATACTAGATTTACAATGAGCTTTACTCGGAATCAATTACAAATAATTTTAAACGACATCATGTAATTTTAAAGTTTGTCAGTCAACACCCATCAATGTAATCCAAAGTACATATCACACTAAACTGCTTTATTTACACTTGTCTGGACGACTTTCTACGCTAACGTTACGTCTGCGAAGTAATCAGTGTTATAAAATAATTGAATTTGTTAATGTTCACAGATTCACACAACAGTGTCTTTGTATTGATTTTACATGTGTTTGCAGTGTTGTATCAATGTATCTTTTCACGCGTACAATTTGTTCTTGTTATCACATTTTATGTTACACTCAATGTTTACAGTATTGTTGTTTAGGGAATTATATTACTCTGTACAATACCAGCAGCCATTGCGGTCATATAAGTATGATTTCCGTAATTTTTAAGTATATATACGTCCATTTCCCTGTTAAAACCAGCTATTAGATCTTCCTATATTTTGTAGTATGGAATGCTTCATTTCTCCTTACTGTTTATAGTACCTAAATTCTTCACTTTAATATTTCACTGAATTGCACAACAGTTTGTTTTTAAAATGGCTCACTTTTCCTTAAATTGTTTTAATACAGAAATAATATGTACAATAATTTCATTGCACCTATAATAGTTTTGTGTAAAGGATGAAAATAATATTTTTAGGCGTGTGAAATGTCAAAATAAATACAGTTTGAATTTGAATTTGTTTTGTGCCGTGCACATATTAGATGGAATGCACTAAACGAATCAACTGTTGCAATATCTTGATGATGTAAACATCTTTCATAACAAAACCAAAAGATAATGAAAGTAGGATTAATAACTTTTTATTATGTACTTTGCATATTTCGCACGTTTTGTCCGACTTAAATTGCATGTAATAAATAGCTATAAATTTGCTACTCAATAATATCAAATAAGTCAAATAAAATTATATTTTAGTTCCATGAAACGGGTTTTTAAATAACTGAAGTGAGTAAAAAATTAAACACGAATTTTATGAAATTTAAGGGTAGTATCTGCTTTCATTATCTCACTGAGTTTGCATTTTGGCACAAATCATTAAAAATAATATTATGAATACATTATAAATTTTATAATAAAAACAAATTTTAAATCTTTCATAAAACTTATATAAATCAGAAGCAAGGGTAACTGATAGAATATTAACTATACTAGAAATTTCATAACTACTAATGTGACAATATGTTATATTATTATTATATATTTTATATGAAAAATAAAATTAATATTGTTAATTGCATCTGCTACCCTTGATTTCTTCTAAATACTAAAATATATTAACGTAGCACATAGCTCAATAACTATAGTATCTTTTGGTTTTAGCCTTTAAAATTGGCTTATTGGAATGACAATTCTTGAATGCTTCTACACGTTCGCTTGCATTTTACATTAAGGTATTCACTTAACAGGGAGCTGGATGCACAGCGTTATTAGTCGCGGTTGTTTCAAGAAAATTAGAATTAACTAGAGCCGAGAAGCACGTTCATAACTTCATGATGGACACACAACTTACTAAAAGAGTAAGTATTGACGCAATATACGTTCATCACAAATTGTTGTTAATCTAATTAACAGGGGGCTGGATGTACAGCATTATTAGTGACGGTTGCTTCGAGAAAATTAGAATTAACTAGAGCCGAGAAGCATGTCCATAACTTCATGATGGAGACACAACTTACTAAAAAGGTAAGGTGACTGTTACTTGTGTAACAGCCAATGGATTCACTGAAGGTAAGGCACGATAAGCTAGGATTGTAATTATTAAATTATACTTATTACAGTATATCTTTTATATAAAAAAATTAACTATATTATGCGTAACAGTAAGAATTTTATATTAAATTTACTGACTTCTTTTAATAATGTGACCCAAAATCTTGAGTTGTCTACAGTAATAAAAAAAAAAACAGCAAATTTCCCCGAATTTTTCTTTTTTTTTCTCTTATTAAACTTTTTACTCAAATTTATTATTTATTAATAATCTTTTTTTTTTGGTAATTTAACAAGAATTTTATTATAAATTTTAAACAAGAACAAAATTACAATTTAAATAATAAAAAAATTTTAAAAAAAATTACAGTCATCAAGAGTGTACCAGAGTCTTAGACTTTGTTAATGTACTTAATTTGCTAGGAATGCTCTAAGTATTATATAGAAAGATTATTAAATGGGAAACAATATGCTTGTGCATTACTTAAGACTAAAGCTAGTTTTAGGGCTATTGTTTTTACACAAAATATCAAAGTAATTATAATAATGTGATGTATATACATAGACTCATTATTACCAATGAATTTACAGCTGAAAAATGCTGCAGCTAATGTACTGCGCGAGACGTGGTTAATATACAAGCACACGAGACTTGTGAAAAGAGTTCACCCAGGAAGAGTGAGGACACATCAAAGAAAATTTTTGTTAGCAATTTATGCGTGAGTTCGTAATATATTATATTATGTATTTTGGGACTCGAAGCTGCTCGCGTCCGTAGGCTTTACCCTAGTTCCCCTACACGTGACCCCTGGGTGGTGCTAAACGAGCAGCAGCGAGATGGTAGGGCGCCGGTACCCGTCTGGATCGCGACCACAGTGCATGGGTGTAAAGCCCGTCATAGTGACCAGTTTAGGCTTGTCGCGTTTCGGGATCAGCTTGTGCATATCCAGTAGCTCATATACCTAGAGATCTTCAGTCGTGGTATATGTGGGCCGAGATGACGATGTAGACTATCAATGGATTTTCATCCTTTGATAGTCGCTTTTGTTTTTGGACTACACTGTACTTACCATCAGGTACTCTGTAGTCACTATGTCGAGCCAGTGTAAAAATAAAAAAAATTGCAGAATTAACATTTTTTAAGACATTTCAAATAAAAAATATATAAGTATTATTAAATTATTGTTGGTATATAATTAAAAAGACCGACATAGTGACTCGCTTTGGCTTGTCGCGTTTAGAGATCCGCTTGTGTATATCCAGTAACTCATATACCTAGAAACCTTCAGTCGTGGTAGATGTAAGCCCACATGACGACGGAGGCTATCAATAGATATTCATTCTTTGATGGTCGCTTTCGTTTTTGGACCACACTGTACTTACCATGGTGCACTGTAGTCATTATGTCGAGCCAGTGTAAAAAAAAAGATCCATATATTATATAATCATAATTTTTGTAAAACGTTTTATTTTATTGTTCAGATATGATACATCGCAAGAACTTTAAGCTTTTTCCTTTTGTTTAGACAATCTTGATAATATAAATAATTACTTTGTGATTAATGGAAATAAGAAAAGTATATAACAACTCATTTTTACATCTCTTCAGATTACGGAAAGTGAAAATGGATCAGAGAAAACTTATGGACAATGCCAACACGATAACAGATATGGCAAAGGTATGTTCACTTCTTTTAACTATTGTTAAGGCTAATGCTATACTCATGTTTAAACACTCATTAGTAAGTAGATAGATGGCACCTTAGATGGGCAAATTGTTAGTTTAAACTAGCAGTAGTTGTAAGCTCTTCAAAGCTACTATAAAGGAATAGTACAGAAATGAAATAAAATTTAGTTAGTAGTCAATATTTAATGAAAATTTATAGCATGCAATTTTTTTCCAAATTCCATTCGCATCTGCTTCGCGCATGAGGCCTGTTACGAAAACGATAGTCAAATTATAATTTAAAAATACTGCATTACACAACATTTTTCAATTAATTTTAAAAATACCGATACAAAGTTATAACAAAAATATACATTCTATTATATAATAATTATGACTACGTCATAACATACATTACTCACACATAATATCATACAAACATAAACGCAATTAAGAATATTCTAAGACAGTTATCAGTAATATATATACAATTAAACACACGATGTATAATTAGAAGCTACAGTGAATACTGAGCGGCAAAACCATTGATATTAGGACCCCTTTCTTTTACAGACGCAGAACACGGTCTACGAGATTGTCTCCGACATGAGCACAAGGCAGGATACGATAGAAGAGAGGCTGACTAGTTTAGAAGAAAAACTTACTTCGTTACAAGTAACAATTTATTTTTATTTCTTAGACTTTTATATACTATACGTTAAAGAGACATAGTATTCATATTTAATTAGTGATAATAAATATTTAAAAAGCCATTTATTTCTCGATAGTAAAAACACAAATTATTATGTCAGATTAATTTAAAACAACATGAAACAAAATTATATATAAAATAAAAAAAAATAAAAAAATATATTAAATCATCAAATGAAATAAAAAAAATGGTAGATCATTAACGTGTAAGTTAAAATTTACTTTTTAACTGTACGTACTTATTATTGGTTAAAACAAAACTTTTAACTATTTTTTAAATAATTCTAGAGTACAGTGTCGATGAGAGCCCTTCTTCGGGTATAGGCCTCCTCCAAGCAATTCCAATTTAGTTTATCTGTAGCTGTTGTGAGCTAGCTAGTGCCCGCGATGGATCTGATATCATCAGACCAGCGCATAAGCGGTCTACCTATCGCTCGTTTGCCGCTTGGACCAGTCAAAATCGCAGCACATCTTATCGCTCGTCTTTCAGTCTAGCCAAATGGCCGGCCCATCGCCATTCAATCAGTGATATTGCTAGTATAAAATTAAAAATTGTGCCAGTATAAGACTAAAATAAGTTCACGAGACAAAGAGATGATCATTGAATAAAATCATTGACATTGATCAGAATACTGGCAGGCTGAAGTGGCAGTGAGCTGGTCATATTTGCCAACAGATTGAAAACTGTTGTGGTAGTCGTGTTCTTGAGTGAAGACTTCCGTTCGGTAAACATAATTTAGGATGTTCTTTGGCTAGATGAAGTAACAATTTGGCAAAAAAACTGGTAATTCTGTATGATAAGAGCCAAAGAACGGGCTCAAAAGCGTACACAAAGATATATAATAGACAGAAACAAGCTGATTATGATATTGTTGACGTAACTTATCGAAATTTCACATGAAATTCTTGGATTAATTATAAACTGGTTAGATTAACTTCCCTTTGACGTTGAGTAATTTTCTACTCTCTCTCTAACAGTGGCTTTAACAGATGTATTCACCTAATAACCTTCCACCGGTTTTTTTTTTTCAGGAGCAAGTAAATAATTTACCAGATGTTATGGCTAGATGTCTCCAGCAGTGTTGGGAACGTGCTGAACAAAGAAGGAATTTCCTTCATCCTGATACTGCGGCTGTGCCTACACCACCTTCCTCTACCATAACGCCTTATGCAAGGTACATTTCAAGTTTCATGGATTTACCAACACTCTTAATCTTATCTTCTAATTGTCTTAATGACTAATCATACAATACATACATTCAAACCTTTTTAAAATAAAACGTTACTTCGTATTGTGATTTACTCTAAACCATTTCTGGACCAGCTCGTGAAAGACACCAGTTACCAAATGCTTAGGAGCCTTTTGGCGTAGTGTATTTAGGACAATTGGACGATTGTAACTTCAATGGATTTTTTTTAATGTATATATTCTATATATATTATGTAATTTTTTTAATATATTTTTTATATTTTTATAGAATAATTTTTCCCTATCATTCATGAGCTCTACTTTCTTTCCCATCAGATCCAGTGTTGTCATTTTACTATGCCACTATAAATAAATCACGAATTTTCAGAACTTTAGCATCAGCGTCGCATCCATGGCCGCCGAGTCCAGTTCTACAACCAGCGGGTAGAACGCATTCTGCTCCTGAAAGTACAACAGCTCATACTCCAACGCCAGTTCAACAGCAGCCGACGAGCCCCGCTCCACACGTGTCACGGCCGCCACTGCCCAGCTGAGTACTGCCTTCCAACTCCGAACTCCTGTGCTGAACTCGACGAAACTCGGCGCCCGTCCTCTGACCCCCCCTTCATCACGACTACGCCCAAATGAGATTACCGGTAAAATCATTTTACTCTGAATTCTATCGTTGTAGCAGTAGTAGTTACTGATATACCGCAGTTGCCAAATATTGATCTATCTAAAAGTTATATAGTAAAAAGGTAAAAACACTCTTTGTGAAACGAAAGGTACTCAAGAAAATTAAAGAAATTCTTGATACAACATAATGGTGGATTTATACAAAACGAACGAATGCTTGATCTAAGTCTTCTATAACAAATATTCTTTGTGTAAATATACTAACAATTCTTTTGTTGCTGTTTTTTTTTTTTTGAAGGCGTTAATGTAGTAAGTTATAAGAATCAAAAAGAACTCTTGCTAGCCTAGCGTGCAATCCAGTTGCCTGTAGCGTTTTGACGTGTTTGAAAGTGTAGTATTTCTATTGTGTATGTTCTTTATTAGTTGAGTGAATATTAAATAACTAGCTGATCTGGCAAACATTGTTTTGCTATATAAGGTTTTGTAATATTTTCTAAGATGTTCATTGAAATTAAGTGATGTCAAAGACAATTTTGTTCACAATTAAATACTCTTAATCAACAACACATTTATTTGGATAAAGATTAATATTATTACGTTGATACAACTCTTAACAAATAATGCATTAATTTCGACCAAATTTGATTACCATAAAAACGGTTCTAGTGACTTAATCTTAAAAGATAGACATATACTGTCGTGGACATTTTTTTAGACCATTTCAAGAGGAATAATTTTTTCATACATATATTTTTGATATCTTGAACCATTTTCGCAGCGCACGCAATGGAAGCCCTCAAGGATGAATAATTTTCCCCGTTTTTTCACAGTTTCCATGATTTCTTCGCTCCTAATAGTTGCATCGTGATGTTATATAGCCTAAAGCCTTCCTCGATAAATGGTCTATTTAACACAAAAATAATTTTTCAATTAGAACCAGTAGTTCCTAAGATTAGCGCGTTCAAACAAACAAACAAACTCTTCAGCTTTATATTATTAGTATAGATTGTGTTTACATCAAACCTAAAAAGTAAACATAAGATATTATTGCTTGTAGTTATTTGTTCGTTTAATGTAAATCTATCATAAAAACTATTTAAAATTATATTTTCTATTTTAACGTCAATATTTTAACATTTTGAAATAATATTTTCTATATATTATTTCAAGAAGTTAAAAATTCAGAAGTAAGATTATTTTTCCGGTATACCGATGGACCACGCCGCGTGCTAAATAAGGTCAGCCGTAGTTTTCTTCGCTGTTCCCCAGTTTCGGATGTGCCAGACTGTTTTTTAGTGATATTGATTAGATAGGAAAAAAATGAGGTGGAAAAGATGTGCTGTTGTGATTACAAAATGTTTTATTCATAGACGCTTTAGTTAATACACTAGATGATATTTTGAATACATTATCAGCATTAGTATAGGTAACTAGTTTTACATACACTGTTCACATTTTGTATAATGTTCGAGGAACCAAATTAAAACGTTTATACGCTGTGTTTTTACAAGTTTTTGTGACCATCACGAGCCGTTGTATTTTTTATACATTAAGAAATCTTCGAACAACGAATATCAAAAATAGTTTATATTTGTTTGCGTATAAGTCAAGGTTCATAGATTTCTTGATGTAGCAGGGATCTAGTATATTAATAAAGAAATATTATTAGCATACAACATCACCTGTCACTTCGTAGGCTTACATTATTTGTAACGTAGGTATATATTCTGACTGCATTTATAGCATATACCTTATTACTTTAGTGTTCACTATAGAAATTGGTTTTGGTTCCTTGTATAATATATGAGAAAGTATAATAAATAGAAAGCTACGTTGAAAAACAAAGTATATCACTTGCCACATAGCTATAATGATCGGACTATAGAAACTATAAATTCCTTATTATCGAAAATATACATTAAGTGTTCGTAAAACTTCATTAGTCTTGCGATCTATAACAAAACAAAATTTAACTTTATTTCGATAAAAATAATGTATTTTGAATTCTTTATTAGAAATTATGTTTTATCTTTTATGTAAAAAATATATTGTTTTTATAGCTTATAGATAAAAATCCCTTGATTATCAACTCGCAGAAATACTGATCATAGGTTCAAACCTTGTATGGATTTCTGGATTTTTCTAGAATAACTACTGCATTAAATCCTACTTGCTCAATGGGAAAGGAAAACGTCGTGAGAAATCCTGCATGTTAACGAATAGGTAATGCCTTGAAACTGGTATTCAGCTGTATTATTGTTATTTTGGGGTATTATGAGTATCGCAATAATACATAGGCAATAGTTTACTTGTGCTCACCCTGAAAGGGATATAGTGTGAGGATATGTTATTAAGAAACCTCTTGTAATAATTATTGAATAATTTGTATACAAGAGATATGCTATCTTTTGTTATAAAGAACTATTATCACTACTTAAACCCATACTGGGGATAAACTTCGGTTTATGATAAAGTTATTAAAATTATTCAGAATTGAATGAAGTTTTACAATTTCACATCATCTATTACGAATCTGTATACACGATTTGTTTAGATTATAGACAAGTAATTGTTACTACCTGCCTATTGACATGTAGATATAAACAATTTTTCTAAGCATAGTTTTAAGTGAAGCTTTGTATAAGACATTAAGATTGATGGCTGTCTAAATAGTGCCTAAAACACTACGAAATTTCGATAATTCAGTTTTATTATCTTAAATAACTTATGAATATGTAAATAGGTATAGAAATATGAGAGCGTAATATTTAGTAAATATCTGAATATAGTTCTACGTATATGCGTAATGGGATCAATATGTTTATACATCTGGTAATCATTTATTTACATATTATTTAACGTAATTTGGTATTCTTGTCTAATGATTACTAACTCTATACTAAAATTTGCCAAATATACCGCAAGATCTCATATTTAAAAAAATGTTAATTAAATATAGAGCATAAATGGCTGCCCAATAATATTTAATTTGTTAATGTTTTTATCAAATAATATTTATAAAATTATCTATAAATTTATTAAGTTAATTATTATCAGAAAATATGAATTATTTTCAAAAAATTAAAACTTTAATTCGATTGAAGTTTGTTGATTTGTTGACAAATTCTAGTCATTTTCCTAGTCCATTTAAATACCTGTTTACTAGTCCACTTAGAACTACTTAGAAGTGTGTTATTAGCGTGAATATTTTTAAATACACAACAAGAACTTAAGATCAGCACTGATGGTTTAGATTTTATTGGTAGTATCTATACATTTTTAGTGGTTTATAAAGTTCAAATATTCTGTCATACAAAAATGACCATGGCATATTTAAAGGTAATTTACTGAAAAAATAAGTTTTCAAACGTAAAAGAATATAAACAATGTTTATATTGAAATTTTCCAAAAAATACTTTCATAGGTTCGATGGTTATGGATCGATTTGCTTATAAATGCATAACCCTTGCCTGAGCTTTGGGAAAAATATTTGTAAATAAATCATGTTAATTTTGATAAATTTTGGTGAAAAACCTTAACGCTTCTCCCGATTTATTGAGAGAACAGCGGTTCAACATTGATTTCCTCGACTGAATCAAAATACGTGGAACTATTCTTATGTTGATATTGTCATTTTTTAATTGTGACTTTAGAATAGTTATATTGCACATAATTTTAACTATTTTGTAGTCCAAAAACAGTCTAGAAATCTATATACTGAATACATGGACTAAGAAGTATGGTTAATCATAATCAATATCCACCCATAGTTACCGCGATCAGGCTGACGTAAAGAAAAGTATTTTCGTACATCTTTTAAAGTGTTGTATATCATAGGAAGGAGTTAACACGTTAAAAAGCAGACTGTCTTGATCCTGTATTGATGCCACATTGATAAGTAAGAAACGTTCTTAGATTTTCTACCATAGTTTATCAAAATGTTATAATGATTTATTTCCAGAGATATGGAATACTGTTTGACACATACTCAATCGCAATGAAGGCCTTGTAACAGTATTTTGAAATATGTAAAACGCTAAGTTGGGCAATGTTGAGTGACACAATGCGGGACTGTGTAAGGTTATTCAGCTTGTATCACTGAAACTTAAAAGATCTATTGTGAATAAAAATCAAATACAAAATAACACTGTAACTGATTGTGATAAAATAAAGTAATACCATATTACATAATTTTGTTTACAAAACAAGTATAATATTTATAAACTTTTGAAAGAGAGCACATGGGTCATTGCTTACAATATCACAAAATCACTCTGTTCGAATTGTCTGTCACGATCTAAATGAAGCATACTATTATCAACACTGTCACTCAATATTGCCTGAATGAGAATATTTGACATTTTTATTTAATTTGTTAATCTCAATTAAGTTTATTTTATTTTTGTTTTACAAAGCATTTTTTATCATTAACTATACTACATAAATATGTTGCATATTGTACTAGTTAAATTACATAAAATTAAAAATAATCTAGGAATAATCGTTTATAATATTATACAAGACACCAATTAGCGTATATAATAGGGGTATGACCGATTAGAATAGAAGTGAATATTTCTTACATTCACCTTATAGTTCTTATTAAAACTTTTCCAAGGTTCTTGATGTTTTAAAGATTCATTTATGTCCTAGACTTTGAAAACGTACCTGGAATTTTTTTCGTCTTCTAAATATACAGGTACAGGTATTTCAGCAACATTTAGTACTGCCATGAAGAATTTACTGTTCGAATTACAGACACACAATTCAATCATTCATACAAATGGATTTTATTAAGTTTGGAAGCAATTTTTTCGTCATTTCTTTGTCAAAATTGTATTGAAAGCCTAAGCGCACAAGAAATATCTTTTCAAAATTAAACTTATCTTTCTAATAATAACCGATTTTCTAAATAAATAGCCTAATTAATTGTCGATGAATTTTTAAACGTCTAGTCACTAATATTAACGCTTTTTAGTCGATTATACATACGTATAGCTATAGTTTGCTTGTTCACAAAACTGTTTATAGAATAATTTTTCAGCAGTCTTCTAAATATATATTACGTTTAATAAATTAATTCGAACACTTTTGCGAGTGAGTATCCTAGGTAATTTTCGAGATAAAGCTATTTATTTAGTATAAGAATTGACCAAAAACGTTATTTAAGATTGATAAACATATAAATTGTAAATATTAGAAAAAACAAGTTAAGACATATTGTATAAAATGAGTTAATTATGTAAATACCAGTTGTATTTGCGAATTTAATGTAAATAATTAATGAAATGAAAAATAAAGTTCCGAAAAATTATTAAAATGATTATGTTCAATTGTAATAAATAAATAAAAAAAAAAACTAAAAAGTTGTATGCCAACGGAATGTTCTATGCGGTGCGTAAACAGAGGAATAATGAAACTTTTGTGATCATTGTTGATGAAATGAAAGTGTAACTTCGATTATATGAGCTGTAGTATTTTTTAACCTGAATTTTATTTTTACATTTACCTAAATTTTTTTTTGTGTTCGTTTAGCTAACAACCTAGATTTTTATTAGAAAGACTACCTATAGTGATTTACTAGAGTTTTAGAATCTATTTCGTGAAAAACGCCGTATGAAAGTCAAATCTGCGTGGAATTTAAAGCCTAGTTGCTTCTTGGATTTTTAATATATCAAATGATGACAAAAAAGTTCACAATTTAACTCATCGAAAGTAGATACAATCGCTTATAACTAAGTACAATATCAGAAGTGTTGTGCCAGTGTACTGCTTACCTTGAAAAAAGTGGAAAAGAATTGTCATTAAAGCAATTCTAACATATTAGCTTATGTTGTAGTTGAAAATACTTTGTTTTCGATTTAGGTAGTTTATAGAATAGAATTGAATTGTTTTATATTCCTTTCCTTCATGTAACGCCTAGATTTTACACTTCCATAAAATGATACAGTTCTCGTCCATTTATAAAATCACCGCCTCAAAAGTTTCATATCAAAAGAGGTGCACCTGACGGTAAGTAGAATGTAGTCCAAAAATGAATGCGACCATCAAATAATGAAAATCCATTGATAGTCTCCGTTGTCATGTCGGCCCACATATACCACGACTGAAGGTCCCTAGGTATATGAGTTACTGGATATACACAAGCTGATCCCGAAACGCGACAGGCTGAAGCAAGTCACTATGATGGACTTTACACTTGTGTACTGTGGTCATGAGCCAGTTCAAGCATTTGCCCTACCACCAAAAATCCTACCTTCCCATTATGTACCCATTATTACATAATTATCTAACCGATTTCGGCTACCGCATTTTATTTTCAGCTATATTACAAATTTGAAAAAATTGCGTTCTTAGTTTAAATTGAATATCAGGCACAGTGTAGAATGCCCAAAGGCTAGATGGAACTGCGGATTGCGCTTGAATAAAGGTAGCTGGAATTTTCTGTATGTAAAAAGCCTATAACAGACATAAGTGGTGAGTTAGGAACATACCGCAATACAGCGATGGACCGATGTGGGTTGAAATAATGATTATCAGGTAAGAACATTACGGTTTTATCGTTGTTATTATTTAATCTATAAGTTACCCACACTCGGGTTTGTAAAATCGATTTTATTGTACAGTTAACAGTATTCTCGATTACTTAACATATTATGCTAAACTTGGTCTCGATACAGTGCAAACGTGACTGATTTGGATATCACGGGAATCATTAATGTAATTTAACCAATATTTATGGCAAAGTTTTTAAAGATCTGTATCGCTGTGTTAACTATCTAAGATTAACTCTAAATGGCATCTGAAGAATCGCTTAAAATTTTTGGATATACCTATGCAAAGTCAAAAACATTATCATGACCAATTTAGCTGTTTCTTAAGTACTTTTATCCTTAAATTCCTTTTTTATGTTTTTGTCTCTTTTTATTTACCACTTGCCATTTAAAAGCTAATGTTCCAATATTTGCCATAATAGATAAAATTAATAATGGTGTAAATGAGAGGAAACATACATTTTATTTTAATCATCTTCTCCGAGCAAGATTAGGCCTCTGCCACTCCCAGTATATAATAGCCTGCTTCTGAGACAAGATGTCCTTACAGAAGAATATGGCCCTCCAGTTGTCATGCCTTGCAAACATGGCCAACACCACTGCTGACAGGGAGAGGTTGTGTTGGATATTCGGGACCAGTTTTTGTCGATTGCTTTTTTATAACGGTATTTTAGCAATTGCATGCTGGGCGGAATCCCAGTCTAGTAGTAGTAGCACTGGGATGTTTTTTCAATTCCAAACCAGCGCAGCTACTCAGTGCATCATTCATGTGCGGTGAGATCCTGTGTTCGTCAGTAGATCCAACCCCATCTATGAAAAAAGAAAGATTATAGGGATGGAGATAAATATAGCAAAGAAAAACTAGTCACTATAAAATATATTGAAAAAATATGGATCATAAAAATAAACTCAAAATCATAACTTAAACAGATACCATAACAATTGTAAAAATCATCGAAGATTTACTTTTGGAGATCAAAATGTAAACAAGCAACAACCAAGCGACCAAGCTCCAAGCGACGTTGTAATTAGTGTTTGGGTCTGTTATCTACTTCTTTCGCCCTTTGTCACTCTCATTCTCCATGTTACAGTTAGTGAGATATTGGAGGTGTTTCAACTTGACCCAGTCTCCCCTACTTCGATAAACATTCAAGGACTATAATAATCCTAATACTTCAATAAATTACCTCTATAGTAAGGATTATGTTATATTAAATTGTTGTTCAAAAGTTATCTGTGTTTAATTTCCTCGGCCCACTTTTGCAAAGTACGCTACGTAATTGCAGATAGAAAGGTTTATTTTATTCCAAAGTACCATGAATTTTGGAATTACTGTCTTGAAAGCCTAACAATGAGTATAGCCTATATTAAAACGACTGACGTCAAAATTATTAGGCAAATTGTAATTTTCATTTAACATGAGCATAGGAATCAGTACTAGTACCTAGTATCACTCCCGTTGCGTGGAGATATTGCCACACTAAGCATTTTCTACTATCTAGATATTAGATCTAGGTGAGTTATTTCACCCACGTCCTTTGATAACATAATTACGCGCGTGGGTTCACAAAGTTACAGTTAAGACTAAGAAGTTCACTAACTTTTACTTTAGCCGAGTCGTAGAGCTGTGAAATGGTCTTCTAATGGGCGTGTTTATACCGTCGTATGATATTGAGTCTTTTAAACGATGCATGAAAGATGTTTGTACAGACCGAAATGATTACTGTCATTATCAAAAGGTTTTACTTTGTTTTACTTGATAATCGAAGAATAGAAGATTTTTTTACTACACCGTGTTTACATTCAGATGTATGGTCACTATGTCAAGTCAGAATAAAAAATAATGGTACACTCTAGAAAACAATATGTGAATGAATTTTGTGTAAAATACTTGTCTGAAAATTATTATATTTTTAATTATATCTAATCCAGCACCTTTTATTAGGAAAAAATTATTCTAATTGCCTAAATTTAAACAGAACCCCCGTAAAATTTCGTCTTATGCCTTAAAATAGCTAGCATCTAGCTGTACTATGAATAAAACAACATACGAGATACAAATCGATATGTGGGGATATAGACTTTCTTATAACTAATGGATCTCGGCTTAATCGAATATATCTTGATAACTTTTTCTTCTTTTACTTCAGATATTGAGAAGTTACACGAGCAAAGTATATAAACAAGTCCATATCAAAATAAAAGTTAATATGCTAAACAGTTGAAAGCTACGGATAGAAAACTATGCATACTTAGAGTGCCAATTCAAAATATATTGACGTTGATTAAAATATTGGCTTTCTTGTTGGTCAATAAATAAATTAATAAAGCGAATTAAAAAGTCAAAATCCCATTCAATACCACACTTCGGTATTAGTAACCAAAACACGTAATAAATAAATTAAGGTTACATTTTCAATCTTTGTCGGGTACCACTTAA
Organism: Automeris io; assembly: GCA_036320925.1. NCBI lineage: Eukaryota > Metazoa > Arthropoda > Insecta > Lepidoptera > Saturniidae > Automeris > Automeris io. The sequence goes on along the minus strand of JAUDJH010000021.1, from coordinate 4,874,212 downwards.
AGTTGTTAAATGTGATTTTATTTTTAGATGGCTGTGCCCGCAACTTCATTCGCGTGGAAGTTTTCAAGCTGAAATTTTTGTATAAACGTAATCGATTTTTTTTTTTCATTTAAGATTGTCTTGCGCTTGTCCATAATCCCACGCGATGGAAAGTGATGATGCGGCCTTTGATGGAGCGCGCTCACTTAACAAATACCGATTCACTTGTCGTTTGGGAATACCCGTGTCCTAAAGTATCGGGTAGTTCGGCTGTGGGACTGACTGCCTAGATAATCCTCTCCCTTCCTGAATAGAACCACGCGCGCGGGTTTGCGGAGTCGCAGCTCTCACATCTCGGCTAAAACTAAGAAATTCTCTAACTCCTTCTTTTGCCGTGTCGTTGGACTATTGAGTGGTCTTCCGGCGAGCGTGTTCCTACCATATGATATGGGATCCTTTAAGCGTAGCGTGAAGAGATATTCGTGCAGACCGGCATGATCGCTGCAACTACCGATGTTTTTCTTACCTGTCAATAGTCGTTGGTGTTTTTTGAACTGCACCATGCTTACCATCAGGTGTGATGCAGTCACTGTGTCCAGTCAGAATAAAAAAAACAATACTACGGCAGTGTCGTGCCTGATCCCTCGCATCAGTTGCAGGTGGGGAGGTGACTATTACCTCTAATACCTCTCTATTACCTATTATTAGCCGTGGTGGCTGCCGGCAGAATACCCCCCCCCCTCTTCTTGCCGAGGTGTCGTAAAAGGCGACTAAGGTATCTCTTTAACACCGCAATTCAACCAGGTGTTCAGAGAAGGAAAACTCGACCAAACCTGCATCCCGCTCCCTCCCGATCGTATTGGTTCTCCTTTCCATCGGGCCTGAGGGAGCTCGGACGAGAGAGTGCTTTTCTGGCTGCGCGTCCAGCTATGCACTTAAATATCTCCTGCGCAATTGACTGTTTCCGAAAACTGGACCTCGAATTTCTTAACCGGTGTTGAAACAGTCGCCGTGGCCGAAACCGGCTAGGACATCATCATCATCATCATTACCTCCCCTGAACTCTGGGGCGAGTCCGTCATAGGGGTAAGCGCGCACCGGACCGCGGTCTAAGGGCTTGAACCTGTGTCATCCCGTATCCCGGCGCACCTTGCGCTTGCAGGATTACCCCGGTACTTTTAGCCGGTGCGAGTCCGTCACACCAGGGCTGTGGTCCTCACCGCCGCCTTGACTGCCCATAATGGATTTCCACTGAGTTAACAAAAAAACAGGTACACCAGAATATTCACCGATATATTATCACCTTCAATTTACAAGACAAATGTAATATCTATAATATATAGACAGGTAAACCGTAGATAGAATTTAACTTTATAACCTTTGATTAATAAGACTGTTCTACCTGTTCTGGTATACCTTTTAGGTAGACAGACCTGTAAAACAGAAAATTTACCGGGTTATTGTGGTCTAGTTTACCAGATAGGTATATCTGTTTTGTTTTACCAATCAGGTAAATAAACTCTAGCTTGTTTTAAGGTTTTAAAGGTTTAGATTGGTTTAAGGGATCTGATAACAGTTAGATTATTTATCAAAATGTCTCTTCTAGTTACTACATTTTTTTAATATTTTTGATATACATAAGTGGCAAATAATAATAATAAAACATTTATTTGGCACACAACACAACAAACAACACAGCAAAATAGGTTATTAAAGAGAGAAAACAAAAACAGTAAACATCCTATGTTGTGAAGATGCGCCAAAGTGAAGTCAGCTCAGCAAATGCTAAGTGACCAGCCGAGCCACCCAGCGCTGATTTTCAGCTGACACCCATTTATTGAATCCACGTGCAGAAAACAGCAAGGAAGGGATCAATGGAGTACAGATACACTAATTTTAAAGTATCATAGATAATAATATGAAAATACTCATATACAAGAACAGAAATATAGGACCAACAGATAAAATATTTAACACCTATTAAAAAATTATCATATAAAATATTAGTAAACACTGTATAATAAGGCCTCTATAATAGAAATTTAAATTAATAAAGATTTTAAATATTATTATTGCAGAACAGACTAATTGCATTTAATAAAGCAAAAAATTGCAAAAGAATGGCGAGATTAATTTGTACAGATAAAAAAATGCGTTCTATTCTTTGTACGTAGCACAAATTCTATGTAAAGATAGATTTCAGGTTAACTCGTGTAAATGTATTATCCCATACTTGATCTCGGTCGTAAGATTGCATCACCTGATAGTGCTGAAGCCAAACATTGTCGGAAGTTAGACTGTGTTGAGTTCGGTAAACAGATTACCGAACTTTGTCCTATCTCTGATTAAATCTCACTGATATGGGAAGACATCGGTGAAGAAGGTCCTTGCTTCTATTATGGCTAAATTTCTGCCTTATGTTTTATCCTTAATTATTAAAATCCCGTAACGTACGTAGCTTACGAGCCTATTATCAGCGCAAATGTCGACATCTTTTTATGAAAAATTATTAAGGAAATACCTTAAAGAGGATCGACAAATACACTATATAATATACATTGAATTTCTACCTATACAAAAAAAATACCTTTTTGATGCAGTTTTATTCAATCACTACGAGATACATATTTTTTATGGTGGTATATAAAAATAAATAGCAGCAGCAGGTAACATCAGCAATAATGCTGCCGATAGCAGGCAAAGCGACTTGTATGTATAGATTTGTATGGAGTGTAATTTCTATACAGCAATATTGCACCCCGCACGGTGGCACCCGCACGTCATACTATCGGAAGCACCTGGTATGGGTCAGTGTCGCGTCTTAATTTACCGGATACAGTATCACAGTTAAACCTGTAATCCTCATTTTAAATCTTTGATAATACGCCGTACAAAACTAATAACCCAAGCTTATGTTTACAAGTAAATTCAATATATAAAAATACAAAAGGAACAAATTTCCTTTTCCAAATTCAGGCAATTAAAAAAATGTAAAATCAACTTATGTCAACCCTTTTTTAATTAATATTGAATAGATACTTATTAAAAACTAGCTGATCCGGCAAACTTTGTTTTGCTATATAAGTTATTGTAATATCTTCTAAGATGTTCATTGAAATTAAGTGATGTCAAAGACAATTTTGTTCACAATTAAATACTCTTAATCAACAACACATTTATTTGAATAACGATTAATATTATTACGTTGATACAACTCTTAACAAATAATGCATTAATTTCGACCAAATTTGTTTACCATAAAAACGGTTCTAGTGACTTAATCTTAAAAGATAGGCATATACTGTCGCAGACATTTTTTTAGATCGTTTCATGAGAAATAATTCTTTCATACATATATTTTTGGTATCTTGAACCGTTTTTGCAGCGCACGCAATGGAAGCCCTCAAGGATGAATAATTTTCCCCGTTTTTTTTCTCATTTTCCTTTATTTCTTCGCTCCTAATAATTGCATCGTGATGTTATATAGCCTAAAGCCTTCCTCGATAAATGGCCAACTCAACTCAAAAAGAATTTTTCAATTCGAACCAGTAGTTCCTGAGATTAGCGCGTTCAAACAAACAAACAAACTCTTCAGTTTTATAATATTAGTATAGATATACAATCAATAAAAGAAAAAGTGTATAATATATACTTAAAGCAATATAATTTACAGTCACGAGTGACCTTAAACTCCGCCCTTTACAATTTGAAGCTTTTATTTCGAATTCAGGGAGACTGGTGCAGAATTTACATATTTTATAAGTTGTCACGATTTTTGTTATTACCCTTTTTGGGTTTCTTTATAATTAAAGTACATTTCGATTTTTTCGTTCCGGATTCATTATTTCAGTTGTATTACGTCAAGCACAGAAAAAAACACACAAATAAAATAAAATCTATGTTTTCAAAAACCTCATTTGTCACTTAATAAAATTGAGATTAAAATAAATATATTCGATGAGTCCTGCCTTAAAGATAAATATAATTATTACGCATACAATAATATTATATTGGCTACTTTAAGGGTGAATATAAAAAAGAAACTTTACTTGTAATGAAGGGTTTAAAGACAAAGTGACATTCGATTATCAACATCGTAACTAGAAAACTCCAAAATGTATGGAATTTACCTAAAGCGACATGATATTTCTAAAGGTTTTGTTGATCCCATATATTTTAGAATGTTCTACTAGCGTTATCATTGTTCGAACAATTATCCTCTCTTCGAGCACTATACACGGATTTGGTATTTAAAACCGACGACCATGCTGCAGTGATATTTCATGGAGCAAGTTGGAGCCTTTTGTAAGCATTTTTTCGCAAACGCATCGTAAAATCAATCAAAGGATCATTGTATTGCTATTATAAATGCTTTTTCAAACTAAGTTTTTACTTATATTTTATGATTCGTAAAAACTAACATTTTTATGGAAATCCTCTATATATTCTATACTCCCCATAAAATTTTCTACATTATAATAAATAAGTAATTTAAGAACGATTTTAAAGTCAAAAACCTGAGAGGTACTAGCTTGGAGCTTAATATAAGAACATTTCCATTCAAACCAAGTCCCTTTTTTGTAAGAGCTACACAGCTTTTTTATCCTGTCTTTAGTAAAATGCTAATTTTTTGCAATTTAAAAGAAGTGAGGTTTTTCAAGTTTTTTACATTATTTAAGATATTGTTTTAGCTTGCAAAAGCTCAAATGAAATACATATGTAATCATTTTCCTTACCTAGTATATACAACATATATATTAAAATCAATAGTTCCGTCCATCCAGTCCAAATCCAGATGTCAACTCACACCAAAGCAAACATCAAATAACAAGCATTCAAACACAGTCCAATATATTATTCCACCCAGGCAATTTTTATGATTTACAGGCAACTGTTTGACCTCAATCATATATGGTGAAAGGTTAAGATGAGACCGTGATACCGTTGTTTGCGCAACAAAAGCCAATTCACTTTCCTTTAATCTCACTCAAACATAATCATAAGAAATCTGTGGCACTCAAATCTTTGCAAAGTAAAAATATAGGCTCTATCAGCATAATGACCACAGAAGCAAATTTTCTACTATAGATTTTTTTTTAATTCTAACACGGCACTGTGTCCACACCACACCTAATGGTAAGTATGGTGCAGTCCAAAAACGCCAAAGACTATCGAAAGCAAAAAAAAAACATCGAAAACCGTAGCAATTATGCTAGCCTACACAAATATCTATTTACGCACTTATAGGGAATATCCGTCACATTAGGGTGGTTTTTAACTCGGTGTTTCGAGGTTTTGTGGTAAAATAAGGAAGATGTAATCAGAGATACTTTTTTACATTTACCGAAAAATGCTTGACTGCATTCACAGCTGGTGGAAGATGAAGATAAGTCCGACGATTTACCGCGTCCGCCAAACAAATGCTTATTCACTCCGGTCTTATAAGCTCCCAAGTCATAAATATGCGGAAATATGGTCGTGGGAAGAATATACCACTCCTTAGCTATTCGGATGATGAATGTAGAACCAAATTTTTCATGCGGATTTAAGGAACCTTTACCACATACGGATAGTATCCGAAATGGTGTTTACTGGTTTTATCATAAAATGGGGCTAGGAAAAATCAGATAATTGAATTTTTAAATGGATCCTTCTCCATTTCATCAATATTATTATCCTAATAATTTACGAATAAAATATTCACGAAATTAAATATATATTTCTGTTTTTAAGTAATTGAATTCCATTGCATTCAACAATGCAATATTCCTGTGGATGCAGATGTTTTGTTGGATGGTTTAATAAAAATATAAAATGTAAATGACAAGTGCCAAAAAAGTAATTGTTTACCAGACATGTTCGTTTCAACAATCCTGTCGTTTATTATTTACCCAATTAACTTGATTTATCATCCGTATTCGCGGCATAAAATGTAATGAACATATAATATTGAATGCAGTCGTCGTAATAAGGTGTTAAGACTCCTTAAATTATGAAAGTTATTATAATTCATTGTATTATATATTATTGGTAGCTAATATAAGTTTCGGTTAATTAATATCCATAACATAAAGTAATGTTACTAGCCCTGAAATATTGTTAGAAGAAGCAAAAGTTTTTTTATTTTTGCTTATTGCTCTTCGTGTACATTAAGGTGTAACTTTCTTAAATGATTTATTTTTTATATTTCTATTTATAGTATTTATAATTTTTTACTGTTTTAATATTCTCAAACATATTTTTTTACTCAAAAATTATTTTTTTCTTACTAAATCTTGGGTCACACAGCTTATAAAATCATATAAATAAAAAAATTGCAGAAATGTGATGGCTAATTATCTCTGATGATATTTTAATACAACATAATGGACATACGTTTATAGTTGTAAATTTATAATTGATTTTGTTTGTTTTTATACCCAAAAAAACTTGCTAATAGTTTAACTTAAACGGGGAATAACTTCGCTGATATATAAAAAAAAGCATATTTTACATTACAAACGCTTAAAAAGAAACACGAGTTAAATACAATGTCTATGTAATAAAAATTTGATTTATATGTAAGCAGCTTAAATATGTGATTGTGTAGTCTAAGCTAACCAGTATATTCGAAACTTAGGGTATAACAATTACAATATGTTATAGTTAAGTTTCCATATTCGCAATTACTGTATGTAGTAACCACAAATAGCAGCTATTTTCTTAAATATTCATGTACTTTATTAGCAGAAGATCTCTAACTATTACTTTTACTGAGTCGTTGGGCTGTGGATTGGTCTTTCGGCGAGCGTCTTTCCATAGTCCTATGATATTGGGTCTTTTAAGCGAAGCGTCAAGAGATATTTGTGCGGGCTGGCATGATCGCTACTGCTATCGATGGTTTTTTTTGCTGTTGGTAGTCACTGTTGTTTTTGGATTGTACCACGTTTACCATCAGAATGGGTGATGTGGTCGCTGTGCCGTGTCAGGATAAAAAAGCAATACTTAGTGTGAGAGAGGGCGTACAGCATTTTTTTTTTACACTGGCTCGACATAGTGACTACAGAGTTCCTGATGGTAAGTACAGTATAGTCCAAAAACGAAAGCGACTATCAAAGGATGAAAATCCCTCGTATACCACGACTGAAGGTCTCTAGGTATATGAGCTACTGGATATACACAAGCTGATCCCGAAACGCGACAAGCCGAAACTGGTCACTATGACGGGCTTTACACCCATGCACTGTGGTCGCGATCCAGACGGGCACCGACGCCCTAGCACCTCGCTGCTGCTCGTTTAGCACCACGCAGGAGTCGCGTGTAGGGAAACTAGGCTAAAGCCTACGGACGCGAGCAGCTTCGACTCCCATTTTATGCCTGTAAGGTTTTATTGACTACATTTTTTCACATTCCTTCATCTGTAAATATATTTTTTCTGTTTAAACCCTATGAATATGCATTTTCTAAATCGCTAAACATGTTATTCAGAGAACTTACTATATTGTTTAAGATCGAGACTTCGAGGACAAATTTTCTCGATACCGTCTTTTGAAAGTGCTGTCAGGTTTATAAATTAGTAACTGTGGCTATTATCACCATTCCAATTTTTTTAATTCTAGACAGTCTCATCATACTGCATCCAATAATACAATCAAAAAATCCTACGGTAATATTATTATAATATATAAAATTACAGAATATATTGTAGCAAGATCTAACAATATATTACATACATAGCGAGCGGTGAAAGGCTATTTGCCTTAAGCGACATTTTTTGGTGATATAGTAAGATATATATATATTTGTAATCGATAAAGACGCTGAATCCGAAAATATATATAATAACTATATCACCAAAAAATGTCGCTTAAACCAATTAGTCTTTCACTCCTTGATATAAAAAGTACGTATTTACCATAACTTATCGGTAGCATCAGAAGTGTGTTTTTCCAGAATGTTTTGGTTCATTCATACATATTTAAAAAGAACAGATTTTTAATAGTATGCTGAAATGTATGCGCTATTACATTTAACATTTCAACCATAACTTGGAATACAAAGGATAAATAAATATATTGAAACAGTCTACTTACACAACAAAGGCCGTCTGAATTTTGCTTAATAATCACACTTTGTTATAAATATTTCCCTTCGCTCAGAACTTTTAATATGTAAAAAGGGTTTGTTTGTAACCAGTCAAGTCTAAGTGACATGTAGTTACTCCTTCTATTATTTTAATATTATTTGAGTCTAAATTTCCATTGTTTCAACATATTATATAATCAAATTAAAATAAATAGAATAACAAAATGGATCTAACATAACCTTCTTCCTTTTAAATTTGTTGGGTACTGTTTATTTATTATTATTTAATTAATTATGGGCTATCAACAGTTCCATTGTATGTTACATTAACAATAAAATCGCATGCACAGCTAAATGTCGACAATGGATACTAGTACTTACAAAAATTAAAATCAAAATATAAAAAAAAATCCAACACAATGATTCTGACAATTAAAAGTTAACACACAAACAATACCAAGAACAATGCCAAGCTTAACACACCTGTCTACTGATTTTACTCTTGAAGGCCGGCATCGAATCTGAAAATATATCAATGTTCTTGTCCCCGGCCACACACCCGTTATATAAACGCGACAGCCTTGGCACTAGCAGGATACCGAGGCAGCCTGTGAGGTACCGCAATGCTAAATTGTTCTAAAAGTTCAGGATCCTCCACACGGCAACGAAAGAGCTTATAGAGAAATATTAAATCTAATTAATATTAATATTACAGAGAATCATTATTTATTATTGTTAAAATGTTATTTTATACAAATCCTCAAATTTATAACAGACTTGTCTAATTTATAAAATAGCTTATTATTTTTTATTTTATCCCGGAGGGAAATTCTATATAGGACCTTCGAGGCCACTGTGAGGACAGCGACCTCGGTATGTCGGACTCCTACCGAGTAAAAAATTCCCTCATGCGCGTGGCCGCCGGCCGTGGGTGCGAACTTGCAGTCTCATAAGACCGACGTGCGATAAAAAAAAGGATTTTTGTACCAATAAATACTAATATAGCGTTTATGTTCTGTTATACATTTCACACTTGAATTCATTCTAATGGGGCTATTTTTTTTTTGTATTGTCATCATTGATTATTGGTTAACATAGTTATAAAAATTCGCGGAAGATCGTGCTCAATTTTTTTTTAAAGTTTGTTTTCACAGCATTTTCGCCCCGTTTTATAACGAAATACAATTATCTGTTTTCAGTGTTTTGATAGTCGTATTGTTATAATATAACAACAAATATAACATTTTTCTTGGTCTTTTAGAACATTTGATATTTTTAGATAGATAATATTTCAAATGCAAAGCCCATATGAAGAATAGAAAATTATTAATATTCCGAAATTCATTCAGCAAGAGTGAACTATAGGGGAGTAAAGTTAGCGAAAGCAGCAGAGGAAACATCTGGTGATATAATAAATAAGAAATATGGTAACTTCGGATAATCGAAAATTGCGTGCACACATGTGCCAGTTTCCTTCGCAGTTCAACGAACTAGCCAGCAAGCGGTAAAGTTTCTGAATGTGTAAACAAAAGAAATATACAGGGTGTGAAGTTAAAATAGGGTCAAATAGATTATTTAAACAAATTAAAAAATATAACAAAAAATAAAACTACCGTACATAAAATTACCGGAGGAGGGACTATATCCGTGGATTTCCTCCCTAAAACTGGATATGACGCCTTGGGCAGCGCACTTGAGAGAATGCGCTATCCAATGATCCAGGTGAGAGCAGTGTGTGATGTGTTTCTGCACACTGCTCCAAGACAAGTAGACGAGCGAGGAGTGGGTGGCCATTTACACCACTCCTCCCCTGCTTTTTGCATTATAGAGAGGCGTACCTTAAGGCCAAACGTCACCGGGTACCGAGGAAGTGGCTAAAGCTGTGCCCTTGGCCCCGGCAGACGAGTAGGATGAACACCCCGGGAATTTTAGTCGGTGTAAGCCCGACACACCGGAGGGCCTTCCTCTCCACCCCCCTGAGGTCCGTTAAAGATTTCCCTTGGGTTACCAAGTAAAAAATGGTACACAAAATTACATAAAATAATTCAGAAATAAAATTCCATGTAATCAAAATTTGTATTTTTAACTTCTATACAATACATACGAAAATTCTTTACGACTTTTAGAAAGTCCTTTAAAACATAACCTTAAGGTTTAGAATATATGAGCTCTACCGGAAAGTTCTGTCCATTTTTACAAGGAAACAAAATACATATATATTTTTATTATAGTGAATAAATTACATTGAATAATGTTATTGTCATTATTTTTAATGACTTTGTATTCTATTGACTTTATATTTATTTATCTCTGTCTTTGACTTTGATTGAGAACCTCGGTCTTAGAAAATTCCTAAAGAATTAACAGATTATTGTTAACTTTAGGATGCGAGTCTCTAAATATATGTTTTTTTTTTGTAATAAATCAAGCAAAGGAATGAAGTATTTGTATATGCTGATTCTTATATATTTGTTTATGATTAGCTACTTTTTCTTAAAGAAGAGACGAATAAATCAAGGCCGCTCGTTACGGGTATGAAAATTTATTTTGATTCAGTGATCAGTTGTATGACACAGTTATATCAAAGTATGCTTTAGACAAAATTTAACTCTCGGCAAATATAAAATAAATGGTATAATAAAATGTATGTCGAAATCACCGCGTGCTATTAACCCTTAAATGCACATGTTGCCGAACTGCATCACATGTATTATACTTTACACCTTTTTATGTATCAAACCTTACATAGTGTTTTTGTCTGGTTTGCTCGTCCTTTACCATTTATTAAGAACATTGGTCACAGTCTGTGCTAATTGTCAAAGAAATTAAGATATAGAACTACGGAAGGATAAGCAGAGATCGCGTAGTAAATACAATATTCTTTTAAGTTCGAATGACGTTTATGAATAATTTTTTTTTGTAAACTAAAGACAAATTGTATCTAATTTTTTATATTTTTATATATAAATAAAAATTCGTGTACTTCGACTTATAAAGAGGAACGTAGATAGAGCCACTAACATATCCTTTCTCATCCCGATAGGGATATACAGTGACTATTAATTATTAATAAAAATTGTGCATTTAAGGGTTAAGGTTTTCATAAAAACTTTTGAAGTAAAATAAATAAATGAGCTTAACTCTAAAGTTTCCACCATAAAGAGTTTCATTTATTATGTCTTTAACTAAAAGTTATGCCCAAGATGTACTGTGAATATTTATCTCTTGTTTTTTTTTCGCAATCCTCTATCAATTGAACTTAAAATTAGGTGCATAAGATAAATTTAACTAGAATGAGACGTGACGCAGAAAAATAAATTCTAGTAAAAATACATTGTGCAGCCTAGACAATAAATATAAAAAAAACAAGTGTGTGATACGTGTAAAAGTTAGACTTTACCGTTAAAATTGTTAAAACATATTTTGTCTATGTTATAAACGTTCTATTGTTGGTAATAATAAAATGATTTTCATTTAAAAATATTTAGTCTTTTGTAAAAGCAAACTTTAACGACAAATAAATGGTAAACTAATATATCTATTATATTACGACCGAATCAGTTTTTTAATATCACTGACATTAAGTGTTATAGAGCAATGTTTAAGTAAAAAAAAAAACAACAAAGGCAATAAACATGTGCAACATAGATGATCATTGGAAAATGTCATTATTGATGGATTTTTTTCTCTTTGCTTTCAATAGTCAGTACGTTTACTGAGAATTAATTGTGCAGTCATTTATCAGACAATGATAGTATTGAAGTTAATGTGGGACTAATTTTCGCTGCAGTGATGATCTCACGTTGATTTTGTTTCTAATCTAACAATCGTTGATACATTTTTCTATTTTGAACCCAAAGAATTCTCTTGCGTATTGGCAATAATAAAACCGTTAGATATTTAGTGTAAAAAATGTATACAAATATTCAATAAATCATTTCAAATTAAATTTCAACAGGATTTAACAGATTTATTACTAAATAGATTACATTTATTGGTTTTTCACAACCATACATGGAGGATAAATTGGTCAAATTACGATTTATTTGCTCATGGAATTTAATCATTGTATTATCTTATGATATTTTATGTGGTACTTATAATTTTTTTAACTAATAATTATTATATATACCCTTGTCACATGTTAGGAAATAATTAATTACGTATAAAACATTTTCCAAGAGGATATACAACATATGTAACTTTAAAAATTACCTGATTATTTTTGTATTCTAGAATTGCCTAATCTTTTGTTATGTGTTTCGACACAATTTTAATTAAAAAATAACTTTTATTTTATATACACTATAAGTTCGTATTCTTTAACATTTATTATAGCTTATCAAATTGACAGACATTGGCCCTGGGAAAAAATAAAATTCCCGTGTCGATAACGCTTTTAGAAAAATAGTAATTGTTTGGAATGGATATAAGCTTTCAAAATATCATGTTGACATTTTATTTCAATTCTGTATATTTACGATTTTCTATTACCATTATTGATATAGGATTGTTACTATGTCCAGGGGCCCGAGCATGTTTTCACATCCATTTTATGTGCGTTTATTTTTTTATTAGCATTCATTTTATTTATTACTAAAAAAGCAAAAATATTTTAGAAAATACTCATTATAACAGTTTTAATGAGTCCAATAGAAGGTTGAAACACTTTTATGTTACACGTGAGACGAATTACCAAATGAAATATTAAAACACGGGAGAGAGCTTCTGGGAAAAAATGAAAAAAAAAATCTACTCAATTCCTTTCATTTGTTATTAACAAAAATCTAGGAGATGCTAATGGAATTTTATATATTCATCATCGCCTTAAGTACTATTTTCGTAAATAAAGTGACATTTTACAAATACGGAGATAAAAGTATGTTAATTATAAAGGACGTAAAAAATATTTTATTGGCAGAAATATAGTTCTTTATTTATATAAAGAACTATATGTAAATGTTAGTAATTTATATTAAAATATTATTAATTTTGATTCAAGTTCATTCTAAGTAACAACATATGTTTTTCTTTCCATGAACATTGTGTTTCTAATTATATTTTTTCCAGTAATTAGTCACCTATACATTATATTATGTTACAATAAATGTTTCATCCTAAAATAAATAATGACTAAATAGATTTGTATTAGTAGTAATCTTTTTTTTTGTTGTCTCTCCATAAATTGTTGTAGTTGGAAAATTCTCCATAGAACCATCAGGGCCGCTGTGAGGGCAGCAACCCCGGTGTGTCAGACTCCTACTGACTAAATACCCCCGGGGTCTCCCTCCCTCTTTGGAGCTATCTCCACCCGGGCCTCGGAAACCAAATTCATCCAGACGCCCGGAGAGCGAAATGCCTTGCCGAGGCTGCCTCTCTGGGAGGGGCAGGGGTAAAGAGCCCACTCTTCCAACACCTATCTCACAGGCGGCGCGCCGATTAGTAGTAATCAAGCATTAATAATGATATATTACATTGCTTGAAACAAGATGATAAAAACTTAAGTAATAACAGCAAATACATGAAACAATTTACATATAAATATTTACATATATGTAAGTTCTACTTTATATCTTAAAACTTGATATAATTCATTAAGAGATTAAGATTCAAAGGAAGATAGGAAATTCTAAGGGTCATTAACCTTTCAATCTAATATGAATACAAAGAAACCTACAAATATAGTCTGTAATATTCCAGTATTTAGTCATATTGAACCATAAACCTAACAACAAATGTATCAGCTGTTCAAACGATTCACACACATAATATTATGAATAGCATGTACTTTGTTTTCAGCCTGAACTAAGAGCACTAATTCATAGTGCTAGTAATTTTCTGTTCGCACGAATGTATTTAATAGAATGTTCATACGAACTCATTAAGAAAGAATTATAATCAAAGTTTTTCCAATAATTTTGGCAATATATTTTGCAAAGTAAAAGTTCTCTAATTTATTTGTGCTATAATTGTTCTTCTTGTCTCAGCAACAATACTGCGTCATAATATACAGAAAAAAGGCTAAACTAAGGCTTCTAATAAAAGTAAGGCTTCATTGTTGCTCAATAATTGATGGAACAATAAAAAAAAATATTTCCAGAAATATCTACACTTATACATTTACATAAATTTCATTATTTTTAATTTTATTACAATATCCGTCTAAAATTCAATTGTTCCGAAACCTTTATTGAAAATCAGTAATTTTAGCATACTAAAAACTACATACTGAAAAAGAGCAGATAAAATAATTTTGTCTTATCTTACGTTTTCCACATTTTTATTGAAAAATAAATCTCCACTGTATAATCAAAATATAATATATTATTCTTTTTCGAGTCAATGGCATTTTAGATAGAAGGAATCAGTTTTCTTTTCCAGTATGAGGACATTCTGGAAGGAGAATTTGGGGCCCCAGGACTGTCGGAAGATAGACATCGCAGGCACACTGGGTATAGAACGAATGTGGAATGCCCTATTTTGATAAATTATGTCTGCAGCTAACTATTTATGTACGAAGGTGATAAGTAGATTTTCTGTGTTGGCTCTGCGAATACTTACGCTATACTCAAATTTCTATTATATATTCAGTTTTCTGTCAAAGATCAATTTATTTTTTGAGCACTTTGCTAAACGATGTCAAAGTAATGTCTATAAATCTCACTTTTAGTTCGTTTGTTACCTTATGTTTTAAAATCTAAGAGAATTTATTGAAACTGGATATATAAGTATAATTATCAAATACATAAAGACGAATGCTGCAAAAATAGTTTCCTATTTATAACACAATACTGATATCTCTTCTCTATCCTATACTCTTAAGAAAGCAGTTATGGTCAGGCTTATCAAACATTATTGTTTGGTTCCATTTGTACCATACCATACCTGATGCTAGGCGGGGCGTTTTCATTGATTGACGCTTTGGTCAAAGCTTTAATTTGGTCGATCCAACATAGCGGAGATCTTCTACGAAACCTAACTCCATTGTTAATATTGTATTAAGTAATTAATTATAGTGAACATTTGAAGACATAACACCCCAAGATATATTATTGTCACACGAAAATACATCGCAATTTAATATAACATTATGTTTAAGATTTGGGATAATTTTTTTCAATGTAGATGTTATTAAAAGAATTATTAACGTATTACGTAGCACTGTTATAGCCCCGGGTAGTCCATTTGTAAAGCAATAATACTAATGGACGCGATCGGGACGTCTGCGGGATTATTGGGCTATTAAAATTTATTTTAGGAGTAGAAATAAAAATCACCTTCAGAGTACAACACCACACCTAATGTTAGGAATTTTGTGTAATTTTTTAAAATATTTTATGACGCATTAACTAAATGTAAAATGATTGCTTTGTTTTACAGCAATTGAGTAAATAGGCTTCCGTAGTGAGCTGAAGGTAAGTTAGGCTTTGAGTATGATTTTTAATTCATTGTAGTAATTGTTTTTTTTATGACATGACATGGTGACATGGTGCAGTGAAACAACAAAAAAAAAAACGATCGATAGCCTTAGTAATCATGCCGGCCTGCACAAATATATCTTCACGTTTCACGTAAAGACCCAATATCATAGGACGATAGGGACATTCCACAGCCAAACGACTCTGTAAAAGTAAGAGTTAGAGAACTTCTTAGTCTTAGCCGGAATGTGAGTTATTGAAACGCTGTGACTCCGTAGACGTGCGCGTGGTTCTGCTATGGAAGCAAGAGAGTAGAACAAGGTTAAATAACTCGCCATGATACGTTCACGTACGTAAGTATGGAGTAAGTAGTTTTACAATTTAATATTTGAATTTGTTTGTGACTATTTAAATGTAAAATCTTTTATTATTTTTAAGAAAAAGCAGATACTTTATTTAATAGAAATTTCATTGAATACTCTTTAGTACTAGACAATCTTTATTGTGCTTTCCTATTTGCAATTGTTCGAAATATTTGTTTAAGAACTGAAGTTGTGGACATCTGATGCCAGCAGACGCATAAAGCCGTATTTTTTACAGTTAATACATTATGTGAAAAATATATTTTAAGCCATTTTATGTAAGATTATTGTAGTCGTATTTTTTGATCTGACTTGACGCTTGACTATAGGTAAGTAATTATTGTAAAAAAGATATTCGATTGTTTTATATATTATAATTTAATTTATAAAATACAGAACTAATTACAACTTACAAATTGTATTGTAATTTTGGCTTCCAGATTTTTTTTAAACAATCTCTTCCACAAGCTAGGCTAATTACATTAGACAATTAATGCTAAATAGTATTTCAATCGAATGTTAAGAGAATGCTAACGGCTAAAAGAGTATAACATAAAATCTATTACGGAAAATCATAAATCTCATTAAGTGAGGGGACGAATGGTTTCCAATTTGCTCTTCCGATTGACTTAAGGGCATAAACCTTTCGAACTACGTGATACTATTCGGGTTCGAGGAAAAAATGGCTCGTGGGAATACTTTTAAAAAGCTTAGTTAGTTAGTTTTTGGTTTCATTGCCAATTCATTTGACACAAAAATTGGTAACGAAGCAAGATGAATGAAGTTTTTTTAAAATTCCAACAGATATAATTTTCCATGCATAAAACAACTTTAGAATTCGTTACAAACGCAAAGTTGAATCGCTAATGTAATTTTCAACTTTATTTATCTTGCTTGCGGGCTACGGAACTTTTCTGAATCAATCTAAAAAAAAAACAATAGGGATGTACAAAATAGTTACTCTTTAAAGAATTTTTCAAAATAAAACGTTTATATTGTAATACAGATCGTAATTGTTTACGACGAATGTGTAATAATAAAACAAAACCATAAAGAAGTTTTGTATTATATTAACACAGAATATGTTTAAAAAATATTATTCTTCTGACTTTATGCCAATTAAATTGTAAAAAAAGATAATAATTTTAAAAATATATAAAGTGTTTGTTAAATTAAAGTATATTGCATTGACTTAAAATTTTCAGTTACGTATCTCATAAATGATACAGTAGTTTCTCGCCGAGCCGTCGGAAGTATCCGGATTCCCAGGCTCGGCGAAGGCGAGGAGAGGCAGTGCTGGCACCCTGGTGGTTTTAGTCGGGGCAGGTCCGACACACCGGGGGAAGTGGCCCTCACCACTTCCCCTGACGGTCCGTAGGGATTTCCACCGGGTTAAAAAAAAACAGTAGTTTTTTCTATAAATGCTCTCCTATTTCCTTTTTCAATTGATATATAGTTTTATTATACTTGTAATACAATTATTGAAAATAATACTATTTAATACTGCTTTAAAACTATTTATTTGTCATACATCACAAAAAACATCAGCTTACCTGTACACGATCTACAATTATCAACTATTTCCCATTGCACGTAACATCGATGTGATGAATAGATATTTCAAATAAAGATTGAAATATCTGAT
Source organism: Automeris io (assembly GCA_036320925.1). NCBI lineage: Eukaryota > Metazoa > Arthropoda > Insecta > Lepidoptera > Saturniidae > Automeris > Automeris io. The sequence goes on along the minus strand of JAUDJH010000021.1, from coordinate 4,856,744 downwards.
GAACTTAAATATAATGATAAAAGTAACGAAAAAATCGTATTGGAATAACGTAGAAGGAAGCAAAAAAAGTTTTCGTTATTTAAATTCAAAACATACATCACTTAATCTGAATGTAAGATTAAAATTGAAGAAAGTTATGTGTTTATCAATTTAATCCATATAATTTGCAATGATACTGTAGAATGACTTTATAAAATATTTATGATTTAGACGACGAATGTCTGAAAGCTTTTTCAATTGAATTCATACTTTCTATAAATATTTATAGTAAAATGCGCTTTAAGCGTACCTGTATTAGATACTGTAATAATGCTTGTATTTTAATTAAACCAAATCAGAATATTCCCTAAACATCTTTATTTATATTTAAATCTCCTCTCAAAAACACAGAAATCGTGATGAATAATTTATATTAAACCTTCTCACTAAGTTATTTTTTTTTTTAAATATTTGCATCAGTTTGGTAATAATATATCTCCAATTTCATAATAATTCCAAATGATTTTAAAATTAATTGAAGACATTGGTTTTCTCTTACGTATCTGTGAAAACATATAAAGAATACAGTGAAAGTAATTGGTGATCGGAAAGGTTTGGTAATAAACACCTTGTTAACTCTTTGCCTTGTAAAATTGGTACAATCCTTTGTTCCCAATCGTTTGGTTTATTTGTGTTTGCGATTGATCCAAAACTCGACGAGTGTACACTGCATTACAAATTACGAGAATCGTAAAACGAATTTATAAGGCTGTTAGTATTGCCCTTAAATAAATCAAATAGATGTTTATTTGTCTCTATTAACTCAATGTGTTTGAAATGTAGAAAGTTACTTAAACTAGAAATGCAATAAGCTTCCGGAAATGATTTTTCTAACGTTATATAACATGAGACTTTTGAGCTATACTTACTCGTATAGTGATTGGATACTAATTAAGTGAAACAAAACATTGGTTTCATACTACTTCGGCTTCTCTACTGGTCACGTTTGCTACGTCATAAAACACTCCAGGCACAAAGGCAAGGCAAAAGATATAGCGAGACGATATAATAATAATAATAAGTCCCAAATTAAGCTTGCGCTTGTACTATAGGTACTAGATAAAGATATACATACTTATGCATATATATACAACATGAATCGGGACAAACTCATCTGCTCATTACAGAAAAGATTACCACTAATAGGACTCGAACCCATGACCTTAGCATCGTAAGTAGAATCGCTACAAACTTTCCTATCAAGCCGTCATACATATATTATTTATTTATTAAATCAACAGCTTCATCATCCTTTTAAAAAGACGTCGATCTATTTTTAATTTAAAAAAATCTTGTAAATAATTAATATGTACGTTAAACATACTTTAGTGAGTATATGAAAACACATTAAATTTTCTAGATTTGTTATTATTGAGATGTTATCTGGCCCATTATTGATGCGTTATCGCGTATCATATTTTTCATTTCTCTCATAAGCTGATACATAAGCTACCTATAAGTCATTATTACTCTCGATTCGACAATTTAATCTCACGTTCATCTATCTTCATTACCCGTATAGATTTAAACAGATATAGCAAGGTGTTCAATTTGCTTCATCCTGGTTCAAGGAGAATTGAATTAGTTAATTTGAAAACCATCAAACTCGTCACTACACACATTTTATCGAAAATGCATATAGGAATGTACAAATTTGTGTAAATTACATAACGTGTCATTGTCCATATGCTGTTCTAAATTAAGAGAGAGAAAGAGGTCTACATCGTCAACGGCTTAACATTTAGTTCATTGTAATATTAGTAATTCTAAGTATTACTGTGTTCAGTAAAAAAAAAAAAGAAAGAAAACACAAAGAAATTCAAATCGTTATAATAACGTTAAAAATAAAATTTCATTAAACGCAGTTTAATTTATTTAGTAGTAAATATTAAGGAGTATCTTTAATGTAATAAATAAGATTAACAATTAAAAGTTATTTGTTTTTTGAAATTTTATTATTGTATATAAAAGAATGGCCATTTATCGACTTTAAATTATTAAAAATATTTAAAATTGTTTATAAGCTTACCATTTAAATACCAATATTCCACGAAAGTTTTCATTCCAGCTGAAAAATCAAAGTGCGGCTGGTAAAATAAGCGATAAGGCATTATAGGTTTGTAAAAATTTTCTACCTTTCGCTTTGAAGACATCAGTTTCCAAACAGAGACGGTTGAATACAGACGCGTGCCACATAAGGCGTGAAAACAGCACGCAAGTTTACGAGTTTGTAAAAATGAAAACTAATGTGGAAACATTTGTGTATGATCATTAAAAATAGAAACAATTTATATATCGTGAAATTCGTATTTTTCTTTGGAATAATTATGTGAGTTTTTAATTTATATTTTTATTTTTCTTACAATTATTATTCAGTAAATAAAATAGTGATATTGTTCTTTAATGCATTTAGACAATTACTTTGTTGTTGGTATTCAATTCTTTAGACTGGTATAATTATTTTATTAGGATATATTTACAATAAAGCATAGAGTTAAGAGGTAATCACTTAATGTAAAATTTTATATAATGTGAAGCAAAGAATTACTCAATCTAAATATGGTAATTTTGTAATTAATTGCGTATATTTTTAATTTAACTGTTATTGTCCTACGTGCTTCGTAAAGATACCATAGAATACATTATATTCTATGTAATATAAGTATAAGTAAATTTAGGTACTTCAATAATGCTATTATGTTACTTGTGAAGGATAATCCATTGACACTAATTTCAGCAGCGTATATTTTCAAGTAATAAGTATCACTATACATATTATTTAAAAATAAGTACTTGAATGTACTGTGGTACATCACTATGTACCACAGTACATTCTGTAATTTTTTTCACAAACAATAGTTTATTAAAAATGTAATTCGTTTTACATGATTTTCTTTCCTTCCTTAAAATTTACGTCCAAGAATAAATATAAAATGCAGCTGTTTAAATATAATTAAAAGACCTTATGCGTTAAGTAAACATAGAGGCTTCAATGGGGGAACTGTCGATAGCAAATGATTTTAATGATCCTTTAAAAGAGGGATAATGGTTATAAAATTGTATTTAAACATTAAATATGATAATAGTATTTCAAATAATAACTAAAATAATAATATTGAAAACATATTAACATAAATAATAATATGCTAATATATGTCTTTTTTTATATTTTTTGTTTATTTTTTATTCAAGTGACCAGTAAAAGTAATCATAATTAGTGATTTCAGACCTATTATTTACGAGATTATCACAATGTATTTAGGTAATATGAAGAAATCAAAGCTATTTAATAATAAGCATTTAACATAAAGCTCTAAATATTTCAAAATAATATGCTTATTACCAGTCTATGAACAAATCATAAAGATGATGAATTACGTAGTGAAAAGGGACCTTGGTTTTGGAATTTGTTTGGGTAGGTATAATTTAAACTCCATCATAGGGCTGATTCATATCGAAATAATTATGAATAACTACTTATTACATCCATATATAAGTTTGTAGTGTACTGTTATTTCCTTTTTTTTGTATCCCGAGAGAAAATCCTGCATAGGACCATCAGGGATTCTGTGACAGCAGCGACCCCGATGTGTCAAAATCCTACTGACTAAAACCCCTCGGAGTGTCCCTCTAATTGCCACACCCGGGCCTGGGAAACCAAATTCATCCTGACACCTGGGGAGCAAAAAACTTTTCTGAGGCTATCTCTCTCGGAGGGGTGGGAGTAAAGAGCCCACTCTTACAAATCCTCTTTCTCGGGCGGTGCGCTGGACATCATCCGGACAGCATAGTCCCTCAAGTCTACTGGCCGGAGAATATTTTTATCTATTTTATTTCAATGATACTGATGTTATTTTCATATTTTTTTACAATTAATGTTTGAGTATATAGGTTTAATATGCTGTAAATTATTTTCAATATTTTTTTCTTCCTCTAGTTATAAAATCTCTTAAATACAGTAGAGAATGAATTGACGAGATAATTTAAAACTCTACCATTTTGTAGATCTAAGTACACTGTACAAGTATTACACTACTGATCTCTCAATCGTTGTTTAATAATAAAGAGTTAATTATTTGTCGACGAATGAAAGTGATAAAGACATTATTGCTACTAATTAATTTAATAAATTTTGACTATTTGTAAAATATACATTTAAAATTTACACAATTGTAGTCCATGTGGGATAAAATTAAGTTATTTACCTATTAATACAATTTATAACTAATTATGTTATTAATTTCATGAAAAACTGTAGTTAAAAATTTAATTAAGGACAATATCACTTTTGTCATGCTTTTAAACATAAAATTAATTAATAAACTACGACGCTTTTAATTTAATGCGGCACGTTGCTATCCTATATATATTTGGAGCAATACTACTATTATATTTAATTTTATCCATCCTTTTAACCTATAATACTGGTGATAATTAGTTTGCGTTTAATTCTCTTTTTATTCCAACCACATGCCACATTCAATTAGTAACTGTAGATGGCCGAACATACATAACCGGTTTCACGGATTCACAATAAGGATTGGCATATTTATTAACAGTGATCAATTGGCAAAAAAAGAAAATAAGAGTTCTAGTTAGAGGTTTCTTTATACAAATACTTAAGAATTTCAAACATTTTAAAAACTATTTTGATGCGTTGAAAGCAAGTAAAAATTATAACAAACTTTCACTTTAAGCGTCAACGTAAGTTGTATTTAAAAAAAAAAAACGTTTTATTTATATGTATACAGTGTTAGGATTTAGTTGCAATTGCAGTAAATATACTCATAACAATAGTTTCAGGTTTTTAATAAATTGTACCCGTGATCTAAAAGTATAGAAACCAAATACTCTGAAACCTACAGTTGACACTAGAGAATAATTTCGAGTCTTGAATTACAGATTATCGACAAAGCTTTAAAAGTATGAACCCTATTTAAAATCCCGGATCAATCCGCCTCTCATCAAGGCCACCTTTCTCGGATGAAATATTCTTTCGCTACGCCTTTGGTTTTTACAAGAAATATACCTGTAGATATTATATACAATCTATAACTATATTCATAATTGTTCTAATAGTACGTAATTATTCATATCATAGCAGTTTTCAGCATTATCAGCAAGTCCTTGGCAATTAATAAAATATTTGTTGAAAGGAAAGTGTAATGCTCTCGCGTAGTAAAATCAATTTACTCTTACCTCCTCAGTCATTAATCAATCTTATATGCTCCAATGTATTTATGCGGGCTGGAGATATAGCTATGTCATGAAGCGTACCGTTTCTTTTGTTGGATATAATCGACGGGCTTAGGGTCAAGAGACTCTTCGCTCCAGGGCTCCAGGAAAACGAAGCGCACATCCCTTGGGAACACAACAGAGCGGCGGTTAGAAGATAGGGACCCGTAACAAGGATATACCGTATTCAATATTATCTTACACGGTTTGTTTTAGCTACAGTTACAAAAACGGTTCAAACTTAAACTCGGCCATAGGATAATGTTATTTAAAAAAGCATGATTTTTCGGAATATAAAGTATACGCGTTTTAGTAGATTTTTTGTCTTCCTTGTTTGGTTGTTTGGTTGTTTTGATATGTTGGTATTCACTCATCCTAGTTTAAAATTGATAAAAAATCGACTAAGTTTTAGTCGTTTTGAAAGAAAAATGTTACTATTTGGTTTCATTAGTGCTAAAAATAACAATATATAATAAATTAAAATGAAACAATCGATGTCAAATAAATTAATGAAATTTAAAAAATACAAGTGCAACGCGATGTCATATAAAATCAACAATAAATTATGAACTTGAAGACTTCATACTTCATTATATAATTTGCATGACAAATTTACTTTTCTGCTCTTTTTTCTCACAATACAAACGAGGGTTTAAAACCAAACTCATATCAGTTTATAAAGGTTAAAACTGAGATAAATGTAATTTACGTTATGAGAAGGTAAAAGGTTTCTGGAAGTGTTTCTTGTTTATAACAATTTTGATCAGCATTAAATTGATTGTTACAATTTAATCGTTATAAAACAAAAGCTTATATTTATAAGGTATTAGGGCGTCAATGCTCGTGTGGATCGCGATTACTGGGTACTAAGGGCGGCTTGCACTAACAAATTAAATCTAGTTTAAGCTTGTATAGACGCTAATTAATTGAAGCGCATTAATTCCATCTTAATGATGATTTGAGTTTAAGAGTTGTTACAACCTGATTTTGATTCTGTGCTAGACAATAAGAACAGTTCAGCGCTAATTTGCATTTTATGTAACTCTAAACTAGATTTAATTTGCTAGTGCAAGCCGCCCTTAATCTGTCATAGTGATTCGCTCCAGCCTATCGCATGTTGTTTCAAGATCAGCCCGTGCAGCTAGATAGTTGCTGCTGTTATGATAACCCTGATTGTCATTAAACTCTCGTCGTATTGTAGTTGCCTCAGTTCTAAGCCCCACTTTACGCACCATCAGGAGACATGTGAACAGTGACGTGCATCTCATATAAAGCATAAAAAGCATTATCTCGATATACTATGACATTTAACAGATATATCGACTTAAAATATGGTCCAGTTTGGACTCTCAAACTGCTATTTTGGTAAACACCAGATTTTAAGTCAATATATTTATTAAATGTCCAAGTATAACAAAATAATGCTTTTTATGCTTTATATATTATGTGCGCCACTGCATATGACATATTAATTACTTATTGAAAATAAAAATGAAAAAAAACTTTTGTCGACGGTGCACGTGATATGAAACGAATACTTTCATCCAGCGATAACTACTGCCTACTTTAAAAAAACTGCATAAATATAATGTAACAAAAATGCATTGAAACTGGACTAAAGCCTATGTACGTTAAAGCCTCTTAGAAGTATCCTGTAACGAATGGATTTAACCCCAAGTACAAACTTATTCTTCGGTACTCAGTACATAACATAACCATTAAAAATAATCACGTTCGTGCTATTTCACGTTTAGTCACTTTTCTTTAAGTATGTTCAGTTGTACACAGCTTTTAGAAACTCCAATTTATTATTCCTAGTAAGAACAACTATGGAAACTTTCAGTTACTTGCTTTTAGTACTTTGACATTCAGTTAGAAGCTTATCTCATGAGGCGGCAATTGCGTTGGTGTGGTCACTTGTCCCGTATGCCTAGTGAAAGAAAGGCTAAGCGTATATTTTTCTCAGAGTTGCAGTGTGGTAGGAGGAAGGCCGGTGGGCAATATTTAAGATTTAAGGATGTTTTGATGCGGCACTTAAAGCGCTGCAATATTGAGCCGACGCAGTGGCGGATGCATGCGGAGCGACGGTCGGAGTGGAGAAGTCTTGTGCAGCGCGTGGTGGCCGAATTCGAGACCAAGCGTAGGCTTGAGTTGGATGAGAAGCGAGATCGGTTCAAGGGCCGTCCACCTGTGCTCGCTTCCTATAATTACGTGGCTGGTGTTCTGACCTGTCCATTATGCAACAAGACATTCCGCGCTAAGGTGGGCTACGCAAGTCATCAGCGAGCTCCCCTTCGTCGATTGGGGCTGCTGCCCGCGCCTACCTGATACTATTTTGGAAACGTCGCCAAGGCCGAAATCGGCCAGGATTTTCATCATCATTAGGATTGGCATATATTACAATAAGTTAGATGAAAATAGAACTTAAAACAAATTATAATATATCATAGTAGTAATGTATGAAAGTGTTAATAGTTTTTGTATTATATTTTTCGGTAGTAGGGCAATTGCCCGAACTGGGTCATGACCACAATACACAAGTATAAAGACCGTCATAGTGACTCGCTTTGGCCTGTCACGTTTCGGATTACTTACAAAAATCGATGAAAAGACTAATCAAACGATTTAATTGTTAAACGTTGCTTGATATCTTCGGAGTTATAACCTACTAGCATAATAATACATTGCTTACCTTTTTTCCTTAGCTCACGGGCTGCGCACTTTCCTGGTGCTACCATAGAAGTTTGCTTATTTCATTCAATTATATTTTATGTCAGACGAACAATTAAAACAGTCATTTTTTACTTTTGATATATCTTGTTGACTGTAATCTAAATATGTATACATATATTGTTTGGAGGTAAGATTGGAGCTACGCAGCGGATAAAAAGTACGTAGCAGGTAACATATTGTGTGAAATGTATTAAGGTGACGCCCAAGATTCAGGTAGTTCTAGTTTGGGTGTCAGCTGACTCTAAGGTGCCATGTTATAATTTGTTTGTACTAATATTTTTATTATTTTTTTATTATTTATTCCATTCGATGATTTTTTTAGAAAGGATAACGTGAATATAATGTAATACCGATACCGTGTAACGCTTTCACGGGTCGGAGAGGGTTTTTAATACATACTGTATAGTCTGCCGAAAAATATTCATTGACTCGTAAACAATATCAACTTCCTGGAAAGAATTTAATTACTCGATAAATTAGTTCATTAATAATTTTCATGTACCTTTTGCTCCAAGAATCAATAATTGAGGTGGAATAATTTAATGTAGTGTAATTATTTTGTGGTGGTTTTTAAAGGTTACAATATTTACAAACACCCATTTCTGCAAAATAATATATAATCTATATATATATATATAAAGACATTTGTCCTGACTGACATAGATCATATCATCAACGCAGAGTCTAAATTACTGAAGTTAGAAAGAGGCAATTTTTATATTGGGTTCATTTTATGATCTATACCCACTTAGTTATGTACCTTTTTTTTGAAGCGGACTAACTACTGATTGCCGGGAAAGGCATTTTCAGTTCAACCGGGCTTAAGTTATGTACCCACTAAGGGTGGTTTTTATATTCCACTCCTAAGATAGTGAAGTAAGGGTTACAAGTTTGTTTAAAAATCTGTTTGATTTCGAAGTAAGCTTCTATGAAAACCGATATCTAGATTTTTTATGAAAATTATACATAGTACACTAAATATTACTCCTTTAATTTTTGATTAATGAGCGCTAATAAGTCGCACATATCATTACACAACAACTTTTATAATAGTCTATACTTTTTTGCTGAATTCTTACAATGAATATTTTATATGTGATATGTTACTCACAGCCTTCTATATCCTATTGAAAGTTTTTAACGTAAAAAAGTACCTAGAATCTAAATTCTAGGTACTAAGGTAAATTCTAAAGTAATGGTAACATTTACTAAGGCTTTCTATAGTTTGTATAAGCATAGCTATTCTTTTACGGCTTCCATCGTTTCTATTTTATTGTGTGGGTTCACTTTGATATAAAAAACCAATAGTTCTTTGATTGTTTTTCATTAGATATTACCAAAACAGAATTATGTAAATTGTATTGTTTGTTATTTCTTTAAAATTAACGATTGACAAATTTTAAAGTTAAATTTCTTAGGTGACAATTAGATAATTGATAATAGGGTAAAAATATAAAAAAAAATTTAAGGACATGTCACGTGTCACATTTCTTCTCATAAATAAGAAAAATATATTATGTAAAGATTAAGAGAGTTAAATATTTTTATATGAAATTGGAAATAATGTCGGTCATGTTTACGTTGCAAACGTATGCCGAAGATATATAGCTACATATGAACTGCTGAAATGTTTTATTTTTTAAGAAATTTCACTTCTAGCTCGTGTACTGCGCTCACTGGTTTTATTTAAATAATTGTTGCAGTATCAGTTTCAATATGACACTTATCATATATTATGTAATTAATTATTACAAAGTTTATTAACACAAGATACCTATATTTAAACTCTTTTTACCACAAAGAAAAAGTATTTATGGATTTAATTAATCTCCAAGGTTAAAATTAATTACAACTTTCTTTAACAAGTTTTTGCTATAAAGAAGAGACACAAAGTAATTTAAAAATAAACTAGATTTTATGAAATATAAAAGCTTTATTTAATTAACAGATACACCAAGCACCTAACCTTATAAAGAAAATAAGCCGAAATTTAGGAAAACTTTAACTTTACAAAATATATAACATACGTACTCACTCTTCATAACAAATTTAAGAATTAAATGTGATTTGAATACAGATAAATGAAGAAAAATCATTGAACTGTTACTTCTGTCAACTAATTATCGACTTCATTAGGCAATTTTTATTCCAGAGTACATTTGCAGTGATCAACTCAATAAAATGTGACGAGAAAGTCCGTTTTCGTTGGTACTAAATATATAGTATTAATAAAATTGTAATTATTATCTTTAACTTTATTCAATTTCATTTTAGGGGTTATTTTTTCACTTTTATTTAAATGTATTATTAGTATTTATGTTTCTAATTACGTAGCAAACATTGATTCATCGACAAGGGAATATATTTACGGTTGTATATTATTGGGGCCACCATTCAGAGGGTCCAGACAGAGTAACATTCGATAAACTACAACGCTAGTAGAAAGAGCAAATTGTATGGAATTTACATACGTTTTCAAATATCACGTCATTACGTTATGTCAATTGTATTAATTTTGCAATTATCTAATGTTATCATTTACCTAACTTTACTTTGTATAATGCTTCTGATCACAGAATACGTAATCATATTTCGTAACAATGCTCCATCAAATATTATTTGGAAACTCGTCAACGATACAACATGGTTATAGAGTCCATCATTAACGCTCAGTTTCAGAAACGTTCCTTAAATTTGGAAACGATTTTAAACACTAATGAGTTATCTTTATATTAAGCTAGAAAAGTATACATATTTTGTTGTTACGAATAAATAAATAAAATAAACATTTGGTTGGTAACGTTAGTCACTGAGACGGTCTACGCACTATAGTTCTATGGTTAGGATCCTGACGATTACCGTCATCTCCTGCTCGTTTAAAACTATGTAGTAGTCAAGAGTACGATTTTAAGCATTAAAACTATAAAAATAAAAATATGTTTGAACGCCGAATCAATCCAGAAAAACCAAATCATATTCTGCATCCTCCTTCCTTTTTCCATTGATTGTTACATTACAAATCAAGAACTAGTGAAAGCGTTTTCATCAAGAATAGAGCTCGCTTGAGCCAAGAACTCAAAGCAAACATTCGCCGCGTTTATTTACATCTAAATATTACAAATCACTTTCCACGTTAATACGTTATAATATAACTTAAAGATCAATGATCGCGAAGGAACGAAAACCGTACCAGGTATTTCATTTCACTACCCCAGTTCACACGATAAGGACCTTCTAAAAATCTATTTTAGGGGCCTGATAGATAAGGTTTTAAAATAGCATTATAGTTGACTTAACATTCAAATCAATCAAAGTACAAAGTAAAGTTACGTTTATTTTATTTTAGCTAGTAAATAAGAGGGTCTATTTCAATTGTAAACGGTTATCGTGGTTTGTAGATAGTTGCAACGGCATTAAAAAATAATATTCTATAATAGGTACAGTAAGTTCTATCGGGGCAGTAGACTTGATGGAGTCTGCTGCAGGCGATGCGCAGTGCTTGGCGTGCCGCCTGAGAGAGAGGTTTTGCAGGGATGGGCTCTTTACTCTCATCTCTCCCAGGGAGGTAGCCTCAACAAGACTTTTCAGTCTCTGGTCGTCTGGATAAATTTGATTTCTAAGGCCCGGTTAAAGCAATCAGAGGGACAACCCTGGGGTTTTTAGTCAGTAGGAGTATGACACATCGGAGTCGCTGCCTTCATAGCGTCCAGTGTGATGATCCTGTGTAGGATTTTCCCCTGGGTTACAAAAAAAAGTAGTTCCCATAATTTTATACATCTAATTATAGGTACTTTCACATCTCTTTTCTATAACTGCTTAGTCTCGAAATAGGTAAATAAAGTTGCGAAATTGGCTAAATTTCTCAATATTAAAGAAATCAAAGTCAAAGGGGCAATAAATCTTAGCATAAGACCGTCAATCTCAAGATAAATATTATTTATCACAATAATCCCCATAACGAAATCATCATCGTCTGTCAAGATCGTCTTTACATTGTTTCAGTTTAGTTCCAGCCTTCAACTTGAAAATATGTTAATGAACTTCGAACAATAACAGAAAACGATGTAATTAAAAACGACACATGTTGCCTAGACATGCCTGTTAACGTAAATTATCCACCAGTTAATTGTGAGAAACAGTCTATTGTAATGACACGTACATGACTCATTTATAGGTACAATGTTACGTGCAGTCTTATCAATAAATATTGCATGTTTGGATGTGATGCTTAAGTGTAGGAGGGATTGATAGACGTCTGGTCTATCTTTTATGGCAAAAATGAATGTATCGACCTGTTTTAACATCCACTAGAATGACCTTCCACATAAATCTTTATATATATATATATATATATATATATAAAATTCTCGTGTCACAGTGTTAGTTACCTTACTCCGCCGAAACGGCCTTACTGATTTTTACCAAATTTTATATGCATATTCAGTGGGTCTGAGAATCGGCTACTATCTATTTTTCATACCCCTAAGAGATAAGGGTTGTTCACCCTTGACATTTTTTTTTAAATTTGGACAATTTTTTAAAAAAAAATCTACTAGAATTTACCTAGAAATATAAAACAACGTTTGCGGGGTCAGCTAGTAAAAATATATAATGTATGGTTGTCTTCAGACCCTGCGAAAAGTTAATACAGAGATAATATTAAAAAAATAACAATATTGTTTTTCATTGGTATTAGAGAAAATAACCAACAACTTACCCTTGTCAAATTATGTCATGCTTTTAACATTGTACGAACAAACTTAGGTACCAAATAACAATTTCATGTCAAACATTCATAAAATGGATGCTGTTTTATTAAGCTTAAAGAATGATACTGGCAAATAAAAATAGCACTGACAATAAGTATGCCTGTATTTAAAAATAATTATAATATAATTATATTAAAAAATGAATGCATAAAGCTACGACACAAAAAAAGAACAAAAGTATAACGAAATACTTTATGATTTTCAGCCCAGGTTATTGAAAATATTTTATCATAAAACAAATACAGGTACAGATATATATATGTTTTTCTATTACCCACAAATGATGAAAACTATTTATTTTTATGTTTTACTATCAAGTTGAACAAGATTTATACCATTGTCTATATATTGTCTATAGTTGTTTGACAAAAGCGTCTCGACAGAGCAATCTTGTGGGGTGACAGAGGCGTGAAGGTCAAGTCCAAGTTGCATATAACAGCTCCTTGGCAGCATGAGATACATAGAACCTTTAGAATAAACCCAAAATATATCTATGACGACAGATATATTTTTAATATAAAACAATTTGATTGTCGTCTCAGACGTTCTTTGACGTAGTGCTTAAAAATGACGTCTATTTCCATATCCAAGATGGAGAATTAATTTTGTAATAAAATAATATGGCTGTCGTTTTCGAGGTATTTTTTGTTTACGAAAATGGTATGTATTTTCATATCCAAGACGGCGGATATATTTTAAAAAATAATAGAAATATTGGCATCGTCCTATTTGAAAAATTCCGTGTGGGGTAGGCAGTGAGAATAGAACGCTACATCTCTTTATTATTGCATCTTCCGCTTACTGTTTTATTTTTTTAAACTCAACCATTCCAGACTCTGTTATAATAATAATAATAATAAGCCTCGATTACCACCTTGAGATGCTCTCGCTTGGTTGTTGGATCAAGGGTCGGATACAGAAGGCAGTTCTACTCGATACGGCACGCATTGTTAGGAGGTTCCTCACTCTAAGCTCCTAACTACCGGTGGCTTGGGCCTTAGGCCTCGCCCCTGTAGGTCTCCTTTTTTTTATATGTTGTTTATATGTATTTATTTTAAAATGTAACAATATTGTATATATAATGAATAAAGAGTATAATAATAATAAATGGTAAGCCTAAATAGTCACTAAGTAAATATAGATAATGTTACCTTCTGACTAATTTTAACTTTGATATATTTTTCATTGCGTATTCTCTATTACAGAGATCGGACGAAGGGTCTCCGTCTTTTTAGACAAGAGAGTTTATATTACAAAAAAGCTAAAAAACGGTAAAGACGCTGTCAAAAATTATATTCGACAGAATTATCGCTACTGATAACTAGAATACAATGAGTTTTTTTGGTGGTAGGGCGATTACCCGAACTGGGTCATGACCACAATACACAAGTGTAAAGACCGTCATAGTAACAAGCTTTGGCATGTTACGTTTCGGGATCTGCTTGTGTATAACCAGTAACTCATATACTTAGAGACCTTCAGTCGTGGTATATGTATGTGGGCCGACATGACGACGGAGACTATCAACGGATTTTCCTCCTTTGATATTCGTTTTTGGACCACATTGTACTTACCATCAGGTGCACTGTACTCACTTTGTCGAGCCAGTGTAAAAAAATGTACCACCTAAACGTTTGTTGATAGTAATTCGCTTTATGTGACAATAAGCTTATTTCTTTCAACAGTGTCAGTAACGGGCGAATTCTCCCTAATTCGATCCAGTTGGCGACAATAATCTGGGATGAAAAGCGATTGAGCCAGATGAGTGAAGAGAATATTGTATTCGATACCAATTAAGTTTACGTCTGAACAATTTATACTCGTAGGTCAAATACTTTCACCTACATGGGTTCCATACTGATTTGTTAGGGCTACTGTTCGTGTCTACGTTCCGTGTGTTCTTTACAATTACTTTCACTCATCCTACGCTAAATTAAATTGCGATTAATGTCATTATTTGATATAGATTTTGAAATAAACATTCAAAAACTATAAAAGCTCCACTTTTTATTATACGTATAATCAGGCAGATTTATTTTTTGGATTCTAATAAAGCATAATTAAAGCATATTTAATGTGTAGGTGTGATATGCAGAAGCAGGTACTTCAAGAGTACTATAATGAGTCCACCTCATTTATGTTGGGACGACGGGAAAGGGATCAAATAATTTTTAATAAAATGCGATATCATAAACCACGACTGTAATTTCTTACTTGGTAATTTTAATTTTAAATGTCCTTGGTTGTATTCGTGATGCAATACTTTATTTGATGTATCCGTCACAAAAATAAGATATGTCAGCAATACATCCTTCGGGCGTCTGGATGAATTAGGTTTCCTAGGTCCGGGTGGAGCGAATAGAGGGACACCCCGAGGGTTTTTAGTCAGCAGGAGTCTGACACACCGAAGTCGCTGCCCCCACAGCTGCCCTTATAGTCTTATGTAGAATTTTCCCCTGGAATACAAAAGAAGCAATACATCGTTATTTAGATTGGGTGATAGTTATAATAAGTTTTACTCTAATGATATTTTCCTCTGTACCCTTGTAGGTCTCAAGTGACTAGTGAATACTCTCACTTATGGGCTGCTGACCACAATACTAAATTGTGGGCTAATCATAATAAACAGACATTAACATCTTGAGTTGTTTAGCATGTGTTGCCGGCATTGCCTTTTTACTCATTTGACAGTGCTTATCTTTTTTTTTATATTATTGTCATTGCTTTATCTATCTGTATACTTGAATCTTATATTCTGTGAAAACTTTATAAATTTAAGTATATCTACAGTTCTATAGTTTATTGTTTTAAATGTATTATAACAATAGCTTTTACCTTTTAAAAAATAAAATAAATAATTTGTATACATAAATAGAGAACGACGAAATAATTATCAGTGAAAATCATATAATACATGGATTTTTTATAAAGTATTTTTCTTGGTGCATAAAAGTTCTAGATTAATTAGCCATTAAATAAATACCTAATATGCTTGTAATGTCAAAAAAGTCATGTCATAATAATCTTGTTATTGCTGTGTTGTAAAATGAATCTATATGTATGTATGTGTGTAATATATATATATATATATATATATATATATATATATAAATTATAAGTAGAGATAACAATAGTAATACTTTTGACCAATCCTAGACTATTAAAGGAATGAAACTACAGCTCTGTCAGAAGTTTCCTTTTGCGTACAAGTTTAATTTCCTTTTCATTTGAAGAGTAAAGCCAAACTATTTTAGAACAGGCAACCGGGATTAACGCGGTGTAAAGTAAATACGAGTTCATATTATACTGTGTTTATTCGTTTATTTATTAAATATTTAGTGAAGTGGAAGGTTCGAATTCCTATCCGTATTTATTATGCTAACCGGCGAGGGAAAATATCATGAAGAAATTTACAAGTCATGTAAGAAATGCAGCACGTGTAATCAAACCATGGATGTCCGTACAAACAAACGCAAGAATATGGACTTGTTGGTAATGAGAAACAAACTTTGGCGAGTGCTTTTAACTACTTAGAAATACTAAACGTCTTATTTTAAACAAACAACGGCAACGTGATTTTTGTACAAATAAACAACATTTTTATGTGTTTTCGTATTACACTGTGCAAGTAAAATCTGTTTTGAATACACATGTTACATATAGTCTTAAGGATTTGAATTAATTAAAAAGATACAAAATATTTACTGGTTATGTAAATATCACTCAAAAGCTGTTACTTTAATTAGGAAGTAGTTTATAATAATTCTAACGAATTATTTAGGCTTAATATATCTTTTTATGATATCTATGTCTTTATGTAATACCTTCCGTTTTTTTTTTTTAAATTAATATCGTTCCAATGCAAAAAGTAGGTCACTAAGAAAAGAGTTCTCAACGAAGAAAAAATAATAATTTAAATCTTCATTTATTACTAACTAATCAAACTAATGTAGTAAATTAATATTTCCACACGTGACAGCCACTGTTTACACCTATTACAATCTATAATATTTCAAATGTTTTCAGTTTATTCAATCTATTCCATTATAACAGTAAAGTTTTAATTCTAAACTGGGATAAATATTGTAGTAATACTCTGTCTTTGTACGTATTATTGTAGGTTATGATTGGCTTTTGTCTGAACACAAAAGCCCCTAAAACTAAAGTAGCAAGTATGTATGTATTTTTTTATAACGCGATGAAATGCCCCGACCAAAGTCGTGCCTCCGAAACAGGGCAACAAGGGAAATTTAAGGGATTTTCAGGCCTTTGGTCAGCGTAATCCAAAGTCATCCCGAGGGTCGACATCAAGTGCTTGATCCGTAGATGTAATACAATAGATGTCGCATGTCATATAATCACGACGAAGATACTGTCTAACGATACGATGGGTTAGATTTTTTATATTGGTAAGCGACCTTATCAGGATCAGTAGATTTTTGTAAGAGCCAATAAGATGGTTGGTTAGATATATGAGTAGATGTAAAATATATATTTTGTCTATCAGATCTTGACTATGTGAAATTGTAAACAAAATAAAACAATGTTATAAAGTCGGACTAAGCCGATTTTGATTAAGCTTGATTGTATCTTATGAAAATACCTTTGTATCAGTATAGAAATCTTTGAGAAAAATATCCATATACTCTAAACGAATTCACGGGCTAATAACTAATTACGGTCAAATCAACAGAACTTAAGTTGTAAATTGTTAGGACGTCATCTTTTTAATTGTTATATCAGCTATAATACTCGGAAACTCTAGATACGGCTATGCGGCAAAAAATCTTAAGGTCAATCCTATATTTGATTTTATAGACGCTGGATCTAAAATTGTTCCTTTAATTAACAGACATTTATATGTTAATCATGCGACGCAAGATTAAGCTTTGATTAAAATTATATATTTATTAAAATGGAACATGTAACTTGTTATTTAAATAGTATATGCAAGATTAAGTATCACAATATTTTTTGATTATATTTACAACAAGAAATGGTAAAGCAATGCACTGGATCAGAATTAATTAAAAATAATGCAGGGTAAGAATAGTTATTTAAAATAGTTTTTGGCACTTTAAAGTGAAGTATTCAACATTCAATAATATATGATTATCTTACGTGTATTTTAATTTTACATTACAGTTTCCACCTTTATATACAATACATTTATATAGAGTAAATTTAAATCTTCAATATTATGTAAATTTAGATTTGATGAAATACTTACATAGTCTCTAGCAAAATTTGTCATTATCTAAGCAAACTAGTATGGTTTTGCATTTTATGGTACCAATAGGAGGCGACAACTTGTAATTTAAAGTTTCTTGTTGAATTATTGCATATAAAGGATTAAATATATTATTTATTTCATATCATAGCATTAGTTCGAGTTATTTTTTTCACAGTTTGTTGTTAGCCCAAATGTAACGAAAACCACAACGAAGAGACTATCTAGGTACCTGAATACTAGTGATTATATAACTATCTAACTATGTAAATACTAGTCACTAAATAACCACGTTAAAAAGCTTGATAAAACGACTACCATTTTTAGTGAATTGTTGACCCCACAGAATCTCCACTATTTTGATTTGATATTACTACTCATTAAATGCCCGAAATTGACCTGGATTGGTACCACACTCCGTAGGGACTAAGCCCTTATACTCTATCAGGCTCTACATCGAAGTGCCCAGGGCACGAGAAAGCATTTTTGTCTCGGATAAACCTTTAGATCATTATTGTATGAGTGCCGATCTGGCGATGGTGCTGTGGTGGTAAAACATCCAAGAACGAATATTATAGGTTGTATGATTTCTAGTATAACTTGCCAAGTGACTAGCTTTATCCTTGCCTAACTCACCCGTATCGCTGTTTTGGTCTAAAGCATGAAAGTTTTGCCACTAGTTGGAATCTTACGATACATTGCCTATAGTTACACCTGCTGTGTAGCTTTATAAAAAGAAACAGGAAACGGGCCTTCTCTGTGCGGATGTAATTCTGAAAGCCACATCTAAAGCAAAAAAAGCTCTTAAAATCATCGGAGGGGTTACGTAAACACCCTTAGTAAGCCGGAAGTAAAATTTAGCGGTCACGTCTGTACCCCGCTACTCAGTTAAGATTTACCGTTGAAGAAGCTTTCGGGTTGCCGGCCACGCACGGCCTTGGCCCGTCTTTCAGCATTTCCTTTTTTTGTCGTGAGGTTATAGTTATTGCGATATTAAGCTATTTTATTTTTTATTATATAATGTATTAGTATACCCAATCTAAGTGATAAAACAAGTAATAAATGTTTATTTATGTAAACAGTTTTTTATACGAGCTTGGTCAAGTAACTACATTTCACCTAATTTTAAACACAATTTTTTTAATAAAGCGACCGCTACTATCGAGAAACAGAATACTGGTTGATAATGGAATGGTTGAAAATGGTATGGGTGATAATGAAATGGCTGATAATTAATTGATAATGGCGCGATTATGTTGATAAGCTCTAAAGTCTCTTCGTACTTATTTTAAAGAATCCAAAATCATATAAGGAAGTGAATAGACTGAAATTATCTTCCACATCATAATATATGGGCTTATAACATGATATACATACATAAGAATTACTTGAGTAAATTGGTAAATTATCATCGCATTTTTAATATCTACATTTAAGTTACTAAATTGCGTTCCATTAATACTTAATCGAGACTGGGACGGCGCAGACACCATTAACTTATTTTATATAAAAAAAAATTGTGACTATGAAACTAGTTTGAAATATAATCCTTACAGGGTCGATGTAATTTTGGAGTCAAAGGATTTTTAAGAAAAACATAAAAGAAGTTTCTAATTAGTTTTCTTTTTACAAGAACACAACCTGCTTACGCCAAGAAGAGGTGTCATACAATTTTATTTAGTGTTAAGTTTACCACTTACGCTCTCTAACTGTCTAATTAATATATATATATATATCATCACGCTATATCCCATTCAAGGTGAACAGAGATACTTGAAGGCTGTATTCATATATATGTCGTGCTATTTATTTGTTAAACTTAGAAAATGAATAGGTAAGTTCAGGTTGATTTGGACTATCTATCAATCTTATTAACCTACTTTCGTCGACTCGAAATTGAGGTATAAACACATTTTACTATATTTACAACGATTGAAGTCAATGAATGCTAGAGCTTGTTTGAAGTTTTAACAACGCTTAACCCTGATTCGGTATTCATTCCAACACTAATAATTATGTTCGTTCAGAATGATAAACGATACTGTGGTGATTTCCTTCGATTGAGTGTAATCGTTTGAATAATTACTCACGAATGAACTTTGCAGGAAAATGCTCATAATGGATGAATTATAATAATGGGAGTAATAAAATAAACCTGAATATTATATACATATTATCATATAATCAAACAGTCACGTTTTTCAATTTACTATTAAAGTACTTTGTAAAACTTTGTTGTTTACATAATCGTGACAATTATATATAGTTTCGACTAAATAGTTAGAAATATTAATAAGTTTGTGTTCGTTTTTAACAAAAAATAATATATTGTTATTTTCTACTTAAGCTATAGCCAGATACCTATTTCCTCCAATTGAATTGACTTTATAATGTGTTGATCTCTGATTAAAGAAATATTAAATTTGAACCTAGTTAAAAATCGCATGAATAATGTTTTTGCAAACACAAAAATAAATAGTAAACATAAAAAATAAGAAGTATCAGGATACAAGCACTTATCGATTGTCTCAGTTGTCTTTGTCATAATAAATACATAAATTAAAAATTATCGTATTTTGCTTGCCAATTAAAATAATAGAGTAATGCGTCTTTAAAAGTTATAAAAGATTTATCAGAATCATTTCTTTCGCTCATCCTATTGGAGACTATAAAGTTATTTTCTCAACAATCATTTAGGACTTTTAATTTCAACCTTGAGTCTTAAGCTGAGATTTATAGACGCAATTTTAACTTTGCTCAGCAATTTTCTCAATAAATCAATTCGTCTTGACAAAAAACTGAATATACAATAGGAACAAGAGTTTAACCGTAGTATTCACAGAGGCAAGTCCATGTTGACAAAATCGGTAACTTACCAAATCCTTTGAAATTCATTGAGTAATATAAATTGTAATATTTTAGTAAAGTCTAAGCAAACTTAAAGTTGCGTCTTTTTTTTACACTAGTTCGACATTGTGACTTCAGAGTACCTGATGGTAAGTACAGTATAGTCCAAAAACGAAAGCGACTATCAAAGGATGAAAATCCATTGATAGTCTATATCGTCATGTCAGCCCACATATACCACGATTGAAGGGCTCTAGATATATGAGTAACTGGATATACACAAGCTAATCCCGAAACGCGACAGGCCAAAGCAAGTCACTATGACGGTCTTCACACTTGTGCACTTTGGTCATGACCCAGTTCGGGCAAACGCCCTACTACCAAAAAAAAATTATACAGTGAAATCGTAAGTAGCTCAGTTTCATTTTGGCGTATTATTGGTGTCTGTCCTGCAACTGTAGTATACTGTATTACTTGACGAAGCAACCAAAGAGGGTGGGCCAGTGCCCCCTGCAAAGTCTCCAAAACAACAAGCTGCCTCTCGAGATGATGAAGATGTCCAGAAAAGAATTGATGCCGGATTGTCGAAACTGCAAAGCCTTTTAAGGCCGCCGCACGGAGACAATCCCGACAGTGGGATACTCAGGAGCCTTCTGCGTGCGCTCCTCGACAGGGAGAATTAGGCCTGAGTATCCCGATGACTGCCCAGTCGCCGCGGGGAAGAGAGATAGCCTAGCACGTCTCCTCCGCGGCTCGATTTTCAAACGTCATGAAGAGCGCTCTTGGTACGTCCTCAACCAGAGCCCGGCCCGTCGTAGCGGGTCGCTATAGAAGCCACAGCTTAGAGGGGAAACCCTGGCACTGTTTCCTCGTGCTCCCATCGAGTTAGTCATGTATATAGATAGGTTGTAAATATTAGTTTATAAGTTATGTATATATAATATAGGGTGTCCAGCGGGAATTTTTCAACTTTAAATTGCACCCATTGAAATACTAGCGGGGTGAGGTAGGCAGGAGGGGTACCATTTAAAGTGCGGGGTTTGCGGATTTACTAATCGCCATGAGTCGCTGGTCAGGAGCGCACCGCGCGTTTGCGGTTGAGCAGAACTTGAAGAGCGGAGAATCGTTGGTTCGCGCGCGCCGCGTTTTTGTACTCATTTTAATATTCGACGACTATATGATGGTCCGAGCACGCAACTTATCTGGTCATGGGTACAAAGATTCAGGCAAGAAGGCACACTGGTCCACAGAGCTCCTCCGGGACCATCAACGTCAGCAACAACGCCAGAACGTGTGTCTGAAGTTCAAAATGAAATTATTCGAAATCCACGTAAATTGATTAGAAAGATTGCGCTCTCCACAGGAATAAAAAAATCAACAGTGCATGTTATTTTGAAAAAAAAATTAAGGCTCCATCCTTACAAAATGCAAATTGTTCAGGCTCTCAACGAAAATGACTATCCTTTGCGAAAAACCTTCGCAAGAACAATGCTGGAACGCTTTCGGACACCTACCACGCTAGGAAACATTTTGTTTAGCGACGAAGCACATTTTCATATTGATGGATATGTTAACAAACAGAATATGAGATACTGGTGCCCGAAAAACCCTAGAGAGCGCCATCAAAAACGTTTACATTGTTTAAAAACGACAGTTTGGTGTGCCCTTTCAGCCAGCGGGGTAATTGGCCCTTATTTTTTTAACCAAGGAGAGACAGTAACTGCTCCGGTCTATTGCCGTATGATAGACGAGTTTCTGTTACCGCAATTGCAGCTTTATTCAGGGTACAACAACAGAACACAATTTCAGCAAGACGGTGCCACTCCGCATACTGCTAGGGTGTCGATGGAAAAATTGAGGACAATTTTTTCAAATAAACTGATCAGCAAGTACGGAGACATCCTGTGGCCGCCTCGGTCGCCCGACCTCACGCCATGTGATTTTTTTTTATGGGGATACCTTAAATCAAAAGTTTATAATAACAATCCCCGGACAATTGAGGCTCTGCAGAACAATATTCGTCGTGAAGTTCAAAGCATTACTCCAGAGCTTTGCCGTCGCGTAATTGCAAATGTAAGGGTCCGACTACAAGAGTGTTTAGAGAAAAATGGCCATCATTTAGACGATATAGTGTATAAAACATGAAATCCGCATTATTGTTCTCCATTTTATGCTAATAAAAATAAATAAAACAGATGTAGTTTTTTTTAATTTAACTTTTAAAGTTGAAAATTTTCCGCTGGACACCCTATATAAGATCGTATTATTTGTTTGTTCGTTTAAAATGTAGTGGTATGTTGTTCTCGTTCTAGCTATAAGTTTTATTGTTAATTAATGTTAAGAATAAAAGTTGTAGGACTGAATAAATGGCCATCACAACCTTTTCGGCGGACGGATGATTGCGTGACGTATGAAAGATGGTTTAGAGTGTGTGATGTGCGAAAATCGAAATCGAATGTATTACTTATTTACCAATAAGATGTTAGCTTAGAAAATTTTGTTAGTATAGTGTATTTATTACTAACACGAAAATGTTATTTAAAATGTTCTCAACCTATTTTAATTTTCGTCGGACTTCTCGGTGTGGTTTACACAATACTTATTTGTGTTCAGAACTCCTAAATTTAATTTATGGTTGGAACCAAGATTAACCGACCGATTAACATTTGTGTTTAAGAGTTTCAACTGCGAATTATAAACTTGATTACATTTTTCCTGAGCTTTGATAAAGACATTTTCAGGATTTCATTCAAAAAACTTCTTGTATTTAGAAATAAATTTTGAATTAAGAAATAAGTTTTCATTAAAAATTTTGTAATATTTTACTTAATATTTAAACGTACAATTTTCAATAATTTATTGGTATTATAGCTATTTTTTGTGCCACTATAAAAAATAACTATATGCTTTGTTATATAACTTAGAAATGTTAGATATAAATAATCTTTTAAATTAACTATATTGTAATGAGATTTATTACACAAAATCCTAAAAATACATTAACTTATTTTATTATTATGTGTTTATCGTGTTAAGTAAAAATTTAATCACTACGCAATTTGCCTTTTATATTGTTTTCGGATAACTTTGTTGCCAAAGTGGTGTAAACATCTCTTTGATTTCAGTACTTCAATTTAATTGGTACATCAATTTATAAATGAAATTCGCTTTTTAATGAGGACCGTTTATTTGACCAAATTTCCTGAGAACACGACGCCCATTAATTTTACGATATCCGTATTGAAGTCTGTTTTCTATTACAAAACCACGCTATTCTAAATATAGACATTTGACGTCACAGTAGTTACAGGACTAATAATGTTTAGTAAAAATTTACAATTTCCTTTATTCGAAATACGTTTCTATTATTCAATAATTAATATAATAAAAAAGATTCGAGATACTTTGACATAATTTATAATTGTTCAAAAATTTGCCTATTACAATTTATAACGTTCTAAGGCAGTAAAACACCATAACTTCATCACTAATACATTTATTGAACTAATGCTTAATAATAAATAATAAAACTCCATAAATTCGCAATAATGATGCGAGTAGCGTCACACAATTCTTCCTCCTACCTTCAACCGTGGCTGGTGCGCAAGCGATCCGTAAAAACATTACGGCGTCCGCGAGAGTGGTCCGGCAGAGTGCACGCTACAAATTTAAAAATAATTGTTATAATTAGGAAATATGCAGAAGTTACATAGACACGCCAACAACGTAGTTCAATTATGTACTTAATTAGAACGAAAGAAAATTTCAACGATCCTTAGCGAATTTATGCGGTCGTCATCTCGTGATTTTATTTACATTTTACCATTTCTGTGTCGTACATGTATCAAGAAATATTACCTCTATATAGGGATGCTCTTGTGTTGCTACCAACTCACAATTTCGCGAACATAGCACCATCAGCATTCGCTCCTCTCGGCTCGTGAAGTTTTAAAGGCCCTACCAGGCCAATAGCATTTTATTCTTTCGAAAAAAAAAAAAAACAAATCGGCGACTGTCAAAGAATTTTCGACTTTTTTCATTTGCTACTTTTTTGATACTACACAGTACTTTCTATCAGGTGTAATATAGTCACCGAGTATTTGTGAAGCCAGTAAAAAAAATATAAATTCAAGAGAAACAACCCAGTCAATGTTTTTTGTCCTTAGAATGTTCCAGAGAAAGTCACCTTCCTTAGTTTACACATGGTAATAATAGATTCTGTGATGTTTTGCCTTTGCCCCCGAAAACGGTAAATAAACCACACATAGATTTACGAGGACGAGTTGTTGTTTATGCAAAATCACGCCTGTTAAATAACAAGCTTCTTTGTTTACTGTTTAATTAATATCTGTTGGAAGTAATCTTACACCCATAAACGGAGCAATTACTTAAATTTATCACACACAAATATCGCTTAAATTTATAGTTACTTTGTAAACAATCATATTTTTTTGGCATGTATTATTAGATATACAGAAAGTTTTAAAAGGTAGATCAAACTAAGCCAATATTTAACGCCATTGATGAATAGTTGAACAGATAAAAAGTCGAACCTTTGACTAAAATAATTCTAAATTTATACTTTCAAATCTAGCTTTATATAACTAAATTTTCATTACGACTTTCTGCTTTAGAGTTAATTTACTACCCTCTCTCTCTGTAATTCATATCTATTAATTTTATACACGTTGTTGCTCTCAGTTGTTGTTATTTGTTTGTACTTCTTGATATCTCTTATTTTAATTATATTTATTTATAATAATACTTACATAGTCCACATTAACACATACAAAAAAAGTTACATATGAACAAGATACATTACAAATGCGACTATATTTAAAAGTGTAGGCTACTCGTACAGAAGAAAAAAATAATGGAAATACGATTAACACACGCACAGGAACAGTAACCAAACGGAAAACATTAATCTAATTTGCAAAAATCAAACAAGCAATAAATAAATGAACTATTAATTTTGAATTTTTTAGAACGAAATTACAATATTAAATATCAATAAGGCAAAAGATAGTATTATTTAGCATAGGTGAACTGAAAATACCTACAAAAACTGTTTACATTATATATATTTTATAATTATACCATAAATAAAGTTACAAAAAACTGATATCATTTATTCAAAATCACTCCTGCCCCTCCCAGAAAGGTAGCTTCAAACAAGGCTTTTTCGCTCCCCGGACGTCTCAATGAATTTGATTTCACAAGCCCGGATGGAGCAATTAGAGGGACACCACGGGGGTTTTAGTCAGTAGGAGTCTGACACACCGGGGTCGTTGCCCTCACAGCATCCCTGATGGTCCTATGCAGGATTTTCCTGCGGGTTAAAGAAAAGGTTAAAAACCCCAAGGCCACTATTTCTGCATATTCATGAGGACTTATATTATCCCTTTGGGCTGCTTAGCTGTATAGGGTTCCTACGTCATAAAACTTCCCAATATAAAAAATTCACATTTCCAGCTTTAGTCCTTTATGCTTTTTAATGGTATGTCAGTCGACGCACCTCTTTTTTATATAAAGATAAATTATACACATTAATACATGGGGTAGATTAAAGTAATACTCGTGGAAATCCCCACGGCAACGATCGTCAGAATAAGGAGGGTGGAATTATGTCATGCAACTAAGGCACATACTCTCCAGAATATAGTAAAGGGATTAATGAGTACAGTCGAGGGATTAATACATAGCCGTAACTTGTCTCGGAAGATTTGTAGAGATTAAGCAGAAAATAGTTTTTTTTTGTACTTGTAACATGAAACCACTTAAATAAAAACTGACACAGTAAAACTTAAACAAATGACGCATGATTTAAAGAAATATAGATATGATGAGTTAAGGATATAAGAAATATGTATAAAATTCGATATACTAACTGAAGATTATCATTTATATTAACTAAATATCAATAAATGTTTACAGATTTAGAGATATATTTAAATATATGAGTAGTCTAATTTCATAACATAGTGGGTTACATATTTTTTTCAAATCCCATAAATTTATAAAAACTTATAATTCAATCTATAATTAATATCTTCATTTATTGTCATGGCAAGATTTAAATATAACGATTTTGGATGAAATAGCCTAAATAGTTTTGTCAATACTTATAAAATAATTTATAAAGATTAAAATTAATTTTACTATACCCTAGATAGACGTACGTATACATACATATACGTATATCACTTAACGTACCCATTACACATTATAAGCACATAGGCACCTAGAATGTATATGAGGAGTCTAATTTAAAAACCCACTATAACATATTTTTTTCAAATCCCATAAATTTATAAAAAATCTTTGATTTAACAATCACGTTCTTTTAAGGTATTTAAATTATTATTCTAGAACAAAAAGCAAAAATGAAAAAAAACATATATAATATTTGCTTTGATAAAAATATTTCAAATAGTAATTAGGACTATTAAGTAATTTTGTACGAAAAATCGTTTTAGCGAGTTTTGTAATAAGACGCCTCATATATGTGTAGTATGCAGATATTTTTAATTTAATATATAAAATAGTAAATTTTATTTCATTCTGACACACACAGATATAAATGCGAGAGCCGTCAGCTATTTGAATTGAACATTGCCAACGCTATTCATGCCTGACAATAATTTATCACTGAGAATTTCACTTAATTTCCAAGCCTTTCTTGGTATTATTTGTCTACTATATTCTAGTAATAACTTTACAGTTGTAGTTTTATTGAGACGTGGTGCAAGAAACGCTTATTGAGGGTAGAGAATAATACTTACCTCACTAACGTATTAAGAACGAGCTTAGCATTACACAAAGTTTACGGCGATTGCACAAGTAAATAACAACAATTACATACATTGATCTAACTCTGAACTAAGCTTGCGCTCGTACTATTGGTAGTAGACAAAGATATACAATATATGTAAGACATACTTATATAAATACTAGCCGACAAAGCCTGTTCCACACAGGTGCGATTTACACCCAAAACTGGCTGATTTACCACCTCTACTTCATTCTTTTAGAAATTAAATATAAAAGAACCATGTGTAGTCGGTGACCATGCCATTAAAAGAACCTGATGTAATAAATTAATTTTTCTATTTTAGGTGGCAAGGCTTTATGATATGTGACTGAGGATAATTATTTTTACATATAGAGATATATAAATGTCTAGACATGTCACAGTAAAGTTTATCAGTAACGGTACTCGAACCCAGATCTCTCAGCATCACAGGTAGAGTCACTACAAACTGCACTATCAGGACGTGTATCAGGAAACTTTAAGATGTTTTGGTATAAAATTGTCAACTGCAGCTCATTGGAACGATAAGTGTTACAAAGAAGAGTGGAATCACATTTTCACCGCAACGGACAGCCTCAACGAAAACAGTATTCATTAAATCTTCTACGTAGGATTTCCTTAGTTAATATTATAATAATACTCAGTGCAATCAACAGCGAGATATGGAGAAATCCCACAAAAGATGCAACCAATCAACCAGACGACGCATAATCTGCCAAGAAAGTACAATTAAGAAATAGAACGTAATTCTATAGTACGCTGAATAGAACATGCTAGAAGGACGCAAATTTATTAGATCTTGAAAATAAACAAAATATGAACAAAGGATGGCTTACATAAATAAGAACATAAGATTGTTATTATGATTAAGGCACCGAGATTCGCATTAATTTCTAAAGGAATTGATGAATGTTAACAAGCTGAAAACGGTTAACAACCACAATAACTCAATTCAATGTTTAAATAAAGTTATTAAACAGTTAGTTATTTAACTGTTTTATAACATTTTTTTTAAATATTATTAACAGAACATTTTTCTCTATTATATTGTTTTGACTTACTCCCTATCCCATTTGCGTAATTAAGTGACACTTATTAGTTAGTTTTTTCTCAAATTGATAAATTGTAGTTGTTTCAGCAAAGTTCCTCTTCATTACATAATTTATTTTCGTAATATTAGGTCCTTACATATGAAATTGGCGTTTTGTATGGGAGGAACAAAAAGTCGAATATTTTTTAATATAATATATTTAATTAATCAAAGTATGAACCATTATTTTCTATGCACTTTTGCCATCTCATAGGTAGTTCATTGATCCCTTTACTAAAAAAACCAGTCGGACGGGAATCAATAAAATCTTTGAAGGCGATTTGGACTGCCCCATCGGAGTTGAATTTTTTCCCTTGCAAGAAGTTATCCAAATTTCGAAAAAAATGGTAATCTGTTGGAGCAAGGTCCGGGGAGTACGGAGGATGTCTTAGACTTTCCAATTGAAGCTCTTCTAATTTAGTAGCCGTCTGTTGCGCAGTGTGTGGTCTAGCGTTGTCGTGAAGCAGCAGTGGCGTGGAGCGATTGACCAGCCTAGGTTGTTTAGCCGCTAGCTTTTCCATCATGGTTTGCAATTGCTGACAATAGACATCAGCCGTAATAGTCTGGCCAGATTTGAGAAAACTGTAATGAACAATACCGGCACTAGTCCACCAAACGCTTACAAGTAACTTTTTTGGGGTTAATTTTCGCTTGGGGCAGGATTTGGCTGGCTGGCCAGGATCCAACCATTGCGCTGAGCGCTTCCGATTATAGTAAAGAACCCATTTTTCATCACAGGTAATGATTCGGTTTAAAATACCTTCATTATTGTGCCGGTTTAGTAATGTAACGCAGCAGTTGACGCGCGTTTGCCGGTTTGCTTCAGTCAATTCGTGAGGTACCCACCTTTCAAGCTTTTTAATCTTCCCAATTTGCTTCAAGTGAATTAAAACAGTTTTATCACTAACATCGCAGCCTGCAGCTAACTCGGACGTGGTTTGCGATGGATCCGCTTCCACAATAGCCTTCAACTCTTCATTATCAACTTGAGTCTCAGGCCGTCCACGGGGCTTGTTCTGCAGGTCGAAATTTCCAGAACGAAAACGTTGGAACCAAAAACGAACTGTGTTTTCTTTTGCAACACGACCGCCATACACATCATTCACCCTTCGAGTTGTTTCCGCAGCACTAGTGCCACGGCGGAACTCGTACTCGTAATGCGATATTTTAAGTTTTCCATTTTGTAAAATGAGTGACGCAAACAGAAAAAAATAGAAGAAAAAAACAAATGAATGACGATCATCGAAGCACAAATACAGGAGTCTATAGCTGTACAAATTTGAATTTGGAATTCCTCACCAAAGAGGAGAAATTTGTGATTAAAGTGGCCAGTACGAAAAACGCCAATTTCATATGTAAGGACCTAATAGTTAATTTAAAAGATCATTTAGTGACTAATAAATTTTGTGTTATTTTCATAATTGTCTTTTAATTTGAATGTGTTCATTTCTTTTGTAAAAATATCATATATTTCTCTAATTCAAATGAAAATATCAAATTGATAACAAACAACTGTTCTACAATTTTTTCTAATACACATCAGTAAAACTTATAGCTTGGATTTTTTAACTCAAAAAAAGTGGAGCATACTATATAATTTTATCGATAAACAAAATATGTATATAAAAAGACATAATATTGTTATCTATATTCCAATAAGGTTTTTTTATACTGATCCTAATTATATAATATTAAGATACAATTTTTTTTTGTTACTATTAAGTTTATTTAAAACTACTTAAGATACAGTAAATACCATAGTTTGTAATATAGAGTTTGTGGAATTGAAAAGGCTGAAACACGTTTAAAGTTTTACTTTCAATACAGAATCATTTCTCGTTCTTCAAAACAATTTCAGCGCTTGTCCGAATATCATTTAAAAGTGTGTTTGTTTTCACAATCTATACATTCCTTTATCTGTTACGAATGAATTTCCATTTATATTGTTTAACTTGCACTCTATGTTCTTATCTCTTTCGGGTCGATTGATGAGGTAAACATCAAGCTCCGAATTTATAATGGCTTTGAATATCATGCTTTACATTTGTACGTTTCATTTATTTACCTTATGTTTCAAAAATAAATATTTACTTGTAAAATAAGTAAATCAAGATGGAATTGCAGTCATAGTTGGGTAAAATGTAATCAGATTAATGAAAAACGATTAAGATTACATTTTTCATCATAAATACAACTGCATTTTGCTCATCTATGTTTTAAACGGAATTATCAATTGCATACACATTTATGACTCTTCAATATTTTGAAGGGATTTAATCATGATCACAAAGCAAGAAAATTAAAATTAAGACTACATTTTGTAATCGTTAATTATTAGTCGGATTATATTTTACCTATCTCTGATTCCAATCAGCTTTCACCAGTTACTTTTCGAAAACCACTGAGCTGAATAAAGGCAAACTTCTCTTCCCAGACAATTGTATGCTACTGCTAACGTAGTCCCAGAGCCTAAGCTCAGACAGTGCAGTCACTTGAGAATCCGAAATAAATGGCAAAAACGTTTGCGGGAAGGCTTCGAGACAGATTGGTTCGACCTGCTGGCAGTCAGAGAAGCCTAGAAATATAACTGCCGCGCATATGATCCGATGCCTTTCAGTATAAGCATTATTTTTTAGACTTAGAGCGATTATGGATAACGTCGAAGCGGAATCCGTGAAAATACAGAATTAGCAAAAAGTACAAGGCTGAAATTTATAGACGTAACTTTAAGTTTGCTTAGACTATAATAAAACATAACAATTTATATTACTCAGTGGATGTCAAAGGATTTGGTAAGTCACTGATTTTGTGAACATGGACTTGGTTGTACGAATACTATGGCTATACTCAAGTACCTGTTATATATTCAGATTTTTGTCAAAACGAATTTAATTTTTAAGAATTTTGCTAAGCAAAGTCGAAATAGCATCTATAAATCTCAGCCTACGAGCCGATGACACGGGCACACGGTTCTTTGCGAAAAATTTATCAACGCTAAAAAACGCGCCGTCATCACAACGTATTCACTCCACTCCGTCTTGTCGTGCGAAGCGAAAGCCCAGTACCCATGTAATATGACGCCGCAATGCGTCGTGTGTGCACCATGGACATTTGTATGTAAAAAGAAGAAGAGGAAGCGCTATAGCGCCACGCCGTCGCCGCAACGCTTGGTGTGTTCCGGCTGTATGGCTTTTCAAAATCTCAATTATCTTTCTTATTACTGGCGTTGAACCCGTTAGATGCACAAATATAAATAATGAAGATGATTGATGTGGTTATTTAATAGAAAAATATCGAGATAAAATACAATTAATATAATTGCTGCGTCATCTGTAGAAGCATATATGTTTGCTAAAACCCTTCATCAAAGTTATAATTAAATATCATATAACGACATAAAAGGGTTGTAAGGCGTGGTATGGATATTGTTTAATATATGAGGACAGGGCAGTAACAGTGTCAAAATAGAATATAGGGCTACCATTAAATGGGAGCGCGTGGAAGTGACGCCTACTTCGTGCGCATACTATATCGTTTTGTATTACATTCACTAGGAATTGATGGTTTTTCTTTCCACACGCTTTATTTACAAAAATAAACAAGTCTGTGACACAGAAGATTGATTGTTTTACGACTATTAAGTATATATGCCATCCCTTTTACGTGTGCTACGATAACCAAAAAATTGTCTTTGTAGAAATCACTGTGGTTTTAGGACCGAATGTTTTAATAGTATTTAGTGAAATTGTTAACCGGTCGTTTAGTAATATAGACGATAGAGGGGAAAAGACTTAGAAAATAGAGACCTAAACGCTGGTCGGACCAAGCCGCCGAACAGCTGGTAATTCCTGTTAGCTCCGCGCTCCATCAGCCAGCAGAAATGGAGGCAGGTAGTTTTCCAAAGGATTCGGAATCACGATCGTGAGTAGTGAGGGTGTGATGAGGAAGTAAAAAAAGACATGTTTAATTAATGTCAATTTGATAGCCCATTTGACGCAAATGTGGAGGGACAATCTGCAGAAAATAAGGCTCAGTGAAAAGGCATATATCTAGCAGTTAATAAAGGCAGGCTAATGATGATGATGATGAACTTATCAACAGTAATGAGAGGTTTTGCGGTAAAAAAGTCAGGAAACTGCATCCATGGAATATTATTGTGCCGATTTCAGAACCCTTGTAAGTGTTAATAAGGTGGTTTACCTTACAAATTCGTTAGTACAAATATTCCTGCTAGGGGCTTTGTTGTAACAATGATGCTTCCTACTTAAAACAGTCTGTTAACTGTGATGACAGTTAAAAAGGAAATTACGCGAAATAGGAAAACAAAAAAGGGTTTTATTATAAAGCTTCTTTTGTAACAATGATGCCGTGTTGTTCCGTTAAGACTATTTGTTATTCATCCAGGACCTCATCCAATTTTCTCTAGTATAATTCGTTAGAGAAACAGCCAATTTCGTCTAGTGCTTCGCCAAAAATTTTATATGAGATATATGTCTGCATGTATACGCTGAATCATGTTTGCTCCTGGTAACATATTTTGCGAATTTTTATCCATTATATATTGTATTACTTAGAAAAATACTTCCAAATTTCACACCTTTTTTTATAAATTATATATAGACGAACGCTTGACCTTAATCACGTGGTGGAAGGTTAAGATGAACCTGACTATGGACTGCCTATCAATGCCTATTCACTCTTTTCTTAAAGACTCCCAGGTCATAAGATAGCGGAAATATGGCCGCTGGAAGCATATTCCATTCCTTAGCTGTTCAAATGATGAATGTAGAAGCGAATCTTTTAATATAACTCCTATTAAATTCCTTGGAATATGACAGAAAACCCCTGTAATCTTGTAATGTATTTTGAAAATATAGTGATGGTACGAAATTTTAAGAAAGTTGTTAAATCATAAAAATAATCCCAATTTATGTTAAACATTTCTAGTTTTTATATAAATGTAGTCATAAAATTTCCATAAATTATTATTAATCCTTAATATTAAAAAAATATAATGCTTACGCTTTATTTATTATCCTAATACGTTTAATAAACATGTCATTTATTCTCCTTTTGAGGCTGTAAAAGCAAGATATTACGCTCCATCGATTCGTTCCGCACAGTTTATTCTGTATCAATTAGGAGTCCATAAGAACCGAAAGTCAGCAAGTGTCTAAAGTTTGTCATCCGAATGCCAATTTCGTTATATTGCGAAAACATACAACACAATTAAAACGCTGAATCAAATATCTTGTTTATTAGAATTGAAATGACAGGAATAAGATAGGAAACTTTTATATTAATTATTCCAGTTTATTTATTTATTCTTTATAGGGTTGTAAGTGGCCCAATGCAATATTTCATTTACACAACACAATTACAATCAATAATGTACAGTTCTTATTAAAGCATCCACATCATACTCTAGAGTGGCCTGTTTATTTATAATGTGTCAATGGTAATAAAAGTCAAGATTATTAGTTTGTGCATTTCTCAATAACCCGAAAACCTTTCTCTTGAATATCGGCATGGAGTCCGCAAACAAATCAACTGAATCTCCAAGAAGATTGTAGGCCCAAGACAATCTACACAAAGCACTGTTAACTCCAAGGTTTGTTCGTTTAAAACGTGGGTGAAAAAGAGAAACGGCTCGTCTGGAACATTTACCGGGGGCTCTCAATGAGAATGTTTGGAGCAGTAGGGGGCAGTCAATTTTGCTATTTAAAATGTTATATAAAAAGTCCATATCCAATTACTGACGACGAAGCGCTAAAGAATTCATTTAAAAGTATGAGAGGTTATCCCAATAACTGTATTTGTATTTTCTGCGATACGAGTTGAACGCCAAATGCCGTACAAATTTCCGATGGACCCTTTCGATTCGCAGTCGGTGAACACGATAGAATGGTATCCAGACTACAATACCGTATTCCAATATAATCCTTACATAGGCGTTATAGATTAATAAGATTAATCAGTTTGTCACAAAAATAATTTATCTAAATACGATGATGTAGCTGAAAGAGAAACACACAAAAAAATACACAAACGGATTGAAATTTGCAGGTATGTAAAACGTATTTTGGAGAGAGAATAAATAAATAAATTATTATCTTAGAAAGAATACAACAAAATAGATTGAAATCGAAACCATTCAAACAACGCAATCCCAAAAACATCGCAATCGCCTATCGATTTTTTTGAGGTTACAGTAAAGTTTATAAAGGCGGATCCTGCTAATATTCGTAGGATTTCTCCTCTCGTTATCTGGCCTCGGAGGAGTATTCAGTAAAGTGAAGGTAGAATGTCGATGCCCGACCGGATTGAAACTGATTGTGTGTGAATGACGAACCCACTTAGACCTTGCTTTTAAATTTCAACGCGTGTATCGTACAAGTCACGTAATGTCTGTCACAGTAATATGTAGTCCGGAATAACGAATATACCTATCACTAAAAAAGCTCTAGTTGAGTTAGTTTCCGGAATATGTACCGAAAGAGGTAGATGCGGTGCGTATTTTCTGCTGCCCAAAGGATTGTTTCTGTGAGGTAGATTTTTTACACTCACCCAACCTAGAAATAGAACCTGAGAAATGCATCTCGCTTGCCAGTTTGGGATATGGATCACAGGATCGGCTGGCAGTGAGCTGAAGGACACCCTAGGGGTTTTTAGCTAGCAGAAACCTGGCACACCGAGACAGCCGCCATCACGGCTACCCTAACTGTTCTATATAAGATATTCCTCCGCTTTACCAAAAAAAAAGTCACCAGGATATTCTATGAATGTAATATTAAAGAAGTACTTTTTATATTTTTGGAGAATATTCATCATATTTTAATTTAAATTATTATACATTATTAAATTACAAAAGGACTTTTGATATAAATCATTAAAAATATTTCGAATTAACTACCTCCCTTCTTGTGAACGATCTCAATCACCGTAATCTATTTTAATATTATATTTCAGAATACCGAACCTTACAAATAAACTCAATTTTAATTATATATTTCTAAACAATTCAAATAATCATTAGAAGCAATCTTAATTACTACAAAACACATGTCTTGCTGGCTGGTCAGTTATGCCTGTGACTTTGCTCGCGTGCAGTAGTAGTATTTTGCCCTAATCAGTGAGATATATTGTACGAGTCTAACTCAATAGTCCTGATGGTTAAAATTTGAGTCCACAACGTTCACAGAATTAAAATAAAATATAACCTGTTTCTTTTGCATAAATATAGCTTTCTAATAATATTAGAATGATTAAATATGGGTTCTTCGATTTTAAATAAATCTTTTCTCTTTGTACAATAATATTAGTGCAAAGAGATCGACCAAGCTACATTGTTGTTCCTTAAAAATGATTGTCGTATAATTTATATAATCAACCTGCAGAAGGTTTCTTTTACTTCAGTAACGTAAATTGTAATATACCCTTTATTTTAAATAAACCTATCTTCTTTATGTCATTAAAGCTAAGTAGAATACAAAATAAGAATAGAAAATTAAGTTTTGATTGTGTTACGCGATAGCGGTAGATAGCAGTTACAGAAAATGGGTTACTTAAAGAATAGTAATTTAAAAAGGTTCTATTATTGTTAGTCTTATATAATAAAAATCATAATTAGGAAAAACTGTGTAAATATATCATAAATAAACGCATAAATTAAATATTGAGCTCCAGTAAAAATATATCGAGTGGTGAAAAGATAATTGGTTTAAGCGACATTTTTGATGATATAGTATTATATATGTTTTCGGAATCGGCGTTTTTCACCGGTTCCAAATATATATATTCCGCGATCTTATGACCTGGGAGTCTTTAAAAGAAGAGTGAATAGGCATTTGTTAGGCGGACGCGGTTCATCGTCGGACTCATCTTCACCTTCCACCAGGTGTGATTGAGGTCTAGCGTTCGCCTATAAGTTATAAAAAAAAATATATTACTAAATAACCACAAAATGTCGCTCAAACCAAGCCTTTCACCCCTCGATATATTTCGGTAATTCCGAAATTGGGTTACTTTTTGGTCCTCGTTCTCCTCGCTTTGTTTTGCTTAATGCTGTGGGTTGTAAAATATTCTAGGCTGTTGTTCATCATATGAGAGAACGCCATTCCTCTCTAATCTTGACTGTATGACATTAGTTATAAAATGAGTTACGTTTATTCTTATTCGTTGACTAATTTGGTTCCATGTAGCTCTTAGTCCTTTGTAGGCATTTCGCAAAATATAGCATAATATAAAACTGCCATAACACTAAAATCTCCGCCTTAAATGAAATACTTAGATGTCGTATAAAATTATTCACAAAGTTGTACAACAATCAAGCTGAAATTGGCGCTCATAACATTTTTCAAAGTAATTTGACTTTGTACAAGTTTGCGTAATTTTACTTTCTTCATATATGATATGAATCCTTATGATATTCCAATTTCTATGTATGTATGTGTAAAACTCGCTCCGAAATATATTAAAATGAATACTGATGATCAATTCCAAGTTTAGTTGGCTCACTTTCATAATCTCTTTTAGACTTGTTTCTCGCATGGGAGCTGGCAGACGACTGACTGTTCAACATTTTTTTTTTTGAAGCGAACTAATTACTGAGTGCTGGGAAAGGCATTTACAGTTTAACCGGGCTTAGGATGCGAGCACAGAAGGTGCTCAGCCAGCGAGTTTATGGATTGGGTGGCAATGCAAGGGCACCCCTGTGGGTACAAACCTCGGCTTGAACCGACAGCCAAAATAAAATACTAACCCTACGGGTGATCTACCAGCGTTTCGGAAGTGACTACCTTGAGAAGAAACGCCGAAAGAAACACAAGGCTTCTTCGGAGTGGATGACTGTTCCACCTCGCGGAAGCTATATGTAAAGACAAAGAAATAGTGCGGCCATATTAAAAGTTCGCTTTAACGTCAAGACAATGATTAGTGTTGCCATATTAACAATGAGCGTAACATATGATAGCGTTTATAGTTTTTTTTAAATTTACATTTTTTTTCTACTGTTAGGAAAATTTTATATTTATGAATTCTTTTTACATCTACGAATTATTGAATCGGAGAACGCTTAACTACGCCAAAATATTTACCTTGTCAGTACTTTAATAAATCAGAATATCCTTTTTCACTTCAAATATCTTTAAAAGGGACATTATAGATTCCTTTTAATTAAACTAAAAAGCTATTTAATTCTAAAAATACCTAAATAGCCGATCAATCATAAAATTAATTTGTTAGCACAAGCTTCTGAGGCCTATTTGTAATTTGTTACAAATATTTAATAATACCTACATCATTTTTCAATCTTTCAAACTCGCCGGGTTTAATTTAATCCTTCTTCGTTCCTAATACATTTTGCCTTCGATTAGGTATGATCTATTAAACTTTTTGGGACCTAGATAGAAGATAAATTTCAATAATGGTAAAATAGACCCACGAAGTCAGCTGGATCTCATTTTCAAATATATTCTGTTTTGTCAGCCATTCGATTGTATAAGAAAGTGTTTTTTGGAACTACCTTTGGCAAGTTTCATCTTAGATCAGCTAAAATGTTTTTTGAAAAGAACTATCTGTGCCTGCGTATCATTCAATCCATTACAGTTTTTATACTTCTTATATTGAATATAACAAAATTATAAAACTGTCTCTCTGTGTAGATTTTTTTTACACTGATTCGACAGAGTGACTACAGTGCATCTGATGGTAAGTACAGTGTAGTCCAGAAACGAAAGCGACTATCAAAGGATGAAAATCTGTTGATAGTCTCTGTCGTTATGTCGGCCCACATATACCACGACTGAAGGTCTCTAGGTATATGAGTTACTGGATAAACACAAGCTGATCCCGAAACGCGACAGGCCAAAGCGAGTCACTATGACGGTCTTTACACTTATGTACTGTGGTCGCGTCCCGGTTCGGGCAATCGGCCTACAACCAAATAACATAACATAATATTAATGAACAATTAACACATCTATTGATTATGTATTAGATAACTGGTTAATACATATTATCGATTTTACTTAACAATCAATTAAAGCAAATATATCCGTTACTGGGACATTTTCAATCAACGGGATTCCAATGATTTATATTCGCAGGTAATATAAACTATAGTATTATCCCACCAAATGTAATTGACGCGGCAATTATTTGTAAATCTTTCTACTTATTAAAATCCTTGACTCTGCTACCTTAACCCTTTCTTCGTGTTCAAAAACATAAATTTTCGTAATTACTGTTATCATACTTCAGACGACATTTACGGAGACAACAAATTATGGCCGTAACTATTGTTTCAAAAATAGAGTTTAGGTGACATTTATTTTCATTTTGCCGTTATCCAGGAGATGTTTATGTCAACTAATAGCTACGGTAAGCTTTAACGGTAGACTAAACGGTATTTATATCGTACGTTATCGTAGATTTTTTTTAAAATGATTTACTGGCAAATGCTTGACTTCAATCAAATCTGGTGGAATTTGAAGATAACGCTGTTTATTGATCGTATTTGCCTAATAAATGCCTATTTACTCTGCTTTTAAAAGTTTATAGATCGAATTCCACTTTTTTGCTGTTCCCATTATAAATAAACGATTATTTAGAGCCGCTTAGAGGGATTATCCACTACACTGGATAATGCATTACGACATCTAGTGGTTTTGATCGAAAACTAGATGATGTAATCAAAGAATGAAGCTCCGGAGCACACTTTTTAGAGTATATTTATGTAGAACTCTTTTTTCTAAAAGCAACACTATCAATATTGTAAAGTATTACATTCTAAACCATATTACAGCTTATAACTTTTAATAGTAATGCACAGATATATTTTTTATCATAAACTATATTTTAGTTACGATTGTGGGGATTGCAAGGTTCCCGGAGATAGGTCACTTTAATCTTCCCAAATTACATTACCCGTTTTTGTCAGAATAAAGGGTCCAAAGAAAATGGTTAACTTCTTAATAATATTATTTAATGTTTACTGGCGTTGGGGAATTTTCTACATTCTTATAAGATGATATGGCGTTCTAAAACGAACTTTATACTACTTATTTTCGGGAAAAATCGTTTGCGGCCAATTAGTAGTAAATTAATTACCTATATAGCTGTTAACCTTTTAAAAGAATACTGACACAACAAATGACCCTGAAAGATTTTCAGCAAACAAAACAACAAAAACAAGCGTTAACGCTTGTTTTCATCTAAACAAACATATAGGAGTATATAATATAAATTATGTAAAACCAGGTATAACACAAAAAACCGGAAAATTACAAAATATTTCTTCAAAAACATTCAAGAAAGCCACAAAATATTAAAGGGATTTGATTGGAATAATAAAATAGCTCAAATACTAACAGGTCATGAATATTTCAATGAATACTTAGAAAAATGCAAAATTTTAACATACCCTAAATGTTCTTGCGACAACACCAGCAATCATAACTCGCTGCATGTACTAACGACGTGCAATAAGTACAATTTATTAAGGTTTAACACAGAGCAAGTATTGAGGAAGGAAATAAAGGAGGAAAATTTGGAGGAATTAATTAGCAATAAAGAATACACAGGTAAATTTTTAGAGTATGGCGTAATTTATAATTGAAAGAATAGTGAAAGAAATAAAACAAAATAAAGTGAAACCAATTTGTATAATCTGATAGGAAATAAGCATATAGTATAAGCAAACTAATTATTGTACACTAGAATATAAGGATATGACGAAATAAATGGTCACAGGATTCAATTTATA
Source organism: Automeris io (assembly GCA_036320925.1). Lineage (NCBI taxonomy): Eukaryota > Metazoa > Arthropoda > Insecta > Lepidoptera > Saturniidae > Automeris > Automeris io. The sequence continues at coordinate 4,816,223 of JAUDJH010000021.1, read as the reverse complement.
ATAAATTAAAAAAAAGTATGTTAAATTATTAAATTATGTTGTATGTAACATCTTGAAAAAATATATACATAAAAGAACAATATATAGTAGTCAAGATGAAATTGCTTATGTTCATGATTTATGTAGCAATTTGCTTTTTCTTTATAATCTCTTAAGCTTTGGTACTAGTGAGAAATGGGCAATTTTCTTGTTGTGCCTAGCAAACATAACTTTTCCTAATCTTAAAATTCACCACGTTTATGCATACATTTTGTATAATAGCTGAAGGATGTATCGAATAAACGATGTTTACTTTTAAGTAGGGCAGTATGAAGAAAACTAAAATTACAAAAGATATGACATTGGTCAAACATTGACTTACAACAAAGTTAAAAAATTGATCAACATTGTTTTAGTAGAAATTAACTTAGTTCTGTAACAGGATCAATTTTGTATGATATGAAAAAATCTAAATAAGTTATAAAAAGTAATCAAATTCAGTGAAAACTTTTTTTCTACATTTACTATACAAATCTTCATATATCGCTAGTGGATATTATAATTGTACTTCAATGCAATTATCGTCGGTATATAAAATTATAATTCAAAAAGGAACGATAAACGAACTTTTCTTAATTAGCAGACAGATATTAAAATAAGAGAACATTGTAAGAATAAAATATTGTTTCCGTTTGTGATTGCCAAATATTTGCTATCTAATGAAGATTTATTGTTTTGGCTGGGGAAATTAGTAAAATAAAATATTGATAAATTAAAACAAATTTAATAATTTTCAGTATTTAATTAAGTTTGGCATTTGGGACTTTAATGTAGTTCTACATTTTAACTAATTTTCGCTGCTAATAAATCTTTATTAAATGGCAAAATAATTTTTAGTCATCAACTAAATCAATACTTTAAAAATTATTGCCAGTACCATTCAGGGCTTTAACATTTAAGTAAACTTGTTTTCGAGTTTCTTGTACTACAGTACTACAAAATTAAAGAAAAGTAAACATCTATTATTAAAAAACAAGAAAATCAAAGTCAGATCAACTATTATTTTTAATTAAAATTTTTAAGTAATGGTTCCAAGCTTTTATGATTGAAATTTTTTGCTTGTCACTCATCGTTATTATAAAACGAGCTTTCCTACCGAAAGAATACTTGTTGAGATAATTAATTAATTTCACATCTTCTTAAGAAATTTTCCGGCTTTTAATATGGTAACTCAAAGTAAACTTTATATTATTAGAATGCAAATTATGATAACATACTGGTATATACATCTTTTACATTATAAAGAAAATGAAGAATTAACGAAAATAGCACAGCCTCAATCATTTACAGATTTTCTCTATTAAATATAAAGGAACCAGAGCTGAAGTGATCCAAGTGAAAATTTTATGCTGGAACAGCTTACTACAGAAAAATACACTAAATAAAATCGTGAAGCCTGATTAATGTAGTGTTAATTTTTCTACCAAGATAATAGCTTTTTTTATTTAATTCACTCCACTTTTATGCTAACTATTAGAAGTTTATTTTCATTTCGGTCACTATAATTTTGACGATATCTTTGAGCCCATTTGGTTTTAAAGGCTTTATATAATATTATAAATTTACAATTCAAAAGATAAATAGAGACAAATAAATAACAATCAACAGTCGCTATGAAAGAAATCATTATTTTTATATTGGTTGTTATTTGTCACTTTTACTATATTTAAAAGACTTTGTGGTTATATACTCAAAAATTTAATGTTATAACAACAGTTTTTTTTTTGGTGATTCGGAGGAAATTTCTGCTTTGGGCCATCAAGGCTGTAAGGGTAGCGACACCAGTTTGTCAGACTCCTACTGGCTAAAAACCTCCAGAGTGTCCTCCAACAACTCCACCTAGGCCTGAGGATCCTGATTCTTCCAGATGCCCGGGAAGCGAGCAGCCTGTTTAGGCTTCATCTCTGGGAGGGGTGGGTGTGAAAAGCGTGGGCTCGTGGAGTGGTCCAAACCTTTGACACGGCCGGCACACCGGACACTACATGCTGCCTCCTACTTATACGAGCAGAGTCCTTCAAGTCTACTGCCTGATACCAACATTTTTTTTTGGTGACCCGGGGTAAAATCTTGCATAGAACCATCAAGGCCGCTGTGAGAGTATCAACCCCGGTATGTCCTTCTAATCACTCCACCTGGGCTTGGGAATCCAGATTCTTAAAGACGTCCGGGGAGCATACCAACAATTTTTAATTAATACAATTTGACCCAACATTGACGTACCTAATGCAAATAAAGCCCTGATTAGGATGATCATCACAGCTTGGGTCTAACCCAGGCGGTGTACACGCAGGTGAGTTGGCGGCAAAATTACATAGCGTTTGTTTACACATAACAATTGGTCACTATGAAAGATTGGCTTATTGCGTTACTGCTAAAAAGGTCTTCCACTTTAGAAATTGTTGACAAAGGAACGCAATAACAGAGGCAATTCTAAAGTGTAATAAACCCAAACACATTAAAATAAAAGTACAGTTGACACGTTTTGTGTAACTACATGTCTATTATAATAATATTGTTAGGGGTTAAATTTTGTAACTTCCAGATTTAAAGTTAACGGTTTAGTGTAAAACTTTTTGGATGCCTCTTCTAACTGGAGTCCCAGAGTACGCACCACCGTTCTCTCTCCACAAGTATACTAATATGTTCCAATAACAAAATAAAAAATCTTGTACCTACAGCAGTGATGTAGAAGTAAACATATGTCCTTATTTACACATATGTGCCCACATAGTTCGCAATTTCGAACATTATCTACCCGCACGCAATGGAACATTTAATAATACTCGTATTGTAAGGCCAAGCTCGCATTACAAAGAAAAAAGCGATTAAATGATAATTTCACCAAATGAAATCTTTACTATCCATATTCGGCATAGGGACCACGCTCCTGATGGTTAGCATGATAAAATCCAAAAAACGACTAGAACTATCAGTAGCAACGAAAAACCCCTTTTTAACATAATACACGCCCAGTTTCAGAAACAATCCCTTAAGTTTCAAGACGATTTAAACATTAAAGACTTTTCAATTGAATACAAATTTATGCTCCATTAGTGTCTAAACGCTTCTTCAAATTTAAGGGGTGTTTCTATATCTGGACGATAACCTTTGGTTCATATCAATCTGCGAAGTCTGTTATTGTCCTTATGTCATCAAAACTATAGATATAGCTACGACTATCGGCAAGCAAAAAATTATCGATAGTCATCTCTATCATGCCAGTCAGCAGAAATATATCTTCACTTTGTTTAAAAAAACGATATCAAATGACAATAAAAACGTATTGGCCGGAAGATTATTACAGTTCAATAACACGTCTCAAGTAAAAGTTGGAAAACTTTATAGTTCTTGCCGGAGATAAAAACTAATGAAAAAGTGTAAGTTTGCAAAGCTGTGCGCGTGGTTCTGTTGTTATTAGAAAGAGGGTGCAGTTTACGGCACGGTAAAGTAGAATGCCAGACTGGGACATTTAATATGGTAGGGCGTTTTTCGAACTAGGTCACAATCATAACACACTAGTGCAAAGACTATCATAGTGACCCGTTTCGTTCTGTCGTCTTTCGAAACAATCTTGTGTGTGCTCACTACTCTAGGTCGACAGGCCCTTTCTATATATTACTTTTGTATGAACCGGCATGACAATGGCAACTGTCAAGGTATATTGGCAAACGCTGCCGTTTTTTGATAATACTTTACTTTCCAAATAGTAACTTTTTCGAGCCAATGCATAAAAAAAGATTGTCATTCTTGACTATAATTTAACACCACGACGCTATCGCCTCTATATTGTGGCCTCTCCTTCATAGTATTTTTGATTACGAAAGAATTTCACGCATCTAAAGAATTGAACAATATCCTCCAATGGTATTTTGAAATGTATGTGATTACTTCAGCTCCCAGTTATTTTACACTTCGAGAGTAATAGGGGTACTAATAATCCTTTTTCTACTTAACTCATATAGCTCTAGCGGACCCGGCAACCCTACGCCCAGGTAAAATTTACACTCAAATACAATTTTGAAACGAAATAACAACACTTATTTAATCTTCTAGAAGAAGGATTGTTAAAAAAATCCGTCCTTCTGAATTAATACCTACTTCATAAAAAGAAATTAAATCCCAATTTTTTTTTTCTAACATCATTAATTTAGGTTATACCATGATATATCGGTCAGGATAAGTTTATATATATTCATAAAAACTAGACCATAAGGTAGACATCTCTTCATGAGAAATAAAATGCTTGTCTTTCATTTTATATAAAAATACCGCCTGTAATATTTTTTTATCCCAGGAGAAAATCTTGCATAGGAGCATCAGGGACGCTGTGAGGGCAGCGACCCCAGTATATAGCATGTCAGACTCCCGCTAACTAAAAACCCCGTGTGACCCTCCGATTGCTACACCCGAGCCTGGGAAACCAAATTCATCCAGACGAGCAATATTTCATAAACAGCCACATCTATAAATATTTGATACGGAAAACCTTACAGAAGCACCAAAAGATACTGAAGGAAGCTTCTTATCGCGCATTGTTAACATTCTTCTTTTTTGTTATTGTTTTTGTTGTAGACTTTAGAAGTATGTCATTATAAAATAGCTGCAATTTTCATAGCTTTTTAGGAAATTTCTTTAACATCTAGAAATGTAGAGGTGGTTGGGCGAAATCCTGGACTAGAATATACACAATTGTAACTTGCTTTGATCTGTCTATCGTGTTTTAAGATCAGCTTGTGCAAGTCCATTTATCTTTTACCTAGACACACTCAGTTGTTGTATATATGAGCCGACATAACGACGGCGATTTACAATGGGGCGTTCGCTGTCTTTCTTAGACTACACTGTAAATTCAATCAGGTACTTTATAATTATTTGTCAAGCTAGTAAAAATAATGCTTGCAATTTTTCACACATTAAAAGTGAGGATTTCTCAAAAGTTCTGTAGAAGAAATGAAGTATTACATTAATTTACATACCCACATGGAATATTCGATTCTAAGAGAAAGATAAAGCATAATTAATGCAGGTCTTTTACGGAGTTCGAACAATTAATTCCATGTTAATCATACAGAACGTGTTGAATTGTCAAACTAAGCTTCTATTGAAGTTTTCAAATCAAATATGAATCTTCCCAAAACTCGAGAATTGAATACATGAAATTTACAAAATTTAATAATGTATTAAGGTTGACGAATTGCTTTAAATATATATGCTATAGATGTATGTTATGATTTTTTTATATGGTAGGAGGCAGAATTAAAAACCATACAGGCTCCAAATTTGATACTTGATATAGTAAGTAGTATTGGACTCAGCTCTAGTCTAGAAATCCTTACGGACCGTTCGGGGAAGTGGTGAGGGCCACTTCCTCCGGTGTGTCGGACCTGCCCCGACTAAAACCACCGGGGTGCCAGCACTGCCCCTCCTCGCCTTCGCCGAGCCTGAGAATCCGGATATTTCCGACGGCTCGGCGAGCGTTAGCCTTGGGCAGGCCTCCTCTCTTAGAGGGGGAACTTAAACCCCCTCACTGCCATTCTGTGGGAACGGCGTGTGGGCACACACACGTCGGCCCTTCCTCTCTGCACCGGACGGGGACGCCCTCAACGTCACCCGCCCAGCTGTGTCAGGAGAGGAGCGCCTCGCGCTGGGAGTCCTGCGCGAATTGCTCCCTTCTCCCGAGAGGCCTTGTTCTGCGGCGGCGCCGAGGGTTGCGAGGATCAGCAATATGCCTCTCCCGCTCCGCCGCTTCCTTCGCGCTCATGATGGCCTCACAGAAATCCGCCATTCCCCTCCACGCGGCCTCACTGCTGACGACCGCGCAAACCACGGCCGGCAGTGAAAGGTCATTGCCGACGCTTTGGGCCAGTTGGGCCCTCTCATCAGCCCAGGCTGGGCATTCCTCTAAGGCATGTTGTGCCCTCTCCACGAGGCAGCCGTCGCAGTGATTGCGCTTTTCAGTCGGCTCGCTCCCGGGTATCAGACTCAGGTATCTCCCGAAGCTGCCATGCCCCGAGAGAACCTGAGTCATCCGGTATGTTAACGAGCCGTGACCTCGTGACAACCACTGCCTGAGAATTGGACGGACCGCCTCGATGGTCCTTTGGCCAGCGCTAGGGTTGTCCAGCCTGGACTCCCACTCCCTAATGGCCTTCTCTGTCAGGAGTGCCTTCTTCCTCTTCACTTCCGACGAGGCCAGCCGCAGGCCCTGGGCTCTCTTCTTCTCGCGCCATTTGTAAAGTGATGCGAGAGTTCGTGCGTCCAGGTCCCACGGCACGGACCCGGCCAACACGCAGGCCGCCTCGCACGAGATCGTGCAGTACCCCCTGATCGCGCGGATAGCCATAGTTCTCTGTGGGCGTCTGAGGAAAGCTATGTTACGGCGGCTTAGTCGATCAGCCCACATACAAACAAGTTTATTGTATGTAAAACTCATGCCCGATAGTGATCAGACATCAAACTTAAATTTAGAATAGGAGTTTACTTCTTTTAGAATTAAATCTTTTTTTTTTGTAACCTGGGAAAAATCCTGCATAGTACCATCAAGATCGCTGTGAGGACAGACTCCTATCGACTAAAACCCCCAGGGTGTCCTTCTAATCGTTCCACTCGGCCCTGGGAATACGAATTCATCCAGAAGCTCGGGGAGTTAAGAGCCTCGTTAAGGCTTCCTCGATGGAAGGGGGTGGATGTGAAGGACCCACCGCTCTGGACGCCTCTTAGGTAGTGCGCTGGACACTGTGCACTGCGTCCCTCTCATCCGGGAAGCAGACTCTCTCAAGTCAACTGCTCGACAATTAATTCATTTAGTTTAGCTTTAGCAATATTACAAAAAGTAAAATTAAGAGGATATTTGGAGAAAAATCCCAAATGTTAGTTTTGTTTTTTTTTAACAAAATGTTATTCCATGAATATTTCAATGAAGTACCGTAGAGTACAAAATATGTTTTCAAATTACTTATGTGTTTAATTAAGCCTGAAAAATATAGTCGCTACTTAGACTTTACGAAAACATTACAAATTAATTACTTAATTTAATTAATTACTTAATTAACATCAAAGTATACGGTATGTTACCGATTTTCTCAACTTGCCCTTGGCTCTGTAAATACTTATACTTCTTATATATTCAGTTCTTATAATATTTTCAGTTTTTATGCCAAAGATGGCCTTCTTTTCAGCGTAAAGCAAAAGTAGTGTCAATAAATTTCAGCTTAAGGGATTTCAAATGTCTTATATTTACAGCACATAGTTAAGTGTACCTCTGGATCAAAGGCACATCTATAGGATATGTAATTCTATCCATTATAGACAACTTACAGTTGAATGGAGTACAATTGAGATTGCAGTGGGTCCCAGCACATATCGGGCTACATGGTAATGAGGAGGCTGACAGGCTGGCCAAGGAGGGAAGTCTTGAAGGAGAGTATTATTATTTTAGACCAGATTATACGGAATTTTTACCCAAATATAAAGAAATTTGTTTTAATGCATGGAAAAACTTTTTTAATGAACGATCTTTGACCCAAGGTATATGGTACAAGACGCTAGTATGTGAGCCTCCTCATGTGCCATGGTTTGCTAATGAAATCATTAGCAGACGACTTATAGTGGTAGCACACAGGCTGAGGTCAGGTCACATTCCATCAGGCAAATTTAAACATCTGATGAAGCTTGTGGAGTCACCGAACTGCAGCACGTGTAAGAAAGTAGATGACGTACAACATTTGCTGATAGAGTGTGTCCGATCTCAGTCTGCAAGAGATTCTCTGATGGGAGCCTTCAGCCTGAACAAATTTGATGTCGGCATGTTCTGCGGAATTTTAGCAAGACCTTACTCAGCCGAAGCAACGGAATTGTTCAGGCTGATGGCTCCCCATCAGAAATAAATGCTAGAAGTGCATGTTTAGGATACGATGGGGCTGGCATGTGCCGAGGCACAAAAGTCCCTTAAATATATAGAAAAAAAAATGTCTTATAATCTTAACTTTGAGGCTATTTTTTATAAACTACTCATACCAACTAGGTCAGTGGAGACTTTTTAGGTCAGTCGTGCAAGTCGCTTTTATGGCGATTTTTGCATGACTTGCGGGAGTAATGATAGAATTTTCTCCTCCACTGATGCTCTTGAAGATTACATGCTACGTCACGTACCCCTAAGGCGACCCTACTGTACTTACTGATTTCGCATGATTACTATGAGAGTCACGTCAGGAGAATATTTAAGCATCGTATTCCTGCAACGTGATTATTTTTAGTAATGTGTAAAAGATAGAATACTTAACGTTCCGTGAATTTAAGACCACGTAAATTATACAACTATTTTTTTTTTTTACAGAAAGCTATTAGTGTATGTTTGAACTTTTATTTCGAGTTCGTAATAATCGCTTTATAAAATAGAGCATTTAACCTATTTCCAGATTTCTGTTAAACTGTTTAAACAAGTATATTAACAATGTGCTAAGTTACATTTGGTATATTTTAACCACGGTATTATTTTCTCTAATTCCATGCACATAAAATGTACAAATGTGTTAGGGGAAGTTGAAGAAATGTGAGTTGTGAAACGGGTGCCCATTTGTTACATTTTTTACTTTTACGCGTTTGTGGTGATGACAGCCGTTTAATTTTTTCCCTGGAGATAAGATAATATTAAATTGCTAAATATTTCCTTAAAGTCAAAGTACAAATAATATTATGTTCTTAATCATAAAACGTTCCTGTAATAAATAAAAGAAATAATAGATTCATTTGACGGCATCATGACTTATATTATATTGAAATATTCATGCCTCAATAACATTTTTTAATTAGTATTTTCTATTTTATAGGTACAATAGCCCCAACAAGTATTGAACTAAAATAAACCGTTGTAAATATACTTATAAGGCTAGATAAAAAACTTAAAATATCTAATATGTCTATGGTTAGCTATACATTTAATATTTCATACATGATGGTTTGCAAAAATCTCATTTCAACGATGATTATGCTTTAATATAGCAAAGCATGATAAAAGTCTACGAGACGGAGATTAAATTTTTCAAGAAAAATGTGGTATTGTGGCCGTCTGTTCCTACTTTATTCATGGCCTCAAAACTTGAGCCCTTTATATTAGTATTTTAAATAAATACGCATATGTATCTTCGAAAAATTCTACAATATTAAAAATATTCATATTATAATGTTTCCTACAAAAACAAAACAAACATAGCAAAAATTGCACGTATTACCGAAATAGCCTTGAAATAAGGCTTTGAATGATTTATAGCTACACCAAGCAGTTATTAATAGAGTCGTGTATTAAGACTTATATAACGGCAGTTTCTAAGCGAAACGTAATATTATTTTTTAGTAAGGATCGATAAACATAAATTAGGTCTAGGCCGCACAGTGAATTACTTTTACGCTTAATTTTCTTACGAGTTCAGTAACACTTGCAAAATATCCACGCGTACAGATTCACCAGAATGACACGCGATGTGGTGAAAATACGCGGATTGGTCTGGACGTAATTTGAACAAAAGCTATAATATCTCGTATCTTACAGGGATACAGGTAACTAACGCAAAACCTCTTAAGGCTGACTTTGGTATATCAAGACTGACAACTTTTGTTTTACAACTTTTTCAAATTAAATGTTTTTTTTCCTATAAAAAAAATAAATAAATCAAATTTGCAGTTCTGACCTTCTTAACATTATGAAAGGCGACTACTAACAGATTTACTCTTGACCTCAATCTCACATGAGACTGAAGATAGACCGCGCCCATACCACAAATATCGATTCACTCATTCTTTGATGGTTCTCATATCGTAGCATATTGGAAAACACAAAAAGCGAATTCCACCCCTTGACAGTTCGCAGCTTAAAAGGCGATTCACCTCGGATAAGTGTTAAAATGTCAATCCGATAAGGATAAAATCCCCACTTGAAGTTATTTGACGAATATTTGTTTTATAATTCCAAGTAAAGAGCTGAAAATTGAAATTAAAAAAATATGGGTTAATTCAAAATCGTAAATTCGCTCTCGAATACAAATAAAATATGAAATCAATCAGAGATTTACAGTTTAGTACATTTATAAAATAGGAAACATATGCAAAGTGAAATGCAAAGGTGAAAAGATTACAAAAAAAAAGGATCCACACGAAGTAAAAAGGTGGCTACATAAAGAATAATGAATATAAAATATTTACTGATAAATCCATCTAAGAAATATCCTCAGCATTGCGAAGTACGTATGAATTAATTAATACCACTAAACATAGTTATTTCGTAATACATTAAATGTAGAAAGGATGGTATTTATTATTATCACTGACGCAATATTTTGTTGACGACTTAAATACTGCCGTTCCTATATTTACAATGTCATAATCCGGCTTTAAGTAAAGCCCTGAGTTGAGTAAAAATTGTTTTTAATAAGATTATGTTTAATATTTTAACTTTATTCACCTCAATATCTGCCGAAATATTTTAAAGAAACCAATTGTTCCGGCAGCGATAGTAAATTAAAAAATTCTACATAAGATGTAGATACTCCTAAAAATTTAATGCCATTTTTTGTCTATAATATTTTAATGGTCAGCTATAACTGGTCAAAACTTTATTCATTTATTAAAAGGTCTGTAATTTCCCAAAATATTATATGTTATTTATTCTTGTGGCCGTTGTGACTTAGTAATTAAGGGACCCCTCTTCTTGCGAACAAACGCGAATGGTCGTTGGTTCGAATCCAGTTTCGTTACTCTGGATGCTCACTGGTGAAGGAAAATATTGTGCGGAAGCCCACATACCATCTAATAGAAATATGTGTCAATGCCGTAAGAACGACGATCACGACATATAAGCGCAAAGTAGATACAAGACCAGAGATGGGCAAAATGTAATCTGATTAATGATGAACGATTACAAAATGTAGTCGTCATTTTTATACTCTTGCTCTGTAATGATGATTAAATCCATTTAAAACATTAAGAAATGATAGATGTGTATACAATCTGGGATTTTGTAGTATTTAAAATATAAATGAGCAAAAGGCAGTCATATTAATGTTAAAAAACATAAAATGTAATCGTTAATCATTTTCATTAATCTGATTACATTTTGCCCATCTATGTACAAGAATCTGATGTATCTCTGCTCATCCTGAAACGGATAGAGCGTAATGACATGTTATTATTATATTTAAACATATATTAATTAATTTTAATACTAATCACCCAAAAATTAGTGAAAATAATTTTAAGACTATAGCAAATCTAGCTCATCTGTTAAAATTTACCTTTTAATATTTAAGGTAAAAGATCCGATATTGTTTATGGACGGACACACAATAGGCGGTAGAAAGTATAAATGTAGTAAGGATAGGAATATGCCAAATTATTTCTTATTTTTAAAAGAACTCAAGCAGCGTTAATGGCATCACAAGGTAGTTAAATTTAGTGCTAAAAACGAAAAGTTAGCAGGGATCATTCAGTATTTAAGTTCTTTGTGAAACTTTCTTTACACTTTTCCTGCTCAGATTACTTTGCTTTTTACACTTTTTGGTTTATCTTTATATATCAAGCTTTTTCAGTAAAATACGATTCTTATTCTTCCAAACGAAGAATATAGAATCCATTCTATTTTAAAGTTATGATATTTATTCAAAGACTATTTTATTTATTCATGTTGAGGATAAACAGTGAAATAAATAACATTCCATATAACTAAAGCTCTTAAACGAATATAGATATTGAATTTACAGGCGTACACTTGATTTTAATCACGCCTGGTGGAAGGTGAAGATGAATCCAATGATGGACTGCGTCCGCCCAACAAATGCCTCTTCATTCTTCTCTTAAAGACTCCCTTGTTATAAGAACGTGGAAATATGGTCGCTGTAAGCATATTCCACTCTTTAGCTGTTCGCATGATGAATGTAGAAGCGAATCTTTTCGTGTAGATGTAAGGAACGTCCATTACTTAGGGGTGGTATCCGACACGGTAAGTCTAGTAAGGAATAAATGATTGAACAATTATTTCGAGTGAATCTTGGATAATTACTTGAAACATTTATTCTAAATAGCTTTTGTCTAATTCCTTAGTATATATCAACGCTAAGATGTAAAAATACTGAAATAAATGAATGATCGAAATGGCATTTATAGGTGTAATAATAAAAAAAATAATCTATCATTACGCCGATTAGGTAGTAAGACTGGGACGTCATTGCTCTTTATTTTTGGAAAATTACTTCGCTCTTTGACATTAACACGTCAAACGCCATTGGGGTCACTGGTGACCTCACCCTTCCTCTATCATAGCGCCATGGGGGTCACCGGTGACCTCAACGTATAGTCATATTCAAACTACTTTTTCTCGTTGCCGGCCATACTGACTGTTACTTTATTCGTACTCCGTGACCGGCACGGAGCTGTAGAACTATACTGCGTAGTGGGACAAACATACCTTGTAAGGAATTGAAAAAATTGAAAGATAGCGAAAATTCGTGCGCCATGGGGGGCCCCGGTGACCTCAGCTATGTATTTGACTGTAACTATGTAACCCATGTACAGAATTGAATAAAACTTATTTTCTATACGTATCGTAACATAATAAACAAATTAAGACCAAAAGTATTTTTACGATTTTTAATTTTTTCTATCGGCGTTTAACGTGTTAATTAATCTCTTATGCACTCTCGCCAATTCCCAGTATTTTCGATAATACTTTCTCTATCAGGTCTCTCTTTATTTGTCTAGGTAAGTCTCGATCGGCCTCAACTCTTACTTTTTTTTTTTAATTTATTCTTTATTAGGGGCTTTTAACTTACGTCATATCAGCCCCATCGTAGCCTAACATATAGAAATAAAACCTTTCATACCTCACCTTTCATACAGTTTCCATAGCATTTCGGCAGTTGCTTTAGTGAGCACCGCCAAAATGCTATGGAACATACCAACATCCAATCTATTTAATTTCAATTCACATATAACATCCTTTCTTACATTAGCGTTCTGGACACACCCAATCAGGACATGCTGAATATCGTCTATAATTCCGCACTCAGGACACATTGGAGACGGTATCTTTTTCATGAGATGAGCAAACTTTCCATATGGAATATGTCCAGAACGCAATCTGTGTAATAAAATAACCTGAGATCTCTTCAGCGTCACATCGCAGAACCAGGGGCTCCGAGGAGGCTGACTTTGTATAATTTTGTACCAAATACCTTTTTCTTTTGATGTTTTATCAAAGTATTCTTTCCACATGTTATAAATAGACTTTTTAATTGAACTTAATATTTCTGAATAATGATTGTAAATATATACTTCTGCGCCCTCTAATGCTGCTAGTTTTGCTAAACGTGTGAGGGAATCCACTGCAACTTACAATGTTGATTGCTCTGTTGTAATATATAAATATATCTAAGGACCTGGTAAGCTACCGGAACACCTCTGCTACCAGAGGCGCACCGAGCTAAATGCTGAAGAGAGCTCATGCTATCAGTTAAAATAACAATCTTATCATAACTTAAATTAATAGCGTGTGCAAGAGCTTCCGATATCGCAAATAGCTCTTACTTCAACTCATGCTTAGCATGCCAAGCATCTTTTGTTTTTGCTATAGATGACACTCTTTCAATCCAACCATTCTGCTTATTTCTTCGTTCCTAAAGCGATCCGAAAGCGTTACTTCGCATATAGCACGAAGAGAACGCATTTACATAATATAAAAATAATCACGATAGTTTTTTGCCCTTAGTATATATTTTTCATTTTGTGGGTTTCATAGTTCTCCTTTTTTAAGAATAGGAATAAATTAACAATACCCACGAAGATGAGAAACTAATAAATCTATTGTTTGAATATAGCTTATCCTATAGTGACAACAATGAAAACAATAATGGTACTTTAATCCCTGACTAAGCTTCAACATATATGTAACAATGAAATGTAATGAATGATACAGACACTCCTAATTAGTAATATTAATCATTTTAGGAGTCCCTGTGTTATTACAATGCCAAGGGTTTTCACTATTGTTCTATATATACTATAATGTACATGTGTATGTATATAAATTTTATTTGAAACAAACGCTACATAATCAACCTAACCTATGATACATATATACAGTATGTTATAAAAATCCTGTCCGACCCGGAAGACACATATTTGTGTCACGATAATATTACGAAAATACATCAGAAAACTTTAGTATTCAGGAACATTAAAAGTTACTGTCATATGAAATTGAAGGAATTTATTTATTTTACATGTGATCTAAGCTCGGATCAATGACAAAAATGAAAATAAAGGTTCAAGTTATGAGCTGTGCTTGGGATCTACGCGAGTTATGACCTTTTCTAAAGTCTTACCTACTAGCGCCAATCTTTGCTTTCTTCATGAGTTACATACGCGGCCAGTGATGCTATATATTATATTTCTACATTTAATTATTTTTTATTTTATTTGTTTTTCTTTGCTCTTTAACTAAAAATGATGACGTAAATAGAATATAATTTCGGTACCGAGTAATGCCTTCGCAGGTCGAACAGGGTTATTGTGACATTTTGTATGTAATACTTACATTTGCAATACAAAATTGGCTCTGCTCACCCCGTAAGGAATATATTATTATTATTATACTTATTCGTTTGTTATATGAATAACATATTTCAGTAACAAAATAAGTCATTGCATAATACCTATATACTGATATATCGGTACGGTAATCTCTCACAAGTGTCGTAGATATCGAAAACTGAATGCTAAAACCCATAATAAGATAGCAAAACCGATACGAAGCATTTTCTTTAGGAATCTCGCAGGGTTATTTCGTAATATTCTGAAAATGTTTTACATAGCAAAGGTCTTTTCGTGTTCTTATATTGAAAATTGTTTTATCATTTCTGAAAATTCGTATAAAATATTTGCAACACAATTTAGGAGTACTTAAACTGATATATAAAATTAAGTACTTATGACTTAAAAATTAGGCATTAAATACATGGGCAGGCTTGAGGGAGCGCGTCGCCCAACTTATCCAGGCGAGAGCGGTGTGTGACGTGTTCTCGCACATCGCTCCAAAACTACTTATGAGGGAAGCAATGGGTGGCCCTTTACCTCACCCCCTCGTAAACACAGAGGTGAGGCCTACCGAATAGGCCAAACGTCGTTGCGGACCGGAGAAGTGGACGCTGCTATGCCTCCGGTCCCGGCTAGATGGAGAGAAGGAACACCCCGGAGGTTTTAGTCGGTGTAAGTCCGACACACCGGGGGGCGACCCTCATCACCCCCTGAGGTCCGTCAGGGATTTCCCCCGGGTTACGAAAAAAAAGAGTCAGATGCTCGCGACTTCACCTACTGTGGCAGTAACAAGACGCTCTTATTTAAGTTAAAGTTATATTAGTACATTTCAATCTAATATTATTAAAAGAAAACCTTTTCGCTTTATCTTTGTAGTGTAGGCAATCTCCAATAATATAAAGAATAGACCATATGGTATATCTGTTTTTATTTAAACGATTATATAAATTTGTGATAATGTTGACAGTATAAATACATCTTTTTTTTTCATTAATTTTTAACTGAAATAGTTTAGCATTGTTACTATAATGGAAAGACCAAGTTTTATCTCTGTTTTCATCCAACGGGCTTATTATGACAGTCTTGTATTTTACAGTTAATGTTATTAAAACATATGAGTATATGTAAAATTTACATTCCATAATCGAGATACTTTGAGAATAAAGAATGGAAAACAGTAATAATGAAAAATACTTGTGCGTTTTATAAACAAAAATATACAAATGCAAAATGATGTTGTGGACATAATTTTACTGTATCACATTAACATTTTCAAATCTTTAATATCTCTGAACAATTTATATTTTCACAAATATAAATGACAAATGAATACGAATTTCTAAAATTGTTCGATGAAACATCAGCTTAATAATGTAAGATTTATTATCCACAAAGATGATTAGAAACCGGGGGCCCTAGCACGGCCATTTCATTCCGAGGGATTCTGAAATATGAGTTGTCCAGAAAAACAGAAATTACCTGCATTTTCTCAACTTTTTTAACCGCATCTTTTGTACTAATAGTAATAAAAGGTGTTGTGGTAAAAAAAATGTAATAGATTGCATATGATTGGCGTTTTTCTGGATATCTTGGATTTTAGAACCTCTTTGAATAAGGACGTTTACTATACGAATACATTATCGTAAATATCCGTGCTAGAGCCTCAAAAGCCTTTTCACGTCTAACGAAGCTCGTTGCGGTAAATTGTCACCGTAGTTGTTTAATAGTATTGCTATATTACTCTTAGCTTTACTATAAAACTATGTTAATCAGTAATATTATATCAGATCCCTTTTGTTCGCTGCCAGGAGTAGACAATGAACTCAAAGATTATAAACACTATTGAGCCTGGACATCATCTCATCTCTTCTAGTTACTGTTAATCACATTTTGCACATTATCTCTCCAAGACACCGCAGGCTTGCCACACTGTGTTTTTCGTTTCGTGATCTCTAACTCAAGAACCCATTTGCTTTAACGATTGTCTTCAGCATATTTGCTCACCAACCTACTACTGCTTCAGGTTGTTAATATAGACAGTATTGACATCACTAATAAAATAACTATATATCGTCTCGCTATATCCCTTTCGTGGTAAGCAGAGATGAATTAGTGGTTGTAGCCACTACTGGCTGTCATCCCAAATATATCATTAAGATTACTTCCTCTCTTTATGCCCAGTATTAGAAAAGCTGCTTATATTTTAAAACGCTTTATAACACTAATAATTGACAATTACATACTTTGAAATGTATTTGCGTTTTAAAATTTAGGACTCGTGTCTGAAAGAGAGCGTTTAGCCAAAACTCATGAGGTTAAATTACAAATTTTTGTTCCAGAAACTTTCGACTCGAGCAGCGAAAGACGCATGACAAAACATGGACAAAGAAGACAACAATACCATATTATTTGAAAACAAAATACTGGAACCTAGCGAACTCACGGTGCACCGGGAATTCAGTATAGCAGAAAAAACGATTGACACTTTTGTCTCGTGGCCAATAGAAAGATGTATACAAGCCCTTCTCATTAACGACACCAAAGCAGATGATGTTTTCAATCATGTTTACGTATACAATGGGACTCAAGTAGTCTGTCTCGAACACGCCCCCATTCTCACTAAAAGTACTATAATCAGAGCGAGTATACTCTCCACAATGGCCGTATTATCATTCTTCGGCAATTTAGCAACTATTATAAGCATACAAAGAGGGAAAAGGGGTCGTGGAAGAGCAAGACCGTCTTGGACTGCAATATACAGTCTTATATTTCAACTGAGCATCGCTGATTTATTGGTCACGTTGTTTTGCATCGCCGGTGAAGCAGCATGGTCGTTTACAGTACAGTGGTATGCGGGAAATATAGCTTGTAAATTGTTCAAATTCTTGCAAATGTTTGCTTTGTATTTGAGCACCTTTGTCTTAGTACTCATCGGAGTTGATAGGTGGCTGGCTGTGAAATATCCTATGAAAAGTATGGCCACAGCTACAAGGAGTGGAAGATTACTCGTAATAGCTTGGATTCTCAGCGTCATACTTAGTGTGCCACAGGTAAAAAAAAAATAATTAAAAATTCGCGTCGTAAAAGACTTTTCTTTGACCTTCATGAATTTAAATGTTACCACACTTACCTTGCTATTTTTACATAGAGTAAATATACAGTTTCGTGCTTTACATGGTAAAGATAGCAATTAAAAGTTATAAGCGAGCGTCCGATAAAAGTAAATCAAAAGTTGGCTCTTCAATAAATTTATTCGCATATTTGAAACTTTTTACAACACTTTATATTTTCTGGCATTCATTTAAATATTTATTACTTGAGAGGGTCTGTTTGTTTATTCCTTAGACAATAGTAATGTCAAGAGATTTTAAATTCCACTAAACAAAGCTCAATTTTCATGATTTTATTTATTGCACTGTCATATTAATTTACGTTTTATTATAGTAGTATATTTAAATTGTATAAACAGATTTTTTTACAATCAATTATTAATCAATGCCATAAAATCAATATAAAATTAGCTAAATACAGTGTAAAACATAAAAACATTATATATATCTTTAATTATAAATATTTTGTTATAAAATTTTTCGTAAAATTAAGTCAATTTCCACGCATTTTAGCGTAAAGGTAAATAAATACCGTCGCTGAACAAATGTCTAAAATCAATTGATCGCAACGTTGGTTATTCAGTTGTATCGTGCAGGAATATAAATGATTTTCATTTACCATGAAAGACTGTGCAAATAGTATATTTAAAATTTTAACAATCTTCATACCAGACGCAATCAAAAGACTGGTTACAAATTACATTTTACTGTAAAATGCTTTCAGTTCATGTGGTTTTATTACAATGTTAAGATTTTTTATCTTTTTCTTACACTGGCTCGACATAGTTACTAAAGAGTACCTGATGATAAGTACAGTGCAGTCCAAAAACGAGAGCGACCATCAAAGCATGAAGGTCCATTGATAGTCTACATCGTCATTTCGGCCCACATATACCACGACTGAAGGTCTCTAGGTGTATGAGTTACTGGATATACACAAGCTGATCTCGAAACGCGACAGGTGAAAGCGAGTCACTATGGCGGTCTTTAAACTTGTGTACTGTGGTCAAAACTGCCGCAGCTACTTTACTTGCTACTACTTTGGTAGGTATAGGTAATAATAACATTAAATAAAATGATTATATTATGTAAATCTAAAATACAACATGTACAGTGTCAGATAATATTTAACATTATTCAATGACAACATACATATGTATATTAGGTGCATTTAAATATTACACAAAATGAAAAATATTTAAATCAAACATATTTTTATTTAAGTACTTATATCATGTCTGGATTTTTATATCAAGAAAAATGTTGATATTCATATTAAAAGATAGGCCGAAATTGATATATGTATAAGCTTCTTATATAAAAAAACATGAAATATAATCGTGCTCGTAGCAATAAAAACTAATTGAACGTTTACATCGGCTTTTATAATACAATATTTAGCCAAGTTTTGTTTATACTAGATCAAATAATAAAACTATAATCATGATTGAATATTATATATTTGAAATACCTATTTAGACTCGATTCATTTAATTATTTCGGACTAAAATTTCCCCTGTTAAGAAGCCATTTATATTAGACAACATTTAGCTTTACATCAATGTATAGATGAAGCAGGTACTTTACAAAATAGCTCGAATACACATTCTTATATATTCAGATGTCTAGCAGCCTATAAATATTGTAAATCAAAATAAATTACATTTATAAACAAGACATAGTATCTGTCGACAATAATCTAAGAAAATCCATTAATCTATATTACACGTTAAACTTTTATTGGTTCTCAGTTTCACAATAAAATATTTTACTAGAGAAAACGATCTTAAATCTAAATTTATTAACACTCATTAAACGAATAGTTTAAGTTTTGATAGGCTATTTTGTTTATTTATTCATATTTAGTTTGTTTTATTTACAAGGAAGAAATAATACGCGTATAATATAACAATTATATCGTGAGCAATGTCTTAATAACTAACCAAGCTGTCATCTCAATGCGTACATGGCACCCGTTAATACCGTAATGGAATTTTATTCTGTAACAAAGACATTAATATTAATTAATTATTAGTGATGAATATATGAAAACTAAAGACTAACAAAGAGGTAAACAAGTGAGAATTACTCTGAAAAAAACCCTTATAATCTATTATTTACGTTCGTTTGTAAAACAGGCTTAGAATTCCACTTGACATACATACATATTTGGCACCAGCAGAATACTATTCTCAGTGGAGCATTTTTCACAGAAATAAAATATAATGGTTTGGTTGTTTAGTCTTGGTAGGCTCATAGAATAAAAAGATTAAAATAATATCTTCCAACAACGTGGTCATATCATAATAAAATGATTCAATGTAGCTATTCGTTATCCGATGTTCTACTATTATAATATTGGAGTTTGCAAGCAAGTGTGAATCGATATCTATTGACCTAGCTCGACCTTTCATAAGCCACATTTTTCGTTTTCCGTTGAGATTGTTTGAATTCAAACGCGAGTTTGTTATACATAAAAAGATTAAAATAATCTTATTCCTATCTTAAGGTGTCTTTCCACTCCACATATACCAACCACACTGAACTATTATTACAATTATATCTATCTTCACTAGCACACACACTAGCACACTAGCTTGAATGTACAGTACTATGAAAATAAGGACGGTGAAAAAGGCATGGATAGAAATTTAAATTTATTTGAATAGTATTGAGGACGCGTTTAGGAGCGACTATATAAAAACAATTCAGCGTGGCTTATGTATGTGCGCACCGTGGGAAGCTACTCTTAAATGAAGCAGTAGGAATATTTAACAGGTTTGCAAATTAGTTATACGATGCGTCAAGATTGCTGACAGGGTAATATACAAACTGTGACTGATGATTAATGCCACAAAGCATTCTATGAAAGGACTACTTGCTAGCTGTTAATCCTTAGAATACAATTAAATATCTAAACCAACAGATATTACTTAGATACTATAATTTGTTAGGTTAATGATCGAATTGTTCCATCAATTTATTTATTCATTTTTTTTATATTTTACAACAGTAAGCGCGGCCTGTGGCCAACACACTACAAAACAATAAAAATATAAAATCGATAAAAAATGTACAATGTGTTGTGGTTATTTAAGGTTACTACATAGTGCATCAGAAATATAAACAATACGACTTATAAAATAAACACATTAACTAAATAAGAATAAATAAATCAAAGTGAAAATATTGACAAGAGAAAAATCACAAGAAAAATAAAAAGAAAAGAAAAATCACACCAACAACTTTAATTTTTTTTACACTGGCTCGAAATAGTGACTACAGAGTACCTGATGGTAAGTACAGTGTAGTCCAAAAACGAAAGCGACTATCAAAGGAAGAAAATCCATTGATAGTCTACATCGTCATGTCGGACCACATATACCACGACTGAAGGTCTCTAGGTATATGAGCTACTGGATATACACAAGCTGATCCCGAAATGCAACAAGCCGAAACTAGTCACTATGACGGGCTTTACACCAATGTACTGTGGTCACGATCCAGACGGGCACCGACGCCCTACCACCTCGCAAACTACTGTGTGTCGCTGAACCGCCCGTTGATTTTCCTTTTAAACACCAGAAAACTGTCTGCAAACACATTGATAGCACTCTCCAAATCGTTAAAGCTGCAAGATAACCTACAAATCGGCAAATTATAGCCCAGGGATGTCCGAGCATAGAGCAATATAATTATTATACTCATGATACTACTTACATATACCTAATAATATAGTATAAAAAAATTGACTACGCAATGTTCATCAAAACTTTTTCAAGTATTATAATTTGATTACTGCAAATGTTATATCCAATTGGAGACATACAAATTAAAATATGATTGATTCAGTGGAAATCAGCTTCACGAATGTCAGAACAGAATTTTATAGGCCGAAAATTGATTACTACGCAACATGTCACAGAGCCCAACTTACCTGCAGCGCAGTAGTAGAGAATATATGAACTATATCCTTTCTTGTGCAAGCAGTTCACTTCAGTACAGAATTATATTATTATTTGATTACTCCTATATTAAGCATGACCAATCCTATCAAAAAACAAACAAAATATAGTAAGTATTGGTCCTATTTCACCCAAGTATTTGACTAAAGAATTTGCTGATAACTGACAAACACGAAATAAGTAAACATTTAGTCTAACACAGTAAAATTTCGGTTTTTCAAGGCTACGTTTGTAATTGCTAAAGGCCATGACAGGGCCTTAATTCCGCTTTGTAACATTTAACTTTATTATTAAAAAAAGGTTTTTATAAAAGTTGTATATTACTTCAACTTAGAGAAACCAGTAGGGTTTATTTTATGAGCGTGTCGTAACTGGCACGTTATGTAGTATGCATACATATAAAACAAATTATACACGAAAAGTTGTATAAAAGTTCAATCACTACAAATGATCGAAGTTAAATAAAGTTTTTTTATTATGTCTGACATATTAAGTAACTGTACTTATTTACAAACAGAGATCATACATACTATTAATTGTGAGTTTCAAAGAATTAGTGGCAAGCATTTCCTGTTTTCATAAACGTTTCAACCTTTCTAACTATAGATTTTCTTGTAGATAGAGTATATATAACTCTAAACGTAGAATAATGTATAATTAAAATATATTAATACGTGTTCAAAACAATATTTGAAATAAAAAATATAGGTGCTTCATCCATCATTGTCAGCCCATTTTAGTCCACATCTGGGCATAGAGCATAGTGAAACTGTTTTTTTTTACTGGCTGCTGTAAAAGTACGATGTACTTTAAATAAAAGATTTAATAATTAGTAATCCATTTTAATGTCTTATATCTTAGTTACCACTCATGACATGTCGTTTTCATAGAAACGTCTCGTGTGACGTACATACTGTCACAGCTGCCTGGGATCTGATGGAAAGTGCAGTACAGTCCAAAAACGGTATAGACTACCAAGGGACGAGAATCAATTGACAGTTGCCGTTGTCATGGCGGTCCTCATATACCACGAGTGAAGGTCTCCAAGTTTATGAATAACGGGAGGTATGCAGACTGATCCTAAAATACGCAGGCTGAGTCACTATACGATCTTTACACTTATGTACTGTTATCATGACCCAATTGGGGAGTTTGCCCATCATCAAAAATCAATTATTTATATCAGCACATCACTTATCGTGCAACAATTTTTCAGGCGGTAGTATTTCGTGTAGCGAAAGGTCCTTTCATTGAAGATTTCCATCAGTGCGTTACGCACGGCTTCTACACGGAACGATGGCAAGAGCAAGCTTACACGACGTTATCTTTGGTGTTCATGTTCATTCTGCCTCTGGTTATACTGGTATCGACGTACGTTTCCACTGTGAGAACGATAGCACGTAAGTAATTGTATAATTGGATTCAAATTCAAGTAATCATTAAGCACATTTTCTGCATTCAATTTATATTAGAAAATAAAATCAATTGTTTCAGTCAAATATTCCTTTTATTTTACGGGCTAATTCGTTTATAAAAATATAATTAATTTCTTGATAAAAATCTCGGACAAATCACAACGTTCTGCTTAGAACATTTACTTAGTGATTTCTTGAGTTGAACCATTCAATGTGATAGCAAATGAAGAAACGAAAGCAATATCTTAGCCTATCCATGAAGCATAATTTACGACTAGCCTATCTCTAAAGTTAGATTGCGACCTGGAATATTGCCAGGGTATGTATTGGAAAAACTTGCTCATATATAACAATTACTGCCGAGTACTTATATTAAAGCTATGTAAGACATTTGATAAATGAATTCGTGATATAATAAAAAAATATATATTATAGTCGTTTATTTTTTTGGTGCTGGTCTCTAGGTACATGAGTTACTGAGTCATGACCACAGTATACAAGTGTAAAAACCGTTATAGTGACTCGCTTTCGCCTGTCGCGTTTCGGGATCTGCTTGTGTATATCTATTAACTCATCTACCTAGAGACCTTTAGTCGAGATATATGTGGTCCGACATGACGACGGTGACTATCAATGGATTTTGATCCTTTGATGGTCGCTTTTGTTTTTGGACTACACTGTACTTACCATCAGGTGCATTATAGTTGCTATATCGAACCAGTGTAAAAAAAACGTATTAGACTCCAAGACATTTGATATAAAGTTTAATTTAAAATTTTGTGATTTAAACCCTGTTAATTATCGATTTATGTTTGACAGAAAGTGAAAAAGTATTTAAACCAGAAATAACAAGACAAGAGAAGTTTTTCACTCCGGATATTAACAGACGAAGATTGATAGATCGAGCTAAAATGAAATCACTGAGAATGTCCGTAGTCATTGTGGCCGCTTTCATGGTGTGGTGGACTCCATATTACGTTATGATGATAATTTTCACATTCCTTAATCCTGATAAAGATGTGAGTGGTTTTTTATATTGGATTATATTATAGGTATACTTTATGTATACTTTTCAATCAAATGAAAGCTCTTAAATACTCGCTTTTTGAAGTCATTATGTATACGTTATTCATCTTTTTATAAATATGTTCCGTTATTTTTTATACTTTCATGGGAAAATGTATGCTGCCATTTGTGATTTAATACATCTCCGTTTAAAAAAAATAAAGTATTCATTTGATGTTTACATGTTATATGAGTATATTCTTCAAAGATGTGATTAAATTAAGGACGTAAAGATTTAAGCGTGGGTGTACTTGAGCCAACTGAAGTACATTGAATTTGTAATTTGTATAATCGTGAAGAGCATTCTTACTTTACCGATCATCTACATCTGTATCATTCTCAGTGCATAAATGTCACTGTTTAAATTTAACTAGTTTTTTTTTATAAGAATTCCATCGCTGAATGTCCTAAGCTTCATAATACAAACGAATATATAGAATCACCGCATTTATTGAAACAATATTTCAATTCCAGTCCCACATATGTTACCGTATGGATTAACTGTAATATCTAGCAGAAATATGATTTAGCACCAAATGGTTACTATTTTACGGCAAGATATTAAAATGAGAATAAACATATTTTATATTATGAATATTAAATAAATATCACAATAAACTCAAAATAAGCAATTCCGATGAATGCTCGTAAAATGATATGCTCGTAATATATCCTTCGTCGATATTTGATGAAAATGTTTCGAGACATACGTAATTTGTCATTTTTATGTATAGGGATAGCTGCCAAACGATTAAAAACAATAAAAGCCGGCAATAAAACGTTAGAATTACGATAGTGAGTTAAACTGAACGATCTTCTGTCGTTCAAAACTAAAGATATATGAATATATCGAATATTTTAACAATATTAATGTTATTTAAAGAACTGTAAAAATAAAACTGTATGACACACTAAATTATATCAACGTGGTATTATAAAATGTTTTTTCTAATATATGAATGGTCATTTATTATTGTTATCAATCAAATTTCCTCAGTTAGCTCACTCTAGAATGTATAAGAATAAATATAGAGTATTACACACTACGTATGTGTATTGTGATATAACTAAAACGTCAAATAGTCGCTCCGTTTTTATTACAGATAGGTTTGCGCTTGACTTAAATCTTATCCAATAAAAAGTGATGATTTAGGCGATGGTGGAGCGTGCTCATTTGACAAATACCAATTCAGTAAATTTATTACAACTGACTAGACGCCGTGCGGATTTACACCTACATGTGATTGATGCTCCAGGACCGCACATGAAGCGATTCGCCTATTTTTTTTTTTGCTGCGAATAACCAAAAATGGAAGTCGCTTCCTGCGTCCGTTTTTTCAAAAATGACGTGGGAATCTTCAAACGATGAGTGAATCGGTATTAGTTGGGTGAGCGCGCTCTATCATCAGCCTCATTATCACTACGCGGGCCGGGATAAGTTATATACTTATGCCGTTGCTTAAAGGCGCCCTCGTAGGCGAGATAATTTCATAATAAAAGATTGCGATTTGATAAATTAAATATTATTTTGTTGCAGCAAAGTGAAGACTTATTATCTGGAATTTTTTTCTTTGGAATGTCTAATAGTCTAGTCAATCCCGTTATTTATGGTGCATTTCATTTATGGCCAAAGAAGAAACGCTCGCATCGAAATAGTGACAGGTAATTATTTTAAACGCATCATTTTAAGGATTTTTTTTTAGGATTGATATATATTTTCCACAATTTGTCAACATCAAAAGTAGTTTTCCTTTAATGTACAATTCATTATTTAGTGTAATATACTAAAAACTAAGTAAATTTGTTTTCTGGTTTACCAGCTGTACTTTATTCTAGAAAATGTGGAACTGGGCAGATTTTTGGTTGAAGGTGACTGGAGTGGTATAGGGAATATCTATTAACTAGCTATTTATCAAACAACACAGGGTATGAGATTTATAGATACAACTTTAATTTGGCTTAGACTTTACTCAAATATTACAAATTAAATAATAGTTATATATAATTGTTGGTTCAAGTGCCTAAAACAGAGAAAATACTCGAACACGGTACGCAGACAACTTAGTTCCTCCTGTCGCTCTATAGTAGGCCCGCATGACGTTTTGATTAAAAGTTTTTGACTATATCATGCGGCGCACTACTCTATCAGTATTGGGGTCCTCAAGTATAGGACTAGGTCCAGTTATAATTACGCTATATTCCTTTCGAGTTGAGCAGAGACACATTAACGGCTGTATCCACTTACAAATACAAATATATACAATAATATATTACAAATTATGTTATTCAATACCCTGCCCTGAGAACGGTGATCTGCCGCGATATTAGTCACCTTGAGCATGACATGTACGCGCAAAGTGGATATATCCACTAATATATTTATACTCAACTTAAAAGCGACAGCGCGACGATATGTATAATTAATTAATATCAAAGTATTTGGTAAGTTACCAGATCTCTCAACTTGGTTTTGACTCTGTAAATACTTTGAGTATATTCAAGTTCCTTTTATGTATTTAGTTTTTGTCAAAGACAAATTTATATCCTAAACAAAGTCTAAGCTATGTCAAAGTACCGTCTATGAAACTCAGTCATATTATTAAAGCTACAATAAAATTCTTATCTGTGTGCAACACTTGGATGTTTTTCGTTGAGTTTTTTATACTCATAATGTTGAGCGATCATATACTTTTGCGAAAATCTTGGTGTATTATCTCCTCCCATCATTTTGCGAAAGAAACTTTTGGACTAACAAATTACAAAGATTTTCTTGGTATTATAACCTTAACTTCCAACGTTAACTTATATCTTGTTTACAACATGTAAATTCCATTTATTTTTTCTATATTGCCGACATCCCGTTATGCATACTTGATATGATACAATAATACATTGAAGTTTTTAAATAGTAATTTGCATTTGGCAATTAGGAAATACGGTAATCAAAAATTATCTTATGCATTTCGTGGAAGTTGCTACAAAATTATTAATACAACATTATTTAATTGAACACGTACCTAATCTTCATTAAAATATATATAAATATATAAGACATAAACAAAATAAATTATAAATGCGACTATATTTAAAGTGTTGACTACTTGCACACAAGAAAAGCAAATAAAAAAGACAAGCAACACTAGGACAGGAACAGCAACAAAAAGAAATATACTAAAATATTTTGCAAAAAAAAAAAATAAGAAAAAAAAACTAATGAACAATACATTATTCCACAATCGTCTCGAATAAAATCTTTTCGAGTTTCAAAATGTATAGAGACAGAAGTAAAATAAGATTGTAATACTCATAATTATTAAATAAAATGTCTACGAGAATTAACAATTTTCATCAAGAATAGAAATAACGTTAAACTACTCCACAACTTTTGTTATTCTCTTCTTTTTATTGGGCTAAAATTATTTTCCAATGTTCTGTCCATGTTTTATTTATTGGGGACTTGATTGCTTACTAGTTTCAGTTGAATTTAGTATCAAAAGAAAGCAATTATAATATAATATTGGAAAACCTTAGGGATGCCTTAGAGACTCACAAAACTGACCTTTGCGACATTTCTTGCTGGTACCTATAATATTTCTTAAGCTTTTTGTGGACATTTTTTTGCTTATTACTATTTTGGTGATATTATATAATAGCACCTAATTTAATCATCGATTCTATTGAATATGATTCGGATTATTACAAAGAATACAACTAAAATAAGGAATATTAATACGGCTAGAAAATATCACTTTTTTTTTTAGTTTTCTTGGTTGGTATTTTTTTGTTAAGTCAAAATTTACTGGGATCTTTAATTTTATTTTTCTTTTTATAACTACATTAAACGTTTAAAATAAATAATTTAATGACCTACATTACAGTAGCCAGCATTGTATCTCAACATCGCAAAAATTGTCTTTTGTTGTAAAAAATAAAGTAAGAGAATTAATGTAATCATGACTAATAATAAAATAGGGGTAACTAAGTTCCGAATTATTCTCAATGTTCTAACTGAAATCTTTGGTTTTCTATATGTATATATCAAAGATAATTCTATACCAGTGAGTAATATCAAAATGAAGGGTTTTTGTTTTCATTTTTTTTAACCTAAATGAGAAATAGAAGAAATGGTTAAACTTTATTTAAATTAAATAGATACATATATTTTTAAATCACCAATAATTTAAATTTTCCATCGTTAAGGAAAGCAAGATATACCTAAAATGGATACAACGATACTCTAATAGTCGCTCTTTTCAAACTATTGTTCAATTCGTACAAATTATTAAATTGAATGTTCTCTGAAAAAATATGTATATTGTAGCGCATCTTTATCGGTAAAAAATCAACTTTCGTCCTCAAGTCATTGAGACTGTCGTATAAATTTGGGAAAATGTAGTTTGGAGAGGTAGGGTTCGCTAGGCAGGGTTTATTTGAAAGGATGGCGAATATAATGCTGCGATGAAAAACTTATTATAAGGGTTAGCTTCGACGATTTATAAAAAGAGTTTATTTGAATAGAGGAAGGTAAAAGAATATCATATCACTAAATCTTAAAGATTACTACCTATTTTTAGTTATAAGTAAAAATTGCAGGATCATATTTAAAAAAATCTCAATCAAAAAATGATCTTATTAAACATTGCAGGATCTTATTCAAATTATGAATTTTTGTTAGTTATTTGAAACCATGGTAATTAAAACAATACTTATTATATAGCACCTATTACACAAGAATGTCCTCAGCAACAAAATCTTAAAAATGATTTTATCGTAGTAATCACTAACTGTCTCTATCACTACTTAACGTTAAGTATTTACCAACAATAATAATAATAATAGTAATTTTGTAACAGTTACCAAACTATCGACCACTAGTAATAGATAAATAGATAGAAAATTGGATTTCATAAAAAATACTATAAATACTTTATTGAAGTAAAAAAAAAAGAAACCGTCTACAGTAAAAATGCAAATTATCGCTTACTATTTACATCTTGCGTTTACGTCTTTCTGAACACGCTCAACATGATTATCTAAAATATGTTTTCTATAAACGCACAAAACGATAAAGTAACGGATAATAGAAGGTGATTTGGTTTTATTATTAACATTTTAAGGGGCTAGTTCGATTTTACGATTTGCCCTTCCATAACTATTAGACATAATTTGGGAATAATAGATAAAATATATTGCACTATCGGATAAGCGACCGTCCAGCCTGAATATAAAGCCGTTAAGCCTACGTTGAAATTATGTTGCTAAAAGTGAGTAACGTTAGCGAAATTTCGGAGTTACTAGAAAACTTGACCTCGCGTAAATCAGTGCCACCTTTTAGACTAATCCACGATGTGGGGCTGAAAGCCTTAGATTAAAAGTTGATCCTCAAATAGACATGTTTTATGTTTGATCTAATTTCACCTTTTCCTAAATATATTAGTGCTGTAATGTTTTTTATTCGAAACTACTGTCATTACATTACACATTACACAGTTTTTTTTAACCCGGGGGTAACACCGGGCTGTATCGCCGACCCAGGCCTGGAAAACTAAATTTATCCGGACGCCGTTGTCCGACGTTTTATAAAAACATTAAATGATTTCTCTACAGTCATTTTTTATGGCAATTTAGGATAATATATTATTTATATTAATTTAAACTCACACCTTTTGTACATAATAAATATTTTATCAGGGCTTTTATGTGAAAAACATTCTTTTAATTCTTGAACAATTTGGTACCTTTTCACCTATAAACACCGATAAAATATTTATAAGGGGTAAAGTGTGAGCATCTCAGTATTCAAGTATTATATATATATATATATATATATTAAAAGTGTTTTATTTTAACAGAGAATCCGGTGGACATCAAGCATCGTTACTCCGTCGCGGTGACAACAACACTTCCTCAGTTCGTCTGACCACAATCAGGTCAATAAGATGCTCAGCAAAATGCTCCAATGGACAAAACAATGGGCATAATGTTAGCATCTTATAGAATACTTGAGAAGTTAGGATATCGATGGTGACGGCCTGGGAAGAGAATTTTGTGGATAGTGAAGCACATAAACAAATAAGCTGTGCTTTTTGTGAGAAAATAATACTTTTACGGAATGACCTTGAGTTTACAAATAAGACGTGAAAGAAATCTAAGTGTACTCTACTTTCCACACATCGTTAATAGATTTTTTCTATATTTACTCAACTTTAAATTGGTCAAATTAATTGTAATTTTGTTGTATGAATAATTTTATTTTGATTGTATGTGTTTGAGAGCTTACTTCACTGTAATATTTGTTAATTTTGTTTTTATAATATGTAGTTATTATGCATTGAAATATTTTTGTCACATATGGCACGACATTTTTTGAAATCGAGAGCTATAAAAGTAATCCCATATCGATCTATTTTAAATGTCAGTGGCTGAATGCTTCAAATATATTAGCGAGTATTCAGTAAATAATCAAATTTTATACTTGCCGTTAATCAAAATTGAGCTATGACCGAATACGGCCAACGAAAATTAAATTAATTAAAATTATAAAATAAATCCAAGACTCGGAAATATCATATCATCCAAAAACAGATGTACCTTATTTTAGCAGTGTAAAATTTTTACATTAACTCGACGTAGTGACTGCAGAGTACCTGATAGTAAGTACAGTGTAGTCCAAAAATGAAAGCGACCATCAAATTAATGAATATCCATTGATAATCTCCGTCGTCATGTCGGTCCACATATACGAATGAAGGTCTCTAGGTTACTGGTTATACACAAGCTGATCCCGAAACGCGACAAGCTAAAGCGAGTCACTGTGACGGTCTTTTTTGTGTACACAAAAAAAAACAAACCATCAATACCAATAATTGTAATTCAAAACCATCTAGGTAATATATATGTAAGAATATATTATCACAGAAAATATTTAAATTTGATATTAAGTAATTCTTTAGTTCATGTGCATTTTTTAGCATTGCATAGTTCATTTACAACACAAGTGCATGTATATCAAGTTTGATAACCGTATATTTCAATATGATTTATTTTCTTAAGTATAATAAACTTTAGTGTTCCGTCCCGACCGTTTTTCAAACCATTATGATTGAGTCTGATTTTGACGTAAGGGGTATTCATATAAAATTACTTATAATTAATATAATATCTTATAAATACTTTTGATTTAGTGTTAATTATATATAAATAATTTAATATTATAGATCAATATAAGAACATTTAAAATAATTACCTACAAACTCACAATACTGCTTATATTCTGCGTCTATAATAGTTCATTTCATTTTCTATTTCTATTAAATATAAAAAAAATTCAGGGTATTTTTTAAATACAAATATATTACAGTAAAGTAAACACGGTTTTGTTTTATACATAAATTGTTTATACAATATTTTGTTATTAAGGATTTGTTAAAATATATGTAATATTGTATTAATGATATTGTAAGCAAGAACGAGGAAATAAATTTAAACGTTAAATAACTTGTCTAGTCACATTCATTATATTTGCTAATAGTTATAACTTAGTAAACTAATGAAGCTTTATTTGCTACTATAAGATTGTAAGTTAGGCTTTTTTATATATTTTTATTCCAAACTTCAGGTAGATATGAAATATAATAAAATTAGTACTTATCCTGATTAAACTTTGATAGAAAGACTTTGTTTCATTTTATCTTTGTATAATCATGCCTATTCCCTATTATGGTATGCAGAAAGAATGGAATTCGCTTCCTCTAACTTTGTAAACTTCTTTTAAAATGATTTTTAACTTTCTTTTACGAGTATTTATGTATTTATACTTTTATACCCATTTATACTTTATTTATTTATTTAATTTCCTAATAAATCTTGGATTACGCATATATTTTTTAATAAGTTTATGAAATGCGTATGATTTTATTATTCATTTTACCTAAAATATTTATAGAGTTTTTCCTGTTCCGAGCTGGTAGGAAGTTTTTTATGACGTGGGTAAAATGCGTTTAGTTTTCGTTACCTCGTGTGTAAAAATTATATAGTTCTGAGCATAAATTGTAAAATTATATGGTTTGTAGCATAAATTAATCAGACCTATACAGTACATTTCAATGCACCGTACTCTTTTGAAGCAGGAGCAAAGAAATTAATAAAAAACCCTATTACAGATCGCACTTTTTGTATATTTTATATTTTATGACACCATCATTTTCTCATGTGACACATTCCAAATTCATCGTAATATGAAATGTAAATTGGCGTTTTTCGTACTGGCCACTTTAATCACAAATTTCTCCTCTTTGGTAAGGAATTCCAAATTCAAATTTGTACAGCTATAGACTCATGTATTTGTGCTTCGATGATCGTCATTCATTTGTTTTTTTCTTCTGTTTTTTTCTGTTTGCGTCATTCATTTTACAAAATGGAAAACTTAAAATATCGCATTATTTACGAGTACGAGTTCCGCCGTGGCACTAGTGCTGCGGAAACAACTCGAAGGGTGAATGATGTGTATGGCGGTCGTGTTCCAAAAGAAAACACAGTTCGTTTTTGGTTCCAACGTTTTCGTTCTGGAAATTTCGACCTGCAGAACAAGCCCCGTGGACGGCCTGAGACTCAAGTTGATAATGAAGAGTTAAAGGCTATTGTGGAAGCGCATCCATCGCAAACCACGTCCGAGTTAGCTGCAGGCTGCGATGTTAGTGATAAAACTGTTTTAATTCACTTGAAGCAAATTGGGAAGATTAAAAAGCTTGAAAGGTGGGTACCTCACGAATTGACTGAAGCAAACCGGCAAACGCGCGTCGACTGCTGCGTTACATTACTAAACCGGCACAATAATGAAGGTATTTTAAACCGAATCATTACCTGTGATGAAAAATGGGTTCTTTACGATAATCGGAAGCGCTCAGCGCAATGGTTGGATCCTGGCCAGCCAGCCAAATCCTGCCCCAAGCGAAAATTAACCCCAAAAAAGTTACTTGTAAGCGTTTGGTGGACTAGTGCCGGTATTATTCATTACAGTTTTCTTAAATCTGGCCAGACTATTACGGCTGATGTCTATTATCAGCAATTGCAAACCATGATGGAAAAGCTAGCGGCTAAACAACCTAGGCTGGTCAATCGCTCCACGCCACTGCTGCTTCACGACAACGCTAGACCACACACTGCGCAACAGACGGCTACTAAATTAGAAGAGCTTCAATTGGAAAGTCTAAGACATTCTCCGTACTCCCCGGACCTTGCTCCAACAGATTACCATTTTTTTCGAAATTTGGATAACTTCTTGCAAGGGAAAAAATTCAACTCCGATGGGGCAGTCCAAATCGCCTTCAAAGATTTTATTGATTCCCGTCCGACTGGTTTTTTTAGTAAAGGGATCAATGAACTACCTATGAGATGGCAAAAGTGCATAGAAAATAATGGTTCATACTTTGATTAATTAAATATATTATATTAAAAAATATTCGACTTTTTGTTCCTCCCATACAAAACGCCAATTTCATATGTAAGGACCTAATATTTTTATTTCTGTGCAAGAAATTATGCAATTTAAATGTAAAAATCAAATAGATATACGAACTATAAAGAAACCACACGTATGCGTCAAAAGTATAACCAAAAATATGTTTTCAAATATATTTTATTTACACTGTCTCGACAAAAGATTTCCTTTAATAGCTTTCGCTTTCGTTGTTGGACTGCACTGTACTTACCATCAGGTGCACTGTAGTCAATTTGTCGAGGCAGTGTAAAAAAACGTGGGACGACTGATTTAGCTCCAAACTGGATTTCATTGTATGAGATTTTTTTTATTGACAGTCGATTTTAGGACTACATCACACCTAACGTTGGGTGTGATGCCAGTATTAAAAAAATAATTGTGTAGGTATATGTATTTACACATAATGAGAAATACAGCTAAAATAGAAAATATGTAAAAAATATTCATTTAGGTGAAGTCAGACTGCGTCCGTTAGTTATAACACGCGAGATTTATATCAGGGGTTTCTAAACTTTGAGAGCAATGCACTCATTAAATCCTAATAATTTTATGAAACCCTATAATG
Source organism: Automeris io (assembly GCA_036320925.1). NCBI lineage: Eukaryota > Metazoa > Arthropoda > Insecta > Lepidoptera > Saturniidae > Automeris > Automeris io. The sequence goes on along the minus strand of JAUDJH010000021.1, from coordinate 4,781,985 downwards.
ACTATAAGATAATGACATTGCACCTCATTTTACGACCACATTGCCTCGTCCGCTCATAGACAACGAATGTTTGCCAATTACATAAAAATAATGTTTTTGCATTACACTCCAAATTAAAAATTATTTAATAGAGCCGTACATCGAGACCTGACCTTTAGGTTACGCGGAATCCACATCAAGAATCGCTGATCTATATCGTCGGGTGAAAGGCTATATGGCTTAAGCGACATTTTTTGGTGATACAGTAATATATGTATATTTGGAGTCGGTAAAAAAACGCTGATTCCGAAAATAAATATGTTACTATATCACCAAAAAAATGTCGCTTAAACCAAATAGCCTTTCACCCGACGATATTATCTTTTGTTAAATCGCTTTTCAAAACATTTACAGCGTTTTTTATTCTGATTCAGTACAATGACTCCGCTGTACCTGATAATACTTAATGTATGTATCAAAAACGATCCCTCAGGATTCCATGAGAGCACTAATTTTTAGCGATAAAGCTTCTGCGCAGATCTGTAAAGGAGGTATTTTAGATAACATCCAACAAAATGTAGTATACCCAGCAAATATACAAAAATAGAACGAACGTTAGCGTGTATAAATCTAATTATAAATATTTTGTTTCTAAAATATTCTAATGTTATTCTCTTGTAAGCATTGATCTAAAAATTAGCAGCTTGTAAGTACAATTAATGTTGTAAAATTATAATATATAATTTTTGATGGCATTAACTTACAAGTCATTAGTAATTACGAATCGAAATTTAGAAAAGTTTTGTTTTAAGGGCAATACTATTCAATGAATAGTTGCTTATTCCAAAAGATTTGCCACCTAGCCCGGATCCCCTTTGTGATATAGTGATATCTGAAGCAGAGCCCGAAAATGAATAAAAAAATGTGAATGCAAGTGTGAGATGTGATTGTGTGTGTTATACTGTATCATCTGAAGAAGAAGATAACAGAATTCGGACATATCCATATGTGTTAGGGTAGACACCGAAATACGACTAGGTGAGGTGAGTCACTGTAATGGTCTTTGCACCAATATACCTTCATTGTACATATCTATATAAGAAACAAGGTCAATCTTTTTTATATCTTGATATGTATTTTTTTTTAATAATTTAGATGTATTAAAATATTTCAAAAGCGTCAATTTAAAAAGTACAGAGATTACATAATGAACAAAATGTCGAAAAAAGAAAAAATGAAATAATATTAACGTACGAATAATGAATTAATGTAAATATGATCACACCAACTTGACACAAAGGACGTTGCTTATTACAAACTCTAATTGACCGTGTTGCGGCAGTTGTGCCCGGCAGAAAAACAGATTAGAAGGGTTGTACATTACGCCAGTTCTCATGAAAATTTTATGAACCTAATTTAGGAAAACTTTGCCGGTAGGTACTTTCATATGGAAACATAATTGAAACTTGAAACATATGTCCAGTACGACTTTTTTTATTTACTCTCAATTATTTTTTTCTTACTCCAAACCGCTGTCAGAAACAATTCATTTGTAAGTAGGTAAGTACGGTATAAATGAGCTATGCTTAAAAAAGAAATGCAAAATAATAGAAAAAGTATTATAAGTCTGACTGTATAAATAAACAGATAAGATGTTCTTTGTCTGTTTTATTATTTGGCACCTTTCACATACAGTGCCATTTACAGCTGACATGACAGGGAGGAATGAAATGGAGATCATTTCATCTCGATATATTGTTTTCAGGCACCTGAATGATGGAATAAGAAATAGGGCAAAATTTTACGTACCTCATTCTTGTATTTTTTGCTTATTAGTGCGGTTACGCATTACTTCCAAACTAAATCCTTAAAAATACAGAATTATAAAACTGGGATCGATTTCAAACGTTGCTTTACGCACTTGCTTTCGATTTCAATACATCAAATTACAGATCTAAGACACAATTCACAATTCAGAAACAATTAAAAAAATAAAACATGAATTTACTTAAATTAATATCAAAATAATTTTAAAAAATCTTAAATCTATATGGATGCGGCGCCGAATCACATTATAGTTTTCCATATCCCACCGTCCGAGTCATTTCTCGGATACAATTCGGATTTGGTCTTACAATATCCTAATTGGAATTAGAGAATAACTGATGACGGAAAGAAATCGGATGAAGGAGCGAATGAATGATGGATGAAGTGGGTAAGCTAGCAAATAAATTGTTATATGGCTACTTTGGAACGTCTTTCACGGATTCGGATCGGATACAGTCTGTGAACCACCTTACGCGTTTCATATTTCGTTAATATTGTCCAAGTTTTACTTATTTTTCTGATGCCTAAAGCCTTAATACAAAAATCTATTTTTCATATTAGAAAATAATTTTCAAATAACCTATATTGTTATTCGTAATTTTTCCATGATCAAACAATAAAGAATTTTTTAATATTATAGTCTATCAATGATTAAACAAAATAATATTATAACCTACTTATTAATCGTTATAAGTTATGAATAGATACCCCTCATAGAGAGGAAGCCTTAATAAATCTGTTTGCTGCCCGGGCGACTGGACGAATTTGGTTTCCCAGGCCTGGGTGGAGTGATTAAAAGAACACCCCGGAGGTTTTTATTCAGTAGGAGTTTGACATACCGGAATCGCTGCACTCAGAGCAACCCCGATTGTCCTATATAGACTTTCCCCAGAGTACCCATAAAAAAGATATAAACCGACAATTGTCAGAAATGAAAAAAATCCCTAGTCGTACAAGAGGCACCAACATAACCCAGCGGATTAGCAAGTTGAAGTGGCAGTAGGCAGGACACATAGCTTATAGAGAGAATGGCCAATGGGGCAGAAAACAAAAGAAAAATAGGCAGGGCCACAGTAGATGCAGGCCGCTTCCGAGCAGTTACTCTAATAAACATTAAGGAAACCCTAAGTCCAGCAGTGGAAGTACTACGGCTGATATGATGAATTCTAATCAATTCTATTATACAGATGTCTGATTTTATTGATATCCAGACACGTAGCAAACTAAAAATATTATAAAATTACTTTAATTTATATATCTTGCATTACTTGTACATTTTTTTGTATCCCGGGGGAAAATCCTGCATAGGACCATCAGGGACACTGTGAGGGCAGCGATCCCGATGTGTCAGACTTTTACTGACTAAAAACCCCCGGGGTGCCTCTCTGATTGCTCCACCCGGGCCTGGGAAACCAAATTCGTCCAAACGTCCAGGGAACAAAAGGCCTTGTTGAGGCTACCTCTCTGGGAGGGGTAGGAGTACCACCCACCCCAAAACCTCTCTCTCAGGCGGGGCGCCGGACACCGTACACCGCCTCCCTCTTATCCGGGCAGCACACTCCCTTAAGTCTACTGCCCGGCTATTGACACTGGGGTATGTCATGCTCGCTCTGGGCGTCGAGTGGTGTGTATGTATACATGTACATCAGTTTAACCCTTTCGCTACTATCGATGACATTAGTCACCGGCTGAAAAACACCACTAATACACGATGGGTAACTATATTTTATTTATCCGTATTTTTCTATTGAAAACTAATGAAAATTGTTTTGAGCCAAAACTTTGGGCCGGAACGCTGAAGATTACGCGTGTTTCATGTGCGCACTTTAAGCACAGAGCTCCGTTTCTTACAAAATACTTTGCAGCGAGGCCTGCCGTTGCGAAAAGTTTTAGATAGGTACTCTTTTTTTATACAAACTCACACTTAACCTTAATCTGATTTGATGGAAAGTAGATATGTTTCCCAACAGATATGGATAATGTCGTAAATGAAATGACCATATTAAATTTAGAATTATCAAAAGTAAATGAGTATTAAACAATTAAAAATTTATATAATGATATGTGAATTTTTTATCAAAATAAATCCATTTATTTCATAAATGTTTTGTAAGTACGATGTCAAAAAATGTGCCAAAATCCGGAAATCGCACAATGCGTGACTACGCTTGACAAAATCCAGAAAGGCAAGAGTTATTTTTAGGACAGGGTAATGTTACGTGTAATTCGGTGGAGCCATTTGTATCAACACGGCAAAATGCTGTTTTAATCCCAAGACCCGCAGCCCCCTTGGTCTATAAAAGTCCTCAACTTGGGGTTTTAACCGGTCCATGTCCAGGATACGTCGGCCGACATTTTGTTTGTGATGCCGAGTGCGGATGATGTAGATTATCCCCAAGAAAATAAATTAAGTGTATAATGATAAAACGTGACACAGGTGGACGGAGTCCTAAAAATTACAATATATGCTGATTATTATCTTATTTAAAAAGTAATGGCCACCTGAGCATCGATGAACGCAACAGACAAATCAAATCAAACTGGAGAGTGGAGACATAACGTAAAAACTGCATGCTGTTTGCCCTAGATGGAGTCACGGACGCAGTACGACATAACTGTTTATGACTGCCATCTATGTCACTAGCCAATAGTATTTTTATTTTTTATGTAACAATTACAGCGCCATCTTTCATTCACACTTCACATTATGTAGAGTCATAGTAGAAACAAAGTGTTTAAAGTTTTTGCAGCGATTTAGTACCTAAATGTTCTTCAAGAGGGCAATAATTTTATTTAATGTTTAACTAGATTGACGGTTTAAAATATGTTACGGTTACCGGTTCTTGTTGTATTATAAATAATAATATATGGTTACACTATTTCCCTTGCAAGTAAAACACAGATATTAAGCAAAACGACATATATATAAACGGTTTACGAAATTTTGGCCCGCATACCTTTACTTTTGGTGATGATCATATCATATACCTTATTGGTTCATTTACATATAAATGAACGTTACAGTAAACAAAGTCTGATTGATTCATAATTCTCTGGTAGATTGATTGTGTTCAAATTTATACTCTTACCTGTTAATTAAAATACTTTTTCTTTTAAAATTGCTGGTAGATTATAAATATCATATACCTACTATATATAATGACACCTGTCACATTTCGGAATCGGTTTATGTATGATGAAAAACTGAGATAGAAAAATATTTTTATCCGTTTAACGACAGATAATCTTTGTATGAGTTTTTCATTATCCAAATTCATGTCAACTATATTTGCCATGTATCTTCAAATAAGTATGTAAACATACAACAAGAAAATATTTTGTATAAAAATTCAAACCCCTGAAAGGTTTTTCAGTCTTCTTTTATTTCTGAATTTTTTTTATCTCGTGAATATGTAGCGCATAAAATATAGCTAAACTGTAAGCGTCCAAGGTTTCACAGACCAGTACTAAATGTATTCATGTTTTATACAGAGTAATTTGTAATATTTTCCTTTTATACACAAATAGGCAGGGATGTCACGGAGCTTCGACTCCGACTCCGATAAGTCGGAACTTCCGATCGTTATTAGGTACACCTTCGGTTCCTGGTTCACTGGAGGATAACGGTTTCTGATATATCCAACACTTTGTGAACAACAGCTTTTATTTGCCCAAGTTAGGTTGTGTTGTGTTGGGTTGTGTTGTGTTGGGTTGTGTTGTGTTGTGTTGTGTTGGCTTGTGTTGTGTTGAGTTGCGTTGGGTTGTGTTGCGTTATGTTGCGTTGCGTTGGGTTGCGTTGCGTTGCGTTGTGTTGTATTGGGTTGTGTTGTGTTGTGTTGGGTTCTGTTGGGTTGTGTTGTGTTGGGTTGTGTTGTGTTGTGTTGTGTTGTGTTGTGTTGTGTTGTGTTGTGTTGGGTTGTGTTGTGTTGTGTTGTGTTGTGTTGGGTTGTGTTGGGTTAGACGTCATGTCCCAGAAGGAGGCCGCAGAGCGAGAGCGGCAGAAGGCCGTTCGAAGAAGACACCGGGGTGCCGGCAACCGCCCCGGCACATCAGTACCACCCGATCGGTCGATCCACGACCGGTTGGCTGATGCCTTTGGGGTCGCGGCCGCTCAGGGTGGGGGCCCTGAACGACTGGTTAGTGACCCTCAAGAAGTAGGCAGAGCATTGTGACGTGCTCTGCCTAAATACAATGAGCAGTGTCGGGGAAGATATCTTCCTCCGAGTTTGTGCCCAGCGGGCGCGGCGCGACGGGGCTGCGGCGAATTGATTACAGGTCCCGCGGTCCCCGTCAATGCGCAGAAGAAGTCACCTTGGGGTTTTTAGTCGGTACAAGTCCGACACACCTCGGTTTCGTGCAACCCCCCGTGCGACCGAGACGGTCCCATGAGGATTTTCCCCAAGTAAAAAAAAAAAAAAAAAAAAAAAAGGGTTGTGTTGGGTTGTATTGTGTTGGGTTGTGTTGACCCAACTTGATATACGCCGGCGATGCGCTTGAGGGAGCGTGCCGCCCAACTTATCCAGGCGAGAGCGCTGTGTGACCCCGGGGGTTTTAGTCGGTGCAAGTCCGACAACCAAAAAACTCCCTGAGGTCCGTCAACAATATCCCCCGGGCTATCAAAAAAAAAAACCTGATATACGCTTGGAAACAGTCTCGATTCTCAACATCTGTCTACACACGAGGGAGATGTAGAGGGAAATGGATTATGCTGTTGTCAATTCAAAAGTTCTGGCTTATACTTTCGAAGACATGTATCAATCCTGCACCATATTAAAATGGGATCAAATTTAAGATATAATAAATAACATATCTTCACGCTATCACGCTATGTGAGCAGACATACGATAGTGGTTTTATCCACTTTGCGCTTAAAAGTCGTGGTCTACGCGACCAGTATAGCTCAGGTAATCGCTTTCTCACAGTACTATGAAAATGTTAATAAGAAACAGCAATTTTTATTGTCTGTGTATTTGTAAATTTATCACTTTCTAATTAAAAAGGTTCACTGAATAATGTTTTTATTTTTCCCTTAATAAAACTATTTTATTCTACCGTCACTTGTGACTGACATTGCCTCCGACTCCGATTCCGACTCCGAATTAGACTCCGGTAAATCAAATTTAAAAACTCCGACTCCGACTTCGGTTCCGATAAAACTGCCTCCGTTACATCCCTACAAATAGGTATAGCTTGACCACACTAAAAAGTGCTATCAGCTTATTTTATGATTACCGAGTTTTACTAAAGTGATAAAGCAACAACTTAATACATAATATATTGACGGACATATAGTTAATTTTGTTAGGGGTTTTTACTGAACAAATTGGTCAAGTTTGTACATGGATGGATATAACCTGGTCATATTATATAGTCTAATTACAATAAAAGTGTGACCACGTGCGATCATAAAAAGTTTATGACGATTATCCTGTAGGGAGCAATTTTGAATAATTATCACGATTAAAATTTGGGCGATACTGATCCAGTATTTAGATGTAGACCTGAACTAGCATAAATGAGGTGAAAGCACAACTGCCCGACTGAATGACCAGAGTACACGAATGTAGTAAATCTCGTCACAGAGGCGTGTTTTTGCTCAGAAGCCCGTCGGAATCAGCTATCAATAAATTGTAACTTTTTAAATGAAATTACATCATATATCATGGAATGTTGATTTAAAAAAAACTTAATATCACGAAGTTAACATAACTTACAGATATGAATAAGAAAGCTGAATAGTTAGCTGAAATATATGTTATACACATATGCAGTGCGAAAGGTCCCTCAAACCTTTTACTGTAAAGATTTTCGTTTCCAGTCCTAAATAAATATTTGAAAGGAATTTTGATGGTGGTAAAACGCTTGCATTAGAGATAAGTAGCTAATGCTTTTTAGTTTTGTCCACATTGAACCGTTTAAATGGCTTTTTAATTTTAAATCGCTTTCATATCTTTTCATACTGATCTCTATTACAAAACCCCTTTTACCCCCTTTTATTAATTCTTTATCTGTAATACACACATATACATAAAAGGGAAAGTCGTTGACTGACTGACTTGGTCGGTACGAGATTTTGGAAACCATAATGCTTAGGGACATTATTTCTGAAGTTATAGCAAAAGACACATACAATTTTTACAGAATATTATTCCAAAAATCTGCTCGCCTAGTACTTGTAATAGTTGCTTGAATAGAAAGGTGGTTTTATTATATAACTAAGTAAAGGTTTTTGTAAAGAATCAAGAATTTCACAATAATTAAATACATAAATATAATTAACACACTCAATATTCATGAGTGAGTGAATTATTCTTTTATTTTAAATTACGTAAAAGTTTTTGTATAATAAAACAAGTCCGTCACGGAAATAACAATGAAGCTTTTTCTTCTAAAATGTTTTAGTAGGCATGTTTTATTAACCATGTATTTTTAATACCCTGTTTTTAAAGAAGGAAAATATATGAATTGCGCAAAGAGAAAGGTCGAGTGGTTTATTCAACAGACTTTTAGAGAATATTGTGTGGAATACTAAGAATACTTAAATAGCCACAAAGACCGGAAATACTTAACATTTTTGGTCGTACTGGGGAGTATTTTATTACATTGTTTGCATGGATGTGGCATTCAAATTTTTTACAACTTTAAATATAATTTTCGGCTTTGCGATAAGGATAGCCATACTATTTCAACATTTTAAATGATTGTCTTTCTTGGATTAGTTGTTACAGTCGTTTAAAACTAAGGCAGGCTGATGTTATAACATATTTACGTTTTGCCTAAATTTCTACCTCAAAATCTCTAATTGTTTAATTACAATTTATTTTTCATTGATTACATTTTAAGATAACTACATAGAAATAAAAAGGTCAAGAATCTCTATTATTACTTTGTAGTACATAGAATCCAGCCATTTACTGAATATTCTGTAATATTATTTTCACGTCAGAACGTATTTTACATCAGTAACACGTACTGTGGTTTCGTTCCGTGAATCACTTCAGGGAAGTTTCGATATTTTTGAATTCATATTTGATTCCTTTAAGACTACTGGTGATTTAGGGCGAAAAGGTGGACTGGAAAATTTACGGAGTTCCGTGCCAAGTTTTACCAATAATTTTTAAACACTCTTCAGGGTCTCCAGTACCTTGTAAACGATACAGTAGGGGTTTGAGATAAGATGAATGGAGCATACGCTTACCCAACAAATATCGATTTTATTTTTGCTTTGCAGTCATTCGGGACACGAATTTAACTGCTTTCGGCGACACCGGGCGGCACGCTTGAGGGAGTGTGTCATCCAACAAGGGTGCAGGTGGCGCGCGTTGTGTTCCCGCGTGCCGCTCTACAACACAGAGGCACGAGAGGGCTGGCTCTATACACCACCCCTCCCTAAACGAGTAGAGACCTGCTCACGGCCGCACGCCCAGCCGGTCATTGAGGATGAGACCCCAGACGTGCCCTCGATGCCGGTAGGCGGAAGGTGGAACACCCCGGGGGTTTTAGTCGGTGCAAGCCCGACACACCGGGGGGTAGCCCTCACCTCTCCCCGAGGTCCGTTAGGGATTTCCCCCGGGTTACAAAAAAAAAGGGGTTTGAGATAAAAAACGTAATTTCTTATATTTTCTTTCATTTTTGTATGCTACAGAACTTATCATTTGAACGTAGAATTCACGTGCATACAATATAATGTCTAAAGTATATTAATGTTAGACAATTTACACTTGTATTGAACGAAGTGATATAGCTTATACGAGTATGTTTATAAGATTAGATAGGCCGTAATTTTCTCTAATGCTTTATTTCGAACGTGACTAAATATTGATTTAAAGTATTGTATTGACAATATGAAAGTTTCCTTAAAATTTAATCCAATTATAACTTAACCACCCTAATTTGTTAAACGACAATTTATTACAGTCAAATGCAGTGGCCAAAGTTCCTCTTGACACAAAGGAAGTTTGTGAAATCAAATTAACTGAATCAAAACGGTTTGCTAACAGAAATTCATTCAATAAGTAGTTTAAATGTTTTCGTTGTTGCTTAATTTAAATTAAAGTGTTAGAAATTGTCAAAAATTTATGAAAGGATTAATAACTATTAAAGAGTAAAGAGATTTATGGCGGTAGAGAAGTAATGTTTCAACTTTTCTGCCATTCCAGAATAGTGGCCCGGTACGATGATAGAAAAATAAAATAAGATTGTAATAACTTATTAAATTCATCAAAAGTAAGAAATTCAATACACACATTAGTGAAAATCTTTATTATTCGGTTCACAAATCGAACATTACAAAAGAAATTATAAAACAAAAATATAATTTCATACAACAATACAAAAGGTGCCTTTAAACAGTGAGCAGGGCAAGCTAATTATATTTATTCTTTAAAATTCTGTATATTATCTTTCACGAGAAACCTAATTATTTCTATAAATAAAGGGGTCGAATAAAATCAAATATTATTTGAGAGTTTTAGAAAAAAAAAAGATACAAAAAGCTTTTAAAGTAACATTCTAATTTAAAATATAGATATTTTGATATAATTACTTATTCGAAGAAGGTTTAACATATTTATTATAGTTACGAATAAATAGTCTATTAAATTTTATATGTTAGAAGTTCATTAGGATTTTAACGTTATATTATATACTAAATGATCTATAGTTTAACTAAAAATAATATTATTCATTTTTTATCTATATCTATGATAATACCACAAAGCAAACAACTTAAAATATGTAAATCAGTAGTTACAAATATAAACTATTAATAAGTATTTCCTTACAAAATTTAACCAGTAAACATTTCAAAATTAAAAATGTTTCGCTGACTCCGTATCGTATTCAATTGAACCCAAAGAGTAATGAAAAATGAAATAACAGAAGCATTTTATAAAAGCGTTAACAAAAAAATACGTACCATTCTTTTTGTTGAGCCAGCATAAAAATGTCGTGTTAGTTTTTTCTTAAATTGTTGTTCTTTTTCCCTTTAAATTAAGTTAGCAATTTTTATAAATTATTACATTCAAATCCAGTTTCACAAATGCCCTTTTAATTTTAAATCGCTGTTAAATATTGATAAATAATCAATTACACACAAAATAAAGATTTATGAGCATTGAAAACTCTTTAAAAATTTAAATTTAATGTATGTTTATGAAAATTGGCGATAGGCATCTATTTATGAAAACCTTTAGTGGCTCCAACTGGATTTTTTCCGTCTATTAGCGCGTCGACTATTAGATTGGGTAAAAAGAATGGAATGTCCCTTTCGTCTATCTTTCCAAAATTCTTTCAATTCCACATTTCACACTATATTTGGCAACTTTTTTACCCCCTCTTCTTAACATTCAGTAATCTTTTTATGCATGCTCTTCGATTCCGAATAGTAAACATATTATTCTCGTACAATGAATATCAATACATATTTTGTAAACCTATTTTATTTTATAACACGGTAGTTGTTACCTACGAACTTTAAAAAAATGCAAATATACGTTAAAAAATTGTCAATTAATTCAAATTTATCCATTATCAAGTATGATAATGGACCTCAAATTACTCTTCAGACCCTTAATTAAATTGTCTGAAGTTTTTTAATGCGTTCTTAATGGAGAAACTTACTAAATAAGTACCTCAATATTGTAAAACAGCAGTTTAGTTTTCCATTTTTTTATTAAACTTACTAAAGTACCTTAATATCGTAATATGGTGATCTGATTTTATATTTCTCTGCTAACCAGTCGTTTTTTTTTTAAATTAACAAGTGTTTCAAAACCTTACAATATGATCGTGAAACATTGAATCTCTCCATGCCTATGATTTCTGTGGGAAATTGGAAAAGCTTAGGCAAACATTCTGCGGTACAGGATATTGGCTTACGGAAATGAAAAACAGTATGAATGCATTTCGAGATTTTTCTAACAAAAAGTTTCTTTGCACTAAAAATGATTAAATTATAGCAGTGAGTAAGCCTACCAACATGAATAATATTCAATTCCACATCAGTGTAAGCAATTTCACACATTGAGGCCAACAATGATCATTATTTGTTCAGATGCTATTGGATTGCGGTGGATTTTATTTACGAGTCAATAAACCGTATATAGGAAATCCGTTCGATTATTTAGAACAGCGGAAGCCGTTTTCTCTAAATACTGTGAACACTGCTTTATTTGAAATCAATTTACATCAAGTTTCAAAGTTGTTTTATGATTGAATTGGGGTTTTATCAATCAGAGAAAATATATTGTTATAATTACGAGTGTGATGAAACCGCGCCGGTGGTAATTAATAATCGAGTTATTAATCAAGGAGAGTGTACAAAATCAGTTATTAGCGACAAAAAAGCCTTGAAGAGCAGCCGTCGAATGATGAGATGTCCAAAAGCTGAAGGTTCCAGAAATCTAGTCGAAGAAAGTTCCCGAAGTTCAGCGGTCTAAAATCCAGTGGTCAAAATCTAAAAACAGAGTTTTCGTAGTTCAGGCTCAGAAGCCAGTAACACTTTCCCGTAGAAACAATGTCCAGTTGGAGTAGTCATACGCTTGCTAAAATCGTATTCGATCACTTAAAGATATCGCTTTTATCGCTTCCAAATAGAAACTGTTTTGCGATATTTCTTTCGACGTGACATTATTGCTTGGCCGGTATTGGCCTCCACAACTAAACCGAGCTTGGTGGGCGAACGCAGAAGACGCTCAACCAACCATTTTTATGGGTTGAGCGACTACGCAAAAGCATCCCTATAGGAACGGACCTCGACTTGGGCGGAGGGCCTGAGAAAAACGAACCTAACTGTGATCTACCAGCGTTTCGGAAGCGACTATCATAGTTATGCTCAAAACACATAGGCATGAATCTGGTCAATGTGCCTCATCTTCCTACTTCTCTTTTATTCTTCCTTTTTATTTCTTAATTTACAATATAATGGCCAATTTTTCTTCATGAAAAAGTATAAAAGTTAAGACAATTTTACTTCTGTCTATATTTTTAATTACACGACATTTAAGAGAACAGCATTATGTAAAACATACTTAGTTGGTATATTGTATTTGTTCATCATTATCTAACAATAAGCGTTATAAGTAGTTTTATTCTCAATTGAGCTTCGAAGACCTAATGTTTAAAACAACATTGTTATCATCGGCCTAAACTACCATTATATTTGAGTTTGAATGGATTTTCGCTGGTAAATTTATATTTTCATAATGAAACGATGAATTTCTATTAATATTGAATTTAATAGCATATGGGGGTAATTGCAGTCAAATGAAGCATTAAAACGATAGAATAACTAAATATTTATTATACGCAACACCAAATCTGATCATCATTCCTCCTATTACTGCAATTTAGTGCTAATTATGAAGACGAACTCAGAGAATCAGATCCATTTTTTAAATTTTGTATTATAATAAATATTCAGACTTTATAGACTTAAGTACGAGTTTCTACTTACAGGAAATTAATGTACATGCTTAAACATCAAAGTATATGGAATTTTAATAAGAATCACTTAAAAAAAAGTGTGCTGTTTGACATTTATAAAATTACCTGCCTGTCTGATAAGTTATTATTTTCCTTTCTTAATATTGTTATAAAAATTCATAGGATTAATGAAACACGTATAATGAAAACGTATAATAAATAAAATACAAAAGATAACGTTTGAAATTATGCTGACGGAATATTGACTTCAATAAAATTTCTCATTACAGATTTCCTATCTCAGAATGATCGTTTTGTTAATAAAAGAAAAGGAAAATGTATCGACAACAATAACTTGTACAATCTTTTCCGAAATGTAATACTTATGATGGATGAGAGTAAATAAGGCAACACATGACGCTGTGTAATCAAGTAAGTCCTTTAGTTTTTACATAGTCAATATATGTTTCTAATTAAATACTATAATTAATCATTTTCATATATCAATCATTATAATAATATAAATATATGTTATATATATATAAATATCTATATATAATATCTATATATAATATATATATATATAATATAAATATCAATAATCAATCATTCAATCATCAAATTGACAAAGATTCGTTTATTCTAGAAATTGCTAAAAAATAAAAACTGTTCTAAATATTTAGTCAAACTTATTATCAATTTTGTGATCGAATGCGGATTGATACAATTCGCTCTGTCATTCTTGACATCCTTTCACTAATTAATAATTTGTAGGCAATAGTTATCACTTAGTATCCAGCAATGTGTTAGCAGAGATGGGCAAATTGTAATCTGATCAATGATTAACGATTACAAAAAGCAGTCGTAATTTTAATTTTGTTGCTCTGAAATCATGATTAATCCCTTCAAAATATTGAGGGATCATAAATGTGTAAGCAATTGAGGATTTCGTAGTGTTTAAAAAATATATGAGCAAAATGCAGTCATATTATTGATGAAAAACGCAAAATGTAATCGTAATCTTTTTTCATTAATCTGATTTCATTTTCCCCATCTATGTGTGTTAGGACATGTCATTTACTCGTATAAGAAAAAACAAATATTATATGATCTGGATAATACATTTTTACACTGATGGATTGGTGTTACAGATTAGAGGTTTAATCTTCCAGGGTAATAAACTTTGAACTATACATACTATGTAGTTAATGACTGTTAAGTACCTATATGTTAATTACTGACAATAACATGATACAATAAATTAGATTAGGTATTTGGAAAAACAGTAAAACGCATCCGTTAGGCTTGACAATCCATATCTACAATAATTGGTACCAGTAAATATAGAGTTGGCGTAAATTTGAGTTCACATCACCAGATTGTTGTATGCCTTTGACAACCAATTATCATCCTGACAAGGTCCCATTGTACCGTAGTGAATGGCGACCAGTAATCTGATGAAACCGTAACTTTCACAAAGCTTTGTCTTTGTTGACAACTTGCGATTTTCACAGAAAGTTTTTCATGTGAATTTTTCCCCAAATAAAATTTTTCAAGATTGTTATTTTTTGTTTATCAGTAAAACGAAATGTGTACTCTACTTTAAAGATGTTTTACAAAATAAACATTGAGTTAAGACATGGATTTTAAAGATGAGAGTTTTTTGCTATAATAATTATAATAATATATCGTAACGTTATCCTTTATTCCTTTGGAGGTGAGCAAAGTTACATTAGTGACTGTATTCACTTTGCGCTTATATATCGTGTCTAGCGTGATCAGTGGCGTAGTTGATCGCTGTTCTCAGGGCACTTACAGATGGTATTTCTATTACATGCCATGAGGACTTCCTCACAATGTTTTCTTCACCAGTGAGCATGTGGTACCTAATTCCATGCTTAATCCGGAAAAAACCAGGTCTATGTGCCAGGATTATGGTCCCAGATTTGTCTAGGAACACTCAAGGTATCGCGCATTGATACCGGACCCTGATCTACTAGGACACCAAAGCCCTTTTTTCGTTGATTTATTGAAGTTCATCAGAAGTTATCATTAGGAAATATTTATTATTCATGTATATTAAATCAGACATATTTTCTGATAAAATTTTAATGGATTTAGCTCGATATCTTTAATAGTGTCCGACCGAAAGTTCGGTTTCGGTTTCGGTTTCGGCCGAGTTTCGGCCAAAAATCAAGTTTCGGCGGCAGTTTCGGTTTCGGCCAAAATTGCCCGAAACTTTTGCCGAAACCGAAACTGATTTCGGTAGTTGTCGTACATGCTTGCCTAGCTTCGTTTCTCCCGGCAACGCTTTGACGGACGCTGGCGGCCCTGTTCAGGATTCGTGCGCCGTTCGCATTGCTTTTTTTTTTCGAATTTACGCGTGTTTGTTGACCGAGAAAGGTCTTCACAACTTAAACGGGCAGGTGGGCGAACACTGAAGGTGCTCAGCCGGCAATTTATGGGCTGGATGACAATGCAAGGGCACCTCTGTGGGTACGAACCTCGACTTGGACCGCCAGCCAGAAATACGAAACCTAACGGTGATCTACTAGCGTTTCGGAAGCGACTACCTTGAGAAGAAACGCCGAAAGAAACTCAAGGCTGCGTCGGAGTGTAACTGCGTCGTTTAGACGACAGTTGACGGATCTTATTCGCATTGCTCTATAGCAACACAACTTAGTCAGTGCGTTATCACCCGACGTAAACATTCTTTAGAGGTTATGCTTTGATGGAACTGATTACATGTAAGTTTTTGTTTCATATTTTTACTTGACCACGTTGACTTTTATACTTGACCACGTGAGTTTCGTTTTCGGTTTCGGTTTCGGCCGAAACTGAAGCCACGGCCGAAATTTCGGTTTCGGTTTCGGTTTCGGCCGGAAAACCAGTTTCGGTCGGACTCTAATTTTTAAAATACTTATAAAAAAACGTTTCTTGTCTGATATATTTATCATAGAGTCAAAAGAAGTGAAGCTAAAAATAATTAATTATGTTTTTTTTGGACTGTTTATAACGTAGGTACCATGAAAAATTAAGCATGAAAATTTGTTTGCAAATCTAACAGATTTGAGTGAAACTAGCACATTGGTATAACAGGCTGGATCCACTAGTGGAAATATATAAAATTAGTAACTAGCTACTCTTTAAACCTGCATGGGTTCTATCATATTATTTTCTTTATAATTATGTGAAATATTTAATTTCAGGATTATATATGGTAAGTAATCGGAAGAAAATTTTTACATATACCTGTTGTCAGTTCACAAAAAATTTGGATTAGAAATACTAAAATCTTGAAAATAATTCAACAAACAAAACGCGGGTTCCTAGCATAATGCATTTCAACTTTAACTCGCGACACCTCGTCAGGTAAGTAACTTTTGATGTTCCCTCACCGAATTCTTGAATAAAATCACAATATTCCACATACATTTTCCTCGATCATCCTTATTTTGTCTTCAAGTATAATCGGGATTCTCTCTACAAACTGTATTTACCTTTACCAGAAAATTGGTACATATAACGAGATCAGATATTTATTGCAAACATATTCGGTAACAAAATAACATTTACGAATGATGAAATTTCACGTATGACATTTTCTGGAGTTTATTTGTGAATATTTACTTCAATATTATTCTAAAAGCCTTCGATAATTGGAATTTCTCGAATTTAATAAATAATCTACTACCAATTTCAATTGATGTAACAGTTTTATACGTTTTTGTAAAAGAAAAAACTTAGGTTTTTACTTAACTACTTATTGAAAGTTTTTGGGTGTAATTTATTTAATATTTTGAATATAATCTATTGTTTCGAATAGTAAACACAAATTAATATGAAAGGACAAACCTTGCTGAATAGCATTGATCTATTTGTTATATTATCTAGTTTCCATTTACTGTATTACCTCGTATGCCTAAATACGAAAACGGCGAAAAACTTTTCCGATTTCTCCTAAGGAACACCTTATCGTTAATTGAATTATCCCGAACTATTTTACTTTAGACACTGTCTTCGGAAATATATTTAACTTTGTTGCCAAGTTCTATTTGTTGTAAGGCTCTGACCGAATCAGCTTTATATAAAAAAACTTTTAGTATCAAGTACAAAATAAATGTGACAAAAAAACTTATTGTGATATATCTGTATGCATTGTGGACTGCAATAAGAAAATTGTTTTGAATTAAAACTCTTAGTATGAAGAACTATCACGTTGAAAGAATGTTAAAGACTTTCATTCGGCATTGGGAAACTAAGCGGAAGAAAACCCTTAGGATACATCTAATTTGAATAAGTGAGTTAATTCAATCTACAATTTTAATGTATCAATTTGTTTATCATTCACCTTTGTTGTTACAAGTATAATACATTCAATTAAGTAATTAATTGCAGTCGATTAGTCAAAGATTATTTAATTTAATAAACTATTTCATCGTAATATAGTAACTAAAATGAAAAAAAGAAAATATAGCATATATTTACTCGGGCCGGGATAAATTATTCACTTATGCCGTCGCACAAAGGCACCCTCGAAGGCGGAATAAGTTTAAAATAAAGTTTTGCGATAATTGAGACAATTTATATATTTATAATTTACTTACTAAGGGGCTGTGGTAATCAGGCACTTCATAAATCACTCACTATGCATGTATATGTATGATGTGGAGTATTGTGTAGGTGGGGATTTGTGATGTGTGTTAACTACAAATAATTATAAGCGTTTGTGACAGGGAAAAAATGCGATACGATATTTAAGTTGGAAAGCGAGATCGGCTACGTAACAAAAGTATTGTACCCCAGATGGCGCTTGCGTTTAGGTGCGTTCACACTTTTATTATTATGATTGATCTAGGGTTGCGCCTTTTGGAGTAAGTAATGAATCCATCCATCCAATCCAATCCATCCAATTCATGAATGTTTAATTAAAGTAAAACTTTAAATTCACTTGTTTGCCCTAGATTGTGCATATTTATATTAATAAACAAAATATCTACTACATCGACTGGATCACAAAATTCAAAGTGACTGCAGTACATAGGAGCCAATTCTCAGTCTGTAATTTATCGTACAATTCAATCAACTTGTGATAGCCGGCAATAGACAGAGGCAACAGCAAATGGTGCAGAATGTACAATGGATCACAGCCAGAAAACGGATAGGTACATCGTTTATGCAATAGCATTGAGTCATTCACTAGTGACTGTGCAAACTGTGGTCTACTAATATTCATATTAACACTATTAAGTGTAGAACAATTAATCTGAAGATTATTCTTAATTTTACCTAAAGTATCAGAGATCTTGATGATCTTTTCATATCCAGAGATGTGTTGGATGATCTCTTTAGTGATAGATATAATTCGAACTTTATAAGCACGCACACACATCTATTTCTAATTGTTGCGAGTTCACTGTTTTTTTTTAATTTTCCTTTTCTTTGTTAGTTTTTAAATATTATCATTGTGTAATTTGCACAGCTTGTCAACTGTACCGTATGTAAAATGTTTATATGTGGTGTTCAATGATAGTGAATATATAAATTATATTAAATTATGAGTGTCACTCGTCAGAATAACATATTGAATATTGTAAAATATATTTCCCGTTTACGAAATTAAAATATTTTTTCATGTAGGAAAATCGCTCGACATAATGAATTAACTAGTCGTTGTTGGAATTATATTATTGTAATTCATATTATTTTTATGTACATTTTTAATCGTTATGATGTTAACTCCAATATATTTTTATATATTCTATTATAGGAGACTTGTACAAAAGGCGATCAAGTACAGACCAGCGGAGCTGACAAAACATTGAAGGTTTATTATCATAATACTATAAAATAATATTGAAAGATCATTACGTTATATCTATTTATAGTTTAAACCCACTGCATATACTTAGCGCGAGCACGTCGAGCCCGAAGTGACCAATAACTTAGCTGAACGCAGTAATATAAAATGATTACAGATTTAAAATTTTAAAACGTACATATATATATAATGAATACATTCTCTTAAGTACTCCGAAAGCACTCAATAGCTTGTTCGTATTTAACCAACAATAGCTATCTGTAGCATTGATACCAAGAAGATCTAAACAAGCACAGTGTTGCTGTTTGTTCGCAAACATGGCACTGTCCAAACAATGGCTGTCAGTACTGCAACATTGTGTCCGTGTCCTATCATTTATATATAAATACAGAGGCTGGATTAAATTGTTAAATCCAAAGCGGTAATACTATATTTAATTGATTAATTAGTACCAGAGATGGGCAAAATGTAATCTGATTAATGATTAACGATTAAAAAATGTAGTCGTAATTTTAATTTTCTTGCTCTGTAATCATGATTAAATCCATTTAATACATTAAGAAATCATAAAGGTGATGCAATCAGCGATTCTGTAGTGTTTAAAACATAGATGAGCGAAATGCAGTCATATTAAAATGGTAAAACACGTAAAATGTAATCGTAATCATTATTATTAATCTGATTACATTTTTCTCACCTATGATTAGTGCCACTAGATTAAAAAATAGAAGATACATTTTATAGTATCGTATTTTGTACTCATTATAAATATTTTAACCAGTCTAGCGAAGAAATTTGCTTTTAATTATTGCCTGTTTAATTATTTACCTGTTTCTATCTGGTTACACAGAACATGGCTAGGAATTGATTGTAGTGTCGGGTGATTCACATTGAGTGAAAAAATTTAACTTCTGCCTGTTTTTCTTATTGTTAACTTTAATAATCACGGCCTGCAACACTCACTGTATCAGTACTTTGATAAACGACATAAAACGGGGTTCCAGTTTTCTAATCACTTAGTTCCACAACGATGATAACTTAAATCCATTATCTTGATTAAAAACTTGATACTTCCTAATCTAGATCTTATTAGACTTGTTAAAATATTTATAATAGAGTAAGATTTTTAATTTGATTCAGTTATAATTCTGTATTATTTATTTTCTATTAAAAAAGTGTATGTTTTTGGCTAGAAAAGATCGAATGCTGTGCTGCGTATGGCAAAACGATCTATCAGTTGTCAAGTTCACGTGTACTCTAGGTTTTCTGTAGACTTATTTTTATTGTACCAAGCTGACAATTATTGATTGCCTAACAGCTTTCGCAAATGGCATTCATAGACAATGTATTCTACTTTCAGACCCTGCAGAATATATTGAATATAGGACTTTCTGGTAGCACAGTTTTGTGTGAACTAAAGGAAAATAGGCGAAGAAGCCACCTTATGGTAAGTGATCACTGTCACCTATATACAACTATGATACAAGATATCTTACTGTTGTGCTTCCGGCCTGGGTTTCTGATCGAAACGTGCATTTAAATTGAAAGATTTTTCGCGCACAAGACCCGGTAATGAAGTTATAATAAGTATAAAACGCAGAAGTTTAAAGTTTGCTTGTCTTTGGCAAACTATGCCGTTCTTGAACTGAACTCACTTGTCATAAAGCCTCAGAAAACACTTAGGCTGAGATTTATAGACGCTATTTTGACTTTTCTTAGCAAAGTACTCAAAAAATTAATTCATTTTGATAAAAACTGAATATATAGTAGGAACTTGTGTATACCCTGAGTATTCACAGAGCCAAGTCCATGTTGAAAAAATCAGCAACTTATCAAATCCTTTGACATTCATTGAGTAATATAAATTGTAATATTTTAGTAAAGTCTAAGCAAAGTTAAAATTGCGTCTATAAATTTCAGCATTAAATGGATCACGAAGTAAATTGTAAAAACAGCATAAAATTAATTATAAACTGTAACCCACTGACATCATTAACTGAGATATATTTCTGCTTAGTTAGATGTCTCTAGCTATTAGCTATAGTAACAGACGGTGGCTGGATGGAAGGAGCCTCTTCATTAACACTTCAATAAGTGACTTTAATAAGACGCCGCCTTCGGCTAAATGTGTTCGTTTCCATTAGGCTACGATAAAATTGTATTTATGCACTATTTAAAAGTATAAATTCATAAAAAATACGAATATTGTAAGATTGTATAAGAACTACACTCACAAATGCCTAGTGTCTATAAAGATATACGTCTTTTAGAGTAACTGATATGTTTACATAACTGTATAGATATTCGGTTTTTAGCTGTAAATTTGCACGATTATTAAATAAAAACAATGTAAAAAAAGTTCTTTACTAAAAAAAAATGTCGTAAAATAAACATCAGTAGATGATTAAATAAACTAAGATTAAAGAATATTATAATTTGACAGATAGAAAAATAACTAAATTCAGCTATTAGAGGGTTTTTCCAAATAATTTCCACTTTGTACAGTTTTTTTTTGTAAAGTTGGCAAAACCCCGCATAGGACCATTAGGGCTAGTGTGAGGGCAGAGACTCCGGTGTGTCACACATTTTTGGAACTATTTGTTGTAAGTATTATTTTAGTGCAATTTTGGCTATTTACAAAAGTTTCCCTATTATAAACTATTTTCTTATAAACCTGGCAAAATATTGATTTTAGAAAAATAAATATTCAAGTAAGATTTTAAAGGATACTGGATAAACTAGACGAATCCCGTTAATCTGAATTTCAACACTTGAATTCTCCTCCTCTCCGGATAACGCTTTGCCTTCTCCGTAGACATCTTTGCCGAGCTCAGAGTAGAATAAACGGCTTTAATTGTTTTAGATACACAGAGGCTATGAAACAGCTCCAAATGACGTTCTCTAAGCCTCCTTTAAGATGCTCCTTAAATTTCCATTTATCATAGATGACTATCTACTTCAGGAGCGACTTGGGATACGAGTCCATGTTTATCTAACTATAATCATGTCTATTATCTGTTAGACTATACAGAAAGAATAGAACGTCATATTTCTTTGAGGTTGTTAATCTCTTTCATTTTAACCTTTTTAATCTTGCCATACATTCTCGTCGATTAAAAAACAAGTCCTTATTATTATTTTTTATTTCAGTATTTTCAGTGGTTATACACTTAACGGTAAAAATATTGGAGTTGAAGAATGACAGTGACCGCTAAAGAACGAGAGTTCCATGAGTCACCAGAGTTTTTCCAGCCTAATTATGTACAATATTTTGCCAAATCAGTCAATAAAACAGCTGAATTGAGGGTAAGTTAAACTTCGATCTTGAATAAGTTTTGACTGAGTTAGTGATTTATCAAAAATTGACTTCAGCCCTTTTTTGTAGAGCGTTAAATTCTCTACAAAAATGAATGAGTATTGCAATACGATATATCGTTCATTAGTTATAGAAATCAAAAGAAAAAAAAAACTTTTGTCCTGTGTTATTCTTATGGGAAATCGAAAAGTGCGATGCGGACAACCTAAATATTAATATTAAGGGCTCGTATTTTCAGAGGCCTATTTTGTCATTAAAACGAAACTTGTGAGCATGGTTTCGAGGAAAAAATTTTTTTTTTTTGAAACACCCTTTTATGTATGTATATTGCGTCTAAATGGTGATAACTTCCAATAAATGGTCGACAATGAAATAAGTAAATAAGATTTATGATAATCCCACTGTTTCTTTTAATATTGATTTATATCTAGGATCAAACTTAAGGTACCTAGTTTACGCAGAAAACACTATTTCGATAACTGCTCTAAAGATAAAATTAAAGGCTTTTAGGATATTTCAAAAGTCATTAACTCTTAAAACAAAGCTTAAAGCAAAACTTTAAGATATATTCATTTCATGCCTATCGATATGATCAACTACCGTTATTTCTTTCTTTAGTTTTTGAAAGTCATGACTTAAAAAGTAATATTCTTTGCCCGAACTGTAATAAATTAGGGTGATAATGCGTGAGATAAATTAAAGTGCCTCCCTACCGTTTTATAAGCTCAAGGAATCCCTGAATTTTTGCTCTACATGTCTACTGCTGTAATAGTCAGAGCTATACCGAGTGTTAAACAGGTTTGAAATATTACTTAAACGTACCTAACTATTTTTTTGGTAAACCCGGTGGAAATCCACCAATCGTGGGTGGAAATCGGTGGGGAGTCGAAGCTGCTCGCGTCCGTAGGCTTTACCCTAGTTTCCCTACACGTGACTCCTGGGTGGTGCTAAACGAGCAGCAGCGAGGTGGTAGGGCGCCGGTGCCCGTCTGGATCGCGACCACAGTGCATGAGTGTAAAGCTCGTCATAGTGACCAGTTTCGGCTTGTCGCGTTTCGGGATCAGCTTGTGCATATCCAGTAGCTCATATACCTAGAGACCTTCAGTCGTGGTATATGTGGGCCGACATGACGATGTAGACTATCAATGTATACTTATCCTTTGATAGTCGCTTTCGTTTTTGGACTACACTGTACTTACCATCAGGTACTCTGTAGTCACTATGTCGAGCCAGTGTAAAAAAAAATCCCTTCGGACCTTCAGAGAAGTGGTGAGGGCCACTCCACCGGTGTGTCGGACTTGCATCGACTAAAAGTTAAAACCACCGAGGTGCCAGCACTGCCCTCTCTTCGCCTTCGCCGAGAATAACTGGAAAAGCGTTATTGCTTAAAGCGTTTATTTTGATTTAATTTCACTAGGGATATCTATAACACTACAGTAAATAACAATCATTGTTTAGAAGATAAAATCACAGCTTTGAGCTAAAATGTTTTACAATTAATTCACTTCGTAGTTCTTTTTTTTCGACAGGACAACATTTTGTTGCTTTATGGTGGTAGGGAAAATGCCCGAACTGAGTCATGACCACAGTACACAAGTGTAAAGACCGTCCTAGCGACTTGGATTGGCCTGTCGCGTTTCGGGATCAGCTTGTGTATATCCAGTAACTCATATACCTAGAGATCTTCAGTCGTGGTATACGTGGGTCGACATGACGACGGGTACTATCAATGGATTTTCATCCTATGATGGTCGCGGTCGCTTTCGTTTTTGGACTACACTGTATTAAAATGATTAATTGCAACACTAAAACAACGCCACCTGTCGATATATCTGTAAAACCTTTTGTCAACTGTCAATTCATTTTTTCTATTATATTGTGCTGTATGTGTCTTAAACTATTAAAAATAATAGTTAGTTCTGAATGTATATGTTACTTAAATACTTCCACATTACAAGACACTGTATTTACCAGCAGGTGCGCTGTAGTCACTATGTCAAGCCAGTGTAAAAAAAACGGGCCTTTACCATTTCATTGGGGGAGAAGAGCAAGTGCTTAATCCTTTTAGCCAGCAAGTTTTTTGGTTTGGTGGCCAAGTAAAGGCACTCCTGTGGATATGAGCCTCAGCTTGGGCGGCGACAATGGAAAAATGATTACTAGTAATCTACTATCGGTGATATTTATATATTGAAATTCTTAATACAGATTGCTGAATATTGATGTAATGAAAACTGAATGGAGATTCACCGAATACTACTCGTAAATAGTATACTGAATAATGGTGTTTGTAGGTTCTTTTCCTGTCAGGTGTAATATATTTATTATCCGAATTAAATAAATAGTCTTAGCTTAAGTCATGTAGGACGAGAGCATAATAAGTACACAGCGATCGTCGGTCAGTCTGTCCTTTTGTTGTAAACCTTCGCCATTAATCACGGGATGTCGCCTCGCCTCGAGTATTTTTTATGTCTGTTGATAAGATAAACCTTTTTGCACCTATTCACAGCCAAAACTATTCGAATTCGAAATCATTCTCTAAAAACGTTGAACAAAGAAATAATGATACATTATAAGTAAAATCAAATGCAAATTTATCTACAGTTACCAAATTATCAAAAATACAATATAAAGCCTACGATAATAAAATTATGTCTCAGTAAATACGTTCGGAGAATTTTTATTTAAATATTTTTTAATACATTATATTAATTGAATTTATCAAAAAAAATTAAAAATAATCTTACAGCTGTGTTTATTATATTGTAATTAAAATAATAATTAAATTCTGTACATAATTATTTTTTTTATTATAATATTAGTTACTTAAAGCATTTTCTGCTTTAGCAAACAATAATCAAATCTCACCTCTACTTATATTTAAATATTCTGTCATTACAGCCTAAAAATGTAGAAAATATTTTTAAGCAATAATACCACACACTGGAATGGTATTTTTTTAAAGACAGCCTTTCTCGGTTTATCTCTTGAATCTATATTAAATATATTACGTAAATATTCTTACTTAAACAGCATCGTAGTCAATACAGCCCCTTTTTTAAACGAATATGTTTAAACATAATATTCTTTATTATTTTTTCTTAATAAAAACAAAATGTAGGTACAACATATATCTAATATAATTAATGTAAACTCAAATATTCTTTTACAAATATTCTTAAAATAATTACTTGAGGTTTTTTGTGAAAATAAGTTGTTTACATGTTTCAAATCTATTTTCTAAGATTGATGTTTACTTCAAACTAACCAGATTTAAATTTTAAAAATATCTTCTTGTTGAGTATGAACTTTTTTTATTACAAATAGGTTTACACTGGACTACAATCACACCTGATGAAAAGCTATGATGAGGCTGATGATGGAGCGCTGTCATTATAAGTTGACTCCTTCATTTGTTTGAAGATACCCATATTATACGAACAGGGGAAACCAGATGCTGGTAATGAACTTAAGCAATAGCAGGCACAGCGACAATATAGAGAAACAGATTTGCAAAATGTATTGACACCACAAAAATGTTTTTCGGAACGCTGCTACAGTGTGTCATATCAAGGTCATAGATCCAACGCGCAAACAGCTGTGGAAGATGTTGTTATGAGGTTAACGTAACATTACCTACCATAAGTAAAGTCCATTCGTGGAAAAATCCCTTTATATATGAATTGTGATGTATAAAGAAAATATATCCACAATAATAAGTCATATGTGAACTTAACTATAAATATTTACTTATGAACAGTGATTTGGAAGTGTTCCAAATATTTCTGCGGCTGTGAATACTGATAGAAGCCAATCACAAATGCAATGTTATATTTTTTGACACAATATCGAACGATGGTGACATTTGTAGTTAGTTATAACAATTTTTACTTTCTAATATTTTTCTATCGATAATTGCCCTTATGTTTTATTCATAGGTTTTTAAATAGTTAACACGAAAGCTAAACGTATGTAATATGAAAATGCTAGTAAGATTTTGTTATCCAATTATTATTTTTTTAATGCTTACTTCATTTTATTTTACATTAAGGGGTACTCAATATAAATAAAATTAAAAACGGAAATAAAGAGGCACACAAAATAGAACCTTTGAATGCCTTTACAATTATAGCATGCATGCTATTTTAGTAACAATATTTATTTAATTCCATTTTAAATGGACCTCCTCATTTCAAGGAATTTATAATTGTATTCCGTTATAGTACAATAGCTACAAACAGTCGTATTATTAAACGTATTAATCATACCGCACGAACAAAGTGGTCACATTACCATACTCTAGGCACACGAGTAATAATGCAAAGAGCTTTTACATATAATTATTAAATCTAGCAGTATGGGTTACTCTCAACATGGATGACAAAATACTTTAATTGTACATGTCATAAATCATAATATTCGTGTTATTATAATACGCATTAAAGACATTCGTTGATGGTGCGAAATTCGAATTCTAAAAATGATGGGATACATTCTCTGCAGTGAATGCTTTTTAGAACCTTTGATGGTGCAAAGAGGAGTGGAGAGTTGACGTAGCCACGGCCGATCAAGATGGACAAACTTGTTTAAATCCTTTATAAGGTGCTTCTGTACAAAATGTACACGCAGTGCATCTTATAGAGAGTTCCACTCCGACGCAGCCTTGAGTTTCTTTCGGTGTTTCTTCTCAAGGTAGTCGCTTCCGAAACACTAGTCGATTACCGTAGGTTCTTTCCCTGGCTGGCTGCCAAGTCGAGGTCGTACCCACAGGCGTACTTTTGCGTTGCAACCTTACCCGAAAATTCGCTAGCTCAGCACCTTCTGTGCTCGCCCCCTAAGCCCGGTTGAGTTTTAAAGGTCTCTCCCGGCTAATCAACATCCATCCTTTGAAACAATAAAAACCTTGAATAGAGAAAGATGGAGGCGGCTCGCAAAAGCAGCAACCAACGAAGTAGACAATCCAGCCAGAAGAAGTGTATGCCTAAGAAAAAGAAGCAAAAGAAGTAATAATATGCAATTCGATCTAAGTATTACATGAGCTACTAGCAATACACAAACGCGCGCATTCGCTCGCGTCTGTTTGCGTTACTAATACCATTTCAGGCTGAAATCTTGTTATTACTAAAATATAGTCTACATTACTTCTGGAAAATTCATGCTGCTATGGACGAATGAATTATTAGAATCAGTTTAGCGGTTACAAAGTATATAGATTAAAAAATATATTTAACAAATTTTTTCCTCCTTATGAGTATAAACAGAGATGGGCAAAATGTAATTAGATTAATTAATAATCTACTAATATGATTCGATTTATACACATCTATGTTTTAAAAATTAAAGAATCCTCATGTGAATGCAAATTAATGACTCATCAATGTTTGGAAGGGTTTTTTAATCATAATTACAGAATAACGAAATTAAAATTACGATTACATTTTGCCTATCTATGAGTATAGATTACTAGATTGTACTAGGTTTTGTTTTGTGTAAGTGTTTTCAAAAAGGACAATAAAGGTGCTTAAGAGATTTCTATCTACATAAAATAAATACAATTATATATATGTATATATATGTTTTAAAATATGTCAACAGAAAATTGTACTTAAAATTAAATTCAAGTTTGTTTACAGTAATCAGAAAAAGTTTTATAATTGTATATTTCTAAGTATTGACATAATAGGGCGTTATCGTAACTTATGAAAATAACTTACCTTGCGTATACCGGGTTTTGAGATTGCCTGAGTTTGTTATAGCCATTCATGTTTCACAAATGTGTACTATTTATTACATCACAAAATCAAGTGCTGATACGCTTATCAGTTACTAAGATTTTTAAAATGTTTAAAGATTTGCCTCAACCGAGCGATTAAGCTTAAACTTACGACGATAATATATTCAAGCCACATCCAGGTATCGGTTTGCCACACATATACAGTAGATCTCAGTAAAACCAATGCCAGAGCAAGTTAAATTAGTACGAAAACGTGTCCTGGTTTTATTATCCGACCTGAGAGATTTGTTTACGGTTTCGCTCGCGGTAAAATGTTAATACTGTAATTTTTACAGATTGTATTACAAAAAGTCGGTTTACTGTTTGCCTACGACGTGTTTCATATAATTACAATTTAAACTCGTTTTAACATTTTATTTAAATCCCTTTGTACTGTGGTGAACATCGACCAAAGAAACCGGACATTATAATGTATTCAATAGACAAATATTTTATTTACAAGGTTAAAAATGTTAATTTGACTAATGTCTCAAATTTTTAATTTTTTTTTTTGTTCAATAAACTATATCACGGAACAACCTTCCATCCTCTCATTTCCTGAATAGAACCATGTGCGCGGGTTTACGGAGTCACAGCTATACGGTATGTCACATCCCAACTAGGACTAAGAAGATCTCTAACTCTTACTTTTGCCGTGTCGTTGGGCTGTGGAATAGTCTTCCGGCAAGCGCATTTCCACCATCCTATGATATGGGATCTTTTAAACGTAGCGTGAAGAGATATTTGTGCAGGCCGGCATGATCGCTGCGACTACCGATGGGTTTTTCTTGCCCGTCGATAGTCGTAGGCGTTTTTTGGACTGCACCATGCTTACCATCAGGTAGGGTGCGGTCACTATGTCAGGATATAAAAAACAGTAGCTGGGTGTATTTAGGTTTTCGACCAATGTTACCGGAAAGACTATAAACCTTGTTTGTAATTTTAGGCCAAGCTTAAGCGCCAAACTAGCTACGTATTCGGTAGTAAAAAGTAACAACTTGAGTAAGCTCACAGTAGAAATACTCTGTGCTATAATTTGAGGGCTTGATACCGGCATTCGTTCACAGTTTGAATCTTTGTGATTTCACAAAATAGGAATAAATACTATTGTATTAAAACCAATAACACTTATATTAGTAATTATTATACCGAATTGTCGAAAGCAGCAAGAGCATGCAGTAGTGATAGCAATGCTGGTGGCAGCCCCTCGTACTGCTTCGCAGAATACGCTTCGTACAAATCTATATAAACGGGTCGTTTTCCTTCTTGTCGGAAGTATTGGCGCTGCTTCCTTCGAGATACCACCTTTATACTAATAATTATACATATACTAGTCGTATGTGGCAAATGGAGACCTCGCGGCATTATTAGATTTTAACGACACGCAAAAAGGATTTTTCGAAATCCTGTCGTTAAAATTTCACACGTAGCACGTTTAAAGTAAGATCGATACTATATGATAAAACAAAATTTTATACAAGAATTAATTTATAAAACCAACCAGGCACATATCGGATTCGCGTACAGAGGGTTCCGTAGAAATAAATCTACAAGAGACTGAGTATTTGATATTAATTTCAACTGACGTATCCATGCGTTGCTGAGAAAATGGTCTTGACAATCTGTCAAGACCAGATTTTTGTCCATCTGTCTAGATATCTGGTTCTTAAGAGTTTATTTTTTTCCTTTTTAATTCTAAAACTCTTTTTTTAACCCAGGGGAAATCCATAACGGACCTCAGGGGGCGATGAGGGTTGCCCCCCGGTGTGTAGGACTTGCACCGATAAAAACCCCCGGGGTGTTCCTTCTCCCGCCTGCCGAGGGCCAAGGGCAAGGCTGAACCATATTTCTCGGCACCCGGCGAAATTCTGAAACCCTAAAAATATGCAGTTTCTTATTCTTATGGTACTTTAAGCTGTATTAAGTGTAACTATTTAAGAAAAGTGTATACAATAAATTTATTTCGTGTTAGTATATATAAATTTCAAACAACACCTAATTTCTTGAAAATTTTCGACTAATAATATTTTCACGTTTAAAATAAAACTTTGAAGTATTAACTTTCCATAAGAGGCTGATTATTCTAAAAATCGTTTCTTAGTTATTATTGCCTACGCTATGAAAGTAGCTATTGTAACGTTTGTTCGAAGATTCGTCAATTTTGAAGCAAGCATTGTGAAAATTGGTATTTAGCTTTTTGATTAAAATAAAAAACAAGTTTTACCATTTTTTGAAAATAAATTCCCAAGGGCGTTAATTTTTTCTCCCAGAGCAAACCCTGCTCACTACAGCTAGTTTTCAATAGAAAAAAGCTGTTTTACGGAATCTCTAATTTTTTTTTATCTAGTAGAACATTTCGTAAAGCACATGTGGGCGTAATTTTAATGCCCTGATCCTGCGAATTTATAGGTTCCGTGGCAAAGCGTAAGTATATCTGAAAAAAAAAAGGAAACAGTGTGTGACTGCACTAGGAATGACTTTCTCCATTATTAGTACCTAAACTTTATTAAAAGTACTATAACTATTATTTTATCAAATAGATGCAGATAAAATAAAAACTAAAAAATATTGTCCCGACAAAATAAATTCGCAAATTTTGTGTCCATGCCAGTTAGCTTATTCGACCATTACAAACTACGAAACGAATAAAGCGGTTTTCATTGATGTGTTACGTTCAATGTCCTGGAAATTAAACGACATTCAGAAATCTAGTTAGCTGATATTTTCGAAAGTAGTTAAATTAAAAAAGCAATCGTGCATAACGAATTTTTAAATTGACAATTAGGTTTTATATATTTAAGAGGTTTTAAAATTTCTTGTAATACTGTAAAATGTATATGTCTCAAAAAAAGGACGTCGCTAATAAAATTAATTTAGAGTGACGATAAACAGATTTTTTTATTACGAAGCTAAGACTCATATTGTTTTTGATTTTTTATTCATACGCACTAGATTATTACACCAATGTATAAATTAGTCTATTTTTTGTAAGATACATCTTTATTATAATTTCGACAAGTTAAATTAGGAATTGGTACATATTGTATAAAACTTAATTATTATATTTTAATAACTCAAACTATTTTCAAATGTAAAAAATATTTACATTAAAATTTACATACCCAAGAACAATATTTTTTATCAAGCTAAATATGTTGCGGCCGCGTAAAACATACAGTAACTTAGTGGAAAGGAATTTGCGGCCGAGATGCTTGACTTACAAAGGAAAATATCTCGCTAACTATTATTATTTCTTGACATTTTCATTTATCATTCTTTCGAGTTCGTGGAATTGTTGTAGGTGATGAATGAGCAACTATACAACAGTTATATATATAAAATATACATAACAACATACAGAACAATATATACAAAAGTTGCTCAACTTTTGTATATATATTTTTGTAGAGCTATTATAGTAAATTTTATTTACTTTTGAATGCAAAGCAAATTTTGATTTCAATTATTGTTTCAGCAGTATCGTTTTTATTGTATTTCGTTTTTATAGCAAATAATCATAGCAAAAGTGTCTAATTAATATTTTAAATGAATTTGTATTTATATAATTAGTAAAGAATATATAATATATGGATTGAGAAACAAAATTTTAACTAGATAGAGAATATCTTATGACAATTTTAATCTAATGAAAAATTTACATAGTTCATTTTTAAGTTACTTATGCAATTGTTGTCGATTATAGAGACACTAAAACATGGAAAATTGTGTAAATTCATGTATAGAAGTAATCGATTATTTTCAACTGAAAATATTAAACGTAATTTACAGAATTTATATCAAAATATTTGGTGATAATTTTCATTAGAAAGTACCAGAAATATTCGTTTAGTCATCAATTTTAATTGACCCAAATACGTTTCAACTTCTAGGTATTAAACAATGGCGTTTACCGAAATCCAAACTCTACCTTCCTACCCAATGAGTGATGCTAATTAAGCCAAGATCAACGTCTAAACTAATTACTTATCTACGTTAATAAAGCCGATACGTTCGTGATTTTACCAGCCAAAATTTATCTTAAAGATTCATGAAATTCCGATGAAGATAAAAAAATACGAAGATAAATGTATTTATCGAATAATATAGTCATATTTTCTAAAGTTCTATGATGCAGATTAATTCTTAAGCTTTTCATTTTTAACAATAGAATGAATAATAATATTTAAGAAGTAATAACTATTTATTATGTACAGAGACTATTTTTTTAAAAAAAGAAATTTACAGTATCAGTATATTATTATAAATCTAAATAATATTACATTTTCAGGACATAGAATAGATAAAATTATAAAACTCATTTTTCACCTTTAACACGGTACTTTTTTTTTAAATTAAATTTAAAAATATTTCGAAATGTATAAAAATATTATAATGGTTTTATAGATAATTTAAAATATTAGAAGACGTTTTGAGTAAACATACATTTTGTTGAATGTTGGTTTGTAGGCATATAACTCCACTTACCTCATATAGGATACCTTGCTGGGCAGTAGACTTGAGACTTGAGTTGTGCGTTAAATTATGTGTGAAGTGTGACTGACTAGTATAAAGCATTATGTTTAGAAATGTATATTAAAAAAAAAATATTCCAACCATTCATTACCGCCCGCATCGGTACACCATTGAACATAATCCTCTCTCAAGGCCTCTATCCTGAGTTTTCCGCATTCAATAAAGCAGCTTTCCGCAAAACATCGACTTGTCTAGCCTCTGACTTATACTACTCTTTGACGACATGTTTCTTCTATGAAACTCGTCTAACCCAACGGTTATTGGTTCAGCATTAGCGTGAGACAAGTTATAATAGCAGCCATACTTGTTTTTAGTTGTATTTCTTTCACCGGCGTAGTTTTGTCGTAGTGCTATCTCAATCTGGGCCCATGTGATGTTAATTTACCATTTTTAATTAAAAGTGATTTCACGTTTTTTCACATATTAGATTCTGGGACAAAAATGGTCAGTCCACTGCCAATTCAGCTTACATAAAGCTATAAAGCATGATTATTTTCACATTTATAGACAATTGCTTCATTTCTATCGCATCTGGTGGATCGTGAATATGAAATTATTGGCAAAACGGCTTTTTTAATTTACTATTCACTTTCCATGTAATGCCTTCCAAATTATGTTAACTTGGAAAAACAGGTGAGAAGAAACATTACACTTCTTTTTCCCCTATAATGTACTCTTAATATTCTTCAAAAGTATTAAATATCATGATTATTCTATCCCATATGTAATGCAAAAAGAAATACTTTATCACAATTAAAAGTGAGGTGGAACAATACATGATGGAATAATGTTTTGGACGTGTACATTCAATCAAATTTATCAACGTCACGTTTTACATTGTTTGTAAAGCTTTTTGTAAACTTCAGCCGAAATTGAACCAATTTTCTGTCAAATATTTTTCATAAAAGAAGATAAACTATTTAGCCATTTTATTTCTACAATGAATAAATATTGTGAAACAAAATTTAATCAACCATTTTTTTTAATTAAAAAGAAACATACCGTTAAAAAGCGCTCGTAACAAACTATACAAATTACTATACGATTTAGTTAAAATATTTATGAATATGCAATGACCAAAGGCGTAAAGAAAACAGAGACATTCCATTCTTTATTTGTATATGAAAAGCAATAGCCTAGAAACAAGATTTTAGTAGAACATATTTTGACTTTTAATAAATTATTTTCGTTTCAATTTAATTTTTTTACTAATTGATATTAAAAGACTTAAATGCTAATTGTTTCTTGTATTCTTGGCTAATAATTTTCCAGATTTCAGTTCTCTTTACTTGCTATAGCAAGCTATAAGTAGCTATATTTAAGTTCTAACAGATTTCAAATCCCAGTTTCTTCAGATAACAGATTGTAATAAATACGCAGGATAAAATGAATAATAATTCACAATTCCTAGATAATATTCATATTACTATAATACCTTGTATATAATCATTTTCATCGTAATTTTTGCATTGACCTAAATTTTGAATCTCTTTTTAGATCACCGTTCTCTAACTTATTGCAATCAAATAGACGCATTATTTTATAAATAGGTTTAAACATACGTCGTCACTAAATCACTATACAAATTCGGTCTGACCTTTCCACGTATAATTTCCAAACATACAAACGCCTCCCACAAAACATAATTAAAAGTAAGTTAATTCACTCATAAGATCCGTTAAAGTATTTATAATAAATTATTAATATAACACACAAATAAAAATACCAAAAACAAATACTTTATATATAGAGTTTAAAACTACAATAAATCCCTTTGAAATTAGTTTTCAACGACATAATACTCATCCATGGAAAATTAATCGGTTTCCGATTACCAATACCTAGTTGCTAAAGTTAACTTGCTGAGTTATTACACTTGGTAACTTTGGCAGCACCAAGAAAATGACGAGACCAGTGAAGTTACGCTCGCTTTCCAAATATCTGAAAATCTGATGGGAAATTGATATGTAGGTTTCATTTCATTTGATTTATTTTTAACTAGCTGTGTCCGCGACGTCGTTCGCGTGGAATAGTTATTTTGGGCATTTTAATTAGTTATTTATTTTAAAATTGTAATATCTTCTAAGATGTTCATTGAAATTAAGTGATGTCAAAGACAATTTTGTTTACAATTAAATACTCTAAAATCAACAACACATTTATTTGGATAAAGGTTAATATTATTACGTTTGTGGCATACTATCTATCTATTTATTTATTTCTGTCCTTAACATTATCTATTTTCTAATTCTTTATACTATACTGACCTATAACTAACAACTATTTTAAATAGCATTATTATATCTTCACTTATTTATCTAAGTAATTTTATCAAAACAATTTATACTAACACACTTGATATTTATTCTTTAATATCGTGTCGTGCGATGGAAACGGCGCTAAGCCAGAGAGCCGCGGGATACCGGGCGCGCGCGGGGGGATTGTACATGTACACACGACGCGAGCGCCCGCGCACCCGGCAAACAGTCTCGATATCTCATTCGACGCACCTCCACGCACCACTCGCTCGCTATTTATAGTTTTCGCCCGCAGTGTTATTTTTGTGTTTGTTATTTGTATTATTGTGTCGTGAACTTTATCTTACTTGAACTATCATACTTGTGCTTCATTATTCCTTCTGGACTTTGTACTGTGCTTCATTAAACGCTATCTACTTGCTGTCTGGACTTCTTCATTTCATTTCTTCATCATCTCATCTCTATCACGCTATCCTGCGCTTTAGCCTACGGTAGGTCTACTTTCTTCTTCCTGCATACCTACCACGCTAAACTGGTGACCCTCGACGTAGAAGATGGGTGATACGGCAAAAGCCGTTACTACGAAATTTGAAGGTACCGTAACAAAACGGCGACCGCACCGAGAGCATGTTTCCACAGCACCCGACAACACATCACAGGATGAGTTCCGACATTTGGGAATTAAAGTGCACCCTTTCTCATCGGAAGACCCTGAATTATGGTTCGCACTTTTGGAAGCACAATTCTACAGCTATCACATAACGAACGACACTATAAAATTTTCTTGCGTCACAAGTAACTTGCCTATGGAACATTGCAAGATTGTTAAGGACATTATCATACATCCACCAACGCAAGATAGGTACGATCTACTAAAATGCGAGCTTATCAGGCGCCTTTCAACATCTTATGAGATTAAGGTCAAACAGCTTCTGAACCACGAGGAGCTAGGTGATAGGAAGCCGTCACAATTCCTAAGCCACTTAAAAGACTTAGCTGGATCTTCTGTGCCCGAAGACTTACTTACAACAATTTGGTGCAGCCGTCTCCCACGTGATCTCCAGGCATTGCTGACATCTCAACCCACCCAATCCCTGGATCAGCTCACGGTTCTGGCTGACCACGTCTACAACATGACGACACCATTCAACGTCTACACTACGTCTCCCGGCAGCACACACAGAGCTCATGAAGCGGACGAGATTGAAGAGTTGAAGAAGTTGGTGCAACATTTGGCTAGCAAGCTGGAGGAGCATTCTCAAACATCCTGCACCTCCACAGCCTGCTTTAACAACAAAATTGCGAAACAACAGAATCGACGACGCCCATATCCTCAAAAGGCGAATCGATCCAGTACCAGCTACAGTAAATATCCTGTATGTTGGTATCACACCAAATTCAGGGTACAGGCACAGAAGTGCGTTAAGCCCTGTGACTACAGCGAGGAGGGCGACTCTAAGAACAGCCAGGCAGCCATGGTAACAGTTAACTCGCCACAATCTACTTTGGGTCGCCTCGTTATCACCGACCGCAGAATGAACACCCAGTTCCTGGTGGACTCTGGCAGTAATATATGCGTTTACCCTCATTCTGCGCTACGGGAACGTCGACCTAAGACGGATTTTAATCTCACCGCAGCTAACGGATCCCCTATTGAAACTTTCGAACTTATAGAACTAAATTTAAACATAGGTCTAAGACGTGAATTTGCATGGAATTTTATTGTTGCTAACGTTACAAAGCCAATAATAGGCGTTAACTTTCTAAGCCATTATAATTTGACTGTCGATTGTGGAAAGCAACGCTTAATTGACAACACCACAACATTGTCATCTAATGGTTGTATCGCTAAAGCCAATATATTTTCTGTAAAGCTTGCGACAGGTGACACGTGCTTACACGGTATTTTGAATCCGTATTCGGAAATTGTACGCCCGTCTGGCACACCGGTGTTTCCAAAACTCAACACGGTACATAACACTAGAGTCAATCCTGGACCGCATATTTTTTGTACCCCTTATCTCAAACCTTCCAATACATTAGTTGATCTTACTCCTGATTCTGATCCTACTTCCACTCCTACTGACAACACCCGTCCTACCTCACACCATGTTCCTCTTTATTTGGGACAGCATCACTCAGCCCAGGACGTTATCAGGCGAACTCGTCCGGGACGTACAGTTAGGTTTTCTGAATTTTATCGCCCGTAGTGACGGTCTCTGGAGTGGAGTGATGTGGCATACTATCTATCTATTTATTTATTTCTGTCCTTAACATTATCTATTTTCTAATTCTTTATACTATACTGACCTATAACTAACAACTATTTTAAATAGCATTATTATATCTTCACTTATTTATCTAAGTAATTTTATCAAAACAATTTATACTAACACACTTGATATTTATTCTTTAATATCGTGTCGTGCGATGGAAACGGCGCTAAGCCAGAGAGCCGCGGGATACCGGGCGCGCGCGGGGGGATTGTACATGTACACACGACGCGAGCGCCCGCGCACCCGGCAAACAGTCTCGATATCTCATTCGACGCACCTCCACGCACCACTCGCTCGCTATTTATAGTTTTCGCCCGCAGTGTTATTTTTGTGTTTGTTATTTGTATTATTGTGTCGTGAACTTTATCTTACTTGAACTATCATACTTGTGCTTCATTATTCCTTCTGGACTTTGTACTGTGCTTCATTAAACGCTATCTACTTGCTGTCTGGACTTCTTCATTTCATTTCTTCATCATCTCATCTCTATCACGCTATCCTGCGCTATAGTGTAAGGTAGGTCACTACCATCATACCTACCACGCTAAACGTTGATACAACTCTTAACAAATAATGCATCAATTTCGACCAAATTTGATTACCATAAAAACGGTTCTAGAGAGTTAATATTAAAAGATAGACATATACTGTCGCGGACATTTTTTTAGATAATTTCAAGAGGAATAATTCTTTCACCATATATTTTTGGTATCTTGAACCGTTTTCGCAGCGCACGCAATGGAAGCCCTCAAGGATGAATAATTTTCCCCGTTTTTTTCACATTTTCTATTATTTCTTCGCTCCTAATAGTGGCATCGTGAAGTTATATAGCCTAAAGCTTTCCTCTATAAATGGTCTATTCAACACAAAAAGAATTTTCTCTTCCAACCAGTAGTTCCTGTGATTAGCGCGTTCAAACAAATAAACAAACAAACAAACTCTTCAGCTTTATAATATTAGTATAGATTACGTTGCGAGCAATTCAATTACTGACAGTAAATATATTTCTATTATGGTTGTGATGGCCTAGCGGATAAATGACCGGTTCCATTCGCGGCAATGCGGATGGTGGTAAGTTCGAATCCCGGCATCGACCCTTACGTCTGGGTC
This sequence comes from Automeris io, assembly GCA_036320925.1. Lineage (NCBI taxonomy): Eukaryota > Metazoa > Arthropoda > Insecta > Lepidoptera > Saturniidae > Automeris > Automeris io. The sequence goes on along the minus strand of JAUDJH010000021.1, from coordinate 4,743,671 downwards.
CTTTCAGATATCGTATGGATTTAGGCACCACATGCTCAACGGTGAAGGAAAACATTGTGAGGAAGCCCGCATTGCATCTAATATAAATGTCCTGTGTAAGTACCCTGAGAACGGAGATCAGCTGCGCTACTGGCCACGTTGGGCGCGACATATAAGCGCAAAGGGGATACAGCCACTAATATATCTCTGCACACCCCGTAAGGGATATAGAGTAACGATATAGTGTTATTATTATAAATAAATACCAACAGTTACCGTTTTACATATATGTACAATACGTTTACATTGAAAGATAGGTTTTTATTCGAGTATTATTACCAATTACAATATTACTACTTTTATTATATGTACGTTTCTATTCAGTATCTATTTTATCGATATCATTAAAACGATATGCTCAAGCACTCTGTTAGGAGTAAAATATTGATTGAAATTTTCTCTAGATATGCATTCAATTGTTTAGACATATATTACATACTAAGACCCCATCCATGTCGCTTCCGAGTGCCAATAGGACGTTTTTACGATGCATGTACATTTGGCGAATTGGTTTTCTATATATTCATGAGCTTTCTTTATAGTTAATTAAAAAATATTGTATTTTTTATTTTTTCTCATTTTATAGATATCAAATACTGTGGTATTAAGAAGATTTTCTCCACAAAAAAATAATGATGTATATGATAGCAATTTAATAAAGACTAGACACTGCTAAAACTATATTATTATTTAGCATTTCTGAAATCACGACCCAGCAGTTTTGTCTCCGACATGCATCGTAAAGCGGAGGAAACCTTAAGCCAGCTCTGCGTTTTATTACTGTATTCAGCAATTGTTTCTGATGAGCTCACATTTAGCAGACTTTTTTTACTGTATTTTTTTTCTATTATTTTACGGCACATCATAAACATGATCCCTTAAATGTTAGATAAATTATAAGTTTATTAGTAAATAAACCAAACTAATAAAATTTATGAATACGGTAGATATGACAACAATGATACGAATGATATGATCAATTTCCCACAAAAAAAACTAATGAATAAAATTTTTTTTATTTATCTAAATAATATTTTTCTTTTTATGTGTTTAAAATATTAACCATGTTACAATAATTATTAATTACCGAATAGGAATAACACATAAAGTATATTAACCATAGTATACAAATACAACGATTGTCATAGTGACTCACTTGGACCTGTTACGTTACAAGATCAACTTGTGTAGCTCCAGCTCTAGTTGTCGATATACCTAAAAGCCTTCTACTATGGTATATGTAGGTTGGCATGATGGCGATGGCTATTATTGGATACTAGTCCTAATCTTACTACTTTGTACAAGGTATTAAGTATTAAGAAATACGTACTAATTCTGATAACAAAATAATTGTCATACTTAAATCCATGGTGAACTAGATGACTGTTATAATAGAATAAGAAAAATAACAATAAATGTTAAGTGCCTATCTATCAAAGTAATAAATATATCGAAGGACATTTTCTTTACACATATTGGAAATGAAGCACTTTTATATAAAGAAATTGGGTCGCTAATATCGGTACGTGTTACTTACCCCTATAAAGAGTCGAATGGTATTGTATCGAAGGGTATTGATGATAATTCCTGTTTATATCTAATAGCAGAAAGGGAACAACGACACGAGCCTGATATACGCTATTGACGCTCTTAAATGAGCTTTGCGGAGCTAACAATGGTTTCTCGCGACTTTTTCGATAAGAAAATGTATAAAATGAAATGCGAACTATCAGTTATTTAACATTTTGAGATCGTCAATTAATAATCAACTTTGAAATATACTGCACTGATAAAAATATACTAATGAAATTAATTTCTGAATGATATACATCATTTTAAGTAATTTGTAGCTGTTAATGCTTTTTTATAGTTTTAACTTCGGCGCCGTAAAATTAACATATGTGCATAGAATTATGTTGGTAAAAACTTCACATAAATATTTAAATAATATGATTATTATCGTATTATATATTATAATATTATGTGTTATAATAATATAGATATATTTTTATGCAGTTGATGTCTCATATTTTAAAAAATGAAAATCGACTACTTCAAATAAGAAGCATGTAGCGCGTGTCCTCTGCTTCGCCGATAGCCCGGACTGGCACGGGAAGAACGGAAAGTGGACGACCAGTGCGCTGCCGCATATTCTCGATCACGCAATTTTATGAGCACAAGTAAAAATTAAAAATGTAAATGTGTTGCCAGAATAAATTATTAAATGTATTGTTTAAATACACCGAGTAAAACTGTTTTTAATAATAAACAAAGTAGCTGTCTTTATTTTGTTGTATTCGCTGTTAAGCGTACGATTACATTAAAACAATATCAATAATTCGTTTTTCAAGAACATGTTCACAACAACACTCATAGGCAATCTGTCAATTCTCAACGAACACTGTATGTTATAATGTATATTATCAGAATAATTACATTTATCGTTGTCAGTTGTGAAAATTCAAACAGACGGCGACAATGCGTATCGTTCTTAAATTATCAATTAAAATTTTATACTTTTAAGAGTAAGGTAAGGTTTAATAAAATTTGATTTTGCTTGGTACGTTGTCAGTCTAATGAAAGGATAATGAACAACAATTTATAAAAACTATTACTTTTGGACAGCAGTTATTGAAATTTCTAATAAACATTAACGACCGTAGCCGGGCCCGCTTAACAAGAAATATTTTATTATTCAATTTAAAAAAATACACCTAAATATGATTCTTTTGAAATATTAATTTGAGGCCTTTATTTCAATAATTTTATGAAAATAGTAATAATAAAATAGAAATGAATTGTATTTCGTAGTAGCAACTGAAATGTACTTGCGACTCTAACATTTTTCCTAACGATCTCTATAATATCCCTCAATCGACACTACTGTTTACGTCCAATACGTGTTCTAAATTGGTATTATATGGAAAGATATGCTCACCTACATTTCCATTTCAGTTTATATTAGATAGTCGTCTGTTATTTCCAATCAGGCAATCTAAATTAATGGTGTCAACGTAAATTAAATTATATAATGTAAATTTTTGATCCAATAAAATTATTATTATCCTTTATTCATTATATATATATATATATATACAATATAGTTACATTTTAAAATAAATACATATAAAAAACATATTAATTTTAAAATATAAATATATGTAGACCTACAGGGGCGAGGCCTAAGGCCCAAGCCACCGGTAGTTAGGAGCTTAAAGTGAGGAACCTCCTAACAATGCGTGCCGTATCAAGTAGAACTGCCTTCTGTATCCGGCCCTTGATCCAACAACCAAGCGAGAGCCTCTTAAGGTGGTAATCAAGGCTCTTTGCGATCAGCCCATGTAACAGGGTTGATGCCTGAAGGGCCTAGCTCAGTAAATAAAAAAACAATCAAAACCTGTTACATAAAATTTATTAAAAAAAAACTGGAAATAATAACACGCGACTCGCGAAAAAAGATTTGAGCGGTGGATTCGGGTGTGCTTGTTGTTCCTTTTGGCTTTAAAAGGAACAGAGGACTTAACAGAGGAATCGGCGACTCAGGCGACCCCCCTAGGCTGGTACGGTCGCAGGTCGGCGACCCTGGGACGAACGCGGCGAGACACGCCGGGGCTCGCAGTCCTCGAGGCTGGGGGCGATGCTCGTGGCCACTCCCAGGCTCCCGCAACCAAGTGCAGTTCCTTTTTAAGGGAACGTGTAAAGAACCTGTAATCGCCGGGAAAAAAGGGATATGCAGTACAGGCAGGATAGGAGGGTGGCGGCGCGGTGGACAGGAACAGCCTCTAAAAAGAGACTTGACCTAGGTCATGGTCTGTCCACAGCGGCAACCAACAACTACCCCCGCCTGTCCCGGAGATAACAAAATAAAACAACTACACATAACTGGCACAAGGAAATGGGTATTATTTATACAGTTAATATGCTAACAAGAGTGATCAAATATTTATACAAACAATAACTTACCCGGTTATACTAATCCGGGTTCACGATAGGCACGACCAGTTGGCACCGTCGGACAATATTCGGACTATTAATGTACGTCCTCTCACTGCTAAAGTTGAAAGAGCAATGACAAATGCGTTTGTCTGGGGCAGTAGGATAATTAATCTACGCCGCGCAAATAGATGTTTCTCGAATTTGTGGAGAGTTGTAAGCCCTAGCGTAACTCCTTCAAAATATGTTATATGTAAATACCAGTTATGTAAAAGAGGGAGGAAGTATCATAGCGTGACATAAATCAACGCTACAATACCCCCCCTCTTGGGAAGGCTTTTGCTTGTGCAAAAGGCAGGGAATTGTTCCACCAATCGAAACTTTCACCAGCTCACACTCTCATTCCTACATTCATACTTCGACACTCAGCTCTTCCATTATCTCTTTCATGAAGGTACTGATCTGGCACGAACAAGGACCCTCCTTTCATTCAGAGTGACAGCCATGATTACGGTTGCCACTCACTGGCAAAAAATCCGATGGGGAGTCTACACAACGAGACTAATGATGATTGCTGGTTGATTACACACTAAAATATAAACACCATTGTTATTAAACAAAAATGATGTTATAAATATGATGTTACTAAACATCATATGCATTGTTAAAACTGGTAATGCAAAACCATAAATACATGTTAAAGGCCATGCAAGCCCATAAAAAGGATTATTTACCAAAAGGAGGGAAAAACCGAACCCACAATAACGCTATACGCGTATATTAATAAATAATTTAATGTGTAACCAACCAACTGGGGAGAGAAACTAAAGAAAATAAAAGAACTAAGTCTTGAAATTGGGCTAGGATTATGGAGTAATATAAATTAAAATACTTTAGACATAATGTTAAATACATGTACTAAATAAACTAAGTTGTAAATATATATTAGTACATGATAAAGATGTGATAAGGTAAAATACATTTTGTTATTGTAATATAACAAAATAAAAGTAATGTAAGTGTAAAAATAAAAAATTGTAACCAACGCCTATAATTTGAACCTCATAAGAGAGTTCCGGCTTGTCCAATAAGTGGTACTTCATGTTGAAAACTATTGTACAAAAATTAAAAAAAGGAGTGTTATGTGTGTTTAATACACCAACCAAAATACGCAACAACAATTAATGAGACAAAAAAATTTTTATTAAAATGTAAATTTATAATAAATTAATAACTAACCAAAATTAATTTTGTTCGTACGGAACCCTAATTGGAATTGGTGACCGGAATTTATAAAAATTTTATGTTTAAACTAAAAAACAATTAACGCTCTAACAATTAAATTAACAAGGTGTACTTGCCGAGTTCTGATATAACTTAAAAAATCAGATATTTACTTATCTAAAAGAATAACACAACTCTAAAATTACTTGTTCAATAGAACGTACTTAGTTTGCACTGGCTAAAATAGAAAGTTGCTCCGTGATCGTAATAATAACACTGGTACAATATTTTTACAAATACCTACTATTAAATAAATGTACTTGTTACTGCGAACGACGAGTAACGAGTTAAATTTTCCTTACATAATATAATCTTTAAAAGAAAACACATATAAATTATGACTAAAGTTGCCTTTTAATAAAAATACACGTTTTTACCTAATTAAAAGAAATAACTCAACTGAGATTATTAAACTAAATTGTTAGAGATATGAATCTGCTAACATAAATTGAGTTTTTACCTAATACGGTAAAAACTCGGTAAATAAATGGATAAAAACGTAAAATATATATATAAAAAAATATGGCAATGTCATGTAGTGTATTAAATACCGGTAATAGTTTAATTTATTGTTTAGTGTAACAGTTTGTAATAAAAATCCGGTTTATGTAAGGAAAACAATGTAATATTCCTATGCGATTGCTAAATTACACTTAATTATTGTCCAACAGACCTTATGTGCCAACTGGTATAGTGTGCCAAAATACAATTGATAAAAATTGTAATTATTCCCTTAAAATAAATGTTTGCCAACAGTTATGTAACATGTAGTTATCTAATATATAAAACAAATGTAAACGTGCTGTAATAGAAATACAAAATAACAAAATTTAAGTGGGGTAGTTTCTTATTGAGTTTCTTACTAACAAACGGTTTCAATTACGTTGTTCAATTTAGAATTTTTGTATAGTCACTGAAAAAAAAATGAAATATGGTAAAAAAATCAATAACTCGTAATGAGTTATTTAAAAAAAACCTTTTTTTATTGGGAAATGAGGTTGTTGTTTTGGGATGTTTGGATTAAGGATTTGGGGTATTTGAGGGATGTTGGGGATTAGGACAATTGATTCCTGGATATAAGGGATAGGAATCAAAAGGCTGACCTACCGAGGGGTTGCTACCCTTCGCTTCTGGTAAGGAAGCGGGTCTGCGGGAAAATATACCTAAAATGTCAGAAACACAATAAGATACCTAGATCAAGTTTTTAGTTAGAAACTGAAAGAAACAACAAGCACTATTTCCTTGTGGGCGCCAATGTAACAGGGTTGATGCCTGAAGGGCCTAGCTCAGTAAATAAAAAAACAATCAAAACCTGTTACATAAAATTTATTAAAAAAAAACTGGAAATAATAACACGCGACTCGCGAAAAAAGATTTGAGCGGTGGATTCGGGTGTGCTTGTTGTTCCTTTTGGCTTTAAAAGGAACAGAGGACTTAACAGAGGAATCGGCGACTCAGGCGACCCCCCTAGGCTGGTACGGTCGCAGGTCGGCGACCCTGGGACGAACGCGGCGAGACACGCCGGGGCTCGCAGTCCTCGAGGCTGGGGGCGATGCTCGTGGCCACTCCCAGGCTCCCGCAACCAAGTGCAGTTCCTTTTTAAGGGAACGTGTAAAGAACCTGTAATCGCCGGGAAAAAAGGGATATGCAGTACAGGCAGGATAGGAGGGTGGCGGCGCGGTGGACAGGAACAGCCTCTAAAAAGAGACTTGACCTAGGTCATGGTCTGTCCACAGCGGCAACCAACAACTACCCCCGCCTGTCCCGGAGATAACAAAATAAAACAACTACACATAACTGGCACAAGGAAATGGGTATTATTTATACAGTTAATATGCTAACAAGAGTGATCAAATATTTATACAAACAATAACTTACCCGGTTATACTAATCCGGGTTCACGATAGGCACGACCAGTTGGCACCGTCGGACAATATTCGGACTATTAATGTACGTCCTCTCACTGCTAAAGTTGAAAGAGCAATGACAAATGCGTTTGTCTGGGGCAGTAGGATAATTAATCTACGCCGCGCAAATAGATGTTTCTCGAATTTGTGGAGAGTTGTAAGCCCTAGCGTAACTCCTTCAAAATATGTTATATGTAAATACCAGTTATGTAAAAGAGGGAGGAAGTATCATAGCGTGACATAAATCAACGCTACACCCATTAGTCGATACGACTATCGGGACAATAATCGTAGAATCTACATCCCACATGCTGGTAATCTCGTGTGCGAGGTCTAAATATTTTGATAGTTTTTGTTTCTCAGCTTTTACGAGATTTTCATCATGTGGTATGGTGATATCAACGAGTATTGCCCGGCGCGCCGACCGATCTACTACCACAATGTCAGGTCTATTAGCAAAAATAGTCCTATCAGTGATAACAGATCGATCCCAGTACAGCATTGCACGACCATTTTCAAGAACTGGCTAAGATACATACTGATAGTACGGTACCTCATTGTCCACAAGACCATATGAAAGAGCAAGTTGCTGGTATATGATCTTGGCCACTTGACTATGTCTGTGTAAGTACTCGCCGTTAGTTATTATTATTATTAATGGTATTGTATTCTACTTGTTGTTTAAATTAATATTCTGGTTTCTTATATCTATATTGTCTAGAAACGTTATTTACATGAGGTTATCGTTTCATTTATACAAAATACTTAATGCCTTTTCAAATACAAAACGCTATTAAGAACTGAAGTTGTCTCGTGTACTGATCCTTGATTCACATAGAATAATACATGCTTAAGACAATCCAATTCAACACATAAGTAATTCAAAATGTTATTATTATTCTTTTCTTGTGGCTTTTCCACTGGTGTATGACCAGTGTGATTTTGCCAAAGTCAGCGTTTTGATTTTGACTTTAATGTTCGAGGAAGGTTGATCGGTGTTAGGTAATTTTAATTATATTGAGATTGTCCGGTAGAGGTAAAACAAAAAACAACCTGCTAACTACAACAAAATACACATCACAAACATAAAAAAAGTTAGTAATAGGACAGAAACAAGAACAAGGACACAACACAAATCATGACGTAAGTAATATATACAACGAACCAACACCATTATAGTTATAATTTTATTTTATACTGACTTATATATTAGGTCCTTACATATGAAATTGGCGTTTTTCGTACTGGCCACTTTAATCACAAATTTCTCCTCTTTGGTAAGGAATTCCAAATTCAAATTTGTACAGCTATAGACTCATGTATTTGTGCTTCGATGATCGTCATTCATTTGTTTTTTTCTTCTGTTTTTTTCTGTTTGCGTCACTCATTGTACAAAATGGAAAACTTAAAATATCGCATTATTTACGAGTACGAGTTCCGCCGTGGCACTAGTGCTGCGGAAACAACTCGAAGGGTGAATGATGTGTATGGCGGTCGTGTTGCAATAGAAAACACAGTTCGTTTTTGGTTCCAACGTTTTCGTTCTGGAAATTTCGACCTGCAGAACAAGCCCCGTGGACGGCCTGAGACTCAAGTTGATAATGAAGAGTTGAAGGCTATTGTGGAAGCGGATCCATCGCAAACCACGTCCGAGTTAGCTGCAGGCTGCGATGTTAGTGATAAAACTGTTTTAATTCACTTGAAGCAAATTGGGAAGATTAAAAAGCTTGAAAGGTGGGTACCTCACGAATTGACTGAAGCAAACCGGCAAACGCGCGTCGACTGCTGCGTTACATTACTAAACCGGCACAATAATGAAGGTATTTTAAACCGAATCATTACCTGTGATGAAAAATGGGTTCTTTACGATAATCGGAAGCGCTCAGCGCAATGGTTGGATCCTGGCCAGCCAGCCAAATCCTGCCCCAAGCGAAAATTAACCCCAAAAAAGTTACTTGTAAGCGTTCGGTGGACTAGTGCCGGTATTGTTCATTACAGTTTTCTCAAATCTGGCCAGACTATTACGGCTGATGTCTATTGTCAACAATTGCAAACCATGATGGAAAAGCTAGCGGCTAAACAACCTAGGCTGGTCAATCGCTCCAAGCCACTGCTGCTTCACGACAACGCTAGACCACACACTGCGCAACAGACGGCTACTAAATTAGAAGAGCTTCAATTGGAAAGTCTAAGACATCCTCCGTACTCCCCGGACCTTGCTCCAACAGATTACCATTTTTTTCGAAATTTGGATAACTTCTTGCAAGGGAAAATTCAACTCCGATGGGGCAGTCCAAATCGCCTTCAAAGATTTTATTGATTCCCGTCCGGCTGGTTTTTTTAGTAAAGGGATCAATGAACTACCTATGAGATGGCAAAAGTGCGTAGAAAATAATGGTTCATACCTTGATTAATTAAATATATTATATTAAAAAATATTCGACTTTTTGTTCCTCCCATACAAAACGCCAATTTCATATGTAAGGACCTAATATTTTAATAATATATATATAAAGGGAGTATCTACAAGTGACAGAAGGGTCTGGAAGTTAGTGGGGTGAGGGATGTTACTGGGGAGTATATCATATAAGGACACTGGATACTTTGGGCAAGAGAAGAATATATGATCAGCTGTACCTTCGTCATAGCCGCACTCACAGAGTGAATGGTCCCTTACCCTTATTTTGTTAAGGAAGACCGGAGTAGAAGAGTGGCCCAAGCGGAGCCGACATACAGAGGAAGAGGAACTTCTGTTTCCACGACGAAACTTAAAGAACCAAGGATTATGGCGCACACAAGGCTGAACAGAGGCATAGAATCGACCACAAGTAATTTTCGAGGAGTTCCATTCTATGGACCAGGAATTGAATAAGTGAGAACGAGCAAGGAGAAGGAGATCAGAAGGGAATAAGTTATAATGGATTAGGGAGCCAGTGCACACAGCATCCTTGGCCCAAGAGTCAGCTAGCTCATTGCCGATAATACCGCTGTGACTGGGAATCCACGCAAGAACTATGTCAATTTCTTTGAGCTTACATTTGTATAACGACTCTCTGATTTGAAGGATGATTGGGAATTGAGCCTTGATTTTAAAGGGGTTAGACAAAATTGCTTGTAGGCAGCTATGCGAATCCGATAATATGATTGTCTTATTGAGGTTATGAGACTCTATGTAAGAAACTGCTTCCAGAATTGCCACAGATTCTGTGTCTGTGAGGGAGAAAAGTACCATGATACCGGATAGAGATAGATCTAGACATAAAAAGGTTGGATATAAAGTTTACAATCCTCACAGGAAAGCTCAGCTGAAGCATTTTCTGCCTGAGTACCGGAAGATTGACACTGTCATATGCAGAGGTTATGTCCAAAAATATGGCAGCCAGGTGTTCACGTCTAGAGAAGGAAATGTGGATATCAGAGGAGAGGATAGCAATATTGTCCAAGGTGCTTCTACCTTTCCGAAAACCAAACTGAGAATTCCCGAGAATGTTCCTATTTTCTACATACCACTCCAGTCGATTTTTAACCAGATGTTCCGCTATTTTGCATAAGGTAGAAGACAGAGCAATAGGATGATAGGAAGAGGGATCTGAAGGATTTTTATCAGGTTTCAATATAGGAATAACAATTTGACTTTTCCAGGAGGGCGGAATAAATCCTGATAGGAAGATACTGTTGATAATATTAAGGAAAAAAGACTTCACTTCTCTTGTTTAAAAATCTTAAAAAATATCTTTTATTTTCATTTTTAAATTGAGATTATTCGTTTATATTGGTGGTGGGTATTCCTTATTGAAGGGTAAGTTATTATCTAACATCTGTTCGGCCGTAAAGGCCCTTTAAACTAACTATGGAGGTCGAACCTCCCGACAAGCCCCCTGACATTTCGAACTCCCATACTTCTGTCCCTACATCTGTGCCTTCGTCAATGCCTGCTAAACGCGGGGTTAAGCGTCCGGCGGAAAACATTAACGGCAATCCTGTACCCAGAAAAACTATTCCTAATGTACATGTTCCCTCCGCCTCTATCCAAACCATTTATACCCATCCTTCTTTTGACGTCCCGCGCACATACGGCCCGAACGATAAAGGTCCTTTCACAGTTTTTTATCAAGATCAGAGACAGATCCTGCTGTAGGTACAGCCCTACGGCCTATAAAAATAGGTCAATGGCTTCAAAATAATAATGTAGAAAACATCGTCAGAGGTGGCCTCAAGATGGTAGGCCGTAACAGGATTTCTCTTGAATTTTCTTCCTCTCTTGCTGCCAATTCCTTCATCTCACACCCCTGTCTCTCCTCCTGCAACCTATCAGCATCCATCCCTAGCTACAGTGTTTCAAGATTAGGCCTAGTAAGAAATGTTCCCTGCGAATGGTCCATGACTGAGTTTGCAGAAGCAGTTGAACTTCCTGATGGTTGTGGCAAGATTTTAAAAGCGAGACGCCTCAATAGAAAATCCTCATCAAAAGGTACCACAACCTGGATTCCTACGCAATCTGTTGTGGTAACTTTTGAAGGACAAATAACTCCCAAACATATTTATTGCTTCTACAATTCTTTGCCTGTAGAAACTTACCTCCTCCCCACCATTCAATGCCATAACTGTTGCCGGTTTGGTCATATAAAGGCACAATGCCGTTCAAAGGCAAGATGCTATAAATGTTGTAATAGTCACCCTGGTGACTCTTGTAACATGGAAGCAGCAAAAATTACATGTTTGTTTTGTTCGGCCTCTCATCCTGCCACTGATAAACAGTGCCCAGAGCATTCCCGGCAGAGGGCAATAAAAATCCTAATGTCTGAGAATAATATTTCATATGCGGATGCATGCTTACAGTATTACACATCGTTCCTTCATGAATGCCCTGACTACTCCTTCTTCCCAAATATCCAGAAACTACACTGTCCCTCCTCCAACTCCTAACCAGGCTCCATCAACCTCCCACAAAAAAACTGTTTACCTGAAACCCCGCCCACCTCCTGTTATTACCCAAGGGTACGATAGGCTTGCTCATCAAGCTATAGTTACAAACGTCCCTTCTTCCTCACCAAATGGTTGCGCTCTCCTATCTTCTCCTTCTGACCAGCCTATTTCTCCCATCTCTTACCTGCCACAGGAAAATTTAATAGACCTTTTTGTTGCTATTTTGGACAACTTCCTTTCTAAATTTTCAGACTGTTTACCGTCCCACGTTGCCTCTAAGATTGTAAATCTCGCTTCTCGTCTAACAAACGGCCCAGACACAAATTATTCAGTGGAACAGTAGGAGCATTGCTCCTAAAAAAATCTGAGCTGCTTCATCTCCTCAATAAATATTCCCCTGTTGCTGTGGCTGTCGCGGAGACTTGGTTGTGCCCTGGCTCTACATTTAGAGTCTCGGGATATGCCTGTTTGCGTGATGACCGCAGTGATGGTTATGCTGGCTGTGCTCTTTTTATTAATAGATCCTTCTATTTCTCTACGATCCCATTACCCCCTCATTCCAGCGAGATATGTGCCATTGCAACTCATGTAATGGGCATTAATCTCCTCTCGATATATATCCCTCACCCTAATCGCAACCTCTCTTCTGATTTACTTGCAATTTGTTCAGCTGTTCCCCACCCTCTAATCATCCTTGGTGATTTTAACTCCCACCACACTTCCTGGGGCTCCTACCATTGCGACTCCTTCTCTTCTCACATTATTGATACTTTCGACACTATCAATGTATCAATAATTAATGACGGCTCTCCTACACACAGGGTTTATCCCAACCAAGATCCTAGATCTGTTCTTGACCTTACTGCATGTTCCCCTTCCCTATCTGCCTCTCTGACTTGGAAACCCCTTCCTTTCTCTTATGGCAGCGACCACTTCCCTATTCAAAATGTTATCTATATGGATTACAAAGCTACAAATACCTCATAGTTGCCAAAATTAGAATACTACATGAAAAATATTAAATATAATAATCTACATAATTGGTCCCCAATAAAAATACATCTAAGGTTCCACGTCCAAGATACATGCAATAATAAAGATTATGTCGAAGAAAGTTTATACAGCTAAGAGAAGTAATTGAATGATAATATTAGTCTTGGCAGGATATTTATTTAACTGTCTTGGGAGCAAACGTGTGTTCTTAACATACAAACCTAGTCATACGAGTATTGTACAATAACATAAGATATCACAAGTTTCTAGAGTTTATAGTAATTGTCTAGTTTTCATTAGTGGATGTGAGTCTATATTCTGTAAAGTCGGGGGCTGGATAGTATAGTATAAATTATTGTTAAGTTAAATGTTTCTTTATTTATTTCCTATAATCCTCTTATTTATGTTACGTAGAAAGTACTAAACCAATATTGACAAAGAACTTACAGTTCTAATACAAAATAATAATAGTTTTCCTATTTCTAACTTTGATATATTAAGTCAAGTCTTATTGGTTAGAAAAAGAGACTGTATTACCGCTATTAAAACAGTTATTATTTTGTAATATTACAATTGTTATACCAATTAAAAGAAAATATTTAATTTCGCTCTGAATAGTACAAAAGGCCATGTCGTAGCCAAAAGCTACAATGAAGCAGAACTTAAAATGTCTAGACTGTTAATTAGTTAAAACTTACCTGCATTATCATAATAAAAGAAAGTAATAATACAAATGTTTGTGACGCACACTCGATCAACATAATTGTTCATAAGATCATAAAATATATTTAAATACATATACTATTTTGCTCGACAGCTCTCATCTAATACTGGTAACAATATTTTACACCCAAAAGTGTCACGCTCGTAGGAAAGACAGTGACAAAGTTACCTTGTACTACGTAAAAAAACAGCTATTGCGGTAGCAAACGTCTCAACATCGAAGGCTGATACAGGTAATTTATTTTCGTAAGAAACTTCGCATTAATGTCGGGAGCAGGCAATTTATCTTGGGGCAATTCGCGTAAAACGCTTATTGGCTGTCGTAGCCCACACGGAGATAACATGATTTATATCCGCTTACTAATTATTTTATCTGCGAGCATTTTTCCAGGGTGCACAGTCAGCTGATTTTAATAAAATTGGATTGTAGTCCTTAGACCATTTTGATTATCTATTATTGCCCGTCAGATCTGACTAACCAATTTGTGTACGTTCAGTTGTTAATATTTAGAGATCTTCTATATAGTAGTACAATGTCGACCGGCACGGCGACGGCGAATGTCGTTGGATTATCATTTTGTTCTCGTCCCGCTACCGTTTTCGGACTACAGTGAACTTTTTATCAGGTGCCATACAGGTTTCCTCACAAAGCTAGTCTTCCCGGTGAGTATGTGGTACCTAAATCTGTACATAATCCAAAATACCCAGAGGTGCAAACCGGGATTCGAACCTACTAACACTCGCGTTGCCGCGAATGGAAACCAGTCTCTTATCCACTATGGCAACCACAGCTATAAACATTGATATAATAAAAATGCTTAACTGAGGTTGCTCAGCAGGTAAAAAACCGATGTACATAATACAAAAGCTTTTAAATTGTACATATTAAAGGGAAATTTAGAAACCACATGAATACTATTACAGTAAAAGAAACTATTGTGAGAAAAGCACTTTAATAAAAATTGCCTATAAGGTATTTTATAATCGTAAATCAAGTACGCTACAGGGGACTTAGACAAAGTAACACTCCATCAGCGATAAATGTATGGAAGTGACCTAAAGTGTCGACATGGTAGTTCAAATGCTTATTCCATAAGGTGTGGTATAGCCACAGTATCGAGCTAATCTATACTAATATTATAAAGCTGGAGAGTTTGTTTGTTTGTTTGTTTGAACGCGCTAATCTCAGGAACTACTGGTTCGAATTGAAAAAATATTTTTTGCGTTGAATAGACCATTTATCGAGAAAGGCTTTAGGCTATATAACATCGCGATGTAACTATTAGGAGCGAAGAAATAATGGAAAATGTGAAAAAAATGGGGAAAATTATTCATCCTTGAGGGCTTCCATTGCGTGCGCTGGTTCAAGATACCAAAAATATATGCATGAAAAATTATTCCTCTTGAAATGATCTAAAAAAATGTCCACGACAGTTTTTGTCTATCTTTTAAGATTTAACTCACTAGAACCGTTTTTATGGTAATCAAATTTGGTCGAAATTAATGCATTATTTGTTAAGAGTTGTATCAACGTAATAATATTAATCTTTATCCAAATAAATGTGGTGTAGACTAAGAGTATTTAATTGTGAACAAAATTGTCTTTGACGTCACTTTATTTCAATGAACATCTTAGAAGATATCACAATTTTAAAATAAATAACTAACTAAAATGCCCAAAATAACTATTCCACGCGGACGAAGTCGCGGACACAGCTAGTTTAAAATAAAAACAAATATTTAATTACCCACGTAATACTGCTTCGAAATAAATGATTAAAATCGAGATCAAAGGAAATAATGACTTTGATATTAACATGTTTTAAAACCGTTTAGGAAAATAAACCATGTATCATTTTACTGTAAACTCGTTTTTAGCATCCATAATGTTTAATATTCACATGTGGCAAGGGCTATAATTCAATGAAAACAAACAGGAGCGGTGAAATGACGCGTACACTAATGGCCGTGTCGGGGGGACTCTTGCCGCAAATATGCACTCACAACCCGCAATGCAGTTTCTGTCACATTGAACGGTTTAGTGCGGCGAACTGTGCTGATACACTTATATCTCGCTACAACTGTGTTTAAAGTTCATTTACACTCGGAAATGAGATCAAGTCCCGACTCAGTCAATGTCTTATGCGTAAAATATTTATATATATATAATGGTAAATGCTCAGATGGGACGAAATAAAGACGAACTGTGTTTGCTGAAATAACAGTTATTCTTTTATTGACATCAAACTTAAACACAAGTTTTACTACAATTAGCATAGTTTAAACAAAATAGCTTACCTGAAATAACAGAAAACAACATTTAGAGCCTTTACTTCTAGTTTAACTAACATAATATTTCATTTACATTAAACAGGAGAATATTAGTCTCACGTTTTTTCTCAACCTCCTAACCTCACTTCTTGACAATCCGTGTCACTCACGTCACACTGACATTAGTTCCATAGATTATAAAATAGCAGCATAAATCTTGGAAACGGAGTGCGTTCCGTTTTTACATATATATATACTACATAAATATTTTTTTTAAATAAAATATCGTTTATGCTTATTATTTTGATGACCTGCAACGCCCAAGACCCAGGGTTCGAATATCGGTACTGGCCAACTTTCGTGTGACGAACAGAATAGTTAATCGCAAGTCATTGATTTGTATTTATATAGAAGTATGTATGCCTTTGTCTACTTATAATACAAGCAGAAGCTTAGTTAGTCCATAAATTTTAAGTTATATATTTCTACATTTCTATTTTGGTATACATTTTAGAATAATGGCATTCCAATTAGCACTGATCGCATTAATTTTCTAATTAACCGCCCATTTCTTAATTTATAATGCTTTTTAAATCACTTTTTTACATTATGAAGCTGTGAGGACAGCGACCCCGGTGTGTCAGACTCCTACTGACTAAAAACTCCCGGGGTGACCCTTTAATCGCTCCACCCGGGCCTGGGAAACCAAATTCATCCAGATGCCCGGGGAGCTAAAAGCCTTGTTGAGGCTACTTCTCTGGGAAGAGTAGGAGTAAAGAGCCCATCCCTCCAAAAATCATGAATAACGGGCATAGAGAAGGGAACATAAGTTTTTTCATCCTGACACGGCACAGTGACCACACCACGCCTGATGGTATGCTTGGTGCAGTCCGAAAAACGACAACGACTACCAACAGCAAAAAACCATCGATAGCCGCCGCGATCATGCCAGCCTGCACAAATATATCTGCACGCTTTGCTAAAAGGACCCAATATCATAGGATGAAGGGAACACGCTCGCCGGAAGATCATTTCACAGCCTGACAACTCGGCAATAGTAAAACTTAAAGTTTCGAGTATATATTTATTAAAATTATAGTTAAAGTACTAAATGACTAGTATAAATAATTCTTGTATTTTATGATAGAAAAATGGAAATTAATTAGTTACCATAAAAATCCCAGAAGTAACAAAGCTGAACTCACTGATATTTGCAGAATATAATAAAAATTTATGAATAGAATCGGTCTATCTAATTCCCATTATTTTCTATCTGGCTTCATGCCAAATATCACAGAAATTTGGATAAAAAATAGGCCTCTTTGATTCACGGTCCTATTTCCTTCCATAATAAAACAATTTCTCCCGAGTTGAAAGCTTCTTGATTCCCCACGAATTCGAAACGTGCCTCTATTTTATTATGTAATTTCAGAATATACGAATAAGATTTTAATTTCAAAAATCTGAGTGAAAGGGAAAGTTTCCGGCTGATAAAATTCCAATCACCTTCGTATTAAATACAATATGCCTAATAATTTAACGAAAACTCTTTTCTTAATTAATTATTATAATATCTTAAATATTGCACACGTCAATCATTGTATCTAAATTTGACACATGATAGTAGATTTCGATTGCTTTATCTGCTATCTTTACAATAATAATAGCGTATCATCACGATATATCGCTATCTGATTAAGCAGAGATAGATAAGAGGCTGTACTCACTTTGCACTTATATGTTGTAACCCAACGTGACCTGAAGCGCAGCTGATCGCCGTTCTCAGGACATTTACACATCACATTTCTATGAGATGCCAAGCGGATTTTCTCGCGTTATTTTCCTTTATTGATGAGAATATGGTACCTAAGTCCGTATCGAAACTGGGAATGCATCAGGATTCGAACCAACGGCCATTAGCGTTACCATGGATGTAAATTGGCCCCTTTATCCACTGTGCCACAATAGCCACTATCTACTGTATATTTAGCAAGTGTACAAAATCATTTGAAGAAAAACTTGAGTTATAATTTATATATAACTTATTTATTTGTGATGGATAAACGAACTTGGATTAGCTACCGTATAATACATTTAATATAACTAATTGATCATTAAAATACTATATAGTACTTGAGATAAAGTAACACATTTTGACGGACAGAAATGCGTGGAAGATTATAATATAATAGTGCTATTTTATAATAATAATATTGAATAATATTGTAAATTATACGCAAAGCGGCGTCCCTCGCACCCTGCCTCATACTATCAAATGAAACAAAAGTCCTGTCTGTATATATGCGCAGGTTCAAAACACCACTCAAGTTATGCACCGCCAATTATACGGGAGTTAATTTAATCCCCTGCCATATAAATGTCGTAGTTAACTCATTAAATCAACCGTTTAATTAGTTGGCTATTACGTTCATAAAATAGCGGTGTCCGTTTATTTCTTAGGCCGTTTATCGAATGGATATAAACAGTTTAACGTGTATCCAGTAGACTGTTAGAAATTAGCTGTTTGCCTTTTTATTTACCATTTCGTTCAACGTTACATTTGACACTTTGCCAAGGTAGCTTTCAGCCATTCAATTGAATGCCGCTGTTTGCAAGCTCTAGTAGCTAACGCACCTAAATGTCTGTATTCACATTGTTATTAGATTCAAATAAAAAAAAGAATAGCCTATCTAATTAACTAAACTAAAAAAATACGACATGCATACGTTCCGGCCAAATCCTAATTAAATAACAATAGTACATAAAATAAATTCGCATAAAATATATTGATTTCATTACTGTAAAAACTAACCTATTGGAAGTATTTTGCAAACATTATTCTGTTGTACCGTTATCATAACATTAACAGAAACATTTCCAAAATGCGAAGCAATTATCACAGAAGCGGTAATTATAATGGTTTTGATTAGATATTAATGCCATTTAGGAATCGGAATGGCTGATTGTTTTGTTTTACGAATCGTTATTCAAGGTATCCGTGATTATTATTACATTCCTTTCCTATTTAATTATAATTAAGACAAATAAATACATTTATATTAATGTGCTATTAAAACAAATGGAATATCGATTTAAATTAGATCTAGTAAAATAATACTGGTATCAATTGCTCTGAATTTCTTTATAAAAGATAATAAAATCGTAATAAAGAAACTTATGAATATGATAAGAGGTGTTTACTGTTTAAGTCATCAAAAACTTCATTTACATATATAAGCTTCGGAATCATAAATATGGATGGAATCTCACTTTTGTTGTAGACTTATCCCGAATTGTCGCCTTATTTTAGAAATAAATAAATGTAACAACTTTTATATTAACAGTGAAAATTTTTTGTGATAAAGTAATTTTAGACAATGCGTTTATTAATATATAAGCCATTTTATAAGTGTCTCAACATTCTATATTGCTTTAAGATATGCAATAATTCAGAACTTTTATTGTGATATCGGCCATAACGTTACTCAAATTCTGTTTGGCATGAATGACAATATGTAAGTTATAGTTAACTATGTAGTTGAGTATTACTTATTTATGACTTAATATTTCTTCCAGTTTATTAACAAGATAGTGCGTGGTCTAGAATAATGAGAAACGTTTGGGTACATTTAAAACAAAAAAGAAAGCATTTGGTCGGTGCAAGAAAACATCAGGAGGAAATCCGTATGGCATATTAATAAAACTAGGCTTAAATAGTTTAATTTTATAATTTAGCAGAGCACACGGCACAATCAACAGACAGAGAGAGACACATAATATAAGACAGGGGGCGTTGTATATCTGATGTTGCCAGATATTATAACACATATAATAAATAAATCATGGGTAAGTGCCCTGACAACGGCGATCGGCTCCGCTTCTAGTCACGTTGAGTGCAACATATAAGTGTAAAAGTGGATACAGCCAGTAATGTATCTCTGCTCACCTTAAAATGGTTATAGCATGATACGTTATTCATCATCATATCACCCTTAGAACGTCCACAGCTGAACAAACTCCACTCTTAATGTGTTCCAGAGCAACCAGTTGGAAACAGCCTGCACCCAACGTCGTTTTGCCAACTTTCCTTTCCTATCTTGCCTTATCTGCCATCCTCTCAACGGATTAAATGTCCTGCTTACTGCCACTTCAGTTGGCAATCCGTTGGGCTACGTCGGTGCTCTTATTCGCCCGCAGATTTCTTCATTTTTGATTTAATCACGTAGCAAATCACCTAGCACAGTCCTTCGTCGATAACTCGCTGCGTGACTTAGTTTTCTTTTTTTTTATGATATATCATTATTTACAGCAACTACATAGAATCACGTTGTTTGTTTAAGAAAAAAGGATACTTATATTCCGCAGATATAAACTCAATTACTAAATAAAAACAAAATAAAAATCAATATGTTCATACTTATCAGTTTGGATATCTCTCTCCGAGACCAATAGTATTGAAAAACGAGAAAATTGTCGATATCATCACATCGACAATTCCATACGCTGAATAGTCGACATCCCTCGTTCAAACTTAGGGTTGTCTATATTGTTTATGATTTAAGAATATAGATATAATAATCTTATTTTATTTGTGTCTTTGCCAGTATTAACTGAGTATATATAGAAGATATCGAGGAAATTTCATTGGCCATATTTTTTTTATTACAATTAGAGTGCGCTTATAACATATACATTTAATATCCAGACATTGGAGACATATCTATTTTTACATGCCATTTAAAGCTATCATCCCATTTATGATTTTTTTATTACCATTTCGTAGTGCTTATAATTTTTGTATAATTAGAATTAATGTGGTTACGTAACTGTGAAGTTAGAAAAAAGTTTAATGCTAGAACTAGATATTTTTACAAGAAATCCTTCAAGTATAAAGTATTTCAAGTGTTGATGTACTCTATAATACTGTAAAAAAATTAAGATGAAATATGTTTCACGTAAAATACCTCTTTTTAAACACAAAACTCTAATGTCCCTATGATGAATTGATTACCTTCCGAAGAAATATAGGATATGATAAGATTTATTCCATTCTATTCGGTATAAAACTCTTTCATATTAAAATTCTCATTATAATGTACCTTATTTATCAAGATGCTTTCGATTAAGGTATATTTATACCGATATAATGAAGATGCAGCTTAATAAATTATTATGTTTTGCCGATAGCCGCTGTTTTTTGTTTACTACTTACCATCAAATGTCGTGAAGTCATTTTCCTGTGTTACTATAAAAAAGAAAAATGTATAATGGACAACCCTGTCAACTAACAGGCATGTATTGCAGGCCGAGGCAATTAAACTACCAGGTGCAACTCATGCCAGGCGTAGAATAGAGCAATGGCAACGTTTGCCGTCGCTAGTCTGGTGAACTGGGTATGTATTCAAATGTTGACAATTTTGCCGGATTTAGTGCGGTGTAATTAGCAATCAGTTTGGTATCAATGCTAGTCGATGAACACTGGGAAACACTCTCCCTGTCATGTGCTTAAATGATTATGTCCAATAACGTACTGAAATAAATTAACACGAGTAGGATTTGTATAAAGCGAACAATTAAAGTAAAATTAAAATCTATGAGTGTAATTACTAATATATAGAATGGAAATAACTAACGTTTATTTGGGGAGAATCATAAATATCAAATTTCACTCGAGAGAAATATTATTTTATTTTTAAAAATTATATTAACTACATACGAAGAGCATCACCATTCATTTTGTTACAGAGGTTTTTATGCATTATTATTAGACTATTAAGCTTAATTAACTGGTTCACAATTATTTTGACGCAATCCTTTAAGTTACTCTGGTTTTAGAAGCTTGATATAATCTCTGAAGACAGTACAAAACACATATTTTTTGCTTTATTTTTACACTAGCTCGGCATAGTGAATAGAGTACCTGATATGAACCATAAAAATTTGTTTATTAGCGCTATTTTTATTTCACAAATTTAACAATAGAAAGACTGAATATAGATATACCACATACGTATATAGGAAATAAAGAGAGGGCGGAGGTAAGTACAACTATTAATAACTGCTATAAGATAATATATAAAAAATCATAATATTTTAAAAAATTAGTTCCTTATAAATATATTTTTTTTGTATAACTAAACTTTAAAAACAGTCAAAATGACTGCTCTGAGCAATCTAGTGTTAATTATGTTTTATAGTCAGTAGATTTCGGGGCTTATTAAGTAAATTACGGTCAACAGAAATAAAACAATTCGCTATTCAAAGTCAGCAATAATTATAGCAACTCGTACAACTTGGTAATAGAATTGTTAGGTAGGCTGAATAATTCAATAATCGACGGATCTAAGGACACTCAAACAGATCGAATTATTAAGTAATGCTTTCATGTCCGAAGTTCGAACTGCTAATGAATGTAGGGGCACTCTGTTACGACAATTCATTCTTAGGTACAAATTCCATTGTAAGTGAACAAGCTATGGATCTATAGGCATACATTATCAGCCCTATTAGAAATCGGGTTTTAACTTAAGCAAAGGCAAAACTCAGTTATTATAAAAGATATGTTATTGTTTATATATAAAATAGAGTAGAAATTAATAAAAATTAGTACTAAGGTTTATAGATAACAAATAAGCAAAATTTTGCAACTACGTACCATTTCCATTATTTAAACCTTTGCTTAAATTAAAATTCGTATTCCAACAAGTCTGTATAAGTTTACATAATAACTAGTATGGGAAATCATGCGTTGCAGAAAAACATCCTGTTAGTCCGGAAGCAAAAGGTTTTGTGGACAGGTGTATGAAAAATAGTAGGGGTTTTATTATTTTTCCTTGCTACTCACGACCTCAAATGCTACATATAAATGTTTGTTTTCCAGGAAATACGAGTTCTTACAGCAGTCTTCGGGATACCCCTTCGTATGAATTTCAAATTGAAGGTTGCCGCTCTATAAAATATTATACGTGTTGATACCTCATAATTTGAAATACATACGATGAGATTCTTCTCTACACAGTATTCACCTTAGTTACTGATATATATTAAGATGAAAATAAATTTCTAGTCTTTACAAATATATTTATTTCATTTACTTTAAGACCTATAAATACTATCCAAGATATATTGAGCGGTTGATAACGAGTCCAACTGAGAATCATTTTAATCATAGAGGTTGACATTTAGGTCACGTTGTACTTTATTAATCTTCATAGAATACTCCCTGCCCCAGACGAGAAGTACCGGACTTGTATAAGTTTAAATCTCATGCTCACACTAAAATTAACTATATCTACATCTGTACATTGATGGGTAAGGTGGGTCCAGTCATCATTGTTCCATAACCACGATGTTAGCCTTAAATAAAATCAGAATACAAAATAAGAGGGAAGACAAGTTTTGAAATTATAATTTGTCTGTACCTAAATGGACTATATCATGTATGTCGCAGACTTATTAAAAGAATTATAGTCGAGTTGTGACACCAGTGTGTGAATCCAATATATGTAAAAAAATTCTTGTGTAAATCCAGTTAAGTATAAATCATATGATTCTCAGTGATACTACTTTCAAGTAGGCTGTAAAGAAGACGCCGAGTGTAAATGTATTCTCATCACGTGTCAATCACTCTTATTTTGCATGTTACTATAACTATTAAAATGTGCAGTAAATAGCTGGCCGCTGGAGTGTGGATCACCCTCCGGTAGGGTGAAGTAACGACTCGCGAATTGGATGAAAAGAGCCGATGTCTGAGCTCAAACGCAAGCTCAGTTAAAATAACGAAACTTACATTAAAAATGCTTCAAATCACCTGCTTCAATTCACCCTGGTAAACTCCAGATTGTCGCAAATTGAACAAAACTCACGAAGCAGTAATATTGAAATACAATGTGTACCTGAACATAGGAATGAAAATATTCTAACTATCGTAAAACAACTGGCAAATACAGTTTCGTATGATTTATAGGAAGCTGATATTATTGATTTCCACAGAGTCCCCAAGGTTAATCAGGATTCTAATAGGCCAAAGTCTATTATCGTGAAATTTGTAAGCCCTCGTGTAAGGGACAACGTCTTAGCATCAGTTAAGATATACAACAGAAGTCATCCGGAAAATAAATTAAATTCCAGTCACCTGGGTATTTCAGGGCAGTGCCAGTCAGTTTATGCCGTGGAACATTTATCACCTGCTAACAAGCAGCTTCACGCTGCTACAAGAGCTATTGCTAAACAAAAGGGATATGAGTTTGTTTGGGTACGTGGAGGCCGTATTTTTGTCCGAAAGGATGGCCATTCTAGGTCCATCGCTGTTACTCCTTATGTTGTTAAGCTTCTATAAATGTATTTCTTATGTAATTTTAAGCATGTAACTGTGTATTAATATATAAAATTCAATTTGTCAATTTGCTATCAGAATGTCCGTGGCCTGAGAACTAAAACTGAGGATTTTTATATTAACGTTCTGAAAAAGGAATTTGATGTAATAATTGTAACGGAATCTTGGCTTAATGATTCGGTCTTCGATTCTGAGGTATTTGATGATAGATATAATGCATTTAGACGTGATCGTAGCTCAACAATTAAATCCAACAGGAAGGATGGAGGTGGCATCTGTATTGCTATTCATAAAATGATAAGTGTTTTACGTATGTTTACATGGGAATCGGAGTGTGAGGAGCTTTGGGTGTCTTTAGACTTGGGGCATAATAACAAAGTGTCGAAGCTCAACATATGTACAGTATACTTGCCTCCACCGTTGAATTGTGAATATGTTGAACTTTTTCTGAAAAACTTTGGTAGAGTTTTACGTAATAAAACTAATAATAAAGCATTTACGATTCTTATATGAGATTTCAACTTTCCTAGTATTGTCTGGTAGTGGGATTCCGCCACTAAAGCCTGTTTACCATTACCTTGCGTGGGGGCCATAGAGAATATATTTATTGATGAAATGTCGTTCCTAAACATTGATCAAAGTAATCAAATTCAAAATGAACACGGTCGAACACTGGATTTGGTTTTCTTAAATTGTTGTCAAAATATTTCAATTTCTGAGACTGAACCATTGTCGAAGCCTGACTCACATCATCCTGCTCTTGATATTAGGTTATCATTTGCTAGTAATAATCGTTTCTTAAGACCTAGACGAACTTTAACGCTTAACTTTAACAAGTGTGATTATGAATTAATCAACAATGATCTTAATAGCATTGACTGGTTGAATTTGTGGAAGGATGTTGTGGGGATCGACTCTAAAGTAAATATCTTTTATAGGTCATTAAATGTTATAATTAACAAATACACACCTCGTACGAGGAGGCGAAATTTACGATATCCTATATGGTATAGTGAATCTTTGATTAAATGTTTAAAGGAAAAAATTAAATATCACAAAAAAATTAAAAAATATGGGAACTTAATGGATAAGCTTACTTTTGATATTCTTAGAGATCGAAGTGAAGTAATGTTAAAACATTGTTTTAAAACTTTTAAGATTTCTGCTGGTAAAACTCTTCGTACTAACCCTAAATATATTTGGACGTATATTAATGGACTGAAAACTAATAACAATTCTTTGCCAAATCAAATGAAACTTAAACTAAAACTAGCTCAGGGGGGGCAAGAAATTTGTGTTTTGTTCTCGGAACATTTTAATTCTGTTTATAATACTTATGTTAAGCCATATAATATTAGTAACAATATAATTAGTACCTTTACACAGGGTCTGACACTGGATAGCATCACACTGAGTGAATCTGAAGTAGCATCAAAATTATCTATGTTATGTATTTATAAAGGTGCAGGATCTGATGATATTCCTCCGATTTTTCTAAAAAAGTGCTCTCAGGCTTTGCTGTTTCCACTAGTATACTTATTCAATGAGTCATTGTGTACAGGATGTTTTCCAAGTCAATGGAAGTCTGCTCGAATATCCCCTATTTATAAGGCTGGTGACCCTAATGAAATATCTAATTACCGACCCGTATCGATTCTCTCAGTATTTGGTAAAGTCTTTGAGTCACTAGTTGTAAAAAAAACCCATTGGCACATTAAACAACAGCTTCATACTTCTCAGCATGGTTTTTTACCAAAAAAGTCTACTGTTTCAAACTTGTTATGTTTTACCAATGATGTTGCCATGTTCTTGGATAAGGGAAGTGAAATTCATGCTGTATACACTGATTTTAGTAAGGATTTTGATCTCATTGATCATGATTTACTATTACTAAAGCTTTTAAAGATGGGTATCCATGGATCCCTGTTGCGATGGTGTGAATCCTACGTACGTAATCGGTCTCAACTTGTCATGGTACATGGTTTTAAGTCTAAGCTTTCGATGGTTCCATCTGGGGTACCACAGGGATCACATATGGGGCCTCTGCTATTTTTAGTTTTTATAAATGATTTAGCAAATTCAATAACTTATAACTTTAGTATGTATGCAGATGATCTTAAACTGTACAAGGTTATTAGTAGCGTTGAGGATACTATGGAATTTCAAAACCAAATTAATATTGTTGCTGAATGGGCTAAGAGTAACCGTATGATACTTAATGGGGCAAAGTGTTATTTTGTAAACTTTTCTAATAGGAATGATCCTACTGGGGCAACCTATTATATTGAAAATAATCCAGTAAGTGAAGTTTCTAGTGTCAGGGATCTTGGAGTAATGATTGATAACCAGCTAAATTTCCGTCAACATATTGATATGATAGTACATAAAGCTAATAGGCTGTCAGGTTTTGTTTCTAGACAACTCAAATCTTTTGGCGATCCCAGTATTATCATTCCTATATATAACTGCGTCGTTCGGAGCATATTGGAATATCTTAGTCAAGTATGGAACCCCGGTTATGCTACCCATTCCAATAGAATAGAACGTGTACAGAAGCGATTTGTTTATCAGCTATCTTATGTCAGTAACAAATGTAAATCTTTAACATCATATGAGTCCAGACTCCTTTACTTTGAAATGTCTCCATTGAGTGTCAGGCGAAAAGTTGCGGATATTGTCTTTTTGTACAAATTAATACATAATCTAATTGACTGTCCTGAACTGTTAAGCAAGGTAAATTTTGAAGTCCCTCGTCAAGGCAGTAGACTTTCTATACGTAGACCCTTTTCTGTACCATTTTATAAAACTAATATTGGCAAGCACTCCCCTTTCAGTAGAATGTTCTCTGGTTATAATGGTATCTGTAAATCTTTCGATATCTTTCACTCTTCCTTCCCCTTAGCTAAACGTAAGATTTTGCAGTGCGTGCAGGTGTAGCGCGATTTTTCGTTTTCTGATGAGTCTATGGGTCTGATTTATTTATCATAGCATTATTTATTTTGCTTGTTGTGTTCACTTGTTAAGGACACACCTTTTGTATTATTTTAGTAAGATTCGTTTATGTTTTTGTATGTTTTTGTGTGATGTCCGGTATGTGAACCAAATAAAAAAAAAATCACAATGATTAATAAAAAAAATCAATACATGCTTCATAAGACTTTAAGCGAGTTTTAACATGGATCCTTTCTGAAACTGGGTGATATCTACGTAGTGAGCTTAGTTGCTAAGAAAATGTTTTCATCCAACAGTGGAATAAACGTACTGACATGTTTACGAAAAATACAAAAAATTTTAGAGACAGTATAAAAATATACATTGCATTACTAAAAATTAGAATAAAATTTTGTTGCAGTATAAATAGTATCATAGTAGAGAGAAAATAAAATGCACGATAAAGTTGTTCGCTTCTCGCTTTGGATTGAACAGGTAAAAAGTTCGCAAACAAGTTGATAGTTGTCAACGGATGAAAGCTACCAACAAGAAATCTTTCAGTTAACAATCGATGACAGCTACCGGCATTAACGTCGATCGAACTGGACCATATTTACTCGCGTGTCAATTTATATCATGCTATTATTATTAGAGATGTTATATAAAACCGTATCCGTAACCGAAACCATTTGATACCCGAAATTATCTCAATAAAAATCCGTATCTATCTATATTTACATTTTAAGGAGATAAAGTTTGTTTTGATTGCGCTGTACAAGCGATGTTCGACGACTACGTCGAAACTATTTTATTTTTCAATTTTTTTTCTACACAAATGCTTAACTTTGTAAAATAAACATATTATTTATTATCTTTTAATCACCCAAAATTGGGAATTAGTAGGGACGAAGCACACAAGATATTAGCTATGCGCGCGGGGCGCAGCTAATATCTAATATACTAACATCGAATACTACGCCCAAAATAAAATGTTGAATCTATTGCATAACCGTCGGTTTTTACATCATGACTATATACTCAAAGAGAAACATTTCAAACACCCCTTAATACGTTATTTTTAATGTTGTCCATGTTTCTAAAGATAAAAAATATTTTCCAAAACAAATATTCGAATAAAATAATACTTTCCTTCTGAAATATCTTATCCATATTAATTAATACTAGTTATCCAAAACTTTCAAACGTAAATTAATATCTGTATGCAGATTTCATTTTTTTTTAAATATTATATTCATGTCCGAAATTCCATATTAGTAACGACTCTAATTCCACATTGATATTAGTCAACTGCACATTTTTTGTCTACGTATATTTGGAATGAAGGCACTATAGTTTTATTAGATTTTATTAATTCGAAAGGCCGATGAAAGGAATTTATTTACGTTATCTATTCGAGTTGTGCCTACGAGTTTTTCTATGAGTAAGGTAGTTCTTATTAAATTAACTTTGGTCTCAAATATTGAAGCGATTGCCTCGGATCTACGCAGGCACATTTATATATACCGAATCTCAATATTCATTAACACCATTTATAAGTTTATTTTAGGTATGTTTATATTTTAGACGTAAGATTATTGTTAAAAAGACCATAAAACTGATAAGGAGTTAAAACCATATCATAACAAAAATCAAACTTACGTCTTGCTTATTAAAAACACTTTCGGCTCACACTCGAAATAAAGTTTTTATTTGCGAATTAAAAGGATATGTCAAGATGTTTCAAAGATATATCTCACATGAAACAAGTTAGCATTCGGCAGTGATGCCATTTGTTACTCAGGAATTTCATACTGGCGCTTTTGAATTGCTTACAAAAGTTTTGGTTGCGCCGTGTGACAATACTTTCTCAGGCAGCAGAAAAAGTTATAATAGTTTTGCAAACAAGCAGCATACCTACGAGATATATTTTATAATCTTAATACATGTACCACCGTACGGCCTTAAAATAAAATTTTGTTCGGAGTGCTTAGAGTTAATTAAAATCATAACAATTTTCAGCAAAATAAAATAAAATGTTAATAGCATAGAACCAGTGGTGTTGGCGACAACCACAAGTTCCCAAGGGATAGCTGCAAGCATGGAATGAGTCCACAACACACCCTCAGCAACATTACGATCATGTATACAAGCGGTACGTTTTGCACACATAAGACTGAATACAGTCGGAGACAAAAATGTATTTTTATATTACATTCATTTTTTTTATTTAGTCTATAGTGTATTTTTAAAATAATTTAATTTATTTTAACTCGAGTGCTAAATTTCAGAAAGGAGTCTAGGACACAGGTAACTGAAAGGAAAGATAACTGGATGCATAAAAAAAAAACAAAAGTTAACATTTCAAATCATAATTTGTCGATAATTGAAAAATCAAAAACTGTTAATTTATTTTTAATTTGATGAATAAAAAATAAAACATACCTTAAACTAATATACAGCAACCGAAAGTTTAATTAATATCAAATTTATTTTTATTAAAATGATGAAGTTATTTGTTTTATTATTGTTGATTAATTGTATGTGCATGATTTTAATCAAGAGACAAAACATTAATGCAAAGCAAGGCAAAGATCGGCCAATGCATTAACTACAAGATAAAATATTTTTTTCCCTTGGTTGAGATAATCTCTTCTTCTTTTGTTATGAGGATCAAATCATATCAATATTTCCATTAGGTAGAGCTAATAATGAAAGAATATTACGTATCACTGATAAAGAATCTAAATAAAAAAATAAACGTCGAGGGAAATGCTTCCTCCATATGACGACGCATCTGCTTGTCAGTCAAATATTACAAACTCTGCCATCCAGATAACCTAGTTCCGCCCGCCGAGCCGTCGGAAGTATTCGGATTCCCAGGCTCGGCGAAGGCGAAGAGAGGGCAGTGCTGGCACCCCGATGGTTTTAGTCGGGGCAGGTCCGACACACCGGGGGAAGTGGCCCTCACCACTTCCCCTGACGGTCCGTAGGGATTTCCACCGGGATAACAAAAAAAAAAAAAAGATAACCTAGTTCCAGTAGGCACACGGCAAACAGAAATAAGGCCGAGTTGATTTTTACCAATTTACCAATTTAGTACCAATTATTGTGTTGCAACTTTTGAAATGAAATACCAGGTATATCAACTAAAATGAGACAACATTTAAAAATACATTCCAAGCCTCTTATGACAACATCGTTTTGAATAACTTACCGGTTATATTGACCCAGAACAAAGGTCCAAGTAAAAAATAGGGCTTCGTAGGATGTTACAACTATCGGTTTTTAAGACTAAATATAAGTAGTCCCTTCGATACCAGATTTTGACTGTAAATACAATTTATATTTTTATATCATTACGATTCTCAAAAGTCACTGTTCGTCTTACGTAGTATTCAGCACCATACATCAAACACATCTTTTTTATTATTTATAATATTAATTTGAAACAAACGATTTTATAAACACATTATACGAGTATATGTTTATTTTGTAATTCGTCATATTTTCCTTTTGTAATTAACAAATTAATATTGCCTGACTTAAAATAATTACTTTAATAATGGTAATACAAATAACATAATTAGAACTGGTTTTATTGTTAACACTTTTGTGTCCGACTGCACTTAAAAGATCACGAGACACCATTTTATTTTTGACGAGTCACCCTGTTCGTGACATTAGCGTAATGGGATCGAGTCTGTTCAGCGCATGAGAAGTGAAAAAATGTTTCTTTAGCAACGTAGTTCCAACTCCGCGGTTGGAAATCTGCTTTTTCCTCGAGCGAGCTCCGAGCGTCAATAAAGCTGATACATACAAAACATGACTTGTGAATAAACGATGTTTAGTCTCGGTATCTTTATAACCGTTATGGAGTATCTCATATACTTGAAAAAATGGAGCCTGTGATTCTAATATATTTGTATATTTGAAATATTTTTTCCTTCACATAGAATAAGTTGTGGAATAAACCAAGATATTTATTTGTAATTTTATCGTAGTTGTATTATAATTATGAAATTAAACATATTGTATATATAAACAGGATTCCGAAAAACTGTTCCCACCGTCCTCTTATTGGGTCGTTTCGTATTTGTGCAGGCCGACATGCTCACTGTTACAATCGATAGGTTTTTCTTTGCAATTTGTAGTGTTCATCAGTTTTGAACTACTACATAATTAACACCAGCCGTGGGTGGCGTGGTTACTATTCTGACTCAAAATAAAAAAACACGATTTTTAGTATTTTTCTATAATATTTGACTTACTCTTTTTTACGTAATATTTTTTTATAATGTCATTTTTAAACACACTAGGAAAAATTCGAAATACTTGAATATAATAAAAATATTGAATAATAATTGAAAGATCTACTCGTTTGAAATTTTATTGTATCCATTAAGGTAGATTATTAAAAAGTCGGAAAATTCTATAGAAAGCAAAACGTCAACTATTTTTAATATTAAACCAAGCATAGCCGACAGGACGTGCCGTATCGAATGAAAAATAATGCTAGACGACGTACCATGCATTGAGATCTGGCAGAGGATAAAATAAATTTTATGACGTCACATCCGTCGCGTTCCAATATCATTGACGTTTAAGGTTTCAATATTAAAAAAAACTTTATTTTAATTAAATATATATTATTAAAATTACTTAAACTTATAACTGGACAATTTGAAAATTTATAACAACTTTGAGCTTTACTCATAGAAAAAAATCGTAGGCACAATCCGAATAAATAACTTTTATCTTCGAAAAAATATGAATATTCGATTTTGTGAAATAAAATTTGATAAAAATTTGAGGCGGTACAGCGATTGCCCGAACTGGGTCGTGACCACAGTATACAAGTCTAAAGACCGTCATAGCGCTGCTTTGGCCTGTCGCATTTCGAAATCAATTCATGTACGTCCAGTAACTTATATACCTAAAGACCATCAGTCGTGGTTTAAATAGGCCGACATGATGACGGTGTATTTCAATGGAATTTCGTACTTTGATTGTAGCTATCGTTCTTGGACTACTCTGTACTTTCTATCAGGTCCACTGTAGTCACTTTGTTGAGCCAGTATAAAAAATAAAGTAAGCGAGTCGTAAAACTTTAGTAAAATACTTTTATAAAATATTGTAAAAATATATAATAGATTAATCTATTAAAAATATATGACAAAGTGATTGTGTACGCTAAATATTTTGTCTGGTTATGACGTTCATAACCTTATAATTATAATCTTATTTACATTGACTCAAACGTTGAATATATTTCATTATTGATTTTCTTATTTATTATGTACATATTTTTGACAAGGACTGTCAACAATAGATAGAAGCAAAGTGAAATCACTAATGATTTCAACAGCGATAAATGAAAAATCATACGAACTTAGACCGCGATAGCATTATGATAAAACTACGCATGCGAAAGAGATAAAACAAATATCAGCAAATCCCTTGTTATATGATACATGTAAAGTGGAAAATGGAAGAAAAATAAGGAATGTATTTCTCTCCTTCTGTGTTTGCATAAAAAACGAAAAAACGAATATTTTTTGAGAAATTTAATACAACTACTGATAATAAATTGAAATAAATGTAATATAAAAAAGCTAGAAAAAAATAGTAACTATTGAGCACAACTTTTATATTCAAAGACCGAGTTCAACCGCCCCGCAACATCTCAAACCGCGATGGCGGATAGAGAAAGAATACGAAATAAATGCTTTTTCATTTAGCCCTCTTTTGTGTTGTGGGTTAAAAGCGAGCCACGATATATGGGAACATTAGGGAAAACAATGCTCCTTTGTGTTCAGCGTGTATATCAAAAGTTTTGAATAAAACAGATTGACTGCTATTTTGTTCGTGGACATTCTCGTTGCTTATTTGGAGTTTGCGGTTTGTTCCTTTTGAAATGGTTTAATTTTGATTCTATACGAGAAACAATAATTAATTTACGAGCGTAACATGTTTTGTTTGGTGATTTCGCGTGTGAACAATTGATTAAAGAAATATCCTTTTATATAAAAGAAAATTTGTAGAGATAAGCAAATCTATGTAACTGAGTATCTTCTTCAAGTCTAAAGGAACTAGACATGGATTGTCTTAATATTCTATAATGAGCTGATTTTTTTAATTATTGCGGGTTAAATTGCAGTGGATTATTATTTTGCCGAGAAATCATGATATTCTTATATCATGGAAAATCTGAGTAACATCATTTAACCAACTCTGAGGGTAGTGATATAAGTGTAGATGAACCATCTACCTCTGAACAAAATCTAAATACTTTTCAGAGGCACAATAAAAAAAACCTGTTGCCAGAATGCAATCGGATTGAATCAGAAAGGGAGACTTTTTTCGAGTCCTTAGCATAAATATGATGGATTTGGGGGGCTTCCATCAACACTTGTCTGAGCTTTGTAGTTCTCAGATACTGTTAATTTAATTATATGTAAAAAGATATTTAGAATTAAGGAACTGATATTATTTGCTTATTTATGAGGCCGTAATGGTTATGAAGAAATTTTTTTTAGACGAAGGAAGATTACTTCAAAATATTGTGTTTGTCGATAGATTAGTCAATAAATTAAAAATAGAGTTGCTTTTAATATAACTAATTAGCCTCCTTTACTCCAATACTAAGCATAGGTCACTTTTATTTAACGCCATTGGCATCGGGTTTCCTAATCTAGTTACTGAGATACTGAGATACTGAGATCACCTTTCTCAAGCCATCGGTCCACTTTGGCGTGCCCTCCCCCCAATTCGTTTTCCGATAAAACGGATTCTTTTGTAATCTATTAATTCTTTTTTTTTTATTTAATTTATTTAACACAAAGAAAAACTAATTTGAATACTTTTTGTCTGGAGTGCCGATTGCAACCAGAAAATATGTCAAAGGCAATTTAAAAAAGTAAACAAATAATTATATTAGTTTTGTATACAAAAATTTATGAGTGCAATAATACGTATTGTGAGCAGTGACTGGATTTTTTAAAGTAATAGCAGATGTACTTAATAGCTTGTATTTCGTAGCACTGGCTACGAAATTGCTACGTTTCTTAGCTTGTTATATTTCTGCCGTAGCAAGCTTAATTATTGCAGCTATCTATTTCACAATGAAAAATATTTAATAATAGAGAAATATTATAAGCATTCTAAAAACCAAAGTGTCTTGAAATAGATTGAAATATATTTTTTTATTTATATATTGGTAAAAATTTAATAAAGCCAGCTAATAATGAAATAGCTATAATTAAATCTCAGAAAAAAAAATAACACAAAGATCGCAATACAAATTTTGGTATGATTCAAAATAATATGTCTTGCCAAATAATGTTCATCGAGTACGTCAGCTTCTTTAAATTCTGATCTTTTACACAAAATAAAAATACTAATAGGATTATATCTGGCAGAGAAACAAAATATTCGTCTAAAGTGCTATAATTGCTGTTGAGAATATCAAGTTAATTGGCATTACTACGAAAAAATATAACCCACTTACACAGTCTTTTTGTGATCAGTAAAGAAAAATATAAATTTAAGAAAATGAGAGTGAATGCTTTTAATATCAACTTTTTATTTTTTATTTTCTGGAAATATATATAATTATAAGATAGAAAATGTAGGTGTACTATGTATAACATATATCAAGGAATCACATGTAGTACCAATTATCTCCGCTTATATAAACTTGTGCTATATGGTATATTTATTGCTTAAGGCAACTGTATTCACGCAATACTTATGCACATACTCACATAGGTACACGCAAATGCATATCTCTACGCAGAATCATACAACATACGTACAAACTTAGAAGGTTTGAAATTGTTACTGGTTTTTTTTTTTAATAGAATATCCTATTGTTTTTTGATTAACAAAAGCTTAATTTAAATACGGAAAATATTTTTGAATATTTATTTGTTTAATATGTATTAGTATAAGATGTTTTATAATAGGCTGTGATTTTTATTTAATAAGATAAATTAATGATTATCGAGTAACCCGTTCGTATGCTCGCGTCGTTACTATAATCATATTTTTTATTATTATTATTTTTAGAATAACAGTCAGCATAGCAGTGTGGGTCTTTTAGATTTTATGTCCACATATCTATAAAGAATACCACCAACCATTTGTAATCGAAATAAGATCAGATCCCTGTATTGTTACCGTAACTTGAAATACGAGTTCTTGAATAGAAAGTTTGAAATGTACCGTGGTTGGCGAAATTTCTTGCAATCTGTCAATTTTGACAGGCCACTAAACAAGCACCCTTATTTATGTAAGTTCTTTCAAACTATTGAGTGTTGCAGATTTATTTGTGGTCGGGGTCGCAAGTACAAAACGATATATTTTTGTTTCTTTTTCGGGAGAAGGAAGGGCTATACATGGATTTATTAAAAATATAGTAAGTCTAAGAAATGTATTAATATTTTTACTATTTTATGATCATTCTGTGTCTAAGATTTCGTTTTACACCTATCAATTCATGAAGCTGAGAGATAATATTTTCTTTTCCTACAACAAATATTAGATTTTTTATAATTGGTTGAGACATTCAATTATATAATATTTAATTATATATTTTTTTACTAATGAGTTTGTAATTGCGGCTTAGTGAAACTCGAAAATATACATAAAAATATAATACTTTTATTAATAATGCTAACGTCTTATATTACGTAAAGGAAATTATAATCTAAAGATTTTTGAAATGTACAGATTTATTGTAAGTACATACTAAATCCTTCGTGAAGATTATCAATTTACTTTTTGTAAGTTTGCAAAAGGCTTATCATAGTACATAAACAGATATTTTAATTGGTTTAATCCAGGGGTCGACAACCTGCGGCTCGTGAGCCACATGCGGCTCTTTAGTTCCGAACACAAATATTATTTATTAAAAAAAAAGAACTAAAAATCGTTTTGAACTGTCGAATAAATTTATTAGTTTTATAAAAATATTTTTGCAAGTACTATTTATTGTTGGCAAGAAAGAATTATATGGCTCTTTAAAAACTTCGAAATTTTGTAGATTGTAATTTTTTACTTTTCCTACTCAAAAGGTTGCCTATTCCTGGTTTAATCTTATAATATCTTAAAGAGGATTGAAAAAAAAGAAGTTTATTTTTAAAACGTGATACTTAACCAATGTTTTAATCATTTTAATTAAAACAGTAATGCTTAGAAACTACAACTTCACTCACTCCTTATCGTAAAATATAATTTTCCACTCCAATATTAGACGCCAAAAATATGAATACTAAATTACATAAATACCGCCGGCCGAAATTCTTGCGTTCCATAATTTGGAATTTAAAATTTATATTGTTCTAGAAATTAAATCAGAAATTCGTTTATCAGGTAAAGCTACTAGATTTCGAAGACTCGTTTCGAAATACGTCAACAACAAAGTTTAAATTAGTCCTATAATGGTTTTGTATTTATATTTTCTAATTAATAGAAATATCTGACCTAACGATATGTTGATAATGCAGTTTATAATGTGATGTTAAAAGCTAAGAGTTCAAGCACCAGTATCGGCAATTTTTTTCGTGATGAGCAAATTAGTTTGTCGCGAATTTTGAATTTGTATATTTATATATGTAAATATATTAGGTCCTTACATATGAAATTGGCGTTTTTCGTACTGGCCACTTTAATCACAAATTTCTCCTCTTTGGTAAGGAATTCCAAATTCAAATTTGTACAGCTATAGACTCATGTATTTGTGCTTCGATGATCGTCATTCATTTGTTTTTTTCTTCTGTTTTTTTCTGTTTGCGTCACTCATTTTACAAAATGGAAAACTTAAAATATCGCATTATTTACGAGTACGAGTTTCGCCGTGGCACTAGTGCTGCGGAAACAACTCGAAGGGTGAATGATGTGTATGGCGGTCGTGTTGCAAAAGAAAACACAGTTCGTTTTTGGTTCCAACGTTTTCGTTCTGGAAATTTCGACCTGCAGAACAAGCCCCGTGGACGGCCTGAGACTCAAGTTGATAATGAAGAGTTGAAGGCTATTGTGGAAGCGGATCCATCGCAAACCACGTCCGAGTTAGCTGCAGGCTGTGATGTTAGTGATAAAACTGTTTTAATTCACTTGAAGCAAATGGGGAAGATTAAAAAGCTTGAAAGATGGGTACCTCACGAATTGACTGAAGCAAACCGGCAAACGCGCGTCGACTGCTGCGTTACATTACTAAACCGGCACAATAATGAAGGTATTTTAAACCGAATCATTACCTGTGATGAAAAATGGGTTCTTTACGATAATCGGAAGCGCTCAGCGCAATGGTTGGATCCTGGCCAGCCAGCCAAATCCTGCCCCAAGCGAAAATTAACCCCAAAAAAGTTACTTGTAAGCGTTTGGTGGACTAGTGCCGGTGTTGTTCATTACAGTTTTCTCAAATCTGGCCAGACTATTACGGCTGATGTCTATTGTCAGCAATTGCAAACCATGATGGAAAAGCTAGCGGCTAAACAACCTAGGCTGGTCAATCGCTCCACGCCACTGCTGCTTCACGACAACGCTAGACCACACACTGCGCAACAGATGGCTACTAAATTAGAAGAGCTTCAATTGGAAAGTCTAAGACATCCTCCGTACTCCCCGGACCTTGCTCCAACAGATTACCATTTTTTTCGAAATTTGGATAACTTCTTGCAAGGGAAAAAATTCAACTCCGATGGGGCAGTCCAAATCGCCTTCAAAGATTTTATTGATTCCCGTCCGACTGGTTTTTTTAGTAAAGGGATCAATGAACTACCTATGAGATGGCAAAAGTGCATAGAAAATAATGGTTCATACTTTGATTAATTAAATATACTATATTAAAAAATATTCGACTTTTTGTTCCACCCATACAAAACGCCAATTTCATATGTAAGGACCTAATATATATGTACAAATATGTCTAGTACTCATAGTAGAAACGCAAGCTTAGTTTGGAGCTAGGGCATTGTATATAATGATCCATACATATTATTATATTATAAATTAAGTTGGGTTTTAGACTCCGCCATAAAACATTGCTTACTTTCTTTAAAAAAAAGTTATTTACAAATTAATAGAATATACAGGTAGAAGAAGGTAATTGCTTGGGACACGCCACTTCGACGCGCATACAACAGCTTCGGTTTCTCAAAGTGTAATATGAGAATAAACGAGACGTCGTTACAGTTCACCATGGAAGGTAAGTAGTCAAAGTGAGATTAAATGAAACTACGCGACAGTTTGCCATGAAAACTAAGTTTTAAGTGAGAATAAACGAAACTATGTTACAAGTTACAGTGAAAAGTAACTTTAAAATAATTATGAACGAAATCACATTGCCATAGTAACATAGTACATATGTATACTACGTAAGGTAATTTTGAAATGAGGAAATATTTACAAATATGAAATTAATGTTTGCCGCGACTAATTAGTTGATCTCATCAAGTTGATAATAATCTACTAGAAGAGTAATAAATCACATTTTTAATAGATTTTATCATAGCTATGAGCACATAGCCTGAGCTCATAGCATATTTAATTTGTATAAAGATGCATGCTCGTATTCGATTTTTATAAGGCATTTTAGAAACGTCTACTTTAAAATTATCTCAATAACAGCCTTGCCCATTTTAAGACGTTTTTTTTTTATTTGGAAAAGGTCAAAACTTTTTAAGACTATTTTATTATATTAAAAGATATCTTTTATATTAGAAAACGACAAAAACCTTTACGTTCTTGAAACACCTAGGACATTATAAGACTACGTGGTATCTATGTGAACCAAATTAAATTTGATTAAAGGAGTTTAATCTGGCAAAACATTTACTGATACATACAATGAACCAGAAGCCTCGAAAGGGTAAAATCAGTTTTGAAATTCAGTATATTCATTACCATGGTTCAACATCTACAAGGACAAATTAGTAAGTAATTTAACTCTACATGTATTTCAAGATATTGTTTGTTACTCAAAATTAACTTTGCCCTGGCCTTGTTTCGTTGAAACATTGTTTAATATAAATATAGCTTGAGTAGTATATGTACGTAATACACTATTTGATACTAAACATTTGAATAAATACACATACGTTAAATTGTATATACAAAAACAATTATTATTAAAATGTAAAATTACTACAGTTTAACTTGATATTATGGAAATTTCTACCAGTTGGGTATGCAATTACAGGAACTTCATTAGTTTTAAAATAAATACTATAATATTATAGGTGTATTACTAGTGTATATTATATTCACATATTGTCATAACCTTATATGGACAATACTTTATTCTCAACATACTTTATCCCCTTGATATATACAATATATAACAAGATACACTATATATATCTATTGACATATTTTCCCAAAAAAGAAATAATTTCAAGCCTCGGTTTTAGCTTTGTTAAAGTTAAAACGATAATAGGAGGGTACAGACGCCACACTGCACTAATTTACACACACCTTGCTTACACAAACAATATACATATAATATAATAACTTACATGCTCTCAATTGTTACAAAAACAAACTCACACACCCAAACACACTCGTATTTCTTATTGGTGCGAGTTTCTGTTATTCCATTTTCCTTACCTTTATAGTTTTAAATATTATCATTGTGTAAATGGCACAGCTTTAAAACCGTATTGTATGTATATACAATTGTATTTGTTGTTCAATGATAGTGAAAAAATAAATAAATATATCTTGTGATTATGTTGACCATGTTTGACAAAGCGATTGTTCGTAGATTCGAATACCGGCCTTGTAAATGTACCTTTGAATTTTATTCAGTTTCCAGATTAAGTTCGGGGCTTGGCACCACATACTCAGTGGTGAAAGAAATCATTATGAAGAAATCCACATGGCATTTAATACAAATTTTTTGTGCAAGTACCTTGACAACAGCGATCAGTGGCGCTGTTGGTCACTTTAGTTACGATACATAAGCAAATGGCATAAGTGGATACATGCAACAAAGTATATCCGCCCATCCCGAAAGGAGCAGAGCGTAGGTGTATTATAATTGTTATTAAATTCAACACGAAAATAATAAAATGAGAAGAAAACATCTTATTTCTTTTAAAACTCAGACGCAATCTCTCCTTGTGTAGTCAAATGTTATCTCCTTGGAAGCTACAACGAATACTCGGTACATATTTACAACACGAGTTGACAGACATTGCTGTTTACATAAGAAAGTGTACAGGCTCAATTGAAACGGTTGACAAATATTTGTATATTATATCTAACCGCAGACGAGAAGTGCATTTCCTTTAGTATTGTAAAGCTATAAATTTGATTTTCCTAATTCTTGATATATCAAGACGTAAATATGCAAAGGACGTTAACTTGAATATTTTATTATAATTAGCAAGTTATTTTAGATTTTTCATAGATCTTATAAGCTTTAGTTATGAAAAGTGAAAATATGAATATATGCATAAAGAATTCTTAAAAAATGGATAGAAATTATTTGGATCTGTCAACTATGTAGGATGGATGTTATTATGTGAAATATTATTATGTATGAAGTAGTATATGCGTAGATCGGAACGTATGGGAGTGAAAGACGGGAAAGATAGAAAGAGAGAGAGGATAAATGGTTTTTTTTTTCGATGCGAGCGCTCTGTAATTTTAAGACGTGAAAAAGTGTTAAGACGAAAAATTATTTTGAAAAGTGCAATATAAAAGTTTATAAAGTTTATTTTGCTATTTGATTGATCTGAAGATCCCCAAAACTATAACTATAATATTATTAATTACTATGTAATTACATAGTGTGTATAAATATTTAATGTGAATTTAGGTGTATTTTTCTAGATTTTTATAATTAATCTAACTATATTTGCCGTAGTATTGCTGCTTGTTGTACATACTACACAGTCAATTTTTATTACATAGCATACATACAAGGCGTCTTAAGATGTTTGCTTTCATCTACAAGTACAGAGAAAGCAAGTATTAACATATACAAAAAAAAAGCCTACCTATTAGAACCTACGAATAATCACAAGACTGCTATAA
The DNA here is from genome assembly GCA_036320925.1 of Automeris io. Classification (NCBI taxonomy): domain Eukaryota; kingdom Metazoa; phylum Arthropoda; class Insecta; order Lepidoptera; family Saturniidae; genus Automeris; species Automeris io. The sequence goes on along the minus strand of JAUDJH010000021.1, from coordinate 4,702,289 downwards.
TCGAGCAAATTTAAAGCCCATCGATTTAAAATATTTCTAGTACACAGAGCACATTCCGAGCACAAAGTGTTTTTTGTGCACTTCTCGGCATTACTTATTAATTAAATCGGCTCAGCAAATAAAGGCAACCTTGGAAATTTAGGCTTTCGGGATTTTTAGCCCAGAAACTAGCTAATGCTGATATTTGTAGAAGCCTTTGTGACTTTGCTTAGACTTTACTCAAATATCACAAAATATGTTATTTGATGGATGTCAAAGTATATAGTAAGTCACCAATTTCGTTAATTTGGACTTACTTCTGCAAATAATTATACTATTCTCAAGTTCCTATCATATATTCAGTTTTTCGTCATAGATGAAATTATTCTTTGATCAAAGTATATGCTAAATTAATGTAAATTTTATAAATTCAAAGCTAAGTATATTTGAACTTTTTTACTTTGCTATAGAATCCTATTGGGATCCTTTAAGCGTAACGTGAAGAGATATTTGTGCAGGCCGGCATGATCGCTGCGACTACCGTTGGGTTTTTCTTGCCTATCGATAGTCGTTAGCGTTTTTTTGACTGCACCATGCTTACCATCAGGTATGGTGCAGTCACTGTGTCGAGTCAGAATAAAAAAAAAAAAAAAAGAATCCCAAAATAATAATATGATTTTTTTTTTGCATAGAAAGCATTTAACTGTGAGCGAATTTGAAGTTTCTTTTATATGTAATAAAAATTATTTTTAAAAACCAAAGGTTCAGAAAGAAAAATGAACGAAAAAAACTAAGCAGTGTAAAGCTGCCTATAGCCAAAAGTGATACCCGTCACTTCTTTCTCACTCGGTCCCGTTCTCTCTCAGTACCATACAGCCTCTTGTGGCGTTCACACTGCAGCGTGAACAAGCCCCATTCATCCCTTATACATTGATAAGTTCGATTTAAATATACGTGTGGAGTGCAGTGAGTGTTTAGTACAGTGTTTTTAATTTATAATTGGCCAATAATCGTTTGAAATAATGGTTATATATTAAAAATGTGAGTATTAACAATAAATTTCATACTGATAAATATTCCGTAAACTCAATTATAAATTGGTTTTAAAAATATTAATTAAATTGATAATTCCCAAAATAATTGTCTTTTTTTCTACATAGAAATGTAATTAAAAAGAGAAAACTAATCTTGAATAAGTAAAAAAGGTCTCATAAAACATGAAATAACTTGTATTTAATTTTCATTTATATTTTTTGCCATAATCCAAATAAATGGCGATAATTTAGGAACGACGGATTCTGTGTTTATAATGCTGTAACAATGTTACGTGTACACGTTAATTCTGTGATGAATAATTTATAAGACAAATATTTGAAGAGGACGTGTATAAATTACGAGGGAACTTTAGAACATTTAAATAATCTAAATAAATATTTTGTTTATTCCATATTCAAGATTTAAAAGAAGTAGTAATGTATAATATATAATAATATTAATGTCAAAAATACAATATGAGCTCTACATAATATTCTATGTGACGCGGCAAGTGGCAGACGGTATCGGCAGACTTGACGATATTTGCCGCGACGGCAGACATAACTAATACGCAATAATTTGTATAATACTGATTCAAACATACAACTGCAAATTCCGTATAACAATTACAGTCGTGTGTCGAAGTCCATCTCATACAAATGAATACTCTTTTTTATCCTGATTCCATACAGTAACTACACCGCACCTGATGGTAAGCATGGTGCGTTACAAAAAACGACAACGACTACTTATGGTTAAGAAAAACTCATCGGTATTCGCAGCGATCATGCCGGCCAACATAAATATCTCTTCACGCTACGCTCAAAGGATCCCATAGCATAGAATGGTGGCTCTATACAAATTCCGTGTACATTTCTGTCTTTCGCATCGTACGAAATTTCACCTAATTATGCCTAATTGCTATTATACCTAATTTGTGCTGTTAACTATGATAGTATTTTATTATAAATTCTTATGTGATGCTAGTATTGCTAAATTATTTAAAATCAAGAAATATACATTAATACTAAAATATAAAGTATATGCTTAACAGATAAAGTGGCTGGCTTAAAAAGAATAGACGAAAAGATGGCATATAGCAATAAGTTATTTTACTAAATTAATTTAACATTCTGATTTTTGGTAACACTGACGTTTATATAAGTTCTTAATTAATTTTTAAAGACTCGTCACGGACACATTATAGAATTTTATATAAACGTATTCTTTTTTTAAATTATAATATTGTACTGTCTCCGTAATATAAAATATTTCATCCTGTTGTCGTGCCGGACAAGGAATAAATTAAAGTATTTAGAGAGTAAATGAAGGCAGAGCTAACGAATATATTTAGAACCATATAAACCTGACCATAAAGTTTCAAAATAGTTTATAATTTGACATTTTAGAAGATAGTTAATTCATAAAATTTCATAAAAATGTATTTTATTTGTGCGACACAGGCAACGCCTATAATCATATTTAAGGGTGATATATCTTGTTTATTAATAGACACCAGTTCCACTCCGACGCAGCCTTGAGTTTCTTTCGGCGTTTCTTCTCAAGGTAGTTGTTTCTGAAACGCTAAAAGATCACCGTAGGGTCTTTCTCTGGCTTGCCCGCCAAGTCGAGGTCCGTATCTATAGGGGTGCCCTTGCGTTGCCACCGAAACCATAAATACGCTGGCTGAGCACCTTGTGTAATGGTCATCCCGGCCAAAAAAAAATAGTCTTTAAAAAAAACATTAATGAGATACTCTCCCAACCTTTAGTCTTAAAAAATCGCGGATTTATTTTTAGAATAGCGTCCTATTAGCAATATTATTATTGGATACTCTTGATGACATTAATTACTTAATCATTCTGTTAAAAAAATTAATATACATCGAAACGGAGAATTCCAATAATTTAACAGAGCTATCAAAAGTCATTCTGAGTTTCCGTATTCGAAGCACTTCGCCCTTTCTCGAGCACTCTCGATTATGATCTAGGGGCTCGTAAATCTGGATTCTCCAACTTAAATCATTATAACGATCAATTATAATAAGAAATATCAGCTTTAGCATATCTTTGAGAATTATGTTCCATTACGCCCCAGTTGTTTGGTTAGTAGTTAAAGTTGTTAGTTATTGGTATTGTGACAGGCTTGTTTACTGATCCTTATTTTTACTATAAAAATACTCCTGTACTCTAAAAATATACCTGTACTCGATGAAACGGCATAATTATTTAATTAATAATTGCTTGTAAATATGTTTGTTAGCTGATAAAATATTCATTAATAACGTGATCTGAGTGTGTGACTGTAAAAGCAAAAGCAGACATGAAATATTACAATAACAATATTTCATAGATTTTTATTATATAAAAACACAATTTTCTTAAGAATTACCAGAAAATTTAACATTTTCAAACTAAACCAATCTTTAGGTTGGAACGATATCAAAATTTTAATCATCTTTCACAATATAAACCAATTCTCAAAAATATCATAATAAGCTTTTGTAAGAGCCGACCAAGGCATACAACATATCGAATTGCACGCAGATTGCTAGCATCTAAGCTGCTGCATACACTTTCTTTGCACACAGTGCACACCCACTAACTCGCATTAGACAAGCGTTCTGGGTTAAATGTTCAAACCTCTTCCAACGGATTCAACAAATACAGTGGAAAAATGGACGGGAGGCCTTTGCTCTGCGGTGAGATGAAAATGCCTTATAGTAATTAATTTTTTATACATAAAATGTCACTTTTATCTACTAAAATATCAGTTTATTATTTTAGTCCAATTTTATTTATACAATTGACGTAACAACTAATGTAGTGGCTGTGGTAGCCTAGTGGATACGAGACCGGTATCCAAGCGCTGCAACGCGAGTGGACTTAGGTTCTTATTTCGGCACGTACATCTAGAGTTTTCCAGATTATGTACGAATGTTCACCGTTGAAGAAAAACATCGTGAGGAAACCTGCATGGCATCTGATATATAGAAATGTCATATGCAAGTCCATGAGGACGGCGATCATCCGCGCTACTGGTCAGGCTGGATACGACATATAAGCACAAACTGGATACAGCCTCTAATGTTACATCGAAAGAGATACATCATGACGATATTATTATTATTTATAAATAATGAAGCAATTGGCAAAAGCTTTATTTAAATGGACAATTACACAAGTCTTTTTATTTGTGTCCCAGGGGAAAGTCCTGGATAGGACTATCAGGGACGCTGAGGGCAGCGACCTCGGTGTGTCAGACTCCTACTGACTAGAAACCCCCGGGGAGTCCCTCTGATTGCTGCACCCGGGCTTGGGGAACCAAATTCATGCACACACTCAAGAAACAAGAAGCCTTGTTGAGGCTATCTCTTTGCAAGAAGTAGGAGTAAATTCCACCAATCTCTTCCCCAGGCGGTGCGCCGGATACTTACCGTGCAACAATTACACAAGTCGTTTCTACGTCATCTATATATACAAAATCATTTGTCTGACTGACATTCCATCGTAAAACCTAAGCTACTGAAGCTGGAAATAGGAAAATTTTCATTCTTGTTCTTTTTATGACATTAAGAGGTGCGTACACTAAGGGCAATTTTTTTTTGATTATGCAGTCCTAAAAGTGTAAAATAAGGGTTAAAAATTTGTTTGAAAATCCGTAGATTTTTAAGTAACTATTATCAAATCCGGTATAGATTTTTGATTACAAATAAAAAATATGTTTCATGTTTTTAGAACATCAATACTCAAAGTTGTGGATTATTTCTACCCGAGTAGCGACGAGTCACCGCAGCTAGTATTATGTAATTAAAATGGAACGGCTGCAACGTTAAATAACTTAACAAAGAGAGATCAATTAATTTTGGTATCTAATACTGTAAAGAAATTCGGCACAGAAGTTTGTAATAAAAAATTTTCTCTTAATATTGTACAAAGTTGCACGGTCGATCGGAAGCATCGATTCCTTTGAGATTATTTCAATACGGAGAATAAAATCTCCAACATTCTATCCGGACAACGCAAATGTTGACTCATTATTTATGAATCGAATGTTACAACGTATTTTCCTTTAATATTTTTAAGAACCGTTCATGCTGAAATCTAAATTGAATAATAAGATACGATTGAATTTCAAAAGTTTATTTGTTTTATTAGAATTTGTCAATTACGAGTAATTTTGCAACAAAGTAAATTCCGCTTTTGTGAGCATTAATCTATATACATAAAACGACTTGTCCTTACAGATATGCCATCGTGGAGCCTAAACTAATGGAGCAGGAACGTGAAATTTTTCATTGGTTTTTTTTTAATAACGTAGGCGGATTTTTTGATATTCCATCACTAAGAGGGTGAAGTAGTGTAGTAGTGTAATTGATTTAAAAAATCGTCATTTTTAAGTGTAAATCGCACCTAGGCAAATTAGGGCGGGCCAGTTAGTATTTTATAATGATAACGCCCTATTACCATTCTTAGCCTGTATTAGATTCCAGAAATATGTAACAGATAGTACAAAATATCATAAAATGTTATGCGATTTCTGTATCTGTGGATAGTACTAATGAGACTTTAATATGTAACGCTTGATACTTAATGTTTAAAGTGTCGTCCACACATAAAAATCACGTTAATTTTCACGGAAAAATTACTTGTTACACAACCCAGGATTATATCTAAATGACAAAAGTTTTAATCCACAGTAATTAAAAAAAACTTCTGTTCTAAACTTAGGATAAATTTTTACACATGTTTAACGAAGAAAAAAAACGTATTACGTAATTTAGTAAAATAATAGCGTGCGTAACAAAAAATGCCCTAAATTTTTTTGTTTATAATGTTTGTGACATTTGGTATCATATAAACAATTCACAGCAGATATAAAGCTTACGCCGAATGTGAGACTATACCAAAAATATACTAGTGCTAAGAGTTTACATAGCTAGCACGAGCTGATTACACCGTGACATACTAAAACGAGAAAATACGATGAACTTAGAGGGGCTTGCACTAACAAATTAAATCTAGTTTAGAGTTATATAAAATGCTATTTAGCGCTGATCTGTACTTATTGTCTTGCACTAAATCAAAATCTAGTTATAAGAACTCTTAAACTGAAATCATCATTAAGATGGAATCAAACCAATTCAATTAATAAGCGTTTTACACAAGCTTAAACTAGATTAATTCGTTAGTGCAAGCCGCCCTTAGTGATTATATTTTACATATTTTTTATATTTTTCCGAAATGTGAATTCTTCATTACATCTGATTAAAATTTTAACGCAGTTCAAGACCGTTGTGGGTGACCACTAAAGAACAGTGACCATTAAAAGATGAAACTAATTTAAGAGTTATTATCGTTATGCCTCGACGAAATATTTATAGGTATCTGAATTTACACAGGCTAATTGACAGTTAAAAAAATCTTACACAGTAAATTCGTAGATATATTTATCTTCAGTAATATCTACTACTGCCAAGATGTAATAGTTATTACTGATATTATTATAAGTGTCATATCTTAGTGAAAAGGTTATTTGAGTAATTCAAATAGAGTAAAAATTCTAAATACCATTCTAGCACTGACCCTTTGTATCTTTCATCTTGCAAAGACATGTGGCGCACCTATAAAAGTGATTTATTTTCTTAATATTCGTCTTAGCTTCCGTGAGCAAATATTATTTGTCACCAAGAATACAGTTTTAGTATATATAGAAAGTTCGCTTTTCTAAAACAATTATTGAATAATATAGGTTTTTTTTTAGATTATTGGAAATATTATAATTATTTATATTAACCAAATTGACATTTGTTTTGTATAATATATATAAATATATATATATATATTTATATATATATATATAAAGTAAATAAATCAGACCTCCGGTATTTTTTAAAAGCATTTTTATGTAAGAATATTTCAGGTGCAGTGTACTCAATTTGTTAAGCCAGTTAACAAAAAAAAAAACTAATAACACGTGTCAAAGAATAATATATCGATTTTACAAGTAGAAAATTCTTCCAGAATAAGTATAGCACATCATAAGTAAATTGTCTTTCAGCCGATAGCTAAATTGAATATATTAGCATTTTCCAATCCGGTAAAGTGTTTCGTATATATTTTCATAACGTTTTTGCATCAAATGTTCAATAGTCGCGTCAGAGTCTTTAAAGTTCCTTAATTTTCTTATTATATCATTTCATTCCAGAACTTTAATTCATTTAAGTCAGCATCCTTTTAAATCAAAACATCAAAACATAGATTTAAAAAAAAAGAAGTATTTTTACAATTGCTAGTTTATATGTATCACATTTCTATAAATGCATTACTTGAGTGTAGGTAGGAAATGAAATATAACTTAATTCAAATACGCATTTCAAGTAGTTTAAATAGTTAAAAGAAAAATAAAAGGAATCTACCACCGTTTCGAAAAGCGGAATCTACCGAGAAGAGCCGGCAAGAAACTCTAGTAACTACTAGAAAAAAAAAAGAGCAACTGCTCTTTTTAACATAATGAGGTAAACATATAATATATAAAGAAATAAATATCCTGTGTGAAAAAGATTACATACATTACGACCATGAATTCTTGTCAAATAAAATATCATTGATAGAAACACATTCCCTTTTTATCATTATTACTTTATTAACTTTAAAGTTATTCTATAAAGTCATTAAATTTCAATGGAGATACAAAGCCCCGTATAAGTATTAAAGACTTCTTTAATATTAACACTATGAATATCACCATACTATTCACCATAAATAAATGGAGTTTTATTTTTGGATTTACAAAATACGGGCGTAAATATATGGCGATAGAATTATTAAAATACTAAAATCATTAAATCGTTCTCTAAGTGATACTCTAGTCCTTAAATTATAAATGCCACGAAAAGTCGTCAAATGTAAATAGTTATTTAGCAAGCAGCATTAACCCACATTAAAATACTATTATAAAATGCCCCAATGAATTATATTTAATTGATTGGTTAATAAACATGTTGATCGAATGATATAAGCGTTATTCTAGATTACACAGGATTAATTAATGGAACTATAAGCTTAATGATATTGATATATTGCTTCATCTAGATCAAACAATATTAATATCATATTAACTTGATAAAGTATAGCACAACACAATACGAATATATTGAATATCGCTAGTAGTTTACCACAGAAATCTCATAACGTCTAAAAAACAAAGCACTTACTATGTAATTCGTCGCGAAAAGGCAAATTTTAAGCTATTTTAAGTAGTTATAGCTAAAAATTTTATAAAATCTAGTCATTTTGCTATTACGCAAAATCGCATAGTATCATCGGGCCATATTCGTTACGGAAAGAGCAGAGAATAAATAACACTATTAATAACAATAACCCCATTTTTGTTATATATCATACTCAACGTTAAAAAAAAGTTAACGTTATAAAACAGTGTTACGATTTTCAGATAATAGGTACTTCTCATAATGGTTGATATTCGTTGGAGTATGACTCATACGGAATGGTGGCCGGCCCATGGTAGGCCAGTTACGGGGTGGGCCGATGGCATCTATAAGGTCATGGGTAAAACTTAAGCATGAGTGGCACCAACAAGATCTTAGGCTGAGATTTATTGACACATCTTTAAGTTTGCTTAGACTTTACTAAAATATTACAATTTATATTACTCAATGAATGTCAAAGGATTTCCTAAGTCTCCGAATTTGTCAACATGGACTTCGCACTGTGAATGACTATACTCAAGTTCCTGTTATATATTCAGATTTTTGTCAAAACGATTATATTTTTTTAGAGCTTTGCTATGCAAAGTCGAAGAAGTGTCTATAAATCTCCGCCTTAGTAGCATCATGGGATCTCAGCAGTAGATATAAATAACCTGATAACACTAATGACCTGCTATAATGCATTTTCTTAATACTATTATCGAAATAAGCTTATTAAAATAAACATAATTTCGTACAAATAAACTAGTTAAAGTAACTAGCTAAAGTTGGCTTTGTATGAATACTTAACGTGACATTATAATTAATTTGAAATATGAAAATTTTAATTAGAAACTTAATAATGAGTTTACTTTCTAATTTGACAGTACATCGCTCTTTTAAACAAGCTGTACATGTTATAAATTTTTAATTAGAATAAATACTCGTAAATGTTTATTATTCCATACGGCATACGTTTTATTTAAAACCTTATCGTGATAATGTATTTTGTTACAATTAAAACTTTCTAAGCAACTTGGTGGTGTATGGAATAATTTTCCAGAACACGTAATCTTATCTCAAAATATGAACCAATTTAATAGTCGCTTGTAAATCTTTACTTAATGCCAAAAAAATATGTGTGAATTATCAGGACACGCATTCAACGGTTTTTCCAACTACTTGAGTTGGAAAAATCAATAAATGCGTGCTAGTAATTGAATTATTTATTATTTTTATTTATTTATTCACTATCATTATTATTAACATATTACATACGGTACAGTTTTACATGATATGCCAATTACACAATGGTAATATTTAAAAACTACAAAGAAAAGGAAAATAAAATATCAGTCATCTCGCAGCATATAAGAAATCGGTGAGTGTGTGTGTTTGTTGTGACAATGTGAGTATATGTAAGCTGTTATATCATATGTATATTGAAGGTATAATAATTAATTAATATTTTTTTTTATAATTATAATTTGGCACGATAGTTTTTCCATTATAATACAAAAAAAAATTGCATTCAATTCTACTAAAAATAATTTTAGACATGAACAGAATTATAAAATTAATATTTTAAATCTTGTGACGAAATAAAAACGGCGGAAAACTTTTCAAAACATTTTTTCTAACAACTCTCGGTTACTAATAACACAGTACATCAAAGTTACTGAAATATTACGTTTTTACTATTACTGACAGGGAATCAAAGCTTCATAAGACCTAAAGCCCTTTAGTAGACAATTGTAACTTAAGCTTTTTGTACCAGTTCGACAAAGTAACTACAACCCACCTGTCGGATAGTACAGTGTAATCTTAGAACACCAGTCACTATCTAGGGACAGGAATCTATTAACAGCCGCCATGGATTTAATTAAAACAACGTCAGAAGGTATATGACCAACTAGATGTACATTTGCTGGTTCCAAAACACGACAGATCAACGCGAGGATCTATGTCTTTGCACTTGTAATTAATTACTACTTACTAATTAATGTTTCTTTGCGGGCAGCATTACAAAATCAATACTTTTTTTACATTAGCTCGACAAAATGAGTATACCGCACCTGATTCTACTCTGTGGTCTAAATGTCTCCATCCAATTGTGGTAGTCGCACCTTGGTAATAGCAATCCAACATCGGCTTTCAGGTCACGATGTGCCGCTTTGTATGTATCAATATATTATCCCTGGATAAGGTACAGAGCGTACATTGCTCGTGCTGAGTAGAGATAGTCAGTATCTAACGCGTGTTTTAATAAAAACGGCAGCACCTACCCAGAGGTCATTGATAGTCACCGTTGCCATGTCAGTCCAGATAGTCCACGATAGAATATCTCTAAGTATATGAATAAATGGACGAACACAAGCTTATCTCGAAATGTGACAAGCCAAATTGAGGGAAGTTTTTCACCACGGCATTGAAAATCATTATCATACAGATGTATGTACTATGACCCTATCAGGCTTTTTTTTAACCAGGAGAAAATCCATTATGGACCTTCAGGGAGTTGGTGAGGGCCGTCTCCCCGGTGTGTCGGACACTCTCCGATTAAAAACTCCTGGGTACTCCTTCATCCGCTAGTACACCGGTCGTGGGTGCGGACTCGCAATCTTCCACGACCGGCACGTAGAGTAAGCCTTGTTAGGCCTCCTCAGTAGGGGACGGAAAGAGTATTCCCGTCCCTCTTTTCCTCAGAATAGACAGTGTTCGGAAGTACACGCACACTGCCGCCCTCATGTGACCCTATCAGGCTGGTTCAATGTCTTATAAGTTTATAATAATTGGATTTAAAATTAAATTTTCATTCAGGCAATCATAAATATTGAAACGGTCGTGTTCTAGACTGACTATAATTTAAAACCCAACTGTTTTCATTTAAACAGCAAAACTTTGTCATAGCAATTAATGTTAAATTTGTAGCCATTTGAAACGGCAAGCGTATTTCCATTTATTATTACCAATTCTAAAAACAATCTATACAAATTGCTTATTAAATCGCTAACCATTTCCCAAATTGAACTTTGCCTTTGTAAACAAGTAAAGGAACCAATTTAATGTCTCTTTAAGACCTTGTGTTTTATGAAAATCTCGATTTTCTTTATAATTTATAGCTCTTAAACGTAGGACACTGTTTTAGGAAATGTGCCATTTCGTAAATCGAGGTCGCATTGAAAATTTTTCTCTAATTACAAGCTTTGTTTAACTAATAGTTTTGTAATCTAGTAGGTCACTCGTATTTCATAATCTAACTAAAAATACCAATCACTATTATATATCTAAGTAAAAATGTAATTATTTTACCATCAAGCCTACTTTCCTTTGGGTAATCAGAATGAAATGACATTTTTTTCTACCTTTTTACTTTTTAATTAGGTATATTTCCTATTAAACTAAAATAATAGGAAATATTTAATTATATTACAATATAATCGTAAAGGAAAATGCAGGTGTATAAACTACGTGGACTAAGTAATTTGGAATCACAAGCTGCTAGAAGTAACCTAGAATTAATCATAGAAATGTTACTTAACGGTTAGGCAGCAAAATAACTTTATACAGATTTGTAAGCTTGAGATGAAAAGGCGTTTCTTACAATAAGGAAAGGTGGTTGTTATGTACATAGAGTTTTGCAGCGAAAAGTAAAGAATTATCACCATGTTAAAACATACCTGGACATGAACAACAATGTTTTTTTTTATAATTTATAGACGATCGCTTGACCTCAATCACACCTGGTGGAAAGTGAAGATGAGTTCGATGATGAAACGCGATCGCCTAGCAAATGCCTATTCACTCTTCTCTTAAAGACTCCCAGGTCATAAGATCGCGGAAATATGGCCGCTGGAAGCATATTCCACTCCTTAGCCGTTCGCATGATAAATGTAGAAGCAAATCTTTTCGTGCGAATATAAGGAACATCCACCACATACGAATGGTATCCAACACGATGTCTAGTGGTTTTGTGGTGGAATGGGGCTAGTGGAATCAAAGAATGAAGTTCCTGAGAACACTCTCCACCGTGCAACTGGTAAAAGACCGAGAGGCAGGCAACTCTACGTCGATGCTCAATGCTATGCATTCTAATTTTTGTCAAAGAGTCGTCGCCAATAAGTCTACGAGCTCTGCGATCAATCGAGTCCAAAGCCGCCAACTGATATTTAGCGGATCCGTCCCAAAGATGACATCAGTACTCGACACCCGACCGCACCTGTGCCTGATACAGGTTCATATAAATATCATGTGGCTGTGGAAGCCTAGTGGATAATGACCCGATTTACATGCGCGGCAACGTAAATGGTTGTAGGTTCGAATCCCGGCACTTACCCTCTGGGTTTATCAAAATCACGTACGGATTTAGGTACCACATGCTCTCCAGTGAAGTAAAACATCGTGAGGAACCCGCATGGTATCTAATAGAAGTGTCATGTGTAAGTGCCTTGATAACGGCGATTAGCTGTGCTATTGGTCACGTTGCGCACGACATAAACGCAAATTGGATACAGCCACTAAATTATCTTTGCTTACCCCGAAAGGGATATAGCGTGAAGATATGTTATGATTATTTTATTATCATGGATATATATCCGCAGTAAATACTTAGTAAAAAAACATAAGGAATATATCGAAATTGTGTAAAAAAAACAAATAGGGAAAAATTCAAAATGACGCAATATAAAAGACTCAATCCAGTGTGACCTAGAAACAGAATAAACATAGCATATTGTATTCAACAATACGGCGGAAGTTACGAGTGTAAGAAAACTCGAATGTTATCAACCCAGATACGAACGGAAATCGCAAATTTAATACTTTTTTTTTATAATAATACATTGTTGTACATAATATTAAAGTAAATTATTTATACTTCATTTATGTGTATTGTCAGACATACCTACTCGTATATTATGTAATTCAATTCAATTGTGTCTTCTTTGAGATATTTATTGTTTGTATGTGGATATCGCAATTATTTTTTTTCTGTTCATACCGAAAGGGAAATAGTATTATTAAATTCTATTCTTACTAGGTGCCACTATGTATTCTGCAACAATTGAATCCATAATTATTAATAATATTTAGCTTTAATAATTAAAAATCGAGATAATTTATGAAGTAGATCGATTAGTTATTTATATTATTTAAACAAGAAATTAATAAGTACAAAAGTTGAAATTATTTGAATTAATAATTTAACAATAACAAAAATATACTGTAGATATTATATTCCGTATTATTATCAAATAATTTACTTTCTCAAGAATACTTATTGTAAATAATAAATTGAATACGCATACACCGTATATGTAACCTAATTCTGGGCTGTTATTGTGGTAACAAGTATTATTAATAGAGCACTTTACGACGTAAAGGTATGTTTGCCTAATTGTGTTCCCACAATGGAAGCTCGCCGGTGAAATTAATATTCGCTCTACAATCTACGGAATTGGGGAGGCTGCCTGCGGAGCTATTTTTTAAAAAGCTTCCCTCATCTTCAATTTGTTAAAGAAAATTCATACCTTACTCGCTACATCGTTTATTTTACCTCAACCTGCTAATCTTCTAAGTAATATTGTAGATGGTACGACATCTCATCATGCGGATCCTTTTAACATTAGAAAGACTGAATATAGGTGTAGCACATACGTATATAGGGAATAAAGAGAGGGGGGAGGTATGTACAACTATTAATAAATGCTATAAGATAATATATAAAAAATCATAATATTAAAAAAAATTGGTTCCTTATAAATATATATTTTTTTATAAAACTAAACTTTAAAAACAATCAAAATTACTGCTCTGGGTAATCTAGTGTTAAATATATGTAAGTAGAGATGATTTTTTTATGTCACACCGTTGTTACCAATAACTACGATGTTTTTTTTTTAATAAAGCTAGGGCAAAGTAAATGCATCACACCTGATCATAGGTCCAGTGCATTCCAAGAATGGCAGTGACCGCTAAAGGACGAGAGTCTAATGGCATCGTGCAATTACATACTGTCGGCCCGCTTTAAATATATTACGGCGGAAGATCTGTAGATAAAAGTAGGTGCGTAAGTACATGTATTGACGTATTTTAATTCAAAAAATGGATTTTCATCTTTTATGGGCGTCTTGCAGAAAGATATTAAATATAGTTAAAACTTAGATAAAATTCTATTAGCGTTAAACTGTACTTATAGTCTTACATGGAAACATTATCCATTTTGTATTCAGGGGGAAAATCCTTCTTAGAACCATCGGAGCCACTGTGAGGGCAGCAGCCTTAGAGTGTTAGACTCCTACTGACTAAAAACCCCGGGGTGTCCCAATTGCTCTAACTTAATTGCTTCACTCGGGCCTGGGAAACCAAATTCATACAGACGGCCTGGTAGCGAAAAGCCTTTTTGAGGCTACCTCTCTGGGAGGGGTGGGTAAAAGAGCCCACGTATCTAATACCTCTCTTTCAGGTGGTGCGCCATACACTGCGCACCGCCTCCCTCTCATCCTGGCAGCAGACTCCCTCAATTCTACTGCCCGGCTATTGTCACCGGGGGATGACACGCTCGCTCTGGGCGAACGCGTTCCTCCGGCGAGGAAACATTACCCTATTTTAAAAATTGTTAAATTTCAAACACCATTGGGGTCAAATTAAACCGGTTTTAATTAAATAGCGTTTTATAAAAGCTATAACTAGATTTAATATTAGGTGCAAGCCTCCGGTGCACTTGCGGAATCAGCCTGACGTAATATCTTAGCATATCCTGTAAACTAAAAATTGTGATGATATATTTAAGAAAACTATACATAGTATTTATATAACATATATAATAGTATTAAATATTTCTTCCAGAATATTTATGATTCTATTTTTATCAATTAGCTAAAATAGGACGTCTTGTAATAAAAAGTGTATTTCATTTTCCGGATCGTATTTATTATTAATGAGAAAAAAACGTGATAATTTTTATGATTTGACTGATAATATCAATCTCCTTTAGAGATTTGCTTATTAAAAGGAGATTATTCAGGTATTGCTGTCACGTTATACGATATGATTTATTCAGAAACAGGTCTCCATGATACCTAAATCATAATCATATTCAGTGTCATGACAACAAATCATTTTTACATCGATAAAAGCAAGTCATTGGAAGAAAAAAAGTGAATAAAATAAGTAATGTCAGAATAGGTTTTAAACATAAATTATTACGGTGAATAATAAGCTTCAAAACGCGGTTTTATACATTTTAAATATTTACTAAATGTCCATGTTGGAATTTACTTACATAGATTAAATACGTTAAAATACTTTTAATAAGACGGTGCAACAATCAAGTTTTTTGCTCTCTGTATGATTATAAGTACTACAGAAATGTCAAGATTTATCTCTAATTATATTCATCCAATTGTGACTATTAGGTCGGTAATTTTAAAAAGTAATAATTCATCTTCACCCTTTATCCCTTTCAGGGTCAGCAGAGGTACATTAGTGGCTGTATCCCTTTTGCGTTTATATGTGATTTTAAGCTCAAAATTTAAACAATTTTTAAATTTTAAGAAATGCAGAATTTGCTTAAACTTCTGAATCCTAATATTATCCTTTTAAATTCAACTAGTTTTTATTTTATTAAATGTTAGTAATTTCCAATATATCAAGAATTTTTATAGTACCTTGGACACTTGGCTCGTCGATGTATTATAAATGGTAGTCCATGCATACGTTGAAAAAATATAACAAATAAACTAGTAATTCAAATGTAGAGTTGAAAATTTTTAAAATAGCGCAAACTTTGAATAGATTAGGTGAAATTCTAACTTAGTTTAACTTAAAGTTTCTTACGTTTATCTTTATCTTGACAAACGTTTGTCATTTTACTATTTCTCATATTCACTATGTGATAAGCAAAAGACACTAAACTTTTAAGTTACATACATTTTCTCAGAGACGTAAGATGTTGTGATATTCACATTCATATGATTTTTTTTTATCGTTTTTGATTATTATAAACGTGTTTCTAACACTGTCCCTAGTGACACTTGCATCATTTATTTGTTTAAATATTACACTCATAATTATATTTAAAGTAGTTCACTGGCTTATGACCACAGTACACAAGTGTAAAGGCCGTCATAGTGATTAGTTTTCGCTTGTCGCGTTTCGGGATCATTTTGTATATACCCAGTAACTCATATACCTAGAGACCTTCAGTCGTATAGGTGGGCCGACATGATGACGGAGACTGTTTACGATTTTCATCCTTTCACGGTCGCTTTTGGACCACACTGTACTTACCATCAGGTGCACTGTAATCATTATGTCGAGCCATTGTAAGAAACAGTTAAAGCCTTCAAAATATACAGTCATTTAAAAAAAAAAGCTTTCAAAAATTTAAATCATTTGCCTGCACATCTAATTCCCTTTTAACAGAACTCCAATGGAATGGAATGAAAAGCCGGAAAGAAATTGCATTTATTTATATAATGGATCTAGTCGACGTAGAAAAGTCCAGAACGCTAACGTGGGTTCTTCGGCACAGAGATAAAAGGTCCTGAATAATGCCTACGTCATTCTATATTCATTAGAGATAAGCCTTTCAGTAATCCCTTAACACAGACTTTTGATCACCGTTCAGTAGGGCATTCAAGCTATGTAACCCCGTTAATAAAGGATAGATTTATTTTTCAATCAACTGTACTTACCTCAATGAATTAGATGAATTTGATTGGTATTCGATTCCATTTCCAATCACGTTACGCATTTGTTTTTTATTCATTTATTTTTGCTTTGATTCAGTTGGAAAGCGTGGGATCGAATTTGTTTTCACTCGCTGAAGCAATACGTGACTCTGATTACATCTAATGCCCTAAAATAATCTGTTTCTCTCTCAGTACTAGAACTCACAAAGGATAGAAAGTACTTTATACATAATAGTCTTGTATATAATAGTATTTATATTAGTCTTTATACTACTACACAATAAGTAAACAATACCTACACTAATTGGCAAAGTAGGGAATGAACAAATCATAGTTTTAAAAGCAGCTCGAAGTTTTTTCATTTTTATACTAGTACCGCAAATCGATCTTAATATTAAAAACTTTCCAGGTTAAAAATCAGCTGTAACTATCAAGAAATAGAAGACTGTTTGTGTACAGTTGCATCGATCATGACGGCATATTCACTTTTTAAACCTCAAAAGTTGCTTACTCGAAGCAGTTTTGATGCTCTTCACTATATACTTCATATAATTATAATTTAAAAAAAATTGCTTGTGCTTAATTTCATAACACCTAATAAGTTTTAGTAAGTTTCAGAAATAAACTCCTAAGCATTTAAAGGTGATTGATTATATAGCCCACAAACAAACTACGAATAAATAATCGGTATGACGAATATAATGCAGCATAATATTTCATTTCTAATCGCTGTAACTATAAACAAAATTGAACCAGTACTATAATTACAAACATTTCAAATAACGTTTCTAATGTTAGATTATAAAAAAATATCAATGGATATTTAAAACCTGCGAGGACTCAGAATATTTTAAAAATTATATCACATATACGAATGTATATTTGTGAACCTCCTGCTTATCAAAAATTGGATAAGCATGTATGCACACCAGTAAGGGCTGCACTGGGTCTTCCCGCAACGCCAGAGGAACGCGTTCGCCCAGAGCGTGACATCCCCCGGTGACAATAGCCGGGCAGTAAACTTGAGGGAGTCTGCTGCCCGGATGAGAGGGAGGCGGTGTACGATGTCCGGCGCGCCGCCTGAGAGAGAGGTTTTGGAGAGGTGGATTTTTACTCCCACCCCTCCCCCAGAGAGATAGCTTCAACAAGGCCTTTTGTTCCCTGGGCGTCTGGACGAATTTGGCTTCCCAGGCCCGGATGGAGCAATCGGAAAGATACCCCGGGGGTTTTTAGTCAGTAAGAGTCTGACACACCGGGGTCGCTGCCCTCACAGCGTCCTTGATGACCATCCAAAATCGAAAATCCTGCATAGTACCCTATGCAGGATTTTCGCCCCGGGATACAAAAAAAGTGTCTTCCCGCAAAGCGGACTGTATTAGTAGGTGCTGGTAAGGTTACATCCGAGACCTAAATATGCACACGACCATTACCGAACATAGATATATTTATTGATTCCACTTACCATGCCGCCGTGGTGTCTCTGCTTGCTTGGATCCAAGAACAGATTCTGGGCAGTGAATCCTACGCACTGCTGTGTGCTCGAAGAGCCGAATCAAAACGTCTGTGAGGCGTAATACTGATTCCGCGTCAAACAATTGTTTCACACGCACAAATAACCGTAACTACCGAAAGCACAATACATAAAAATAAAACAATCCGTAGTAGTAATTCTAAAAAGAACAATAAGGCTTACGAAGCGGATCCAACTTAACAACGATGGCGGCTACCTAGCGAGTGATTGCAGATTGCCGAACAACGCCATCTAGCGGCAGGCTTATGGAAATAACATATATATGTACGATAATGGCGTGTACAGCATGAATATAAAACACAGTCATTTACAGTTGGTTGGTATGACATACAAATTCTCTCAAAAATTTTCTTTTTAAGCAATTTTTATATAGAATGATTTGTCTGGGTTCATGATCGCATAAAGGCATTCATAAAAAATAAACTGAAGATTCTATGCTCACGCCTTTATAATAACTATTCTTTACCAACAAAGCTAGAAGCATGAGTTGAACGTTACTATCCTCTTTTATGTACGTAGGTATAATAATTTTCGTCGATTATATTTTAAACATGAAAGTAGAAATCTTTATATTTTAGAATCTTGTCCTGATCTATAATAAAAAAAGGTTTATAATGAAATGATTAAAAATGTTTTACACCCTGAAAAAACCTCTTCATTGCATTGATAGTCACGTTTTTTAAGTAAGCAATCATAGACAAAAAAAATAAACTTGCGATTAGATAATTCGGTTTACTTGGGCTAAAATATACTAGCTACATTTTGGTGATACGGCGATTGCCCGAACTGGGCCATAACTACAGTACACAGGTGTAAAGACCGTCAAAGTGACTCGCTTTGGCTTGTTACATTTTGGGATCAGCTTGTGTATATCCAGTAACTCATATACCTAGAGACCTTCAGTCGTGGTATATGTGGGTCGACATGACGAGGGAGACTATCAATGGATTTTCATTCTTTGATGGTCGCTTTCGTTTTTGGATTACATTGTACTTACCATCAGGTATTCTGTAGTCACTATGTCGAACCAGTGTAAAAAACCAACATTTTATAATTTGTATATTTTTATAAGCGCTTGGCAAAATTATTGTATCTCACCTGGTAGTAAAGTAGTCCAGAAACAGGGAGGCCTATTATGAAAAATAAATAATTATTTAAAGTCGCGATCGTTACGAAGCAATTCAATTTAAATACCTAGTTTGTAAAAAGTATCTTTTTTTATCCAGTTTGTTAAACATATCTCTAAGTGAGTTGAATGAAACAAGGTTCTTTAAAAGTCTTTAACAAATTCTAATACCTCTTTCGTGTTTGAACTGATGTCAGAAAACGGAATTCAAGATGAGTTGTAAAAAAATTGCGCCATTACTAAGAAAGACTTCGATAACTCAATGTACGGGAGTCTCGATGTTGGAAAGGCCATCTGAGTTCAGGACTCCCAATTTGTTTCGATTCGTTGGGCTGATTGCCTCAAGGGATTCAAATGTTGAGATGAATTTCATTAGTTATAGATAGACATTGGGGTTTTTGTTTTTAACTAAAACGGTTATGTGACCGATTTTCAGTTCTATGTATTACAACGCTAATAAAAAAGTGCAAATATATAGAATTTGCATATCGTGATAATGTGATATTTTGAGAGCTTATGTCAGAATTTATACATACATTTTGACGACTCTTTTGTGGTGAAAGCTAACAAAAAAGATCTGGAAATTAGTGCATGTGCGACTCGTGTTTCATGAATGAATAGCCCAATATATCTTAGATTATTACATTTGTCTAACATACTTACACTTCGATTTAGTAGATCTCTAAACACTTCAAAGCATTATTTATACATTTTGAAATTAGATTAATTAGATTTTGTTTATAGTATATAAAATCAAAATAATTAAAATAATACTCTTTGTTAATTTGTTTAATTTTTATCATAATGCAACAATAGACTACTTACTAATTTGATTTAAAGATATTTGTCTTATGGTTCAGATTTTTTAAGTCAGGTGAAAAAATATTTTAATTGGTAGATAGAGGCATATATTATATACACTATATGAATATCTTGGCTAGATACGCCATCTTTCGAAATACTTTTCATAGGCTAGTAGGGTAGTTCCTTTTTAGAGATGCGAAATCAGAGTTAAAAGACATAAAACACCAAAATAAATAAAAACCAGTTGGCGGCTCTGGGCTCGGTTGATCTTAGGGCTAGTAAACTTGTTGGCAACGACTTCTTGACTGAAACTAAAATACAGAGGCATCGAGCATCGGCGTAAAGTGGTAACTTAACGCCGAAGTCTTTTATCGGTTGCACAATGGACAGAGTTCTCAGGGTACATTCTCTAATTCCACCAGCTTCATTTGATCATAAAGCCACTAGACACCACATCGGATACCACCCGTATGTGGCGGGCGTTCCTTATATCCACACGAAAAGATTCGCTTCTACATTTATTATGCGTACAAGTAAGAAGTGGAATATGCTTCCAGCGACCATATTTCCAAGATCTTTTGACTTGAGAGTCTTTAAGAGAAGAGTGAATAGGCATTTGTCGGGCGAATGCGGTTCATCGTCGAATTCATCTTCACTTTCCACCAAGTAATAAATAATAACAACAGCTCAATCAAATTCATTGTTTTTACTAATGTCCAAATATGTAGGGTATGCTATCGATTTTCAACGTTTCCAAAAATATACCTATTACTACAAAAATTAGTGACATGGTTTTTTTAAAAAAACATTTTCTTTACCTGATATAGTGGACCTTTCACTCAGTGACATACCGTTTAAGGATACCTGTACATATCTAAATGTACACATACCGATTCTAAAACGTAACAAACAATAGATATGAATTAATACGCACTAATAAATTCTAGAATGGCGTTCTTAGTTAACAGTTCAGACGAATATCCCAATGGAACGAACAAGTAACTTAGAGTTCTGTTTAAGCATATGTAGACGTGAGTAATCATTTACCGAATAGAGTTAACCAAGTTAAATTACCATTCTTAACGGTATTACATAATTTAAGACTAGGTAATTGGTTCGTGTGTGTTTGAATAAGATATGTTTCCGTTGGCTATATGCATAGACCACCCAGAAGAAGACGTTGAATCTATCAAATAGTTCTAGTAGCATTTTAAATAAATAACACAAACGTCGCATCCCATCAACACATGTCAATGTTTATTTATTTTTTTTACTTGGGGAAAATCCTCACAGGTCCGTCCCGGCCGCACAAGGGGGTAGCAGCTGGGGTGTGCCGGACTTTTACCAGCTAAAAACCTCAAGGGGACTTCTGCGAATTAGTGGGGACTGCGGGTCCTATAATCAATTCGCCGTAACCCCACTACGCCGCACCTGACAAGCACAATCAAGGGGGGGAGCCCATAACAGTGTTATAATAACCCATCAAATGTTGGCTTATAGATAATAGGATGAACGAACGTACAGTATTCGGCTCACATAACAAATCTAACCCATGTAAAAATGTGTCAGACTTATTGTCCTCTTTGATTACACGAGATGAGAAGTCTATTATTATATGTCTGTGGTTACATGTAACTTCGGGTGTGCGGCTAACAATGCAGGCGGGTCGAGCTTATAAAATTATTCTCGGCAATTTCCATTCTAAATCAGGCTGAGTTATATTACTATTGGGAGTTTTTTTACAAAGAACTATGGTGAATGATAAATGCTCGACTATTACCAAATTACATTTCACGATACCTTTTTATTTATTTAAAACTTTTCTCTGAACTTCTGATGATCTTTGAAAATTATTGCTACTTGTTTCAATCATTTTCTTACCGACCATACATCTATGAAATGTCTAATTATTATTATTATAATAATAATAGTAAAATATCTTCACGCTATAGCCTTTTCGAGCTGTGCAGAGGTTATTGGTTGTACAGATTTTACGCTTATACATTGTACCCAACGCGACTAGTTGCACGGCTGGTCACGATATTCACATGATATTCTTATTATTAGGTCCTTACATATGAAATTGGCGTTTTGTATGGGAGGAACAAAAAGTCGAATATTTTTTAATATAATATATTTAATTAATCAAAGTATGAACCATTATTTTCTATGCATTTTTGCCATCTCATAGGTAGTTCATTGATCCCTTTACTAAAAACACCAGTCGGACGGGAATCAATAAAATCTTTGAAGGCGATTTGGACTGCCCCATCGGAGTTGAATTTTTTCCCTTGCAATAAGTTATCCAAATTTCGAAAAAAATGGTAATCTGTTGGAGCAAGGTCCGGGGAGTACGGAGGATGTCTTAGACTTTCCAATTGAAGCTCTTCTAATTTAGTAGCCGTCTGTTGCGCAGTGTGTGGTCTAGCGTTGTCGTGAAGCAGCAGTGGCGTGGAGCGATTGACCAGCCAAGGTTGTTTAGCCGCTAGCTTTTCCATCATGGTTTGCAATTGCTGACAATAGACATCAGCCGTAATAGTCTGGCCAGATTTGAGAAAACTGTAATGAACAATACCGGCACTAGTCCACCAAACGCTTACAAGTAACTTTTTTGGGGTTAATTTTCGCTTGGGGCAGGATTTGGCTGGCTGGCCAGGATCCAACCATTGCGCTGAGCGCTTCCGATTATCGTAAAGAACCCATTTTTCATCACAGGTAATGATTCGGTTTAAAATACCTTCATTATTGTGCCGGTTTAGTAATGTAACGCAGCAGTCGACGCGCGTTTGCCGGTTTGCTTCAGTCAATTCGTGAGGTACCCACCTTTCAAGCTTTTTAATCTTCCCAATTTGCTTCAAGTGAATTAAAACAGTTTTATCACTAACATCGCAGCCTGCAGCTAACTCGGACGTGGTTTGCGATGGATCCGCTTCCACAATAGCCTTCAACTCTTCATTATCAACTTGAGTCTCAGGCCGTCCACGGGGCTTGTTCTGCAGGTCGAAATTTCCAGAACGAAAACTTTGGAACCAAAAACGACCTGTGTTTTCTTTTGCAACACGACCGTCATACACATCATTCACCCTTCGAGTTGTTTCCGCAGCACTAGTGCCACGGCGGAACTCGTACTCGTAAATAATGCGATATTTTAAGTTTTCCATTTTGTAAAATGAGTGACGCAAACAGAAAAAAACAGAAGAAAAAAACAAATGAATGACGATCATCGAAGCACAAATACATGAGTCTATAGCTGTACAAATTTTAATTTGGAATTCCTTACCAAAGAGGAGAAATTTGTGATTAAAGTGGGCAGTAAGAAAAACGCCAATTTCATATGTAAGGACCTAATACTTGTGAAATGTTTTTCTTTTAATTAGATGTTTTTTTGTTTTTTTTTATGCTCTATTTTATTGAATCGTTCGTATAGTAATTAATTAAAGAGTTACCATTATGTAATAGAGGAATTTTTAACTCATCGTTGGGGTTTACAGTACATTCATATATTGTTGTAAATATTTCAAAATTGACAGAAACCCTAAGTTACTCTGTTTCTAACAAGCTATCTTTAAAATCGGCAAGATAGTGGCAATGCTTCGGGAATTACATTTAGCTGTGTGCGAGAGTAGCCAGTTTTCATCTGGTGGACTGTACGTCTGTTAGTTAGATTCTGGTTTTTAATAAATTGCATAGGAATAGAATTACTGTTTTAAGCATATATTAAATTCTTTAGTCTTAAAAAGTGTATCGTTAGTTTTGATTTCAATGCTTACACTCTACGACCTTTAGTCATTAATAAAATAAAACAAAATTATTTTAAATGAGGTAAAATGTGAGTAATAACTACTAATAATCATTGACTATTTAATACAAACTACGAAAAAAAAAGACTTCAAATAGTGTCAGACCGAAAATCGATTTTTACCAAATTCAAACCCCATTAATCGGGCATCATCGCAAACTTCAGCCGAAGCATAAGCCGAATTTTAAAAATCCTCAGAAAAGTTCAATATTGGCAAACAATGCAATGAATTTCTTACAGCGTTTAAGCAAAGATGCTTATCGGGGTTATAATTTATAAACAAGATAAACGAAATTTTATTTTTGTATCCACTGAAATAGACATGCAAAAGATCCTTAAAAATGGCTACAGAACTATAACACAACGAAAAAATTATGCTCAACACTCACGCACACACTCTCACACGCAACGTTATTTTGTTTTTATAAAAACTACTTACATATACACATAAATGTGCAATTGTGTAATGGCTTTTAGTGAGAATCATTTTAGGCCGACAGTGAACGAACCCTGAAGCCGTAGCGTCAGTCAGACACTATTAACTGATTTTTTTTCTTTATCCACAGGTAAACAGCGAGAGTCATGTGTCTTCGCTTGTGATGTATCTAATATGCAGTGGGGAGGCTTCTACGTTGTGTGTTTAGCATTGTGTTGCTTACACACTGCATCAGGTAAATACAAGGTGCCAATAGACATCATCTATTAAATGAGATGCTGTGGTGACCTAGTGGATAAAAAATCGGTATCCATACGCAAAAACGAAATGGAAATAGGTCCGAATCCTGATACTGTGGATATTTCAGTTTAAATACGGCACTACTTGTTTGCCGGTGAGGGAAATCATCGCGAGGAAATCAATGTGCCATCTAATAGAAATTTCTTGTGAAGTACTCTGCGAAAGGTGATCAACAGCTCTAATGGTCACATTGGGTACGACATATAAGCGTGAAGTGGATACAGCTACTTAGGTATCTTTACTCACCCCGAAAGGGTTATAGGTTGAAGATATTATTATTATAGATATATCGCTGTCAGGGCCTATTTATTTTTGACAGTAATATGATAAGGCTTTTATGTGACAGCGCTATATGAAAACTATACCATATCCCTGTCATTCAAACAAAATCCGCTCAGCAATATTGATAAATTTAGCCTGTGGAACGGTCGCAAGTTTTTACAATCTACATAGAGTTTAACACTAAATCTACCGAACCGGTCAGTGTCTTTATATTTGTCTTAGAATTTTTTTCTTTTCTAATATTTTTTCATTATGAAAAATAATACATTATAGCATGTAGACGCCGCCCGATACGTGCTTGTGTTAGAACGCCCAAGGAGTCGTTAGGGTGTTACGGGACGCACGGGGTAAGAGGATGCGCGCGCGCACGGGATGCTTGCTAATTCAATCGACTACCGAGACGCAAGGCTAGAGTACGTGCGTGTGCGTTGCAGTTCGTTGTGCCTTAAAGTGCAAATAAACAGTAAAACGCCAAAATCCGTGTCTTTCTACAACCACACCCACGACCACCGGTCATAACATCTTTTACTAATATAAAAAAAGTGACAATTATTATGAATTTAATTTTATTTATAACAAAGTAACATAAATCATGCTATACTTTTTTGTATAACAGATATAAATTGTTCGCAGGTAGATCTAGTGTTAATGTATTTAATTTTATATTTGTGTAATCCATGTTTACAGTGACGTGAATCCTATAAGTATACAAGGTATAATCCCAAAGTATGACAAGTATAAAATACGCACTACTGCATGTGTGTCACTTTCCAACACATCAAAGCCACGATCATCATATTCTCAACGATATGTCCGTCAATTATAGTCATAGGCCAAATTATAGCTGGCGGCATGCCTGCTGTTTACTTTATCTCTTTCGCATACGCTGTTTTGTCGTAATGCTCTCTCGATTGCGGTCCTTATCATTTATCACTATAAAATCATCAGAAATTTCACGTGTTTTTTCATCTTTAGTCGACGGCAACCTTTGCAAAATTCTTGATACAAAATATAGCTAGCAAAACAAGTTTATTTTTTAAAATTTTGGCGCAGACGGCGCAGTTTCCATGCCCTGAGGTTGCAGGAGTATAATTATAAGAGGTCTTTGTACGAATTTTTCTGTGTTTACGTTTGCCTTCTATAGTTTACTAGTCTGTGGTCTGTATGTATTTGTAATATATTTTTAAAATGTTGACACTGAGAATCTTAAATAAAAATAAAGGCACGAATATTGTATATTCGTGATAATTCGAATTGTTAAGAACAAGAGCGGGCCAAGGAAACAATCTCCTAACCATCTTCACAGTAACGCATATCCCGGCTAGGACTAAGAAGTTCTTTATCACCTAAATTTGCTAACTCGTTAAGCTGGGGAATGGTCTTCCGATGAGCGCGTTCCCACCTTCCTATGACACGATGTCATTTAAAGGAAGCATTAAGAAATCTTTGTCCTAGACACCATGACCACTGTGACAATCGGTAGGTATTTTTATGATGTTGGTAGTCGTTTTTAGGACTGAATTATGCTTACCATCAGGTGTGATGTGGAAACTTTGCCCAGTCAGAATAAAAATAAAATCTCGATAAAGACATCACGGTGCCCATCAGACAAAGCAACCTTTTACGCGTGTAAGATCCAATAATACATTTATCAGGAAGTATACGGATACTCAGGCCCGGCGAAGGAGAAGACTGGACATAGTTGGCACCCCGGTGGCTTTAATCGGTGCAAGTCAGACACACCGGGGGAGTGGCTCTCACCACACACCTGACGATCCATAGGGATTTCCACCGGGTAAACAGAAAAAAAAGTCTATTTGCGTCCTATGGTTTCTATAATAGACATGTACTACTATAAGTTTGTGCTTAAATACCTCTCTTTTACGTCATTCCATGCGTTTCTACCCATCACGATAATTATATTTACCAATAAGCTTTAATATTCCCTAGGCCAGTGACTCTCAAAATTAATTCCGAGAATCACTGCTACGTACGCAAAAACATCTACAAGGGTAATAAAACACACAATAAAAAATATAAGTATAAAAATATTAAGATTTGACCTTGAATTATCGTATTTGTTAGAATATAGGAAACGTTCTATGAAATTTTATTTCGCCAAGGGTTCCTTAATCGAATCTAAATTGCTTCCTTTAAAGATTAAATATTATCTATTTTATATTAAAAAAAAAACATATATACATAAATTTGTAATTTTCTTTTTTTTTGTTTTTATTGCTTATGTACTGGTTACTAATAGTATTACCAATTTTGCATAGGATATATATATACTTTTTTATAAACAAAAAATAATAGATGCTATAAAATATAATAAAGATTGCTTTTTAATATGAAATACTCTCCAGTAATTTAAAGTAAATTATGAAATATGGTAAAGCTTTGAATCCATGACGAAGTAATCCCTAATCTAAAACGTTGTAGGAAAGTTTATTAGTGGATCAACTGAAGCAATATTAAAATTATTTAGAGTTATAATTAAAATACTTTAAGAAAATAGCAAAGTCAATTCAAGGAACAATGTCATTTGCTAATGGTATATAAAATGGGCTGAGTTTAAATAAACACAAATATTAAAATGTAAACCAAATAAAATTATTATTTTTAGAATAATCAAAGCATTTGGGAGAGTAAATATATTTTATTTTTATGTCAGTCATTATATACCTTTGAAGATATCTCAATTATTTTACTGTCAGTCGGTGAGTTGAAAAGGCCTCAGTGTTCAATTTCATCACGGCCATAGTATGGGTGCGGAATGCTCATCGTAGTGATTCGTGTTAGCCTATCGAGTTTCAAGATCTGTAGGTTTAGACAAAGTACCTTCTACCGGCGGTAATGGTAGTAGAAAAGTGTAAAATAACGTAGCAACGTGATATTTGGAAAGTCTTTGTCAATTCCATACGTTTTAAAATTTTCTACTTGCGTTATCTCTGATCTAACGTTAATATGTCTAGGCTCTCAGTTTGTGTGTGATGTCTTTTAATCGTCCGTTTATCCAAGTACCTAGAGACATGCTTTTGTGGTAATTTATCTGTTGGAGTGTAATTATTTTAACCAAAAAACCTTTAGAAATATAAGCTATTTTATCTGACTTTCAAAAGTAGGTTTTATGTTCGAATGTATCATTTTTTAATGTCAGTTTACTTATTTTTGCACCATTTATCCAGATAATTCTTTTTCATTTAATAGAGTATATAGATATAGGGTATATGGGAAGGGTATAGTTAGTCCCGTTTTAATATGACGTAGGTCTAATGAAGGACGTCGGAATTATAGGCAAGAACTCTTAAACAGCCAACCGGACAACCAATCTTTTGTCCATTTTTCTATATAACCGCCGTACGTGCCGATCTCAATGATGCAAATTTTATTCAGTATGACATAAGTACAACAAAATTTCTTTAGTTGAAAATATTAATCGGCAAACAGACTGAAAATCCACCTAATGATATGTAGTTACCGTCGTTGATGAGCAACTGTAATACAATGAGGGTGGTTATTGCATTACCGTCTGTTATGTAGAGTCTAGATTGTACTAGAATACGTTAGTATGTATCTTTACTATGGCCCAGATTAAACCAGCATCTTACTTTATAAAACAACTCTTATGGAACTGAGTTGTCATAGCTTTTCATTAACATCATCAGCATAGGTAGATGGGTATATAAAGCCTTCTCTTTATCATGCCAGCCAATTTTTATGCGTGCTTCTCAACCTTAGGTGTTGTCTATGACCTTATAAAAGTTTTAAGCCTACCTTATAGAGTATCCACCTACAGATCGCTGGTCCCCCTTGACCTTCATTCCATGAAAGTCTCACTTCATAGTTCATCATTCACAAAGTTTACTGGCTATCGCCATTTAAGTGATTTAATTTGTTTACGACCTCTTGAATCCATTTGCTGTAGCTATTATTTTACATAAATATAATACTGTCATCAGCATCATCAATCTTACGATAATTACGATCGACTAAGTTTAAACAGGGTACATTAATAATGAACTAATCGAAGGGCAGCTCCAGCTTACACCGGCTATCAATTAATGACAAAAGTTCGGGTTACTCAAGGAACGATTAAGAAACTGTATTTGTGTTCGTAGATTCCTTTCATAAGACATTTTTCTATGATATTGTATCCTTTGAAGTAAGCGTGGGCGGAATTAAAGTAGATTTCTGTTAGATTACGTCTACTGCTCTGTGATGATATCGGATATTTATTACTTTATATGAATTGATGTTTCTGTGTTAACATTAGATTCAATAGTATTATTTTTTTGTCGAAAGCCCAAATTTTTAGAATATACGGTTTTATGGAATTAAAACTTATTATTGTCTTGAGTATTAAAAAAAATCTAGATTTGTATAGTTGAGATAAATGTAAAAAAGGATTCAATGGGCAATAGATAAATACCAAAAACGCAATTCAAAATACATTAAAGCTCTGCTCGAATATTGTAAAAGAGGTTCATAATTTTAACAGTAGGCTCGTTACCTTAGTTGATATCGAAGTTACAAATTATACAGCTCAAATAAGGATAAATTAATCTTGTAAAATATTTTGAAGTTCTAGGAAAACTTAATTTCATTAACTCCGTAACGAAGGTATGACAAGTTTGGAACGTGTTTTGATTTAAATTAATAGTACACGGTAATCAAATCTACCGCCGTAAGAATTTCGTTATATATTTTTTTCTAAATGGTATTTTTAATAAAAAATTTATACTGAGCACCTAAAAACAAGAAATTATAAAGTGTATTATTATTGAAAATATATAAGCAAAAACATTATATTTTCATACATTTAATGCAGTTTTTTGTGTAT
Organism: Automeris io; assembly: GCA_036320925.1. NCBI lineage: Eukaryota > Metazoa > Arthropoda > Insecta > Lepidoptera > Saturniidae > Automeris > Automeris io. The sequence continues at coordinate 4,672,251 of JAUDJH010000021.1, read as the reverse complement.
CTATTGAAATTGTAACATCTTCTTTTCATTTCAATTACTTCAATAGTTTTTAAATTTCCATAGTATATCCTTAGGTGTTGTAAAATCGAATGTCATTATTCATTTCGGTTTCAAACCTTGTGGACTGAAGCGGATTTGGTTTCCATATTCTTCCTTTACCATTTATAAAGATAGTTATCTATAAAACTACGATAATTTTCAATTAATTAAAATCCATAATCATGTAGTTTATTTTGTTTTTTCTCTTTAAAAGTACATAAGCGGCTGACCCTTCCATTATTCTGGTAGAGAATGATATTTAACGTCAAGTCCACCACCGTTACCCTTGATATAAATCTCTACTAATTTCCGATGAGCCAGGCTATAGGCAAAAATGGTTAAATCAATGTTTAAATTTGTCCTAATTATCGCCTCTATTTAGAACCACTGCGCTTCCCACAAGATTACCAGACCAACGTTATCCGAAGACGCAGAAGCGATGAGAAAGACAGCCTCGCTTTGTCCAGAGAAATATTTAAAAACATTACAAAACAGCTCCGAGAGAACATCAAGCGTGAAGGGGCAACTGACAGGAGTGATCATTTATTACAGAGTGAGTATTGATTTTACACAACATAGCTACACTAATGTTTACGCTTTCATATTTTGGTAAATGGAGCACGAAATCTATTATTATTTATATTCTAATAAATACCACGCAGTACTTTGTAGATATGTGGTCTTTTCAATAAAAGTGAGCTATTAAAGCTGATATGGTTAAACCGACGTCCCTGCTAAAGTTTGTTTTAATTTCTTGTCTTTGTCTAGATTTTTCAGAATAAATAAGAACTAATTATTTACCAAGTAATGGAGAAAAATATCGTATGGAAACTCTTATATTATTTATCATAATAGTAGTCACAATAGTATTATTTATCATGTAGTAGCACCCCTACACTGCTATTAATAATTTTAATAATTATAGACATAATAAATAGTGCTATATTTAATAGTTTTGTGTTTGTGTGTGTGTGTGTGTGTGAGTGTGTGTATGTAGTTCCGTCGGAATGATAATCAACTTCAGCATTAGAAATTTGAATGAGCTTAATAATGTGAGAAGTGAATAATAATGGTACCAACGATATTAAATTATCTATAGAAGTGATGGCTGTATTCTTAAACAATTCCACTTATTCTTGTAGCGTTTTACAGCCGCTACTAGTAATAAAAGTAAACTTTTAATTAAGATATAACCCGGTTCTTGTAAATTAATTTTGTTTATTTGAAATTGTTTGACCAAGGCTACGGCAGTAAAATGATACCTAAAAGCTAAATAGATAACGTTTTACTATCCACAATGGAGGATATCGTTTAGTACTTGTAATTTAAAATAAATGCGTGTACATTTTTATTTTGCTTGTCATTTTTGTAAAGCGTAGTCCAAAGATTGGATGAAACTTTTCAAACAGCTTCTTGTTAAAGATAAACTTTTCAGTAACTACGCGAAAATCTTTTGCAAGTATCAGATTTTATTCAAGCTTCTTCGAAAAATTATAGATGTTGTACGTGCGATATTAAATTTAACAAGCGGGTTATAAATGTTATTTTTGTTAGATATGTATGTCTTATTCTTAGGTAAGGTAGAAGAGTCTCGACAATATGTACCCCACCAAAGCTACCATGATCATCATCACGAGCATCACTGGGGTCCATCTTTTGAGGAAGAAATGTACACTCAAGTGACAGCGCATGTCGGAGCAGAGGCTTTGTTAAATTGCAGAGTTGTAATGCTCAAGGATAAAACGGTAATATTATGTGTTCATTTTGTCGTTTACTAAGCCATAAACATGAAATATTTTCACTTTATAAATATAACGACTAATGTTAAATATTATGATAATTTGTTTAACTTTATGAAGTAAATTGTAATATAACTACAATTAATACTGCTTAAGCTTTTTAGTAGTGCAAAATGAACATTTGCGGCCTAAATGTTATACTTAATATGAATTAATTAATTATGAATACCTGTTTCTATGAACACTGAATATTGTGCTCCATAATACACAGAAATAGTATTTCTAGTTATTAATACTTCGTTACAATTAATATTATATTTTGCCGAAATTCCTGGTAATTCTAATTGTTTTACTGAGCTTTTACTTATAAAAATATTGTTGAGTCGTCAGCTGATTTATATGTTATTAAAAGAAAATATTTCTCAAATACCGCAGAAAAGAATTTCGGAGATCGCCGCTATCGCTCGAGTGCCAATATGTTTGTTTTCAATTGCTTTCGAGTCGTGTCGAATGCACATTTATTTTTGAAATAAAGTTTTTAAGCACATGGTGAACATTTTTAAAAGAATTATTTGAGTCGAACTTAGTCCTTATTATTATCAGCCACAAGATACAGACTAATAATATCACTAATAAAATAATAAATTAAAGCAATAAAATAAAAAACGACCAATTGCGAGTCAAACTCGCGCACCAAGGGCTTAGTACAAACTTCTGGGTAAATCACATACAATCAATCACAAAAAAAACATGACAAGCATAAAATAAAACAATATATACTTTCTATAAATTTATTTTTATCATTTACTTCTAATTCGGAAATAATGATTCGTTTATCGTTCATTTTGCAATTGTAATTTTATGAACTAACGATGGTTATTGCATTGAGAGAAAATTACATTACCCACTAGACAATACGTGATAATTTGTATAGAAAATGTAAGAAAAAAAATCATTAAATTTGAGTAAATTCCACTGTTTTGTTTATTTTTATATCATATAAAATAATAACGTTTACACGAAACTAAGTATATGTATGCAAAAATAAAACGATTTCATCTTTTATCCTGTTCGAGACAAATCTCTGATTAAATAAGCCTAAACACGGTACTATTGCTAATAGGCTTCTAAAAAAGTCGATAAGATTTAAGTAGCTGATCTTAGCACAGCATCGAGTTTTGCTCACTTATGATATTCTTAATAAAATTTCAACCAAAAATGAATTCAAATGCGATATGTCTGCTTTATGTTTATTTAATTGACCTTGAGGCATAACCAGGTTTCGAAATATACATAGCCTCAATCAGAAAATGAAAAAAGTCCTTCTATATATTTTTAAGTACAATAGCTTTTACAAATTATAAAACTGATTTTATATTTTATTTAAGTTAGGGAATTCAATTCTATATGCAAGAAGTTCTTCATCAGACCTTCACCATTAACTGAAAGCAACCTTTATTTATATCCTTTTGAATAAAAAAGAATAATCTAGATTAGTCTATAGAAGAATAAGTCATATACAGAAGATATAAAGGAAAAAAACAGGTTTTGCTTCTGGCTTATATCTACGAAAAATTTGATTAGATCAGTTAAATGGGACCAACTTTACGCTACACACTATTGGCCAAAGAAATAATAATCCAAATCAGTCGATAGAAGGCATAGTTAAGGTTAAATATAGATACAAAAATTTATAAAACAAAGCAATTCTGCATTTTTAAGTTGATTAAACATCATAAGATTTCTTAATAATTTCACTACAGTTCGTTCAATTCAGCCACTTTCGAGAAACCTTTGACTTTGAAGAAAAAGGCCGAAGCTGGAGCTTCGGTTGGACACTAGAGACTACTTAAATTCAAATGATAAATTTATATATTGGAAATTAGAAATGAAATGTTTTTATTTAGGTAATGTGGCTACGAAATACAACAGATTCGGCACAACTTTTAACAGTTGGCCCTGCTCCATATACTGGTGATAGCCGGATAGCAGTAAAATTCCAATATCCAAACAATTGGAGATTGAGCATGAATCCAGTAAAAAAAACAGACGCTGGTCACTACATGTGCCAAATATCCACACATCCTCCAAGAACTAAATTCACAAATTTAACAGTACTACGTAAGTAAGAGATATTTTTGTTATATAAAGAAGTACGAGTATAAATCTTTGCTTGGTACCTATAACACAAGCACAAGCTTACTTTGGGGCTTGATCAAAGTGTGTAATTGTGGACAAATAATATTATATTTATTCAAAGATTTAGTGCACCTTTTTGGATTATTTATATATGATAAAATGACCAAATATATTATATTTTTAAATTACATTGTACTTATAAAACTCATCATAAGAATAATAGAAGAATGAGTCCTTTAACGTTAATGACTGGCTAAAGAATAATTTCCTTTTTCAATTTACTTAATTTTCCGTCAAAGAACCATTTAATTTCCCTTATCCTCCTTTAAGGTAATCCCATTACCTTGTCAGATATTTAATTCAGCAAGAATTTTCAAAAACTCAGTTACGCCTACAAGCTTCCTGATTTTTCTTAACCTTCAGCTTATTTCAGACTAAAATATTACACTGCCGTTAAATATCACAAAAGGACTTGTCTAACCTTTTTACCTTTTTCACTCAGTAATTAATCAAAATTAGAAGACTTTAATCAAGGAAATGAAAATTTATTGTGTATATAGGATAACTGAAATAATCTGCATTTACAATGATCTCTAAATGCTTGATAAAGTATATTTTAATAAAAGGGAAGACGTTTTTTTCTTATAGCATAGTTGAATACGTATACTGAACCTGAAGGTAAATTTCATGAAGCCGTAATATTGACAGAAACTCTTAAGGCCTTAACCTAATCCTTAATCCTTAGTTAAAAGAATGTAAATTCAATTGATTTCATATTTCACTTAGACACGATACGAGTAGAATAAAATAACGAATTTAACAAACTTTTCCTTTTAGCTCCAGTTATTACTATTAATGGTGATGAAACTCATGATATGAAAGACAGGTTTTACAAAGCCGGAAGCGCTATTAAATTATCATGTATCATATCAGAAGATTATGCATCTTTATTGCCTACGAAATCAACAGTAACAACGCCTTTTCCTTCTCCAACAACCACAATTACAACATCAACAACAACAGAGTTATCTACAAAAATGAGTACGATATTCAATAGTATAGATATCATGATGAATAAAAGTTGGAGTGTTGAAACTACCACAGTTACATCAACAAGTAGTACTAGTTCTATAACACGAATACCATTAGTCAAGACTACGACTGAGATTACAACTATCAAATCAACTGAACCAGTCTTTATCAATAATATTTATGGAATTGCATGGAGGAAACAAGGAAAGAACTTTGTCAATAATGTCACTTGGCGCAATTTAAGGTATGACAAAAATTGTGTTTTATTTTTTTCTCGAAGTGTTGATACTGCATTTGTTATTAGAGAGTGCAGTTATTATTCATAGATATAATAGATACATCAACAATTTTCGACGTGAGTTTTATAAGCTCAAATGTATGGTCCCGACCAAAATCGTTATATTTGCCAGATGTACATATTTTTTTCAAGCTCTTTTTAGGTAACGTAATTATATTTAAAGAAATTAACTTACAAAAGATTTGATATCGCAAATTTTTCGAGTTATACTGAGGCATAGAGCTTTATTGAAATATTGATGTTTATCCTTGAAATGCTGAATGCTTAAGGTTAGCATATGTTAAAATGTGACTTCGCGCTTCTAAATTATTTGAAATAATTGATTAAAACTTAAATAATCAGTTAAACATAAAATAAGATATAGCCATATGTCATCTATTTTTCGTTTAAAATCAAATACGTCTGTACAATGTATTACTTTATTCCTAAACACAATTATTTATGTGCAAAGGCAATCTAAAAAGGTCTAATACCAATTTTTTTGAAAAAATATATTGCACATTAAAAGGTATTACAGTTATCGAACGCTAAAGATCAATTGTTTCTCCAAAATATACAAATGAATGGCGATGTACCATAATTTTCTTTTAGCTTTTCTGAAAATTTGTTATTTTACATATCCAAGTTTATGCAACTCACGTCAATTATTGAGCTTGTAAAGTTGTCCATGAAAGGAATGTTAGTGTTAATATTGTTTAATGTTTAGTCTGAATGAATGTAGAGCAAAGGTGAAATAACGTTCCAGTAGATTTACTTTTCTGGGATATGTATACTGATAAATTTTGAGGATTTTAACGGAAGTCCCTATTCACTTTACATGAACTATCAGATATGACGTTTGATTCACCATTTTAGGTTATTGCTATGAAATTTACACACAGTACAATATAATTTCAGTACACTAATAACGGTATACTAATAGTGCTATAATCCAAAGCACTTTATGGAACCACTATACGAAATACACGCTCAGGTTTACCTCTAAGGTATATTGCAACCTTAAACGGGTTATAGCTATATCGAAAATCTTAGTGACATCCCAGTGATACTTAATCTTAGTAAAGTTATAATTAATTTTGCATATTGGAATAGTAACGTTTTTGCTACATATTTTCTCTATGTATTGATAATTTTTTACTTATAAAAGAGAAAATATAATAAAGATTACATCGTTTATTAATAAATATGAAACTTTTGTTCTTTTTCCAAATTTTACTTAGCATAGATATATAGACTTTTGTTATTAATTGACACAGTTAAAGAATTAAGCTGAAAGGCATTTAGTGAATGTATATGATTTGTGATTTCACACGTACAATAATTTTAAACTTCTATATTTACTGAAAATCCAGTATTGTAATATCTTGTGTGTACTTCACAGAATGCTATTTATTATAGATAACAAACAATTTGAGTCTGTCGAACACATGGGTAATTTAATTTAATTATACATCACGTCCAATCCAATTAATTTGCTATAAATAGTCCTTTATATTTAACACTACTACATCGCCTCTATCGGTAATTGTATTACGAGGTTCAATGTCCCAAAAATAAAATCCAGGTGTAGATTCCCAGGGAAGCGGAACACTTGGAGGATACAATTGTCATGGTATTCTTTGTTCAAGTTATTAATTTTTAAATTGCTTTGATATTTTATTTGTAGCTCTACAATCAGCGTGACTTCTGCGTCTCAAAATGATAGTGGGACATACACCTGCCATTTACAGAATCATTCTCAAGTTACTATAAATGTCCATGTATTGATAGGTAAGATTTTCACTTTCTACTATTGCTGTCATGTAATAACTTAAAGACCACTACATATATATTGTACCACAACGGTAAACAAACAAAGCCAAGATATTCTTTAAAATGATACTGATTCCAAAAATAAAAAACCTAAGAAACGTAACTTCTAATCATTTCATAGGCACCACCATAAGCCAGTAGACTACTTTTGTAAAAAAGTAACAAAAGTAGTAAAAATGTAGACATTTCATCCAACTTCTTAAATTCATATTGTCACTTGCTCGACAACAAAAATAATATCACACCTGATGAAAAGTACACTATAGTCCCAGAAAAGCAGCGATGCACAAGGGACAAGATTCCATTGGCAGTCACCGTTACTATATAGACCCACATATATCACAACAGAAAGCCTCTATATAATATAACAGCTGGGCGTACACAAATCCTGAAACGTAACAAGCAAAGCAAGTTACTAAGGTGGTCTTTATACTTGTGTACTGTAGTCGCGACTCAGGCGGACATTCGCCCTAGCGCAAAACAATTCAATATGATGCTAAACTGTGCAGACACCTTTGAAATTTAGATATATTCAGTAATTACATAATGTACATGATATTGCTTAAGTAATAAGCAAACAATTTTGAGCAATAATTCAATAACTTTCGAAATTGCTAAGATAGCTGTCTGTCCTATTACTAGAAATACTGTAGAGCAAACTATCTTACATTGCAATCTAACAGTTTTGTCTGTTTATTAGGCGAAAACCAAGCTGCAGTACATCACGATACGTGGAACAAAGGATCGCTTTTCTGGCAACCGCAAGTTTTAATTTTGATATCTATTACAGCTTTCCTATTATTTTGTCCTTGAATTGTATGCAGAATTAATTTAAGTGTTATTATTTATATGAAAATATTTAGTTATAACGAAGTTTATGAGACGTTTCTTTTATAATGTTTTATAATTGAACTGTTTAAGGTCAATCATTATATTGTTGATAAATGTCATCATGGTTAATGTTCACTTAAATTGTTAGCAACAGTTGAAAAATATTAAGTCTATTAATTTTTAACATTTACAATCTTTTACAAACTTAAGAGGACGTGTTCTTATAACATCATAATTGTATAGTTATATTTAACAAATAACAACAAAACTATTTTACGATTACGGTGTATAAATGTTGTAAAATGTTAGTGTAATATTGTAACCTTTGTTGATTTTTATTAACAAAATCCTGGAATAGTGATGTAATCAAATAATGATAGCAAAAACTATTAAATGATGAAAATTTGATATCATAATTATTTCATGTAAAAATATGATAAAAATGGAATAAAATATGACTAGTAAAAACGATTTTTTTTTTTATACAAATTTTTCTTCTTCCTGGTTTTCGTCATGTTATTTCATTTACTTGTTCCATTCTAATGCCCAAATATGATTATTTGAACCTTAAATTCAATCTTAAGTGATATAAAGTATATATTATACATATTTAACACAATATATTTATAAGATAGTGTATTTTCTGCTAATTTAGTAGTATAATTTATATTAACGCGCTGTATCCTTTTCGGGGTAAGCTGGTATATAAAATTAGATATTTCCCTTATTGTATTTTAATGTACAGTTTAAGAAAATATAACGCTAAGTAATAAGTACTCTCTTGTTTGTATAAAAGTAGTTATAAGATATTAAGAGGCAAAGCCAAATGCGTACATAATAAGAATGTTTTTATGTAATTGCACGTTTTTGTTATCAAATACACAAATTTCTTATCTGTACAACCAAAGAATATGTAATATGTATGTTAAACGACTGTAAAATAACAATAAAAACACATAAACGATATGTAATTTTTATTTATATCCTTGTATTTATGGCCTCGATTTAATAAATAAGTCAGTATAAATTATTTAAAATAATATTTCGACAGCGATTTGTTATATCAAATAGAAATTGCAATCATTTAAACGATTACTTTTTTTTTTAACTTTCTCGACACAGTGACTTCACCATACCTGATGGTAAGCATGGCGCAGTCCAAAAAAGAAAAAACCCTTCGGTATTCGCAACGATCATGCTGGCCTGCACAAATATCTCTTCACGCTACGCTTAAAACTTACTAATCAAAAGTTTTATACAAAATTTATATAATATTATTTTAATTAAAATCTCCAAATTTAATTAAAATATTGAATATTATATAGAGCAGTAAATAAATGTTTCATAAGACAAATAGTACATAAAGAAAAACAGGTATCAAGTTCAGAGAGAATTGCCAATATCTATTTAGGTCTTCATTTATTCTGTCGCCAAAGCTTAAACTCGCGCACATATTTTGTACCAAACTAAAAATTTACGTTTACAGCTTTTTCTGAATCATCATGACTTTGTGTCAAGTTAAAGTCCTTTTTAATAAGTTTCTTACAAATATTGCTTAAATACTATTTTCAAATTAAAATGCTACTACGTAATCACAGAAGTTTTTGTATGCACTCGGCAATGTAGAAGTCTGGATTGATTAGAATGTTAATCATGAAAAACTTCAAAGTAACTTGAGATTAATAATGCAAATATATACAACCGTTTACCGTGTCACGCCTTTTCGAAATTATCTTATCATACTATCATCTGACTTGATAAATATGGACTCATATAATGTATACGACACATACATGCATTTATGTCATTACAATGGTGAATACAAAAAATATAAAATATTTACAAAAAAAAATGAAATACAATGTAACGTAGGAATTCTACGCGTTAAGAAGAGTTATGCCGTGACCTCTCAGTGAGAAAATGGGAAAGGAGGTCGCTGATTCAGAAAATCAATTACACAGTTCAGTTGAAAAGGTTGTAAAGAAGCCTCGATTACTGATGTTTCAATCAACAATGGGATTTAGGGACCATTGTCACCTTTAAAATATTTTTACATGAAAGGCGTCAGATGAGATGTCACACACAGAGTACAATGGGTTCATATGGTGAATGTCACCTTTTTGAACTATGTATATAGAAATGAAAGATCATATTACAATTTATGTTTTACCAAGAAGATGGTTTCTGTCGTGGGATATTAGTTTTACTTTTGATATAAATATATTGTCATTCTTTATAATTTGTCGAAGTAAAGTTAATTGTGACGTTAATTTATACGCCTATAGATGAACTCATATTTTTTTAACAAATAAAATTGTGCGAAAACATATTTATAGATTATTTTTTCCAAAATTAAATAAAGTCTACTATTATTACTTTCTTTATCTATAATCAATTATTTGGTTATTTCATAATAATTACTGGATCATTTACTTAACTGCAAGTCTTGAATTTTGATATGCTTTCAGAAATTAGTAGAAGATTGAAAAAGGAGTTAACTAAGATTTCTTCTTTCTGCCAACCCTCATAAGGAACGAGTACGATGTCAGATATAATATTTACATAATATTCGATTTTAATATAATATCCGGAATATATTATATTAAAATCTTGTACGAGTATATGAAATAAATATTCCATTCTATTACTGAATTCTAATTAGACTAGACAGATATTATTAAGAAGACAGACAGATATTAAAAAGAAATACAACTAAATTTGAAGAAAATTCAAGCCAAGGGCCCCAAAAGTATTACAGTAAAACCTATCCCTGATTTTTAACCTACTGTACCCAAATATGTAAGTAGTTGGTATATTTATTGGAACGACTAGGTAAAGCTAAGCTGGGGTTTTCGGTATCGCACGGATGTAAAGTAGAGCCTTTTTCACGAAAATGTGCGTATTAAATCTTAAACAAGCCTACCTGCCTTTAGATCCATTGAACGATTTACCCTCGAGCTAAAATCCGTTCGAAATACTCACCGATATGATGTTACTTCCTTCTAATCTTAGAGCGGATATTTTTGTAGGCAAATTGATGTAGAAAGAAATTATTCTAATTTTATTATGTTGCAGAAATTATTTAAATCTTTCTATCTTAATAACTTAAATATATGTTAGGGACAGTCGTTTAAAAAACTGATTTAACAGTATCAATAAATCCTATTTCATAATAAGTTTTGCTAAGGCCATGAATTTATTTGTACAATATTAATATAATTAATCAATCGATTGCAATCCCGTCAGTAATCACAGCTACAATGTTTTTATTTTAAACTATCTCAATAATGTGACTACAACTCTTGCTACTCTTTACTAACAGTCGCTGTTATCTTGCTAGGTCACATAAACTTCGACAAAAAATCTCGAAGTATTTGAACAACTGGATGTATGTAAGATAATCCTGAAACGTGGCATGTTGGAGCGAGCCAATATGAAGGTTTTTGTATTTGTGAACTATTGCCACGACTCAGGACAAGTAATCGACATACAGCTCCCCGCCCCCCCAATTTGTATCCTCGAACGAACAAAATTGTATAAAATTATAATTATTTAAGCGTGTTTATTATATAACCTTAATTTGACCAATCAAGACTCATGAAGTGAGCAGTTAAAAGTATTTTAATAATAATAGATTAGAAAAAAAAACATTATATCATATTAGAAGGACACCGATTTGCAGGCGGACGCATTACCTCGACCACATCAGGTGGAAGGTAAAGATAAAGCCGGGCAGTAGACTTGAGGAAGTTGCTGCTCGGATGAGAGGGAAGCGGCGTACACTGTCCGGTGCACCACCCGTGAAAATGGTTTGGAGGAGTGGGCTCGTTACACCTACCACTCTCAGAGATGAAGCCTATGTAAGCTGTTCGATCCCCGGGCGTCTGGAAGAATCTGAATCCCCAGGTCCAGATGGAGTGATTGGATGGACATCCTGAGGGAATTTAGTCAGTAGGAGTCTGACACAACGGGGTCGCTGTCCTCATAGCGTCCTTCATGGTCCTATGCAAGATAATTCTCAGAGTCACCAAAAAAAAGAGAAGATGAGGCCATCGATGGAATGCGTCTGCCTGAAAAATGTCTATTCACTCTTGTTCTCGCGGAACATTTGCCAGTTTTTTAAAATGAAAAACCGTCTTATAAATTATTGTTTACTCGATCAATGGTATTTTTACAATATTTTGTGTTGGCTTACAAAACGTCCGGTGTCAAAAATGGTATAACGAATGTGAGTCGCTGACGCACGACGGCTGCTGAGGTATGTTGCGGGGGTAGCGGGACGCGGCGTGCGCGTTAACAACTCTATTTTTAAAGGCTCCCAAACTGGTGGAAAAATGAACGCGTATTATTGTTAGATCAAGAAAGTGAGCGACACTTTATTTTATTGATAAATAATGCACAGGTAATGTACAATAATAAACAACCTTTCGCTATTTGTGGATTACTGTACATTATGGCAGTCAAATAATAATAAGCTTGGTTACATAGCTATAAAATATCCAGAAGAGTATGTAGAAGTTAATATGTAAAACCTAGGATATAAAAAAGGCCTTTCTCAGTAATAAACTGCTTCAAAGGTCAATATTATTATTTATAGCAGACCGAGGCGCAGTTAATAATGAAAATTGCCGTCAATATTGCCAAAGTTTCTTAAACTGCTAGTAATATTTCCAAAGTTGCCGGCAATATTGCCAAAATACGTGCAAACAGAAATATATGCTTCTTTCTTAAAATTTCTTTCTTAAATAAAATAAATATACTTACTTGTATATTTTTGGAATCGGTAAAAAACCTTGATTCAGAATATATATATATATATTATTATTTATTATTTATTATTTATATATATGTCCTTACATATGAAATTGGCGTTTTGTATGGGAGGAACAAAAAGTCGAATATTTTTTAATATAATATATTTAATTAATCAAAGTATGAACCATTATTTTCTATGCACTTTTGCCATCTCATAGGTAGTTCATTGATCCCTTTACTAAAAAAACCAGTCGGACGAGAATCAATAAAATCTTTGAAGGCGATTTGGACTGCCCCATCGGAGTTGAATTTTTTCCCTTGCAAGAAGTTATCCAAATTTCGAAAAAAAATGGTAATCTTTTGGAGCAAGGTCCGGGGAGTACGGAGGATGTCTTAGATTTTCCAATTGAAGCTCTTCTAATTTAGTAGCCGTCTGTTGCGCAGTGTGTGGTCTAGCGTTGTCGTGAAGCAGCAGTGGCGTGGAGCGATTGACCAGCCTAGGTTGTTTAGCCGCTAGCTTTTCCATCATGGTTTGCAATTGCTGACAATAGACATCAGCCGTAATAGTCTGGCCAGATTTGAGAAAACTGTAATGAACAATACCGGCACTAGTCCACCAAACGCTTACAAGTAACTTTTTTGGGGTTAATTTTCGCTTGGGGCAGGATTTGGCTGGCTGGCCAGGATCCAACCATTGCGCTGAGCGCTTCCGATTATCGTAAAGAACCCATTTTTCATCACAGGTAATGATTCGGTTTAAAATACCTTCATTATTGTGCCGGTTTAGTAATGTAACGCAGCAGTCGACGCGCGTTTGCCGGTTTGCTTCAGTCAATTCGTGAGGTACCCACCTTTCAAGCTTTTTAATCTTCCCAATTTGCTTCAAGTGAATTAAAACAGTTTTATCACTAACATCGCAGCCTGCAGCTAACTCGGACGTGGTTTGCGATGGATCCGCTTCCACAATAGCCTTCAACTCTTCATTATCAACTTGAGTCTCAGGCCGTCCACGGGGCTTGTTCTGCAGGTCGAAATTTCCAGAACGAAAACGTTGGAACCAAAAACGAACTGTGTTTTCTTTTGCAACACGACCGCCATACACATCATTCACCCTTCGAGTTGTTTCCGCAGCACTAGTGCCACGGCGGAACTCGTACTCGTAAATAATGCGATATTTTAAGTTTTCCATTTTGTAAAATGAGTGACGCAAACAGAAAAAAACAGAAGAAAAAAACAAATGAATGACGATCATCGAAGCACAAATACATGAGTCTATAGCTGTACAAATTTGAATTTGGAATTCCTTACCAAAGAGGAGAAATTTGTGATTAAAGTAGCCAGTACGAAAAACGCCAATTTCATATGTAAGGACCTAATATATATATATTACTATATCACCAAAAAATGTCTCTTAAACCAAATAGCCTTTCAGCCCTCTATATGTATAAAAGAAGACAGATTTTTGAATATGGGTGAAGACTATATGAATAATATTTATTTAACACCTCCTTCCTTAGTTTATAAAATTAATATGTGAAATTAAAAAACATGGGTTGGGATTTCCGAAAGGTACAAATGTCAAAATTTACTATGCCTTTATTTGTATATATGATTATATAGTTAATATTGTTTCTAATAATAATAAAATTAATTAATTCAGTTCTATTAATAATAAGTATAAATTGCATCTTTAGAACAACTTCATAAAAGCACGAATAGAGAAAATTGTGATTAACAAAATTGATGAGTTTCGGATATAATCTAGTAACGGAAAGTTTCCTGGTAAAATTCAGAAACATTCGACAATTTTCATTTCTATGCGCAATATTTGATGGTGGTGATAACGACTTATCTTTCTGTACTTTATGAATACTAAAACTTGTTTTCAAAGATAAATTACGTTAACCTATTGTTGAAAATTTATGCTCCATTCAAATTTTCAAATAACTTTTTAAGCTTAAATATTCCATAAATATTTTGCTTGTCTTGATTGACATAAAATATTAACTCTCCAAAAGTACTTTTCACTAGACACTTTTGTATACAAAGGCGTTTGTGCACTTAATTCTAGAGCTTAGTTTAGAATCTAGACACATGTTGACAAGTGTTTTAAGTCGCCACATTAGAAAATGGCAGCCTCTCTGACAACGCTTATGTCAAAAGACCCTAAATGTATACCAAAAGGATTGATTGCTAGTATCGATTTGAAAACAGGTACCGGTTTCAGTGACAAAAAAATCTGATAATCCATTTGGCGATATTCTTAAATAAACCGGAAAACTGAAATCGTTACTGTGAAACCTTCCACATGCGTACGTGATAAGAAATATAAATAAGGTAGTTCAGTTCAATTTACTTGGTACAGCCCTTTATAGGGTGCTATTCTCTAGGCCTTTTTTTATAAGATCTCATGATCATAAACACGACTAATAAAATTGTCTTGTGACCGTACTTTGCTATAATTTACACTATATATACAAGTTTCTGTATATACCATTTTTATATATACTTGGAGAAAATCCTAATTAAGCTGTCCCAGCTATAATATTACAAACGCTTATAGTCCTTAAATAATCAATATTATGGAAAAGATAGTATTAAAAGAAAAACATGTTATGCTTAGTCGTTTAGATCGTCGCTTACTTTGAATTTATCATAGGCTTAAAGAGAAATATCACAAAATTTTTTGCTCAAACTCGGAGAAAACCAACCGCGTAGAAATTCATTGAGCGTTTATCGGCAAATTGATTGAAGGAACAGTTAAAAATAAAATTAAGTTGTCAATTCTATTGACTTGAGTCTTAAGTGGTAAAACCCTAGTTTTATTTAAACAAAATCTTAGTTAGAACCTCGTAGGTTTTACAAACAGGAGATGCGTTGAAATACTCTAAATTTTTAAATGAATTTAGTCTGTAAAACTCAGTATCATCCAGAACGCTCACTTTATGTAAATTACATGTATTTCTGATAATGTGTGCCGGCTATTAAAATTTAAGGCAGTTGAGTCAGTCTTAGTTGGATATATATTCAAAGTAAAAACATTATTAATATATGAAGTATCTTGATTTATAACCAAATTAGCACAACTATTAAAAGTTATAACTTAAGTTGTGTCCAAACTAAAAAAAAAAAACATTGAAACTAAATTGAAACAGCGCCTTTTATCTAATATCACCAATGCGAACAACGATATCTGGTGCTGGTGTACATTGAAATCAAATATAGATTGTGTATACTGAATAAGCTAATATTTCGTATAAAAATATATATAATATTGGGTAACAGGTCTCGCTGGATTGGGTCTCAGGTCCACAGAACTCTTACCGAATAACAATAGCAAAGTGATTTCTATTTTATGATCTAACAGTGTTGGTTCTGATATAATTATTAGTTATTCAGTATTCATTACAGCAGGACAGTTAATCACAGCGGCTGGAGCATTATTACCAAGATTTACTGGCATTCTGAATATTTATCAAACGCTGTCACTTACCTCATGAATAATCATCAGTTATCAGTGCGAGGTTTACGCGACCCATTACGAACTTATATACAAGGTTATCTGCAAATTACCGTATTTTAACCAAAATTTGAGGATCAAAAATCCAAAAATCTAAGGATCCCAATATTGAGGTCACATCGCAATATTTCAACTTTAACCCTTTCGTTACCAGCGCCGGCTTTAGTTGGCATTCACAAAACGCCCCGTGTCCACCAGCGCCGGCTTTTGCCGGCATTCATTTTATAGAAAAGTAAAATAAAAAATAAATTATTAAGAATTATCCTAATTTAAATTTTTATTTGATATACCAGCAAAATCTTTAAATATACACTTAAATGAGAAATTTCGAACATCAACTTGCCATCATGCAATGTGCACAATTCGCGGTGTGCTGCCCGTTTCAGCAGCACCACTTCGGCGGAACGGACTGCGGTAACGGAAGGGTTAAGGAGTTCTAAATAATGTCACATTTCGACTTTTAGGTTAATTTTCTTGAAGTGGGAGTGCGTTTATCTAACTCGTAAACTCAGCACGTAAATGTTAAGACCATAATAGTACTTAACTTCAGCCTGTCACGTTTCCGAATCAGCTTGGGTACATCCAGTTGTTGATACACCTAGAGGCCTCCTAACATGGTTTGTCAGAGCTGTATGACGAAGGTGACTGCCAATGAATTCACATCTCTTGGCGGTCGCTGCCATATGTATACTACACTGTATTTACTATTAAGTGTAGCTTAGTCATTTTGTCGAGCCAGTATAAAATATTAACAAATAAATATTTAATATTATTGAATAGTCAATGAGTCCATGACAGGGGGATTACACCATACTATTATTTTTTTCGAATCTTTTAACATGTACATATTACCAGTGACGTGCATAGGGTATTTTGACAAGGTAGGCAGAATTCATGTAATTATTTAAATATTATATTATTATAGTAAATATTATATTGCGCTCATGGGAAAGATACACGGTGTAAAAATATAATACACATGAATATAAATGTTTTCTTGTTTTGTTTAACTTTAAGCAATTTATTTCAGACTTATGCATTGTAAGGGCATGTAATGCTTTCATGCATCTATGAAATGACCGCTACTGCATATTAAATTATGCTTTTTTTAATAGTAATCATAGTATAGGCCATAATTAATTATAATTAAAATGACTCTATTACAAAGTAAGAAAAAGAAGTGAGTAAATAAGGAATAATAATATAAAGTGAGTAAATGAGGAAGAATATTATAAAGTGAATAAATGAGGAAGAATATTACTCATTTTTGTTGTATTCCACATTGGGATTCAGATTCCGTATTTCCCCTATAACTACAGTAAGAAGTCTCTAGAAAATCTAGACGTGCAATTTATTGCCCTCCTTTTTTCCACACATTTTTCCGGCAAGACTTTTGCAATAAGAACTGGACCTAAACTCTAAAAGTGAGTTATAGCTGAAAACCCCGCACTTCACATATTTTATCCTTTTGAGAAAAAGGAATTATGCTAAGACTTACATATATTCGAAGGTGTCAGTTGCGTGCAGTAACAAATACAGCCACTAATGTGTCTCTGTTTACCCCAAAAGGGCTATAGCGTGATGATATATTATATTATTGTTATTAACTACAATATATAATTGTATAATATACTTTTACAGACAATTAGATATATTCACTTAGTCTTAAACTAAGCTTGCGCCTGTACTGTTGGTACTAGACAAATTATACATACTTAAGTACATATATACAACCGTGTCTTGTGATATACTAATTTGCTTATCATAGAAAAGGCTACCGAGACTCGAAACCCCTCTCCAATTTTTGAAGGCTGAAAGTACTAATCAGTAGATCTAATTTATTATGGACTGTATCTATTCTTTATATTTTAGGCTAAAAGTATGGACTTTCTGGACGTATACTGCATGATTTTTTTTACACTGGCTCGACATTACAGTCTTCAATACAGTGCTCCTCATGGTAAGTACAGTGTAGTCAAAAATAAAAGCGACCATCAAAGATTGAATATCCGTTGATAGTCTCCGTCGTCATGTCGGCCCACATATACCACGACTGAAAGTCTCTAGGTATATGAGTTACTGGACATACACAAACTGATCATGAAACGCGACATTATAACGTTCTTTACACTTGTGCTGTAGTCATGACCAGTTCGGGCAATAGCCTTACCACCAAAAAATGATGATGATGATATTGGCTTCTTTATGGATTATCACCGCATATTACAGATATTTTTTTTTTTAAATTTGATCGTAAGAGATCAATATTATCCCAAAGTAAAATAACATAACATAGTATTTGTAAAAGAAAATTAAAAACTTTATAAAAAATGCTTTAGTAAGATTTTTTTTTAACCCTGAGCAACCCGTCATGGGTGTCAGGGGACGGTGAGGGTCGCTCCCCGATGTGTCGGAGTCTCCTCGACTAAAACCACCAGGGTGTTCCTTCTCCCGTCCGTCGGGGCCAAAGGCAAGGCTGTGCCAGCTTCCTCAGCACCCAGAAACATCTGGCCTATTGATGAAAGGCCCATGCATAGCATTTGCTCATCTTCATTGTCATAGAAGGGTGCGCAGGAACACATCGCGCACTGCTCTCGCCTTGAAGATATTGGGTGACGCACTCCCTCAAGTGCGCCGCCCAGGCGTCAATGCGTTAGGGAGCGATGTGCCTTGAATAGGCTTCCCTCCTGCGTCCAGTCCGGCGAGGACGGCGGAGGGGCGGAAAGGAGAGGGAAGATGAAGCCTGCCTCTCCCGCTCACGCTCCGCCTCCTCTACTTTAGTAAGATCTTAACTGTAAAACCATACTTAACTGTAAAAGTTTTCCCATTATTTTAAGTACGTATTGAAAACATAAAGTAATTTAAACACAAATTATTCTATTTCCATATATAATAATTTATTCAAATGTAACTCAAGAAACAAGTATATCACCAAAGTAAATTAAGACATACAATCAAATGTTTTGACGTAGACGATTTCAGTTCCTTTGGAGACTAATATAATCTTGGCAGGAATATCTGTGTATATTCTCGCAAGAATACGAGCAAAAGGACTGAATTTTAATAAGGTCATGTGTACAGAGGGTTTCCATGAGCAGAGTTCTTATTGTCTCTGGTGCGCCACAGGGATTTCATAAGCCTCGGCAAAATTTGGTGCAGAAATAGTTTGTACGTGACAAAAGTTATATTGCTGGTCTTTGAAAGACCATACAGAATTTTAATAACATTATAGCAGAACATTAACTAAATTGATTCACATTACTGTAATATTTGCTGAGTATAAAGAAATTGTAACCTGTACTTGTGATCATTGAATATCTGTGAGTTCACTCTTAATTAAATTTAAATCTCCAACATTTTCTTCCCTTATGTTACTTGAAAAGTTATAAACTTTGTTGGCATTATTTTCGGTATATTGGCAAACACGTGCTAAATGCGTTTTTTACAATTTACTTTAATAGCGCCGCACCAATCAGCTTTGTGATCTGTATTACCACAACGGAAGCATTTTCCTTTAAGGTCTTTAATTGTTTAAAATAGTTGTGATTTAAGAATAATCATTTCCGCTGATTTAGTATATTTGTACTCAACTAGATGGCGCTAAGACCGAATTACAGCACACAATTGCTATGTTATACAAAATTGTAAATATATTCTGAACTTTAATATATCATGGTTCGACAGTAATGTCTTTTATTTGAGCATTCAGCTTAACATAGTACAGTGCTCGCGACATTAATTGTAATAGGTGTCTTCAATGAATCAAGGAAAACTTAACAAAAATAAGTGGCTAAAGTATTTCAACAATCAAATTTAATCAAATAAAGATCTGTGAAATGAATAATTCTCAGAGTTTCACTATAGAAAGTACTAAGAAATTAGGAGATGCTATAGTCAAATATAGTCATAAACATGGCATACAAGCTAAACTTCTAAGCTAAATTCTACAAAAGACAAAAATGGCGTTATATTATTTTTTTATGATACGGTATAAAAAATCAAACTTAATATTTTTGGTTTTTCTATTTTCTATAAAATATATTTACTGTGTAAAAACTATTCTTATGGGCTATATCTACGCATAACCGTAGTTATCTGTGGAATTTACTTATTTTTGATTCGATATTTCACTTTTTTTTACATTTGCTTAGCAAAGTGACTACGCTATGATGCTCTTTCCACTTGTGTACTGTGGTCATGACCCATTTCGGGCAATCGTCCTACCACACAAAACACACAACCCCATAACTTCAAGCATCGTTATTCTTCTGAACCATAAACATATTAGTAGAAATATTGCTTTTTTTTTAAATATTACTGTGTCACTAAATAAACAACCCAACTATTGTCCTTTTACAGGATAATGCTTGGATAAACCATCAGAAAAAAAATTAATAGTCACGCTGATACAAAAACCCAACCTTTGAACTTTAAACGATGCCTCAAAGACCTGGTAAATTTGTGATCTAAATAAAAACAAAGTCTGTGTTGAAGGTTCGTGAACCAATAAAACCCTTTCGCAGCCCTTTCGTCCTCAATTTCATAGAAACATGAATAACTGCGAACCGTGTCTTTCGCAGGTTAAGCAAAAATAATACAATGTTGGTTCCTTTGAATTTTCCTAATAAAAAGTGAAATGTAAGTGTGTAGAGGTTAGGTTTATTTAATAATATTTAAATATATACCTTCCAACTTTACTGAATTGTATAAATATTACTAGACCTTTATAAATATTAATACTTTTAGTCACCTTCTATTATATTTAAACTTATATATTATGGTATACCATCATTTTTTCTTTATCTTGCTGCCTAATATACACGGAGTTGATCAAAAATATCTAAATTGTTTTATCCGGATGCGGCATATAGGACTGGCCTGGTGGTAAACATGTTGCACTCCAAACATGGTCAGCGCTGCAGACTTCCTCTGTGGCTTTAAGCTGATGAAGGTCCTATTTTCGCCATTTTTATGTTTTTGCATTTTTCATTTGTTTCTGTTTGTTGTTTCTGTTACTGCATTTAAATTTCAATTTTTTTGTTACTTTGTGGCGACATAAATACATTTCACTTCATTTCATCTTTCATTTCAAAAATGACAACTACTATCTACAGCAAAAAAAACCTATCGATACTCGCATTGATCATACTGGCATGCACAAACATCTCTTCGGCTTTGCTTAAAGGGCTCAATATCATAAGACTATACGAATATAATAATAATAACATTAACTAACAATTACACACATTGCCCTAGTCCCAAATTAAGCTTGCGCTTGTACTATGGGTACTAGACAAAGATATATATACTTAAATACATATATACAACCATGACTCGTGACAAACTCATCTGCTCATCACAGAAAAGTTTACCACTACCGGGACTCGAAGCAAGGACCTTAGCATCGTAAGTAGGGTCGGTACAAACTGCGCTACCAGGCGAATAATGAATATGCTCGCCGGAAGACCATTCCACAAGCCAACGACTCGACAAAAGTGGGAGTTAGAGAACTTCTCAGTCTTAGTCGGGATGTGAGCTACCATTTAGCTGTAAACCCGCGCGCATGGTTCTATTAAGGAAAGGGGAGTGTGGAACAAGGTTAAAAACTCTTCAGATCACCAAACTTATTTATATCAAAGAAAACAATTACAATCATTTATAAAATTTATATAACAATTTCTAATAATTATTTCAGAACAATTGATGACAAACGATTAAGCAAGAGAATAATAGACATAAATTCAACAATAGGCAGACAACAATGTTGCTGTTTTCAATATTTATTTTTGGTTCCACAGTATAATCTGAGAGTCAATATTTATTATTAAAGGATTTCAATGACCACGGAGTGCGTGGGTGCTTAGGTTGAAAATTATAAAAGACTGTTCAAGAGAAATACAAATATAAATCATACACCCACGGTTCCTCGTAAATACCTGTATTTCTTTTCAATAGCTAAAGATTATTAAACAATAATTCGAAGAAACAAATGTAAATTTGCCCAAGAAATATTTCTAATATTCTTTCTTGCTTCACAGAAACATGGTAACTGAAACAATGGTTATTTAAAAGTTTAAAAATATTCTCTTTCTTACATCAATTAGTAACTAAAGTGCACCTGATGGTGAGTGCATTGTAGTCCAAAAGCAACATCGACTATCGAAAGGCGAAAATCAGTTGACATTCTCCGTCGTCATGATCCGTCTGAAGATATCTAGGTATATAGATTACCGGACGTACAAAAGTTGATCCCGAAACGCGACAAGCTAAAGCGAGTCACTATGACGGTCGTTACAATTGTGTACTGTTATCGCGACCCACTTTGGACAATCGACCTACCACCTCATACAAATTAATGAAGTGTTAAATATCTTACAGTTAGCCTTCGTTCGTTGCAGTGAATTTTTAGATATATCAATTTTTATCCATATGGAATATAACAATTATTACAGTTAGTTCTCTGGCAATGACTAGGTTAAGAGTTTTAAAGAAAAAATACAACGCATTTCTTACAACGATTTTATTTTACATCAATTTCCCTGTATTTATTTTAATGAAAAGAAATTATGTATAATAGCTTTTTTATATAAAATATCTTAAAGTAATAAAGACTAGAGACGTATTGTTTTGAACGTCTCACAAGTAAGCGATTTACAAAAGTTTAGTAAAATATGTTTAAAAGTATGGCACCTAAAGAATTCAAGAATTGTCGTAAAACCAACTCTTAAGGCCAAAGTGGTGAACATTTATTAGACGGATAAACACGTAACTTTCGAAATGTATTCAGGACGAAATTTCCTACTTTATCACTTCTTAAAAGAAGTTCCCTTTATTTCGTCCCGAAAATTCACTTCATTTGACATTCATAGAGCATAGAATCTAAATAGTTTGCGTGAAATATGTGCTAGGACAACGAAGATAGGTGTTGATAAACTGCCGTTTGCTGTGGCAACTTGCTGCTTTATATATGTAAAAGCATACTAGTAAAGTTGTTTCGGTACTAGTTAAAAATTAATACTGTAGTAAAATTTACGCAATTATAGCCGCAAATATTACAAGTATACATTGGAACAGGTTGTTGATTAGTTTCTTGTACATAACAAATATTTAAAAATTGTATGTAGTTTTTCTGCATCAGGGTGCCTACCCAATCGGAATTTGTGCTTTTAAACACACTATACTATAAATAAATCATAGTCCAAAGTTATATTAAGATATATGTTAATCAATATTTCGTCTTGTTTGTGAAATTAAAATTTCCTCGTATCAATTTTAAGAACTATATGAAATAAGTAATGTATAATTATGGTAAACGTAACAACCGGTTAATATATTCAATTCTTATTGCCTAATTTAATATTCTAAATAATGTTGTGTCCGAGAATAATAATTATGAGTGAACTAGAAATATTTGATTGAATATTTCCAAATGATTCAAAGTGTATGTTTCGTAAGCAAATAGTAAAAACAATATTTTAAAAACTAATTAATTGTTATAGCTGTTTAAAAATTAGGCTAAAATAATATAACATTTTGATAAAATATTGGAAAACGTTTCGTGGAAAGGGCCATGTTAGATTAGGTTCATCGTATTTAAAATGAATAATATTAGTACAGGCTACTTGAAAAACATAACTTTGTTTCTAATTTAAATTAATTCCATTAATCAACAGTATTTCAGTTTGAATAAAGTACGGTCAAATTAAAGTTAATTCGCATAAATATTATCTTCTCTTTCTGTTAACACGTTCGTCGCTACGTTACCCGTATTTGAGGGACGCCCTTATTGTTGAAGTTTACAAGATTATTAGTTGGATTTTTAAAAGAAATTTAATGGAATAAGCACTTATATGTAAATATAGATGTACAATAATAAAATATTAAAAATATTTATATTATACGATACCTTTTATTTATTTACTAGCTGTTCCGGCAGACCTTGTTCTGCCCTATTTCTCTAAAACAAAGTCACATTGTTTTTTTTAATGTTAATAGCTTCCCTGTCAGATTTTATTCGGCCAAAACCTATAGGCCTGTCGGCTGTTTTTTGAAAATTGTTTGAAGGAACCTGGCCTTAATGGTATATGTATAAAAATTGACAAATATTGACAATAATATTTATACGTCACTCAATTGTTTTGCCTTCGCGGAACCCGTCCACTGACATTTAAACTTTATGGTGTGGTATTCAAGTTCAAAATGATTTATAACGAATTTTTTGTATGAGAATACAGAAAAGTGTTATTTTTAGACAGTTGCAGGGAAAATTTTAAAATTTTTCTCTCTGTAATAACCTTCCTCAGACTTCATCAAACAACAAAAAAAATCAGCCAAATCGGTTCAGCCGTTCTCGAGTTTCGCGCTTATCAAGACATTTTGCGATTCATTTTTATATTATAGAAGATATATGATAACAAATTACATTATACTGTCACATATTTTAACATATTTAACAAATTTCTTTGCGATAAATCGAAAGTAATAATAGCACAACATAATCAGAATATTCGAGTTACATTGTTTATATTCCTGCTTATCGCTTGTTTACGCGGGTTTGGGCCTCGTAAGAAACACAAACGAATAGCACAGGGCGACGAACTTGTTAAAATGATATAATTTCCAAAAATGTGCAAATATATACATTAGTTTAGCACTATATACAACTTATAATTTGGTATTATAGCATTGGGTCTTGAAAGCGGTGGACCTGTGCAGAATCCATTACGGTATTTAAAGTTTCCGTCAACCTGCAGATGTACCAACCGGTTATCCTGAAGTATCTAGCCAGCACAAGTCCGACGTACCTCTGCTACCCATCTCATGTGCGGTCGTGACGACTCCCGAGGACTTTTGCCTAAATAAAAAAAGCCACATCAAGGTAATATTATATTACGTAATTACAAGATGAAAGCAATTTCTTCGCGGAAGATTACGGAGTAATCAATTGGACGTCGTCAATAGCCGATTATAATCGTTTACTTTTATGTGATTTTTCATTACAGCTGCCTTATAACAGAAATAGAGTCAAATCTTTAATTTAACCGCTTGTTTTTAAACATACGAGTACTACAGTCATTTTTAAGTTTTGTTTACTAAATTTGATTTAATCTGTGCATGCCAAAAATGTTTTAAAAGTAAATCATAAGAACGATACCAATATTGAATCGCTTTTTTTTAAAACATTGTAATAAATCATCATCACCAGCCCCCTCACGCCCTTAGTCCACTACTGGGCATAAGCTATACAAGAGCCATTGATCCCGTTCTTCTCGTCCAATTCATTCCTGGCACTTTCCGCAGGTCGTCGTTCTACCTTGCCCACTACGATACGCTTACAAGCGTATTTATTATTATATATATAATTATGGCGTGTATGTTTCATTTGGAGATTTAATCATAAAATAGTACAATTTATGCTGCTTTCTGCATTTATAATATTATTTACTATATAAACTATGAAATTATATTTATTAGATTCTCTGACTGACATTTTACTATCATTGTAGACATTTTTCAATTGGGTTCTGTATAATCCGCCGTTAGAGGATACCTACGTCATAACGTAGGATACGTTCACTAAGGGCAGATTTTTTATATTTCACCCCTAAGATGGTGGCATAGGGGCTAGTTACAGTTTTGTCTAAAAAAATATCCAGTTTAGTTGTACATCAAATAGCATTATTTTATTATTGTTTAACATTTAACAAAAATATTTACTTGCAATATGATCAAATTTTGTTTCTTAGAGTCTGAATCTAGTAATAAGTAGATTTTAATTGAATATATACACTTAATAATTGAATAATTATTAAGTGTCTAAGTATCAGATGATGCTTTTTATGCTTCAATGAGATCCACGCCACTGTGATATACGAGTATATAATTAAATTTAACCAATGTAATGTTAATTATAGATATTAATTTCACAGTTAAAATTAACAACTATAGAAAATTCAATTAAGAATGAAGCGCAACTCAGTTATTAAAGTTAATATACTTAGCCAAGTTTAAAAAGAAGTAGTAAGCCATTGTGATCTCAGAAAACTTGGCCTGCCTCAACGGTTATTAAATTCATTAATGTTAAGAAAAACTGCAATTAGCTACCAGAAGAATAGAGCTTTAGATAATATTATGTACTAACAGCTTTCAGAATTTTTTGTTCTTAAGTAGTATTAAATCTAATAAACTGGATCAGGGGTTTTGTTTAAAACTTTTATAAGTAGGGACCGAATATATTTTTAAACAATGTTTACATTAACACATTTTAAAGTTTTGCGTTTTGTGCACCTTATAAACTGATAGATAGAGTAACTTATAATGAGATGAAACCTCCGCGGCTTGTCAGTCTGACTGTGAACATGGCATGTGTAACCAGTTTGATACGTCAAGCCATAATTAAAGGTGAGTTAATTCACGCATAAGACCCGTTACAATATTTATAATATTTGCATTTATTATTAAGGGTGGGTGTATGTCAGAAAGAGAAATAAAGTGCGTGTAATGAATGGTATACATTCTTTAAATAAATTGAGGACATGTACTGCATTGGTGATACCATGGTATGCATCATTAATTTATATAAGACCATTTCTTACAAACAATTGCAAATACACTTCACTACAATTAGAGTCGTATACATGCCATACATAGTCGTTTACATATGTATACCTAATATAAGTATAAGCCGTGGTGGCTACCGGCAGAATACAATAGCACCTCCCTCTTCTTGCTGAGGTGTCGTAAAAGGCGACTAAAGTATCTCTTGAACACCGCAATTCAACCAGGTGTGCAGAGAAGGAAAACTCGACCAAACCTGCATCCTGCTCCCTCCCGATCGTACTGGTTCTCCTTTCCATCGGGCCTGAGGGAGCTCGGACGAGAGAGTGCTTTTCTGGCTGCGCGTCCAGTTATGCACTTAAATATCTCCTGTGCAATTGACTGTTTCCGAAAACTGGACCTCGAATTTCTTAATCGGTGCTGAAACAGTCGCCGTGGCCGAAACCGGCTAGGACATCATCATCATCATCATAAGTATAAGTACATACTTATGTACTGTATGTACTTATGTACATACATAATATAAGTCGGAATAGATCTCATACAAATTTATACCGCTTATTAGTGTCATATGTCGTAGTAAGATATGTCATCGCCGCTTTGCGTTGTCATCTGCTGCGTTGTACCGAATTTGACCTTAAATAAAAATTACATTTCTTTAATTTTGAAAAGTTAGCATATATTTTTTGTTTTGCGTGTTCATTATTTCACAAAATTATACAAAGTTAAGGACCGCTATTAGAAACAGAACGACTTAGCGAAATAAAAAATATACCCACAATTTTTATTACTTAAAATTTGCATCAAGGCTCGTGTTTTTATTTCAGTCTTATAAAACACGTAGCCGGGGAATGTCTGTGACACACGATCAGCTGTGCAAATTAATTTGTTCCATCTCTTCCACTTTATTAAATATTAACCTTTAAATTATGTTTGTACAGCAACGTACGTTCATAGTGTTTTTAAACCATTTCCAATAAAATGGCCAAATGTGATATGTTTACGAGTCCAAAAAAGCTAAAAAAGGCTTATACAATACATATTTTATGGAGTCTTACGCACCTATACATTTTCCCGTAGAAAACTTGATTATACATGCATAATCTATACAAAACACAGGATTTTAAAATATATTACGAATAGTAATGAGCCAAATTCTCTTTAATAGAGATAAAATTAATGTTTTAAATTGTAATACGTAAATATTATTTAGCTTAAACAATCTCAACAATAACCGTTCATAATACGTTAAAAGTTTTATATCCTTGGATTAAACATTTGTTGGTACTTCAAAAGGATACAGGTGTATTATATTTATAATATTCCATCATATCCACGTCTTTAGCTAACGTATATGTACACAAGCATAACGACTGTGACAGTTAATAGATTCGTGTTCCATGTTAAAGATCGCCGTTCCTAGTATATACTGTAACTACTATTTTAGTAAGTGTATTGCAGTAATTCGTCATAACATCATAGGAAAAACTAAGTAGAGACTAGATAATCAAAATAATAGGACGATTTTTACTACGCTCTATTGTATATTTTCTTTTTTGCCAGGATTAAACTTCCCGTGGCTAGTGGTTTAAGACAGAAAAATATATGCGGGTAGTGAAATTAACTCTACAGCCGTATACATACGCTTTCAACATAGATATGTCTAAAATCCTTGAAGCCGCTGAATTGTGCCGTAGAATAGAGCTTGGATTTTATTTTGCTTAACATATTTTAATCATGACTAGTGTTTTGAAAAGCTATTTGCTCTTACTTCTTCCTCTCGCTTTATTTATCTTCTTTTCTTAAAACTAAATTAAATTTATAGGAATAGCTTTTGCCACAAAAGTAGATAATGTATTTTAAAAAATATCTTTCAAGAAATACTGTGAAAGAAGTGTCTAATTTTTTGGTGGTAGGGCGATTGCCCGAACTTGGTCATGACCACAGTACACAAGTGTAAAGACAGTCATAGTGACTCGCTTAGGCCTATCGTGTTTCGGGATCAGCTTGTGTATATATAGTAACTCACATACCCAGAGCCCTTCAGTCGTGGTATATGAGGGCCGATATGACGACGAAGACTATCAGCGAATTTTCATCATTTGATAGTCGCTTTCATTTTTGGACTACACTGTACTTACCATCAATTGCAATTTATCGAGCCCGTGTAAAAAAAAAATTACTTTTCTAATGTTACATAATTCTTTTAGTAGTGGAATACGAATAATGTTCAGCTATTCAAGAGATTGGATACCATCGACAGTCGTTATTATTTCAAAGGGATATTGTGCAACGTGCATGTATTCTCAACATTCAATACGGCGGTGCTTACAGATAATAATAGAACACTATATAGTGAATCCTGGATGTTTAGACAACAGGCTGTGTTTCTGACACGGCGACCGCTTCAACTATGCAAATTAATTGCTATGCCACACACACTAGGCAGACCAGACTGTCGCTAATACAATTTCTTGATAACAAACTTATGATCAAGATAATATATGAAATGGTTAAATATTAGGTCCTTACATATGAAATTGGCGTTTTTCGTACTGGCCACTTTAATCACAAATTTCTCCTCTTTGGTAAGGAATTCCAAATTCAAATTTGTACAGCTATAGACTCATGTATTTGTGCTTCGATGATCGTCATTCATTTGTTTTTTTCTTCTGTTTTTTTCTGTTTGCGTCACTCATTTTACAAAATGGAAAACTTAAAATATCGCATTATTTACGAGTACGAGTTCCGCCGTGGCACTAGTGCTGCGGAAACAACTCGAAGGGTGAATGATGTGTATGGCGGTCGTGTTGCAAAAGAAACCACAGTTCGTTTTTGGTTCCAACGTTTTCGTTCCGGAAATTTCGACCTGCAGAACAAGCCCCGTGGACGACCTGAGACTCAAGTTGATAATGAAGAGTTGAAGGCTATTGTGGAAGCGGATCCATCGCAAACCACGTCCGAGTTGGCTGCAGACTGCGATGTTAGTGATAAAACTGTTTTAATTCACTTGAAGCAAATTGGGAAGATTAAAAAGCTTGAAAGGTGGGTACCTCACGAATTGACTGAAGCAAACCGGCAAACGCGCGTCGACTGCTGCGTTACATTACTAAACCGGCACAATAATGAAGGTATTTTAAACCGAATCATTACCTGTGATGAAAAATGGGTTCTTTACGATAATCAGAAGCGCTCAGCGCAATGGTTGGATCCTGGCCAGCCAGCCAAATCCTGCCCCAAGCGAAAATTAACCCCAAAAAAGTTACTTGTAAGCGTTTGGTGGACTAGTGCCGGTATTGTTCATTACAGTTTTCTCAAATCTGGCCAGACTATTACGGCTGATGTCTATTGTCATTAGTGACTGTATGAAATAATAATAAACTTTACAATTAATTACATTAGAGGCTTGTATTGTGCTGCCGACTCTGAAGAAGTGGTAATTAAAAAAAGATCTTAAGAGCTTAAGATACCAAAATGCAACTGGTCTGCATGAGTCATTATGACAGACATTCTAAAGAATTTTAAAAAGATGTATCAAATCTTACTGCTACAAAATATTTACGTTATTGATTCCGTAGATTACATATTATTAATTGATACACGTACCCATAAAAAAAATTAAAGTTATTACCTGTTTGTATACTGACACATAAATTGCTCCGCTATAAATTACTTTGGCTAGTTGAAACATGAAAAGGGTACGCGAATGAAAATATATGATGTAGAAAAATTGCTTTTCTTAACACGGATATAACAGTAATAAAAAGGATGTCACCACAGCCCTCTTTTTAGGTTTTCGGAACAACTAAGGTACTTTTAGGCTATAATCAGCTGTAAGTCCATTTAGCTTTAGTATTTTAAAAAATCGGTCCTAAAAATTTAGAATTCAATATGATTATATATAAATAAATACACAACTGATATAAAAATTTAAGAAATTCGTATAAGTTCAAAAAATAATATATATTTCACAATACGTATGTAAACTGAACATGTTGTATTTACGTCCCTGATCCCACTGTCAAGGATTAACAGCATTAAATACGCTTAGTCAGCTATACTTGTCTAATATAACTATTGCGCTTGTATTTAATAGTGGAACGAGTACATAGATTCTGTTGTTAAACCTGCCTGCGTAATTATTTAGTAATGAAAGACTGCAAAATATATAAATAACTGAAGACAAGGACCAATCGCAAAACGCCACAAAATGAAGAGAAAAAACGCGATAAAATGAAGAGAATTACTTAAACAGGTTGTACTATAATCACGATCCAGAAACGAATATCTTAAAATCCCAAAAAATAAATTGACGATTTTGCGTCAGTTTGGAAAATTTTAATAAACGATAAAAATCTGGCGCTATCAAAGTGCGATTCAACAGAAAACGGGTTATCGAATTTCGCAGCTCATGCCTATATGTGCCAAGAAATAAAAATTTCAAACCGAGGGCACATTAATACAAAACTCTGTGAGGCGCAGATGTGTTGTTTATTAGGTGTAGCGCTAGCGTAGGTATTATTTTTGTTGGAGTTTGGATTGAGATAATTTGTAAAACAAGTTAGTGCAGTTTTTGAAATCACTCATGGCAATAAATATCAAAATTATATATGTACATGCTAATTAAAATGTGGAAATTCTACAAATTATATAAAACAATAATAAATTGCGCATTATGACCTGTGGTCGTGGGTGTGGTTTTAGGAAGACACGAATTTGGCGTTTTACAGTTTATTTGCACTTTAAGGCACACCGAACTGCGACGTACACGCACGTACTCCCGCCTTGGGTCTCGGTAGTCGACTAATTTCCAAGCGTCCCGTGCGCGCGCGCATCCTCTTTCCCCGCACGTCTCGTAACACCCTAGCGACCCTTAGGGCGACAACTCCGTATCGGGTTACGTCTACATGCTATAGCATTTATACATTATACTCTAGCTCTCTTAAAGTTAATGAACGTGGTACAAAGACCGGGTCTTGAGGGAGACTGAGAGGAAGACAAACGTAGTCTCCGGCGCGCCACCTGGGAGGTTTCCGGAGGCGTGAGTTACGCCCTTTACGAGTCCTTAACACCCACATCCACCCAGAGAGGCAGCCTCAACAAGGCAATTTGCTCCCCGGGCGTCTGGATGAAGGCGTCTGGATGAATTTGGTTTCCCAGGCTCGGGTGGAGTGATCAGAGGGATACCCCGGGGGTTTTTTAGTCAGTAGGAGTCTGACGGGATACAAAAAAAAATGTTTTACAAGTATCAGTTTTCGTTAAAATGTAGGATGGACTAACACTGACTGATTTTTCCTTTTGTATATGTGATTTTTAGTTTTTCAAAAGAACAATAACCCTTTGTGGTGACTTTTGTGTATACGTGTATGTGACGATGCACCGTAAGAGCATCCACAATAGCCCAGGTTAGTGCTTTGCCTTATGGATATATGGGAATACCTGGATTGAGGGTTGAACCAGGCAATTTGCGGCGAATTGATTACAGGACCCGCAGTCCCCACTAATTCGCAGAAGTACTCATCTTGGGGTTTTTAGCTGGTAAAAGTCCGACACAGCCCGGCTGCCACCCCCTTTGCGGCCGGGACGGTCCTATGAGGATTTTCCCCAAGTAAAAAAAAGGCCATTTCAGACCCTTATTGAATATTAGCAACACCAAATGGATTGTGTAGCAAATAGGCAAGGCAAACAAGAAGTAACATTTCTATTTATATATTTTCAGAGAGCAGCGAAATGCATATAAAAATGTAATTTTCTGAAGAAACATAATTCAATCACGATTATTCTATAAATTTTTGTAACATTTAAATGATTCAAAAAGCAGTTTGAGACTTTTATACAATTGACACAAAAAACTACGATCCAACAAAGGTAAATATGAAGCTTTAGTTTATCTACTATGCAAATACGACACGTATTTTATTGATTGAATGTATGTTGATCGAATAACCTCAAATATAAAAATCTACTACACGTAAATCCAATGCAACATTGTTTTGATGTAGATGTAATAAAGTCTGTGACAAATCATTTGCTCGAGGGAAATCAACTTTGTACGTGTCGTTTCGTTCAAAGAAATTGTCGCTTATACTACCAGTGAAATTAGCAAAAGGTTCCGGAAATTCACATTATTTCAAATAAGGTTAACATATTTACATTAACTCAAATATTACCGTTATTTTTATTATATTTGCATTCAACGCATTTCATGAGTTGTATCATTATTAAAATCGACAATTAATTATTACATGAGATAGAAATTTGTTTCATAATGGCTTAGACTAAGTTACATTCGATCAGCAATAAAGCTAGAAGAATAGCGCAAAATGTATAACATTGATATAACCTGTCTACGTGATATTTCGAAAGCTTATCATTTTGCATTTTTC
Source organism: Automeris io (assembly GCA_036320925.1). Taxonomy (NCBI): domain Eukaryota; kingdom Metazoa; phylum Arthropoda; class Insecta; order Lepidoptera; family Saturniidae; genus Automeris; species Automeris io. Next base: position 4,639,143 of record JAUDJH010000021.1, on the reverse strand, counting down.
TGCCTAAGGTTTATCGCTAAGCGATAATTAAATCGTATAGATCTTCTTATATGAGAAATAAAAAATGATATATTAGAATAATTTAATGAGCGAACAAAGCGCTGCGTCACTGTTCAACTGTCAATTTTGTTGAACAGTCTCTCAGTGAAATTTCCTCCAACGTGAAATATAACTCAAATTTTTTTATAAACGCTTCTAGATCCCGTTACACCGTGCTACGTAGTGATATTACATTGCTGAATAGTATGATCTTGCCCAAAAAATTATAATAGCTTTCAAGACATAATTGACATAATTGATTGATTTAATTGATAACTGTAGAAATAATTGCAGTTTATCTATAATCAAACTGTATTTGATGCAATCGACGTATTATAAAATAATAATTCAAAAACCAATTATAGAAAGGAGCCAAGAAAAATAGCACACAGTTGGTATCGGCAGACATCTAGAAAGAAAATGGGGATTACAAATTAGTGTTTTTCATTTCTCCAAGAAAACATAATATACATACATAACATACGCAAGTACGTCCATGCGGATAACAAAAATAAACTTAAGGCTTCGCCATGTCGAAGTCCTGTGATATCGAATATCTGCTAATGCTTACAACAATTTTACTAATGTATCCAGGAATAAAATTTCTAAGAGTCCGTACAAATTCTTTCAATTCTTAAAAAGATTGGAATTTATTTAACTTACCTGCCGTTTGCTTTGTTTTCTGGTGATTATTTTCTTCGAGTCCCGCGTCGAAGATAACGAGCCCTCTTTCAGACCGCCTCCTCATTTCCCAGTAGATTTGTTATTTTTTAATTTTACCCTGGCCATTCCATTTCACATAGTGGCCGTTATTTTTATTTGATATGAAATAATTGGAATTTATAATATAAAACGAATACACAAAAGTATAAAGTAGCAGTTACCGTTTAAATTGTCGTAATTATAATTAATGAAAAAATGTAAATATTTTTAATATCCATTTCTTTATTATAAGGCAAGTAGTCGAAATAACCGATAAGGGAGTTTTCTGGTATTCCTCATTTTTTTTAAATAATTTCCTTTTCTGATTGAGATAGTATTTATCCCAGCGATTTTTAAATTAGTTGGGATTTTGAGATGGGATTACGTTTTGTAGGACATAATTCCACCGGGCAATAGGCTTTTAGGGAGTCTGCTTCCCGGATGAGAGGGAGGCAGCGCGCTATATCCGACGCGCTTCCAGTGAGAAAGTTTTGGAGGGCTAGACTCTTTACACCCACACAACTTCCAGAGACGAAGCCTAAATAGTTTGTTCGCTCCCCGAGCGTCTGGAATAATCTGGATTCCCAGGCCCGGTTGTAGTAATTGGAAGGACAACCTGAGAGTTTTTAGTCAGGAAGAGTCTGAGACACCGGAGTCAGTGCCCTCACAGTGGTCTTGATAGTCGTATGCATGATTTTCCCCCGGGTTACGAAAAAAGGACATAATTCTACGCTGTGACTATCCTGTGGCTTAGAAAGTGTTCTCGCGAGCTATTGTTTGATTGACTAGCAATTGACTTGAGGTGGTAGCCTCTGACATGACTGCTGCTATCGAGTGTGAACACTTTTTGAAAACCTTCAAGATCATAATGTCCATTCAGTATCTTGTGTATTAATATTGCTTCTCAAGATAGTCGTTTTCTCTAGTATAGGTTCTCTTCTCTTATTACGTTCTTTCCCTGGCTGGCCGCCAAAGTCGAGGTCTGTACCCACAGGGGTACCGTTGCGTTGCCACCCAACCAATAAGTTTGCTGGTTGAGCACCGTCAAAGCTAGCCTCCTAAGCCCAGTGAAGCTGTAAAGGCTACCCTGGACACGAACGAATCGTCCCGTCGAAAAAAGCCCAAGAGCCTCTGATGGGTTACGTCTGCCAAAATCCAAATCCTACCTTAAATTGCGATTATTTGAGACGCTAAATAATTAGAAATTCGTAACGTAACTACAATTGTTGTCATTACTTCAATGCTTGTTCGTATGGAATGTAATATAATAATAGTAATTACGATTTGTTATTACAACAAAATTAACTTTTTACATGACATTTAGAGAGCCGTCTAAATACTTATAAATAATCATGCATTGACCAAAAGCAAATAGTGACATATCAAAGCATTAAATTCTTAAAATAAAATAAATGTTGAGTAAAAGTGTGTGAATAAAACATTTTAATACTTAACTAATTATAATAAAAGCCAGTTGTCTGTCGAGCTTAAAACATTATGTAAAATTACAAAGGTTTTATACAAAAAACATTATTATTCTGACTGTCACAACCGCGCACGGAATGATTCATGTTACGGCAGTATTATAATTGTGTTAAATAAAATAAGAACTGAGAGAAAAATACATCATGAAAATAGATCCATTATCAGCTTCCATATAATTTTACTTTTTATACGTCATTTTGTAGCGACGTTGTGACATATTTATGGTTCTCATGAACTAGCCTCGGGGAAGATCAGAATCTGATCTGAATAACTGGTAACTTGATAATACATTATTATAACTGTTCAATATATATATCTATTGACGGTAGAAAGAATAATGGCTGCATCTCGAAATTCATTTCTAAAATCAGTTATTATATTTTTATTTAAAATAAAAGCGCGTTGAAGGCTTTGTATACTGTTTCTGTAGCAATTTTAGTTAATAAAAAAGTTCCGAAACTTTTATTTCTATTATTACGAGTTTACAAGTTATATTTTTATTTATATTGTCTGTCCAGTTACTTTTTGTAGTTGACAATCGATATTTCGAGATACAGTAAATATGCTTTCTGTTATGGATATATGAAATCACTTGCTCTTACTAACATATTATGATAAAGCGTAAATGACTGAATCTAGAAAAATTAAAATTTTATATTGTGTTCTTTGCATTTAGTTCTATGGATAGTTTTTTAATATTTCAAATAATTTTAATTTTCATATTTTTAATAAGTTTCGTATTTCATTAACCGTTATTTAAGGCATAAAAGTTCGTGTAAAAATCTCAGGCCAATTGAAATAGAGAATAATATCGGAATACCGTTTCGATCGAATTTTTGTATTGCATTTATTATTTTATAGCATTACACACTTTAATGTAATAAACAAATCATAAATCAGATTTTCTTCTTTCTGTGTATAGTTTTGTATCAAACGTGGTGGCCATTAACATTCCGAAGGTATTGTTTCGGCATTCCAGGCTCGGAGACACGACCTAGATTCGGTTTCGGGTCATCAGCTATTATATATCAAATATAAACTATTGCTTTTGAATTAATATCCGTTTCTGTGGCCGTAATACCGTTCTTTGTTTACTAAATCAACGTTTATTTCACTCATATCCGTTCACTAAAGATCCAAATATACTGATATCTAATTGAAGATATATCAAGCAATATTCTTTAGATAAATGTCATAAGGCAATTCTCTTACATTATGTTCTAGTTACAAAACTAAACCTTAAAAACCTTTAAAATTACGAGATTTTCGCCTTTGGCATTAAATACGAACAGTGCAAAAAACCACTCAAAAAAAACTTAAAAAAATGAAATTCTTGAGTATTACAATAGATGCTATAGATAAATCATACCTGTTGTCAAATCCTAAGATTCCTGGGAAAACACATTTGACCACCTTAATTATAACATTGTTTTCGTACCGATTTCAAGAATAAAAAATGTACCTAAGGTAATTTCTATGTCTCTTGTACATGCTCCAGGTACATTTGAAATAAACTAAAAGTAATTTTGTAAATTCCAGTCATTTGAGGGACTCTACTGCCCGGATAAGGCAGAGGTGGTGCGTTTGTGTTTTACTTACACACATACAGTTTCTGAAAAGTGGATTCTTTACAACCGTACAAGAAATGGAACCTGAGAATGATTATTCGTTGAAAGGATCGTAAAGAATACCAAGTCAGGCTAGTATCGTATTGTGAAAGACACCCCTGGCATTTTTAGCTAATAGGAGTCTGGCACATCGGTGTTGCCATCCTCATGGTGGCCCTGACAATCCAAAGCAGGATTTTACCTCAAGTTATTAAAAAAGGTTGAGCAATTGTATTAAGTCACACTGTAAGAACACAGTCCCACGCTGTATAGCAAGCACATTTGAAAATGACTAGAGAGTATTTACTTACAGAATGTGGACCGCACTTGAAACAGGCTCGGATGTATTTTATCATGCGAATTAACCACTGTATTGTGATGCGGAGCGGTTTGTGGCCTCGCGAAGCTATTACTCTTACGCCGCAAACCATTTAAAATTATAAACACATTTACAGTGTCTTTTAATAACAATTAATATAGTGTGGTGGTAAAAGCGATTGTCTGAAGAGAAAAGTATAATAGTGACTCGCTTTGACCTGTCACGTTAAGATAACGTATATGAGGGTCAGCATAACGATGGTGACTGTACATGAATTCTCGTCTCTAGGCGGTTACTAGTTTTCTTGAATTACATTTTACTTTGCATCAAGTGCAGGATAGTGACTTTGTCGAACCAGTATAAAAAATATTGATAAACTCAATTATATCGCGTACTGACCATTGTGTGCTAAAATTTTCCAAAAAATGAACACTTTATTTTAGATTAAGTTGACGGAGGGCCCATTTCGCTATAGTTATATATATGGCTATATACATATATGTATTATAGTTAGGTTAGGTTAGGTTCAGGGTGTTGGGTGGTGACCTGTCGCTGCCGGCGCTCGTTCGCACGATGCTCGGCAGCGAAGGTGCGTGGCAGGCGGTCCTCAAATTTTGTTAGGACATCATGGGGAAGAAAGAGGCGGCGGAGAAGGTACGGGAGGCTACTTCTTCCCCCGACAACCCCATCTGCCGCCCACTCAGGACTGGACAGAGGAGGAGAGCCTTCGCCAGAGGCCTTCCTCCTTAAACCGGATTGACGCCTGGGCGCCCGCTTGGGGGAGCGCGCCGTCCATCATTCCAAGGCGAGAGCGGTGTGTGATGTGTTCCCGCACACCGCTCCAAGACGCAACTTTTGAGGTGAGCGAGGGGTGGCTCTTTACACCACCCCTTGCAAGTATGAGAGTTAGAGGCCTATCATAAAAGACCGGACGTCGCTGTGGGTCGGTGAGGCGGACGTAACTGTACCTCCGACCCCAGCTCATGACGGAAAGAGGAACACCCCGGTGGTTTTAGTCGGGGCAGGTCCGACACACCGGGGGAGCGGCCCCCCGCTGCTCCCCTGACGGTCCGTAGGGATTTCCACCGGGTTAACAAAAAAAAAAGGTTAGGTTAGGTTTAGCTATATAAGAAAATACAAAATTTTCTTCTTTTCTGTGTCTTGTTTATGTTACTTTTATTTAAATTTTTAGTTTTAGTGACTTACTGGCGAAATAAATCTATTTCATTTCATTTAGATGGTAGAATAAAATTTTTGGATGTGTAGTGCTCGATAAACCTATATATGTATATAATTACATAATCAATGCAAATCTCTCTGTCATATCTCAGTGGTCTCATTGCGTGTATAAAGTTAATGTTGGATATCCAAATAACTGTTTACATGCTTGTGGTATGTACATTACACCACATTTCAAACACACGTATGTGTATTCAATAATGCTGATTAGCCTCTGTATTTCGATGTGAAAATACCAGTGGTGCGCAATAATTACCATATAATTCCAGTAACGTTCCATTATTTTTTTTTGGATTTAGTTCTTCCATTTTATTCCCTCTTAAGCGTAAGACTACAGTAAGCAACTCCGAAACTACGCAATAGAGCACTATGTAGTGTGGAAAATATTATTTATGTGGAAAGGTGATGTAGCACGTTATACTATGCAGCAACGGAGGTATATAAGAAAGTCGACAAAGTGGCAGTCCCAACAGTACTCTGAAGGCATTGTTATATTGAACACGCAGGGTGTTCTACGCCTTCTGCTACCATACCCACAAGCTGGACGAGTAAAAGCATATAACAATACCCGCAACTTAAGGTTTACTGTGAAATTGATTGTTTTAAAGATTTTCTAATTATTGTATATGTAATTAAATTACTTTATAAAAAAAACTCATTGCTTGCATGTAAAATGTAGCTAGATATGTTAATAATTTGAACAGAATTTATTTAAAAGAAAATTAAATTGAATACACTGTAATTATTTATATAAAACTACTTGTGAATATTAAGTGTACTTTGATATAAGCTTGTAAGAGTTTTGAAATATTGCTAAGTAAATGCATTATTCTTGGTCTATTATTTCATACTATTTTAATATTAAGTGTAGGATGGAGAAATAAATTATTATATTACCGTATTTTCAGACATCATATCAGTAATTTTCAACACATTATATTATTACATCAAACTTTACTAAACTAGTAACTATTATATACTCTATGAACTTGTATATTACTTTATTTATTATTTTACACTCTATCTTAGAGACTCCTAACGTGTCCAACGAATTTATGTGATAAGTTGAAAGCTAAAAAAGGAAATAATTTCTACTTACGTATTTGCTTGAAAAATAAAACCTTATTTGACAAAGCTTCTCTTCTGTAGAGTATAAACGAGCTCTTGAAAAATATCGAGGAACGTAGTATGCATAAGTATTCACTGAGCCGCAAGAGATTTTATAGAATAATTAGAATAAATTGTTCTCATTAGCAAGTTCGCGAGAAAACCGGCGAAGCAACGGTGAGCATGTGCGGAACCATACATCAAACACATGAAGGTAATAAGTAATGTTACGGTGAAAGGTGAAAAATTACTTAGTAATATCTGAACCCAGGCGACTGTATAAAAAAAGGTAATATTTTATGTGAAGTATTTTTTACCATGATGAGAGTAAACTTCAAGGCAAATTTAATACAATCTTTAAGTCTTATGAAACAATTCAAACGCAAATAAGCCTGTAGCTAAAGACAGGAACAGAGGAAAATATTATATTGTTAGATAAATGATTAATAGAAAAAAAAATAAGCCGTTTCTATAAACCCCATATAGAAACGATTTATAAGCCAATGCAAGCACATCTGCTGGACATTCTTATTAGTTTACGTGAGAAATTTATTATTGAATCGAATCTCCGATTGTTGTTGTTTTGGTTATCCAAGTAAATGTTCAATCGAGTTTAGTTTAATCACCACGTATATTTTTTTATTTATTTTTTTAAGTAAAATAGCTCCAGTTTCCAAAAAGTATAATAATAATAAACAATATTATTGTCACATTATATCCCTATCAAGACGAGCAGAAATACGTTAATGGCTGTATCGACTTTGCGTTTATATGTCATACCCGACGTAAGCAGTCGCACCGCTAATCGCCGTTGTCACGGCACTAGAAACACACATGACATAATAATGTAACAACGTTAATAACAATGAAATACCAAAAGAGAAAAAAAGATGAGAGATAAATATGTTTTTTTTTTATAACAATTAGTTCAGGTTACTCAAGCTTAGAATTCCTATAAAATCACTATGCCGTCCGGGGACAACTCAGTGGTGATGTGCGCAAACGTGCGCCGTGGTGACGTATCTTTAAAGTAGGGAAACAGGATTGAGAGCTTATGAGAACTAACGATGAGATTATGAAAACTTAACAATTATTTATCTGTCGATAATGTCAAGAACGGCCGGCGACAACTCATGTGATTGGAATTAGCCCTCAAATAAATAATACGAATAAATATTTACGTCGGCAAAGTGGTTTTATAATAAGATTTCATAAATATCGCGTTACTTTTTTTTCCATGAAATTATATATTATTTGTAAAAATATCTTTATTTTGAATTAAATTTAGCCTGTAAAACATAATAAAACTAATTTATAAAATTATCTTGAATTTTTGCTCTAAAAAAAAATAAAACTATTTTATTTAAAAAAACACGCAATTTCACTTCATATTAAATCATAAAAGTAAAAGGAAAATTTCTATTACCACATCCAACGTATGTCGAGTTTCTACTTTGATCAAACATTCAGTAATTCTCATTCGGCACTTAGTAATATTCGACACTTGGAAAAAAGTTACTGACTCGAGCTCGTAATGAACGAACTTAGCGTACTGAAAGGGTTAAAACCGTGAAACTCAAGACTTTGTTATGAACAAAATTGGTAATTCATTGCCAAGATTTAGCTTACTTTGCTCAGTAAATGCTTGAGTATCGGAAAAAGTTTTTGTGTCGCTAATAAAAACGTATGACAGTTTCAGTGTCGGTAATGTGACTTTGGATCTTCGGTGTGTAAAACTTTGTTTTTATTTTGCGTTTGAAACATCCAATGATACTAAGTAGCCCGGCAAATGTGGCCTAGATGTGTCCTTCGGAAAGCCGTTGGCCTATAAACCGAGATCATCAATTATAAGGAATGATATTGGGATAGTTCACACGCTGAATTCTGTAACAATGTATCATCTAGCTAGACATATATCAGGCCAAGCTGGCATATCTTAATAATTGTTTGTTTAAGCTTAACCTTTAAGGTTTAAACTTATCCACTAAACATAAAAAAAATGAATATAGAAGTGACATTTGCCAATATAAGGACAATAAATCGACACTAATTATAAGAAAAGAAAACAAAATTAAGTAAGTTAAAACTGAATGTATTATAAATTACTTCTATTCCATCTATCATCAGACTCAGTCTCTTGTAGAATCACTTTATTTATTCCATTAAAATCAAACAAAGGACAAAAAGTGTTTTATTGAAAATTATTATAAACCCACCCGTAACAGTTCGTACATTTATTCCAGAAACCGATTATAAAAATATTTAGCAAAGACGAGACATGTATTTATCAAGATTATTTTTTCACTTCCAGCATTGTTTAGAATACACCCGCCGCACGTTGTTATGAGATTTTAAGAATACGAATATATTCAATCAAAAACACTTGGTATTTGACAGAAGCTTAACTCTCCCATCTGTCTCCTTTGTATATAATATTCACATGAAGTTTATACAGAACTTTTTGTACTTAACCAATAAAGTTTTATCTCCGCTTCCATTTACCATAACATCTCGGTTCTGGGTCAAACTGTACGCAAACATTTTGTATCTCTTTTGTGATATATAAAAGAAGCTTCTTAGGACATGATAAAAGCAAAATTTCGGTATAATCCTTTTAAAACGCGATAATCCGTTGACCTAAGATTAACGTAATGGATAAAGTTAAAAGGGACTGCTATCTACGGATGTGAGGAATAAGGGATGCAAAGAGATTTCCGTTTTTTGTGGACACGGGTTTGACTATTGTGTTTGAACCTCGGGATAAAGAAGTTTCGCTTAAATAAAATATTCTATTACATATTAAATACAGTAAATATTGTTTGCGGTATATATTTTCAATTTTATCTTTGATGTTTATGTTAAGGAAAAATTGAATAATGTATTTAAGCTGCTAGTTTATACATATTATAGGTTATAGGACTTGGAATATTAAACCACTTTGTAAACAGTGAGTGATATTAATACTCATATAAAGATAATAATTTTGTAAGCTTGATGTTAATAGATGGAACGCTATTTGATGATTCCATTCTCAGGAGTAAATGCTAAATTCTAGCGTATTGTACGAGTATACACAAAAAGAGATATAGATAGATATATAAATAGACTATTTAATATTAGTTGAGAAATGTTAAACCTTTTCAATTGTTAAATATGTTTTTAATAAATAAATTGATGTATTCTAAAATCTTTACTTCTATTTATAAAAAAGAAATACAGTTATAGACTTGGTTGTCACGAAAACATAGAAATTATTAGACCTATAGATTTGATATTTAGCGGATAAGTTCATTTTGAGGTGCAGGTAAAAGACAAAAACGGATTTTTGACAATCCAATCCCTATTTGATTAAATTACGCGATTGAAGTTTATATGTAACTTGGTTACTGATTCAGTTAAACCTGAGAGACTTCATACTAGAATGCCACTTTAGCAATAAATAAAACGTATTTTATTACTTTTTTGAAAATACGTTCCAGGAGTTTTAGAATTTTTACGAACTTAATTATTTTTTACGTCAAAACCACGAAAATCGGAATGTAGTATCACGAATCAAGGTCTTATTATTATTTTTGAATATTTGTTAACGTATGGATGAAATAGTGTCTATAGGATCTCTAATATATATATTAGATGTCTATGATATATTTTATTTAGATCCCACCTGTATTTATGGAGCATAAAAGTACAGTATAAATATAGTATAATTTATTCAGTGATAAAAGTTTATTCCTCTACCAGTTATGTTCATATAACGATATAATAGAAAAAATAAATATTTACTGGTGTGAAGAAACCAATTTGTAAGGCCTTTATAATAAAACGATAAGAATCTTAACACGTATAGATATAACAACATCTTTTATAACGTAATATAAAAGAACTTGTAATTGAATCGAATTCTGGAGTTGATTCCGATCGATATTTACTAATACAATCTAAAATTCCGTAATAACTAATAAGTGTTATAGTTTACTAGAAAATAATAAAAAATAAGTAAAACATCCATGTTTGCATTTAATTGCTCCTGTATAATTTAGGGACCTTCTATAGTTGCATAAATAAGCCAATATGTCGACGATGATTAACTGCGGTAAAGTCTTTTAGCTATTTACTGCAATAGAGAAAGGAAATGTTATACTCATCATCACATATTATTTACAGAAATGTAAGAGTGGAGGATTTTTTTAACAAGCACTTATTTTATTTGTTCTTTCTCCTCAGAAAGTCCGTGAATTGGAGTCATTATAAACACTCGTGATGTCATATGCTAATAAGAGAGATTTAAGCAGTTTTCTGTGTTTTTGAATTTGCGGAGCATTGCGCGTGCCCTAAAGATTGTGCCTATTTTCAAATTTCATATCCCGATTTTTCATACCTATGGTAGATAGAAAATAGATACGATGATAATAAATTATATGTGAGAGTGACTTTAAAGATCTGAAACACCTTATAAATTTTAAAACGCTTTTATACAATAATGAACTGTCAACTGCATGGAAATTTATTATTATATGTATAATTTATAACGGCCTAATAGCGCAATTTATAGTGACCCTACTTACGATGCTAAGGTCCTGGGTTTTCGAGCCCTGGTAGTGGTAAACTTTTCTGTGACGAGCAGATTAGTTTGTGACGTGTCATGGTTGAATATATGTATTTAAGTATTTATATCATTGCCTAGTACCCATAGTAATAGCGCAGGATTAATATAGGACTTGGTTAATGTGTGTAATTGTTAGTTAATATATATTATATTATGTGTACTTGTAAAGTGTTTCAAAATGTAAGATGCGTTTCTGTAACTAGGTGTTAGTGGGATCGATAATAAATAAATATAAAAATTATATAAATAGCGCATATATAAAAGTAAAACCACTATTGATGAATTTGACGATTCCACTCCGACCCAGCCTTCAGTTTCTTTCGGCGTTTTTTCTCAAGGTAGTCGCTTCTGAAACGCTAGTAGATCACCGTAGGTTCTTTCCTTTGCGTTGTCACCCAACCCATAAATTCACTGGCTGAGCCCCTTCTGTGCTCATCACCTAAGCCTGGTTGAATTGTAAAGGTCTGTCACGGCCAATAACCATTCTTCTTCTTAAAAAAAAAGGAATTTGACGCCGCTACAGAGGAAATATGTTTTTTATGCTTACAATGTAAATGGAGCTAATAAAAAAGTTTTCAAACCTACATACATATATGGAAATGTAACTGAGCCTGGCAAAGTACATTTTACGATTTGTTTGACACGAATGAATATTGACGTGAATTATTACCGTCCATACATCCAAGTCGGATAGATGGTGCCGTTTTTATGACGAGTGGAACGCGATATCACGTCGAGTACGAAAAAGCGTGATCCCTTTCATTGAGGATTTATTGAATTACGAACGATTCGCTCGATATCAACAGTGGCGGTGGATTACAATTTCTTTCACTTCGTAGCTTGGATTCACGTAATTGGTATCGAGGGCCATCTCTAGAATATGGTATGTTCGATTCGATGGAATAAATTTTGTTTCTATAGATAAAATATCCTGTTGTTTGTGTCAAGGTTAAAAGACTTTTCAAACTGGATTAGGATTTCGGACATTGTTTTTGATGTCATTTAATTTAAGAAAAACAATTATTGTCTTCAATTAGGATATGTTGTAACTATATTTACTGTTACTTATTTTAAGAACCTAATATTATTACGTTAATCCTGTTAACTTGTAATAAAATGAAAGCTAATGGGAGTATAGAAGAGAGTTCCCTATGTATCACTCGGGGTTTAGATACGTGTAGTACTTTATCCGATTTGTATATCTAATAAGATTGAGAGCTTTTAATTTTATATATAATTAGCATACAGTAGTTATACATTGACTTTTTTGCTTATTGATCTCTTTAAGAACAATAGATACTTTCGTTTGGAATTCTAACTGAAATATATTAACAACTAGCTGACCCGGTAAACTTCATACCACCGTGAATGGCGTTATTTACAATGAATAATAACTACTAACACAAATCGATGCACATAAAAATATTTTAGAGCTACTATATATACCGCCGAACAGATAAAAATGTGCAAATACATTTAATGTTTAATTAACAGTAACACACGAAAACATATTATAAATACAAACTGTATACGTCAGGAAGATTGAATGGCAACGACAATAAAAACTGACAGATGAGTTGCATTCCATTTTACTCAACACATTTTTTCCAATGATCGACGTGTTTTTTTTAAACTAACATCACTTTTTTATTTATAAGCCTATTGAAATAAAATTAACACGTTGTGTTAAAGGCAGCTTTTCATAATAAATAGGTAAACCGCAATTAAAAGGGTTATGTTGATTCAGATATTAGAGGGCACAAACGCGTACAGATCGATTAATGATTCTCATAAATTTTTACTAACCTACATAGCGAAAAGTAAAGTTTTTCTGGCCACTCAAATGTATTATATATACAGAGTTTGAAATCATAGTATTTACGGACCGACGGAGAGGTCGCTGCGGAAGGGATTTATTGTATGTATTGATATTGTTTAATGATTTAGGCTTAATGTATAACAGAGCTACGTCTATTAGTAGTTTTATCCAATTTTGGCAAAAATCATTCAAATTGTCTTTACTATTCTAATCCGCAGGGATTAAATATAAATTTTATTCCACGTACATTTTCCGAATTGGGTATTATTAAATCTTTTTGTTGTTCGTTTTAAGCTCGAAGTAGGCTTTTACGTCGAGATTGATATGCCACTCAACGTATTGGCGTCGGTGAAGACATGTCTGTTCAGACTAAGTCCTCAGGGATAGAGATCTTTATCTAGATGGTATAAACCCGAATCAATGTCGCACGAAACACATCAGGCTAATTCCAAATTCAGACCGTTGTTTCAATCTTAAGTCTCAAAATGGTTATTCGAACTCAATTCAATTTCAAGATCTAAGCGGTTTTTTCCATTTAGTTCAATGAAAAACATTTTTGCTATACACCTAAAGATAAAATGATTACTGATTAAATAACAGAATTATGTAAAACGTTATTTTATGATGTTTCAAATACTACTAGTTTAAAAAGTGTATATTGAAATAATTTGTAATAACGCTTATATTACACTGAAAATGGCGTATAGAATTTTATTAATGCTCTATAAAATGACGTACAGTATTCATTTATAAAGGGCCCTTCTGTAGTTACTAGAACAGTTTAATAAGTAACATAAATAATAATTTTGTTAATGTATAAGCAACACATTGTTTTTTTTTTTACACACATAAGTGATAAACAAGCTCACAGGGTACCTAATGGAATTAGTTATTATCACTAGTAATCGAGTATAATAACCAGAGGTGTAGCCACTTATGCTGCCAATTTTAAGAAAAGACATGAACAATTTTTCGTATAAGGGAGTTATAACACGCGACTGACTGAAACGCATCTTGATGACGATATTAGTGAAAACATTTAGAAAGATCATTTAAAACTTATGACTGATCCAAAAATAATCAATCCTAAAGAAAGATTCGTGGAATATTGTGCTGAATAAGAAGATAAGAATACAATGAACGTTTCAATATAATCGTAACGTAAATTTCAGATGTCTACGATGCGGTAAAGACCATGATATTGTGTTTATTTTTCCCAGTAGAACTTTCATCCGTGGATGAGCAGTAAAAACAGAACGCTGCGTTATATTAAAGATATAAGGCTCACATGAGAGTTTGTTGGAGATTTACCGTTTGAATTGTTCACGTTTATAGATGTCAAAAATTAAAAACGAGAACTGATTCGAGCATTAAATCATTTAAAACATAGACCCAGCCTAAGAAAATTTTTACATTACAAATAGACTCAACACTTTAATCTTATTTGAAGAAAAGGTATGATGGTGTCAATTGCTTAAAGACTCAGATTTTATACTCAATATCTACTTTGAATAAGCTTTGTTAACTGAGAAACCAGCTTTTAGGAACAAATTAGCCAATACAATTCAATCGCAATAATACTAATGTTGTGGCTACTCTTCTACTCAAAAGGGTCTAAAAAAAATTCTCCATGAAGTTCTTCTAAGTTGTTGCGATTCTTTCTTTGTTGTTATAATTAAAAATTGTATTTTATTGGATAGGTAGTTGTTCTGTATTCCCATAAGTTAATTATGCGTTTTAGTTTATTTTAATTAATAATAATTCTTTTATAACGAAATTAATTCATTTAATAACTAATGTGTCTCTGCTCAGTCCGAAAGGGATACAGCGTGACTGAATGTTGTTATTATAATATTTTTATTACTTTATTCTCCTACATTTCTATTCTAAAATCACTTTATTATCATTTATTTGAAAGTAACTTTTTGGTCTTTCAGTCTACTCTTCTATTTTAATTATGTAACTAAAAGAAGTATTTTTAAACCAGTATTATTATAGGATACCTGAGAAACAGGTCATGGAGAATTACTAACGACCTATAACTTAGGTATTCTTATAACAGATGCTAGCTAAGTTTGCGTAACTTTTGTTTTTTTTAAACATATTGTGAGCAAATATTAGGTCCTTACATATGAAATTGGCGTTTTTCGTACTGGCCACTTTAATCACAAATTTCTCCTCTTTGGTAAGGAATTACAAATTCAAATTTGTACAGCTATAGACTCATGTATTTGTGCTTCGATGATCGTCATTCATTTGTTTTTTTCTTCTGTTTTTTTCTGTTTGCGTCACTCATTTTACAAAATGGAAAACTTAAAATATCGCATTATTTACGAGTACGAGTTCCGCCGTGGCACTAGTGCTGCGGAAACAACTCGAAGGGTGAATGATGTGTATGGCGGTCGTGTTGCAAAAGAAAACACAGTTCGTTTTTGGTTCCAACGTTTTCGTTCTGGAAATTTCGACTTGCAGAACAAGCCCCGTGGACGGCCTGAGACTCAAGTTGATAATGAAGAGTTGAAGGCTATTGTGGAAGCGGATCCATCGCAAACCACGTCCGAGTTAGCTGCAGGCTGCGATGTTAGTGATAAAACTGTTTTAATTCACTTGAAGCAAATTGGGAAGATTAAAAAGCTTGAAAGGTGGGTACCTCACGAATTGACTGAAGCAAACCGGCAAACGCGCGTCGACTGCTGCGTTTCATTACTAAACCGGCACAATAATGAAGGTATTTTAAACCGAATCATTACCTGTGATGAAAAATGGGTTCTTTACGATAATCGGAAGCGCTCAGCGCAATGGTTGGATCCTGGCCAGCCAGCCAAATCCTGCCCCAAGCGAAAATTAACCGCAAAAAAGTTACTTGTAAGCGTTTGGTGGACTAGTGCCGGTATTGTTCATTACAGTTTTCTCAAATCTGGCCAGACTATTACGGCTGATGTCTATTGTCAGCAATTGCAAACCATGATGGAAAAGCTAGCGGCTAAACAACCTAGGCTGGTCAATCGCTCCACGCCACTGCTGCTTCACGACAACGCTAGACCACACACTGCGCAACAGACGGCTACTAAATTAGAAGAGCTTCAATTGGAAAGTCTAAGACATCCTCCGTACTCCCCGGACCTTGCTCCAACAGATTACCATTTTTTTCGAAATTTGGATAACTTCTTGCAAGGGAAAAAATTCAACTCCGATGGGGCAGTCCAAATCGCCTTCAAAGATTTTATTGATTCCCGTCCGACTGGTTTTTTTAGTAAAGGGATCAATGAACTACCTATGAGATGGCAAAAGTGCATAGAAAATAATGGTTCATACTTTGATTAATGAAATATATTATATTAAAAAATATTCGACTTTTTGTTCCTCCCATACAAAACGCCAATTTCATATGTAAGGACCTAATATATAACTTTCATTCATTCATTTTAATCATACTTTAGAACTATTCAAAGTATGATAGATGTAATTATGATTAAAATAATATTGTTGTAAGAAATAGTGGTACACTTACTGTTCGACATTTCAACAAATAAATAACATTTCGCCTTAGCTCGGAATTAATTCTGTCAAGTAAATGAATGTAATGAGGTTAACTATTGTAACTCATAGCAGCGCCCATCGCTTAACCCGCAACCTTAATCCCCCTGTATAGGGGATACAGATCCAAACCGGTCTTGTCTCACTAACCACTATTAGAAAAGAGACGAACGCCTGCCTACCCTCATGAATTATTTATTGTACGGATTGCCGTTCGCGTAGACTTGACGAATGGTGGCGGTGAATCAATAAATGTCGTAAATAGTAGGGATACTAAATATTACTATCGGATATCCGATATTAAGGTTTATATTCATATTATAATTAAACAAATTAAATAATAGGCAGTGAATAATGACTTTGTGTACAAATAATATCGTTTTTAAATAACCAGATATTTCGTTTGTATACAATTCCTCGCCTCGGGCAGTAAGGATTGTAAGCTGTGCCTCAAGATGTTGGAGTAAGACTACTCCAAAGACATATACGTGCGCACATAGATAGACATGTGTTTATAGATGTCATTTTTATGGTAACATCAAATTCGGTGACCCTGGGCATGTATAATATTAATTCCGCTGTAGGTTTGGGATTGGCTATTTGTGAAGAACTAAAATTAGTACTTCAAATTTATCATATATATTAATATAAAAGTTTTTTTTTTAAATAATCAAAGAAGAATGTAACAATGTGTAATTTCGTTGATTTGATTCAAAATTTCATTATATCTTTGCTCATTTCAGTCAAAACGACATTCTTAAATTGTGATGGATATAACACCATTTACCAATAGCGCGTTCTAATTTGTATAATTGTAATTCTTTTTTTCTGAGGTTGCGCCTTTTAATACAAAAAATTAAATTAAATATCTACCATAAGCATTTGTAATGTTTTTTATGCTGGCAAGACATATTGACTACAATGGATCCTTTGAAAAGAAAAGCGTAGTCCCAAAATGACAGTAATTTTGACATTTTCTGTCATATCAAACCTATATACCACGGCAGAATATATCTAGGTAACACATCAATAAATTAATAACCGGACGTACACAAGCTGCTCCCAAAACCTACAAGACAGTACGATTGTCTTTGCACTTGGGTGCTACGGTTATAACATATTCGGGAATTCGCGCTGCCACCACAAATAAAAATTATAATCATTATTCTAATAATAATACGCTATATTCCACTCCAACGCAACCTTGAGCTTCGCCACTCCGATGCAGCCTTGAGTTTCGCCACTCCGACGCAGCCTTGAGTTTCTTTCGGCGTTTCTTTTCAAGTTAGTCGCTTCCGAAACGCTTTAGGTTTCATATTTTGGCTGGCGGCCCAAGTTGCACCCACAGGGGCTCCCTTATGTTGCCACCCTACCCGTAAATTTGCCGGCTGAGCACCTCAGTGTTCGCCCTATCGCTCGGTTTAGTTGTGAAAGTCTATTCATGTCATCACCCAATATTCAGCGGAAAAAAACCGCTATACCATTCGAAGTGTGGAGAAATACATAAGGATCTGTATCCACTTTGCACTTATATGTCTTGACTGACGTAACTATTAGCGCACCGAGTCACCGTTCTCACGGTATTTATATATATATATATATATATATATATATATATATATATATATATATGTATACTACATATAATGTGCTTATATAAGTTTTTAGAAATAATAGCAACTGAGTTTCTCTGCAACTAAAGAAACAACCATTAAAGCTATTATTCCGTCGTTATGATTATTATTCCTTGCGATATCGCTAATTGTTCTGGTTGTTTCGGTTCGTTCAGAATGACACTTGTGACAGCTGTCAATTCTAGACGAATGAACAGCGCCGATACCGACCATCGCGTCTAGAGATAGTATAGAGTATAAAACAGAGATAGTATAGATTATAATTATAGAGTAAATTTAATGTTATGCAGAAACTATCTTTACATATATTAAATGTTTCTAATCTTTTTCTTCACTACCATAAATGTAGCATCGAAGTCAGTACTTAATCATCCATATTATCATCATCATTATCTGGATATATGAATAAAATTAAATATAAATATCTGTATTGAAAATTCCACATCCCTGGTATACACCATCAAACACCGTATGAAACTTCGACCTCCGAGTTAAGTATTTAGCCCATTTGTAACAACAATCTCATAATAATAAACTCTCATATGAATCTCATATGAAACGCCACGGATTTATTACATCATCGTCATCCTCCCCCCCCCCCCCCTCTAGTCCACCGCTGGACACAGGCCTCTCCTAATAAGCGCCATTGAGTTCGATTATCGGGTCTTCTCGAGCAATCTTTTCTGGCAACGTTTCGCCAACCTTCGGTCCACCTTGCCGCCTCACGCTATGTCTAAAAATTCGCGGTCTCCATTAAAAAATTCCAACGATCATCGGTTCTCCAGAATATGTAGCCGAGGCAATGTCACTTCAGTTTAACTAATTTTATTGATTAAAAAATAATCTTTTCACGGTTATTTTATGATTTTTAACATAAGTTTGTGGTTTCTGTTTAAAACCTTATTTGACTGTCGCAAACCAAATGTTTGCGTTGAAGGCAATGATTAAAATAATTTTACGTTTTTTTTATCATTTTACATTTTTTATTATATTTGACAACTTACTAATAATCTTCTAAATTTAAAAATTACAATTACATTGTACAGAAAAAAGGTGACATTAAAACAGGTTTTATGTGACAATCAAATAAGGTTTTAATATAACGCTTGCCAAAGATATTATATGTAATAAATATATCAAACTTTATTGCATTTGTTAGAATCTAAAAAAAAAGCTTCGATAGGTACACAAATAAGGTTTTTTCAATAGACCTTATATTTTATTTATAACTTTTCTTATGATGTCAGACATCGGCCGACGCACCCTAGAAAATTAAATTATTCCCCAATTGACAAACTATTTCACTACAATGGTTGACATCGAAGGCGCTTTTTTGACTCAATACAATATCAAGAGTGACAAATACACGTGATAATAAATATATGCGTGTAAGCCGGTATTCTGTTTTCAATCCAAAATACAAGTAAATATAATTTACAAACTAGAATCATTTACTAAATTGAGCACGATTTTAGAAAGGTCCAATTATTTATATGTATTTCATAGTTCAAAACTATGTGTGCCTCAAACTGTGGAACGGACTGCCTGCGAATACTTTTTTCAGCAACTAGGACATTAAAATTTTCAAAATGGGGGTAAAAGCGTGCTTCAAGCCGGTAACATTACAGTGATGCTTCTGCTGTTACAATTGTCCATAGGCAATTGGAAGCAATCTCCATCATTAGTTTCCTTTACTTTAAAATGTCTCCATTGAGTGTCAGGCGAAAAGTTGCGGATATTGTCTTTTTGTACAAATTAATACATAATCTAATTGACTTTTTTTATTTAAAAAAAAAATCTAATTGACTGTCCTGAACTGTTAAGCAAGGTAAATTTTGCAGTCCCTCGTCAAGGCAGTAGACTTTCTATACGTAGACCTTTTTCTGTACCATTTTATAAAACTAATATTGGCAAGCACTCCCCTTTCAGTAGAATGTTCTCTGGTTATAATGGTATCTGTAAATCTTTCGATATCTTTCACTCTTCCTTCCCCTTAGCTAAACGTAAGATTTTGCAGTGCGTGCAGGTGTAGCGCGTTTTTTCGTTTTCTGATGATTCTATGGGTCTGATTTATTTATCATAGCATTATTTACTTTGCTTGTTGTGTTCACTTGTTAAGGACACACCTTTTGTATTATTTTAGTAAGATTCGTTTATGTTTTTGTATGTTTTTGTGTGTTGTCCGGTATGTGAACCAAATAAAAAAAAAATTAGAGCTGGCCACTTGCTTGCCACTTTAACAAAAAACCTTGTTATCTGTAATAACGTGAATTGTTATATTATAATTTATTAATTTCAACAGCAATATCTAAATATGGCAATCGAACTATTCATTTTATGGTCGTAGGGCGATTGCCCGAACTCGGTCATGACCACAGTACACTAGGGTGAAGACCGTCATAGTGACTCGGTTTGACCTGTCGCGTTTCAGGATCAACTTGGGTATATCCAGTAACCTAGAGACGTTATGTAGTGGTATATGTGGGCCGACATTATAACAAAAACTATCAACGGATTTTCATCACTTGATGATCGCTTTCGTTTTTAGACTACACTGTACTTACCATCAGGAGTATTGTAGTCACTTGTCGAACCAGTGTAAAAAATAATAATTAATTGCAAATTGTTTATGAACTCTTTATATATGTATTGTGTATTTATCACTTCAGAATATCTTATTAAGGGACACAAATCAAACGTTGTTACACAAAATACTCGTATTTTATATTATCTATCTTCATACTTGTTTAATATGGGTTTATTTAAAATTACAATTATAAAAAGAGAGAAAACTTGTTAAATACTACTCAATATTACTTTGAAATGGAATACTACAATTTTGAGGACAATTAAAGTTTTAAATGTAATGCGTTTAATTTAACATCTCAAAGGCTCTCCGAATATCCTTTCGTGTCCAACAATTATACAAAATAAATAAGGTTCTCAACAATTATTAAAGAGATCACTCGGCGAAAACATTTCACTGAAGAGTACTTAAAACTTTGTAGACCCATCCCTGTTGTCGCCTGAAGCCTTTCCCCTTGTTTCGCGTATTGCGGACGAGGCGTTAACCACCTCGAAGATTTATGAAAGTGGCTTGTCTTTTTAAGCCACTCGAGGGCAAATAGAAGTTATTATCTATGTTCACCGTCGCCTTAATTTTGTTTCTCTTTTTTTAAGATATTCCTTTTAATTTCGAACGCTGCGAATACTTGCTAAAGCTTGTTAAGAGTAAATATAAGCTATTTAACCCGGTTTGCGATTAAGCGGCCGTCTGAACTGAATGGTTCGCTCCAAAACGATACTGAAAGTAATTTCGGATGTTTATGTTTGGAACTGGGATGAGTTCGGCTTTTGGGCTAGTTTAACGCTTTCTGGTGTCATGTTTATGATACAAAGAGTTGAAAACAGCAAGGACACCATCTTTCCTGTAATCATGAAATATTTGTACATTTTGAACTTGCACGATATCTATGTCTTATCATTATTTTCTAGTTATGTGGATATGGTTACGTACTGAAGTAGATTGTAATTATTTTTTTTCTTTATAAAACATTTTATTTAGCCCCATTACGTCTTACGAATACTCGTTAAGACATTGATACTACGGTAAAATAAATTATAATATACTACATTTCCTGATTCCGCCAGTCCCATTTCATGATAAAATCACTAGACACCGTGTCTGACACCATCTATATGTGGTAGATGTTCCTCATATCCGCACGAAAAAATTCGCTTCTACATTACTCATGAGAATAAGTAAAGAGTGGAATATGCTTCCAGCGAACATTTTTTTTTAATTACATACAGGCTTGCGCTTGACCTCAATTTCACCTGCTGGAAAGTGATGATATTTCCTCGATCTTTTCACCTTAGTCACCTGAGTCCGGAGTCTTAAAAAAAGAGTAAATAGGCATTTATTTTGTGAACAACCAGGTGTAGTTGAGGTCAAGCTTTCCGTTCCATTTAGATGCAGTTTACGGTAGCCATATGGTTTTGCGGTGGGATTTGGGGATTGGGCTTGGGACTGATAATGAAATATTTCAATATACAATAGAAAAGCCTTGATACTGTTTTTAAGAACAATATTAATACGGTAAACGGATACGCTATATGCGTGCGTGTGCAAGTTTGTATATTGTTAATATGTGACACGCTGTACAAACAATTTCTATATAATCTAGTGTACAAATATTACTTAACAAAATTTTAATATTATATTGAAGGGACGTAAAAATCAAGATTTCTATTTACAGGCGATACTAAATTATTTACGATGAATTACTAGTTTATTTTTGCTATCAAAATTGATGGTTAGCATGACGAAAAACCAATATTTATGACAGAGAAATAACTGCCAACCGTAAATCTAAGTAGGCTGTGGCTTATATCTTCAAACTCAAGACTTATCTCAATAAATAGAGTTGAAATTATGATTACATTTTTATAATTCAATTATAAGTTGAGTGATACATTTTAATTGTAAATAGCATTTTTCTATATTTATTTTGTTCTGTTTGAGTGCTTACTAAAATAAAATAAAAAACATATATTAACCAATATAACGATTTGTAAATTTTATCTTTATTTATTTTTATTTAAGATGTGAATGTATATGCTGATCGGATTTTATTCGAATAACAGGGATGCCATATAATTTTAATACAGCTCTGTCACTTATAAACCTCATAAAATTTGTATCAAAAATGAATGTATGATGGAAAAAAAACTTGTGCAATGGACTGTAGTACGGCCGCTGGTGTGCATTGTATCAAGGTATAAGTACTCTATTTCGAAACATTGAAAAAATTATCACTATCGAAATCAAAATGCGAAAGTGTATTAGCATCAATCTCATAAAAACCTCTCTTAGGAACAATCGAACCTCCAGATCCGCGTGGATAAAAAAGGGGTCGATGTAACACGAAGTCGTTTGAAAAATTTTCTGCTATCAATCTGTCCTTCCCGTGCGGGTAGATCCCATCACAAGTCAAGCATATTTTCGAAGGTATTTTGTCATCCCGCCCCTTAAGTTTGCGCATCCACTTTTCTTTTAAGTGTGGAAACAAACTTATTACTCACAGCGGGGAGTTTCTTTTCCTTAAATGGCATATTGGCGTTATGAATCTAACGTTTTATTTTCACTTGAGTTATATTTTTTATTAGGTTCCAAAGTTTTGTCAACTACCGAAACGCTACCTTTTTGAATTAGTTTAATGGACATTTAAATAAACAACATAGCAAAATTATTATTCAACAAAGGCATTTGTTAAATATGCGATTATTTTCCCTCATTATCTTTTCGGAAGGAGATGTCAATATTCTCTAAAACTTTCCTTTACCATGTAAATATATACTATTATTATATGTTCTGTTTTTATTTATAGGTGGTATGACTGTCTTTACGACTTACAACGGCCCGACTCCATTCGATATAAACCTTTACAAGTCCGGAGGGTGGTATATATTCTTATAGAGGCTTTTGGGTATTATACATATAAAACTATGTAAGCTAACGTAACGACAATGACTATTAACTGTATGATAGTATTTTAATGATATTTGCCATCCCTGAATTGAATTTTCTAACAGATTAAGTAGTCCTCGTGCCGTTGCCTATAACTAGATGTACATGTATGCTTGCATGTGTGATTTAGGTACATCAAAGTTATGTATTGTTGCTTTTTCAGCTTCATTAATATGTGACTTCTCAAGCAACGCGCAAGTCGGTTTTTGCAAAGCAAGTGCGCTTCATCGCCACATTCGTCATTGCTTACCATTAGGTGCAATTGGGTTGAGCGCCGGTCTTTTTGTAATACAAAAAATCAAAATATACTAACACTTGTAGTACAATCATCTTGCCAAAATATGTCAGTGCCATTTAGTTTACAAACACTCACTATATATTCAGAAGTTATTTATATCGACATATATATATTACGCGTCCAAATAAAGTTCTTTTCGATAGAGTGAATATAGTCTAAAGCAATTCTGATAATCAACTAGAGAAATCGAGACAAATCGTGCTAAGCGCCAAAGCCGCTTGAAATATTGCAGTACAGTGAAACACAATTTTCGAATTCAATAAAATCCGGTCGGCATTAGTGTAAATCAGTTCGCCTTTCTCATATTATCTCATTTCACCAAATTGTTCTTCAGTGTGCCAGGACAAATATTGAATTTCAAATTCTGGTCACGTACTATGTAAGCCAATACTTTAGGTACTAAAGACGGCCGGATTTTACTCGGGAGTTTTTTTAAGGAATTAATTGAAAGTAAAAATGGATTTCTGAGGACACATTTGCTTTTAATAGAAGCTCATTATTATTATTATTATAGCGTTTTCTGTAATTAATAAAAATATGTATTACATTTACTTATTTTTATATCCTCTGTGCTACTGGTCACGTTGGGTACGACAAAATGTTTATACTTCCCAACAGCCGTACTTTGTTTTATGACTGCAATATGCTTGCTTTCAAATGATCATTATGCTGAATCGGTAAAAAAATACAAATATTTCTATGCATAACATTAATTACAGTACCAGGTTTATTATAAGCAATAATTAAGCTCGATATGTTACAATTTATTTATAGTTTTAGCATGTAGGTTGGTACGCGAAGCCTCGGTGTTACTCTTAGTTTCTCTCTTTTTCATTTTAACCTCTGTCGCGTTATAAGGATGTGGAATAGGCTATATTGTGTCCTCTAAAATAAGTGTGAGACTTTTGAGCAAACCAAAATGATTACAGCAAATGTCGGCGAACAGTTACTTGACAGTTACCATCGGTTTTTGGACTGCGCTGTATTTATCATCAGGTAGAATGTAGTCACTTTATATACCTAGTTTATACTAGGTACCTTATTTTATAATTTCCTTATGGAAGGGAATAAAATTTATTTTGAAACGGCACACACTACATGAGACCACAGTACACAAGTGTAAAGATCGTCATAGTGACTCGCTTTGACCTGTCGCATTTTGGGATCAGCTTGTGTATATCCAGTAACTCATATACGTCGTGGTATATGTTGGCCGACATGACATCGGAGACTATCAATAGATTTTCATCCTTTGATGGTCGCTTTCGTGTTTAAACTACACTATACTTACCATCAGGTGCACTGTAGTCACTATGTCGAGCAAGTTTAAAAAACACATAATTAATAAAATATACACATAATTAACATAATATTTATATATTAATTAAATAAACATAATTAATAATGGGCTTTCTGGAATTTTGAATATAAAGCAGAATTATATTTACTTTTTTACAGAACAAATTTAAGGCTATAGTTAAATTTAATACAATCTAATCATTAATGCGATATGATTAAACAAGACTCGTTTCTATGCCAACATTTTTATTTACACCACTGCTGTTTGCAGTCAGAAAATTAGGTGAGGATTTAATAATTTGAAAGCTGCTAGGGAACAAAGCTTCCATTTTAGACGATACGTATAGCTTGCTTTTAAAATTGTTTTGTTTCTCGCGAATAAGAGCGCAATGTTTTATATCTTAAGCGGGCTACAGACATAAAGTTTTATCAGGAAATTTTAACTTTATTGTTAAAATAATAGTCGATTATAATAATTACAATTGACACCCTTTACGTCTTAGAGTTCTCAGACTGTATACGCTCACAATACGTTTTAATTGACTGTGTGTGGCCCCTAGGAAAATCAACATTAATTAATTGATAAAACTAATAGAAAGTAAACTTATGTAATTGGCATACCGTATCAACATGATATTGTAAAGTTTATGTATTGCCATAATCAATCCTATATATTTTGGAGATATCGTTTGTAGAAAAGACTATCAGAAAAGATTTTTCTCTAGTCCTCCTGTTCACCTGTTTAGTGTTAATTGTCAATAAATTATTTGATCATAACTAACAACAGTCAAAATTGTAATTATTAGTGAATATTAAATTGACTATGTATTGTATTATATATTCGTTCCTACACAATAGTTTCTAGTTTCATGTTCCTACTTTATATTTACAATTTTGTAAAACATCAACTTATTTTCAGAGCGAAGTATAAGCTAAATGAAAGTAGTCTATAAATCTCAGCCTTACGTCCTACCTTTTCACACAGCGAATCACGGAAGTCGATAGTTATTATTTTATTATTATAGTTATCACAATGCATAATATATCTACCCATTTACAGCTGATAAAAACTAGATTCAGATCATCAAGCAAGACAAAAGTTTTCGTATTTAGAAGTTTGCGGTACATATATCTTGGAACGTGACTTACTTTTAGAGAAACTATACTTTTGAGTAACGAATAGACTTAATAGGAATAAAACAAGGAATAGATATCAAGGAATAGAAAATAGAAATCTATATTTTTATTTATAAATTGTAGGTTGCAGTATACTTTTACGTACAGGGTAAAATATTTTTCATAAGGGAGGTTCTTCATTCAAATATAATTTATTTTAAACATATATAATTATTTTGAAATATTTATAATTATATTATATCGAAAAGTCATACATAAATACTTAAACTGGTTACAGATGTTTTTAGATTGACTGGCGGAAAATGGTACTTTGCTCTATTTTCCCCCATTATGACAGTTGTGTTGGCCTAGTGGATGAGAAACCGGCACAACTGCATAGAAATGTCAATGGTCGTTGGACCGAATCCCGGCTCAGATTAAGTATGCACTCAGATTTAGACACCACATGTTCACCAGTGAAAGCAACTATCGTGAAGAATTACGTATGGCATCTAAAAGGTCCCGTGCAAGTTCCTCGAGAACGGCGATCAGCTGCACTACTGTTCAAGATGGGAACGATAAATAAGCGCAAAGTCGATACGGCCACTATAGTATGTATCTATTATCGAATCCCTATCGAATTCTATTTATCCACTAAACATTGCGATGTATTAATGAAATATATAATGTATGTGTACGAAATGTCGTACATATGTCGACGAAAAAGCGCGGTTTTAGGCCGTAGCATGCTGCTGCGAATTGCTGCAAGCAAAATAAACTGGTATGTTTAAATCGCATTGCGATAATATATGAAATAAAGAGTAAATTCACAGTTTGCGCTCAAAATGCTCTATCTCTATTTACGCAGAGAGAATTAATTGTAGAGTTAGAAAGGTTCTATATGTAGCGGTCCTTTTTTCTCTTTTTCTTCTTTTTCAAGGTCGACAATACATTTAATGTCGCAAAAAGAAATTGTTCGTTTGTTGTAAATCGAGCTGTAGTTCACAGTGAAGCGATGTTTCTAGCTTCGGTGTATAGTCAAACCTTTTGTTTCTTATAGGACATAATAATAGTCTTACATTTTTTATAGTAACGCAGTAAAGTCAATGCGTGTAGCTTTGTAACGCAACCATGTTAAGTACAGTAGAATCTAAAAACAGTCAAGTTCATCGCCAAGGAATAAGAGTCCAAGGTCTATCACCGTCGTAATGAAGGCCTAAACAAATTGCAACTTAAGGTCTCTTGTAATATTAAGAACTTAATTATACAACAACCAATACCGAAACGCAGTGGACCGTAGTGAATCACTATGACGGTATTTATACCTACGTATTGGTAATCCAATCGATCAACGATGTCCTATCATCACAATGCATTTCGTTCAGCGCCAACCAGAGGCCAGGTGTTAGTTATTCTGAGAAAAATTTACTGATTTATATCACTGTACAAAGACATTAAAGTTATTTTTAAAGCTTTAATAAAGTACTTTCAAAACAGTACAAATATTTGTAATGGATATCAGATTGAGTTTATTTGATTAAAATTCTTTAATATTCAGTGTTTTATACAAAAATTCATATCCACGGCATTGCTCCGACCCTCGAGGATCCAGAAGGCAAGATTCGATCTTATATTAAACATTAATTTTCTTCACGAATACTTTTCTTAGATCGACCTTTTGTTCGGTATGTTTACCACCGAGTAACGCTCCCGAATTTGAAATTATCTCAAAGTATAAATCTTTTTTTAGAGGTGCGGAATTGGCGAAAAATGTCCAAGGGGCGCATTATTTCCTTAAGTAAAGTTAACGGTTCTTAGCAGTAAAAGACTTAAAAGGCCAATTTGTGAAGAAAGAAAGCGAAAAAATAAATAGCGTAATGATGCTAAAACATTACGGCACTAATAATAAAAAATCTTGTTTACATGGTATCATTTTTTCTGAACCTTTTTTAAAACCAAGATCGGTTCGCCCTTTCATCACTGCGTAAAAAATAATTCATTCTCACAGTCGTACCCTTACCTACATACTTCTTACTGCAGTTTTATTTTAATTTAACTTTTATATTTCAAATCGTTTACTATAAAAATAAAATTACACTAGGAACAAAATCACTAAAGTCGTCAGTTTTATGGAAGTTTTCATATACCGTGACGATAGACGATGTAGGTAAGTCAAATACAATAAATAGGTTGTACTAACACATTGGTCTACTTTGACGTAGTAAAATGAGTAGTAGAGACTGAACTAAGCGACCAACCGACAGAACGAGTGGCTGTCCGACAGACAATTTTGAACCGACCTTCTAAACAATTGTAGTTAATATCTGCTTCTAAACAGATTCTCGCAATATGAAATAATATTGTTACGACGGAACTAGGGCCAAACTTTAGCCCTAGATTTCTAGGCTTCCAGGCATCGCACGACTATAATCTTAAAACGCATAGATAGTCTTGACGTACTCCTTCGAATGAAATAACTTGCAACCGGATCGGAGAAAATTGTTTACCATCGAAAACATCGGAGGGTGGGCGCATCGTTTCATCTTGCCGCCCGAGTTCGTGACGTGTATATCGGCGAGACGGCCGCTGTCCGTGGAATTCCGGTTCGCGAAAGGTCGATGAACCCATTCTGGAATTTACGAGTAAAAACATAAGGCTCAAAAACCTCTATAAGATTCTAGTTATTACTCGAAAATGCTGGAAAGCGGCTGTTCCGATATAAATACGCGCTCGATGCGATCACAGGACAGTTCTAATTTGGACAGCGACACAGTGCGATATCACAAGCGATCTTCAAGGACTTTTGCGATCATACTGCGACTGTATAGTGATTCTACGTGCGATTATTTTGACTGGATTTTTGATACTGGACTTCGAGAACTTTCTGCGACTGGATTTTTGACGACTGATCTTCGAGAGCGTTTATAGACGTGTTTCTGGACTCTTCCACGATATAACATCGCGATTGTTCGACAGCTGCGCTTCAAGATCTTTCTGTGGCTGTGTTCTGATTTTGTGTACTCTCCTCTATTAATAAAGTGATTGTCCGTCACAACCGGCATTTTAATACCCCGCGCTCGTAACAATATCAACAACAATCAGTTGTTTTAATTAATTCAGAGGTGATGTAAAAAAAAGAAGTAAGAACAAAGAGTAAGGCTGAAGTATTTCAGCAATTCCATAAAAGTTAAATTAACAACTACAAAATAAAAAACTCTATAAAAAAAATTCGTAAATAAAAACTCCCCAAATGCGATACTTTATATTATGAGTGCCACATTTTTCCGTGTTCAAAAGAATTTAGTACCTAGATAATATTTTTATACTCATAAATCTGCTTCCAAGGGAATTAGAAATAAAGAAATATTAGCAAATTGTACTACACCTAAAATATTCGAAGGATATAAGGAAATTAGAAATGCTTTCGCATACGCATTTGTTTCGCACTGTTTGAAATCGTTATTGACATGGAAATGTAATTACAAATAACTTCTCAAGATTCAATTTGCGAGATTGGGAAGTACATACGTGACGTCAAAGCTGGATTACTTTATCCCATTCAAATGTTTCAGAAATTATACTTCGTGCTCTGAGAGTAATCAATTCAAATTGTAAATATTGTTTCCTAAATTACAGAACGTAGGGGCTATAAAGGGTTAGATGGTTATCAGTTGCTTTATGGTTAGGAGATATTTAATGGTAATAACTTTAATGTTTATTACATATTTAATCGGGGTGACGGACGCATGCTTAGTTTCAGAAGCGCTCTTTATATTAAAAAACACTAATGATTTATACATTTATAGGAGTATGCAATTGACGATTGAGTGCTTAAAGATGTGTAATAATTTAATAATATGGTTTTAAACATTGTTTTTTATCTAAATATGAAATGTTTTATACGATATTTTTAAATCGAATATTTATTTCACTTTTTTTTACATGTGGAAATCTTTATAAGAGCGTCCCGGCCACACACGAGGGTGGTAGCCGAGGTAAGGCGGACTTGTACCAGCTAAAAACCTCGAGATGACTATTTCTGCGAATTAGTGGGGACTGCAGTTCCTGTAATCAATTCGCCGCAGACAATTTAATTTAAGTTAATCTGACCTAGCCAGCAATCAATATTAATTTTTTGGCTCTATAGTGTATTAGTAAATTCTTTATAATAATAAAGGTCCATATTTATGGTAAAATATATCTCTTAATTATAAATTAATTTTACAAATATATTTAATTATATGAATATCCGTAAATTTTCCAAAAACTATAACTTTGCTATAAACGCTATAATATATAATTAATGTATTTTCTTGGCAAAATAACGAGTTAATGTTATCAGCTTCTCAGAGGCAAGTTTTGTACATAAAACTTTATACATAAGTGCATACTATCGTTAATGAAGGTGTATATATTATTACTCATTAAATTCATTATTAATTGTCTTTAAAAATCTCTCAATTTAATTAATATTCAATTAATAAAATAATTTCTAACTCTATACGTTTATTTTGTGGTGTATGTTATTTAAATTTTTTGCTCGACCCAATTAAATAAAAAATCCTCTGATGTAAGTTATTCTGTCTTTCAAGGTTATCATGCTGAACTTAACCATTACATATTTTAAGACCACAACTCATTGTAAATGTTGGAAATAAAAAAACACTTTATAAGAAGTAGTTCTTCCTATAATTTTGTTAATTGTGTCTGCAATTATTACATAAATGCATTTTTCCAGTTAATCTTTGCTAAATGCCCTGAGATAATATATGTAATATTTATATATATATATGTATAAATATTACACATATCTAAAAAACTTAAAAGTTCTAACTACGTGTGTAATTTTGCTTTTTTCAATATACATATACTTATATAGAGTTTTACATAAATTTTAAATATTTATGCTAAGTTAATATATACTTTTTACTGAAGTGTTACTGCTCGCCGGTTAAGGAAAATATCGTGAAGCTACCCGCTTTGCATTTAAAAGAAATGTCATGCGAAATTGCCTTGAAAACGGCGATCAGCTGCGAGAGTGAATACAACCACTAATCTCTCTCTGCTCACCTTTAAAGAAATATAGAGTGAAGATATATTAATAGATAAACGTTACGTGCGCTGCGTTATGTTACCATCATGGCGGACCTCTGTAATTGCCACAGAGTAGCTTTCTTTGAAAAATTAGACGTGACAGAGTTGGACGTTTGTAGAGTTCGCAAATTTGTATTCCAGACTCACAATAAAGTTCATTTAAATATAAATGTGACAAGACCTTTACCCAAGTAAACGCTGTTACTCCTATAAAGTTTGTCGTAATTTTTTATGACGATCCCGAAAATAACTTTGGACATTTAACAAGCTTTAACAACAAAATATAATGACGGTGTTGAAATTCCTAATTCCTTTGCAAATTTTAATGTCTTTTGCTTAGATAAACATTTAAGGTACTTTAATATCTAATTTCATAGGCAATGAGTACTGTAAACCAACAGAACAACAAGAAGCAATTTACTGTAGCAAAAAACATAAAAGAGTAGTAATTTTTTTTTCACTTGTGCAAAATCCTCATGGGACCGTCCGGGCAGCGCATTGGAGTATGGCAGCCAGCGTGTGTAGGACTTATACTGGCTAAAAATCTCAAGGTGACTACTTCTGCGCATTGGCGGGAACTAAGAGACATGTAATCAATTCTCCACAGCCGCGTCGCGACGCGTTTATCTGGAACTATCTCCGGAAAAGACCGCTTTCTTTGTTACTACGCGATGAATTTTGGTGGGACGTGTCACAACTCTCCACCGACTTCTCTGGAGTCGCTAACCGGCCGCTCAGGACTCCCATTCTAAGCGGCTACTACTCTGAAGGTATCAGTCAGCCAGTCGTGTATTTACCTGAGGCTGCGGCCCTGCCGGAAACCGAAATGCATTTCGTACAGATCGGGGCGAACGCGCTTCAGAAAGGTAACGTTCCTTTTTTTTATTAGGTTTCTCGGGGGAAAATCCTGCATAGGACCATCAGGGCCGCTTTGAGGGCAGCAACCCCGGTGTGTCTGACTCCTATTGACTAAAAACCCCCGGGGTGTCCCTCTAATCGCTCCACCAGAACCTGGGAAACCAAATTCATCCAGACGCCCGGAGAGAAAGTAACGTTCATACCTCAACCAGACATAAATGATTAATAATTTTCATTAAACACAAAATTTATAAAATGCGAAGAAAATTTTCCGACAAATATTATGACTAACAATTTGTTTTCATAAATCCCAAAAACATAATATATTTTTATAGTTAAATTTACTGTAACCATTATCTTCGATGAAGATGATAAAAGGTCAATATTGTCCAATTTCATAAATCCTGCTCAAATACAAAGACACTTTTAATCAGTAATGTCAATACCATGCAAACTTGTACGCCATTAGTATTTTAAAACATTTTAAAATGTGACGAGGATTTCTCAAACCGTCAGTATATTAAACTTACAGTATAATATATTAATAACTTGAGATAAAATCCTGTTAATTAAAACCGGTAGAGCTAAATACATAAAGGACTATTAATTATATATAATTATTTAGATTAATATTAATATTAATTAATATTAAAAAGAATTAATATTATTATAGAAAGAGAATAAAATATTTAATGAGAGGAATAAAGGCTATCGTGTTTTAGAATAATGGGGAAGTATGTGATACATAAACGATTTTAAATTAGGGTCAAACCACATTTTATCGTTTGGTATTCCTATTGCAAAACAAATAACTATAAAGTTAATCTGTACATTGAGCTAAACTCCGCTAGCTAACTCAAGCTAACTGCCAAATTTTAAATTACATATATATATTTTTGTTCTCAATTAAGAATTCGTTATATATGCCTACATAAAGCATAAATTATACACAGGTTGTTGTTGATATTTCATATTCCTAAAACGTATATGAAACATTTAAGAAGTATAAAATACAAACCGTGTTTAAAATTCTACAGGAGTATGTAATTATACAAATACCTACTATATAACTTTAGAAATTACATTCAGCAACTAAAGAGAATTCTGTTACTGGTTCAGTTTAAGGATGGAATTCCAAATAAGTTCAGCCCGGTAACAACTGAAGTTGAAGAGTTACAATGATATATATCAATGGGCGAAAATATTGACTCATTGTAATCTACACCTTTGGCAAAGAAATGAAATGATTTTTTTTTACACTGGCTCGACATACTGACTACAGAGTACCTGATGGTAAGTACAGTGTAGTCCAAATATGAAAGCGACTATCAAAGGATGAAAATCCATTGATAGTCTACATCGTCATGTCGGCCCACATATACCACGACTGAAGGTCTCTAGGTATATGAGCTACTGGATATGCACAAGCTGATCCCGAAACGCGACAAGCCGAAACTGGTCACTATGACGGGCTTTACACCCATGTACTATGGTCGCGATCCAGACGGGCACCGGCGCCCTAGCACCTCGCTGCTGCTCGCTTAGCACCACCCAGGAGTCACGTGTAGGGAAACTAGGGTAAAGCCTACGGACGCGAGCAACTTTGACTCCCAAAAAAATAAAAATACAGAAATACAGTGTAAACTCCATGTAACGTCACTCGATTTAACAACAAACTCCCTAAAGAGTCGATATCACTCGGCTTTGATTGGTTTAGCGTGTTTCCCATACAATGATACACTCTATATAGCATTACACCCACTCTCAATAACGACAGCAATTTGATAACATAAAGTACTTTTTAGGCTAAGATGAATTTTTAAGTTGCCAAAATTAGTAAAAACTGCACAGCTGTGTACGTTCTTTTGTCGGTTTATTATCCTAGGCCGTAATAAACTCGACTGTCAGCATTACACATACCGAACTTTCTAAGAAATTCGTTCTTTTTTTGACAAATTGGGATTGCTTGCACGTGTTGACTGTTGTTAGTAGGAGTCATGGATTATCTATACGTTATCATATTCTTAGTTACTCACAAACTTTCAAACTGTAAACATGGCAAATAAGAGTTTAAAACTTTTTTTTAATACAGATTTCTCTTCTTACCATTTAACGACAACTCTCTATAACGTCAAATTATGCACAGTCCCTTGAGGGTCGTTATATACGGTTTGCACTGTATATTAATAAATCATCTTTAAAGTACTGTGACTAACTCGACGAGTAATTTAATTTCTCTATCAGAAATTCCAAGAACGTAGTAATATTTCACAAATAAATCGTAATTTCTTATAATTTCGCAAGCATCTCTTGGTGACACTGGTAGAAAATTTTAATATTAACCAAAAAAAAATTAGCAAAACGTTATATTTCCAAAAATACAATAGCTATATAACTAGCTTGTAGTAGTTATAAAATTACCAATAATATTGCCAGAGTACTATACACAATAAAACATTATTAAGCATTTTTGCAAGATAAGCAATTCAATCTCCAACAAATGGCATCACATTTTTAACTATCAGACGAACTCCCAATGTTTTTAATACAAGCCTTTTAAAACAGTGACATTTGACAATTATTTACGTGTGCAAATAAAGACACTGGAAAGGGACGTAGCCGAAATCGATACAAAGTTAATTAGGTCCATCTATATTTGTGGTCGTACGCCGGGCCGTCCAACAGTAAAAGGGTTATTCTGTGAACTTTATATTGACTAACAATAAATATATCTCGGAAAGTCCATAAAGAATTTATGTAATACGAAGATATTGAAACTCATATTAAGCTAAAATTGTATAATATCCTAATAAATTAAAAGATATTTTAAATTATTGTATTGGCCATAGTTAATGTACGCCAAAATGAAGGTGCTAAACGTATTACAATATTATAGTTATGTCAAACTTATAAATAGCCAATTAATAACTTATTAGAAACTATATGAATAAAGCTAAGAACAACAAAAATTATGATATTATATATTATACTTTTAGTATTTCTGATTGATAGAGTGATCAATACGTAAGACTTATAAAAACCATAATCATAATAATTATCAAACCATAAAATACTATATTTTTTACACAGCAAAAAAAAACACAAAAATCCAATTATGAAAAAAAAATAACATTAACAGCGTTAATGAACTGATAAAACTATTTTAATATTAGGTCCTTACATATGAAATTGGCGTTTTGTATGGGAGGAACAAAAAGTCGAATATTTTTTAATATAATATATTTAATTAATCAAAGTATGAACCATTATTTTCTATGCACTTTTGCCATCTCATAGGTAGTTCATTGATCCCTTTACTAAAAAAACCAGTCGGACGGGAATCAATAAAATCTTTGAAGGCGATTTGGACTGCCCCATCGGAGTTGAATTTTTTCCCTTGCAAGAAGTTATCCAAATTTCGAAAAAAAATGGTAATCTGTTGGAGCAAGGTCCGGGGAGTACGGAGGATGTCTTAGACCTTCCAATTGAAGCTCTTCTAATTTAGTAGCCGTCTGTTGCGCAGTGTGTGGTCTAGCGTTGTCGTGAAGCAGCAGTGGCGTGGAGCGATTGACCAGCCTAGGTTGTTTAGCCGCTAGCTTTTCCATCATGGTTTGCAATTGCTGACAATAGACATCAGCCGTAATAGTCTGGCCAGATTTGAGAAAACTGTAATGAACCATACCGGCACTAGTCCACCAAACGCTTACAAGTAACTTTTTTGGGGTTAATTTTCGCTTGGGGCAGGATTTGGCTGGCTGGCCAGGATCCAACCATTGCGCTGAGCGCTTCCGATTATCGTAAAGAACCCATTTTTCATCACAGGTAATGATTCGGTTTAAAATACCTTCATTATTGTGCCGGTTTAGTAATGTAACGCAGCAGTCGACGCGCGTTTGCCGGTTTGCTTCAGTCAATTCGTGAGGTACCCACCTTTCAAGCTTTTTAATCTTCCCAATTTGCTTCAAGTGAATTAAAACAGTTTTATCACTAACATCGCAGCCTGCAGCTAACTCGGACGTGGTTTGCGATGGATCCGCTTCCACAATAGCCTTCAACTCTTCATTATCAACTTGAGTCTCAGGCCGTCAACGGGGCATGTTCTGCAGGTCGAAATTTCCAGAACGAAAACGTTGGAACCAAAAACGAACTGTGTTTTCTTTTGCAACACGACCGCCATACACTTCATTCACCCTTCGAGTTGTTTCCGCAGCACTAGTGCCACGGCGGAACTCGTACTCGTAAATAATGCGATATTTTAAGTTTTCCATTTTGTAAAATGAGTGACGCAAACAGAAAAAAACAGAAGAAAAAAACAAATGAATGACGATCATCGAAGCACAAATACATGAGTCTATAGCTGTACAAATTTGAATTTGGAATTCCTTACCAAAGAGGAGAAATTTGTGATTAAAGTGGCCAGTACGAAAAACGCCAATTTCATATGTAAGGACCTAATATTAATACATATTCAAAAAAAGTAACCATTAATAGCATGAACAGTAGGAAGAACTGGCAGGATATAGGAGTAAGTGGAGAGTCATAATTAACAGCAGACATGGTCTCCGAGTTTCAGACTCGTCGACTTAAACGACTGGATGTCAAGAGCGACGAGATTAAAACGCGAACATCAGTGGCATATAAATACAATTATGTTGACCGTGTTCTCAACTATCTCTATGGTGACAGATCTTTCATCAAAGAAATAGGGTACGTGAGTCACATGAGGGTACATGAACGTCGTCATCAACGGATTTGAGGCGGTTGCCGTAGCTGAAATCGACTGGATATAAAAATAAGTGCTTGAAAGGGTTTTATATATTAAGAAAATTTCAAAATTGAACCTAATTCAGGATAATTGGATGGAGGAATGTATGAAGACATTTTTCATATTTTAGGTTTACCAAAATAATCGCTTACATTTAAACCTTGTACGTAGACGGACCGGCAATCTAGAAAGGCCGATAATTACTGGGAAGACAGAGGGGAAATGATCGAAATGGAGCCCTATGCGGTCGTCGGTCCTGCACTGCAAACAGCTTGAACTTCACGTTGGAAACGCACTCTACAGGCGACAGAAGGAAACTAATGGAGACAGCTAATTCTAGAAGGAATTGGAGTTACGATCATCACCACTGATAGAACGCTGAGTAAAAGAGAGAAAATAATTTCTAATACCTAATTTTTTAATAAAATATTGTCTATAATTTTTTAAACATGGAATAGTCAGCAGAATTCAGAATTTTCTGTCGGCGTGTAAGAATAGCGCTTCTGCCTACGAATTCGAACATTTCACGACACGAATTAACCCGATTTCACGCTCAGCAGGCACGGTAACTGACGCGAACGCATCTCATGATTTACATTGAGTGCTAACGGATGAGCATACATACGTATGAGCATACATACGTATGTATGTATGGATACATGTATATGCCATACATACACACATTGCTATCTAGCACTGTGTCATTTCTACAACTAAGGATTCCTTTGATCAACCTCAGAATAGACTGCCTCTTTTACAGCTGTAACACGGGTTTGGACAGTGCTTATAAATTATTGAATTATTTTTTGGAAGTTTTGTATAGTCAAGATACTCGTATGTACTTAACTATTTTGTAATCTTTTTCTCTTGTTGTATTGCAGATCATTTTCATATTACGTTATATAGTCCATATTACGTAGAAATAAAACGTATACAAATTAAATGAATACTTAAAACCACAAAAATATTAAACAATAATTTAAAAAGCACTTATTGGACCTTACAAATAACAAAAACTATAATATGGGTGTGTTTGTCTACTTCCATAAACTGTTAATGCATCTACATGCGGACTAAACTCATAGCATACTCATTTTTTTTTTTTTTGGTATCCCGGGGGAAAATCCTACATTGGACCATCAGGGTCACTGTGAGGGCAGCGACCCTGGTGTGTCAGACTCCTACTGACTAAAAACCCCCGGGGTGTCCCTCTAATCACTCCACCCAGGCCTGGGAAACCAAATTCGTCCAGTCGCCCGGGGAGCGAACAGCCTTATTCAGGCTTCTTCTCTGGGAGGGATGGGAATAAAGAGCCCACGCCTCCAGTACCTCTTTCATAGGCAGCGCAAGACACTGCGCACCACCGCCCTCTCATCCGGGCAGCAAAGTCCCTCAAGTCTACTGCCCGACTATTGTTACCGGTGGATGTCACGCTCGCTCTGAGCAAACGCGTCCCTCCGGCGCCGGTGCCTTGGCCGCCGAATGGCCAGAGAAGATGTTCGCTCTCTGACCCTTTCGGCGGCTTCCTTCTGCTTCATAACTGCTTCGCAGAAGGCAACTACCTCTCTCCAAGCCTTTTCACTGCCGACCATGGCTTTCACCACCGCCGGCAGTGAAAGGTCGTCACCAATATTGCCCGTGAGGACATCACGTTCTTCAACCCAGGCTGGGCACACCTCAAGGGTGTGCTGCGCCGTATTCCTCTGGGCTCCCGCACTCGTGGCACGTAGCATACTCATAGCACAACTCATAGCAACTCCAACCTCATTGGATTTCATAATATTATTTTTGAAAAAGATGTATTCATATGTATAAACATAATATAATATTATTTATATTAATATACATATTAATATAAATTAATAAATAAAATATATATAAAACAACATGATAGTTTCATAAAAGCATTAAATTATTTTTTTAAATTAAAAAATAAATATATACTTACTCTATTGTCTTTCGAAACTTTTAAACATAGTCTATACTTACTGGTGTGTATAAATAGAAAGGTAAGTATTTATTTAGTAAAAATAGGAAGGAGTAATAAAATATGTTGAGCATGTTATATTAGTCATGTATTCTGTGTATATTCGAAATGGCCCTCTTATATCAAGTACAAGGATACGCTAAAACTATGTATACCCAAGAGCACTAAAGCGGAATGAGCTTTAGACCATTAACATTTCCTTATCTACGCTGTAAGCAACAATTGCTTATCCAACTATATATCGTCATTTATTTCTATGTATTAAATATTTCTTAAGTTACAATTAATACAATATTAATTACCCCTTCTATTTATTTCAACAAGCACACACCCTTATAATAAATGTAGGGGCAGGTTAATATAAAATAATTAATTTGTATATTTAACCAAAATATTTTAAAAAATATATACTTTAAATAAAACTTACAAATAATTCCCCATCAGCATAAGATTCCGTTTTTCAGAGCTATGATAATCTGAAATATTTCAAGAGAGCACTAAACAATATCCTTCTTGGCTGGTAGCACAATAACAACGCTCTTTATGATTTACTTGTCTACAGGTGAGGGTAACTACTTACCATCAGGTATGCCGTCAGCTAATTAACGGACAAAAATAAAAAAAATAATCTTCATTTGGGCACTGCATTTGGGCAGGTTTTGATTTACTTCAATAAAAATCTACAACTAGATCTGTTGTCAGCTTCCTAACTCTAATTTTTTACTCGGAGTGCTCTATTTAATTCCTACATAGATAAATTATAAAATATATTTATATTGAAATCTTAATAGTTGGAGAAATGCACTCTATTAAAATGTAATTCTTTGCTATTAATCGAGTTTTATCCACCATAAATGAAATGTATCACTAAACAAGAAATATGGCGAGCAATAATAGGATTTTTGTTGTAATTTCCCAATTTAGTATTGTCAAATGCCGTTGTTTCTATAACACAAATTCAGTCTATTACTGAAAACCGGGCGTAAGCTATTTGTCACCGGAAAAAAACTCGACCGGCCCACGACCCGCCCGTCTGTCCGCCACGGACCTACATCAAAACCTTGTTGACTGACAGAACGTATTTATAACACAGTCTTCAGCCAGAGAAAAGTTTTCACGTTTTAAGAGCAATCCTTTCACTCCATCCCACACTTTACGTCTATCATCCTGTTAAGGGAACTGGATATTCAAATTTCATGATTCGCTTCCTTATACATGTTTAAATCATTCCTTTTTATACAAGGCACGCTTATTTCCGCATCAATCAGTGTCACAATTTTGCTACTTCTTGAAAATGCTAATATTCAAATACAAAATCTTGTTCTTCAAGTACAATCAGAAGTAATTATGATACCGGCATTTTATATTTTTCAGTGTCTCTGTAGATTATTTTAAAGGCAAATTCTATATATTTTTGTAAGATTTAATGACATACTACTTCTAAAAATTTATAAATGTTAATAAAACGAATCTCTAGTACTTTGAGGGTTATATTAAGAGTTTTATGTTAAATATGTTAAAAGTATTAACTTTTAAATATAATCCTTCTATTTCATTATAAGGCTTTGTGTTAGTTAACGTATAGACACGAGATAACTTTAGAAGCTTGCTTCCGGTTAACTATAACAAGATGTTTCAGCTTTGTTGTTATAACAGAAATTTCTTCAAAGATATCGGTTGGCTGTGCTCGATGTGATTTTATATACTTCGAAGCTATCTCAAGTAACCCTCTTACTAGTTCACTTATTACCTATACTTAAGTAACTTTATTATTTTTCTACAGTAGTAGAACAAACAATAATTCTTTTATTGTTTTTATCTACTAGCTCAACAGCTATTCATGTAGTTTACTTACACTTCGATTTTCGATATGCTTCTGTGATCAAATTTTATATCATCTACATACTCTTATATATAGGCTTAGTTACTCTGACATAACTGATATCAAAATCCCTATTATTGCTTTAAATTGAAAATATTAAACTGTATGGAGAGCCAAACATATGCATGAAAATCATAAAAACAGCTATTCTGAATATAAGTATCAAATAAAAGTAAATCAATTTTTTAACATAATATTGTACTCGTACCAGGATTAAATAACAATATATATATATATGAATAGTCCTTATCTAACCTGCTCTGTTAATGTTTCATTTATTTTATATTATAAATCCATGTTTATATATATAATACAATTAACCTTTCTACCATCAATTAATTACGATGTTAAAGTGTTGACCCATACAAAGTTGGCAGGTAGAGCATACATATTTTTAATTAAAATTATGTTTGCTTATATTACGTAGACGTTCATTCACTAGCTATCTTTTAATATATTTTTGGAGTGTCTGCTCATATCATGCTTTAATTAAAATCACAAAAAGCTTTCTTGAAAAACTTAAGATTGTAAAGTAGGAAAGAGTTTTGAATATTTTACAGGAAATATTTTTTTTATTATATATATTTTTTCTAATATTGTTTCTATTAAAATTTCGTTGTTGTGGAGTTCTTGGTTTAAATAAGACAAAAGAAAGTCAACTCTTTTTATATCTGTACTCTTTGTTCCTTAATCTCATATGATAGAAAATGATGATGAGACAGATGACGGAGCGCACTCTCTCAAATTATATCGTTTCACTCGTGGTTTGGAAATTCCAATGTCGTAAGTTGCTGAAAAACAAACAAAGGAAACAAATTTCACTCCTTGGCGGTTTGCCACTAAAAAGAGGAGGCGAATCGCTTCGTACGAACAGTTGGAATATCAACCATATAAATGTACAATCCCGCACGGTGTTTTGTCAAATTATGATAAAAACAAGAAGGTAGAATTAAGTTGTGCAACTCAACCGCACGTTCTCTAGAAAACCGAAAGTTGGTCACTTTTCATCGGTGTTATAAACGGAGGATTTGGTGATATATGTATAATATAGTAATTGAAGGCTTTTTAAAATTCTCATGTGTGAATTATAATGAATTTTCAATCATTTTAAGTGTAGTGTGTGTAGTGTAGTGTAGTGTGTGTGTAGTGTAGTAGTGTGTGTGTGTATTCATATTTTTGAACTTTGAAGTGAGTTTACTGCACCTGATATCAAGAATAGCGCAGTCTAAAGACCCTCTGCAACTATCAGAAAACACCAAATTATTCATCGATAGCCGCCATGATCATGCGAGTTTGGTCAAAAGCCTCTCCATACTTTTAAACGACACAATATCATAAATAACAATTTGCAGACAGGAAACACACTAGCTGGTAAATAATTCCACAGCCTGATCACACGACAGAGATTAAAATTGGAAAACATTTAAAGAAATAGTTGTATACATATTACACAAAAGATAAAAACGTAGGTTCTACATAAATATTCACATCAATCATCTAAATAAATATCTTTCTGATAGAGGTAGTGACCCAAAAATCTTTGTAATGTTAGTCACGTACGGAAATCCAAGCAATTTTTGTCGTCTGAGCATTTACATTTAAGTTACTCTGTGTGTTGAAATGAAATGCAAAAACAAAATTATGAAATATTCTTCAAGCTAACTAAAAAACAAGGGCTTTGTGTTTTTTAATCTTCAAAACTCTCAATGTCTA
This sequence comes from Automeris io, assembly GCA_036320925.1. Taxonomy (NCBI): domain Eukaryota; kingdom Metazoa; phylum Arthropoda; class Insecta; order Lepidoptera; family Saturniidae; genus Automeris; species Automeris io. The sequence goes on along the minus strand of JAUDJH010000021.1, from coordinate 4,596,507 downwards.
TTGATCTTGAGTTGAATATTCTGGGCGGGCTCAGACCAATATTTTTTACAGTCCAATTCGCATCTACCTTTTGTCTTCGTGACTAGACTTTTAAAGAATCTTATACGTTTTTTTATAATCGTGGGATAAAATGTACAAACCGATCGAATTATAACTTTGGATATAAAATATGATATTCTCTGGAAAGGGCTTTATTCCATCTACGAACTATGATAATTTGTACGACATCAACATTACTATTTGTTACTGTATGCTTTATAATTTATTTACAATAACTTATTTTATTTGAAATTATTATACATATATATATTAAACTAATACTATATATTTTTAGAAACTCGACTTAAATTGCTTAATAGCGAGCGTGTATCTTAATTAAAGATTTATTTTCTTTTTCATTCTGGCTTAACAAAAAGACTAAAACAGATAGAAATAGAAGATATAACAGATAGAAAGTACACTGTAGTTCAAAAACAGCAATTACTATCAAGGGACAAGATATAATTGACAATAGGTGTCGCTACGTCGACCATAAAACATCACAACAAAAGGTCTCTTGGATATGCAAACAACTTTAACGTCCTTTAACAACCTTAGTCGTAGAACGAAGCTACTCACTATGACAATCTTTGCACTGTGGTAACGTTCCAGCTCGCCTCAAGATATTTTTATAAATAGTTAAATTCTAATGATTGAATTTTTGATCTTAACTATGAAGTTACCACATGTAAAACTTTGAGAAACATAATGATAATACTTACATTAAAAAAACGTCTTGACAGTGCAATCACCATTTAATAAAATTGAATTGTTAAACAAATTTTAATCATTTTTAACACCTACAACATTGTTACGAAAAAATATCTACAGTACTTTAATCTCAACCAATAGCAAATGTAACCTGTAAAATTCCCTAAGATACATAAGGGACTCATTAAGAAGACAATTCAATTTTAACAAGCCCTTCTAAGCGCCAACTTACATTACCAAGTCACATTGCGTCGTTTTCCGTGAATGTTCATTGTGCTAGGGAAATCCTTCAAAAGAATGCTTATTATGGGAGAAAATGACGAGAGGAAAATAATTCAGAGATTTTTCCGGCATTGTCCCATTGTAGACGCGCATTGACCAATGCCTCTTCGACCTCTAAGTTACAGACTACTGCTTAGGTATTCTTATTGCTTGATATTGTAATGCAAGTTTTTCTTCGTTCCGTACTAGCTTGGAATATATTAACATACTCTACTACAACAAAATGATATTCTAATAATGTATTATAAATGCTTCTAGTAATTATAAATAGATTATTCAAAAGCAAAGTTTAACAAAAATGTAGTATATTTGTTATATAAACAAGAAATGTGTCGTACTATATAGTACTACATCGTTATAAAATGAACTGTCATGCGTAAGTGCCCTGAGAACGACGATTATCTGCGCTACATGTCACGTTGGGCACGATATATAAGCGCAAAGTCGATACAGCCATTTAAGTATATCTGCACACGACGAAAAAAATACTGCAAGACGATTTGTTATTATTTTACATCGTGATGTTTATGAAAAATAAAGTGCTTTAGCAACAAGTTGAAATTGATGTCACAATAAATAATTAACATTAATAAACTAGTCAAATTTTATATTGAAACTTTTTGATTTAAGACCATCAATTTTAAAACGCCATCAATCAGCTAAAATTCAATAATATGATAATGACAGTGTAATAAACGGATCATAATATATTTTTCAAACTATTTTATTATTGTTTTCGCTTTTCATATACTTCTTAAAGCATCTTTTTCCATAAGAAAATGAATTAGTCATTATTGGATAACGTTCAAATAACAGATTATTTGTCTCCCATACTGTGGATTCTATTTAGTTAACACTCTCATAATAAAGATGTCATGATTATCATAAAAATGATACCCCAAAGTCGGTGTAAGGAAAACCCTAACAATAGTTCAGAGGGTCTCATAAAAAAATCAATAACGTTTTATGGCGGGCTCATTTCCCGTCTCAGATCATCTAACAAAACAACGCACTAAATACGCTTAAATGCTTTGCATCACTTCTGAAACAACCTCAAGTATATCTTTGCGTGAATATCCGATTTAGTCGAGCTATAAACTGACAATAAAAGTCACAGTTGATGACGTAATCTTATTTTTGGCAGGGAACATTGTTCTGCAGACATGGTAATGGGATCAAACAAGAAGTAATATGCAGTTATATTCAATGAACTGGCTCTAAATAACGGTAAGGTGGGAAACATTTTCAGATATGTATTAAATAACACAGATATTAATAAATTTATGTTACTATTCGAGACAATACACGGCAATCAACGAGTTTTAGGACAAATAAATTAAGTAACGTAAATATTTTAAAAATATGTATAAAATAGAATTTTCTATTATACATATATTTATGAAAAGTAATTTACTTAAATTTATGCTAAAAACAAAGCCATTGTCAACATTGTAACAGTAAACGATTTCTTTCAAGTAGCTATTTGGTTACAAACGCAAAATCTTGGAAATATTAGGTCCTTACATATGAAATTGGCGTTTTGTATGGGAGGAACAAAAAGTCGAATATTTTTTAATATAATATACAAGGTGTCTCAAAAGTAAGTTCACATTTGCTTATCTTATTACGCGAAAGCAACTATTCTGAGGGGCGCGGGGGGTATGTCAGTCGGTAGTCTGGCTCTTGGGAATTTAGTCGCTATGGAGCGTTTCTCTGGTGCGGACCGTGCGTTGTGCGTACGTGAGTTTTACAAAAACGGTAATTCGGCGACTGTAGCGCGTAGAAAATTCTGCAGTATTCGACATATTCGTCACTTAAATGATGCGCCTAGCACTCGACTCATTGCAAAATGGGTCGAGAAGTTTGAAGAGACTGGGTCAACTCTGGAGAAACCAAAATCTGGGCGGCCAAGAACATCAAGAACAGCCGAAAACGTGGACAGTGTTACTCAGTCTATTCGAGATGATCCAAACCTCTCGATTCGGAAGCGTGCTGTTGCTTTAAATGTGCACAGATCTTCATTATGCCGCATTTTACACAAAGATTTAAAGCTGCACCCGTACAAAATTCAGTTAGTGCAAGAACTGAAGCCTCAAGATGCTGGTCAGAGGCTTGCCTTTGTAAATCAGATGATTGAGCGCTTTCCAATGTTCACCAACATCTTGTTTTCCGACGAAGCCCATTTTCACCTGAATGGGCATGTAAACAAGCAAAATTGTCGTTACTGGAGTGCAACCAACCCAAAACAAAAACATCAGAAACCGCTACATTCACCCAAAGTCACCGTATGGGCAGCGATGTCGGCGCGAGGGATTATCGGCCCTTACTTTTTTGAAGATGGAAGGGGACGCACACTCACAGTGAATTCAGAGCGTTATGTGGAGATGTTAGACGAGTTTTTCGTACCCCAACTGCAAAACTTTCCTGGTTACAACCAAAGAACATGGTTCCAGCAGGATGGAGCAACTTCACACACGGCCAACAGATCTCTGCCTCGAGTTCGAGAATTTTTTCCGAACAAATTAATCTCCAGGCGAGGTGACATAAATTGGCCTCCACGGAGTCCCGATTTAACGCCTATGGATTTTTTCCTGTGGGGTTATGTCAAATCAAAAGTTTACGCTAATAAACCGACTTCCCTGGCACAATTAAAAGAAAATATCCGTCATGAAATGGCAGCCATCACGGAGACTACCTGCCGAGCTGTCATAGGCAATTTTAGTGCCCGACTAAATGAATGCCGAGAGCGCAGCGGTTTACATCTGGACGATGTTATTTTTAAAAAATAAATTCCCAAACAGTGTACTTCAATATAAAATAAACATTTTTTCAATAAAGCTAAGACTTTTCTTTTAAAAAAAGATTTAAATGTGAACTTTCTTTTGAGACACCTTGTATTTAATTAATCAAAGTATGAACCATTATTTTCTATGCACCTTTGCCATCTCATAGGTAGTTCATTGATCACTTTACTAAAAAAACCAGTCGGACGGGAATCAATAAAATCTTTGAAGACGATTTGGACTGCCCCATCGGAGTTGAATTTTTTCCCTTGCAAGAAGTTATCCAAATTTCGAAAAAAATGGTAATCTGTTGGAGCAAGGTCCGGGGAGTACGGAGGATGTCTTAGACTTTCCAATTGAAGCTCTTCTAATTTAGTAGCCGTCTGTTGCGCAGTGTGTGGTCTAGCGTTGTCGTGAAGCAGCAGTGGCGTGGAGCGATTGACCAGCCTAGGTTGTTTAGCCGCTAGCTTTTCCATCATGGTTTGCAATTGCTGACAATAGACATCAGCCGTAATAGTCTGGCCAGATTTGAGAAAACTGTAATGAACAATACCGGCACTAGTCCACCAAACGCTTACAAGTAACTTTTTTGGGGTTAATTTTCGCTTGGGGCAGGATTTGGCTGGCTGGCCAGGATCCAACCATTGCGCTGAGCGATTCCGATTATCGTAAAGAACCCATTTTTCATCACAGGTAATGATTCGGTTTAAAATACCTTCATTATTGTGCCGGTTTAGTAATGTAACGCAGCAGTCGACGCGCGTTTGCCGGTTTGCTTCAGTCAATTCGTGAGGTACCCACCTTTCAAGCTTTTTAATCTTCCCAATTTGCTTCAAGTGAATTAAAACAGTTTTATCACTAACATCGCAGCCTGCAGCTAACTCGGACGTGGTTTGCGATGGATCCGCTTCCACAATAGCCTTCAACTCTTCATTATCAACTTGAGTCTCAGGCCGTTTACGGGGCTTGTTCTGCAGGTCGAAATTTCCAGAACGAAAACGTTGGAACCAAAAACGAACTGTGTTTTCTTTTGCAACACGACCGCCATACACATCATTCACCCTTCGAGTTGTTTCCGCAGCACTAGTGCCACGGCGGAACTCGTACTCGTAAATAATGGGATATTTTAAGTTTTCCATTTTGTAAAATGAGTGACGCAAACAAAAAAAAACAGAAAAAAAAACAAATGAATGACGATCATCGAAGCACAAATACATGAGTCTATAGCTGTACAAATTTGAATTTGTAATTCCTTACCAAAGAGGAGAAATTTGTGATTAAAGTGGCCAGTACGAAAAACGCCAATTTCATATGTAAGGACCTAATATTTAATCTTCAACGGTGATTTTCAAATATTTACTGTTTTTAATTTATACCTCATTTCATATAATCGTGTAAAGTAAACGTATAAAAACGGCGTGATTTGTGACAATATATTTCAATTAGATCACACATTAAACTTTATTAACAAAACTACATATCTTGTCTAGAAAGCTAAAATTGTAATAATTTCTCTCTTTCTTTGCCGTGCCGTTAGGCTTTGGAATGGTCTTCCGGCGAGCGTATTCCCACAATCTTATCATATAGAGTCCTTTAAAAGTGGCATGAATCTGTGTTGGCTGGCATAACCAGTGCGACTAACGATGGGTTTTTCTTAACCAGTTAACTGTGACTGACGAGTATACTCGTCATGCGTATAAATCAGCTACCATTAGCTACTTAAAATTCCATTAAAAAAAAAAACATATTCTCAAATATCAAGTTGTTTTGAATATTTTGAAGATTTTGATTTTTTATTCCAGCAATAAAATAAACATATTGAAAATATAAGCAGATTGAGTATGTACTGGTTGAAAAATTTACTAGTTCGAATAATTAATTTATTTATAATATTTATTTTGTTAGATCACAAAGGAATCACGTTACTGGTTTTCGATTTGCAATGTCCCATTGTGTATAATCCCCCGGTTTCGCTGAATATCACTCTACAGCAAGAATTTGAATTCTTACTTTTATATGTATAATATTGAATTGAATTTATTGCGCTTTAAGTTTAATATGTATTTAATAAATGCTTATGTCAACTGAAGAAGTAAATATTAGTGGTAAAATACATCCATCTTTTTCATCCAATATCTTACCAGCGCAACTTACTCTTTGATTGTCGAATATACTCGTAACGGCTCGATACTGGCGACACAAAACTGTGCGCTTTTTCAAATGAGGGCGCCACAGTCAACTTTAACTGTTGAGAGTCGTTGTCGTTTTTTTGGACTGCACCATGCTTACCATCGGGCGTAGTGTGCAGACCAGAGTCAGAATAAAATAAAAAAACAAGCACACTATATCTTTTCACATAAATCATTAACAAAAATACAAGAAAACAATAGACATGTTTATTATAAAATACACATTTTATAACAACAACAAAGTGTCGAGATGAAACCGGAAGCGTATCACATTACTTCGCATTGCAGGGTCTAGTTATAAACACGATATACCTAACGTGACCATACGTCCCGATTTGGGCGGGACAGTCCTGCTTTTAGGCAGTTTACTCCGGTTTCCCCAGTGAGGCTGACATTGTCCCGCTTTTGCAAACAGACTAAACGATAATTAAAATATGTTTATCCCGCTCGAAATGTGTGACACGGCGCTCCGCACGGGAAGGTAGATTATGAGACAGATGAAGATAATTATAAATAAATCATGTATTGAGTTCTTCACTTATCTAAAACAAGACCCTATATTTTAAAATAAATTTGTTCAGCCAACAAATACAAAAATACGACATAAAAATCATGCCATTACTGGGGCTGTAAGTCGTGCCTACCTAACTATTTTATGTTCAGTGCTTTGATTATTTTGTGTTAATCTATATTCCATAGTAAAAAACTTGTATAACACTTTTTATATACATAATTCCACAGATGTCCCGCTCTAGTAAAATAAAATATGGTCACGTTAGATATACACTGCTCTCATAGTTACTTATATATCATTAGTATAGTTCAGACCCACCGCAAGCCTTAAATTGTGTATGGGTCCTTTATAATGTTAGAAACAACATATTATACGCGCGATAGCCCTAAATTATATGTCGGTTGGTAAATATGTGCACGTTTTAACGCGTGACAGGCCTTTCATTCAACATATGAATATATTTGAATAATTCGCACGGGTTTGTTCAAAGCGCTTTTGTATATCGTTCATGTAACGAGCAAATGTAACGAGGAAGAAGGTATATTGTATTGAAAGGTAGGTTAGTTTTTATCTTGTAGAAGGTGGTTCGTAGATGGTTTCCTCATCCGACTACCGGAAATTTGTCGCTGAAGGAAAGCTATTGAAACATGCTCAAGTATATTACTTGTTCATCATAAGTTACGAGTACACTTGAGAAATATGCTGTAACATTGGCATTTTTGAAGGAGCAAATATAATTAATATGAACTGACGTTTACATAAATATGTACAGATAATATTACTTCTACCTACACGTTTTTGAGTTTGATCCATTTTTAATTATCAATAATAAAATTTTATAATATATTAAATATCGAGCGAGTCCAGAAAAATATCATAAGCGACAATATGCATTTTTAAAGGTTTTGTTTATTCCTTTTAAATAAATTATGATATGTGTGTGTTTTTTTTATGAAAACAAATTTATAAAACTATTGATTCATTAGTTTAGTAGCTAGTAACCACTTAAAATTAATTATTTAGCATTGTAATTACGATGCTAATACCATTTTCATGATTTTTCACTTACGAAGTTTTTCCGAAACACGATCGATATTGTAAAAAATGAAAGAACGTGGAACTATATTAAATCCACTATATTTCTATTGTCAGAATACTGTACCTAAGTCTATATACTAGCTAATTATAAATATCGTAATATATTCAAGGTAATATAAGTCGATTTTGAAACTGAATAAACATGGACACAAAAAAAGAAAATCCAATTTAATTGCATGGCTTAGAAAATTAAAACATCCATATATATAAATATGACGTAGAAATTAATTACGTCTTCATCTTATATCTTAGGCTATCAAACTGCTTCAGACATACATAAACTTGTCCTAAACTTCAACCAGATCGTGCAACTATTTTGATACAAACAATGTAGGAACCGGACCGACGAAGTTACCTAAATCTGTACATCTTTATTGTTAGCCGCTTGCCAGAGTGTTATAAGTAAATAGCAATTAATCTATTAGGTGATTAAGTAATCATTATTTCATTGCATATTTTATTGATACCTCTTCCAGCATCATAGAGGAAAATTATTAAATAATTTTCAATTTCAATTTGTAAACAATATATATTTTTCCTAAATTATGAGGATTTCACTGAACTACACGGTTTATTTATATAAATCATTACACAAATACTAGTTAAATATTTACTTTTTTTACCAGGTGAAAAATCCATTGTAGACCGTCAGGGGACGGTGAGGGCCGCCCCCGGTGTGTCTGACTCTCTCTAATTAAAAAACTCCTGGGTACTCCTTCATCCGCATGGACGCCGGCCATGGGTGCGAGGTCGCAATCTGCCACGACACTTAAATATTTACTTAGAACAGAATTAAAATTAAATTTAAAAAGAAATTCATTAATATTAAAGAAGCACGATAAAATGACGTTTTATTTTTATTTAAACTACTAGCTGTCCCGGCAGACCTTGTTCTACCCTATTTCTCTAAAACAAAGTCACATTGTTTTTTTAATGTTAATAGCTTCCCCGTCAGATTTTATTCTGCGAAAACCTATTGGCCTGTCGGCTGTTTTTTGAAAATTGTTTGAAGGAGCCTGGTCTTAATGCTATATGTTTAAAAATTTACAAATATTGACATTAATATTTATACGTCACTCAATAATTGTTTTGCCTTCCCGGAACCCGTCCACTAACGTTTAAACTTTATGGTATGGTGTTAAAGTTCAAATTGACTTTTAAATATTATTACGAATTTTTTGTATGAGACACAGAAAAGTTTTATTTTTAGACAGTTGTAGGGAATTTTTTTAATTTTTCTCTCTGTAATAACCTTCCTCGGACTTCATCAAACACAACAAAAAAGAAATCAGCCAAATCGGTTCAGCCGTCTCGAGTTTCGCGCTTATCAAGACATTTTGCGATTCATTTTTATATTATAGATAACACATTTTTTATTACAAATATAAATAAGATACTAAATTTAGTGTTGGGGCTGATATGATTAAATTAAAAGCCCCTAATAAAAAAAAATTAGTGTCAAATTATTCATCCCTGAGTAAGATATATAGGTGCCTAAGCCATTTCGCTGGAGCTGGAAATTAAACACTTGACCTGCCTGCCAGTTCTAGTCGGCCATTACACTAACGAGAGAAAATGCCTGCATTTTTTTCTGTTCACAAGGTACTGAGATTATAAATCTTATTACATCTATTAAATGATTCTACAATCATGATAACCTTACTGACAATCGATCTTAAGGCTAATACAGTAATTATATTTTAGTTTATGTTTACAAAATATATGAATATTTTCCTAAAACTATATAAATTATTTTTTGTCGTACTTTGATAAACAAATTAGATACCCAACGTTCTCTATTGTAAACGTCTGTCACAAACTAGATATTCATTAAAAATATATTGTGTGTGTGGTTATAATTATTTTATTTGGCCTCCGTAGGCAGGTAACTTTTGATCGACCTCGATTTTTAGTCCCACACATAGTCCTACAATATAATATGTATTTTTACATCTCTTGCGCTCTGTTTGTTTTACTAAATATTAAGATCTTTACCTTATTTTTATTCATCCTTACTCGACACAGTGATCGCACTACGCCTGACGGTAAGCATGGAGCAGTCCAAAAAACGCCAACGACAGTTAATAAAAACCCATCGATAGTCGAAGCGATTGTGCCAGCCTGCACAAATATCTCTTCACGCTACCCCATATCCATAAGGATCCCATATCATGGTACGGTGGGAACACGCTCGCCGGAAGACCAATCCACAGTCCAAACTTATTTCAAGTCCTTACAAAATTAATAATTAAATTATACGATACTAAAGACATCTCGACCATTAAAATTAAAACAATAATATTTTTAACAATGAAATGTACATTCAGAAGAAATTTCCTGTGTTTTTTAGTAAAAAAAAAGGAAATAACAGTTTTGTTGTTTCTCGGAGCATACAATTCTTCTAGTTTCATTTACAAGATGGAATGAATCGCCCAATTCTCGAATTTCTCGCTCTCGGTGTAATCTTGTTTTGCGTTGACTCGTTAAACACGTTGCACTATTCTAAATTGCATCCTATAATGTTTGTTTTTTAACTAAAACATCTTTTGTATTCCTAGATTAAGCAAAGCAATGTACGAACATTTATCCTAGAAAATCTGATTTTATCACCATAATCATTGGGATAGGTGTAACTACATTTTGAAACTATTACTTATATTTATTTAGTTATTATGAGAAAATAATATATAGCAGAGCAAGAAATAAATTTATGATAATAGAACTGACAATAATACCCTTAAATTGGGTTTTATTATAAAAATAAAATTATCTGTAAAAATTGTTCATAACTTTTGACATGTTATATTGATGACATACAATACGAATTTTGTAGAAAATGGTTTCAATTGCCTTAATAAGAGAAATTAAATATAATTGAAATCGAGACTAATGATTGATTTTGGGCAAACCAATTACATTAATCTTGAAAAAGAAATCATTTTAATTTCAACAATGCCTTATTATCAATAAATTATAATATTGAGATTACCGATAAAACTCTTCCAGACTGATTATATTATTTCGTCAAAGAATTTTATTTGAAAAAATATTCCCTATTTTCCTAATATTTAAGGCTTGAGAACGGTTAAAGATTACTAGCGTAATTATGTGAAGGTAAAAGCCAGTACTTAATGTACAAAACCGCAGACATGATCTTGTCTACACTTGGCCTACATAAGGTTAAATGAGTCATTAGTAAATCGACACTCAGAACCTGAACTTTAACTTTTAATCTCATTGTGTGATCTCATTAAAGGCGTTTCACGACTTTTCGCTTTGAGAGAACGATTTCTTTTATTAAAGGCTTTTTTTTATTTCGGCCTTTCACACCGCACCCATTGTTTTGGTCGTAATTCTTTTGTATATGCACGGAATAAATATTGTAGGTTTCCTGTTTTTTAGGGAAATCTTTTCTTTTCACCAGAAGATATAAATCATATCCGAGCCAAAATAAAAATTCAGTTCACCTTAAAATAATTCATATTTATACATCGTGGAAACTAAGCAAAAAAATTAATCCTATGATATATAAAGCTACTCAGATAGTAATGGGTATGTAATTTACACGTTTTAAGTATATAGCTACGTAAGTAAATTTTAGGTTACAATTTTTTTTTCTACAAGATATTTGTTAATGGATGGAACAGACCTTCACATCTTTACCGGGCTTGGTTAGGCGAGCACGGAAGGTGCTCAGCCAGCGATTTATGGGTTGGGTGGCAACGTAAGTGCTCAAAAAAAGTTATGATTCACAAGTGAACGCTTCAATCACACCTGGTGGAAGGTGAAGATGAGCGGATAAAGAATCGCGTCCGCCCAACAAATGCCTATTCACTCTTCTCTTAAAGATTTCCAGGTCATAAGATCGCGGAAATATGGTCGCTGGAAGCTTATTCCACTCATTAGCTGTTCGCATGATGTATGTAGAAGTGAATCTTTTCGTGCGGATATAAGGAACATTCACCACATACGGATACTATCCGACACGGTGTCTAGTGGCTTTATGATGAAATGGGGCTGGCGGAATCAGATAATGCATTTCCTGAGAACAGACTCCACTGTGCAACCGGTAAAAGACTGCGAGGCAGGCGACTCTACGTCGATGCTCCATGTTCTGCATTTATTCGCTGTCAAAGAGTCATCGTCAACAAGTCCACGAGCTTTACGGTCAATCGGGTCCACAGCCACCAACTGGTATATAGCAAACCCGTCCCAAATGTGACAAAAGTATTCGACACCTTTTTTTTTGTTAACCCGGTGGAAATCCCTACGGACCGTCAGGGGGAAGTAGTGAGGGCCACTTCCCCCGGTGTGTCGGACCTGCCCCGACTAAAACCACCGGGGTGCCAGCACTGCCTCTCCTCACCTTCGCCGAGCCTTGGAATCCGGATACTTCCAAGGAATACTCGACACCTGACCGCATCTACGCCTGATACGATTTTAGAAGTCGCGATGGTGAGAAGTTCCGCCCGGCCTTAAAAAGTACACCTAATTTTTTAGCAGCTGTTTTCGCTCTAAACTCAACCGATCGCCCAAAGCTCAGATCAGCTGTCAACTCTATACCGAGGAGTTCGAGACCATCAGTGACCGGCAAGGAAGCACCCCGGAAGGTGGGACGGAGGTGGAGGGTTAAATTTTGACCTTTGAAAGGAGGAAAAATTACTGAATTATTTCTCTTATCAAATAAAAAATCTATACTAGCTAAAGTATAGTAATAGTTTTTGTGTTAGCCTTGAATATTATTTACCTTTCAAAAAAAAAAAAAATTCTATTAATTAGCTAACGAATCGATCAATGTATTTATGTACTAAAGATTTTATTGAAATATATTCAAATTTATACGCATAAATCAGCTCCTATATTTACCAAATAATACATCTAAGATCTGAAATAAAACATGTTAAAATTTGCTAAGAACATATACGTGAATCTGTATGTATACGTAAACATTAGTTTACACTTTTAGTCTACACTGTAAGTAATGCCTTTTGGCTTGTTTCTCGTCAGTATAATGAGACCAATTCAACCAAAATTCAGTAAGTCTAACCAATATTTCAACAGACGTAAATTAGTGAGCCTCCCTCAGTTTTACGCTTGACTAATTTAATTTCACTTCTCGTTCATAGACATTATAGAAGTATATACTATATTTTATATACTATATTCTATATATATTAGCGATATAACCTGAATATGGCGATTTTATGTAAAATTATCCGATCTGAATCTGTGAGAGAGGCGTTTGTGAGTGCCTTTGGTCTGAACAGACTTGACATCGGGATGTTTAACAAAATCTTAACAGAACTATTATCTGATGAGGCGTCTGGCTTTTTCAGATCAATGGCACCATATGTAATATGTTAGGTATTTTTGTAATAGGGTACGATGGGGCTGACATACGTACACACGTAAAAGTCCCTTAAATAAATAGAAAAAAAAAATGTTAAATGTAAAATTATTAAAACAATAATGCCAAATAACAAACCTGAAAAGCTAAATTTCATACTTATATGAAAATGATTGGAAGTTTTATTCAGCAAAATATTATGGTTATAATTGTACATTACTTATATTAGTTACATAAATAAATATATTGTCATACTATAATATATTACTTGTTAAATAATATATGTCTTTTGTTGGAACCGGCGATAAATTGAGTTACTACTACACTGGAATGATATTACTACGTTCTATTATCCAAAGAGTTTCCAAATGGACACAAAAAGCCTTGGCCTGTCTCATGTAACACCAACCAAGGTCACCGGTGTAAATTGGAGGCGAGCGAAACGAACCTACAGAAATATATTATCATAAGTAACTTTATAGTTCAGGAACTTTAGATGTTAACAGTTGTTCCACGTTATAAAAATCTATATACTGTCGTTTTTCTTAGATATATGAGTATGAAAAAAAATCTAGTTATTTCACTTTTTTAGTGATGTTACATGGTCCCACGGTGAAGACAGTGGTGACAATACGCGACCAACTATATTCATTCGCATGTAAATGATAGTTGAACTGACGGGCTTATTTGCTCTGCTCGCTCTCATCCTTGACGAGCCTGTGAAATGGCTGACCACTGTCGGCTCGTCGAGATTTATAGACACTACTATGACTTTGCTCAAATAATAAAAGTTATATTATTTAATCAGTGTCAAAGTAGGTTTTCTCTAGAAATACAAAAAGGTAACCTTCTTCCTTCACTTTTATGTCGTACAGTGTGTAAAAAAATAACGAGAAGGACTAGTTTGATCTGGTTTTTATATAAAAGTCTTGATTAACTAAATAACTTGATGAGTATTGTGACAAGAGTTTAACGATGTATAAACTAAGCTGGTATTGTTGGATGGGAAATGGTGCATTCTGATCATGCATACGTAATGAGTACCTGCGTACAATGTACAATCTACTTCGCCACGGCTTCATAGTGCCTACATGTTAGAGGGCCTGATCTGCATTTGCTATAGTGTAATCTTAGGTTATAAGGCTCGGGCCTGTTCGATGGCGACACAATAAATTCTTGTTATAAAATTATTACAACTTTTTTCCTTTATGCCTCTTTTATTTTAGTGTATACTGCGTCGGTGTTAATCGGTAAGGCCTTTTTAAAACAAAAGTGCCCAAATGATGTCAAAACGACAGTGATCTAAATTAATTCACTTATTCTGGTTTAGTAACAATGCGTAAAAATTGCAATGATATACCGATGTGAATGGTAAAATTAACTAAAATAATACAAAAAGCAATGCTACATTATATCAGCCTTAATTTTAGAATGTTTTTTTGCAGCGAACTGTTCAAGCACAAAACTTTCCATGGACCACTTGCTCTAATTGACTCAAGCACATATTATTTCAGTTCAAATAGTTTATTCTCATAAAGATACAAATCACTTACATGAGAACGTTTTGTTTAAAAGCATCTGAGACAGTAAAGTAAGTAAGAGCTCACTGGTTATAAACATAACTATATTTTTTTAGTATTTATCTATGCTAATATGATAAAGCTGAAGAGTTTATTTGTTTGTTTGTTTGTTTGAACGCGCTAATCTCAGGAATTACTGGTTCGAATTTAAAAATTATTTTTGTGTTGAATAGATCATTTATCGAGGAAGGCTTTAGGCTATATAACATCACGATGCAACTATTAGGAGCGAATAAATAATGGAAAATGTGAAAAAAAACGGGGAAAATTATTCATCCTTGTGGGCTTCCATTGCGTGCGCTGCGAAAACGGTTCAAGATACCAAAAATATATGTATGAATAATTTATATGGCAAAACAATGTTTGCCTGATCAGCTAGTGTTTAATATATTGTAGTAATTTAGTTCTGTATATGCCAAGCGAGCCCGCGTTTCTAATGCAGGAGGGTAACGCGTTGTAGAGTTGAGCTCCCTCAAAAGTGATATTCCTTTTTTCATAATTAATCCGTGCTCTAGGAAGCACAAGCAAACTTGCTCGGCGAGTACGGCGCGCTGTATCAAGAGAGAGTTTTTTAACAAAAAATAAATTGTATAATTTAAGGATGGCAAGTTCTAAAAATATTTAAATTCTATTAATGGTTCTCCACGACAATGACCAAAATTGTTAGCACTGTACTGATTTTCATTTCATAGTGATTCGTAGGCACTCCGTTAGAAAAATAAATAAATTAAAAATAACAGAGCATTATAAATGTGAATTATCTAATTAAAAACAAAAAATAGTTTTAACAACATAAAAATAAGCTTTTAGTGGTTCGATGAAATTCACCTTCTCTGTACAATATATTAATGAGTGAGCATAGTTTAATTTAATGCTTGAAGTGAAAATATGTCGTTATAGCTGAAAATAGTCGTTTAAAAAAATAATGATAAACACATATTGCCCTACTATATAGCAGTTAAAGTCTCGCTTATCTCCTTTATTACATTTACACAACATTACGCGATGTAGCGAAATGGCGCTTTCAACACGCGAGGTAATTTCCTTGATTGCACGATGTCGTATTCTAATGGCCATCTTAGTAGGTGTAAGCATTTTGCTACGGTAGATATGAAATATTTGTAACACGTTAGAATTCGCGTGTGTGACCTTTAAACGCAACATCTACTGTATCCATGTCATATATGTACCTATATATAAAATCATTGGTGCCTCAAGTAAGGCTTACTTATCCTGTAGTTTCTAATTTATTTTTTAGAACCCGTTTGAAAATTCTCATGGAAAATTCTACACAGGCACCGTAAGGATGAAATCTACAGTGTGCCATATCCATCCTAGTTTGAAACCACCAGGGTACCCTAACCTGGGAGTTCAAATCGCTCCTAAGGCAAGGCGAGCGAAAGGCCTTATTCAGGCGGTCTTCCTGGGAGGCGTGAGTCTTCAGAGCCTTCAGATCCTCTTTACTAGGCGATGCGTAAGACATATACATGCAACGCCGCCAGCTAAATCGGCCTCAACCAACCAACTCCCTCAAGTTCAAAGCCCGTTAGTTTGTAAATAACTCAACTGAACTTACGTCATTCGTATTCACACAATAAAGCATATATGTTTTTGATAGGGTAAGGTGATTGCGCGAACGGAGTCATGACCACAGTGCACAAGCGCAAAGACTGTCATAATATCTCGCATCTGGCTGTCGCGATTCGGGGTCAGCTTGTGTGTGTCCAGTTTTTATATCGAAGGGTGAAAGGCTATTTGGTTTAAGTGACATTTTTTTGGTGATATAGTAACATATCGAGGAGTGAAAGGCTATCTGGTTTAAGCCAAATTTTTTGGTGATATAGTAATATATTTTTTTTTGGAATCAGTAAAAAACGCTGATTCCGAAAATATATATACTATATCACCAAAAATGACACTTAAACCAAATAGCCTTTCACCCTCGATATATATTTTTGGAATCGGTAAAAAACGCTGTTTACAATTCCATTCCAGGATTTCATTCCTTGGTAGTGATTGCCAGCCTTGCATTACACTGTATTATCTGTCTGGCGCAGTGTAGTAACTATGTCAAGCTAGTAAAAAAAAACGTGTTCAAGACGCACCGCGATTCACAAATATGGCACCTTAAGGAAGCTGTTTGCGCTCCGGATGTCTGGGAAAATCTATATTCCCAGGCCCGGGTCAAGTGATTGGAAGGACACTCCGGGGATTTTAAATCTATAAAAATCTGAAACACTAGGATCACTGCCCTCATAGTTGCATAGTTCTTATGGACCTATGCAAGATTTTACCCCAGGTCACCAAAAAAAAGGTGACACTTCTCTAAAAAGTATGAATATGTGACTGAAGATATAAATGGATAAGTATTATCCATTTATACGGATTTTCTTTAATCATTATTTCTTTTTTATAATAAAATGTAGTGTATTTAAACTGTCAAGATCTAAAATTCAACATTTTACGATGAAAAAAATCGCTGAGTTACAAAAGTGGCGGCATGTGAATAAAATATATTTTTAAACATTTGATACATTCAAACGCTTTTAACAGGCGTTGAAAAGCAGTCGTGTGAATGAAAATCTAGCGGGATTTGTTTTCATATGTACATATTGTTAAGAAGGAAATCTATTAAGTATTCCTATAAATATATCACTTTACTTTTAAGTCACCATATTCTAAGCAAAAGATCCTAGATTATCTAATTCTTGATTCTAAGTGTAATTTTTACTGTGAGTAAGCTCACGTCTGACCGCATTTTTACCAGGGACTTGTAACTTTACTAAAAGTGTAAATGAGACTGAAGATGGAGTGTGTTAACCCGTTAACAGCGATTCTTTCTACACTTTAAGACCCCATGTTGTATGTTGTTGGAAAAATAAACGCAGGGAACAAATTCTACATCTTAGTTGTTTTGTGTAGTGAAGGAGGGTATATCTCTTCGTGAGAATTGGTGGCGTATCCACAATATACATATAAAAAGGAAACCTTCAACTACGCCATGACTTATTAACCGACTTCAAAAAGGTCCTGTATTCGGCTGTATATTTTTTACGTATGTTCATCCCATCTTACGTTATTTATTAACCTACCCGTTTATCGTTCATTTTTAATTATAATTTAATAATGTGACGACCGTTATTGTATAGAGCGAAAGTTACAGTACTCATTAGGCAAAACGTGTAGATTTGTATAGGAAATGTATGAAAAAAGTTTTCATTGAAATTGAAAAAAATCCACTGATCAGTTTTTTTCTTACCATATAACATATTGAACCTAGAACCCATTTTTATATTACTAAAATTATTTAAAACTTTCTAAGAGCATATTATCGTATCTCTTACAGGTTAGGATTTCTGAAACTGTCCTCGTTAACAAAAAACACTATGGTGTACATGCAAATACTATATAGACACATTAAACGTGAAAACAAATACAAATATAATCAAAATATAACCGTATGAAATCACATGCAGACCAATCTACTCCCACGGCGCAGATTAACACAATATAAATATCCTTTCATGTTTTCGATGCTCACTAAACTAATTTACGCCAACGACTACCATAATTCTGGTGAAGATAGTAGCTATAATCATATAACGCCGAGGTCTAGTACAAGAATCCTTCATAACTCCGCCGGGTGACGTACAGTTAACCGCAAAAGTTAATTAACCAAATACCCAGCCTTCCAATAACAATAGCACAACTTAAGTGAACCTTATTGCTATTATAAATTGAATTGTACTAATACTTAGTTTCTTGGAATGTTAAATCGGATTTGGTTTAAGCATTAGTATGAATTATGAACACGTTTTCCAAATATCTCATATGCAGGGTTTGTATATTTATAAATTAAGCGTATTTATGGAATTGAAATATTATATATAGCCAATATTTTATATCACATTGGTAATTAAATATACATATATTTAAAATTATCCAATTAGACTTATATTCTGCCATATTTCTTGAACTAAATGAAACAGTAGCTAAAATAAAACAAAATAAATGTTCCTACAACTACGCAATTGAGTAGTTTTTGACTTATATAAAAATAATTTGCATATCAAATGTTACTGCAAATTAATATACCAGTTTTCCAATTTCAAAGATATATTCTACCTAAAATTGGCCTAAAATTACGCCTGATCCAGTATAATTCTGTTTTATTCTTATTTACAGTTAGAAACGTAATTTCACCGGTAATATTGCGTATTATGTAGAAAAAAGAAAGAATCTTAGTTGCTTCGTTTACTGTAAATGTATTAAGGAAAGCTTAATAGATTTCTCTAGTAGTACACCAGAGTCTTAATGTTATTGCCCTCATTCCGAAGCAAACTGTGTTGGCAACTCTCTACATTATTTGAAATGTCTTTTGTAATATACTTTTAAATGCTAATCAGTATTAGCTCAAAAACCAATAATACTATTATTGTACACAATCATCATATATATTGAAAATAATGTTATATTAACCTTAAATAAAACATTATTTGAAAACTTCGTTGGCACAATGACTAAAGCATTGATTTTTGCACAGTCCAAAATGACCAAACATATGTGCCGGGGATGAGTATTATGAATTTGTGTTTGTAAACTCACATAAGGTATACAAAAAAATATTAAAATAAAAAATAACAAGATAACTAAATCTTATAAATATTTAAATAAAAAATAACAGGAACAACTTGTCAATGTTTCATAATATATTACAGAAGAGTTACTCAAGAGGAGGCTGGGAGTACCGGGCAACATTTTTAACCTTGTTTATTTATTTATTTATTTAAAAGCAACTTCACAGCACATTATATGTCAAATTATATACAAAAACGGTAATAAAATAAAAAACTAAAGTGCCAATGACAAAGTCACGCTTACATATAAAATTTTGTAAACATATTTTGGGTCGCACTTCATTTCCGAATAGACGAGTGAGTTTTGTGTCAGTGCATGTGTGCGTAAGTGCATTTGTGTGCATGTGTGACTTTATTGCGGTGTTGTATAAGATTCATCTGACTGCAGATAAAACCATAAATATAAATATTAATTACTATCTGTCCCGGCTGACCTTGTTCTGCCCTATTTCTCTAAAACAAAGTCACATTGCTTCCCCGTCAGATTTTATTCTGCTAAAACCTATTGACCTGTCGGCTGTTTTTTGAAAATTGTTTGAAGGAACCTGGCCTTAATGCTATATGTATAAAAATTGACAAATACTGACATTAATATTTATACGTCACTCAATAATTGTTTTGCCTTCCCGGAACCCGTCCACTAACATTTAAACTTTATGATATGGTGTTAAAGTTCAAATTGACTTTTAAATATTATTACGAATTTTTTGGATGAGAATATAGAAAAGTGGTGCTTTTAGACTTTTTCAGACAATTTTTTTTTATTTTTCTCTCCGTAATAACCTTCCACAGACTTCAATGAACACAACAAAAAGAAATCAGCCAAATCGGTTCAGCTGTTCTCGAGTTTCGCGCTTATACACATTTAACGATTCATTTTTATATTATAGATAAAGATAGAACGATAATATCGAGTTCCATTGGTCTTTGATTCTAGAATGTAATCAAGCATTTATAAAATAATTTAGATTTTATTAATTTAATAAGTTTATTAACTGACAGAATGCACACCGCTATCCATTACGATGAGTGATTGGGCACCCTCTGTGACATCGTTCTGTCATAAAAGACTGTCTCTATACCAACGTTGATAAATGATCGGCTGTAGCATTAATTTTGAACTTACATGCCTCTGGTTGAGATATTTGATGAGCGATTATCTTCGAATTAAAATTAAATAGATTTTTAAAGCAAAATGCGCATAAGAGAAATTGCCAAGAATTATCTCATTCATTCAAATTACTGTAATATATCTAAAATATGTTTGTATATTTTACGCTATAAAGTTTCCACTGTAACACTATTTTCTGTTACTCTGCGACTGAAGTAAGTTCGTATTAAGTTTAAACATCCGCTGTTGTGGTCTACTATTCCAGCCATGACACTCGTGGCATAGAAAAGTTTTGAATTATGTATTTTGTTTTATTTAGAAAACACATTATGTATTGACTGTTATTTAAAATAATAATATGGAATGGTAAAGACATAATAATCTTAAATTACAATATATATTACCTAAAAGGAGTGTTTGTTAATAACACTTATTAAACCCAGAGGTTGATGTATTAAGTGGAAAATAATTAAGAGTTAATTATTAATATTCTGGCTAATATATGCTCGATATTGGAAATTTAGGGTAACTGAAATACTGAAATATTTTATTTTGCTACTCCTTTTTCCATTTTAGTATCATGTTATTGTCTTCTTGGCAAAAATCTTTAAGTTATACAAACAGTCATTTAATTTATCAATCTAGTGTGATTATTGCGCGAAATTTTTGAAACATTAAAGTGTTACGTATTATGTGCTTAGGAACAATAACAAGTAATTGTTTTTTTACATAAGTGATAAAGCATTTACTTAGTATAACGAAGATACATAATTTTCAAAAATAAATTTCATTTTCTACTAGACGTTATGTATGTACAATACTCGTATATACTATAGTAAACGTAACCAGAAGAAAAAAAACTTTTCTTAGACATTTCTTAAGAAGGAAAATAGACTTATTTATTTCGAAAGGGTATTTCACTGCAACTATGTAGAAAAACAATCAAATCTATTACAACTTGTCAATTCTTAATTATCCTTTGATATTTTCCCTTCACTAATCGATCTAAAACAAGCAAACACGTCACGCATCACCAGCGCGGGCGCATTGGAAAAACAAATTTGGAGTAACAGCCGACAGAAAGCGTGGTATCACTGAATCTGGTACCGCATGCCTGCCCATCACCAAATCCCAGTAAGTAACATATCGTATTAAGTTTATTAAAATCCAACATCAACAAAATTAAATTAATAAAAATTTATTTGAATTTATAACAAAGTCCATATATTTTCAGTAAACCAAGTAATTTTAAAATAAATTTTGACCAGAAGCAACAATAGTTTAATACTAAAATATTATACGGCTTATATGCAAATATCAGTAGCAAATAGAGAATATAAATGGAGAATACATATAATAAAAGAGATCACATTATACTGCTTTATTTAGTTTGGAACTCACTGAGGTATAATGTTGGAGTAACATGAACCTCGAACGTGTATCGGTTCGCGAGTATATCACGTAAATGTTGAGAAATTTCCAAACTCACCGGTATCTCTATACGTCCTAGCGAAGCATGATCTTAGTTTGTTAAAAACTAAGCCAATGTACGTTGTGGCTTGTGATATTGTACTGAACATTGCGAGATCTAAGGAATTACGTAAATTTACTAAAAATTAATTAATTTTAAAAAATAGCATTGTTTTATAATAATTAGTTGGTTTTTAAAGTATATACATTATACATATATATTTTTTTTTAGCTTAGTTGACTTTAACCCCAGTCTCCGACGCTGATAAGTCCACAGGATGAATCCCGATATCTGCATTTTTTTCTATGTAGAGAAGTTATATCATCTGTCATGAATATCAATGTATGTTTTTTATTATTACTGACAGGATTGCGGTTGATATCAACCTCACGTGCTGGAAAGTGATGATGAGGCCGACAATGGAGCACTCAACCAGCACATCCTCATTCACTCGATGTTTGAAGATTCCCATTTAATTGTACCAAGTTAGAGATTAGAGCAATTTATGTATATCTCTAAATAATATATACACTTAACCTTAGTATAAGTTCATTCATATAGTTCTGCCGAGAACAGGAGTTTCTATAATCAATCATAAATCAAATCGTGATAATAAATTATTAGAGTAACAGTGAATGTTTTCTTACTTCATAACTTCAGTATTATAGAAAAAGTAAGTCAAATGCAGTAAATTTAAATTTATTATTTCTAATTATACCCTGCTACAAGTAATTTTCTCCCTCGTAATTGATATGTTACGTATAATTATTTAATTAAAAGCCCAAGAAATAATTGGGAACGTAATTAAATTACAGACAAGAAAGCCACTGAAATGTAGCCAACGTTTAGAACTATGGAACCTCGAAACACGAAATATAAATGTAGATGAAACATTTATCACGAGAGCAATTTGAATATGCAAAGCAATTTATTTCGACCGCGACGTGTAAACGAAGGCGCGTCTTTAATTTTCTTTATAATGCAATATACGCAGACTCCTAAAGATTTTATGAAGCGCTGCCTTTAATTCGCTTTCGAGAGCTTACAAATGCGAATTCCAGAATTTACATACTAA
The DNA here is from genome assembly GCA_036320925.1 of Automeris io. NCBI lineage: Eukaryota > Metazoa > Arthropoda > Insecta > Lepidoptera > Saturniidae > Automeris > Automeris io. The sequence goes on along the minus strand of JAUDJH010000021.1, from coordinate 4,573,670 downwards.
ATTGTAAACCAAATAGTCGGCCCGGTTCAGAGATAGAGTTAGGAACATCTGCTTTGGATAAAACCGTACCGTCTCCGTGTGAAGTAGTTTGCATATCTTATATCCGGGCCACAGAAATAAAAGTGCAACTATCTTCTTTCATTTCTCGAGTTTCGTATTCGTAAATAGAAGTGTTTCAGGTTGTTGAAACTTTGTCTCTTTTGAGTAAACTTTTCATTTAAATACGTTTGTCTTTATGCTAACATTTTTATTAACTAATTTTGAATTATCTTTTTACCTCTGCCATGGTATAAGGTTATGGAAAGCCTTGACGCTACATACATAAAAAGAAATGTGAAATGAGTTTCGACGCCATAATCGTCATGGAAGCTATCGCACAGTCAATGGCACAATTACTATCAGTTTTTGAACTGCCTTATAGCATGAATCTGTGATATTCTATGGAATATAATCACTTTTCCCGGTAAATACAAAACACATTCTTTAGTAATAAATTGTAAATATCAAAATTTATACAATTTAATAAATAAATACACAAGAATGACGTACAGAAAATTAGCACGAAAGAATTAAATTCGACAGATAAAAAAACACTAAAAAAACAGAATATTACAAACTCCCTAAAAAAATGATTTGTTGAAAACAGTAAAAAAGATAACCTCTAGATATAGTCGTTATTTTAATCGCTAATCCGTTGCACGATCGGCTTTGGATTAATCCTGCTTGCATAAAAGGGAACTTTTTTATCCCGTTCCCGATCATACGGATTCTTAGATAACAGGATGATGAAACGAGCGAAGAAAATAGTTTTATTAGGAAAACTTTAAGTAGATTCAGCAGAATCTGCAGGAAACTTGATAGATCTTCGTCGTGTATTGATTTATATGTGTTTAGGACATTTTTTTCTTTTTACAAATTGTGATGGATGTACGAAGTATCAATCTCAAACAAAATTCTAAGGTAAGCATTACTATTACCTATTTATTAAAGATATATACTAGGTTTTATGTTTGTATCCCTAGGCTGAAAATGACTTACAGGATCCTCAGCTTCAGCCAATCCGCAAAAGTAGCCACGAGGAGATTTTTAAACTGTATAAATCCAGCAGATTTCGACTGTCATCCTCCCTATGTCTGTCTAGGGCGGTTTGGTAAAGATTTTTGCCAAGTAAAAAAAATTATATGAACTGAAAACAATATATGTGTGTAAGGAACCATCGAATTAGGTTGCTTTATCTGTGGTGCAATTGAGTGATGACTGTTAAATAAAAAAATGTTTGGATATAGCATTGAATGAAAAAAAAGGAAGATCGGTTTTGTTTAAAATTTTCTGATTGTTTGAAAGAGATTTTGCTAGTGAATTACGATTTAGGGAACAGACAAGGAATAACGTATGAAATAAATTACATAGATTTTTTTATTAACCAGTTGGAAATCCCTTCGGACCGTCAGGGGAGTGGAGAGAGCTACTCCCTGGTGTGTCGGACTTGCACCGACTAAAGCCATCGGGGTGCCAACTCTGTCTTATCTTCGCCTTTGCGCCTATCCGGATACTTTTTACTGACCCGGCGAGAAACTCGTATAATTGAGAAAAAAAAAACAATTAATAGCATTTCCAATATATATATATATATATATATATATACCGAAGAAATATATCAGTGTTTAATTCAAGTAGAAAAGTTCCACAGCTCGATTGCCTTACAAAACCAGTACAGATTGGCACAATACATATCATAACAAACTGGTACTGAATATTAACCTTTTCTAATTGCTTTTCATACGTTTATTTACATTTTAGAAGGATACAAATAATTGCAGCAATACTATTGGTAACATTTTTGTCCTATGAAGTATCGCTGATTTGTTTAAATACGCCTATACCTTACGCTAAACATAAGTGACACAAATTGTTAACTTTCATATGACCATCTCGTGCCCAGTATTAAATCTTAGTTTACTGGTTTAATTTAAAATTACTTACTAGTTTAACAATGAGCATAAAAGGACAAGAATTTCCTGCTGTAAGAAATAATAGGAAAAATGAATAATATCGTGGATAAATCTTGGTAATTGCCTCGGTCTTACCTACGCGAAAAAGCATATAAAACGTGACCCTCGCATTTCAAATGTAAATCAAGCCGTCGGCTTCCAGACATTTAAACATTTATTTACTTACCCAATCCACCATTGGGTAGAGTGCGGGCAACTTAAGTTCAATCTCAATTTTACAGCTAACCATCCAAATAAATAAAGAATTTTGGCGGTACGTCTGTTGAATACCCACATTAAGTTCCAAAAGGTTTCTGGGGTACGGAGATATTTCCGTGTGCCTCTTTCATGTGTGATTTCCTGTTGCAAATAAACAAAGTTTTGTGAACGTTTTTCCTGATTTACGCAAATATGTTTACCGGTTTGAGAGTTGATATATTTAATTTACTTCAGATGATAAATTCCGATTATTAAATAAATGTCTATTGCCCGCAATACGCTTGTTATTATTGTAAGAATGCTTTAATATTCATAACGCACATTTTGTTTTGTAATTTCACATTTGACAAAGATATCAATTTAATTGAATATATTTATTGTCTAATAGGTATATGATTCTGAAAAATTATATAAGTAAGTACATAATGTGATTACTCTTAATTAGCAGATATGTAGCTTTATTTCAAATATAAAACATTTTGCTATATAAAACTGCGAACGGTGTCATATAAAATAAAACACAAATTAATAAAAAATATAAAATTAATTATAGTGCATACAGCCACTAATGTAACTCTGAACACCCCGAAAGGCCTGATATTATATATAATTATAGTAGCTACTTAATGACTCGACTAAAATGCAGATTAGCAAAGTGAAACCTTAAATTTTATTTTATTACAAAAGTTATGTAAGCAACTTTAAAAATATATCTTTAGAATAGCAAGACTATGGGAAAATATTTTCTTGTTAAAACAACTCGGATGTTTTGAAGATCACTTCATCTAAGTTTCCTCCAACTAAAATAAAATAAAAAGTAAACCGTTGTTGTAGAAGTTGTAATTTTTTTTTGACGTTAAAGCACAACTTATAAATCAAAAAAGTAGGTAACTCAAAAAGGTGTTTCTGCTGAAGAATAATAGGAACTCAGACGCTAATGTGTGCTTAAATAAAAGAAATATGAAGTAAGGCCAAAAATAATTTAGAACTACCATTAAGGACGAACTTTGTCTATAATTTCACATTTAATTTGTTTACTTAGTAAATTTATGTATCAATTTTGCTTTGATGCAAAATTTATTAGGGCAACTTTCATATGAAAATATTTATATAAAGATTATAAAATATAAGCATTCATTAGCAAGCATTTTTATTTTATTAAAACTACATCGATAATACAATATATAAGAATTGAAAAAGAGTTTATTTCATAAAGACCACACCAGATTAACGTAACATGATCGACCCCAGATAAATATTTGGATTACCTTTTGTAAGTACAATGGTACTGATAAGATACGCTCATTTTACTAATTTGCATCCAAATTTTTTTAGTTTTTGAAAAATTTGAAACTATCAGAAATCATCCACTCACTGTTTCATAGGAAAAAATAGTTTTACCTATTTTTTAGGTTGACATACGTTTCTCAACAATTTTTGGTTAAAACGGGTAATTTTAAATCATATAATTAAATATAAATATATGTGAAAAAGCTAGATTCTAAATTTTACCAATAAAATAACATAAATAAAAAAGTTTTTTTTTAAGAAATACACGTTTTGAACGGTTATTATTAAAATAATGAGCTTGCTAAATAGAGCTCGTTGTACTCTCTCTAATGTGCCCAAATTTCATTAAAATCAGATTAACCGTTTATTGGGAAAATATATTTTTTAGTATTCGTTCTTTTCCTAGATTTTTCAAAAACTAAAAAAACAGATCTCAAATTTGTAAAATCAACGTAACTTAGCATTACTAATTTCACCAAAGATGAACCAAATATCTCTCTGGGGCCGATCTTGTAACATTATTCTGCTATGTCCTTTTACTTGCTTCAATTTATGTACTTGTTAAAATAATAGAATAGTGAAATTATCTTTTTTTTTTAATGATACCAACATATCCCTCTTTTTTGTATCAAAATAAACTTGAAAAAATTCGGAGCTTAGTAATATGAAATGAAAACATATATGTATATGAAAACAAAAAAAAACAACTTAATTGTTGCCAACCCATGAATAATATTAGGTCCTTACATATGAAATTGGCGTTTTGTATGGGAGGAACAAAAAGTCGAATATTTTTTAATATAATATATTTAATTAATCAAAGTATGAACCATTATTTTCTATGCACTTTTGCCATCTCATAGGTAGTTCATTGATCCCTTTACTAAAAAAACCAGTCGGACGGGAATCAATAAAATCTTTGAAGGCGATTTGGACTGCCCCATCGGAGTTGAATTTTTTCCCTTGCAAGAAGTTATCCAAATTTCGAAAAAAATTGTAATCTGTTGGAGCAAGGTCCGGGGAGTACGGAGGATGTCTAAGACTTTCCAATTGAAGCTCTTCTAATTTAGTAGCCGTCTGTTGCGCAGTGTGTTGTCTAGCGTTGTCGTGAAGCAGCAGTGGCGTGGAGCGGTTGACCAGCCTAGGTTGTTTAGCCGCTAGCTTTTCCATCATGGTTTGCAATTGCTGACAATAGACATCAGCCGTAATAGTCTGGACAGATTTGAGAAAACTGTAATGAACAATACCGGCACTAGTCCACCAAACGCTTACAAGTAACTTTTTTGGGGTTAATTTTCGCTTGGGGCAGGATTTGGCTGGCTGGCCAGGATCCAACCATTGCGCTGAGCGCTTCCGATTATCGTAAAGAACCCATTTTTCATCACAGGTAATGATTCGGTTTAAAATACCTTCATTATTGTGCCGGTTTAGTAATGTAACGCAGCAGTCGATGCGCGTTTGCCGGTTTGCTTCAGTCAATTCGTGAGGTACCCACCATTCAAGCTTTTTAATCTTCCCAATTTGCTTCAAGTGAATTAAAACAGTTTTATCACTAACATCGCAGCCTGCAACTAACTCGGACGTGGTTTGCGATGGCTCCGCTTCCACAATAGCCTTCAACTCTTCATTATCAACTTGAGTCTCAGGCCGTCCACGGGGCTTGTTCTGCAGGTCGAAATTTCCAGAACGAAAACGTTGGAACCAAAAACGAACTGTGTTTTCTTTTGCAACACGACCGCCATACACATCATTCACCCTTCGAGTTGTTTCCGCAGCACTAGTGCCACGGCGGAACTCGTACTCGTAAATAATGCGATATTTTAAGTTTTCCATTTTGTAAAATGAGTGACGCAAATACATGAGTCTATAGCTGTACAAATTTGAATTTGGAATTCCTTAACAAAGAGGAGAAATTTGTGATTAAAGTGGCCAGTACGAAAAACGCCAATTTCATATGTAAGGACCTAATATATACTCGTATTTCTACGCTACAAAAAACCTACATTAACATAAACGTTAAGAGCCTCTTAAGATAAAAACAGCTGAAGTCCGGGGCTACTGGTTCGAGCGAATTGTCTCCTACAAATTGATTTACTGTGTTTTATAAGTGTATAGAAGCGAGGAAGCTTGGAAACAGCTCGTAACGAACCAATGAAACGATGATACAGGAGATCATAAAACTGCAAGTTTTATGACTCTAGCGAATCAGTTTTGTGGAGGATTCAGACGATAAAGTTATAAAACGAGTTATAAAAATAGAAACATGTACGCATTTTACCTAAAAAGCTTTTCTTCTTTGTCCCATTTTCCGCGTCGGTGGCTCAGGTACTTAAAAGGGAAAAAATATTTGTCAGTTAAAAGTGTTGTTAGTCGGAATCTTTTGATCATAAAACGTTTGTTGGTGACAACTTTAACAGATTATATGAAATGAAATACGTCATTATTTAAATAGGACTTTATAAGCACTTTTTAATCCTAAAAAGAAGTACCCACGATCAATTCGACTTTTTCAAAATGAGGTAAAATATATATTGGAATAAAAATAATTAATTGAGCTCCATCCTGTATGTTGAACGAAATATAAGTTTATCTCAGTTTTTCTAATCTTTTTAACCAATCTATATTCTACTTCTGAGAGTATGTGAGTTTTTTTTTTGGAGCACAGCTTAAAATTATGTGCCAATCTATTCGAAAAGCCTTCATTTGATCTGGGTATGTCGTCTAATCATTGGACTGTGATCTATTCAGATGACGACTTGTCAATCCGCAAGTTTATTATAACTTTAGCATTTCGTACAATATATCACTTATACACGATGGACAACACTCGATGACTATTAACAGGGGTTCTTGGTAATAAAACACTTTTTCGTTCGTAGTTCGTAGTTCGCTTCTTTATTTGCAGTTCTTGAGGGTAGCTCCGAGGGAATTCTTCGAGTCTTCGATCTTCGCCGCCGACCAACGATTAGGTCGCTATATATATCCCCTCGGGCTACCCTAACAACTAGTACTATATACAAAGCATTCCTTAAAACTAAGTCCGCCAATAGCGACGCCGGATTCCGCCGTAGTTCCTACGTCCGGCCGCCGCTGTCGCTGCTGTCGCCCCGGTCGACGTGCTCCTCTCCCGCACCCCTATTCTTGCGTCTCCGGCGCCCTGGGCTCGCTGTTCGTAACATCCTCCCCCCGGCGTAGCTCGTCGAAGCCTTCTTTTTCCAGCCGGAGAACAGCCAGCTTCCTTGCAGGGCGCACGAAGGTTCCACCTCTGGTGCGGATGAGAGCGCTGCGCACGTCGCCGTCTGGCCCGGGGTACACGGCCTCCACGATGCCTCGAGGCCATGTGTTGCGGGGCAATGCAGCGTCGACCACGATGACTAGATCTCCGGGGCGTAGCGGGCGCTGTCGATCGTGCGCTCCGCCGCGCGCCACCAGCGTCGGCAGGTACTCCCGGACCCACCGTCGCCAGAACTGGTCGGCGAGCCCTTGTGCCGCCTTCCATGCTCTCCTATCCGCCGGCGAGCACGCCCCGGTCTGGGGCAGCCCTGCCGACGTCCCGATGAGAAAGTGGTTCGGAGTCAACGCCTCCGGATCCGCCGGATCCACGGAGACGTGTGTCAGCGGTCGCGAATTGATCGCGTGTTCCGCTTCTGCCAGCAGCGTCGTTAGCACCTCCTCTCGCGGTGCTTGGTCGTGTAGAGTCGCGCTCAGCGCAGCTTTTGCTGAGCGCACGAGTCGCTCCCACGCGCCGCCTTGATTCGGCGCGCCAGGAGGGATGAAGCGCCACTCCATTCGGCGCAGCTGCGCGTAGTCACGCAGCGCCGGCTCCCACTCGCTGTATGCTGCCCGTAGCTCCGCGTCGGCTCCACGGAAGTTCGTCCCGTTGTCGCTCCAGAGCTGACGCGGCCATCCGCGTCGCGCTGCCATCCGTCGCAGCGCCATGATTGCGGAGTCGGCAGACAGGCTGCCCACTACCTCGATGTGGACAGCTCGGGTAGTGAGGCACGTGAACAACGCGCCCCACCTCTTCTCACGTCGGCGGCCGATAGTGACGGTCATCGGCCCGAAGTAGTCGACCCCGCAGTTGGTGAAGGGTCGGCGATGCTGATCCAGGCGCGCCGGCGGCAGGTCCCCCATCGGCGGCACCCGGGGCTTCGCTCGGCGCACCCGGCAGAGCGCGCAAGCCCGGGCAACCGCGCGCACAGTGGGGCGCGCGCGCAGTATCCAGAAGCGCTGCCTGATGTCATTGAGGACGCGCTCGTTGCTGGCGTGTCCCGCAGCCGCGTGTTCTCGTAGCACGATGAGTCTTGTCAGCGGGTGACGGCCGCCCAGTATGATCGGCCGCTTCGTCTCGTACGGCGCGCGCGCGGCATCGATCCGTCCGCGCACACGCAGCAGGTCGTCCTGCAGCATCGGGTCCAGCTTGGCGAGGCGGCTGGCAGCTGGCAAGGTTCGGCCAGCGCGCAGCCTCGCGATCTCCTCGCCGAAGTCTTCCTCCTGCGCCCTGCGTAGCCATAGGTGCTCCGCTCGCTCGATGTGCTGCAATTCAAGTCGGGTCGCTCTTTTGCGACATTTGTCGATGAAGGCGAGCACCGTCGCCGTCGCCCGGATCAGCCGCTCATATGATGAGAAGCGGCTAATATCCGGCAACGGGCTCGCGTTGTCGATGATGCTCGCTGCGCAGCACGCGGCCTCCTCGATGATGCCGGTGCTGCTCGGTCGTGCCTTTTCCTGCTGGTGTTCGTGGCCCAGAGCGGTCGGCTCCCGGGCTCGCAGCTCTCGAGGGACGGTGTTCAGCAGGAGCGGGCAGTTGGAGTTCCAGCTTCTCAACGTGAAGCTTGCTTGAGCGTGGACGGCGATGACCTCTTTTATTGTCTTCTTTGCTTCTTCCACGGTCTTGAAGCTGTGCACGAGGTCGTCCATGCAATGGCTCCTGGTGATGACCGGCAGTGCCCTGGCGTGCGAATGCGCGTGATCCTGCGCATTCCGGTCCCGCACGCTGTGGGCCAGGAAGGGCGAGCTGGCTGCTCCGAAGATCATCGAAGTCATCTTGAACTGCTCCGGAGGGTCCTTTCTGTTGTCGCCTCTCCACAAGAATGACTGCGCCGGTTGATCTTCCGCTCGCACCTTCACCTGCAAAAACATCTCAGAAATGTCCGCTGTTACGGCGATCGGCCGTTCCCGGAATCGAAATAATATTCCGGGAAGTGATTGTAACAAGTCCGGTCCCTCGAGTAAAAAGTCGTTCAAACTTTTGTTCTGTACGCGGTGCGCTGCGTCAAACACTAGCCGTATCTTGTTTGGCTTATTCGGGTTTCGTACGGCGAAGTGCGGTAGAAACCACTGTATAGCGCTGTCTCGTTCACTCTCGCTATACTTTTCCGCGTATCCTTTTTTCAACAAATTTTCAATCTGGCGCGTGTATTCCTCTTTAAATGCCGGGTCGCGATCCATCTTTTTCTCTATGCCCCTGAGGCGTATGAATGCTTCACTGTAGCTCGGCGGCAGCACGATGTCATCGGTGCGCCACGGTAACCCGACTTCGAATCGATTGTTCACTCGGCGCGCCGTTTTGTTGAAAATCTCGATCGCTCGTCGATCTTCTGGCTTCTCCTTGGTGGTCAGCGACACACCAAGCGCTTCCAACGTGAAGTGCTTCTTCACCAGTTCTTGAAGACGCTCGTCGTCTTCTTGCTCGGTGCTCGAGGGGGTGCTGCCGCAGTCTCGTTCCGCTGCGTGCAGATGCAGCACCGTGTTCTCCCCCCGTCGATGGAGCAGGCGAGGCTCGATGCCGTAGATGACCCACCCTAGGCTGGTGAGTGATGCGGCGGGCTCGTTCTTCTTTCCGGTCCTTATCTGCTGGGAGACCATCAGGTGCCAGTTGTCGACACCTATCAGGATCCTCGGCTTCGCGTTCTCGAAGCAGGCCTCCCGGAGATCTTGCAGGTGGGCGTACCGCGTCAGTTCCCGCGGCGCCCGCTGTCCTCGCAGGTCCAACTTCTTGACCGTGCGAGCGGTGATCTCGTGTGCGGCGCGTTCTCGCCGCCCTCGGATGCTGATGCTGACCCGCTGACTGCTGCTCTCGTGCTCCGTCGCGTTGACACCTCGCAGCCTCAGTGGTGCCGGAGTCCCCTTGGCGCCGATGCTGTCTGCCAGTTCTTGGTCGATGAGGGTTATTGATGACCCCTCATCCAGGAGCGCGTACGTAGCTACTTCTCCCCCAGGACCTGTAATGATGACGTTGCAGACTTTTAGCAACACGCTGCTGTCTTCACTGGGTGTTGCTATCGACATCACTGCTTCTTCTCTGGCCGGGCGGGGTGGTTCTTCCTCATCGCTGGATCGCACCTCTGGCTGCGCTCGCACTTGCTCGGTGTCGTGCAACAGCGGGTGATGCGGCCGGCGGCAACCGCTGACACCGCATGCGTCAGCTTGGCAGTCGGCCCGACGATGCCTCTTCTTCAGGCACTTGAAACAAACGCGCGCTGACTTTGCCCAGTCCCAGCGGGCGCTGATCTTCATATTCTTGATCTTCTTGCACTTATCCGTAGCGTGGTCCGCTCCACAGCAGAAGCACCCTTGTGGTGCGCGTCGCTCCTCTACTGTTGTGTAGACGGCTGCCCCACGCGTCGTTCGGCGTGCTGGCTTCGTGTTCTGCTGCCTTGGTCTTGCTGGCGCGGCGTATTTTGCAGTGCTGACGGCGCCCGATGTACTGGATGGGCGCGTGTAGCTAAACGCCAAGTCCGCTTCGCGTGTGAGGAAGCGAGACAGAGTGATTACTTCGCACTCTTCCATCCCTCGGTGCAGATGTGCGTAGTCTCTCCACCTTGAGACTAGCAGCGGGCTCATTCGTTCCATGATTTCTCCCGCCAGTTGAGGATTCCGTAGATAACCGCTGTGGCCGACGTTCTTCAGCACGGCGATTATGTTCTGCACTCGCACTGCAAACACGTTGAGCTCTTGCGCTGTCATTCCTGCTTGCGGCAGCTGGCGCAGCTTCTCCATGGCGTCGTTGATGATGGTGTCCGGCTGGCCATAACAGCGCTCCAGTGTGTGCATTATGGCATCCGGGTTCTCCGCCGTGTGCAGTAGAGGCGCCACGGCGTCCCTCGCTTCTCCCCGGAGACACACCCGTAGCCTGGCTAGGTTCTCCGCCGCCGAGAAGTGGTACATTTTCGTGCTATCTCGCATGGCTGCCTTGAATGGCAGCCACTCGTTCGGTGCCCCGGTGAATACTGGTAGGTCCGAGGCTTGACGTGGCGGCACTCGTTCCCGTGCCGTCATCCTCTTCAACGCCTCGGCCAGCTCCTCGATCGCCCTTGATCTGCCCCTCGTGGGCGTGGGCGAACGTGTGCGACGCCGTTCTGTCGCATCACGTTGCTGTGACCTTTCTTCCTCAAAGGTCACTCGGGCCGTGGTCAGCTCCCCCCGTTGATCGTCGGAGGTGTGGAGGGCCGTTCTGCCTCCTCGTTCTGCTGACGGTGTCTCGGCCGGGTACGTTGAATCCCCCTCGGTCGCTTGTTGCAGCCAACTGTTCACGCGTTCGTTCGTCTCTGACACGTTGCTGCCCCGTTCGTCTTCTTCGATATTTTCGAGGTCCACTTCTAGTCTCTTCCTGACTAGGTCCGCTTCCATGCGCAGTTCCCGCCGTTGGATCTCGGCGAGACGTTCCTGTGCTTGCAGCTCCAACTGCAACCGTAATCTGGCAGCTGAGCTTGTACTTGTGCGGCGTGACCTCGCTGGCGAACGTTGTCTTGCTGCTGTAGGGAAAGAAACTGCGTTTGACGTTTCAGCGTTTGACAATCGAGCGTTTGACAATCGAGCGTTTGACTTGTCACATGTCAATGTAGCGTTTGACCCCCCTGTCGTAGTCTCAACAGCAGGCCGCACTGACGGAGAGCGTGGTGGTTCAACATGACGCACCGAGGCCGGTGCGTACATGTCACACTCGTCCGTAGTATCGGCCCCCTGTGATCGAGTCTTGACCATTTTCCCCAATTCTTGATGCAATCTTCGATAAATCGATGCGTTGGTTCTACTTTCTTTCTTCTATCCGGCTCGAAGGACCAGGATATACACGATGGACAACACTCGATGACTATTAACAGGGGTTCTTGGTAATAAAACACTTTTTCGTTCGTAGTTCGTAGTTCGCTTCTTTATTTGCAGTTCTTGAGGGTAGCTCCGAGGGAATTCTTCGAGTCTTCGATCTTCGCCGCCGACCAACGATTAGGTCGCTATATATATCCCCTCGGGCTACCCTAACAACTAGTACTATATACAAAGCATTCCTTAAAACTAAGTCCGCCAATAGCGACGCCGGATTCCGCCGTAGTTCCTACGTCCGGCCGCCGCTGTCGCTGCTGTCGCCCCGGTCGACGTGCTCCTCTCCCGCACCCCTATTCTTGCGTCTCCGGCGCCCTGGGCTCGCTGTTCGTAACATCACTTAAGAACCAATTTAGTTTTTAGGGCTTTGTATTTTTTTTTTCTCCAAAGAAGAAAGCACGACCGCAGCACTCCTGTTGATACAATAGGTTATATGCAACAGCAGCCACTTCTATTAGGTGAGCCGTAGTGCTATAAAAAACATTTTAGTGCCTTTGAAAATAGAAACAAAAATAATGACCTGAAAAATAATAAGTAGAACGACATAGGCTTAACTATCACTTCAATTTAAATAAAGGTTTCCAGCTTAATAGTGAGGTATATGTCGGTACTGGAAATATAAACAACTTCAGGCAACTGCACATAAAACGTAGACCGAAAGTAAACTCGACCCTTCCTGTGTTCTGAGCAAATTCCGTCATATACACGATAGGAACCGAGCTCGTTATAGCAACCATAATTCCAATACTTACGGAAGTTACTGAACTGTAATATATTCGAAAAAATGCAAGAAGGAATATTTGCCAGGCGAAGTAAAATAAGATACCGCGTGTTCAATATTTAGGGTCCGCATTCCATTTATAGCTGACGCAGTAATTGGCTGGGCACACACTTTTATCCGCAAACATGCCGCCGTTGGCGTCTTGCTTACTACGTGACCGCCAAAGGAATTTCTATAGAAAGTTTCCGACAAAAACTTCTTTCGTAAAATGGGGTAATGAATGTAGTTCATTACGCGGAAGATGTAATCCCTATCTCAATTAACCTTATCCACTGGTAATCTTTTAGCGAAAGACTTGTTACTATCCTTTCAGGTTTACTTATAAAGAGCTTTATGAAGCTTAACACGTATGTAGGTAGGTACTTCAATATATTATATATTTATTAAACACTAAATATACAATAAATTTCTTCTCCAAGTGTTGATAACATGATTACACACATTTTCCTAAGGTTTCTCTACTTAGTCTTCAAGTTAATTTGAACTAAAAATAACAAACAATTGGTCTTTGATATTTTTAGTCGTCAGTTTTATAGCTTTATTAAATAACACGCTTTTAAATCTACAACATCTGTTCCAGTACTGATTTTTATAGTCCACAAAGGTTTTATTAATTCAACTGAAAGAGGTAATTTGTTTATTAAAATCATAATATAAAATTCATAATTACTCAAAGATATAATAAAAATAGCCATTCGAAATAGTTGTAGAATTCTGACTCTTAAAAAATGTATAATAATATTTACAAAAATTATTTTGCAATGTATTTTATCGAACCCAATAAAAGAATAATAATTTATTTTAATTTTTACCGACAAGAATTTAGATATAACAATGCATTATAGTATTTGAAAGAAAAGTTAATAGAATAAATAACAAACCAGTTGCTTTGTAATCATATAAACACTGAAAAATCTGCATCTAAAACTACAACAATTCAGTAGCAATTTCATAAAGAAAATAATGAAAATAGTCGTGCCTATGCAATTTTAATGTATTCTTGAATTATATTTGCAAAAATGCAAACGGAATTTAAATTGTCACAGGATGGGACTATGCAGACGGCGCGACCGTTGGAAATCAGGCGAGGGCTTTAATATCATTCCTACTATGCACAAAGAGTCTAGGTCCAGAGATTTTCAAAGTTCTCTTTGCCCGCATTCGTTTATTAATGTTCGCAACATCAAATACAAAAAAAAAAAAATTATTCATAGCATAGTTTGAATTCGTAATGTTAAAGACTAAGTTGAGACTTAACTTGTTAAAACAACGATTTCTGTTAATTTAAACAATTAACTTTTTTGTTATCAAAAATTATTTATTAACTGTCAATTTCTGTAGACATATGTCACCGTCGAATAACTTCTAATCGTCTATAATTTGTCAGATGATAATATATCTATGCCTGACTAATTTGAATTGGCGTGCATCCCACGGATTTTTTTTTTATTTCTTTATTATTTTAAAGGGGTTTTGTCACAGAGTGACCACGTCACCCCCATACAGGCAAAACACTTATAGTTACTTTAAGCACGGAAATATTAAAAGTATTATCTTGTCGTATCAATTTAATAAATATATAGAGTTTAAATTTGAGCCAATTTTGATTCTTAAACTCTAAATCTAGTATTTACCAGATTTTAAGCCAGTAAATTTATTAAATATCCAAGTATAACAAGGTGATACTTTTTATACTTCTTTGGGATGTACGCTACCGCTGAATTGTAACCCTTAAGACATCATTCTGCTTTGTTTCCAAGTCAACTGGCGTATAAACAGCTACCTGTAGACTTGGCGGCTTATATATTCTACAGTGTAAGTAGACGGCGACTTTCATTAAATTCTCATCTGTTGGCTGTCCTTACCTACGAGTGCATTACCATCTGTGGCATGTACACACCACGGATTCGTATTCCGCCATATAGATAAGTAGGTGTAAAAGACTCGTTCATTTGACATAATAGTATCTAATATAAAATATAAAGCAACATAAAACAACGAATTATTTGAGACAATCGAGAATTCTTAGCGATGATAGTAATGTTGAAAACAAATATTTTTCTCAATTAACCATTGTCCTATGCGACCCATAGTTAAACATTTTCGTATCAAGCAGACTTCGTAGGTAACTGTATTTTCTTTCCCCAAGAAGCAATTGAACAATCTACGATCATAAAGCCTACAAATAAGTGCATTGACCTGAAATTCAATTACGGCCTCACAAATATGAAAATTCGAGTTCATATTTACATATATGTCATCCACAATATTGAATGGGTTTTAGGAAAACTAATTTTTACTTCGAAATAAACTTTGAGCTTAGCTGGTCAGGTATTCTGAACTTGGTTACGTGAACATGTAATAAGGCTTTCCGATATGCAATATGATGAATAGAGCAACGCTGAATTTAAATCGGTAACAACAAAAATAAGATATACTATTTGAAACTAAAGAACTACAAATGGAAATTTTATAGACGTGCAAATCTTTAAGCGATGAAAATATGTAGAGACCTATTGTGGAAAACGCCCTCTGACATAGGCTTTTAATTACTTATCATTACGTGAAATTGAAGTTAAAGATTTTTTAACTGTGAGTAATTCGAAATGTACACGTAAGATTAAATAATACTGCCATAAGATATAAAGTTAGACAATATTAGCCCCTCGTTGGAATGTAACAAAACAGTTATCAACCAGTTAGCAAAAGAAATATTGCCAGACCACGTTAGTGGTAGATTGATTGTTTAACAGACACAACAAGAAAAGATTGTCTCGAAATAGGTAATAAAATTAATACATGGTATGAGTTGAAGAAGGCCTTTAGGGAATGGATTTAGACTTCAGAACTACTTAAAATATAATTTCACAGAAATACAAAATTAAATAAAACGAAAAATTAAATTATATTATTATTGAAATGTAAATTATTACTGTAAGTTTGGAAATGAATCAGGCTTTATTATTATTGAGATAAAGTACGCTTGCTGTTAACGAATATAAAAATGATTTAAAATAATTTACCCAAAACCAATACCCTATTATCCTATTATTTAATTACCTTAAACAATTTATGATATGTGATATAATAGATATAGTAAAAATCATTATAATGTGGAAACACATAACACATAAAGTATATTTCAAAATAATAGTGGACATATAAATAAAATAGCTTACTGACCGGCAGCAATGAACAACTCGTTTCTTCGGTTAATGGACCTATTCTCTGTTAACGATATTATTTCTTCATTTCCACCAAATTCCGTCTCGTGTAGGCGATCAATCTTGTCGCAAAGTATTGTGTCATTATTTCTCTAGGTAATACTATTTTTGCTATGTAAGGTATAACTATAACGACTTTTTATATACTAGCCTTTATAGCCGGTGACTTTGTCTATGGTGGTAATGACGAAACCCCTTTTAATACGAACATTTATATTCGTACATTTACTTATTAACGCTACAGTAGCGTTATGAAGGAAAATATCTCAAAATATATCTCTACATTAAGATGACTTTAAGAAGACTATTATTACAGAAAAAGCAAGCATTATCTTTGTTAAAAACTTATTAAATATTTTATAATACTTGTCTTATTATAAAGACTATAAATACATTTTATTTTTTTAAACCTTATCTCAAAGAATGTTTTTGTTTCAATTTGGTCAAGCTATATTTTAAATTTTACCAACCAACATACCCATACCTATTACCTATACTATATATACGTTCAAAATAGGTACAATTTATTTTTTGTATCCTGGGGGAAAATCCTGCATAAGACCATCAGGGACGCTGTGAGGACAGCGACCCCGGTGTGTCAGACTCCATCTGACTAAAAACCCCCAGGGGTCCCTCTAGTTGCTTCACCCGGGCCTGGGAAGCCAAATTCATCCAGACACCCAGGGAACAAGAAGCCTTGTTGAGGCTCTGAGAGGGGAAGAAGTAAAACCCACCCCTCCAAACCCTCTCTCCCAGTCGGTGCGCAGGACACCGTGCACCGCCTCCCTCTCATCCAGGCAGCTGACTCCCTCAGGTCACAGTACATACACAACATAGGTACAAGCTCAGACATAGCTTAACAAAGAAATAACTTTTACTAAACTGATTGAATTATTTTAAACGGGAATTCGTAACGCAAATTTTCATCAAAATATTATTAAATGTAATTTCCTTTCATCAACTCCAATTGAGATTAAAGAGGACAGGCAACTTGTTTACTTATCGAATGTCATTAAATGTATATAAATAAATAAAACTTTCAGTCTCAAATATTTTTATTAATTTGGCGACAAAAAAAACAAGCCTAAGAATGTAACTGTGCGACAAACAATTTACTATGACCACGGTTTTTTAAGTGGTATAAATGAGCAACTCTTCATTTTTACATTGAATTTTACTTCAAAACTACTGGATAGACGGCACTATTGTTCACAATATAACCGTAAGGTGCCTGTTTTTAGCTTTATCTTTGTTTAGATTAAATTATATTGAAATGTAATAAGACAATTGATTTTCCAATTGCAATATACAAAAATAATATAGTATAACGAGCAATATTATTTTCACAATTATTAATAATTTTTAATTACGATAAAAATAGTTTATTAGAAAAACAATTAGAAAGCAACACATTAAAATTAGCTGACACCCAAACTAGGACTACCTAGTGTCAATACATTTCACACAAATTGTTACGTGCAGTTTATAACCGACGTGTAGGGAGCTCCAATTTTAACTCCAAACAATATATGCATACATATTTAGATTACTGTCAAAAAAGATATCAAAAGTAAAAAAATCACTGTTTTAATTGTCCGTTGTTGTTTATGAATATACTCAAGTATCACCTATTTCTATGCCGGAACAACTTCTTTTACTTTTACTTCTTCTGTATACTTCGGTAACATCTTGATATTTTCCCGTTTATAAAATAGAGAAAATCCAAGATTGTAGGATTGAGTCTTACAAAAGGATTACAAACGCTCCTTTGTAAGAATTATATAAATTCTTTAAGTAAGATGTAAAACTTTATAATAATAATAAGACCTATGAAATTGTTCATGATATATGTTTATCTTTTAATGTTGCCATAAAACGATCATCTTTATATGTTTACCTGAAGGTGCTATATTCTAAGTCATTATTTTTTATCAGATTTATAGTATCATAAATTATTTCCTACATCCAAACTTAAAAAACTTTACTTATTTAAAGCCAGAATTTCCCAGCCTGAGTTTCGTGACCCTACCTCAGAAGGTCTGGGGATATATCGAGAATTAAATGTTAAAACAACAAAAACAAAACACAGATGCTAACGTCTACTGTCTAATGAATGAAAATTGTTTCACCAACCGAGGTTCCTGATATTTTGTTATAAAAATACTCATATTTAACCTTTTTCAATTTCAATATCAAATATCGCGTGAGGTAGTGATAGGGAGCTAGCTAATTTTTACTTGAAAGTCGACTCAGTAATTTTAATTAAATAATCTTTCTTATAACTGATAAAATATAAATCTTAATAACACGTTAAAGTTTACATTCAATCATTTTCAATTTGAAACTTGAAATGTAATATTATAATTGGCCAAAGTTTATCATAAATTCTATTCATTCTACATAAAATTTTAATGTTTAAACTTGTGTTTTAACTGCTAAAAAGGTATTGCTTTAACTTTGTCAAAAGCCTCATAATAAACATCAGTGCTCAGTAAATAGTTATATAAAGAGTGGCAAGTAAAATAAGTTACTTAAGATGCATAACTTTATCAATATAATATATGCAAGCTTAAACAGTTTCTTAGTGAATGACCTTAGTTAGCTTAATGGAATTGTCATGTATTGCTGTGAAATTCTCACATTAGATAATGTAAGGGCTTTATTCCTTATATAACTATAATAACATTTACTTTATGAGATTTAAACTACTAAATGATAATGTATAATTATATGTTTGTATTCATATCAAATTAAAAGTAATGTTCAAGTTAGTTAGAAAAGCGATCTATAATTTTTTTCTTCAGCTAAATAAAGAAAATGCATAACACATATACTTATATAAGTATCAAATTATTATCAAGTATTGATTTGCGAAATGTGGTGAGCAACTACTAGTTGGGTAGAACTGTGGATCTGGCCCAGTGACATTAAAATTTAGAGTGGCTTATTATGAACTAAAGTAATATATCCATATATTATACAAGTATACGCATTATTTATGTAAATTTTCCCAAACTTTTTCTTATATAAATACATTTTATTTAAAATGATTACGAAATAAATAATATCTTACTACAAAAATACGGTTAATAAATCTAAACTAAATACAAACAATGATACAAAGAATGTCTAAGATCATTATGAAAAACTATATGTTGATTGGACAATGTACATACATTACAATGTATTGAAAATATGTAATACATATTATCAATGTATTTAGTATATTTGTGGAACGTAAAATTTGTTATATATATATATATATATATATATATATATTTCTTAGTAAACTGATACTGTAGATATTTCTTCAAGTTTTAATCAATGGATGTTTCATGTCGAAGATTAACATCAAATCCATTGGTTTCTAGTTTCTGGGGCGTTTGTTGTCAAAAGTACTTACATAACTCAGAGAAATCTAAGCCACAACAGTCCGAAGCCTGAATGGAACTACAAAGTTAAACGTCGAGGTGATTATCTTTGAGTTACAAGTAATTTTGCCAATCGACAAACTTGCACTGACCAGGCCTTTATAGAGATAACAGAAAGTAAATGTTTTGGAGATTACTTTAGCTGTCGATTCAAGATTTGTTTATGGAAAAAATTGAAGAACGCTTATTATATTCAATTAATGTTTGTAATGACAGTTAACTAAACTTAGCAATACCAATAATCCTTAGTGATCTTCTCGGTAAAAACTAACATCCCTAGTGGTTCCTTACTAAAATAACAGACCGTAAAAATTGTGGAGAAAAATAATCAAACGTTCATGAAATCAGACTATATATTCAAAAGAATGGTCATTTGATGTACGACTCAGTATATTTTCATTTAAAATTCACTAGATTTTAATATTTATTTTTATATTTAAATGTTTCAAATTTCAAAGTGAAAAAGTCAAATTTCTCTGTTTTTGACTTTTAAGGCCAGGATTTTGGTCTATGTTGGTGTTTTTAATTATTTTTAATAATAAAACAAATGCATAAGATCTCGATAGCAAACTTCGCACCTATATTTTTTAATACAATATAATGCATAAGTTCATTGACAAAATATGTCGATGAGGTCCATGATAGATCAAGTTTATGCAGTATTAGTTACACGTACGTATATAAAAAAAATTACTTAGCATTATTTTTACATACATATAATACATTTATCCTGCTTTAGTTGTACCTGCGGCTTCGCCCGCATAGAATTAACATTTCACTTGGAAATGTGAAAATAAATACCCAGTATCCACCCACAAGGTCCGTTCTATGCGTGAATTTTGATAGGAGATCCATAGCTTCGAATATTCAAACTCCTACATCCAAACTTATAGACTTTACCACTCTGAAACATTACTAGAGATATTGACCAAAAAATATTGAAAAGAACAAATTATAAACCTAAATTAATACATAGACGTATAGTTGTAAAATTCGACAGTTTTGTTAGCAAAGTCATTTGTCTGTATTTTCCAAATAAATCACATATTTTAACAAAAAATACGATATTTCATGTCAAACTTGTTACAAGTACTAAATACGAAATTCGAGTTGAAGCAACAATAAATAAATTTTATGATTGATGAATTCAATATCCACATTTCAAACCGAGATTTTAAATACTATTAGCGTAATATAGGCTATAAAATTGGATGATATTGCTGATATATAAATTTGAATTATTCGTAAGCTGAGTAATAAAGTAAAACTGTTTTGAATTTACATTATTAATTTCGAATCACGTTAAACGTAGTCAAACGTATTGGATTATCAATAAAAAAAAAAAAAATCATAATGATCTAGCTTTTGTGGGCACTTCTGTGTAGAATTAGTATTCCGAGTAGTCTGATTTTTCTTTCCCCTAAACTTTCACCCAGCTCCCCTGCGACCTTGCGTACGGGGTGACTCCATGGAGTCTGCCGCGCACCTTCTCCTCTTTCCACCTCCTTTTCAACCCTTCAAGAAATGATTTCCGCGATAAAAATTATCCTATGCCTTTTCCAAAATCTCAAACTACCATAAAAATTCACATATGTAAATGGGTTCCACAGCTCAATTGTGAAAAGATAACACTTAGAGTTATACATGCATTTATAATATTACTATAAATTGTAATTTTATTAAATTGTTTTGTACCTGTATATTATATAATAAATAAGGTTTATCGAGTGGTAGTCGAATTTATTATGACGACAGAATCAGTTTTTAAGGGTATCTTTGTATAAAAATCTAACTACTCTTTACTTGAGAAAAATCCTATCAAAAATAACTAATAGTAGAGAAAAATAAACATTTTTCGAATCACGCAGACTTGTAGAGTCAAACTGTTTAGCTGTTAATGGAGACATACACATTAATAATATACTGGAGGAAAATTATTCCGCCTGTCACATTCTCATTATTTCCCGAAAGTTTGGTACAAAGTCTTTGTATTTTGACACATTTACACGTTTTCATGATAGTTAGGATAATGATCAAACTATCAGTAGTTTGGTTTTAAAACTACGTACATATTTTTAATTGTAATATTAGGTGTTTAAATATTTTTTTGTTAAATCATAAAACTAAAATAAAACTTCATACCAGATCTAGTAACTCCTCGTTAATGATGTTATTATGTTTTTATCTATAAAAGCAAGCTTGTCTGACTCTAAAGACTGAAATTGCACTATTAGTGCCACCTACAGTGAGGCGCACTAATAGACTTTAAGAATGTCTATTTTCTGTTTTAATGAATAATGTTTCCATTTTATTTATCATACTTTTATAAAAGATAATTATAATTTTATTATCAGAAATATAGTACGTTTTTTTATAGCAAATGGTGGTAAAAGGCTGATAAAAATGAATGCTGTCGACTACAATTAAGCGGAATACTAACATCCAGAACTGCTTTGTTAATTATAAAGAACATTTATACACGACAGTATCATTATTTTTCTACTTTTATAAATATAATGCAAATTCATATTTAAAAAGTGTTTCTGCAACTGAATGTAATATATCTATTGTTTGTCGACCTTAAAAATGAAGAAAAAACGATCCAAGGCATACGTCATGACAGCTGGATAGCGCAGTTTTTCCTTCAACGCTAAGGTCTTAGGTTCGAGTTCCAGTAGCGGGATTTTTTTTTCTAACATATGCCGATTAGTTTTCTTTAAGTCATGGGTCTATATTTGTCTTTAATTATGTATATCTTTGTCTAGTACACATAGTATAAGCGCCAGCTTAGTTTGGGGCTAGGTCAATGTATGCAATTGCATGTAAATATTATACAGGGGATGATCTCAACACGAATGATCAAGGCACGGTGAAAAATGTATACATTATTTATAATTATTTTGAAATGATTACCATCATAAATCAATGTGACAGCAAATCCTATCATAAACAGTACAAGGGCAGGAATTAAATGTTTTATGATATGAAACCGAGGCTAAAGGGAACCATTAGTCGAGGCTGGCTTTTAAACCGTATAAGTGACGTGATTTATATCTCGGTAGGTTAATTTTTACTCCTTTTTGCTGTATATCTCTCCATTCCGTCTATTTTGATGTTGCGAACATTCCATTTGGCCGTGAAAGCAAGTAAATGAAAAATCCACTCGAGTGTAAATAACCGTACTTTTTGCCTTGACGGCTTTGAATAAAAAAGAAAGACTTCAGAACAATTATAATATTGTGGCCTGGCACAGAATAATGCTAGATTGATAAACGTCAGTCTCTTTACCCTTTTTGGGTAACTAGGAGGAAAATCTTGCATATGATATTCAAAGCCGCTGTGAGGCCGGCAACCCCAATATGTCAAACTCCTGCTGGTTAAAAAACTGAGGCGTCCCTTAATTTGCTGTTGGGCAGGCCTGGGAATATTTTTTTATCTTGACATGGCATAGTTACCGCACACGTCTGTTGATAAGCTTTGTGAAGTCCAAAAAGACAACGACTAACAATAGCAAAAAAAAAACATCTATAGCCGTAGCTACCATACCGGCCTGCACATACATATCTTCACGCTTCACTTAAAAGACCTTATATCATAGGACGATGGGAGCACGCTTGTCGAAAGACCATTCCACAGCTCAATGAATCGGCAAGGAATCTTAGTCCTAGCCGAGATGAGCTACCGAAAAGCTGTGACTCCGTAGACCCGCACGCGTGGTTTTGCTATGGAAAGGAGAGGGTGGAACCAGGTTAAACAGCTCATCAGAACATTGCCATGATACAGACGGTAAAAAACGCTCACTGAAGCAACATCCCTACGAAACAGGTGCGGTTCAAGGTTCAGAAACGTCATATTCTTCGAACGATCCGCTAAGCAAATAGCTATTTTTAGACTCCATTTCTGGCAGAAGTGAGCATTAAAAGACTACCCCTGTTTCTATCTATGTATATGCATGCTTCGTAGTAAAGATTTAAAAACGAAAATCATTATTTTATTTAGTGGTGTTCGTGCGTTCATGTGTGTTGTATAGGGTATGAGCGCGCGTGTGCATGCGACTGTGTGAGTATTTAAGTTTCTGAACTCAACAAGACAAACTTAACTTTATTATAACATTTTAACACAAGTTTACTTTACACAACAGTAAATTCTAAAGAGGGGCAACGTTTTCTTTAATAAATTTTATATAACAAGAGAATATATTGCTGATAATTATATAAATATGATATACGGTTTTTGACCAAGCTGGAGGTTTGTTCAATATATGACATTACGAAATAGCTTGAGGCTTAATCTACAGGGTGGCCCAAATGAGACCTAGTGATGTTAAACACGTGTAACTCTTGTAATAACGGTTTTTTTAAATGATTTATTTTTATATGTTAAATACATTTTATGGAAATTTAACGTGACTATGTGTGAAATATGACATCAGACAAATGACCACCATTTTGCTCGATACAGGCATTGGCTCTTTTTAGCGCATTTTGCATTACACGGCGTAATGTTTCTGGTTGCAGGCGCCGTATTTCGTCTCGAATATTCTGCTTGAGCTGTCCAATTGTCTGTGGTTTGTTAACATACACTTTGTCTTTTAAATATCCCCATAAAAAAAAACGGGCGCAGTTAAATCTGGTGAACGAGGAGGCCAAGAGAAATCTGAATTTCTTGAAATTATGCGTTCACCAAAAATTTCACGCAGCATGTCCATAGTTTGCCTAGCAGTATGCGCAGTGGCTCCATCTTGTTGAAACCACAAATTAGGATGTTGCTCCACCATTGTCCGCAAAAAGTTGTCGATCATTGTTCTGTAAGAAGCCCCGGAGACTGTTTCTGGCGTTTCATCCTCATTCTCAAAGAAATATGGGCCGATGATTTTTGTGGCCATAACACCGCACCAAACAGTGCATCTGATTGGGTGTGACTGATCCTGATGCATTGCCCTTGGATTTTCGGAGCCCCACAACCTACAGTTTTGTGTATTCACATAACCACTTAAATGGAAATGCGCTTCATCCGTCATCAAAAGATTATTTAAAAAATCATTTTGTGTGGCTAATTGTGTAAAGCGAATAGCGTATTGTAGTCGTTGTTGGGGGTCTTGCGGTAGAAGCTGTTGCACAATTTGAACTTTGTATGGATACATCTTAAGATCCAACTTTAAAATTCTCTGTAATGTTGTTCTGGGTATACCCAATTGGCCGGAACGGCGACGAGTTGAGACATATGGATCATTTGCAACACTCTGCTGTACAGCTTCCACGTTGTCTACAGTACGAATATTTCGATGAGCACCTCTTCCTGGACGGTCGGCAACTGAACCCAGTTCCTCAAAACAGCGAACTAAACTTGTAATCATGGAAGATGTGGGCGCTGATCTTACGTTAAAAAAACGGCGATAATTTCGCTGCGTCAGAACAATTGATTGTTGAGAAGAATAATAAAAATCGATAATTTTAATGCGTTGTTGTGGACTGTACGTATTCATTTTAAATTTCCAAGAGTTCAGTTATAATCTGCAAAAAGAAAAAATAAATTATGTTAAAAAATAAAAAAGTTATTTGTGTTTCACATCAGCGGGTCTTATTTGGGCCACCCAGTAGTACAGGATGCCCTTTTTTTTGTAACCCGGGGGAAATCCCTAATGGACCTCGGGGAGAGGTGAGGGCCACCCCCCGGTGTGTCGGGCTTGCACCGACTAAAACCCCCGGGGTGTTCCACCTTCCGCCTACCGGCATCGAGGGCACGACTGGGGTCTCATCCTCAATGACCGGCTGGGCGTGCGGCCGTGAGTAGGCCTCTACTCGTTTAGGGAGGGGTGGTGTATAGAGCCACCCCTCTCGTGCCTCTGTGTTGTAGAGCGGCACGCAGGAACACATCGCGCGCCGCTTGCACCGTTGTTGGACGACACACTCCCTCAAGCGTCCCGCCCGGTGTCGCCGCTAGAGTCGGACGTTCCTGAGGAACGCCGCTCTGCGGCGCCCTATTCTTTTAGGCCAGCGGGCAGGCGGGGACGGCGCTGCCAAAGATGTTGTAGCCAGCGCCTCCCGGACCCGCTCCGCCGTCTCCTTCCTAGCTAGCACGTCCTCGGCGAACCGCAGGACCGCCCTCCATGCACCTTCGCTGCCGACCATTAGTGAAACCAATGTCGGTAGCGAGAGGTCTCCACCCACAACTCTCTCCAGCTCGGCCTGCTCCGAAGCCCAGGCTGGGCATATTTGGAGCGTGTGCTCAGCCGCCTCGTCGGGACGCCCAGATCAAGGTGAAGTAATGTAGTAAGTGTTTACTATGTTTTTGTAAGTTCATCCATTCTCATCTTGTTCTGTTGTGTTTTTTCTTTTACTCTATAGCATATCATGATACAAATACACAGGGATACAACATGATTTAAATAAAATCACGAGATTACGACGTGTCAATCCGTGACAAATCGTTGCAATTGAAATTGATGTTATTCTTTTTAAAAACATCCCTTTAGCATCAATTTGGGTTCGTGTATTTAGTTTCTATATATTACATTTCTTAATATACATATATACAATATAGTACAGTAATCCGAAACCACGACAAAAGAATTGTAGATTAAATCCAACATATTGGGAAGTAATGAATTAAAACAATGATACAAAAAATTGTTTCGATTATTTTGGTCCCTTTAATATCAACATAATTTAAAGGTTTTTTAACATCTATGGCCCAGTTATGTTTGAATGAAATAATATTTAATTTTCTTTTTGGAAATGAATACCCAAAAAGGTTGGTTATTGTTTTTTTATAGAAATACGAAGGATTGTTGTGTGTGATGCTATGGTACATTAAAAACACCGTTATATCAGTAAAGCTATTCAACAAATACTGTTGAAACTAATAACATAGGATCATCGCATCGAATATAAGTTGGCTATGAATAAAGTTGTGAAACTAGACCAATATGTTACAAGTTACGCTTCGGTTTTATGAATATTCATTCATACGCTTTCGTAAGTATTGATAAAGGTATTTTCAAAGAACGTACTACGATATGTTTTAATATGAGTAGTATGTTATAGCCATTTAATTTTGATATTATTTAAATTAATACTTCTGATTAATTTTGAAACATATTTTCATCAATAGACTATTTTTAAATTTTGAAAAGATTAAGAAATACATTAAAAAATCACATGCCATAGTATAATGTAACATATAATATTTAAAAAATATATATTTCACCGATAGTAAATGACTTGCTAGAAGAAGATAACTAGAGCTAGAATACTTTTAATACATTTTACTCTTATCAATAGAGTATGTGAAAATGCTAAGTAATAGATATCCCCAATTGCTGTTTTCAAAACAAACAAAAGCATTGTGCCTTGTGCGGCAAGATTCGTTGCTAACTAAATAAGAGCCGGCTTAAGCAGTATAATCTTTACAAGAACACATTTAATTTAACACCGGTACCACTTATGTAATCTTTGAACGCAGAAGCAGCGTTCACGAATATAATCATTGCATATTCAAGGTAACCATTCTTATAATGAAATTTTCCCTATAACAGTCCACAGAATTGAGACAGGGTGAAACTGCGAAATCTTCGCTAATGGTCCGTAACCACGTAACTTAGCGTAGGCAGTACCTACGCGTTCGACCGTAACATATACACCTAAAGGTCTCCGCTCACTGTCCCGATCCATAACCGGACCGTGATGGTGAAGTCATGGTTAATAAAGTTTTTGAGTTCGTGGGTTCGTCCAACATTCGCAGTAAGTAGAAGATACAAAGGACTTGCTAATTACTAGCACCGCGTTGTGTATTCATGTTTCATATACAAACCAACACTTTGTTTACAGTGCCTTTCTTATGACGGATCGACTCTGAAACGCAGCAATGTAGTGCTCCTGCTCGTAGTAAATTAAACTATATTTTATGCATATTTTTTAATAGAAATGTGTGGCATATGTAAGTGCCAGCTGAACGGTGACCATGCGCCACCAATAAGCGCAAAGTAGATACAGCTACTAATATATCTCTGCTTACCACTTCAAGTGAACCTGACACTCAGACATATTTCTATTAGATGCCATGCGGGTTTACTCTCGATGTTTTTCTTTACCGGTGCACATGTGGTGCCTCAATCCGTACCTACGACCATTCACCATACTTATACCTAACTCATATACCTAGAGACATGTGGACCGACATGACAATGAAGACTATCAATGGATATTCATTCTTTAGTGATCGCTTTCGTTTTTGGACTACACTGTACTTACCATCACCTGATCACCTCACCTACCTACATCATTTACAGAGTACCTACTCTGTAGTTACTATGACGAGCCAGTGTAAAAAAAAATACGTTGCCGTGCACGGAAAACGGTCCATTATCCACTAGGTCTCCACAATCACAACACAGTTAAGGGATATAGCATGACGTATTATTATTATTTATTAAGGATGATAACTGTCAAAATAACCCATTTATTAGACAGTGACCATAGGTACATTTATTTCTCAAATTCAGAGAGAATAATCATAAGATATCACTGGTTACAACAATTGCTTAAATCTTATATGAAATAAAACGAAAGGATAATGCTCCGTGCTAACGTAGGATTACGGAATTCGGCAAGATTTTTACATCTTTTTAGAATAAGTCTCTTTTAGTAACGTTTATTGCTATTTTAGGCGACGGGTACATTTCGTTTGCCTTTATTTAGGCAAATGTATACTTTATTTTTTCTGTAAGATTTGAAGGATTTTCTTACAATTAAAGTTAATGGCATTTTGATAGCTGAAAACTCTTTACAATGTACAAAGGATTTACTTCCTCGAACGGAAAGTAAATCAATATTTATTTAATAAAAGAGCATCTCCTGCCTCAGCTTAGCATGTCATTAGATTACATTGAGGACAAACGTGAATTTCAATTGTTAAAGATTCAAATATTCGATAAAATTTGTTGATGTTTTACTTTAAATGAATTCTAAATTATTTTATATTTTTCAATGATTAAGAAATTGGGTATACTTATATTTGGAAAATAGACTGGTCTCATGATGAGATTTATAAACATTATTTCGACTTCGCTTAGCAAAGTTCTAAAAACATAAATTCGTTTGGACAAAAAAAAGTGAATATATAATAGGAACTTGAGTACAGCCGTAGTATTTGCAGAGCCAAGTCAATGTTGACAAAATCGGTGACTTACCAAATACATTATAATATGACATCGATTGATTAATAAATACCATGATGTTTTAGTAAATTTTAAGTAAACTTGAAGTTGCGTCTATAAATCTCACGCTCAGAACTTTGGTTGTATATATGTTGTTGTACTTCATGTTTATCCTCATAGATGATATCCACCATTTGTTGATGAAATGTGTCCGATATGAATCTGTGAGAGAGATGCTTGTGAATGCCTTTGGTCTGAACGGACTAGATAGATAGACGTCGGGATGTTTAAGAAAGTCTTAACAGAACTATTATCTGATGAGGCGTCTGGTCTGTCCAGATCAATGGCACCATATGTCATATGTTAGGTATTTCTGTATTAGGGTACGATGGGTCTCACATTCGTACACATGTAAAAGTCTACTCAATAAATAGAATAAAAAAAAATGTTTATCCTCTGTATGTGCATCTCAATAAATAAATCATACAGTGCAAACTCTATATAACGACCCTCAAGGAACTGTGCATATTTTGACGTTATAGAGAGTTGTCGTTAAATGGAGAGAAGAAATATCTGTATTAGAAAAAGTTTATTTCAGACTAGTGTCAGTAATTACATAATAAACTATTCTTTTTTTATCGCTATTGAGTATAATAGACGCTTTAGGGAGTTTGTCGTTAAATCGAGTGACGTTATATGGAGTTTACACTGTATTTTAAAATTATTGCTTTGTATAACATACTGAAATTATAACCACAAAAGCATTATAATAATATTCTATCACAAAGTTCTATTGAACGCTATGTTCTATTCAAAGTAAGCAAAGTCGTTATCACAGTCGTTAATCGAAAGATTATTTTAATAACGTTCCATCGTTCTTAGTATCTTACAATCATCATTACATTATACTCTGGAGAGTGTGCGGCTGAGTTGTATGATTTGGTTCCCCCCTCTCCCCCTTCTACCATAAATTGACAAGACGCCGTGCGGGTTTGCACCCTTATGTGGTTGACATTCCAGCTGCTCGCACGAAGCGATCCGCATCCTCCTTTTTGCTGCGAACTGCCAAGGAGTGGAATTCGCTTCTTGCGTCTGTGTTTCCGACATGTTATGACATGAGAATCCTCAAACGTCGAGTGAATCGGTATTTCCTGGGCGAGCGCGCTCCATCGTCGGCCACAACATCACTTTCCAGCAGGTGAGATTGAAATCAAGCGAAAGCCTATCAGTAATTTAAAAAAATGTTAATGTTATTTAATACAACATTAATAGCATTTTTATACTAGCGTGGACAAAGTGACCACACAGTACCTGATGAAAAATATGGTGCAATCCAAGAATAACAGCAACCACCGAGTTACGTATATCAGTTGATAGTCACCGTCGCCATGTTGGCCCACATATACTATGACAGAAGGTCTCTTGGAAATAACAACTAGGCGTAAACAAGCTTTTTTTACACTGGCTCGACATAGTGACTACAGAGTACCTGATGGTAATTACAGTGTAGTCCAAAAACGAAAGCTACCATCAAAGGATGAAAATCCATTGATAGTCTACATCGTCATGTCGGCCCACATATAGCACGACTATAGGTCTCTAGGTATATGATCACCTTGATATACACAAGCTGAACCCGAAACTAGTCACTATGACGGGCTTTACACCCATGTACTGTGGTCGCGATCCAGATGGGCACCGACACCCTACCACCTCGCTGCTGCTCGTTTAGCACCACCCAGGAGTCACGTGTAGGGAAACTAGGATAAAACCTACGGATGCGAGCAGCTTCGACTCCCAAAAGCTGATCCTCAAACGCGACAAGCCGGACCAAGTCACTATGACAATATTTGCACTTGTTTACTGCAGTCATGACCCACTTTTGGCAATAGTGCTACCAGTTAACACAATGATATAACTGTAATAACAATTATTGTATAATTGTGTGTAGATACTGTAATAACAATTGTAGTTAATTATAACTAATTAGCACATAATTGAAACAATTAAATGTCTCATGAATCAACAAAGGTAATTAACTTGCATAATTGAAATAGATGTCGCTTTATATCAATAAAGCCACGACGTATCGAATATTATTTCAATTCAACCCTTAGATTAATAGTAATTGAATTACGCAAAGAAATGTCAATATATGGCTTTAGATTAACCCGAATTCTGTTCGGTCTATTGATTTTCGTTTTAGGTCAGGACCATGAACTGAAACATAAGAAAATAAAGCAGAACTATAATGTGTGGTCAAATATTTTAGACAAAATCATTGCTAAGAATAGCCACATTACGATACTTGCGTATTTGTAAAGTATAATCCAACTACACTCTGAAACAAATAATAGTCATGCAACATAATAATAGCCACTTTACTCTCTTTATATAAGTAGGGAATCAGATTTTACTGTAATTTAAAATATAATTTACCTGTAAAATGATTAAAAATATAAATTAAAGCTAATTTGGGCCAAAATTCACATACATTATAATTTGAATAGCTATTTTCGTATAAGCCGAACAAATACTCAATGACTACTTTATAGCTATTAAAAATTAATTAACTGTTACAATTACTCACTGAAACATAACAATTATTTATTTAAATATCAAGCTACTAAACTTTTCTGTTTTAAGAAGTTTAACATTACAATATAAATAATTATTTAGTGTAAAACAAATACAAATTTATTAATTTTATAACTTTCAATAAAAATAGAGTATAAAAATTATGATACTATGAGTAAATGAGTTAATATAAGTAAATTCATAAGTTACCTATATAAGAAAGCAAATTATAATTTTACAAACTAATCGACCGCTGGAATATGGATCACAAAATATGCTCGAGAAAGAAGCGCTTACACAGCATTTAAATAACGTATTCCACTAAATCGTGTATATTATATATATTAAAAAAGCATATAATTATTGCACTATTAGTTGGATAATATTTTTTTTATTCGTACATTAATATTTCTCTATAATAATCATCATAGTTATAGAAATTAGCTTTTTATAGTAGAAATATATAATACTTGGTTTTTATACCTACCGATGAAAGCAAACTTAAATTATACACTTAAGATTTGTTCAATTGATATTTTCTTAGTATAAAAAATCCTCTCATAGAATCAAAAATTGTAACAATATATAATACCATCTACCCAAATGAAATAGAGCTTTTTTTTAGAATGCTTCAAAATAATAATTTTTCGATCAGTTATTATAGCCATTTAAAATATTAATGAATGCCCACACTGTTTATTCACTAACTAGTCTAAAATAAATTAAAATTGAAATTAATTGCATAAATTAAGAACCTAAATTTTGTATTGCCTCATTAGCATATTGTTGTCATTTGTGCTCCGAATACTCATTTAGCTGTGTTTTGAAACAGTTTGTCATTTTATTAGATGCAATTTGGCTAATAAACTTAAACAAAATAAGTGATAAACAGCAACTTATAACATAATTTCATTAATTAACTTGCCAGTTTGTTTTGCTACTATTTTTTTATTTTATCTTCCAGTTTCCTTGCTTTCTGTATTCAGTAAATTATTTGAATTACTTGTTCACGACAAGATATATAATCTCGTGTCCGTGTCCATTCCTCCTACACAGCACGGATTTATGAAGCTCAGGTCTACTCATACTAACTTAGCTGTATATACTGATTTTATAGCTGCAGGAATGGATCAAGGTTATCAAGTGGATGCCGTGTACACAGACTATTCAAAATGCTTTGATAAAATCAATCACGACATCCTCATAAAAAAGCTATTGGACGTTGGTGTCCATGGTGGTCTTTTGAGGTGGTTTGCTTTTTATGTAGCTAATAGACATCAGGTA
The DNA here is from genome assembly GCA_036320925.1 of Automeris io. Lineage (NCBI taxonomy): Eukaryota > Metazoa > Arthropoda > Insecta > Lepidoptera > Saturniidae > Automeris > Automeris io. The sequence continues at coordinate 4,541,613 of JAUDJH010000021.1, read as the reverse complement.
GTACCATAGGGACATGCGTCTCTCGTTTTGAAAAAATACCTTCGGGCATCCCTCAGGGATCTCACCTGGGTCCTTTACTTTTCAACATATATGTCTATGATATATCTAAATGTTTTCACTACGCTAATCACCTTATGTATGTGGATGATACTAAAATCTTTATGACTATTCGTAATAACGATGATTGTCACTTGCTTCAAGCAGACTTGAATCGCCTTAATGATTACTGTAAAATGAACAAATTTCACCTAAATATAAAAAAGTGCAATATAATAACTTTCACAAGAAAACATCATCAAATTAATTTTTGTTATACACTTAATCAGCAACTAATTCAAAAGGTAAATTATACTAAAGATTTAGGAATAATGATGGATTAAAAATTGCTTTTTACTAGTCATTACGATTTTATTATTCAAAAGTCCCTAAAAATGTTCATTTTTAGAGTAACTAAGCCCATAATAATGTTGATTCTATTAAAATTCTTTACTTTTCTTACGTCAGAAGTTGTCTAGAGTATGCTTCGTCTATCTGGTCACCGTCATTCATCACGCTTAAAAATGATTTAGAAAGAATACAATTTTTTTTTAAGATTTCTTAATACTAAGAGTAATAAGGATCCTTGCGATTACGTGGACAGCTTACAAAGGCACAAGTTTTTGTCACTGGAGCATCGTCGTACTATAAATGATATGAGACTGTTTTATGATCTCCTAAACGCAAAAGTAAATTGTCCTGAACTTCTCGGGAAATCAATATTTAAAATATTCAAAAAACGAACTCGAAATCCTTGCTCATTCGCCTTACCTCTTGCAAAGCGCTGTTATGTCCAAAACTCGGTCATCTATAGATGTTGCGCTCACTACAATAAATATTTTAAAGATATAGATATGTTTCACTTGAGCCGTAATCAGGTCATTAAGACTATTATTTCTGGACTGCAGTTAGATGAATCTCTTGCAACACCGATATGAGCACACGCACACAAATGCACTCACACACTCAACACTCACACAACACACTGACACGCTATACGTTGCGGGGAGCAACCCAAACATTTAACAAAAATTAACATGTTGTGTAACTACGTTATTGGCATTTTAGATTTTTTATTTTATTTCCTATTTTTGTTTATAATTTTCTTATAATATGCTGTGTAGTTACCATTAAATAAATAAATAAATAAATTTTCAAAGTTTTCACAAACGTTGTTTAAAGTTTTATTATAAATCTAAAAATCATAAGATACTAACTCAAAAATTATAAGAACGTTAATGACTTTTCAGTAAATAAAGACTAATGACATAACACCATTAAGGAAGTGGAATATGATACTCAATACTGTTTTAAAACGTGATCCCATGAAATCAGGCTATATTTGATTTTAAAGTCTTAGAACCAACTTCAAACCTATAAGCAAAAACTAAAAAATAAATAATTATCCTAAATACATAAATTAGTAAAATGAATGACTAATATATTGATATGAATGATATGAGATATTTGACCAATTTGTATATTTTGAAAATAGTGCCAAATCGTATAACAAAAGTTGTTCAAATTATTTAAAAGAATGTTGCTTAATTTGACCTCCATTTTGAAATTGGTTGAAAATGAAATAAATAATACGAATAAAACCACTGTATTGATAATCGTAGAAAATCATTTGAAAAATACCTACTTGGGATTCTCAATTTAAATTGATTTACGGTACAAGAAAATTGTATTAGTAAACCTATCTTCACCTTAAAAGGAAGCGGTTTAAAGTGATGCAGCCTGCTATGTCATTTGATGGGCCTTTAATAGAGCCACGCGCTCGGTCAGATGAGAATTAAAAGGAAATGAGGTCACGACTCGCACGCGGATATTGGCAAGTTGAAAATGTTCAGTTTTTACAAAAGCTCTTTAGAATGTAGGATAGAAAAAACTAACACACAAAATGATAAAGAGCTACAAATGCTAGAGTTATATTAGTATTTGGGCCGTTTGCATTTATCCACACTAGTAAAAACTACACTAGTTTTTCTCGATATAAGTGGACTGTAGATATAAGCATTACTGTAAGCTGGTGAGATTGCAATTGGACTCTAAAAATGTACACAGCCATTGTTCGGTAATACATAAAGTTATTTAGCTTATCTTGGCCTTCGTGGTGTCTCTCAACCTAGATCCATAAACAGTAGTTATAGTAACGAATCCTGCATACTGGCGTACACCCGAAGTGAAATTTAGAAGGTCATTTGGACCAGATGTCGACTCTGTGTCAAAAGAATGTATCAAACACAATAAAACTTAGCGGTAGGTTTGCAGGAACAAAATATACATGTACGAGATTGTCGTGTACATCATTCAAGATATACACGTTTATTATATTTCACTATACACAATTACGACAAAATGTGACTACTACAAATATTCCTAAGTAGAAAATACCTTTCATATCTGACAAGTGTTATATCTAATATACTTTAATACTTATCAAAAACCTTGTGTAAAATACGTTTTTTTTTGCTTGGAAAGTAAAACCTGTTACAAAATTCATTCTAATCTTTACAAGAAGGAGCAAATATAGACCCATGGGTGCTCATAGTTCGTATTTCGTTAAAAATAAAGTATTATTGGATGTATTAAAAGTGTTCATATCACTTTTTTTTTTTAAATTACAAATGATGTAATTTCTTTTAATTTTGAGTCTTAAATGTATTTTAGGATTTTTCTTCAGGGTCACTTCAATTACAATTGATATAATTATAGCCTATTAATAATAATTATATATTAAATATCGTAAATGCAATAAAAGATGTTAGTTCTATTTGTAAGTTTTTCTATGACAGCCTTCAAATCTCAGACGCATGCGCGTAGTCGCCGACGCTGCTCTGCGCAGTCTCCTGGAACTATCTACACGGCGCTCCGTAACATATACATCAACAATACGATTTTCGTAGTTTTATAAATACTTTGAAAACGTTTTTAGACGATTAAAACATAATAACATTGTTTGTACCCAATTAAGAGTAAACGACGAGCGTCACTTGGTAAAGCCAGACAATGTGGGAAAAACTAGTAGCAGCTTGGTGCAACGTGGTAAAAGCTTAGTTTTTAGGTTGACTCAGGACGTTATTCAAATATTTAAACTCTTTATTAACCGTCTATGTTTACTTGATGTATTAAATAAAAGATAAATACTGGTTTATTGAAAATTTTCAAAAGCATAATGTTAATTAATTCAAAGTAATAAGCTTAGTCAATACTCAAAACCATCCCGAGTGAATATTGAATCAACATTAAAGTTTGTTTGAGAATCAATATTAGTTCAGATATTAGGGAGAGAGGGAGCATAGTAAATGGGCATAATTGATATTTGTACCTTTTTCACTAAACCAATTATTGGATGAATTTATTTTGTTTTGAATGTAGTAAGATAACCTTCAAAGTAGCAACGTAATATATGTTGTAATGATGAATTCCTTCTTGATGTACTATGGCCGGTGATCGATAATGACCGAATGTGAAATAACTCGAACGGCCAAGTAGGCCAATGCACAAACTGTTTACTTATTTGCTCTAACCTACTCAATTCTTTTTTTTCACTGTCTCGACATAGTGACTACAGAGTACCTGATGGTAAGTACAGTGTAGTCCAAAAACGAAAGCGACTATCAAAGGATGAAAATCCATTGATAGTCTACATCGTCATGTCGGCCCACATATACCACGACTGAAGGTCTCTAGGTATATGAGCTACTGGATATGCACAAGCTGATCCCGAAACGCGACAAGCCGAAACTGGTCACTATGACGGGCTAACTATTCGCTTTCTACACAGACATTACTACGTCTGTGCGTATTACATTTGACACTCTATCTACTCTGTTCTAATATACTACGGTGTACTCTGTGCTGTAGCATGTAATACTTACTATATATTATACATACATTATATATTTACATTATACATTAACAGGATTTGATAGGAACTGTTGTTTAACTATCGCCTCACCTGCCTAAAGCAGCCTAACTGCTCGTCGTTTTTTTTTATTTTTCGACAGGACTATCCTCAATCGGCGTCACAAAACTGAATATATATTTACAGAAGGAATCATCAGAATAAGAACAATGGAAATAAAGTCATTAGAGAACAAAATAATATACATATGACAGGTTAAAAATTAAATGAATAGGCAATTGCACCATTTTACACCTCTAGCCGCTAGTAGTTCCATTAGCAAGCACATAGATATAGAGTAACAGCCAGACGTACGGTGCCTTTACCATGACACACTATTTCCTGTGCATTCGGCCAGAGCATTTATTCCTTTGAGGTTAAATATTTTTAGCAAACTCAATTTTGATGTGACAGGCAAGACGTTTCTCCGGAACGAAATCGAAAGAAACGAACGTCTTGTTTAAATAAATTACCTGTTTGTACTATATTATTCTACATACATTGTAAATGTTCTTATCATATATTAAAATTTATAAAAATATAATTAATATTTCGTCACGTTATAACTCTTTCAAAGTGAGTAAAGGTATATTAAGGGCTCTATAAACAAAATATAAGCAAAAGGCCGGAGCATTACATATTTTACCTTTCGAAACATTAAATTTTATAAAATACTGGTAAGTACTTAAAATTAGACTTTATTATTCATTTACACTTTATGTAAATAAAAACGATAAATTTAAAGAACATTTAATAAATGTATATAATAATATAAATAGTATTTATTTAATAGTGATTGTTAAAAAACAATACTTCTATGTGTGTTCCTTAGAATCAGTCACAGAATTTTGTTAAAAGTTGTTATTTAGGCAATCTATAGTTTTTTTTTTATGTTGTGTCTATGTGTGTATGAATTTATTATCCTTTTTTCTTTTTTGGAATTTTGCAAATGTTCTTTACTGTAAACTAGCATTATATATTAATTAATGTGCATGCTGTGGCGCCCTATAATTGTGGGGGCAATAGACAATTTGTTATATTTTGGTACCATGATCTTTTTGTTTTTTTACTTTGTATCACCCATGTTGGGCACACAATTTTGTAAAATAAAATAAAATAAAAACTTAATTTAAGGTAGATACTCCACTCCATATAAAATGATTTTCAAAGTGAACAAAAAACAGAAACTTAAATTTCAATTACTCGCATAATCCTTAGCGCTCGTTGTAGGACCACGAACCAATTGAATCTTGGTTCTTAAGGACTAATAAAAACTTTTCTTTATCGGGTAAATGCCTAATAGTACGGACGAAATTTCCAAACCTGCTAATTAAAGTCGGAACTTTTGTCCGCGAAATTCCCTGTTTCTTTACATTTATTTGGTAAATAAGTATAAATTAGAAGAAAATCTTACCAATTCTAATTAGTACTTGGACCTTTTTTTAATCAACATAAGATAATTAAGTTTCGGACTTTCTCCATAGTTTTTGACTTATATGTATTAGGTATAAATAAGAACTTTACTGAAACTCTACGGAAAAACTTATTGTTTTACATAATTAGACTTATCATACTTTCATAAGTATAAAGAATCAACTAACAACTAAAATTATATCTAGATAGATAAAGTTATTACAATAAAAATAAGACATTGTTTCTTGTAATAAAGAAACTTTTCCATAAAGGTAGTTCGTAAAACAAAAATAACTTAGCATACGAACTCAATAATCACATCAAGTAAATATAATTCATTTAATGGCTTTTTTCAAGTTTATTTTCAATTAGTTCTTCATTTTCATCCATGAATTATCATTATTCTTCATATAATCTTTGTAAAGGTGTAAAGATAAGTTATCAATGTAAATTTCATTGTAAAAATTTCGAGGGCCCACTGATGAAACGGCAGTGACCAGACCTGCACCGCTAAAAGTCCTGGGTTTGAGTCCCGGTAACGGTAAACTTTTTTAGGTGCTTAGATTAGTTTATTACGAGTCCTAGATGTATATCTGTGTTTTAATATATTCATATATAATATGTTTATCTTTATCTAGTACCTATAACACAAGCGCTAGCGTACTTTCCGACTAGGTCAATGAAATACCGAATAGGAAAAAAATATTCAAAAATATTATTAATATTTAAAAAATATTGTTTTACAACAAAACAATATAATTAAAGGAACAAGAAGTGCTTCAGCTCCGTCTTGAGCTCCTAGCAGGAAGACAAGCAAAACATCAACAAAACCGTGATTGTAAAACTATTTGATTTCTATGGTATCATTATACTAAATGTGCTTATCAAAGTACATGTTAAATTGAAAAATACTTTTATTAAACTGGTTTGACGAAGTAACAACTAGTGATGCCACGAATAGTGAATTGGCCGAATACCGAATATTCGGCAACGCTGTCGGCCGAAGCGCCGAATATTCCTGGAAGTAGCGTGTTTAGTAATAATAATAATCTTTATTTCAACACAAAACTTATTCATATACACAGGGTGATAAGTCTCACCGATTAAGTAAATCTTGTCTCTGGTGAAACTCGCACTTCCGTTCGGGTTATTCAAGGGTGTCTTGTGTTTTTATATGGATACTAGCTGATCCGGCAAACGTTGTTTTGCTATATAAGGTTTTGTAATATCTTATAAGATGTTCATTGAAATTAAGTGATGTCAAAGACAATTTTGTTCACAATTAAATACTCTTAATGAACAACACATTTATTTGGATAAAGATTAATATTATTACGTTGATACAATTCTTAACGAATAATGCATTAATTTCGACCAAATTTGATTACCATAAAAACAGCTCTAGTGACTTAATCTTAAAAGATAGACATATACTGTCGCGGACATTTTTTTAGATCATTTTAAGAGGAATAATTCTTTCATACATATATTTTTGGTATCTTGAACCGTTTTTGCAGCGCATGCAATGGAAGCCCTGAATGGATGAATAATTTTCCCCGTTTTTTTCACATTTTGCATTATTTCTTCGCTCGTAATAATTGCATCGTGATGTTATATAGCCTAAAGCCTTCCTCGATAAATGGTCTATTCAACTCAAAAAGAATTTTTCAATTCGAACCAGTTGTTCCTGAGATTAGCGCGTTCAAACAAACAAACTCTTCAGCTTTATAATATTAGTATAGATTCACGATATAAGTTTATTAGTATGTGTGTGAGCGAGAGAGAGAGTGTGTATGTGAGAGGTTATTTTCTGAGGCTGGGAACATTTACGATGAAAAGCGTAATCGTTTGCTATCAAAAAATGCTAAAAAGCTTGTTTTTGTCCATCACAACTTACCACTGATCAATTTTAATTACTAAAGTGTTGTAATTTGGAAATAAATACATAACTTTGAGTAATATAACGTGTCTTTTTTACATGATTTGGTATTCGGTATTCGGCCGAATAGTACGTATTATTCGGCCGAATACCGAATAGCAAAAAAAGTGGCCGAATAGGCCGAATATCGAATAGTTGCCGAATATTCGTGGCATCTCTAGTAACAACATCACATGATAGAAACTACAATGTAGTCTAGCAAGAGCCGCGACCGCCAAGGGACGGAAATCCAACGACAGTCGCCATTGTTGTCCCTGCCCACCATTGATATACCATGACAGAAGAAAGTTAGGTCCTCTAAGTAAATTAACAATAATTGATCCTTAAGTGTGATTGGCCGATGCGAGTCATAATGGCAGTTTTTGTACTTGTGTAGTGTGGTCAAGATTCATTCCACACTGTTCACGATTCGCCATGCAACCTCTTTTTTTTTACACTGGCTCGACATAGTGACTACAGAGTACCTGATGGTAAGTGCAATGTAATCCAAAAACGAAAGCGACTATCAAAGGATGAAAATCCATTGATTGTCTAAATCGTCATGTTGGCCGACATATACCACGACTGAAGGTCTCTAGGTATATGAGCTACTGGATATACACAAGCTGATCCCGAAACGCGACAAGCCGAAACTGGTCACTATGACGGGCTTTACACCCGTGTACTGTGGTCGCGATCCAGACGGGCACCGACGCCCTACCACCTCGCTCCCGCTCGTTTAGCACTACCCAGGAGTCACGTGTAGGCAAACTAGGGTAAAGCCTACGGCCGCGAGCAGCTTCGACTCCCTAAATCAAAATCTGTTTAATAATGTTCGCCTGTTAAATATTTCCAAATTAAGTTGATATTATAATCGATTGCATATAACATTAGGGGGACAATTCATCTTGCATAATAACAATAAGACAATTTAATAAATGCTACGTCTACCTAATTGAAAGGAAGGCAAAATTTTCACTTCAAAGTTAAATACGTGTAACAAACAAACGATTGATAAATGGAAATAGGATGGATGAAGACCTCGTTGAGGTTACAAGTAATTTCAGCAGGAGACAGTATCTATGTCACTTGTCCGCTTGATAAATTGATGTCCAACGGCTGTGATGTATTAATATCAACCTAAACACGTTGTTAACTCCCGGTATTCGCGCTTCAAATGCAGAAGGTTTTCTCGGAGAATTTAATAGACATTTTAGAGTTAATAATTGACCTCCTCCATTAGTCAAGGGAATTAATTTAGACAGTAAATTTGTTTTTGACGGTTTGGGTTCTCGCCAATCTTGATAAATCTTATAGTTAGTTCACTAAAGTTACACTGAAAAACTACCTAATATTAGTGCTAATCACATAACGTTTAGTCTTCCCATAAATAAACCTTGAGAACAAATTTCATGACAATTTTAGAAACCTCGTGATATACTGTAAAATTAATATCTTTTGTACTAACTTAATAAAGTGACTACGGGACACCTGATGTGATGTTTATGGTAATCCAATAACAGTAACGAATAACAAGGAATGAGAACCCATTAACAGTTGCCGTAGTTTTACTCATCCTTTATGATTGATTTTTTAAAAAAATTGATTTATTAAAGAAAGTTACAAAAATTTGTATAAAAAAAATGTTATTCTGTAATTCCAAAAGGGAGAGAAAGCTAATTATAAAGTTAATCCTATCGTAACAACTGAGTGGAGTGGATAGTGAAATTCTTTGTCTTTCAGTTTTGTGTTATATTGTAATTTGTTATTAATTATTGATTGACAACGATCGTATTTACTTACACAATTAAGTAAACTTGTTATCTTGAGATAGTATAAATTGAAGAGGCTTTTTCTGTTTGTTTGCTTATACTTTTTCAAGTACGCAATAGATCTTAACACATTTTACTTAATTATTTAGCCAATAAATATATTCTGGACGCTTATGTGAAATGTATTTGTAATAAAATAAAAAATAATAAGGAAACCGCTGTCGAAACCACACGGTTTCATTACTTATTTGCAATAATATATTGTTAAAACTAGTAATATTACTCTGTCTTTGAGTATTTCTTATTCGAAAGTAAGTCCGTCTTACTTGTAAACATATCCAGAAGTCAAATGTCGAACATAAAAACAGGAACCAGTGTTTACGACTCCAGACCTTTTGAACACATCTGCGTAAGTCCGTAAACGCTACTTGCGCCACTCTAGTTGAAAAACTTTTAGTATAACTAAACTAACATTTTATTTTTGGAGATTTTCTTACTATATTTTATTACATTAATATAGAAGTTGTGTTTATATAAATATATTTTATTTTTTAAACATAGTCATTGTTAAGTTAAATCAAAAGTGTAATTATAAATTAAAAAAACCGAAAATTTTAAACAAATTGTTTTTTATTGCATCTTTTGTAAATTATTAATGAAATGTAACTTATACTTATAAACAAATTTTTATTTTGTTTAAAGCATTTTATATTCAAGTCCACATATAATGAGATTACATAGATATTGATGTGCATTGTGGAGGGGTACTTGTGTGACTGTGTTGTGGAGTTCATCCTTCATCAATCAAACTTTTATTATCACTTTAAATTATATATTTAGTGAACTATTAATACATTTATATAATATTTCTCGTTATTTCTATATTCTAATTTTTCAACCTTTATTTTTCAAAGCTCAAGACGATGTCTAGAATAATCAAATCCACGTCCAATTTCGAATTCAAACTTATCTTCCTTTCCAATTCATTCTTACAAAATATTATTTTTACTAAACGGATAATATGATAATTATGTCATAGATATGTAACCCAATTTTATGTACTCCTTACACACAATCACTCCAGTATACATTTCGGTGTCATCTAACGATGCGTGGTTATTAAAAGCTGCGCCGGACCCTCTTTTTTAGCCCGGGAGAAATCCCTAACGGACCTCAGGGAGCGATGAGGGTTGCCCACCGGTGTGTCGGTCTTGCACCGACTAAAACCCCCGGGGTGTTCCTTCTCTCACCAGTGCCAAGGGCAAGGCCGGACCATCTTCCTCGGCACCCGGCGAACTGCGCCGGACCCACTCAAAATTGGACATCGTAGAAAAGGAAGCAACTCCGTCGTACATTGTACGCAAAACGTCGTATAAACTTAATTTTCAAAAACATTATTATTTGCTACAAGAGATTTGCGAGCTTTAATATACATACACCAATACAGTAATACAAAGGTGAAAGTAGCCGATAATTAGTCTCGGCCTCGATGTGGGCATCACTGAATAGTTCACTAATTAACATTAAACTAACTCAAAAGGCTTTATATTTTAATCTTCTTGATATTCCTGCGTTATTAAGGACCTGAATGGCTTCACAGTTGATGTGCTAATAAAACCGAAGGTTATGGCTCTCTGTATTATAAATACCCCTTAATTAGAAAAGTTTATTATAGGAATTAAAACATTTGATATTAATATTAAAATAGCATCAACATATAATCTAAGCATCAACATTTGTTAGTATTCATTGCTTTACAGAAGCTACACCATTAACCAAGATATCATTCATTACCTTTGATCTTCGTTACGTATTCGTAATGAATTATTATTACATTGAACTCTTAACATGATCCAAAAAATGTATTTACTCAAACTAGCACACAAATGTGATTAACACGTAAAATATACTCTAAATCAACCAAAAGTCGGCCAAAGGTATTTAACCAGCTCTAGGCTTCGAAACTTATCATGTTCTTATTAAATATGCATATGGCATAAGTTCGACGGTACCTTAAAAATCGTAAGGAAATCCAGAGTTAAATAACAAAGATAATATCATATGCAATGCCTTACACACAGTAATCAGCTGCGCTACGTTATTGGATACGTCATAGGAACACAAAGTTCATAAAACAATTGTCTTTATTGCATCTATTCTCATATGGACTGGATTATAATCTTAACAGATCCTGGAAGAATGTGTAGGTAAAGAAAACTTGTCTAATGTACTTTTATTTTAATATGTTTGGGTTTACTACGCTTTGGAATTGCCGTCGTTAATTGCATTCCTTTGCCAAGAAGCAATAGTCGGTCTGTCACGGTGACCAAATGTTATGGGCAAAACAATTGCTAGGAGTTTTTGCCGCTAAAGCACCTGCGTGCACACCTGCGGAGTGAGACCAAAGCCTGTGAAGAGAAGCTGCTAGTTATTACGATCCGGGCTAGCAACGTGTCCACAGTGAACTTCACAAATTCCATCGAATGCGACATCAATTCTGAATATAATCACTCCCAAACCTGTATGACATTAAATGGCAGTAATAATTATCAAGTAAATGTATATAATATAATTTACTTAAACTGGTGCATCAGAATACAGAGCTTTTTCCGAAAACAAGATCTTTTTATTTGCTAATTCAATGCCAGTCCTCTTCGTCGTATTAATGTTCTATATAATACAATGTTTGGAGTATTTTACTACAGCTAGCTTTTAGTTTTGTCGTATTTTTATACTAGCAAACACGATACAGATTTGTCATAATTTCTAATAGAAACATGTTATTAAGATACTTAAAAATTACTACTCAAAATGATTTAATTGCTAAAAGTGAACTGTAGTTCGAAGAACTGTAATCAGAGGGTTTTCGAGATTTACTTCTCGAATCGGTTTAATTTTTAAACGTTATATCGTACGAAGATTTTGATTACTAATACGGGATAGTTTGAGGATCATTAACTCCATACAATTTGATATATTACAATTGAATACGAAAAGTTAACTCCTATGATTTATAGCTATAAGAAAACTGATAAATACACAAGTAGATAATTCTCCTTATATTATAAGTACGCTAGTAGTAGTCTAAAGGCAACTTTTGTTGAAATTCTTTTGTTCATAATAAACTTACATAAGCGATTACGGAATCCATTAAATACTCAAACCCTTAGAGAATTCCTGTTCTGATCTAAGTAAAATCTGAAGTAAGCAAAATTTTATAACGTCTTATCTTATTAAAAAGTTTGCGTGGCTCAACAAATTTTTTCATCAAAGCAACGACGCTAAAGTTTTATCTTAGAAATATTTTTGGTCGTTTGTTAAAACGAATTACCTGTGGATAAGCAAGACGTTTTATATAATAAATAATATTTTACAAAAACACCCGCTGATAGGGCTAATTTAAAGACAACCAAGGTTAGTCGACCAGTACTGAATAGCGATTTTTCATCTAATCTGTGGGTTACTGACTACATAACATAGATAGACCAAAGAGCGTTGACCTGTCAATTAGATCATCTTCTATATTCTTATCTCTTTTTGTTGAGGTGTTATATAAATTGCTTTACTTCCCTTGATGTTTTTTTTTGTAACCCGAGGCATAGTCATGCATAGGACTATCAGGTTTGCTCTGAAGGCGCGACCCCGGTGTGCCAGACTCCTACTGACTAAAAACCCCGGGATGTCCCTTTAGCTCGTCGGATGCCGAGAAAAATGGCTCAGCCTTGCCCTTGGCACTCGGCAGGCGGGAGAAGGAACACCCTGGGGGTTTTAGTCGGTGCAAGTCCAATACACCGGGGGTCGGCCCCTGAAGGCCCTTTAGGGATTTCCCCCGGGCTACCAAAAAAGGGGGTATCCCTCTAGTTGCTCCACCCGGCCCTGGGAAACCAAATTCAACCAGACGTCCGGAGAGCAAAAAGCCTTGTTGAAACTACCTCTCCGGGAGGGGTGTGAGTAAAGAGCCCACCCCTCCGAAACCTCTCTCTCAGGTGGTGCGCTGAACAGTCTACCGCCCCTGTCTCATCCGGGCAGCAGACTCCATCGAGTCTATTGCCTGGCTATTGTCACCGGAGGATGTCGCGCTACCTTGATGTATTTTATCCTGTCTGTGCTCTTTACAATGCAACTATTCGAGAGCACTGATTTCGTTCACTATTATCGATCGGTAGTATTAAAGGCTACGGGGTACCTGCGGCTCTTACTCTCCTCTACAACTAGTGTGTCCTTTGCGGCATTTACCTCACTGCACTCACACTCATAAACACTACAAAACAATTACATCTTGTCCTTTCATTAGTTAAAGATTTAATATAGTATCTTCTGCTTTATTATTAGGAGTATAGATATTTGTAGTTATTGATGCTGGAAATTTCTTTATAAAATTCTTTTTTATATTTGAACGCCCAAACAGAAGCCCTGAGCTATCAAACTGCCTAGAGTATCATTATAACTGTACACAAACGATGTATTGTAAGCGTTATTCACAAAAATCATTTCCAACAAAACACAACATGTCGTTTCGTCAGTGTTTACCAATTTGTCTCTCCATTGTACGATATCACCAATTCATTTAAGGGAAGGTTAAACGATAATATTCACAGCTGCAAGTTGCTGTTCTTGTTTATTTATTAGCTATGGATATTATTTAGTGGAATAATTTGTATCACCTACAATGTACTGGAATAATGTGTACACAATTTCTAATGATTTAACACGTTTATGCCGGGGCGAAGATCTACGTTTTTCCGCGTGAGGCGAGACTGTCTTATCTCGTTACACGATACAGTCAGGTATGACCCACCGGTGGGTCACGCCGCCCCACGGGGCAATTAAGTGTGACCCACCGGTGGGTCATGCCGGCGTGAACCTCTTAATCTTTATAAACTTAATTTTTTAAGAGCAAGTTTTGAAACATAGATATATATTTTTGGTCAAACTCGCATCTAAAATAAATTGAATTACTTTATTTATAAATACACTAGCTAATCCGGCAAACGTTGTTTTACTATATAAGGTTTTGTAATATCTTCTAAGATGTTCATTGAAATTAAGTGATGTCAAAGACAATTTTGTTCACAATTAAATACTCTTAATCAACAACACATTTATTTGGATAAAGATTAATATTATTACGTTGATACAACTCTTAACAAATAATGCATTAATTTCGACCAAATTTGTTTACCATAAAAATGGTTCTAGTGACTTATAGATAAGATAGACATATACTGTTGCACACATTTTTTAGATCATTTCAAGGGGAATAATTCTTTCATACATATATTTTTGGTATCTTGAACCGTTTTCGCAGCGCACGCAATGGAAGCCCTCAAGGATGAATAATTTTCCCCGTTTTTTTCACATTTTCCATTATTTCTTCGCTCTTAATAGTTGCATCGTGATGTTATATAGCTTAAAGCCTTCCTCGATAATTGGTCTATTCAACTCAAAAAGAATTTTTCAATTCAAACCAGTAGTTCCTGAGATTAGCGCGTTCAAACAAACAAACAAACAAACTTTTCAGCTTTATAATATTAGTATAAATATATAGTTTCATTGTAATTTTAACACTTCTTTGGACGGACTTATTAGCGACTAATCATGTGGATTTATATGCTGTTGCTAAGAAAATTGTACCTTCAAATATGTTTTTTTTAGAATATTATTACTTAAGATTTTATATTAATAATATTAGGAATAAAATTAATATTAGAAGCGTAATCAGTCTTCAGTTTTTTTATAAATATCTTCAAAGCGTAAATAAGCAAGTTCCCATCAAAGGACTACACAGTTGAACAGTTTCCTTTGTTAACTAAGCTAATCGAAAAACTTAGGTCATTATAGCGCAAAATATAGTTATTGTTGTTTCATCACTTATAATTATCGATTACTAAATAAATATATATTTACTAAATTTCGTGTAAAGCATTATCTAAAGGTATCTAAACTATCTTACTTGTATCATTTTCGTCATCGTCATCATCATCACCAGCCCTCTTTAGTCCACTACTGGAAATAGTAGACTATCCCTAATAAATGCCACTGAACTTGGTCTTCAATTTTTCTCTTCCTTTATTTTTTATGGTATCAAGGAACAAAGAATTTGTAAATATAAATAAATTAAAAGTTAATACCGCATAAGAACTTTAATAAAAAAAAAAATAGATCATTGATACAGTGAGCTTATTTTTGTCTCAATGATTATTTGGCTGGTAAGGATGCGTGACTACAATATACTATTTTTCACATGAAATTCAATTTATTTTGTATCAAAGGAACAATCTTTTGAAACTTACCAGAGATTTTTGCAGGCGCTTCTCGGTAAATCCTGCTTTTCGAAGTGCTTATAGGAATAAGCACTTATGTATATTTATGTTATTAACGAATTAAAAGTACTTGTGTTGTTTCCTTATTTAAATAAATTTATTTTCCAGTTTATATTTGTAGCATTTGCTCCAACGGCAGACGGCACCACTATGCAGTATCTATTTTACTACTCTATTTTACTAATTAAAATTGTAGACTACAAATAACACGTAAAAATTAGTAATGCCGTCTGCCGTTGTGATATATGTCATCGGCCTCTGTTGCTACCATCTGCCGTCTGCTGCATTGTGCCGAATTTCCCCTTAACACAGTACTATAAACCTCGAATAATAGAAGCGGTATTTAAAAATGTCTTTCTCTTTTTTGTAAGTGATCATATTAATATAAAATAAGAAAACAAACTAAAAATGGTGTAGCATTATTTGAAACACTACTGGTACCCCAAGAGTAGCGTCTCACCGGTCCATACATCAACCCTTCAGTGATCCATTCGGCTGACGTTGATTGATACCACCCTAAACAAGCGAAAGCCGTTTCGTTTGAAATCACGTTTCGGTACAATCGTTGCTGAATTAACATCTTTCACGCCTAAAACAATGGGAATGTTCGAGTTTAATACGAATTAAATTGTTAAAGCAATGACTATACTATCGCGCTAAATAGCTGTATCCATTTCTAACGATATAAATAGCCAATAGCGTAACTGACAATCGAAACGTTATCTGTGCCATTACACCTGACATAACCTATATTTTAAATTGAAAAATATGTAATAATACTGAAGGCTCACTAAGCTCGATTCAATAGTTACTGACGTGATGCTCGAGCAAACATATACATTTCTAAAAACGATTACTTCACCTTCAGAAGCCTTTATATATTCGATACCTATCAGTTTTTTATATGTTGAAATAACACTGTTACTGTTGTTTTACTTAGAATAATTATATAATAAGAAAGAATTAAACAATTAATACAGAAATAAAAATTAGCATGCTTGATTATTAATACCATTGCAAAATATATACATATAGATATTTGAATATAAACAAACTGATTCCGAAACGTAATCATTTTGCGGGGTAGACCGAGCGAGTCACCACGAGGAACTTACCAACTTCACTTTAATATCTTTACTCTGGCTTATCAAAGTGACTACAGCACACCTGATGGTAAGTGCAATGTCAAAAGACGAAAATTCATTGATAGTGTCCGTCGTCATGTCGGCCCACATACACCACGACTGAAGATCTCTAGGTATGTGAGTTACTGGATATACACAAGCTGATCCCAAAACGCGACAGGCCAAAGCGGTCACTTGACGGTCTTTACACTCGTGTACAATGATCATGACCTAGTACGGTAATCGCACTAACTAATATAAATTTTGTTGTTTGTTTTAATACATTCTACATCCGGAATGCGTGTAGGATATCTAGAGTACAAGGACTAATAAAGCCTATGGACACAAGAAATATAAAGTTACAAAACATTTGGGTAACAACGTTTTCATGAAAAAGTATCTTTATTTACAAAGCACTTTGCTAACTGACCCGTTTTGTGCGTATAACGGCAATTACCTACACGAATATTTTGTTTTTGTGACCATTAAATTAACGAAAAGAATTAAGTTTATGACCGTAATGGCGGGCCGAAATTGAGATGTATGTCGTACTGAGGTCAGCACGCTTAGTTATAAAAGGTATTTAGGGGATAACGGTCAAAATGGAAGTGATCAATTAGAGTAAGTGCGTATCTACACGCAGCTATTAACAAATTGAACTCGCATTCACAATTTGGGGTTAAACGAGGCCACCGAGTGGCGCTAAACGAACAACAGTTACGTTCTAGGATATCTATGTGCCAATTATAATGTTAATGAAAGATTAAATCTTCCCGCAGAGTTAATCGCCATCATTCATAACTTTGACGGCCTGATCGGTCATTTTTTTTGTGACCGTACTTGCAACGCTTATGGTCTTGGGTTCAAGTCCCAGTACTGGCAAACTTTTCGTAATGAGCCCGATAATTAGTTGCGAGTCATCGATGTGTATAGTATCTACGTATGTATATATTTGTCTAGTACCCATAGTACAAGCACAAGCTTAGTTTGGGACTAGGTCAATGTACGTATGAGTCCAAAAGAAAAAAAAAACTCCCTAGATGGGTCCACTGCTAAACATAGGCCCCTTCCAAGGTTCACCACTTGTCTCTATTCTGGAATGTTTACATCTAGTTGCATGTCGCAGGTCTTCGGTCCATTTGACCTCTTGTTCCATACTACCCTTGCCAAGATGTGGTCTCCACTCCAGAAATCGTTTACTCCGACGGTTGTCCATTCTGTGACAAATATGACTAACCTATTGCAACTTCAATTCCTATCTCGGTTTACTTTCGTCCTCTACCACACTCATCAGCAAAGTTAATAAGACGTAACTATTTTCACGGTAAAATACTTTTGGCGTAAAGAAACGTTAAATGTATATAATACACGACATATTTCATGAGCTTTAAGTAACTGTGGATTTAAGCCGTGGTGGCTGCCGGCAGAATAGAATAGCACCCCCCTCTTCTTGCTGAGGTGTCGTAAAAGGCGACTAAGGTATCTCTTGAACACCGCAATTGAACCAGGTGTTTAGAGAAGGGAAAACTCGACCAAACCTGCATCCCGCTCCCTCCCGATCGTACTGGTTCTCCTTTCCATCGGGCCTGAGGGAGCTCGGACGAGAGAGTGCTTTTCTGGCAGCGCGTCCAGTTATGCACTTAAATATCTCCTGCGCAATTGACTGTTTCCGAAAACTGGACCTCGAATTTCTTAACCGGTGTTGAAACAGTCGCCGTGGCCGAAATCGGCTAGGACATCATCATCATCATCATCATCATCAACTGTGGATGTATTTACTGATTATACAAATAAGGTGTGATTCCAGAACGCGACTGACGACAGCAACAGACGGGGACGGAATTTGTAACAACTGCTTGAGGTGCACACCTTCCAGATTTGCAGCGTGTTGTAAAATCGAACTGTTCTAGCGCAATACAGGAGTAGGTTTATGGTTAACTATGAACGAACTCCGCTTAGACTATTAATAATTACTATTAATAATATTATAATGACTTAGTTTAATTATTACTGGAATGCTGAAGTGCAAGCGAGTATTTCATTGTGCTACCAACTTTTATTGACACTTCTTACTTATAAAAAGTTATTTGTCCCTGTCGTAGACTTATCATAACTTTTTAACGCTATCTGTAACTAATAATTACCAAGCTTTAAAAGTAAACTTATAAAAGTTTTACTAAATTTTTAGGAGATTAGATAAGCAGTTTAAAACTTGGAGAGATTATGTTTATTTATATTAATGGACTGGAAAAATATAAAAAAATATATATGTTTAAGGTAATTATGATTATTTATACCTTTAAATCGAAATTGTTTCATTTAAATAAGAATAATAGGAGATTCCAAAGAGTTAGGCATGCTTTAACCCTCAGATCATAAAAACGGGTGATACAAAAGAAAACATCAAATTAATTAAAACCTGTTTGTTCGTATACAACCCTTTGTAATCTCTAGGTGTTATAAAAACAAAACGATCACATAAATTTAAAACTGAGGCGCATTGTTTAAGTTGTATTTGTAAATGAAATTAATCCCGAGGTAATTTAATAATTTGGTAAAAAACGAACTCGTTGTAAGGTTTTAATTGGAATTAACTTAATAATTATGATTACATTTGATAGAATTGTTTTATCTTCTACTAGCTGTCCCGGCAGACCTTGTTCTGCACTATTTCTCTAAAACAAAGTCACATTGTTTTTTTTAATGTTAATAGCTATTGGCCTGTCGGCTGTTTTTTGAAAATTGTTTGAAGGAACCTGGCCTTAATGCTATATGTATAAAAATTGAGAAATATTGACATTAATATTTATACGTCACTCAATAATTGTTTTGCCTTCCCGGAACCCGTCCACTAACATTTAAACTTTATGCTATGGTGTTAAAGTTCAAATTGACTTATAACAAATCTTTTGTATGAGAATATAGAAAAGTGTTGTTTTTAGACTTTTTCAGATAATTTTTTAAAATCTTCTCTCTGTTATAACCTTCCCCAGACTTCAACAAACACAACAAAAAAAAAATCAGTCAAATCGGTTCAGCCGTGCTCGAGTTTCGCGGTTATCAAGACACTATAGCTGATCCGGCAAACGTTGTTTTGTTATGTAAGGTTTTGTAATATCTTCTAAGATGTTCATTGAAATTAAGTGATGTCAAAGACAATTTTGTTCACAATTAAATACTCTTAATCAACAAAACATTTATTTGGATAAAGATTAATATTATTACGTTGATACAACCCTTAACAAATAATGCATTAATTTCGACCAAATTTGTTTACCATAAAAACGGTTCTAGTGACTTAATCTTAAAAGATAGACATATACTGTCGCAGACATTTTTTTAGATCATTTCAAGAGGAATAATTCTTTCATACATATATTTTTGGTATCTTGAACCGTTTTTGCAGCGCACGCAATGGAAGCCCTCAAGGATGAATAATTTTGCCCGTTTTTTTTACATTTTCCATTATTTCTTCACTCCTAATAATTGCATCGTGATGTTATATAGCCTAAAGCCTTCCTCGATAAATGGTCTATTCCACTCAAAAATAATTTTTCAATTCGAACCAGTAGTTCCTGAGATTAGCGCGTTCAAACAAACAAACAAACAAACAAACAAACAAACTCTTCAGCTTTATTATATTATTAGTATAGATTAACGTCGATTTGATTATGAAAACACTAGGAAATATTATCTATAGTTTACATTCGTAAAGTCAATATTTTTTGCCTAATGTTTACAGCATGATAATAAATAATTGACAGAAATAGTTTAAATTATTAATTTTTAATTCAAACTATTTTTATTAATTAAATTCGGTTTATAAAAATACCAAATAGGATCATCGCAGTCACATTCCTCAGTTGATTCAGTCAAAAACATTAAATATATACAAGCTAACATTTAATATAATTTTATCCACTTATAGAACTCTTGTCGGACCATTTATTATACAAAATAATGAACGAGAAGTTATTAATAATGTTTAAAGACAGTACGAATGCATATTTCATTTTAAAGTGTGCATTAAAATGTAAACAAGACGCGGTTGACGCTAGTTTTCTTTGAAGTTATTTTAAAAAACGTCACTAGAGAGATTTTAATTTCTCTAGAAACCAATTTGGTTAGTTGATTTTGTTTTGCGTTCTCGTAATCACGATGAGGTTTTTTTTTGTATCCTAGATGAATTTCACGTTCTATTGAATTTACTTTTCATATACTTTATTTTTTTCTTTACGTACTTATGTATCTTTCTTCCCACGTGAAGATTCACGAGTTTAAACTCTCTGAAGGTATTCAGAAAAAATGGTTATGTCGATAGATTTTCTATTTCTAATTATTCTCGGAAGTTGATATGTATATAATTTTCTAGAAATAAGCAATTTACGAAGAAAAAAAATCATTTCTAAGAAGTAACTATAAATATTATAAAAGTAGAAAAAAATAGCTTTGATGTGACGCAAAAAATAAACAAAAAAATATATGTTAGGTGATGATAAACTGTTCTATTCTACATAAAAATAGAAGTTGTCAGTCTTATAACTCACGTGACCAATATTGTTCTATTTTACACTCATACCGTTGTATCGATTCTTTCATAAAGGAGTCGAAAGGTTTCTATAGAACGCTGAATGGCGTATGAAACTAAGCACGGTAAAAATGTAAACTAAGCGGCTTTGAAGTATTGCAAGCTTTGATTTCCAATTTCACGTATTTTTCATCATAAAATTCCAATAAATATTTCTAAATATCCTTTCTATCAACAACAATAAATTAATTTTAAAGGAATTATTTGTTAAAATGACTAATTGGTTAAGTAATTGTATTTACGTTTTACATCGAATAGCTTTTGCAGAATTAAGAGCTTGGTGATTTTTCTCCATTCCTTGTCGGAGTTAAGCGAAAGGTTTGGCAATAGGTTCCATTCCCTAGTGCTACGACCGTTTCAATGAAAGTAAAGCATCTGCAATTGCCGAGGCAGTTGTCGATGAGATCAAGCTAGAAATATATTATTATATTCCATCTTCTGAGATTGTTGATAACCGCGCTAGACGCTCCTGGTTCAATACCGAATACTCTGAGGCTGTTAAGCAGAGGCAGGTCTCATATCGTACTCGGATCAAGAGCCTCGTGAATATGCTGATATGAAATTAGTAACGGCAGCTTACAAACCCAAAAGGCTTGCAAGAGGGCTTTTGTTGTTGCGGATGATGAGGGCATTGCACGGATTGGCCAGGGTCAATAGGGAAAGGCGGTGTGTTCAAGATTGCTTCACATTCAGCAGAAATATAGGTATCACAAATTCTTTTAGTAATAAAATTACTTTATGTAGATAAAATTTGGAGATAACACCAATTCAGCTCTTGGAATCTATAAGACGGAAAAAAACAATTACACGGATCCACCCAACTTGTGTCCGCTCAGAAGTTATTGGCGTCCCTAATATTATCGTTTACTGTCGTCACTTTTCTGAATAGGCAGCCTTGAGACAATGTAACACAGTTCTTTGAATAAACAATATTCTCGCACCTAATCTATTATGATAAAAATGACCCCAGAGAGTAAGTTTTTTTTGATATTTGCTTCTGTTTTGTTATGACTCAAATTGTATGGAGTTTATTTTTCCCAAATGCTCAGAAAGAAATGGTAACCAAAAGCTCAATACAATTTGATTTTTAAAAACATAATTAACGTTACTACTATGCTGTACATATGTACTATTTATATTTAGTATATTATCGTACTTGTGTGGTAAATATACGTAATATCCTTAATTTTACTACGTCCGCATACTTATAGCACTTTTTGAAATTGGCAACCGCTACTGCATAATTTATTCAGTTATAACTTGATATAACTGCACTTGTTATAAACTCGCCTGGAATAATAAATACTTTGCATGCATAAGCGGAGTTTTATGTAAAATATCAGGCAGTTCCGAAAGTAACCTAGCGTAACGCTAGATTGGACGAGTATAATACGCACACCATTGTTAATATAACACTAGTAGCTCTATGATACACAATACATTTTGCTGACCTTACGTACGTAACATATATTTTCTTGCATGCGAACCTCTTGAAATGCAAAATAAATAACAAACCATATAAATTCATTCAAAACTCTTATATAGCTATAACAAAATAAACCCATAAAAAGGCTAATCTGAAAAAATGCAATTAAAATGTTTTTTTAATAGTTAGTTTGTTACTAAAATATTATTTTATACATAGTCACATTTTCACTCTAACAACCCCAATTTCCTGTTTACAGAATACCAGATCTCAAACACTAAGTAACATATTTCTAAAAAGAAAAAATAAACTTTTGTTTTTAAACATTAATAATGTGCCTATTTACACTTTATAATTTACCCATGTTATATTATATATTATACAAGTTTTTCTCTATTTTTGCTAAAATAATTCGGCACTTACATTTAGCAATGGTCTTTTATTACTAACTTCTAATGTCCAGATATAATACAAATTGATCCTTTGCGAAACGGGTCATAAGACACGTCGTAAAAATAACACTCATTGTATTGACATCTGCCATACCACTCCAAAGAAAGTGATTGGGTCATAAAATGAAAGAATCAGCTAATTTATTAGCCGACATCAGATATTTTTGGCTCTTAACGGGTTTATAAATTGGAGAGATTCCAAGAGCAGTATTTTTATGAGTCTGTTTCCACATATTATTGACCAAATAAAACCAAATCGTTAAATTTTATCAAATAAAAGCTCTAAATGTCCTGCCTAGTTTGTCATTTTCTTTAAAGTATATAAGAAGTACGTTGAATTCAATTTTTGACAATTTATTATCAAGCTGTATTAATTTAGGGTATACAATCGATAATAAAATTTGGAAAATTGCCTTCATATCAAAGTAATCCGTAGATTAATTAAAAAATACGAAAACATTTAAGACACGAGATTATCCGTTATTGTTACGCAGCCCTATGCCACAGCAAAATGTATCATAAAAATTCAAAGCAAATCATTCTTTTTAAATATTTATAAAAAATTGCTACTTGAGTGATAGTTTTATAGGAACCTTTATCAAACATAATGGTATTAATTGTTCCGTCCACCTCAATTCATTCGTTTATTAATTCATAATGTAAATTGCAAAAAAGGAATTTACTCTTTATGTCCCCTTTCCATTTTCATATAATAAAAATAATTCAAAAAAATAATCGATGCTTATTACTTAGACAAATAACTTCTTCTGTTTTAATTAATAAAATTTTATTATCTACTTAGGAAAGAATATAGGTAGTAAGGCTGAGATTTATAGACGCAACTTAAGTTTGCTTAGATTTTACTAAAAAAAAATACAATTAATATTACTCAATGAATGTCAAAGGATTTGGTAAGTCACCAATTTGTCAACATGGGCTTGGCTCTACAAATACTATGGCTATACTCAAGTTTCTACTAAATATTCAGTTTTTTGTCAAAACAAATTTATTTTTTGAGAACTTTGCTAAGCAAAGTCGAAATAGCGTCTATAAATCTCAGCCTAAGCAAACTTAAAGTTGCGTCTATAAATATCAGCCAAAGAATATATGTATGATTATATTGACATTTAAATATTCAGTGTTTCACAAATAAGATTATTAAAAGAAAGTCTAACAGTTTTTCGAGAAATCTTAACATTTTTGAAATACCAAAGATCCAGCGTCCTCAGAAGTCAATGTTCGTAAGTGGAAGACATAAAATCTTCGCCATGAAGCCGTAAAGGGCCAATTTCTTGTCTACGAGAGAGCATCGTCGCTCTGTATGGCTCTATAGTTGTACGTGTCCTGAATCGGTAGCACACGGGTTTTAGACTAGCGGGCTCTATTTAACGGTGGCAAATTTGGTTCGCGAAATCAACTCATATTATGACAATGGCACTGGGGGCATGTGCTTCATAGCAGTTTTCTTTTCATGCACAGATTCCTACTTTACAAATACCCAAAGTTTTGTAAATAAACCTTTAAAAATTCCTAAGAAGTTAATGCTTTGGTTGTCTTATAACTTTTCCTTTTTGGAATTAATATTGTATTTCTTTATAGCTTACTCATATGTTTATACATTAAGAGAATATATTATTTAAAGGATAACATCCTAAAATTGCTTAGTTTTCGGTATTAGCTACTTTTTGATACTTATGTTTATTTTATAAACACTATAAAACTCAAATCGGTAAAAGTTCTACTAAAATTCTAAGTGATATTTAAAATACGAGTGACCAAGAAAATAGATTTTGAACCAAAAGCTTTTATGAGAATAAATACATTTCCCTTTCAAAAATATACGTGAGTAGAATGTTTACAACGGAAATTGTCTAACGTTTTAGTAAATGTTGTACAATAAGAATTTACACAAGAAATGTAGTCTTCAAAAATGTAATTAAATACTTGCCTAATAAAAGGCCTTTTTAAATAACTTTATTTTGAATTTGGTACTATTAAATTAACTTATTCGTCACTTGTCATATCTTTAATACATTTGAAATACGTAATTATATTGACGTACAAAAAGCAATTTATCAATAATGTTCTAACAGTGCTCTGAATCATTACATCATTGCGAATATGCAAAATAAACAAATTGATTCCACAGTACATAGGCAAGCTGCCGCGCTTTCAATAGTAAATCATGCAAAGAGCTCTTCAATGCAGACATGAAATTTTACGTATAATAAAACGCATGCGTCACTGAATCGGTACGTTTTATCAGTTTCACCGAAACGCAAACCGATACGTTACGTGCTCAACAAAACGTCACGTAACTTACATTACTGCTCTGAATGACTCCCGGGTTACGAGTCTTTTCGGTCGATGTTAAAAATTGTGGGCCTGGCCATTCTTTCTCCATTATTCACAGGGCGCAATCCGTGAGTGTTAAGCACCTTTTTAATGCCACCGTTATGGAGCGTTACTCCGCGTATCATTGTGCGAGGTTATCGTATTAAAGCGGAAACGATTCCTGAGACGGTTTATTACGCGTGCGGCGTAAGTGACTTATTGGCATATTTAAATATATTATCTAATAAATTTGGTAAAGGTTTCTTTACACGAATTTATCTGACATGAAATCTTCTAGCTATACTTGCCAAGATTTGAATCTATATTCATTCATATATTTTTGGTAATTTATTAAGGTCAAGTACATACTAGTTTTCTTCAAAATCTCAAAATTTGTGACAGTTTCCTGAAAAATGAAGGAAAAAATACTTTTCGATATCTACAGCTTTTATTACTTATATATAAAAGAAATACATAGAAAGAATAGATAAATTATATCAAGCAAAATCTACTTTTTTTAAATTAAAATACATACTATATAATTATTTAACGAAATCGTATTGTATTCAAGACTCGAAAGGGAACAAAAAAATCTTATGCAATAATTATAGTTATTATTGCTTTTGGATACAATAACTTTCTTTAAAATATTCGTGGAAATTATTCCGTTTTCAGCAGGCGAGTCATTAGCAAACATTTGTCATTTACAAACTCGGCTTGACGTTTATCTCTCTACAATTGATGAACGGATGTTAGGCCGCGTAATCAATTGTCCCCTGAGGATGATTGTGGTGAAATTTTCCACGAAAATTATATCAGTGAGTATTAATTTTATTCGTTTCTTATAAAGGGAAGTAGGCGATAATACCTTGATGGTGTTGTTACTATTCGGCAATTCATATACCTAGAGATCTTCAGTCGTATAATTGGGCCGGTATAACAACGGCGACTGTCTATAAACATTGTGGTGGTCGCCATTCTTGGACCTCAGTATAAAGTATATATGTACATCAGGTGTGGTGTAGAAACTTTCTTATCGAACTTAAAAAAGGTAAATAGCAACCCATAAGCCAACCTTCCAACAACTATGGATATTACGATAGTTGCTCAGACCATGCTAGCCAACACAAGCCTGTTTATAATTAAAGAACCAGTTTTTGCAAAAAAGGAGGGAAAACGCTGACCCAAAGTAAATTTCATGATCACATAGTATGATAGAGTAAAGTAGATAAAGATAAGGTTATTTATGCATTGCTAAAGAAGCGATAATAAAATACCGTGTTGCAATGAGAAATAAGACAAGAATTTACAAATAATGAATGTAAAAATAAACCTCACTGTGTAATAATAAAATCACCTAACACCGAGTCGAGCTTCTAAAGGTACATTAAAGGCGAGGTGTGATCCCATTACGACCTGAAAATGAACCCATAAAGAAAACAAATAAAAAATTGATATCTATTTAGAGTTAGATAAATATAACTGTGCAAAATCACTATATTAACTTACTTATTTAACAGAGCCCTGATGATCTTATGCAGGATTTTCCCTCGGGATACCAAAATAACAGTCTTCGGATATTGTCATCTAGTAGTTATTGACGGCTGTCAACAACAAATTTTCGTTGCACCAAAATGTTGTCTACGATCCTGCCACCGTTGTTGCTAATTTTAATATTACTACTGCCACTGCCACTACTATTATAACCGCTGCTACTTTTTACAAATATAATATATTAAAAAACGAATAAAATCTGCAACTGTATCACGTTTCCATATCCGTGCCGTGATCAATATAAAATAAACTTATCTCACTCTTGATTTAGTGATATTTTTTCAAACGAAAAGATAATGTAATAACGATTGTATATAGCATTGTGGCTCTTATGCTTCATCAGGTTGATATCAGATTGAGTGAGTGGTTTTATGAAAACATATTTCTAAACTCTCATGGTAGTATGGTTTTTAGGCCGTTGTAGAACGAAATATATAAAGCAAATTTAAAACAATAATAAGAAACCGTAGTACGGCTTCAGAACAATTACGGTATGCAAAACTGTACAAGAAATAGTCCTTTCCCCACAAGTGGGACTCAATAAAACGTCTAAAGGAAAAATTCGGTTACAATACTCTCTAGCGTATACATTTCCTAACACCGTTTGGATAAAGATTTAAAGAAACGACATTCTTATTGAGACAATATAACAAAATGTGTTACGAAATATTGCCCTTCACGAAATCAAAACAAAAAAGAAACGAACCAATCATATTTTATACGTCATCAATCGTTCCACTTGGTAATTTGGTATCTACATTCTGGAGCTTCTCGGAAAGAATTGCTAAATCTATATACTTATACTTACTAATATTATAAAGCTGAAGAGTTTGTTTGTTGGTTTGTTTGTTTGTTTGTTTGAACGCGCTAATCTCAGAAACTACTGGTTCGAATTGAAAAATTCTTTTTATGTTGAATAGACCATTTATCGAGGAAGGCTTTAGGCTATATAACATCACGATACAACTATTAGGAGCGAAGAAATGATGGAAAATGTGAAAGAAACGGGGACAATTATCCATCCTTGAGGGCTTCCATTGCGTGCGCTGCGAAAACGGTTCAAGATACGAAAAATATATGTATGAAATAATTATTCCTCTTGACATGATCTAAAAAAATGTACGGGACAGTATATGTCTATCTTTTAAAATTAAGCCACTAGAACCGTTTTTATAGTAATAAAATTTGGTCGAAATTACTGCATCATTTGTTAAGAATTATATCAACGTAATAGTATTAATCTTTATCCAAATAAATGTGTTGTTGATTAAGAGTATTTAATTGTGAACAAAATTGTCTTTGACAGCACTTAATTTCAATGAACATCTTAGAAGATATTACAAAACCTTATATAGCAAAACAACGTTTGCCGGATCAGCTAGTATATATATATGGAGAGGTGTTATGGCCAGGATATGAGTAATTGTCTGTATTTGAACAGGCATTTACTGCGACAATAATATAATCTATATTTGTAGAAAATAAAATGAGGCCTTAACTTTTGGTGTTGAATTCGATAATAGGCAAAAGTAGCCACTTCTTCTCTCTTCTTAATTGTCTGTTTTGACAAAAAAGTTGTGGTTAGGCATAACCACAACTTCAACACACAGCTTCTTTTGTGGTGGCGCACAACGCTACAACTCTTCATTGATATCGGATTGATGCTTGTCGGGCGTTTTTATGAATCGACGCTTTGGTCAAAGCCTTAATTTGGACAGTCCAATAGCAATATCATACCGAAAGTGAAAAAAATTAGATACTATTGTCGATATTTATAAGCATCTAGGTTAACGCTTTCGTATTTGATTTTCAATTCTTAAATAAGTATTCATTCAACCACAGTTTGATCAGCCTTCCTCTCGCTAGTTTTGTTTGGAATCCTTTGTATTCCGAGCTCAAAATAAAATATATTTTTTCACACACCGTAGCTCTACTTTTACTATTAGTGAATCAATTTAAAGAACGTAAATATATTTGTACCCTGTACCTAGCTTTACATCAAACCTTTTACGCTATTCTAAGCAATATAACACTATAACTACATGATTGCAACGCAATGTGCAAAGTATTTTGTTCTAAAACAAGTACACTTATAGAGTGGTCTAAATAATAAGAGTTTGAGGTGGTAGTGTGATTGCCTAAACTAGGTCGTAATTAGAGTACATATTGATAAAGACCGTCATAGTGATTCGCTTCGGCCTGTTGCGTTTCGCAGTCAGCTTGTATACGTTGAGTAATTCATATACCTAAAGACCTTCCATCATTGTATATATGGATCAAATTGACAACGACGGCAGTTAACTTGTCTATAGACTTCTAGTTCTTTGATAGTCGCTACCATTCTTAGACTTCACTATACTCATCATTATGTTCGTTGTAGTGATTTTATTAGTGTCCGACCGAAAGTTCGGTTTCGGTTTCGGTTTCGGCCGAGTTTCGGCCAAAAATCAAGTTTCGGCGGGAGTTTCGGTTTCGGCCAAAATTGGCCGAAACTTTTGCCGAAACCGAAACTGATTACGGTAGTTGTCGTACATGCTTGCCTAACTTCGTTTCTCGCGGCAACGCTTTGACGGACGCTGGCGGCCCTGTTCGGGATTCGTGCGGCGTTCGCATTACTTTTTTTTTTCGAATTTACGCGTGTTTGTTGACCGGGAAAGGTCTTCACAACTCAACCGGGTGGGTGGGTAAACACTGAGGGTGCTCAGCCGGCAATTTATGGGTTGGGTGGCAATGCAAGGGCACCCCTGTGGGTACGAACCTCGACTTGGACCGCCAGCCAAAAATACGAAACCTAACGGCGATCTACTAGCGTTTCGGAAGCGATTACCTTGAGACGAAACGCCGAAAGAAACTCAAGGCTGCGTCGGAGTGTAACTGCGTCGTTTAGACGAGAGTTGACGGATCTAATTCGCATTACTCTATAGCAACACAACTTAGTCAGTGCGTTATCACCCGACGTAAACATTCTTTAGAGGTTATGTTTTGATGGAACTGATTACATGTAAGTTTTTGTTTCATTTTTTTACTTGGCCACGTTGACTTTTATACTTGACCACGTGAGTTTCGGTTTCGGTTTCGGTTTCGGCCGAAACTGAAGTCACGGCCGAATATTCGGTTTCGGTTTCGGTTTCGGCCAGAAAACTAGTTTCGGTCGGACACTAGATTTTATCCTGCCTGCATAAAAAATGTTGAAAATTCAACTTCTTTAATTTAATATTTATAAGCTGTCTGCAATTAATATACCGATGGAATGTTGGCGTTAAAAATATTTCAAGATAACATGAAAATTTAAATGTAAAAAAAGGTTTTGGAGTACTTAAGCTCAATGTGAATTGAAAACTTATAACTAATGACATTAAATTATATATTAAAACAAAATCCATTAATACCTTTAATATATATTTAAAATAGCAAATGATTCAAACAGAATACATTTCAATTTAATATGTCATTACCCTCGCAAAAGAGAATAAATGCTTTAAAGTGTGATAAACAATTTGATGAAGATACTTTCGTGCTGTAATGAAACTGTTAGTAGAGGCAAGTATCCAACATTGCATTGTTTCGCGCGCCCGTTTCAATTGTATGCTTTTGTTGTTTGCCATGCACTTTGTTCAGAATAAATGTATTACAAAAGTTTATAACGGAATATTTTTTCACTTCACTCTTAATCCAGTGCTTATAGATCAGCCAAAGTACTTCATCGCATCAGATATTTGAGTTTTTTTGTAAAAACGTATAATTTTCTTAAATAGGTAAATAATTTGCTTTCGATTAAAACCTTTCCAAAAGTATTTGGCTCGATTCTTATCTATGTAATATTATTACTCCCAGTCTCCATTTCATTCCTCCTACAGTAAAACAGTCTTTGAGGCTATCTTACCCGCAATAATTCCCTTGCAAAACGGAGTCTACAATCTTACAGATAATTTTTTACTTTAACCACAAGAAAGCTGAAAACAAAAGTCCTAACCAACCACTAAAAGTGAATGTCGTAATAACGGTGAGAAGTTTAATGGAAGAGAAAAGACAATTGTAATAGGAACTGCTTTACTTACCACGCTAACATATCGACCAAGGTTGTACCCATACATAGTATAGGCACTATATTCGTTTATGTTACAAAATGGTTTGCCGAGAGAAATGGCATCAGAAATCAGTCATGCGTGCCGATAATAAATCTAACGACTGCTAGTGCCGATTTGGTCCCAAGACTTTCGATATAGTACACATAACGAACCTCGATTTAGAGAGTGGCCCTTGTATAAATAAACTATATTTCAACACAAGTTTTGTTAGTCCCATCAAGTGTTATGTATTTTAGTGTATTAGGTTTAGACAGATATCAAAAATTAGTTCGATTTTGATTGTTGGTAAAGAATATTGAATCAATTAATAAATCTTCAATTATTAAAAAAATATATCATTTTTTATTTCTTTTTAATTAGATTATTTTGACAAAATCCCGTTCTATAAATAAAATTCCTTAATAATATTAAATATAACTAATCAAGCATCTAACAGTGCATTTTATAGAACACTAAAACTTTCGTACAATCTAGTAACTTGTACCAAACTTGGAATGTTACAGACTCTAGTGTAAAAATTATTACTTCCATGTTCCTATCGTCCAGTGAAATTATCGGCTCCTTTAATCTGTTACAGTAAGTGAACTCGGGTAAATTCATTGCCCTTGCTGATTGTGCGGAAAGGGGAATGTGAGTAGTATTTCATAAAGATTTTCTTCATATTTGTAATCGCTTAGAAAATTCAACTTATCGTATAGCTTTCTAAGCCATTAGAAGCACTAGAGTTGACAGTTAAACATTTAATTCCACGAACTCCCCTCGATACTGTATGTAGTTGAGCTATATATAAATAAGTACGTATTAATATTGGAATTGTTATGGTAACAAATGGTATATGTTTTTATCTTCACATGTGCGTTTAGGAAATTTGCATTATTACAATAATAGAAAATTAATTTTAGTTTAGAATTTCTATTAATTAAAAAAAAAAACTTTCGTTTTCATCGGGCGCATCTTGTAAATTTTAATGAATTTACTATAGTCAAGGTCAATTTAGTATTGCCGATATTTCTATACTATATTGGAGTTTCAATATACTCGTATGACATGTTATGTCCATAAAATAACAAATATACTGATGAAATAAAAATATTTAATCGTTACGTCTTTTCTTCGGTTCGTTTCCAAGCTGACTGTATTCGATACAACAATTTAGCTAAGACACTAAGCAAAAGAGACCTTGACCGCGATGAGGTCGCAAATGTGCACTTTCGAAGATACACACACTCAAGAACTATAAAGACATACATATAACAAATAAAGACAAATCGACTTCGTAAAAGTATTAGATATATAGTATATAGACCTTTTAATTTGTTATCTCATTAGTGGTAATTTTTTATACTTAAAGCATTGTAAGTAAATTATTTTTCGTCAATTACATTAAAAATGTGTTTATTTACGAATTTATTAACGAATTCTAGAAAGTTATACGCAAAATATCAGAACATTAGACAGCCAATATAACTCCATACATATAACTTTATTAATTTTCCTGTGATCAAAGATGTTTTGAGTTCACAATATTGGAGTGTATAACATATTTTATTAATCAAAGGTGAATATCCGATAGCTTTCTTCGATGTTCAAGGAAATTATTCCGTTCACCAATTTACCAATGAACTCCCAATTGGTAACCCATTTAGATATTTTCATCTAATTTTGTTCTCTTGTACTTTGATATTTTATTTACTTATTGAATTAGGTGTCCTCAAATTTTTGGCACTAAATAGCAAACTTGGATAATTTCTTTCTCTTTTTTGATTTTAAAAAGAATTCTTCAAAATTACTGGAAATTAACAATAAGTTTAATTATTTTAGTGTCCGCTGTTGCGGACAAAATAAGTAAACTAAAATGCCAGAAAGATGGCCATATTTGTTGCAGAACTGATAACAGTTGGAGTAGCTGAATTGTAGAGTGAAGTCTTCGTCTCTACAAGCGCAGTATAGAGCAGTCAGAAACTAGGTGGAATAACGACTTACAAAAGGTAGCAGGACATTCAGCTCGTAGCAAGATAGAGATCAGCGGCGAAAAATTAAAGGGACCTGTGTTCAGCAGTGGACCTATTCAAGCCGAAATATAAAAAGAAAAATAATGAATATAAAACATGGAAAAAAATATTCCGATTTTCTATATATACTGAAAACTGCGATAAGATACGAAGAGATAATAAAATTTAGAAACAAGAATTCAGAGTTCGCAAATTCGAACATTTCGAAGTAATGGCTTTTATAAATTTCCTAAACTACAGGGTTTTGTTATTGACCGATAAAGAAGGAATGGATTCGTTGGACCGTTGTAATGTACTTATTATACTCTGTGAATGTTCCTTCTCTGATGCAAGAGATAAAGTCAAGATACTGCCAAAGAATACTATAGTCACTCTTTAGTCAATATAAAATTTAAAGGTTAGTTTATATTTTTGATTAAACTTTTTAGATTAAGATCTCCCTAAATGAAATTAATACAAAAATTTCTTCTACTGAAGCAGTTCATGTTAAATAAGTATACATTATCGACGTGCATATAGTTTTTGGACAAGGTAGGCAGAATTCGCGTGATTGATTAATCTGAAGATTATATTACGATAGTAAATATTATATTGCTTTCATAGGAAAGATAGATGGCGTGAATATAGAATAGAGATGAATATAAATAGTTGCCTTTTCTGTTTAACTTTAAGCAATTTATTCCAGATTTATTTATTGTAAGGGCATGCATTGCTTTCATGCACCTATGGAATGAACGCTAATGGGATACTGATTTATGGAATTACTGATGTATGCTGTTTTTTAACACCATGTAGATGAGCTAATGGAGGCAGTAAACAAACATCAATCGCTTTATTATTTATTGATAGTATATTATAAAATTATAAGATAAACATACAAAATATAATTAAACACTCAAAAGAAGTTATAAAATTGTACCAAAGGTTACCTTACAATTAAAGATAGTAAAGATCAACATGATTTTTTTTTTACACTGGCTCGACATAGTGACTACAGTGCATATGGTGGTAAGTACAGTGTAGTCCAAATGCGAAAGCGACCATCAAAGAATGAAATCCATTGATAGTCTCTGTCGTCATATTGGCCCACATATACCACGACTTAAGGTCTAGATGTGTGAGTTACTGGATATACACAAGCTGATCCCTAAACATGGCAGGTCAAAGCGAGTCACTATTACAGTCTTTACGCTTGTGTACTGTGGTCATGACCCAGTTCGGGCAATCGCCCTACCACCAAAAAAATCTCCTATCCCCCCCGTATATAAAGTGAACTGCGCCCCTGTCTACTTCATTAATTCGGGTTCACCAGGCGTGTCGTGCTGCCGCGCAATATTATAATGGTTATAATTGTTTTTATCGAACATTTAACAACAATCGGTCTCGCTTAAATAACTTCTACAGTTTTACTACATTAAACTTCAAACAAAATAATATTCATGATCTATAAGAAGATTTAAAATGAATCTGAAGAATATTGGTCTTGCCAATAATTATTCATCTATACTAATATTATAAAGCTGAAGAGTTTGTTTGTTTGTTTGTTTGAACGCGCTAATCTCAGGAACTACTGGTTCGAATTGAAAAATTCTTTTTGAGTTGAATAGACTATTTATCGAGGAAGGCTTTAGGCTATATAACATTACGATGCAACTATTAGGAGCGAAGAAATAATGGAAAATGTGAAAAAAACGGCGAAAATTATTCATCCTTGAGGGCTTCCATTGCGTGCGCTGCAAAAATGGTTCAAGATATCAAAAATATATGTAAGAAAGAATTATTCCTCTTGAAATGATCTAAAAAAATGTCCCCGACAGTATATGTCTATCTTTTAAGATTAAGTCACTAGAACCGTTTTTATGGTAAACAAATTTGGTCGAAACTAATGCATTATTTGTTAAGAGTTGTATCAACGTAATAATATTAATCTTTATCCAAATAATTGTGTTGTTGATTAAGAGTATTTAATTGTGAACAAAATTGTCTTTGACATCACTTAATTTCAATGAACATCTTAGAAGATATTACAAAACCTTATATAGCAAAACAACGTTTGCCGGATCAGCTAGTAATAAATAAAACTACACTTTCTTATTTTCCTACCCCCATCTCTATATCCCCATCTCTCATCTATGTGACCTCTTGTGCCCTGGGACCATCGCACGCAGTAGCGTTCCTAGCACGGCCATAATCGTGTCATTTAATACGTCATTTCGGATGGTTGTTCTCAAGCCCGTCTGTCTACACCTCGAGAACTCCTCATCGCTCTGTAACTATTTATATTCCCGCGGGATATTTCATCTCTTAATTCACGTGCTACAGCATTCACTACAGTATGATAATAGTTATTATATCGCCCGCTTACTATACGCCTACAACAAGAAAAAGACTATACAAGCTAATGTCGCCAGACCCATGAGGATTGTACGGTCAATATGAATCCTCTTACACTTTTTTCATTCGTTTTAAATACCGCATATGCAGGCCACTTATTCACATCTTCTATTGGCAAATAACGTATTTCAGGTTTATTAGAATATTTTCCCATCAATTTTTTTTATATTAGGTCCTTACATATGAAATTGGCGTTTTGTATGGGAGGAACAAAAAGTCGAATATTTTTTAATATAATATATTTAATTAATCAAAGTATGAATCATTATTTTCTATGCACTTTTGCCATCTCATAAGTAGTTCATTGATCCCTTTACTAAAAAAACCAGTCGGACGGGAATCAATAAAATCTTTGAAGGCGATTTGGACTGCCCCATCGGAGTTGAATTTTTTCCCTTGCAAGAAGTTATCCAAATTTCGAAAAAAATGGTAATCTGTTGGAGCAAGGTCCGGGGAGTACGGAGGATATCTTAGACTTTCCAATTGAAGCTCTTCTAATTTAGTAGCCATCTGTTGCGCAGTGTGTGGTCTAGCGTTGTCGTGAAGCAGCAGTGGCGTGGAGCGATTAACCAGCCTAGGTTGTTTAGCCGCTAGCTTTTCCATCATGGTTTGCAATTGCTGACAATAGACATCAGCCGTAATAGTCTGGCCAGATTTGAGAAAACTGTAATGAACAATACCGGCACTAGTCCACCAAACGCTTACAAGTAACTTTTTTGGGGTTAATTTTTGCTTGGGGCAGGATTTGGCTGGCTGGCCAGGATCCAACCATTGCGCTGAGCGCTTCCGATTATCGTAAAGAACCCATTTTTCATCACAGGTAATGATTCGGTTTAAAATACCTTCATTATTGTGCCGGTTTAGTAATGTAACGCAGCAGTCGACGCGCGTTTGCCGGTTTGCTTCAGTCAATTCGTGAGGTACTCACCTTTCAAGCTTTTTAATCTTCCCAATTTGCTTCAAGTGAATTAAAACAGTTTTATCACTAACATCGCAGCCTGCAGCTAACTCGGACGTGGTTTGCGATGGATCCGCTTCCACAATAGCCTTCAACTCTTCATTATCAACTTGAGTCTCAGGCCGTCCACGGGGCTTGTTCTGCAGGTCGAAATTTCCAGAACGAAAACGTTGGAACCAAAAACGAACTGTGTTTTCTTTTGCAACACGACCGCCATACACATCATTCACCCTTCGAGTTGTTTCCGCAGCACTAGTGCCACGGCGGAACTCGTACTCGTAAATAATGCGATATTTTAAGTTTTCCATTTTGTAAAATGAGTGACGCAAACAGAAAAAAACAGAAGAAAAAAACAAATGAATGACGATCATCGAAGCACAAATACATGAGTCTATAGCTGTACAAATTTGAATTTGGAATTCCTTACCAAAGAGGAGAAATTTGTGATTAAAGTGGCCAGTACGAAAAACGCCAATTTCATATGTAAGGACCTAATATAAGCATCATATCGAGGGGTGGAAGGCTATTTGGTTTAAGCGACATTATTTGGTGATATAGTAATATTAGTAGTATTAGTTATTAGTAGTAGTATTGTATATATATATATATACTTTTTTTTTTTTTTTCAAATCGATAAAAAACGCTGATTCCGAAAAATATATATGTTACTATATTATCAAAAAAATGTCGCTAAAACCAAATAGCCTTTTACCCCTTGATATGTTTATTACAAGATTATTTTCTTTAAAAACGTAGGTATATACGTATTCATAGAGAAATTATACGTAGAAAAAATGTATGTACTTCATTTTTCCCAAATATCTAACATAATATTAAATAACGTAAATTTAGACTTATTCATAGTGATGATTACTGAATCAAGTGCTCATTTGTACTCTGCAACATACTTGTGATTTAGATCTTTTATAAGACACATTCCAAAGGCTTGGGGAAGGTTGGCATATTGTTTTTCCCTTTTTGGCAAATACAATCCAATTATTTTCCGATCCAACAAATGAAACAACCCAACTCACGTGAAAAGAATGGGCTCTTTAAAATATCACAACAAACCTTAAAAAACCTTTTCTCTGTGTGAGAAAATACGTTACACACAGTAAATTGCTCCCCAGATGCAGACGAAGTTCCATGATGTTTTCGTCACCGAAAAGTCAGCGATAAATGTTCGTGCATAAATTTCAAAAACCTTTCGTGCACCATCTTCGCGACTTTGCAGCTCGAATTTCTATATTATTTAGCCTTTGTTTTCTCACTGTAAATCAAACACCTCCCTTCACTTTTTAACTCTTTTTTGCTCTGGCTTTTCTAGATTAATTCCTGATATAGATATACAGATCGTCGCTGCAGCATTTCTGTCAATCAACCATTGTAAAGTTTACCAAAGTTAATACTTTCTTGGATATATGGCTGAGTAAATCAGATTAATATTCTCAATATTAGAAACTTGTACTGCTTGCATTCATAAACATACGGATTTGGTACCACATGCTTGCCGGTGCAGGAAACCCACATTAGGAAACCCACATAGCATTTTATAGAAATTTCATGTATAAGTGCACTGTGAAGGATCAGTTACGCTACTGGTCATGTTTGCCACGAGATATAAGCGCCTTTAATATATCACTGCTCACCCCTAAAGGGATATAGCGTGACGATATGTAAGTATTACTTTTATTCATAAACTTTACTTTAGACCTAAGATTAGTGCTAAGTAATTTACAGTGAGGGGATTTTACTTTGTGCTTGACCAGACCACGATCCCAGTATATGGGTTAAACGTGGGCAAATAATAACAGCTGGTGTGCCTGCTGTAAGCTTTGTCTTCCGCACGCATGATGTTATTGTGGTCTTGGTTTGTATGATTTTTATTTATGGACATTAAATACCGAAGTGATTTCATATTTTCCCATGTTTAATATGGGTGCAAATACAGTCGTAGTGCTTCAGCTTTACAGATCAGCTCGTGCGTATCATAATTATGATAGCTTTAAGTCATCCATCATAGCAAAGGTTGGCATGATAGCAACGACTTCATCCCTTTACGATCATTTTTCAACTGAACTGAACCATCGGGCAATGTAAAGAAATGTTACTGATAAATACAATTTCTAATTAACCTGGTCAAACACGTGCTCAATAAATGTAAACTAATTTCCCAATATTGTGTATACAACATACATAAGACCGTTGTACCGCTAAGCAATTAAGTAAGTAATAAAATAATCTGTAACAATTCCCGTTTTATCATTACATACGTTTGTCCCATACGAAACAACTTACGAAAAGATCTGGCATTTTTAAATGTCGTCTCTTTTTCAATAATGTTTATTACGGAAAAATAATCAAATATTTTGCTGACAATTTCCTAATAACTACTACTTAAACTAAGTTCGTGCAAAACAATGTACCTTTAGAATTATTATTCTTTACTTGTGGAAATTTTAAACATTGTATTTTATTACGTAAAGAATCAGATTTGAAAATTAATTTTAAATAATATGTTTAAATGTTATGTAAAAAATCCTTTGTTGATTTTGCAGGCGCACCGATGTTAATTATGTACTGTAGTGATTGTATGAAAGGACGATTACAAAAATAAGTTAGTTATTTATAGCTGTTATGAGTTGGCCATTTGATAAAAAAAGAAGTTTGATGTTAATTAGAATATAAAAAAGAAACTTCGTCTTTTAAATGTGAAATTTATTGAATTTTCAATTAATATATTGGATCTGAAGCTTTGGAAGGGATTAGTCGCGTAATAAAAATTATAATATAAAAGTAAAAATATAAAATATTTTTTTTTACACTGGCTTGTCATAGTGACTACAGAGTACCTGATGGTAAGTACAGTGTAGTCCAAAAACAAAAGCGACTATCAAAGGATGAAAATCCATTGATAGTCTACATCGTCATGTCGGCCCACATAAAGCACGACTGAAGGTCTCTAGGTATATGAGCTACTGGATATACACAAGGTGATCCCGAAACGCGACAAAAACTGAACTGCGCGAAACTAATCACTATGACGGGCTTTACACCCATGTATTGTGGTCGCGATCCAGACGGGCACCGACGCCCTACCACCTCGCTACTGCTCGTTTAGCACCACCCAGGAGTCACAATTGGAGGAGCAGTGATTGTTATATAGTGAAGCATAATATATATTGAAAAGTAATATAAGTGTATTATTTGAAGCGAGTTGGAGTTGTACCACTACACATTCTACATCATCATCAACACATATTTTGGGAAATATAACACGACGTAGTGAATGCGTGTTATAGTACTCATGCTGGACAATTCAAAGTAAACGAAAGCACTCTCTCGTGTGGAGTAGATACATCGTTCTTATATTCACTATAAAGCATTCTTGAGTTGCGTTATTGTAACAGTTTTTCCTGGACCGTAATAAAACGTTTCGCATGTCGGGCACAGGGCGGCTGACCGCGTGCGGTCGGCGTCAAGCTAAATTGATGGCTCTCTCCATCGGCAATGTAATGGTCCTTCAAAACGAACGGTCTTTGGTCAGTAAGTGAAATTCACGTTTGATTAACTTTTACTTGAGACCTGTGTTTTAGTGAAAGTGCCATTCGAAAAAAGTCTACCACTATTAATTATAAAAAAGAACACAGCCCTTTTGTAAAATAAAATGTAATTTTTATTTACATAATACACGACTTCATATGTTTTTACTTACATATATAAATTACAATTTACCTTTTATGATATTCCCAATGCAAACATTAAAAAAAAGTAAGTCATTTTTTTTGTAATATTTAAAACGTGTGATTAAATATTACACATTATTTATGAGTTGCAGTAAATCGTTTCTCATGTCAGTCACAGAGCGGTTGGCCGTGTGAAGCATACGTCAAGCTAAATTGATGTCTCTTTGTCAACGATGTAATAGTCCCTGAAAACGAACTGCCGTTGGCCAGTAAGTGAAATTCACGTCTGATTAACTTTTCCCTAAGGCCTGTGTGCTAACGAAAATGAGTCTCGGATCGAGCTCACGGGTTTACTGGAGTATTTAAAAGAAATGACTTTGTCGTTCACAGTTGTTCTTGTCGAAATATAGTCTGCGAACAGCGTTAAAAATATCGACAATTAACTTTTATATCTGGAAGTCATGGGATATGGACCGGTTTTCATATGCGGCATCGCGTATGGACGTAGGTTCGAACTTAAACACGTACCTCTGGGTTTTTCAAGATTACGTACGGATTTAGGCACCACATGTGATAACGTGTTACCGGTGAAGGAAAATATCGTGAGGAAACCCGAATGGCATCTAATATAAATGCTATGTATAAGTGTCCTGAGGACGGCGATCAGCTACGCTACTGGTCATGTTGGGCATGACATATAAGCACAAAGTGGTTATAACCCCTAAAGTATCTCTGCTCGCCCTGTTAAAATACAGCGTGACGATATATTATTATTATTGGATAAATAGCAAAAAAATTTTTGAATTCCAATATACTAATATAAATTAGGGTAATTAAATTGTATATTGACTATGAAATGAAATATTGTATTATAAATACAAATTACGTAATCCTGGAAAAAATTAAAGATTTATAGAAGAGCGTTTAATTTCGCAAGTCGATCTTTCAATGTAAAGTTCAATCAGGGGAACAAAGGGGGGCTTTTAATAAATGTCTCTAATTCAAATTTCGAACGGCGACAGATGGCGCTTGAGATCGCCTTCGGCCCGAAGAATAATTTCCGTCACAACATTAGCCCCCCAAATAATTCTCATTCTTTATGTTCCACAGGAGTGCTGTCACAAATAAATTGCGAACGCGACAAGGGACGACTCTATTTCACGCAATACGATTTAACAGTGGGCTTTTACAAACAAAAATACTTTTCATTAATGAATCGACGGACCATTTTTAATGAGCAATAAAAATAATATTAGTTGCTTATTTAATTAGTAAGTCATCGAAATCTAAGAAGAAGAACATGTGAAATCACGCTCGCTGGAAGTAGATTCCACATTTTACTGTTCACATGATGAATGTAGAAGCGAACCTTTTCGTGCGGATATAAGGAGTATCTATCAGATACCGATGGTATCCGACACGGCATTTAATGGTTTAGGGGTGAAATGGGTCTGGTGGAATCAGAGTATGTGGCTCTTTTTATATCAATTAAAATACCAGATAGAGTTCAGATATAAAGAATCAGTTTCACGCACGTCAAAAGACATGTTAAAGGGCCCAATTTGAGTACTGCGCAATATGTCACAGATCACAACTTATCTGAAGTCCGCAATGTCAATCGTCGAAGTAATCTTAGCTTTTCTTCGGACTATCTCTATTCCACCAAGTAATGCCATGAGACATACGATAAATAATATCTATCATCAAACCAAATCCCTATTCGTGTAAGCGGAGAGAATGGAACATTACTTTTGTAAACCTATTTCATTTGCTTATCTTTCATTAATCCCTTCGTGCCCTATCGTGAAGTCTGCGAATTTTTGGCATTAATTTCCGTCAGAACTCTCTTTAATCGATCTGAGTAGATATATCTTGGCCAGCCTCGGCTCTTCTTTTCACTCACATTCGTATTGTATATGATAAAAGAGAAATATTATAAGAAATTTCCCTCTGAAAAAGCAAGAAACATTGACATAAAGTAGTCGTTGTGCTAATTCTAGCACTCCTAGTCGCACCCTTGTCACAGTCATGGGAAATGCCCCATGACAGGGGTCTGAGGCGCATGGCTAATAAACACATGCTATTATTAACCTCATTTGCCACTTGTGTTTGCAATGTAAACCCCACTGTTTCGCTAGGAAACAACCAATCTCTATTAATTCATTTCTTATCTGTTAACTATGTTATCCTGTTTTAATTATCCTATTACATTTAGTTTGTCCTTAAACGTTGAGTTACCTTATAAGTATGAAGGAATAAATTTGACTTAATATATTTTATAATCTTCTTTAGAATTGCCTATCTCAGACATATCCATAAATTTAAGCAATATGACCGGTGGTCGTGGGTGTGGTGGTAGGAAGTCACAGATTTTGGCGTTTTACTGTTTATTTGTACTTTACGGCACACCAAACTGCGACGCACACGTACGTACTCTAGCCTCGGGTCTCGGTAGTCGACTAACTTAGCAAGCTACCAGTGCGCGCGCGCATCCTCTTACCCCATGCGTCCCGTAACACCCTAACGACCATCAGGGCGTTTTAACACAAGCACGTATCGGGCGGCGTCTACGTGCTATAGCAATTATTTAGATAAATTATTGTAGAATAAATCCCCGAGTTTAATAGTTGTAATCGTATGAAATGGAGCATCGATACTCGCTACTGTTATGATTTAGAAAATCCCTAATAAAAATCTAAGATAAAAATCCTAATTTTACAAAAATTCTTACAAATACTGTTATATGTATATGTTAAAATTTTTATATAAAATAGAGATATAGTTTGATCTTAATGCTAGACGTCAATATTAAGTTTTGTTATACGATCAGTTTATACACTTGTTTGTCCTGATTGACATATCATGGTAGAGCATAAATTACTGGAGCTAGATTTTTGTTATCTAGGCACCTAATACGGCTGTTTTTTTAATATTATTATCCGAAGGGGTGAAATAGGAATTAAAAGATTACTTTAAAATTTATGAAACTTATGAGTGTGAATCGCACTTGGGGAAAGCAGGCTGAGTGCGCTAGTAGTCTTATAACATTTTTTACATTATTCATATATGTCTTAGTATTAATAGAACAATTAAAATCTTATACGTTAGTTGAAATAAGAAAGTTTAAAGCAACATTGTACCTAGCCCCGTCCAACATGGTACCCTTTTCGAAATACATTTGCACCATACATCACTTCGCGTTTGACGTTGATGAATGTACAAGTGAGCGGGACGTTATACCCTGTGCCCTAAGGGTATCAACTCCAAGTAATATATTCGTGATTTGTGCAAACAATAAGATGTCATCTGATGAACGAATGAAATTGCATTTTCCTCATCAGTTTTATAATTCAAATACGTGATGATTCATTTGTATTTAAAATGAAACTAGACTTTAAAGCTCGTTGTCGGTTTTTCTCGCACGTTTCTTATAATCTACAAATTCCTGATCGACTCATATAAAACAGTATGTGCATATATCATTATCAGCTGGTATCTGTCCACAGCTTGATACAAGCCTCTTCCAAGATTCGCTCCTCAATTCGATCTTCAGCGTTTCTCATCCAGATATTTTCTTCCACTTTGCGCGAATCGTCGGTACAACTAACTAAAGGGCATCTTACACTACGTTTGCTGAGGCGCGGTCTTCGTTTATGAACATGTCTGGCCCAACGGTTAACAATTATAGTGTAAAAAGAGGATTTGCTGTAAATACGTGGAAAAAGAGTATACATATTTTTTCTTTCAAAATGGGCAATACGTTGATGGCCGGCATAGACTTTCACAAGTAAACTGGGCGAAAAGGCGAATACTGAGGTGCTCAGGCGGCAAATTTTTGGGTTGGATGGCAACGGACCTCGACTTGGGTCGCTAGCCAAAATACGAAACCTAATGGTAATCTACTAGCGTTTCGGAAGCGACTACCTTGAAAAGAAACACCGTAAAAAACTTCAAGGCTGCGTATTAGTTAGCTAGTAACTCTAGTCAAATCCATAAAACTGAAAAACCGTAAGATCTCTTTTTACCAAAGCTATATATTTACGGTTTGTGTAAAGACAAGGCATGTTA
Source organism: Automeris io (assembly GCA_036320925.1). NCBI lineage: Eukaryota > Metazoa > Arthropoda > Insecta > Lepidoptera > Saturniidae > Automeris > Automeris io. Next base: position 4,497,557 of record JAUDJH010000021.1, on the reverse strand, counting down.
GTCTTATTCATAATAAATATTATCACGCTATTTGTAAATTTAATTATGTTGTTCATTTAATTTGTTTTGTAATTTTTTTTAGTTCGTTTTTAAGACTGTTTGTTTATTTAAATAACATTGTCAAAAATTAGTCAACAAGTAGTAAAATATGCAAACTTTTCATAATACAAATTAAAAATATAAAAGTGCAAATAAATACTGAACAATTATTATAATGCGTTAGTTATTACATTTTGTCATGTCTCAGTAAATCTTTATCAGCCCCGAAATTAATGTTCTTGAATCATCGGAAATTACAGGCATAAACTTATCTGGTCCGGCGAGTTTTCAGCAATTGTAAACGAAATATTAAGAGGAAAACTGATATCGCCATGAGAGAACATTACGTGGCCCCTCCGGAGCCTACTCTGAGACCCTTTCCATTCATTATCACGCCACTGGAGCTGTTTCTCTGCGGATATCTTAAAAGCCGCTTTTACTCCAATAAACCGACGACAATAACCCAGCTCAAAAACAGCATTCACGAGGAGATGTCCGCCATTCCAACAGCAATGTTCCAGACAGTTTTAAAGAATTTTTAGTCTTGATTCGAGGAATGTGTACAACTAAATAGCATCATCTCAGTGATGTTATTTCAAAAAGATCTCATTTGCCTTTTTTATTTATAATTAAATTATCTTCTCTACGCATTGTAGTTTCGTTTTTCTATTTTTTTAATTCCGCATAAGTTAATGATAAACCTGTATATATATATAACAATATCATGTCGCCCATATAAAGCGCGGGCGATCAGTTGTAAGTGGACTATAAAATACAAATAATTTTCAGCATTTAGGCGATGATAGTAATGTCTTGTATGTAGAAGGATTATCCTAGTTTAAGGTTATGAGTGGGATCGTGTTTGTTTATGCTTATATGCAGTAGAATAACGCGTTCAGTGTATCGTAAAGGTCACTTCGCTTATGCAAAGCTTCCGGCGTGTTTACCGAGGCGAGCACGGATAGATTAAGTTAAATCATGCGAAAAGGTCGCAGGACTTTACAAGGCAAACTGGTGATAAGATGAAAAATGAATAGGTTTATATGTAAGGCTATTAGGTTTTTCGTATTAATTGCAAGAGATTATGAATCTATGGAAATTTTATATTTTACAAAATAAAAATAAAAATCTTTTGAGGGTTGTGGTGTTTTTTTTTTTCAAGAGACTCTATTTTGGGCGGGGCAGGCCTTCACAACTAAACGGGCTTGGTGGGCGAACGCAGAAGGCGCTCAGCCAGCGAGTTTTATAAATTGGGCGGCTACACAAGGGCACCCCTGTGGATACAGACTTCGACTAGAGCGGTCGGCCAGAGAAACGAACCCTAATAGTGATCTAACAGCGTTTCGGAAGACTACCTTAAGAAGAAACGCCAAAAGAAACTCAAGGCTGCGTCGGAGTGATGGTTGGTGTTGTTCGTTTTCGTAGACTTTATCTGCAATTATTATACGTGAGTTTTAGGTGTCACTAAACTAGATACAGTGAGATGATAGCGCCAATGCCCGGCTGCATCGTAAATCGCTACAGTAACTCGTCTCGGTCAGACGATTTTCGAGAATAATTCATATATGTATGTCCATTGTCCAATTCTTTTTCTCTTACTTTTGTGGTGTCCATTTGCCGTCATCCGATTTTACCATTGTCAAAGCGCATCGAGTCGATCGAGCCGGCAGCAAATGGACACGCATAATGTAATTAGTTACGCGTGAGCGAGCCGCTGCAACATTGTTGCTACGGCGCCGCGCACGATTCACTCTGCCTCGGCTACCCACGCAGCTCGCACTATGCGCTTGCTTTAGAACTCATAGTTTATATAAAGTAATTTGCACGTATTCGATCTTGTATTCCATTATCATTAAATTCATCATAGTCATAGTCTCATCTATCATTTACCATCCAGCACCTTCGACATTATATCATAGCAGTGCACGTGTGTATTCACACCACCCACGCACACCACATCGCTATACTTTATTTTAAGATCGACACTAAGATATCATCACTTCTATTTTTGTTCTCGATTAATTCTAAGAGTAGCCATTTTTCTTTAGCTGATATTTCGCTCCTAGATAACGGCCAGCTTCAGACCGTCGAAAGTATGAAGTATAGTAAAAATGAAGACCAATCCTCGTTAGCTATTTTGTCTTTTAAAAGAAATATAAAGAGACTTTTGAACAGCCCAACATGATCACAGCCACTCTAGACGAACAATTTCCGATTTCCTAACAGTTACAGTCCGATTTTGGACTGTACTGTACTTGCGCTCTATACGCATGATGTGCAGCGTAGTTCACTTTGCCAAGCTAGCATAGAATACATTTATTTATATATGTTACTAGCTGTCCCGGCAGACCTTGTTCTGCCCTATATCTCTAAAACAAAGTCACGTTATTTTTTTTTATGTTAATAGCTTCCCCGTCAGATTTTATTCTGGCAAAACCTATTGACCTGTCGGCTGTTTTTTGAAAATAGTTTGATGGAACCTGGCTTTAATGCTATATGTATTAATATTGACAAATATTGACATTAATATTTATACGTCACTCAATTTTTTTGCCTTCCCAGAACCCGTCCACTGACATTTAAACTTTATGGTATGGTGTTAAAGTTCAAATTGACTTTTAAATATTATTACGATTTTTTTGTATGAGAATACAGAAAAGTGTTATTTTTAGACAGATCCAGGTAATTTTTAAAAATTTTCTCTCCGTAATAACATTCCCCAGACTTCAACAAACACAACAAAAAAAAGAGCCAAATCGGTTCAGCCGTTCTCGAGTTTCGCGCTTATCAAGACAGAAGAGTTTGTTTGTTTGTTTGTTTGAACGCGCTAATCTCAGGAACTACTAGTTCGAATTGAAAAATTCTTTTTGTGTTGAATAGACCATTTATCGAGGAAGGATTTAGGCTATAAATTATACATATATAACATCACGATGCAACTATTAGGAGCGAAGAAATAATAGAAAATGTGAAAAAAACGGGGAAAATTATTCATCCTTGAGGGCTTCCATTGCGTGCGCTGCGAAAACGGTTCAAGATACGAAAAATATATGTATGAAAGAATTATTCCTCTTGAAATGGTCTAAAAAAATGTAAACAGTATATGTCTATCTTTTAAGATTAAGTCACTAGAACCGTTTTTATAGTAATAAAATTTAGACGAAATTAATGCATTATTTGTTAAAAATTGTATCAATAAATATTAATCTTTATCCAAATAAATGTGTTGTTGATTAAGAGTATTTAATTGTGAACAAAATTGTCCTTGACATCACTTAATTTCAATGAACATCTTAGAAGATATTACAAAACCTTATATAGTAAAACAACGTTTGCCGGATCAGCTAGTTATAGATATATTATTTATAGACGAACGCTTGACCTCAATGACACCTGGTGGAAGGTGAAGATGAGTTCGATGATAAAACACGTTCGCCTAGCAAATACCTATTCACTCTTCTCTTAAAGACTCCCAGGTCATAAGATCGCGGAAATATGGCCGCTGGAAGCATATTCCACTCCTTAGCCGCACGCATGATAAACGTAGAAGCGAATATTTTCGTGCGGATATAAGGAACATCCACCACATACGAATGGTATCCAACACGATGTCTTGTGGTTTTGTGATGGAATGGGGCTGGATATTTTTTAGTCAATTTATGCATCTCCTGAAATAAAAAAGGATTGACTATTTGTAATAAGATTATTGAGTAGAATACTACCCAAAAACTGGCAGTATTGCTATATTGGATGACAATGCTTAAGTTTGATCAGAGAACAGGCTACATTTCTGTTTTTTTTTACTCTTCGACAAAACTTTTGATAATTTATCTCAAAAAGTAAAAAACTCAAAGTTTCTAACCTAAACGCCACAACTAAATAGTCCATTCCTAAAACTAATTTTACTTTTAAAACAATTTTCGTGTAAAAAATTCAGTAACAATGTTACTTTATTATTTTTAAGTTTTCAGAGTTTTCTTACAAAATGGAGATTGTCAGTATTAATTTTGTTAGAGATTATCCAACCGTTTTGAAATCATAAACCATGGTATATAAAAAAAAATTGAATTTAGGAATAATTAAGGATTTAAAAACTCTTTTACTGGGACATAAATATTTTTATGTCATGGTATATTTCTTATCCAATAATCAAAATATTTTTGAACACTCCTTACATTATTTAACACTCGATAAGTACTCTCTTCAATCTGCGAATCACGTTATTTCAAGTACATATTACAAAAAGCAATACGTAAATAACAATTTATTCGTGAAAAGGGGCACGTTCTTAGCATTTCCAATGTCTCATTCTTTTGTCACAAGAGGCTTGGAGAGGCCGTTTGAATGTGTTTTAGATAATAAAAGAATCATCTACTCGACTCTTTAAGAAAATGACGCAGAGAAGGTCCTGTTCCACGAAGAACTGTCGGCGAAAAAAATTAATTTACTTTCCCAAGAATAAAAATATCAAGTAAATTTCTCCTTCCGAACTCTGTAGCCGAACAGACGTGTTCACTAATTTTTATTTTAAACTGTGCGAAAGTTGTATTATAAAATCTGTTCATGGGTTTTTGTGCCCCATTTCGTTGAAATAATAGTTTTGTTTCATATATGTGTAATTGGCGAACGATTTCTACTACATAGCGTGGGACTGTGATCAGTGAATTGGTACGTTGTTTTGTATACAAACTTTCGGTCAATCAATTAATAACTATATTTGCCTACCCTCACTATGTTTTAAGTGTTCTGCCTACACTATGGATGAACATAATAGATCGGTTTCTGACTCTAATTTATATGATAACTTGGTGAAAACACCGACTAACTTTGATAACATAAATTCTCGGAATAAGAGGAAGAGAATATTTGAAACTGAAGAAAAACTTTATATTAATTTTGATAATTTTCAAGCACAGATAAAAGATATGTTTCAGTCTTTCGTCTCTAAATATGAAAAAGATTCCGCGACTTTAGCGCCCTCGATCAGAGAGATACGTGAATCTATGCTAAATATTGAAACTGCTGTCTCTTTCTTATCACAACAAAATGATGATCTGAAGAAAAAGCTTGACCTATTGGAAATTCAGGGTAATAAAGATAGGGAATATATTGTCATGTTGGAAAACAAATTGGAAGATATGCAACGAATGAACCGCAAATCGTCTATAGAGATTCGAAATATACCTGCTAAACAAAATGAGAAAAAGGAGGATTTGATTACTATGCTGTCCTCTTTGTCAAAGACTGTTAATTCTTCTATTATTACTAAGGCAGATATAAGGGATATTTATAGAGTAAAGGCAAAAAAAGACAACAAAACATTAGTGGTTGAACTTTCATCAACACTGACTAAAATTGATCTTTTGAGGGCTTGTAGGGTGTACAACTACAAGAATAAATCAGATAAACTATGTTTGAAGCATATGGGTATTCAAACGAATGGAGAGTTACCTATATTTGTATCCGAACAATTAACAACAAAGGCTGCCCGATTATTTTTCCTTGCACGTGATTTATCTAGAACAAAGAGTTACAAATATTGTTGGACTGCATTTGGCAAAGTGTACCTTCGCAGAGACGACGACTCGCCTATCATCACTGCTACGAATGAAGCTCAGATTCATACCTTAATGCTGAATTCTAACAAATGACTAGTAACATTATACTACTCATGGTTGCACTGTCACTTAGTTATTACTCCCAGTCTATATTTATTTTTGTATACCTTAATTTTAATCAATTTGATTATTGCCTTGTATGTAATGGACCTAATGTCTTTTGCTATGTGTAAGAAATATGTTCCCAAAATATTATTTTTGTCTACTACTACTTGCCGCCCTCGCCAGTGCAATACTTCTACGCTCAAAATGTTACAAATCTTTTCTACTTTCCTAGTTTATATTTTTTTACAAAGTCACATTTTCACACACATCTCATCACACAGTCTGTACATTGTATTAATATTAAAAAACTACATGAACACTAAACTAAATAAATATGTGATATTTACTGTATATTATCACTGTATATTTATTACAATTACACTTGCATTATTAACATCTATTTACTGCACAACAAAATTTCGTATTGCATACTATATATTACACATCTTATTTCTAATATTATTTTCCAATGGATAATACGTCTTATATGTCGAATGACTTAGACAACACAAACATAGCATACTCTTTAACTTGTTCAACTTACGAACTTAATAATATAATAAATGAAAAAATCTTTAATTTGTCAATAATTACGCAAAATATTCGAAGTATCTATTCTAATATGGAGGACTTTGGTGTTGCTCTCCGTGGCATAAAAGAGGAAGTTGATATCTTAGTTTTGACTGAATGTAGATTAAATCAAAGTAAACCAATACCCTTATTAGATAACTACAATTCATACTGTACTCTTAATCAACATAACCAGAATGATGGTGTAGTAATATATATTAGAAGAGATTTAACAACTTTTGTTAAGGAGGTTACCCTAATTGAGGCATCGTGTTTGCAAGTCGAAATGCAGAATTTCATTTTACTTGGCATATATCGGTCACCGTCAAACAGAAATGCAGATAATTTTATTAACTCCCTTAGTTCACACCTTGCAACTGTAAATGAGCAAAAAGACGTAATAATAATGGGTGACATAAATATTAACCTTAAAATTGTAACTAGCGAGCCAACTTACATTTCCTCCAACAGGTCCAAATACCTGAATATGCTATCAACTTTTGGTATTTTACCAGGTCACCTACTACCAACCAGATTCGATAATTGTCTTGACCACGTATTATTACGTATTGATCATAAGAAAAACTCAGCAACAGTTGCCGTCCTTGATTCTTCTGTTACAGATCATAATATGGTGTATCTTGGAATTAATACTCAGAGTAAATCAATAGTAAATAAAAACAAATATAAAACTATTGTTGACTTACCAGGCGCTCTTAATTGTCTAAAAAATTATGATTTGGATTCTCTTCTCAAAATTAAAGACCCTAACATAGTTGCAGAACAGTTAATTCACAGAGTATCGACATCTTTAAATCTAAATACTAAGTCGGTATTAATACCCAGAAGTAAAAGAATTATTAGGCCTTGGATTACACCCGGTTTAGTTAGATGTATAAACCATCGTAATAAACTTCAATTAAAATACAGATCTGATCCAGGGAATGAAATTTTAAGAATAACATTTCGTAGATACCGCAATTTTTGTAATAGTCTTCTAAAGAAACTAAAACGTAACTTTGAGTCAAATAAAATTAATTCAGCATTAAAAGATCCAAAACGCCTCTGGAACTCTATTAAATCAGTAACAAATCTAAAAAAATCTAAAGACAATAATTTTGAGCTTCTTCAACTAACTAATTCACCAGTTGAGTCTATAGAGCTTGTTAATGACTATTTTTGCAATATAGGTAAAACTCTTGCAGAGGAAATTATTAATAATAAAATTGACTCTATGTCTTTCCTAAATCCTCAGCTCAAATCACATCAACAATCCTTTGGTCTAATCGACACTGATTGTAAAGAAATCTACAATATTCTAATGAGCTTAAAATCCAAAAGTGCACCTGGTTGGGATAATATTAGTACTGAATTTGTTAAACTTGCAAGCTTCATAGTGGTGCCTATTCTTAGTCATTTAACTAACCTTTCCTTTAAGTATGGTATTTTTCCCCGAGTTCTAAAAAAATCTATTATTCATCCTGTCTATAAGAGTGGCAGTAGAGACAAATTTAATAATTATAGGCCTATCTCGGTACTTCCTGTCTTTTCTAAAATTATTGAAAAGGTGTTAAATTCTAGACTGGTTAAATATCTAAACAAGTATAACCTCCTGTCTCCATCACAATTCGGCTTTAGATCGGGAAAAAGTACAGAAGATGCAGTCTCTGGGTTGACAGAACTAGTTATTTCCAAGTTAGATAATGCCCAAAAATGTATAGCCGTCTTTCTAGACTTAAAAAAAGCCTTTGATACTGTTGCTATTCCTATTCTTTTGAAAAAACTTGATTTGCTTGGAATTAGAGGTATACCATTGCAACTTTTTGCAGACTATCTCAGTGATCGTACTCAAAGGGTTAGAATCGGTGATATTATTAGTCTTGATGCTAACATCTCTTATGGAGTTCCTCAAGGAAGTGTACTTGGTCCTACACTTTTTCTGGTTTATATTAATGACCTATGCAATCTTGATTTTAAAGGTGGACATATATTCTCTTATGCTGATGACACCGCCATTGTATTTTCTGGGAACTCGTGGAACAATGTCAAAGTGTTAGCTGAAACTGGTCTTAGGTATGCAGCTAATTGGTTGAACTCTAATCTTTTAACTTTAAATATAGCTAAAACTCATTTTATGACTTTTTCCATTCGTAATACTTCGCAACCTAAATCAAACTTTAATTTAAAAATACATTTCTGTAATGAACTTGACGAGCAATGTGTATGTCAATCTATTAAAAAAGTAAACTCAATTAAATACTTAGGTATAGTTATTGATCATAATCTTAACTGGTATCCCCAAATTGAATTAACTGCAGCTAGAATTCGTAAGATGTCCTGGATCTTTAAAAATCTCAGACACGTAACAAACCAAAAACTTTTACATAATATATATATTGCTCTCATCCAATCTATAATAATATATTGCATTCCTGTGTGGGGTGGTTCTGCTAAAACCAAATTTATTGAATTAGAGAGGGCCCAACGTTCTTTGCTAAAAATGATGAGCTTTAAACCTTTTCACTACCCCACTAACACGTTATACTCAGAGGCTGGAGTTTTAACAGTTCGTCAGCTTTACATTTTACATTCTGTCTTGAAGCGACATAAATCATTCGGTTTTGACTCTTCTAAACTTTTAAATAGAAGGAAAGATATAGCAATTAACCCCGTTCGTATTAGAACCACATTTGCCTCAAAGCAATATAACTGTCAATCCGCCCATATATACAATGAATTAAATAGACAAATCGACATTTACAGTAAAAATATTCATGACTGCAAGCAAGTACTTTCTCAATATCTGAAATCTCTGTCATACGATAATACAGAATCCCTTGTAAATTAATAATCGATATAATACACATGCACTTACACACATACACTCTCTCCCACCTACAGACATTCTCTCTCTCATGCACACAAACTCTCTCTCTCTCTCACACACACACACACACACACACATATATTCTCTCTCGCACACACGCATACCAATAAACTTATACTGTGAATATCCATATAAAAACACAAGACACCCTTGAATAACCGAACGGAAGTGCGAGTCTCACCAGAGACAAGATTTACTTAATTGGTGAGACTTATCACCCTGTGTATATGCATAAGTTTTTGTGTTTAAATAAAGATTATTATAAAAGATTATTATAAATTTCGCTTTTAACTTTTGATTATTTATTTCACTATTTATTTATCATTATAATAAAATAGAATATATAAAATAATATTCTATTGTTTCTGTCTGTAGCAATAGGGAACGGATATAATTGTAAATAGAAAACAAATAAATGTTCGTCTTATTTTACTTAAATTGATAGCTACAAAATAAAACATTATATATCGTAATGTACTCAAATGTAAAAATGAAAATCTGGACGTATTAAGAAATATAATATTTGCTTTAAATTTTATATATCATAGAACGAATCATCAATATAGTAGGACATCTCCTTTAGATCGAAAGTTGAGGAAAATAATATTGTAAAAGCGCTCTTAGATGCCGATATAGAATAAATTGGGCCTTCATCTACAAGTAACTGAATTCAATTATGATACGGTAATTTTCTTGGCTCTCATCTACGTAATCAAATATGAAAATTGTATTAATGATAATAATATTCGCTTTGTAAAGTAAAAGTAATTAAATACAATTAGTATTTAATTTAAATTTTGTTCAATTTCAGCTTCGTTCAGAAGTAGCCTCGAGATTAAGTCTGGAACGAGAGTGGAAAGGGACAGCCTCAACGTGCTTCTACATAACAAAGACCATCGCCAAGCAACTTTGTGAATGAAATCACCGTAAAGATTGAGAAACTAAAACAACAAGGCAGATGGAACCAGCGAGCAAAGAAAACAATTTTTGAGTTATTATAAAATTATATATATATTTAAATAAAAATATCAAAGTAGCATATTTATTTATTTTTTAAGAAAATGTAATATATGTTAATGTAATGTAAATAAAGAATTGGTAAAGGTCCCTAGCACGTGTGCAAGGGACCTCGGAGTATTAAGAAATTATCAGGGTATTTTACGTGAAGCGAGCGACGATAAAGAGTCAGTTTCTTGAATATTTTCGATAAATAAATATTTATTTTAAGCTCTTTTTAAACTATAAAATAAAAATGATCAAAGTTGAAAAAAAGTATAATTTCTTTCGATTTTGTACAATAAAAATATTATAATTTTTTTCTAATCTTCTTAGATACTAAAAAAGTTAGTTTTTAGTATAAATAATTATAATGACCGGTGGTCGTGAGTAGTGATGAAAATTCCCGGGCATTTTTATCACTAGTCGTGAGTGTGGTAGAAAGACACGGATTTTGGCGTTTTACTGTTTATTTGCACTTTAAGTCACACTGAACTGCGACGCACATGCACGTACTCTACGTCTCGGGTCTCGGTAGTCGACTGCTTTTGCTAGAGCATACCTTGCGCGTGCGCAGGCCTTACCCCGCGCGTCCCGTAACACCCTAACGACCTTTAGGTCGTTAACACAATTACGTATCGGGCGATGTCTACATACTATATTATCTTTTTTTCTATAAAATTTTAAATTAAAGAACTCGTTTCGTCACTTAAAAACTAAACTACATACAATTGTAAAAGTATACTATTACATTCACACCCTGGAAATATAAACAAGTAAATTTATGAACGGAATACAGAACCTCACTCCGTCAACGACGTGCTACAGTACATCTCATATGATATTTTAATTACCTTCCTTCTAAAATTAATTCCTATTCAAAGAAAGTAGCTACAATTTTCACATTCACATATCTTTTCTGTACAGTGGCTTCTATGGTCATAGGAGCTTAGGCTGAGATTTACAGACGCTATTTCGACTTTGCTATGCAAAGTCCTCAAATAATAAATTCATTTTGACAAAAAACTGAATATATAACAGTAACATTTGTATAACCATAGTATTCGCGGAGCCAAGTCCATGTTGACAAAATCGGTGACTTACCGTTTGACATTTATTCAGAAATATAAATTGTAATGTTTTTAGTAAAATCTAAATAAACTTGAAGTTGCGTCTATAAATGCCAGCGTGCCATCTCCAGCTATGTCATTAACCTGTAGAACTGTCTTACATATATTGAGTTCTCTCTTCATATGGTTTTACATTTTTCAATAGAAGGTTGAACAGACATTTACGCCGGCCGGCACTATCAATGACTAACGGATAGAACCCGAATTCTCGATAGTCGTATCTATCTTTTGAACTATACTTACTACCAAGAACAACATACTTACTTTGTCCCTACAGAAAAAAATAAAGCAATACATTATGATAAATATTGTTATTTAAAACATAAATGTTTTTTATGTATGTCTTTATTCCAAACACAGGTGCGTTGTGACTTCGCCAATGTCAAATGTATTGGCTAAAAACGAGGAAGTTGACCTGTTATGCTGTTTCAAATGTGGTTAACATATTAGTAGATTGTCAATGTAAATGATGATGAAATAGAATATAACAATTATATTTTAGGGAAATAATTAACATAGCGTCAAAGTAGTTACACTAAAATTTTATTTTTAAAAATCACATTCTCTTTGAGATTCTGCAAATCTGAGAGATGATAAGAATATTTAAACTAACACTTTCCTTATAAATCTACATTTTCTTTTATCGCACAAAGAGCTTCAGTAAATATTTATTTTGCTTCCTGTTATATAATAAAAGTCCTCTTAGCTTTTGAATATCATTCAATGTCTTTGATCATAATCGAAAGGAAATCCTCAAAATATTGTTATATTATTCGTTGAACCTTGAATCAGATATTACGTTCGTATTTGTTATATCTATTTAATACTTTTGTAAACTAAAGATGCTAAAAACAGATTTTCTAAAATAAGAGCCTAAATATATCAAAAGATTGGAACCAAAATACATAAGAATTCTAAATCTAAAATACAGTACGACATAATTTTTTTCAGGACCTACTTCTATTATCCAAGGTCTAACATATTAAAGCCATTGACGATTTACATGTAATACCAGAAGAACCTCGATAACAGCCCATAAAAGATGTTCCTCATAGAGAAAGAAAGGAAATTTTGAACTATATAAAAGTGTCGATATTTAGTTACGACTTGGGTGTCGGAAACTGGACCAGAACGCCTTTATAGTCATATGTTTATAGTTTGTGCCATATACGACGCCGTAACTTTGTAGCTACGTCATAAACATGGCCACATCCTGGGAGCTGAAGTGGCAAGCGTTATCACAGTTATTAGTATCAATAATATTATATATTTTTACTTTTGCAGTCAGCAAAAAATGATTACTTCAGCATAGGTTGGTTTTTATGAAACTGCGTTTTAAGTTTCCTTGTAGTTTTAAACTAATTAATATTGGTGTAATAATATCGTAAGATTTTTATATTACCTATTTTTAGGAAGAAATTCTGCTGAAGAACGAAGTAAGCTGACGACAGCAGTAAGTAGAGGCGTATCGCGAGTTAAGCATTCGCCAAACTAAAATCATCAACATAACACCACGATCAAGAGTAAATGATTGAGGAGAAGGAATTCATCTTTACATATGTCATCTTACAGAAATGGTATATGTAATAAACTGAGAGCCGCGCTACTAGTCACGTTGAGTAGAACATAATATAAGTACACACTGGACAAAATAAGCATGGGGCAAATTATCACAGAAGGTTTAGCTGCTATTAGCTTCATCTCTTTAGGGTTTATTAGCTTTATCTCTTATACTACAATACCAGTGTAGCCTAGTCCTAACGTTACCTCGTTCTATGGAGATGGCTGTCTGTTCTTCATTTCATTTATCACAGTTAAATCTCCAGCGATTTCACGTTTTTTCCCATCTTTAGATACAATGTACCTTTCATTAATTTATCATCCACTCACATGATAAATTATTAATTTACAAATGTATTATATGTGCATGTATTTATGTACGTATATTTTAATCTATTGCGAAAATTAATAAATAGACAGAAACATTTATTAAGAAACAAGGAACAACTTACATATTAACATAAAACAATGAAAAATTAATACAAAATATCACTTTATGTATTCTGTGTGCTTTCACCAATCTTAAAGAGAAATCTGCTCAGCGTATATTGTGCGAACCTGCAATCCAGCGCTGATTTTCAGCCGACGCTCAATGGAACTGATTGCGCGGACGCCACTATGCTAATATTAGAGCCATAGATGGGCAAAATGTAATCAGATTAATAAAAATGATAATGATTACATTTTGCGTTTTTACCATTAATATAACTACATTTTACCCATCTATGTTTTAAACACTACGGAATCCCACATTGCATACACGTTTATGACTTCTTATTGTTTTAAATGGATTTAATCATGATTAGAGAGCAAGAAAATTAAAGTTACGACTACATTTTGTAGTCGTTCATCATTAATTAGATCAAATTGTAAAACTTGCCTATCTCTGATTAGAGCCTTTTTTTCGAACTAGCAATACATTGGTGGCCGGGATAGACCTTCACAACATAACCGGGCGAGAGAGCGCACACTTGAGGTGCTCAGCCGGCAAATTTATAAGTTGGGTGGTAACGCAAGGACAACCCTATGGGTACGACCTCGACTTGAGCCGCCAACCAAAATACAAAACCTACTGGTGATCTACTAGCGTTTTGGAAGCGACTACCTTGAGAAGGAAGCCGAAAGAAACTCAAGGCTGCGTCGAAGTGGATATATAAGAGCCGTTCAATATAATAAGTAGGTACAATAAACATATAGAATACTTTTACCGTTATATACCAAATATGAATATGGTAAACACATAGCATACCTCATTTGATCAAATTTCATATAAACATAAAAGTTGTTATTGATTAAACAAGATTTAATTGTTTTTTTATATACGAAAAAATATATTTGCCGCTCGACGTCAGAAACACAACTTGCTATTTTATTATTAGATACTAAGAAACATGAGAAATGAAATGCATCGCAATACTGAAAGAGTAAATGTTGACTTATCATTTCAATCTTCTATAAATGTTGATTGAAACACTTATATCTACGTCAATATGATATTTGCTTTAAACAGGCGAACTTCTTCAAACTTAATTCAATTGCAAATGCAAACCTCATTGCGTTTTGCAATAGCAAAAAATATTTACATATAACATCTTTTGATTAAATGTGAAATATTATATTGGAGAATATATTATTTTATTAAAAATTTTGTTTTTATAGGCATATATTTATAGTATCTACGTTATATAATTTAACTAACCATAACTTAAAACGGCAAATTCTTCAATCGATTTTATATTCGTAAATACTCCAGTAACCCGTTCAAACAGTAGTGGTTAATGTTAATTTATGGAATATATTACTCTTTTACTAAACTCTTGGCACTTTCCAGGATATTTTGATTGCTGCTAGGTCTATTCTTCAAGGCTATTTCTTCAGTTCATGATACAAATTTAAAGCCCATTTTTCTATTTTATTTTCAGTTAATTTTCAATTGCATTTCTCATATAACATTTAACTTTTTTTTTCTATACTTAATGTCAATTTTGATAAGCATGTGACTGAGATTAGACTGGATCTAGATTGTAAGCGGTTTTAATTTACGAGAATTGCTCTAATAAGCATATTACTGCAAGTAAGAAGTTTTGAAATTTTGGGAGTCGAATCTGCTCACGTCCGTAGGCTTTACCCTAGTTTCCTTACACGTGACTCCTGGGTGGTGCTAAACGAGCAGCAGCGAGGTGGTAGGGCGTTGATGCCCGTCTGGATCGCGACCACAGTACATGGGTGTAAAGCCCGTCATAGTGACTAGTTTCGGCTTGTCGCGTTTCGGGATCAGCTTTTGTATATCCAGTAGCTCATATGCCTAGAGACCTTCAGTTGTGGTATATGTGGGCCTACATGACGATGTAGACTATCAATGGATTTTCATCCTTTGATTGGAAACTTAGATTAGCAATTACACAACTACCGATTTTTTTTTTTATACTGACACGAGAAAGATACAACAGTGGATCTTATTTGAAGCACAGGGTAGTCCAAGAACGACAGCAACCGCCAAGAGGAGAGTCCATTGGCAATCTACCAGTATATGGCACTATTTATATGACGGATTCTATGACGGTTTATGCACTTTATGGTATGATTAAGATACCGTTAAAGCAATACCTCTATCAACTAATAAAAATAGCCTGTTTGGCCTGGTTAATAAATTACATACATTATCCTGATTAGCGTTTTGTATGCCTTAAAGCTTTTAAGACGATTTTGTTTTTGGAGAAGCCAATTCATTTTTTAGACTATCTAATGATATTATATTACAGGTCAAAGGTATGTTTTATATTAAAAAAAAAAAAAATTATATAGAGACATTTTTCTAGAAATAAAATTAATTTAAGTGATCGCGGCTACTTCCACCAACTAATTAAATCTAGCTTAGACAAGTATACAACACTATTTAATTAAAGTGGTTAATGCGACCTCAATGATGATTTAAATTTGTTAAAACTGGATAATGATTCTAAGCAAGACATTAAGTATAGTTTACCGTTAAATAGATTTTATACAAGTTAAAACTAGATTTAATTCATTGGTACGAGCCACCTATAGTCTGTTAAAACATTTACTGTTCCATAAGGTCTACCAGGAGTCTCGAAAGGGTTAAATAACAATTAATCATATGAGTATAGCATTTATTCACATTCTTTCAGTTTCAGAAACTCTTAAATCTTCCTTACTCCGCAAATTTAAAATGCTATTAATCACTAATAAATTATCAATTACTTATAAATTTATTAATTATCGTTTAAAACCGCCTTAAAATTTAAGAAGCGTTTGTAATTTGAGCGTTTGTCGATTAAGTTCTGCTGTTTTTTCGCTTATAAATAAATGGCATACTGTTAGTAAAATTAAAGAGAAAATCAATACAATACTACCAATAAACAAGTATACGGCAGGGTGAAAATATAAATAAAGAAAAGTTTTATCAGAAACGGTTCGGATCATAAACAGCAGGTGTAAGGGAAACAACGCAGCGTAATTAAATTTCCTCCCGAGTATCCCTCTGATAATGCTCTCGTTATATCCAATTTCAAAGGTAAACAGTATTGGGATAGATACTCAGAGTCAACCTCCCTGGCCCACGTATCACGTTGAAATAACGATAAGAGGTCAAGTAAACATTAACGTTAATTTTACTAAAATTTAAGTTAAGCAAAATTAATACAACATAACTAACCCTTTTAAGTTTCAACCTGGTATAACAAGAGAGTAAATAACTAGTTCGGTTAAGGATTAGAATGAGACACCACTCACTTAAGAGTTGAGAAAGAAGAGATTTAGCTAGGGGGAGAGGCGAGTCCAGCGGTAGTGATTAATTTCACCGTGATGTAATTGTGCAAGCTGTGGAGTTCGCCCAGAAGCGGAGTTGCCTGTCGGAAGCTACTGCCTACAAGAAAGGTTGCGCCAGCGTTTATATATGCTTACTAAAACGATGTGATGCGCAGGGTGTCATCCATCATGGTGTGTCCATCACATAAATATTTGCCATTATAAGAATTCTAACTCCACGACCAGTAGTGTTGAAGGCAGGGTAACTATCCACTATACTATCAGATCACTTGTACATTACTGATGGAAAATCTATTAGCTCTTTAAGATAGAAGATCCGCAAGAATTCAGCATTAAATTTCTCGTTTTTACTAATATAAGATTAATCTTTAATTTAAATCTTAATTAAGTAATTATATTTCACAGAAATATGATACAACTTATATGTTATTTTCAATTTTATTCGCTAAACATAGAATATTCGTTAAAAAAAATGTTAGTATGATTAGGTAGAGTTTATTTTAATTTTAGCAGCAATGCGAACATCTAACACACATTTCATAAAACCTATTAAATAAAATTGCAATTGTTTGAACCTTGCAATGTTTAACATTTTCCCGAAACACAAAAGTAAAATAAAATTTGTATATCCGTAAAACGTTAGCAATGCATTTCGAGAGAAAAAGGCGAAACAACGACCGAGGATTTGTCAGCGGGAAGTCGCTGTAGTTGTGGATTGTACGCTGTCACTGTTGCCAGCTTTGACATTAATTTTAACAAATGCTATACCGGATGCCTTCGCGAGTGCTTTTTTGGGGTACGAATTATAACTACAAAGTTACTATAAAACATGAATAAAAAACAATAGAGTTTACGCCTTGGTGTACGGTATACTATTGTATATAACATACCTGCGGCATTCGGCATGTAAACGTTTTCGTCACTTTTTATTCTCTCTAGTTCAAAAACAGTTAATCCTACGGAAAAATGCAACAAAATCCTAAAATTAAAAAAAAATATTAAAATTAATTATTAATTTAAATTTTTTTCCTAATCCTGTGACAAACAATTTCATAATGACATTTGAACTTTGATTTGATTTGTTGACCTTTGAGCAAATAGGACTCAAGATATTCGCGAAAAATTAGCTTCTGTAACCTTTGGCACATAATAACTTTAATAACTAGCACGATATTAATCTCAATTTTTTTAAATTATAACTAAAACATTGTAATAAAAATATACAGCAATATTCGGTCCTATAGGAATTTTCCCTTAGATTGGGATTTAACAGAGCTAAAATGACTGGACTAAGATATTCAATAAAACGATTTTTAACATTAGCTTTTAAGGCTATGGATACAAGTCCTTTAAAACTCGTCGTTAATATTTTCAATATTAGTAGTCTTTGACCGACGTTAAAACCAACGACCCAAGCGACGCTCACTCCACTCCACGCTATCAGAAAAATTACCAATTTACGCAGAAATTTGCCATCCGGGCATCTTGTCGCGGTCCAGACCAAAATTAAACCAACTCAGAACACATGAACAATTCGTCCAGAAAACCACAAAAACTATAAATCAACGATTCTCCGATGAATGAAATAGAGAACAAAATCGCTCGCGCTCCAAGCCTGGGCGTCAATTCTGCATAAAACGACTGTTCTTAGATAATAAACTCCAAAAATTTTTTTTATTTTTTTATCATTTAATTTTAAATAAAATAAAATCTACAGAATCATAACATAACGGATAATCATAGATTACCCGTTTATTTCACACGTATGCCAGACGTAAAATAACTATAAGCTCTCACTACGTCCTCTACACGTACTAAAATGTTTTTTATTTTTCTATAAAATAAATCCTTTATCCTTATGCTACTTAGCATAATACTAAAAACAATTTAGTTTTTTATATTCAAATCTCAGCAATACCCAGCGAAACTTGTGTTTGTCGTAAAATGTCTCAGGATTTCGTTGCTGAGTTTTCGAACAGGATTGAAAGTGATACATTTTAAGTCTGCACGAGGTTTCATGTAATTTATGAGTCTGCTAGAATGTCCCTTGACGTTCGCATTATGCATATTTCATGTTGCACAATGTAGTTGCCCGTTGCCACATTGCAAAGGCGTTAAAGATTTTTGCTTTCCGCATTTACTTATTTTGTATTCCGAATCGTTCTACAATAATACTGTTAAGAATGCTTTGCACAACTTTACAAATATATTCTTTTTACAAAAGAGGTTTAGCTTATGACCTTTTCATACAAAACATTTAACATTAAAATATTCTATGATAATACAATTCAAGGAAATAAAAAAAAAACTTACCTAATTTTCATCACGGTCATATTAGTTTGATTTTATATCACTAACTTATCGCTTATAAATCCCATACAACAAGGTCAGTAACAGAGTCAGCACATGTTTGACGGGTGCCCAGCCTGGACCCCGGAAAGGGCTGCCTTAGCGCAGCACGTAGGAAATGACCTATCGCTGCCCACACTTATTCGGGCAATGCTCGACAGCGACAGGTCATGGAAGGCGGTCCTCCTTTTCACAGAGGAGGTCCTTAAAGTGAAAGAGGAGGCGGAGCGTGAGCGGGAGAGGCAGACTTCATCTTCCCTGTTCTTTCCGCCCCTCTGTCGCCCTCACCGTACTGGACGCAGGAGGGAAGCCTACTCAAGGCACTTCACTCCCTAACGGATTGACGCCTGGGCGGCGCACTTGAGGGAGTGCGTCGCCCAACATTTCCAAGGCGAAAGCGGTGCGCGATGTGTTCCCGCGCACCGCTCAAAGAAAATGAAGATGAGCGGAATGGCGTCCAGGGGCCTTCCATCAATAGGCCAGACGTCACCGGGTGCTGCGGAAGCTGGCACAGCCTTGCCCTTGGCCCCGGCAAACGGGAGAAGGAACACCCCGGGGGTTTTATTCGGTGCGACTCCGACACACGTGGGGGTGACCCTCATCGTCCCCTGACGGCCCATAATGGGTTTCCCCGGGTTAAAAAAAAAGGTCCGTAACAGAGCTGATTGCCGTTCTTAGAGCAGTAAACATGATATGTATTTTAAATACCATGTGGGTTTCCTGTGATATTTTTTTCTATTTAAAAATATTTTTAACTTTGTTATTACTTAGAATAATAATCATAACCGTTTACATTATAAATTTATTTTTATATGATTTAAAAAATTATTTAAGTTCTAAATAAGCACAGGTGCATAGGTGGGTAAGTGGAGCATCTGTGGCACAAAGCTCACGTACCAAAGACGTGAATTTTATTCGATGCATCCAGATAGGGAATTGAAAAAGGCATTTCACCGCATCGGCATGACATTTTCCGCATTCAATAAATTTAAGAAATTTCTTCAAGATATAGTGGTACGTTTTTTACTGGAGACTTTTATAAAAATATTATTCGTTAGTTTCATAATATATATGTATATATATATATAGTATGTTTTCATAATAATGACTTATTTATACATAATTAATCTATCACAATGTAATTAATACTCGTACGTCCATTTGGACAAATATCTAAGTAACCTATTTAGGGATATATTTCAGTAAATTGGTAGTAAATTAAACTAATAATGATAAGAAATCGGTATGAATTAATATATATTTTTAATCGGTAAGATTATATTCAGTTCTTTCTTATAGTCTTCTTTTTTTTCATTAAAATCGTTTAACATTAACCATAACTAATTGCAAATTTTAATTAAAGGTTATTTCTTTCTTGACATCATATATAAAATAGTTATATAGTTATTTAGAACTACAGTGTTACTATATCGCAACATCTCAAACACGTTAGTAGCAAATGCGTAATGATTAGACCTCATTCTGAGTATTAACTTAATATTATTGTAAAGTTTTCTTTCTTTGATAGGTTTGTTTTGAATAGAAGAAATTCAGAGAGCGGATGTGGTAACAACACTGCTATTAAAAAGGAAAATATTGAGAACGTACTTTTGAAATACATTAATGGGAGTAATTTAAAATTGCATTTTATTTTGGAACTTTCCAGAAATTAATACTAAAACATGTTTCAAGAACAGTAACAAAAATTTATTTTATAATTTTTAAGAGAGTAAATGATTTTATGTAATTTCGTCGATTTAATTTAAAGTTACATTCTATCTTCACTCGTGTCTATCATATTATCATTCTTAAATTATAGCACATATATAGTAACTTTCCAAAACAAGATTGAATGTCTTATTGATCAACATCAGTTTTGTGATATTTAGTGTGTATTTATCGAAGATTCGATTTTTATTATACATACAAATTTTGTCTACAAAATGTTTATAGTGAAAGATTTATGTTTATCGTATGTTAAAAGTTTCCCTGCATTTAAATATACAACACAAAAATAAATTATACGTATAAAATAAGTAAACTATTATTTAAAAACCTGCATAATAACTTTTTTTGTCCATTTTCAAGTTATTTATAACATAAATCAGCAAAAAAGGGTCATATTTTATCTCTTCACCTATCATTAGTGGGTATCCATGATAATGCTATGAAAAAAAAAAACTATTTTTGATTGATACGCAGTAACTAAAACTTAATTATTGCAATGTAAAAATAGCTTATATAAACGTTATTTATAATTTCATAAAATCTTCTCCATCAGAACGGAATTAGTAAGTAATTACAAAGGCTTTAGCAGGAAATAAGAATATTATATTTACTGTTTGTTTTGTAAGTAGCCTGTTACTTCAATGTTTACTAAAATATTACAATAACAACAAAATATTTATGCGAATATTAATTATCAAAGTAAGTATTATCCAATATTTCAAACAAATAATCCAGAATCAAACTAAGTGCACTCATAACTTTAATGATTTCAAATTAAACTTATTACCAGGATGTCATATCATAGTTAATGTATGTATGTGTTTAATATGAATTTTAATGTAGAAATCTTTTCAATTCTTTTTCTAGTTGAAAATATTTACATTTATCCAAGAGAGCTACACTTTTTTACAAGGTTTCGTCCTTTATCTAAAGATTTATTGTGACATTGTGTTTTTATCTTTAGTAAGATTAAAAAAGCTGAAAAACTCATTCAGCTACTTTTAGAAGTTAGTTATAAGAAAACACAACAATAAATAAATATAGCTTTACTTTGTTGGAAGGGCTTGTCTGTCCTTAATAGTTTAACTCACATAGGATGCAACAATGCGTTAATTTCAAAGTAAACCGAGTGGAAGCCAACGTGACCGAGGAAGAAACGCTATTTTTAATATTTAGACGTGCCAACGTTGGGCATTGATGAAATAACTTAATAGAAGTATCGCGTTTTTATAATAAAATGAAAATTTTATCCAGTCTTGCATTCTCCTTGATAAAATTGTTAAGGTGTTAGGATTTTTTTTACGAAATTGTGACGTTCGTACATTTTACACAATTGTTTCGAAATGTATTTTAAACTTAAGATTGAAGTACAGAGGCCAACAGCACACTAAGGCAGAGATTTATAGACGCTATTTTGACTTTATTAAGTTTTCAAAAAATTTATTAGTTTTGACAAAACACTGAATATATAAGAGTAACTTTAGTATAGTCATAGTATTCGCAGAGCCAAGTCTCTGTTGACAAAATCGATAACTTACCAAATCCTATGACTATTTGAAGTTAGTGCCGTGTAATATATTGTGTAAGGCACAGTACTTACTTGACAGTCCGGATATGTTGCAGCGCAGGGTTATCCGCATTGTGAATAATCCAATCTCATTAAAATCCTTTCAAGGCTTCCACAATAGTACAGACAAATGTTAGTTAAAGATCACGTCTACTAAATCGTTATACTAATACCGCAAATCTAAATGTTATAAAAGATATTTAACGGTTAGTAAAAATCCTTTGGACTTTTAGTTTAGACCCATGTGGATATTTTAATATTAGAAAAAAATGTAATAAATTATACAAGAACTGTAGTTTCGTTTATTAAAAATCAATGACACCAGAAACTGTTCGATCACATAGCAGTGAACGGTGCAATTAATTATATAGTTTCCCCTCTAATTGCGTCGCTCTCAAACTCACGCTTTGAAAAGCACTTTGTTTTTCTTTTACATTTTTCACACAAGAGAAGTTGTTTTATTGCCGACTACTTTTACAATTTAGTTCCATTTGTAAATACGTTTTAATTAATATAAAAAATACTAATAGGTACCCAATTAAAAAAGCTTTTGATATTTTCATGTCAGAAAATTAATTATAGTTACCTAAAATATGATATTTACGTAATTAGACAGTTTGACTAGAAAAGTCAAGTTTTATATTTTTTTTATAGAAATCCCAAATTTCAGCATCTGTGGCTTAGTAAGATTTATTTTGTTATATTTGCATACGGTACTGCGTATTTTGTTGTATTTTATACTTCTAAGTAATGGGATTATGTGTACAATAACTGTTTACAATAAGATGAAATGTCAATATATTTTCCGCCATTTAACATCAAATATATGAAAAAGTCCTTTTTAGTAACCTGGGCGAAAATCCTGCATAGGAACATCAGGATCGCAGTGACGACATCGATTTCGGTGTGTCAGACTCCTACTGACTACAAACCCCCGGGGTGTCCTTCCAATGACTCCACCAGGTCCTGAGAATCCAGATTCTTCCAGACGCCCGGAGGCGAACAGCCCGCTTAAGTTTTATATCTCAGAAAGGTGAGTGTAAGGAGCCTATTCCTCTAAACCCTATACGAGCGGCGCGCCAGACACAGCGCGTGACCTCCTTCTCATCTAGGTAACAGACTTCCTTAAATCATTAAGCCATAAAGCCGGTATGTTGCATAAACTAACGAAAATGAAAAAAATATAGAGAATAAACCATAAATATTGAAATTAATAGAAAAACAATTGCTTAAATGATAGCAAACAAAACACACCATCCTTAATTTTTAACGACCCTGCTAACAAAAACATTGGAGCGATGCAGAACATTGAGGGTTAAGCTCATATTATTACATGAAGACTTTAAGTGCTCTTGTAGGGAGTCCGGAAACGCAGTAAATTAAGAGAATAAATGGCTAAACTAAATCCTGTGGTTACATATTCAAGTCCATTCGTCAATAATCTTATGCAGAATTATTTAAAAGGTTTTTAAAGCATTTATAAATATAAATGTGAGTTACATAACCTTCCTTCTCATTCAGTTCCTTTTGTGCATAATCGTAAAATTGAGGAAAATGTACTACGTTTTTTTATAGAAAATTATTAAAGATATTTTATAGACCCATCCTGTTTGCTAAACCAAATAGGTTTCAGGTTTCCGTAGTCTAATTTCAGAGACTTTTCGCTTTTTAAAGTGCCATTTGTAAATTATTATACTCATAATGTAGCGTGTGTGATGTGTTAATAATACTTTTATTTTTCATGCCTGTGATATGTGTATAACAAACGTTTTTCTGATATCGATATTCTGTCTTATACATTTGGCGTCTTTAGAAGAACGGTGAGAAAAAAATTACAGTTTTTTTCGTTGTATTTATTTTCTTTATTTAATTATTTAGTCTTTTCTTAATGTTTTATGTCTTTTAGGTTAGCTTTTGTTTTGTTTTTTTTTTGTGAAAGCTTTGCTAGCTTATGTAAAAAAAAATTAAGACAAAATATAATATCAATTTGACAACCGACGAATATCTTAAGCACATTTGAAACAGCATAACCGGCCAACTCTCCTCGTTTTTAATCATCACACTGACATTGGTGAAGTCACAAAGGACCATTCCTTGGAATAAATCCATAAAATAAAAAATAAAACATATATTATCTTTTCTTGAAAAATTCTGTAGCTATTGCATGACATCTCATTGTGATAATATAACCAATAATATTGTCATGCCCTAGTTAACCTATTAATAGCAATCTGATTCATATTTATATGTATAACAATGTATTTTAAGATAATTTTCTGCCCAAATCCTAAATTATTAACGTTAGTACCACAAACAAAAGCATTTTATCACAGAAAATATAATAACATTTTATACTTATGTGTCATATTCGGTGCTTTTAATATTGTTAAATTTTGTGTATACCCACACTTATCTACATCAAGCGTATAAATATGAGAAAACAAGTGTTCAATGACACGAACATTTTTTTACTTAAAATACAAAAGTGATAAATTTCAATCTAAAATAAAAATGACTGAAAAACAAAGGAAACAAATTTTTGGTATATTTCTTACGCCGTTCAGTTTCAAGGTAAAATGGTTTTATGTATGCGTTGTGGAAATCTATCCTAGAAAAAATTTAAATATAATGTAATGTTATGAATACAATGGATATTTTTTTATATGTTCCATACATATCTCATTTTCACTTATTAGCAAAATATATTATTGATGTTGTGACATCAATAATCAAAACAGTTATTTTAGTATCGAAGTATATAATAATTATATAATTTAATATATCGTCACGCTATATCTCCTAGAGAGCGAACAGAGACAGATTAGTAGTTGTATTCACTTTGCGCTTATATGTCGTGCACATAGATGGGCAAAATGTAATCAGATTAATAAAAATGATTACAATTACATTTTACGTTTTTTACCATTAATATGAATGTATTTTGTTAATCTATGTTTTAAACACTGCAGAATCCCAGATTGCATAAACATTTATGATTCCTGATGTTTTAAATGGATTTAATCATGATTACAGAGCAAGTAAATTATAATTACGACTACATTTTGTAATCGTTAATTCTGATTAACATTACATTTTGCCCATCTCTGGTCGTGCACAACACGATGAGTAGCTCAGCTAATCGCCGTTCTCAAGGCACTTACGCATAACATTTTTATTAGATGCCATGCCGTGCAGTTCCTCACAATTTTTTCCTCCACCGGTGAGCATGTGGTACCTAAAACCATATGTGACCTAAAAAACTCTAGAGGTAAGTGTCGGGATTTGAACCTGGGGTAGGTTTACTTGCGTATTCGAAGTATGTAAACATCATATAAAAATTTATAGCCATTCAAATAAGCTATAAGAATGGCAAGATAAAAGTGTATTTTATAAGCACGAGATTTAAGATGTTTACGCCTCGAAAACCTCTTCCCACGCACTTCAGACACTTCCCGTGTATAAATCCGGGCGTGGTTCGTACCCACCTCTAACAAAACAACCGCTTATCGACTACTTTAAATCTCTCGCGGTGGGTTGAACGCTGCTAAAATTTATCGTCTTCATCGTTTTGCTATGCGGCTTCCGCCCGGAAACTACGAGACATCCGTGAAATAGTCGCTTTCCTCACGGATCGACTTCTGATATTTTATGGGAAACCACCTGTGTATAGTTACAAAGCTTTGTTTTCCTTCTTTGTAGCTTTCTCTTAAAGTTTCTAAAACAAATGGTATATTTACGGTAAATGGAGAAAATAATGTTTCCTGTATGTTCTAATGGGTGACTTATGAGTATTTTGCTTAACATATAGGCCAGCATGACTATAATAATTGTCAAAGGACACTAATCTTTTGATGGTTACTATCATATCTATTGTATTAGTTTGATTTGTCTGGTTAAAAGAAAAAAACTTGCGTCTGACATCAATTACTTTGGAGATATTTTCCAACGGCCGACAGCCAAACGCACCACAAAGCAAGATTAATAGGGTTCAGTCGTAAACCTACGGAGCTGTATAATACTTGGCCACATAAGCCGACATAATCACAGGACCTGTCAACTTTTTGCTCCAGCTTGGGGCCTGTTTATGTTATTAGGAGAAATGATTAAATAAAGAAAAACTGGGAAAGTCCGGCCTGCGGGCGTCGCGTCGTAAGAACTTATTAACTATCTCCAACTTCGTGTTTACTGTATCACACCAACTTACCTTAATATTTGATTAAGGTTTCTATAAATATATATATTTGTCTTCCATCATATTATATCACATCACAACTAAGTTGATTGTCTATACAATATATTGTCCATGATTTCCTTCTTCAGTTAGGTGTAATTATTGCTTCCAAGACAAGTTATCTAATGATTTAGCTTTTTTATTTTTAAAAAGAACACTTAAAATATATTTTCTTTAATATCTTATCTATTAAGAACTATATCTATATTTTCAAATTAATTTATTTTTACATTGCCTCTCGAAGCGGGCATAGTTACCAAGGAGATAGTAAAACCCAAAGTTTAATTAATTTTATTAATAGCTTCTCGCTTATTATTTTTTAATAATTATTATATATATAAAAATAAAATAAATACGACAAAGACAAAATAAAATAAAATTCAAACTATCTTTTTTTTCTCACCATTCGTAATCAAAGTATCTGTTCAAATTAATTAGCTAAATAATTAATTTAGTTAATTTATTTTATTAATTTGTTTAATTAATCAGTGCAAAATGCTTTGCCATTTAAAAAAAACTAACATAAAAAATTTAACTCTAAATTCCTTAATGTTATCTGCAGGGAATAAACGTAATATTAATCCAAAAACCAGTTCCAGCGGAACTTGCGGTTCTAGGTTTCCATTTATACGGTGTGACTCAGTTGTAAAATGCACTTATGTAGTTAATCCCTAGAGTGAGACCGTACAGATGTACCTATGTCGTAGCAATGTATTATTCGCTTCTAGTAAAGATAAAATTGCATTAAAGTTTTACAAACAATGCTCCACTTTATTTTAAAAGTTACAACACTTACACTTCCGTAAATAAAACCCAATATATTAATAAAAACAGAACACAGAATTGGTATGTATTATAAAGCAATCAATTGAATAAGATTATTTATGTATTTATGCATCACGCTTGCATGTAATGATACCCTCTAGGAGAAGGCAGAAAAAATGCAACGCCACTTCTCTCTATTTTTTAAAACCTTTTTGGCTTCGTTAACAATATCACGTAAAATTACCTACATATATATGTTTCTCTTCATTTTCTTCACTCCACTTCAGCCGTTGGACTCGGCAATACACGCCAGTAACCACTTTCAGCAGATCGTCTGTCTGTTCACCACATTTTAATATAAAAAAATCCTCAATCGGTAACGACCATTTATGAATATATTTTATAAATTTTTCCTATTAATATCATCATTTAAGTGATCTTTTCGATTTCATTACGATGAATGTATTGCAGTCAAGCAGTCGGATAAAGATATAATAATAATGTACTAGTATGACCAAATTAGATGTTCCAAGATGTTCACTTCACTGTGTGATATATTATTGAATATCTTAAACATTTCTTTCAAATTTCCTTCTATCTTAAATTTTTATGAGATTTTTGGCGTCACTTAGGTATTGAAAATCAAACACAATATTTAATATTGTTTTGTTATCATTTTATTATAACCAACAGCCTGCAGGCACAGAATACATAATATTTGTTATTGCAGGGTTATTGTTAATGAATGAATTAATAACTGAGTGGGAATTAAATGCCTTCATAACTCATTACGTATTTAAAACGAATATGAACCTTGTTTATAATTGAAAATTATGAACAAAATGTTTGCTGAAATGCATCACTCTGTTATTTAACGATTATTTATATGTACAATAGAATATACAAATACTAAAACTTATTCTTAGAGATTTATAATATTAGGTCCTCACATATGAAATTGGCGTTTTGTATGGGAGGAACAAAAAGTCGAATATTTTTTAATATAATATATTTAAGTAATCAAAGTATGAACCATTATTTTCTATGCACTTTTGCCATCTCATAGGTAGTTCATTGATCCCTTTACTAAAAAAACCAGTCGGACGGGAATCAATAAAATCTTTGAAGGCGATTTGGACTGCCCCATCGGAGTTGAATTTTTTCCCTTCCAAGAAGTTATCCAAATTTCGAAAAAAATGGTAATCTGTTGGAGCAAGGTCCGGGGAGTACGGAGGATGTCTTAGACTTTCCAATTGAAGCTCTTCTAATTTAGTAGCCGTCTGTTGCGCAGTGTGTGGTCTAGCGTTGTCGTGAAGCAGCAGTGGCGTGGAGCGATTGACCAGCCTAGGTTGTTTAGCCGCTAGCTTTTCCATTATGGTTTGCAATTGCTGACAATAGACATCAGCCGTAATAGTCTGGCCAGATTTGAGAAAACTGTAATGAACAATACCGGCACTAGTCCACCAAACGCTTACAAGTAACTTTTTTGGGGTTAATTTTCTCTTGCGGCAGGATTTGGCTGGCTGGCCAGGATCCAACCATTGCGCTGAGCGCTTCCGATTATCGTAAAGAACCCATTTTTCATCACAGGTAAAATACATTCGGTTTAAAATACCTTCATTATTGTGCCGGTTTAGTAATGTAACGCAGCAGTCGACGCGCGTTTGCCGGTTTGCTTCAGTCAATTCGTGAGGTACCCACCTTTCAAGCTTTTTAATCTTCGCAATTTGCTTCAAGTGAATTAAAACAGTTTTATCACTAACATCGCAGCCTGCAGCTAACTCGGACGTGGTTTGCGATGGATCCGCTTCCACAATAGCCTTCAACTCTTCATTATCAACTTGAGTCTCAGGCCGTCCACGGGGCTTGTTCTGCAGGTCGAAATTTCCAGAACGAAAACGTTGGAACCAAAAACGAATTGTGTTTTCTTTTGCAACACGACCGCCATACACATCATTCACCCTTCGAGTTGTTTCCGCAGCACTAGTGCCACGGCGGAACTCGTACTCGTAAATAATGCGATATTTTAAGTTTTCCATTTTGTAAAATGAGTGACTCAAACAGAAAAAAACAGAAGAAAAAAACAAATGAATGACGATCATCGAAGCACAAATACATGAGTCTATAGCTGTACAAATTTGAATTTGGAATTCCTTACCAAAGAGGAGAAATTTTTGATTAAAGTGGCCAGTACGAAAAGCGCCAATTTCATATGTAAGGACCTAATATTCGCGAATAATTACACACTTTGACCTATCCCCAAACTAAGCTTGCGCTTATTCTATGGATAAAAGACATATACACAGTTTTAAATACATGTACCGCTACCAGGACTCAAACACATGGCCATTAGCATCGCAGGAAGAGTCTCTAGAAACTGCGCTATCAGGTCTTCATATACAATAAAAAGAAATAAATTGGTCGGATCAGACAAATCTACAAAATCACGAGGATATGTACATATAAAAGTCCAAAACCGTTCAATAACATTTTAAATAAATAGCCACTACCTTTAATTAGACTCCTTATCTTCACATTCTCATTAAATCAAAATAGGATGATACAAATTAAATTTACATCTCACTCCTTGAAGAATCTCGGAACAAACTTTAAACGTTAATCCTTTACAAGATAAAACACGGTTACAATAAATCTTGGACGGTTTATTGCGAGAAAATGGATATAAGACCACGTTTCATTAGTGACATTAGCGAGATATGAGAATCGCAACTTAGTAAATATACATTCAGTGTCACAGTACTTATTTATATTTTAAGCAGGGTCCATAAAACATCGAATCTACGAGATAGTATAAAGTGCCAAATGATGATCCAGAAAAAATAAATAAAAAGACTCACCAAACGTATGGTAATACATCCTACTAAATGTATGAAACTTATTTTAATTAGTTTACATTGCTTTAATTTTATTTTCTTTAGCTTGTTTATTTAGGTATTCCTAAGTAATCATGGAACTAAATTGATTGTAATTACGGATAAAAAATTATCCAAATTCCAACAATAAAAAAAACTAATGAGGATGAAATTACTAATATGGAATTCATAATATATATAATATGGAATAATGGAAAGCTATATTCTGCATTGAAGATATATATTCTTCCTCGTTTGCCTCTGCTGACCTACTGTTATCTTTTTACTGTTGGTACTTCAAGCCGGACCAGGGTTATGATGATACCAATACATTACGCCGGAACAAGCACGAATAATGTCTCTAGGGACTTAATCCAGCTGTATAAAGACTTTTCTTTTCGCTGATTTAAATACTTTATAAACCTCTCCTGAGATTTAATTAAATATTTAGACTAAAAAAGTTGATTATAATAATAATCTTTATTAAGTAACAATGAGCCAATTTGTTAGTAAACTCTTATAACTACGTATTATTATGCCTAATTACAAGGTTGTGTGGCGATAAATACAATGATGATATCCTAGCCGGATTCGCCCACGGCGACTGTTTCAATGCCGATTAAGAAAATAGAGGGCCAGTTTTCGGAAACAGTCAAATGCGCAGGAGATATTTAAGTGCATAACTGGACGCGCTGCCAAAAAAACACTCTCTCGTCTGTACTCCCTCAGGCCCGATGGAATGGAGAACCAGTACGATCGGGAGGGAGCAGGATGCAGGTTTGGTCGAGTTTTCCTTCTCTGAACACCTGGTTGATTTGCGGTGTTAAAGAGATACCTTAGTCGCCTTTTACGACACCTCAGCAAGAAGAGGGGGGTGCAATTCTATTCTTCCGGCAGCCACCACGGCTTAAATAACTAACTAACTAACTTTGGCTAACTCATCAAATACAATTATTTATATAAGGGCAGTCTAGCCTGCCGGCTATCATGGCCAGTACGTTGTCGCGGCTGGCCCGCAGTCTGCTCAGCAATGACGCGCACCGCTTGCGCAGAGTTGCGAAGAAGCAATCGGTGCGCGCCTCAGCGAACATGGCCGAGGCACTGTGGAAGCCAGGCAGCCGCAACAACGTCCGGAATGTATTATTATATTGAACACGCAGGGCACTGTACGCCCTTTGAGTACAGTTGATTATGTCAGCAGCAATTTTTGAATTATATTTTAGGAATATATTAATTTTTTTATCATACAGAGTGGTTTTGATAAGGGCTTCGATGACAAAAATGAACATTATAATGAATAATGATAATAGACAAATACTACAATAAAAAAATAATGGAACGAATTTTGATGAAAACTAAAACTTGTCATCCGATTTTTGGATACTTGGTATTTTTCCTTACCATGACAGAAACGGGGCTCGTTGAATTCGAAGAAAATACATCTGTTTTAATGCTATATACAGTAGTAGCTGACAATGAGCATCGATCGATTTTTAACTGTTTCATGATTTCTCATAAAATCAAGTATTTGTACATTACCCATATCGATTCTATATAGATAATATGCTGAATGGAATCAATACATTCCTGTTATATTAAAAACAAAGCTTTCCTGAAGTCATAAAGCAAATAAAAGCCATAATTTTGTATAATATATTATAATACAGTTCAGTTCATTTGATGAGTTCAAATTTAATTAATATAAGAACTAAGTATAAGAAATATTTAATCTTTTATTAATTGTTTATAAAAGCCATGTGAAAACACAGAAAGTGGTATATGATACAATAATACTATTATTGTACTTATTATTATACTTTCACTATGGATGTGGTAAATATAATGTACAATAAATCAGTAAAATGCAATATTTATTAGATATGTTATTAAATCTCCAAGATAAGCGGCTGAGATTAAATAAGCTGCAGAAACATTATATGTTCATGAGAGAAATCAGAAACAAACAAACGTTTGTTTCAACAAAACACACATTGCGTGCCGAACGATTACGTTTAAATCGAGTTTCGAATCTTCAACTTCTTAAAGATTCCATTAGACTTCGAGCCTAAGAAAGTACTGAAATTAAACATTACGCAAATTCACTTCCACCTAAGCAAGGAAAGACGGAGTTGAACACAGAAATTGAATTAACTAAATCCCTTTGACGAACTTTGTGTTTTCCAGCAACTTGAGTAAGCCGTGAAATTATTACAGCCGCGAAAATTATGGATTTCGGTAGTGTCCGCTGCCATGTTGTTTATTTTGTAGAGATTAACATAAAATCGGACCTTGCTAACAGTGTTAGAGAAATTGCTTTTTGGAGAAATTTTAAAGCATTTTTAAACGCTGAAAATATAAATCTCGGTGGGTCGGAGGTAATATAATCTCCTAACAGTATTTAGAATTTGCTGGATTTTCCAAATAACAGGAAGTAGTCAAAAACTTTGGAACTGACAATGAGATACTGTCCAATGATGCAACACATGCAAATATATAAATACATTTAAATTGACTAACATTAACGAATAAAAAAAATGATTGTGACGAAGCTGTGCAGGGGATATACATACCAATAATTCGGAATGCTATGTTTACAAAAAAAAATGTTACTGGTTATTGCCCAGGTATGCTAAAAACACCATCTTGTTTCTAAAATAAATGTTCTACAAAGTACTAAATCTCAAAAAGCTAATTTCACGGCCAAGTTTTACAGCAGCTTTGAATATATTACACAAACACAGAGCAACAGATTTCTTTCTCAAATGTATAAAATAAGTTCCGGACAAGTCTGGATTATCGAGTGAATAAATCAGTACGCAAGGTGCCCCAAGATTTATTGCCTTAAGTGAGAAGAACATGCGTCTTATCTCGTGTTTCGAGCTAAACAATTTCTTTTATTGAAGAAGTACATTACGACAATGCTAAAAATTGCGGTCTAAAAAGTGTCTGAATGTGTTTTATTGCGCTCCTTTCTTGTAATTTTTTCTTGTAATATTTCTGGTGTAATTACATTTTAGCTGGTTATATGGTTGGCCAAATAATATTGCAATTAACTGTGTATATATAATGCCTTTTTGACTTTTGCTGCTTCTAAACCAGTTGGATCTTTAAATGAATTTGCTACCGATGATTATGTTTCTCCGTAAAGAAATAATAAATTACACCTATTAAAAAAACTAACTACTCAAAAGGCTTTTTAAGAGCATCTACTAGATCAATAAATAACAATAAAAAATTACAATATTCGTAAATAAACACAATCATATTTATTAGTATGACTGTTGGTTTATTTAATGTAAAATTAAACAAAATTCCCAAACTATAATTGAAATAATTTCATTAATACATGACATTAATTTGTGTTATATTTGTTTAACAAATTTTAAGAATATTCTGGGTCTACTTGTTTTTCTAAATCTTTAGCATGAGAAGGTTTGAAAAAAAAATTAATGTAATATTTCCAGTACTTACCGACTTAACAATTTAATATACTCAACTAATTATTTCACAGCTCAATGCAAATTGAAAATAATTTGTATTATAAAATAATGTCGGAGTTTTTATACTTTATGGAGTACGGTAGAATGTTTCGTTTAAACTTCCTATACTCGTAGAAGGGCGAGAAGTATGCGAATTATTACGTGAACTCATACGCAAACTTCGTTGATTGTGATTTGTTTAAAATGTTATATTTTATATAAAAAATAAACATTCACTAACTCACAATAAAGTAAAACACACTTTAGCTTCTACAGATATTGTAATATCTACTGCAACTTTATTCTTGTAATTTTAACTTTTCTAGTGGTATGAGTTGAAAGAAAGTTTGAAAATGGTGAAACTATCAAGATTTTTTTATACTGACTACGGGTTTTCGCTTGACCTGAATCACAAAAATAATCTGAAGGAAGGATAAAGCTCACGCAGTATTAAAAGTAAAGATTTCCTGTGAAGTTCCCATACCACAGCTTATTAACACTCGGCATGCGGGCATACTTCACCGCCGAATTACACGTGCAGCGTGAGTTTTTTCGTGAATCGCATGGAAGTTTGGTTATTCAGAAGAATTGCAGTAAATCGAAAACTACTTCGTTTTTATGGACGAACCTTATCTAAACAACACACTACACAAATCTACTAAATACGTATTTTTACGTGACCCGCGCTCTAGTGACAGACTGCAAAAAACGTAAAAATACGTTGCCCGCATGCCAAGTGTTAAAATAAATCTATACACCTTTGAACGTTAACCTACAAAACTTAACTTAAAAAGTATTTCCGAAATGTAAGAATATAGTTTTTCTTTTATCCTAACTTGGCATAGTGACCATACCACACCGGTTGGTAAGCTTCGTACAGGCTAAAAAACGACTACGGTTATCAACAACTAAAAGAAACCTATCGAAGATCACAGTAGTCATACCGGCCTACGCAAATATTTTTTCACGCTTCGATAAAAGAACCAAAATTTCACAGGTCGGAGGGAATACGCTCACCGGAAGACCATTCCACAGTTCAATGATCCGACAAAACTAAGAGTTAGAGAACTTTTATGTAAAAGTAAGAAACTTCCAATAACTATGTACTGTTTCAGAAATTTAAGTTATATCAATGTATTATATGTATTTTTCATACAAGAATAGTAAAAACTTGAAATTACAAGTTTATTTTTATGGTGACAACTATTGGTTCTTGCGAACACGTTTCTGTTTCTACTTGCCATTAAAACGAAAATCCTAAAATATTTAACATATAATAATAAAACAACTACTAGTAACAAGCATTTTTGTTTTCGTGGACAAAACGAGAAGAATTGCATATTACCACACAGATCTTAATGAATATTCAAAACATTAATAAACACTGAAATAAATTGTTCAGCTGGGTGTAAATTTCATAGCTACTGTTTACGACGCAAAATAAATTTATTTTCGCCCTTGCTGTATTTTGCTCTATCGTCCATTTTCATAACCACAGTTTTGTAGGCAGCTACTAAAGAATACTTTCTTCGGTTTTTCGCAGACAATTATAAAATAAAATGTATTTCCAATTTCTCAACTTTTCGTAACCAGTTATGAAATAGTTTTTTTTTTTGTAATACGCAAACTTTTTGGAATATTTTTTTACGACTGCATTGCAATTTTATTTGATACTTAAAAGTAAAAAATATGTAAATAATGGTTAATCTGGAAAGACTTTATTGCTAACCACATTTTCAAAACATAGTTGACAAGCCAGACACACTTTACACTTCTCAAGTAGTAACAAACAGCCAACAATGTTCGTGAATTAACAATTAAGTTCGCCCGGAAATTGGAGCCATTTCGGACCAATTGCGTAGGTATGTACAGAGGAACAAAACTATTGTCTTTGTCAACTATTCCTTTACTGCAGGAATTCAGATTTGTATCCACGTTTTGCGTAAGCTTCACTTATACACGGAATTGTATTTGCAAGTAATCCCTGAGTTTTAAAATCGTCTGTATAATGAATATTTCATAATTATATGATTAATTGAAAAATATCTTTGAAATTACTATAATATTATCAAACATTTATTAGAAACCGTTTTCTTTAACCATCATAAATATATATTTATGGTATATCTTTTTATAAAGTTTGAATATATTTTTGAGATTGAACCTAAATTAAACAAAAACCTCCGATTAATTCATTTCTTAACCGCTATCAATTTATCAAAGTTCGTGTCTCAAAGGGTAAATTTTTTTATTAAGATTTTCTCCAACTTTTATGATTAAGTTCCTAAAAGTATTTAAAAATTTCAAATCGTTTATAACGCAAAGAAAAATCTCTCACAATTTTTCTCACTTATACTGTTGTCCGAGATTTTGTAATAAGAATTCCAACAAACACGCTTAAAAAAAACTTGCTTATAATCTGGCTTGTAACGTAACGATACATTCTGAATATAGAATCCGAATGTAACATAAAAAACTTCAAATAAGACAGTACTAACAAAAAATCGGCGATTTCTAATCGATCCAAAAATTTTATTTTACCACCTTGTAGGTTGACATTGAAACATATCGAAAAACCTGTTTTTTTCTTCTAATCAATACCCGATTTCATAGTGATAACTTCAAAATTGTCGTATTTAAAAACAAACTTTCATCCCATATTTCATCATCCTCTAACGTGTGGAATATTAAAAAATACTGCACTTAATAATTTTTCATTGTATTCATTTACAGGACTGTTACTTATGTACGTATGTCAGCCCCATCGTACCCTTAAAATTACCTTAAATATGGTACCAATGAT
Organism: Automeris io; assembly: GCA_036320925.1. Lineage (NCBI taxonomy): Eukaryota > Metazoa > Arthropoda > Insecta > Lepidoptera > Saturniidae > Automeris > Automeris io. Next base: position 4,461,128 of record JAUDJH010000021.1, on the reverse strand, counting down.
CTGAATAGACCAGACGCCTCATCAGATAATAGTTCTGTTAAGACTTTGTTAAACATCCCGACGTCTAGTCAGTTCAGACCAAAGGCATTCACAAACACCTCTCACAGATACAGTGGAAACCGCACTTTAGTGGAAGCTATCATCATAAATAGAAAGCAATTTAAGAATCTCATATTTCTAGCTTAAGTTGTTTATAGGGTCTACAATGACATGTCAAACAGAATAAGTATTAATTTAACATTATACAAGTATGGAAGATAGATTTCAATGTGTAATTTTAAGTATTAAAAAAGGGATATTCCAAGATTCCCGCACTCAATGCGCAATTGGTGACTGAACATCCTTGTTGTTGCGTGTTCCCAACCCATTAAGATAAGCCCGTCGAAACGAGATGCGTGGCTCAGGATTAATGACGGAAACGAAATGGTGTCTACAACGGTGTTACGTTTGAAATTGGCTGGAATACTTTTATTCTTGAGGAGAGATTTCACCGCATTCGTGTTTTAAATGCTCTTTAAGGAAAATAATAAAAATATGATAAATCAACTATAGCTAAACATCCTGATTTTGTTTCTGGAATCCGTCCAATTCATTAAATTAAAAAAATCACACATCAGCTGCTTCAAAACCATAAATGATGATTGTATAATTATTTCTGAACATATTTTGTATTTTTAAAAGAATAATGCTTTGACTTTTTTGATACGAAAAATTTATTTCAGGGTATAAAGGACTCGAAGAATTTGTATATTACGATAACAATATACCCAACACGGAAGCGGATATCAATAGATGTGCTTTCAGAATCCCGCTTTATATAATCTCTTTTTGATGCTCCTCACCTTAGGGATTACAAACATATAACTTTAACCCTTTAAAAGAGCGTCTTTTATATTTTGCGCCAAAAACCGAAGAAACAGGAACTTTAATTTATATGTATTTAATTTCATTTAAAAAGGTGTATTATCTCTCTCACAGTATTTACAAAACTCAAAGGTTCCGTCGTTTGTATGTGTTTGTAAGGACTACTAATGGGGTAATATTTTTTTTAACTCTATATTTGAAAGTGTATACCAATACTCCATTTAATATTTGTATTTTATTCGACAGTGAATATTTCATTGACAATAATACGAAATATTCAAACCGTAGATTCGCAAGCTACATCTTTATTTTTAATCTTTCTTTGATTTTACTATTAATTTAAATTGTAATTATGAATTCAGGAAAAATACTGTAATTCTTATATCCTTACATCAAGGATAAAAATAATGTCTTTAACTTTTACTAGCACTAAATATTAAACAAGGTCCCAAAGAAAATAAAACAATGCGAGTTTATTAGCATATCAATAACGGTCAGGAATTGCGACGACATATGTAAAGCAGATTTGTTTTGGACAAAAATGGTTTCTTATCTTTCTAATTTAAATGTAAATTTAGTTAAATAATTCAGAAAGGGAACTTTTATGCCCTCATTAACAGTAGATTTCTTTTAAAAGTCTGCGGCTCAACGATGCAAAAATTGAATGTGCGCAATTGGCTTTATATTCGGGCTACTTGAAATAAAAACATTTCTAATATAACTACCAATATACTTTATTATTTATAATTGTAAGTTAAGTTATAATAATATATATTCTATTAGAACACTTTAAATACAAGTAAAGAAAAATACATATGCGGTTATATCCACCTTTAGCTTATAAATCGTACCCGTGACCAGCTGCAAAGACAATCGCCGTTCTCAAGGCATTAAACATAATAATTATGTAACTCTTAGATTCTTTTTTTATTCTGGAATTAATTGTTTAAATTATAGATAAAGTTTATCTGAGATTCACTTTATCAACAATTAACAAGACGGTAGGAAATCAGATCATCTACTTGCAGCATCGATAAAAAATAAATATTAAAATTGCTACTCCAGAGTGAGATTTTTACAAGACATTTCTTTACTAGACTTGGACTTATTTTAAGATCATTGAGCTCGGCAGGTCATTGCCGATGAAGTGACATAAAATTCGCAGTCCAGTGCACCATATAAAATTATCTCGCAAGGGTGTAATAGTGTTCAACAACTTAACAAATCCCTCCGCGTGTCTCTGTTCTTCAAGATATGTGTGTCTACCATTCTTGCTTTGTTTCTATAGCACGAAATCACCAAAAATTTGCAATATATTTACATTCTATCTGGTATAACTTAGAACTAGTATAAACTGGTTACATATGTTTTTGCAAAAGTGACACATCGTTATATCAAATCTTTAAATTAGGAGCTCTTTAGGATATCTACAGCTTGTCTAAAGGCGACTTTACACGACGTGTTTTAAAATGAGCTGAATCACAGACGCAGCTTATTCATCGATCAAAATAAGGCATCATTTGTTTTGTCAAAATATTTTTATTGTAATATACTTCCTCTATTTCAGCTTCTGCTTAATTTCTTCTTGTATATAGTATGAAAAGCTCCACATATGCATACTCTTTCGTAATAAAGCCTCAGTAATAACCCTAATTACCAGTCATAATCATAAACTATACAACAACACTATCCTACAGTAATTTGTTTATTGTACATCAACACAGAATAGAGTATAGAAATATGAACAGTATAGAAACACGATTCCGCGTTTTAAACACTACCGTAACGTATACGGGCCCCTGAGTTGTATCATACAATTTTAATCATATATAGGTATAACATAGATATAACAAAAATTAGATACAAGTGATAGAATATAAGAATGCAGTATCTACAAATATTTTCTGTAGTTTGACTATTCAAAAAACAACAATATACAAAGCTGCAGTTGATTTATAATTCCTTATACTACCTGACATAACGATGAAGACTCAATAGATATTCGTCTTTTGATAGTCAATTTCGTTTTTGTACTACACTGTACTTACTATCAGATGCATTGTAGCCTCTTTGTCGAACCAATGTAAAAAAAAACTTATATTAGGTCCTTACATATGAAATTGGCGTTTTTCGTACTGGCCACTTTAATCACAAATTTCTCCTCTTTGGTAAGGAATTCCAAATTCAAATTTGTACAGCTATAGACTCATGTATTTGTGCTTCGATGATCGTCATTCATTTGTTTTTTTCTTCTGTTTTTTTCTGTTTGCGTCACTCATTTTACAAAATGGAAAACTTAAAATATCGCATTATTTACGAGTACGAGTTCCGCCGTGGCACTAGTGCTACGGAAACAACTCGAAGGGTGAATGATGTGTATGGCGGTCGTGTTGCAAAAGAAAACACAGTTCGTTTTTGGTTCCAACGTTTTCGTTCTGGAAATTTCGACCTGCAGAACAAGCCCCGTAGACGGCCTGAGACTCAAGTTGATAATGAAGAGTTGAAGGCTATTGTGGAAGCGGATCCATCGCAAACCACGTCCGAGTTAGCTGCAAGCTGCGATGTTAGTGATAAAACTGTTTTAATTCACTTGAAGCAAATTGGGAAGATTAAAAAGCTTGAAAGGTGGGTACCTCACGAATGTACTGAAGCAAACCGGCAAACGCGCGTCGACTGCTGCATTACATTACTAAACCGGCACAATAATGAAGGTATTTTAAACCGAATCATTACCTGTGATGAAAAATGGGTTCTTTACGATAATCGGAAGCGCTCAGCGCAATGGTTGGATCCTGGCCAGCCAGCCAAATCCTGCCCCAAGCGAAAATTAACCCCAAAAAAGTTACTTGTAAGCGTTTGGTGGACTAGTGCCGGTATTGTTCATTACAGTTTTCTCAAATCTGGCCAGACTATTACGGCTGATGTCTATTGTCAGCAATTGCAAACCATGATGGAAAAGCTAGCGGCTAAACAACCTAGGCTGGTCAATCGCTCCACGCCACTGCTGCTTCACGACAACGCTAGACCACACACTGCGCAACAGACGGCTACTAAATTAGAAGAGCTTCAATTGGAAAGTCTAAGACATCCTCCGTACTCCCCGGACCTTGCTCCAACAGATTACCATTTTTTTCGAAATTTGGATAACTTCTTGCAAGGGAAAAAATTCAACTCCGATGGGGCAGTCCAAATCGCCTTCAAAGATTTTATTGATTCCCGTCCGACTGGTTTTCTTAGTAAAGGGATCAATGAACTACCTATGAGATGGCAAAAGTGCATAGAAAATAATGGTTCATACTTTGATTAATTAAATATATTATATTAAAAAATATTCGACTTTTTGTTCCTCCCATACAAAACGCCAATTTCATATGTAAGGACCTAATATTATTTACTAAAAGTATATTCGATTTTGTTAGATTTGTAAGAATAATATAGCTTTTATTAAGTTTTAAAGGGGAAAAGTCTTGAAATAAATTCAGTGCATAAAGAATCGATGAGATTCCATGTAAACGCACGCTGAATACATATTATTATTATTAAGTGCGCCACGTAACACTAATAAGAAATTTCCACACTGTTCCTTATGCTACTGTGACACAGTTTCTGAAAATCACAACGGCAATTACTACAATAAATAATGTAGGCCAACATCTGTATCACCATCAGTTAAACAATTAAGATTGGAGGGCCGGTAATCTAACGTAACCTTGGGATGATTTAATTTCCTCCGAAGATCTTTAGCGGAAACACAAATATAAATTAGATTTGTTATTCGTCCTTCTTGAATATTCCAGTAGCTAAAGTTGATGCTAGAACAAGATTGCGGGTGCGATGTAGGCGAACAAGATTTATGGGTCACTGTGACATTCACTGAGAATCTTACAATCTTTTACTTTTGTTGTTGAGAGAATGTTTATCTAAAAGTTTTATTATTATGTCTTGAACTATAATTTAATATATTGTCTAAATAATATCTAAAACCTATATTTCATATAAAATATAACAATAATAACATACCATCACACTATTATACCATCGGAGTAGCGGCACGTATCCCATATACAGCATAAAAAGCCTTATATTGTTATACTTAGACATTTTATAAATAGACTTGAAATCTGGTGTTTATAAAAATAGCAGCCTGAGAGTCCAAATTGTACAAAATTTTAGGTATAATATATGCGTTAAACATCCAAGTATAACGAGATAATGTTTTTTACGCTTTATATGAGATGCACCCCACTGCTTTGGAGATAAGCAAAGCTATAGAGCGCAACTAATACTAATTTTTAATTTAAAATAAGGTGTGCCACTTCCTTTTAAATTGATCTCTAAGTGAACAGTAGATAAGTATAACATTCATTAAGTGCCACTCTTTTTGTACTTAGTAGAAAGATAAAATTATTTCATTTAAACATTAACTTTAATCTACTCCCGACTAAATCTAAATTACTAGTGATCGAATATTAAAAATTAAGTCAGCTTATTTTAAGTTAGTAAAATGGTTTTTAGCTGAATAGTAACTTATACTTTTCTAATGTTTGTCGACAAGTACCATGCGAAGCATAAGCTGTTAATGTCACAATTCTAAACCAATAAATAGACATATTAATAGTTCTAAATTAGTAATTTTATATTAGAACTACAGAAGTGCTGTTAAAATTATTTCAATTGAGATATGAACAAGCAACTAAAATACAATTTTATATTATTACAGATAACTATGAACTAGTTTAACATTCATTACTCTAAAGCTTTTTCAGTACCATATGACTAAATCACACGGACCAGTGGAAATCCGAGCATTTTATCTAGCTCTTGAGGTTACTCTGATAAATGAGGGATTTCAGACGATCCTGGTAGAAGTGTCCTGTGATTTTCTACCGCAATGTGTTACATTACTTTCGAATTTAAATTGATGCACTGATATCAGAAGTACAGAATTCTTTATTCTAAAATACAGATATATACACCAATGACTTGTATTTTCCTTAAAGCTTTTATGTCTAGTCAACAAACCAAACCAAACTAACCAAACCACTTTGATAGCGCATGTTTCATGAAAGTAATAGAAACGTTTGCAAGACTCTGATTAAGTTTACTAGATTTGATTAAGGAATATTGACAGATATTTAATAAAAAAGAATTATCTACAAAAATTTTGCGTTCTAAAAATTTAAAGCCAAAAGAAATTAGTAACAACCAGTAAAAAAAATCATATTAAAACATAATTTCACACATATAGATACATTGATCATCATGTTTAGTATAAACAATTAGCAGAAGCTAAAGATAAAAGAAGATGAATGCTAAGTAGAGTTTAATTACTAAATGACCACACTAAGATCTAAATATCAAATATAAAGCCGAACTGTCAGCTCTCTAAATTTAGTTTAGGAAGACAATTTAACCCAATTATAAATATTTTATTAAATTATATAAGTTAGTGTAAAATCAAATTATAATGGTGTTGGTTTTTGTGTTTATTATTTTTGTCATTATTTGTTTTGTGTCCTTGTTCCTGCTTTATTAATAACTATTTACATGTTTGTGATGTGTATTTCGTTGAAGTTAGTAGGTTTTTTGTTTTAGGTACTTCTACCGGAAAATCTCAATGTAAATAAAATTACTTAATACCAATCAACCTTCCTCGAATATCAAAGTTAAAATCAAAGCGCTGACATTGGCAAAATCACATTTGTCATACACCAATGGAAAGGCCACAAGAAAGGGAAAAAAACCTAATAAATTTGCTGAGAAAGTTAATCCGTTCAATAAAATATGATAATGCTCTAATATTTCGACTGAATACAGCTTATAATAATAAGCTTGCACTTAAGTAACCTGAATTACAGGCCACCTTGCAGAACCGTATCATATTCATGCATCACATAATTTCTTTGATAACAACAAATAACGAAATATAATTACATAATGTATTTTAACACGATTCTTTAGCTTTATAAATGTGAAATTATTAACGTCCCTTGAAAACTTCATATAAATCGTAAGAATATATTTTGATAGTATTCAGTTTTTAATTAGGTTATTTTTATTGTAAGCCGAAATGGTGTATAATCACATAATTTGATGCTAGATCAAAATGATTTACGAAGTGAAGAAACGTTACGAGGCAATATAAATAAGTAATGTCTTTGATTTAGGCAACGTGACATCAGACTTTTCATTAATTAACCGTATCTAAATACAAAACCAATTTATATGATACAAAGTTTCACTTGATTAAAATTGTTTAACAGCAGGAAACCTTTGTGTAACTATTTCCTATTGATTCTGAAGTCAATTTTGGCATTTCTATTCACTCAAATAATTTCAATTAGGCAATATGGTATAATATACCGATACAATGTTTGCGTTAGTTTGAAAGTACAAAAGGTACAAGTTATGTACTAATAATAAATGAAGGTAAAATGAATTTACTGCACAAGAAACTAAAGACCATTGTTTGCAATACGATTATTTATTGTTAAATATTAACTTTAGTATAAAAAATATATATGTGTTAGTGTTCTCGAATGTTCGGAGGCGGAGCGTATGCGCCGCGGCCTGCAATGGCATTCATTGTTTCAGACAGTCCGGTTAAGGTCACCGACATGGTGGGTCGCGTCTCGTGCATGCCTTACAAAGTATTTATGCCTGTATTGTGTATTTCTGAGCAATATACGTGTGTTGTGAAACGTGCATCTTTTATTTTCTATTATTATCACGCTACAATAATTATGGTTAACATAAAAAAGTACACATAGGTACACGATCAAGATAAGTGCATGAATTTCATACATAATATAAAACAAAAAAAAAAACTTTTTACAGGGTAGACATACAGGATATTACAGAAGTATAAAGTAATACCTATTTCTACTCTACTATGTACCACAAGATGAATTGCCTAACTGTAAAAATTCTATTGCTCAAAGCAACGACTTTAGCTTACAAAAATTAATATCTATTTACGCAATTGCTTCTTATAATCCTAATAGAAATAAGGGGATGACCGTACTTTAAGCAATATACTTTTGTAATTAATTTGTCGAATGGTATATATGTATACAAAGTACCCTTAAGTATAATTTAATACTTTTGCAAAACGCGGTACCGTACCTTCAAATGACTAGATACCCTGTTACGTGATATATACAAAATTAAGAGTTAATGTATACAAAAATGGTCATTAATATTACTTAAATTACTGCAATTAATTACGACACTTTTGTCAGATAATTACACTACGTGCTCTGGGACGCCAAGGTTAACAAAGAATTTCGTGAAATCATATGACACAAGATATCCTAAGAGGATTGACGACCCTTAGCTTTGAGACATACAACGAGTGGAATAGTATAAACTAGCTTAACACTGATCCAAGTACTGCGCTGGAAACAAAGGAGTATATTGTAGTATTTATGTTAGTAAATAAAGACACAAAATAACTCCGTTACACAAGGTAATTATCTTGTTTGTGTGTATATGTTTAATTTATACTGCTATTCTGCTGTCTTTCTACTTCTTTCCTTTCATTCTGTATTATCCTTTGAGTAGAATCATGTGTATTGGCCGGTAAGATTGAGCACCGCTGATGATCAGCGCGCGTAGGTATACTGCGCGGCCGGTCCGCGACGCGAGCGCCGCAATCGTCCACTACTCTCGCTATAATACCAGACGCATCACCACGTTTCTCTCGCTCGCAATCCGTAACGTTTTCATAGTTGTTATTTTTGTATTCTTATTCGTATTATTGTGCTCTGTACTTTATTTCATCTTGTGGCTTCTTATTGTGTCGCACTCAAAGTTTTTTAGCTTTGCTGCCTTCACTACTCTCGTTTCGTCTCTTCCACTTCTACTGTCGACATCGGGCGATATTCAACATCATCCATCATCATCAGCAACGTCAAAAATTCTTAATTAATAATTATTGTATATTTGCAACGAATAATAAATAGCATGACCTTTATAAATAAAACTGTTTTTGTAGAATTTGGTCGAATTAAACAAAATTGCCTGCACGCAATAAACGATAATGCTTTTGAAACTTCACAATTCCCCTAAAGTTGCTCATCCGGTGTATAAACAAATGGCTATTACGAAAAGTTTAATTGAAAATCCTCGAGTTCGCGATGATAAAGCTTTTTATTAGTCTCCAGGTGGATCATAAACTTTGACTCTTATAATTGGATAGATCAATAAAAATAATATAAAGTGGTCAAAGAATAGCAAAATTATATGAAAGATGTACTTACTGTGTACTACAACAACTGTCAATAAATATGTACAGGCATCAAAGGACTCAAACAAACTTAATGGAGATTTATATATTTCTTTCCAAACCTTTCCCTCTTCTAAGTAATGAAGCTTATTGTAATATATTAAAAGTAAGTGATTCAAAACGAAATAATATATTACAGAGAGTACTAACAGCTATGTAATTACAATAATTAATAAATCTCTTGCAAAAATAAAATTTTATTTACTGTTTCTTTTTAATTCTTTTATTATATATATTATTTACATTTGCATATTGTAAAGTGTAAGCCACATAAAACGTCCATATTAAATTGTAATTCATAACGTCTTTACCCCTTTTTCAATATAAATCATTAAAATGCCTGGAATAAACCTTATAACGGTGTAGGTATTATTCCTTCTGACGTGGGTTACTGGGTCTCTGTAATCAGGTTCACACGTTTCACGCGATACCCCTAAACCCTACTAAACCAAAGCAACACAATATTTTGTTAACTGGATATTGTCTGTCGAAATTTATTATTAACCGACATTAAAAAACGGAGGTTCTGTATTCGACTGTATCTTTTCTTTAACAGACTTTGAATAGGAGATGATTCTATTATTCAACTGTATTGTTTTATATATTTCTCTATGACTCCGTCATTTATATAATATTTTGGCTATGTATTTCTTCAAGCTATTGTAATATAGTTGGTTTCGTTTTACTATGTTGCAGTTCTGATGAAGGTTTTCGGAGACATAGCTTAAAAAGACAACAGCATATTGTATTGCTTTCCCTTTATATCTCCATCCTGAGTAAACTGGTCTTGATGATTATTATTTTTTTAGCAGAGTATACTTCAAGGTTGCCAGAGATTTAATATGGTAAAGGTCTGATGAAGATCTTCCTGGATACAGCAAACTTGTCATTTTTAAACTGACTTGAATCTGGATTTTATCTCAAGGACAAAATAAAATCAGGATATGATACAATAGCAATGAAAAAAATTTGTAAATTAAAATATTTTTGTAAAAATAATATAATCTGACTTCAAAAGGAAAATAATAATCCTAAATCTACAAATCAATGTTTGTCCCTTTTGAAGTCAGTGACATGTAATATATTGCATACATTGCATACTTATGCCTAATTAGGCACTAACTTCATGAGTGGTGAGCTCTTTACTCCTCTCAGAGAAGCAGCCTCAACAAGGTTTTTCGCTCCCCGGGCGTCAGGAAGAATTTGGTTTCCCAGGCTCGTGTGAAGCGGTTAGAGGGACACCCTGGGGGTTTTTAGTCAGCAGGAATCTGACACGCCGGGGTTGCTGCTCTCACAGCAACCCTGATGGTCCTATGCAGGATTTTCCCCCCGGGACACCAAAAAAAGGCACTAATCATAAATTAACAAAATGTGATTGATATAAGATTATTATTATTTCCTTCGTGGTGTTGGTTTTTTTGTTGTAAACATATTTTTATTTTAAAAGATCCTTTTTTCTACCGCAATTTAAAAAACATCCAGAATTATAGTATCACAAGTGTTGTTGTTAAAATAATAGTAATTAAATTAAATGAGCTATTTTAATGTTAATTTAGTTTAGTTAGTAACTAGTGTTAACAAATAATTGAAACTGTGGTGCTACATCATTACCACCATAGAGAAAGTTTCAATTTACAGAAGCTAAAATTACAGTATTGCACTGTAATTTCATAAACGCATAAAATTAATGCTAAATGATTAAATTTCAGTAATATTGGTGCAGCGTGCTTTAGTATAACCTTTACTATAAAATATCATTAAACTAACAAAGAGCAAGACACATAACAATAGCTTTTAATGGAAGAAATGACGGCGTGATACAGGAAGTGAGGAGTTAAGTTCTGAGCAAGTTTACAAAAGCTACTTAGTTATGCAGCTCGAGACGACTAAGTTACGTTGAAAGTCTTGAAGTTGGTCGAGTTATGCCCGTGTCGCTTCACTCACAGGAACAACGTTGCTTATTCTAATCCGTTTATAGTCTACTGCGTCTCCAAATGAGTTGCGTTGTTGGGTAAAGAGCTAGGTTCTCGTACAACATGATATTTAATATTTCTAATTATACGTTTAATAGAAAACTGAAAATAGCATTACAATCCGTTGATCGCAAAAGCTTGTTACTCTTCAGCTTGGGTACACAATGAGAAAGAACTGTCTAGCGAATATTAATAAAATTATCTGATAGAATGACATTATGAATAATATTGATTATTTTGTTTGTAACAAAGCACGCTTGTGGTCGAAATTCGACTATAAAATTAGTTATAATACTTTCTATAATAAAAAAACGTTCGTGAACAACGGCAAAATACACTCATAACTGTTTTATATCTGTGGAAGAACAATTTTTGAGTGTATTACATTTAATGGCAGTATCCACTTTGCGCTTCTATGTCGTGCTCAATAGGACCAGTAGTAGCTGATCGCCGTTCACTCAAGTATAAATGTATTCACTCTCTTTTTATAACCATCATCTGTGGCTACCGTCTTTCTAAGGAAATTTAGAACTTAAAACATTAAATCTCCTTCTGTCATATGGCACACTATTTAAATTACCAGCCCCATTCCACCACAAAACTACAAGACATCGTGTCGGATCCGTATGTGGTGGATTTTCCTTATATCCGCACGAGAAGATTCGCTTCTACATTCATCATGCGAACAGCTAAGGAGTGGAATATGCTTCCAGCGGCCATATTCCCGCAATCTTATGACCTGGGAGTCTTTAAAAGAAGAATGAATAGGCATTTGTTAGGCGGACGCGGTTCATCATCGGACTCATCTTCACCTTCCACCAGGTGTGATAGAGGTCAAGCGTTTGCCTATAAGTTATAAAAAAAAAATTACGGATAGTTTAATTTTGTTTCCTTTTAGATATAATAGTCTAACTACTGCCTTGGGTGACAGTTTGACTTTTTCTTTCCTTGAATAGTAATAATAGGTATTGTGTTAAAATAATTGTATATGATTAACGCTTTTTTAATTACCTTAGAATATAGTACAGATTTCAGACATCTCGGAATTAGGTATCTTTACTCTATAAAGGCTTCAATCCCAATTCACTGTTCCATTACATGACAACATAAATCAGTGAGATTGTCATTTACATTGCCTAGAAATATATATGTAAATTATGTTATCTGAAGTTTTTAAAATATCTTTTTTTTTTTTAATATAGACCATTAGTAGAAATATATTTCATAAACTAAATAAGCATTTATGATGTAATATTTTATTTTATCCTAAACCGGTTACGGGTATATTGAAACGTCCTAAATATAAAATATTCATTCGATTAGGATGTACAATATTTTGAATAACTACAGTAAAAGATATATTGCTTAGAATGTGATAGCAGTAGATACAAAAATACGTTTAATAAGGGCAATTTACGATAACCTTATTCCTGTACAATTTGCCTGTGTCACATGGAATATTTGGTGACTGTTAAATAAGTCTACGTGTTCAATTTTTATATAGAAATTTGTCTTCTATAGTAATGACATCAGAGTATATTTTTGAATGACTTAAAGATTGGTTAAAATAATTTCACGCGCTACGGGCGGCCTTATATTGCACAGCACGCGCTTTGTTTATGGAGATTCAGACAAACGTGATGATATGTCATACATTTTTGTTGTGTTACTTATTTAAGAAACCGCCTGTCTGTCTGAATTACGGCCACCTCTGGATACCTTTGCATGCCTTTATATAATACATAACACGTTATTTCTCTTACGTAGTCTAACAATGTATTTTTCGTAAGAATAAAGTGAGGTATCTTTTATTTGGAGGATATTTTTAAACGAAGAATTTTCGTAAAACTGTATATAAACTATTTATTTGTAACAAGCTGTGTTTTGTCGTAAATTAAATCGATATCGTAATAATCTATAATATATTAATCACACTATTCTTTTTCCCTGATTACCCACAAATTAATCAGATCAAACTCTGTTACCAGTCGGTCAAAGACTCTTCTGATAATATGTGAACAAAATATGACCAATTTCTACATAATATATTGTTTAATTATTTATATGTGAATCAGTCTAACAAGTACCTTATTTTCGAATTTGGTTTTTTATTTGTAGTAATTCTTCAGAAATTACGTACAACTCAGAAACAAAGTAATATGCCAAAAATATAAACCCAAATTGAAAACATTTATTTTCTCTTATTTCTTTGGCAAGATTTAATTTTATAAAACATTAAAATTATCTAAAAAAGAGTAATTATTATTTGAACGTCGATTATGCTTTACAAATATGTTACCGTAAATATTCAATAAGCAATAATCTTTAACGACATAGGCTCCATGTTTCGGTTATATAAATGTGTCTCCTTCAAATAATTTATTACTTTAATTAATACGGATCTGTTATTGTTGTGTTGTGCGTTATTAATAAATAATATCTTAGGTAATTTATTAACGATTACTTTATTATGTATAAATAAATTATTTGCCGACCGTAATTTGCGGTATTTACATAAATGATTGAAGTTCAGATGGATGTCGAATAACCAATAAAAATATTGGTTTGATAACTTTTTTTTATCCTGATTCGATACAGCAACCACATCACACCTGATGGTAAGCATGGTGCAGTCCACAAAACGACAACGGCTATTGACAGTTAAGAAAAACCCATCAGTAATCGCAGCAATCATGCCGGCCTACCCAAATATTTATTCACGATACGCTTAAAGGATCTCATATAATTGGATGATGGGAAGACATTTGCCGGAAGACCATTCCACAGCCTAACGATACGGCAAAAGTAAGAGCTTCTTAGTCCTGGCCGGAATGTGTGTTACCGTATAGCTGTGACTCCGCAAACCCACGCGCAAGGTTCTATTCAGGAAGGGAGATGAAGGTTTTTCTAAAGGATAAGTTTCCAAAAGCAGTTATAGTTCATACAATATAACATGCATGTGCTACATAAAAAAAGTTTTCTTATAAATAATAGAATAATGATTATGTTCTTATGTTATACTTATTATCTTATACTTTTTCAAAGAACAATACATAACAATTTATTGTACCCAAGAAAATTATTTTTTTATTATATAGTGTGTGTGATATGTAGCTGCTATAGCAGGAATTATGTAGTCCTACCTCTAAAAATGGTATTTACCAGGCAACATTTAGCTAAATGGTACCAAAAAAAGCAAAATTTTTGGTAGAGAATTACGGTATATTATAATTATTATAATTCCAATTCACATCTGAGACACTAACAAAAACCTTAGTACCTCGTAAATATAAAAATTTTATTTATTAAAATTATTCATTTACCATTTCTAGAAATAGTAATATAAATGTTCATAAAAAAGCTTTAATTTTATTTTTATTTTACGCAGCTTCTTTAATTTCAATGGTATAAGAGTTTTTGTTAGTGACCCGAATTTTTTACTAACGAGTGTAGTTATATAGTTGAACTTAGACAATTATGGCAATAGAAATTCAAACCTCAATAATACGGAGCCACAGATAGTCGTAAATAACAGCAAGTTCTTATGTTATTTTATCAGAAGTCGTAGATCGCAGAAAGTGTAGATTTCCCTAGAGTTCATAACGTTGATAAAAGTACTTTCACAAGTGAAAACTTGTACCTCTAGGGATCTAAACTTGTTCGCAAATAGATTAAGATAGTATTTTACCTTTAAACTATGGATATCAGAACAATAAATACTGAATAAATAAAGTGTTGCCGTTTTCTATATTTGGTCTATTACATAGAACTTCAAGCCAATAAGTTATTTTATAACAAACATTTATACAACTTATGTCTTAGAATTTTATAGATGTAGTTCAGAAATTGTTTCGTTTCAACATTTAAAACGTAAATTATAGAACATTTTCAGAGGAACAATAATTATAAGTAAATTGATAGCCTAACACATGAGCTGATATCACAACTAATAGCTTACAAATATAAAAAATAGATATAATGGCGGAATAAGGGCATGCATAAGCAGCAGTAACGGCCAAGATCAAGGCCTCCGATCCGGATCAAGATCTTGCTGACAGCACGAAAGTCCGGTCACAAGCCAAAATATCAAACCAGATAGAATAAGAGGTTTCTGCTCATCGACGAACTTCTTTTCCCCTTCGTGTACATTAGCCAGAGCCTCCTGGTAATAATAAAAGAGCTCATATTGCATATAACGCTGTCCTTGTACCTTAAACATGGTCAATCAGCGGCCTTCATCGCAATGGAAACTTCTTCGAGGATAGTCGGACATGAGTCTTTTTTACTAACCCGGTAGAAATCCCCAACGACAGCACCAGTGTAACCAATCTATACTGACTAAAATAATAAGGGTACTCCCCCACTCACTTATGCCAGGACGCTTGCCTGGACGAGCTTGCGTTAGCTAACATTACATGAATATTACGTTATATTGGATGAAAATTTTTTTTTTGGGGGTAGTTCACTTACGATTGAAATGAAACTCTATCCACGACCTGTTGGCTGATGTGTTTGGGGTCGTGGCCGCTCAGGGTGGGGGCCCTGAGCGCCTGGTAAGCGACCGTCGAGAAGTAGGCAGAGCATTGTGACGTGCTCTGCCTAAATACAATGAGCAGTGTCGGGGAAGGCATCTTCCTCCGAGTTCGTTCCGACCGGGCGCGGCGCGACGGAGCTGTGGCGAATTGATTACAGGACCCGCAGTCCCCGCCAATGCGCAGAAGTAGTCACCTTGGGGTTTTTAGTCGGTATAAGTCCGACACACCTCAGTCTCGCGCAATCTCCCCGTACAGCTAAGACTGTCCTATGAGGATTTTCCCCAAGTAAAAAAAAAGAAAAGAAACTCTATAAAGTATTCTAACTCAATCTCTCGCTGGCTTATACATTTATGTTTGTCTTTTTAGTGTCGCCATTTCGTTTGAGTTTCAAATTGCAACGATTCTAGAGAAGTTTCACTTTTAAATTACCTTCAAATATTCTATGGCAAATATTCGCCACGTTAACAATATGAAAATGGGTGAAAGGAGAACGGTACCCTCCACCAGCCGGGCTCGTCAAGTGCGCAACTAGTCAGGTTACGAGCTCACGTGATTCGTCACACAATGACAGGTTGACGTGAAACACGCAATAACATGTGTTGCGTTACGGACGGCTTACTTTTATTACTAGGCCCCTTGTTTGTTTCGGGAACATAGAATATAACCTTTTTGTTACACCCCAAAAGGTCATATACCTTCACTTACAAAGTTTTAAAAATCTAAACATCTGATATTTTATAGAGCTTTGTATGTTTTTTATACTGGATAAATATTGCTACGTCTATTCTATAGAATCTCTTCGACCACGACTCTATCGAGCGTATTCCGGAAGAACATCGTAACAGGTTACTTTTTTACTGGAGAAGATTTTACCTTTATTATTTTCAAAGTATTTATCGTATTTGGATATATTTTTGTGATATATTTATGACGTCTATTTTATACCAGATGTAAATAAATAGTTGTATAGTCAATACGAAAAGAAAACCATTTTCGAGATTTTGTGGCGTACTGTATTATCTTGGAACATGCTCAATACTATTGTGTATATTGTACCTACATAAATAAATAAAAGAGCTTATTCAAAACAAAATGGGTAGATGTTGTAAAAATAAAATATCGATAATACAACATAGTGCTATATTAAAAAAGAATGTAAGGTTGGTTTATATTTTACGATATCGATAAAAATTGCTATCACTATATTGTCAGTGAAAAATGTAAATGTAATTAAATGTACTGGTTACACCAGGTTACATAGACCATGTGTACAAGCAGACCAGCATAGTGTATACAAAATGCGAGAATTTAAAATATATTAAGTAAAATATAGTAAAATTAACCAAAAAAGGCAATTCTGCCTCAGACAAGCTAACGACCAAAAATTTGCCAAGACCAGCAAGATCTCTCTTAAGACAAAAGCAAATAACCTAAAGGGCTCCAGACTATTTACGAGCGGCATATTGCGTTATAAAAAATGATAGCGGTTTTCTCGGGAGCAGCCTAGCTTGCCGCTTATCGCACTGATAACGTCGAGCCGTAAAGGGAAGCCACTCGCCGGGAAATACGTAGCCTTATCTAATATTGACGAGAAATATTTCATAATACTCAGGCCGCTGTCAGCTCGCCCGATTAGCCTTTTGTTTATCTCCGTAGACTTGCGTTTTTGCTCCAATTTTTACCCCAGGGACAAAAATGTTAAGCTTCAACATCTTGTTTTTACGCAGCATTTGTTACCATGGAAGATAATTACACACGAAGAAATGTTTCTCTGAGTTATCTCGGTGCTTACTTGCGTTTCTAGAATTATACACCTAGTTGTTACTAACGTTAAAGTAGGTTCTACATTCCGTTGGTTATGATAATAATTTTAGATGTATGCTATGTCTTACTTAATAACTCAGAAAAAGTAGCAGAATTAAGGAAGAAAGGGTACTGAGCTTATAAAATAAAGTTATGATTATAATAAAAGGATCTCGACGAGAAATATAAAGAATATTTTTATTTTTTACTCAGATATTTTCACTCCCCGCTCGTATTAATGATAAAATACCGTAATTGCTTGAAATCTAAATCTTGATACACTCAATGTAACGATGTGTCTTACAAGCAAATAAAACCACGGCGATAGGATTAATATTATCAACATTACTTTTCAAATATTCTGGCAAGAATAATATAAGATTAATTATAACAAAAAAAAAACATTAGTGTCCGCCATAACTTTTCCGAAAGCTTTCGGATTAGTATGTGAGAAGAAAGTACTATATTATTATTTTCTTTATTTACATATAAAAAAATAATAAAACATACATTTTAAAATATAAAAACATGAAGACCTACGGGGGCGAGGCCTACAACCCAAGCCACCGCAAATTAGGACCTCAGGGTGTAGAATCTCCTAACAATGCGTGCTGTATCGACTAATACTGCCTTCTGTATCTGGCCCTTGATCCAACAACTAAGCGAGAGCCGCTTAAGCTGGAAATTGAGACTCGTTGCAACCAGCCCATTAGTCAATACGACTAACGGGAAAATAATCGCAGAATCCACATCCCACATGCTGGTAATCTCATGTGAGCACTATTATTATTACTTTGCACACTTGTGTCTCATTTTTAATAACTTTATTATATACTTTATTAGTTGTTTATAAAGATTACCTAATTTTTCTAATGAAATGAATGAAATATAACTTTATTCAAATAGGCCTTACAAGCACTTTTGAATCGTCAAAAAAATGTAAAGTAAATCTACCACCGGTTTGGAAAGCAGAATCTACCAAGAAGAGCCAGCAAGAAATTCTGGTAGTTGCTCTTTTTAATATAATGAGACCAACATTGATTATCATAACAAAAACATATTTTGGTTAATGGTTGGTAAATGGTTGATTTTCAGATATTGTAAAAACCTTTTTATTATACAATATCACTTAACTTATTTAACTCTCTTCGCTATTACTATTATAGTAAGCTGGATCATGATAATTTAGAATCATGCAATAACAGTACAGATATTAGATTAGCTGAGGTAACATATAAAAAGAAATTAAATTCATAAGGAAATAAGTTCTTACATTTAAATTGCCTAATTATACTAAAAAACATAATACTTGTGCTAAAGTAGAAAGGAATTCGAATAAATTCGGTCGATTATTGGAAATAGCTTCCGACAGTGTTCGGCAATTTGCTTACCAATTTTATGGTTCCCACTGGAACAATGGAAAAAGATTAGTAAGAAAGGATTCAGTAAGGTAACTAACTCAGTGAACTTATTGAATACAATAGAAGTTTTAGTAAGATAGTACCTATACTAGCCTACTATGTACCTAGCACAGAGGAAAATAATGTAAATATTTATCTACAATCATAACTCTAAAAGAACTAATATTGATATCGCCAAAAATTACTGCAAACGTAATTTATTATCTTAAGTAAGAAGATGAACTTCAGTTAATAAAAATACTACGGCTATATAATCCTTTAACTATTTTATCAAATCAAAATTGACTTGAAATTGAATTGAGTTACTTCTTTTCATCCCAGTATTACATATCATAAATAAACTTAAACATAGATGGTTCCCAAATTATGTAGACATTGTATGTGACAAAGAAAATGATATTATCAAATTAAATATGTCTTGCTTGTGTTGATATATTTATATTGAACTGTATATTTATTTAGTAAAACCGTAATTAACACAACCCAGTGAAACTATTATGTTTATTATGGACCAATTAATTAATAAAATTAATATTTATCTAGCTATATTTGAAATGTCTAGTTTATATGAAGTTACATTAATGTTAAATTAAGGTGATTGATTAATAATTATTCGTATGTGAATTTCATTATTTAGTTATCACATGCTTACAAATTCCTTATAAATTTATCAAACTGGCCGAATATTTTAAAAAAGTCTTTATGAGCTATTTGATCCACAAAATACAAACTTATAACGTTATAAAATATGTCTACAATAGAATAAATGTAGGTATATATGAGTTAATAAAAAACATTAAACAAATTCAGAACTCAAAATGAACAAGAACGGGGAATAGTTTTATATATTAGGTCAGTAAATTTGAACTCTGGATGTAATGAAAATTCTTACACTATCTCTCCGATATTACAGATTAAAGCAAAAGTATTTCATACAGTATGCCTCGGAGTTTCAGCTTAAAAATTATGAACATCTAACGGATTTATTCAACGATTTTACAATAAAAAAACCTTTCAAAAAGTTCTTACGTATATTTTGTATTTTATAATTTATTAACAGTACGATTGAATATTTTCTAGTAAAAAAATAGTTCAATGAAGACTTAATTATTTAAGTACTTAAGTTGTGTTATTTACGGTGATCTAGCAGCGTTTCGGAAGCGACTACCTTGAGAAGAAACGACGAAATAAACTAAAGGATGTGTCGGAGTGAAACTAACTGCTAATAATAAATAATTATATATAGCTATTTTCTGGTTTCAAGATAAGATAAGTATGGTAAAAGTCCGTATTATGAGACACATTTTCAGGTTGGTCGTACATTACCGCTATTATATAATCTGTTTAAGTCAAAAATACTATTTAAATCGTATCATACAATTGTCTTATGATTATTTAATTAATATAGCTAGTTTTTATTGAATGTTAATTTGTAAAAATAATATTAATAGCCTTTTATGAGAGGAACCTCTATGTCCCTATTTATGAGACACTTAAAAAGTAGATGTCCCCAATGTCTCATGATGTATGTCCCTATTTTTGAGACAGTTTAGAAATCAATAAGACTGATTTTAAAATAACTATTTATTAATTTTAAATCACAATACTTATAAAATAGATAATAAACTTGAATCTGAAATAACAAATAATTAGTCTTTACTAAATTAAATGAAAAATAAATGAAAATTATAAAAATATTTAATTCACTTTTATTCTTTAATTTTCTTCTGCAGTTCTTTTACTTTGTCCATCAGTTTTTTCTTTTCTTCTTGTAACTTTTTTTTTATTACTTATAGGCGAACGCTTGACCTCAATCACACCTGGTGGAAGGTGAAGATGAGTCCGACGATGAAACGTGTTCACTTATTACCTATTCACTCTTCTCTTAAAGACTCCCATGTCATAACATCGCGAAAATACTGCCTCTGGAAGCGTATTCCATTCTTTAGCCGTTCGCATGATGAATGTAGAAGCGAATCTTTTCGTGCTGATATAAGGAACATCCACCACATACGGATGTTATCCCACACGATGTCTAGTGGTTTCGCGGTGGAATGGTGATCCTTTTTATGCCAACACGCTCTCTGCTTCAGGACAGAGGAGTAAACATCTTTCATCACAGTTAAAAAAAATTGTAGGAGAAATATTACATACATTTTTACTTTCGAAATATACTCCAGACTTTTTAAACCACTCTTGCAATTCTACACAAGTGACAGCTGCTCTTGTAACACTCAAATGTTGGGGTTTCCTTATAGCTAATTCTGAATGACGTTTTCTAAACCCTTCATACCAGTGGCGACTAGGACGACTCTGTAAACGGAGTTTTTACAGCTAATTTTTGGACATATTTTTGAACACAATCCAATAACTCAGTTTTTGTTACAGGTGCTCCTATTGCAGCACTGTCTAGCACCCATTTGACAATATCATCTTTCTCCTGAGACGATAAGACTGTTTCTGGTTTAGATTTTTTTTTATCTCATCTAGCCCAATACTTTTTTTCTGCCTAGAGTAGCCACAGATACTTCGAAGGCAACAGCTACTCTCCGTAATGATGACCCGGTATCTTTTATTGCTTTTAAAGCATTTTCTACATATATTGGGTCATATTTAAGTCTTTTATCAAGCACTTTTGAACACAACACTTTCTTTTTTGCTGATTGAGACGGCTGTTGTCCCCATTACTCCGATTTTCAATCATTTGTTTTTTGTTGTTCACTGTTGACACGTAACTTAAAATATCGAGAGATATGTCGATGGGGGGAGTCGAAGCTGCTCGCGTCCGTAGGCTTTACCCTAGTTTCCCTACACGTGACTCCTGGGTGGTACTAAACGAGCAGCAGCGAGGTGGTAGGGCGTCGGTGCCCGCCTGGATCGCGACCACATTACATGGGTGTAAAGCCCGTCATAATGACCAGTTTCGGCTTGTCGCGTTTCGGGATCAGCTTGTGTATATCCAGTAGCTCATATACCTAGAGACCTTCAGTCGTGGTATATATGGGCTGACATGACGTTGGAGACTATCAATGGATTTTCATCCTTTGATAGTCGCTTTCGTTTTTGGATTACACTGTACTTACCATCAGGTACTCTGTAGTCACTATGTCGAGCCAGAGTAAAAAAAAAAATTTCACTAATTAATAAAAGTATAAAAAAACATATTTTAAATATTTCAATAATATCAAATAAAAAATTAAGAAAAAAAAACTTGCAAAATTAATGTTTTGATTTTAGGTTCAGTTTTGAAATTAACGTAATTAAATTGAAAATACTTACTCAGAAATAACTATTTGAAGTTATGCTGATAAATAATTTGTTATATTTAATCATTTTACTTTTTTAATACTAAAAATTATTGATATTTTAATTAAAAACGCATAACAGTACACTGTCTCATTAATGGGGACAATCATAAGACTTGATGTCCGTATTGAGTGATACGCGGTGTAAAGTGTTCCATATACCGGTACGTCTACGTTAACAAGTGTCGGTATTGTGAGACACTCAAAAATAAAATAATATTGCTATAAATTAACATAAATGCAAATAACATACAATATCTATAATTAATAAGCTTTTAGATTACACTTACATTATGTATATAAATATAATAAAATATATAATTTCATACAAGTAAAAAACTGTACAGTAGTTATCGTTCAACTCTTTTAAGCCACGGTTTTGAATACCAACAACAAACCTCATGCTTTTATAATTTTTTTTCAAAACATACAAGTAATAATTAACAATTAGACTTGTTAATTTCATTCAAAAATGATAAAATTATGTGTTTATTATATTTTTTAAAAGTATAATTTGGTATTCTTTTTATAAATGATTATATTCACATTGTGTATCATAAATAGGGACAGTGTCCCATAATATGGACTTCTACCATATATGACGTAAATTTGATTATCCTGCTGCAAAATGAGTGAACGATGTTGTCAAGTTTGCGGGCCGGGGCTGAGTGTACTATGTACGACATCTAGTGGCATAACAAGAACAAGGCCTAAGAAAAAAAAATTCAAGAGAACAAACAATAAATAGATGAAAACTGATAAATCCAAATATTGAAAATGTTCACAGCTCCTTATAACTAAATGTAACTTATCTCTTTAAAAGTAAGAATTTTTTTTGTTTATTTTTTTTTGTGAAATAGACTTAGTTTTTTACACAGTCCACTTCAACCGTAGGATTGGTAAAAATGGTTTGTTTTAATACAAGGCTGCTGACTATAGGAAAGGAAATATAAGAAAAACATATTTTTGATGTTAAATGATATGTAATGAATGTCTATATACAAATCCTTGTGTGGCTTCAAGTAGCTTCTAGGCGCCTGTCAACACTCTGCTACTTGACACGAGTTCCGCATTGGACGTATGGTTTATTCATGAGCTTCTGAGCCTCTTGAGTTTACAGTGAGTGCACAGATAATTTACCTTTGCATTATCGCATGCAATATGTGATCTCAACGTCAGGAAAACCGTCTAAATATATTAATAAAAACATTTAATTTTTTTTTTCAAACTGGAGTTACGAAAGTAAAATATGTGTGACCTATATTTTAGACTATTTAATTATTATATTTTGTTTAGAAATTTATATAAAGTCTTAAAGTACCTATTAAATAGTAAATGTTCATAGACCAAATATAAAATGATAAAATAATTTAAAATGGAAAATAATATGTTAAAGTAAAGTTATTTTCCACTAGAACGCCTCGGCATCTGAACGGCACAGCCTTGCCTTACCATCCTGATAGTTAAAAATGATCTTTATACTATTTAAGACACAGTATAATATTTTGGTAGCGCAGTGCACGGACCCTTCGCTGTCGGCACCGTTTTCTACTTTTGTAATTTACACGGATTTACAAAGGGCGCCGCCGAGCTGGAGTTTCAGTGTAATTTTGCAATTCAGTTGATCCTGTGTTGATCAACTTAATTGACTTAGTTGACCAAGGCTATCTAATAGCCGATAACCATAAAACATCAATTTCACTTGGCGATCGTATATACATATGGTATATGTATTAACTATAAAAATAGTTGAAATATTGCTCAAGTGTTAAGCGGATTAAGTCCGCTAGCTCTTCATAAATTCTCACAGTGTAAAAATATTTGTATCACAATTTTAAACGTTAAATAAATATAACCAAACTTTAACTAAATAGCTATATCGTGAAATTTCAGTAATAACGACACAGTCAAAACCCTTTGTGGCGACATCGTTTAAAACAACCTGCCGGTTATATTGACCCAGAATAAGGGTCCTGGCTGAATGATATATGACCAATCCTACCTCAAAAAATAACTGGTTGTTCCGACTATCGGTTTTTACGACGAAATATGATTAGTTCCTTCGATGTCATTATAACAGACTTTGACTGTAATTTGTATCTTTTATGTATCTTACTATGAATTTTATTCGTAATATAATTGCTAACGATAATTATTTAACATGGTCACAACTTTGTGGCAATAGCTTTCTGTATTTTAAATATTTTCAAAGTTATAGACCTAAATAAAATACATCAATTTTCTCATCCATCTATAACCATGTGTTATCATTTTCCCAACGAAATAATTTATTGCCATGGGTATTACTTTTGCAATTGGTATCAGCATACTTCTCTTACATAATGATATATTGTTCTCATTTGTAAATGTTTGTACTTACTATTCTTTTGGGAGTTGTTATTCGTGATCTAATTTATTTCAACTGGAAAATATTTTTACTATATATTCAAGTGAACATAAATTATTATCCTATTGAGAACCTACATATAAGATAATAAGATGGTAGACAATTTTAACCTGAAGGCTTACATCGCTTATTCTTTTATTTGATGTTGTTTATTTCAAAAGTTGATAAAAAATAATATATTTCATGAAAGTTCTGTGTTGATTGTTAATCAAGGAGGTAGAAACTTCTGAATATAAATATCTCAAAAGAAAAAAGGAACCCCGAAACGGAAAAAGGAACTTCGTTTTCCTTTCTGCCTCTCTGTCAAGTCTTCTTCTTAAGACCGCGTGCTAGTATCAACGTCTGCAATTCCTTAAAACTGTGAAAACAGTCCTAAATCAAGGTCAAAGGTATTTGAATTTCAAAACTTGACTAAAACAAGATTATACGTATTTTTTTAGAATATTGGATTCACAACAGGCTAATTGATTATAAATGACATGAGACATGAAACGCACGTGTATTTATCAGAATCGTGTGATCTGTATGTGCTTGTCGTGTGTTCTATAGACACTGTCTGGCTAAAGCTCTTGTGGAAATGGAACAGTGAAATCAAATTAGTCAAATCCCTTTGTCGAAGTTCAAGTTTGTTCAACTACTAGGTCTGACTGTAAAATCATTAACTGATTGACACTGGAACTAAGTAACACGTGTTTGTCCCTTTCATTTGCATAACTATTGTCAGCCGCTGAGGGAACGCGTTTCTGACATCTATGAAAAATGTTTGTTGATCATAACTGGTGATGGACAGTTAGTTTTATATAAAAGGGTACCTAATAACCATTATCTCCAAAATAATATTTCGTAGTTATGGCATACTATAATATCGATCAAACGTCTAGGCTCTTTACTTAATCGTTCTTTCAAGCGTGATAGTTTTGTCTATCATTTATTGAAGAACGCGAATGCATGTTATTCGTCTTCCACAATGGCTCATTAATAAAATTGACATTGTTTATTAAGTAATAATTTTAACCATTATACGCTATATTACTACAGTACTTGCTTTCGTACGTTCGATTTAAGCGCACTTTATTTACTTTATTAATAATAATTATAATTAAAATCTATTATTTTTTATTTAATCTTCGGAAAATCATCTTAAATCAAATATAATTATTAAAAAGAAATATGTGGTATTTTATAGTATAATATATGTGATTTAGCCAAAGGCTTTTCAAATTCATCAATTTTCAGCTCTTGCAACTTCAATGGAGTGAAGCGCTACGTTAAATCAAAGCAACGAAAAATATCTGGAAAAATTATGCGAGACTATACTTGCCGTGAGGTCAATATCTAGCAGGTACCGCACAGAAGATCTGTGAAACGTTGATTACAAGTCCCAAGGCCACGGTCAAAGTGCAGTAGTCACCTTGGAGAAAATAGCAGCTACAGTGTTGACTTAACAGTTCAGTCCTATGAGGGTTATCTTCAAATAAAGCGTGATCCTATGAAACTGTAATAAAAATACTCCATAATATTTTAAGTGTGGTTAAGATATATTAATCCTATTTTGGAAAGAATAGTTTAAAAAGGTGGAATTACAAGAAAAAGTTAGTATAATATTCAGTAATTGATGAGGCAAGGGTCCAGGCTGGTTTTGTCTTAGCCAGATCAACGGCTAAATTCGTTCCTAAAGATGCTAAATATCATCCGTAGAATTCGCAACTATACACAAATTATAATTAATTAATAATAATAATATATGTTCACGTGATATCCCTTTCAAGGTGAGCAGAGGTGCATAAGTGGCTGTATCCACTTTGCCAACACTTTGACCAGTAACGCAGCTGATCGGCGTTCTCAGGGCACTTACGCGTGCAACTTCTATTAGATGCCGTGCTGGTTTCCTCACGATATTCTCCTTTACCGGTGAGCATGTGGTGCCTAAATCTAGAAAAACCCAGAGGTACGTGCCGGGTACACAAATCATTGCCATATAAAATCCCAGTTGTGATATCTAGTCTGTCTTATGTAGTTGACCGTAGTCTTTGTAAGTTGAATGTAACATTCATATCATCAGTGATATCAGCAAGATACAACCAAATACAAACAAAAAACAGTCATCAAACTTGAACGAGTTTGGAAACGATCCTCTAAAGTTTTAAATTATACATTCTATGAATTAATTAATCTGTCAAATACATATCGTATACAAAATGTAATTTTCAGTTATCCAAAGTTCTAAACGTATAATACCTAGATAAATAATTCATATAAACCGTTTGCACTTTTTTTGTAAAATGGGATTAGAAATGAAAATAAATATATTTTTATCGCCACAAACTAAAAATTAAAAATACAGAAAAACAAACAACATACAGAAAAGAAGAAAATACAATATGATATAAACATGGCGAAATGGGCTCTTCGTCAGTTTAATAGCGGAGAGGAAGTCTGCAGCGCTGGTTTTCCTGAAGAGCCCCGGTCGTGTTACATCTTATCAAAATAATTAATAAACAATAAAAATACAATAAAAAGAAAAGCACATAGCCTACTAGTTGGTTTATTGGATATTAAAAACTATAAAAATCATCCGTTTCAGTCGAATTAAGTGCATCCTTGTAGTCAGTAAATCTATTTAAATGTTTCTGAGACTATTTCGATGTCTTGTATTAAAAGTATGATAGCCGATCTTTAGAGTAAGGAGATTCGAAGCTAACTAAATTAATTAGATCTGAACAGTTCCTTTATCCCCAATAAAAATGGATCATACTTACTACTAAATATACACAGTATGATAAATGGTAACATATATAAGGTATCACTGCGATAATGGTCGTAAAAAACTCGCTTTTACTTTTTTCCTTGAAATGTCCGTCTTCATCTTGACATTGATACAGCCCCAGCCACTTTGCTATAATAGTAGCCCTATTTCATTAACCGTCAGGCTTGGCGACGTTTGTATATTCCGCGAAATAAATTGTATTTTTTTAATATACCTAAAGCAACGCTTACGAGTATTGCAAACGAAAACGAATACGATAAAAGATAACGAAAAAAAATAATTGTTTCTATCATATTACATATATCAGTTAGTTTCGATAATAGTATTCACCCGTATAAAATATCCCCTTGAAGAACTTTATACCTATATTTATTCAATAAACAAAATTATAACTAAAAAAGAAATTGTCCAAACTTATAATGCATAAAAACACACACATATACACAACAATATACAGACAAACACACAATATACATCAATTTAATTTAACGTTTATTAGTTTTTTTTTTTGTAATCATCATTATGAATGTAAGGTGAAGCTAAGGGACTGGTTGTCGAATCTGAAATATGATGATACTGAAGAACTGTTGCGGGAATAGATGTACTTAGGGTTTACCATTATTGTGACATTATTATTTACTTTGATTGTATATTATATTGTATATGTAATATTATTATTGTATTATTTTGAGTTAAGATTGGAGCTACGCAGTGGATATTAACTGTATGTAACAAATTGTGTGAAATCTGCTGACATCCAAGATACAGGTAGTCCTAGTTTGGGTGTCAGCTGACTTTAATGTGCTGCTTTGTAATTGTTTTTTTTTTTAATAAATAATATATTCATTTTTTTATTTAACCGTCATTATATGGCGGAGTCATCGGTACTCGACAAGCTGCGTCTACTAACTTGCGACTTCTTACTGTGAACAAACTACTCAGAGCGAACTGTAAATTAAGATTAGAGCCAACCAACTGCACAGGCGAACTTATGCGAAAATATTTACGGTCTTCAAAGCTCTTGCTTGCACGTACGTATACTCTGAATTTTCAACTCCGTACTGGGAGGAACTTATTTGTTAAAAGTTTGTCATACACTCCCATGCAAGAAAAAAAAATCCTAATACCTTTTTTAGCTCAAATTCTACATTACTTTTATCATTATCAGCCTACCTTAGTCCACTGCTGGAATTAGCCCTAACCCCATAGGCGTTATTGAGCTCGATCATCGGCTCTTCTCATCCAACCCTTTCCGGCCACCTTTCGCAAATCTTCGCTCCATACCTTGACTACACTTTGTCGGTGTTAAACTATGTTAAATAAAAAAGAAAAACTATTTACTTTTGTAAAAATACCCACACACATTATAAAAACCCAATGATAAAGTAAAAACTTTGAAATATATGTAGTTTTTTTTTAAACTTCCACTTCAAATTATATATTTACATGTGTAATTATAAAATGAATGACATTTTATTACTAGAAATTTGGTTAAGAGATAATTATATTTCATATTAGTATCATGAAGTACTATCGAGCGCACGGGTGCTCCAGAGCTGCTTCCCACAGAAATCTCGGGATCACCATACAAGAAGTGGAAGGAAATGTGTGGATCAATTTACAAAGTGAAGCTCTCCGATACTGCCGCGTCACTCTATTTCACTTTAATAATGTTCGATAAAAATTACGACAGTAACAGAGTAGTAAATTTTGCTCAATCCATGTACTCGTGAAGATAAATAGTGCACTATCTGCTAAAACTCAAAATAAAAGAAAATGTATTTAAAAATACTGTATCAAATTGAATTGTTCCGCAGTCGTCACAGTGCCTATATTTTTATTCAATGAAAGGCAGAGTTGCAGTTTGAATAACGCCATACATATGCATGAAGCTACTGTCATAGAAGCTCGGGCACAGCATGTAAATTCATTCCAATGTGCCCGACGAAAATAACAGCGGAAAACAGAACTGTGACAAATCCCTTTTAAAAATTTAACGCCCGAATGATTTCATAGTTGAGGCGTCAGGCGTCGCCAGTAATCGTAAACGAAATTCGAAATTAATTGTATCAAAATACTTATATTCACACATATATTGAATTTCACTTCCGTTTTCAGAGTTCAGTTTGGTAGCATATGGTGCCGTGAGTTAAAATAGTAAACGATGCTATAAGTAACTTAATTTTAAATATTTATTGTTTTGTTTTCCTTTGTATTCACATAAATAATTTACAAAGTATAATTTGTTTTAAACATTTCTATTTATTCATTATTAATATGTGTGTTAAGGGAATTTCATATAAATTTATCGGGGAAATAGCAATATTTATTTCTATATTGCTTACCTTTAATTTGATACTTTGTATTATTCTTTCTAATTTCTCGATAAGCCCATTATTACGATTGTCACATGCTGCTAACACTTAGTAACTGTAAATTCTTTTGTCGCATTCTACGCCGTAAGTCTACGCCGACAAAATCCTTTTTGTTGATCATACGACACTGTACTAGTTTCATTTCAAAGAAACGGTCAATTTAAAAGGTCTACTCTTTGAGCTTTGATATTAGATATTAGAGATCCCTTTTTCACAAAAACCCTTCGTGTCGTCACTTTACCTTGAGATACTATAAATCCCTTGTATAACATTTTCTATTTACGTATATTTTTGATTCTCCTTTGCAAATATTTATCTTTAAAGCTGTGTATTAACATATATATTAACTAGCTGATACCGGCGAACTTCGTGCCGCCATGAACGCCGTTAATTACAACGAATAATAACTACTAACATAAATCGATGCACATAAAAAATATTTTAGAGCTACTATATATACTGCCGAACAGAGTTATTTGTGCAAGTACATTTAATGTTTAACAGTAACTCACGAAAACATATTATAAATACAAACTATGTGCGTCTCGTCTATGTAATTAGAGAAAGAATTTGAAGTAACAGACAGATGCTATAAGAAATTTTTTCACATGGTAACCGTTTTTTTACTTTTTTACTTATACCTCCAACAGGGTACTGCTGTCTTAACTATTTTTAGCCACATAAATACAATACATACAAATGTATTTTTGGTACAGTGTGTTAAATTGTGTATTTAATCATTATTCATCAATTAACTATATCGAACGCCCTATTAAACCCCTGGTCAAGTATCAATGGCCGAGAGTAGTCCATTAGCCGCATTAGTTACAAATTGTAATGCCTATCACATGACCGGCGCTCGCATGGTTGGATACAAACGGATGCAAATGGCGCGCCCTTAGCCAGCCGTTATGTCCAGCTGTAGACAAATAACAGTGGAGCTGATTCTGACAGACCAACGGGCGACAGCAAAACGAAAACGCTATTACATGATTTATTAGCCTCGAAAAACGCTTCGGTAAAACAACAGCTTATATAACTTAGCGATTCGTTTCTTTTTCAATGTTGTTTACAAAACATAGAATATTTTAAGTTACTGTATTAATAAGGTATTTACGTCAAGAATAATGACTTTAGTATTCCAAATTTTCTTGTAATTACATTATTAAGATAATGATTCAATATTTTTATTGAATTTCAGGTCTGTATCAAATAGCCCCGGATCTTGAAAATTTTCGAGGAGAGTTAAAAACTATTATAGTATCTGTTGAAGTCATACTATCTATGATTTGTTTTTTTTATCCTGGAGGAAACTCCTGCATAGGATCATCAGGGACGTTGCAAGGACAACTACGTGGTTAAATATCGAGTTATACGAATTTATTCAATTATAACTACTAATTTTCTTTGAAGAACTACAATATTGTTTAATAAGTTATTTTTACTAATTCATAAATTTTAAATGAGCTTTTTATTACATTATAATTGTCCAATTTTTATAAGGCATGGTATTTTGCAATCCATTTTATTCCACTGATACATTCCATTTTATTAGTATCTTAAAAAGCAGTAATTTACATAAAATTTAAAAATAATATTAAAATAATTGGTGAAGCGGTTAAGATACTTCCGCTTCATACCAAAATTCTTCTATCACTCCATAAGTTACTTGCGAATGATATAAGGATAATCTGCATCCTTAATTCTGTAGTGAAACCGATAGATGTCGCCTTACTACAACCGCTCTGTTTGATGGCACAAACATCATTACATTCGTATAAAAAATTTTATGCAACCGCCGCGAGGTCGTGCTATCTCCGCTCTTATTTTAAAATATATTTAAACCGCCTTATTAATATAATAAAACCGCCACACGACGTTGTTATTAGAAAGAGAAATAAGGTGTAATTGTGCGTGAGGGAACTTTTTGTGCCCGTGGCCGCTACCGGAACCCTGGAACCTTACCGTGCTGTAGCATATACTGGACGAGCTGCAGACCTACAAGTTAGTGATTCAGATATTCCGGTATATCAGCAGCGATTTATGGAGTGATAAGTTTCCTTAATACTCGTTATGACCGAATTTTAATTTCTCTTAACCGCCAACCAAGTTACGTTCTCCGCTCATATGGAGGGCTATTTACACGCCTCTCCAATAATAATAATAAAACCGAAAAAACATTGTTTTGTTTCAGTTTACATCGACTTATGAATATCCAGAGTAACTCTCAAGGTACTACAAAGGATTCTCTTACAATTAATGGGACAGGTTTTGTATGTAGCCCCTCTCCATTTAATAACTAACTGAAAATGTGTAGTGTAAATTCTTTAAATAAATATTTTATACTATAAAATTGTTTAAAGGATGAATTACGTTTTATATTATTTTACATTGTGAAATATAAATAATGCCTTTTGAAAATCTTATGGCATTGTTCTTTGTAGATCGAGATAGTTAAAAGTATTTATGAAACAAAAGATATTTAATTAACTATTGTTCTTATAAGCTTCTTAACATAAAAGGGCTTGTAATAAGAATGCGTTCAAGGTCTATTTTATGTTTCAATTAGGTTGATTTAGGTACCTTTATTCTCGTTGAAATAGTTCTAACAATACGTATGTCATTGAATAAATTACCGATACTGAAATGAAAAATTGCTTATACAATAATAGAATAAACCGAACAATAAGTTCTAATAATTTTAAATTGCTTTTGATTTCTGACTATGCTGCTATATGCTATATTCTGCCATGTTGCTATAGCAATCTAGCTATATATTAGGTCCTTACATATGAAATTGGCGTTTAGTATGGGAGGAACAAAAAGTCGAATATTTTTTAATATAATATATTTCATTAATCAAAGTATGAACCATTATTTTCTATGCACTTTTGCCATCTCATAGGTAGTTCATTGATCCCTTTACTAAAAAAACCAGTCGGACGGGAATCAATAAAATCTTTGAAGGCGATTTGGACTGCCCCATCGGAGTTGAATTTTTTCCCTTGCAAGAAGTTATCCAAATTTCGAAAAAAATGGTAATCTGTTGGAGCAAGGTCCGGGGAGTACGGAGGATGTCTTAGACTTTCCAATTGAAGCTCTTCTAATTTAGTAGCCGTCTGTTGCGCAGTGTGTGGTCTAGCGTTGTCGTGAAGCAGCAGTGGCGTGGAGCGATTGACCAGCCTAGGTTGTTTAGCCGCTAGCTTTTCCATCATGGTTTGCAATTGCTGACAATAGACATCAGCCGTAATAGTCTGGCCAGATTTGAGAAAACTGTAATGAACAATACCGGCACTAGTCCACCAAACGCTTACAAGTAACTTTTTTGGGGTTAATTTTCGCTTGGGGCAGGATTTGGCTGGCTGGCCAGGATCCAACCATTGCGCTGAGCGCTTCCGATTATCGTAAAGAACCCATTTTTCATCACAGGTAATGATTCGGTTTAAAATACCTTCATTATTGTGCCGGTTTAGTAATGTAACGCAGCAGTCGACGCGCGTTTGCCGGTTTGCTTCAGTCAATTCGTGAGGTACCCACCTTTCAAGCTTTTTAATCTTCCCAATTTGCTTCAAGTGAATTAAAACAGTTTTATCACTAACATCGCAGCCTGCAGCTAACTCGGACGTGGTTTGCGATGGATCCGCTTCAACAATAGCCTTCAACTCTTCATTATCAACTTGAGTCTCAGGCCGTCCACGGGGCTTGTTCTGCAGGTCGAAATTTCCAGAACGAAAACGTTGGAACCAAAAACGAACTGTGTTTTCTTTTGCAACACGACCGCCATACACATCATTCACCCTTCGAGTTGTTTCCGCAGCACTAGTGCCACGGCGGAACTCGTACTCGTAAATAATGCGATATTTTAAGTTTCCCATTTTGTAAAATGAGTGACGCAAACAGAAAAAAACAGAAGAAAAAAACAAATGAATGACGATCATCGAAGCACAAATACATGAGTCTATAGCTGTACAAATTTGAATTTTGAATTCCTTACCAAAGAGGAGAAATTTGTGATTAAAGTGGCCAGTACGAAAAACGCCAATTTCATATGTAAGGACCTAATATATAGCTATCTTGACATATGTATATTGACATAACGCTTATGGACAATTACACACATGGAACTAACCTCAAATCATAACATAATTTTAAAGCGATTGCCCGGACTGGGTTATGATCACAGTACACAAGTGTAAAGACCGTCATAGTGACTCGCTTTCGCCTGTCGCGTTTCGAGATCAGCTTGTGTATATCCAGTAACTCATATACCTAGAGACCTTCAGTCGTCGTATATGTGGGCCGATATGACAACAGAGACTATCAATGGATTTTCATTCTTTGATGGTCGCTTTCGTCTTTGGACTGCACTGTATTTACCATCAGGTACTCTGTAGTCACTATGTCGAGCCAGTGTAAAAATAAATTAGCTTACGCTTATTTGCTTTTACAAATTGAACGTTTTATTTATTTCATTATGGCACACAATACAGAAGCCAAAGTATAAAATATAAGTCATTTTAATACTATGCTTAGATAACTCTTTAAATCAAAAATGCACAGATTGTTTTAAAAACATAGTGATTAAATTCAGCTAATTCGCACGTTTACAAGTATAAACCTATGTGGAATATCCTATCGGATATATTCATTGAGGTTTTTGTCGCGTCTGTATGTCTACTACAATTTTCTCTTCTCTTTTCTTAAAGTTAACTACACAATGGCAAGACTACTATAGTTGCAAACGGTTACAGACGACAATAGTCACTTTCCATTTGGTACACCTTTTAGTAAAAAAAATTAGGATGCTAAATTGATATGTTCTTCAGTTACAATTAGTCACATTAATTTCACGTAAGTTTATTTTGCTTACACAAGTGAGTTTTCATGCTCTGCTTAACACATTACATAGGTATACGACGTAAATGGGCACTTCTCTGCAAAACTCACCAGGTACTCCTTTATTCGTACAATTTTTAACATAAACTGAAAAGGATTTATTTTAACGGCTTAATTAAAAACTTTTATAGTCTGATTATTAATATTTGTAATTTCTGCATTTGTTGTACATGCCATCGTGAAAAGCTTGGCATGTCCGTTTAATTTGAAAGTTTTTAGGAAATACGTGTACAGTCTAAAACGTTACATCTTGAGTTTACTATATACCGATGCGTGTAAATGTACCTCTATAGCATATATAGCAATTTTATTAAGAATTCCATGCCAAAGATACACGTGTTGGAAATATCTTTTGATCTGTCGTGTATATGTCCTTAATAGCAGCCGCTGACACTTTGTTTCATACTTATATTATAATAGAACCTTTTGAAACTACACAAGGTTACTCTACTATACTCGTTTAGTTACAAGTTAGTTGCTACAAGTAAATTGTTTTCAATTCGAACTATTTTGAAGGAATCAAATTAGTAATAAATTTACTGCGAAATGATATACTTGGATAGTAGCTGATGCGCCGTGCGGAAAACATTTAAAAATGTTTCTCGAAATTCGATTCTTTTCCTATTCACAATATAAATATTATTTTCTCAACATAAAATGTAACTATAACTAACCGTTGTTGGCCAAATTTTACTCTGAATCTTACCAGCTATTACAGCCCATCACACTCAATACATAATAGTGAAACTGACAACCTTAAACCGAGAGTTATTAAATTTTCTCGAAGCAGAACAAAATAAAAAACGTTTAAACCGAGCCCGATGAAATACTGTGATCAAAGTCCGGCGGTGGTTAGAACAAAAGTAGAGATCCTTTACCACT
Organism: Automeris io; assembly: GCA_036320925.1. NCBI lineage: Eukaryota > Metazoa > Arthropoda > Insecta > Lepidoptera > Saturniidae > Automeris > Automeris io. The sequence continues at coordinate 4,425,613 of JAUDJH010000021.1, read as the reverse complement.
TATACTAAGAAATAATTTTACTCTTCGAACATTGTATTTTGAAATAATTTGAAAGAAAGAAAGAAAAAGTTTATTGAGACAAAGGAAACAACACACAACAAACACATTTATATAAAAACAACAATGAAACAATAGTACATAACACTACATCATGTATCCTGTGTGCTGTTACCAATCTCAAAGAGCACTCGGCTCAGCGTGTGCTGGGCGACGCCATCCAGTGCTGATTTTCAGCCGACACTCAGGGAAACCGGGGTATTTGCTTGGTACGGTTGCTTTTTTACTCTTTAAGCTGAGTTTAAACAAGTAACGCAGATTGACTAAATCTCTTTTCCCCATCGGTCCAGTGAGTAGGCTAATCATTTCAATACAAACGTCAAAATCGGATAAGAAAAACGCAAGGCTTTTGAGTAAACCAATTTTATTTCCTTTTTTTTTATTTTTCCAAAAAGTAAAAAGTTGAGATTATAATTTTCAGGTTCAACGTATCTTAGTTGTACCAATATAGTCACAAAAGAAGTTACGTTTTTCTGCTATCACCTTTGATTTTTTTATTCTTGGAAAAAGCCTTTGATTTGTAGTCAAATTATACTCCGTAGGTACGTTGCTCAATACTTGATCTTTAAATTACATATTTATTTATTTTACAAAGATATCATAAAGTAGAGAAGTATATCTTGTATAGAATTATGACTGTTCTATTAGACAATTCTTTAATAACTATTCTAATCGACAGTTAATATTTTCGCATAAAGTTTTTTTTAACTTGACTTCAAACAGTAACCAGATCACGTCTGATGGTAAGCTTGCAGTCCAAAAAACAATTGCGAATATCAGTATTAGTAAAGAAAATGCCATCGATAATCACAGCGGTCATGCTGGCCTATACAAATATATATTTCTTTATCAAATTAACAATAAAATATGCATTTCATATAATGCATACAATAACATAGGTACCAATGGAAAAAGTCACCTATAAAAGGGTTTCCCTAACGTGGCGTCGGGAGTTGACGGCCCCATCGCCCATTGGATTCGTCCGATGCAATCAGTCCGAGTTGTTGGTCAGTGTCCGGACCAGTGACTTGTCCTTGTCCCCTCGCTCTCACCTTTCCTTCTCCTTGCTTTCCCGTCTCGTCTTTCTCATCCTTCCTCAATCATACCTTCTTACACACACCTCCACACTCCCATTTACCTTGCCCCATCCTTAGTTACTCCCATCCTCCCAATTCCTGGTGATTGGCATGATAGGTCGAATGTTCTCTTCTATATTTCCCCCTTCTTCGTCTTTCTTCTGTTTTTCTTCGTTCTCCCCCCTCTTATCCCATTGTCTTTTCTTCGTTTTATAACTCCTGAGTGAAGCCCGAAAATCTGATGAATGGAAAAGTTTAAATATGAACGCACAGTGCAAAGAGAAACTACCCCAGGAGGGTACCGGCCGCTCTGCGGCCGGAGAATCCCTCCCCGAGCTGGTGCTTTCCTCCAGCTCGGGCTGCCCCACGTTTTCTGGGGGGGGGCAACTCTGTGCTTCGCAGTGGCCGCTCTTCCCCCGCCACTGCACCGACGACCAAGGCGCCCATACCGGACCCTGTTTCGCGCGGTCGAGAACTTCGCAGCTCTTTGGAGCGCATCGAAGTTCTTGACTCGGACGATTCGGCCTCTAGCCGAATGTCTTATGATTCTGGCTCGTTGGAGAGGAAGCGGTCATTCCACTCGTACTGCTCCAACAGCGAGCCGGAACTTGAAGTTCCCGCGAAGATCATCGCGGGCCCCAAAAGGGGGAGAGGTAGGCCTCCCACGACCGGCCAATATGTCGGCTTGTGGGAAGCGAAAAAAAAAGTGGCAGCCGCGCAGAAGGAGGACGAAGCGCGCAAGGAAGAACTAGCCCTCTTGGGAACGGCACGGAGCGCTCGTCCTCATCTCACGTCACGTCTTGATGTAGCTGAGGTCGAGGCGACGTCTATGTATGCCCAAAAGGAAAAGGCGGACAAGGGCTTCGAGATTCTCTCGGAGTCCATTGCCAAGTCCAAAAATTTAAAAGGGACTGTGGCAAGGGATATGAAGGTCGCTATGTCGACCATCAAAGAATCGATGGAGGTCATCGTCACGACCACTGCAACAGAGGAAATCAGGAAACTCCACCGGGAAAACCTCCGTTTGCGCGAGGTCGTGCGTGACCTCCAGGAGGATGTAGCCGCCATGCGAGCCGAACTCCGCGAAATGAGACGTCGGGGCACCACGCACATATCTGCGTTGGGAGACCTCGACTCCCAGGAAGGCCCCCCCACCTCCGGAACTAGCGTTCTTGAACGCGCTGTCGCGGATTTGGTGGGGGAGGTACGCAACATGAATGCGCGACTCGAGGCAACGGAGAGGTACTTACTTCGTCCTCCGTTGCAAGCGAACAAGCCCACCTACGCTGCAAAGACGGTCGAACGAAAGGCTAATCAGCCCAAGCCGGCTGGCTCCGCCGCTAGGAACGCCCATGGCGTAGACAATGAGTCGCCGAGGAGCGACTCAATCCCTATTACACCCAAGCCCTCTAAGGGTAAGGGCAAAGGGAAGAGAAGCGCCCCGGTGCCCGCATCGGATGAGACGGATATTGTGGCTCCGTGTCCACTTCCAACATCGTCCCAGCCCGCCGACCATCATGGCCGCTGGACAGAGGTGGGCAAAAACGGGAAGCCCAAAAAAAAACCCAATATGAAGAAGGAGGGTGCCTCCAAAGAAACCCTCTCGAAACAGAGGAAAAAGCAGAAGGCAAAGGCTCCGAGGATCCCCCGGCCACCAAAAATGGCCGGGATATCCCTCAAGCTAACGCCGGATGCTGCGAAGAAGGGCGTCTCTTTGGAACCGATCCTTCAGGAAGCGAAGAGCAGGGTTTCGGCGGTGCTGCAAACGCACCAAATCACGGACCTCCGCATCAGAGGTACCCTCACCGGCGCCAGGATTTTTTTGGTTCCTGGCGAGCTGGAAGAGGCAGAGAGGAAGGCGGGCGTCCTCTGCAGCGAGCTCAAGCGCATCTTCCCTGAGGAAGATGTGAAGGTTTCACGCCCCGTCAAATACGTGAACCTGAGGATTTCTGGCCTCGATGACTGCACCACCAGGGCAGATGTCAGAGGTGTCGTGATGTTCGAGGGTGGGTGCGACCCCGACCAAGTTCGCGCAAGCGAGCTAAGGCGCACTACGTTCGACCTCGGCGTGATGTGGGTGTCTTGCCCAGCCACAGCAGCGCAAAGGTTTATGGAGAAGCAGCCCATGATCTGCTGGGTCAAGCCCCAGATCCGATTGCTGCCGCCGACCGTACTCCGGTGTTTCCGCTGCATGGAACCCGGGCACGTGTCGGTAAATTGCAAAGCAAAGGTCGACCGTAGTGCGCTTTGCTTTAGGTGTGCGCAGCCAGGGCACCGTGCCCAGGGTTGCACGGCCAGCGTCCGTTGTGCAGTCTGCGCAGACGCCGGAAGACCGGTGGGACACAAGCTCGGCAGTGAGAGCTGCGCGGTCGCAAAAAAGCCGCTGAAGGAGCCGAGAGGCATTAAAAAGAAGGCCACCGATAACGCTGCAATGTCGGTGCAGCCTATGCAGCATGAGGAGTCCCGGGCCGAAAATCTGCCCAAGGGACAAACTCGCGGGGTGCCATGTGACGCGCCTGAGGGGGCCGTTACTTGACTCAAACGCCCCAGTGGTGTTGCGCGTGCATCCGCACGCCACTTGGCGATGGGGGGTGGTGTCACTCTTCTCCCACTCCCCTACCAGAGAGAGGAAGCCCTTTGGGCGGATCACGCGCCGGACAGCGGTGAGACCACTAGTCACATTCCCGTAGTCCGGCGCACCCTGTGCTTGGAGATGCATCCCAGTGGTTTTAGTCGGTGAGAGTCCCACACACCGGGGGGCGGCCCTCACCGCCCCCTGACGGTCCATAATGGATTTCCACTGGGTTACCAAAAAAAAAATAAAGGGTTTCCCTAACGTGATACATCACGCGCGCAGCCAAGTTCCAGTTCCCGCATCTCATCGGGCCCTGATTGATTGTATTCCGTGTTCGAACGTTGCACATTTACGAGATATTACGACTCCTTTTATCTCAATTCCTTTCTAAACTTGATTTATTTGAGTTATGACAAATATAATTACTTGAGACAATAATGTATGATAACTTTATTTTAATATATTATGTGCATGTGAAACGTATTAATTTAAAATGTAATTTTTTCATTACATAACCAAGACATATTTACATTAGTAATTAATTAAAACTTAGGACCAATAATCATTACTTACCCGATTACTTATAATAATAACATCATCATGCTACACTCCTATAGGAGTGAAAGAGGTAAATTAGTTGCTTTAACTTTACTTTAAATTAACTTTAATATTACTATAAATATTAAGTTACTATTACTTAAAATTGCTTTCACTTATAAATTGTTCATTACCTATTAATAGATTTTTTTTATCACAATGAACTAAAAATAAGCTAACATTAACTTCTTAACATCTAAGTATTATAAAATATACACACCTATAGTCACAACCAAGTTATCAAAAAGTAATGTAGAGCTGCTCTTAATTTCACTATTTTATACCATTCTTTTTTATAATACAACAATTACGTAATATTGTAGAGTGAGAAAAAGTTGTTTTCTCTTGCTATATTGTAAAAATAAGTGCACTATGAAAGTTTTCTTAAAAGGATTTCCGTGAAGCCAGCGATATTTCAAACTTTACACCCTTTTCCGGGTTCACTTAAAATATCCTTTCATTCCATTTCTATTTTATTTTCGTCCTAAAAAAGCCTGTAGGTTCTTTCACATTTTTTTATACTCTCTCGACATGGTGACTACAGTGCACCTGATGGTAAGTACAGTGTAGTCCAAAAACGAAAGCGACCATCAAAGCATGAAAATAGGATATCATCGTATCATGATGATAGTCTCCGTCGTCATGTCGGCCCACATACACCACGACTGAAGGTCTCTAGGTATATGAGTTAATGGATTACACAAGCTGATCCTGAAACGCGACAGGCCAAAGCGAGTCACTGTGACGATCTTTATACTTGTGTACTGTGGTCACAAGCCAGTACTAACATTACTTTTCACACATTACGACTTTTTCATATCCTAATTTTTATATTTATGGCAAAATAAAATCCGGGTTTTTAGCTTTCTATAATGTAATATCTACTAAATAACGTACTGCACTTAAATGCTAAAAATAAAATTTAAATATACACTTAAACTTATCTTTTAACTTTTTTACGTAAACTTTAATTGACATATAACATCATTCATAATGATCACCACAAAACTACAACACAATATTACAATCGTTCATAATGAATATAGATGTATTTTACTAATGTCTATCTGTAACACAATACATTTTGCTTCACTTAAAAGGGTATTGGGAGGTAATATTTTTCTTATTAAAGCAAATACAATTTTCACTTATAACATTAAGCAAACTTGTACTGTTCATTATAAAACTTCAAAAATGAAGATGTTTTCATATTTCACAGGAAAAAATCTGGTTTACGTGACTAATTTTAACCATTAAATTTATACCAAAATTAAAATTTATACCAGGGATTGGCAACCTGATGCTCTTTAGATGTGAAACTGCGGTTCATTCGTTCCATACGCAAACATTATTTATTATATATATTAAGAAAAAAAAGTCCTGAGTCGATGTATAAATAGATTTGTTTTTTTTTTTATCAAAACAGTTAATGTATGCAAGTATTATTATTAGTTGTTGGGCAGATTTTTTTTTGTGGCTCTCTAAAAATTTTGAAATTTTATAAATTGTAATTTTGACTCTTCCTATTCAAAAGGTTGCCGACCCTTGCTTTATACAATACAAATTCACGAAGCTATAAGCACAGAGCGTGTTAATTTTAACAGGCAGCTACATTTGTGTCGCGAAACGTTTCACATAGCGGAAAAGCGGTATGATAATTGCATTAATGAAATGCACAGATCGCGCAAGTGGGTCTATGTAACATCATTTCTATTTACTGTTGGCCTTAAAACTGTAAATAAACAAAAATATATTAATGTTATATACGCAGTAAATTTATTTCAATAGTATCTGCCTAGGTGCTACTGTTATATTTGTGCCTTAAAGTACGTTTTCATTTACGAAGCACTCTAAAATTCTCAATGAACAGTCTATAATTGGAAAGTTTAGCAATGTCTGCGAATTTACAAAATCAAGCTAATCTTATAATACAATATTAACCTTTTTCATCTAAACTTCACGCCTAAGATCAACAAGCTTAATTAATATTTCATTATAAATTAACTTAACAAACACAAAGCCTGAGAAATTTCCAACGAGAAAAGTGGTGTTAAATCACAATATTCAATTTACGGCAGCTTTCGAAGCTCTTGGACTGAAATCGAGTACACACTATTCAATACAACTGTACATCAAATTGAGATAATGTAGAAAAGCAATTCAATTAAATACTTTCTATAAGCGGAATCTTCGTGCGCGATAATTAAATGCATTTGAAAGAAAATTGAGCTTTAAACGTATTCGCACAAATAGGATTTAAATTGCTTCCCAGTTATGTATTGTAAATTTAAAATCATTAATCATGTTTCTTTGTTATCGTGTTGATTCCGTTTTTGCTAAGGTCCTAGATTTGTCCGGTGTATCAATAAAAATGTAAGCCTTGGCGCTGTTCGAAACATGTTTTAAACAAGTAAGGTCAAACATAATGTTAACTTTAAAGTCAATAAATAAACGTAATAATATATCAAATTAGATGCTATAACTATATGCGATTGTAAAAAATTAATAAATAGAGAACATTTTAAAAGTACTGCGTTACAAAAATTTGCACCAGATTTGAGCCATGGTCTGAATATATAATTGTAATGTAAAGATACATAACATTAAATTTAGCATCAAATTTATTAATAGCTTAACGCTAAGTTTATCATACTCGACATAAATTTAAAAGCCTTTTTCAGAAGTAAAATAAAATACATTTGATAAAATGAATCTATAAATATGCAGTATTAGAATAAAATACCCTTTAATTTCGGTACCTACGTGTGTTTTATTTCAATCACAATCTTCATTAACAGAATCAAAATGAGTTTTTATCATTCTACCAAACCAAGTTTTCTATTAAAAATTCCACACATTAAGCCACAAGTCGCTTAAAAATTTTCTAAACAAATTATAAAATTAAAAATATTTGCATACCCTCTATGATAAATGAGAATAAGGACAGCTCCGAACATAAAGTTCAAAGCTCGTCACGCGACTTTGAGGCACAAAACTTATTTAGCCTAAATTAAGGCATTCACCGCTGCTGTACATTTTATGTACTTTAGTACTTTGCTTCTATTAAAAGCGGAGTTCACGCTATGTTCGTGAGGAGCGTGTTTGCCTCCGATTGCCGGCTGCTAATTCAGAATTACATTTGAACTTTAAATGATTAATTCGACAGTCACGTTCCCGCCGCTGAAGATTTTGAAGTTAGCAGTTCGATGAAACTAAGTCATATTTACTGAAACGAGATTTAATTAATGTCTTCAGCACATCCTCTACGTTAGATAGGAACAGGTAAATACGTTCCAAATTAAATTAAGATTATGCCTTGTTTAGATTTAGATGTAAATTTAATTTTCTTGCAACTGTAGCTTTTTCAAGACATATAATTTAAGAAACATTGTGTCATCTACCTCGTTTAAGGAATATTATTTCTTGACTTTTTAGCATAAACTAGCCCAAGTAATAAAAGAGGTGTTTAGTATAAACTCTCACTGACAGAAAAACATATAATTATTATTATTTTAAAAAGATATCGAAATTAAATAGGTTCACAGTAAGATAATATTCTGAAAATTACTTTTAAAAGACAACTTTTACTATGGAATTTTTCATAAGTGGACACACACATATATCAACAAAGTTTAAAACTCAGCCACACTTTTGATACTTACTAAAAAGTTGTATTTTTTTAAATAAACAATGTCACTGAAAATCAGGCTGTCTAAAGTAACCTGTCCACGACGTCATGAAGCTTGTGTTCTTATTAAACCAGAATTACTTAAGATAAATTTGTACTTTAAATCATATAACAATGCTTATTTTAAAAAAATCTTAGTTGATATCTAAAATTCTCTTGAGTCTTAAACTTTGTGTTTATTATTGACCAAACCTATTTAAACTCTTTGCTCAAAAAACTGAAATGTTACGTTACAATGGAGAATTAATTCCAAATTAAAATTCTATATGACACCCAAAACTTTCTCGCAAGAAGAAAGAAGGGATTTGGAATCCTCGGAAGATAATTGGTTTTCGACACAAATACGCAATAAGTTACCCATGAAAGTTTATGTGGACTCCGTGACATGAATACTATGCATCAAAGCTTCTAGTCTTCTACTGAGTTCAGAATATTGTAACCATTCTTACCATAATAATATAGATAAATATTTTTTGAAATTATAAAGTGTTTTGCGTTGTTATAGGTTTTTCCGAATTTAACACTTTTTATTTATTTTTTAAATGTTTGAGTATAATCAATCTAAGTATATTTATTCAGATACATATGTTTCAGGTTATGTAACAATAACAACTAATTTGTTTTTCAATACAATTGAAATGAAAATGAAGAAGCCATTATTGCAATGATGAGATTAAATATTCCAACTTTAAAAATTAGTTAGGTCAGTTTTTCTTATGGGCCTGTTCAAGTCTCCTTTATTTGATGATACTTATAAAATAGTAAATAAGCGTTATAATTTTTGAAGATCCTTTATAAACTTATAAAATGATATAGATGCGCATTATTTTAATAATTATAAATCGAAAGTATTGAATATATGATTATTTAAAATAATTCAAAAATGTGAGATGTGTTATTTTATTCTTTTTGACGTTATATTTTAGTTATTGCTAATAACAAAAGTAAAAGAGTAATTTTTTTGTCTTTTTATAAGATTAGTATAGTAATTAATTATTACGTTACCGTTTTTATAGCTTTTATGCCCCTTCCGATATTACCGCATACGGAATAAAAAACCTTCAGTTGAATTACAAAAACCTCCATAATTAACGATATTCCAAGTGCCCAAAATTTTAAGTGGTGTTAAATGCTACCAGTTTTCCATCTCACAGAAACGTTATGCTGAAATTTTGTTCAATGCCTAGTTGCGAACACATCAGGGTTTTCAAAAGTTTCAAATTCGTCCATTCATTTTCATTATAAATTCATTTGTTCAGAAAATTCAATGGCGCTCTAAGGGACTGACCCTATTAAATGGCTAAGCTTGAATGACTATACAGATGAACGTTTTTCACATTTGAAAAGAACGTAAAAGGTGAAGGACCTTATATTAAATTGTTCTATATATAGAACATCAGCTGACCCGGTGAACTTTGTTCCGCCTAAACATATAATTAACATCATGATAACTTTTAACTTAACCTATTTTCTCTCACTCCTCTTGTTTCAAAACCCTTATTCTACTTCTCTCTCTCCCTCCCCCACACTACCCTCTCCTTTCATATTCAAGAACCAAACATAAAACGCCCATAAATGTATCTCAAATTTCTCCTTGTGCTACACGCTACCTACGTTTAAAGTACAGCGTCTTCCAGACATGGCTTTTTTTAAGGTAATAAAATTCCATAGTACTTTAATTGTGTGATATGAAAATTTGTGTGAAGCGTGTTTCGACAAAATGTAACATCATATTGTTGGCAGACCATGGTACAAAGCAACATTGCTGCTTCTTTAACATACAAACTTCCTTCCATTGCTCCACATAAATGAACAAATAAAATTAAAATATCACATCCTTTAATGATTGTTGAGTCAACTCGCTAATTTTGTAAATATTATTTAGGTTGTAAGTGGCGCGGCCTATAGAGTTCGGGGACTATGGAAATAAAATGCGTGTTGCTGTTAACTGTGTATTATCCGAACTAACTTAAACGACGGACGCAGCCGTCTCTAACTACATACATACGTTCCTCATTTATGCAATATTCGCACTTTCATAAATCACGCTATCAAAATCAATTACTTACGTTAACATTATACTATGTGTCCCTACATATTACAAATTAGTTTAAATTGTTACCAACTCAATTTACTAAAAACATGGTACGCTTCTGCGTTAGTTTTATTTCTATAAAACTAAGTTATTTAACCGGTGCTCATAATTATACTGGTTACCCTACTTTCAGGGTAAACATTCATTAACAAAGCGTACTAAATACAAGCACTACCCCAGTTACGGAATTTTTCGCATTACAGAAATGCTACACTCATTTCCCTAGAGACAGAAGTTGTGTGTCGTTAGTGAATTCCTGTGAATTCTCTCGTCTCTTATATGACGGTATTGAAACTTATTATGAGACACAATTACTAGTACTGATTTACAGCGACATTAAAAAAGTCTGAATAACATCAAATTGTTAATAAATTGTTATTTGATTTTTTTCGTAATCCATGAATATCTGAAGGAAGTATTCTGAGAAACTGTTTAATCGGATGCTCCTATCGCCATTCACTCTTTATCTATTTGGTCTGTACAGCTCCGACTTAAATTTATATTATCCCACAACAGTGTGGCACTCTTAAACATCTTGTCGGGCATTTTGTATTTGCACTTTGCGATGGTTGTGGAATAGACCTCGGTGTACGTTGTACGGTATTTCATGGAGAATACGGAGAGTACATGGAGACTCTTCATAAACGATGAAATTACATTACTATATTTGTCAGTAGGCTTACTATAACCGTTTACCGTCAGCTTGGCTGACAGCCTGCTTGCCAAGAGATACATACTAAGATTGATAAGAAATTGAGAGAGATAATAACGATACATAGAATAGAGATTGTAATAGAAACATGTTCTGAAATATTTTTTATAAACCACTTATAAGACTTAATAAGTACGTCATTAAATTTTACTTTGATATTTCCATTGTACATTGAGTAAGCTATGATAATGACTTGTATTTGAAATAGCATACTTGAAGATTTGTTAAGTTTCTTTCAGTGTAAATAATAGGTATCTAACTTGTAAAAGAACTGTTGTTATAAGTCAAATATGAAGGCTATGAGCAAAATACGAGTAAAAAGGTCTTCGTGTTGAGCTAGTAACTTCTATTTCACTTTGCTACTTAATAACATATACGTAAATAAGTTTTATATTTACTGCTCTTCTAAATAAAAGATTCCAAAGATCTTAAAATGTGGTTCTGCGTTATTTTATTATGGTATATATAAAATACCTAAACATAATTTGACATTAGTGACAACTATTTCTCTGTTTTATGACTTTACCTGACCGTCATATGTGGTAAATTCAGACTTCATTTGAAAACGTGCAATGTACTGACGACACCTTTTGCTCAAGAAACTACTGTACTTACTATCAGAGGCACTGTAGTAACATTGTCGAGTCTGTGTCAAAAAACAATAAAATACCCTTAAGTAAATATTATATGTTATTACTATAATGCACAGTATAATTCAGAGCTATAAATAAAGCTAAATCATGGGAAACCGATTACAGTTACAAAAAGCTGCACCCCAAGAGCAAACGACAAATGTACTACACATTCTACGACCCGGTCTGATGGTACCTTTCATATATGTAAATTTATACTAACTTCTCGCTTTTTTTTTTTTTTTTTTTGGTTTCTCGGGGGAAAATCCTGCATAGGACCATCAGGGCCGCTGTGAGGGCAGCAACCCCGGTGTGTCAGACTCCTACTGACTAAAAACCCCCGGGGTGTCCCTCTAATCGCTCCACCCGAGCCTGGGAAACCAAATTCATCAAGACGCCCGGAGAGCGAAATGCCTTGTCGAGGCTGCCTCTCTGGGAGGGGTGGGGGTAAAGAGCCCACCCTTCCAATACCTATCTCACAGGCGGCGCGCCGGACACTGCACACCGCCACCCTCTCATCCGGACAGCAGACTCCCTCAAGTCTACTGCCTGGATACTAACTTCTCGCTTACTTAACCGTCCTCAACGTATTTGAGCGTAGTAATGCAATTGCGACTATAATTGAGGAATTGTCGAGCAAAACGACAAATTTCTTTTTTTTTTAATTTAAATTGTTTTGCGACAATCATCTTAAATCTTTGATTTGCATTTGATATTCAAACCAGAAGTAATAATACAAGGTTTTCATTAGGACAATCGTGTAGAAATAATAACTTTTTTTAACACAAAAAAATGTTTACGAGGGTCATTACAAAAATAATTAAATATTCAATTATTATTCTTTACATCTAAATAATTTAAAAATTACCACTTCCGATGCTCCTTTAGGTACAGTCAGTTTTAACATACACTTCATATTATAACGTTTTATTAACAATAACTGGGTGGAATACTAACCAATCTTCACCTAATTTTTGAAGCTTTGCCATTACATTTTATATGTGCAAAACAAATTAAATATAGGTTCTGGTTCATAAGTAGATTGGCCAAAAGTTGAAAGTTCAAAATACTTTAGTGACTTTTAACATGTGTAAAGTCATAATAATTCAAAGCTCGTAATTACTTCGATTAAACTGAAAAAAGGGTAATTTAAATTTTAATTTAATTTCATAGTAAATGTTACAATATTATATTCAATCATTAAATAACAGGCCATTAAAATCTTGTATGAAAATATATAATAAAAATAAATATAATATATCGGTACGCTATATCCCTTTCAGGGTAGGCAGAGACGACTGTATCCACTTCGCGAATAATGTCGTGCCCAACATTGTCGTGAAAAGAGCCAGTGTAAAAAATTAATAAAGAACACTTAACTTCTTTTGGCATGTTCCTTATATTAGTTGCTTGCTCACATGCTTCATATTAATTAAAAGAGACAACTCATAACATACACTACATTTAGACGAAACAATACAAAGGAAATAATGCAATGTGATCAAATATTGATTCATAAAACAAACTAAAACTGGAAATGTGACTTTTTGTATACCTACTCCTCAGTTAAATTACTACTGCGAATGTATTGGTACAGTTTACGTACCGGTTAGTAGAATCACTACAAGTTGCTTAAAGCGATTAACGCTTTGCATGTCAAAGTGAACTATATAGTCAAAGGAATAGTGCTCTTTCGAACCATAAATAAGCGCACCTAGTATAATTTTTAATCTTCATAAAATCAATACAATTTTAATTATAATATAAAATGATTTCTACAAAAAACTAATGTATGTATTAATACCTACACACTGACAGTTAAATAGATACTTATAGTAATATGAATATTTTTATTTTTTTCTAAAATTTTATAAGTAAATGCTAAAGAAATTTTTATACTTAAAATATCATATCCGGAGGTGAAGAAATTCTGGTGGGCATCCGAGCATAGTTGTGCATTCCACGTCGCTTCCGGCTGGCATGACGTATCGTTGTGCCGGTCTAGACAGAAAATAATATACGAACAGACTTCTTAAATACAAAAATTTTATTGTTTTTTTATAGTATAAGTAAATCTTTAGCTATTTCTCCTGCATCAAGGCTATTTTAATTACTATCGTTTTCATTGGTTACTGTATGTTCATGCAGGAATGAGGTAGAGGTGGTATGTTTCTACGCGCTGTCTGATAGAGAGATCCTCAGGGATGTAACCCTTTACAACCAACACCCGCAGAGCTGGTGTCAGAAGAAGGTTTATCACACGCCGGATTGTAGGACTAATATAGACCTCAGGGTCATTTTGCAATGAGTATATTGACACCCCAAAGATTTTTAGCTAGTAAGAGTAAGATATATCAAGGCCACCAATCTTGCGGTGTCCTTAACGGAACTGTCTACAATTTTCTCCTAGGATACCAAAACAAAAAAGACAATACAGGATAATTTTGTTGCAGTTTATTATGGAAAAACATTTCATCGCTACATTATTCATGTTTTCTGTATAAATACATTTAAATTTAAAACAATTATAAATGCAAATGTTCCTTATGAAGCGTTTATAACTAAATAGCAGTAGCAGTCCAGTAACTCATATACCTAGAGACCTTCAGTCGTGGTATATGTGGGCCGACATGACGATGTAGACTATCAATGGATTTTCATCCTTTGATAGTCACTTTCGTTTCTGGACTACACTGTACTTACCATCAGGTACTCTGTAGTCACTATGTCGAGCCAGTGTAAAAAAATAATCGTAAACTTACTTTATATTCACTATTAATTCGCACTCTACTGTTAACGAAACTTTCAGGACTTTACTATGAACTAATGTAATAACAATGTATTATTTCAGTATATTCGTCGTCATTTAGAAATACATAGTAAACTTTCTGTATAAATAACTTCGCAATGGTTGCGGAAGAATATCGTTGTCCTAAGCTCTCGCGTAAGCAATATAGCCTAGTGCCCGAGTGCATGCCCCACTTCCTTGTACGAAGTACTTCTTTTATGGTAATAATTCGTTTGTTGAAGTCGACTTTCAGATTCAGCTTCGTTGTGCCGTCTTCTCTTTGTACAAATTTGAACTTTAAATAAGAAATCATTTTGACATACTTATAGAAATCTACACTGTTGATATTTTCAAATGAAGTTTTCACTGGAAATTTTTATATAATAATAATAGAAAGTCGGACTTAGCAGAATAAAGCCATAGTTTAAAAGCTACATCGTACGTTGTATTTTAGTGAAAGATGACGTTTACTAATTAACACAGTAGTAGAAAGTGCACAGAGTTGTCGCTTCCCATTGGGTTAATATTAACTGCACACGAAACCTTTTTATGCGTGCGTGTCCACTGGTTTCCTGTCACATACACGCTGAAACCGGCCTACGTCAACACAGCGAGTGAACAAAATCAGGGCTGTACAAAGCGTGCGATAATTATTTTTGGTCCACATTTATATATATATATTAATTTATTGTATTCATTGAAGCATAAAATAAGATATGACCACCATATTTATCACCCAAGATATTCGTAATTAATTTCAAAATGAATTTAAACTTTAAATTTATTATTTTATTGTAATCTCTGCTATTTTTAGTTTTTTTTTTTAATGGTAAATCATAAATTTGATTTAAACTTGATTCTCTACATATTTTATTCCCACCATTTTTTTCCTGCGATCGATATTTTTCTTTAATTAAAACCAAAAAAAAATTTATATAATCTATAAGCCCTCGTACTTTCTTTGACGCAAGATACTATAATAATATTATACTTTTCAATATGTAAATTTTGTAGTTAATTTTGGTAAGGTCTTCAATTTCCTTTTTAAATGTTATGGGTTACATATTAAAAAGCTTTAAATATTCATAAACATTTATATCAAAAATATGTTGTAAAACAATTATTTTTCAGAGAGCACTCTATCTTTGAACTTAAATCCCATTGTCTTCTGTATTCACTTATGTTTTATAACTCTGCTTGCCTAAATAAAACTTACGTTCTCTAAGCCTGAAATTTATAGACGAAATTTTAAGTTTGCTTAGTCTTTACTAAAACATTACAATTTGTTATATATTAGGCCCTTACAAATGAAATTGAAATTGGCGTTTTTCGTACTGGCCACTTTAATCACAAATTTCTCCTCTTTGGTGAGGAATTTCAAATTCAAATTTGTACACCTATAGACTCATGTATTTTTGCTTCGATGATCGTCATTCATTTGTTTTTTTCTTCTGTTTTTTTCTGTTTGCGTCACTCATTTTACAAAATGGAAAACTTAAAATATCGCATTATTTACGAGTACGAGTTCCGCCGTGGCACTAGTGCTGCGGAAACAACTCGAAGGGTGAATGATGTGTATGGCGGTCGTGTTGCAAAAGAAAACACAGTTCGTTTTTGGTTCCAACGTTTTCGTTCTGGAAATTTCGACCTGCAGAACAAGCCCCGTGGACGGCCTGAGACTCAAGTTGATAATGAAGAGTTGAAGGCTATTGTGGAAGCGGATCAATCGCAAACCACGTCCGAGTTAGCTGCAGGCTGCGATGTTAGTGATAAAACTGTTTTAATTCACTTGAAGCAAATTGGGAAGATTAAAAAGCTTGAAAGGTGGGTACCTCACGAATTGACTGAAGCAAACCGGCAAACGCGCGTCGACTGCTGCGTTACATTACTAAACCGGCACAATAATGACGGTATTTTAAACCGAATCATTACCTGTGATGAAAAATGGGTTCTTTACGATAATCGGAAGCGCTCAGCGCAATGGTTGGATCCTGGCCAGCCAGCCAAATCCTGCCCCAAGCGAAAATTAACCCCAAAAATTTACTTGTAAGCGTTTGGTGGACTAGTGCCGGTATTGTTCATTACAGTTTTCTCAAATCTGGCCAGACTATTACGGCTGATGTCTATTGTCAGCAATTGCAAACCATGATGGAAAAGCTAGCGGCTAAACAACCTAGGCTGGTCAATCGCTCCACGCCACTGCTGCTTCACGACAACGCTAGACCACACACTGCGCAACAGACGGCTACTAAATTAGAAGAGCTTCAATTGGAAAGTCTAAGACATCCTCCGTACTCCCCGGACCTTGCTCCAACAGATTACCATTTTTTTCGAAATTTGGATAACTTCTTGCAAGGGAAAAAATTCAACTCCGATGGGGCAGTCCAAATCGCCTTCAAAGATTTTATTGATTCCCGTCCGACTAGTTTTTTTAATAAAGGGATCAATGAACTACCTATGAGATGGCAAAAGTGCATAGAAAATAATGGTTCATACTTTGATTAATTAAATATATTATATTAAAAAATATTCGACTTTTCGTTCCTCCCATACAAAACGCCAATTTCATATGTAAGGACCTAATATTACTCAGTTAATGTCAAAGGACTTGGTAAGTCACCGCTTTTGTCAACACGGGCTTGGCTTTGCGTTTATTATGGCTATACTCAAGTTCCTATTATATATTCAGTTTTTTGTCAAAACGAATTTATTTTTGGAGAACTTTGCTAAGCAAAGCCAAAATAGCGTCTATAAATCTCAGCCTAAGAATAGTTTTTCTTGTTTTTTTAATTTACAATAGAACATAGTTTACTGTAACTTGCACTTAACTTTATTTAGCTAAAGTTTCAAAATAATTCTTGAAACATAAAATATACGCGTAAGATAATGCAAAACTCAGATTATAAAATGAAAGTTAACCTGAAATATATATAATAGATATGATACTAAATGATATGATATGGTATATATATAGGTATATGTAAATATATGAATATACATAAGTAAATATAAATCCTCATCAATACATATTCACTACCGACTCACACAAATAGTTTTGTCACATTCCATGACATACCCGATCGCCATTTTCGTAGGACTAAAGAGAGGGCTTTGAATTGGCAGAGGTCCAAGATAGATTGGATTTGGTCCAACTCAAGCCGAAACAGCCTCTTGTTGGAATTGTACCATTAGTAGAATCTTGCACTTGTACTTTCAATTAAGCCATTATTGACAAAAAACGACTCTTTATATATAATTTAATTAAATTCACTTTTCTGGATCATGCGTGCTATTTGTTTGCAATGAACATTTTGTTTATTCTCAATTGGGTAAAATTTTATAGATTGTAGATGAAAAGACACAAAAGCAAATGTTTTCTTTTTAGATCTTTCATTCGTAAAGTACTAAAGATTTATATTATTCAATACGAATTTACTTCGGCATATCAATATTACTTAAAACTGGTAAAAATATTGGTTGTAACATTGATCAAGTGAAACAAAAATGTAATAAGTGTAAATAATTATATTGTGTCCGTGATAGATAATGGACCGGATTCCATGCGCGGCATCGCTAATGATTGTGAGTTCGAATCCCGGTACGTTCTTCAGGGTTTTTTCAGATTATGTACCGATTGCGGCTCCACATGCTCACCGGTGGAGGAAAACGTTGTGAAGAAACCCGCATGGGATAGAAATGTCATATGTTAGTGCCCTGAGAACGGCGATCATCTGCGCTACTGATCACGTTGGGAACGACATATAAGCGCATAGTGGATACAACCACTACCATAATATAACACCTCTTACCCCAAAAGGGATATAGAGTGTCGATATATTATTATTATTATATTATTAAAACCAGAGCTTCATTGACTCACGATATTCTTAACATGTAGCAAGAGGTAACTAAAAGGAGCCGTCAATTAATATTTGCAAAATTATTATGAACTGAAAGAGTTGAAATAACAAAACTAATTCTCTTCTCCTATGAACTTTACGCACCTCAAAGATATTTCTAACTAAATAAGAAAATAATTTGTGTACTAAAATTTTAACAAACGACGCTAAAACAAAGATCACATAAATTTGACGCGTGTATCTGTGGCTCTGTGACCCAGTGTATCTCTATGTCTGTCTGTGGTATCATAGTTCCTAAACGGATGAATCGATTATGATTTGGTTTGAAAGGTGATTTGAACGAGATTATTCTTGGCTATGGTTGAAGAAAATCAGATCATCTACTTGAATATTTCCTAGTTGTAGACGAATTTTAAATTACTTCTGATTTAATTGGGTTGAAATTTAGTATCGTGTGATTTTAATAACATTACAACTACATCACATAATAACATTGTTTTCATGATGTAGCATTATTAAAAACTGACAGTGTTTTTATTTCTTTACGAATTAACAGAACAAATAACATGTTTGAACTCATTAAAGTGGTTTCAATAAATAAGTTACAGATAATATTAGATACGAGAAGGTATTTTAAACTTTTAATGTAATAGTTATTATAAACAGATTATGGACATTGTGTTTATTAAATAATATCCATTTTTTTCATTGGTTAAACATTGTTCGTCCGAGACAACACGAGTGTCATCTCGTTATGAAAGGCTTGTGATATACCGTCATTTCCATTCACATATAATACGTGAGCACTTCTGATCTCTAATACCGTATTCAGAACGCGTAGCACACATCATATAAAACCTATGATTTTCTAGCTAATACATTTCAAGTCTTGCATTGACGTTGACGCAGATTTTGAAGGCCTACTTATTATAAATATTTTTATTATTTTGTACGTGATGCTATCGTAGGTAACTTTTTTTCTAACTTATTCGTTCTGATAAAATATATAGTATGACCACGTTGGACGCCAGATATGACCGGTGGTCGTGGGTGTGGTTTTAGTAAGACACGAATTTGGCGTTTTACAGTTTATTTGCGCTTTAAGGCACACCGAACTGCGACGTACACGCACGTACTCCCGCCTTGGGTCTCGGTAGTCGACTAACTTCCAAGCGTCCCGTGCGCGCGCGCATCCTCTTACCCCGCACGTCTCGTAACACCCTAACGACCCTTAGGGCGACAACTGCGTATCGGGTTACGTCTACATGCTATAATAGTTAATAAATAAATAACTAGTTATTCACTAAGGTCCGTTGGTAAAATCATAACAACAGCAGACAAACGGCAAATACCGCCTGAATGGATTTCGATCTATTAGAAAAAAGTAACATATGAACATAAACAAACCAAACTTTCATCGAAATCCAATGAATGACTTATGAGAGATAAAGGGAACAACCAATCGATCAATATAAACAAAAGCTACTATTATTCTTATATTTGTACCAATTTCTTGATATCTTAAATAATTTAAATGTCAACTTCGGTCTTGATATCTTGCCTTAGTAAATATTCAAGGATGACAACTGCGTAACATAATCATTTCAAAATTATTACGCTTTTATAAAAGCCCTTCATTGGTATTCTTTGTTAATGTTTGTGAGGTCTCAACTACGATATAAGTTCGTTTGAATACGAGTCTAGAATTCGTTATGATGCTATTACACTTTTTATAAATAATTTTGTTTGTATTTACTTTGTGAATCGCATCAATAATTTCAACGTTAACATAAAATTATTTATTTATTATTTTATTTATATTATATTATTTGTTATTTATGAAGGCAGCTTAACCTTTAGGATCCCTTTTCAAAATACTGAAATTAACGCTAACGGTATAAGTATGGTGACAACTTCAAATTAGTTTCAACACTTTCAGCCACGCTGGACCAAAGTTAAATGAGGTCAGACATAGTAATTGACGGGAAAATGTGCTGTAGTGTGTTCAAAAGACAATTAAAATGCATACGTTCCATGTTTTGTCTGTTGTATCCCTTTATTTAACAAAATCGTCGTCTATTGCCATAAGGTTCCAATAAATGTTGCACAATCAGAAAATATGTAAATTATGCGAGTATACATTTCATAATTATAAGCATTCATTAATTATAAGACATTATTCGTGACTAAGCATCTTGAACCGCTTCAGTTGCGCAGAGATATTGCCTCACTGAGCGTTTTCTACCGTCTGTATCATGGCGATTGTTCTGAGGAGTTATTTAATCTTGTTCCATCCTCTCCCTTCCTGGATAGAACCACGCCCACGGGTTTGCGGTGTCACAGCTATACGGTATCTCACACCCCGGCTAGGACTAAGAAGTTCTTTAACTCTTACTTTTGCCGTGTTGTTGAGCTGTGGAATGGTCTTCTGGCGAGCGTGTGCCCACCATCCTATGATATGGGATCTTTTAAGTGTAGCGTGAAGAGATATTTGTGCAGGCCGGCAAGGACGCTGTGACAACCGATGAGTTTTTCTTACCTATCGATAGTCGTTGGCCTTTTTGGAATTGCACTATGCTTACCATCACGTATGGTGCAGTCACTACATCGAGTCAGATAAAAAAAAGTAATGTAGCTAATAATGTTAATACATTTACATTTGCAAGAGTTACCAACACATATTATGCAAGTGCAAATTCAAATTACGAATATAACGCTGAAAGGCAAAAATAAAGATGTACTATTTCACTCACCCTAAAAATAATGTTAGCGGCCATTCAGAGTTTATAATTGCACTATAAATCATATGAATTTACTAAATATCATATTACTCTGTCAGCGATAGTGATCCCTTAGACCCTAGGGCACATAAATTTACAGTAAACTTCTTTGAAACATTTATTTTTGTACACAAACGTAATTTTATCCCAACTCCATATAAATTTTGCTTTTTTTAATCAATTTACTATGTAATTCATTTGTAAAAGCCGTCGCAAGTTGTGTTTAAATATATATTTTTGTATTAATATAAGAAATTACAGTTTTTAACACTTTTTATTTAGTCGTGACCACAAGTATACAAACCTACATAGTGACTCACTTTGATCTGTCAGGTTTCGGGATAAGCTTTTGTGTGTCCAGATTTTAGATACCGGCACGACAACAACTACTATCAATAGATTTTCGTTCCTTGACAGTTACTGCCATTTTTAAACACACTACTTTCCATACCGTAACTACACTAGCTTTTTTTTTCGTAACCCGGGGGAATCCCATTATGGGCCGTTAGGGGAGTGGTGAGAGCCACTCCACCGGTGTGTCGAACTCCCACCGACTAAAACCCCCGGGATGGTTCCTGGGCTCGCATCTTGTACCTAGCTAGGGTACTGCTGTGCCGCACTCCCCGGCTAGGCACGCGTTTCGTACTGAGGCCGCCTTCTAAAATATAGGAGTGGTGGGAAGCTCACGACTCCTCCGTCTAGAGGTAACTACACAAGCCTGTTTGTCAAACCAAAGGTAAAATAAAAAATAATTATTTTAGCAGCATGCTTATGATTTTTACAAAAATATATAATGAGTTTTTTTTACACTAGCTCGACGTATTGATTACATAGTACCTGATGTTAAGTACAATGCAGTCCAAAAACGAAAGAGACCATTAAAGAATGAAAATCCATTGATAATCTCCGTCGTCATGTCGGCTCACATATACCACGACTGAAAGTCTCTAGTTTGAGTTACTGGATATACACAAGCTGATCCCGAAACGCGAATGGTCAAAACGAGTCACTATGACGGTATTTACACTGGTGTACTGTGGTCATGACACAGTTCGGGCAATCGACCTGCCAACAAAAAAATTCATAATTCATTATTGACACTAAATTAAAGTTATTATTCAAATATAAATAAAGATAATATGATATGCATAATAATTCGCGATAAATTACGATATAAATATATTACAGTAAGATGTTAGAGCCGCGTAGCTAAGCTCGACGATACCATAAATCTGTCAACGCATTTGATCCGTTTTATGGACAGACTTTTTAACAGCCCGACCCGAAGCTTATAGATCCGTGTCTCAACGATAAATTAACGGAAATATGTAAACTGGATATAGAAATACTGTAAAACTCACATTTTAAGGAATATAAAGCCCATTAATATAAACAAAATTAGTGCTGTTATAAAAAGTTTACGTAAAGCTCCGAAAATGTTTAAAGATATTTTATTATTACTTTACTCAGAACCTTTCATAAGTTTTAGCTGAGATACTAATTATAAGCGTTTATAAGTCTGAAACAAATTTTATAAGATAAAATACTTGCCAAATTAGCACTCGAATGATAATATTGGAAATAATTTAATATTATGTATTTAAAAGTTTTGCAAACTATAATATAAGTAAGCACATGAAACGAAAATACATCATAATACGTAATTACTTGAACCAACTTCAACAAATGAAGATTGACAGTGTGGAGTCGCTGTTTTGTTTTACAGAGATTTTACAGAAATTTACATAAAAATATCCCTTTTAATACACCTATTTTTTTTATTACTTGACGAAAATCCTCTTATGTAGTTTCAGAATTTATCTATTATAAATAAACATTTTACCTCTTCATACATTTTTTTTTGTATCCCGGGTGGAATATCCTGCATAGGACCATCGGGGACGCTGTGAGGGCAGTGACCCCGGTGTGTCAGACTCCTACTGACTAAAAACCCCCGGGGTGCATTTGATTGCTCCACCTGGGCCTGTGAAGCCAAATTCATCCAAACGCATAGGGAACAACAAGCCTTGTTTTAGGTTACCTCTCTGGTAGGGGAAGGAGTAAACCCCACCCTCCAAAACCTCTCTCCCAGTCGACGCGCCGGACACCGTGCACCGCCTCCCTCTCATCCGGGCAGTAGACTCCCTCAATTCTACCCGGTCATACATTAATATATATCAGCACCAATTATCATACTCACACAAAAATAAGAATATTAGTAGAGAGAGAAATGATAACAACAACAAAGAACAATTTTTCCAATTATAAAGTTTCATTCAAACTCGTATGCTATAAATTGTTTGTCGAATTCCACGCCGGTATGTAGGATATACCGTAGCACAATGCATCTACACAATACAGCTCTTACATGAAATGATCTAGACGTCGCACAATGAATTTTCTCCATAACAGCTTTTATCGCATCATACCACCTTGACAGCGTGCGGTCGAAGGTACTTTTATAGGATCACAAAATTATTAGTTTCAACGTTCAAACCTGGTATAGGTATGTGTATAATGCTAAAGGTATACAAACAATAATTTAAAGTAACCACCTTATTTAATTAAAAAACGTATGTGAGTCTAACAAGTAATTTATTAAATTGCTTGCGTTACAAACAATATCACAATAAATAATTATTTGTTAACACTTAACGGACGGGCTGAATCTGTCTGTTTCCTAGTTTCCAGATAGTGTTAACTAATGGCACCAAGAAAAAAATCTGTAAAATAAAAAAACTAACGCAACGTACCTAAAATTTAAGCAAAAACGTGGTACTCCGAGGCCCATCTTAGGAAGTCAGAATGGAAAAACGTAAATCTATGGGGCCCGTCCGTTAATTGTTATCGTAAAAATCGGTACAATATGAATGTAAACGGTAAAATAAGAATTATATCCTAAATAAACGTAACTAATTTTTATTGCAACAAAAAACTCAATATACTTTCTTCAATGGTTTTTTTTTTCTATTTTATTGGAAAGTAGCTTAAACAATAAAACATGAAATTATTTTTTTTACCCCATTGTTATTTAAATTATTCGTACACTTTATTTATATAATAAATAAATACACACATTGTTTACATCTTACAATAAACAGTCGTAGAAAGTATAGAAATTTTAAAATACATATAAAAACTACGGGAGTGCGGCCTGAGGCCCAAGCCTCCGGTAGTTAGGAGCTAAGGGTGAGGAACCTCCTAACAATGCATGCCGTATCGAGTAATATTGCCTTCTCTATACGGCCCTTGATCCAACAACCAAGCGAAGCCTCTTTGCAATCAGCCCATTCGTCGATACGACTATCGGGACAATTATCGTTAAATCCACATCCCATGTGCTGGTAATGTCGAATGCGAGGTCTAAATATTTTAAACACTTTTCTTTTTCTGCTTTCACGAGATTTTCATCATGTGGTATAGTGATATCAACGAGTATTGCCCGCCACGCCTACCAATCCATTACCACAATGCCAGGCCTAGTAGTAAAAATAATCTTATCAGTGACAATAGATCGATCCCAGTACAGCATGTCACGACCATTTTCAAGAACTAGCTGAGATACATACTGGTAGTACAGAACCTCAGTCTCCACAAGACCATATCAAAGAGCAAGTTGCTGATGTATGATCTCGGCTACTTGATTGTGTCTCTGTTATTCGCTGTTAGCAAGTAACGAACAACCAGAAACCACATGCATCAAAGAATAAATACTATTGTATTATTGTTATTTTGAAGAATTGTTTGGTTGACGCTGGTGGAATGCAAACGTGTTGTCAAACATGAGAAAACTTGAAAATCATCAAACGTAGCTCGAAAATATTTGATAAAATAAGTAATACTTATTGAAAAATAAAACGTCATCTCAGATTTCATTTACGCTTGTACCAAAGTGACGCGGCCTGTGGGGAGAGGAGAGTCTCAGACAGTTGCAATGCAAAACAAGTTATGGCACGCCTTTTCGTGTTGGAATACTGCTATTAGTTAGTATAGCTAATCCCTTAATCAACACTTCATACCATATCAAGTATATCAAGGGCTTATATTTATCAGCAACTGTATTTTAAATCAAACGAAATCATAATTTTCGTAAAAAGATTAATTTATTCGAGTGTTGTTTTATACAAAGTGTGTTAAGAACGAAATTGTACTTTTTCTAATTATTCCAATATATATTTAAAATTATAAATAACTTATTTAAATACAATAACGTTTCTGACTGGCACAGTATTAATTTGGTCATTGGACTGTTAACACAGTTTACATTGTTACTGGATATAACACAACATTAATTACTATTACAATGAAAGCCAACACAATCGACCTTACTAGTTACGTTTATAGCTTTTAAGTGTATACACTGAGTTGTTTGATCAATTTCATTAACGATGATGATAAAAGTGATTAAAAATAGATTCTTCAGTTAAAGTTCCATACATTATTATCTCATATATTGCGAATAACCCATCTTCGCTTGCCAATAGGTCTAGATACTACTCTCACAACAGCTTAAGTATACAAATATAATAACATTAAACTTCTTATTAGTAATAGTTACCCTTATAAACTTTGTTTGCTAGTACCAAAAAATTATTCTTTCTTATTAATGGAAACTAAAATGTTTGAAAAGAAAAAAAAGGGCTGTATTACGGTGTTTAAATAAGCAGAGTATACAACAAATTCTCCAAATTGTTATTCAATTTAAATAGTAGTTTAAAACGTATTGTATTACACTAAAGCTAAGATGTATTAAAAGCCTAGTGGCTTTTGAAAAAAATTAAAAGTGTAGCTTCAGTTACATTTCCTACGGTTGACGATCTCTTTGTCTCGGTAAAATTTCTGAAAGACACAAAATATTCTGTTTTATCCAAACATAACATTATTATTTCTGTCAAAACGAGCGAGAGGTACCACCCATGAGGCCAATATTCAACTCATAAAGACAGACCATACACAACTCGCCAATTAAGTTACCCCTCTTAATTACTACTTACATATACAAAGCCACAAAATGGAACATTTTGCCTAAAGCCGTAACGTTTGACATATGTACATTATGTAGGTACACAACGAAACATTAGGATATTTTAAAATTCTATGTATACTTTTATATCTATTTTAATATTATAAAAAGGTAATGTTTGTAAGTTTGTTTAGATACAAGAGATAGTCTTCGAAACTATCCATTTCATGTCAAACATTTTGTAACCAATATTTAGAATGGATCATTAGAGTAAACTTAAGCTATATATTATGCCATTCCCACGACAATATAAAATTCCACGTCAACGAAGCCGCGAGCACATCTAGTATGAATATAAAAAAGATTATAAAATAACAGTGAAAAAAGTAACCATAATTTGGTTGATTTCTTAAGATATAATTTCTTGTATACACTGGAATTAGATACTTTTTAGTGGAGGAATTAATACACTGGTGACTAATTATTATCTGTTATTTACAGGGTGATAACACAATTTTATTATGAAAATTATAGCATGATTTCATTACTGCAGTATAAGCTTGCAAAATTAATTACAGTTTTTTGAATGAGTACATTTATATTATACTTCTATATAATGGAATCTGAATCTAAAGCACGATTAAGCCTACCGCTTTTTGTAAAAGATCCGACCTAAAATTTGTTAATAAAACATTAAATGTCTCGTAATGGGATATGGACGTGAAAAGGTTCTCCCTCATTCGTCAAAACAATTTTTGTTTAGAATATTAAATAAACTCATGTCAAACTTCAGTGGAATGGTTAGAAGGAAAAAAAATTAAATACATGTATGTATAACGAAGGTTACTGATTTACTTAGTTAATTAAGGGAATATTATGGATATCGGCTAATATTAAATTCAAGTATAAAATAAACCGAATTGGAAGCCGAAACCATTATTTCATGAAACAATATTGCATGATTGAGAAATAAATATAGCAACCAGAGATGGGCAAAATGTAATCTGATGAACGATTACAAAATGTAGTCGTAATTTTAATTTTCTTGCTCTGTAATCATGATTGAATCCAATTGAAACATTAAGAAATAATAAATGTGTATACAATCTGGGATTTTGGAGTGTTTAAAACATAAATGAGCAAAACGCAGTCATATTAATGGTAAAAAACGTAAAATTAATCTGATTACATTTTCCCCATCTATGATAGCAACCTACATATAAGTAAGTTAGCTACAATCATGCTAAACATGTTTAATTTAAAAAACTGTTCATAATTACACATTTCTATTCACTCGCTTTTTATAATAGGTTTAAATAATAATCATATATAATGAGATTCAACAGTGATAAACAGTTGTTAGCGGATCAAACTAAAAACATACTTGCGTAAAGAATAGTAAAATTAAAATAGACGCAATATGGAAATGCAATGTTGATCATGAAATTTAATCTACATAATAATTATGTTAAAGTGTGTTGATAAATAAAGTATTTAACATATTTATTCGAACAGTTTAAAATGTTACAACAAATCCCTAGCTAGTGTCAGACCCGCATAGTCCCTTGACATCCATAATTAGTGGACAATGATCATCTAACCTCTGCACTATATCAATGAGAAAATTCATAAATACCCTACGTATTGCGTTCAATTGCCGTAAATTTCATCGGTAACTGTGTTTATTCATGTCCATTTTGATTTAGGTAGCTGTTCGTGTAATCTATTTTAAGTATTTTGTTTTAGTAATACATTTAATTTTTCCTAATGAATTGTATGCTATTCAAATAAACATAAAACACATTGCTATTCTGGAACGGAATCAGAGAGAAATTATTAGAGGTCTGCTGATAAATCTATTAGTATAAAACTAGGTAACGTAGATGCAATGTACGAAAAAAATATACGTTTAATATAGTCAGTTAATTTTCAAAATCGATGCTTTTTGGACAAAAACTTTATTATTATTAAACAAATGAACAAAAATGAATTTCTGACAACGTGCCACCATACTCTAATTAAATTGTCAATCCTAAGACAGTCACAGACGACAACAATCCTTCACATTTGCTTCAAAGATATAAAAGGACAAAAACTGCATAACAAATAAGTTTTGTTAAACTCTATCAAATATAATAATGATTAATGGTTTCAAGATAAGAATTGATTAATTATGATAAAATATATAAATCAATGTCAAAATTTTTAAATTTTTATATTTGTTCTGCATTAAAATAAACATTTATCATCATCTTTGCATTGTGTAATCTTAGGTGAGCAAAAATTATTTACCGATATTTTATTAATACAAAATGTTACAGATTCATCATGTTATAATATGTTATTAATATCCTCTAAATTAGTTCGTTTTTTTTTTATATTTTATGTAATTAAGCATTACATTAACTAATTTTACAAATTCATATTATTTTCATTAATGGAATATAATTTATAATATAACTATAACCGTTGTGCGGCATTAAGAGATAATATACAGTGGCGTGCATCCCATATAAAGCACAAAAAGCATTATCTTGTTTTACTAGGACATTTAATAAACATATTGACTTAAAATTTGGTGTTTCCTAAAATAGCAGTGTGAGAGTCCAAATTGGACCAAATTTTAAATGTCCTAGTATATCGAGATAATGCTTTTTATGCTATATATGGGAAGCACGCCACATCTAACACCAGCCAGTTGTCAGCCACTGCTGACGCCGCATATTCGAAAGATTTATTTATATCGACATGGATTGGCAGACGACAGCATCGGCGCCAAAATCCATCAACTCCATCGCTATATTTATTTCTCAATCATTCCATATTGTTTTATAAAATAAAAGTCAGAGCTTCCAATCCAGTTTATTCTATACTTCTACTTAATATTAGCTAATATTAATAAGATTCTTTTAATTAACTATGTAAATCAGTAACCTTCGTTTTATATGTTTTTTTCCTTATAACCATTCCACTGGAGTATTTGTAAGTATTTGATACAAACTCCCCTCATCCAATCTATCACCTGTCAGTTTTCGCTTCGTTAACAGTGTTGCCAGATGCCGTAGGGCGCTCCTCGTATTGTTTCTGTTTTATTTTTTTTCTAGTGTCGCTATTTATAAAAAAAAACGTAATAATTTAACAAATACTTACTACCTATTACCTTATAAAATCATGACAATTGTGACAGTGAAACTATTATATTGAAACTATTATATAAGTTCTAGTATCATACGAAAAGCATACAGCAAATATGGAATGAGAAGTTCCGAAAACTTGGTACAAGTACGCTTTTTGAGAGATGCATAAGTTTAACAGTGATCAAAACTTGATTATGGTGTTATAATTAAACTATCCCACATTGAAATTTAAAATGTTCTTAGAGTTTCATTTTATTCTAACAAAACTAACCGCGTTTATTACAAGAAAAGTATATTCAAAGAGCAAATTAACAAATCAAGCTGCTTCAAATTGGCTTCCTTTGTATCGCATAGAGTCCAATGCAAGGTTGCATTTGAATAAGCGTTCACTATCAGAGGCATTGCCCTGAGGGAACGATCAGGAGTGGACCATGTCGATTGTACTCACTGAGCACAACGATGAGTACTGTAATATCGTTCGTATGTAACATATTCGTTTGATAAATGGGAGTAACACAAAATACTCACATACCTGCTCAATTTACAAAGATTTAGTACATACAAAACGTATGAGTATAAGCTTAATTGTGATCTTTTAATTTCGAGCTTTAATTGAATAATCGTTTGAGCCATAGTAAGTTCTTGCCAAGCAATTTTAGGCTGAGATTTATAGACGGTACTTTGACATCGCTTAGCAAAGTGCTCAGAAAATAAATCAGTCTTTGACAGAAAACTAAATATACAATAGAAACTTGAGTATAGCGTAAGTATTCACAGAGCCAACAACAATTTTACTAAATCTGTGACTTATCATATCCTTGGATCTTCATTAAGTAATGTTCATTGTAATGTTTGAGTGAATTCTAAGAAAAGTCAAAAAAGCGTCTATAAATCCTTAAAGTCTTTAAAACCAACATATTTAATCTAAGATGGCCAAACCACGATTTTATTTTTCGTTGTTAATAATAATATTCTGATATTGTAATACCTTTACTCGATACTCCTATAAAAACACTGCAAAATCTACAACCATTCAAAAGAGTATTCTTAACCCATTTTTGTAAATGTCCAATTTTGATTAATTGTTTTAAAGGAACTTAAAAAATGTACTTCTTCATTCTTGGTTATAAAAGTTGTTCACTTAATATATACAGTTTATAAACAAAATTGTATACTAGTGAAAAAAGAATAGATATAGTATAGTATTTGTATTATTTGCAAAACTGAATTTGATTCATTTATTGAGATATAAACACATTCAGTTAAATCACGATTTTGTAAATTTTAACTAATAACAATACCACTGATTAAAGGTCGATGCATTACCGAGATTTTTTACATTATGTACTAATGAGACATGTTATAAAATAAAAATTGTAAAATTTTCCTCGCCGCGATGCTCAAATACGAAAATAATTTCGCTGAAAACTGCTTAGACGTGCAGTGTGGACTAAGTAAGGTAACTTTTCGGTTTGGCGAACTGCCAATGTTTGTAAGAACTTTCATCCACACCGGACCTCTTACAAAGGTATGAAGTTTCACACAACTGTTCTGTCTTTGTGCTCCCAACTATACCCCGTATTTGGAAACTGAGCGGTGCCTCAACTTCTTCCAATTGATATTTTAACTTTCTATTACAGAGATATCTGTTACAAAGATATTATTGTTTCAAATAAAGTTTTTTATTTTATTTTGTATAATTTTGTTTCTGGCGATAAAACAAAGAAATTTGATTTTGATCAGCGAAAATTGAGAAATCACTTTATGATTAAAACCAGTTATCCGTACAAAACTATGCTATTGCAAGTAGGCGTTATTAATGACAATTAGAAAACCCCTTTTTAAATCAAAACAGTATTTTAATTAAAAATAAAACAAAAATAATGGATGCACACTGATCAAACGAGATAAAATGTTTATTAACAATCACATAGTGCAAAATTTTCCAGAAAAAAATACTTATATATTGATTAATGTTGTTGCCTTGAGAATTCCTTTTTAACGTCACAAGGCGAGAACGTCGATCGACCTGAAAGATACTAAACCAGTGCATTTATGAATTTGTTTACAATATAAAGGCATTATAATAGCGATGTAAAGAAACTTAGCTTGCGAGAGCATCATAAAATGGCATAATCTACCATAATTTAGACAAAAACAACCATAACAAGAGCACCGAAGGAGATTCAAAGTTACATGATCTAAGTAAAAACTAACGAAGTCCCTCCAAGTGTTTTTTTTTATGTACAAGCATACGCTTGACCTCAATCATACCTGGTGGAAGCTGAATTTGAGGCCAACGATGGTCAGCGTCCGCCCAACAAAAGCCTTATCTTTTCTCTTGAAGGTGAATAACGTGGAAACACGCTAGCAGGATGAGTGCAAGCAAACTCCACTCTTTTGCTATTCGCATGACGAACGTAACATGAAACGTATGTGAGTCTATATTATGTAATGTACAGCTTAGCTACATCAAAAGTGTCAGCAGCCTATTTCGTAAAAATAATTTCTGATTGAAATTAATTATACGTAGACAAAAAATGCTGTGTTACACGTAATTCATACTTTTACGTATACATAATAATTTAGTTGGAGCTTAATTATTATAAATACACCGATAGGAATTTTTAATTGGCTCTTACTATATCAGTTTTACTGATACCATTTTGATGGCCCCTTTTAAACGCCTAGCCGGCCCCAACTTTTAGTACGTTGATCGCTGTGTTTATTGTATTATGTAGCTGCCTGCCTAAAGAATAGAAAAAGCATCACATGAAATTGGTCCTTAAAATGTCATCGTGCTTATTACATAAAATGTGACATTATCTGGGGAAATCACATTTATTTTTCATTCATCGTGTTATATTGGTGATCGTTTATGATTCACAGCGTATTTCAATCCACGGATATGAGCCACATCTCGCCGCGCTGCCTTCTAGCGGATTTTCTGTTTACGGTACCCGTAGGGGCGATAAACGCCGCTGGAAGGAAATCGACTGGGAAGAAGGGAGATGTAGAACACATAAAGTATAATATGCCTTATCCCTGTGTATATTAAAATGAAGAATGACTTGTAGCATTTCGGTAGCGGTGTTATGTGTCGTGCTACAACCCGTGCTTTGCATCAGTTATGCCACTCGTCGCTGCATTTATGTGTAATATAAGCCTATTAAAATCTCACCCCAATGATACATTACTCCAAAAAGTGCGTCCTACTTTTATGTCTATTGGGAGTACTCAACATGAAACATTCCTTTTACTAAGATGTCTGTATGTAGGAAATTAGGGCCTTGCCTTCCTCAATCTTCATCAACTGTAGACAATCGTGTGGAAACGGGACGTTTTTACGTCTCCCTGACGAGTCCAATTGACACACGCTCCTATTGCTTTCCAACCGTTACACAATAATATTCAGATTGTATTATATTTTATTTATTTACAATTCTTGTATTTCTTATATTAAGTCATAGTATAATTAATAACCAGCTTCTTCTTTTTATTCATTGTTAAATAAATAACTCGCAGAAAATTAATGAGTTATGCTTAAAACTGACAGATAAGTAATTAATTATCCTAAACTCAGCGAATTCCGTATTAGGAATTACATTATTTACTAAATGCGTAAGCTTACACAATAACTCACAGACACATTAGACTAATTTGTGAGGTTATCAATAAAAATAGATATAACTAAAAGTATATAATGTTATGACATATTCTGTACTTATTTCCAATTATTTCATGAGACATTTATCTTTCATATTCAATATATCACAATTTATATGTATTTAATTATTTATTTTTAGTACAGCCTTTACAAAACCTAAGATAATTAATAGTCTAGATGTAGCTCTACCACCCACATGCCTATATTACGTAAATTCCTCAAGATATTTTTTCAAATAAAATATTAAAACAAAACGAAACAAATGTTTAATTCAATAATTATTAATATATCAGAGTGGATTTTTATTTAAAAAATAGTACACCAAAAAGCAGCGATGGGGATATCGCAGCGTAAATGTTACTGCACTACAAAACCATTGACAAAATAAGAAAACCCCTGCAAAAGGAAATTACTTACCTAGTATAGGGACGCAAGTGCCTTATTCTTTCATTACTAGAATAATAATCTGTCATACGTACATTAAATTCAAAGCATAAATACTGAGGAATTAATCAAATTTCACTCCAGACATATCTTTAAAGGGACCGGCGAGGATTTATCCCGACATTTTAATAGCTTCGTCACGGAAATAATGGAAGGAATGAATATTAATATCGAGCACTCCAAAGGCAGTTCATCTTTGCATGGCAAAGAGATTTACTGCCTTCAAACAGGTACTTTATGTTATAATGTCAATAAGTACAGAACGCATAGAAGATGTGCTAAAAAATATCATTGTTGTAGTCCCTATGTAATATGGATATTTTTCTTTCTTGCCTATAAAAATATTTATTAGAACGAACGTATGCTATGTGGTTTTACAGCGTCCCTATGCGTAGCCATAAAAACAAGATGTGTACTTAGGCGATTATACGCGTTTTTCTCTTATATTATAAACAAAAATGTATGCTAAAAATAACTCATTACTGTCTTGTTTAAGCTATAGGTTCAAACGTCTACGCACTAGCAACGATTTTATATACACATATTTTTAAATATCAGAATTACCATTAAACAGTGTCAAAACAAAAT
Organism: Automeris io; assembly: GCA_036320925.1. Classification (NCBI taxonomy): domain Eukaryota; kingdom Metazoa; phylum Arthropoda; class Insecta; order Lepidoptera; family Saturniidae; genus Automeris; species Automeris io. The sequence continues at coordinate 4,391,954 of JAUDJH010000021.1, read as the reverse complement.
ATTCTACTACACCTTTTAAAGAATTACTCTCAGATTTAGTCGGATTTTGTTAAGCCTTCATGCATAATAAACATGTGACCGGACAGTCGGCAATAAATAACGGTTTGGATAAATTTTAACATAGTGTAGCTTAAACCTGTATTATACCTTAATTATAAAACAAATGAGGCCGTATGATTCAGATACAAAACTATTTATACTCATACATATAGTATACTTAGGTACAATATAAATTTAAGGAAAGCTTAAATTTATGTCATAGATACTATTCTTACTTAAGGTTAATATTATCTGTTGTAAAGCTAATTATTTTAAAGTCACAATAGATAATTGTGATACTACATATATACTTTCTGTAGCTACGAATGTGTTTAAAATAATCTAAATATATATGACTCAAAGGTGACTGACTGACTAGTCTATGACTAGTGATCTATCAACGCACAGCCCAAACCACTGTGCGGATCGGGCTGAAATTTGGCATGCAGGTAGATGTTATGACGTAAGCATCCGCTAAGAAAGGATTTTGATCAATTCCAACCCCAAGGGGATAAAATAGGGGATGAAATTTTGACAATTTTAAGCCGATCGGGCTGAGACTTGACATGCATAAGCCTACTGTGACGTAGGGATCCCCTAGGAAATAATTTGATAAATTCCACCCCTAATGGGATAAAATAGGGGATGAAAGATTGTATAGATCTTCTTAAATTTTCAAGAATTGCTGTCTACAGTTTATCCAGACATAATTCATATACATGACAAGCATATTTAATGGTTATGTGCGCGTGTCATATTTACTCCAAAAAACGATCAAGCAGCAGCTATCAACGATATATGCCTTATGTCGTTTGATTGCGAAGAAAAGGCCTATACTTCGATTGATACTGTGGTTAATACAGATGACGCTACTAATTACCCTGTAGAATTTTTAAATTCCTTGAAGCTGCCAGGTTTGCCTTATCATAAGCTTATTCTGCGTGTGGGCAATCCAATTATTGTTGCGAAATTTAAAACCACCAAAACTTACATACCTACCTAATACCTAATGAATAATAATTCTTCTTAACGCGAGCAAAGCTGCGGGCAAAAGCTAGTATTACATAATAATATTACCAAATTCGGTTATATTCAGTGAAGATAGCCACTAATGTATCTCTACTTACCCCAAAAGTGATATATTATTATCATTTTTATTAGATTCGGTTCACAGATTCCTTTAAAATTAATATAGAACTACTATGACTAACTTTGAAGTCACTACATCCTAAACACAAAGAGAATTGTGTCTGTGAACTCATAAACGTAACTATGTACTTGTCGTTTGTTAACATTAATTTGTTATTAGCCCGAACTTCCGATATTGTAATATTTAGTACATTGTATGTATCTGACAAGCATTCTACGTTACCTCTAACAAAGTACAATATTTCTAAATATATATAATTAGGTGTTTGTTTCTATATAAACGAACGAAAAAGAATTGTATATCAACTTACAATTAAACCAGAGAAAGAAAAATCTTTTACAGGCTTATTTTTTTTCAATTGACAGAATTCTTGCACTGTACTGGTTGTTATATAATTCGTTGAAAAAGTTGATCTTAAATTAAGACAATAATTATTTTAGTAATTTAATATTAAAACTTTGTTCAGTAATATATTTGATAGATACCTATATGCTCATATATCAATGGATACCAGTATTAAACTACGCATCAAAACAGATACGTCGTCAACCACGGACCGAACTTCGTGCTTTGCCGTTAGTTAAACTTTGTCGATCAGAACTTTGTCAATCGCCCGGCCTCTCTGATATACCTCAGCTAATTCAAATGAAACTAATTCACATATTTTGTCAATCTCACAAATTAATAACCTAGATACTATGAATAACACTTTTGTTATAAGTACTTACAATAAAAATAAATATTGTCGTTAAGGCTTAAGAACTAAACAATATTCATACTTTACAATTTAAAGCCGAAATTATTTTACTGTATTATACTATAACTTCGTTAAATATCTATAAAATAAATGTCCATGACTGTTTAATTCTGGAACTAAGATGATTAATACTCTGCATGCAGCATTAACCGCGCAGGACAGGTGCTATGAATTGAATGAATACTTCCATATATATATATATACTTCCCATATATATTCCATATACATATATACTTCCCATGCTTCTCATGAATGACAGTTGTCACACAAAAGGGTTGCCGTGTTGAGCTCTATATTTTTTTATTATGGCGTGGTGTTCTGATAAATTGTGTAAATATTATCACAGAAAAATCAGAGGCAATGTAAAAATTTCCTTTCACAGGTAAACAGTGAAATATCTATAAATTTTGACTCGGGAATTTTATGATCGACATATGAGCGAATGCCATCTTGTCATATTAGTTCTGGAATTACATAATAATTCAGTTACAAAAACGTACGTACATACGTTATCTTAATCTAACCATTTAACTTAAAATTAAATATATTCCGTATCCAATCACACCTTTGCATATACAATATACTTACATTACATTATAAATCATCCTTAAACCGTAAACTCAAACATTGTTTGGTAAAATAAATATTGAAAATTGTAATCACTTTAATTCCGAAGCCGAGATCCTATAGTACAAATGCTTTAGAATTCCTTTATTACTTAAAGGTACTTATGTGACACCTGTGCCAAGAACCGAGTGTGTTTTATGGTGAAATAAAAAAACGACTTTCAGAAACAATACAAAACATTTACGATCCAACCTTTTGTATCAGAAATAGTATATATCCGTCACTATTTATGACATGAATCAATAAACAGCTTAACCCAGCGCTTTTGCACAAGTTCCTTTAGTCCGATCGCAGTGTGGTCTGTGAAAATGGTTTGTTTATGATTAATTTAGTGAACATCCTTGTCCGAACATGATAAATATGTAAGGATGATGCTTCGAACAATATACTTATAAAAGTACTCTGTTTTAAAGTGTCTTAATTTATTCATTCCCGTTGGGTATTTGAATAGTATCGCTGTTAATATGATTTACATAAAGTTTCCGATTAGATACTACGATTGTTCAATTTAAAAATAGATTCAAATAATACAATTCTGAGACTTAATTACTAGCGTGCAACGGTTTCATTAAAAGTTTTCGTGTAAGAGTTACATATCTAAAGCGTAAAATATTTTACACATAGTAAAAACAGGCAGGGTATCTTCAAAATCAAACCTTTGTATAAGTTACTATTACCTATTCTGTGAATACAATATTCTTATGAAAATTATGAATAGTCACCCTAGCAAAATCAGTGTCATGACATCCGTAACATAAAACGGGCAGTGAAATTACGAAATATTTTGAGCATAAACAAGGATTTTAGAAGATAATACTTTTCTGTAATTATTACTGAAAAGAACGTCTTTATCCGTTGGCTCATTATCCTGAACAAAGAACGATTTCATTCAAAAATTTTATTCAACTCTTGTTGTTGAAGTATTTATATAAAATATAATAAAATAAAAGTAAAAAATAAACTATTGTAAAATATAAATCCTTTACCAGCTCAACTAACGTAGCTTTAGAAAAGTCAAGAAACTTAATTTACCTTATAGCTTTGCAGTGGGTGGTCCGTAATAACTAACGCTGTTGGAGACGATAAATTCCACAAAGAAATAACGTTTATAACCAATACGAAACACATTAATATAGATTTTTTGAGGTCGGTTGTAGATTTTATTTAGTTTGAAACATTTTTATATCATGGGCATTGTAATCGATTTGTTGAGAAGAAGAAACGAAAATGTAAAAGTATGAGAAAGGTTTTATTTTTACCCATATTATATTAATTTTTGGAATACAGTAACGATTATACTCTTATTCTAAATAAATTCTCTGCTAGGAGCTCAGTCATAAGTTTTCATATTATTTTTATTTGAAATTTAAGCGCGAATACGTGATTGAAAACCGCATTGTCAATAGATATTATACAAGGTGTCCCAAAAGAAAGTTCACATTTAAATCTTTTTTTAAAAGAAAAGTCTTAGCTTTATTGAAAAAATGTTTATTTTATATTGAAGTACACTGTTTGGGAATTTATTTTTTAAAAATAACATAGTCCAAATGTAAACCGTTGCGCTCTCGGCATTCATTTAGTCGGGCACTAAAATTGCCTATGACAGCTCGGCAGGTAGTCTCCGTGATGGCTGCCATTTAATGACGGATATTTTCTTTTAATTGTACCAGGGAAGTCGGTTTATTAGCGTAAACTTTTGATTTGACATAACCCCACAGGAAAAAATCCATAGGCGTTAAATCGGGACTCCGTGGAGGCCAATTTATGTCACCTCGCCTGGAGATTAATTTGTTCGGAAAAATTTCTCGAACTCGAGGCAGAGATCTGTTGGACGTTTGTGAAGTTGCTCCATCCTGCTGGAACCATGTTCTTTGGTTGTAACCAGGAAAGTTTTGCAGTTGGGGTACGAAAAACTCGTCTAACATCTCCACATAACGCTCTGAATTCACTGTGAGTGTGCGTCCCCTTCCATCTTCAAAAAAGTAAGGGCCGATAATTCCTCGCGCCGACATCGCTGCCCATACGGTGACTTTGGGTGAATGTAGCGGTTTCTGATGTTTTTGTTTTGGGTTGGTTGCACTCCAGTAACGACAATTTTGCTTGTTTACATGCCCATTCAGGTGAAAATGGGCTTCATCGGAAAACAAGATGTTGGTGAACGTTGGAAAGCGCTCAATCATCTGATTTACAAGGGCAAGCCTCTGATCAGCATCTTGAGGCTTCAGTTCTTGCACTAACTGAATTTTGTACGGGTGCAGCTTTAAATCTTTGTGTAAAATGCGGCATAATGAAGATCTGTGCACATTTAAAGCAACAGCACGCTTCCGAATCGAGAGGTTTGGATCATCTCGAATAGACTGAGTAACACTGTCCACGTTTTCGGCTGTTCTTGATGTTCTTGGCCGCCCAGATTTTGGTTTCTCCAGAGTTGACCCAGTCTCTTCAAACTTCTCAACCCATTTTGCAATGAGTCGAGTGCTAGGCGCATCATTTAAGTGACGAATATGTCGAATACTGCAGAATTTTCTATGCGCTACAGTCGCCGAATTACTGTTTTTGTAAAACTTACGTACGCACAACGCACGGTCCGCACCAGAGAAACGCTCCATAGCGACTAAATTCCCAAGAGCCAGACTACCGACTGACATACCCCCCGCGCCCCTCAGAATAGTTGCTTTCGCGTAATAAGATAAGCAAATGTGAACTTAATTTTGAGACACCTTGTATAAAAAAAGGTATAGTACACATAATCATATTACTTTACGTAAATACTATTATGGATTTCATAACTTTTTTATCATAATCCAATAATATTTAATGAATAATTATATTATTGTAAAAAATGACTAATTTCTTATATTATCATTATCAAGATACTTTTCTTATTTATTGACTAAAAAGTAGACGGATCCCGTTGATTTTTATGTATATTGAGATTAATTAATAAAATTGAATTTTCGGAAGAGATATTTTTTATTCCAGGTTGACTTTAATTTTTTTTAATCTATCCAATATCATGTGATGGAAGGAACTCGGTTGCTGGAAGTAACTCCTCAATTTAATTACACAGCAGATGTAAGGATTAAAGAACATCTTAGTGCATATCGAAACGGAAATTATAAATACGATACCGTATATACGTTTTTATGATTGACCTATAAACGATTGAACTGTATCTCACCTGATAGAAGGTGATAATGAAAAGAGAAGAGGAAATTATAGCTATTTGATGTGAATTATTTAATTAAAATGTTTAAGTAAACCATCATGAAAGTAAGCTTACTTTTAAGACGTCATATTACAAAATATATAAGTATGATTAAACTAGAACATTATAAGAGATCATACTATGGTTACTAATCTATCTGTAATCAACAATATATTTTTATAAAGAAAGTTCAATCGATCGGTAATTTTTTTCCGGTCTCTTTGCCACAAACACTTCCCAGTGATGGTATCATCCATTGTTTACAAATAAAGTATTAAAATACCTGATATGTTAAAGCAATACATATTATGTAGATTACTAACTATTGTATGTAAACAAATGTCTATTATCCTAATGACCTGGATACATTTTAAAGTACTATTTTTCATTACAATTTTTGTAGCAGTAAAGTTTCTTTAATCCCTTTGCACTAAACGTTTTCAAATCATTTGTAAAACCCAACACGCGCGCACCTCAAAGTAATTTTTCTGCTTTTCCTCCACAGTATGGAAAAGAATATTAATCGTGAAGTGTCTTTGAGTAAAATACTATTACAGATTGAAAAACACTTTGATTTTAAAAATGAAATAAAATGGGGGAGTTTTGTAATATTAACGTTGTATCACGTCATTGGTATTTATTGGTGTTACTATTTCGCTTTGCCAGCAAAATGGCAGACCCTGGTATTTGGTAAGCAATGCTTTCATAAAATTTGTTAAGTATTAATAGAATAACGCTGTCACGCTGCCCTTTTAAGGTTTTTTTTTTTTAAGGTAAGCAATGATATAGAAATATGCACTATGCACTTTTAGTAATTTCTGGTTATGTAATCGATCGCTGTCAGTCCGAGTAATTTTTGTAAAATTAAATGTGTTCCTCGCGAGTCTCCTCAAAATAAATTCATCCAACTCTATTTGAAAATTAAAACTTAGAATTTTAATTTGTAAAATACATTATCAAAACGACATAAAACTTGATAACATAATTAACAGTGAAAAAATACATACGAAAGCTGATAAACGAAATACTAAATTATTTCCCTATTAACAGTAATATGCGTTCGTAGATACTTATATAAACATAAACTCAGTTCCTCAGTACCGTATATACTAGGGATGTAACGGAGGCAGTTTTATCGGAACCGAAGTCGGAGTCGGAGTTTTTAAATTTGATTTATCGGAGTCGGATTCGGAGTAGGAATCGGAGTCGGAGGCAATGTCAGTCACAAGTGACGGCAGAATAAAATAGTTTTATTAAGGGACAAATAAAAACATTATTCAGTGAACCTTTTTAATTAGAAAGTGATAAATTTACAAATACACAGACAATAATAATTGCTGTTTCTTATTAACATTTTCATAGTACTGTGAGAAAGCGATTACCTGAGCTACTGGTCGCGTAGTCCACGACATTTAAGCGCAAAGTGGATAAAACCACTATTGTATGTCTGCTCACATAGCGTGATAGCGTGAAGATATGTTATTTATTATATCTTAAATTTGATCCCATTTTAATATGGTGCAGGATTGATACATGTCTTCGAAAGTATAAGCCAGAACTTTTGAATTGACAACAGCATAATCCATTTCCCTCTACATCTCCCTCGTGTGTAGACAGATGTTGAGGATCGAGACTGTTTCCAAGCGTATATCAGGTTTTTTTTTTGATAGCTGGGAGATATTGTTGACGGACCTCAGGGAGCTTTTTGGTTGTCGGACTTGCACCGACTAAACCCTCGGGGTCACGCAGCGCTCTCGCCTGGATAAGTTGGGCGGCACGCTCCCTCAAGCGCATCGCCGGCGTATATCAAGTTGGGTCAATACAACCCAACACAACACAACACAACACAACCTAACTTGGGCAAATAAAAGCTGTTGTTCACAAAATGTTGGATATATCAGAAACCGTTATCCACCAGTGAACATTGCCCAGTGAACAAATTAAATCAAATTTGCTGCAGGGTTGTTTTTGTGTTAATTTCTATTTTACTTAATTTAATGTAAATCTAAAATAAAAAAAAAACCTTTTAGTGATAAATTTAAATGTACATTTAGTTTTAAATTTGATAATTTAATCATATTTTTTTAATCTAAATTTTAATAAATGTCTTCTACTAATTTAGTAGCACTGATTGTTTGATTAATTGATATTATATTTCAACAACATATAAAGTAAAATCAAATGAATTGACTACAAAAGTGGTGGTGACCTCCGATGAATACCTCCGATTAAAAAGTTTCGGAACCGAAGTCGGAACCGAAGGTGTAATAACGATCGGAAGTTCCGACTTATCGCAGTCGGAGTCGAAGCTCCGTAACATCCCTGGTATATACCTATATCTATTTATCTATCATCACACTGAATCCCTATTGGTGTAAGCACAGAGAATGGAACGGTACTTCTCTCCATTCTTGCATATCCCTTTCGCTTCCTTAATATTCATTAATCCTTTCATGTACTTTCGCTAATTCCACGTGCTTTTGACATTACCGTCTATTAGAACTCTTTTTATTTGGTCTGCCTAAGTAAGTATATTATATACCGAACTCTCAAAGAAAATCTTAGCTATTGTTTTGAAATATAATTATAATAATAAATAAATAATAAGCAGTGTAAAATACATATTTTTTTGTTATATATTTATATAATTATATTAATAAATATAATTACGAAATTAACAACATAATCCTACAAGGAGTGTAGTTGAGTCAACAACAGCGAAAATAATGCTTTTAAGTATTAGTCCGTAAAGGACTATCGCATCTTCAACTTATATATAGATAAAAAAATATATATTCACATAAAAAATATTTATTTTGTTCATAGCTGCAATAATGTACGTAGCTTCAGGATTTGGAATAACCGGAGGAGCCCATAGATTGTGGACGCATAGGTCATACAAAGCTAAACTGCCTCTTCAATTGTTCCTTTTATTATGCTTCGCTAGTGGAGGACAGGTAAAAATATAATGAAATGAAAACTATATCAATCGTTAAAATAATTTAAAATATACAAGTAAAGTGATAGATGTCTACATCAAATATGAGGTATTCTGTTACAGAACTTAAGCCGTCAATAATATTTAGAAGAATAACAGGCTGAAACGGCAGTAGAATCGATCGAAAGAATCGATTACTGTTGCGATATCTCACAATATCGCTGAAATCTAAGACTACGCTAAAGAACACTGAAATGGCACTAAAAACTTAAGAAGTATCCAAAAAGCTTATTTACCTAAGTGCATCTTGAGTGCCTTCCCGAGTTTGCATGGCGCTATATTTTATATCAAAATCTTGCAAACAAACTAACAGGCTACCTGATAGAAAGTGGCCATTGTAGCCTACACACGACTGCAAGACAATAATATCGCTATCATACTGGTTACCTAGAAGAACAAAAAGAAATAAAACGTATAGCCTAAGTGACATTCAAGTTGTAATATGTTTTTACTGGAATATTGTTAAATAATTTAACCGACAGTGTAATCACAGTATAATTTTATATAGAATTATAATATTGTATATATGTTAAAATACTTTAGATTTGGCAACGGTATTTTTTTTTTACACTGGCTCGACATAGTGACTACAGAGTACCTGATGGTAAGTACAGTGTAGTCCAAAAACGAAAGCGACTATCAAAGGATGAAAATCCATTGATAGTCTACATCGTCATGTCGGCCCACATATACCACGACTGAAGGTCTCTAGGTATATGAGCTACTGGATACACACAAGCTGATCCCGAAACGCGCCAAGCCGAAACTGGTCACTATGACGGGCTTTACACCCATGTACTGTGGTCGCGATCCAGACGGACACCGACGCCCTACCACCTCGCTGCTGCTCGTTTAGCACCACCCAGGAGTCACGTGTAGGGAAACTAGGGTAAAGCCTACGGACGCGAGCAACTTCGACTCCCAAAAAACCTCCTTACTTTCCCCTTACTTTCCTTAGTTTAAAAAAGCGAAGTTAATTTATTTTCATTTTAATTTATACATTTGTAGAATTCAATTAAGGAATGGGTAAGAGATCACAGAGTCCATCACAAGTATAGCGATACAGATGCCGATCCACACAACGCAAACCGTGGACTGTTTTTCTCTCACATCGGTTGGCTGATGATGAAGAAGAACGACCAAGTTAAGCAATGTGGTAAACAAATAGACATGAGTGACATTTTAAATGATCCACTGCTTAATTGGTATGATAGGTAACTGTAATATTTACTTTTCTTTTTTACATTGTGTTTTTATATTCCCGCGGAATTGGGCTTGCTGAGCACAAACCCTGGAGGAAATCCCTCCTAACACTATTCTGTCAGCTGTCAGCCTGTTCAGTCAGACTTCAAAGTTTGGCAGAATGGCGCGGATTACGCGCTGACGCATACACCGCACCTTATCAAGCTATACGCGCCACAATCTAAGGGCTAATCGGCATTCTTCTACTTTCCACAACAAGCCACGCAAAGTATAATATTCACCTACATAGAAAGAAAAGGAAAAGAATTTATTTGGTACATATCATAACACAGAAGGATAGATTAATTAATATAGAAAACAAAAACAAATACCTGTGATGATGCGTCCAAGAGAAATTAGCACAGCAAATGCTAGGTAACCAACTAAGCCGCCCAATGCTGATTTTCAGCTGACACCCATTTGTTGTATCAACGCGCAGAAAATAGCGAGGAAGGGAATAATGGAGTACAGAAACATATAGATATTATATTAAAGTGTCCTGGATAATAATATGTACTTACTCGTGCATACAAGTAAACAAAGATACGCCTATATACATATAAGTGTAAACCTGTTGCGAATTTAAAATTATTGTGACTAGGCTAATTCTTCAATACTACAAAACTATAGAATGATAACAGGGCGTCGTATTTTAAAATTATATTTTCTAAATTATTTATCATTATGATAGATAACCTTGATTATAATATGTTAGGAATTTCCAAAGATATATCTTGAACTCGATATGTCACGGTATATATGTTTATATATATATATATATATATATATACATTATAAGCGAAAGGAGAATGTAAATTAGCAAAATGATTTCTGGAAATAAATTACTCGTTGCATGAATTTTAATTTATTTTGTTTCATTTTTTTACACAGACACTTCAATCTATTGAAATTGATATTCTGCTACTTTCTTCCAACAATGATTGGAATATGGTTTTGGAGCGAGGAATGGAAATGTGCAGTAGCTTGGCAATGTTTCATTAGATTCTTGGGAATGTTTCACAGCGAATTAACGGTCAACAGCCTAGCTCACGCCTACGGATATAAACCTTACAATAAGTACGTTAATTTATCGTAGTAAATCTTGAATCTTGCCAGTGCCTTGGTAACAAATAAAATAAGTCTAATATTATAACTACCAATAATAATCCATTCATAATTTTTATTTGTTTAACGCGACTGATTACGCTTCATATTCTCATGTATAGGTATATATCGAGGAGTGAAAGGCTATTTGCTTTAAGTCACATTTTTTGGGGATCTAGTAATGTATATTTATTTTCGGAATCGGTAAAGAACGCTGATTCCGAAAATGTGTATTACAAAATATAGCCAAAAATGTGACTTAAAGCAAATAGCCTTTCACCCCTCGATATCATAATATAATAAGAATACCTGTTTGTAGGTCAAGTAAAGGAATATGGCATTTTCTAATAATAAATATTTATTTTTATCGAATTACAATATTATAATTATTTATTCATTATTATTGTTGCAGGAATATAATCCCAGCTGAAAATCGTTTCGTTGCAACTTGCACTCTTGGAGAAGGCTGGCACAACTACCACCACGCTTTCCCATTTGATTACAAAGCTGCAGAACATTTCGACTTCTTTAATTTCGGAACTGCGTTTATTAGATTTTTTGAAAAAATTGGATGGGCTTATGATTTAAAAGAAGCAACACCAGAAATGGTTAATTCAGTAGCCGCCAGATTGGGAGACGGAACACCGGTTCATTTTGCTGTTCCAGTGACTAAGGAAAACGTAAGAGCCACAGGCTGATTAGTGACTTATGTATAAAACCTTAAATATAATTTTCAAAAACTATTGTGTACAGCATACCACAGTATCATAAAAATGTAACGTATTATTTATTATAAGAATAAAAAATTATATCTAAATCATATCAATTTGCTTTTATGTATGCACATAAGACTCAGAGATACAAAGAATTTTAAGACTGAAAACATAGAACATAGGTTTGAGATCTATAATGCTTAGTTCAGGCTGTGATCCAACACGCTCTTGCTTCATGCTGGAACTGGCATATCTAACCATGTAGGGAACCTCACATTTTATTTTCACTATAATTCAATTACTCTCCGTACTCCCAGATAGTACTTTCAATAAAATAATATATCTTTTCCGGGCCCACTTTACTTCGTTCTTTTCAATATTCCTTCTACTTTCAAGTAATATATTTTTTACTTCTTCTTTGACCGATGTCATTGACTTAACTGGTTCATCGATATTAACTACTTCAGACATATCTTGTTTCTGTTGCACGTTCACATTTGTTCCTATATCTTTCAGCTGCTATGTATGTAATATTTTGCTGTGGCTAACATCTCAGCAATTATGATGGTTTTTATTAATATCATTTATAGTAAAGCCTTTAGCTTCGCGGTTAAATATTTATTAATTCTTTTATTGTTGAGTTCAAGCCATCTTATCTGTATTTTAGTCGAAATCTTATAACTCTCCAATAAGACATTTACAAAGTTAGGGTTAGATATGTTGAAGAGGTCGACGTCGGTAGGTTAATAAGGTTTTTATAAAAATAAGAAAAGTCATATATGACAATGTGTTTTTTAGAATGGTGTCATAAAATACGCAATATACACTATGTGCGATCTAAATATGGTTTTTAATTAATTCCTCTGCGCCTGCTTCAAAAGGTTATGGGCCCAGGCTACAAAAATGGCCTCTATAAAAATAGATGCGTTGAACGGTGATAATTACGATACATGGAAAATTCACATGAAGGCTATTTTGAAGAAAAATGACTTATGGGAATATGTATCAGGAATTTTACCAAAACCGGATCGCACTGATTCGAAGTATGCAGACTGGATTAGAATGGATGGTAAGGCCGAATCAGAAATTTTATTGGCTGTATCGGCAAGTGAACTGATTGCGTTAGATGGCTTGGAAACGTCAAAAGCGGTATGGGACAAGCTGCAATCTATGTACCAGTCGAGCGGGCCTGCGCGAAAAGCGTCATTATTAAAAAGGCTAGTTTTGACACGAATGCAGGAAGAAGATGACCTGCGTCAACACTTAGCGGATTTCTTCGATGTCGTAAAAAAGCTCAAAGAAATCGGTTTGGTTGTCATTGATGAATTATTAGCAATTTTGCTTATATATAGTTTACCTGATTCCTTTTCAATGTTTCGAACTGCAATCGAATCTCGCGACGATCTTCCGACAACAGATATATTAAAAGTAAAAATTTTAGAAGAATATGAACATCATAAATCGAAGATCAAAGAGGATCAGGGGGCTATGATTGCCAAACGAACGAATAATGCCAATTGGAAGAATTATTCCAAAGAGAATAGAAATGATAGAAATATCAATATTATATGTCATCGTTGTGGTAAACGTGGCCATATAGTAAGAGACTGCAAAGTCAAATATGTAAACAAAATCAGACAAAGAGTACAAAATCCGGAAACCAATATTGTTGCACAAGAAAATTTATCTATGCTTAACACTACCGAAGAGGTAAACTGGAGTGAGCAGAAAAATTCAATTTGGTGTATTGATAGTGGATGCACCGGACATATGTGCAATGAGAAGAACATGATTCAAAACTTTAAAGAAATTGATACACAGCTAAATTTAGCGAACAATGAATGTACTCAAATTACAGGAACAGGAAAGGTAACAATTTCAGTCGACACAGGAAATAAAAATCATGATATAAATATTGAAAAAGTATTTTATGTATCGGATCTACGAACAAACTTATTGTCAGTTGCTAAAATCACTGATCATGGTTTTGAAGTACATTTCAGAAAAAATGATGCTATTGTACTAGATAAAATGAATAAAGTTCAGATGCGTGCTGACCGAAAAGGTAATTTGTATCACGTTCGTATGAGTCATTCTGCTAATAATGTAGAATTAACGAAGAAGCCCATTGACGTATGGCATGAGCGACTAGGACATCTCAATGAACGCGATTTGAAGATGATGGCAAGGAATGGTCTTGTTCATGGACTAAATTTTAAAGAAAACGAAAAATTGTCACAATGTGAGACTTGCATTAGTGAGAAGATTACTTGTATGCCATTCCCTAAAAGTAGTGCAAAGCGCACAAGTGAATTGTTAGAGATTGTACACAGCGACGTCTGCGGTCCAATGAACCACCAATCTTTTTCAAAGAAAAGATATTTTGTCACTTTCATAGATGACAAGTCGCGCTGGTGTGAAATTTATTTTATTAAAAATAAAAATGAAGTATTTGACGTATTTCAACAATATAAAGCTTATGCTGAAAAATTCACGGGAAATAAAATAAAGACTCTTCAGTCTGACAATGGTGGAGAATATGTGAATCATAAATTTGATGAATTCCTGCGAAATGAAGGGATTAGAAGGAGGCTGACCACGCCCTATACACCGCAACAGAATGGTGTAGCCGAACGGAAAAATAGAACATTAATCGAGATGACAAGATGTATGATGCGTCAAGCTGGTAGTCCTCCGGAATTTTGGGCTGAAGCAATGAATACTGCAAATTATATTAGAAATCGTTGTCCAACGGCAGCATTGAAAGGAGAAATTCCGTTTACTGTATGGACCCAAAAGAAACCTACAGTCATTTATATGCGCCTATTCGGAGCGAAAGTTTATTATAAACAAAAAGGTTCTAAGAAAGGAAAATTAGAATCAGGAGCTAAACAAGGAATCTTTATGGGATATGACAGTCAATCGAAAGCTTACAGAGTTCATAATCCCAAATTTAAGACAACGATTATTACACGTGACGTAAAATTTTTACATGAAACTGCATTTAGACATGAGTATAAAGATATCCTTGATGATGAAAATGTTGATGATGGAGACATATTACTTGATTCAAATGATTCTGTAGTTAATAAACACGTAGAAATCAATGATGATAATAAAAAGGATTACACGTCAGATAATAATATAAATGCACCAATATCTTGGAATATACCACTGGAACCCCCAAAAAGAGGTAAAGGAAGACCAAGATTAATAAGATCAGGCTTACCAGGTAGACCACGTAAAGAGTACATATCTGCTAAAGTAGAGTCAGAAAGTGCTGATGATTCAGAAAATGATGAGTCACATGAAAGAATAACTGCAAGTATTGCTGTTTGTGAACCGTTAACATGGCATGAAGCTGAAAATTCAGATGACTGTGATGCATGGAGAGGTGCTTTAGAAGATGAATATTTGGCACAAATAAAAAACGGAACATGGGAAATTGTTCCGAGACCAAATAATGATCGTAAAGTGATCGGGAGCAGATTTGTTTTTAGAACTAAAAGCACAGGAAAGAAAGTACGTCTTGTTGCAAAAGGTTGCGCACAGCGACCAGGAGAAGATTTCCATGAAACGTCGTCACCAGTAGTAAGATATTCATCGATAAGACTGCTTGCTGCAATATCAGCAGAACTTGGACTAACTATCCATCAAATGGATGTGGTGACAGCATATTTAAACGGTTCACTAGATGAGGAAGTATATATGAAAATACCAGAGCAACTAAGCGATGTTTTAGATAGAATACTCGCAAAGAAGAAGATAGGCACTTGCAAAAAGGTTGTGCAAGACAGAAAAATATTAGATTCTGCTAAACGCTGGCATAATGGTATGAATGAATCTAATAATGTCGTATGTTTGTTGAAAAAATCTTTGTATGTTTTGCGTCAGTCAGGTTTGCAGTGGCATAAAGAACTAGTAAGAAAGTTGACGGATGCTGGTTTTAAGGCTTTGCCACAAGATCCGTGTATGTTTATGGCATATAAGGGGGAACAAATAATGCTGATAGCTATTTATGTTGATGATATTATCTTAGCTACAAATAATAATGTATGGTTATGTGAGGTGAAGAGAAAATTAGCCAATGCATTTGAAATGAAAGATTTAGGGAAAATTAATCATTGTTTAGGTATTGATTTTACTCAACATAAAAATAAAGTATACCTAAAGCAAAATCTATATTTAACGAAAATTCTTGATCGTTATAATATGAGTGATTGTAAGCCGTCAGCAACTCCTATTGATGTAAATGTTAAGTTAGAAAAGCCTGAAAGAGTGGACGTTGAAATGATGAAACAGTATCCTTTTCAAAATTTGATAGGTGCTTTAATGTTTTTGGCTGTTTGCACAAGACCAGACATTGCATACGCTGTTAATTATTTAAGCCAATTCAATACTAACTATAACTTAGAGCATTGGAAAGCGGCAAAACGTATTTTGAGATACTTGAAAGGCACATCACATTATGGCTTAGTGTATAAAAAAAACGGGATCACCACTCTATGGTTTTGTTGATGCTGACTGGGGCGCCAATGTAATTGATCGTAAGTCATATTCTGGTTTTGCATTTATACTAGCTGGTGCTCCTATAAGTTGGGAAGCACGGAAACAGCGAACAGTAGCGTTATCTAGTACCGAAGCCGAATATTTAGCACTTTCAGAAGGTACTAAAGAAGCGATCTATTTGAAAGATTTTTTGAATAATTTAGGAATCAAATGTGATTGTGTGACTATGTTTAATGATAATCAGGGAGCAATCAAACTTGCTCAAAGTAGGAATTATCGCTCTAGAACCAAGCACATAGATGTGCGACATCATTTTATACGAGACGTGTATGAACAAGGCATGATAGATTTGAAATACTTATGCACAGAAAAAATTGCCTGCGGATGTTTTAACTAAGGGTTTGAACAGTACAAAACATTATCAGTTTGCTTGTGACCTAGGAATGAAAGATGTGTGTAAGTATGAATACAGTTGTACCTACGACTTCGAGGGGGGGTGTTGAAGAGGTCGACGTCGGTAGGTTAATAAGGTTTTTATAAAAATAAGAAAAGTCATATATGACAATGTGTTTTTTTAGAATGGTGTCATAAAATACGCAATATACAATATGTGCGATCTAAATATGGTTTTTAATTAATTCCTCTGCGCCTGCTTCAAAAAGATATAACAAGTAACGGCATACCTTATAATTTATGTGACTGATTGTCCAATAAAATAATACTGTATTTTTATAATGTACCTTTTGTAGTAATCTACCTAACAGAGGTAATCGTATTGCAATTTACTATGATTTCTGCAATAATGAAAAGCCTTTCATAATCACGTTCACCGTTTTTTAAACTATGCAATATTATGTCAATATGATTATCAATATCGTAATGATGAAAGATAAATGACGATGTCAATATTTGTCAATTTTCTAAAATAATCTATAGAGATCGCAGATTTTCGAAAATATTTTATTGTTCAATATACTTATTTTCTTCAGTTTTTGGTTTCAAATTTTTTACATAAAATGCCTCTCATAGATATAACAAACCCGGATATTATAAAATTCCTTGTAGAAAACTATGATAAAACAACTCGTCTGCGAATGAAATGGAACCGTCTACATTCTGATAAATTACAACAGGCCGCAACATTACACAGAGAAGAGAAAGGTTACTATGAGACTGACGTGCTTAAGCAAACTATGGTGGAAGGTATGCCAACTATAACAAGAGATAATATTGTGGCTGGTTATCATAGAAGAAAAAAACCTATCCGTGATGGAGCTTATATACCTGGCCTGGCGGACATTAAAAATAATCATTCCATCGTCAAAGTTGGACTCGGTGACCCTAAAGAAGATCCTAGATTAGAACGACCTAATACAGACCTTAGTATTGACCCTAAAATGAGACCCGTCGACAAGAAACAGCATAGTATTATTTACAAATCCATTCCTGTATTTGGGAGACAAGTGTATTTGAAAAGTAGGTCTAAAATAATTCCCGAGAAAAGGTATTACTTTAAAGAAACCAGTGGTTGGGATTATGGTTGGAGATTGAGCGACAGTTATTTCAATAAAAATGCACCGAAATGTGGCCGAGTGTGGCGGCTGACCCGCGATGTTAAAAGCCGTACCGGACCCCATCCAGACCCTCATCATTACAAAGAGCCTGAAATAGCAGGTCCAAGTAAATGTTCCTAACAACCTGTTACTTTCTAATTCCAGTTATAATATTTTTTTACAAATATTATTATGCGTTGCTTCAGAAATATTTTATAAAATTTATTTGTATGTTTTTTATTTTTTTAAATATTTGATTTTATTAAAAATACTCCATAACACATTCCTTATTAGTACATTTACTTTGAAGAGTAATGTAGGCAAGGGTCCTAATGATACATTTTATTTAGATAAACTACTAGCAATGCCATTGGCTCACCATTGAAAGACTTACTCTAGGACACATCCATATTTGTATAGATGATGTTGGAGACAGTTTTGAGGCAATAAAACGTATTTCAGCATAACCGAAACCTAACTTATCAAGCGTTTTTATTAATTCCATTTACTAAATCTCAGAGTTAACATGAATAAAGTTTGAATATTTAATCTATTGTTGTTTGTTAGTACCTTACCCAACAATATGACTGGATTTATACGTTGTTTCTAGTTTTTAACTGTCCTCTGCTTGATAGCTTTTTTTAACCAGGAGAAAAATCCGTTGTGGACCATCAGGTGCGGCGAGGGCCACCCCCCAGTGTGTCAATCTCTGGCCGACTAAAAAACTCCTGAGTACTCCCCCATCCGCACGGACGCCGGCCGTGGGCGCTTCGCGCTCGCAATCTGCCACGACCGACGCCCGCTGGACCTTATTAGGCCTCCTCAGAACACGGAACGGGCTGGAGAAATCCCGTCCCTGTCATCCTCAGAAATGGGCGGAATGCGGGAGTACGCCCACAACGCCGCTCTCGTTTACGGGCAGTGGACTCCCTTAAGTACCACTGACCGCATCAATGTTACAGCGGAGGGGTGTCTGCCTGATAGTACGTAAAGTACGTCCAATCCAAGAAAGGTGGTGACATACAAAATTCGAAAAACTATTGACAGTCGATTTCTTCTTGCACTTATTACGGTGTAAAGCCTCTATGTACGAGTATACAGATAGGTACATGCACTCATTATTTCCTAAGGACAGTTACCATGTTGTGCTTAGTAGGTACTAATTAGCACTTAAACTCTGAGTTTGGGATTCCTTCCAACAAAAACTTTACAATCATAATCCTGTGCAATTAGCACCATACAATATTCATATAGTTTTCGTTCAGGTTTATAGCTTAGCGCAGGATTCATATACTCTTTCAATGTAAGTGAAGCATATCTTCCAACGAAAGCAAGCGAATTTTGCTGAAACTATATCAATAACTATTACTGTAATACACACAACGTTTCTTAAATATATATAAACACATCAATAAAATCTAAAAGCAACAAATTTTAGACGCCCACAAAAAAATGTGATTGAAAAGATGTAGTTGTTTACAATATCTTATTTTGCTAGTAATTCAAATTTGTTAAATAAAAAACAACGGTATGTCAGCTTACTTTAATTCTAGGCACAGCACGTCCCACCAAACATTGTCTAATGGCCACAGCGGGTAGAAACTTTTATCATCTACCGACCCGAGGGCCGGAGTTGCGCATTTAAACTTTTATTTTATTCCGCAACAACGTTGCTAGTTCATAGGAGCTGTTATTCCAACCGCCTAACATTATCTACGCATGCTCAAATTAACATAAATTAAAGCTTGGAAAGAGGACGAAAGTGATTTTTTTAAACTTCAAAACAAATACAAAATTTTTACGAATTGGCCTACCACTCATAGTTTCTAGTAGATTTATATAAAATAAAGCCCAATCTATAAAGAAATATCCATTGATCTGGTAATGTATTCAATGATAAATAGTAGAGATGCCACGAATATTCGGCAACTATTCGGTATTCGGCCTATTCGGCCACTTTTTTTGCTATTCGGTATTCGGCCGAATAATACGTACTATTCGGCCGAATACCGAATACCAAATCATGTAAAAAAGACACGTTATATTACTCAAAGTTACATAACTTTTTTTTTTATTTCCAAATTACAACACTTTAGTAATGAAAATTGATCAGAGGCAAGTTGTGATGGATAAAAACAAGCTTTTCACCATTTTTTGGTAGCAAACGATTACGCTTTTCATCGTAAATGTTACCAGCCTTAGAAAATAACCTCTCACACACACACTCTCTCTCTCTCTCTCACGCAAACACACACACACTCTCTCTCACTCTCTCTCTCTCTCGCTCACACACATAATAATAAACTTATACCGTGAATATCCATATAAAAACACAAGACTCCCTTGAATAACCCGAACGGAAGTGCGAGTCTCGCCAGAGACAAGATATACTTAATCGGTGAGACTTATCACCCTGTGTATATGCATAAGTTTTGTGTCGAAATAAAGATTATTATTATTACTAAACACGCTACTTCCAGGAATATTCGGCGGCCGAATATTCGGCGCTTCGACAGACAGCGTTGCCGAATATTCGGTATTCGGTATTCGGCCAATTCACTATTCGTGGCATCACTAATAAATAGTTTCGCCAAAAATATGTAATTAATTTATTAAATCATTTTAAACTTATACTTAGTTTTTACCCTTAACCGGCGGACCTGGCCAGGCTACGCCCAAGTGCGATTCACACTCAAAACTGTTTGAATTGTAAACAAACTTACATCCCTTATTTTAGCCTCTTCGGGGTACAACATCATAAAATCCGCCCTAGTGTGTGCCTTTATCATAAAAATGTTATAAAAAATGTCAGAATACCAGTACTGCAGAATCGAGTGCTCTGTAGCACAAGCTGAGACATGGTCTTTATTGGTGGCGGCCTAGAGTTTTTTACGTATTGTTTTTTTTCTTTTTTTCAGGTTTCATGTATTTTATGGATATTTCAGTATATATTACGGAGTCATTTTTGTTTGGCTGCTGCTGATTAATTGTTTTCATTATCGTGATTAGTGCGGATATACATTCATTCTCATAAGCAAAGTAAAATGGATTTATTCCTGATATTCAATGAACCGTGGTATTCGACTTGACAAGTTAGACCTGTCCATCGTGATGTGATACAACAACTAGTGCCCAAAACGCGTCATGGGTTTTCTTTATTGCCACAACGCTTTGTATAACATGAGAGCCACAACACGAAATGTGATCTTTTTGCGATCACCACAACCCGGTTTGGCCTAATTTTTTACATAGTAGTAGTTGTTTTCGGTCGTTGAGTCTAACATATATTATACATTAATGAAATTGATATTCTTCTATTAGAAATATGTACCATATATTATACCTGCTAAGTAATATCATGGTATATATTATTTTATGTAGTTAATTTGTGACTGATATTAATAAATCATGATTAGTAACTAAGGACTTAAGTTATGAATGTATTAGACAATTTAATATACAAAGTTTTACTCATAAAATCGGTCTTGAGTATCATATTAGTTTATATTGACACAGTTTCCTCTGAATTCAACCTTAAGAAATTAATTTCGAATACTCGTGACTCCGCCGAGTGTAACGCTATGAGAGTGTAATTTAGAAACTTACCAAAACCGCGAATTAAGTCTACGTTCTTACGGCAAAATTCAGTTGTGAACTGAGTCATAAATCAAGTTTAAATCCTGTCGTCGTAGTAGCTTTAAAGTCGCATTATATAAAAGTTGGTAACGATATAAGTTCGCCCCTAAATCCATTTCAAGTAGCTTCCGGATGTGTTGAGATAAATCTAGTCTACATAGATATCTTTCTTTAAGTACCTAGATAAAAAAAACATAGAAGTGTCTTTAAAATTATTGATCTTATAAAGGGTTCCTTTTTTCCTATTGGTGTTATAGAACCCTAAAACAGTTGATTTATTATAGATATAGGAAATAAACCATATTTTATAGTAATAATAAAATTACACAGCCCTACAAGTTAAAGCTACAACAAAATAACTAAAAATGCTGAAGACCGGTTTTATTAAGATAAGCTTTTGTCCAGCTGTGAACTACACCGGGGTGGGGTATTGATAACATGATAAGAAGTACATTTTATAATAACTAGATTAATTTTTTTTTTAATCCGGGCAAAGCCCATTTTAGACCGTAAGGGGACGATGAGGGTAGCGCCCCTGTGTAGGAGTCGCACCGATTAAAACCCCCGAAGTGTTCCTTCTCCCGTCTGCCGGGGCCAAAGGCATAACTGTGCCAGCTTCCTCAGCACCCGGCGACGTCTGGCCTATTGATGGAAAGCCCCTGCACAGCATTTGCTCACCTTCATTTTCTTGGAGCGGTGCGCGGGAACGCATCGCGCACCGCTCTCGCCTTAAAGATGTTGGGCAACGCACTCTCTCAAGTGCGCCGCCCAGAGCTTAAAACTCTGTTTAAGCCCAAGCTACTGATAAATTCCTATAGTAAAAACAAATAGATTTAAAAGTGCGGTCAATTTATAGCATCTAAATTTACCGTTCTTCTGGTAAGATATTACTACGTTCCTCTAAGGAACCTGACCTCTTTTGCGATGACGCACTAATTTTTCTCCTACAAACGTAAGCGACGTCTTAAGACTTAGCGCCATTACAAAGTGCCAATTAACATGATTCTACAGAATTGGATCTTGTGTAATATTTTGGTCTTTCTTCAGTCAGAATAAATTCACAATCTGGATATACTAATCTCTTTGGTCTGGAGGATGTTGGGTGATGTTGCGCCGTGGCGTCTCAAAATGTATCAAGACGACGTCGCAAGACGTTATTCACGTGAACGTGTTAAAGAGTTCAAAAGTAATCATTACTTAATTGAATAAAACAAAGTTATTATTTAATACATTTTATTTTTACAATAATAAACACATTTTATAGAAATAATATTTACAATGTACCTCATCAACACCCATTTTCTAATATTATATTGGTACAAACCGCTGACATACCATAATCCGTTTCTTTATTTCTTTTACTTGTAATATGAGTATAGCACGCCTGTACTGTTTGACTTATTTTGACTTACTTATTTACTGTTTAATTTATAACGTTAAAAATCTAATTATCAGTCATAAATATGTCAAAAATCACGTAAGTTGTGTGAGGTAGTCATCATGTAACGTGTAATTTTGATAATAAAGTAGGAGAATTGGCCGTCAGATAAACATTCAAAAGGGAGAAAGTCATAGACTAATAAAAAAATACATAGAGCAGTACTCAAAATTACTAATGAAAAAATTAAAACAAACTGCGTGTATCGTCACCCTAACTTTAGATTTTTCATACTGTTTCGACTAATGACTATACCGAACCTGATAGAAATTCAGTATAGTCTAAGAACGGCAAAGAGCCAAGACATAAGTATCCAATGACAATTGCCGTCACACACACACACCATGACAAAACTTCCAGTACATGAACAAGTGCACACACACACAAACTGGTCCCAAACCGCGACAGACTTTATCGACGATTGTAATGTAGTTATAACTCAGTTGGACAATTGCCCTATCACCTATCAAATCCTATTGCATTCCATTTTCCTATTGTATTCTTCGTTTGTATTTATAGTTTTAGTTTTTATTAGTCAACGGATTTAACGTTTATATTTTACATCATGCAGTGTGTTTTCTCTTCGCCGATGGCTTTTCGAATACTTGTTTCATGCCGCCTCTAAAGTTAGCCAGCCTTGCCGCAGACCCTTCGTTGCTCCAGGCCGAATCGAACTCTGTGGTATCTTGATCGACCAGATGCGTGTACTTTGTACGGCCCGAGCGACCAAATTTCTTCACTTGCATCACCTACAAAGAGAAACAAAATCAAATGTATTTAATAAAAACGTTGCCCTAAACTATAACTTAAGGTTATGTCGACGGAGCAGCAGGATAAGGGCCAACCGCCAACATCATCCACATCACACCATCATTATATACCTGTACCGTTGGTACGTTTACATACATGAATTTCACATACACGAAACCCTAGCTAAGAACCATAAAAATAATTGTTGCGTATGGGGGATCGAAGCTACAAATAGTAGCTGAGAAGTCATTAATAAATTCCAACTTCAACAAAAGTTGACCAACAATATTCATAACTTATAAGCGATATAAGTTTTTCGAAGTACGCTACATTCCAACAAAATCGATACTAACAAAAAAAAAATTAAAGTTTACAAAATAAGTGCAGATTTCAATGAGGGTTGTCTCGCCCTTTGTAGACGATAGTTTCATATAGGATTTTCGTATCCGAAATGTTATTGGGTAGAAACACATAATATAGATTTCGAAGATTTTTTTTTATCAACACATTTCTTCAATTACTACTTTTATTGAATCAAAACACTCAAAATCTAGGTTTAATATAATCTGTCTCGCCTATATTAAAATTAATTATTTGAAAGAAAGAGTGAAATATGATATGAGAGTTTAAAATGCGATTTAAAAAAATACCAAAAATATTCATTACTTCTGATGTTAATCTCCTCGTGTATATTAGCCTTTGTGTAAAATTAAAAAAAAAAACATATAATTAAAGTGGTAGGTGTGTGGATATTATATTTATTTATTTATATTTCATAATAACTTCACAGCACATTACAAAGTTAATTATATACGAAATAGAAAATAAAATAAAAAAACTAAAGTGCCAGTAACGAAGTTACGTTTACATATTAAATTTTGTTAGCGTGTTATGGGTCGCTCTACAGTATATTTCATTTAGTATATAGTAGAATATATAATTCTCTAAATATATATATTTTTAATAATAACATTGAATTAAATCTCCTATAACTCACCTTAGGCAACACAGTCTTATCAAAGTGATCGTCCAAAGTAGGCCCTGAAAAATCTTGCTTAAACACCTCATCTTCTTTATCCAAGTAAAAGGCACCTCTGTAAAAAATAATGCAAATAACTATCATATACTTTAATACGACAGAAGATAAGAAACATCCAGAACATAATCACATCGAAATATTTGAGGAAACATATAAACAAATCAACATAATAATATTATGTTATGTTATGGTAGTCTTCTGAAGGTAATTTATAATTGATATTTGTAAATAAAACAATAATATACCGTTACGCTATATACCATTCGGGGTGAGCAGAGATACATTAGTGGTTGTATCCACTTTGCGCTTTTTGTGCAGGCCGGCATGATCGCTGCGACTACCGTTGGGTATTTCTTACCTATCGATAGTCGTTAGCGTTTTTTTTGGCTGCACCGTGCTTACCATCAGGTATGGTGAAGTCAATGTGTAGAGTCAGAATAAAAAAAAATGTCGTGCCCAACGTGACCAGGAGCGTAGCTGATCGCCGTTCTCACAGCACTAGTACACATAACATGTCTATTAGATGCCATGCGGGTTTCCTCACGATCTTTTCTTTCATCGGTGAGCATGTGGTGCCTCAATCAATACTAGTAACAGGATTCGAACCTACGACCTTTAACGGCACCACGCATGAATACCGGTCTCTTATCCACTGGGCCACCCACCACTGCCAGAAAACATACAGGTATTAATATAATACAGGTGCCTTAAATACAAGTTAATATTTAGAAAACACTCCTTACTACTACAGATCTCTGACTACAAGTCATTCAGTCATATATATGAAGTCTTTTGTTTAGTATTCGTTAAAGAGCTTAGACAAGAATATAGCTAAAATGGAATATCGTAAGTAAACATGACACTAACCTGTGATAATATTTCTGCAGGAACTTATATTTGCCTTTGACAGCTTTGTTAGTGACCGTCTTAGGGTTAAGCCGCTGTTCCACACGTCGCTCCTCTTCAGTCATATTACGCAATCGTTCAATAGCCAATAACTCTTTCTCCGTTCTGGAATAAAATATGGGTAATTACACACATTGATCGAGTTTCAAGCTAGGTTGGCAAATGTACTGGATAAAGTTTTACTTAATATGTATGGATCTAACACAATAATTGTATTGTAGTGACGTAATACTTTTTCTTCCTCACCTTTTAAATATGTTTGATTTGACAAGTTTTGACTTTTACGTAATAAACCAAGGACTACTATACTCGGTAACAGAGATGGGCAAAATGTAATCTGATTAATGATGAACAATTACAAAATGTAGTCGTAATTTTAATTTTCTTGCTCTGTAATCATGATTAAACCCATTCAAAACATTAATGAATGACAAATGTGTATACAATCTGGGATTTTGTAGTGTTTAAGACATAAAATGAGCAAAATGCAGTCATATTAATTGTAAAAAACGAAAATGTAATCGTTAGTCATTTTTATTAATCTGATTACATTTTGCCCATCTATGCTAGGTACTATATAGGTACTAGCTGTTGTCAAACTGTACATCCGTGATTTGTAACAAACCAATCTGTTAGTTAAATTTTTCCTGTACAGGAACTCATGTCCAGATCAGTTAGTGTTGCAGGCAGCTTAGCTATTAAGCTATCAGGCCCTCAAAATAGGCTACTTTCATATATTTTAATGCCTAACATACTGTATGCCAACAGCAAAGAGTACCATCTATCGGGGAGTATCGCTGATCATATAGCATGTGCTAATCTCCATGGAGAAAGACAGCTCCTCCTTAACTACAGTTCTGGTGTAACCATCTGGCGCGGTGCAGGTGGAGAGACCAGGTGAAGTGACTATTCAGTGGTCACTAGCTGGCTGGTTACTAGAGCTACCATTCCTGGGGCGCATTTTGCGCTGTTGATGATTATCAGCTCGTCACCTCACTCTAAGTACTCGGAATAATAGTAAGATTCTCTAGAACCTTCTTGTTACGGAGTTTCAAATTGTATAATAGGTTTCCAATCAAAGTATTTCCTCTGGATTACGACATGGGGCTTTTCAAAAAAGGAGTGAAAATCGCTTTTCGGTTGGCAACACATCAGCGACACTTGTGTGTCAGAGATGAGCAAAATGTAATCTAATTAATGTTTAACGATTACAAAATGCAGTCATAATTTTAATTTTCTTGCTTTGTAATCATGATTAAATCCGTTTAAAACATTAAGAAATCACAAATGTGTATGCAATCTGGAGTTCTGTAGTGTTTAAAGCATAGATTTTTTTTTCTTACACTGGCTCGACATAGTGACTACAGAGTACCTGATGGTAAGTACAGTGTAGTCCAAAAACGAAAGCGACTATCAAAGGATGAAAATCCATTGATAGTCTACATCGTCATGTCAGCCCACATATACCACGACTGAAGGTCTCTAGGTATATGAGCTATTGGATTGGCACAAGCTGATCCCGAAACGCGACAAGCCGAAACTATTCACTATGACGAGCTTTACACCCATGCACTGTGGTCGCGATCCAGACGGGCACCGACGCCCTACCACCCCGCTGCTGCTCGTTTAGCACCACCCAGGAGTCACGTGTAGGGGAACAAGGGTAAAGCCTACGGACGCGAGCAGCTTCGACTCCCCTTAAATACAATATGCAATATATTAATATTAAAGGTAAAAAACGTAAAATGTAATCATTTTTATTAATCTGCTTACATTTTGCCCATCTATGGTTACAGTTTGCAATAGGTAACAGTGGCCGCTTACCACTGTTCCACAGACTGCTTGCCTTCCTTTCACATAAAAAAATACTAGCCACTAATACCTTTTGAAAAATTTTAAAATAAAAACTTACGCTTCTCTCTCTTCTTTGTCGCGTTTGATTCGTTTCATTTCACGTAGCTTCCAAGCTTCATATTCTAATTCATCATTCTCATCATCCGTACACACATCATTTATGTTGCCTTCTTTTTGCTCACCCTGTTATTTAAACAAGTCACGATAGCTTATTCCAACACATCTTGAGCTTATCCACAAAGTCTTTGGATTTTCAAATAAAATAAATATTTCATCGATGGCATTTAAAATTCAATTCGGATTTTAAAATATTTTTGACATTAATTTATAATACAAGATATTCAAGTGGATAATATTTAATAAAATAGGAGAAAAGCGTTACTAGCATGAATATAAACCTATCCGTATATAAAATTTAATATACAAATTACAACAGATAATATAACATTTTAAAGTTTACCTGTACATTCCTTTGTTCTGACCTAATTGTCTCTTCTACTAATTTCAAAGCTTCTCTTCTCCTTTCTTCTTTCTCTTTTCTCGCTTCTACTTCTTCCTTTTTCTGCTGTTTAACTTTCCGTTCTCTTTCAGCCACTGTCATTCTATCTGATGCCCTCACAAAAACTGGTTTCACTCGAGGACCTTAGAAACAATATTTTACATTTATATTTTAATTTTTTTAAACATGCAATCAGTTCTTTCTAAAAAGTGTTTATTTGTGTTCAAAATCGTTCATGTAGCCTATCGGTATTTGTAATAACAGAATAGGCTTTCAAATCAAATTTATATTGTATGTCAAATTGGACTATTGCTTCAAAAAAATAAATATAATGAAAGATGGGCCAAAGTTGTGGCTTACAAAGGGGCATATTTTGAAAAAAAAAAATATGGGTTTGTATTTCATTGTTTGAATAAATTAACTTTGTCTCACGCAAAATAGGCGCACTCAAAGGTCGAGTTGCCGAAAATGAGCCCATGTGAACCTGATAAATTTACTTTGTTCACAAAAGGACAGAAACTTATTCCCATATTTAAGATTATTCTAAAAGTTTTCTAAAACTTTGTTTTTCCATCACCTGTGTCTTCTTCACTATCTGTATACTCTGTATCTGAAGATCCACTGTCTTCCTTATCACCATCTAACATTTCTTCATCATCTTCTCGACCAAGTACTTCTTTTTCAGCTTCCCTGAAAATATTACATTTCTAGTAATTATTTCTCTTTTGCAATATGTTTTGTTGTTAAACCTCATTTAACAATTCTATATTTTTTCTTTCAATACTTTACAAACACAAATCTTTTTTTTTTTTTAATGTATCAAATAGGTCTTCTTGATTATAATTAATTTTATTTCCAATAATATACTACACAAAAGATATACTAATAATCCATGATACACTTTGAATGAAGAACAAGCTAACAATAATTTCACTGTTTATTTTAAATACAATTTTTAAGGAATGTTTTTGTCCAGAAATATGTCATCCATATCCTATTCTAAGATTTACAACATTGTCTACTGTGGCCAGTACAGAGCTATCAGTCTAATTCACTTCTTTGCTTATATCATTTTTCTGTAATGAGTTGTGATTTTTGTTCAATAAAATAGATAAATACTGTACTAATTTATTATTCCCTAATAATTGTGACTAAGCATTTTTGAAAATTCACTGTCAGTAGTTACTGATGCAATTTATCAGTATCATTTTTTGATAATGAGAAAATGTTTAAATTTGTTTTATTTTCTAATAAAATACAAATTTATAAAATACTAGCTTTTGCCCGCGGCTTCGCTCGCTTTAAGAAGTATTATTATTAATTAGGTACAGTTTTTGCGGCTTCACTTTTGTTTAGAGTGCCCCCCCCCCCATTCCCCCATTTTATCCCCTTGGGGGTACAATTCATCAAAATCCTTTCTTAGCCTGATCTGATGATAGATGCCTACATCATAACATCTACCTGCATGCCAAATTTCAGCCCGATCCGCCCAGTGGTTTGGGCCGTGCGTTGATAGATCACTATGTCAGTCAGTCAATCAGTCACCTTTGAGTTATATATATTTAGATTTATATTACAATTACATTACGATGGCTGTATTACAATCCTAATTCTTATATATCCATCTAATACACACTTACCTAGCAGCAAGTTTTGCTTTAAGTGCTTGTCTTCGTCTTTCAATCTCCTCTTCATCAAGTTCATCTTCACTCTCAGAGCTATCCCGCATTTCATGGTCGCTAGGTTCAAACTCTGGTTCAGGTTCTGCATCAATGATTTCTGGCATGTGTTCTGACCTACGTGATGGGGAGTGAGCCACATTTCGAAGGCGCCGGAGACGTGGGTCATCAACCTATTTATTATATGTTATAATTACTTGTATTGAATAATGGTATGTACATATTATATTTAAAAAAATAATCTTAGAAAATATAACAATTGAGATTAGCCACTCCATGGCATAATAATATCCAAAATAACTATTTCATCAATTAAAACTTCTGTATGACCAATTCCATAAAAATATAACCAGAGAGGTTTGAAGGTGTCATTGAACTAAATTAACTAAAATATTGTCTAATGACTACATAGCTATAGATGTTTTCAGAACAAGTGGTTCAAAAGTTGTAAGACCAGATTTGCTTTGAATATTGTACCATATAGTATATACATGTGTCCTGTAAATCATAGTCCAAAGCTAAGTAAGTAACTTATATTGCTGACCTTCTTCTACCACCTCTTTAGCTTCGAACCATGACTTACGAGACATCCTGCATAATAATAATAAAATTTTACCTCTTTTTCTGAATCACTGTGATGATCTTCTTTCTGAGTGATTATTTGGGGCAGAACCTGTTTCCTTTCAGGTCTTTGCTGCTCTATAAAGTCTTCATCTCCTGATTCATCTGATGATGATACACCTTGTGCATAATCTGGTTTTTTTCCTGATATATACCTCTGAACTTTCACCTTTTGCATAGAAATTTCACCTAAAAATGTAACAAGTTAAATAAATATGCTTCTCCTAAACATTGGCATTAATTCTCTCTTCCTAATAAATAAGAAGGGATAGTAATAAAGATTATCCCTACAAAAAAAAATAACAATTCAGATTTATTGTTGACATCAACAAATGTTAATGCTGAATTCATAGCATTAATATTAGTAGATGCTGATTTTGATTATTAAAATAAAAAATTTACATGTAATTGAAAGTTTTTTTATACCATTTCAATTTCATATTTTTTTAATTATATTAATTTAGTTGAAGTAAATGTTTGTAGTGCTTTTCTTTACTTAATTTTTGATGAACGGTACTGAACTTTATCCTGCCTGAAAATCCACTATGCTCTAAAAAAAGGATGCCTCTTACAAGAAGCAAGATTCTGTAAAATCTGATCGCACTTCTCAGCCCGCTTGTGCTATGCCTCAGCACCAGCCAATATAACTAGAATATAAGAATAAAAAAAAGATATTGGTGTTGATCTCTAGCTAATGGTGATTGGTATTCACAACTTTGCTAGTTTAGATCACAAACATAGAAACCAAATAATACTATCCTTCGGATATATACGAAATAAGTGCTATACTGCAATAATTTATAAGAAAAATTACACAAAATTATATTTGTAAAAAGTTATAAAAATTTAATTTAGAAATTTAACTAACCCTTTTCATTCCGTATAGGAACAGCTCCTGCTGTGCTCTGTATACCTATAGGTTGAGCTGGTAAAACATTCATTTTGATACCTAGAATGAAAAGTAATTGTAGAAAAATAGTTTATATCAAACTTAAGCATCAATTATATTTATAATGTGATATTTATTTATCAATGAGAATATTATGCTACTTTATTTTTTTTACTATTCTAAAGTAACAAAAGGCGTAACGACCTCTAGCCGGTATGCGCGGTACTACGCACTGTGAAAAATGCGTTCACATTTGATAAAATCTTAATTATCCCAATTCAGCAAATTGTTATACATAACTATTACATGATGTACGAATCATAAGCTACGCAATATTTAAAACGTTATTTCTTAATAATAAGTTAATAATCATACATCTCTGAGTTGAGTGTAACTATAACTTAATTTTTTATTTGTTATATTTTCCCCTTTATGGGGAAGGCAGAGGCATTTACGCCAAACAGCCATGTCTGAGGTTATTCTTTTCATGTCTTATCAAATGTCTATTAAGTCTTCTCGCCACGCTCCAATATCGCTGTCGTAATTTCAATTCAATATAATCCATCTTCATTTTCTGTTTATTGTACCATTTCTATACACACACAATATAAATGGCGAGAAAAATTACATAGATTGGCGGAAAAACTCAGCGACTCAAGGGACGAATCACACCACTAGCGTCTCACAGAAAACCATTGATTCCCCATCACACACGGTCAGCCGAGCATTCCATTGCTACCCAAGCCCACAACACAAGCTCAGACAACAATTGGACACCTAACCGAATGCCACAACAAGAAAATAACAATCATACAGCGAGAGTGCAGAAAGAATGCAGCCACTCCAGCTTGAAACGTTGCCGCCAATTACTATAACTTAATTATATAAATATATTTAGTGTTGCTTTTTAGTCTCTCTCTATAAACAAAACTTAAAATTACCAACAATCTTAGCATTACGGAAATAATAATTTAAATTCATATTTAAACCGCTTAATATCCAAAGACAGTAAAAAATAATTTGCCCATCACAAAAATTTAGAGTAAATAATCTAAACCTATATAAATAGGCGATCATATAGCGAGCTCATTAGTACATGGAATGGCCGATACAAAATGATTATTTCATCTACCGTTCACTGCGGCCGGTGCGCAAGTGATCCGTACAACCATTACGACATCCAGGGGATTGCGTTGACAGAATGCACACTACAACCGTAATTATCTATTACATAAGTGAGTTATAAATTTTGTGTCATCCCTGTCGTAGGCTTGACTATACACCCCTGACGTGTCATTATGCAGCATATTCCTGCGTCTATTTACTTAAATTTTACGTCTATTAACTTATCAGTGCATCTATTCACCAAGTAGGTGTATTTATTCACCCCACTAAATTTACCTAAATACGTCCAACTTAAACATTTCAATTAAATATAAAATTGCATATTTTAATCATAATATACAATACAAAATATATTTAATACATAATGAGAGACATTGACACGTTAAACCAAAGTTACAGTACTAACACTACCGTATCCTCAAATTCGCTAAATAGAACTCGTGTTGTAAATAGCAAATTCTCTAAAACTAAATTTGTTTTATTTAATTAATTCACTTATCGTAAACGGTAATCTAAGATGACAGGGTAATATAAATGGTATTACAGGGAGGGTATCCTTAGTCAACTCACATCTATTCTCTACTTGAACGTATAACCGTTCTGGAACACCTTTTTGAGATATATTTCCTTATTTTTTTACGTTTCGAAATTGTTATAATTGCTCCAAATTAAATCTTTTATGTCATAATCAATGATTTAAAGATTTAGTTAGGATACATAGCGATTATTATTTTCATATAATCAGTCCGAATCATCTTTAATAAACATAATATCGTCGTATAGTATGATTATCATTTCTTCTTCACCTTTGACTTTCATTGTCGCTTATCAGTTGTTGTCATTTAACACCCAAGCATATTTGCGTCTTAAGAGTATCTATAAATAAATGGCAATCACTGTGATTTAGCTTTAAAATACTCTTTGTCTTCAAAGGGTACGTATATATCATTCGCATTTACATTCTTAAAAAATAAAGTTGAAATTTAAGTGCCAATTTATGAGACGGCAAATAGGTAATCACTACAGAGTACAAATTCGTTTTCGAATTTTATGATGGAAGTTTCAGCACCTCTTAGCAGCATAGATACACTAATATCAAAATCTTTGTCTTCTGAAGAACTTAAAGAATACAATAGAATCCGCTATGGTAGAATCGATCACAATAAGCTAAGTATTAAGAATGAGAGTATTGAAAAAGCAGTAAACCATAATTTTGACATTGCTTCATACGACTTTCCCGCCAAACCAGAAGAGACAAGGAATCCTCGTAAAGTGCGAATTGCAGCAATACAGCATTCAATTGCAATTTCAACAAACAGACCAATATTAGAGCAAAGGCGTGAAATTTTCGAAAAAGTTAAAAAAATTATTGAAACTGCTGCAAATGAGGCCGTAAATATCGTCTGCTTACAGGAAGCATGGAGTATGCCTTTTGTGTTCTGCACTAGAGAGAAGCAGCCATGGTGTGAATTTGCGGAATCAGTTCTAAATGGACCAAGCACTAAATTTCTGTCAGAACTTGCTAGTAAATATGGAATGGTCATAATATCTCCCATTTTAGAAAGAGATGAAGTTCATGGTGATACCATATGGAATACTGCTGTAGTTATTGATGACTTGGGAAATGTAATTGGCAAACATCGTAAAAATCATATACCCAGAGTTGGTGACTTCAATGAATCAACATATTACTTTGAAGGAAATACTGGACACCCTGTCTTCGATACTCGGTTTGGCAAGATAGCCATAAATATTTGCTATGGTCGACATCACCCTCTGAATTGGCTTATGTTTGGAGTCAATGGAGCAGAAATCGTTTTCAATCCTTCAGCAACAGTTTCCGGCCTCAGTGAACATTTATGGGGAGTTGAAGCTCGTAATGCTGCAATAGCCAACAGTTATTTTACTTGTGCCATCAATAGAGTTGGAACTGAAGTATTCCCCAATGAGTTTACATCTGGAGATGGAAAACCGGCTCATAAAGATTTTGGTCATTTCTATGGATCTAGTTATATCACTGCTCCTGATGGCTCCAGAACACCAGGGTTATCTAGAGTCAAAGATGGTCTACTTGTTGCACAAATTGACTTAAATTTATGTCGGCAAATCAAAGACAAATGGGGCTTTACTATGACTCAGAGACTAGATCTTTATGCAGACAGTCTAACTAAAGCTGTAAGACCAGACTTTCAGCCTCAAATTATAAGCAAAAAATAGGTAAAATGCATATATTTTGCAAAAACCACTATATGGGTAATCTCTTTGTTTTTGATGTTTAAACTATTTTAAGTATTACAGGAAAATAAATGGAGGCTATTTTGTACTTATGTTTTATTATGCTAATTTTTGTTTATGTGTAATGTACAATTTAAAAATCAAATATATATACATTTTTTTATTTGTATTATTCTAATGAAATAAAATCAGAGAAATAATAATATATTATCATGCTATATCCCTTACAGGTTGAGCAGAAATGCATTAGTGGCTGTCTCTACTTTGCACTAATATGTTGTCCAACAGCACAGCTGATCGCCATTCTAAGATTATTTTCTATTACATGCCATGCTGGTTTCCTTACCAGGTTTTCTCTCACTGGTGAGCATGTGAAGTGAGGTGGTTTACAATTGATATACATTTCAATGTTTTTTTTTATATGATGTGTATCATTGGAATGGAAAAAAAATCAGGGAAATAAAACAACCATAATTTATGTAAAACATTATGTACCAATGAAAATAATACAGAGTGAACTATATAAATATAGGGACTTCCATGGGGTATATCCAGATAATATTCAAAGATGTTTGTAATCTATTTGAGTAAATAAATATTTGTCAATTATCAATTCATAATCTTATTTTAGAGAGTTTAAGATAAAAATTAGACATATCAAATGATATATTTACATCAATACCATTATGGCATATATTAAAACAATTAGTGTAAATTAATTATACATTTACCTATAATAGGTTCTCTAAAATTATTACTGCATATACCCCACTTACTTGATTGTAACATTACTTTATAACTAACCACTATTACTCTATGCAGTCTTTGCACGAATAGCAGCACGTTTTCCAGTAACAGCCTGGAAACCAGACTTAATGCTGGCAACAGAGCAGCGTGACCCACAGGTTTCACATTGAAGGAAGAACAATCGAGTATCTTTTTGAAGAATAGTATCCAGCGAGCGACATGTGTGACAAGTGACATATTCTTTAATATATCTACGCAAAACACTTTCTATTTGTTTCTGTTGGAAACGCCCTTTTATAATTAATTGGCTATTACCATCTACTGAACCACTTGTACCTAATTCAGCCAGTAAAAAGTCTAATAAATGTTTAGGCTGTCTATGTAATGTTTTGCAGATTTCTGTGAAATTAGCAAAGGATGTTTTCTTTGTGCCAATACGAACCACTTGTGGTGGTCTCATAATGAATTTTTGCTTTTTTCCTGATACCATGCTGGGGTTCTTCTCACGCATGATCTCAAATACGCGTTCAAGTAATTCATCATAAGTGTAATCTCGATCACTGCCTACCCAACCACCAAGCACATCTTCAATATTTTCTTGGTCTTCTCCTTTTAAATCATCCTCTACAACAAACTCATCAACTGTCTTCTTCTTCCTCTTTTTTCTCGCATTTGAAAAATCTATGTCCAATTCCAAATCATCGACTACTTCTTCCTCTTGTGGCTCTGGTTCTTCCGTGGGTGGTGTCTCAGGCAAAGCATTTTCCAATTCTTCTAAATTGAAAAAAGTCTTCTTTTTCTTCTTCTTCTTCTTACCAAAGTTGTCCAGATCTAAGTTATCGTCCTCGGGTACGTCGACGTCACCCGACTCCGCGGGTGCTTCCACGCTCGTACTATCACCTTGTTCCCCAGCAAGTGCCGCTTCCATGTCAAAACCAGTCTTTTTCTTTTTTTTCTTTTTTAAAGATGGATCAAATATCATATCTTCTTCCATGGTTAATTATAAATTAACAATTTGTTAAGAAAAATGTATTTGGTTATAATTCAGTACAGTTTGGCAGGTGGCTCATTAGGTGATACGTTTTGACATTTCGAAACATTGCATCAGCTTTCTTTAATAATGTCAGCCTAGTACAAGTCTCCCATGAATATTATAAAAAAATAATTTCCCCTAAAACTTTGTCTATATTAAATTGGTTTCTAAGTTAAATTCTTAATTTCTTAAATAATATTAAGACAATAAAATAACAATGAGACCTTTGTCTCAATAGTATTTTGTTATTAGAAAATACTAATCAACAATTAAGTTTGAAAAATTCAAAATTTATCAATTATTGTACCTATAAAAAAATGTACCGACCCAGATGTAAAATTTTCATTAAACATTTCTAAGACTTTATTATCATTATAGTCAGGATAGTACCTAATCAACGTACTGCCACTTGGCACTTGGTACTGTCGCTTGGTGCCAAGCGGCTGTGATGAGCTGTTGCTATCGGCCAGTTTTTTTTTTTTCAGTAAAGATAACTTCAAGCTAACAGTTTCATTTTAAGAATAACAACATGACCCATGTGTAGTTCATCAAATACACAGTGGCGTATACTCGGAGCAATCATGATTCGAGTACCTTTCAAAATGCATTCGTCCTGCACAGTCAATTCATAGTTTTTGTAGCCGTGAGCCCGCACTACCTGTTTGGATACATTGTAATAATAGCTGAAGTTCAATGTAATTTTTTTTGTTTCTCTGGCAATCGTATTATCACGTGTATACATTAATTTGACGAAATTGGAATGCAGTATTGATCTACAATTTTCAGTTAGAAATCTCGAAAGATCTACATTTGAATGCTTCATAGTATTTGTATATCGTTATCAAACCCTGATAAAAAAATAGCGTATGAAATAGTCTCATCGCATTTAATGGTAATAATGTTTTTTGTGGATTATAAATTGAAAGTAGTGGTATGTGGTCCATTGTAAGAGTAAAAATGTTTCTGCCATAGCAATAATGAAAGTTTATTTAAGACCCCCAATAAATTGATGTAGCCTCCTTGTGTATTTGATCATAGTTCTTTTCGCTATTAGAGTCCTAATTGTAAAAGCAATTGGTCGATCTGTAAATCTAGTTGTCTTATCAACTATGGACAAGAATATTAAATTATATTTAAGTATGTTTGATGTAGATTGCACTCTTTTTTTTATATAGATAAAAGCCTATAATTAAATATTGTACATTTTTATCAAATACCGATTTCGCACTACAACGTTCCAGACCACTGACTCATTGGTTTTCTCTATATAGTGTCTTCTCTATCTACAAACATAACCTACAATTTTTAGCCATACAAATCTATGTTAAGCAAATGTGTCAAAAGTGTCAAAAATTACTTTAGCGATGCAAGGGATTTACACAAAATAAAAATGATTTTTTTTAAATATAATAAAATATATCCTCGACTGAAAAGAGTTGTTTTAAGGCGACAATCTCATGCAGCCACACTAGAACACAATGAATACACAGAAACACCTGAATATCCACCAATTTTAGATATGTCTATTGAAGCTAGAAAACTTCGAGAACGGGAACATCTACACAAGAAAATACAAGAATTAAATACTGTCGAGGAAAAACAAATAGCACTGAATATGCCCCGTTATTACGGATGGCGGTGTGTTATGCTTAAGGAAAATGTAATACCTTATAACGCGATGCCTTTAGTTCAGTGTTATACAAGAAGTCATTTTGTTCCTGTTGAAAAATTTCCTGATGTTTACTCTGAAACAGAACCGGTTGCTGCTGCTGTTGTTGAAGAAATAAAATCCCAAATAGAGGATGCTATCATAATTGAAGCTGATGATATAAAGTAAGTAATTTTATAGTTTTGAGGTTGATTACCAGAAGTGGGTCGTAACCACTGTACACAAGACAAACGACCGTCTTAGTAGCTCATTTTGGCCTGTCACATTTTGGAATCAGTATGTGTGCCTCCAGATTTGTTTATACTTGGAAACCTTTAATTGTGCTATATGAGGGCATGATGACGATGATTGTCAATTGATTCTTATCACTTGGTAAGTGTTAGTATTCTTGTATACAGTGTACTTTCGATCATTTTGCCTGTAGTCACTTTGTCAAGCTTGTACTTTAAATAAGGTTGTTATTATTAATTTGTAAGAAACTTGTAAATACACCCAAGTCCAAGCACCATCTGGGGTACAATATTTTTACCGTTCTCGTTTAAAACAAAAGTTCCGCATCAAACAGCTCTCATCTCAGACAGTAATATAATTTTGGAATCAAGTGTAACATCACAAATCCTCAATAACACCATACTTTGCATTATACACACAGGCATACATACACAGTTGAATTTGGACAGAAATATACAGTGATCATCAAGGATTTTTGTGAACATATGAGTACTACGACTGCATAGTGGATCTATGTGCAAACATTTTAACAGGTTTTTGCAACTGGACTTTGAGAACTTTCTGCGTCAGCACTTTAGGTGATCGGGTTTTCAATAACCGAACTTTGAAAGCATTCTTCAACTAGTTTCTGGAACGTTCAAGACTGAGATCATTCAATGATTACACTTTGAGATATTTCAACGATTCTAATAGTGTACACTCCCATCAACTAATAAATTGATTGTTAGTCAAAACCAGCTTATTATTACCCCACACTCATAACAGTACATTGTTTTTTTTTTGTCCCACCTTGTTTTTTTTTCACTTATTGTCTTCATGAGTAAACATGTGGTGTCTAAGTCTGTACATTACCAATAAAAAAAATTAAGAGATTTGTGCTGGATTTGCACCTATGACCATTTATTTATGTTTCTGCATATGGATACCCATTCCTTATCTATTAGGCCTCCTTATCAACTTTTGAAATAAGTTTATATATTTTTTATTTCTTAATTTGTCTTATCAAACAAACTATTTAATTAGTCTTTTATTTTCTATGAAATAAATAAAAATAAGTTGAAAATATATTCTTTACACCACCTGTAGGAATAGGTTTCCACTATACAATAAAATAAGACTAAAATACTGATATTTTATGCTATTTTAGAAGAAACATTGAGATTACTCCTGATCTACCTGAACTGCAACAGAAAGAAGACCTGCAGACAAAATATATTGTGCGACAAATCAACAGGATTATTACTAACAGTCTAACAGATAAAGTACCTCATATGCTGTCAGCTCAGGTAAAAAATAATCCATTCTAATTTTATGATACTTAACATTGCTGTATGTAATCCAAGGTATAATAGAACTAAACCTGAATTATTTTATTCCACATATTATTTCTGCATTATTATTGCTTCTGAAGCATATCTATATACTTTCTGTTTTCCTTAACCATAAAGAAAAGACTATTTCTGTATTTTGCTAACTGTTTGTATTCAGGCATAATTGACTTTAGAACTTTACAAAAAACAGACATAATATTTGTTACAAACTATAATGAAGATCTACATCCAACTTCTATGGTGGCAATGATCAAATATACCTGTTTTTGTGAAATTATATGCATAATAATTATTATTAATGAAAATATATTTCCATCTTATAGAAAAAGTATTTTCCTTTATCTCTGTAGTGTAGGATGGCAATTACTACATAGGATCTAGCTGTCTTTTCATAATTTATCATACTAAATTTATTATTGTTACTATGGTGTATATG
The DNA here is from genome assembly GCA_036320925.1 of Automeris io. NCBI lineage: Eukaryota > Metazoa > Arthropoda > Insecta > Lepidoptera > Saturniidae > Automeris > Automeris io. Next base: position 4,351,936 of record JAUDJH010000021.1, on the reverse strand, counting down.
GTGTGTGTATGGTGGTGGTATATACACTTTGTGCTAATTAATTTGTTGTATAGTAACAAAATTAACAATATAGTCTATGAAGAAAATTGTTAAATATAATTTTTGTTATTACTGCATTCCTTATCTTATTGATAATGTCTTTATTCAACTGCGTGTAAATGTTAGAACTACAATTATTTTATTAAGTCAATAATATTGTAGATAATTTCCCCTTTATTACAAAATTAAAGCTTTAATCATATCTATTACAAATAATGTAATGTTTTTACACAAATATTGAATGTAAATGTATTTTTAAATTCCTTTAGGTTGATTATGATCCAAGACATGAAGCATTCTGGTTTGTAGGAGGTGTTGATGTTCCCTCAAAAGTTATTAAATGGAGAAAACAGTACAGTTGGTTGAGAGACCGTCTCTATGAGAATGTTGATAGAGCTGTCCAATATGTTGGTGAGCATATTAAATTTATTGTAATAATGATTATATGAAAATAATTAACACATCCTAAGATATATATTTTTTTAGTTTTAGTGGGGATTTGTATCAATTGTTAGCTCTATGTTTTTAAAGCTCAGTCAGCTGATGCTACGAAATCGTCTGCCCCAGTTGCATCGAGCCACCTTTCACAATGTTAAGAAGATCGGAACTGCAAATTTGATTTTTTTTTTTGTATGGGGAAAAAAGATTAATTAGTCATAAAACAAAAGTTGTCTGTCTTGATACACCAAAGTCACCCTTAAGAGGTTTTGTGTTAGTTACCTGTATTCTTGTATATCCCCATTTTTATAGGCCTTCGACATCCATTGTAATTATCAACGTTTTTAAGGCCCTACACACCATATAGGTTAACTTGTGCCATTAGAATTTAGTGGGTTGGTTTACCTGTGCAGATAATACTTGATGTCTATAGGGTCTTTTAATGCGGTAGTGTTAATGTAGTTTAATATTGTTAACTATTCCTCTTTGCTATGTAAATTACATTGTATAATTTAATGTGAAACTTTCCTATGATACAGGTTCACCATTCATAGCAATCCGTAGCAGGCATCCACTGAAACCACTTGTACCATACAGTGAAGCAGACAATCCTGCTTTCAAAGTTGCCAAGTTCACTCATATACCGGTAACACTTGGATATGCAGAAGACTTTAGACATGGAACAAATATACCAGGTAAAAAGAATGTCAACCTAAAGATGTCCTTTGCATTATGGCTGTTACTGCAGCAACTGCGACTCCGCATCGGCTGTCAGGTCATAATGTAAGGAAGTGTATGCATTTATATGGACAGTCTTCTGATATAGGTGACTGTGCAGTGTTGTCAGATGGCGTCTCAAACATGCGATCGTGACAGCTAAAAACGCAACACAATCACCTACATAAGACACCTTCACATATGAATACATACACAGCAACTTGGCTGGTACAACGTGGACTGGCAGCCTTTACTGGGTTGCTGCTGCTGAATAGCGGTTGCATGAATCTAAAACACGTCTTTAGGGTTGACTTCCTTAGTATTATAGAAATAATAATGTCTAATATTTGGGTTCGTGCAGCTTTTCTGTAAGGCTTCTTTTGAGTTAATATTGTTCATAACACTTGTACTGGGATTTTTTTTTTTGGTTTCACAAAGTATTTAGTAGCTGTTCTTGGGACAGTTTATTAAAATGTATTATAATTCCCTTCTTAAAAATATCTCCTTGTTTGTGCACTTTAAAACACATCAAATCACACTATAAAACTCCCTTAAGGTATTTATCAAAACATAACCTAATTGTTATTATTTTTTTGTTGCACTATTCATATATAAAAATATAATGAGTTGGGGTTCGGGAAACGTGCGATATAATGCTCATATAAATAAAATCAAATATTTTATAACTGCTTTATTGTCATCAGTCATTCACGCTTATGATGCAGTATTTATATTAAATAATGCTACTCTACACTGCGCCTATTAAAGCATTAAAGTAAAGCATTAGCCTATATTGAAGATAATCTATACATTCTTTAGACTGTAAAGTATCCAAGGATTTGGAATGGTAACCATCAAAATTATTTTAATTTTCAGGGTTCTGGCCCGGTGAAAGTGATGAGTTTGGCCTTCTATCTATTCACGGCAGAGGCCATATACTAAACCGTAAAGAATCATATGGACCTGAAGATAATGATGAAGCTTTGCATTGTCAAGCAATGATGTCAAGCTTTGGATGGTTGTCAGCTCAAGCTAATTATCAAGGTTTTACAACATACAATGATTTAACCTACCCTCTAGTCACACAAACAATCATAACTAATGGCAAGCTGTGGTCGCTTTATGCTTATCAACTAAATACAATGGTAATGCATAATGAAAAAATAGACCAGAATCCTAAACATAATATTTGTTTTGGGACAAAGGCGCTCAAGTTGTATGAGAATATTGAAAATGGTAAACTAAAAGGCTTAAATGAAGATGTGTTAAAAATGCTAGTTCAATTTTATATGAATACTCCAGACAAGCGTGACTATGAAATGAAACCCTATTTAGGTAAAGAAGAACAGGTTGTAGCTGACATTGAAGATGATAATAAAAGATGTTGGCTTGAGTCAAGATACAAGGTCTTAGTTTCTAATAGACCTAGACATTTCTTGCTGCCAGAAACATATCATTGGGAGCAAATTTATAAAATAGAACACAATACAAGGTTCTTTGAAGCTAAAAGAAGACCATTTGAGTGTGGTATTAATCCATACAAAAGGAGACTAGATGAACATCTACCACCTTATATTCCAAAAGTATTACGACCTTACCCCAAGAGTAAAAAGAAGTTTGAAACAACTTATTATCCTAAAGTGTGAAGACTTGATAAATATTTTGTAGAAATTTAGTTACAAATAAGTTGTCTAAAAATATAAATGTTTTTCATTTATTAAATAGATATTACCTGTCACAGAAACTATTCAGATTGATTTACGTTATACATGATTCTTGAATATATACATATATATAATATTCGCAAAATATGAATCAAATCCATAACTAACAAGAAATCTAAAGTGAAATGTTTGTATTGTAATATAAAGAAACATCTTGTTAAGATTAATTAATGTATAATAATTTCAATATAATTTTGAAGCTTTCAAGTTGATGTCATTTGTCTTATGTTGATGGTGAATTATGCTTGTTGTTGTTAGTCTTATGTTAATGAATTAATTGTTTTGATCCGATTCCTACATCAAGTGTTTTATTTAAATCGAATGTAACATCTATTCCTGTGACTATTCCTATTCTAAAATATTCAGTGTTGCCAGAGATGGGCAAAATGTAATCAGATTAACGATTACGATTACATTTTGTAATCATTAATCATGATTAATGATTAACGAAATTAATCAAAAAAAGTAATCATTTTTCGGTGATTAAGGATTATTAATCTTTAATCGGATTACAATTAATCATGATTACTTTTATGATTACTTTTCTGTATGATACGTAAAATGTGCTGCCGACAGCAGAGCGGCGCTCGCCTTTTTTTTATTTATAGTGTACGACTACTACTAGCTAAACTGGCGAACGGTTAGGGCGATTACCCGAACTGGGTCGTGACCGCAGTACAATAGTACAAAGACCGGCATAGTGACTCGCTTCGACCTGACTACTTTCAGGATCAGTTCGTGCTCGGTGGACATTAAGTAAATCCAACGAAATCTAGTTAATCATTGATGCTTTTACCGTTGTTGTGAGTGATTCCTGGACTATTAGAACTGATTATGAAACTACCGCCCATATTTTACTGAAATACCGTCTCCAACCCGATAATCCACGCCCGCCTTCGGGATGGAGATAGAGAGACAGAGCAAGATAGCGCAAAATTTTAATTGATCAGAACAAGACATCATTTTCTCAAATTTACACATGCTTCTATAGCGCAGAGCGTGACATCACCTTTCTTGGTCATCCGTCTCTCTCTACTGACTCGGTTTCGTCTTTGATGTAAACCGAGCCGCCGCACACGTTCGTATCGTATTTTGAATTTTAACTCATAATTTAAGTTGAAATACAGATCTTTTTTTTTTCGGATAACTGACGTTCTACCTAATAACTTTGATTCTTACAATATATCAGCGGGACACATACATAGTTTTTTTTCTCAGTTCGCTTAATTTTTTTTTTCGTGTTTGACTTCCATTTTCTTAAAGACAAAAGAATACGAGTATAGTACTCAGAATAAAAGAAGCAAATCGACATACGGGCACGCGCCATTTTTATCTCACTAAAAACGCTTTTTTGTTTACCAAATTATATATATATATATATTAATATATATACATATTATATTATATACCATATAATATCATTATATAATAAATATATATATATATAATATGTATATATATATATAATATTGTTTAATGAGTAATAAAAGTAAAAAAAAGTAAATTCATTTTTCTGTTTTAAAAATTTAACTTTAACTTAAAGGATTGCACACAAAGTCTTTGGCCATTATCAGAAGTATTCTCCATCTCGAAGGTTGGCGTGGATTATCGGGTAGGAGCCGGTATTTCAGTAAAATATGGGCGGTACTTTGATAATCACTTCTAATAGTCCAGGAATCACTCAGAACAATAGTAAAACCATCTATGATCAGCTAGATTTCGTTGGATTTACTTAATGGCCACCGAGCACGAACTCATCCTGAAAGTAGTCAGGTCGAAGCAAGTCACTATGCCAGTTTTTTCACTATTGTACTATGGTCACGACCCAATTCCGACAATTAACCTACCAACTCAAACGGCTGAAAGCACAAAAAATGGTCCTGAACGTAATCAGGTCGAAGCGAGTTACTATGAGTTCGTAGGTTTATTGGCCGAACAATGTCGTAACTCGTGACCACAGTACATAACTGCAAAGACCCTTATAATGATTATGATTAGCTCAACGAGACGGATATTCGGGGGAGGACTTGCACCGGCTAAAACCACCGGGTGCCAGCACTGCCTAATCTTCGCCTTCGCCGGGCCTGGGAATCCAGATACTTCCTAGGGGCCCGGCGAGCGATTGGTCTTAGACAGGCCTCCTCCCTGGGAGAGGGTCGTAAAACTACCCAAACAATACTTCCCATAGGGGCGGTGTGTGAGCACACACACGACGACACCACCCCACCCTCCGCTGGACGCCACCCCCCACTCTCCGCTGGACGCCACCCCCCCTCTCTGCTGGACGCCACCCCTCACTTTCTGCTAGACGTATCCCGACTCTCCGCTGGACGCCACCCCCCCACTCTCTGCTGGACGCCACCCCCCACTCTCCGCTGGTTCCTCCCAATCTCCACTGGACGCCACCCCCCACTCTCAGCTAGACGCCACCCCCACTCTCCACTGGACGCCACCCCCCACTCTTCGCTGGAAGCCACCCCCCACTCTCTGCTGGACGCCACCCCCCACTCTCCGCTGGATCCCCCCAATCTCCGCTGGACGCCACCCCCCACTCTCAGCTAGACGCCATCCCCACTCTCCACTGGACGCCACCCCCCACTCTCCGCTGGAAGCCACCCCCCACTCTTCCCTGGACACACCCCCCACTCTCCGCTGGACGCCACCCCCCACTCTCCCCTGGACACCACCCCTCACTTTCTGCTAGACGTATCCCGACTCTCCGCTGGACGCCACCCCCCCACTCTCTGCTGGACGCCACCCCCCACTCTCCGCTGGTTCCTCCCAATCTCCACTGGACGCCACCCCCCACTCTCAGCTAGACGCCATCCCCACTCTCCACTGGACGCCACCCCCCACTCTCCGCTGGAAGCCACCCCCCACTCTTCCCTGGACACACCCCCCACTCTCCGCTGGACGCCACCCCCACTCTCCCCTGGACACCACCCCACTATTAGACGGAAGTTCGGGGTCATATATAATTCGAAATAAAATAACTTGAAAAATTAAATAAACGAGTATTTAAATCGGTCTCTCTCTTTCAGCCAGAACTCAAAATTAATCATTCAATTAATCATGATTAATTGAATGATTACTGTAATCAAGATTAATGATTACCCATGTAATAATCATGATTAAAAGTAATCAGATTACAAGTAATCATGATTACATTCGTCATGATTACTTGTAATCTGATTATTAATCTGATTAAAAGTAATCATGATTACGCCCATCTATGAGTGTTGCTTATACAGATATACACTGAAGCTCTGGTCGCGCGAAAACTCAACGGGCATTAAGATAGGAAAAATAAAAATCAGACAAAATCTCATTCCTTTACCCACAATTTGGCGAATAAACCTTTCAGATTTATTTTGGTAAATTTTATGGGGTGAATAGACACACCAAGCAACTGAAAAAGCTTCTAATAATTTACGCACCATTAAAGTAAGTAAATAGATCCTGGAATATGCTGTATAATTAATCACACGCGAGCGATGTGGCCACATTTACGATAGGGGTGTAAAAAAATTAAAACACCGTTATATAAATTAATTATGAATAATTAAGATTCAAATATCAATTTTAGGTATTTGTTTTATATATAGGTTGTTGGCAATTTTAAATATCTTTGATAGACTGAAAAGTTGCAGTAACTTTAAGTGAATACACAATTATATTATAATAATGCCAATATGAGAACAATTATTCTAATTACCGGTACACTCAATTTCACAGACGATTATTTTTTAAAGATTTACATAAGGCCAAAGGTCCAACAATTAGGAATCCATCAATCTAATTAGTTATGGGAAATTCTCCAATAGCTCTCATTAGTTGTAAAAATAAATTACAGTCACATTCACAAACCTAATAATTTCATCATTATCTATACTAATATTATAAAGCTGAAGAGTTTGTTTGTTTGAACGCGCTAATCTCAGGAACTACAGGTTCGAATTGAAAAATTCTTTTTGAGTAGAATAGACCATTTATCGAGGAAGGCTTTAGGCTATATAACATCACGATGCAATTATTAGGAGCGAAGAAATAATGGAAAATGTGAAAAAAAAACGGGGAAAATTTTCCATCCTTGAGGGCTTCCATTGCGTGCGCTGCAAAAACGGTTCAAGATACCAAAAATATATGTAGAAATTATTCCTAAAAGAATTATTCCTCTTGAAATGATCTAAAAAAATGTCCGTGACAGTATATGTCTATCTTTTAAGATTAAGTCACTAGAACCGTTTTTATGGTAAACAAATTTGGTCGAAATTAATGCATTATTTGTTAAGAGTTGTATCAACGTAATAATATTAATCTTTATCCAAATAAATGTGTTGTTGATTAAGAGTATTTAATTGTGAACATAATTGTCTTTGACATCACTTAATTTCAATGAACATCTTAGAAGATATTACAAAACCTTATATAGCAAAACAACGTTTGCCGGATCAGCTAGTTATAAATAAAGTTTAAAGATTTGTAGAATCTATTTGATTAATTTAATTTTCTTATAATTAATCAGGCTAAAAATACTTTTAAACTTTAAACAAGAATATGATAAGATGTAAACGGTATCGAAAGTGTACCAATAATATGATAAAGCTAGCTTTCAAAGACTTCAATGCAATTCCACAGTACTTATTACCATTTTCTACAGATAAATACAACATTATTTGAGCTGTAACTCAAATTGCTACAATAATGTTTAATATGGCTCTCTATATTTAGTGTCGTATTGACATAATAACAAGTATATCAAAAAGCACACTGAATGGAACGCTTTAAATAAAAACAAAATACTAGATTATATTGTTCTTTATATTTTGAAACGCTTTTAAACACAATTTTTTATACATTTTTATACAATTAATAACTCATTAGTGTTTAAAAGCGTCTTAAAATATTGGTGTTTCTAAAAGTGAGCATTAGGCTAAAATGGCTCAAAGTCTAAACTGAAGCAGATGATTTCTAGCAATCGCCGAATTAAAATTGATTCTGGTAGGTAGTTAAATTACTTACTTCTGTTTAATTAATGTTAGAGAATACTGAGAATGTATGCATTTTGTTTGAAAAAATAAATGGTATTACAGGAATATACTTTCCTGGCTGGTTCACATTTATTCAGTCGTATTTACGAGCGAATCTCTTCAAAACTGGTACCTCTTAATTTCAGTTCGAGAATACTGCAATGAGACAATGCCGTCGAATTTGTATATTTAGATATTAGGTATGACTATTGACCCCAACATGAAATATGAATGAAAATCTCGTTTTTATTATAATTTTTTTTTAAATTATTTTTAAAATAACTATAAAGAAATCGTAATATCAATGAACAAATATACTTCATATATATTATAATTCTTTATCTAAGGACTAGATTAATACTGACTTTGAAAATGAATTATTATTTCGAGAAGAACGAAAAATATTACGCAATTTCCAAAATGTATCTATTTAGCGCATGTGACAGTATTCAATCGATCCAGATTCACAAATCTCTGTTGTCAACTGTCTAACAATTGTCATTTATCTATCTCTGTAAATGTGCGCGTGTTTCGTATAATTCAATGTTTTCTTTTAAATTACAAATATGCGGAATTTAGAGCTCTGGAATATTACTATTAGGGATTTAAAAATAGATTTTAAGGACCAACTTGGCATATGTCTGGGACGCGGCGATGTCAATTCTTGCAGCGAACTATACTTGTGCACGAGTGATCGCATTGTATATGATTTTGATAAAAGTGGTGAAATAAAGTGGAGTAAAAATCTAGCACAATTTGCGTCTGCTGATAATATTCCCGTGAATGTCACTTATTTGTCCCTTCAAAATACACTGTGTGTAGGTTTTGAAAATGGTGAGATACTTTCCATCGGCGACACTGACAGCACTTGCGAGGTTGTTGGAGTATTCAGCAGTGGCTTATTGGTAAGCGGAGATTTTCTATTTAGAGAATGGTTCTCAAGAGCAGCAGTGAGATGTATTGGTATTGAAATTGAAATACCACAATACAATCTTTTAAGAGGCCTAATGCCGGCCTACACGCCCTTGTCTATTTTGTAGCTGGAAGTAAACAAAAGTATTACGTTTAAATATAGAACTTATACATAGCTGGGAACTTTTCATTAAATGAAACCTAAATATTGTAATATTACAATGAAAATGAAATATTTATTTATATTTTATTTAAAAGAATATCATTTGCTTCCAGGCTATGGAATGGAGTCCGGATCAAGAGTTGCTCGCTATTGTTACTAAAGAGTTAAACACTGTACTGCTCTCTTGTACATTTGACCCAATTAATGAGGTGAACTTGTTGGATGAGGCATTTGGATTAAAGCAATTTATAACTGTGGGTTGGGGGAAGAAGGAAACACAATTTCATGGTTCAGAAGGCAAGCAAGCTGCCAAAGTGAAGAATGAAGTAGTAGCAGGTAGTAGTTCATATTTTAAGAAATATTTAACCTCTTTAAATATTTGTAAAATTTTATGTATATTTTAAATTATTTTTTAGATCCAGATCTTAATTTGGATGATAAAGTGATAATAACTTGGAGAGGAGATGGATGTCTATATGCTATTGGTTTTATTATGGATGGTATAAGAATATTTAAAATATTTGATAGAGAAGGACAATTACAATATACAAGTGAAAAACATCAGGGCCTAGATTCAAATTTGGCATGGCGTCCTAGTGGCAATGTTATAGCCACCACTCAAAAATTATCTAACAAATATAAAATTTCATTCTTTGAAAAGAATGGACTTAAACATGGAGGATTTGATTTAAATTTGAATAATGACACATATGTTGAAAATATTTCTTGGAGTTCAGATTCAGAAATATTAACTTTACTCTGTAAAGACACTGCCACTGATACACAAAAATTATTGCTGTACACTACAGGCAATTATCATTGGTATTTAAAACAAAGTTTATTGTTCAGCAGTGATCAAAAAATTTGTAAACTGATATGGGATAATGATTTTGATGCAGCCAACAACAAAAAATTACATATTATATTATGTAATGGAAAATATTATACATATTCATGGATTTGGAATATTAATCATAGTAGAGGCAAATCAGCAAATGATGATGCAATTGTGACAGTAATAGATGGAAGAAAGTTATTGGTGACATCATTTAGACAAACCATAGTACCTCCACCAATGGCATCTTTTGAAACTGAAATAGATAGCTATGTTAATGCTGTATGTTTTGCACCACATAATGACAGTGTTATTGATACTAATAAGTTTTTTGTGTACACAGCTGATAATGACTTAATATTTTTTAGACAAAAAGAAAAGTCACCTTTACAGTATGAAAGTTTTAAAACGGTGCACTTTGGTTCTTTTGATTATCCATTCCAATACTACAATTGGAACTGGGTAAGTTCTAGTACAATAGTGTGTGTAACACTTGATGACAATTACTACAAATTCTTTGAATTTTCTATAGAGGGCAATGAAATTTATAATAATAATATTATAACATTATCATCTTCCATATTAAGAGTTGAATTACATCCATTTGATACATCAAAATTATTTCTAGAATTAAATCAAGGAGAAATTGTGGAATATTCTATGGGAAAATCATACATGAAAACAGATATTAGTTTTAATGTATCATGTCCTAAATTTAACATTATGTGTATTGAAAATGATATAGTATGTATAGGACTTTCCCATAAAGGACACTTACACTTTGATGAAACATTTAAATTGACAAATATAAGTTCCTATTTCATACATACAAATTATTTGCTGTTAACTACATTACAGCATTTACTTTTATGTGTTGAATTATCTGTACCAGGTATTGAGTCTATTGTTGAGTATCAAAAGAATGAATTAAGTAATATTTATAAAAGGAAGATTGAAAGAGGAGCCAAGTTAGTCATTGCTGTACCTAGTGATACAAGAACTGTGTTCCAGTTACCTAGAGGTAATTTAGAAACTATACAACCGAGACCATTGTCATTAAAAATTATTGGAAAATATCTTGATACTTTGCAATATCATGAAGCATTTGATTTAATGCGCAAACAAAGAATAAACCTCAATTTAATTTATGATCATGATCCAGAAAAGTTTGTTAACAATATAGATACATTTCTAGCATCTATAAATAATAATTCATGGCTTAATCTATTTCTATCAGAATTAGAAAATCTTGATGTCACTAAAACTATGTATGGAAGTAGTTATATAGACAAATCTCAAAAAGTAAAAGACTCAAGTTTTAAAATTAAAAATATATGTGAGTTAATAAGAGAAGGGTTAGCTAAAAATCCAGATAAAGACAGTAAAGTGTTACCTCTACTTACAACATATGTGAAGAAAAACACCATAGCCGACTATGAAAAAGCTCTTACAATAATCAAAGAATTAAAATTAAGAGAAACAAATGGCAATAAAATTCCTGTAAGTTCCGATGAAGCTCTTAAATATTTACTGTATATGGTAGATGTGAACAGTCTCTTTGATGTTGCTCTTGGAATGTATGATTTTGACTTAGTTTTATTAGTTGCTAATAAATCCCAGAAAGACCCCAAAGAGTATATACCCATGCTTGATGAACTCAATGCAATGGATGACAATTATAAAAAATACTCGATAAACAAGCATTTAAAGAGGTTCGATAAAGCAGTGAGTTCCTTGGTTCAATGTGGTCCTGACAAATATGAAGAATTGAAAACTTTTGTAAAATATCACAGCCTGTATCGAGAGGCTTTATCATTATTTAATCCAGATGAAGAGATTTTTAAAGAAATTTCTGAAGATTTTGGCTTGTACTTGAAATTAAAGAAGCATTTCACTGAAGCTGGAATAGTTTATGAAAATGCAAGAAATAACGAAAAAGCTATTGAATGTTATAAAGAAGCATTGGAATGGGAGCTAGCTATTAAATTAGCACAAACCTTGCCTAAAGACCAGTTTAAAATTCTCTGTTGGTAAGTTATCATTACTGAAAAACATTTTGTGTGGTTACTTATATGTTTTGTGTTTCTACAATTTTTATAATATTTTTTCAGGACATTCGTTAATTTATTAAAAATAGAAAAGCGTCATAAAGATGCATTAACAATATTGGAACAATATTATGGTGATTGTGAAGAAACAATTGCATATGCATTAGAATGTGGACATTATAAAACAGTGCTACGTATCTGTTCACAATATAATAAAATGCATTACATTGGTAAGATTATTATTATTAAATAATAGGCGAGCAGCTATTAGCTGATATGCCTATGTCTTAGCTGGAGTGTTCAACTCAAAAAATCTGACTGAGATGAGAGCCATCTATCCAATCTAACTTTGAAACTATTCATTGATGGCGCGTTAACAAAGTCCTGAGGCAACTTATTCAAAACTTGCAGTATTTTGTTATTAAGTTAGTGGTAACAAATATTCGTTTTTGAGTTCCAACGAACCAGCTGCACATTATTCACACAATGAGCACGGGGACAACCATTGACTTGAAAAATATTGCATAGCTTGGAGCAGTTATATTTCCCTGTTAATATCTTATATGTCTTGATAAGATCTCCACGCTGGCGTCACTCTTGAAGTGATGACAAACGAAGAATTCTCAATCTCTCCTCATAACTTTTTTTTTACGTAACCCAATTGGAATTAAAATATAGATTAAATATAGTTCGTATCTGATATTTTTTTAAATTACCTAATAGAAAATTATTATGATATTACATGAAATCAGGGACACTGGTTGCTTTACACCCATAACCCTCATTAATTATTGCTATTATTATAGTTTTTTTTAATTCTATTTTTAACAAGTATACTATAGTTCGTAAAAAGGCAAAAGTATTATAAGGGGGGTGAGTCCAGTTGAAAATATGACTTTTATAAAATGGCCTGCAAGAATGAAGAAAGATGAAGGTCAACCTGGGTGGTATATATTACGTGTGACTTATGTTCAATAGTGGACTAGTGTGGGTTGGTAAGGATAGTTCAGCTATGAACCACATTCCATCAACTGGCTTGTTTGCGCATTAGCTACCTTTTGGTATGAAAACATATCATAGATGCATCATAATAATTTTGCCACATCAGCGTAAGTATGGCATTTCATGGTATGAAGTGTCATCAAATCAGACGCCAGTAATATAAAATATAGCTATAGGTGTACAAATGCCATCATGCTCATGCATAAACAATTTTTTTATTAAGTACTAAGTAAGCATAATATCTCTGTAGGTATAATTGTCGAGTTCCGAACGATTTGTATTCAAGGGTTTTCACTCGGGATTGTGTACTCTTGTATTTCGATCTGATAAAAAGTTATAAGCAAATTAAAAGTGATTCTATTAAAGTGGGTTGAATTGGCTAAATTAAAGACCCTGGCATCTATATACAAAAATACGAACAGATGTAGGTTAAATCAGGCACATGTTTTGAGTCATCTTAATACAATATCATGTGTACTGAGAATGGCGATACGTTTCACTGCAGGTCATAATAGGGACGACGTAAGTGCTAAGTGAAATCAACCATTTTTATTTTGGTAACCTAGGGGAAATCCTCTTGGATCGTCAAGGGGCAGTAAGGGCTATCCCCTGGTATGCCGGACTCCTACCAACTATAACCCCTGGGGTGCTCCTTCAATCGCATTTGCACCAGTCTTCAGGTACACCGAGGATTTCCGAGAGACTGGTGCGCGATCAACCCTGTGGGCTCCTCCACAATCGGGAGGGACTAAGTTCTTCTACCGCCGCCTAGTGGTGCGTGAGAGCACGCACGCCACCACTGGAGCTCTCGTGTCACTAAAAGGCCCCCTCTGGCTCGTTACCTGACGCTCCCTTCGAGGCTTTGAATTTATCCAGTAACGACGGAGGTGCTCCACTGGGGAGGCCTCCTCAATTGGCTCCACGCGTACCAACGGCATGTCAGACTCAATCGATGGCAGGCCCGCTTGCCGGCGTCGGCGCACACACAGCAGCGGGGCTATAGCCTCGCAGGCCTGGGCTGGACCAACAGCTCCATCTCATGTGGACAATAACGTTACGGTCTACTTTGCACTTAGTATTTTAACTTAAATCCTTATTATTAAACAACTGCATTGGTTAATGGTGTATTTACTCAGTACACTGTTTTTTTTTAATCTGCCTAATTTTCTTGTTATCCAATCACGTTACTGAATTATATGAAATTGAAGTCAATCGTAGTGTATTTTTTTTATAATATACTTAGTATTAAGAATGTCTCGCCCGGTTTAGTTGTGAAGACCTTTCCCGGTCAATCAACGCGCGTCATATCGAAAAAAAAGGTATTAAGAATGTCTCATTTAAAAACCTTTATTGTAATAGCATGTATCATGACCAATAATGTCACTTTTAGTCCCTGTGGAATACAGTATGTATGGATTCATTCTAACTGGACTCCTAATGGCTTATATAATAAGCTTTGTATTAGGCCCAGATCAGGCCATGCATGGAATATTGTTCCCATCTTTGGGATTGTTCTGCTCAGTACTTACTTAACGCTCTGGATAGGTTGCAACGAAGGGCTGTCCGCATTGTGGATGATCCTTACGTAAATAAGCATCTTGAACCACTCCAGTTGCGCAGAGATGTTGCCTCACTGAGCGTTTCTTATTGGCTGTATCACGGAGAGTGTTATTTAATCTTGAACTGAAGAGTTATTTAATATTGTTCTACCTTCTTCCATGCTTAATAGAACCACGTGCGCGTGTTTACGGAGTCACAGCCGAGCTAGGACTAAGTTCTCTAATTCTTACTTTTGCCAGATCATTGGACTGCGAAATGATCTTTCGGCGAGCGTGTTCCCACCGTCCTATGATAAGAGTAGCGTGAAGAGATATTTATGTAGGCCGGCATAATTGCTATGACTACCGATGGGTTTTCTTTGCTGTTGATAGTTGATGTCAGTTTTTGGCCTGCATCAGGATTACCGTCAGACGTGATGTGGTTACTACCGAGGCAGGATAAAAAAATATTATTATGTTAATGTTTCCATTATTGTGGCATTAGACATGACTACTGTGTTGCTATAAAAATTTGTCGTGTATTAGATATCTTGTTTTTAGTCAGCTCATCATTAATTATCATTGACCAGCTTCGGATCTAGGGGAAGGGGAGTGGGGCTAAGCCGTGCCCCGTGTTCCGGTCATCAAATTCCAGGGGCGGCAGACAACTATGTTAAGCAGCAAACCTGCTTAATAAAAAAAAAGTAGGCACCTCTCCTATAAAAATGTTGTACTCAATATTTTTCAACATCCGACATTTTTATGAAAATTGTGGAGCACAAAATTCTCTACAAATTTTGCTGTAAACATTTTGGATTCATCCATATAATTGAGAAATAAAAGTTAAAGGACTGGCTGGAGCAGACATTAATTTTAGATCCGGCTCGGAAAATATCTACATTAAGGGTTTTCGTTGACTGTTGTTTACTCTAAATGAATATTATATAACATGTGACATCCTCAGACTTTACTGCTGAACGTAGATCTCTCCATAAGAGCCCCCTCTAAACACTTTTATGTGATTTTTTTAAATAATTTTTTTAATTCTAGGTGAACGATTACTACCTGCTCTACTAGAGGAATATAAAAATTTGAAAGAATTGATTGAAACGAATTGGAGTAATTTCGTTAAACATCGAGATCGTCTTTTCATAGTAAGAGAAAATAAACGCGAGAACCCAATTGATCCGTACTACCCGTACGGTAATAAAGATTGTGACTTGTATTCTGATGTTGGCAGTACACTTGCATCTTCATCGCGAGGTTCGAGGTGGGTTTAGCAATTAGAATTGAATAAAAGGTAGACTTTTAGAAATAATAGTTTACCAATGTGTTATTTTTCCCTATTGTGTATTTTCTTACCGACACTTCTTGATTCATATTTTCAGCTTTAACCCTAAGATTGTTCATATGGAAAGGGAAAAAATGGAGATATAATTTAAAGAAATGTTATCCAGACAGTGAAACATAAATTCCTAACTAATTGTTACTTAAAATAATCTTAATTTTTGCTTTAGCTCCCTTGACCGTAATACAGCCAAAACACATAAGTAAGTTATTTCCCAGATTTGAGCAAGATAATAATCTTTAGGGTTCAATACCACAAAAGAAAAACGGAACCCTTATATTTCGGATCTCTTTGGGGTCTGTCTGTCAAAGCCCCTTTTCTCAGGAACATGGAGGTATCAAGTTTGAAATATCAAATACTCAGGTTTGCGGTCTCTTGTGGCTTTGAAAAAAGTATACTATATGTCAACCCAATTAAAAGATATGTTCGCTTACGTCGTATTTTTTATCGTTTTGCCGATTTCGCAAGGGAATATAAATCTATAGAGGTTACTTCCCGTTGACTTAGAATCATTAAATTCCGGGTAGCAGACTCCCTCAAGTTTACGATGAGAGGGAGGCGGTGCCCAGTGTCCAGCGCGCCGTCTGAGAGATAGGTGTTGGAAGGGTGGTCTCTTTACTCCTACCCCTTCCAGAGAGGCAGCCTCAACAAGGAGTTTCGCTCCCCGGGCGTCTGGATGAATTTGGTTCTCCAGGCTCGGGTGGAGCGATTAGAGGGACACCACGGGGGCTTGTAGTCAGTAGGAGTCTGACACACCGGAGTCGCTGCCCTCACAGCGGCCCTGATGGTCCTATGTAGGATTTTCCACTGGGACACCAAATAAGAAATTAAGCAAGAAACATAGTCTTATATCACAAGTACAGGAAAAAGTCCAAAAACCGTAAATTTGTAGTTAAGCTTAAAAAATATAGATTTTTTAGGATTATAAATGTACTTTCAGTTGGCAAAAAGACCGCAACCGTTATTGATGTACGGGGGAGGGACAGCCAGTGCCAAAATAAAGTTTGGCCCTGAATCTGGTTTATCGTTCTATTACAGCAATGTACAGTACTTTCTTGATGTATTTGTATGAGACTCTCGGTGCGCTACTATCCTTATCCTACTTGCACTTGACCATCAACAATTTAAAGCATATTTTCAAAAAAAAAAAACAACATTCTCTTAACTTCAGAGATATAAATTTTCAGTAAATAAATTTTATAGTGTCTCCATCACTTTAGGGGTTTAAATTTTAGAGTTATTTAAAGAAATCTAAGTATGTGGTGTTTGGAGAAAACATTCCAACTTACCCCTTTTTTATAAATCTTTATCATATCCGTTACGTTTTTACGTGTTATATCAAATATTTCTTTAATATACAACTTTTAATTGCTTTGTAATCATAGATGGGCAAAATATAATCTGATTAATGAAAAGCAATTACGATTACATTTTTCGTTTTTCATCATTAATATGACAGCATTTTGCTCATCTATGTTTTAAACATTACGGAATCCTTAATCGAATACATATTTATGACTCCTTAATGTTTTGTAGGGATTTAATCATTAATCAGATTACATTTTGCCTATCTCTGCTTGTAATTATGTTGTTGTGGGTACTATTCTCTTTTAATTACTTTAGTAAAACGAAGATGACAAGGGGTGAACTAATGGCTGGCTACAATCGATCTTATTCATTAGGAGAATCTCTCCCTTCTTCAGTGAATAAAGACCTTGAGATACGCATAATAAATGCTTACAGATATACGAGATTGTAGGTGTTGCTATGCATGCACTGATTGAATAAACGTCTATCGGGCGAGATCCTGTGCACAATTACAAGTCCTTGTGAATAAATTGATTCATCGCTCCCTACACAATAGCTACTCAAAGTAGGGGTCGCAATCAATTGGAAAAGTAAGCTGCACAACGTCGCGTTAATTCTTATCTTCTTTAAAAGAGAACAGAGTGGTATAGAATATTTAATGATTTTAAAAGAAATCATTCGTTTTTATGAAATGTATATGTATGCACTCGGTATTCGCTTATACAATACAATACCTAAAGACATCTTGAGGTTACCACTACTGAAATTAAAAAAAAAACTATTAAAACTAAATTGCTAAAAAAGAGATATTATTCCATCAATGACTGTTTGAATGATAAAAGTGCGTGGTTTTAATATATGCAATCTTTCTCGCGAGACATTCAATACTTTATATATTATACCTGTTATTGTACCTCATTATTTTAAAAAGAGCAACTATCAGAGTTTCTTGCCGGCTCTTCTTGGTAGATTCTGCTTTTCGAACCGGTGGTAGATTCGCTTTGCTTTCTTTTGACGATTCAAAAGTGCTTGGATGTAGGCCTATTGGAATAAAGTAATATTTCATTGCATATCGCGCTGAACTTACGGAATCGTTTTTTATGTGACGTTCGTAGTTTTAATTCTCATTTTCAAACTTAAAATGTTGTCTTTTTGGTTAGAATTCATTAGCTAGCACCATTAATACAGCTTTACTATGTAATATAGATCTATTACGAAGTTGGAGATCAATACAAATGAGGATAGGTTTATATTTCTACAATTAATTCAGTAAATGGATTAATTGTGGTTTAGTGTATAAGCAATCGGACTCCATATGCGGCAAAGCGAATGATCATAAGTTTTTTTTTTGTTTGTTAACCCGGTGGTAATCCCTACGGACCGTCAGGGGAAGTGGTGAGGGCCACTCCCCCCGGTGTGTCAGACCTGCCCCGTCTAAAACCACCGGGGTGCCAGCACTCCCCTCTCTTCGCTTTCGCCGAGCCTGGGAATCCGGATACTTCCGACGGCTTGGCGAGCGGTTGGCCTTGGGCAGGCCTCCTCTCAGGGAGGGGAATTGAAACCCCTCACTTCCTCTCTATGAGAAAGGCGTGTGGGCACACACACGCTGACCGTAGCTCTCTCCGCTGGACGGGGATGCCCTCAACGTCACCCGCCCAGCCTGTGTCAGGAGAGAAGATCATCGCGCTGGGAGTCCTGCGCGAACTGCTCCCTTCTCCCGAGCCGAATGGTCCTATGTTCGAATCCCGGTTTTATTTCAGATTACGTCCGAATTAAGGAACCACATGCTCACCAGTGATGGAAAACATCGTGAAAAACCCGCATGGCATATGATAGAAATGTCAAATATAAGTGCCCTGGGAGCGGCGATCAGCTGCGCTACTAGTCGCATTGGGCACGACATATAAGCGCAAAGTGGTTACTACCACTAATATATCTCCGCTTACCCCATAAGGGATATAGTGTGACGATATATTATTATTATTGATGGATTAATTCAAGGAATTAATGTATCTCTTATCACCTTTGAACAAAGTCCTCATATTTATAAATGCTACTTAGATTTTGCTTACGCATTGTTCATAAAATACCATCGTTTTTAACAAAAACCTGAATATGCAAGTAATTATACTTTTACATACACATTTACATTACACACACACACACATTTACTTTTACATTTTATTATAAAATGAAATTTAATAGTATTTATAAAGCAAAGTCCAAGATGACGAAATAGGTAGCATACCATATACTTTGACATCAATTAAATAATATAATTCGTATTATTTGAGCAAAATGTAAGAAAATTCAACAAATGTAACACCTAACGTGTAACATTGTACTATCTATAAATCACAGTATAAGATCTTGTCTGACCTTTTCAATACCTACACTAGAGAAGTCAAGTAAAATGGCTTTTCTCCGTAACATCAAATTAACTTTACTAACTTCATATTAACACTCACACACGTAATTCGACTTGCTCGGGCGTATTTCAGAATCAATGCAATGTAGACGGTACCGAAGTCTGGGGCAAAACTTTTTATTTTATTAGAATGAGTATTCAGAAAAGCGTTTATTTTCCGTATTGTTAAAGCTAATGGGTGCATTTTTTTCTTTATAATTTTCACACATAAGCAAATCAATATAAAATTTACAATTGATGATCGATGATGTTTTATTATATCATATGAAAGGAAAGTAAACAGACGAATAGGCCCACATGATGATAAGCGGGTGTCGCCCTTGGACAACGGCAATACGAATGTGTGATTCTTTGATTCCACCAACCCCATTCCACCACAAAACCACTAGACATCGTGTCAGATACCATCCGTATGTGGTGGATGTTCCTTATATCCGCACGAAAAGATTCGCTTCTACATTCATCATGCGAACGGCTAAAGAGTGGAATATGCTTCCAGCGGCCATATTTCTGCGATCTTATGACCTGGGAGTCTTTGAGAGAAGAGTGAATAGACATTTGCTAGGCGATGGCGTTTCATCATCGAACTCATCTTCACCTTCCACCAGGTGTGATTGAGGTCAAGCGTTCGTCTATAAATTATAAAAAAAAATCTTATGTAATTATTTACATATTAGCGTCGCGCTCTCAGCTTCGTATTAGCTAGTTTTTATTGTGGTATCTTATAGGAATAGTAAAAGCGCTTGTAATGTGGCTATTAAGACTTTTCCAGGTTAAATATCTCGACTTTTTCAATATACATACTTAACATTGTACTGAGTTGTAGGTTTTGTATATTAAACTAATACATTACTGTATTAATTAATTTATTTGTAAATGATGTTGTAACCTTTATTCTCATAAGGCAACAAGCACATTTTGCTTAGACATCATACTCAGAAGAGCTTGCACATAATTTAAATGCACACGTGAAAAGCACTCGAATTACAAATGTATTCCTGCAACATGGAATTGAATGTTTCACTCAGCGCTTTGTTTTCACATGAAAAGAGTTTCATTGGAAATTGAATTTGTTGAAATGAAAAATATTGTTCCAATAAATTTGATGGAATTTAACCGATTTATATTTTCTGTCTTAACCTAACCTTGGAGGCTAAAGCGACCTATTTAACACTTTCTTGACCTGTTCTATCGATTTAATACTTTCAAACCTACAGTGGATCTCTTTAGAGTGCATAAGGAATGTCAGCTTCGTAAAAGCATCTTTTTACGAATTATTATTAAAACATGAATTGTTAAAAAAAATGTTTTATCAATAACTAATTCCTATATAGGGACAAAATTTTTAAACACTGGAATAGCGAGTTAATTTTGTTCCATTGAATGTTATTAGGTATTTTTTGTTATTCAGTTGAAGTTATTTCAACTAAAATAAACGTAATCTGTCTGTCTTCTTTCTCAAATAAAACATAAATATCAAGGTTCGGCAAGAATTAACTATTATGGCTGGTGTATATAATAGGAATACATATACAGGCTGATTTTATAGACGAGGGAGTAATTCAAGGAGGATATTCAGCATTCGATTCTAATTCCAAATAGTGATATCTTAATAATTCCAGTAAAACAAAGTAATATATAGTCGTATTAAGGGGGCAATTACACACATGATAGAATAAATAACAATTAATTATTAAGTAGGTATCTTGTCTCTCCTAAGCCCGGATAAAGTACGAAAAAGTAACGAGTCAATTACCTGTTTACCTAAAATTACGTAAAAGGAATTTTATCTACATGCCATTCAATCACACTCGCTGCGGTGTCCAAACTTTTTACGGATCAATTCTCATTTGTTCATCAATGTTTCTTTATGATTTGTTAGGGAATATTGTTATTTACATTTTTATTAGTTATACAAAGGTACAAATTATTGTATTCTGAAATATCTGCCTCGTCTTTAAAATCACCTGTATAATAGGAACTTGAGTATAGCCATAGTATTCGCACAGACAAGTCCCTATTGACAAAATCGGAGACTTAATATTCCCTTGAAATTCATTGAGAAATATATAATGTTTTAGCAAACTTATAGTTGCGTGTATAATTCTCAGCCTAACTTCAAAACGAACAAAGTCTGATAGGTAGATTTAGGATTATTTACTTTTTGAAGTCGTATGAAACTGTTTTTTAAAAATATTTTTTTGCGGTATGATTACTTATTTGGTGTTTTAAATTACGATAATATATTAAACTTTTTTATATGCTTTTAGTCGTTCATATCGTTCAAGCAAGAATAAAAGGAAACACGAACGTAAAGTGGCCTCGCTTAAAGAGGGTTCACGCTACGAAGATGTCGCTCTGGTTATGGCATTGCACAGCCTCGTGACTTCCTCGTACGACTTGAGATTGCAAGTCAAAGACATTGTTATTACTTTGAGTTGCCTGAACAAGAATAAAGAAGCATTTATCTTACAGGTGCGTTAAAGAAAAATAGGTATTAGCTTAAAATCTAAGTATGATTTTTCTTATAATCCTCCATAGTCTTTGTTTTACAGAATCTTGGCAAATTAAATATTAACTTATCTGTATTTGGCAAGTAGTTAAATAAGGCATAAATAAGAAGTTCGGTTTTACTACATTTTAATTTTTTTTTTACATAAGATAATTTTTTCAGGTAACAAATATTGCTTTTTTTGGAATAGATCAATACTGTCTATTCTTAAAAAATATTTGGGGTTAAATAATATAGACACATTTAAAAATCCGAGTGCTATCGACTACTTAGAAGTTTCTGAAAACGAATCAATTGTTCGTAGAAATGTGGTTAATAGCTTGGGAATGACGTCTAAAACTACTGAACCGATCTTGACGGAACAGGACCGGTATTATAACATCTTCCCAACTTAAACCATGGACTATCTTTAGTCACGATTGATAGCCAGAAACAGAGATATATCTCGACCAATTTATAACGCGAACAACTGCAAATATCTTGGGTAACAAAGATTTATTTATTTATAGTTTGTTTTTTTCTTTTTGTAATTAATTATTTTTCTCTATTGTGCCTCTTAACATGATTTTTGAATATTGCTGTATATTTTCCTGAAAATATAAAAAAAATTCTTCATTATGACAAGTTTTATAAAATCGATTAGATAGAAACTGAGATACGACTTGATCAATTTTCATTAGTATCCATCCTACCCTAGTAGAGAAGTGATTTCCTATGTGACATTATAATGACCTTGTTAACTAAAAATATATATATATATATATAATTAAACTTTGACAAAAGGATTTTCTCATTACTAATTCGGACCAAGTCACATGCTGTGCCCAGTATAGTCTACATTCGGTTAAAATTGAATACTATACAATGTACATCAGAATAATAAACGTATAAGATTGAAGCGATAAAATTTACTGCCTGCATCAACCTACGCGTTGTCTATCTAGCTCTAGGTATATCCTAGTTCCAGACCGGGCTAGCAGTATTGATTAAATTGTGGATGAGGGGGTAGAGGCAAAGCGCGGGGAAAGGTCACCGGCTGCAGCCGTAGCTCGCATTTTGCTCGAGAATAGGTAATGGATGTTGCATATACCTACTGTATTACATTGTTGCGTTTTATTACCTTTATCGGTTAACCATTGAGAGATATATTTTAAATTTCTTTAGGTCATTATACGCTTCTAGCGTCGTATCTTGACAGATTGGTTTTCTGTAGTCCTTTAAATAATGATCTGCTTATATTATTGCGTAATGCATAAGTATGCTCGCACCTTAGTTCGCTTTCCAAACATAAATTGAATGAAGGCTTTAAGCTCAAAATTGCGATAACCGGGAATAGTTATTCCTCTGCATTTGCTACGTTTCCTGCCACTTAATATCGGCATCTATATGGACTATTAGAGGCTTTTAATAAAGCTTTTAGGTTTACAGTAGTTTTTTAATGGCGGCTAATCTATATTGAATAAACAAATAGTATTTGGTTACAAAAATCAAGAGTTATATACAAAGGGTTAAAGGGCAGGTGTTTTCGAATTATCGAAGTAACTAGACATGTAGTAGTTAGGTAGAACAATGATGTCATCTCTATTTATTATAAAATTACAACGAGGTTATACTTAGGTATTTAAAAAAGGTTTTTTTTTAGCTTTGCCACGAAATTGTTTGTGCAGATTTAATTTGTTTGTATTCATATGTACATCATTTACTTGATCTTGAATAGGAGTTACTACATGCTTCCAAAGGAATATGTCAACAGCATCATCATTGATGTCGTCATTAGTTAGAATGTAGATACAAAATCAAAATTACTGCATATAATAAAAACAATCATACATCAGGGAGAAAAATAAAACAGTCTGAACATTAGATTTGATTTAAAACAGTGTATACCGTGAACTTTCGTAGTTTTCGCTGCCATACTTTAGGTAGGTCCACTAAAATTGTTCGATTATATAATATCAAATTACTACCTACCTGATTAAACTTATATTGGTGTTTTATCCGTATTGTCAGAAAGGAAGTTGCAGGCAAGATTCTAATTTAGTCATTTATATATTTCAGACTTCTTTAGAAAAGCTACTCAAGGAAATGAAAGATAGTTTCCAAAAGATTTGGACTAATGAATTGGTTATAGAGGCAACTAATGCGCTCATCGCTGCACAGACTATTCCAGAAGGATCAAGTGTAATACCACAGGGTATTGCTTCATTAGGTGTGTAATATGTTATATCAAACAACCAAATTTTTTTTCAACATTTTTTGTATTAACTATTTTTCTTTTCACAGAGCCACATCTACGAATAGCTCCAGTTATTCAGGAATTCAATTGGAAACTCGAGGAATTGAATTAAAATTATATAATGATTATTATTAATATATGATGTATGAGCATAAGAATCAATAAAAAATTATGAAGGATTAGTAAATTTTTATTGTTTACATTAAAATACAGATTACATGGATATACATACACATAATACATTTACTTACGATAACATTTAGGAGAGCAATAGTAGCATTCAAAACATACAACACTGCTGCGGCTATTATTGAATACTACAGTCCTGAAATAGTCTTTCAATTCAATTTCCTTGTAGAGGCAAATCAAGTCATTTACGACTGGTGCTCCGCAAACACATATATTTGCATTATCCAAAAAGTCTACCAGGGTCCACGGTATCTTATTAGGAGCATAGAAAATTTTCTTCTTCAATACAACTTTAGCAGCAAGATGGACTAAGCTTCCAACATAACATTCCCAAGGACTCTGTCGATTTGGCCTCTGTTTAATGTTTCTGCTATGGAAGTCATTTGAAGAGACATCTATGTACTCCAAACGGCATTGCATAAGACTGCATGGCAATGTTTGTAATTCATTCCCTGAAATTGTCATATATCTGAAAGCAGACAGATTATTTATAAGCAAAAGTATTATTGAAATGTAATGCTTATCACAGAAATGTGTAGAGTACTTTATTCTTCAGTGATAAAATAATTACCTTAAATTGCTAATGCGGCCTACAGTGGCAGGTAGTTGACGAAGCATATTGTCATCTAACTTTATAGTGACCAGTCTGTGTAATTTCCAAATTGACTTACTGATATATCTCAATTTGTTTCCACTGAGATCTAGCAGTTTTAAAGTTTTTCCTATCTGCAATAAAAAATAAATTATGTTCTACTAAAATCATAGTATTTTTCAGGTTTCATATTATAGTTTTGGTTATATTAGTTAAGTTTTAATAAGAAACAATATTTGTTTGTTAAAAACCAATACAAAAAAAGTTGAAAAAAAATCCTGATAACAAAATTTGTTTTTGTTTATGCTTTTTTGCTTTTGTTTATGTTTGTTTATGCTTAACTGTTTTGTATATAGAAACTACAAATAAATGTTTATAATATGTGTATTAGGAATGTGTTCCTATATTGTTCCTATATTGATGCAATAAAGACACATCAAACAAGTTGAAAGTGTATTTCTGTGAAAGATATGTACCTGAGGTGCAAGTAACCAACGCCAGTCTATTTTGCCCTTCATTCCAAGATGATTATTTGCCAAATGAACCTCACATAAATTAGGCATTCGACCTGAGAATGTTTTCAAAAATTAAAATATTTTTTAAATTGATGCACATAAATTTAAAAAAATGAAAAAAGTACACGGTAAATTTACATGCAATGCTCATTATATATTGCTTTTTTTTTAAATAACATCCAACACATTTACTATAACTAAGCATTTCATACCCACAAAAAGAACTCATTATTAAAAATTAAATACTTTTTTTAATGACAAACAAAATAAAATATCAAATAAACGTCTGAAAATCAAATTTTCATCCTATAGTATAAAAATTATTTAATTTTAATTTAAAGACAACAAATTTTACTTGAATGTGATGAAATGGAAATACTTTTAGGGACATAAATAAGGTGTAACATAACAATCACTTTCTACTGTGCAAACTAATAAAATAAGGCAACAGCAAAATAATCCATATTAAAACAAATATTCTTTTATAAAAATAGAAACACATACAAAAAAAAAATACATACATTCGCTATAAAATTCGCACACACTAAGATATACTTTACATTCCAAAAATAAAATATAATTGTACTTACCAAATTCAGGTGGAATATTTTCAATTTCATTATTGCTTAAATCAAGCACTGTGAGGTTTCTAAGTAATAATATTTCCCTCCTGAAATTACATATTTTTAATCCATTTATGTAAAGCGTTTCCAAAGTGCGCGGTAGTCCTTTTACAGGAAAATCGCCACGGTCGAGAATGACCAGCTTTCTTGGCGCGGTGTCTTTGGCTGTGACGGTTAGATTTGCAAGCGAGGATATCTGTAAATGCTTCGTATCACCAACAATGCACGACTTCAATGTTTTCATGAAACATTTCAATTGCATCTTTTCACATTTTATATATAAGTCATGAGGCGGTTGCTCAAACTTGATTGTAGCTTTGCCCTCATGAATAAATCTAACAAATACTTGCTTGATATTTTTTACACAATACTTTGTGCCGGTTTTATTAACAGACGAAAAATGTATTATAAAATATTCCGACTGATTTTTTGGTTCTCTACCCAAAGCTAATGTTGATTTTAAGTATTTTCCATTGGAACTTCTATGTAACTGATCATTCTGTCTGTTTTTTACTTCTATTTGACATTGCAATTTCATTTTTGAGCGTAAATAATTCTAGATTTATTAATTACACCTGTTTATAAAACGGGCAGTCACGGCATTTCTGATCAAACTACCATCTTCCTAAACGGTTTGAATCTGACTGACAATTTGATACCAATACAGACTTATGGAATTTCATACTAAAACCTAATTTAAAAGTAAGTAGCGCTATCTGGCGGACGGAGAAATAAACAAGTAGAATTTGATATGTAAAAGTAATAGATGGCGCTAATCTTAAATATTAATAATAATATATTGTCACGCTATATCCCACGAAAAGAGTGAGCAGAGACCCATTAGTGGCTCTATCCATTTTAAGCTTATATAACGTGCCCAACGCGACCAGTATCGCAACAGATCGCCGTTCATAAGGTACTTACACATGACATTTCTATTAAATACTACACGGCTTTCTTCACGATGTTTTTCTTCACCGGTGTGCATGTGGTGCCTAAATCTGTATATAATCTGAATAAACCCAGCGGTGCGTTCCGGGATTCAAACCTATGACTATTCATTCAGCATGCGCTGCACACGTTTCTTGTACTTAGTATAGATGACACCAGCACATAACATTTGTTTGTGACTATAAGCGTCTTTTATTGTACGTCTGAAGGAAATATATCGTGTTCCGCGAAATATCTGCTTGTCTTCTCCTTTCTCATATATTTGCCATAATTTATACTTTCTTAAACGCCATAGATAAGCAAAACATTATGAAAATATGACAAAATCTGGTTTTTAGTGGTGTTTTTGAATTCACGAGTCGATTAAACATGTACAACAAACGCATAATTAGCAATATAGATAATATGACTTATTATTTTAGTAAAAAATCTTTATTATGGGGAAAATGAAGAATCTTTCTCTGATAGCTCTTAAACCTATTGCTATTTTATATTTTTATTTCATTCATAAATACACCAACGACATATACACGTGAAAATTATAAAGATATATATATATATATATATAATATAGAATTTAGGACAGCGTGCTATGCCTTTATAGTTATATATAACTTTTGACAATACAAAATCAAAAAATATCTGTTACTTATGTAATAATATCAGGAGGAAAAGACGCGCACAATTTCGACACCCTTGAAGAGATTTCACATCTTTCTGTAGAAGGTAAGCGACATCTAAGCTCGTAATTATTTTGTACAATTTAATGTCATCGTCAAAAAGAAATCAGTTACTATATATTAACCTTTATTCTTTCTAGACATTCGTTAGCACCTTGTGTGATTGTATAGTTACGATACATGTTTTTGAACGACTTAGTTTTCACGCACTAATTAACCGATCGAAGTGAGGTTTAATAGTTCACAATTGGGTAAGTCTACAAAGTGTCCAATTTTAGACCTATTTTGACCCTAGGTCTATTATAAAAAAAATGTATCGTATTCAGTTGATACGTATGTTGAAATTTAATTTATATACCGTAAATTTACAACAAATACTGAAAACTGTCAAAGTCAATAAGAGAAAATGTCGATAATAAGCAATAGAAGCGAACAATTATTTTCAGTAAATAAAATGGAAAAATTTATCATATATAAATTACATGTCACGTTGCTTGTCCGCGATGGACTCCTAAAATACTTTACCGATTTTAATAAAAATTACACACCGCGTGCAGTTTGATCTAACTTAAAAGATAGAATAGTTTTCATCTCAATTCATAGTCGCAGTATTATTTTATTTCAAATTATTTGTTTATTATTTGGCAGTCACAATTTTCAGTTAGCTAACGATTCTAACAGATTCAACAGGACGGTATCTGTTGACTGGATTGAGTAATTATTCGTTATGTTAAACGGTGCTATGTTAAACGTACTATAGGGGTTGTTACTACAATAAATGCTTATTCACATGTATCTACCATATATATTACTTAATTTATTAATTTTAATTTGAGTTGCAATTACAAGTCTTATAATAATATATAAAACAAAAAACAGATAAAATTATTTATATTCTAAAAAGATGATTGAATGTTAATAGGAAACAGATAATTTAAGGGAAGGAGGAAAGGATGAAAGGGTATACGTTAAGGGTATGAGTTAATACGACATTCAGAGCGGTACAAAGTTCGCCGAGCAACTAGTATAATATATTTAAAACATGGCTTTGAGTCGAAAGTTCTTGTTTCTATAAACAATTTCAGTAATATGTTATACTTAAATGATGAAAGTAATAGACATAGAACCATAAAAGTTATATATGTACCATTGGTCGTATAGATAGAACAGCAGCACAAAATAAAATCCTAATCATTTAAATATTCTATACAAGAAAAAAATACATGAGGTTTTTAAATTATATTTTATTGTTTTATTTTCCACTGTTTTTAATATCGGAATATATTCTGTAAGTGTGCATGTACATCTAAAACAAAAAAGCGTTATTAAATTCATTGATAGATAAGAACGCCATCTGTAAGCAGCTATGTACTAACTACAGTTATTTGCTTTGTTTAAATACAGTTGCGTATCTGTTGCTATGCGTATGTGTATGTTTATCACTGCATCGATAAACTGTTGAATGTTGACAGAATCGAATGTTGTCAATATTAGAAAATAGAAATTTACCACAACATCTGACAAAAATAACAATATCTGTTTCAAAATAAAACATTACCTACATTATATTGAATACATAGATGGGCAAAATGTAATCAGATTAATCAAAATGATTACGATTACAGTTTACGTTTTTTACCATTGATATGACTGTATTTTGCTCATCTATGTTTGAAAAACTACAGAATTCCAGATTGCATACACATTTATGATAGTTGCAGAATGATAGTATAACGCAGTATAAAAACTTTATAGATTATAATGACAATAGTAGTAGCGTTCACTCTGCCGATCCAGTTCCGCGGACGCCGTAATGATTGTACGGATCGCTTACACACTGTTCTCGGTAGACGGTAGATGACAAAATCGTGCTTATTTTTAATCAACCACTCTATGTACTAATGAGCTCACTATATAATATAGCCTATTTTATCTACTTTTAGATTGTTGATTCTAAGTTTTGTTGCAATAAAAATATCTAGTGGTGGATGAATGATTTTTTACCCAGTTTTTTTTGGCAGGGTAGTATCTTGTTGTCTTTGAAAGGTATTGACAACTTCACCGGGCAAAGGGGACGAACACGTAAGTTGCTTAGTTAGCAATTTATGGGTTGGGTGGCAACGCAACCGCGTCCCTGTGTGTACAAATCACGACTTGGGCGGCCAGGCAGGAAACAAATCTAACGGTGACCCACCGGCGTTTTGGATGCAAGTACCTTGAGAAGAAACGCGGAAAGAAGCTTAAGGTTACGCCGAAGAAGAACTATGGCTCGTAGCATAAACACACTGGATAGCGACAGTTGACTGAACTATCTTTCGTTTGCGACATCGGCGATGCCGTGGATATAATGGTAGTGTGACTATAATATACCCTTATATTTATTGCTTTAGAATACATAAAAATATTACTTTATAATAGGTTTCAATGGCAACAAAGGGTATATAAAGTAAATTGCAACATTTATAACAAAAATAAAACGCGCTTTATAAAACAAAGGTGACTATCTCATTTTTATCAAATTTTGAGGAATAAAAGAAACTATTTTATATGTATATTTTAAACAATACATCTTAGCTGTGCAATATAAAACTGTTTGAAGAAGTGAAAATTATAATATAAAGTTATTAGGAGTACAAATAAGTATCAGCCGTTTTTGAAAAAAAAAGTGAAAGAACGTTAGTTTATATTTAATCAAAGTTTTGTCCATCACTAACAACTATATTTTCCCATCTTTAAGTCAACATTCAGATTCCACGTCTGAAAAACTCCTTATCTTTGAGGCTTTCCACGAATCAACCCAATTTTTATTATCTTCTTACTTAGTACTTCTTACAGAAGAATAATGTTATCGTGTCTGGAGTAGTATTGAGGGCATTTTCCTTCAGAGCTCGGCACAATCTCAGCAATTTTGTTCAGTAGAGAGTTTCAATAATTGTTTCGTTTGGATTTAGCAACGCGTAATACACCATAACCAGCTGATCGCATTAAATACACAACATGAAAAAAATTCCATGAATATTCATTCGGTTTTTCTGTGGATGTTGATGCATCCCACGATTTTTTTTCTTTTTCGTATTATAATAATGCATAAAATTTTCATCACCACTAACGATTTAATATGAAAAACCTTTTTTAGTATGCCTAGCTAGCAACATTATATTCATGCATAATAGGCGCTCAACACATCTCGGGCTTAATTTGTATGTAACTTAATTACTTTCATTCATGTATTTTAATGTTATATTAAACAAGTAGCTGTGTTTCAATATTTTGATTTTTTTACCGCACTATCAAAAATCATAAAAAATAAGATTGCCAACTTTCATTCTATACGACTCAATTGTCATTTTGTACTATACGTCGTTCGTTCTCCGTAAATAAAATCACAATTTAGTTTATTATATACCGAGTTTATCTCAAAAGGTATTTATTTTATTCAGTTTGTTATTGATTATAATAAAGTATATATACTGTATATGATTCCATATTTAAAAACAATATGTAATTTTGATACTTTCTGTTTTAATTAATGTTAATGTTTAAATAAAGATTTTGTGTTTAATATTATTGTATACATGATTTTAGCATAGTCTTTGGAAGAATGTCTACTCTTGTAGTACAATCTCGTTTTGCCGGCCTGAAAATCGAAGATGATGACTACCCCACTTCAAACGACATTCAGAAGTCGAAGAAAACTAAAACTAATACAGTTAAGAAAACGGATCCTCCAAAGAAAAATAAAAATACCAACGTTACCAACAACAAAATCCAAGTATTTATATTTTTATGAAAATCACCAGCATCAAGCTATCTATTACTAAAACTTTACCAAATAAATTTTAAAACATATTGGCAAATATTACATCTTCGTTAATTTATGATCCCAAAGCATTAAAGCCGTACAAACATTTTTTAAAACGTTGCAAACTGGATTGGATGTAAACTGTCTGTCAGCTGTATGTCTAATTTCTTTTTGTATATAGGAGTTGAACCTATCTGTATTTCTGACAATGTATTTCTTATTTATAAAGTTGTTTCAGTTAAATATTTAATTCTGTTATATTATTACTCAATCACTTTGGACAATGTGTCTTCTCAATTATATCTATTTTTTATTATGATAGCCCTTTTTATTTTTATGCACAAATTTTTTTGGGCATTTTTAAAGGTCAATAAATGCTTATATCTGGGTTTTTCCAGGTTAAGTACAGATTTAGACTTCACATGCTCACTGGTAAACAAAAACATTGCAAGAAAATTTACATGGCATCCTATAGAAATTTCACATGGACTAGTGCTTTGAGAATGGTGATCTGCTGTTCTACTGTATATGTTAGGTACAATATATAAGTGCAAAGTGGATATAGTCACTAATGTATCTCTGTTTACCCCAAAAGGGATATAGATTGCTGATATATTATTGTTGAATGTTTATATTTAGCAAAATTTGCATATTTGTACATAAAATAACAAAATATTTAAAAAAATGCAAAGAAAACTCTTCTTATAATAAACACACACACACACACACACACGTAGATATATATTGATGAAGAACTATGTAGGTATGCTTCTGTGGAGACTGTACACCTTCATGAGCAATATATTGCAACTTTTTAACATAATTTCTTCTGTTGATTACAGATGGATGTTACAAGATAAGATAATATAAAAAATATGAAATTTATGTGCAGTTTGTCATTTTTACAGACAGGTCTGAAGAAGAAAAAGTCAAAACAAAATTCTTCAGGTTCAGAACAGTGGGAAACTTGGAAACAAAAAGACGAAGAACTTGTAGATGGACATTTCGAGACTGAACTACAGCAGGTATGAGTCATTTAATTTTTTTAAAAATAATCTATCTTTCTTGAAGTTGTTGTGTGAAGTATTTTATATTTATAATCAATAAGTCTGGAGTCTTAATTTATGGACAGTAAAAATATTGCAATTACAGGCTATACTATTGTCTAAACTCGATTATGAAGAGAAAAAAGATGTTTATAAACAAAATAAGAAGAAATCAGATATTGAGAAAAAGGTCACAGAGCAGGCTGCTCGTGTAAATGCCAAGAAACAAAAGAAAAAAAATGTAATGAGTCTTGAGCAGTTTAACATGATGAATTCTGTGGAAGAGGTTCCCGGTCAGTGTCTCTTTCTCAATCTAGATATAATCTCAATACATTTATAGGTTTTGACTGGATGATGTTCTTTACATATCAGGTTTATTATCAGGCTATGTTGCTTTTTTAAAATGTCATACACATAGATCACAGACAGAGAAATCAGAGTTGCTAGCAATGTATAGTTATCTCTGTCAATAGTATAGTAATAAGGACTGAGATTAACAGTCATAATTGGTAGTATAATACATTTATCAAATTATTGAGTGTAACCAAATTGATACATTTTAATTGCATGAATGAATTAGTTATGGGCTGATGTTAACAAGATGTGATGCTTTTTTTTCAGACAGATCAATACATTGTTGGTTGGGATAGACCTTCACAACTAAACCGGGCGAGAGGGCGAACACTGAGGTGCTCAGCCGATAAATTTATGGGTTGAATGTAGTGATGAAAATGCCCAGGAACTTTCCCAAAGTGCCCAAAACTTCCTTGGGAATATTCCTGGGAATTTACTAAATGTTCTCAGAAGTTTTGGGCACTGGGAAAATTCCCGGGCATTTTCATCACTAGTTAGGTGGCAACGCAAAGGCACCACTGTGAGCACGTCCTCAACTTGAGCCGCCAGCCAAAATTTGAAACCTAATGGTGATCTATAGTACTATATAGCGTTTCGGAAGCAACTACTTTGAGACATAACGCCAAAAGAAACTCAAGGCTGTGTCAGAAGTTTATTCATTACATTAGTGAATTTCATAATTCTTTTTAACTTTTAGTTTAACTTTTAGCAATAAACAATGGTTATGACAAAGATGATACAGAAGACATGAAACCCGAACGAGATACAGAATTTTTTGAAAGAGTCAAAGATGACACAAAAACTGAGTTACTAAAGGATCAAAATAATGACAGAGTACGACTCCGACAAGCAGTATCTGAAGAAGTTATAACAAGAGTTCAGTTTGCTGATGCGTTAGAGAGAAAAGATAAAGAAATAGACTCACTAAAGAAGCAGGTGCAAAGTCTCAAAGAAGAGTTATTAACAGTGAAGACTAGAAATAAAAAGTTATGCGGTATACTTGGGCAAGGAGAAAGTAAGTTTATTTAAAATGTAATTGGCAACTTTGTCTGCATTAACCCTTTTGGACCTAAATTATTTTTCTTCCTTTGTTAATGTAATAAATTTAGTGTTGACTTGGGCAAACATATTTTTATTATATTAAAGAAGTAAATTAAAAGTTCCCGCAAATGCAGCTTGTACAGCTCAAATTTAGTCATTTTTGTATTAAAAAAATATGATGCTCGTACGAACTTAGTAATATGATATGATTATGTTGTTCCTGAATGAGCAACCTTAGTTTCAAGACATTTATCAACTGCGAACTCTACTGTAAGCCTTCTGCCATACCATCTGTCTCAAAATGGAGGAAACTTATTTGTATACCTAATAGAACATATAATCCTAATATTAATCTGGTCAGAGTGAGGTTGGTATGTTATACCTAAGAAGTTTTTAAACATAGGTTATTTATTGTTACTTTTGACAGGACCCATCCTCTCCTTGCTGGTATTTTATTACTGGTCAAGATCAGTAAATAAAATGGCTGTTATATGGATACTAGTATTAGTATATCTCAAGTAAAAAAGCTAATTACACAATCATAGTATTTAAAATTGAACTACAACGTTTGGGCTATCTCCTTTCCGTCTTATAGCTGGTGTAACAATTTCTTGTCTCCTTCACATTAGGTTAAGAGACAATAATAGTGAATGAGACCAATTTACTTGAGTTGTTAAGTGTAATACAACCAGTAATGTAGATAGGGCAAACATTGTCTTCAGGTAATCTAACCAAGTATCAAATTCCTTTATTTCAAACTAGCTGTGTCCGCGACTTCGTCCGCGTGGAATAGTTATTTTGGGCATTTTAGTTAGTTATTTATTTTAAAATTGTAATATCTTCTAAGATGTTCATTGAAATTAAGTGACGTCGAAGCCAATTTTGTTCACAATTAAATATTCTTAATCAACAATACATTTATTTGGATAAAGATTAATATTATTACGTTGATACAACTCTTAACAAATAATGCATTAATTTCGACCAAATTTGTTTACCATAAAAACGATTCTAGCGAGCTAATCTTAAAAGATAGATATATACTGTCGCAAACATTTTTTTAGATCATTTCAAGAGGAATAATTCTTTCATACATATATTTTTGGTATCTTGAACCGTTTTCGCAGCGCACGCAATGGAAGCCCTCAAGGATGAATAATTTTCCCCGTTTTGGTCACATTTTCCATTATTTCTTCGCTCCTAATAGTTGCATCGTGATGTTATATAGCCTAAAGCCTTCATCGATAAATGATCTATTCAACACAAAAATAATTTTTCAATTCGAACCAGTAGTTCCTGAGATTAGCGCGTTCAAACAAACAAACAAACAAAAAAACTCTTCTGCTTTATAATATTAGTATAGATTTGTAAATATGTACTAACAGTACAGAAGTGCCGTCAACAATGGTTTCGCATTTTTTAGCAGATCATGATTAATTAATCAGACAAGACACTTTTTGTTTTTCTTTGAGCAAATAGCTTACAGGTTTAAATGTAGTCACATTTATAATATTATCTTCATGTTTTATATATTTATATATGTGTCGATTTAGACATGTAAGTGTTTTAATAAAGAAATAAGACAACGAAAGTGCACGTAACAACTATGTATTGTGTAAGAATTTTGAAATGTATACATTTCTCCTCATGTACCAGTTCCAAAGTTGTTAAATAGATGGCATTATTATATGAATTCCATAAGCTTACTTGATTTTAATTTTTCTTTACATTATATCAATCACGTGAAATAGTATACATCTGTTTCTTTGGCTTTGAAACACTTGAGGGTTTTTGCACAGATTTAAAAACTCTAAATAATATTGTCTCGGTATTTGAAACAATACAGGATTCGTTTTTTTAGATTAACCATTTTGCCATTGCATGCAATAGTACTTAAAATATAAGCTCATTCTCAAACGCCGGAGTACTAAGTGGTTGTGCCGTATACACGTAACGTAGCCGAAACCTTTTTACAGCTAGTTTTTACAGAAGTGTTAAAAAGTGTGTTTCAATTTCAGTGAAAGATAAAGCTCAAGTTTTAGTAGAGGTAGAAAGACTTCGAGCGGTACAAACAGAACTAACTGCAGAAATAGCCTCGTTACATTCAGATCTCGAAAAGGAACGTTCTAGAAATACAGATCCGCGAGCTAAAGATAAGGTAACAATTTATCAATTTACAGGATGTTACAAATGTATATAATCGTAAAAAAACATACTTCTATAGGTTTAACCTAAATTCTAACATACAGAGAGGTACTCACAGATACACTAGTCTCATTCTACGACACCAGCGGCGGCGATGGTGGATAGTTGGTTCAGCTGTCGCTAGTCGGTGCATTTATGCTCCAATGCGCAGCTACATTCCGACGCAGCCTTGAGTTCCTTTCGGCGTTACTTCTCAAGGTAGACGCTTCCGAAACGCTAGTAGATCACTCGTAGGTTTCTTTCACTAGCTGGTGGTCCAAGTCGAGGTCAAGCCCACAGGGGAGCCCTTTGTTGCCAACCAACCCATTAATTCGCTGGCTGAGCATCTTCTATGCTCGACCCCTAAGCCCGGTTGAGTTGTAAAGGTCTGTCTCAGATAATCAATATTTATCTGTTAAAAAAAAGGACATACTTCTGTAACAGTCGGTATATATTTAACTAGCGGGCCGGCTGCAACCCCTTTGAAGC
This sequence comes from Automeris io, assembly GCA_036320925.1. Lineage (NCBI taxonomy): Eukaryota > Metazoa > Arthropoda > Insecta > Lepidoptera > Saturniidae > Automeris > Automeris io. Next base: position 4,315,192 of record JAUDJH010000021.1, on the reverse strand, counting down.
GACTTTTTACTACTTTTAAATTTTGTATAAACTGTATTATATTTTCATTCATTCATTAGAATACAGTTTATATTATTTAATCTTAATTTTCATGTGTATCATTAGATAGCATAAACATACATTCATACATGGATGTTATTCTTACTACATTTAATTAAATTTAAATATATAGAGTGTGTATTTAACTATTATCTATTTCTTTTCCAGAAATATCCTAATAAAAAGAAAAATATACGTTTTGATATGTCAAGTGAAGCTCTCCTTACAAAAGAATCCAGTTCCGGAAACGGTTAATTTAAAATTTAGGTCAATTATATTTTCAAATGAAAGTTAATTAAATAATGTGAAAAAAGAAATAAAAGAAAAGTGATTGCTTAAAAATATTTTGATTTAAAAATATATGTATTTCTCTTTGGGTCTGTTATAACGCAATAGAACTAATTTTTTCCAATCTTAATTGACCTTGATGGTGTGGTACATGTAAAAATTGATTTTACATTTAGTAAAATTAGTACTAAAAGATTTTGTGAAATTCCACAAACTTAACATTACTTTTTGTATTAATTAGATGACTGATTATTAAATGATACTGATTTAATGATTTAACCTTTTGATTATTATTTATCAAACATTGATAAAATGTAAACAATGCGCATGGTGTATGAATATATATATATATATATACTTGAAACAAATTACTTTTCAATATAGAGTAAAAAGCTGATGTTTAATATCCGGAAGTATTTATATAGGGGATATTTCCAGTCACCGGCCACACATATGGCAATATTAACCATAATATTGAATAATATTCACGTAAATGCTATACAGTAATCCCCCTAATAACACGGTACTCTTATAACGCATTTTAATATTACGCGATTTCAGTCACTCGTATAACACGTGTATTTCCTCATATAACGCGGAAATTCCCACGTTATATTTCTGTACTGTGAAATTTATCATGATTTGGACAGTTCCTAATTCGATAGTTCCAACAGCGTATAAACATGTAATAAAACTGTTTTTGAAATAATGTAATTTATTTGAAATTACCTTATGTTTTTGTTAATTATGCATAAGTTTTTTATTTAAAATGTTTATTTTGATTCTAATAAATCACGCATATTTCGTTCATAACATAGTTAATTCTTAATATTCGATTTAAACCCTCTTTAACGAGAAAAGTTAAACTTGAATCATTTGTACATAACGCGTTATACGAGGTCATACAAGCGCGTTATACGAGAATACTCCTACAACACGTTTTTCTATAACGCGGAACGAATCTCGTGTGTTATAAGGGGGATTACTGTATTTCGTTATCTACTTATGTATAGAATGATTTTTTGAACGATGAATGAATTAAAAGATTTGAGTCGGTATTTAATTATATCTACAGCATGTAAAAAAGTGCGTATGCTTCGATCAATATGCAAAATAGATTTAGATGTTTTACAAATCACTCGGTATACTGAAATACAGTATCCGAAAGTTCTGGTAACAGGTGATGACTTGCTGCTCGCTTTAGTGACCCCGAGAGTCTTTAAAATAGTGACTTTTTACAATTACAACAGCTTTTTAGCTCTGCGCGTTGGATTAGTGACCAACGTGGCGTAGTTAGGACGATCGCAGCGCAATACAAACAGCCGGCAGTTTGCCGCGTTGGTTCAATGATCCCATGCGACAGCGGTACAATAGTGGCTATTACAAACGACAGCTAATAGCGGGCGATGGGAAGCTCGGTGACAATGATTTCATAGAATTCCCCATTGTGATTTGTTACTGTGTACACCTACAATTAATTGTTACGATAAATCAAATGTTATGGTACGAAAGTCCGTCGTTCAAAAATCAATCGTCTATAGATATAGGTACCCAGTTTACAGAACTATTTCAATATTTAATGGAACGAATAACAGCGACTGTAATTTGAATTTCCTCCGTTTTCCACAGTTAATTTTCTTCTTTGTCTTCAATTCCATTTTGTTATACACACTTAACGAACGGGCCGAATCTGCTCTGTCTCCTAGTTTCCGGGCATTTTTCAGGGGAATTAAATAAACACTAATGTATGGATTTAAATCGTTGTAACTACAATAAAACCTAATTAAATCAATTATATTTCTTATAATATTTCATAGCAGTATTTTTTAAGCGAGTGATATGCTGAAAAACATGCACATTTATGCAGTGGAACTTGACAAAAATGACAAACAGTCTAGTTTCGCTACTTTTTCCATGCGAGCTGCAGACTTTGTAAGGTTTTTGGGGGTATCTTTTCTTACCTGTTCCCACAATTTGTGTAAGGGTATGCTGCTTCATGTATCCTGACAATCTACCGCAAAACCCTCTCTAAAAATTCTTTGCTGCTTGCCATTTTTACCGTTATAAAATTATTTGGAAATACTTCCTAAAATCAAAACTACACCGTAGGAACAACAGGCATGTATTGCTAACTCATGGCACTAAGAAAAAATCTATAAAATAAAAAAACTAACGCAACGTACCTTAAATTTAAGCAAAAACGTAAATCTATGTGGCCCGTCCTAGGAAGTCAGAATGGAAAAACGTAAATCTACAGGGCCCGTCCGTTAAGTGTTAAGAAACGCCACTGATCTCTTTACCGTTTAATACCGAGATATTTAATATTAAAACATTTGCTTTTTAATTTTTAATGGCATTGTGACTCGTGTAATAATTATGTTCTATACATTATAGTGTATTTGTATATATGATTACTGTTATGTATTTTTTTCTTTATTGGATCAAACTTTGCGAAATTAGTTCTAAAGATCTCATGTTATATTTTTAGTTAGACTCAGCCATATTTTTTAATAAATTGCAATATTAACCACTTCTATCTATTTTTATTATACTTTCCTTTACATTTATTTTATTTTTATAATTGTTTTACATTTTATAATACGCAAATAATTATCCTACTATTTATCTTTTTAAATTGAAATAGGTTGTTTATTGAGATGCTGGCCAAAATTTTGGCGATTTTCTCCCAGTCCGCTATAGCACATTGTGCTTAAGATGTTAATAGGCTGCAGAGTTTTAGTTCTTTACTATTCACTGTCGCAAAATATAATATATACATTTATTTCATTAATAAAGTGAAATATGTAAGATATCTCTATGCGATTTGGTTGAAATGAATGAAATCAGTAAATTTGTAAAAGGTTTTTATTGCCATATCTAATTACATACACAATTATAATCGATACATCAATATTTTACCTAAGATAATATAAACCAGTTATATTTAATGACAATTCGTGCGCACCTAAGTGTTAGTATGAAAAGCTCCTAATTAAAATTGTGTATCAATCGATCGACATCTTTATTCTCTGATATATCATACGAACGAAACATCAGTGATATTACTAATAGATCATCATTCACGATTATTAAAATAAACATTATCATCTAATTACTGCTTTTTAAATTATGCGTAATAACATACAATAGTAAGGACACGATCGACGCTTAAAAATTAAAATAAATATTTAGATTATATTTTACTGGATTAATATAAAGGCACAATTGTGAAATAATTCAATAGTTTTATAAACACAAATTATTATATGATTATAATGTAATTTCTCAACATGCAAAAAATTATGTAATTTATAATTTGCTAACAATGTACATTATAAAATATAATTACGGTGCTTACAACTAAAATTATTGTTACATTTCAACATAGTCGATTCTTTTGTAATGTATGAACAAGAGGGCATTTCCTGGCAAGCCTCGTTTATTAGCACAAATGCCTAAAGGTTTGACTAGTTTTTTTCTGTGACAGTTTTTCGTGATTGTAGACATCAAACTGAACGGTAATGCTATCTCTGACATGATACGTATATTTGTAATAATACAAGAATTCATTTGTACAAAAATATCATTTGTTAACAAATACACAATAAATCTTAAAGTTATATTATTCAAGTGTCATATTGGCAGTAACCTTTATTATGGCAACGTGAATTTGTTTTCTAAAATATTTTTGGTCCAATAATTTAACACTGGAACCAATTCTAAAGGCAATCACTAATTTTTGACCAGAGATTTAAAGATTTGATGAAATAATTTAATATTAAAACAATGTAATATGACCGGTGGTCGTGGGTGTGGTGGTAGAAAGACACGGATTTTGGCGTTTTACTGTTTATTTGCACTTTAAAGCACACCGAACTGCGACGCACACGCACGTACACTAGCCTTGGGTCTTGGTAGTCGACTACCACCCACCCACGGATACCGGTCATAGTAATTATTATTTTAAAAATATATTTCAATAGTTAATGCCTGTAGAATTAGCCAATGGTCTAAATAAACATTTTCACATTTTGCATAAAAGAAATACATACACCATTTTAATACTGCTGTAACAGAATATAAAGTATCTATTATTAGTTGTTAATAACTAAGCGGAGGCTGTTAAAACTATGTATATATAACTTACATAATATGGCAGTAAGTGGTAATTGCAGAGCATTGTTTCATGTACCTACTCGCGAGATTCGCTCGTCACCACTAAGTGATTTCTATTCGAGTACTTATGCGGTAAGTGAATAATGTCTATTCGTTGGGTTACTTCATTATTGCATAAACACAACAAGTACACAAGCTTTCAGTCACAAATCTTTACGTTTCTACTATATTCATCTCATTGTAGTGTCATTTCACTAATTCTTACATCACTCAATTTGTCACTCGTTTACTCCAAGCCTATATCCGTCGTTTTATTCACCCGTTTACAATTCTCTCGTTGTTAAGCATATGCTTTGAAATAAATAGTAGGGTTTAACATGTAGAGCCTCATCCAATAGGATTTTCTGCGACTCCACTGTTCGCCTGCGCTGGGCACGTTTTATCGATTTCATTTCTGAAATGATCTTTCACATTACAATGTGATATCGAATCCGTATAAAAATTATTTGTTCGATAAGTTCTGTTCATTAGCAGGCCGGTACGTCCGCACATTTGATCGTGCTCATCGGTTTACTTGCTAGGTCGCATTCGGAGTCATCTATTACTTTGTTCGTTACTTTATCGACGCAGTAAACACTGCGTTGCTTCGTTGCATCCTGACCCTGTAAAACGGATACATCTTTGTATTAATATTATAATACACAGCCATGTTAAGCGCTTAGGTTGAGATTTATAGAAAAGATAATCACTGATTTTGTCAACATGGGCTTGGCTCTGCGAATACTATGGCTATATTCAAGTTCCTGTTATATATTCAGTTTTTTGTCAAACGAATTATTTTTTTTAGAACTTTGCTAAGCAAAGTCGAAATAGCGTCTCTAAATCGCAGTCTTAGTAAATGCTATATACTGATACGCTTAGTATTTAAAGATTACTGAGGGTCATTGGCAATAGTAGGTAATAGTATGTTTTATGAAGAATTAAGTACTACAATGTACTTTAAATTAATTGTATATATACGTTAAAAATTGGAGGACTACATAAGGTTTTTAAACGAAATAAAAACTTACATACTTGTATTAAAAAAGTTAGGTATATAATCTAGTGAAGCAATTTCAATTAAAGGGTAACTATTTCCGACGTATAAACTTGTATTATAGGATTGTAAAATTAACTAATTTATTCTTAAAATATCTCGTAACATTATTTTGCCACGTTAACATTCACGAAATTGTTCCATTTGATTTATATCAGCATATATCAAAATAAACGTACCGGCATATGGCAGGGCTTGGAGCAGGGATTCCAGGCACCGACCCACCAGTGCTTGTAGACCGACATAGTGGACGGGCAGGCGGGCTGTCTACACTGCTGCATCAGAGCTTCGTGCCGTGGGGACTCGATATGGTAACACTGAGACTGTTCTACTAATCCTGTTAACAATAATAAAATAAACGTGTAAATATTTACTGATTACCAGTTAATATCTTTGTACTCTAATGGAAAACTGGCATAGTGAATGTCGAAAATGCTCTGTTTGCAGCAACAAATTTAAGATTCGTTAAGTGTTTGAAATCTTTTTAAAATTTAAGGAATATTTATGCGCCTTTAAAAAGATTAATCAGTTATTAGTCAGATTTATTGGCTTAACCAATTTGCTACATCGTAGGATGGAAAGTACAATATATTCAGACAACGGCATCAACCGCCATTGACAACCGTCGTTGCTATGCTGGTCCACATATAACACGACAAAGAGCTTCTAATTTAGATTATCCATTCGCTAATATATTATACTCTAAGGCCTGTAGATATATGGTCAACTGCACGTCCACAAGTTGGTCCAGAAACGTGACAGGCCGAAGCGAGTTCCTATGACGATCTTTGTATTGAGTTAAATACCCTTAAAAAGGATTTAGTTAAAATGGAGTTATGATATAAAAATGAGTACTTACGGTTATGTTCATCAACGCATTCGTAATAGCGCCTCGTGTATCCAATGCCGCAAGTGACGGAACAGGGAGACCAAGCCGACAGGCGATAGCGGAAATATCTTCGCAATTTCCTGCGGTCAACTGTGTACTGGTAAGTGACACCTGGGTTGCGGTGTTTGCCGCGGAATATTCGTTGCTGAAAATTTATAGAAAGTTAATAAATATTAATCATAATTCAGAGCTTTTAGGATAAAGTACATATACATGGATAAAAAACGTCATATTTTTTAATCAAATGTATTAAAGACAGTATGCCTATGCCTCCGGTCCCGATCAGACGGGAAGAAGGAACGCCTAAAAAAGGCAGTAATTCTATGTAGCAGTAGCGACAATAACTACTGATTTGTATAGATTCTGACAGTTCGTGCTACCACGAATAGGCAGTAATATTGCTTCGTCGACATAATACCTTAATAATTATAAAAATATATTCACTACGTTGTCAACCAATCGAAATGTTTTAATGAAAAAAATTATATATATATTGTTAAAATTTGATCAATCAGAAAAGTTATTATATGAAATAAACAAAGTAAGTGTTGATTTACATACATAAACTTTGATATCTTCGGCGATTGGTCCCGATATACGCACTTTTTCCCAATCACGATCTCGTTCGTAAATAGCTTGAGCTCCTGCCACGAAATATTCTGTTAACGTGGCATTTCTGAAATAAATTTTACAAATGAATACCAACATTTGCTTCTTAACTCATTGGGTAGCAAGGCCTTTACTTATAATTCTGTGTGAATTTACATAGTATTTGTTATTAGGGCTAAATACAATGTTGTCTTTTACCGTCTTTGTCTTATTTTTGTTTTGTATTTTGTATTTAATAAATAAAATAAACAAGCCAAGATACATGGAAGTTATACTGCTTCTTAAGTACGCAGTAATTAATAACAGTATTTACTGACAATAGTATTATACGTATAAATTAAGCAAATACTACTAAACACTGCCCATATGCACACAGGATACATGATGTGATGTTATGTATTCTTTCATTGTTGTTTTTATATAAATGTGTTTGTTGTGTGTTGTTTCCTTTGCCTCAATAAACTTTTTCTTTCATATGAATACAATATTTTTATAGTATATCCTATAGGTACATAATTAATTACCTGGCTCCGTTCAAATACATCTTCCTAGACTTTGCGCTCCCGATGGATATGTAGTTCCCTGGACTCACTTTCTCTTGTATTTTAACATTTCTAGATCCAGCTGGAATAACTGCGACCTAGATACAGAATAAAAAAGAATTAAAATAAATAAACATACGTAAATAACTTACAAAATTATTATACCCACACAGATTAAACAGCTCCCGAACATAGGTAAATTACTTACAAAATTATTATACTTAAACAGCTCCCGAATAATAAATTGTTCAATCGATGTGTGTTCTTTCAGTATCCAATAACATTAATTATTTTTATCTCACCTCACTAAAACCTGATTGTCTCGTAGTGCCTTTACTATAAATGCCTTGCACAGTTTTGCAGGCAGTGCCGTCGCCTCCACATACTCCACATGCATCGTCTTCGGCTTCCGAATCCACAATCCAATCGCAACCTACTCTGTAGCAGACACCTGATGAAAATTAAAATACTTATTGTAACTAGTTTATTTTTTTTCACGACTGGTGAATGATCTTGTTAGATATTTCGTACATCAAATAGAAGATTTGCAGTTGTTTGAAATATACATACTAAGATCTACTTTTATTGCATATACCTAGAACTAACTTCATTACACTATATGAGATAAATGAATGAATGGATTTTACCTGCAATACACATATCCCGGGAGCCAACAGTTTGCCTACAAGGGGTCCCATCGGCAACGAATCCTCCCAACATTTCTATATCGCTTCCGTCCCGTGAAATACACTGTAACTCGCATGGTTTATCTAAAAAAATGGTTAAAACGGTAAATTTTACTGTCAATTTAAGTTGTACCTGTTGCAAGCTGCGGGTTTTCCGTTCGTGAAGTCAACGGAATTTAAAAACCGATTTAAAAAGTGGTTGATATTGCTGCTATATTTCAATCACAGAAATAGGTATTTCCATGAAATTTAAATTAAGGCTGCGATATATTATAGATGAATAAAACCTTGATCTCGCCTCTAGTTTACACAAATTAGCACAAATATTTAATATATGTAGGTGTTTGTGAAAGGTCGTAATTCGTAGGTCGTATCTGACTATTGCGAATATGACTCTACGGTTGTCGCAAATACATCAATTTATCACATTACCAAATATTCAGCAAACTTGTTATATATCAAAGATTATTAAAAAGTTAAACGGAGAAAAGTACACTCGTCAGGCAAGTGTAACAAATATAATAATTACGTAATACAAGAAATTTTAAAAACCTCAATTTTCTATCAAAGTAATACTATGCCTACTAGTTATATTTTATATTAAAATAAGTAATTAAGTAGAATTTAGTATCAATAAAAATAGTAATAGTATAATAATGGTAATTTAGAATTTTTAGTAGTAGAATTATTCTGTCTTTGGTAGAATTAAACAGCTTGAAATTAACTTAAATATATTTTCTACTTTAGCGTACCTACATCGTGTACTGTCACGTCCTAAATCAGTTTTACATCTCTGATGTAGCGTTTATTCATTCGGTTTAGCTAAACAAAGCCTGGCTTAGTATACCAGTGTAGATTTCAAAAATTATATCTAAAATATAAAGTACTGTCATGGCCCTCAAGCTTAACAATATTACAGATTTTTTTTTTAAATAAGCTTAATCGGTGTCTCGACATGAACATTATTTAAGTTATTTTTTAGAAAGTCTTTCTTTATTAAATTAACATTTTACAGCTTCATGCAACTAACCTTGATCAAAGTATGGCATCCATTCAGCAATAGTTTCATTCTTATATGTCATGTTGTTATGCTTCGAACACTGAACTTCCCTGAACGTTGGTTCATTGATAGGGCACGGATCAGTGTTGCATATTTTATACCTATAAATAATAAAAAAAAACATCTTTATTTAAATGATATATCATGCTCGTAACTATCACGGTGTTTTATATCACTAAGGAGCACGTATTAAGTCTTAACAATTTGAGCACATGTGGTCGTATGTGGTTAAGCCTTATTGGTTGAATAGATCGATTCTTACCGACTTCTATCACCGATACAATATTTTCCATTGTTGTAAGGTTCCGGGTTGTTACATTCTCTTGACTGTGTTGATACCCCAGCTCCACAGGTTCTAGAACATTCACTCCATTCGCTCCAAGGGCCCCAACCACCATCGCGTGGTACCGGCGATGGAGTTCGAGGTACACATGTTTGATTCTGGCACCACTGTAAATAAAGCACTTGTCATGTTTATTAACGAACACATTATAATGTATCTAATCATATTTGATGTTCAAACTAGGGATTTAACGGAGGCAGTTTTATCGGAACCGAAGTCGGAGTCGGAGTTTTTAAATTTGATTTATCGGAGTCGGAACCGAAGTCGGAATCGGAGTCGGAGGCTATGTCATTCACAAGTGACGGCAGAATAAAATACTTTTATTAAGGGACAAATAAAAACATTATTCAGTGAACCTTTTTAATTAGAAAGTGATAAATTTACAAATACACAGACAATAAAAATTGCTGTGTTTCTTATTAAAATTTTCCCATTAACAGTGAACAAATTAAATCAAATTTGCTCCAGGGTTGTTTTTGCGTTAATCTATATTTTACTTAATTTAATGTAAATGTAAAATAAAACAACCTTTTAGTAATAAATTTTAATGTACATTTAGTTTTAAATTTCATAATTTTAATCATATTTTTTAATCTATAAATAAATTTTTAAAAATGTCTTCTACAAATTAAGTAGCACTGATTGTTTGATTAATTGACATTATGTTTCAACAACATATAAAATGAAATCAAATGAATTGACTACAACAGTGGTGGTGACCTCCGATGAATACCTCCGATTAAAAAGTTTCGGAACCGAAGTCGGAACCGGAGGTGTAATAACAATCGGAAGTTCCGACTTATCGGAGTCGGAGTCGAAGCTCCGTAACATCCCTGGTTCAAATCCATAAACCTGTGTGATACAAAGTTATAACTAAATAGATAGTATACGTTACAGGTCATCAAGTAAGATATTCTTGGGATGTGACAATGAGAACTTATTGTTATGCACAAGTGCTAGTGAATCCTGAATATGTAACTATCCTTTTGAAATACCGACATGTGAGACAAATGCCAAACGCCGGTGGCCTACTCGTTATTGTGTTTATGTGCATGTATTTCTTAACAAAAATTTTGGGTTTCTAATACAGCGGAGATAGTATTTAAATTTCGTTTTCTTTTATATTTACATTGTTCTAATTCTGTGGTAATAAATCTGTATATCTAGTTATTTTTCTACGAGGGCAGGTTTAATATAATAAATTACTAAAAAATACAGAAATATTATTAGTAGCCCGTATACGAAAGAAAGGTACCTCTATCTGTACTGGCAATTAAAAATCGACATGTAACAAAATCTCTACTTTGATACAGATCAGACCGGGGCGGATTTAAATCGACCTATTATACTCTACGTAAACTCCCCCAAAGCATAATGCTGACTCATATCCACAGCCTTAGGGTGAAAGCCATCACTGTGTATCATAGCCTCGTACTGAAATATCAATATCAAAATTGTTACTGTAAAATATCTATCAACTTACCATATCAGGGCCGCAAGTAGTCCCAGGAGCAGCTGGTCGCAGCATCGTTTTGCATGTGTTGTTGACAAGGCACCATAGATGTTCGCAAAGCTCGGATGGTTTCGCGCATATAACAGCTTCGGCTCCAAACTGAAGATGGCATTGTGAAGCCGCGTCAAACGTTACACCTAAAGCGTTTTATTTATTTAAATCATACTTTCTACTACGATATAGAAATGGAAATAAAAATTTAATATAATACATTCATAAATAATATTGTTTTGAATTAACTGTGATATCTCTTCACATAATAATTAAGAACTGTGGTAAATTGAGTATATCCACTTGAGCGCGCGTGGATAACAATAGTATCAAAGAGATGTGAACATTGCCATGGGCTGTAGATTTTCTGGATGTGTGAGTGGATAAATGTGTCTTGGAAATGACTCACCCGCTGGTACTTCTGGATACACGTATTCCTCTTGAGATGGGCTATCGCTCAAACATTCTCCAAGACCGGCACTAGAAAATAATTTATTCATTTGATTAATTTACTTTCGATTGTAACCAATAAATATTCCGTATATTGGACAACATTAACAGGGTCACTGTTCATTTAATTTCTACATTAATTAATTATGCCTGCTTTCATTAGATTATAGTTATAATTCATTACATTACGTTATAAAGATATATATTACGCTAACAAATAGAAATCGATATTACGGTATAAAATCTAATATGTATTAACTAGTAAGTATAGATAAACAGGTCTCTAATTGGTGCTATCAAATCTTAACAACTTTTGCATCCAGCTATTAATTGTAGATAGATTCATTAATTTTAAAGCCGTAAAAAAAGGATAATTAAAATAGTAACCTGAGGTACTGAGGTAAAAGTAGGTAATCTGGAACGCATAATAATAATAGGGAAGGCGGAGGGGAAAAATCCAAGAGGCCTGAGCGCTAAGCGATAGTCGGACCAAATCTCTGAATAGCTAGAACTCCCCGTTAGCGCTGCGCTCCACCAGGCGTCAGAGTGAAAACGATGGAGATGCAATTTCCAAAAGACATTAGAGAAACGATCCTCAGCAGTGAGCAAATGACAGTAAAGAGGTTTTGTTCTATCTACATACTTTAACAGGTATACCGCATTGTCATAGATATTAAACCAACATCCTTCAAGATTAAAGGAGTAAAGTGTATGTATTCAATGCGATTTTTTGTTATAACAAATTTAAGTAATAAGTATATATAATATTTGATTTAAACCGGATCCATATATATGATGGTTTTTTCGCTGGACATTTAAAAGTTTGAGTAGTCGAAGCGTAACGCACAGAGGCCGCGCCTTCTGAATTCATAACACTACGTTAGCAGTTCGCGAGTTGTCATACTATTTGACAAAAGACTGAAACATTTTGCTAGCTTGTGTGACCGTGCTCGCACATAATTTTGCATCAGTAGCTAGGTTCTCAATTCTTTTATTTATGTGGTGTGCCTAAAGGTATAATATCGATTCCAGCAGTCGCTGCTCGAAAGCGAAGACTCAGTGGCGACTGTGCGTCAAGCTCCATATCGTGACAACTTTCACACTGCATAGTTTCCTACATCGGACACCATTACATATAAACGCTTTCATGAATTCGCGTAATTAATTTGTATATTATATTATGATAGTAAATATTATATTACGTTCATAGGAAAGATAGACGGCGTGAATATAGAATAGATATGAATATAAATGGTCCCTTTTTTTATTTAACTTTAAGCAATTTATTCCGGACTTATTTATTATAAGGGCATGCAATGCTTGCATCCTTCTATGGAATGAACGCTACTGCTTGTCAGCAACTGCTGGGTCGCCGTTGACGAGCTGCGATTGACAGAATCCGAATCGTGCCTTAAGAATTACTTTAGATACAAGTGTTACTAAAAACATAAGACTTAATCTGGTAAATTTGAAGATGAAGACGACGTGGTGGGAGGTAATTATTATACTAATTGTAAATGTTTAAGGCATAAACAAAAACTATACTGTGAGGAACTTGTGAACTTGTAAGGAACTTGTGTGACCAATGTTGTGGCACTTTTCCTTATTTCAATTAAACACTTTTCCCAATGTATATTCTGTAATAATAATATTCGCAAGATTACATAATATTTCTCCTTATTTATATATTAATTTAAAAACGACATTTCTCTACCAAAGCCCAAGACGTATTTTCCATAATCAAAATTGCTTCTAATTTTCAATCGATCTTCCTTTATTTTATAATTCTCGTTCATAAAACATTTAAACGGTCAACACATATTTATGCCACAGATAGGTAACCTAAATTTATGACCTCCTTACACACAATCACTGCAATACACACTTTTTTTTTAATTTAATGAATTGAAATGAAAAAAAAAAAGAAGGAAAATGAGTAAACTGAACAGGAAAATATTTTATAAATAGCTATCAGTTTTAGCTTAGTTATTTAGAATTGAAATTATAAAAAATCTACTATAATAGTTACTATCTTCAGTATCGCTACTAAATATCGTGTACACACGCGTCTCGTTCTTCGGCTCGGTACTCTCGCTAAAATTTAAAAGCGATATCAGTATAACAGTGTGTTTTTCTGCGTTTACTACAATAGTTTACGAACACACCCATCTAACGCAAGCTTGCATAACCTAAACCTCTGTGGGCGAGTAGTAAACGCGTCACCATAAATAACGAGACATTAATAGCTTAGCTACCCATCTCAATCACAATTCATCACAGAATTCTTTAAAATTTAATTCGTCTGGAATAGCCCATAATCTGATGTTTTATGATTATTACGCCGTATGACAATAATAAGCCAAGCTCACGTATTTGGATATTACAATCAACGATATGGATCCAGTTAATCAGATTTTTATGAGATCGCGCTAACGACATCGGTATACGATTGAATTAGCAAACATTTCATGTTATTTATTTGTGCGTAGGATCTGTGCTATCGATTTTATTGACGTTATAAAATGTAATACTTGTAATTAACATAATAAGCCATTACAATTGACCAGCGTTCCTATGCAAATGACGAGCGATAAAGACAAGTATAAAGAAACTAGGCAATATAATATAATCGTGAATGGAATGAGAAAAAATCCTTGAATGAAAATTAAATTAAATGGACGAATTATTTTATTAATTGGATGTTAAAACTCAATGAGCAAATGTAAAGCAAAAAGTTAAAAGCTTTTTGCAATTAGATAATTCTTGGAACTGTGTGTGTGTCATTGCTCGTTAAAGAAAAGTATTTATTTAGGTCTCCTTGCTTCATTATTTTTAAATTAATAACTTTGTGAAGTGCTCTTACGTACCTCGTTTCATATTTATGTTTTATAGCATACTTTAAAAGTATATGAACAGCGATGATCTAAATATGGCTAACTTACTCTAAAAAGTTTGTGACGTCACGCTTGCTGCAACGGGACCAGGCCACTTGAACTGTGTCAGCTTCAAAAATTGGAGTCATGATGTGAAGTGTAGAACCTTCGCGACGGTGGCAGCCGATTTTCTCCGTGTCATGGTACAGGCCAAAACTGAAACAATCCATATGAAAATGTTAAACTACTTTTTTTTCTTGCATTTTAAAAAGGAATTATCTACCTAACATATTAATAAAACTTGAATAATCCGAAAAAACAAATTGGAATATTATCGTAATGGTGTATTCTATTGAAATTAATCAGTTTAAAAAATATTAGCTTTAAGTGACCTTGGTGATGGTGGTAGTCTGCGGTCATATTTGTTAAAAAAGTATAAACTGATAACTTAGATTATATATATTAGATATTTTCGGTGGCTGAACACTGGCGACTGTATTTAGATGCTCTTCGGCTATGGGAATCTAAAATAATACGTATGCAAAATATAAAATGTGAAACGGGGCACTATGAACTTTGGGAGTAAGTTTACCCCACATGGGGTAAATAGATATTTAAATAAACCCGTTGTATATTGACAAATATTTGTTTCGATAACTATTACGATTGAGTTTTAATTAAGATACAAGTGAAGGAAAATATTGCAATAAGGAGGTTAAAAGCAGCGAGCATGTTACCGCGTTACAATGTTTCAGTTAACCAGAATGAATTACAATATTTGTATTAAACAAACTGCACTTTGTATGGTAGTATTATAACTTGAGTAAAAACTATTAAGATAACAACTGCTATCTTAATTCAACTTAGTCAACAGCCAAGTGTGACCTTAATAGTAAATTTATTTATATTACAACATGGTGAGAAAAGTAATCCGCACAATAGCTGTGAATAAATATCACGTCATTAATTACTTTGGATGAATTCATGCAATAAACATGCCAAGATTATTCACGTCAACTTACTGAACTTGCCTTTTATATGATATGAAGTACTACAAAAAGGTTTAGCTCTATGCTGTTTACAATCGATCATAGTTAAATATGTATTATTGAAAATAATATATAGGTTCCCATTTTTTGACCCTCCTTATATTCGACGGTTTGAAATATTCATAGGTCTCTAGGTAAATCCAGGCAATAGTAGGTATGACCTAACTAATCTTGACTGTTTGGTGTCATTTATAATTTAATAAAATTTGTAAACTTTAATTAATTTAATTCACAAACGCAATTCCTTTACAATTTTACAACATTGTAGAATGTTACAGTGCCGTTGTTTTGCTGTGTTTAAAATAAAACGCCGATGTAGTAAACGCCTTGAGAATAATTTGTTAATTAGCTGTAATAAAATGTATTTATAGTACATTAGAATTATATTTGACCTAGTAGGTTAGGTTAAAGTGTATCGATAATACAATGATATAGATAATAGAAACCTCACAATGAAATAGTAATTATGTATTCAAAGGTTAACGTACCAATGGCGCCGCGTGAAGGCTTCTCCGGACCAATTAAGTTTATGGCTATGATAACCTATCTTCTCGTTAAGTTATCATGTACGTTAAAAATATTTACAACTACATTTAACCAATAGAGGTAGATACAACGATTAATGTGTTATTGAGCTTTAAAAATAATCCTCTAAATATTAACGTTATCGAATAAATGATTACAAAAAATGTGTTGTGACAATTTGGTACCGAACTATAAATTTAATTCAATTTATATTGGCTTTATGGAGAAGTGTACCATTAATATTGACGCTGGTAAGTATTTCGTTAATTACTCTAGATTTTTAATATACGAGTATTTTATTATTAAATTGTTCGGAGTCAAATTCTGTTATTTCAAGATCTATTTACATTATTAGAAACATCACATTACACACTCAGCTGCAAAGAAACGTAGATACACCACAAACACTTCCTAAGCAACAGGATTGTCCGAGCGTGGAATTATCTCTAAAAAGACCTAATTGCAGGAAAAAATGTGAACCAATTTACAAATCGCCTGAACAAATATTATCTCAATAAAAAAGTGAAATATAGGCACTTATCAGTTGTTTCAAATGCTTCCCTGATAATAAATAAATAGATGCAACTTGATCTTTCTGCAGTAGTCCATAATACTAGAGAAGTACAACAGTTTCCTGCGCAACATACAAATAACATTTCTAACTATATGTACTCATCCCAATGAAACTAAATAGGAGTATTTCCTCAACGATAACGAGGGATCTCATATTTGATTTGAAAAAATAAAAGTAATATATCTATTTTGTGACCTAAGATCGGTGCTCAACACAATAATGGTGTTCCACTTTTTTGGTGGTGGGCGATTGACCGAACTGGGTCGTGACCACAGTACACAAGTATAAAGACCGTCATAACGACCCGCTTTGGTCTTTTGCGTTTCGGGATCAGCTTGTATATATCAGTTACCCATATACCTAGAAACCTTTAGTTGTGGTATATGTGGGTCGACATGACGACGGAGACTATCAACGGATTTTCACCCTTTGATCGTCACTTCCATTTTTGAACTACACTGTACTTACCATCAGGTATACTATAGTCACTTTGTCGAGTCAGTGTAAAAAAAATCTACAAGCGTCGATAAGATATACTAGTTGTTACTAATTCATTTCTACAGACTTCAAATGTATCCAAAGTGTAATAATAATTAAGACAGTGATGTAAACATTTAAAAAAAAAAAATGTTTTATAATTTTAGGAAATAATTCTGCTGGTGCATGTTTTGAATTATACCATCCAATGTAACAATCCAAATTTTTAATAACAATCGAGGCACGATAGGTCATCCATTAATCATTAGTTCAAGCGATAACTGTTATTAATGCAACGTTAATGGCATACATATGTTATGTTAGTTATGTCGCAAGCTTGACTTTCTTAACGACTTTATTAGTATCGGCCAAGCGTTTCACGGTGGCGATCATAGCTATAATGTAATATAACCGCAAGTGTTATCGCTTCTATTAGAAGTATTATGCTGTTCAATGGATAACCAACTCATTTAAAAATGTAACTTCATATTTATTTGACACAAGAGTAGACTGATAGGTTAGATCTATCTTTATTATAATAAGGTTACATAAAAACTTGCGATCATATACTAATAAATTATTTCCCTATGAAATTGATTTGAGAGATGTACATTTCATTTAGATATTATTTTTATAGTGCCATGACAAAATAACTACAGTACACCTTATGTATAATGTAATCCAAAAACAGGTGATTACTAAGGAATGAGAGTCCACGTACAGACAATCGTCATGGCGCTCTAAATAAACTACACAGGTCTCTAGGTACGAGTATATAGATAAAAATACCAATGATTTCACTATAAAGAAGTCTTATTTGGTTTTTAGTAATAATACGACATGTAAATATAATAGTAAGGGCATAGCCAAGGTGGGTTTAAAATTACACATATATTTTTCATAAGGGTTTCGGTAAATAGTTATTAGGTTTTAAGACTTAGTTCAAAGTCAAATCCAATTATTCCAATTATCTGAATTACGAGAGTTAAGGTCAGTTTCTTTTAATTTATTTACAAAAAATCTTTAATTATGTACTCACATTATAATGATAATAAAGGTGACATTAAATTATAATATTCCAAATTAACAAAAGGTTTTCGTATCTTTTATTTTATATGCGGTCATAAATAAACGTACAAACGTAGTAGAAAATCTACTAGTAATAAAAAATTGTGACAAAAAACTTAAATGAGAGTGTTATCACGGAATAACCTCATAAAAAAATAACTCAAACAAACAATGAAATGAGGTACAAATTGGAAGCGAAAATAAAGATTAATTATATATACAACTTGTAAATGAATACTTTATTGTTTTTGACACAATAGTATTAAGTTTAATACCCTGATACCCTGTATAACATAAAACTAATAATATTTATGAATCACGGATGGGATCGAATTGGATTAATAGTTTGATGCAGGCGGTTACTTTCGAAACAATGCGTTCGGTTACAAAAAAAAACGATATTTAGAATAGATTTTTATTGTGAACACAGGGTTTATAACAAGTATAGCTGTTAATTCCTATATCAGGCGTGAACCGAAAGAATCATAAGAGACTGAAACTTGATAATTATTTAATCATAGTAATTATTATCAATTTAACTATGTAATCTTTAGTAGTAGTTACTAAACTAATCCATAACTAATTGTATGCATTAAATTTTATAAAACTATCATAAAAGTACCATAGTACTTTAACCCTTAATAACCTAGTTTTTCAATTTTGATACCAATCTTTTAAACCGAATGTTCACATTACTATTAGTTTTTATACCTGAAGTATCAAAATTGATACCTGTTTTTTTTTAAATAAATATGTAAAATATATATTGTGATTTTTTTAGCTATTTTTCCCTTCATCTAGACACTCAAGCAAACACAGTAATATTAAAAAAAAAACACTTACGTAAATCAGGCTACTAAGGGTTAAAAGTAATAAAGAGAAATGTAATTGCGTAAAAAAATACAAATTTTTACTCGCAATGTTCTCCCGAAATACGCTCAACATGGCTTTGAAGCAAACAATTTATAGATGAAGAAGTACCTCCTTATATCCCTAGCTGTTGATAATACCATATTAAGAAAAGATAATGAAGGTGCGTAGGCCGATAGTAGCGTGAATGCATCGGGAGCATTGCTCGCAGCGAATGATGCATTCATATTATGTGTCTACTAACACGAGGGAAGGTCATTGCCTATCGTCATGTTTGCACTTACATAACGAATGTTTGTATTATGATTGTGGCTCTTGTCTAACTCGATAGTGATATACACTCGTCTTTATGGTCAGTAATTAAACAAGAACTATTTATTCTTCATTATTAAGTTTTCTATTTTAAGCAAACGGTCCTGATACATTTATTTAAATGTACTCGTACCCCTTTTTTGTGTAAATGAACAAACAGTTCAGAAATGCTGCTAATAACAAAAATAAAGTTTTTCGAAAAGAAATAATCAGGTTAAACAAAACATTATAAGTCTTAAGTAAAGGAAATATATAAATCTGATAATAAAATTGTTCACGACGCTCAAGATTGATGTTTGAATGATAAATTAACAGTTATCATTAAAAGTACTAATTAATAATGCAGCAGCCGAGACTTAAACTCGAATCGAAGGGGATTTAGAACGCAGCGCATGCAATACGGCGAATGTTATTAGTATTTCATAATTTTCTATCTTGAAAGCAACGTCCTTGCGGTAATCTCGACTTGGAAACATGACTCAGTACCGATAATCGAATCGCTAGGCAACCGTTGCCAAATAAAACTAACACTTATTACCAAAATAATACTAACAATGTTACATATTATGTTTGTTTTAATTAAACACAACTCGCGATGTATTGACCTAGAGTAATGAACTGCAATATAAAAGTTTCACACTATTTTCTTCTGATCAATTTAAAAAGTAGTTAGGTAATGAAAATTAGAAATAAGAATTAGTTTAAGACATTTGTCTAAAATTGTCACAGACATCTTACTATATTCACTTTTAACATTTAAATTATTTAATTTACTCCAATAATAATTGTTATTCATTATTAACCTCATAAATTAAGATTGTAATTTACTATGGAACCTATATAATAAAGATTCAGTGTTGGAAATTGACAATAAATGTTCATAAAGAATTTTAAAAACTTTTTCTACATTTGAATGTTAAGACACGAATTTTTAATAGTTAGGTAATCTATGTTACAAAATTAATTAAGCTTTTAAAATTAGATATATACGACCATTTAATAATTAAATATTCGAAAGTAAATTAATGCTAAAAGAAACATATCATATGCTATATATAAAGGTAAAATATACTAGTAAATTTAACGATATACTAGAAATAGTGGAACACAACTGACCCCGGTTAATATATTAAGTCTAACTAAAATTATCAATACTATTGTTGGGAGTTAAGGAACATGTAAATTTGACGATATATCTTAATAGTTATAGAAATATTTTACAATTATATTGTTCTGCTCAGGTAGAGCAAATAAATCTTTTACATTGCAGATATATACTGTAGTAGATTATATGTAAACAACAATATATGGTTGATTTCAATATCCTATCTAAAACCCGTAGATGAATAGTTATTATATATTTCATTCTCAGATCAAATACATATGTCCCTTATATTATGCGTGTTATGATATTAAGCATAGGGTAGCCAAATACAAAAAAAAATGCATTTACGAAAGATATTAAAGAAAATAAACATAAATTTGAGAAAATTATTCATGATAAATGATGTGGTGTGCTATCCGTACATCGCATCACTATAAACTTTGACCGGTTGTGAAGATCGTGATGGTTTAATGATTCCCTTGTGCAATGTTTAAATAACCTATATATTTTAAATTGATGCTATATCGCATACGATGGCCTATTGAACTTATATTTATATTTACTAAATTGAATATAAATTGTGAAGTTATTTTTATAATTATATTTTGTAGAAAAAAAGAAACAGTTTAACATTTCTTTTAAATTTATTTTAAGCCATCTTCCACTCTAGTCACAAGTTTGATTAAAAGAAAGATATAAAACTAACCCTACAGACAATGATTAAAAGGTATTTATTTAACTTAATTTGTATAATTATTTATATTTTCTATTTGGTTCATGAATCAGACATAACACTACTACATACAAAACACAAATAAAATTTAAAGAAATAATACAAAAGGCATGTCTTTAAATAGTGAATACAGAAATCTAAATTAATAACATTAAAATAAATAAACTAGACATATAAAAACAAGTATTTTAATTAACACATGAGTGAAATGTTTTATAAAATTATTTATTTAATAAGTTTTTTTTTTTAATAAAAGACGATTCGAAAGGGATTCCCTTGATGAAATTGTTAGTTTATAAAATAATAAATGTCAGATTGAAACTGGAGGTTTTCAGTGCAAAAAGTAACCTTGAAAGTTTATAAAATATTCAACCAGATAACTATTTTTATTTAGTCATGATTAAGTTTGCATTGATTTTATCAAGACCATATTCAACTTTTTTTTCATTAGGTACTATTGAGATATAATTTCTTCAATTACAATGTTTAGAAAGGGTCAGTAGACAATAGGATTCAGTTAGACTACGTGTGGTCATTACTCGCACATAAAATGGATTACACAGATACTTATTAACTAAATTATTATAAGAGTACCTACTTTGAGTCAGTACTGGATTAGTTTTATAACAATAGCAGCAACTGCTACAAATCCTGCACGTCCAAATCCTCTATCTGTATGTGCTTGCTTTCTTGACGTGACTTGACGCTTTTTAAAAGTGGCATACTGGTTTTTTTATATCACGATTTTTAAATATTTAAACTTCCTTGACTTAATTTTTTTTTACTACAATAAATTATGATACTAACTAATCAAGCCCCATAGCTTAAGCATGGAAATTCCTTGCTTTCCCATAGAATTTGCTGAGAGTCTCACACTGTTTAAAACCGCAACTAATTTGATGTTCAAGATACTATCTGAGAGTAATATGAATATTTAATTTGATGTAATAGCCCCTGCTCGGTTATAAAAATGTGCCGTCATTGGTTATATAATTATTAAACAGGTTATTGAAATTACCTTCGGCACAACTAAGCCGATTTTAATGCTAATCAGAACGAGTACTCCAAACTTAAACAATGGGAAGATTAATTCGTTTTGCATAACTACTTGAGTTCAGCCTTCTAGCCTAGACTGTAACTCATTTTTACCACGCGCTATTTTTTCGCGCAGATTTTCTCGGGCCTGTCTCATTATATCAACGTTTTTCGCGCGAAAATTGATGCGCGGTCGAATTTCTGTGCTATTTAAAAGTATATAAGTAGTTAGGCTGATATTTATAGACGCTATTTCGACTTTGTTTAGCAAAGATCTCAAAAAATTAATCTGTTTTGACAAAAACTGAATGTATAATAGGGAACTTGTGTGTAGTATTCGCAGAGACAAGCCCATGTTGATAAAATCGGTAACTTACCAAATGCTTTGACACTCATTGAGTAATATAAATTGTAATGTTTTAGTAAAGCCACAGCAAACTTAAAGTTGCGTCTATAAATCTCAGCCTTAGTACTTTTGTTATGATAATAATTACTTCCAGCTGAAATTTGTAGAATAAGTGATAATATGCTATCAATTGTTTCTTATATATAAATGATTAGAAAATCAACTAAATATAGAACTAAATAAATAATTTTGTTCTATTCGAAAGACAAACGACGGTTAAATTATTTGGATATTGTTCATAAAAAACAGTAAAATCGTGATTAAAAATAGGAGGATGAAAATTTTGGGTTAAAGGTTTCTTTAACACTAGATTGCCCAAAGCAGTCATGTTGACTGTTTTTAAAGTTTAGTTACATAAAAAAAAATATATATTTATAAGGAACCAATTTTTTTAATATTAGGTCCTTACATATGAAATTGGCGTTTTGTATGGGAGGAACAAAAAGTCGAATATTTTTTAATATAATATATTTAATTAATCAAAGTATGAACCATTATTTTCTATGCACTTTTGCCATCTCATAGGTAGTTCATTGATCCCTTTACTAAAAAAACCAGTCGGACGGGAATCAATAAAATCTTTGAAGGCGATTTGGACTGCCCCATCGGAGTTGAATTTTTTCCCTTGCAAGAAGTTATCCAAATTTCGAAAAAAATGGTAATCTGTTGGAGCAAGGTCCGGGGAGTACGGAGGATGTCTTAGACTTTCCAATTGAAGCTCTTCTAATTTAGTAGCCGTCTGTTGCGCAGTGTATGGTCTAACGTTGTCGTGAAGCAGCAGTGGCGTGGAGCGATTGACCAGCCTAGGTTGTTTAGCCGCTAGCTTTTCCATCATGGTTTGCAATTGCTGACAATAGACATCAGCCGTAATAGTCTGGCCAGATTTGAGAAAACTGTAATGAACAATACCGGCACTAGTCCACCAAACGCTTACAAGTAACTTTTTTGGGGTTAATTTTCGCTTGGGGCAGGATTTGGCTGGCTGGCCAGGATCCAACCATTGCGCTGAGCGCTTCCGATTATCGTAAAGAACCCATTTTTCATCACGGGTAATGATTCGGTTTAACATACCTTCATTATTGTGCCGGTTTAGTAATGTAACGCAGCAGTCGACGCGCGTTTGCCGGTTTGCTTCAGTCAATTCGTGAGGTACCCACCTTTCAAGCTTTTTAATCTTCCCAATTTGCTTCAAGTGAATTAAAACAGTTTTATCACTAACATCGCAGCCTGCAGCTAACTCGGACGTGGTTTGCGATGGATCCGCTTCCACAATAGCCTTCAACTTTTCATTATCAACTTGAGTCTCAGGCCGTCCACGGGGCTTGTTCTGCAGGTCGAAATTTCCAGAACGAAAACGTTGGAACCAAAAACGAACTGTGTTTTCTTTTGCAACACGACCGCCATACACATCATTCACCCTTCGAGTTGTTTCCGCAGCACTAGTGCCACGGCGGAACTCGTACTCGTAAATAATGCGATATTTTAAGTTTTCCATTTTGTAAAATGAGTGACGCAAACAGAAAGAAACAGAAGAAAAAAACAAATGAATGACGATCATCGAAGCACAAATACATGAGTCTATAGCTGTACAAATTTGAATTTGGAATTCCTTACCAAAGAGGAGAAATTTGTGATTAAAGTGGCCAGTACGAAAAACGCCAATTTCATATGTAAGGACCTAATATTATGAATTTTTATATTAGGTCCTTACATATGAAATTGGCGTTTTTCGTACTGGCCACTTTAATCACAAATTTCTCCTCTTTGGTAAGGAATTCCAAATTCAAATTTGTACAGCTATAGACTCATGTATTTGTGCTTCGATGATCGTCATTCATTTGTTTTTTTCTTCTGTTTTTTTCTGTTTGCGTCACTCATTTTACAAAATGGAAAACTTAAAATATCGCATTATTTACGAGTACGAGTTCCGCCGTGGCACTAGTGCTGCGGAAACAACTCGAAGGGTGAATGATGTGTATGGCGGTCGTGTTGCAAAAGAAAACACAGTTCGTTTTTGGTTCCAACGTTTTCGTTCTGGAAATTTCGACCTGCAGAACAAGCCCCGTGGACGGCCTGAGACTCAAGTTGATAATGAAGAGTTGAAGGCTATTGTGGAAGCGGATCCATCGCAAACCACGTCCGAGTTAGCTGCAGGCTGCGATGTTAGTGATAAAACTGTTTTAATTCACTTGAAGCAAATTGGGAAGATTAAAAAGCTTGAAAGGTGGGTACCTCACGAATTGACTGAAGCAAACCGGCAAACGCGCGTCGACTGCTGCGTTACATTACTAAACCGGCACAATAATGAAGGTATTTTAAACCGAATCATTACCTGTGATAAAAATTGGGTTCTTTACGATAATCGGAAGCGCTCAGCGCAATGGTTGGATCCTGGCCAGCCAGCCAAATCCTGCCCCAAGCGAAAATTAACCCCAAAAAAGTTACTTGTAAGCGTTTGGTGGACTAGTGCCGGTATTGTTCATTACAGTTTTCTCAAATCTGGCCAGACTATTACGGCTGATGTCTATTGTCAGCAATTGCAAACCATGATGGAAAAGCTAGCGGCTAAACAACCTAAGCTGGTCAATCGCTCCACGCCACTGCTGCTTCACGACAACGCTAGACCACACACTGCGTAACAGACGGCTACTAAATTAGAAGAGCTTCAATTGGAAAGTCTAAGACATCCTCCGTACTCCCCGGACCTTGCTCCAACAGATTACCATTTTTTTCGAAATTTGGATAACTTCTTGCAAGGGAAAAAATTCAACTCCGATGGGGCAGTCCATATCGCCTTCAAAGATTTTATTGATTCCCGTCCGACTGGTTTTTTTAGTAAAGGGATCAATGAACTACCTATGAGATGGCAAAAGTGCATAGAAAATAATGGTTCATACTTTGATTAATTAAATATATTATATTAAAAAATATTCGACTTTTTGTTCCTCCCATACAAAACGCCAATTTCATATGTAAGGACCTAATATATTATCTTATAGCATTTATTAATAGTTGTACTTACCTCTCCTCTCTCTTTATTCCCTATATACGTATGTGCTATAACTATATTCAGTCTTTCTAGTGTTAGTACCAAAAAAAAAACTATTTGTCAAAAAAATATCTATCCATGATTTTTTTTTATGTATTGCTTAAAATATTAAGTAAACAAACGTATTTATTGGTTGTCTGTAATTTTAAAAACAATACTTACTTGTGTCCTAACTCGTGTGTGATGGTGTGCGCAAGCATAATACCGTTGTCTTCGTTGACAGAACAGCTTCGGTCAGGTTTGCACATTCCAGCCACGTGCGCGACTCCCAGAGTACTGCAAAATATTATTAATTAGTTTGACATTTTATATCGTTACTTCAAAATTTAAAATTATGTTCCAGTTTGAGAACTCACAACTTTAGTTGCAAACATAATATAAATGTTATAATAATATAAAATACACATAAGCCTTCAATAATTATTAATATTTGGATTATAACAATGATAAAAAAAGAATTAAGATTTACAGGGTCTTTATGCGGGGTAATTTATATTCCAGCATAGAATATTAAAATTTTAAAGTTTCACTGGTCTTATCGGAGTTTAGTTTGATAGAAAAACGTAAGCGACAAAATCACGAAAATTCTATTTTTATGAATCACTATGTAACTACTTAAGATTAAGTACAATCTAAGTAAGAATTTAAGTAGCTAGGAGTTACTAATTGGATGTATAAACCAGGACTCATAAAAATATCACAATAATACTTAAGAAATGATAACGAAAAAATCATAGAAAATGCAAATTATTACTAACGATTTTCTCTCTCCAAAACTCGAGATATTCCTTACATTGCAATGGAAGCATTATAAAGAAATAAAATGTAAACAAGTTTTCAATGTGAATGATTATAATCCGCAACTGGAAATAGAACGTGAGAAAGTTGTCCAGATAACTTTAATATGTATTTATATAAATGTAACGACCAGATATTATTTTAAATAGATAAATGTAATCAGACGACCTTATAGTTAAAAAAATATACACAAATATTCTGCTTGATCACTTGGTCAAAAATAATGTAATATATAGTAATGTATAGTTTAGAATCCGTTTGCTAGCCTCATTCATTACGACATGTTAGCGCAAAGTGAATATAGCTGCTAATGTATCTCTGCTCCCACCGAAACGAATATAGCGTGACGAGATATTATTACATCATATTATTATACATTACGAAATATATGCAATTTTTTTGTGTTTTGTAATCTGAATGTGAATAAATATATTTCAAAAATATATTCAACTAGATTTTTATGGCATTCTAGCTTTATATAAAATTTTAATACTCGTTGAGTTTATCACACGAGAATCCGACTGCTCAAAGCTGCCCGCCTATTAGCCACTTTTACGGAGACCGAGCCGCAGATCCTGATAGCGTGCTAATTGTAGTGTGTGGACGCTCGCACGGCACACCGTGTTTGTAGCGTGTCGTGGCAATTAAACAGAACTGGACGGTTCACTCTTAGATATCGTCTTCGTACGATGTCTCTTTTACTTTTAAAAAATATATTAAATTACTTTACATAAAAATTTAAATGAGCGAATATGTAATTTGATTTTATCGTAATTTTTATTATGACTTTATTATACAGAATACTAATGTAATTGTTTAACATTTACTACGTTAAGGTACCATATACTCGCGTGACAGATTAAAATAGCTCTAGACTGACAAAGGTTAAAGTTTTTGCTGAAGATCTAATTCTGTAGACTGATTTACTACGGACTTTTGTGATAACTACGTAATATGTGTAACCACTATGTGTTATTACACACACATGTCTTAAATTACTCTAAATAATACCTATAGAACTTTTATATAGTCACATATATTGTATATTCGTTATTAATATATATATATTACATGAATCTATCTATACGTTCATACATATAGATACCTAGATTGAT
This sequence comes from Automeris io, assembly GCA_036320925.1. Classification (NCBI taxonomy): domain Eukaryota; kingdom Metazoa; phylum Arthropoda; class Insecta; order Lepidoptera; family Saturniidae; genus Automeris; species Automeris io. The sequence continues at coordinate 4,287,581 of JAUDJH010000021.1, read as the reverse complement.
ATTTCGCTCTTTGTTAGGCTGCTACATTGAAGATACCCTATTACAATAAAACCGAATGAAACTGAACATAGGTTTAGCTATTGTGTAATTAATTCACAGTAGATGATCAGGGTCTTGTTGAAATACAGATAATTACAGATTCCCGTGGGACTACTTACCAAAAACTTTAAGCTGGATCGCATACTTATGACTAGTTATAGTTCCGAGAATAATAATTGTACATTTTACAGTACGAAATGTGGGCATTTTACACATGAGCGAAGCAAATAAATTATAAATTATTGTAACCTGTTTTATAAATTGATGACGAGTTGTTTAGATATGGTCTATTATGTTATGATATTCATTATAATGAATTTGAGATTGCCTTTTATATCAAAGAATTTAGATATTACCAAAATAAATATGCCGCAAACTATCATACCGATAATTCATTTATCAAGTTATTTAACGAATGCTAATCCCTCGAATGGGGCAATAAATAATAATGACAAGTCTTGGCGCCATACGTATGTTATTAATTTTAATTTCAGTCAATATCAAAAAGTCATACATTTTTACTTTTATGCAGAATTACTAAAGGTTTTTTTTTCTCGACAGGATATGGTTTGATGACCGGGAAAGACCTTCACAACTAAACCAGGCGAGAGGGCGAACACGGAGGTGCTCAGCCGATAAATTTATGGGTTGGGTGGCAACGCAAAGGCACCCCTGTGGGTACGAACCTCGATCTGGGCCACCAGCCAAAATACGAAACCTAACTATGATCTACTAGCGTTTCGGAAGCGACTACCTTGAGAAAAAACGCCGAAACAAACTCAAGGTTGCGTCGGAGTAGAATGACTAAAGGTAGCGTTACATGAATGAGGATTTAATTATTCATACGTAAGACTAAAATGTGTCAGATATTAACAGATCACATGCCTGTTATGTTATATGTAATGCATCTAGAAAAATAGTGCCTCTTCTAAAATTAAATATGTGATATTAATATTTTACGTAACCAGCTAAGTATAAATAAATTATAAATCAGCAATTTTTTTAGAACGCTAACGATATTTAGATGATCGTTGATAATTCACAACCGCACTGGAACCAATGAAAAGCTTTATAAATTCCATGTTACAATATACGACCTACTCTAGATAGATTAGCATTTTGCATTATAATGTTTTTTAATTTTCTGGCAGTATTTTTGCAAATGCGGCTGGCTGTAAATCCATTACAATCGTATGAAAATTTTATTTATTTTCTTAATGACATAAATCGATAAGTCTGCCTCATAAATTGCCTAAAAAATATTGTTTTTTTAACAACTAGTTATAAAAAAGAATCTCGTTGATGTCTTTTGTATGGAAATAGTAAACAAATTGAGAATGTTTCCTTGAAAATTATAATACTCATAAAGTTATTATAAAAATTTACTAACGTGGAAATAAAATGAACATATAATCCTTAGTATATTTAATATTTTATTTGTAGTGCTTTTTCGGACAGATTTCTTCGGTTATAGTTCTTATTATATCTTCTTAGTAACAATGTAATAATGTTTACCATTAATAGTTTTATAATTTAATTTGTCTATTGACATCCGCAATGCGTATGTTAATTTTGAATGATGGAGAAAACAAGATTATTACAATACTAACGTAGCTATTATTGACGTAATTTTATTCAATATTTTTATTTTAACTAAAACTCGCAGATGAAATATGGGACGATTATAATACAAAGTTATAAATCTCTGGTCGCAAGAGATGGCGTTAATTTTAAATGTATTTTTAATAATTTACAACTTCACAGCATGTTGTTCGGTTTAAGTGTATAATTGATGAATAAATTGCATATTGATGATGCCAAACGACAATTTTATCTTTGTTAATATGATTATAAATCATACATCTTTCATTACCATTTTGAATGGACGACATTGTACATGCTAATGTGTATGAATTCTTCCCCCACTTCAGGCTTTCAGAGATACAAGTTAGTTTTGGCAATGAAGGAGGAAACAAGGGAGTAATTTATGTAACAGAAAATTATAGCACGATGGTCAGCTGATATTTGATAAGCTTTAATCGTTTTTTGTTACTTTTGATTTTACATAATAGTCAGGCATAATTGTTTCAAGGCTGATTTTGTGAGACACCTATTGAATTGAATTCCATTGTCAGTTTTAAATAAACTGGAAATATATTATTAATCGAATATGACAAGATAGACTATATGTGGCGAAATTATGGTGTGTTAGTTGAACGAAAATTATCAAAAGATTTGTACGAACTGACAGAACTAGAGGTTCTCTACAAATTACTTGGTTGCTACTATTTTTACCTAAAAGGATTACTTAATTCGCGATTTTGCTAAAACCACAAAAAGTCGTAATACAAATAGAGTTTAAGTTTGATGACGGGTATAATCAATGGTTTAAAGTAATTAGTACAAAAGATAAATTAGTATTATTACATATTATATAAGAGATATTTCATTATACTTTATTAATATTAAAACAATCACTGTTAGTATTACCCGCATTTGAAGTGTGAAATATGTTATGTAATTTATTATTAGGTCAAATAAGTTTATTCGGTAGAGTATTTGCATTTAAACCGAATGCACTCAATCAATATTGTTTAATCTAAAGAATGCAAATAATAAGATTAGCGTACATAGAACGGAAGAGATAAAGGTGAGCGGTGACCGGCCGACCGCGACACCCGAGACAGCGCGTCGCCTCGGCAGTAGCTGCCGCACACGGTCACGAATTAAAATTAACCGATATCATTATTTTTAACGGGTGCCTTTGTCAAGTACCGCTACTGAGAAACTCGCCACCGAGTATGATAAAAGCGCATACGAGACATCAGATAATGAGATTAAAAAAAATGAATTCTTTTAGTACAAACTGGATTATGAATGGACTTGGTTAATTTAAACGGAAGATAAATTGTTTAAAACAGGAATAGTTTTTATTAAAACTTATCTTTTCAAATATATTGTTTTCCTTATAAAACTATACTTTAATGTAAACTTTATTACAGGTGTTTACCAGAAATGAAAGCATTGTAATAGAATAAACATGATACCTAATAGGTGCGTGGTTGTTGAAAAAATATTATTAATAAAGGGTTATGTAATTACTACAAGTTATTGTAGTACAGCTTATTTGAATGCACGTAGTATTGACAATTTTATGCTCGTGCTTTATTTGTTCTGGCTATGCAGCTCAAGTAGAAGTTTTTCGAAAATTGTTTCTCAAATTAGTTAAAAATTTTAAGGCTGAGATTTATAGACGCTATTTTGACTTTGCTCAACAAAGTTCTCAAAAAATAAATTATTTAAAAAAAAAACTGAATATATGATAAGAACTTAAGTATAGATATATTGTTTGCAGAACCAAGTCAACGTTGACAAAATCGGAGACTTACCAAATCCTTTGACATTCATTGAGTAATATAATAATGTTTTAGTAACGTCTAAGCAAATTTAAAGTTGTGTCAGCCTTATTCAATTATTATATCGTTTTCAATCAGTAACATTAAAAAAACACACTCGAGATTCTAAACACAAATAAAAAAAACGATCACTACTTTCAAGAGAGCTCTAATGTGTGAATTCGTATTTTTTTAACGATTTACAAAAGTATACAAATAACCATTATACTATACAAGTTGAACAAGACAAATGTTATTGGCGGTTGAGGTTGTCTCTTTTTTTTTCAATTGTTTTGTATACATATAGCAAATGCGTGTGTATGAAGAATCGCAACTTTTTTACAGTTGCACACATGATGCGTGCGCGCGCAGTGACCCACCGCCCGCGGGTGCGGTATCAACTTCGACGCCGTTATAACATTCTCATTGTCTTTTGATTGCCGTCTTCCGAGAATATTCGGCTACTCGTTTATACCGTTTTCTGAAGCACGCTTCCTAATTACATTCATTATACCTTGCTTTTTTGGCAATACTTGTTATCGATCGATTTTATTGCATCTCGAATAAGTAAATTATGGTTCTGCAACTAAACTTCTAGGACCTATATTTTATAACCATTAATTTAAAGTACAGAAGCGAGGTGATATGCGTGACCAACAGGCATCATACTCGTATGTTTAAAAAAAATATATTAAGAAAATTGTTGTCTGAACCGTATCTACTCAAATTATAAAAAAAATTAAAGCAAAGATTAAGTTTTTAAAGCTAAAGAAATTTTGATATAAATTTCCTCACATCTAATATTTCACGCTGTTGAATATCCATCCAAACGTTAGTAAAAATTTCAGGGTATTTAGGTCATGAATCCTCGCTTAAATTATGCAAGTGTGTTATCGATTTCATATTCCAAACACATATTTTGCATCAAAACATACAAACTGTATGACTATAAATATTTTATAATCAATCAATCTTCGTAACAAAACGGTTCTAGTATAAATTTCACGGAACAAATTCTAAAATAAATTTTAGTAGAATGGTAGTTTGTTAACAAGTTAAACCTGCTATATTATTTGTAAACGTCTAGTCTAGATATCTAGAGTGAACGATCTGTATTGAAGATTAATGATAGACTTAGCGCCGAAAAATATCCGATTTAAAAAATATACATATCTAGCTGTCTGTAGGAAGTTAGAGTTACGCAACACGGGAGTCTGGTTTTCGTCAGAGCTCAGGCCTGCGAAGTAACTAATGTTATGTATTGTTGGAACTAAAATATTTTGTTAACTGCATTTACTTTTACAGCCGATCATGCTCGTGAAAGATTTAAAATACAAATAGGCTAAATTTGTTAACTACTAATCTGAATCATATAACGTTGATAGAAGATTCAAGTGTATGTGCATATGTGGTACGCAAATTTATAAAAGAAAATAATTAAAAAAGCTTGTCGCACATTAGAGTTTTTTCATAGGCCACAATTATCTGTAAGCTCAAGTATTATTTATTCCATATGGGTATCGAATCTGCAAGGTGTAGCGTAGGAGACAATTGATTAGCCTTTGCGTCAATCGATTTTTTATTTTGTGATCTTTTCTGTTTAATCTCGCCGCGTTATAAATCAACACTCCGTACATGCGAATCCAACACAATTCTTTATCGAACTTGTGCAACAATACAAAAAATCCACATGACCAAAAAATTGTACTTGTAATTATATAACATTATATGGTTATAGGCTTTTGTTAAAATAATGAACACCCAATATGTACACACGCGGTATCCTTGGCTTTAATGTCGGCACGTTTGATGCTGCCGGTAGGTCCGCGCTTCATTCGTTGTTAGTGATTTGCAAGTAAACGCAAAAAAGTGATAATGATGTAAACGTCAATTTGTCCGCACGCCCTCAATGTTTCGAAAATACTTTAAAATTTTATGAAACTGTGAACAAGATAAATTAATATCTTCATTTCATTTTAAATGCATAACTGTGATAAAGCCGTGTATTAATATGAGCATTTACGATGAATACTTTGATTCTACATAATTGCAATAGTATTGTATGTGAAAGAAAAACATCGGTTTCCGCTATTTTTTCGTTTATTTATTCTAAATGTATTTTAACTGTTTTCATGATTTTCTCGCGTGTGTTTACGTAAGATTTGCATTTATAATATAAAGCCAAGATTGATCTACGAGATGGTTTACCGAGAAATGCAAGACGCTGAATACAATTTGTTGTCGCATTGACCAATGACGCAAATGTGGTGGCTTATCTTTTTATCTCTATATCAATATGGAAAATAGGTAAGTTTATTGCACAGTGCAAGGTTGTCACTCGGAGATAAGATTTGTAGACATTTGACGTATTACGATTATGTAAGTACATATTTATTTTATATCGTGAGTTATATTGTCAGACATAGCGGTGCCTACTGTCGAGCGTTACTTCTGAGCGTTAAGTGTTCTGCAGATTATCGACAAAGTAAGCGTGTAAACTAATTATCAGCTCCCAGACTAAACACGAAACACGATGGAGGTTGTGCAACAAGCGCCTGTACGCACAACCAAATGGCTTCTATCCGAATTAAACGCAACAAATATGTTCCATTTCTTTGAATCGTCCAATTTTTTTTATAATTAAACATACAGACTACAAATTAGATACATCGTTATTTATGCTTTCAAGTGAAATATTGGAAAGATATTTTACAAGAAAGCTCGAATCACAATAATGCATATCTTTTTTAACTTAAAAAAATGTGTATTTTGAATAAGAATTTGATTCAAATGACGCACACCAGAAAATTCAATTGGAAACTATCAGAGGCGCCGACACACCTATCGCCAGGTGCGAGCGGTCAAATGCGAAAGTGTTCTATTTCTGCGATGGTTACTCATCGTGATTCTGTTTACTTTGTTAGCAGACGCCTCCTGCTGCCATTGACCTTGTCTCAGCGCGATGAGCGAAAAAAATTAAAATGCTAATCTTGTACGGAGCCTGCGAAATTCGCACACTTATGAGTAAACACTGTGACCAATAGGTCAATTCGTGTACGTACATTCAACACCTGTTCTATTCACAGATTTTTATTGAAATTTTTATTGATATTTTTCGGGTATCCTGGTTATTATCGATTTGAATATTTTTACAGAAAGCATTTAGATTTAATTTTTTAAAACTAGTATAAGAATACCCATTTCTAACAAACAACAAAATAAGACGTTTTTCCAGATGTTCCTAGAGTATGTTTCTTGACGAATGATGAAATCCGAAATTATATCATTACCACAAATCAGCTACAGTAACGGATGAATGTCAAATTTACGGATATTAACGGATATTAGTGTATATATCATCATCTGATTACCATTAGTAATAGCATCTCTATTTTTTATTGCAATTTTTTTTGTGGAATTCACCAGTGATTAATTTATAATATAAATAATAAAAAATAATATTCGTACCTACAAGGAGTGTCGTTGAGACTGCAGATGTCTTCTCTGGTGACCAGTATAGCGACATCATGATGATGAGGATTCTCGTCATTATCTGGGTTCAATTGTTGTTGCCACCGACAGAATGAAGTAAGGGTTGAATCTGCATTCGTTGACACGTCTAGCTCTGGTGCTGCGTTCATTTCTTCTACCAATATGATTTTCACAACAACCACTTTAATGTAGTTACCGATGGAAGGGTCCATATAGAGCGACGATACCTGGTACAAGATTTTTCCATTAGATACGTCAGCTTAGCATTGCATTTATATTTATTTATATTGCACTTACCATGTTCATAATAGTGAGTAGGTAAGTTTCCAGGCTGCCTTGATCATGAAAATCGGTCATTGATTTATCAGCTACCAACAACACTTCAACATGCCGAGGTCTACTGACTGAACGGACGGGACGCTTGGGCGCATTGTACTTGTTGAAATGGGAAAGATGGTTGCGGTTGTACCGGTGAGGGTTCTGAAATATTACTCGAAATTAAAATAAATACTCTAATCTGTTATTTACTTAATTGACATTACTTGTCTAATAGAATTATTTATACTTAAATATATTTATTAAAATTCAAATAGAAAAAGCCATATAAATATATTTGTATTTACAGAATCATAAATACCTTGTCAGCATTTGTTTTTTTCGTTACATCAGCATTAGTTCCTTTTAAGTACTTTTCTTTCCACTGATAAGGCGGTTGTTTCGTTGCGCAATTTTTCGATCTACGACCCCTTCTTCTCTTTTTTATTCGTCGTAATCTCTTACCATAGCTTGATTTATTCTGATTCTTCTTGCGTCCTTCATGTGAATGTTGCTCTGAAGATTTACTTCCTTCTATGGAATTACTACTAGAATAGGCATTTAATCTTCTTTCTTCAATTCGTAAATTAGATTGCTGTCTCCTGTATTCAACAGGGTTTCTCCGCATAGCTTCTAATCTTTTCCTTCTTTGTTCCAAATATTCTCTTCTGCGTCGATCTCTATCTTCTCTACTCTCGCTTGCAACTTTTACGTTTCGATTTCGTTTAGAGTATCGTCTACCATCTTTATCGTGAACGAGTTTAATTTCATTATTTCTATTAGCACCAACTGCTCTTTTTGATCTGTGATAAGCAGCCACTTTGTCTACAGCTGATCTTTTAAAAATAACGTGTGGTCTTCCTTCTGAATTTCCTTCGGATAGTTGGTTCGATGGTTCAATCCAGTATTCACCGTGTTCAAGTCTCAACAAACCAGCCTGTTGAATAATAAACGTAAGATATTATATATTGAATATTCTATACTGAACTATTCGGTTTTAATGTTTGTTGATCCATTAAAAATGTGTAATTAATTCAATGTATAGAGTAATGTTTAAAGACGTGCTTTGGGAACAAAATTTTAATTTAAGGAAGATATTTCAATGAAAACATTACTTTTGATGGAATGTAGTATGTTCCATGTACCTACACAAATTTTAGTAGTTATATTTTATAGTTTACTACAGTCTTGAAATTTTAACCAACAAACAGTTATTACTTGACAAATTTTAAAGCAATCTGTTAATTAAATATTTGCAAATGATACTTAATAATTATTTTGTTGCGTTCATTGATTATTTTATATTAACAGTGTAACAATAGTCCTATTACACTTAATGAAGTGGTCCTCACTATCATATTTTATATTTATGATAAAATACATTTATAGTACTATTGTGTTGATTGTTTATTATGATATTCACTCAATAGTCCTGGTAACCTGATCAATAGAAACTTGATAAAACGCACCAATAAAGAATGGCGTCAACCAGTCTTCTAGATATCTCTTTGTCACTTCGATACAGATTTAATTTTGATATAGATAATCTCATTTGCATCATAAAAAAATGACACAGAAAAGTGAAGTAATGCTCTAAAAATATAACTTATCAGATTAATGCGAGTTTGCTGCATATGTTGACGGATTAACGGATAAAGGAATGAATTTATCAATAAAGATTATAGATTAATGTAACTGGGTGAATAGTAATGAACATATTTGTACGTCAAAATGTTTGATTTAACAAAACGGGCGATGAGATATCCGAACCGGTTCGACCACTAGTGGGTCAATAAATCGCCGTTTGCTTGTAAATGCTGAAGCTTGATAAATTGATTGATAACAAACCAGATGCGGTTAAGCGTGATATTTAATGGTAATCATACCATAGATATATCAATAAGGTACCGGTTCACGAGTTTGTATGATTACTTAATAACTAACTGAAGTTTGTGTTTCATACTTAGACGACAGAAAAAATATTTACTAAGAAGTTGTCTAAGTAACAGATAATTTACGATTATTTATTTAAGAGAGGTCGCAGACATAAAATCGGTCAATAAGCAAATAGTTTGATCGGCCACCAGAATGATATAAAGATTTATGAAAGTGCGTCTAATTCTAATAAGTTAGACAGCTTCATTTGGCATGGGTCCTAAATGATGATATTTTGAAAACAACTAACAATTATAAAATCGATATTAACATAATACAACAACGATGTTTTCATGTAATGTAAGCAACAATTGTAGAACTTTATATTTATAAGACAAGTTTACATTTATAATAAAAGTAAAATAATTACAGATTAATATTATTTTAGACTAGCTGTGGCTGCGACTTTGGTCACGTGCAGGTAATACTTTTATTTAGATAATAATTATTTTAAGTAGAAAACTTTGTATAATTATAAAGGCCTTCGATTGTTTTTCTTATATCAATTATTACAACAACAATAAATGTAAAACTCAATTGGACTAATAACTTACAATACTCGACAATAGATGTCGTTAGTGATTTCTAACAGATTTTTGTATTATAAATAAAAGTAGAGGATACCATTACTGATAAAAAGCAACCTAAAATACCCAACCAACCCAATATATAAGTTATATGGCTAAATGGTGCGGTTAAAAATACACAGACAAATATTCAGATAACGATTTATTTGAATCTAAGGTATTAAGAAAGGCCCTTAATAAGAGTTTTCCTGATATATTTTCCACGTTCAGATAGCAGATTACTTATATTTCTCTCATAAACATAGTATTATATGTATTTCAGCTAAACCGCCTGAATAGCTATTGTACGAGTATATCACTTTTTCCAATAAAAAACAACGTATATTTAAACTGACATATTTTTAAATTCATATGCCGATTGAAATAAAATGAATACTAAATGATAAGCGTAGCTTTCCACAATATATTAGTAAAAACCTCGTCGATATCGATTAAGCCATTTTTGAGATTAGCGGGCACAGCCGCGTACAGATGTGTGTGCATAAATTAATAACTATTCCAATACGATTCCACAATAGTTTCAATTAATATCAAAAGATAGGGCTGTTTCGTATATTTCTTTTTTAATTAAATAAAAGTTCATACTGTGCTTTATTTTTATATAATATATTTTTGCTAATAAAAATATTTTAGACGTTTTTGTTTGTAAAAACAAAAAACATTTTAGAAATTTAAAATATACAATATCGCGCAAGCAAAATGTATCTAGCCGGTGATATATATAACGCTCTTGAATAACATAGTATCTAAGGAATGTTGAAAAGGTGGCTGAAGCATAGATTTATTATAAGTATTGATTATCTGAACAGGCATTTGTTGAGCGGATTCATCTTCCTCTTGTGAGATTGTGGTCAAGTGTGCGACAGTAAATCACAAAAAAAGCAAAAATATGGCACAGACAAATATACATTTTAGAAGTTATTTACCTCGTATAGTGCATCGACACGGCGCTATCTTATGTTGTTGTTATATGACAGACAGAGCAGCCTGTTTGTCGCCGGCCTTGCACTAGAAGGCCGTCCGCGAAAGTCGTCATGTGACAAACTCATTAAATTGATTAATGATTGCTTTGATTTAATAGCTTACTGCATGTTCATACCTTAGTTATTCTATAACTTATTATTCGTTATAATTTTTTTAATATTTTTATTGTGCCATAAAGATAAATAGTGGGTAAACAATCTTGTATTATGTATTTTTAAAAAAACCGACTGTTCCCGTAAAGATACCAAAAAAGTGAAAAGTAATATTAAATCTACCAATCGGCAAATTTAATGATTTAAAAGTGACTAATATTTTGTATTTATAAAACTTTGTGAATTTTAGAGTCAACCCCAAGTTATGCAAAACATTTGCAAATAGTCTTAGCTAATATTAGGTCCTTACATATGAAATTGGCGTTTTTCGTACTGGCCAATTTAATCACAAATTTTTCCTCTTTGGTAAGGAATTCCAAATTCAAATTTGTACAGCTATAGACTCATGTATTTGTGCTTCGATGATCGTCATTCATTTGTTTTTTTCTTCTGTTTTTTTCTGTTTGCGTCACTCATTTTACAAAATGGAAAACTTAAAATATCGCATTATTTACGAGTACGAGTTCCGCCGTGGCACTAGTGCTGCGGAAACAACTCGAAGGGTGAATGATGTGTATGGCGGTCGTGTTGCAAAAGAAAACACAGTTCGTTTTTGGTTCCAACGTTTTCGTTCTGGAAATTTCGACCTGCAGAACAAGCCCCGTGGACAGCCTGAGACTCAAGTTGATAATGAAGAGTTGAAAGCTATTGTGGAAGCGGATCCATCGCAAACCACGTCCGAGTTAGCTGCAGGCTGCGATGTTAGTGATAAAACTGTTTTAATTCACTTGAAGCAAATTGGGAAGATTAAAAAGCTTGAAAGGTGGGTACCTCACGAATTGACTGAAGCAAACCGGCAAACGCGCGTCGACTGCTGCGTTACATTACTAAACCGGCACAATAATGAAGGTATTTTAAACCGAATCATTACCTGTGATGAAAAATGGGTTCTTTACGATAATCGGAAGCGCTCAGCGCAATGGTTGGATCCTGGCCAGCCAGCCAAATCCTGCCCCAAGCGAAAATTAACCCCAAAAAAGTTACTTGTAAGCGTTTGGTGGACTAGTGCCGGTATTGTTCATTACAGTTTTCTCAAATCTGGCCAGACTATTACGGCTGATGTCTATTGTCAGCAATTGCAAACCATGATGGAAAAGCTAGCGGCTAAACAACCTAGGCTGGTCAATCGCTCCACGCCACTGCTGCTTCACGACAACGCTAGACCACACACTGCGCAACAGACGGCTACTAAATTAGAAGAGCTTCAATTGGAAAGTCTAAGACATCCTCCGTACTTCCCGGACCTTGCTCTAACAGATGACCATTTTTTTCGAAATTTGGATAACTTCTTGCAAGGGAAAAAATTCAACTCCGATGGGGCAGTCCAAATCGCCTTCAAAGATTTTATTCATTCCCGTCCGACTGGTTTTTTTAGTAAAGGGATCAATGAACTACCTATGAGATGGCAAAAGTGCATAGAAAATAATGGTTCATACTTTGATTAATTAAATATATTATATTAAAAAATATTCGACTTTTTGTTCCTCCCATACAAAACGCCAATTTCATATGTAAGGACCTAATATTTTGTTACCAGCTGACCCGGCAAACTTCGTACCACCATGAATGTTATATTAACCTACTCTACTTCTCCTTCTCCGCCTTCGCTTTTTACTCTTTTTTTCCCCCAACTTTATCCTAGTTTACTCCCCTCTCTCTGTTTTGTTTATATTCTGTCTTTTTTCGAAATATTAATTTATATGACTAATTTATTATTATTTACATATCATTATCAGTGTGAGACCTGCGCTTGAATTAAAATTTTAATAATGAAAAAATTAAATTATCATATTGTGCAAGAAATGCTTAATTAAAGAAATTAATTTGATAATGATTAAAACTCTATTCGCCTAGTAGTTTTCCAAATAACGCATTGTACGGGACCACTTTTTTAGAAACAACAATGAGAATAGTAAGATATTCTTGATGGATAGATAATGACATCTTGAACTGTTTGGGCATTATTTTGTTATATTTCAAAGTGATTACATACCACCTAGGCGACTTGTTTTTCCGACTTTATCGACAATTGTCTATATATTTTAACCAAATTATACAAAACTTTAATTTATTATACCCATGAATCACTCTGTTTTTTGGTAAAAACAAATTCCGCTTATCAGCTTTTCAATGTGTAGTGTCTTAGTTTGTGCGTAACTCGACCAAAATTTTAAACGCTTTTTTTTATTACATTTTGATTACTCTTGTTATGATATCTCAAGTTCTATTGAATTGATGTATTGGAAATTCGATATTATAGAACTAAACAAAACTGTACGGAAACTACAAATTTCACTATTTTTAAAAAAACGTGAAATGTAAAATCTTTTGACTAATTGTGAAGCTTCTTTAGAGTTTTCAGCATAAATACGGTCATTTTTTTTGTTAAAACATAGCTTAGTTATAAAAAAAAATCTGTGACCTCCCTACCGCTCTAGGATTTGTTTTGATTTTACCACCCTATTCTTTTTTAAATTATCAGCTAAGAAATGACATGTGCATCTCTTATAAGCTGCAAGTCCTAAGCCATGTTTTAAAATACGCGATATGGTTCTAGGTGCTATCTTCATCTCCCGAGATAAAATCTTTTGCTTTAGGACAGGATTTCTTCGAATTCTTTCCCTTACTGCTTTGATCGCCTTTTTCGTACGAACATGTATGTACAGCCAACTCTTGTTCTATCACAGAGAAGGTTTAATCGTACCTATCAATAGCCTGGTTCACAAATATCTGACTAATACCAACCTTATGGAGGATTTTAAAAATTGTATTTGGCTCCATATCTACTTTATGTAATGCAATCACAGCGATTCGATTCTTTTTATCACCCCACTCCATTTTGATATAAAAAATATTTTATAATAATATATTGGCGCGAAAATAAAACAGCAATTAACAATCGTATAAAAAAGACAGATTCCAAATTCAAACGTAATATTTTGTTTATTTTTAGATGTAACAGTATTTATGGCCAGACTAAGTATTTTGAAATATATTTTGAAGAGTATCAGTAGAAAGTGAACGCAAATTCAATGAGGATGTGAATACTTGAGATGCGCAGGTGGCCGTCAAGCCGTGCTGCGTAAACCGAGCTCAAGTGCGCTTAGTTCATAGTGAGTGCTTTATTGATAGTGATCTTTTATAAATCCACGTTGAAAAGGCTTAATTCATGCAGCGTTTTCACTACAATACCTTATTCGTATTACATTGTACGAAGTTCTATGCAATTAATGTGATATCCAAATTTTTTGCACCGTTTTTATCATTTTGGAAAATACTATGAAATCACACAAGATACATATAAGTACAAATCTCACCCAACTAATTTTTATGTTTATCTGGACAAAGAACGAAAGAATTGCTTAAATAAGTAATTAAATACTTTTGTAATTTGTTTTTTTTTGGTGGTAGGGCTATTTTCTGAACTGGATCATAACCACAGTACACAAGTATAAAAACAGTCATAGTGACTCGCTTTGACTTGTCGCGTTTTGGGATCAGCTTGTGCATATCCAGAAACTAATATACCTAGAAACCCTCAATCGTGCTATACGCGGGCAGACATGACGACGGAGACTATCAATGGATTTTCATCCTTTGATGATCGTTTTTGGACGACACTGTACATCAGGTGCACTGCAGTTACTTTGTCGAGCCATTGTAAAAAAAATATCATAAATTTTTATAGTCTTTTTTTTTATAATTTATAGACGAACGCTTGACCTCAATCACACCTGGTGGAAGGTGAAGATGAGTTCGATGATGAAACGCGATCGCCTAGCAAATGCCTATTCACTCTTCTCTTAAAGACTCCCAGGTCATAAGATCGCGGAAATATGGCCGCTGGAAGCGTATTCCTCTCCTTAGCCGTTCGCATGATAAATGTAGAAGCGAATCTTTTCGTGCGAATATAAGGAACATCCACCACATACGGATGGTATCCGACACGATGTCTAGTGGTTTTGTGGTGGAATGGGGCTGGTGGTATCAAAGAATGCAGTTCCTGAGAACACTCTCCACCGTGCAACCGGTAAAAGACCGAGAGGCAGGCAACTCTACGTCGATGCTCGATGCTCTGCATTTTAATTTTTGTCAAAGAGTCGTCACCAATAAGTCTACGAGCTCTGCGATCAATCGAGTCCAAAGCCGCCAACTGATATTTAGCGGATCCGTCCCAAAGATCCACGTAGGTTCTTGCTATTCTTGCCTGCCTGACTCCTTATAACACTCTATTCTGACAATATAACATTAATATGGATGGCAATTGCCAAATATTTTTATAGTGAGGGACTGATTTTGCTTGCGTCCGTAGGTTTCTTCCGCAATTCCCTACACCTGATTTTGAGTTGCGGGTAATGCTAAAGAGTAATAGTGAAGTCGACAGTGTATCTAAGTATGTACTCGTGTCTTGATCCTGTTATGAAACTATGCACTTGCATAGTTTGTCATAGTGATTCGCTTTGGCCTAATGTATTTTAGAAAAAGGTAGCATGTTCTCTACTCAACTCATATCGGCATATCTAGAGTACAGATTACTGAATAGTTTCCGTCGTTGTAAATGTAGGGGGCATGATGACGGCGACCATCTACAAATTATTATTTAGCGGTCATAGCCGTTTTTGAAGAGGACTATAATAATCATAAAGTGTGTTGTAAATGTTGAAAAATAAATCAGAATAAAGTGTGACACAAAGTATGAGCACATTTATAGTTTTAAAAATTTGTTAATCAGATAAAATTCCAACATGATTGTCCCGTAATTTAAAAAAAAATGTATGCTGAACGTGCCTTATAAAAACAAACGAATTATATTCGCAAATATAATATATCTTCATCTCAACAAAACTAAAATGATCACCTTGAATAGTCTACCTACCTGTTTGGAACAAAAAAAACTACGGTGTTTATTTTAACGTCCGCTTTATTCAATTATATATTTTTTTTAACTTTTAGACTGCATCAACATGGACGTTACGAAAAACAAAATGTTTCGGTGAGTATAGTTCGCATCGTCTGAATATGTTTATCGAAAAAACAAAATTGATTGATTATTTGCTGGGGGCTTGCCGTGTAGATATTAGTATTTCTTAGTGATAAATAAAATATATTTGCAAGAGAAATGACAATATATATCAGATAAACTTTTGGATATGTGATAAATAAATATAATTTTACTATACTGGAATTTTAAAAATAAAAATACTATCTAATTAGAAGTGCTGAAAGGAGAATTTGTTTGCTTTTGAGTTGTGTTGAGATTTGAAATACCGAAATTTTCAAAATCGACCCTTTATTTGTTGATTTAAAATTGTATGTTTTTGGCAATACAGTGATTATTTATTGGCAATACACAGACACACACACACACACATATAACCTAACTATTCTTGTTGCGGTATTAGGTATATCAAACAACTAAATGATGAAATGCTGTAAGGTGAATATATTGCGTACTGTGTACTCTACTGTTGTATAATGCTAGACGAAGCGTTTTTTCATCATTCAGGATAAAAATGGCTACAGACTTAAATTCACATTTTCGTTTATTATTAACATAAAATCAAAGCTAATAAAAAAAGGCTTACTTGATATTTATTGCAGCGACATTTTTAGAGTCTTTGCCTATTCTTTCCACTACACATAATTTTTACTAAAGCTTAAATCATTTTATTTTGAAATAAAATATTGTGGTGTTTTATTTCATATATAATATCATATTACTTTATATTAAAGCCTGTTTAATCTGAATTTACAATACTTATAATTTCATAAATGAATATATGTGTATGTAATACATTAATTTCATTCATTAATCATTTTTATTACAATTAGTTCGTAAAATGACATATCATAACATATCATAATGTATTGATTCTCCTGATGATTCTACTGTGGTCTTTAAACTGAAGTAATTAATATTTAAATACCAATTATTTAATATAATAAATATGTATAAATAAGTAGAACGTTGTTTAAAATTATATTTTGACATTTAAATATGCAAAGGTTAAGTAACTTATTCAAGAAAATTCTGGTAATTGAAGCTTGCAAAACATATGTTATAATATACTGCATCCGGCCCTTCTGTTATAATATAGTTGTAAAACTAGAAAATCTACATGGCTCACAGCGCTACCAGATTGTAGATATAAGACATTTTTATGTTACTTTGGTGTACTGATTTAAAAAAACAGATTTTAGGTATTTTGAACAATATTTTATTCCAAAATGATTTGTTTAAAGTAGCATAAAATATTTATTTATAAGAACATACAAAAAAACATGTGAACAATATACATTACAAATGCGACTATATTTAAAAGTGTAGACTTCTTGCACAGAAGTAATGAAAATACGAGTAACACACGGACAGGAACAGTAATAAAACGAAAAACACTAATCTAATTTGCAAAAATAAATAAAAGCAAACAAACAATACGCTTTTCCGCAATCTTCTCGGATAACATCCTTTTTTTTAGTTTAAAAATATTTACATTAAATATATCGAGATCAGTAGATCTTGACATAGAATTGTGCAACCTTGTCATTCTGCATGAAGGTGCATTGTGACCTTAATTTGTAGAATAATTTAGAATTCAGAACAAGTTCAAACATATTTGTACAGTGTTATACCAACAGTAATTAATGTAAAGCAATTAAATTTGGCTCTGCTCAACCCGTAAGGAATATAGCATGATGATATTGTATTATTACAATATTATTATCATGTAACCGTAGTTATTATTGGAGATTTGTTGAGATAAATTCTCATCTGAGCATTTCTTCATTGGTTACAGATCAGCACCTAAGGTTTGTCGGACTTACGTGTATGTCCCCTAAAAAGTTTAACAGACTTCACCTTTAGGAGGTAATCGCTACTGCCTTGTTACAGTCATGTGAAAATCTCTACAAAGATGGCATAATGACCTTCCACAAAAATGGTTTCCTTTAACGAATAGTATTTGTTAATCACAGAGACTCCGTAAACCTATTTCGTTAGCTAGAACCAGTCATGAAATTTACACCTACGAATTTACTCAATCGATTCGAGAGGTGATAATGATTAAACAAAACAATAAAACACATGTTCTCTTGCATTACAGGTAACGTTATTTCAAAGTGATATTGCGGAAAGCACGTTTGTTATGAAATTTGGTATAGGTTAGTCACTACCATTTATATTTACTGGAATGGGTTCTGTATAGAACGGATTTAGTATTGTAACTTAAATATTTGTGGGTTAATCCAGCTCAATTTTATGGGCTTTATCTTCCAGACCAATAATTATTGCTGGGTTATATAAAACGAGCAACAGTGAAGTGGTTGTGTGAGTTTCCTTTGTTCCTAGCTTTTCCTAGTCGTAATATTGATAATGATTGCATAGCAGCTTAATGTTGACTTTTATTTCCCATTGAACCTTAGTTTAACGAATTTTTACCGAGCACATTTTCTTGCCAATGCGTGCGATTCTAAGTTTTACAGAAAAACCCGCGCAGTGGAAATTAAGAATGCAGCCTAGGACTAATTGAAAGTGTCTGCCAACAGATTAAACAAAGGTGTAAAAACAAAACGCAGTATAAGCGTTCTTGGCGACGCAGTCATAAGCAATTATAAGTAATAATATTAGGTCCTTACATATGAAATTGGCGTTTTTCGTACTGGCCACTTTAATCACAAATTTCTCCTCTTTGGTAAGGAATTCCAAATTCAAATTTGTACAGCTATAGACTCATGTATTTGTGCTTCGATGATCGTCATTCATTTGTTTTTTTCTTCTGTTTTTTTCTGTTTGCGTCACTCATTTTACAAAATGGAAAACTTAAAATATCGCATTATTTACGAGTACGAGTTCCGCCGTGGCACTAGTGCTGCGGAAACAACTCGAAGGGTGAATGATGTGTATGGCGGTCGTGTTGCAAAAGAAAACACAGTTCGTTTTTGGTTCCAACGTTTTCGTTCTGGAAATTTCGACCTGCAAAACAAGCCCCGTGGACGGCCTGAGACTCAAGTTGATAATGAAGAGTTGAAGGCTATTGTGGAAGCGGATCCATCGCAAACCACGTCCGAGTTAGCTGCAGGCTGCGATGTTAGTGATAAAACTGTTTTAATTCACTTGAAGCAAATTGGGAAGATTAAAAAGCTTCAAAGGTGGGCACCTCACGAATTGACTGAAGCAAACCGGCAAACGCGCGTCGACTGCTGCGTTACATTACTAAACCGGCACAATAATGAAGGTATTTTAAACCGAATCATTACCTGTGATGAAAAATGGGTTCTTTACGATAATCGGAAGCGCTCAGCGCAATGGTTGGATCCTGGCCAGCCAGCCAAATCCTGCCCCAAGCGAAAATTAACCACAAAAAAGTTACTTGTAAGCGTTTAGTGGACTAGTGCCGGTATTGTTCATTACAGTTTTCTCAAATCTGGCCAGACTATTACGGCTGATGTCTATTGTCAGCAATTGCAAACCATGATGGAAAAGCTAGCGGCTAAACAACCTAGGCTGGTCAATCGCTCCACGCCACTGCTGCTTCACGACAACGCTAGACCACACACTGCGCAACAGACGGCTACTAAATTAGAAGAGCTTAAATTGGAAAGTCTAAGACATCCTCCGTACTCCCCGGACCTTGCTCCAACAGATTACCATTTTTTTCGAAATTTGGATAACTTCTTGCAAGGGAAAAAATTCAACTCCGATGGGGCAGTCCAAATCGCCTTCAAAGATTTTATTGATTCCCGTCCGACTGGTTTTTTTAGTAAAGGGATCAATGAACTACCTAGGAGATGGCAAAAGTGCATAGAAAATAATGGTTCATACTTTGATTAATTAAGTATATTATATTAAAAAATATTCGACTTTTTGTTCCTCCCATACAAAACGCCAATTTCATATGTAAGGACCTAATATATGATTATTTTATGTATATATCATAGATTTTATCAATATAGAGGGCGCGGCAAAATCTATACTAACCAGTTAACATAATGCTCATGAAACTAAAAATTCTCAACCAAACTTTCCTAAATCACTGTTTCATTTTAGAGTTTAGACTATAGTATCTTAAAAGCAATTTGTCGATATTACGAAATTGCTACGTGCAGACAGACAAATGGAAATGCGTATCAAATAAGATTTATATATTTTTTATTTGTCTATTCAAATCATTTATTTCTTTATTGACTTAAAAATATTTTTGTTTACATACAATTATACAACCAAATACAAAACCTTCTTTTTGAAGCCGGTTGAATAGTTACTGGGATAGACCAAAGTGGGTGCTAGTTAATCAAAATATTTTTAATACATTAAAATAATTTTATCTTTGTAAGTAAATGTTTCCGTCAAAGTACATTGAACTCATATTATGCTGTTAGAAAGATACAAGCTGCATAGATGGATTATACGATGTGTAATAACGCTGCAACACTAAAATTATTTAACTTATAAGTATTAAATAAAATCTATCTTTATATCAATTACGGAATATCCAGTCTTTTTAAAGTTCAACGTTAACGTACTTGACCTTTGCATAAAAAATAGTAACCTGTGTTCGATTGATGCTGGTATTCATCAGCTCTGAATCTATTGTTTTAGTAGCACATGACCTTGTCCCATCACAATTTATCTTTAATGTTTATAACGAACAGTTAAATTTACGATTTACATTTATTGATATAAAGATTTAGGATGTTTCTATAAATTAAACATTATTTTACCTGCAGCAGGTATTAAGGAAAACTCTAGGATATTACGGTATGGCATCCTTCATTAATTTTAACTGCCCCGTGGTTTGACTCCCTTCCAGTAAAGAATTCCGTAATTAAGTTTTATTTTTACCTTTTATAGAGTTGCGCTGTGAGGTCATTATTAATAATTCTACAGGTATATTCTATGTTCAAGGTATTTTTATTTTGTTTTGGGCTTGCAAAATAGATTAGGTTTAATTTGCTTTGGAAATTTTCCATAAGGTATATCATTTAAAAAACTCTATTATATAAAAACTGTATATTATATTCTGTAATTATCATTGTAGAAATCTATAAAAATTATCATTTATTATATGAAACAAGTCTGATTCACTTTTTGCAGTTGTGTTTAGAGACAAGGAAAAATTACTGGCAAACAACTAATCAAACAAAGGTTTTGATTGAAAAAAGAGTTGGTACAAATTATAATCATCTCAACCTTCACTAAAAATCAGAGGTTCTATTATCCTTATCTTTATTTGTGTTATTAGGTGAAACAATTTTTCCTCTATTTAAGGGGGGCAAATAAAGCGCGAAATGAAAACGCGGTGTCGATATGGATTAAGTATTGATGGATTCCGATCCCTACACGTTGAAGTTTATTATAAGCAGAGATGGGCAAAATGTAATCTGATTAACGATTACAAAATGTAGTCGTAATATTAATTTTCTTGCTCTGTAATCATGATTAAATCCCTTTAAAACATTAAGAAATCATAAATTTGTATGCAATCTGGGATTCTGTAGTGTTTAAAACATAGATGAGCTAAATGCAATGCAATTCATGGTAAAAAATATAAAATGTAATCGTAATCGTTTTTATTAACATCATTACATTTTGCCCATCTATGATTATAAGACTGTATTTAAAATGTCATTAGGATTACTACTAGAAACGGGGAGCAAGGGGTAAATGCGAATCAACAGGTCCAATGCTTTCATAATACGGCAACCTGACGACTTGGCTAATGCAGAAAGCAAATGATTTGTTTCTAGCTGCGGGTAGTGGTTTGACCCTTCTTTAGAACAAATATTTGTATAGTCTACTGTAAAACTATTTCAAGCCTGGTTTATTTTGCGCGTGATAATTTTATTGTAAGACAATGTATTCCTTTCTTCAATGAGGTATAGAATTGTACTTACGAGACCATCGCAAGCTGAAATAGCGACGGCAGAGGAAGGCTGTCCTCGCACAGAGCCCGTGTAGTGGCAAGCCGTAGATTCCGGACGAGGTTTATCTCGAGTCCGACCGCTCGCGCTATGCCGCTCGATAACCATTGCTGGTGTTATGAAAGTCACTGACGGCCTGCAACAAACATCGTGGTTATTCAATCATGGACAATTTATTTATTCATTTGATTATCATACTATGTAGAATTCCTGGTCTCTAATTTTCGTTTGCACTGTGACAAAAGGCTTCAATTATATTCTTCAATCGGACCAATTGATGCGTCATGAACTGGATTTCCAATCATCGTTTGGAATATCATATCTCCTTTTAAAAAAGTTCACTCTTCAAGGCTTAGAAGAGTAATAAGAGATACTACCACAAGATTTTATGTGTGAGGACCCGAAATTCATAGAGTGACCTAAATTTACTGACAAAATTGAATTAAAATTAAAATTTTTGATGTATTTTTGATATAATGTTTAGTATTACTATTTTAAAACATTAAATGTGTTATTTTGTAGTAATCATTTTAAAATCTTCGTCAATAAGAGCGCTGAATGCAACAAAGACTGGAAAAAATTCCATGATACCGTAAAAAGGACTATGTGATATTTTTTGCTTTTCAAATAATTATTCTCATATAATTTAAACGACATAATTGTAGTAGCTTGAGAGAGGACGCACCTTATTTGACAAGGTCTTCATAGCAACCGCAATGTCTTTGCTTGAGATTGACATTCTTTAGAGTGCCAGGCTCGCTCCGTAAATAACGCTAATGTGTAATTGTAACTACTGATTAAATTTATTATAGAAAAAAACTCGAGATCATTTATAAAATCAGAGAATCGTCCGAGTAATAGTTTTGTTCTTTTCTTTGTCTTTCATGGCTCCGGGGATTTAGTGCGTCGTGAATTGAAAGAACTTTGACCACTTTTCAAATAGTTTAATATATTCTGAGGATCTTAGATTCTGAGTTATAAAATTAAGGGAGAAGGCGCTTGTGGTGTAGGTATATGGCGAAACGAGAAATCGTTTGTCCAGCAAGTCTTCATTTTTCCATTTTATTATAATATACTAACTGTCGATGGCTAAAAAATGCGAATCGATGGCAATAAATTTAAGTTGCGGTTTTAAGCTCATATCGGTCAAGGAATCTATCCACTATGGTAACAGACGTGGCCATAAAAAATACATTTCGCGCCGGCGCACGGTCAAGATTTATTGATTAGCAGCCAGTGTTTAGACACTGACCTAAAGCCAATTGTGGAAATAGAAATATATTGCATTAAGTGCGTAGACCAAATTTTTATGTATATTTTCAGATTAAAGTCGTTCAATATTTTTATTACTAATACAATATTACTTATGATTACTAGTTCAGAATGAGTTACAATAAAATGTGTGCAATGACAGTTATTCGATATTTGATTCTATTTTCGATATAACGAGATACTAAAGTAGTCGTAATTTGCAACTAGAATATTATAAATTATTTATTTTGACTAGTCATTAAAATACAAAGTAGATTTTAAGTTCTGGCCAGTTAACGACAAGTCTACCCTTAAATATTCTAATAGCAGTAATAAATAACCAATTCAAATGGTGTGCGCATTAAATAACTTTTAAGTTTATTGCGCATTACGTAATATAGTGCAAGAAAAGATTCGCATCTCTACAATTTAGCAAATTAACTCAACATTAAAGGATAGAAGATAATTGCCTGAATCTTTTGAGGCCATCACTCTATCTAAACGCTGTTATTATTAATTAAACAGAAACTAAGTAAATACTTCTTTTTATCTTCTCATGCAAAATTAAAAACAGCTTACGTTTTTCCTGTATAACTACTTGCAAATAGTATACTTAGGTATATAAAATAATATACAGAGCACAGAGTAATTTTAGTTTATGTTTGAAATTAGCCGCAAATTCATTTTTAGCCAATGTTTTGGCTAAAGTATTTATTTATATAAGTGTTAGTATAAACAGGCAAAGTCGATAGAAAAAACACACGTATTTAGGCTAAACTGCTTCAATTACAAGACGATAAATTTTGATTGGTAATATTACTTTATTTAATACTAGCTTTGTTCGCGTTTTCGTTCGTCTGAAAAAAGTACTTTTATTACATTAATAATTATTTGAAGCTGAAATTTTTGTATAAATAATATAAATGCCATCGTATTTTTTTTTGATAGGCTTGCGCTATGGACGCAAGCATAAATATTTGACAACTAATATATATGTCTACGCTTTTTCATTACAGAAGTTATTCTAAACTTTTAAAATCAATTACGCCGTTATCCGAATGTTGCGGATATACCTTGACGATTCAAAACCTTTAAATGTATGTTTTTTCATTTGAGGAGAAAGTTTACCGTATCAATGGGATGAACATTAAATATTTGGCAACTACGAAGCCCATGAACATTTTGTATGGGAAAACGTTTTTTTTATTTGCAATCATTTTCCAACGTTTTTTTTACTCTGCTAATCCGGGCCGGAGACAAATACAAAAAATCAGAAATCATGATAATCGGTCAAGCCGTTCTCGATTTATAGTGTTCGAACAAACTTTCCAACTTTGTTTTATATACATATATGTACTAATGACTTTACTAGCACTTATAGAAGTCCATTGAATAAACGCTCATAGCGGTTCAAAAAGCATATCCTACCGAGATGACATAACATGAAATCAGTTTCGAACTTCTGTTATGCTGAATTTAAGATTTTACTTATTTTGTCGCGATAACCTCAACAGTAACTTATTTTTATATTAGGTCCTTACATATGAAATTGGCGTTTTGTATGGGAGGAACAAAAAGTCGAATATTTTTTAATATAATATATTTAATTAATCAAAGTATGAACCATTATTTTCTATGCACTTTTGCCATCTCATAGGTAGTTCATTGATCCCTTTACTAAAAAAAACCAGTCGGACGGGAATCAATAAAATCTTTGAAGGCGATTTGGACTGCCCCATCGGAGTTGAATTTTTTCCCTTGCAAGAAGTTATCCAAATTTCGAAAAAAATGGTAATCTGTTGGAGCAAGGTCCGGGGAGTACGGAGGATGTCTTAGACTTTCCAATTGAAGCTCTTCTAATTAGTAGCCGTCTGTTGCGCAGTGTGTGGTCTAGCGTTGTCGTGAAGCAGCAGTGGCGTGGAGCGATTGACCAGCCTAGGTTGTTTAGCTGCTAGCTTTTCCATCATGGTTTGCAATTGCTGACAATATACATCAGCCGTAATAGTCTGGCCAGATTTGAGAAAACTGTAATGAACAATACCGGCACTAGTCCAACAAACGCTTACAAGTAACTTTTTTGGGGTTAATTTTCGCTTGGGGCAGGATTTGGCTGGCTGGCCAGGATCCAACCATTGCGCTGAGCGCTTCCGATTATCGTAAAGAACCCATTTTTCATCACAGGTAATGATTCGGTTTAAAATACCTTCATTATTGTGCCGGTTTAGTAATGTAACGCAGCAGTCGACGCGCGTTTGCCGGTTTGCTTCAGTCAATTCGTGAGGTACCCACCTTTCAAGCTTTTTAATCTTCCCAATTTGCTTCAAGTGAATTAAAACAGTTTTATCACTAACATCGCACCCTGCAGCTAACTCGGACGTGGTTTGCGATGGATCCGCTTCCACAATAGCCTTCAACTCTTCATTATCAACTTGAGTCTCAGGCCGTCCACGGGGCTTGTTCTGCAGGTCGAAATTTCCAGAACGAAAACGTTGGAACCAAAAACGAACTGTGTTTTCTTTTGCAACACGACCGCCATACACATCATTCACCCTTCGAGTTGTTTCCGCACCACTAGTGCCACGGCGGAACTCGTACTCGTAAATAATGCGATATTTTAAGTTTTCCATTTTGTAAAATGAGTGACGCAAACAGAAAAAAACAGAAGAAAAAAACAAATTAATGACGATCATCGAAGCACAAATACATGAGTCTATAGCTGTACAAATTTGAATTTGGAATTCCTTACCAAAGAGGAGAAATTTGTGATTAAAGTGGTCAGTACGAAAAACGCCAATTTCATATGTAAGGACCTAATATAAATGATATTTAACGCAGTAAAAGTTGAACTCTCTCTGAAGTAAGATATTTTTGCGTTATTTTTGGAAGCTTGCCTATTCGTAAATATACCAAAATTAATTGTTAATAATATAAGCTAAATCATTTATAAAAATAGGTCGGATTTTAATGAAAACTGTTTATAAAAACTTCGAACAATCACTCAGTTTTGGACTTAGAGATTTCTAGAATTGGACGATTCATTTGTGCCTATAACCTGTAGGTAGTTGTTCCAGATCTTCGTTTTGCGCATGTTGATTTGTGTTTATGAACAAGCTTACAACACTTTTATTAAAACTAACGTTGGAGACGTTTTTGAAAATGTATAAAACATGGATTATATAGTTCTTAGATGGATTTGTTCCAGCTTGGTTAAAGTAAGCTATCGATTGCCAGGTAAACAGCCGTGTGGCTACTAAAGCTACTCACAGAGATAACGCTCATTACGGCAATTAATATAGGTAAACATGGTCGCCCCAGATACGTGTTGGGGCGTGTTGACACGGCTGTCTATGTACACAGAGATATGTCTATACGCGTGGCACACAGCCAGTTTATCATTATTATGGATTAATTGATGTTGATTAACAATATTTTCTTAATTTCTCTTTACCTACTAAAAATTGATTTCTATGCTTTCTTTTACTGGTTTCAATTTAGAGTTAGACATTAAGGACTCTAATTTAATGCTCCAGCTTTATTTCATAAAGCTTTTTAACGGATACGACCTACAACACCTATATTCTCGATAAGCTTTTTTAAAAATTAGAACAAGGTACAAGTTACAAGGTAGATGTTTTGTATAGAAGCGCCACATGGAATTCGAGAGTCGATCTAGTTCATAGATACGTTGCTTGTATATATATTTATTCAATTGATTTGAGAAAAGTAATCAGTGTTTATTGGAGAAGGTTCTTTATATAGCTTGTTGGTTATTAGAAAGACATACAAATACAGGTACAACTGAGAATAGTCTTACAGAATTAATAGTTACAATAATAATGAATAAGAATTACATTAGTAATCACGTTTGACATAAAACTATTATTAATCTACACCGAATTAAAATATAGGCGATAAAACAAAAGTCGATTATCACTAAAATGCGTCATTATTTATAAATCTATTTATATAAAACGGCTGTTTAAATGATAATAAACAAATGTTTCAAACTTTATTCGTAGTTTATTTGGTTAATTTATATTAGCTTGTGCTATCAATATCCTTATGTAAAGTTGTCAATAACGGTGAATATTAAATAAGTTTGCTAAAAAAATATAGATATTAGTCATGTTTACAAAAGAGTTATACCGGGAAAGTGTTCTACTTTGTCTATAGACTTCTTTCCGAAAACTCTTTGATCTCTTTGCCAGTTAAATACATATATCTCAATTTAATAACATAGTAAATTATAATTTATGACCCATGAAAAGTATTATTTAGAAAATTTTCATTACTAATAGATTATTATTATGTTTTACAGAGTTAATATTTTTCTGTTTACTTTTAAAGATCAAATAAAACCAATATAGGAAGTGATCAATTTGTAGTGAAGTATGAACGGGATACAATTTGAGATTTCAATAATGAATTGTTTAATAATATAAGAGCATATTTATTTTGAAATTCATGAATAAGAAATAAAAATTAAAATTGAGATTTCTCTGATATAAGATAAAACGTATTAATGTCATTTTATGTTATTACAGAACCAAATTATTGAAATTTCTGTAAGCTCTAGCTCTGCTAATGCTTCTTCTTGTTCTAATAAATACGTCTTGGCCGTTCTAAAGGACTTGTCCAAATGAGGGAAAAGCGAAGGGAAATAAAACGTAGTAGAAATAAATAAAAATTGATAGATACCGTATATATTAAAGGCAATTAATACATATTCAAATAAAAACTAAGTAAAATTTTAGTTCGCGTGACAAAACTTAATAGAGTACGTTTTTTTTAAAAAAAAATCCTATTATATGTTTTTTCTGGCGACTTTCACGAATTGAGTTGTAATGTGCTCATTGTTAAAGGGGCTTCCCATAAGCATTATCAAAGCAGAGCTGTACGTGACTCGATTATATTTTGTTTTTTTTATGAACGTACATCCAATTATATATTCCTAACTATACAAATAATAATATTCGAGATTTTTTGGCCAACTTTCAAAAACATCAATTGTTATCAACATTTAGTAAAAACTGCTTACGACACTCTTTCAACAATGTCAAATGTCTTTACTGGAACTATTTGTGAATTGTTATTTAAGGAAATTATTATTCTCTTACGATGTTCGAGAATAAGATAAATATAACCAGAAGTCAAAATTGGAATATATGTTTTATTAATAGTTACAGTTTTAAAAAAACTTCAGATGCAGTTATTCAAAATCCGGAATCACAAATCTAAAGTTAAATAAATAAAAGATCAGGATTTCTTTTAGTAAATGATTAGGTTTTAAATTTTAAGGCATTTCTTTAATAGTTAACAATTCCCATTAATATAATAAATATCGTCTTTGTGTCTACTATATTAGAGTACTAGCCATAACAATTCTGAACTCTTTTTTTAATGACAAGGATACGGCATCATTTTTAAATAGCGCTGTAACTTTACGTCTCGCCAAATGAATGCATGATGGGAAAAAGGTTTCTTACAAGAGTCTGGGGAACGGTTCGATTGTTAATAGCGAAGAGCTTGGCGTCATATAGTACATTGGCAAGTTACATTTTGTACTTGATTTAGTCTGGAAAGACATTAGTTTATTGTTTAATTATTGCAATTGTCCAAATATCACATGTAATACACAAGTGTAAAGACCGACATAGTGACTGGCTTTGGCATGTCGCGTTTCGAGACATATCCAGTTTGTGTATATCCAGTTACTCTTATACCTAGAAACCTTCAGTCGTAGTTCATGCGGGCCGCCATGACTACAAAGACTATCAACGGATTTTCATTATTTGATGGTCGTTTTCGTTTTTGGACTACTTTGTACTTACCAGCAGGTGCACTGTAGTCACTTGACAAGAGTAAAAAACAAATGTTTTCTTTTTTCAATAGAATAAGAACGTGTAAGCCCCATAATAATGGAATGTAGAAAAGGTATAACGATGGAAATATCTTAGCGATCCAGAGGCTTTTAAATAAAAATCGTTGGATATTTTGCTGCACGAAACAATAAAATCGTTGAGGGGACTTATTGTTAGAGAGCTGGTCCTCCGCGTTCCCGTCGTATCGGGTAACATCAGTCGATATATATTATACATTGCTTGGTGTATATATTTGTCTGAGTCCTGTGGTTTCGGCGCCCTGCAGTGCGAAACCTTTATTTTATTACTGCGCTCTGCAAGGTCCTTGCTCTTATAGGATATATACGGGTAGTTATCCAAGTACTTTACCAGCATAGTAAGAAAGCTGTTTATAAGCCTGCACTTTAGTAAAATATCGTTTCTATTATAAATGGAGACACTTATTTAAGATCAAGTTTTGCAATATTTTATATTTAAATAATTTTAACAATTATTATGGCAATGCGAAGTGGATAGCTGTAAGTAATTTATTTCTCTGCTAATAATATTTTTTAATGCACAGTTATCTCTCGTGGTTTTTTTTTGTTTTTCTTTATTTTTAATATAACAGCTTTAACAAAGTAAATTTAAAGCAAGAGTAAAATTACGTTATGAGTGAGTTCTCACTCATTATTCTCTTTTTATAACATTGTTAACGTGTTCACGCACACTTCTAGATAGTTTAGTACGGAGTAATAATTACATAAATAAATTGTTATGCAAATTATTTTGAACCTAACGACTTGGCACAGAACCTGTTTGCTGACTTGATGTGTTGAACGTTACAAATGCGAAAATTTATTATCGATGCTCTCAATTTAATACTACTGTAGATTATACCGATCAACGAAAGGCTCCCAGAAGATGGAATCGCCAATTTTGCTCGATAAATTCATAAAGATCAAGGTGATAAGATAATTTCCCGTACAAAAAATCTTTAAAGAACAGAGTGGCTACAGTTATGTCGTCTCGAAGCGAGAAAATATCATGTAAATGCAGGAATAAAATTTCGTTTAAGTTATAATTGCATATATAACTTGCAAAGTTTTTTCATAAGATTTTTAACAAAATTGCAACCAATTATCGCGTCTTAAGTATCATTTAAAGTTGTCTTATTTAGATTTGAAACCTCAGATTTGTAAATATTATAAATTGCTAAATATCTCGTTAGTAATCATCATCATCATTACCTCAGATAACATGCTTCTACAACACATATTGATTTAGATATATGTCAACAGATCTCTTTTATTTGAATATCAAATAAAATATAAATAATATATTAACAACATTTTTTTTTTATTTTAATCTACAAACAGGCTCTTAATCTACAAAATTTATCATTTTATAGTTACAATCGCCCATAGACAAGGGCAATACAAGGAGTGTTGCTTAGCATTGCCAACGAAGGAGGACGCTGCTTCTTAAAGAACCCCATATAGTTCTAGGAGGGCGGTCCTCTTTTTGTCACTAAGATTAAAATGATGATGATGATGATGATGTCCTAACCGGATTCGGCCACGGCGACTGTTTCAACGCCGATTAAGAAAATCAAGGCCCAGTTTTCGGAAACAGTCAATTGCGCAGGAGATATTTAAGTGCATAACTGGACGCGCAGCCAGAAAAGCACTCTCTCGTCCGAGCTCCCTCGGGCCCGATGGAATGGAGAACCAGTACGATCGGGAGGGAGCGGGATGCAGGTTTGGTCGAGTTTTCCTTCTCTGAACACCTGGTTGAATTGCGGTGTTAAAGAGATACCTTAGTCGCCTTTTACGACACCTCAGCAAGAAGAGGGGGGTGCTATTCTATTCTGCCGGCAGCCACAACGGCTAAAGATAAAAAGAAAAGATTAAAATATTTACTTCGTATATTGTTAAACTTCCGATCGTTCAATTGAGCGATTATTAAATTAATCAATTAAATATGCTTATTTTTAGAAACTGAACAAATCACAGATTGGAAAAACAATGAATAAAAAACATGAAATCACATTTATGTGAATTTTTCTTCCATACCCAATTCAGTAAGACAAAAAATATGTTTAAACTAGTATAAATTATATAATGTGCTGAATGTATACAAAATTATTTCAGCTGCTTTATCGCTGAATCCATGAACATAAAGTAGCCTCGACCAACGCCGACCTTGGCCTTGTGTGTAAAATTTTTATTTGATCCAGAACATAGTTTGTTTCTAGGTCGTGAATAGATTATAATATATAGGTTAACACGCTTTGCTTCATGAATGTTTCGTAAGTATCATCATAGTGCGCAAAAGTATATCACCATGTCTTATTTTATAATATTTAGAGCTTTTAACATAAAACGGTGAAAATAATTGCATATATTTATATGTGTTTATAATAATAATAATCTAAAAATTATTTACAGAGGAAAGATATCAAAACAGTTTTGTAGATTCTCTTAGTTACTTCCTAACTGGTAGTAAAATATATATGAAATTATTATCCGGCATTTCACTTGATTGATGTTCTATTTATATTTAAAGGGCGAAAATATTACTGATATACACACTTCTTCATTTGAATTTGATCTCATTTGACGCGTAAATCACGAATTTTTTATTTCATAAATTTCGAGATACTTTATTGTACCAGACTTTATCTACTTTTCCGAAATTTATTTGTGGTGTGTTTACCGTAAGGTAATAGTTTGTAGTGATTATTCCTGGCAACATATGTAAAAAGAAACAAGTAATGTGTTTTTCTTGTAGTAGAATAAGTAAGTGTTATTTGTCTATCGTTATAACGATAATTGTCAAGCTTAGTTATTGGCAGATACTAGCCTAAATGTACCAAATTTTATACACATATACATATATTTTTAGTACATATTCTTATTTTGAACTCACAGGTGGTTAATGTTGATATTTTTAGACGTAACGTTGACTTTGCTTACGAAGTATATTGATCTTTCATAAAAAAAGCATATAATAGGAACTTGAGTATAGGCTAACTGTTCGCAGAGCCAAATCAGTGACTTACCATCTTAGATAAATCGATCGAAACTTACTTTGACGTTAACTGCATAATATCATTTATAATGTTTGAGAAAAGTGTAAGCATGTAAGCATATTCCAAGTAGCGTCTATAAATTTCCGGATAAGTGCTCTTATAATATTAGAGACGGGGGTCAGTCCTATTTCATACATCAGTTTTTAACACTTATGAAGTAGTACATCTCTCTGTCTTGTTTATAATATATTAAATGTTGTCTTAATTTGGTTTAAAATATTTGGTGCCTGTCGGAAATATACACCGCTCAACAAAAACATAATACGTTAAATATTTTATAGTATTCTCAATAATGTCAAGATTTGCCGATCAAGAACAACTTTTTATGTTATTTTTGTATTACTATATTCGGCGCACGAGCGATCCCGCTACAGAGGGTCGGCTTGCGCAATATTTT
The DNA here is from genome assembly GCA_036320925.1 of Automeris io. Classification (NCBI taxonomy): domain Eukaryota; kingdom Metazoa; phylum Arthropoda; class Insecta; order Lepidoptera; family Saturniidae; genus Automeris; species Automeris io. Next base: position 4,255,180 of record JAUDJH010000021.1, on the reverse strand, counting down.
CAATATTCATCGTTCATTGTATTACAATAATTGCTGCATAAATATGTATGAAATGAATTTCGGCGACCATATGCTTCTTTCAAACTGTCAAGTTTTTGTCCCGGAGTTATTAAAAATGTATGAACCTCGCGACCCAGTTCTGATGACGCATGAGAAAAATTCGACAAGATTTAACATAGACCCTTTATCATTCATGCAGAGAACCGTCGAGGATGATCGTATCCACTATTTATTCACATCGAAGTATGGAGGTTTAATGTTTTAAATCGTATTATTGAGTGATAATGATAGATCATAGTATAATACATTTCGATCGTATGAATCTACTAAAATTACAACAAACTGAATGAAAATATCATAAAAAAAATGTTGCGGTAATAACCGATAAAGTATAATATATTTTAAGCTCGGGCAGGCCTATCTCTAATTATTCTGACACGTATCGAAACTGGTATACGACTCTAAGGTTGAGACTTATAAACGGTATTTAAATTTTGCTTAGAAAATTTCTCAAAAAATAAATTCGTTTTGACAAAAAACTTAATATATAATAGGGTTCTAAGTATAGCCAGAATATTCGCAAAGCCTAGTCTATGTTGACAAAATCGGTGACCTACCAAATCCTTTGTCATTCATGAAGAAATATAAATGGTAATGTTTGAGTAAAGCCTAAACAAACTTAAAGTTACGTCTATAAGGGCGGCTTGCACTAACAAATTAAATCTAGTTTAGAGTTATATAAAATGCTATTTAACGCTGATCTGTACTTATTGTCTTGCACTAAATCAAAATCTAGTTATAACAACTCTTAAACTGAAATCATCATTAAGATTGAATCAAACCAATTCAATTAATAAGCGTTTTAAACAAGCTTAAACTAGATTAATTCGTTAGTGCAAGCCGCCCTAAATCTCAGCTTTAAATTTACATATCGGAATTTTAACCAATATACTTTATTATACTCTTGTAAATATTTAATCTTCGATTATACTAGCGGATCTGGCCTGTTAAACTAACTAATTTATTATAATAAACTAAATAAAAAGTGTAATATCTTCAGCTTCAATATTAACGAATCTCCTATATCAATTATTGTCTCTCGCTTTTTTTTTGGTGTCCCGGGAGAAAATCCTGTATAGAACTATAAGGGTTGCTGTGAGGGCAGTGACCCCTGTGTGTCAGACTCATACTGTCTAAAATCGCCCGTGGTGTCCCTCTAATCACTCCGCCCAGGCCTGGGAAACCAAATTCGTCCAGTCACCCGGGGAGCGAACTCCCTTATTATGACTTCCCCTCTGGGAGGGGTTGGTATAAAGAGCCCACGCCTCCAATACCTCTCTCACAGGCTGCGCGCTGGACACTGCATACCGCCTACCTCTTATCCGGACAGCAGACTCCCTCATGTCTACTGCCCGGCTATTGTCACCGGGAGATGTCGCGCTCGATATTGGCGAACGCGCCCCTCCGGAATATCTCTCGCTTTCTCGCATGATCCGCTAACGTCCTATGAGAAGAAGTCGATTAACATTAAATCCAGTATATACTCGATATTAATATAATTTGTAATGAAATTTATATAATCACACTACATGAGGCAGGCAAAAAGGGAAAAACAAACAAAATTGATAAAAAAATATTGATTTGGCACATAGATATCACCGATTACAATTACAAACCTTTTTTATTACTTACAGGTGGACGTTTAACTTAAATCAGACCTGGTCGAAGGTCAAGATGACTCTGACGATGTACCGCGTGCAGCCCACAAATGCCTATTCACTCTTCTCTTAGACTCCCAAATCATAAGATCGCGGAAATATAGTTGCGGGAAGCACATTCCACTTCTTAGCTGTTCGCATGATGAATGTAGAAGAGAATCTTTTCGTGCGGATATAAGGAACGTCCACCACATACGGATGGTATCCGACACGATGTCTATTGATTGTATGATGTAAGCTTACTTTAAGTATAATTAAAAAAAAATTTTTTTTTGTACAAATTCATTTCCACTTCGATATTTAGTTTGTATATATAGATAAATCGATAAATGTCGTTTTTTTTGTATACTGTATACATGATTTAACGCAATAGTGGAAGATGATACAGGAAAGTGTAACATTTGTTACAACGCAACATACTGAAATGATATTTCTGCGAATACTGTATTCAAAATCGTATTATTGATTGGTTGTTTCATTCAGATAATCTATGTGTGTAGCGAAATCATAAAATGGGCGACCGTTCTCGAATTTCGCCAATTATTTTAGCTGGTCATTCCAATAAATTCCTTTTTATAGTCGAGATGATTTAGTTGTATATATCTCGTCTACTAATTATTTGGTCTCACCGGATTTTTAATAAAAATAACCGACAAAATAATACCGTTTCGCTAAATTAATTGATCAAAACGGTTTTTTACATTTTTCAATTAAATCACTTTTATAATTGAGACTAGCCGGTAAAACCTGTCTAGAATACAGTAAAAAAAAAAATAGAAACATATCACAAAGTTCCAACATAATAATTGCTCGTTATCTTAAAATTACTTGTTTGTATTTTGCGCAATTTTAGTAGTTCTTTGTATTTATAAAGAACATCGTAATTAAGTCGACTTTTATATTACAGCCAAGTACAAAATTAATTGCAAATGCCAACGTGCGAGGTTTAATCAAAGGTAGTTCGACCTAAGGGCTTAATCTAGCTAATCTCGTAGTAATGTCGACATAGCTTTTTAAGAATTGCACAAGTGTTGCTTTAATTTCTTGCGCAGCTACGTTATCTTTTTACAGCCCGGATATATACAAATAGTTAATTAAACTTCTCAAATGATAAAATTAAACCAAAACTACTCGTTCATAAAGACTATACAAGTACACAGAGGAGGGACATACCATTATACGCTGGACTATATCCAAGGGAGCGACGTCGCATCATACGCTGGATGATATCCTTGGGGAAATCTCGAGCCTCAGCAATGAGGAATACGACGCGAGGAGATAGATTAAAAAGTATTTAATTATGAATATAGAAAAATATTCTCATATTATTAACGCCTACATCTATTGTGAACTACAATGGACATCATAATATGAAAATCGCAGCACCGTGTTAATTTTAATTACACAACATCAGTATACCAGATACTAGTTTGTATAAATGTTGCTTATAGATACACACGGCTTTATCATAAATAAATACATATATATATATATATATATATATATATATATATATCAATTATCACATCCTTTAATACCGAGCGGCTGGTGCTGTCTTTATTAAATTTATTAACACTTAGTATTTGGCGCAAGAATGCTGTAAAGCCTTCCAGATTAGGAATTCATTATATCTAACTTGAGATAAAGCGAATATTATGCCCGATTAGGCAAACTTGTATGCATTAGTTCGCCGCTAAGATCTGTTAGATTATTGATTTATTATAAACACTTATATGTGTATTTATCTTTAGTTGTAATCGCTGTTAAATTATGTTGCTGGTGTTATAAGGAAATTATATTTCTTATCAAGGGAATTTTGATCGAATAATATTTTGAAATATACGATACAAGATATTAACGTTCGATAATTATTATCAATAATTGCATAATTATTATAATTGTATCTATTTGTAATTCCTTTTTTTGCTATTTTATTTTTATAATCTTAATAAAACAAACCCTTTGATGTTCATGTAGCATCAGCTTCATTCTCAAATAAATTACTACAGTATATATTGTTATGTTTGACTGTCTTATACATAATTAAAAGGCGGCAGCGGTTTGGGCTCGTATTAAAAAAAAAACACGAGAAAACCGTGGGGTTTGTGGAATTTGGCTATGTATATTTTTATAGGAAATACTTTGGCCTTGGCTCTATTTTATTTTATTTTATTATAAAAAAAACAACCAACTAAATAAAACATATTGAGAAACTTAAAAATAAAGAAAGGAAATATAACATTACACGCTAAAGTGTTCCTACAATTTAAGTTATAGTCTGCGTTGAAAATAGTTCATATTTTTAATTAACTAAACATATGTTTATATTTTTGTACAATATAAGCTTTCCACAAAATTTTCTTACTTTTCTTTTTGTGGAGGATTAGTGGAAGTACAATATTACCTATATTACTTTCTAGTTGTAGTTTAATATTCACTATATACATATATAAATTCGATGATTAACAGTGTGAATTGGCGTCTGGCCTGTTCAGATCAATGGCACGATATGTAATATGGAAGGTATTTCTGTATTAGGGTACGATGGGGCTGACATACGTACACATGTAAAAGTCCCTTAAATAAATAGAATAAAAAAAAACAGTGTGCATTAATATTAGCGAATCACTTCAATAGTATATTTACAAAAATATTTTTTAAGTCCACAAGACGTTAGTTCGAGTTCATTTGGTAACTTTGTTGAGAAAAAATGGAACGGAAATAGTACACGAAATTTATTAGCTACAATGAGTAGTGCGTACTGTGAATTAGGCCGCCAGCCAAAAATATATCCGATAATAATAATTTATTATCAAACAAGTAATAGAGAGTGTAATTAGTTACCTGCCATAGTCTGTTTGCGATATACTTTTGAATTACGTTATAATATTTAATAATTCATATTTACAGGAAATAAACAAAGATGAGCTCGTAACAACAGAAACGAAAAATGTGAGTACAGGATTCTGAAATATATATAGAGAAACCAAGCAAGATAATGTGGAGAAAGAGAAAACATATTTTGTTGAAATAATTTTAGATTCCTTTAAGAAAATATGCTTGTAAATATATTTTTTCTTTTTAATTGAAATTATAGAAGTAGGGTTAAATGTAGAGTGTTTGCTTTATTATAAAAGTTTAGAAAACGCATTTTCTTCTATTAATACATGTAGTACTCAGTAGATATACTTTCTAAAAGCCTATCAACATAGTTTTAATAATTATGACATTCTCTAATATCTTTTTAATTTTTTTTAATATCTTGCATATAAGCGCAAAGTGGATAATATATTATCTCTTATATTTACAATTTAAAGTTATTAATATACTATGTTTAGAATTAATAAAACAAGCAAGTCCTTTAATACGAAATAAATGATAGCTTAATTGCTAGCTTGCCTTTGTAAATCAGATGATTGAGCGCTTTCCAACGTTCACCAACATCTTGTTTTCCGATGAAGCCCATTTTCACCTGAATGGGCATGTAAACAAGCAAAATTGTCGTTACTGGAGTGCAACCAACCCAAAACGAAAACATCAGAAACCGCTACATTCACCCAAAGTCACCGTATGGGCAGCGATGTCGGCGCGAGGAATTATCGGCAATACTTTTTTGAAGATGGAAGGGGACGCACACTCACAGTGAATTCAGAGCGTTATGTGGAGATGTTAGACGAGTTTTTCGTACCCCAACTGCAAAACTTTCCTGGTTACAACCAAAGAACATGGTTCCAGCAGGATGGAGCAACTTCACACACGTCCAACAGATCTCTGCCTCGAGTTCGAGAATTTTTTCCGAACAAATTAATCTCCAGGCGAGGTGACATAAATTGGCCTCCACGGAGTCCCGATTTAACGCCTATGGATTTTTCCCTGTGGGGTTATGTCAAATCAAAAGTTTACGCTAATAAACCGACTTCCCTGGCACAATTAAAAGAAAATATCCGTCATGAAATGGCAGCCATCACGGAGACTACCTGCCGAGCTGTCATAGGCAATTTTAGTGCCCGACTAAATGAATGCCGAGAGCGCAACGGTTTACATTTGGACGATGTTATTTTTAAAAAATAAATTCCCAAACAGTGTACTTCAATATAAAATAAAAAAAATTTCAATAAAGCTAAGACTTTTCTTTTAAAAAAAGATTTAAATGTGAACTTTCTTTTGAGACACCTTGTACAACATACGTTCCGTATGAAATAATAATAGTGACATGAGTTATAAATGTCGCAGTTTGAGACAATAGTATTCATCGTCTCATATGTAACAAGGGGATTTAAAAAGATTTATGTGCATAATTCTTGGAAGAAACTTTCCAGTCTGTCTCAAGGCTACATGCTATATTTGATAGAACTTCTTTTTCCTAATACATTTTAAAATAAAGTTGGAAATAATTAAAAGCTTGGTATAAATCAATAAAAACTTCGTTCATGTAAGTACTAGAACAACGTTATATATCTAAAATTTTAAATAATGAATTGAACAGTATATTAACTAGTAATAATCTACATAAATATACATAGAAAGTAGTTTAATAAAATTAATATATTCGATTATTAGCGGCGAATATTTATCATTTGTAGTAAACTTTATGGAGACGAATCGACCCCCGCTAAGCAGGCGGGGCCTGAACAAGGCCAGACGTCGCCCAGTGCCGAGGAAGCTGGCTCGGCGTTGCCCTTGGCACTCGGCAAGCGGGAGAAGGAACACACCGGGGGTTTTAGTTGGTGCAAGTCCGACACACCGGGGGCAAATCTCATCGCCCTTTGAGATCCGTTAGGGATTGTCCCCGGGTTACCAAAAAAAAAAATGGAGTCGACAGGATGTTTTAGTAAATGGGTGTGTTTTGCTCATTTTGTAAAATTATAACTATAGAAAAATGGTGTAATTTATTAATAAAAATGATTTCAATGAGTACAAAAATTAAAAAGATCAAAATACTCAAGTGATTTGCAGTATTTGTCTTTTTTTTTTCGTAAATCGGAACTATTATCAAATGTAATCACGATCACAGTGAATTGTCAGAGCGCAGTCAAGGCAAACGTCACTTCCTAATCAGAATCACGCACATAATACGGTCTCGCACCACTGACTATAATTAGATGTGATCGATTATTCCAACTTAAGTTTTTGCTTCAGCTCGTTGAACTAAGTGGGTGTTCGCTGGCAAAAAAGGTATAAATGAAATTCAAATCAAGGAAATCTTGTATAATCATGTTGAAATACGTGTCACATGATAACGATATTACATTAATAACTTAATTACAGACGTTACATATAATTTGTCACACAAAACCATAGTTGAGTGAAATTTAAATATTTGAGAAGTTTGAAAAAGTGTGTCAATGTGGAGGGGAAAACGCGTGCGCGCACTGGTGTGTTCTTTTATCTATCGTAACATATCTCTCGACAGCCCAATTTCACATGGCTCGGACTATCAGCAAAGATAGGCTATCCGATTATATTGTGTTACTTTGTATCAACAATGTTTGCGGTCAAGGTTCTCTTTAAATGTCACAGAGTCGCCCGTGATCTTCAAATTCAATTTTATAACTATTTTAATAATTGTTAAAGGAATATTGACATATTTGATTTTAAACATTAGATTGAAATACAATAAATGTGCAGAGAGCCTATTTGATGACAAGGCTCTCATTTATGGAAAATTGCATCACATAACATGTCAACAAAGGTTTATCATTTGTGAAGAGGATTTATCAGTTCTTCTTTAAAGAGTCTTGAGCTATAATATATACCGAAGGCAATACGTCCAGTAACTCATAACTAAATTATCAATCGACTGTGTCTGTCAAACCCGATAAATGCAAAATCACAAATTATCAGTATAAACTAAGCAATGAATGCTTCCTACTTTAACTAAGTTAATAAAAGAAAAACGAAGTGGGTGATAATTTATTTCTTGAAATTTAAAAATTAGATTTTACGTAAAGGTCAAGCTTAATAACTAGATCTGTAATGTGTAAAAATCTTATTTTCACAAAAAAACGTTTGTACTTATAATAGGTTTTTGCACAGCGACGAAATTGTGCGGCAAGAACGTTCAATATTTTTTGTATCGATATTGGGATATATACAAGTGGACTTATTCTAAATAGCATTTTCTGTCAGCTCTCTACGACTTCAACAAAGAGGTTCTATAAGACAGGTTATAAGCTTGTAAATGTGATGCCCATATATCGAGTATTACAGAAGACTGTATAAATACATAAAGGTATGGTGCCATTAGATGAACAAAACTGTGACAGTATCAAACGAACAAATTGTTCAAAGCGCTGATTTTATTTTTACTTTACTCAGGGCTTCAAAAACAATACAATAAATAAATTCATCTACGGGTGGCTGTAAATTTAGGCAACTTATTAAATTTTAAAAAGAATATTGGATAAACCTATAAATTGAGAGTTTGACCAAATAAGCACTAGAGCTACGAAGAGCATATGTTTATAACTTCATGGGTTGAGCAATCATATTTTTACAACTAATTCGTCTCGTGGTACATTCATATAAAAAATAGTTATATTTTCGTGTAACGCGATCAACACGTTCGGGTTATTTTACATAATACTTTCGGCTAGTGCGTTACAACACTATACACACAAGAAAATAACACATAATATTATTTTTTATTCCGTATCGTAAGTCCTGATCGCGTCAAAAGGATTTCGTGCCGCACTGAAGGTTTTTTACTTGAAAGGAAGAAAAACATACGAACAGCCCACCTGATAGTAAAAAGTCACTGTCTTCTATAAATCACCCAAAAAGTAACATCATAGCACTGCCGAGATAAAACGTTTTTCACTGTATCATGGAAGAGATGTCATACTTTAGAGCAGGGGTCGGCAACCAGCGTAGCGCGGGCCGCATGCCGCCCGTAAGCTACTACGGTGTTGACCGCGCAAGTAAGAGACGTTCCACAGAACGCCGCACCGCAGGCAATAAATTAAAACACTAATAAATATAAGTTTCTATTAATTTGTTTTGTGTGCGCGGAAGCCGGAAATTCAGTTCAAGCGATCACAGTCAGTAAAATTAGAGTAACAATAAATATGCTTAAAAATGCAAATAATAGTTTTATCTAAAAAAATGTGTTTATTAAATGAAATGTGGCCCGCACCAATATACTTATAATATTTGTGGCTCTTATATAAGAAAAGGTTGCCAACCCATGCTTTAGAGCAAATACTGCAGCTGGAAGCTCGTTTCCTAATACAAAAGTTTGCGACATGATGGTTTCTTTTTACTAGCTTGACAAAATGACTATATTACACCTGATAGTAAGTACAGTGTAGTCCAAAAACAAAAGCGATCATCACAGGATGAAAACCCATTAACAGTCCCCGTCGTTATCCCGACCCACATATATCACGACCGAAGGAGTCTAGGTATATGAGTTACTGGATATACACAAGCTGATCCCTAAACGTGATAGGCCAAAGCATGTCACCATGACGATCTTTGCATTCGTGTACTGTGTTCCTGACCCAGTTCGGGCAATCACCCTACCACCTAAAAAACCGCACTGTTGTAGTTAAAAAAAGGACTTGTTAATAAAGCACTTACCTGAGGTCTAGTCTGAGATGTCGTCCGTCGACAGTAAGGTTGTAGTGAAGGGAATGCGGCTGTAGGTGCTCCACATGGTGGAGATCGCGGCGAGCCCGAGCATGCGTGTGCTCATGCGCGTGGTCCACCGCACGCGATACCAGTTCGCCGTCCCGCGTCACCTTCACCGGATGCACCACTTGTACTTGCGACGTGTCCAGGTGTCGGTGAGAGTAGATACCTGGGACAATATTATTGTATTAGGTCTTTGTATGCCGTGGTGGCTGCCGGCAGAATAGAATAGCACCCCCCTCTTCTTGCTGAGGTGTCGTAAAAGGCGACTAAGGTATCTCTTGAACACCGCAATTCAACCAGGTGCTTAGAGAAGGGAAAACTCGAGCAAACCTGCATCCCGCTCCCTCCCGATCGTACTGGTTCTCCTTTCCATCGGGCCAGAGGGAGCTCGGACGAGAGAGTGCTTTTCTGGCTGCGCGTCCAGTTATGCACTTAAATATCTCCTGCGCAATTGACTGTTTCCGAAAACTGGACCTCGAATTTCTTAACCGGTGTTGAAACAGTCGCCGTGGCCGAAACCGGCTAGGACATCATCATCATTAGGTCTTTGTGTCAGCGGTGAACTGGTGGATAAGCAACCGGAATACATACGCTCACATGCGAATGGTCGTCGGTTTGAATCCTGACGCGCACCTTTGAATTTTTCTGAATATTAATTATTTCTGAATATTAAATAAGATCGTCGTAGTGACTCGCTTGGGCCTGTCGCGTTTCGGGATCCGCTTGTGTATATCCAGTAACTCATATTTTTAGAGACCTTCAGTCGTGATATATGTAGGACGATATTACAAAGGAGACTATTAATGGATTTTGATCCTTTAATGGTTGCTTTCGTTTTTGGACTAAACTGCACTTACCATCAGGTATATTGTAGTCACGATGTCGAGGCAGTGTAAAAAAATCAACACAGATCATTAAGAAGAAGACGTCGATCATAAAATAAATCTTTTTCGCTACATGGAATGGAATAGCATTAATTTAATTCTTCGGGCTTTTTTAAATTCTTTTGATATTTATTAGCACTTATTATTGACTAATGGATGAATAACCTATTCAACATTATATTTTTTACTAACAACCATTAAACAGAATCATCTTCCTATTTGATTATACGACAAGAACAATATATTGTACACGTATCTATATGTATAACGTCTGTGTTGGATGTATACAAGCTAATCAAGAAATGCAATAGGCCGAAGTAAGACAATATGATGCCATGCATATATGGGCCACACACCAGAACTATATATAAAAATACCCATGTGGATATAATTGTTGATATGTATTAAAATAAAAATATTATAAACATCAAAAAATGTTCTAATAGATGTTGCAGCGGTTTCACTCATGACGTATTTACGTTTTTTATGATATACGTAAATGATATACCGAAATATTTGTGTCGTGGTCGCTGTCTGCAGAATAGAATAGCTCCCCCCTTTTCACACTGAGGTGTCGTATAAGGCGACTAAGGTATATTTTAACACCGCAATTCAACCAGGTGTTCAGAGAAGGAAATCTTGCATCCTGCTCTCTCCTGATCGTACTGGTTCTCCATTCCATCGGGCCTGAGGGAGCACGGACGAGAGAGTGCTTTTCTGGCTGCGCGTCCAGTTATGCACTTAATTATTTTCTGCGCTATTGACTGTTTCCGCAATGGTATGCTCACATGCCCTCAATGCTCAAGAGTCTTCCTAAAGAAGATAGGGTATGTGAGTCACCTAAGAGCACACGTCCGGAAGAAATCGATGTTGAATCAGTCGCTGTGGCCGAATCCGGCTAGGACATCACAAACGATATAATAATATAAGTACATAATATATAATATGTCATATTATTTAAGACTATATTTTTTTACTAAAAACAAATCAATGAATAAAAATAAACAAAAACATGATATTAAAGGCGTATTTTAAGCTCTACTTAAACTTATATTTAAAATTTTGAAAATATGTTTTCACTACTAGTGTTTTTACTATATTATTCATGATAAATGTCATTTGAAAAGTAAATCAAGTCAAATTGACGCCTTATCATTGCGTCACAGTACGCCTTGAAATTATGCCACTGCTAACTTAGATTGTTATAATAAAATTTTGCCTAAATAGCAATTGCGTTTGTTTCGAATATGACGGTGCTTTCCAGGAAAAACGGAAACAAACAATCCAAGGCAGCACTGACCTGACGACCACTTAACGCTGATGGAAGTAAATAAATAAAACCATCGTTAATATATATATACATAACTGATGATGCAAGTTTTAATATCGTACCATATTCGTAATAAGATATTCTTAAGTAACACCTGATTACAAACGAGTAATGTTTTTTAATATCAATTATTTATTGGTAACAAACTTTCTGTTTCATTTTGTCTATTGCATACATAATAGCTAATTAAGATTTAAAAGACAATTTAAAATATACTATTCTTATTATTCTCTTATGTAAAATAAAAGCGCATTTAAACAAACAAAAGAAAATATTAAAGTGTTTTAATCTCGATTCTTATCTTATTCGGAACATAAAAATGAATAATAAAATGTCATAAGAGAATTAGCATTACAGTTTGTTTTATACGCGATCAAATCTGTTTTGAGTTTTATAGCCCTTTTCCACGATCATCGACACGACAACGATCTCAACGTTTAACGAAAAATACCTTGCGGTCCTGTGGTTTTACTTAGAATTCCAAAAGGAATTAAAGCTCCCGATTACCTGCGACTGTAAATTATCCAGCTAGATAGAGAAGAGTATCTAACTGATATATCGTTGTACTCGTATACGGTCATTTCTTGCAATGTAATTAATTATTTGAATATTTATCGACTTTCTAATTATTTAAAATCCTTTAAAGAGCGTGTAAGCATTACGTAAGTAAACGCGTTCCATTTTCGGTCTTATATTCATATCAGGTGTGATTGAGGTCGAGTATTTTCCAGTAAATCATAAACAATAGAATGATAGCGTTCTGTCAAAAAAACTACTGTAACCTATCTATTAATGAATAAAACTTATTGCTACATAAATAAATCACCAATACTTTTCAATTTAGCTGAATATGTGAGTAAATGTCATATGTGGGTGCTCTTAGTTTCTCAAAGTCCGTGTAGATATTACATCCACTAGGAATTATAACAGATAATAATAAATAATATTATGTCGTGTCGCTGGCTGTGGAAGAGAGGATCAGTGCCGTGCCCTGCCCCCTAATATGGCGCCAGCCGTCGGCAACGCACATATTACACCGTATTCATTATCGCACTAATTATACAGCACCAATCTTCCACCAATTTATAACTCGTACGTGATGTTAACCACGAAAGCCTTTTCTATTTATAGTCTACACGCGATGACGCTGAAGTACCTATTCAGGTAACTAATTATCTGTTAACATTAGACAAATATTGGAGAAATTAATATGTGCTTTTAGGTAATTTGGTGAAAACGGTGCTGCAATAAATTTTATATACCGTTTCATTATAACTACTCTATATCAGTGGCGTGCATATTGTTTTCACACAAGGCAAGCAATCAGTAAGAAAACTTACTTCGACTCTTCTATTGCTCTTTAGAGAAAGATTCTCCTAGAGATTATAGGACTGTGAAAACACTTTATTTTTTATTTATTAAGGTAAGCACACATTCTCATCACAATCACAATGGTCTATATCTATTATTGATTGATTAATTCAAAATGTTAGAATAGTAGATGCTTGTAGAGCGTAGGGCAAGCATTGCTTTTATGTTTGTATGAGATGAACGCCACTGCTCTATATCGATACTCAGGAGGTCAGTGAATAAGTAAAACATCATTTATTTTTATACTTATACTTGCAGGCATACCATCTGATTTAAAATATTTTTTATATATTTTGCATCAAACTTTTTGGGAGGTTCTGATATACCTTACGTTTACATTGATACTATGTATATACATTTTTATCACTAATACGTTTGATATAAATGTCCAGACTAACAAAAATTGAAAAAATAAACTAATAATATACATTATGTATACAATGCTATCTATATATATATATATATATATATATATATATATATATATACAAACATAATAGAACAGTATCTAGGTATATAAATATGAATAATTCTCAATGTTATTTATATACGTGCATGGAGAAATGTAGTACGAAATGGAGGAAAAGCACACCAAATGTTGAAGTTATTAAATATTTTATTTTTTAATAAAAAAATATTTGGTCCTATTTGGACTCTTAGGCTGCTATTTTGTTAAACAACAGATTTTAAGTCAATGTATTTATAAAATGACTAAGTCTAACAAGATAATGCTTTTTGTGCTTTATATGGGACGTACGCCACTGCCCTCAAGCACCTACTCTCAAGGTATAAGTAAGGCCACGCAAGTTCTAGTTGCTATTAGTGTTTTTCTCGGCCTATATTTTTTGTTTGAAGACACTTGAATGTAATAGCCAATTATGGTATACATAAACTAACGTATTTATAACAAACTGGTTTATGATCAACTATAATTCTATTCATCCGTTGATTTATAAAAAAATATAAAATAGGCCCTATATGTTAAAACAAAAAAACTAGATAATTATACCCTAAATGGCCTTTTTTGTTTCAACATCGTAGTTAGTGTCCCGAGTCCTCTTCCAGTAACTTCTCAAGTAAGTTACGATACACAAGTTCGTTCGTTTCGTTCAAAAGTTTATTTGATAACTTAGGAAATATAAAAATCCAAAACAGTTTGTCATTTTATCATAAACGAATTCGGCACATAGTGTATATCAATCGAATACATCTAGTTAATATCACTCTCGAGAGTTTATTGTAAGATTTAAGTATAAAAAGTAAAGTTTGATTATAAGACAAGTCTATTCGACAATTAGACTTATTTCTCCGGCACGCATCTACCTATAAGTTCAATAGTTTTTGTAATGGCACGCGTGGGTCGTCTAAATAAATGTTCGGACGTTCGTTGCTCTGTTTGAGAGATGGCTGTAATTATTGGCTATTACGGAGGAGTCCCGCTTGGCTGCGGCGACGGTGACCGGCATCCTCAACGCAGTACGGCACTCTAACTATGGACGTGGGTGGACAACCAGCTTAATGTTATCAAACAATCTGCCTTATAGTTAACAATCAATAAAACTGTAAATGGTTTGGTTTTATCTTTGTATACTAATTACAACCCAAAAAAAAACGGTACATCAATGAGAAGCAACAATTCATTGGCAGACGACTCAATTATTTCGGCTTATTCAAATGTTACTACTGCTTGCTCTTGTAACTGCCGCGACATTTCTTTCTGAGTGAGCACAGATACGCTTAAATATGCCATGTTGATGCCGTGAAAACGGCGGTCAGCTCAACCGCTAGTCATGTTAAGCGCAAAATGCGAAGAATAAAATAAGTCCAGTTAATAAATAAATATCTGTAGTAAATGATAACCCTATACATACTATATTATATTATTGTATATTAACTTGCTATTGTGTTACATTAAGGTCATAATATTTAATTGTGAAAAACGATTACGTAGCAGACCCTTTTACTAGCACGACTTATATAATTGCATGCATTTTTTTTTGCACCTTATAAAATACGCGATCGCTAATATGTATATTAAGACGAGGCATGATTAGAAGTAAAATCACACTATGCTTGCAAGTAGAAAAATAATGTAGAGTCGATCTTTTCTAACGTCGAGACCCATGTGGCTATAATGAGTTTGTATCTAAAATAAATAATTATTCATCGGTTCATCACCTTTCGATAATTTAATTTATTCGATATCATAAAATCAAGGTTTCGTATTAATGTGTCTAAAATAATCTTGATTTTTTTTTGTTGTGTCAATGCACCATTAGTAGTACACCATTAGTGGAAGTATTTATGATGTCAGAATTTCTATTAAAAATGTTTTTGTATATAATCATTTTTTTATATATTTTTTTCATAATCTGATAACTACAATATTATATTACAGAGTGTTTGCAAATATTAAAACTAGCTTCGATTCACACTTTAAGTAAGAGTCTAGAAGTAGGATTGTTATAAAGTAAATTGACTTTAAAAAGATTTAATCGCGTATTTTCATAGGTAGAAATACAAAATACACAACAATATTTTATAGTAAATATTGAATTTAAATAGTACGGTTTGCACCTAGCCTACCAATGTTCCTTGGAAATGTCTGGATTCCCAGGCCCCGCGAAGGCGAAGAGTAGGCAGTGCTGTTATCCCGGTGGTTTTAGTCGGTGCAAGTCCGACACACTGGGGGAGTGGCCCTCACCACTCCCCTGACGGTCTGAAGGGATTTCCACCGGGTTAACAAAAAAAAAACCTATCTATGTTTATAATTAAAAGAATATAGACTCACGAAAGCACTTGTGGTTAATGATTAGTTAGATTGGTAACCCTATCTAAATAAAACCCAGGTAACAGAACAAACGTGTGAGGCGATAAAAGCGTGTTACATCACCCCAGTATAATCAGAGTAAGTAAACTGAGGCATTATGGGTGATGATATGACAATAGCAGCATCTTATAACATTTCCTGTAAAAATATAAGATGTGTAATTATTTATTTTGTGACTAAATATGTCTAATTGATAGGAGTCTTTGTATGGCTATTTTTAGCAACATATAATTTTAATTACTCTTACTTAAGGTGTTTTTTTACAAAACATATGCACTGTAGTCAGTTTGTGGAGCCAGTAAACTGACTACAGTGCACCTGATGGTAAGTACAATGTAGTCGAAAAAGGAAGGGAACATCATAAGATGAAAATCCGTTGATAGTCTCCGTCGTCATGTTGGCCCAATTTTCTTTTTTTGAAGTGGACTGACTACTAATTGCCGGGGAAGGCATTTACAGTTCAAACGGACTTAGGGGGCGAGCACAAAACGTGCTCATCCAGCGAGTTATGGGTTGGGTGGCAATGCAAGGGCACCCCTGTGGGTACGAACCTCGACTTGGACCGCCAGCCAAATAAAATACTATCGCTACGAGTGATCTACTAGCATTTCGGAAGTGAATACCTTGAGAAGAAACGCCGAAAGAAACACAAGGCTGCGTCGGACTGTCATGTCGGCCCATATATACCACGACTGAAGGTCTCTAGGTATATGAGTTACTGAATAAACACAAGCTGATCTCGAAACGCGACAGGCGAAAGCGAGTCATTATGACAGTCTTTACACTTGTGCACTGTGTAAGTATAGGTAAGGCTCATCTCGTGTACCTTGTTTTTGGTAACTCCGTGGAAATACAACATGAACTATCAGGGCTGTAGTGGAAGCAGTATGTCAAATTCCTACTGACTAAAACCACCGGGGTGTCCGTCCAATCCGTGTGCCGGGGCCAATAGTACGGCTTTGCCAGCCTGTCTTGTGTACCTTTTTTTGGTAACCCGGGTTTAACCCATTGTGGGTCGTCTCCTGGTGTGTCGGACTCGCACCGAATAAAACCCCGGGGTATCCCTCTTAACGTTCCGCCGGGGCCAAGCGCAAGGCCGTGTCAAGTTCCTTGGCATCTGGCGAACCTATCCTGTGCACCAGAGATGGGTAAAATGTAATCTGATTAATGACCAACGATTACAAAATGTAGTCGTAATTTTAATTTTCTTGCTCTGTAATCATGATTAAATCCATTTAAAACATTAAGAAATCATAAATGGGTATACGATCTGTGATTTCGTTGTGTTTAAAACATAAATGAGCAAAATGCAGTGATATTAATGGTAAAAAACGTAAAATGTAATCGTTAATCATTTTCATTAATCTGATTACTTTTTGCCCATCTATGCTGTGCACCTAAGGCTAGTAATTTCGAATAACTATAATTTTTATTAGTGAAGGCCTTCAAAAACATATAATTACAATAAAAAAATATAGTATATTTAGGTAATATAAAGTATTGTATGTATATACATTTCTAATTCTTTAACCAGAAAACCTTTAAACAACGAAATAAAGATTAAGCAATTTTAAAAAATGATGTGAAAGTATAGTTTTCGTAATATATATTTTTTTAATATTAATAGCCTTGTGATGTTTATTTATGTAGTATATGCTAGCCTCTATTCACAGTTTTACCCGCACGGCTTTCACTTTTCCCATGGGACCGGGATAATACATTAATCTACCCTAATTTATTATACCTACCCAGAAGACCCATTCTAAATATTCTTTAGAATTTTTTAAAATCGGATGGTTTTATTCACTGATCACCTCCTATATACAAACAATCATATTAATATATCTCCCTAGTAAATTATGAAAGATATTATGCTATGACTTTTTATTTTACGAGTGAAAAGACAGGTTTAGTTATAAAGTATCAAATGCAACATTATTTTAGAAACCATGTAAATCCTAGACAGTATTAAAAAACCGAGATAATGACCACCTTAAAAACTAATTTTATTTAGAAAAATATTACAATATAGTAATACGTTGTTTAAAAAAAAGTTTACTCCTAATTTCTCCTAAACAAGACAGAATAGGTTATTCGTATTTATACCTGTAAATTAATACACATACCCGCTATCTACCACATCTTACCATTTTTATCGGCCTCGCTGATATAACCTAAGATGGCCTATAAAACTTTACTGGACTTTAGGTGCCGAAAATTTAAGATGCTCTACATCCAAATTTATTAATCTTGGTGGCAAAGATACCCATCTTCTTGCCTCTGAGTAGACATGACATAAAATGTAACGGGGGGGAGTACCTTTCTACTATTAGTTTTATATCTTTTAGATGTCTAATGTTGTCATAGTTCTACTCTGTCTCGATCACCGTGATTTTCATATATAATTATCACAGTTAAATTACCAGTCATATCACGCTTTTCTCAGCTCTACTTTTCTACTTATCCGTGTAGCCAAGTTTAACGAAATAACTCATACGTGTTCCTTAGAAAAAGGATATATTTAAGATGTGATCCTAAATATTCATAATGTGCTAGTAAACATTATTTAGGTGTGTCGAGGATTAATAAAACGGAACTTGGACAAATTGTAAGTAGTGAAGTGACAATAATTTTGCGTCACCGCACACGTAACCGGTACCTGCCAACAGGTACGCGCTTTTATGCACTACGATGATAAGATTCGCCAGACAAATATTGAAACAAGATAAGCGAATCAAGATCGTTATACTTTACACTTTCAAGTGATAAATTTTCGGTAATAATTAAGTACTTGAACGTTAATCAAATATTGGCTTGATAATACTGTTGCGGGATTTTAATTTGCAGTTCATTTTATTTATAATTAACGCTAATAACGCAGTCGCTCTTAAAACGGTAAGGAAACATAATAAATATACCTAGATTATTTATAATTTTTATCATTATAATATTATTATAGACATTACACTCACTTACCTAATCCCAATTGCTAAATTAAGACAAAGGTATTTATATTAAAATACATTATTTTCAGCTAGCGAGTGTGCGTCGGGCGCGGGCCGGGTTGGGAGTTCGACGCGTATAATTCCTTTTATTTATAAGGAAGATTTCACACTGAGAGCGTGCGTGGAGCGGGTGATGCGCGGGAGCCGCACCCGTCACCGACCACTACATATAGCACGCAGGTCGATTGGGAGCGGGAATAACGTCGTTTTTTTTTTCATAATATATTATTTCTTCTATAAACTATCACACTGAAGTGTGCATGGTTCGTTCACAAGGTGTGTTGTGAATTTCTTTGTAAATATTTACAAAATAGGGTTCCATTTAAGCATGGATCACAACGTAAAAGAAATATTGAATGTATTCGTAATCATAGTTTGTACGAACCAAGTGATAAAAACTACAAAAACGCATTTTTAAAAACTAGACCATAGCAGCGAAATGCAATACAAATAAATGAAAGAAGTATGTTATTTTGATTGATTGAGTACAAGCGGAAGCTAGTTAGTGATGGTTAATGTGTGTAATTGTCCACAAAATATATTATAATATTTGTGAAGATGTTTCTCTGATTTTAACTAACTCTAAAAACGATAAATAACTCTCCAACTTCCGACATTCTCAATCACAAAACACGCATGCGTGCGGCTGACCCGCACCAAATTTGTGTGTGAGGATAACAACCAGCACGTCTTACGCGAGCAACACGACCTATGCCCGCACAGTCTCTTTATGTATTGCGCTATAATCTTCAAAGCAAATCAAGCAAAGCACATTGTACAAACGATATACAAACAATATTTTAAAAAGAAAGATCGAATCATATTTACGTTGACTTCACTGAACATAGCAAACGATATGTTTATTGATTTGTTATATTCTACCATGTTACCTCAAGGGATAACAATGTATTTTTAGTATTTACAATCGTTACGACTAAAGTTCGACGACCGTGTACGGCACGTCTGTGTTTTATAAATCCCGTCATTCGATTGCCGTTTTACGATTATTGGTTTCATTGCGTTTGTGTTAATTCGAGTGCTCAGTTCGGTCAACCCCTTGTTGTCCGGGCTATTTTTGAAACAACATTAATCTCACAAAATTAATTCCTATTATCGATTCAGAACTTTCCATTTATAGCACATATATTGTTTTTATATATTTGTAACTGTCTTAAGCCACAACAAGATATTCGTGGTTAAAAAATATAGTTGCAAGTAATTGTCAATTACCCAGAAATGACCAGTATATACTCGCTTGACAATTATCATTCATAGAGATAATGTTACTCTTGCTGTTCCCCTTTTCTTGCATCGTTAGACGTTATTGAATGTTTCTTCGTCACCGCAGGAATTATCGTTAAAAAGGGTGTTAAATTATCTTATTAAGTGCTGTATAACAAACCGATGCATAAAATTTAAAACACGTCAAACAAATCAATTACAGCGAATAAATAGCGGACGATAAAATACGTATTCTGCAATATTTGACTAATATATAGCCTTTTTCTTTTATAACTGGTACACAATGGACCATAATCAGCTAATGTAAAACGAAGATGTACATAATAGTGGATTAAGTTTGCCCCACTAATATTAATTCACTATACTTTGAAGAGGCTCATATTAGAAATAGAAATGACGATTCGGAGAATTAATATCACTCTTTACAAGTTCACTACACCAATGAAAAAGCAAATACCATAATGAATACAAATACAAATACAATCGTAGTTTTAGAATGAAGCAGAGATAGAATAAAATGTGTAATAAATATTTTTGAACGACATATGCTTACTCATTTAAAAAAAAAAGTAAAACACGATGCAGGTCATTCTAGGTCAATACTATAGTATAGGGGCGTTTGTTCCTGTATTCTTTCAAATTTTACGTTAGATATGACATATCCGTACTCAAAGTTGTGTTACTTAGAAAAGAAAATTGAAGCATGACTTAAAATGTATTATTCTGGATAGCCTGTGGGTTCCGACTAAACCCTGAATATGGTCGAAAATCATAACCCAAACCAGGACTGCATCCATTGAAAGACAGAATCGTTGATACGTCCACCGTATCAAACTATAGACAAATGTAAAAAAAAACAAATTGAGAAATTCATTCTTCTTTTCAAGAATTCAATATGTTAGTAACTACTGAACGCTAACTGGAAGACAATACTATAGTTTTCTTACTCGGCACGAAAGGTTTGGACAAGGTAATATGCCATAAGCAATAAAGTAAGTAGAATTTCCAAAAATATGTGGCATGTAGATATATATCAAAATATCATATGGTTAATTCTATACATTTTTGTAGTTCCCACTAGAGCTATCGCTAATAGAATGTACTCCTATATATTATCCGGGCTGGAAGGATTTTAAAACTACAAATAAGAAAAATTATATCGATGTTATAAAAAAAAGAGATAAATAAGCATATTGTTCAAATTTTTGCATAGTACAAAATGAAATAAACTCGCATATGGGTTATTTTTTGTGAATATTGTATAACATTTTTAACAGTCTTGTACGTTTCGTTTGGTAGAGTTAGATATAGAGAAAAGTATACGGGGCCGCGGTTTTGTGCGCCGTGCGAAAAGAGGAACACCCCGGTGCTTTTAGTCAGTATTAGTCTAACATGCAGGGACAGCGGCCCTCACCGCTGCTCTGAAGATGCCTGAGGATTTCGTGTGAGGAGACGCTTCAGAAGAGTAAAATTATTTTTCATCATACTGTTATTCACAATGTCAAGCCACCGCTTTTTGTTGACTTCTGGGTATCGGATACATCTAAGACTCAGCGACTTATCAAGATATATATGGTATTAATTATTCCAAGAAATTATTATATTTGTAATGTAGAAATTAAGATAATTACAAATGACTGTTTATTTTTTATTTATCTATAAATTAAGGAAAATAAAACATAATTGGAAGTTTAAATTGCTAAAGATTGTCATTTATAGTTGTAATAAGCGTTAAATGAAAATAATCAGATCTTTAGTAGTGACCGCTTCCCGCCTGGAATGAGTTAAAGCCGTCGTAATGCCATGTATATACAAATCAAGTGGTTTATTATAAATTTTGGTTAAATTCAGTTCTTTCAACTTCTTTTTTCTTCTATACTGAGCCAATTATTGCTCATATAATGGTATTTGTTATTTACGCCAAAGAATATATTAATTGTAGTAAATATTCAAATAAATATTTTAAATTAACATTGTTGTCAAAAATAAATAAACGTATGAAAGTTTATAGAAGTTGACGTCCGTCTTGAATGAAAGTGAACATTAATATTCCATTATATATTTTTTTAACTTTACATCAAAATATTATCAATAACAAAAAATAATTAGTTTATCATTCGAAAACTTAAGTTTTTGTAAAATGCAAGTAGTATAAGTTGTAATTGTACAACTTATAGTAATTACGTTTTACAAAAATATCGTAATATCGATAATTATATAGTTCAGTTTTAAATGACACAGCTTTAATGGCCATTGATGCGGTAGGTAGTGTTTTAATAAATTAAATTATTAAAAAAATTACTTAAACAATGTAACTGCCCAAACTTGTATTTCAGCTCTCGTGTGGTCCACTTGAAATGTGTAACGTTGCATATTATTTACTTTTGGAATTACTATAACTTAATGATATGCTTTGTGCATAATGTTGTAAAAGCTTTAAGATACAAGCATATCTTTATTTTAATATAAGATTAAATATTAATTATGTTTATTTAAAAAATACAAATCATCTCAGGTTCCTTTGCATTAAATTATCCTCAACTGAATGACGTTTTATCGTTAAGGAGTTATACCTTTTATATTGTAATAGAAAGTTATATATATATATATATAAAATTTACTTTTAGTATGGAAATAAATAACTTTATATGCTCATGCTTTTGCTTAAAATTATAATCATATTATATTTTTTGTATGATTTATTTAAGTCGGCTCAATATATCGGCTTAGTAACACAGATCATGGCTACCAGCAGACTGGGCAACCATGTGTATTCGTCGCGGGCCGGATTTGTTTCTTCTATTCACTTTTGTTTTACGTTCTACCAGTAAGTTTTTTTTAATAAAGTCAAGCTATAGCGTTTATTGTAGCAAAAGGCAAAAGTTTTAAATGTGTTTTATTGCCTGGCTGGCACATAAATAACCATTTAACCTTGCATAGCTAGTCTGAAGCCATCACAGGAGGTCTGAATCCAATTATAATGTCTCAAAGACTGTGACAATTACAAAACAACGTTTAGGATTAGTGGAACGAGCAGATCCACAAACTTTTAACATGACACTATACCAATGCTTTATGAATGCGAACCCTTGTCATATGTCACTTTTAATTGTCACCGAAGTAACATTTTCGGATTTATCTTTGATCACACCAAATTTAATTAATGAAAATAATTTAAATCTCGTCATCATAAAATAAATCTCTTATTTGAGATAAATTTTTATCTGCTTATCATAACCTATTATATTACAATATAACAGAAACATTATAATTAATTATTACTCATATCCTATGGTTTTTTTCTAAAAACGGGAAATTGTATTTATTGTCTTTGTTACGAAGGCATTATATCGGGTGAGCAAATTATATATGCGAGTATCCATGTATTACCTCATTCCCACTAACCTTACTTGACGAAATAAAATTAACTCATAACACTTTACGATATACATATGTATATACATATATATCTTACACTGTGTGACACTGTGTGACACTGTGTAACATAGTGACTACAGTGCACCTGGTAGTAAGTACAGTGTAGTCCAAAACGAAAGCGACTATCAAAGTGTGAAAAACCTTTAATTATCTCCGTCGACAGTCGGCCGACATATACCACGACTGAAGGTCTCTAGGTATACGAGTTACTGGATATACACAAGCTGATCCTGAAACGCGACAGGCCGAAGCGAGTCACTATGACGGTCTTCACACTTGTGTACTGTTGTCATGACTCCGTTCGGTTGATCACCCTGCCACCAAAAAATATCTCGATGGCTTGATTCCGACATAATTAGTTGTTGTTGCGGTGTGGCTTAGTAAATAATGGCTCGGTTTCCAAGTGCGATAACGCGAATGATCATAGGTTCGAATCCCAAGAGGTAAGCTCTTGGTTTTTCTAGATTTCGTACAGATTTAGGCACCAAATGCTCACCGGTGAAGGAAAACATTGTGAGGAAAACCACATGGCGTCTAATAGAAATGTCATGTGTGTGCTTTGATAACGGCGATCAGTTGCGCTACTGGCCTTGTTGGGCACGACATATAAGCACAAGATGGGTACTCCCACTTATGTATTTCTGCTCACCCCGTAAGGGATATAGAGTGATGATATATTATTTTAGATGTTACAGCGTTACATTTTTCCAACTCTATTGTATGTTTACTTTAATTTTACGATTATTTCATTATCATTATTTAACAAATTAAATACGAATGGAAATAACTAGTTCCACAAACTTTATTATCTTCTACTTCAGACTATCCAAAGTAATATGATAAAAAAAGAGAAAATTAACAAAAAAAAAACGCTCACCAGAATGTATAAGGTTTCTTATGCTTCCCTGGACGTCATCGTGGACACTTCCCTGTAACTTTCCCGTCGGCAAATCGGCTATCGTAACGTGCTTGGCCGCGCACCATGTCCCCAACAATTGGAATAATAAGAGTTTGAACAACGCACACCGCACCTCCATTTTGAGCATCCTAAAGTCACTAACACGCATTTCAGAGTCCGTTCGTTGCAGCCTTAATGTCTGCTTTCACACTTAATATACGCAACACCGGGATAATGTTCGCAATGTCACTAGCTGCAAGCATTTACGAAGTTTTGTGTTTGTAGTTCGATATCGACAACGAATGCATTATCCGTCTCCTGCACTGATACGTTGTCATTATAAACTACCTGGAAAAGAGAAAATTATTACGTTAGAAAAATTATCAAAAAACAAAAAAATATTTTAATTCCAAAATATAAATCTTTGGGACGACCTTGATCTAAGTAATATAACGATTTTTATCACATTGGCATCATTTGATTTTGATTTTATATAATATTATTTTATTCGATTTGTTTTTGTGTACAATATATATAGCTTATTTCATGCAGAGTTACTCATAAAGAATAAATTTTAATTTTTAATAATATTCTACTCAAAAATAAGTATTTAAGAAAGTAGTTGGAGACTAGATTCCGATAAAAATAGATGAATGTTGATGAATTTTGAACACAAATATAAGCAATATTAAAGAATATGGGGAGTGAAAAGCCTTGTTGAGGCCAGCTCTCTGGGATGGGTAGGAGTAAAGAGCCTGCTCCTCCAAAACCTCTCTCTCAGGCGGCGAGCTGGCCACAGAGTACCGCCTCTCTCTCGTCCGAGCAGCAGACTCCCGCAAGTCTTCTGCTCGGATTATGTAGAACCTCATTCTATTCAGGACAGTCACCAGGACAATCATTCCATTTCCCGCTGGTTTGATTTACATTTATTTAACTTTTCTATTTAATAAAAAAAAAGTTAATATGATTCAATTATCAAGGCACAAAGATTTTCGTAAATGTCTCAATATGTATATTTTTTAATAAAATTCAGGGTTTAGTGATGTTACCTCATTAATATATAAAAACATCGTAACATATTAAATTACAATTTACAGAAACACTCCAATGTTTTTATTTTGAATTAGTATTATGATTTAAGATTTTGTTTTACAAGCAGTAATTGTTTCCTTTTTATTATTCTGTAAATCAATTAATAGTAATTATATTTCCAAAAAATCAAACTCACCCCATTCTAATAAAAGATTCACTTTTGAAATATTTCAAAAAGACAAAATTATCAATAGTTTCTGCAAGTAAAATAATTTAAATTTAAACTCGCGGGATGTGAAGCTTGACACAAACTATATAGAGCACACTTTACGCGACCGTTAACTCAGGTTGCTATCTCTATATCTGAGAGTAGAACAGCACGTTACATAATTTTTTGTAATTACGTATTATATCTTAAGTGTTCTCAAATTTTATCTATACAATTTGAATTTCTTGTTGCACGAATATCGTAAAAAAATTCGTAAAAACCCATCTGTTTTGCTTGTCATTAAATAAGAGTATGTAATTAATATTTAGAATATTAAAATCCCGCGAACTGTGTAAATATGACTTTGTTAAATGAGGCACCATTTTTGTAGGTTTTTTCAGAGATTTACGAGATATAAAACGTTACTTACATTATATTTTTTTACATATTGTACTAGTTTAATTTAATTTGGTCAGAATCGGCTTTGTGTCAGTAGTTTACATATTACACCCTAATTTAAAATAGTTATCTTATTTGGTTTGAAAGTTATGGGCCTCTGACAGACGGTCAAAGGGCCGAACGCTCCAACTTGACTCAGATACCTCGCCTCACTTCGTCGAATAACTTTAGTTACGAAGTATTATTATCAATCATTAGTTTTACTGAGTTTATTTAATGATTTATTTTTTACATAACAAGATTTAGCAACTATTTTTGGTGTTTGTAACAAGCACTGATTACAAAAAATGTATTGATATTTTTTGACCAGTAGTTTTTTGAAGGATATCAGAATACGTAGGTATATAATTTATTGACTCATGATAATATAGGTAGGTGTATCAAGGATCTCGGAAATTCTAATCCTTTAGTTCCAGTTAAATGTTAGTAAAAATAGTAGAGTTATATTCATTTGCGTATTTTTTTTATCCTGACGCGACATTTTGACTTTACCATACCCGATGGTAAGCATGGTGCAGTCCAAAAAACGACAACGACTATCGACAGTTAAGAAAAACCCATCTGTAGACGCAGCAATAATGAGGGCCTGCATAAATGTCTTCACGCTACGCTTAAAAGATCCCATATCATAGGTTGGTGAGAATACGCTCGTCGGAAGACAATTCTACAGCCCTACGACACGGCAAGAGTAAGAGTTAGAGAACTTCTTAGTCCTAGCCGGGATGTGAGATACCGTTTAGCTGTGACTCCGCAAACCCACGCTCGTGGTTCTATTCAGGAAGGGAGAGGGTGGAACAAGGTTAAATAGCTCTTCAGAACACTCGTTGGGATACAGACGGTAGAAAACGCTTAATGAGGCGATATCTCAACGCAACTGGAACGGTTCAAGATGGTTAATATTTATTAATGACGACATTATAATGTAATTATTAGTAGGATTATCATTCTGAACTTCATTCAGGCTAAAAAAAATAGGGAAGAACACTTAACTAATCAGAGTAACTATTATAAATAAAATAAAATAATTCCTTGTATAAATATTTCGCTTGTACGTCATTCTGGAAGTGACCTTGAGCAGCTAATCGCTGGTCATATGTTACATGTGACGATTTCTTAGGTTTTCTTGTGATATTTTGCATAACTGGCAAGGTTACCACAAATATTTTACTATAAAAATATCCCCAATTGGAATTATCCGAACATCTAAAAAGATCTGATATTCATACCCATAACCGAAATTGGAATCTGTATTTTGTGTATTCGTATCACATCCGAAATTCCATATGCCTAATAACCCTGACAGAGAGCAATGAAGCGCGCAATGCTCGGTGTTCAATTACAAGATCTTGTGCGCAACCTTGAAATCCAACATAATATTAAGAATTACAATATTGGTGATCAAATGACAGTTTTCGAATGGATTCTGGGAGGATATTTGGTTAGGCTAGATGAGGGCAAATGGATTTAAGAATTAAGCGTGTAGTGGCTCAGATTAGGTAAACAAAGCGCGGGATGTCTGGCAGGGAAATGGATAGAGGAAGTTATTTCTGACGTAGGTTGTAGTTAGATGATCTTGGCTGGGGTTCAGGTAGGTAGATTATCGGGCAGCACACTTGAGGGAGTGTATCGTCCAACAAGCGTGCGGCGGCCCGCAATATGTTCCCGTGTGCCGCTCTACTACACAGACGCATGAGAGGGTGGCTCTTTACACCACCCCTCCCCAAACGAGAGAAGGGCATCCCAAAGGCCGCGAGCCTTGCCGGTCATCGAGGATGAGACTCCAGTCGTGCCTTCGATGCGGGTAGGTGGAAGGTGGAACACCCAGGGGATTTTAGTCGGTGCAAGTCCGAAACACCAGGGGCGGCCTTCACCGCCCCCTGAAGGTCTGATAAGGATTTTCCCCGGGGTACTAAAAAAAAGGGCCTAGGAAGGTAGTACAGTAAGAAAAAAACCTAAGCTTAATAGTGGATGAATCGAGACACAAATGGTAATCATAGTATTACCACGATGACTTGGTATTTTCACTATTCCTTCATTATTTTTTTTGTATCTCGGGAGAAAATCCGGCATAGGACCATCAGGGACGCTGTGAGGGCAGCACCCCAGTGTGTCAGACTCCTACTGACTAAAAACCCCTGGGGTGTCCCTCTGGTTGCTGCACCCGGGCCTGAGAAGCAAAAATCATCCAGACACCAAAGGAACAAGGAGCCTTGTTGAGGCTACCTCTCTGGGAGGGGAAGGAGTAAAGCTCACCCCTCCAAAACCTCTCTCCCAGGCGGTGCGCCGGACACCGTGCAACGCTTCCCTCTCATCCGGGCAACTCCCTCAAGTGTACTGCCTGGTCGCTATTCCTTCGTCCGTCATTATAAATCAAGGCAGTTTTCACAAGTTTCATTGAATCAGCCAGAGAATAATCATGTAATTAATGATTGTTGATAGTTGTGTATTATTATAGTTTTATATTGTATAATTTTATATTTATTAAAAGGTATGTGTATTAAAACTTAATAAAATGATAAATATGTGAAAACTATACTATATCTAAGGGAAAAAACTGGAATCATTAACAGTTTAATAAACGCCTACTTCTTTAAATGGTGAAGCTTTCTTCATCGGAATCGGTACGGAACAAGAATGATTGACAAGTCTTTACGTTTAAACCATAAGTAAATAATCTTCAAGTCAGTTAAGCATATATGTGCAACCTAAATTTAGAATCATAGAAATTGTATGATTTGTAAAGGTATTACACAGCGTCGCTGTAGAGGATTACTTCTCAACTTCCTTGTTATCTAGGCATCAAGGTCAGAAAACTAAAAAAAACAACAACTTTTAAAATAAAAAGCCATATTTTATTAGATATTTGAGATTTCACATTATACTAGAAATATAGTTAAGAAGTGTATAGAAAGCACAGAATACATAAGATTTCATACTGGTAGAAAGTAGAAACATACAACGTATTTTGTTTATTGTAAATATTTAAAAAAATGTATGTTTGTAAACGACGGTTCCTGATCTATTTTTTGTTTTTACACTGGCTCGACACAGTGACTACAGTGCGCCTGATGGTAAGTACAGTGTAGTCCAAAAACGAAAGCGACCATCAAAGGATGAAAATCCGTTGTTACTCGTCATGTCGGCCCACATATACCGAGACTGAAGGTATCTAGGTATATGAGTTACTGCATATACACAAGTTAATCCCGAAACGCGACAGGCCAAAGCGAGTCGCTATGACGGTCTTTACACTCGTGTACTGTGGTCATGACCATTGGCGTGCATTTCATAGAAGAATAAATAAGCATTATCTTATAATACTTGGGCATTTAAGACATATATTGATTTAAAATTCTATCCAATTTGGATTCTGAAATCCATATTCTGATAATTACCAGATTTTAGCTCAATATATTAATTAATAAAGTCCAAATATAATAAAATAATGCTTTTTATGCTTTATATGGGATGCACGCCACTGGTCATCTCATGACCCAGTTCGGACAATCGCTTTGCCACCAAAGTATTATTATATTATTTGGTATTTGTTTTCAAAAACTATGAAATTTAAATTTATTGTTTTTTATTTAATTTATAAACATTGTAATATTTTGCTGTCATAAACTCGTAAACATTAAAGTAGCTTCCTAATCGTCGGGTTCGCTTTCTTGGAAATAAGTATGATGAAAGGACGATGTTAAGGTCCCACGTGCCTCGAGATAAGACGGGCGCCAGGCACCTCGACATCTGACCGGGGATGTCATACAAAGCGAATAATTCCCAGAAATATTCAACTGATCTTGCATAAAATGTTCTCTAAGAATTTATGTTTATCAAAAGCAGGCTCATCGTTATTGTAATGATGAATTTGACGATTAGGCAGACGACTCGCGCAGTCGTTGGACTATCAACTTCCATGCTTACCTGCATGCAAGTACCTATTAGTATAGCCTACATATAGTTGTTCCACGTTCGAGGTGTATGTAAAATAGTGGTTTATAAGTGCATTTACAAACCAGGTGTAAAAAAGGAGAGTGGTTTTTTCTAAAAAAAAAAATGTT
The DNA here is from genome assembly GCA_036320925.1 of Automeris io. NCBI lineage: Eukaryota > Metazoa > Arthropoda > Insecta > Lepidoptera > Saturniidae > Automeris > Automeris io. The sequence continues at coordinate 4,225,069 of JAUDJH010000021.1, read as the reverse complement.
ATTGTCGTTATCCTGACCAAGCAGTGCCATATGGCAGTACCTGTTGGTAAACATAAACAGTAATGGAGCTTTTAACAGCAATTTCCTGAGCTACAATTTTAGTTTAAAAGTTTTACAAAATATATATACATATAGATGATTTTGCTTACTTGAAAATATTATGCAATATACCAGGATTTGAGGTTCAAAATGGTTGAATTTAACGTACAAATTCTTAAGAAATAAAAAGGTTGTGTTTATATAATGTTAAAATTTTGAAAAAAAAAACACACACACACACTTATTCACTAAAGTGCCGAAGTTATCACTGCCTTAAAGTCCAAAATTAATTAGCGACTGTAAAAAGTTGAAAATCTGACAATCGTGGCTGTCTTCACTCCGAAATGTATTTTTTAATTGATAACTAAACGCTCTTTCTACGAAGGGCTACTTCTTAACATTAAATTGTAATCGTAGAAACTTACTGACACGTCCATTGTGTCTAGCTTTGCGTATTATATTACAGTAATACAATATACATACTAGAGATTTATTGATGACGAGAGCGGTGTTAAGATTTCTCAGAAAGTTTGACAACCCTATGTCTAAGTTATATCAGTTGATTTTTTTGTTCCTTGCTCCCTGATCCGGACGAGGCAAGCCACGGCGCCAGGACAGATTGTTAATACTGTTTACTGAGACATTTTATGGTCTGGCTGTAATTAAAATTATACGTATGCAAGATTTATGACATTTTATCTTCAGCTGGTTAGTGCATCGTACTTCATCTCATATGATAAGTAAGTTCATTTGCTTTCCTTACGCTTTAATCACGTTTTATCATCAATTTAAGTTAAATTTAGTTAGTGACCTAGTTCCGTGGGATTACTTATAAAATTGTGCACAAATGCTTTGAATTCATACTACACTGAAATATCTGACAATAAACTTGAAGGTGTCAATTATATTCACACAAATTTATTAAACTCTTATTTGTTAACCATTTGATATTGAGACTAAATCCAAATAGTATTAGCATATTTACGCGACAGAACGATAAACTAAGCAGGTATTATGCCAGCAATTATATTTCTATAAATCAATAATTATAATAATGTAGTGCTGACAACCGATATTTTAAAAAAATAAGAAAATTGTAGTGTACAATCTAAATAAATCGGTATTATTCAAAGTTACAACAAAAGGCTATCAATTCATTTAAAAATCTTCTTTTATTTTCTAAAACATTATTGAAGCTAGCATGACAAATGTTAAGTATTAAAGAGATTATTTAAAAGAGGCAATTAAGCTTAGGCAACACTTGACATGAAAAACGCATTAGTTGCACAAACAATACAAAACGCGTAGTAATGTTATTCCTACCTGTCACCAATAACTTTGTAAGCTACTTGTTTCTAGTTTATATTTCATATTAATTCTTATTGTTTTTGCTTTGCTTTGACATTTTCTTAAACTGAAGTAATATTTTCCGACAATCATACATTATCAGAGAGTTTAAAATATGTTAATATAATAATAGGTAGGTAAAATGTAATCAGATTTATGAAAAACGATAACGGTTACATTTTGCATTTTTCATCATTAAACTACATTTTGCTTATCTATGTTTTAAACACTAAATAATCCTCAATTGCATACACATTTATGATTCCTTAACGTTATGAAGGGATTTAATCATGATTTCAGAGCAATACAATTAAAGTTGCGACTATATTTTGTATTCGTTAATCATTAATCAGATTACATTTTGCCCATCTCTGATGTTAATATATCAAAGTATGATTAGTAATACTCAATTATACTATTAATACATTGACCGCCTTGTCAGTCACGGGTGACTGACACTGGAATACTCCAATGGGGCTATGTCAGTCACTGGTGACTGACACTGAGTACCTACTTTAACTTGCCATTCAGTGATGTCAGTCACGAGTTCCGTGTTAAATGTTACTGGAAAAAACTAACTACGTATACGAACGTTAACGTTGATAACTACGTTACTGGTTTATGAAGAAAACTTGTTGGTGGAGAATGTGTTAATTAACTAGATATAAAGAAATTATTATGCATAAGCATCGGCGGTAGGCACTGTTAGCGTCCGCAGGTTTACCTCACAATACATTACACGTAGACTCTTGTCCGACAGTTAACGTGCACTGTCGTTCCTAAAATGTACAATACTTAACATAAATCAAATTAGCTAGTATTAAAACAACAGACTTTCCATTATGCGGTATAGATTCATTGAACAGTCGTGTGCCAAACATCAGACATCTGTATAAAATGTGGTACAAAACGTTACCCAGTGCTACGCGAGCGTGTCGCGCGATATTCTGTACACCTGTACAAATCTTTATTTACATCAACTTTATAATAACGGTTGTGTAAGTGCTAGGATAAAAGGTCGATTAATAAAACTATCTAGACACTTTTCTTGGAACGTTTGAATATTTTGTCTTTTTATTTAGTCTACTTCGATCAAATAAAGCGTACCTAATTGTAAGTATAGTGCCGTCAGTGCTCTTTATCGTGATAAATTAGCATCATCAAAAGGGCGTATAGAGGTTTTTAAATGGCAGACAGGATGCGGTAGTCTAATAATTAGCATTTGCCAAAATACAAGTACGTACATTTAATATTCCGGTTATATCACCTGTTTTAAATCGAAGATGATATCTATGTCGAAACGCGTTTGCCTCATATTATACATATGAGTATATTGATTAATTCTAGAAACATCAATTTCTCGATAAAAAATATCTAAGCAAGGAATTATATTCCTAAAAAGTCGCTTAATTGTAAATGAAGTAGTGAATGTAATGAATTAAAAATAAGACATTCCCGAAACGAATAATAAAATTAAATTAACGAGACCGTCTTTGACACGTATCGAACAATAAACTTGGAAACACTTATAAAAGTCAACACACTGAATAAACAATCTTAACAAAATGAAAGTTACGTAAAATCCATTATTTTAATAAAGGAAACAATACCGTCACATTTTTTGTAAACACAATATAATCTTTACAACTCTGATTTCCCGGTATCTTGTAGGCATGATGTTATCAGTGCTCAGATAATATATGTGCACAACGCCTAATCTTAGTGCTGACCCGATTCTAGGCTAATAATTACGTATGACCCAGCTAGACTCGATCTTCCACGGACTTAGTAAACAGATAAAAGAGATTTAAACCATCGAGGCCATATAACAATTTGGAAAGTAACTAGAAAAGAAATTTTATATTAATGTTTAAAATTAAGATCGCATCTCTTTAATTCTCTTAGATAAAGTAACATACGATAAACGACAACGCTAGCAGAAAGTGCAAAATGTATGGAATTTATCGCGCGTATCAAAATATCGCGCGTAAGTGAATTTATTGTGCAGTGCTCTGAAAATGGTGATGATTTGAGATATCGTGTTATGTCATCATCATATTGAGCTGGTAGTACGTCGCAATGTGCTAGTGTAACATTTTATTAACGTAGAAAATAATATATCTATTCTAACTCTGAAAGGAATATAACGGGACGATATTTATTTTATTTGGAATTTAACATTGATTAACATAACACGTAATCTCCGAACAGTAGACTTGAGGGTGTCTGCTGTCCCGATGGGAGGAAAGATGGTGCGCAGTGTTCGGCGCGAGAGGTTTTGGAGAGGTAGCCTCAACAAGGCTTTTTGCTCCCCGGACGTCTGGATGAATCTGGTTTCCTAGGCCCGATTGCAGCAATTAGAGGGACACCCCGGGGGTTTTTAGGCGGTAGGAACCTGACACACCGGGGTCGCTGCCCTCACAGCGTCCCTGATTGTCCTATGCAGTAATCTAACTGAATTGAACGAGTATAGATTGTTTCCATTTCAGGCTAAAAATTAGTAACAATAAAGATAAGTACCCGGCTGCCGAAGGGCTAATTGCACATTATTTTTTCTTTATTCAAATTTTTGAGACCGAATCTCAACTTCAATAAATATTGTGTTGGTCTGGTCTTACGTGTAAGTGATAAGCTATTGCTAGACATGAGTCATACGACTTTACTCGTCTTCTCCCCAATTGTTTCATATTTTACAGTGCATATTTACAACCCCTTAGGTTTTATCTTCCCCAATCGGATATTTATTTGTTCAAAATTTTTACCTGTTCATTTAGGAAACATAAACGTCCATACAACTTGTCATTTTTAAATAGTTCGAGAAGTAAATGTTGTAAAACCGAACACACATCCCTAGTATTTTCCAAAAATAGTATTTTTAGAAAATACTGTTCAGTTTTAGAGAACACTATTAGTCATTTTTGGAGAATTTAGTAGTTTTTACAAAAAATACTTAGGTAATTTTTGAAGAAAATAGTACAGAATAAAATTGAATTTAGGATCTCCATTAGTATGAATAGATTGATGTGTAGGCAGATTAAAAAATATACAAGTAATATATGAATCATGATAGCCTTATAAAAAGTGGATAGATAAAAATTTCGTCACGGTTTTTACATTGTAATTTTCTTTTTCTAGTTTAATTTTAAAGTCTCACAGATATATTCCAAAAATTATGAGTAAAAACATTTTTAACACTCAAATTTAATTGTTATCTATAAAAAACCTGATCTGGTCGGCGCCACGAGCGTCATTTAATTCTAGTGAAACGAATTGAAGGGTACTCGCACCCATTAAATTTTTCGACAGTGTATTTATTAGTCATAAAGCATTCAGTTGATTAAATTTACAAATCATTTTAATAAGGTAGGTATTTTATGTACTTCCTGTTAAAAGAAATCAAATCGCATGGTTTTACATATTCATTAATTTATATGAAATGTTAATTAAATGGAACATGCAAAAACCGGCTATATTTCCATCTTTTGCATTAACAATTATAATCCCATGAATAATTGTTACTTCCTATTTAATCTATCTCACTTTGCCTTAATTAATTACCTTACCAGTAAAATTTCCAGATTGTTCTTATCACATGTACCTAAGTTTCCTCAAATATTCGTAATTTTAAGTAAGTATTTGTCATAAACTTCTTAATTTTTTCCATTTTTAAATATTCCCACAGTAATACAGTTGTCACATCAATGAGCATTTCGAACAATAACTAGTTTGTCAATCCATTTAAAGAAGAGTTATTAAGTAAATAATTTCATCGTCTGGAGACCTCTACTTAAGTTATTAAATTACCTGCCATTTTTCTGAAATCGCTAGCCGCTATGCAATGTACTCGTTTATTCTGTGTGGATAATATGAAGTGATAAGCTGCGAGTATATCAGGTGTTATGTATGGTTTGATAATACTTTAGTAGGGTATTAGCTGAGGTGAATCTGTTTCTATGCGTACTATTATTTCATTACACAAACATTCTCTATCAATTTAAATAAACAAAACAACGGTAAAACATTATATATTATTATTATTATGAGTTTAACTTTCGTCATTGCATAATTAAGACGATCACAAAAAAGATTTTCCACTTAAAAAAAACTAAAATAAGAAATTAATATATGATTTATCTATCGAATGAATGTATGTACGAACAAAACTTATTTTGGAAAGAATAACTTGTACATTTACTTTTCCTTGCATTTATTGTACAAAGTAGAAATATTATTCGACTGAGGAAAGTTTAGTAAATGTAATAACAAGATTTTAAAGACATAGCATATCCTAATAATCTACATAAAATTTTATTTTAGAAATAAATTCGCTTAATACAAATACTAAGGTATACGAGAATCTTTCCCCTCAAATCGTATGACGATATTAACCTAACAGATGTAACATGTTTTTCATCGAGCAATGTATTCGCTGTGGCAAATGCAAACATTGTACGATAAACATACGGTTTTGCTTTAATATTGGCAATTACTGCAACAAGGTGACATACGCTAGATTTAAAATTCTTACTTGATCTATTAATTAAATAAATGTGTATTTTATAGCTTTTGAATTGTCTCTTTTATCAATTTTAAATATTATAAAACAAGTTACGGCTTTAATTTCGATGGATGTGGGACTATTAGGAGCCTAATACGGAAGAAATCAAAGTCTAAATGGCTACATAAAATAAAAATCAAAACACTGTAATTGTAAGCATATTGGATTAATAATATTTTTTAAAATAGCTATAATAAATATTTAACTTTCATGTATATTCAACAAATCACTATTTCTTTGAATTTTTTAGCTTTAATATTGTACAAATATTTTAACATAATATTGTACAAAATTTTGCCGTATAATCTATGTCTTTGGTGGTAGGGCTATTATCCGAACTGGATCATAACCACAGTACACAAGTATAAAAATAGTCATAGTGACTCGCTTTGACCTGTCGTGTTTTGGGATCAGCTTGTGCATATCCAGTAACTAATATACCTGGAAACTCTCAATCGTGGTATACGCGGGCCGACATGACGACGGAGACTATCAACGGATTTTCATCCTTTGACGATCGCTTTCGTTTTTGGACTACACTGTACTTACCATCAGGTATTCTGTAGTCACTATATCAAACCAGTGTATAAAAAAAAGAAATATTTCTAATTAAAAACAGACGATTAAAATCACGTACATCTTGAGCTTTATATAAAAATACTTTGTGCCGCTAATCTTTCATCAACTTTTTATTTATTATTTTGCGCTGACAAAATAATATCCAAGATGCCGTCGATGCGGCGCGGCGGTATGAGAAGAAGTTTAACAATGCGCAGGCGCAGTGCCAGGGGCATCCGTCATCGTCTTGCGAGCACCGCGAGCTTTGTCTCGAGCCATTGTGCGGACCGGTAGCGCCGGTTGAGCTCGGCTCGAATTATTGCCCTTTATGAGACCGCTGCGGACTGCTTGGCTTGTGGAATTGTGAGAAATACATTTCCATACATAATAAGCAGTAGTCGTTAATCAGCATTTATATCGCTAGCGCATAAAAGAATATTAGTTTTTATGCTTCCTAACATATATTATTATTTACTATAAATAACGAATAAAGTAGCAATAATTATTAAAATTTCAACAAAATCATTATGGTATGTAACAGAGAAATATTTAACATTAAATCTTATTCAAATTTTTGAGATACATTTCAAGAATGAAAGAATAGGTAAAACCTTAAGTCAAGCTAAGCGAATCAGTCACATTTGTGTAAGTTTCAATTATTTGTAAAAATGGGTTTTCCTTAAAAATTCAAGTAAATATCATAAAAAGGATTTCAATATCATCATCAGCCCATCCCAGTCCATAGCTTGAGATAGGCTTCTCCTAACAAGTAAATTAAGCCCGGTTTTCGGCTTTTCTCATACAATCTTTTCCGGCCACCTCTCACAGGTCGTCGCTACACGTTGCTGGGGGCGCTCCACGCTTCTTTTACCGATTCGGATGCATTCAAGAACCCGTCTGCTGCAGCGACCATCGGTTCATCAGCATATATGTCCTGCCCACTGCCACTTCAGCATGCCAATACGGACAGCTACGTCGACAATTTAGGTTCTCTATTGGATATCCCCATTGCGGATTTTATCCTTCAAAGAGATGTTCGTCATAGCCCGCTCTATAGCACATAGAGCGACATTAAACTAGTGGATTAGCCCAAGCGTTAGTCTCGGTTCCGTACTTCATAATTGGCAGGACTCATTGGTTGAATACTTTATTCAAAATAATTCAATAAGATAAAAAAAAAAGACAAACCCACACTGATAGCTGACAAAAAAAAATTAGTACTAATTTATAAGTGTCAAATATGTTAAATGTTTCATGAATGCAAAAAAATCGAAAGTAACTCAAAAAGCTTTAAACCTTTTTATTTGTACATTAAAATTAAACCCGGAAGCTACACAAGGGAATCCAAACTGCAGACATGTGACGATTACAGACGACGCGTTGCGATGGTGTGTGTCGTCAACTACAACTGCTTCACTCAATTGTTTTTCTCTTGTCTATTGTCTCCTTAGCATGTGGCACTTTGACAAGGCCCATTAGCAATGACGGTTACAAATGGAAGCCGTCCGAATATTCTAGAATTTCATATGTAAAGACCTTAAAACGTTGACTTAACTGCATATTTCGACAGCAAGCTCTAACATTATCATATATTTTCTTTATTTATCTTCTACATTGTTTGTAGGTGGCATTAAAAAATGTCAGCTATTTTTGTTACCCGTACATCTGTCTTCTTGTTGATTCCGGTTGGTGCGCTAAGTGTTCTGTGTATTTTATTGCTATATTAATAGCTGCTGCGTTACAATTCCGTTGGAAAATGGTCTGCTTTCAGTATAAATGACGTACATTAAAACCCTATCAGCCCACTCCGACACAGCCTTCAGTTTCTTTCGGCGTTTCATCTCAAGGTAGTCGCTTCCGAAACGCTAGTATATCACTCGTAAGTTCTTTCCCCTAGCTGGCTGCCCAAGTCGAGGTGGTACCCACAGGGGTGTCTTTGCGTTGCCACCCAACACATAAACTCGCTGGCTGAGCACCTTCTGTGCTCACCCCCTAAGCCCGTATGCTGTTTAGGCCTGTCCCGGCCATCAGTAGTTAGTCCGTCAAAAAAAACACTGTTAGAACCAGTAACTCCTACTGGGGCGCGGATATAAAATTATCTGTAGTGAAAAAATCGTCATGTAACATACAAACTCAAATATTACAATAATAACTTGTATTGTAATATTTGAGTTTGTAACATTATTAATTTTCTCCACTGACCACTTTAAGGAAGATATACACGAGCAAAGTAGATACGATTATTAACATGATTACATTTCACTCATTTAAATTTTAACCACTTAATAATCCTCACTTACCAAAAAATTTATGATGCATTAATGTTTAGAAGCGTTTTAATCATGATTACAGATTAGCGAAATTATTATAACATTCCATTTTGCCCATTAATCATATATCCCATATACGAAAGTTAACAATATCACACCTCGAAAAAAAAATGATGATAGTTTTTAATTTTAATAACATATAATCATGTTAACATTAGTAGTTTAGCACTTTACTTTCACTATAAACCTCCAACACATTCACAAATCAGTACTGTCATTTTCCTATTAAATAGTCTATGAGTATATTTTATACATAAAGGTAATCCGACAATTGGCTAATATAAATATAAACCACAATCACTGCCGCAGGTCCTAGTGACGTTTTTGAATACGTATGAAAGCATTAATTTTTAATCTTTTAATCATTTCCTTATTAATTATCTATAGAGTCAGGGACATTGGTCGTTACTTTTAAAAATATTTACGAAATGAGAATTACTTTATCAGATAGGTTTGTGACGTCCACGCTACGTCATATTCGGCTATTGAACTTAGCTCGCCGTGGTAAATCGCCTTGTCTCGACCGTGTTTAACGTATTAATCTTATATTAGTTCATACTTAATCATCATCTATCTTATATCAGAGATTGGGAAGATATTATACTATGAATGTAAGCGAACGTAATTAACTATGCACATTAAGATGTAAATATTCGTTTTGTAGGTCATTTAACTCAATTTTTTACTTTATTTACAGTCAGATATATGAAACTTTCTTCTTTTTGCAATTAAAAGTAACTTAATTTAATCCATCCGGGTGTTTCTTAAGATATAAGTTTTTTAACCTAGAGGTGTTTAACATTTATCCGTAATACAATTTAAAAAATTACAATTATTTATAAGTCCAAAATTATTTCATCTGTTTGATTTCTATTGTCTAAAAGATTTGTATCGTCAAACGGAGATTGCAAAAGAATTGAGCGATTTTAGTAAAATGTTCGTAAAGGACAAACATCATAATGTCACTGAAAAAAATATGATTTTACGTTATGGCATATTTAAATATTAATTTACTACTAGTTTTTATTTCTATTTTCTTTTATTTGGTGGTAACGTGTTCAGTGTTTACATGTGACTCCCTCGTAACAATCCTCAGGATCACAACTATAACCTATAGTCCTTATGCTAACAACGTTGATGAAAAGTGTTACAAGTCACGTGTTCGAATATTCTTAGTTGTAACTTGATGTAATACTTATTGGTCACGAATGTCAAACTGGCCGTTAAAGTCGCCACTTACTGATACTGTGACAGGCATGTCAGCTGATTATCTTATCATAAAGACTGAATATACATATACACTACGCATGTACATATGTATGTTAACTTATCTGATTTATATGTATTACAAGCAAAGAAGAGCTAGAGGCACCATGAAAAAATTAAATATAAGATATTTTTATTTATTTTGCGATTGCGCGAACTGAGTCATGACCACAGTACACAATTGTAAAACCTTCACAATGACTTGTTTTGGCCTGTCGCGTTTCGGGATCAACTTGTGTATATCCAGTAACTAATATACCTACCTAGAGACCTTCAGTCGTGGTATATGTGGATCGACATGACGGAGACTATCAATGGATTTTCATCCTTTGATGGTCGCTCTCATTTTTGAACTACACTGTACTTACCCTCAGATCCATTGTAGTCACTATGACAAGCCAGTGTAAAAAATAATTCACAAATACGACCGACGAATTGATAACTATATTTTGATATTTAGCTCTTAGGAGTAATAACCAAATGTGTGTTTTGTCTAACCAAATGTCTAGGATCAAAGTTAAAGAGATTCTGAAAGGTCTTCTATACAAATTGTTGTGTAATTATTATAATATATTACTCAGTTAGCTTAACACGTAATTATAGAAAGTTATAATTACGAAAACTAATTTTTTTATGAACTAATAGTCAATGTATTATATAATTTAAATAATTACACTGTAGCTGTATGTAAAATAATCGTATTAATAAAAAATGTATCGGATTCACAGGTAATTTAAAGCCCTAATACTGAGAATTTCATTTTTATGTTTTATTTTTGCAACATGAGCTTTTAGTGTTGATGCGTCCCGAATACCTGTCTACGTTACATAAAAAATACGAGAATCAAAATAACTTATCAATCTGACGTTCATCGATCAAACTTGTCACTTAAAGTTATTATTGCTAGTATATCGAGAAATCAAGCCGATGACTGCCACAATAGACATGAGTCAATGGAGTTTCGCCAGCCCGACACTTTCGATATACATAAAATTATGAATAATTTATAAACGTTTATTGTTTGTAAAAACGATACCTTGTCGGCTAATACGATGTAACTAGGATATCTCGAGTGAGATTTGATCTGTAACTCGCCTTTAATCGCATTGTCCGTGCGTGGGTTGATTCACTGACGTGTAATTGCTTGTTACGGGCCGCTAACACTCGAGTCTTTTTCAATATCTTTTAGCATACACCATAAATAATGAATATTAACGTATATCTATGCAGATATGAATATAGCTCTCTTATACGTTACACTAACGTGTAATGCAATATATACGTGCGAAAGGAGGCCATAAAAATTAGTTTGCTTACCTGTATTGCGAATGAGTGATAGCCGATCAGTAAAAAAGTATTGACAATCGTAATGAATACTAGAAAAACATTTCTCTAAACCGTCCCAGAGATGCGAACAGTATTCCATGCAAGGCCTGACCTGGACCTTGTACAATAGATTCAGTTAATCAATCGTGAAATCCGACCCACTCTGTTCAGGATACCAAGTCTACGTGAACTCGTGGAGATAAGAGTCCCAATTAATATATCTCTATGGTTGAGATCACAACGAATATCCATACCTAAGATACTTAATTGTCGTATAGCTAGGGATACATTTTGGAGAGAAGGAAAGAGGGAGAATGGAGGTTACAAGGAAAAAAGAGCACACACTTGTGTTTTTTGGAATTGAACTCAACCAAATTCCTGTCGCCCCATGAAGAAATGAGACTCAAGGATTGATTGAGATCAACAGCCAGATATTCTAGATTTCTAATGGTTTCTTCCCGACCACAAGTTGTCATGCAGCAATAACACTCGTGAACCGCACTGTCTTATGTATAGCATTAAACACAGTCCAAAGACAGCATATCATAACTACTTACTTTATATAAACCCATCAACAAAGTCCAAGACTCAGGAACACTTTCGAAACATACTTAAAATCAAAAACTTAAAATTAATCAATTAATTTACTTATGAACTTAAAATCAAAGTCAGGGATTACTTGTTGCAGCTTGATTATTTACAAACTGAAAATCTTTTAAATACTTATATATAATCTGCACTCAAACACAACCCTCTTTACTCACCCTTTTCTACACATAACACACCTATACACAACACGTCTGTATATTTTTATATCTTTTTGTAATTATTTGTATTATCTGTAATGGTGGGCGCTGACGTCTGCGATACAGTCTCACGACTAGTGCAGGCATCAACGTAAATTAAATTATATAATGTAAATTTTTGATCCAATAAAATTATTATTATTATTATTATACTGCACAAATAGCAATTTTTTTAATAGACATCATAATGGTTCTCGAGTCTTGAGCTTTGTTGATATAATTATTTCCTTTCGTTGATTATTTCAGCTATCGGATTAAAAATAATATTAATATTTTTTTGTTAATTGGAATTAGTTAATCGATTAGGCTGAGGAAATTGATACAAGAATAATTTTAATCGATATTTGAGATTTATCAGTATTTAAGTTTTCAAATATTTTTGAATAAATTTTACGACACATCAATTATAAAAACAAATATATTGTGATCAATACATATAAAGTCCTTAAATAAATATAAAGCTCCTTAAATTTTAATGATTTATGAAGAAACCTAATCGTTTGGTGACATCGTATGTCATAGTTGTTTCACTTACGCCCGTCAGTTTCGTGGAATAGCTTTTTAGGATTGCATATACAAGCAGTGTTGTACGGATTATAATATGTTTTGTATGCGTAGGATGAATTTTACCAGTATGTAGGCATGTATCGTGTAATGTCCTATTGTTTTCTGGAGTGTAGACATAGATCTATTTTATGCATGGTACAAATTGTAAGAAACATGTAACTTTTTTTTACTTTTTGTTTTAAGGGGTTTTTAGTAATTCCTAGTCTAATTTAGAACATATTTTTAGAATATTATGTCGGTATATACTAATTAACAACTAGGATTGATATACGTACAGTTTGATCATATTTAAAAGGAATCATTGCTTAAATAGTAAAAACCTATTTTTGCTAACTAAAAAATGGCCCAGTTGGAAAAAAAATAACATTAGAAACCAAACAAAGTTATATTATGGTAAAACGTAACCCAGAATACATTAGCCGAAATATTTAGTTATAAACTACTAAAGCAATCAGTTACATTACTTTCATTTTACAACAGCAACGTGTTCACATAAAAGCCTCTTAAAAAAATCAAAAAGTTACATTCACTTAGAAAAATAATAAATAGTAAAATATAAAGAATAATAGGTAGGTTTTTCATATGAATGTTATTTATAATGCAGATTTTAACTTATTATTAAACCAGGACAATAAATAATAATTTGATAAATCACAAAATAAGCAAAGAATAAAAAAACAAGAATAACTTGAATCAAACAAACTTTTAAAAAATTCAACATTTTTAATTCCAGATACGAAAGAGTAAGTATTTTAAAAATAAATATCATTCCTATAACAATTGTATATCATTTAAAGCATACGGAAGTATTAATACAAATGGGCATGCAATATACTTAAAGTAGCTACTAGTTTCCTTAAAATCGAGATACACAGATGACTTGCAATAAGTTGACATTTAAAATTTTAATATAAACATCTGCGAAAATAATATAAACACAATAAAAGGTAAAGCGCGTCTAATATTTTAATATACACTTATTAGATTTATTTACTTTAGTTTAAAAAATATATGTATATGACTCATCTTATACTAGGTAATTTTAATGTCTGGGTTTTTTATTTTGTTAACATAATATAAAACGAAGTGTTATTAATACAAAACTTGTAGATTATCTCCAGTTAAAATCAGTTAAAATTCAACAGAAGCCATAAGGAATTAAGTAGGAAATTATGATTTAAACATTCTAGGAAAAACGTTACAATTAATACTTGATTTAAAAAAAAAACACATTGAGGCTGTTCTTTCCTTAAGAAACATTTATATCTTGTTGACGTAATTTATAATCCTGATACGTAACATTTAAGACTTTTCAAACTTATTTTCTACAAGTGATGATTCCGATAACGAGACGAATGACAGTTGCGGTATTCATATATCTGAAATAATAGATTTCAGATGCTGAACCACAGCCTACAGAGATATAGTGAAATATAGCGCAGTTACGAGTACTTTTACGCTTTGTCCAGTTAATATCGATGTAAACTATCAATGGATTTTCATCCTTTGATAGTCGCTTTGGGTTTTGGACTACACTGTACTTACCATCAGGTACTCTGTAGTCACTATGCCGAGCCAGTGTAAAAAAAAAAAAAAACTCAACAGTAGGATGGAAAAAATATTAGAGACAGAGAGTGAGAAACGGCCGCAGACTGGTCTGGTTCAAAAGACTGAAAGTGTTTCCTTACTACGAAACCTTATTTTACAGGGAAACATTAGTTATTTTCTCCTTTTCAGTTGTCAATATAAAACAAACACGTAAATCTACGGACGTATAAGCACGTCTACCTAATAAGAAAATATCGTTGTCGAGAGGTTTATCGTGAAGAAGCAAATGCTGAATTATGTTATAGCCATATCGCCATTATAAAAAACCAGTCCAACATACACCAGTATGTCGGTCTAGTTGCTCCCAAGCAATGATATCTCAAAAAAATTGTTATGGAGTTGAATCGTCCTACATATCGCATCGTGTTTATTACCGTAAACAATTGGTATAGGGATTTTACTTTCAATTCATTATTTTATAGACACATTTACAATGTTATTATAAAGAAACTAATTGGAAAATACGCACCTTTAATTATATTGAGGCATTAATTAAACAAAAATTTTATCCTGAATTATTCATTGGAAATATTCCTATAGCGTAGGTTTCTTCTCACGCAGGTTAGTGATAATTTAAGATAGTGACATACATGTATAAAGTGCAGTGACTATTCCCATACACTGCTATCAATAGAAAGAATGTTAATAGGACAAAATAATGTGGGCTTGACCGTTGTTCCGCACGAGCATTGCTTGTAAATTTGTCCTACGTGTCTTACATGAAACATTTTTAAACTTAATGTAAAATAACACAAAGCAAAAGAAAAAATCAAACGCTGACTCATACAAGTTTTATAAAACAACTTTTAACATAAATTCAAACTTGCAATAATACATGATTTGCGCACACGCTTTTCATGTATCTAAATATTTTAAAATTTAATTTTATGTGTTTCCGAAAAACTTCGTTATAAAGATCTCTTTCGCTCAATAAATTCTGTAGAATAGCTCCTGCTGTTGTATCCTATGCTATACTTTTTAGTAATACGGTTTAGGGAATCCCATTTCTGTCATAGAACTATAGTAACTAAAAAATAATAATATGTCATCCCGCTTTATCCTTTTTGGCATAAGCAGATATAACATCTTTCACCTTTATTTAGGACATAATAAGCTGTAATAAAGAAAATGAGACTGACTAATGTCATAATTATGACTATGCTATAATTAGCATATATATGTTGTCAAAAAGACTTAATAAAATATCTACCGTCATATCAAGTCCGTTAATGGATAAGCAGAAAGAAGGAAAATACTTTTCTCACCATATTTACAAACCACAGTGATACCGTATATAAAAATAATTAATGATATTCTTATGTAAGAGTTTTTCAATTTTATGTAAAAGAAAATATGTATGTAAAAGGATATTTAAACAAAGCGCTACTAAACATAATATGTAAATTACTTACTAGCTTATAATATGCTCGGTTATGTAAAATAAATTACTATAATTCATAAAGTATAGGTAAATAATAGAATTAAAACTATAATAAGTTTATTGTAATTTTAAACATGTATTATATACATGTATATATCACCACTAATCCATATAAAATAAATAAAAAATTGTGTCAATTATTGATTATCTATACTATAATATTATAAAGCTGAAGAGTTTGTTTGTTTGTTTGTTTGAACGCGCTAATCTCAGGAACTACTGGTTCGAATTGAAAAATTCTTTTTGAGTTGAATAGACCATTTATCGAGGAAGGCTTTAGGCTATATAACATCACGATGCAATTATTAGAAGCGAAGAAATAATGGAAAATGTGAAAAAAACGGGCAAAATTCTTGAGGGCTTCCGTTGCATGCGCTGCAAAAACGGTTCAAGGTACTAAAAATATATGTAAGAAAGAATTATTCCTCTTGAAATGATCTAAAAAAATATCCGCGATAGTATATATCTATCTTTTAAGATTAAGTCACTAGAACCGTTTTTATGGTAAACAAATTTGGTCGAAATTAATGCATTATTTGTTAAGAGTTGTATCAACGTAATAATATTAATCTTTATCCAAATAAATGTGTTGTTGATTAAGAATATTTAATTGTGAACAAAATTGTCTTTGACATCACTTAATTTCAATGAACATCTTAGAAGATATTACAAAACTTTACATAGCAAAACAACGTTTGCCGGATCTGCTAGTAAAAGATAATCTGTAACAAATAAAATATATCCGACAAATTTATGTTATAGTTATAATATTTTCTGCAATGTTTAAGATGTCACTCGTCTTTTTGAATATAATAATATTGTTAAGCGATGTGAAACATCAAACAAGCGACAAATGTGTTAATTCCTTTGTCAGTTGCATAAGATTTGCATGGATAGGCACAGTAGAGAGTGCACTGTGTGTTCGCTTATTAGGCTGAGATTTATTAATTTTATTTTATTTTACATAATAGGTTGCCCAACATGGGTAACATTAGACAAGAAAACAAAAGGATCATGGTACTTAAATAGAACATATAAATGCCCCCACAATTATAGGGCACCACAGCATGCTAAGTGATTAATATATAAAGCTAGTTTACAATAAAGAATAATAATAAAATTCCAAAAAAAGAAAAAGATATACATACATATATAGACACAACACAAAAGGATAATATTGTAGAATGTATAAGTAACAACTTTAAACGAAACTGTGACTGATTCCAAGTAACACAAAAAAAAGAAAAAAGAAATACAGTCACTTTCTACACGCTGTCCTAAATTTTGAAAGAGAAACAGTCAGGTCCAAGTCACCGAATCGCGAAAGTGCGTTATACTGCCTGCAGATCCTTGGCATGGTAGAAAACTGTCCAAGATTAGCTTTAAAGAAGGATATAGAAAAAAAAATGGAAAGCTGTTTTGCAGGGCAAACGAGATGGAGCATACGCTAAACGCTATTTCAACTTTGCTTAGCAAAGTTCATAAAAAATAAATTCGTTTTACCAAAAAACTGAATATATAATAGGAACTTGAGTATAGCCATAGTATTCGCAGAGTCTAATCCATGTTGACAAAATCGGTGACTTACCAAATCCTTTAACATTCTTTGACTAATATAAATTGTAAAATTTTAGTAAAGGCTAAGCAATCTTAAAGTTGCGTCTATAAATCCCAGCATCACTTACTTGCTAAATGATTACCCGACTACATGCAAACAGTTTATTTGTGCGTGTTCACTGGCTCCCTGTCCCAAACACGCCGAAACCGGCTTACGTAAGCATTACCAGTGGACAAACTCAGGGCTGTGCATATATCAATTTATTTTATGTATTGTGTCAAAGCGCAAAAAACAGCGAAGAAGGGATAGGAGAATCACCTCCTATTATTATTATTATTATTTATTAAATAGAATCAGTAATTTATAAAAAATAAAATTTGATACACTTAATAAATTAGCAGATAAATAAATGTTGTGTTTAATTTACGTTATCCATCAGTGATAACCCTTGTAGATTTGACAGGCGTTTGATAGCTTTCGACTAAGCGAACCTTCTAATCCAACCGACTAAGACAGATATATCTACTTTTGTATCAGCAGGCTGCAAAACGGCAGACGTCCCTGCCACGCTATAGAGATGCAGTGAGGGATTCAGTCAAAAGAGCGGGTCTTACGCCCGTAGTAGATTAAAAAAAAATAGCCTTATACATCCAAAGGTTCTTAGTTTAAAGAAAGCGGAAAATTTTAAGCGTTTAGGCTTTTTAACATCAAGCAGAATCATTTTAACGCATCTAAAATAAAAATATAAATAAAAAATTTAAATACGCTCAGACGAAGGGTTTTGGTTTGCTGTGCCCGGTTTGTTATTCTTGCCCAGTAGCGTTCATTCCATAGATGCATGAAAGCATTGCATGCCCTTAAATAAATAAGTCCGGAACAAATTACGTAAAGTTGAATAATTAAAAAGGAAATATTCATGTCTGCTTTATTTTACGCTTCCCTTTCCTGTTTCCTTACTATGAGAGCAATATAATGTTTACTATAATAATACAATATTCAAATTAATAACGCGAATGCTGCCTAGCTTGTTCAAATACCCTACGCACGTCACTGTTCTTACCTACATATATGTCTAATCCAGCACTAAGTAGAGTTGACGGCCATACCTTATCCTATCGCACGCTCTACTGCAAAATGAGAGGTCGCCCACTATGTAGTGTGATCGTTATAGTTATACGACCAAATAACATATTAATAATGAAAATGTATTATAACAAAACAAAAAAAAAATTGAGAAGGTAATTTTATTACATTGCTAAGCAATATGTATCGACATAGACTCGTCTACCTCTCAGTTTTCTATCGGCTATATTTAGAGTCTGATAAAAAGTTTCATTATCTGATTCTACCATCCCGTTTTTACCATAAACCTTCAGACAGTGTATTGGATTTCACCCTTACGTCAAGCACATTCCCTACATCTAAATTAAAAAAAAAAACCTATCAAGCATAATTGACGTCAAGCGATTGCATGTAAGTCATTAAAAATTATCAGTAAAATATGATATAACTTTTGATGACTTTTTAGAAAATTTCTCTACTTCCTGTATGATACATAACCTCTGTAACAATACGGGCCAGTTTAAGGAGAATTGTCAGTACGCCTAAGAACTAAACCTGCACGCACAACCACATACATACAAACAGATTGCGTGTTATTTTTGTACGATAAAATAACTTACAAAAAGTTTTAATAAAATCCAATATCGCTTCTTAATTACATATATCGGTAGGTATTGATTTATATTAGCAACATGAACTTGACACATTGATAACCTACATCAGTTTACATTTCACATTTATCAATTGTTTTGTTTTAATATTCTCATTACTACTATTACTTGTTACAAAATATTAAAAGCTATAAAATATAGTAGAATGTAATTTTCACCTTAGGTATAATAAAACCATTTCACCGCTTATATCCGATTCAACGTTGTGGAATTATGTATTTATGACTTGTTTAAAATTGATTATAACTTATAATTACAGAGTTCGTTAACAAGATTTTTGTAGTATTATTAAATTTAAGCCGATGTTTTTAATGCGGAAATACTAATTGAATAATAAATAGTTATTAGTAAAACAACCGTAATAATTTCTGGGTGGTTGTCGACATTGATGAGAAAATATTTAGTTAAAGGCTTTATAAGGATGACTTTAAGTAACATATTACTTTTGATATACAAGCTACTTACTCAATTAGTGGAGCAACTACTGTGTTTTTAACGATAAAATATGCGCTTAATGTTCCATTCACTATTGTTCGTTGATGAGTAAATTTGAGCATACCTACCTTTTAGGTACACATGATCTGTCTTCCTTATTCTACATATTATTGTAATATGAAAGATATGAACATATTAAAACTCTATAAATTTGTTTATAGAGAGTTTATGTCAGTATTTAGTAGATTTGTTGTTAACGTCTATAAAAAATTAAATACTTATATGACCGTTTCCTATACGTTATAGCGCAAAGTTAATGCAGCCTTTAATATATCTCCTCTCTTCTTGAAAAGGATATAGCATGACATTTTAATGTTATTCTTTGTTTTTATTCAAATTAATGAAATATACCCAAATATCTATTACATTTTTATATAATTTCTGTCAGATAAATCTAGTGCTTGTACAATGGATTGAAAAAGTTAGATAGTAATAAAAAAATGTCATATAGTTATATATCACATTGAAAGTACTAGTATTAGTTATACATTACATGGATATGTAATCTCTATCATACCAGGGAGTATTCTAAGTGTCAGATATAAATATCGCGTAAGAAATACCATACGGCGCTCCAATATGATGACAAGTTTTCTGAGCTGTAGTTATAGAGTATGTTGAAGAGTGGTAGAACAAAGCAATCAACCAGTGGATTCTTCGTATCTAGAAACAATATCACAGTCGGCACATACCATATGTACATGTCAGGACTAGTGATGAAAATTCCCGGGCATTTTCATCACTAGTCAGGACGAACAGAACGTCTATATAAAGGTTTGATCTTTAAAATCTGAAAATAGAATAAAAAAGAGAATGAAGACTTCAATGAAATAAAACCTAACCTAACCTAACAATAATTGTCTATGTATAATTATATATACATACACCCAGAGCTCACGTCAAACTAGTCTGCGCTAAGAGACCATCCATATAATTCATTGTCGTGGTTACCTCCTACACCATGGCTGTAAACATGGCTTCAGTTACACCACGTGTTAGCTACATTCACTCATGGAAGCACCTATGTACATAAACCTATATATTCTTAGCTATTAAAAAATCATAACATGTCTTATAGAATATCATAGCTGATCATTTTTGAATAGTTGTAAGGATTTTATACATTGTATTATGAATGCCTTTTCTATAATTACCGACAAAAACTAACTATAACTTGCAGACAATCGGTAAACAGAAATGACGAGTTAAAGTATATTTATCTGTTAAGGTGCTCACAGGTTGAGAAAATAATATATTATTATTATCTCTTTATTCAATATATTTACAATATTTCACATTTTAAAATATATACATATAAAATAGCACATACATTTTAAACTATAAAAACATATAGACCTATGAAGGCGAGGCTTAAGTCCCAAGTCTCCGGTAGTTAGGAGCTCACGGTGAGGAACTTCTTAACAATGCCGTATCGAGTAATACTGTCTTCTGTATGCTGCCCTCGATTGTTGTTGTATCCAACAACCAAGAGAGAGCCTCTTAAAATGGTAATCGACGCTCTTTGCAATCAGCCCATTAGTCAACACGTTTATTGAGACAATTATTATAATAACAGACAATTTATGATAAATTTCACAAAAAAGTTTTATTACGTTTTAAAGCCAATATTATTTAACATATTAAGGAATATTAATCATCAGATTAATAATAGTCGAAATTTAGATAAACTGGATGGCAGTCAGGTTAAAAGGTCATAGAAAATGTTGTAATATGTAGGACTTTATGAAACAAACTGTTATTAAATATTGAAGTAATGTTCAGAACCTCTGTGAAACAATCAAGAAATATAACAGTCTCTGTTAAAAAGTTTAGAATATTATAGTTTTTTATAATGTAAAATACAAATTTAGAACCTCGGTGAAGCAGTAGCACCGTTATTGCTACCATGTGTAAAATATATTATCATAATAACCAGCTGTTGTAAGGTGTTAAGAGAAGGGCAATCTCAGCGAATATAATCGCATTACAACAAATTACATGACACATTGGCAGTGTGACTCAATTTCGTGTCTATTTTTGGGTCAGTATTTAGTTAATAATGGGGTCCTGATATTTGGTGGTCACCTTGGTGCCACAAAGCGCCATTTGTTCCTCCAAAATAAAAAATACAAGTATCGCAGGCTAAGATTTATGGAGGCTACTTTGGCTTTACTTACATTTTACTGAAACAATGCCAATTTATTTATGTTACGGCACCAATTTCTTCAACTTGTACTTAATTCTGAGAATACTTACGCTATACTCTAGTTCTCATTATATATTTTTTTTAAGTCGAACTTATTTCGTGAGCAAAATGTAAAAAAGCAAAGCAAAGTCAAAGTAGTGTCTATAAATCTAAGCTTTAGACTGTATTACCTTTTATTTCAATCAGATACCGTGCAGATTGCAATTCTTTTGCGAAGCCAATGTTTTATGTTATATTATTGACTAAAGATCACAATAATTGAAATGCAGTCGTATTCATTAAACAGGTAATACGAATTCGAAATTCATTCATATTATCATCAATGTTTTAAGAAAAAAACCTGTTTTGATATATCATGCACAAAGCAACATATTTCAATCCATAATTAGCTAATAGCGCCAACTGTTGGGATGTTACATAAAATAACAAATACAGTATTTAATTTTTAAATTATTTTAAACACTGTAAATGAAATCGTGATGCTTCCGAGCCTAACGAGAAATGGCGGCGCGTAGGCTATTTGAAGCATTCATAAATCTGTCTGTGATTGTTGAGAGAATATCGTGAAACCAAACGTACTTAGATCTTGGTCTATGGTCTTGAAAGATCGTAGGCGTACTGAATTTATACACGTATAATGTTTCACTAAGAATGTAAATTTATATTGTAATATTAGATCAGATGTGAATCGGCTAGAAATTGTAACGGCATACAATGTTCGAAATAAAATTATACAATATGTAACACAAATAAGTAAATCTTTCATATTACTTACAAATAACCAGTTTACATAAGAAATATAAATTTACACTCAATTATTTGCAAATTTAATAAAATATATCAAGTGAATAATTGTATATTTACTACGTTAAATTTCCTTCGCTCTAGATTCTATTTTAGATGAAAACATAATCACTCTGATATTACTGCAAAATTGTAAACTTATTTAAAACAATATCAACAAACAAAGATATGATGAACTCACATTATATTCATCAAACAACGAAAGTATAAAATTTATTAGACATAGTAATTGTTATAGACTGTCGTCTCTATTCTAATAAACGCAATTTTTTCCTAGAATTGTAACTTGCGTCGTTAACGAAATTATAATACAATAAACGTATATCAAACAATTCGTATTCACAGTCTATTATTACCATTTATATGTTAATCATATGGAGCTCGTCTATAATTGTACGACAGATCGATAAAAAAGTAACTGATAATCAATGTTTTTAATAAATTTTCGAATAGGTTTGGTTTTTTTTTTCAATTAAGTTTTCTATTTTGAGTATCGTGTCGATCGTTTATCACCGGTATAATTACTGCGCGACCGGAGTACAATTATTTTGATTTCATATGAGTCGCTGCAATACATAACAACTTTTATATTCACTGTATTTAGCTTCAGTAACTTCCACTTTCTTTCAATTATAAAAGAGCTTATATGAGATATTAATTCAGTTATATGATAACGAATATGTTATATCCGTGTGGCACTATTCTAGAGATACATTTTTTTTAAACGGAATAAGGCTTTTAGAAGAGTATATCTGTGTACAGTAGATTAATTTAAGTACTGTGTTTAAAAGAAAATTATAATCAAAATATATACAAAATATTATTATACTATATTATAAAATAAATAAAGCTTAAATCATTTAGGGATAGAATTTTTTTTTAATTACCTCTCATAATTTAGTTATTTTTAAATGTACCTACTGTCTATATTTCATAGAGATACATTCAAGTAATGAGTATATGTAACCGTTTTAAATGATATGTATTATAAACCATAAGTAGAAACAATACAGCCACTAATGGACATTAATATATCTAAAATCATAAACATATTTAATCGGTAATGGCAAAAAAACAGATATGGGAGCTATAGTTTAGAATTTGATGTTCTTTAGCGCTTAATACTAGATTTTACGACTTTATTCGTGGAAAATAGACTGATAAAAATCTAGACAGATTTTTAAGTGCACTACGCTTAAAATAATCTTTAAACGTTCATCTGACGACAGAAGCCAAACGACTCTATAAATTGTTTACGACGATGATCATCTTCATAAACATAACTTCCGTACGCGCGTTGGTTAATAAACTCCGCAAAAATGATAAAACTTATGATTTATAAAGGTACGAAGGTACACGTTTAGACGTCTTGTAAACATAGCATTCTCGGAAACTGTTTCTGACGCTTTGGATCCGACTTACTGTTTTATTGTAGCATAAGCGGATTTAAAGATGTTATCCGTAATAAAAATATTCATAGCTTATTTAATTTAATATGTGTATTTGAAGTCTCTTGTTGAATAACTAAATACTATTAAGGATCTGGTTTTAAATTTTTGTATATCGAATCGCTGTTATTTTAGTTCTTTTCATCAATATAGATATCTGCGTAATGAAGCTACTCTCACTGGACACTGGAGATAGTTCTTCCGTGTAATAATTTACAGGTATCTTATCAAACTGGTCATTAAACATATCTACTGAAAGTAGAAGATAAAGTCTACAATAGAATGCACAATAAATAGAGATCCGGACTAATTATAAAAAAGAACCCCCGAAAGAATATTCGATGAAGGTAGATAAACTAACACTGGATTATTATCGAAGATATGACTGACTTTGTGGAAGTAAGCGGAACATCTACTACATTAGGTAAAGTGAGAAACATAGAAATAAGCCCTTAAATAACTGTGTATCTAGGCAATACAAATTGTTAAACATCAATGACGTGCATAGGATATTTGGACAAGGTAGGCAGAATTCGCGTAATTAATTTGAATATTATATTATGAAATATTATATTGCTTTCATAGGAAAGATATATGGCGTGAATATAGAATAGATACGAATATAAATAGTTACTTTTTTGTTTAATTTTAAGCAATTTATTCTAGACTTATTTATCGTAAGGGCATGCGATGCTTTCATGCATCTATGGAATGAACGCTACTGTTAAACATTAGTATGTACTTAGTTCCTAGGCGCCAGAGTGCGACCGGATGTCCGCCCTAAGCCCGTTTTTTTTTTTCGAACTGGCGATACATTGGTGGCCGGATACCTTCACAACAAAACGGGGCAGGAGCCCTAACCATGTGTTAGGTAGTCTAAGTCGGCCGTCGCTAGAGCACACACGCGCTACAACATATTATAATATATTATATATGTACTTCTTTGACGTGAAACACATTCTCTTTAATTATCATCTTATATATAAAAATGAATCGCTAAATGTCTTGATAAGCGCGAAACTCGAGAACGGCTGAACCGATTTGGCTGATTTCTTTTTTGTTGTGTTTGTTGAAGTCTGGGGATGGTTATTACGGAGAGAAAAATTAAAATAATTGTCTGGAAAAGTCTATAAACAACACTTTTCTATATTCTCATACAAAAAATTCGTAATAATATTTAAAAGTCAATTTAAACTTTAACACCATACCATAAAGTTTAATTGTTAGTGGACGGGTTCCGGGAAGGCAAAACAATTGAGTGACGTATAAATATTAATGTCAATATTTGTCAATTTTTATACATATAGCATTACTCAAAAAGAAATAATTACAAAAAACCTTAAAAATATTTAATGACCTAATGTAATTGTTGACTTATCAACTTACTTATTTGTTTTTTTTATCTTACTTGCTGACCCGATGTCCCGAATAGCAGAATAAGTATAAAAAAATAAAGAATCTACTGTTAGGCGGTGCGACGTTCGCCGGGTCAGCTAGTTTATTATAAATATTAATGACAACAATGGGAAAATGACGGCCTGATAGAGGAGTTTGTAGCCACCCTACTTACGATGCTGGGATCCTGGGTTCGAGTCCCGGTAGTGGTAAACTTTTCTGTGATGAGCAGATGAGTTTGTCACGAGTTATGGTTGTTTATATTTATATAAGTATGTATATATTTGTCTAGTACCTATAGTACAAGCGCAAGCTTAATTTGAGACTACGTCAATCTGTGTAATTGTTAGTATACAGGCTGATTTTATAGACCTCGTCTATAATATACAGGATATTATTTTAATGATTTATTTTTGCCGGCCAGTCCCATATCTATATTTTATTTGGTTAAATATTTCCTCAGACTCTGTGTCAACAAAGTGATACCATTAATAAATTTTTATTTTAAATATGTTCTTTGTCACATTTATTCAATTATACCTTCCACTTACTTTGAAAATTCCAACCACTTTAATAATATCTATTAGAAATCATGTTTTTCATAAGAACTAATACCATGGTAGGCTGCTTGTTAATATATTATGTACAAATAGGGTAAGTGGCACGTCCGCTCTAAGTAGACATCCGTAGGTAAGCATTGACATCCCGTCCTTTGTTTATAATACTGATTAGAAGTCAATATTTTGCTAAAAATTAACTCTGTGCCAGCTGTTACCACAACTTTATGTATAAACGAAAATATTTTCTTTCGAAACTGTATGTTTTACGCCTACGATACACCGTTGCGGATAGAATAAGAATGTAGTTTGGTGGTACGTCTGCTTTAATTAATTAGTTAAATAGCCGTTTGTAAAAATAGTCGACACAGTTACACAATCGATTCTTATCTTAAATATCGGCAGAACTATTATTTTAGTGTAAACGAAATTTAGTAATGGCTTTTAGGTAACAAAAGGTTTTATTTCCATGAAAAGAAAGTAATTAACTATGATCTAGTTTCATGAAAATAATAATTCTCTTGTTGAACATTATTCTTTTGGTTACATTATACATAACCGAGCATTGTCTTAACTTTCTAAGTATTAGCGTCCCAAATACCCAGGTCACAAGCAAACTGTCATGTCATTACAATAGTCAATACAAATCTCTTTTCCAGATCATATCACATTGTTATCCACAGCTAAATGTTGTATGATTTACTCGATGCATTATTTAGTATTGTTTTTCAATTTAGTTTTACACTTTGACAACAAAAATGATGAAATCATAAACTACACATATAGTTACACAAATTATATGTATTCATAAAAGTTTTAAATAACATACGAAAAGGAATTCATATATCACTCATCACTTCACACACTTCACACTCATCACTTTTCTGAGGTTCAGATTAAGATTTACATACATAGTACATCAAGTTTGTTGGTATGTATGGTACAAAGTCTACGCACTATTTTTTAATTAATAATAAATTATTTTATTCTCCTAGTATAATAATAATATCATTAAGTATAATAATACTAAAGTACATAAAAAGAATATGTTTCATACTATTATCTGTCCCCGAAACGATACATTATAATTAAACAAAAACTCGAGATAGTAAAACAGCAGTTTTGGGGTCGCTTATCTCAGATATGTTAGGTCAGTGTTATATCTTGGAATTACGGTCAGTTTTATTCATACTCACAGTTGAAAATTAAATCTAATTAGTCGTAATTATTGTAGAGTACCAACAGAAATTGCGACCTGTACATTTGCGGCGCGAACTGATAAAATGTTATGATACATATTTGTATCATGCATATTTTTAATATATTTAAATGAACACTAGGTATTTTTAATAGATAAGCTCTTAATATTTAATTCAGTGGGGATAAGTCCTGAAATATATAATAATATTGCATTTAGGCTGATGAAGGTCCCATTTTCGCCATGTTTATATGTTTTGTATTTTCTTTTGTTTCTGTGTGTTGCTGCATTTCAATTTCTGGTTTTTTGTTGGTCTGTGGCGAAATAAATACATTTTCATTTTCACTAATAGAACGTTTTAACTAAATGATGCTTTAAGGATGTTTAACTGCCGTATTCATAATATGTGAGGTATTTTCAAACGTACCACACTAGAAATTGCAATATACTGACTGATAATATCTGTTTTCGTCTGAATTGCTAATAGTACCTACATGGTGATTTTGTACCTTAGAATTAATATTAATTTCGAAAACAGTCATACTCGTATCAATTTGTACGTTATTACAATAATTTTGTGTTAGATGTGTATTACTATATTAAAAATCTTACCTTTTATGAAAAATAAAGATTTTGGTTTCAAACAATTTTATTTCAAATATACCATCTTCACTCTAAAATAGTTTCGTAGATCCTTTTTACCGTATAAGTAAGCTGTTTACGTAAGTTGTTTTAATATTACATAAAATATAAGTTATCAGTTACAAATGTAGTGATACGTTAAACTCAAATTGCACTAGCAGACAGATCCGGGAGCTTTGTGCAACAAACCACTTTGGTGTATGATAACACATTTGTGAAGTGATAACGCTCTGACGTGTAGTATTAGTTGCTAAGTACTGTTTTAGATTTCTGTAAGTGATACGCCATAGTCATCCTTACTATTCCAGCCAGTTACCGATCAATTATTATTCACACTGTTAACATAAAATATCGGAAAAATATGTCTAAATGTGCATTAAATTAGTACAGAGAGCCAATAGACAATGCAAAATGTATTCTATGGACGTAACGTGTTGACGTTTCAAAAGGTTTTGTCAATTCCATACTTAGTCTAATTTCACTTAGCGTTATTGTTTATCGAATGTTACTTTGACTAGACCCTCAGAAGCGAAAACATATTTATTCTAGCATTTAGAGATCGTTTATTTTAGAATAAATTATTTTTAAAATTGACGGAATATTTAATTAGTTCTAACATTAATTCTTTGAAGTTAATTTTTACAAAAAGAAAAAAATTATTAATCAACATTAAAGTATGATTTATTTGATTTGAAACAAATTCTAAGATTGCTTTTACATTAAGAAAAAACAACGTAAAAATAATAATGAATTGAATGATTATTACAAATCGTGTGAATATAGAAAATTCAATTAATATAAAAACAACATATTACATTGTACATATTATGGAGAAATGATCTTAAATTAAAAGTCTGACAAATATTTTGTACGTAGTAGTGATGTGAGCCCAGTAGTTAAATATTAACGATTGGCCGCGAGCCGCGCTCGAACCCAAAAATAAAAATCTAACACAAGCCATTATTTCTCTGTATAGCGTACCAACACCAACTTACAAGTCACGAAGACAAACATTGTGATTGGATGTGGCATTTAAATGCAAGTGCATAGTCACGCCTGGGACCCAGTGCTTACTAATACTGTTGAATATATATTGTTTCCGATAAATGTTTTTAAATTAATTTAAAATGAAACTCCATCAATTTAAAACGAAAGCCAAAAACATTTCTGTGTTTACAGACACCGATTTCGTTTACTGTAAATATATTATGCTTATAGCATTTTATTAGGTACTCGATGTATCAGGAATCTATTTTCGCGTGTCAGTTTCGGCTGCGCGCAAGTTCATGGAAACCAGACGAGGAAATGTTTTATCGAACTGGGAAAATTAGGCCAATGTGTCAGGCTTCTGTTTTTATCGTTATATTACGGCTGCCACTATAAGAACCATAATGTTTAGGATATGCGATATGTCGTTGTTGCGAGCTAGTATATATTTTGAGCTAAACATTGAGGTCAGTTTTGGACGAAGTCCCAGCAGATTTAGAGTTGAACTCGTTTGCGATTCGGATACAATCACGTTCGACCTAAATGTAATGTAACATAGTTGCGCACATCAGAACACTTATGGTGTAGCTTTATAGCAAAACTGCACAAGGTGTTTTTAGAATTTAAGTTAAATTATAATATTAGGCTATCAGACCACTCCGAAAAATGTCATCAAAATGATAATTAGTCCAGTGGAATAGGCCATTCTGGTATCATAATAATGCATAGAAATTAAAACACTATAAAAATATGAATGATAAAATATACAATATTAATAAAAATCGTAATGCTAGCCTTCTTTGTCTATACAACCACTGCAGCAAACTAAAAAGTCACAAAATTTTCTCTTAGGTCACTAAGATTCTAATGGTTTAATATAGTCATAGAGACTAGAGATGGGCAAAATGTAATCTGATTAATGATTAACGATTACAAAATGTAGCCGAAATTTTAATTTTGTTGTTCTATAGTCATGATTGTATCCCTTTAAAACATTAATGTTAATAAAAGTGTATGCAATTGAGAATTCCGTAGTGTCTAAAACATAGATGAGTAAAATGCAGTTATAATAATGATGAAAGACGCAAAATGTAATCGTAATCGTTTTTTCATTAATCTGATTACATTTTGCCCATCTATGATAGAGACCAGAGTGTGGCCAGATTGTAGACCTGAATTTTTTTAAACTAATAACGAAATAATGCTTTATTACTATTCAAAATAACATATATTTATTTTATATTACGCGTACATATAGTAACGTCATTTATCTGTGAACAACGTAAACTATCGAATACAATTATTATCTAAAGCTGTAAAATATAATAATTACAGATAAATGTCCGACTGTGACAGACGTCATAATTGCATAACGCTTTCCGCAGACATATACAATCGAACTCTTTTACACTTAACAAAATACATATTTTGCAGGGAATATAAGCATAATTAAACCATAGTTTAACCACGCGTATCCCTGTCAAACTTTATTAACTGACAATATAAAGTTAAATGTTTTGTTTTTGAAACAATTAACAAAGCGATCAAACTATCTGTCGAGTGCTTAAAATACGAGTATGCGCACTCACTATAAATTAAGGCCAAGAATTATTTCAAGTTTTTAATTATTAAAGTAAAAACTTATTTTCATTGTATATTTTTAACTCTTTTTAAATTACAAATGAATTATTGAGCAATGATACCGTAGTGAAGGACTGAAAACAAGTATTAAAACAATTTTACTGTAGCTGCCTTCTCTGTTTCATATAGTTATCAGCTTTTTATATTTTCTGTTATTCAATACATAACAGTATATCTATAATTTACTTGTTGAACATATTATAGCACGATTTACGCATTTTTATTTTTTTTTACTCGGTCATGAAATAGTGACTACAAAGTACTTGATGGTAAGTACAGTGTAGTCCAAAAGGAAAGCGACTATCAAAGGATGAAAATCCATTGATAGTCTAGATCGTCATGTCGGCCCACATATATCACGACTGAAGGTCTGTAGGTATATGAGCTACTGGATATACACAAGCTGATCCCGAAACGCGACAAGCCGAAACTGGTCACTATGACAGGCTTTACATCCATGTACTGTGGTCGCGACCCAGACGGGCACCGACACCCTACCACCTCGCTGCAGCTCGTTTAGCACCACCCAGGAGTCACGTGTAGGAAAACTAGGGCATATAGGGTCTAGCACCTAGACACCTCTCGGTTTGTCTGATAATACAGGATTTCGTTACATATAAAATGAAATGTTTAATTAGGTCTGCATCTATTTTTAACGTTATCATGTCGCTGAGTGTGAAGTAGTTAACTCTTTCGTTACCGCAGTCCATTTCGCCGATGTGGTGCTGCTGTGAACCGGGCAGCACGCCGCGAAGTGTGCACATTGCATGATGGCAAATTGATACAAGTGAAACCAAAATAATTTATATACGAAAATAATAATTACTTTTAAATTTTATTTATTTCGTTGATATACTTGTACGTAGTCCCTTCTAATAGGACCTCGCAATTGTTTCGTCAGGTGGCATTCCGAATTATATTTTCTACGTCCTATGTGACGTGGATATAATCCTCTTTACTTGCAAAATGAATTATGTGATCCCAAAGAATCTCAGGTAGGTTTAGAAAAATTTTATAGAGAGTTATATAGTTTTTGTTTTCAAAATCATCCTGTTCTACGGGAAGGATGTTGACCGAGAACTATATTAGGAACTTATTTGGAACGATGTTCAAGCTCTTACAAAATCTAGTCATTTTGTTAAACCAATATTATTTTGTCTTTTAGCTAGATTTTTGTTTTGAATTTTTTTTTTGTGAAATCTTTGCTGGCTTGTGTATCATTTTTTATATATTTTTTTCGTTTATATATTACTGTATGTTTACCTTTAAAAATAAAGAAAATAAATAAAAATAATATTGACATAGTATATAATACACGTAAAACGCTTAAATTACATATTACTGTATACATTTTATCACTTTCAAAAATGTAAATCATGTCCGATCGTATTTCTTGACATATTTAAAAGTAGTTAATAAATAAAATTGAAAATGAATTGTAGAGTTACTATTTATACCATCTATAGTATATATATATATATCCATAAGTAAGCATATCTCTTAAAAATAGTAAATTCTTCAAGTGATGTTGCAACTGTAAGTACCAATAAGACTACGTAAGGCACGAAGGCTATAAAGCCAAGTTCACGAGTGTTCAATGACCGCTGTTATCATTACCATTCAATACGATACGCTGAATTACAATGGCGGCCTCCTAAATGCCTCTATACACGTTGATCGAATGAAGGCAAATACTAACGTGTAAACTGCTTACTCGTCTTGCTTTGATGTGGCGGGGCATCGTCTAGCTCTCTGAGTGAAGATAGTCGAAGCCAATTTGGCCACACATGTAAACGATATCATACTCCTAATTATATTAATTGATCTACATTTGCCAGCCTGATATCCAGTCTGTAATGACCCCACATTCAACGATAAAGTTTTTTGGTTCGAATACCGGTTCGACATAATTTCTTGTAATAAACACTTTATTTATATCATTTATTTTCACTACAATAATTTCACTATTAAAAAACAAAAAATAATTTTATAAACTTATAACCTAGTACATCATATACATATATAGCAAACACCGCACGCAAAAAAATAAAGTAATTTAAAAAATACAAATAATGAGAAAAGAAAAAAAAAACGAACAAAAAAAAAGGAAAATTGAAAAGTTATGGATAGAAACTTAAAACACATGATTTATATTTATTTAGACTATTATTGAATAGATCTAGTGCCTAGTACTTATTACATAATTTTTTTTATTCTTGCTATGCGAGAATTAGTACCTAAAACAGTATTTCTGAAGGATTGCCTGAAAAAATGTATGGTCTTACGGGGATATCGAAAGGGAATTTTAAATTATAGTTTATGCGTTAGTTCTGGGCAATCTATGTACAACAATGCAATGTATGTATCTATTTACAATTTTAAACAAGAAATCTAAATCGGAAATGTCTCGACGTGTTTCTATAGATTTTATATGGAATTTGTTCAAAAGTTTAATATAGCTTGAGTTTTTATTTATATGTAAATAATAAACTAAGTGTTTTATACAACGGTACTGTCGTTCTTGAACTCCACCGTACTTACAATCAATTGTGATGCAAGAAGTTTGCCACGTCAATTTATAAGTTCAGTCTCGACCAACGGGTATAGGTTGCCTAAGACAAAATTATAAACTTTTATCATTGTTTAAAGACAAGCCGGCGGACTCGCACGCGAAACGTGGGCTCATAGTACGAATCCAAATATAACGTAGATAAATTGGGCTACGCTGTTACTTCGAGTGCTTACAACTCATGGCTCGGTTTTCAACGATAATCTGATATTTTATTTAAGCAATTCGTGAAATGGTAGTTTGTGAAAGATCCTTTATTAAAACAAACGAATGAACAAACTAAAAATTAATATAATTATAATAATTAGTATAATCAGT
Source organism: Automeris io (assembly GCA_036320925.1). Taxonomy (NCBI): domain Eukaryota; kingdom Metazoa; phylum Arthropoda; class Insecta; order Lepidoptera; family Saturniidae; genus Automeris; species Automeris io. Next base: position 4,191,672 of record JAUDJH010000021.1, on the reverse strand, counting down.
GCTAAAACAAAACAATACTCTCGTTTTTCAAAATTTCGCGGTGTCCTAAGGCTCCGTGTACATGCGTGGTGCGGCGCTATAACGTTATTACGCTGCAGCGGCGCCGCTCAGTATAGTCTGTTATTAAAAATATAGGAAACGATTATTATACAATATCGCTACTGTATCACAACACGCGCACCCCTCTTCACCTCGTCTCGCGAAGGGCAAGTCCGGTGGACGTGCGGCGCGGTGCCGGAACGCACCTTATACCATAATATGAATGTATGTATGTATTATAAAAGCCGGAGCGATATCATTCCGGAGCCGCGTCGCAGTCGCAACTCATCTTGTGTACTGGCACATAAATTATACAAATGTTATTGTGGCACAAAAATATTTTACTCTTAAAATAATCTTAATTTGATATGTAATTGTAATTTATTACATTTATATAACTACATATTATGAGGTGAAATAGATCGCAATCACAGTATATGATTGTTATCTCCATCATAGTGACTCGCTTCACCTTTGTATCGGTTCAACATCGCGTGATATATAAAGTCAACACAATTAATTTTTCCGTTACAAATATTCATAGTCGACAATAACCACTTACTTTCAAGGGAGATATCTGCATGTTGACTCTCATTAATCATAAGAAATGTGCAGTTGCCTCCGGTAAAATAACTGATAGTGAAGCATCACACGTAGTAATTAATATTAACAGATAGCATAGCGAGTTATCTTGGCCTTCAGGGAGGCCGCGCTTCTGCGCTCGCACCAAGTTCATGGCGAGGGCTACATTTATTGCTACAGTCCATTTAACCCATTTCATTGACGTAATACCAGCGCCGGTTATATCACTAGTTACTGTTGCCGTGCCAGGGTGAATTTTCAAGCAAGTATATGCAGAATTGTTTATTAGAAATTATACGAAAGGACAATGTGAGATGGTAGGAACTTTTATGTCCAACTGGATTACGACTATAATCGGTGTAACGAACGTTATAGTGACTAGCCTCGGCCTGTCGTATTTCGGACTCAGCTCATGTATAGTTAGTTTGTTTTGTACTTCTTTATCACGGTTGATAACACGATGACAATACTTATGTGTTGTAATCGTTTATAGGTATCAGTAGCCATTTTCAGTCAAGTGGACTGTATGACTATTTGCCACCTTTTAATACTAAATAAATGTCGAAAATGGCCCCTGGACTTTTGAACAAATATTATAATACAATAATTAAAAGACTGTAACAGCATTCTACGGTCAACAATCAATATGTTTTACTGTGGTATAAGTATTGGTTTAAATAAAATATTTATTATCATCTATTAATAAAATCGCAAGCACGTCTATTCGTGCATTATTTATATATCACAGTCAACGTCCATCATCTGGAGCTTGATGCATTGGAATAAAAAAAACACGAGATTTGTGTTCAATTTACAATATTTACGATGTTATTCTAATGCAAATATGCTTTTACTTTTAAGAGTATTAGAATGTATTGGCAGACGTAAAGAATCCCACGTTCAATTGCTTAAAAATTTCCAAGCATTACATGATTTTTAAAAAGAAAAGACTGGAAAATGGCATGTTTCTGGAAAATGGCATGTTTCTGGAAAAAGGTGTGAAATGAAATATAACAATTAATAAATTTAGCCGTATGTTTAGTCATAGCAGAGACGAATGTTGCTTGTCAGTTCTCACGGAACTATGGCAGAAATTTAACAACGGCTGTTTAATTGATATATACTGCCGTCCGAGGTGATTTTAGGCCAACGATGCGACACCATTTGAAAACACCATGAGTAAGACGCCAATCGAGCTATCACTATAACAATAGGAGGCATAATTCATAGAATTGGGTTAATAGGCAGATTCATGATACAAACGATATATCTTATATGTGTAATATGACTGCGTAAAGCCTTGAGCGACGGTTGACTATACTTTCTTCCCTTTGAGAACGACACATAAACGTATTGTATAGGCAATTAATATCTAATACTAATCTCTAAATAAAATTGCATAAAATTTCAATATTACTATAATTCCTCTTCAACAACAGATTTCATATATTTTAATCTAAATTAAAAAACAAAAGATAAATATTAATTACAACTTCGATCATTCTTAACAATGACTTCTTAATAACAACTAATAAAATCCCTAACGGACCTCAGGGGCGATGAGTGTTGCCCCCCGGTGTGTCGGACTTGCATCGACTAAAACCCCCGGGGTGTATCTTCTCCCGCCTGGCGAGTGCCAAGGGCAAGGCCGGGCCATCTTCCTTGGCACCCGGCGACGTCAGGCCTTGTTCAAGCCCCGCCTACTTAGCAACAACTAAAACCTTACGTTAATTTTGAATTATATGTTATTTTAAATAATGGAAATTTATATTTCCATTTTAGAATCTTTTGGTCTTTTAGGAAATTATAGTTTCCAATATAAAGACTTATTCCAAAATTGAGATGAAGCTTACGATTGTATAGATTTGTCTAGATATCTACAACAAAACCAAATCTTTCCAGCACATAAACTTGATAAATATATTTAATTTAATCAAATAAACCAACCAAAAATAGTTTCATATACAATAGTGAATAAAAGACTATAAAATGCATTGAGTTCAGGAGGCTAATACTGAAAATTATTTCTGCTAACTAGTGACAAGGAGTAAAATTAGCACATTTGATAGAGCAGTTCGTTGAACCTCTAGACCGTGGAAAAATGGATGTCTACTATGACTATACATGTATACGTATCTACGAAAGATAACCAATTGCCGTCATTATGACTTACTTTTTTATTAATTCAGTGATAAGTATCAGTGAAGATATTAGATTTATTTGTATTATGTAATCGCTAAGGCAAGCCAAGGTCATTAATAAATTGTTGCGAAATACACATGCGCAACACATACTTTACGTACTATTTCATTTGATTTTAATTTTTAAATAATTAATTTTAAAATTATAGGAAATATTACAATATTTGTATATACTGAATTATTTTTATAGTGACTTATTACAATTACATTTTTTTATTGCATTGATATGAAATTGGCACATTAAATCCCATTATGAGGACTATTACTATGTTAAAATTGCCACAAAATTCATATTGTATTTATTATATCTTTTTCGTTTTCTCATAAATACATATAATAAAACTTAAGAACAATGATTTCGCTTTATAAAATTATCGATTCAAGGTTATTTTTGCTAATATACATATGTATATATACGAATATACCTTTATTAAATATGAAAAAATGGTTCGGCTTCTCATAACAAACCGGTAAAAATCGATCAATTTTTGTTAATTCTAGTTGAGCTTAAATAAGAGAATTTATTACAAAGCAAATAATTTTTTTGTAACCCAGGGGACTCCCATTATGGGCCGTCAGGGGAGTGGTGAGGGCCTCTCCCACGGTGTGTCGGACTTCCACCGACTAAAAGCCCCGGGGTGCTTCCTGCGCTCGCATCTTGTGCCTAGCTAGGGTAATGCTGTGCCGCACTCCCCGGCTAGGCACACGTTTCGCCTTGAGGGTGCATTCTAAAATATAGGAGTGGTGGGGAGAGTAACCCCACGACTCTTCTGTCTAGTGGTGTACGAAAGCACACACACATCACTGGAGCATTAAGTATGCTCCGCAGCCGCCTCCTCAGGCTGACTGTCCACTGCTCCTTGAGAGAAGCCTCCCAGTAGCGTAGGGGGAGTTGTCGCTGTGGCCTCCTCTCTTTTCACTACGTAAATTATTCACATCCAACCATTTGCACTAATAATGTGTAGGAGGAATATTAATCACAAAAATCATCTAAATTAATCTATTTTTTATATTAGTAACGCGTAGTAAGGAGATTTGTACATCGACATTCGGTTTGACTGATGAACAATCAAAAGCGAATTTGTGCTATATAAATTGCTTTCGGAGAAGTCTAAGAATATAAAGAAAAATCGGAAAATAAATACAAGTGGGACATTAATTTGCTAGACGGAATTAATTTAAATGTTATTGACCTACGCGTAACAGTGACCATCGTTGTCAGACATTATCACCGCTTGATTATTGCTTTGATTGATTGGCAATTTTGAGCGTATTAATTCGCAGGAAAATTCGTCATATTAATTAATTTCTACACTGACTGCGAGAGTCTTCAAGCGACCTAGTATGATTAACACGTGTAGATTTTTTAAATAATCATATATAGCTATCCATCTAATTAAAAAAAAACATTTAGAGAAACTTGTTGCCGTAAATTATAGAAAAAGTGTGGCCATAGATTAGTATGTAATTATTCCTTAACCATTTGATGTTTGCTGAGTTGTCATTAAAATAATTTACGTTCCATCTAGTATTTATGTATATATAATATGTTGGATTAAGTATAATGATGTTATATTATGCATGCTGAATGTATATCGATCAGGATTTATTGTAAAAATTATTTATCACGTCAGTAACAAGTCAGGCAATGTGGGTTTAACTTAAGAAGAATTCGTTTCTTTTTACTTTTGTTTTACTACAGTGATTAAAAATTTTACAAATATATTCCTTTTATTACCTTATAAACGCTATGATGGTATGTTTTATTGTTATTTTTGTCGGCATTTGTAGGAAATCTTTATTTTTTTGTTTAATTGAACAATGGCACTGAATACGGAGAATACATATAAGAGTATAAGTGACTACAATATTACCATGTGTTATGTATTGTGATATTGATGGGCCATACACAGGAAGTGAAAGATTTGTGCTAGAATTGAAAGCTATGACATACACATTTTTCCCGCAATATTTGTTATTTATACATCATAGACTAACAGACAAAATATATCGCCCAGGTTTCGTGTTAAAATAATGCCAAAAGAAAATGTATATTGAGCGAGATATTTTTCCAATTAAAGTATATTTAAGAATATCATAGAAAATATTAATATTTTCAGAAATGAATACATGTTAATAATTTTATAAGTAACTTGCATATTATTAATCTGAAATGTAAATTAATAGCAACAGAAATATACTTATAGCGAATGAATGACCTAAATTTGAAAAGCAAAAAATCGCACCCATTTGCGAATAACTATTTTCTAAACCTTGTTATATTTAGAAATATAAACGCAACAAGAACATAAGTATAATAAATATTATAATAAATAATATATCGTCATGCTATATTATTATACATTACGAGAATATTTTAATAAATATTATTTATTAAATATTCTATGCACTAATAACTAGTAAAGGTTTTCTATGATAAATTAAATACATTTATAATTAAAAAATATGGCATTGAGCATAATAATTATTTAGCCTCAATTACTTTAAAACCTGGCTACAAACGAATTTCTCAAATAACATTTAGTATACACGTGAAATGCTTCAAAATGAGTCTGAATAAATTTATCATTTTTAGAAATCTAAAAAAGTCAAGTGTTATCATTTTATACTCCAAATTAATTTAGTTTGTTTTTATCGTGTAAAGCATATCTATAATCATAATTGTGGCTATTAATTTATAGCACATGATAGCAGATACAACTTACATCGTAGAGATAATTTCTTTTACCAAGTAATGATTTGTACTTGTGAAGATTACATGTACTCGTATTTAATTAATCATACCATAGAAAAATGCAACAATAAGACAAAGTAAAAAGTATACATTAAATTTTTTTTTTAATTATTTTAATAAACCCCACAGTACCGTACAGCAGGACAGATTATGTATATTGTCATTAAATATTTGGATTAGTTATTTTTATTCTGTTGCTAATCGTAATAACTTTGATAATTGTTTAGCAACATTATCTTATTAAATAATACATTTTAGAGATATGAATGTAGAATGAGAAATGTATGTAAAAGGATAAATTAAATGTCAAGTTTAAGGTCAAAAATTCTTACAATGAAAAATGATAATACTTAAAAGAGATCAGAAATACTTACTCGAGTTAAGTTACATTTCCTTATGTCGTGTGTAGACGCTCCGTAGACGGGATTAGTTCGTCGATCCTCGACAGTAAAAAGTGAAATTTCTCGCGCTAAGCGTCGTCTCGCTCGCTAATTATTTATTCACTCGCTGTGAAAAACGTGTACCGGCGACACAGTGTTCAGTTCGCGCCAACTATGTATAAAACACGTGTTTTTGAATTAGGATTCCCGGTGTTAATATATTTTTATATTAATAAAATTTCCTATTTATTTTTTACGAATAAATCGGTATTTTAAATGTTCGTATTTTTAGTGGATATGGTTGAATGTATTGCGTGCGTTCGGAAAGCGGTTCGGACGTAGCGACGTGGTTCAGAGCGGTTTGTGGAACGAAGTGCGCGACGCGACGACTTGCGAGCCACTGACAGCGCGCGCGCACCGTTTGCCGCCGATCTTCGACTCTTCCAATTTTAAATATTGAACGGCGCCTGCATACACTTTTCCCACATAAGCGATATAGTACAGAACGACGGCGCCCGGAATAAGTTTACAATTTTCCCAACGTGGGATGTTTTTATTAATTAGACACGTTGTGTTTTATATGCATACTTTAAGAAATGTTTAAGACGCATGTAGGTGGGACAACGACTTCCGAAAGGTTCAAAAATTAGAATGGGCTGAAAAGGAAAAAAAAAAGAACTGAATTGAAAGACAGTGTATAATAGTGCTTATAAGGCGACGTTTATTAGAACCAGCTATATCTAAAGTAGACTTATGACAATGATAATTGTTGAGGTTCATAGAAACCCAGGACGATACACTAATCTCTCAAATACAAGGTGTCTCAAAAGTAAGTTCACATTTGTTTATCTTATTACGCGAAAGCAACTATTCTGAGGGGCGCGGGGGGTATGTCAGTCGGTAGTCTGGCTCTTGGGAATTTAGTCGCTATGGAGCGTTTCTCTGGTGCGGACCGTGAGTTGTGCGTACGTGAGTTTTACAAAAACGGTAATTCGGCGACTGTAGCGCGTAGAAAATTCTGCAGTATTCGACATATTCGTCACTTAAATGATGCGCCTAGCACTCGATTCATTGCAAAATGGGTTGAGAAGTTTGAAGAGACTGGGTCAACTCTGGAGAAACCAAAATCTGGGCGGCCAAGAACATCAAGAACAGCCGAAAACGTGGACAGTGTTACTCAGTCTATTCGAGATGATCCAAACCTCTCGATTCGGAAGCGTCCTGTTGCTTTAAATGTGCACAGATCTTCATTATGCCGCATTTTACACAAAGATTTAAAGCTGCACCCGTACAAAATTCAGTTAGTGCAAGAACTGAAGCCTCAAGATGCTGGTCAGAGGCTTGCCTTTGTAAATCAGATGATTGAGCGCTTTCCAACGTTCACCAACATCTTGTTTTCCGATGAAGCCCATTTTCACCTGAATGGGCATGTAAACAAGCAAAATTGTCGTTACTGGAGTGCAACCAACCCAAAACAAAAACATCAGAAACCGCTACATTCACCCAAAGTCACCGTATGGGCAGCGATGTCGGCGCGAGGAATTATCGGCCCTTACTTTTTTGAAGATGGAAGGGGACGCACACTCACAGTGAATTCAGAGCGTTATGTGGAGATGTTAGACGAGTTTTTCGTACCCCAACTGCAAAACTTTCCTGGTTACAACCAAAGAACATGGTTCCAGCAGGATGGAGCAACTTCACAGACGTCCAACAGATCTCTGCCTCGAGTTCGAGAAATTTTTCCGAACAAATTAATCTCCAGGCGAGGTGACATAAATTGGCCTCCACGGAGTCCCGATTTAACGCCTATGGATTTTTTCCTGTGGGGTTATGTCAAATCAAAAGTTTACGCTAATAAACCGACTTCCCTGGCACAATAAAAAGAAAATATCCGTCATGAAATGGCAGCCATCACGGAGACTACCTGCCGAGCTGTCATAGGCAATTTTAGTGCCCGACTAAATGAATGCCGAGAGCGCAACGGTTTACATTTGGACGATGTTATTTTTAAAAAATAAATTCCCAAACAGTGTACTTCAATATAAAATAAACATTTTTTCAATAAAGCTAAGACTTTTCTTTTAAAAAAAGATTTAAATGTGAACTTTCTTTTGAGACACCTTGTATAATGACGAGCGCGCGCAATTTATTCAATTAATGAATGAAAGTGAACAGTTTGGTAGTGTCACTAGAGCAATTGCAGTTTAACTTTGATAATAAAGATAGCAAAATCCGTAATGTTACTTTAATTTAAATATAAATTCATAATTATAATAATTTATTACGATGTCATTTATTCGATTTCACTCTTAATTTCACGTACATTAAATAAATACATGTATATTTTTTCAGAAAAGTGTACTGGCTTTTTTGTCCCAATAATCAAATAAAAATACCTGTTGATTATATCGTATAAATATATCATAATTTAGAAAATCATGGTACATATAAATCTAGAAGAAAATTATTAAAATGAATATCAGTCTAATTTACTTTTCAAATTGTGTCATAATATGTTGTTGAAGAAGCCGAGCTGTCGCTGGGATTTTATGGAAATATTGAAACTATTTTATACAGAAAACATACAATAATTAAAAATACATTATAAACATATATATAACACATCGCATTAGATGTTTAAAATCGATAAATTTATTGTTGAATTTTCTAAAAATTAAATGCATTTTTCTCTTTTTTAAAATAGCACGTAGACATTACGTACGATTAGAAACAGCTCTTGTTTATTAATCTGCGATAAAAATGTTTAAACTTAAACCTATATAAAGTGCATGTTATACCTAAACTATAATTTATTTATGACAGAACAGAACCGAAGGTACATCGTACACCAATGCGTACCAGATATCTGAATATTTTAACTGTTTGAGTGCAGACCAAATTTTGTAAGCATATGCCAAAATTGCGGATGATTTTGGAATATGAAATATGTGTATTCAAAACCATTCTTCCTATGATACTAAATGACACCTTTTTCTAATATTTCAATGTTCTCCGTTCGTCCAGGTACATACCTGGACCTGATAGATATCAGGTATGGTCATTTTATCAGACTCATCTACTACACCCATGAACCTATTATAATTATGAATTACATAAGACAAGAGGAGCGATATTTCACTCCTCCGTACACAAACGGTTAAATTTATACAATTTCTTTTGTAATATTATAGATTGAAAACGAAGATACAGTTTGAATCCTAGTTCTAGTTCTATTCAATAGGTACGTCTAATAAATTTGTTCTTTCTAGTAATATTAAGATAGATTTGCTGGTTTAATTTAATATGTATATACTATGCTTTAAGTTGATTTTACGTAAGCGAGATTTTTTTGTAACCAAGGGTAATATCCTGCATAATATTGATCATCAGGGCCACTGTAAGGGCAGCGATCCTGGTGTGTCAGGCTTCTACTGATTAAAAACTCACCGACAACAACCGACACAAACACCGGGGTATCCTTCAAATCGCTCCACTCGGGCCTGGGAATCCAAATTCATCCAGAAGCTCGGAGAGCGAACATCCTTGTTAAGGATACCTCGCTGGGAAGGGATTTGTGTAAAGGACCTACTCCTTCGGACCTCTCTCATCCGGGCAACAGACTTCTTCAAGACTGCTCCGACGAAGGCGAGTGTATCAGCTCCTCCGTAAACTTAAGGTGTGACATTGCTACTAACATAATAAATCTAAATCACCGGCAATGTTGTAGAATTTATTCTTTTTTATTGTTCCTCATCAAGACACACACAAAAACCAAAGACCATCGATTAATTAGTTTGTTATAGAACCTACAGGTCATGTATGAAAATTTTAAATACATTACGAAACTCCTTAAAATATGGTCTCATAAAAATCACAATGAGTGAAGACGTCCCGACCTACATACCGCTCCGTGCGCCTACTTACCATGAAAATGAATACAGCCATTAACTGGAAGGTCGTCTCATAGACGATGATGTCACCGATTACCATCGAGAATGATTTATAAGCACCATTTGCCAGGATTAGGGCACTACGCATCAGATCAGCAATGGCCCTTACCATGAGTTTATTTTCTTATAATTTTGCACAAATAACTTCCCATTATATACATAAATATAATTATATACAAGAGTATAATGTTAATATTAACAAATATAGGGAACAAAAATCATCTAATTACGAATAATCGCGTTTCATAATTGTTTAAAGGACTTAGTTACGTTATTATATTCATTTTCATTAATGAAATTAAATTAAATTAAATTAAATGTATTTATTTCACCACAAGCTAAAATTTAAAATACAGAAACACAAACAACATACATAAAATTAGAAAATACAAAAACATAAACATGGCGAAATGGGTTCTCCGTCAGCTTAATGCCACAGAGAAAGTTTGAAGGGCTGGTTATAGTGAAAGCCCAAAAAAAAAATTTAAATTACTATCAATGGTAGTTCCAATCTTATACTAATATTTGTTAACAGTTTCATACAACAAAAATACAAAATAATGATCTCAAATAAAATATTCTTAATTAATACTGCCAGGTACTAAAAATTACGAAAAAACATTCATTAATTGTATTAAAACATTTAATCAACGCAATTTATTATAATCAATTCTAAATAATCAAGATTAAACAGTAACGTACGCAATTACATTTAATGAAGTTGAAATTCAGTTGATAAAATATTCAATAATGAAAAATATTGTAAATATAAACTGTAGGTCGTTTCTATGAATTTATAAACCCTTGTGCGTGTGGTCCAATACAACCTTCAACCAATTGTCACTTAATATCAATTGTCTATCCAAAGCAGTGATTACGTTCACATCTTGACAAATCTCGAATCAAAATAATACTAACCAGCACGAGTTACCACTCAACCTGATCTAATTCCGTAGTAATTAAAACTACTCCATGTATACAATACTAACTACCGTTGCGTGATAAGCTCCCGCTCAAAACATTTTTAAAATCAGCCCTCCGTATAAATTTCTAGTAGGTACATTTACGGCTTAAATAGTACACGTTTGGCATTAATCACAATTCATGAACATAATAACAGTTATTCCTGTGTCTTACGTTTTTACGTTTTTAGTAGTTACGTTTAGTGTAATGTTATATTTTTATCCCACGGAAACAGTACATTTTTTGGGATGAAAGTATTCTATGGCCTTTAACAACGTATGTGTAAAATTCATGATAAAGGCTTTGAAACGTAATAAAAATAATCAAATTCACATTTGTAATATATACTTTAATAATATTTGTTCAAAATTTTTATATTTTCTGGTTACAGACTTATATTTATATGTCTTCCAATCTTGCAGTCCAATTCGTGATCGCATTAGAAGGAAAGTGGAAAATAGAGTATATCTAGGCTGGATTAATTAATTTAAATAAGTAATTATTAATTTAATTCCTATTAACCGGAAATATCTTTATACATATAACTCTAAATACATTTATCTAAATACATCTACATTTTAGGGGGTCGAAGCTGCTAGCGTCCGTAGGCTTTACCCTAGTTTCCCTACGCGTGACTCCTTGGTAGTGCTAAACGAGCAGCAGCGAGGTGGTAGGGCGTCGGTGCCCGTCTGGATCGCGACCACAGTACATGGGTGTAAAGCCCGTCATAGTGACCAGTTTCGGCTTGTCGCTTTTCGGGATCAGCTTGTGTATATCCAGTAGCTCATATACCTAGAGACCTTCAGTCGTGGTATATGTGGGCCGACATGACGATGTAGACTATCAATGGATTTTCATCCTTTGATAGTCGCTTTCGTTTTTGGACTACACTGTACTTACCATCAGGCACTCTGTAGTCACTATGTCGAGCCAGTGTAAGAAAAAAATATTTTTTCCCCCCTAATTTTATCATAGAATATTTATTGTAATCATACTTATGCTTACGTTAATAACGTGTAACTTGAAGTGCTCCTCTATGATATATTTTATTGTCCTAATAATAGACAGGAAAATCTTAGATATTCGCAGAACTACATCTCATGCTCAGCTCAGTTGTAAATTCAAAATAAATCGTTCATCCAGTACACAATACACTGAATAAATCTCAAGTTATTAGCGAATGTTTCCAAAAATATAATTTCTATTTACAGCGTTCTGCAATTGTCTATAATATAAAAATGAATCGTTAAATGTGTATAAGCGCGAAACTCGAGAACGGCTGCACCGATTTGGCTGATTTCTTTTTTGTTGTGTTTGTTGAAGTCTGGGGAAGGTTATTATGTACGGAGAGAAAAATTAAAAAAAATGTCTGAAAAAGTCTAAAAACACCACTTTTCTATATTGTCATACAAAAAATTCGTAATAATATTTAAAAGTCAATTTGAACTTTAACACCATACCATAAAGTTTAAATGTTAGTGGACGGGTTCCGGGAAGGCAAAACAATTATTGAGTGACGTATAAATATTAATGTCAATATTTATCAATTTTTATACCTATAGCATTAAAGGCCAGGTTCCTTCAAACAATTTTCAAAAAACAGCCGACAGGCCAATAGGTTTTGGCAGAATAGAATCTGACGGGGAAGCTATTAACATTAAAAAAAACAATGTGACTTTGTTTTAGAGAAATAGGGCAGAACAAGGTCTGCCGGGACAGCTAGTTTTCTATAAAATCCAGTTAACCTATTAACGTTAACGAGTAATAGATTATTTTTCAATTAATTTTATTACCAAATATAATATTAAACATATAAATTATCGTAAACACTCCCACACGCAACCAGTTGTTGAATGTTACAAAATAAACTGCAATATTTTCTAGCGGCCCATCTTCATTAAAATTTACAAATTTAAAGTGTGTAATAGATTTTATAGTATAAGCTTTGAATCATCTCTACACACATATAGAAGCACTATTTCCGAGTCACAAGCCTGTTAAAACAATGAATAAGATATGCATTACTATTAAAAATGATACCTTCTCTTGGCGCGATATGCTTCTTGACACCGTAAGTTAGCTGAGATATGTTCGGTGGTTATTCCACTGCTAATTTTGTTGTAACGTTTCATTCTAGAATCTAAGACGTCTGGGAGATGACGCGATGCGTAATAAAAACAGATCGTTCACATACATTCTCTGAAATAGTAGATCTTAAGTTTATTTACGGTATTTTCATGCATCTGTTAGATGATCTATAGATATCTATGTATTGTTATTGACCTATCAGCATAATAGTAAAAACTTTGCAATTAATCGACCGAAAGATGGAATTTTACTAAAATTTATTAGTTTTTTTTGTTCTGAAATTATATGACAATTATCTTTTTTTGCATCAAACAACTGAATTATTTCATTATAAATTTTTATGGATACTTTATTAACATTGTATGATTAAAAAACTTAATTAATGGTGCTGATTTGAAACCTACATTTCACGTTTTAATTGCAGTACAATTTATTCGAAGTAATGAATAAAATTGTTGTAAGTCGCGTATATAAACAGGCAACGCATATAAAAAACACCAAACGACACGATGACCCCACATACAGAAAGTGTGCCTATATGTCTCGAGTTCCGGAAGTGGTCTTCCGGTGCTAAAGAATTTTATATTGAAGTTGGAACATTTGCATGATGTAACGGTGCCCTTAGATTACTTCTTAGACTGAGGTTTATAGACATTACTTTGACTTTTCTTAGATTTTACTTAAACATGAAAAATTAAATCATTTAATTAATATCAAATAATTTAATCAAATATGGTAAGTCACCAATTTCCTGATCTTGGACTCCTCTCTCGGAATGCTTCAGCTATACTTAAATTACTATTATACATTAAGCTTTACGTCATAGATAAACTTATTTTCTAAGCAAAGTCAATGTAGCGTATTTTAATGTCAGCCTTAAATCTATAAAAAATAGCTTTCATCAATATTTTCATGATACCCGTGAATTTAATATAGGCAGCAAGTTATTTCATAAATAAGAAATTATACTTATTGCTAGTACCATTCTACCATTTGGAACAAGTTGAGTGTAAACATTGCACTAAGGGTTGTTTTCCATTAAATTCTCTGCCCTATATTACTTTAAATTATTATAGCTCAGCAATTTAGGTGAGACAGTCACTTAATGGATCTTCGTCTTTCAAAATTCGTAGTAAATTTTGCGCCAAGTTTAGACTACATGGTATTATACTATTTATTTAGTATTAAATTTTTCGTAATTATTTAAATTTGTATGATCTTCATTCGATAAATTTGATTTAATTTTAAAGTTCGCATAAAATATGTGTTCGTATAACTTTCAAATGAAAGAGAGAAAAGAATAAAGGAGTCGCTTTTATTATTAAAATAAATTAACAGCTTTACAAATGGCAACTGTTCGTCTGAAATACAATACCTAGTCTATTTGCTTAGTGACTTATAATATCTTCCTAAGCACTGAATAAGTGTGTCATACTATTGTCGCTGTCTTCTATTTGTATATGCTTTGCCAGGCGCAATGCCAAATTATATGATTTACAGAGTCGTAGTGCGCCCCGCGATGATCGCGGGCGCCACTTTCATAAACTGAGAACGCCAACGTTTTACAAACTGTGTCATGTATTTTTATTACACATACGGTCCACTCATAATGAACAAAACTTCATGAATTCAATGATCTTTTTTTCACAGATTTTTTTACAAATATACTCTACTTACACACCAGACAGACTGTCCAGAAACATTTAAGAAATGTATTCATAATTTTTTTTTACGATGTTAATATCCCAAACAAAACTACTACAAGGTGTAATCAGTGTATGCAAGTTTAGTGTTTAATTTTTTGGCAGGTGAATGAACGTAAATGTAAATGTTTTGACGTCACATTTCCTACGTAGAACAAACGTTTTAAGTTTAGACTAATATTTTTTTGTATTCCGGGGGAAAATCTTGCATAGGACCATCAGCGCTGCTGTGAGGGCAGCGAGCCCGGTGTGTCAGACTCCTACTGACTAAAAATCCCTCGGTTTGTCCTTTTAATCGGTCCACCCGTGCCTGGGTAACTTAATTCGTCCAGAAGCCTGGGAGCAAACAACCTTGTTAAGGCTTTCTCGTAATGGGGTGGGTGTAAAAGACCCATCCCTCCTGAACCTCTCTCAGGCGGTGCGTCAAGCACTACGAGTGACCCTCCTCTCCTCTGGGTAGCAGACTCCCTCAAGTCTACTGCCCGGGCATTTAAAATTTAGAGTTTATTAACTAAAAATTATACATATTCTTTTTAGATCTACATGACTTTCTAAAGCTCGAAGATGCAACTATGCAATTCAAGATGGTACAATGCAAGGTTTATTAAAAGTTTTCCTTATCATTTTAAAAGCTGCAAGTTGAATGGTAAAATCACCTGCTGAATGAAGGATCCATTCTCTGGATTGCGCTGCATAAGCCAAAAATTCTCTCCGGCATTTCTATTATCCAAAACTGGTTCGATCAGCATTTGAGATTAAGAAACATTAAAATTTTAATTGGGATGATGCGCTTAAGTCTACGTGGGCGTCGAACCTAGTGATTAGAAAAGTAAGACCTCGTATTACGGCGTCTTGTAAAAATGTAAATACTGTGAGTGTTATGCCTCTTCGAATTATCAAGAACAAAAGAGAGTAGAGGAAGTAACGTCCCAACCCTAAAGAAAACTCTGCAAGGCTGTGTAGACTACACATCACCATGGCCTGTGGATCCAGGTCGAAATATCTAGCTATAATTAAGAGTAAGTGGATTGGTGCATAAGATCTGTTAAAGTATTCATAAAGGGTACAAAACGCGAAAATTGTAAAAGTATCATTAAAATATGTATAAAAGTACCCTGAAAAAAAAAAAGAGGTCATGTGTAATTCTCCATCAACTTAAATGTAAACCTGTCTTTATTTATTCTTCATATTAAATGCTTATTGCAACTAGCTCTTGCTCTAACTGTATCGCTAAAGAAAATCCGGAACACGCGAAATTTCATGCGTAGCGTTAGTCATCACTAGGTCAGTTCATAGGGACCGATTCACAGCAAACGTAATGTGGACTTACAAAAACCCTTATCTCTTGGTCTTAGTTAAACCTGTTGAATTAAATTGTACTCATCATCTGTGGCAATGTATTTTTTTATTGTATTGTCGGAGTTGATCATATTGTAAACTCTTTAGTAGAACCAAATTCGTTAGTACAAGTGCAGTAGTTCAAACTGCGAATAAATTCATAATGGGTCATTTGAGTCAGACAGTGTAGCTTAGTTAGAGAGCATCGAATTACGCGAGAGCTCAATGGCGCCTATCAATTTCACCAATCAACGAGATTGACGTCTCGCAATACATCACTGGCACTCGTGCCTGTCGACAAATCCTCAAATAGGGTATCATGCACTAACCAAAATAAAACCCAAGGCGAATCTTGCCGTGACAAATATATATGGATATATAATACTTTAAAATTCTGTAATCAACATGTTCATACCGGATCTCAATATATATTATGTTGCAAGGTTTTTAAGGATAGTTATAATTGGTGCGCTATTTATTAGAATATAAACAAATCACAAATTAATATTGCATTAATACTATGGATATTAGACAAGAATATGCTTAATCAAATACATACTAAAACTAATTTAAAAATAATAATATAATATATTCCATTTGGACCAATTCCCGTTACCGGAAGTCGATCTTAGAGCCTTAAATATCGTACATCGGGTTGCTAACTGAACTCTCGGGTTATCAATTAATACATATATAACTTTCTAAGTTTTTTTGATATCCAATAATTTTTTCGTCACCAGAGCTTTTTAGCTTCCGTTAGAATCTTAATACCGTCGTCAAAGAGATGTATAAAACAGATGTTCTAATAATATATTCAATCTGGGCTCTCCACGCGTTGACGACTCTGTTAATGATTATTTATTACAAAATCTACGTCTAGTGGAACGTAGTAGTTATTTGACTGAATAAATAATTTTATTTATTGATCATGTCTATTTTTATTTCTTCAACACTATTTTAAAATCGTACGTTATATAATTGTTTCGCAATTATAGTACGTACGTTCTAACTTAAAACCATTTCATGACCAGATTAGAACCATGTCCTGATGATTAATTGGAAGGATTAAATATAACTTGACTTCTCTGTAGCGCTCGGCGTCATACAATAAAAAAGTACGAAAAATAATTATCACTTCGTAATATTGACATTGTTTTACTGACTACATGTCAGTTGACTCGAACTGGGTACTACTGTTAACACTAGATATACCAGCAAACAATTTATATATATTTTAGAAATAGGTATATCTAACATGGTTTATTTTGCTTTGTTATAAATAAAATTTATTGCATTATATCTATCAATATCTTGTATTAGTAAAAGACATGCTAATTTTCAGAAATATTAAAGAAGTAAAAAATTCTAAGAAAACTATAAAGACCAGACATTTTGACTGGTTTTGGTAAATCTAGTGTTAAGTGTTAACGCAAACGGAGTCGCGGGCAAAACTGACACATTATAATTTTATGATTCACAATAGTTGTTGGAGTTCATATTATTTTTATGACGGCTAGTTTGATTATATAAGTAAATAGTATAACTTTATTCGAGAAACAGGATATTTAATCACAAATCCTAAGAACTGCGACAATTTCCTTAAAAAAGCTAACTCATTTTTTTATTTAATGACGTCCTAGCTTTAATTTTTTACGGACATGTCTATTTCAAATTTTTTTCTGATGAGATTTTCTCTGCATCTGTATCTATTAATTTAAAATAAAAGAATATTAAATTAATAACAAATCTGGAACAGTGTTGTACCATACCGAGGATCTGCAGGCAGTACAACGCCCTCTTGCAATTTGGTGACTCGGACCTGACTGTATCTCTCTCAAAATTTAGAACAGCGTGTGGAAAGTGTCTATATTTTATTTTTGTATGTTCCTTCAAATCATTCACAGAATTTCGTTCGAACTTATTACTTGTGCAATCTACAGTATTATCTTTTTATATTGTGTCTATGTATGTATATATAATCCTTTTTTCTTATTGGAATTTTACTAATATTCTTTACTGTAAAATGGCAATATATATTAATTATTGTACATGCTGTGGTGCCCTATAATTCTGGGGACATTTTTATGTTCTATTTTAGTACCATGATCCTTTTGTTCTCTTACTCAATGTCACCCATAGCAGACAATTATGAAAATAAAATAATAATATTGATTACCTATATTATAAACAATAGCAGTAAGTTAAAAGTTTATTTCGAATCCTATACATAATTTAAGTATAAGCATCAGATCATATAGTTCATGTTTTCTATTTCATCAATGTCATGTACAGTCCTAGCGACCCATTTCTTTAAACCGTTCAGCCACCGGCCATTCACCTAATGATCTCATCGTTCCAGAAAAAAAAAACCTCGTTTAGATCAATCGACTTTGTTTATAGCTTTCTCAAGAGAAACTAGGCGATCTAATATGGTTCTATTTATATCAAAGTAGCATTTCGATAAAATCCTTGCGCCTTAAAATATTTTACGGTGCATGTGCGCACGCGAAATATTTTCTGGCCCAACTATTTCCTGAAACTGTGGCCCCAACTCGCTATTGTTGAGCAGTAATTGAATTGTGGTTATAGCCTGCCTACGCGCATGAATGCTGCACCCTTTTACCAATACTAACGAAATAACATGATATTTGTGCGTTACTAACTGTTTCTCTGTTGTTTGTGGTTACACATATAAATTCCATAATCTCCAGTCCTCCGTTTAAAATCTGTCACAATCATACAACTCGGTAATAATATTATATGTAAATAGAAATGTCAAGAATAGCAAACGAAAACCTTTCAAATTTGTAATATTATTAGAATAATACGTATTATGATGATTTATTGACTTATTTTTGTTATAATTTAAATGACTTTTTATAATGTGTTAAACGATTTTGCTTTTATATTCGCATAAAGGACATATTAGATATAGCACTGAGATTTTACTACAAAGGCATCGTTATTACAGCGCTTGATATTTGAAGACCAAACACAGTTTTATATAAAGTAGATTTATATGAAAATCACAAAAACAAATATTGATAAGAATTTTCCTTAAAATGAATTAAGCTTTCATGGATAAATTAACAATGACTAAGATTTATATAGACAACAATAAAAAACAACACTAAAATATAGATTCAGGTAAAATATTGTTATTAAGAATTTTCCTCAAAACTAATTAAGCTTTCATGAATCAATTAACAATGATTCAGATTCCGGTAAAAGGCTAAAATTTCTGAAATGACTCTGAATCGCACGTTAATTTAGTGGTTATTAACCGAAAAACAAAGCGCCTCGCAGTCTGATCAAGGAAGAAATCCAATTATTACTCATCATCGGATGTAAATTTGCAGTATAATATTTGTTAGCAGTTAGCAGATCGTAAACATTTACCTCCGTGGAAAATTATCCCTTGATGCTTCCAGTATGCCTACAGCAACTTCTCAAACACAGACTGTTGTATCAATAGACGATAATTGTCTATAATAATGTTGTTAATTGTTCTAAATTAACCCATGGCAATGATATCACGAAAATCATCAAGTTTTACACATTGTAAGTTTTTACACATACGGCGGAACAAAGAAATGATCAACTTGAAATATACGCCGTTGAAATGTGTCGAGGTTGTTCAGGCGTGCTTTTTTGTATTCCGGGGTAATTTTGCATAGGACCATCAAGGACCCTGGTGTGTCAGATTCTTACTGACTACAAAGCCCCGGAGTGTCCCTCTGATTGCACCACCCGGGCCTGGGAAACAAAATTCATCCAGTCGCCCAGGGAACAAAAAGCCTTGTTGAGGCTACCTCTCTGGGAGGGGTAGGAGTGAAAGCCCACCCCTCTAAAACCTCTCTCTCAAGCGGCGCGCCGGACACCGTGCACCGCCTCCCTCTCATCCGCGCAGCAGACTCCCTCAAGTCTACTGTCCGCCTATTGTCACCGGGGTATTCGGGTGTCTGTTTCAAGGTAGTTCAGTGTATGCTATACAAGAAGATTTAAGAGAAGTTCCATAGTCTGTAAAATTCTAAGCTGTTTTTAAAAAGGAATTTTCGAGAATCTACTGAAACATGTCTTGTAATCCTGATAATTAGGTGCCTATTCTCTAGACGTAAGTGCGTCATGTAAGTGATTTGATTGATTTGACCCGTTTTACATTTAGTGCTTCTAATCTCAATAGGTTGCCATCTGGTGACACTTGCGTTTCGATTATACTAAACATATATTGACCACTGTCCGAATCTCACCACGTATAAAATATAGCTGAACAAACGATGTATCCTACCCAGTATTATATGTACTTATACGTTTTTTATAATATTCATCCATGTAGTTTTTTTATAACATTTTCGACTGTAATTATTTTATTTTTACACAATTAAATAAAAAACATACAAACTCGATCTTGCAGGTGTCTTAACTTCTTATATTTTGTTTTTTAAATGTATTATTAATAACAAACAATACATTTCAATGAAGTTCAGTTAAGTCTCACAAAACTAAATTATAGTTTATCTACTAGATAAAATATTAAATTCACTTTATATAATATAAAATAAAATAGATTAAACAAACAATTTTTAATTTCAGTTTCATAGCTTTTCTTTGATTCAGTTTTGACAATCTGAGGTTACAAGGCGTTTAGAGCATGTATGTTGAAGTTATAAAAAAAACTTACGGTATGTCTAATAAACTTTTATATCAAGGATATTGGTACATATTTGCAGTACTGTCATATAGTTCGATAATTATGTTGACGGTTGTATTGCATTAAACACAATACAGGGAATGCATATAGCAAGGTATGTTGTTATCTTTATACGTAGAAAATCATTTTTTTACACTGGGTCCACAGAGTAACTACAGTGAACTTAATGTTAAGGACAGTATTGTCCAAAAATGAAAGCGACTATCAAAAGACAAAAATCTATTGAGTCTCCGCCGTCATACCGGCCTACATTTGACACGACTGAAGGTCTCTAGATATATGAGTTACTGGATATACACAAGCTGATCCCGAAACGTGACCGGCCAAAGCGAGTCACTATGACGGTCTTTACACTTCTGTACCGTGGTCATGACCCAATTCGGACAATAGCCCTACCACCATAATCTGAACTCAAATTAACAGTAAACGTATCGTATTAAATACTATATTTTCCCCTGGGAATGCCCATAGTGAAAGTTTGTAATGAAAATACACGTATTGATGACCGACCTTCGCCTTGAAAACGCGTACTAATACAGAACAGACGTGCCGCGTTGTTCATCATATTGCTACTAACGCTGTTTATGAGAACTTTTTAAAAGCTTCGTGTTTACGTTAAAGTCACGCACCGGACCGACTTGCTGGATATTTATCATTTACTTCAACTGCATGCATTATATATCCACAGAATACAAAATTAACTTTTTTCGGTTTATTTCAAAACCTTACTGCATTTTTTTACTGACAGGATATGAGTTGATGACCGGGAAAGACCTTCACAACTAGACCGAGCGAAACTTTACTGCATATTTTAAAATTGTCTCTTTAAGGTGAAATCAACGGTTCATGCAATATTAATTTTTTATCTTAGACATGGTCATATATTTTGTTTATATATTTTTTTATTAATAGATTTCACATACCGATTATAAATGATAAAATCAAGGAAAATCATCTTTAAAATCATTGTAAAAATATACATAGGGACATTCCGCAACAAAATACCTGTAAGATTCTTGTACTATGATTAATAGATATAAAAATATACGTATTACTTTAATGGAAATTAAAGCAATAATTTACAACAAGTTCTGTTCTTTTTAAACACATTGGAAAACACGAAGTTATTTCTAGAATTTATATTAGATCCATCTTCAGATTTCTAGGAATATTTATTATTCATATACATATTAAGGCAAAACCAGCTTCAATGTAAGACATGCGTAATCAATTAATATCGATTTGAAAATCGCTATATAGATCACTGTTCCACAATTTGCACTGCACCAACATAGAAAATAGGTTTTACAATTGTTAATACTCGTATAAAAACATTAGTCCTGACTAGTGATGAAAATGCCCGGGAATTTTCCCAAAGTGTCCAAAAACTTCCTTGGGAATATTCCCGGGAATTTACGAAATGTTCTCGGAAGTTTTGGGCACTTTGGGAAAATTCCCGGGCATTTTCATCACTAGTCCTGAGTGACATATCATCGCAGTGCCCGAACTACCGAAGCTAGACATGACATTTGGAGTTTTTTTTTTGTTACGCAAGCACCCATTAATGAAGGATATTTTGATATTTCAACTCTAAGGGGTTGAAACAAAAGGTGAAATTTGTTTGAAAATTTGTCAGTTTTGAAGAAAGCACTATTAAAAACATTATTTAGTTTTTTCATTAGAAATGAAAAATATGTTGTGCTGTTTTTGGAAAATCAATAAGGTTAAATATGGCATGAAAGTTTTTTTGAAAACCCGCTGATGTTCAAGTAAAAACTTTGAAAACTAGTTTATTTAGCTTTTTAGTTATAAATAAAAAAAAACATATTTTGAAGTTTCTTGAAAATTAACACCCAAGGGAATAAAATTAGTCATAACAGCTAGTTATTTTAAAAAAATCAAAGGATGCAAATGGTTTACTTCAATGTTGACTAATGTTTATGTAAAATCCATTCTATGGAACCTTTTAAATGGGTGGTATAACAATAGTGGTAGTTTAATTGCATTATTGCCATTAAGAATATATTTATTTTACAGTTTTCCGCAATGTATGGATTATTCTAAAGCCTCGTTGAATTATCTCATTTCTGCCAGTAATAAGTGCGCTTGTATTACAATAACAGGTTACCGTTATTATTTTTTTAGGGCAGTTTTTTGTATCCAACAATCACCACATTTATCACAGACTATCAACTTTTTTGAAAACATACGATGTAACGTACTCCAGACCTTGCTCTAGAGTACCTACATTTCTCAATTAATGATGATTTGCTACACTCGTTATATTTCATCGCTCATCCTGTTCTGTTGTATGTATGATGTATTCAACTGAACATTTCAATGTTTAAACCGATTCTATTTTCTTCCTTCGGCGACATAACCGCGCGGGCTTGTTTAAGACGCATTTTTACTTTTCTTCTATAACGACATACACTAATTTTATTCCATTTCTTACCTCTGCCGTGTCATTAAGATGTGAAACGATCATTAAGCCATTGATTGATTGCATTTTCTTTCCCACTCTTTAATATAAAAGTAAGTTAACTTTTGAGCAGGCCGAGATGATTATAGCGGCTGCCAAAAAATTTATTTATTCAATAGCTGAGGTTGAATTTTTGAACTGCGTTGTACATCAAGTACAGTATATTTTCATTTTTATATTCACTTTGCCAAGCCAGTATAAAAAATAAAACTCGAGATATAGTAATGGCGGTACATACTCGTAATAACGGTCTTACAATGTAATGGAAAAGACTTGGACAGTAGCTAGTGGACGAGACAATATGTGGGCGCAGTTTATGTAGCCGCGACAAAAGTAAGCCCTATATGGATCATTGCAATTAGATATAAGTGGAATGGTTAGCGGGTCATTGCTCTGTAGTCAGTTATAAAGATTTAAAATTCAAGGTGAGCTCAAAGTAATTATTAATCTATATCAAAATTATTACAAAACCATAGATATATAGTATATACATAGATTATAGTATACATAGATTTTTTAGGATTCATGTAGATGAAGTCATACTATTGAAATATTAATTAATTGATGAGACTTACGTAATTCTAATATGTACATAGATTATCAATATGCTTTATTCATTATTGGTTTGATATCAGACAGACAGAAGACCTGAAAATTACCTTCAACGCTCCGAACTGTTCGCAAATTATAGAAATCAAGTAAAACGGTTACATTTAAAACTATAGCCATCAGTATTATTTAGTTCTATGTTATGTGTTTGTTTATAAACAAGAATAATACATTTACGAACAAATAAATAAAAAATCCACCGCAGTTAAAGCAGTGTTATTTTAATATTTAATACTTTCACATTTCAAACCAATCACAGTAAGAAATATGATAGTATGATTAAAATATATAATATACTGCTATTAAAAATGACAACAGATACTCAGGAATTTTAGCCCATATAAATATTTGTTGCGTTTCGTGTGAGACTCGAACTTACCACCTGCATTACAGAAGTCGGACACTCAGCCACTACGCTAAGCTAGACGTTGTCATTTCTTAATCCCTGTTCTATAAGGCTGATTTATAGATGCTATTTTGACTTTGCTTAGCAAAATTCTCAAAAAGTAAATTCGTTTTGATAAAACCTGAATGAACCATAGTATTCCCAGAGCTAAGTCCATGTTTACAAGAGCGGTGACTTACCATATCCTTTGACATTCATTGAGTAATATAAATTGTAATGGTTTAGTAAAGTCTAAGCAAACTTAAAGTTATGTCTATATATCTCAGCCTAAGCATCTACGCATATAATGATTATCTGTCTGTGGCTTCGTAGTTCCTGAAGGAATACACCGATTATGATTGTTATTTTTTTAAAGATAATTTGGTTGAAAGTGTTTCTAGTTATGATTAAAGGAAATCTGATCAGCTGTTTGAAAATAATCAACTCTTTTCTATTTGTTGAAGGGATGTAAACCCAACTTTTACTAGTCGCATCGATTTAAATGTATTATCATGCAACCTTAATGGTATTACAATAACATGATAACCTTACCTGATGCTGGAAGATTATGTGGAATCAGCAGAGTACTATACTTATTACTAACTTACACCAGAAGTATCATATTTAGCTCTCGAAACTAATCTTAATAAGGCTATACATAGATAATTGAAATGGGGTCGTTTTAAATTTTATAATTATATTGAAAGGGTTTTATATCAACGGAAAATAAATAAGTACCAAAAGAAGTGAGTTCAACTAGGATACTTTGATATTTCTAACGTAGACAAAGTCTCAAACTGTAAAAGTTTAGTGCAAAATCGGAAATGAAAGCAATTAGCTAATCATTATTGATTTCATTTGCCAGTTCACCTCAACCTACTCTTGTTCAACCTTTACTTGAATTCCTAACTACACTCTCTTAGGTAACGCTTACAAGGATTGCACAGGTCAACACAAATTCTAGATTTATAGTGAAAGTATAAAGGTATGCGTAAAATAAGGTATTTGCTATTTTACTGGTTAACTGTTGATTTAAATTATAGTTATTATAAAAAAAATAGTTTACTAGATATATTACAGGAATATTTAATATAAGCGCAAAGTGTGTCCAGCCTTTAATGTATCTCTGCTCACCCCGAACGGAACATAGCTTGATGATATATTATTATTTCATAAACGCAAGAGATATTATCCTAAAATTGTTTGTTTATTAAGGAAATTTTAGGGTTCCCTACCTCAAAATGAAAAAGGATGTCTTGTAAGATCATTTTGTCGTCCGTCTGTTTGAATGTCTAGCCCCTTTTTATCAGGAAACGGGGAAATATTAAGCACTGAGGCTATCAAACTCTTATAGCTCTGAAAAAACATAATTCTAAATAATAAGTCGCTGACGCCTGCAGTAGTGTCACAACTAGTGTAGGCGTCAACGTACTTAAATTGTGTAAAATTTTAAATTTGAATCAATAAATTATTATTATTATAACCATAATTCACAAAGCAATTAAAAGGTACGTCCATTTATGCTGAATATTTTATGTTTATGCCGTTTTCACAAAGGAATCAAAACCTATAGGGTACTCCTCGTTGACTTAGCCGCAACTATGAAATTTAATAAGAAGCAAGGTCTTATGTCACAAGTATAGGATGGATGGATATACTGTTCTAGTTACATCACACAAAAATAATTTGCAGTTGCTAACTTATTTGCGGTTATTTTCCAATGGCAAAGTTCAGATTGTCTCATAAACCAGCTTAGCTTTTGTTGGAGCAATATTTTTTACTTTGCCCGGATGAGAGGGAGGCGGTGTGCAGTATTTGGATCGCCGCTTAAGAGATAGCCTTTGGAGGAGTGGGCTCTCTATTCCTACCCCTCACAGAGAGGCAGCTTCAACAAGGAATTTCGCTCCCCGGGCGTCTGGATAAATTTGGTTTCCCAGGCTCGGGTGGAGCGATTAGAAGGATACCCCGGGTGTTTTGTCAGTAGGAGTCTGACGCAGCGGGGTCGCTGCCCTCACAGAGGCCCTGACGGTCCTATGTAGGAATTTCAACGGAATACCAAAAAAAAATTAGTGCTTTTATAGTCTATTTGTACGGAGCCCTCGGTACGCAAGCGCTGCTCGCCATTTGCCCGTTTTTAAAATCAATCTTATTTATACGCATTAATTTTTGTTAAACGTTCACTGCACGCCTAAATCGAACCTCTAATTACGTTAATTGGATTAAAAATCGTGAAATTAAATAACATATTAATGAAGGTATAACTTTCGTAATACGTAACTACGGGTATATTAATATTTATTTAGAATTACTCGTGCCTAAATGTAGAGAAAGGCCGTTAATTATTTAAATAATATAGTACACTCGAATAATAAGGATTTACACTATACATTATTTACACATACATTAATTTACATATACGTTAATTTACACAGCTAGAATTTATAAAAAGTGTCATAAAACTATGCCCCTTTGATCCGATAAGCATAGAAAGTATTTGTGTCTACTTTGCATATTTGTTTATGTGCCCAACGAAATCTATAGCTTAAATTTTATTATTACTGTAGTTTTTTTAATTTATCGAAATTATTATTAAAAGAGCTTTTAAGCTAATTGTTAATAGTAACAAATTTGAGCTGTAGCTTATTAGGTATAGCCATACTAACTATAAAATTATTTTTGTAATAAATCAATATTTTTTTTTTTAAGTTAATATTGTAAGAACCGCAATGAGGAGTGTATTTATTAATTTATTTTGATATTTTATATCATATTACTCAGAGAACTTAAAAAAGTATCACAATGGTCTCAAATCATGCCGGTGGCCCCATCCGTGTATTTAGCGGAGGTTCCACTTCGGAATATTAAGCAAATTGAAATTTATAACAGAGGAACTTCTCATAAAATGACTCAACTTCCTTTAGATATTGGAACGTCTGTTGCTACACCGACAGCGCGCCGTGGCGTAGGAGAACTTACACCTACGGGATAAACTAATTTCATACTTTTAATACAACTGATATATCAATCAAATCATTGTCATTATGATTGACATTAAGTCATCTTAAAACAATCGGACTTATATAGCTTGTAAATACATAAGACAATGCCGAATTTGATCTATTTTTGTCGTATTCATTAGCTACGATATTGTAGAATTCAAACATTTATAGGACAAAGATTACTATCACGTTTTTTCAAATATTATATTCTCAATTACTAACATAATAAAATTTATTAGTAACTTTCTGCAGTTACACTTTCAAGATCCTAATGCCTAAAAATTGAGTTCAATCAAATGTTTCAACTGCGTGTTAATTTTTACAGCAATATTATGCGACAAAGCTCATTGTTACTTTAGAAACAAGATAAACAAAACGATATCATTTCGACAGAAGCTTTCAGAATTCAAACTTGAAAACATAAAGAAGCAATGTTATTATTTGTACGTACGATGCACTTAAAAATTCCACGAAATAATGATTGCATTTCATATGCATACTATGTCTGTCTAAAATATGATTTGCTCATGTTCTACAGTAATTTCAAAGTCATCTTTATATGAATAATTCATCAAGCATGACTTAAGCCATTAAATTGCGTTTAAATAGGAAGATTTTCTTTCCCTTTGCATGCGATAAAATTGTTTGCAATTTTCGATTTAAAGATTTTCTTTCGAAAATTGCATACGATTTTGTTGACACCTTAATATTTTCTCAATTAGTGCATATTCTCCTAAACTAAATGCCAGGAAATATTCTCGTATAAATGAAGTTTTATATTCGTTCATTCGCTTTGGCGTGCGTCTTGAAACAAGAGCTACGTTATGCAAGATCATTCGAGTAGATTTATTCGTACACATTGATTTCAGAAGTGCTTTCAGTACGTGCCCAATTGGGACTCATTGTTTAAATGTAAATATAAGGATACAATGCACTCATTGCATCAACGTTGTCATACATCAACAATTGCATAAACGCGAAGTATTATGTTACACAAGATGCACTCTTGGTATGCAGATAACAATTTTGATAAGGGCTTTGCATCTGACGGACATGTGTTCTATTTTTATCAAGCCCAAAACTTAATTTTAACTGTTGTATATGGATAGGATATTATTTATTCTGCAGAAGTAATTGACTACTGTCAACTACGCTACGCTATCTACGCTTAGGTTTTAACAAAACACGTTTAACGCTGTCCAACTATGGCTATTCATTTGACATCGAGACATAATCTTCAAAGCGGCAATTTGAAAGTAATCAAGCGTGTAATGACGAATCTCTGGGCGTGGGTGGATTGACGAGTGATCACGAGGGCTGGGCGTAACCATATCAAAATTCTTATTTGACTATTTTTGCAATATAACTGAAAAAAATACTTTACAGAAAAAGTGATTAAAATTTTATTATTGTTTAAAATTAAATGCAAGTAAATACTTTCTTCATTTATAAAGAAATCAGGTCTAAATCTGTTCTACTTTTTTGCTAAATGGCATGTGGGTTTCTAACGTGTTTTGTTCAATAATTATGGATGTGAGAAATCTATAATTGAGTTTAAATACTCGAGCTACGCGAGATTATTTGGACCCATGCCTTTTGCATTGAAAATATGTTCTATGTGCCGTATACTTTAGTCGTGTCATAGTTATATATACATTTTTGAAGCAAGATTTGTTACATTAATAATTGTTAATGTCATAATGATTAAAGAATAAATAAGTTAAGTTACGCTTTACAATATTGTGTAAATTATTTATTGTTTTATACATTTAATTATAATTTATAACGCAAATATAATTTATGACGATAATATGTATGTAATTTTATTTTATCCGTGCTTACATATAAACCTAGACACAAAATTTTGCGGATGACTACACATCTATACATACATAATATACATACATAAACTATATACATTTAGGTTTTATTTAAACAAAGCATATATGATTTAGAATATATATATCATTGCAATTCTAATACTAAATACTAACATTTAGTATTACGGGACGTAAGCCCAAAGAGTATAATAATATATGGGGTAATATACATTCCTCTAACATGCAGGATATACTATGCAATTCCAAAAATACGACGCACGCGACACCTCGATCTTTTCACTCTATATGCGGAGTAACTCTCACGGATCGCATTAGGAATGAAGAGATACGCAATATTATGTATGGACCGTATTGGAGAGACTATGCAGAATGTCTAAAAGATAGTGCCATTGTCAATTTATGCTGCATACAGTATTAAGGCATATTTCGCGGATTCATACACATAGACCTGATGAACGATGAAAGAATAACGAAAAGGATAAAAAATCAGTGTGAGTGGAAGTAAAAGCTGAAGACTACTTACACTGACCAAATAAAGAGATATCTTGATGGAGGGCAAAGTTAAGAGTAGCCAGAATTACCAAGAAAGTATGTAGTATTCATTAAGTGTTAAGGAAGCAAAAGAAGATTGTACAGATAAAGAGAAGTGGCATCCATGATGACAGTTGGATAGTTAAAGCTGCAGGATGCGATAGGACGCAGCCGAGGTACGCTGTAATCGTGTCAATTGTAAAGTTTGTTTTATAGTTCTCTTGTCACATAGAGTAATACCTTATAAGTATAGGAGGCCCAAATTTTGATATTTTCTGAGGCGGGGCAAAAACTGTTGTCTGCCGCTCCCTCCATCCTTTTTTTACCTTTGTATCTCAATTAATTAATCCAACGAAAAAACCTTTACTGCACAATTTTTTGAGATTTTCCGTTTAAAACTTTGTAAGAATGTAAATATATTTTATCGCATTAGAAGCGACATGTTCACGCAAAACTACCTTTGATCTTGCGTTTTTTATCCTACCATGCCAAAACGGATAATTCATTGGGACGTGATAACGACATCCTATGGGA
This sequence comes from Automeris io, assembly GCA_036320925.1. NCBI lineage: Eukaryota > Metazoa > Arthropoda > Insecta > Lepidoptera > Saturniidae > Automeris > Automeris io. The sequence continues at coordinate 4,161,581 of JAUDJH010000021.1, read as the reverse complement.
CTTTGATTTAACTTTTAAAACATCAAAATAATAGATTGTACAAATTTTCAGCCTATTTTTTTATAAAAAATTAGACCCACTTTCTAGATACGTATATAATTTAGTGGATATGCTGAGTGATATTCAAGTCTGTCGACTCCTAGAATTAGTACTCGGAGTGCGGGCACCTGCTTCACACCCCTCTAAAACTGGGGCTGGTGTGTAGCTAGCAACAATACAAGTAGACATCGTCAAGAAGCATTCAGGATTTCTATAATTAGTAAAGGTGCGTGAACGACCGGCCGCGCAGACGGGAACGATGAAGGCCGCGTCACTGTCATCGCGTGGTGACGAATTATTGGGGTGACCATGTGCTAAAGTGAATTTAAAAATAATAGAAAAATACTCAGTTTATATCTATACTACTGCAGGTACTATATGGCGATATTTTTTAAATCTATATATATATATATAACTATAATATAAAAATGAATCGCAAAATCTATACTAGTAATATTATAAAGCTGAAGAGTTTGTTTGTTTGTTTGTTTGAACGCGCAAATCTCAGGAACTACTGGTTCAAATTGAAAAATTATTTTTGAGTTGAATAGACCATTTATCTAGGAAGGTTTTAGGCTATATAACATCACGATGCAATTATTAGGAGCGAAGAAATAATGGAAAATGGGAAAAAAACGGGGAAAGTTATTTATTCTTGAGGGCTTCCATTGTGTGCGCTGCAAAAACGGTTCAAGATACCAAAAATATATGTAAGAAAGAATTATTCCTCTTGAAATGATCTAAAAAAATGTCCACGAGAGTATATGTCTATCTTTTAAGATTAACTCACTAGAACCGTTTTTATGGTAATCAAATTTGGTCGAAATTAATGCATTATTTGTTAAGAGTTGTATCAACGTAATAATATTAATCTTTATCTAAATAAATGTGTTGTTGATTAAGAGTATGTAATTGTGAACAAAATTGTCTTTGACATCACTTAATTTCAATGAACATCTTAGAAGATATTACAAAACCTAATATAGCAAAACAACGTTTGCCGGATCAGCTAGTGTCTTGATAAGCGCGAAACTCGAGAACGGCTGAACCGATTTGGCTGATTTCTTTTTTGTTGTGTTTATTGAAGTCTGTGGAAGGTTATTACGGAGAAAAAAATTAAAAAAAATTGTCTGAAAAAGTCTAAAAACAACACTTTTCTATATTCTCATACAAAAAATTCGTAATAATATTTAAAAGTCAATTTGAACTAAAGTTCTAAAACTAAACTAAGTGTTAAAACACCATACCATAAAGTTTAAATGTTAGTGGACAGGTTCCGGGAAGGCAAAATAATTCAGTGACGTATAAATATTACTGTCAATATTTGTCAATTTTTATACATATAGCATTAAGGCCAGGTTCCTTCAAACAATTTCCAAAAAACAGCCGACAGGCCAATAGGTTTTGGCAGAATAAAATCTGACGGGGAAGCTATTAACATTAAAAAAAAACAATGTGACTTTGTTTTAGAGAAATAGGGCAGAACAAGGTCTGCCGGGACAGCTAGTTGTATATAAATGAATCTCAAATTGTGTTGTTAAGCCCATACCTCGAAAATGGATGAATCGACTTGGCTGATTTATTTTTTGTTGTGTTTGATGAAATCTGGGGAAGGTTCTTATGGAGTGAAAAAACATAAAAATATAAGGAAACTAGTAAAAACAACAATTTCATTTTCCTATACAAACCACTCTGTCCCCACCTGTCAAACATATGATGTCAGCCAAAATAAAGCAAAGCTGCGTTAGGATTGTCTTTGGTATGCCCTCAAGTTGATTAGAGGTTGCATGTCATTAATGAAATTATAATTTATATGCCAAGTAATCAAACAAAAAATAAAGTGTTCCATAAGTAATTTTAATAAAAATATCATTACCTTAGACATGACTTAAGTCATTCAATGCAACTTTATTTCTATTAGACTGCGACAGGCCAATAGCTTTTGGTAGAATAAAATCTGACGGGGCAGCTATTAATATATAAAAAAAAAAACTTTGTTTTAGAGAAATAGGTCAGGACAAGGTCTGCCGGGACAGCTAGTATATTATAGAATTCAAAATATTGGACAGTATAAATGTTAATTCTAAGAGTACAATTTTGACCACAGTAATAATATTTTTAATATAAAGTTCGAATGGGCATATTTCATAAAATACACATAAAATATTATGAAATACCTAATTAAAATATTTGAGCTTAAACATTGTTATATTATTAAAAAAATGTATTTACCACATATGTATATACCAGGTAAACTGTTAAAGCTGGCAATAACAAAAACCACTAGAAGACTCCATAAACGACGAGCTTTGCCGTCAGTTCCGCTTTACAATACAAGTCAACGATGTATCATTCATACTTATTACATATTAAACAGTAACACCAGTAATGAAAATTATATTGAAGCATATCGATGTGGAAATCATTGGGTTTTTTGTATTCACACGATCAGACTTGCGTATTTTTATGTTAATCAATTTATTTAAATAAAATTCGTAAGTAGTAAACACAATATATGGTCTGGTCAGTCAAGTAATATATTGTATTTGGTAGTATAATGTTTTCGCAATTTAATGTATTGTGTAAGATGCCCGTAATTATAAGCACATGATTAATTAAAACCATTTTAACTTTAATGCTTACTACAGAAGGTAATCTGATGTTTTTATCTATCCTTGCAAATCATTTACACCTGATCACGATGTACGTTTTCAACAATTTACGTTGAATTGAAAAAAATATATATTTTACTAAATTAACTTAAGTAAAATACATTCTGTACCAATTATTAATTCATCGCTTTTCCACTGTATTCTAAAGCAGACTACAAAGGATGTAATTATTTGTTTCTCAGTTCGCTTTATCACCTGTGTAGTTTAATTTTGATTTTGAAATAAATATTGAAAAATAAATGTACTACTACTTGTCTATGCACTTTCTAATTATTTTTTTTTCTACAATTTAGTGTTTGTTTGCCTAGTGGATAAGGGAATGACATCCATGCGTGACAACGCGATTGGTCGTAGGTTCGAGTCCTAGTACGTACTTTCTGGCTTTTTCAGATTACGTACGGTTAGGCATCATGTGTTCACCGGTAAAGGAAAACGTAGTGAGGAAATCAGCATGGCATCTGATAGAAATGGCATGTGTAATTGCCCTGAGAACGAGGATCAACTGCGCTTCTGGTCTCGTTGGACACAACATATAAGGGCAAAGTTGATACAGCCACTAACGTATATCTGCTCACCCCGTAAGGGATATAGCGTGACGATAAATCATTAATTTATAATTAAATTAATGCCACTTTTCCTGTAATAACTCGTTCACGAATAATTACATATATCGGCATAGACTTTATATATTTGTTACCATAGATGGGCAAAATGTAATCAGATTAATAAAGATGATTACGATTACATTTTACGTTTTTTACCAATAATGTGACTGCATTTTACTCATCTATGTTTTAAACACTACTTAATCCCAGTTTGCATACACATTTATGATTTCTTAATGTTTTAAATGTATTTAATCATGATTATAGAGCAAGAAAATTAAAATTACGACTACATTTTATAATCGTTAATCATTAATCAGATTACATTTTGCTCATCTCTGTTTATTACACTAAAATTACATAGAAGAATAGATTGTCGTCAGCAAACATATAAGGGCTATCATATAATTCATATAGGGACTCAAATAAATGTCCACATAATTTGCAGTTTAGGGCAATTCACTGTCGGATAAGGCTCTAAATGGATGTTATGTTGTCCAAACTAAACTCTATGACGTCACTTGGTTAAATTTGGACGATTCCCACGTCACAGCATATTGTACTAATGGGCTATAACCTACAATTACATTACTATTATCCGTTATGGTTTTTCAAGGCTTCGCAAAACAGTAGTCAATCCTTTTAGGACGAGATAGCCGTTAAACTAGATTAATTACGTAAATTATAATTTATAATAGTTTAAAGATGATAAATAATAAGTCTGTGAATAGTTTTATTTAAACAATAATCCATTAATTTATTGATTGGAGCGATGTTATCAAGTAACGGCAGAAATTTTATGACCCGAACAGTATTTATAAACGACATAATAATTATGCATGTAAATACATACCCGTTAAAATAATATCGTGCTTTATTATAAGTCTTATAGTCATCTCCTTTTAAACTCCACGGTCTTAAACGATATTATGAGCATGCTCTATACGTCTTATCATGATAAGACGTATAGAGCGCTAAATAATTAATATTATTTTAATAAAAAACTTCATAATATGCTAGTTATATATTTTTGAAATATACATTTAATATAATAATTTAAAAAAAGTTAATTTAAGTTCGTTTTCTATTTAAACCTATTTATATACAAAAAGGATAAAAGCAGCTATCGTTAGTAACTTTTTTTAAAATCTAAAATCCAATGATTTTTTTCTTGTTTAGTATCCAAATCTCAAAAATAATTTTGCTTAATATTTAAAAAGACAAGACCGATTCATTGACTTACTCATAAACGCTCAGCCCAAATCTCTAGATCTGCAGAACTGAAATGTTGCTCCCGTCACAATTGTAATTCCAAACGAGCGAATCCACAGGCGGTCGCTAGTGATATAATAATATATCGCACTGGGAGTTTAATTTGATCGTGGCTCAAAATGACACTGCAATACCTTTGAGGCTTCAGAAATAGAACAATTATACAAGGGTTTCTCTGGCGGTAAAGAATGCAATCGTGATTAAAGTCGAAACAATGAACAAAGATTTCGACGCTTGCGGCTTAAAACATAATTTTATCTGATTAAGTTACAACGTCATGGACGGTTACAAAGTGCATAATAAAGTTATTTGTATTTCTTTAAATATTAAACGCGTCGAAATTAATCTATTAAAAATGCGTTTAATATGGAAGTCAAAACAATATTTTTGCATAAATTAAGCTCTTTATTCTGTCAAATCTCCTTATCTTTCTTCAATGTAGCTTTTCATCACACTGCTTCTCTTCTGTGCTAGACATAAAGAATAGTATGTCAATGTTATTCTGACTCGTTAATGTGACTTTACCAAACCTCAGTACTTTAACACAGTGCCGTCCAAAAACCAGCTACAACTATGGAGAAGCCAAAATTGGATACCTGCCGCGATCGTGCCGGCTTACGGGCATACATAAAAATATAGTATCAGAGACTTTGGGTCATATAATATTGCATATTATATGAGGACAGGAACACGTTTGCCGCAAGATTAAGTTTTTTCTATCCTTGTAAACTTCTTTCACCTCCATGGAATTCATTAAACTTTTCTTTCGCTCTTGCCGATTCCGGGAGTTTTTTACTTTATCGTCCGTCATAATTCGTTATACCTATTTCATTTATATAACAAATATTAATAAATAATAACTATTGCAGCTCAGGATTAATGTAGGCGCATACTGAAATGCAAAGTCGTCAACGAACCGTAAACCAAATTGTCTGCAAACATTAAAACGGCCATATCGTAAATTGTTCTTAATTTAGTCTAGGTAAAATCGAACAGCCCGTCTAGTGGCGTCTAGCCAGTCCACTTGTTAACATGCGTTCATAATTAATTGGGGAGTATTTTAACCGAAATAGGTAAGCAGACATTTGAAACTCAATATTTTTTTAACTTTTATTTTTAGTGCCTCGTAATCCCACCGCATCGCAGCATATCCAATATATGGTAACACAAAAACGGCGATCACCGCCAAGGAACAAAAGTATAATAACAGTCGCCGTAGTTCATAGCCGGCCTAAATATGCTACTATTTATAAGTATTTTTTACGCTGGATCGACAAAGTGACTACAGTGCACCTGATGGTAAGTACAGTGAAGTCCAATAGCAATAGCGACCATCAAAGAATGAAAATCCGCTGATAGTCTCCGTCGTCATGTCGACCCACATATACCTCGACTGAAAGTCTCTAGGTATATGAGAAACTGGATATACACATGCTGATCCCGATACGCGACAGGCCAAAGCGAGTTACTATGACGAACTTTGCAACCATTCAGTGCGGTCGCGTTCCTGTTTTGTAGAATATGAAATGTAGTAATTGTCAGTTAATCATTACTCAAATAAAACTTTAAATTGTAAAATTTAAATAAAATCTGAAAAAATTGTTTAGGTATTTTTCAATTTAAATACCAAGATATCAACTTATTTTAATGAAATGTAAACTATATATATAGTTATATATATATAGTTTCTTTTTATATATATATATATATATCTTTTTATATATATTATTTATTTTTTAAAGATGAGATTAAGCTTTAAGAATAGCCATTTGGTACTACGAAAAAAAAATAAACAAATAAAAATTATATGCATTCCCTTTGAAGAATGAAAAAAACAACATCGTTAGAACTTGGGTAAGGCTAGAATCGTATATGCATTTTAATCTTTTTAAGTTTAGGAATTATATCAATAATGCCAATCTACAATTTAGTCTGCGTGATGTATGTGAACAAAAACTTAAAAGAATGTATTCGCCTTGTAATGGGAAACGCAAGAAGACTAACAAAAGTGTTTCGTGGTTGATTGGATTGGTTTATATATTTAAAATTCATTACCAACGCTCGTATAAGACAGACATATAAATGAATGTTATATTTACGGCTAAAAATTAAATATTTTCTTAGACTTTTGGTTCTTTGTTTAATCCAAAACAACCTTTTCAATAGTCAAACAATCTTTTTCAAATCCTGAATATGTATTCAGTCATATCAAGAGTATTCCGGAATAAGAGACAATTTGTATTTTTTACGGAAGATTATTTTTCTTTGTCATGCTTCTAAAGTATGTAAAGTATTTTTTGATTATTTTTATATAATCTAATTTATAAAATTACTGATCCATCAATATAATTACTATTAACTTCTTAAAATTATGTAATTACATCAGTCAGTGTTTACGATGCTAAATTTGTTTTTGAGATATTGTCGCTCACGATGTTCTTCCGCAACAACGTCGATATTTTTTTTTTGCAGCAGCAGGATTATAATTTTCCGGCTGAGACAGACCTTAACTACTAAACCGGGCTTAGGGGCTGAACACTGAGGTGCTCAGAGAGCGAGTTTATGGGTTGGGGGCAGCGCAAAGGCACCCCTAAGAATACGAACCTCAAATTGGGTGGCCAGCCAGGCACCTCTAAGGAGACGAACCTAACGATGATATTCTAGCGTTTCGGAAGCAACTACCTTGAAAAGAAATGCCGAAAGAAACTCAAGACTGCGTCGCAGTAGAACTGCCCCTGGCAGCATAAACGCATTGGTTAGCGACAATTGACTGAACTGTATAAGTACGACGCCGGTCTTGTGGGATGTGTCTAGTGCTTGAGTGTACCTCACTATTTTCGGGATCAGTGGCAGCAATGGCCGCGGTAGTTGGATCAACGGGGAGTCGAGCGCGAAACCGCTTTCCGGAGTGTATTTGCACGTTTTATGAACTAATTATTATTTTATCATTATCTTATTATTATTATCTATCACTAATACATTTGGTAGTCGATTTATTTATTGTATGTAATAGTTTATTTTAGTATCACTTGTATTTATTTTGCATTTATTATTTAAGCTATATGTATTTTTATTGTTTATTGATTATTCTTATAAGATGTAACACGACCGGGGCCCTTCATGAAAATCAGCGCTGCAGACTACCTCTGTAGCTTTAGGCTGATGAAGGTCCCATTTTCGCCATGTTTGTATGTTTTGTATTTTCTTTTGTCTTTATGTGTTGTTTGTATTGCTGTATTTTAATTTCTAATTTTTTGTTGAGTTGTGGCAAAATAAATACATTTTTCATTTCATTTAATTTGTTTGAGTGATACGGCGCTTTGGCTAAATATCGACTAAACGTTTTCTGTATGAAACTAGTTATGGCGATTTAGTACATTTGTAATATATAAATCTTGGACAATTTTTCCCTCAATATTTTATACCTAAAAATATTTTCATAACACTACTTCTATTTTTATCGCCTAACAAGATCTAAGCTAAAATATAATATGTCATTTAAAAACATCTACTGTCTATCTGATAACTTATTTCTGCATATAACCAGTTTTTTAATTGGCTCTACATAAATTATAGATTATTAACTATTGTAAGTCAGAGTTTCTAAACCATTTTTAACATTATACCCTTAATTGAGAACCAACGTTCATTAGGGAGAATAATAACAATAATCATATATCGTCATGCTATATCCCTTTCCGGGTGAGCAGAGACACATTAGTAGCTGTATTTACTTTGCGCTTATATATCCTGTCGAACGTATAGCGCAGCTAATCTCTATCGGAGAATATAGAAAATAAATAAAAAACAAATATTTTATTGTATTACCTACAAGTCATCTAAAATAGTTATTAGTGGTAGAATTTGAAACAAGTTGAACTACGTAGAAAGTCTTCTAGTATTTTCACAATACAGTCAAACCTGGATAAGTGACAATTCAAGGGAGCACAATCTCATTCTCGCTTGAGGTTTCTCACTAACCCGAGTTTCTCGCTAATGCAGGTACATACATGGGTAGCGTTTCTCTCTTATAGAGGTACGCAGCAATTACGAATGTATTATGTACATATATTTTTTTAATAGTGTGTATTTGTTACGTTCATTAGATTTCGACATATAAGTACTTTATAAGAGTAGGTATCAAGATGCTTACGAGAACAAAACAAAAATTCAAGCACTATGTAATTTTATTTTATTTAGAACTTATTTACACTTAAAAAAATCCGTCAATTTCGTTTGAGTTTCTGTTTTTGTATTTTGAATGTTTTTCTCTAACTCATAAACTTTGTCGAATTTCTACGAAAGTTAAGAATGAGTCATAAAATAGAAGATGTTCAATTTGTAATTTGTTCCTCCTAAATAAATAAAGCTCGACTTAGAGGTATAGATAAGTAGCAGTCTCACTTACGGAGGTCCATGAGGAAAAAACGACTCTCTCTTACAGAGGTTTCTGTTTCTCGCTAATAGAGGTTTTGGGAGCTTAAAATGACGGGTCCTGGCTATTACTCTCACTTATAGAGTTTCTCATTTATCCAGTTCTCACTTATCCAGGTTTGACTGTATATGGTTATGTTTTTATTACATGTAGGTACAGAAAAAAAAGTAATTTTATCAGAAGTAAAATTTCATACATTTTTCTATAATTAGGTCTTCTAGATTTTTTTTCAGACATATTCATTCGTATATTTTGATTTAGGAATAACCTATTCTTAACAGCAGCTTTACTTTTAAAAATGCCATAGTACTATTAATTGGCACTTGCAATGCTTTATTAACTTTGCTTATAAATTTTCATTCTCTAAAATATACGACCTTTATAAATGTAAATCTTATTTATTTTATTTAAGACTATTAACAAGCTATTATTGAATGAATTATTTTTAAAATTTATTTTTGGATTCCACTTTTACGCTACAGTATTATCTTTCCTTATTGCTAAATTCAACTATGTGAGCTGCTCGAAAAATTACCATTTATTATTTAGCATGAAATAAATTATTTCAGCAGACTCAACTAAATATCTTTTTTTTTATCCCAGGAGAAAATCCTTCATAGGACCATCAGAGAAGCTGTGAGGGCAGCGACCCCGCTATGTCAGACTCCCACTGTCTAAAAACCACCGGGATGTCACTCTGATTGCTCCAGCTGGGCCTGGGAAGCCAAATTCATCCAGACGCCCAGGGAACAAGAAAGCTTATTGAGGCTACCTCTCTGGGAGGGGAAGGAGTAAAGTCCACCCCTCCAAAAGCTCTCTCCCGACTAAATACCATATTCACTAAGCTCTAGCGGCCTGCAAAACCTGCCGATTTGATACGATACGATCCTATAAATCGGATGAAATGTAACGTAATTGGCCTTAAAATTAAAAACTGCACAATATACTATTATGATAATTTATTACTAAGGCTGAAATTTATAGACTCAGCTTTAAGTTTGCTTAGGCTTTACCAAACATTACAATTTATATTACTCAATGAATATCCAAGGATTTACTAAGTCATCGATTTTATCAACATAGACTTGGCTCTGCGAATATTATGGCTATACTCAAGTTCCCATTATATATTCAGTTTTTGTCAAAACGAATTTATTTTTTAAGAACTTTGCTAAGCAAAGTCGAAATAGCGTCTATAAATCTCAGCCTAAGAAGTTCACCAACTTTTGCTTTGCCGACTTGGCAAACTGTCGACTGGTCCTCTAGTGAGCCTGTGATATTAAGTTCTTTATTAGAGACGAAAGATATATTTATGCAGGTCGGCATAATGAATGTGACTATCAATAGGATTTTCTTTGCTTGATTTAGTAGTAGTTTTTTGGACAGCATCGTGCAGGAGTAATCTGGGTCTCCCTGCCAGCAGTCGTGTGGGCCATGCTGGCAGGGTATGACAACTGGAGGGCCGTGGTCACCTTCTGTGAGGACGTCATGTCCCAGAAGGAGGCCGCAGAATGAGAGCGGCAGAAGACCGCTCGAAGAAGACACCGGGGTGTCGGCAACCGCCCCGGCACGTCAGTCCCAGCCGATCGGTTTGATCTACGGCCGGTTGGCTGATGTCTTAGGGGTCGTGGACGCTCAGGGTGGGGGTTCCGAGCGACTGGATAGCGACTCTCGAGAAGTGAGCAGAGCATTGTGACGTGCTCTGTCTAAATACAAGGAGCAGTATCGGTGCAGGCATCATCTTCCCTCGAGTTTGTGCCCAGCGGGCGCGGCGCCTGTGGCGAGTTGATTACAGAACCCGCAGTCCCCGCCAATGCACCAGAAGTAGTCACCTTGGGGTTTTTAATCGGTACAAGTCCGACACACCTCGGCAGCGCAACCCCCACGTGCGGCTGAGACGGTCCAATGAGGATAAAAAAAGGAGTAATCTGGTTACAATATCGAGTCTAAATTAAAAAACAATCGGATAATTATTTATCCAACCTTTATCCTGAATAACTGGAGGTCTATTTCATACTAAAGGAATTTGTTTTGGAAGACGTTTAAGTAAGATATGAATCAATAGCCTCAATGATTTCAAACATCAGCGCAAAACCACTGCAACACGGCCTTATAGCAATAGTAAAACAAGTAAAATAAGAAAACAGTGAGTAAAACTTGTCAAACAAGTCATTAGACCCGATAGTTGTGAACTATTGTAATCAGCACGCGGTTTGAATTATAATGAAATCTGGCGCCTTCTTTAAATTAGTATGTAACTCACATAAATAATTATTTAAACGTGTAGTCGCCTCTTTATGTCACCTAGGTACACATATATTTGATACAATAATCACATCTTTGTTTATAGTAATAATGCTTCCTATGTGTTATAATACGAATGATTCTATAGTATATCATTTACTTGATAATTTGCGTATTGTGAGTGCTGCATAATGTTCTAAAATAATGTAATTATACCCTACTAGAGACCCTCACGGTATTATTCGCATGCAATTTTAATAGTAGCTAACCATACTAAAATTACAGCTTTTTATCTTTTATTTTAGAAAAAACTTGAAACAGTAACATAGCTTTTATAATTATCCACTAACACACCAATTTTAAATTCTTTTATAAAATATTAGCTACAGATATGGTAACGTCAGAGTAAAAAAAATCCCTTTAATTCATTATCTCGTGCAAATTTCCAAAAATATAGGGCTTCTGTTCCAACTATTACAACTTCTGTTTCTATGACAAAAAACTTCTGCACAAAATTACAGCTTTCCAGGTCTAAGAGCTGAGTTCTACTGCGTCAAGTTGTAAATTATAACTACAAGTTCTCAATTTTAAATATGTAAATTGGAAATACTTTCATACCACCATATGGAGTCTTTCGCGATGATGGGGTATATAAGTATCCATGTCTATTTTACGTTTATATATCGTATCAATGTTTAATTTCCATTATGACCAGTAGCGCAGATGAACGAGCGATTTTTTTAGACTCTTTTCATGTCAACATAATTTAAAACCTATTATTATTTGCATCTTGCTTTTGCATATTGTGCCCCGTGTGACAAAGAAGCAGTTATCTTCTTCACGGTATTTCATATTGATAACTAGGTGTACTAACCCTACATTGCTCGGGTAAAAATAGACATTTCAACTTAAAAATAATGCAACAAAAAAGTAAAAGTTGGATAAATCATTCGCAATATCAAGATCAGCAGCTCGACTGGCCCCATCCACGTTCCCACAAGATTCGAGCATATCTCTGGAATAAAAAGTTCCTATACGCCATTTCAGATTACAATTTATCTCTTTGTCAAATTTTATCCAGATCCGTTCAACTGTTCTGACGTGATTGGGTAACTAACACTTATCAAAACTTTCACATTTATAATAGTAGTTATATAGACAATCATATTAATATATGTATATGTTCTAAAATCCATGTCATGATATTTTGATTTAATTTTGCTAGCAACACATAATATAATAGATACATCGCAGTGACAATTTTATTACGGCCTAGTATATTATATAACGGCCTAGTATATTATATAAATGAAATATTCCTGAATTATTCTAATAAATTCGTATTATAATCTACTTACATTCTTCCATAAATCTGCCAATGGTCCTGCAGCATTATATAGTGTGAAAGCTAAAATTAATTTAAAAATTTGGTAATTAAAGCCTAAGGTCATTTTACATCAGATACTAATTTGAATTTCATAAAATGTCCTTAATTGGATAATGTAGACACATATGTCGTACTCGTACATTAATATACAGCACTAAACTATGAATATATAGCATAAATTTATATAAAGCTAATGCATTAAAAGAATATATATCTACTCCAAATCCTTGAAGAGACACAAATTTCAGCTTGTACTCGCTTGGTCTAGAAGTAAAAAATAATGAAATAATGTTCGCTTGTAAAATATAAATATATATTACACTAGCATCAGATAGAAGTGCTGCTATAGCATATTTTATTTTGTAGGTTGTAATAATCTGGATAAAATAAAAATATTTAAATATAAAAATATTTAATTATTCGTCTATTAATTTAAATACATTTGTGAATCTGTCAACAGAGAAAGTAATTCAGCCATTATTACCGACCACGTTTCTATCGCAAATTATAGATTCCTCGTCTTACATAAATTATTATCTATGTTTACAAATTAAAACTATACTAATGCGAGTATTAATAGATTTTCAACTTATAGGAATGGACTTGATTATAACCTAGGCATCTCCTACTTTAGAATAAGTGTTTTAAATTTTACAAAGCAAACGTTGTCCGTCATAACAATTAAAACAAAAAAAAAAACTAAATTTAATCTGTGTTTATGGCTGTTAAGAATAGTGAAACTGCTTTTAAATGAATTGATGTCTAAAACGCATTAGATGGTCAGATTAGGATACATTCCATGCAGAAGAGAACCAGATGACATCACAGCCGGCGCCACTCCGCAGCAATTGGCTGCAATTGTCTCGTGCTAGTCTTGTACTATTTACTACATAATGAAATCATACCAGATAATAATCTGCTCTCATTGAATAAAGGATATTGTAAAGTTCATTTATAACCGGCCTCTTTGTTTTGTTACGATAAAGGCCATCGTTCTCATCAATCAAGAAGACGCACACATTAATTAGCTGAAGTTTTCAGTCAACTGCAGTACTACATATAAAGAAATCTGATACCATGCCATACTGTACACATTACCTAAATTAGGGTTGCCAAGATTTATACTTTTCCCTAATTGATCGGATTTGTCACGTTTTCTATTAAATGCATTCATACATACAACATAATAAATACACAGACTAGTAAAGAGACTACATGCATTAAATACAGACTTGTTAACAACAATGATATAAAATACTTTTAAATTACCCTCCCAAAAAACCCAACCGACATACATCAAAAGAACAAAACTTCTCCAAAAAATATATTTAAAAAAATAATTTAATAATTTGTTTAAGCCAATTAAGTACTATTACTATTTATATTAGAATATTTATCTTACTGATGGAAATATCAAATGAATGATTTCTTAATTTTCTATTTAATGTTACAAAAATTAATACGTTGGTAGAATTCATTAATTTACAATAAATCAGTAAAATTATTAATAGACCGTTTTTTGATAAAAGCCCTGACAACTCTAGCTATAAGTGAATCATTAATTGAATCTGTCCTCAGGACATGTTGAGCAATTATTGACATACATTTGAAGTCTTAATGGACAAGATTCTTTTGTCCTTACACTCATTTTGTTCCTTCAAACTGATTGATTTTTTTTGCCTAATTTTTTAGCGAGTATATAATGAAACTTTATTATATTGGTGCACGCTCTTGCGAGAAATAATGCGCGAAAAAATTTTTCTTAGTAAAATTCTCAATGTAGATAAATCCTAAATCAAAATGAAATGACAATGACTATTTTATAAGAATTATAGTGTTCGAAAAATTTGGATATTAAATGATTTCAATTATAAACAATCTCAATGCTTGCGCTAATGTCTACATGTAATAAAATTGTAATAATATATAAACATATTACATAAAAATATTATTTAAGGAATCTTTATTTAGACTCTATATATAAAAGGAAATATTAATATTATATGCGTACCGTATTTACTTACTTACTTGATCACATAGAGAGTGTTTTAAAAACGCAGCATTTTTAGTAAAATATATTACATAAACTGTAATTATATTTTATTTAATTTGATAGTATTTGTATTTATATCTAAGAAATAAGTATATATATGTATAGCTTAACCATGACAGAAAATTCGACAAGTAAATAATTATCAACGATACATATGTTTTGTTATTTTATTTATTTACCATATATAGCAACATATTGTGATCGGAAGCTTGCGACATCAAGAAAGGATAGAATGTACTCATGCAAATTATTACAGACAGAACCGAGTGGGAATACCAGTGAACAATAAAGCCACTATTAAAATCTTTTCCAGTTGCGTCCACTCACGTTAAGTATATTTTCATGGCAAACGAAGGTGGCCTCAAAAATTAATGACTGTAACGTTTAAACTTAAAAAAAAATACCGTGTATTTATTTTTTATGATGTATAGTAAAAGGGCTTAGGTACATGCCATATATTATGTTCTAAAGAGCATTAAAGTACTTAGCGAATATCTACCTAGATAGATTTGTTATAATATAACATTAAGCAGACGTGTCGCTTGATACAAACGCAGAGCAATAAGCGACGAATAAGACTAATATAAACCCTGCAGCCTAAACCCAAAATTTACGAAATATTGGTATTGTAATCGGAAGCTGGAAAACATTGTGGGAAGGCTATTGCCAGCAGTGTAGGACGATACTAGTCGATATATTGATGAAATATAATTTTTCATATCATTTTTTAAAGAAAACAAAATAAAGCAAAATCTATTAGTCTTACATTTATTAAAAAATAACTCCAGCCCACGACCCCATTTATTATTTAAAACAATACTTAGATGGTTTCTGTCTTATGTGTCATGATAGTTGTGCGATGTTGTAGGCAAAAGTGAACTCTTTGATGATAATCCAGACCTGGCCCAAAGCCAAATAACCGGCTTTCTAAATTAGACGAAAATGCACTGTATCTATTTGCATTTATAACATTAATACATCTCAGTGGTTAACAACAAACCACTAAGTGCCACTTTCGCCGCTATTCGAGAATATAAAATTTTAACAACCAACAACTAACGTAACTAAAATTATTTTGGACTTTTAATACCTAGTTACATTTCTTAATTCTATTTATCTCCCTATTTATTGCACACACCTATATTTTATTAGTCAACATCGGAACGGAAATGCCTAATCTCTGCTAGTAGTAGTTTGTAACAGAGATTTTATATATTTATCTCTACATTTTAGTTGCAGAAACACTCATATAATTTAAAGATGATTTTAAATACTGCTAAATCATCTTGTATGATAAAGCAAAAACAGGGTGCTAGTTACTCAAAATTCAAATACAAGTGCTTTGATTGAATGATCTAACTAAATAACAGTTATTATCGTCTAATTAACACATTTGATAAGATATGCTATCGAGGAAAATCATTAAACATACTTAAAATTATATTTAATTCAGTAAAACTGTACACTACGATTCGTAAGTCAAAGGTATGGCCATAGGTTAGATGTAATTTTAAATCATTATTAATTACAGCATACATATTACACTAAAATTGGAATTTATCTTATCAATATTTACGACATTGCCTATTAAGTTTGAATGCGGCTCTCTTAGGAAATGTATAATTATTCTAAGACTGTTCTATTTGATGGAGAATACTACAATCCGTTTCTAAAGTGAAAATATGTATTTAACATAAATATACGAGTACGTATAGTTTTGAGCGATAAATAACGTCCAATTTTGATTAAGCGGAAGGCGCAAAGGACATAATATAATAACTTGGTCCTTTTACTGTTCAAGTGTAGTAATATATTTCAAAAATCATATTTTTATGTAATAATTGTTGGAATAAAAAAAATAGCAATAATCCTAAATACGATAATTGTTCACAAATGACAATTTGCACAGATAGTAATTTGTCTATTGCAGTTTGTAAATTTAAAATTTTAATATTGACTTTTGCTCTACAATAATATAATCAATCGATTAACAAAAAGCATTTTTTTTTACATTCATTATTTTGTTCATAACTAGTAGATTCGACTTCGCACATTGACGATAATGTACTTTATCTCACATAAGAAGAGCGCCAGGTAGCCACATCAGGGAGATATCTCCACTTGAAGACGAAAATGTCAGAACACCGGCGACTGCCCTGCCGCAACTGTACCAACGGAAAATTAGTACCCACAAGTCGCGGGACGATTGAGCTATGGAAAATTGATAACAGGAGCTACAGTACCCAATAGTAGTCACTTTGGGGTTTTTAGCCGGTAAATGTCCAAAACACACTGGTTGCACTACTCCTGTGTGTGAACAGAACTGTCTAATTACAATTTTTATTACCATAAATATATATATAAACAACTCTTTATTTAGAACCTCTACCTTTTTTTGTTCAAATCAATTCTTAGTATATATTATCCTTATATTATTCCAATGTCCTTTTTTTGTTCTTTGTTTACATGATGAGATTGGCACAGATGATAAATATTTAAAATATAAATAATAAGGTATTTGCAGGTGACATGGCCTGTAAAATATAAATTATTAAAAAAAAAAACGCCTGCTAATATAATTTAGCACAATGACGAAATGTCTATAATTATATATTAAACAGGCTCCGTAGAGTTCATTGACTGAATCCATAACATAATTTACCAAAATGTAATTAAAAAGATTGGCGGACCATCAATTCCGCTGTATATGGGTTACCGATGCTCGTCCTATATTTTTTATGACGCCAGATTTGACGGCTTCGTATATACATTTACAATTTTATTTCATAGTTACACCTATTTATTTTATGTGATCTAAATTAAGTAAATATGCTAATAAGTAAAAATTATATTACAACTTATAACATTAGTACCTAATTAATGTCTTAACACATATTACCACCCGCATATCGCTTATTAATATCCACATTGTTACTTGTTTATATTACTTTTATACCTATGTCAGAAAACATAATATAACATTTTTTACTTAGACACTGTCTAGGTTCAGATCTATCTGCTCATATGTAAGAGACTTGAAAAGTTGTTTTTTATTAATATCAGAAGGTAGTAAGCATGCTGACAGTCCACCTGATTGGAAGATTCTAATATCACTTGCAATCAAGTGCAATACTAGAAAAATATTATTGTTTCTTGTTCTCCCAAAAGTGCCAAACAAACTTTCAGACCACTTGTTGAAAAATCGTCATATAGTTGATCCTAAAGAACGATTTGCAGCATGCATTATATGTCATAACGCCGAGATGAACAATTCGAGTCAAACAGTATTCACAATTTAAACAGTTTCGTGTGTAATAAGAACACATTCTCAAGCGCAAGCCACTGAGTCGTTGCTAGTTTTGTTAACACAAGAGTATGAAATGGATAATCACATTTAACAATGATAAAATAAAATACGCAGACCAAAACCGAGATGGCACTATGACAAAATTACGCGTGCGAAAGGAATACTTTGTACTCTCATAACGCTGCTATACATGCCAGCCTAACCGCAAGCAAATGGTGGAAGGCACGAGTTTGTATGGATGTTGGATCATATCGATATACTGTATTTGTGAGCTTTTTTCCTCAGTCATATTCAAAATTATAAATATTTAAGATAGAAAAATTTCCACTTCGAATTTCTCACCAATTTATCAACTAAAATGAATGAATATGAAGTATTTCGAGGCAAATAATTAATCTTAATATAAACGTACAAAAAATTTTTAAGAAACACCACCGTATGTTAGCACATTTTCATGAAGTGCATTGCAAATGTTAAGACGTTGACTGACTTATTGTTTTGCTACCAGACGTGCCTTAATCATACAGGCTAGGAATAGAAAAACCAGAAACAGACAAGCCGACTCGCCAAATTAACTACAACTCAAGTGTAGTTAGCTTGGCATCCTCGAGTTCCTATTTGCGTTCTTGATTCAAACTAAAACCCTTATTTTAATAAATAGTTATATTATAATTCCTAATTCAAAAAACGAATACTATTATGTTCTCGCCTGGCTTAGTTGGGACTCGCCCGGATTATTTGTGAAAGTCTTTCCCTTCCGCTTACAAATGTACCGAAAAAAAAAAGAAAAAAAGAAAACTATTACTTTCATAGATATCTTTGATTATTTTGAAAATGATAAGGTCGTATGCGTCTTGAGAACGATGATCAGCTTTCTTACTGGTCATGCTGGGCCGACAAATAAGTGCAAGCTGGATACAGCCACTAATCTATACCTACTCATTCCGAAGGGCTTACGTGTCGATATATTGCCATATGTCTATAGGTTATATTACTTGACAAGGTTTACTAGTCTGTTTATATACAATGTACTACACCTCACTGAAGATTTATTGTAGAAGTACCTATTGCAAGGGCGCTCAAGCAGTCGATCGCGAAAGCTTTTAGAGTCATCTCGGCAAATATTGGCCAATATCGGTCACTTCACAATTTTTTTGTGCCGACTATTGAAATCACATTTGATTCACAGTGAAGCTAGGAGTGTCCTTTATTACTTTTTAATATAAGAATGATTTTGCTAGCGGCTCTAGTAACTAACTAAAACGATGTTATATAAAAATCAATAAAAATGTATTATGGATATGTTTTTTTTTACTATATTTTTTTTAGAATTGTAACTTACACTACACCTGTGATTTATCTACGTTATGATATGTTCTATTAATGTACACTACAATCCTGTATCACTCATACTTGCGGTATCCACCTTCCAAAACCTACAGAGTCGATTGCTTGTAGTCTAACAATATTTGAGGTAGATCACCAGAAGTTAAGGTCTGAGAACCCCTGAATTAGAGTATTAACCTATAAATACAGCGACCGCCGAGGAACGACAGTCTTATGTGAATCGCTGTCGTCATGCTAGCCTGAATAATAAGATCAAGACGAGAAACTTTGGTTATTATAAGCAAATGTACCTATAGGTATATAGAAACTAATCCAGAATGATAATGTTCATATTTTCACCGAGAAATGTTTCTTAATATTATAATTATTATGGTTAGTAGTAGGGATTCACAGGTTCTGGCTCACCGCCTTTGGCTCTCTCATCGGTTCTAGCTCACTGATCACGGCGGCAACCCTAAAAAAAAAAAAAAAAAAAAAAAAAAAAAAAAAAAAAAATGGTTTTCAGGGTCGCTGAATCGAATGCAAGTATTTAAAATTGCGTGGCTTTAACCGTTTCAGAGATAGCATAACATTAACTAGCCTATAATAATACAAAAGCAATGGGGTACAATTAACAATGGATCATCCGAGCAAGGGTCGTCTATTGTTCGGCTCGAACGCTATTGTTGTGTTACGGTCGGAGGGTCTCAGGTACTTTTTCTATGTATAATAAAAAGCCGTCTACATTCCTTCATTAGTCATATTCATTTATTTTAAAACAGTAATTAAACAAATTCCATAATAACATATCATTGTACATGGTATCGATGTCAAATTGATTAATAAAGTAATTCATTGTACAGTTGTGCAACTTGTAGTACAAATACATTAAACAGTATTGACCACATACTGAAGTCCAATTGTTTTGCAATATTTTTTTATTGAAACTCCATCGGTGGCTATTTCTCTTTAAGAATGCATAGTGATATCCAGAAGGTGGTCGTCCATAGGAGTCGAAAAATTCACCAAAACCATTTTTGTCTATATGTAGTGCAACCCAATGTGATCCAGGTTTTGTATCGGGGTCCAAATTACTAATTAAATAAGTAGGAGTTTCCATGTATATCGGTAATCTATTTGCAGCATACACATTATACCGCAAACTTGGATGTATTTCGTTCAAATATTTCTGTAGTTCTATTGTATTCATATTTATTTAAAAATACAACTTTCCAACCCCAGAGATCGCAAACATGTGTGCGATTGTAATTACAGTAACTTATTATATATCGAAAGGGTGATTATTAAAAATAATACAAAGTAAGTTCATTTTAATTAATTTATTCAAAAATGTACACACAAACAGATACATACAAATATTACAAAGTTAATATTTTTACAATATATATATTCAACTATTATAATCGACGGATACATTGCGGTTTTTATCTATTTCAATAACATTATCAAATTCGGCGTAAACAATACAGTTAATAGTTTGTACAAGCGTTGACTCAAATCGAACTTCTAATCTTACAGTGCCATGTCTTATAAGATTCCAATGACCTGAAGAGTTGGCTGATAAATCCGGAGTTAAATCAAAAGCTAACAAACAGTAACCGTTCGAATATTGTTCTCTCGAAATTCCATTCCCTTCATTTAAAAAATGTATACCCGTACCCGAAAATAATGTATGATAAGCCGTGGTGAAAATATGGTTTTCAAACGAAGGTTGTAAAGCTTTCGAAGGTATTTGTTGACCATCAATATATAAACAAAATGTGTTAATGTTGTAATTTTCGAAATTAAATGGATTTTTAGTGAGATTACCGTTAAATGCCCCGTTATCAACAAACCCAATAATACATCTTTTTGGGACTTGCCCCAAAAAAATGTTGTCAAGTGTTTTGCCTTGAATCCCAGATGGTATAGTTAAAACTTTCACTTCAGCTCGAGTGACGGGATATTTTGCTGTAGAAAAAGCCAATGCTTTTTGATGTGCAAGTAAAACAGTTGGATTGATTCGTGCTTTACGAACGATAAGTGTTGCATCTGTAATGCATACTTTAAACTTTGAATCACTTGAAGGGGCCATTAAGTTAAATGTTTCTCTAGAGCGAACTAATTTAACTGACATTTCTACACCATTGATCAAGAACTTTTCTTGGTTAAATATATCGCCATGTAAGTGTCCAATCATTTCAATTTCTTGACTTTCAGAAGCTAATTTTTGTCTTTTAACAAATCCTCCATTTTCCTCGCCGGTTTCATTCATTTTGTTGGCTGTATCTTCATACCAAAGGCCACACGTAAGATGAGATTCTTTAGCTGGTTTAGCATAATTCAACAAAGTTTCCATGTAGGCACGATACGCATATGTATTATTTGGAGGTGATATAAGTTTTTGATTTAAATAGACATCAAGTTGACTGAAGATTGAATGCAACCAATTATTAACCGGAGCCACTACCGTTGAGGCAGCTACCTTAGAGGAATCTTGATGCAATATCCTGGCTTTTATATGAATCAAAGTATGAGACAGATCTATATAATCTTCACCAGTTCCTGGTACTTGAAATTCGAGGGGCCCATCATCAGCTAGAGATGATATAGGTTTATAATGTATCCATATTCCATTTTCTATACTAGTTTGTGTTGAGGGTAATGCAAATAAATCTAACTCTGATTTAATGCACTCACATGATTTGTTATGTAGAAATGACATTTTATGAAAATATGTCTTTGATTTTAGTATGACTTGACTTTGATTTTTTGATACCTTTCACCTTGACATTCGGTGCTGAAATGAGAGAATTCAAACGGTTCCTCTTTTTTATATATCCTGAACCGGACATGTTAATTCGATTAATTTTATCTTGAGCTTTTTTGTGTAAATTTGAGCTGGCCTCTTTCAATCTAGTTCTTATTGAATCTTCCATGGGGCGTGCATTAACCATATCCGATAATAGACCCACACCGGCATTTAAAGCCTCTTTACCCACTACTTTAGCACCACTAGAGAGCAATGGTAAAACAGATCTAAATAAGCCTCCTAAAAAACTACCAATTCCATGTCCACGCTGATACGGTGCTCCTCGATAAATCACACCAATACCGTGACCAGCTTGATGTGAATAATAGTGCTCATAAGGACAAATTTCATTATATTCTTTGGAATACATTATAGTTTCATAAAGTGGAGCTTAATGCACAATGTCCCAAACTGGAATGGTATTTTTTGTCCTGTGCCTGATCTTATATTTATTTCAATCGTATCAAACTCCCTGCGCATAACAGGTATGTAGTGAGGTGGTGAGAAAACATGCATTTTATTAGCTCCATATATGTATTTTGAAGGGTCTAGTGGTATTATTCTTAATAATTGTGTCATCACATCCCCATCAATTTGCGGTTCAATAATATCACTATAAACAAATAACTGGGATGGTAGCCCTAGATGTAAATTCGCTGAACATTTTCCAAAACCACCCCTGTGTGCTAAGTTTCTAGTTGGTTCAAATCCTAGTTGAAGACTTAAGCTAGGTGCTAACGTAACTGATCTTATTGATTCATCCATTACAGTTACAGATACAAACTTTGAAATTTCATCATATCGAAATATAACTTTATCATCAATGCTGTTTAATGCTGTTAAAATTTGATTAATATCATCATAGTTGGTGGCTGGTATATAATGTTTGTAGTATATTAGTGAAGGTTTATCCTCATGGGGCATTACAGCCCATTTTGTTATATAAACAATATTTTCATGTTCCTGAACTGTAAACATCGTGCATGGATATTGAAATTCAACGACACCAACAGACCATCTACCTTCAAGTATAATAGGTTTCGGTAATTTGGTTGAAAACTGGGTTGTCGTATTTTCTGGGAAGTATTCCATGGAGCTATTACTCAACAATGTTAAATAAAAACTTTCCTTCATCATATTTTCTTTAAACTAGAAGCCAATATCCAACTATTAAATTTATCCGGATAACCTTTCCACTTGACCAACACTTGCTTTCTGTTACCGGAATAGCGGGAACCGATAATTTTATCTATTTTATAACTTGAAGTAGGATCATAAGATATTTTTTGTAACTCTTTCTCATAAAAAGTTCCTGTTATTGGTTCATTTTGTAAATCTTTTAATGTGTATACTACCCACGGTGATCTATCTATTATAGAAGATATAATAAAAATTTCATCACTCCAATTGGATTCATATCCCTTTTGAAAGATATGTTTGTGTTTGGTGATTCTTACATAGTCACCAATATGAAATTTTGGAAGTGGAATATTTGTAGGTTGACTAACTTTTTCTCTGTCATACAAATTATTCCAAACAGTCATTATATTAGGTCCTTACATATGAAATTGGCGTTTTGTATGGGAGGAACAAAAAGTCGAATATTTTTTAATATAATATATTTAATTAATCAAAGTATGAACCATTATTTTCTATGCACTTTTGCCATCTCATAGGTAGTTGATTGATCCCTTTACTAAAAAAACCAGTCGGACGGGAATCAATAAAATCTTTGAAGGCGATTTGGACTGCCCCATCGGAGTTGAATTTTTTCCCTTGCAAGAAGTTATCCAAATTTCGAAAAAAATGGTAATCTGTTGGAGCAAGGTCCGGGGAGTACGGAGGATGTCTTAGACTTTCCAATTGAAGCTCTTCTAATTTAGTAGCCGTCTGTTGCGCAGTGTGTGGTCTAGCGTTGTCGTGAAGCAGCAGTGGCGTGGAGCGATTGACCAGCCTAGGTTGTTTAGCCGCTAGCTTTTCCATCATGGTTTGCAATTGCTGACAATAGACATCAGCCGTAATAGTCTGGCCAGATTTGAGAAAACTGTAATGAACAATACCGGCACTAGTCCACCAAACGCTTACAAATAACTTTTTTGGGGTAAATTTTCGCTTGGGGCAGGATTTGGCTGGCTGGACAGGATCCAACCATTGCGCTGAGCGCTTTCGATTATCGTAAAGAACCCATTTTTCATCACAGGTAATGATTCGGTTTAAAATATCTTCATTATTGTGCCGGTTTAGTAATGTAACGCAGCAGTCGACGCGCGTTTGCCGGTTTGCTTCAGTCAATTCGTGAGGTACCCACCTTTCAAGCTTTTTAATCTTCCCAATTTGCTTCAAGTGAATTAAAACAGTTTTATCACTAACATCGCAGCCTGCAGCTAACTCGGACGTGGTTTGCGATGGATCCGCTTCCACAATAGCCTTCAACTCTTCATTATCAACTTGAGTCTCAGGCCGTCCACGGGGCTTGTTCTGCAGGTCGAAATTTCCAGAACGAAAACGTTGGAACCAAAAACGTACTGTGTTTTCTTTTGCAACACGACCGCCATACACATCATTCACCCTTCGAGTTGTTTCCGCAGCACTAGTGCCACGGCGGAACTCGTACTCGTAAATAATGCGATATTTTAAGTTTTCCATTTTGTAAAATGAGTGACGCAAACAGAAAAAAACAGAAGAAAAAAACAAATGAATGACGATCATCGAAGCACAAATACATGAGTCTATAGCTGTACAAATTTGAATTTGGAATTCCTTAGCAAAGAGGAGAAATTTGTGATTAAAGTGGCCAGTACGAAAAACGCCAATTTCATATGTAAGGACCTAATATTATCAAAATTTACATCGCAAGGACACATCTTAATACTAGAATGATAGCTATGGTTATATGCGTATATTAAGTTCTGTAGGATATCTATATACCTATGGGTATTTTTGTGAGTGAAATAACGCCACATTCTCATTTTTAGTGTCCTTTGGAATCTTTCTACAATGCTGGCTTTAATATCAGGGTTATTTGTTGTATAATAATTTATATTTTTACTCTTTAAATAACCCTTTACATCTTTTGAAAGGAATTCACTTCCTTTATCAGATTGTATATGTGTTGGTGTGGTATTAGCTTCACTAAAAATACTATCAAAACATGATTTAACTGTTTCAGAATTTTTATTTTTCATAGGTCTAGCATAAGCATATTTAGTAAACACATCGATAACACAAAGTATATAATTAAATCCGTCATTATGTGTAGAATAAGATCTCATATCACTTAAGTCTACCTGCCAAAGTTCATTTAGGTTGGACAAAATATATTTGTTTCGAGGAAATTTCCTATGTACTGGTTTATGCAACGTGTATGTTTCTTGTAACCGTAGCCACTTTTTAACGTCTTCCTTAGTCATTTTACCTTTCATAGCTTTCGACAATTTTTCAATACTACTGTAACCAGCAGGATGTGATGGATCATAATAAATCTTAGTTATCTCTAGTATGGGGTCCATTTTTCCCAACTATTTTTTTTTCTTATAGGTTTTATTATCTGATAAATAATAAGACGAAAAACCAAGACATTTGGTTTTAATTAGCTAAGAATTATACACATATTATTATATATAGAATGACAATAGGAAACATGACAAGTATATTTTTTATAAATACAAAGGAGTACGACATTCATCCCCCCTTTCTTTATTTTACAACGTAATCTTGAAGATATGAAGGGGGACGTCGTTCGCGTGAGGATTGTCTTAGGTTATTGTTTTCTGTCTCTACTACATGATTGTCTGGAATTTGATTTTCGACAGAGTCATCATTTCCTGTATTCTCTAGAGCATCTTCGAACGTTTCTTCGCCATTTTTATCACGATCAATTAGTACATGTTCTTCGAATTCAGGAAACGGTGCCAATTGCCTATTTGATACTGTGGTTTCTCGACCATCGGGTAATTTTATATAGGAGTAAGAAGGATTTGCTTCAAGAAGTTCTACCATTTTAACCAGGGAATCATATTTAGAAGATTTTACATTGTTTTTCAGTAATATTGGACCAGGTGTCATAAGCCAAGTAGGAAGAGAGTCTCCACAAACTGATCGTCTTGTATGGTTGAACATTCGTTCATGAGGAGTTGCGTTTGTAGAAGTACATAATAAAGATCGTATTGAATGTAGAGCTATAGGTAATGCTTGCTCCCATTCGGATAGTTCTAAATTATTAGAACGCAGATAGAGTTGAATGGTCCTCCATAAAGTTCCATTTAATCTTTCTACTTGACCGTTTCCTCGTGGGTTATATGGAGTAGTCCGACTGGTTGCAATACCAAATGATAGAAGAAATTGTTTTAGATCGCTGGATATAAATGAGGTTCCTCTATCAGAGTGAATATATTGAGGAATGCCAAATGTGAAGAACACATCTTTTAAACATTTTTTAACAGTTTCTGAAGACAAGTCTTTACACGGATAAGCAAATGGAAATCTGGAGTATTCGTCTATGATAGTTAATAAGTATTTATTTCTTGAGCTGGATGGAATTGGCCCTTTAAAATCGATACTAAGTCTTTCAAAGGGTGCGATAGCTTTTATCAAAGTTTCTTGCTTTTTCCAATATCGTGGTTTTATTTCGGCACAGATAGAACAGTCAGAGGTCATAGCTTTTATTTCATTCATCGAATAAGGTAAATTCTTTGCACGTACCCAGTGAGCCATTCTAGCTACACCTGGATGACAGAGGGAGCTATGTAATTCATACAATTTATTTGAATTTGTGCTAGCCATAACACGTGATAACGCGTCAGCTGTTATATTTTCCTTACCAGGACGATAAATTATGTCATATTTGTAACTGGACAGTTCTAAACGCCATCGTTCAATCTTCTCATTTTTAATTTTGCTTGAATGAGATTGCTTAAACATAAACGCAACGGATTGTTGATCAGTGATTAACAAAAAATGTCGTCCAATCAAGTAATGTCGCCACTTTCTTAAAGATTCTACAATAGCACAGGCTTCTTTTTCAATAGAAGAATGTCGACGTTCTGATTTAGTCAAAGTACGCGAAAAAAATGCGACAGGGCGTTTATTTTGTGATAGAGTAGCGGCAATCGCATACTCGGATGCATCAGTTTCAACAGTGAAAGTTTCTTTAGGATCAATTGCTGTTAGAGCAGATTTAGCAATATCTAGTTTTAAACTTTCGAAACATGCTTTAGTCTTATCATCTAAAGGTAGGCGTGAAACATTAATTAAAGGACCAATTTTTCCTGAGAAATTCTTTATCCACTTTGAATAATGTGCAAACATACCAAGAGCTCTTTTCAAGGAAGCTATATCTTTTGGTATTGGTAAGTTCATTAATGGGTTTAAACGGTCCTTATCTGGCTTTATGGTGTTATTTTGTATTGTATATCCTAACAAATTTATAGTATTAGTACCAAAAATGCATTTTTGTTCATTTAATGTTAATCTATATTTTTCGACAGCATTCAAAAATCTATTTAAATTAGCATCATGATTTTGTTTGTCTTTGCCACATATAGTTACATCATCTAAATAGGCGAAAGTTCCTGTTAAATTTTCTGTAGTGATGATGTAATCTAATGCTCTCTGAAACGCAGCGACACCATTGGTAACACCGAAGGGTATACGTGTAAATTGATACAAATTTCCACACGCTTCGAATGCTGTATAAATCTTTTCAGATTCTAGAATAGGAATCTGGTGATAAGCGCTTTTCAAATCAATTTGACTGAAATAATTATAATTAGCAACTTTGCTAACAATAGATTCAATATTAGGTAGAGGAAAAGCATCAAGATATGTAAACTTATTGATTGTCAAAGAATAGTCGATAACAAGACGTTTGCGATGTGTAATACTTTTTGTTATCAGTACTTGGGCTCGCCAAGGAGAAATGCTGGGCTCAATTATTTTATCTGCCAAAAGACTTTCGATTTCTTTTTGAATAAATTCGTTATCGTTTTCACTGAATCTTCTAGATTTAATAGCTATAGGCCTGATTTCGGGTGAAAGATTTGAAAACACAGTTGCAGGAGGAACAGATGCCTGCATAACATTGCAAATTTTTAATGGTTCCAATCCACCTCCGTATTTTATTTCCACAGATGAATGATTTTCTAATATATCATTACCAATAATTACATTATGACATAAATTTTTTACTATTAATAAACGTTTTTGACCATAAATATGATGAAATAGCTTAATGGTAGCAAAACACATTCCATCGACAACGGAAATATAATCCTTTGAGGCTAAGGTGATTGTTTCATGCCATGGACTTTTCTTTAATCCAGCGAGTTTGGAGAAGTCTAAGTCAATGAAGCTGGTCGAACTTCCGCTGTCAATTAATGCAGTAGTACCTTTATTATTTATAGTTACTGGCACAGTGGTTTTATACAAGCCATTATATTCAGAAGCAGCAGAAATAGCAGGTAATTGATTAATAGCATTAACGTTTGCTTTCTGGTTTCCACTGTGACAAACTTTTGCAAAATGTCCTTTTTTGAAACAAAGTTGACAAATGGAATTGCGTGCAGGACATTTAATACGTTGGTGGATATTACCTCCACAGAAAAAACATCGCTTTTGAGGAGTTGTGGCAGTTATTCTTGAATTACAGTTATCAGGTTCGAATGTCGGAGGAATACTATGATCAGTAACAAAATTTATTTCATTTTCAATATTATTTGAAAACGAACGCGAGTTATTTTCTGCCATTTCAAGCGACACAGCTTGATTATATGCCTCGTCTAAGCTGAGTGTTACATTTTCTAGTAATCTTCGTCGAATAGTTTGCGACGAAATACCAGCAATAAAAGCATCCCGAACAAATTCATTTTTGTTTTGTTCAGCTGTAACGGCTTTAAAATCACAATCAAAAGCAAGTTTGTTTAAAGCTCGTAAGTAATCAGCAATAGATTCCTCCGATTTTTGTATTCTTTTAGATAAAATATGGCGTGCGTGTATTTCATTTTTAGGCTTGTCAAATAGATTGTCAAGTATTTTTAAGGCACTTGAATAATCTTTACACTCTCGTATATAAATATAAATTGTTGGAGCCAAGAGATTAATAAGAATTTTTAGTTTCATAGAACTAGATATTTCTTCTGGTTCTTCAGATAAAAAATTTATAAATGTATATCGCCAATGAGCCCACCTTATGTCAGCTCCCGCAGAACTTGGATCCACATCGAAGCGTTCTGGTTTCAAACATTGATACATATTCAGAGATAATTTATTTTTATTTTTTTCCATCTTAGCTAATTAAATTGATAAATAATAAGACGAAAAACCAAGACATTTGGTTTTAATTAGCTAAGAATTATACACATATTATTATATATAGAATGACAATAGGAAACATGACAAGTATATTTTTTATAAATACAAAGGAGTACGACATTATCTTTTCTAGATTGTTTTTTTTGTCATTAAACTCTTCATCTGTAGATACTTGGTCAATATCCTTTAATTGAAGCCGGTGTATGTATTCACTTCTAGCTGGATTCCCAACGTAAGTCAACGGTACTTTAATATCCTTCAATGCTGTTGCAAACTTTTCCCAACCTATTGGATCACTTTTTTTTAACGGTCTAATTGCATCATTTAACAAATCTACTATATTACTTCCAAGAATTTTTTCGTTATCTATAATGACTGTACCATCATCATTCCAATGAATTTTATTTGTACTTAGAGTTAGCAATCCCAATAAAGACTCACCTTTCTTTACATAGGTTTTTGGTATTAAGCTAAGAATTTGATCTTTCGTGTAAGGAAGTTTTTCATAAGATATAGTACTCTCCTGATTTTTATCTTCAGTGTTTGGTGGCAGAGCTGTAACTAAACTCTTGTCGTCGGTATAATTACTTTTATTAGATGTATTTACTTTTACTTCTGGAGTGGTAGTATCAATACTTTTAGTTATTATTGGTATTTCATGAGGTTGACGGTCTTCTCCAGTAAAGTGTAAATATCTTTGTAAAATTTGTAGATATAGAATACATTTTTTCCTATCATCCATATTACTATTCAAAATATTTTTCATCTCAGCATCTAATCTAGAAGTGGGTCTATCAGGAACTTGGTTGTATTTTAGTTTGTCCATCAAACTTGGTTCAATGAGCAACATTTTCTTAGCTTGCTCCATTTTTATTACATAAAATAATTAACTAAGCCACTCAAAATTGAACCCAATATTATTGGTAGAAATGCACCACCTTTTTGAATAATAATATTTTTTCTTATTTTATTAGAACTTTTATGTAACAATTTCCGCAGTATAGATTTATATCGTTTAAGTTTTTTTTTCTCTTTTTCTGGTAGTTCCACTTTACCTTGGAGGACGTTATGTATACATTCACAAATACAGTTAATTTCCTTTTCGTCACACGATTGTAAAAGAGCTTTCTTATATTTAGGTTTAAGCTTATGTAGTGCTCTCAGTAAGTCTTTATGCGTGTTTAGACTTCGCGGCATTATGTGTAAATGACAGGAATTTGTTGATTCTTGCTATATTTAAAGCCTTTGGTGGGGACATAAACAACGCAATGTACATCTGGAGGAAATATTTTTGTTTTAATTCGACACATTTCATCAGTGTTTTGTTTAAGATCTATCATTAAATACCCATGTGCTTCCATAGTTGCATTACGATAGGCATCTTCAAGAAATTTTGGATTTTCTGGTGATACTTGGCGTGCTAAGTATCGTATTTGAGTTTTATCTCGGGGATTTTTAAAATAAACAATATAATTTGAATTTAAAGAAATGTCTCTTTGTCCTTTACCTTGGTGAAATAAATTTTGTGTGATGTAAAATACACTTAAGTTTCTATGGTGGCTTCCTTTGGTAAAAATATCAACAATGCGACCATCAGACTCTCTCATAAGATCATCAATTATTACAAGGTTTGCGTTCTTCCCATCAAACATATTAAGATCTGGTATACCTTGATGATAATTTACATTTGGCAAGTTATATAAAGGTTGCATTTCATCAAAGCACCAAGTAATTTGTGTAAACTCCCTACTACATATGTCATTAATATATTTAATGAAGTTTGTAACAAAATTTGATTTTCCACAGCCACTTGGACCTGCAACTATTGCAGTAAATGGATGAATAAAGTGAAACATCACGTTGCACGTGTGTAAATGCTTGAGAGTTACAGAGAGAAATAAAACATTTCGTTCAATTGTTGGTTTATATATTCACTTACTACATGCATATTAAAAAATAAACATAAGAAAAAGTATTTACAAATATTAACTATTTATTGACAATAATAATTGAATAAAAGATACATCTTAAGACTAGTATACAAATACAGCAGTGTACAGCAACATATTTACAAATATTATATTCATAAACTAATCGAAATACATACATATTTTAGTTAACATTAAGGTACTTAATTAGAACATTGAATAGAAATATATATTAAAATTATATTAACAAAGAAATATTTACATACAGATTTTTCTATAATCTATTTTAATTTGTAATGACCCCACGCCAGTGTATCCATATTATTGGGTAGAATATAACGCTTTGTGTCGTTATAAGACAAACATCTTTTGTTTATTTGCTGGGTGAAAATTGTGTGTTTAATTGATTTGAATCTGTACATGTTGCAAAATTGGATATTTTTAGTGAAGAGACAAGTCTTATAATTTTCCATGGTCATTTTTTTTGTAACACATTTATTAACACCCTTTGCTTTTGCTGTCAATTTATTTTCGACGTCAAATGCATACATTTTAGATCTTAGACCTACAAACTCTTTTAAAATTTTTCCATTATTTTCATCTTTGAAAAATCCTAGTTTCTTTTTATTGATTTTTGGATAACCATATGTATTATCTGATGGATAATCGGATGTATCAAATCGATAAACGAGGTCGGTTTTAATATCATTGTAAAAGTTGTCTGTAAAAATCTGATATATTAAACTATCTGTGTCAGTATACAATAATTTTAATTTATTATCAAACTTCCTCATCATGTAGTTGTAGTGAAAGTCATACATAAGAGTTTTTGAAATATCCAATATACAAAATCCTAAATAAATGGGTTTATTATGAACCAACTTTGTTTTTCGCAATTGTACTGCAACTAAGTTTTCTGCAAAAATCGATAAACTGTGAAATTCCGGTTTTGCAATCAAATCTTGTACACCTAGAGTTTTACCGTTATTTTCCCAATGCGTTAACAATTTCACATTAACCCTTTTTTCAATGTTTTCCATAGTTTTCCCAAACACGGAATTATTCATTAATTTATAAAAATCCTTTTCAAAATCCGAGACTGCCTCTATTCTACGTTTTGTATTTAAATCAATGTATTTTTGCAGCCATGAGCTCTGTCTAAATTTTAGTATTCTATGAACTTTTGTTATTTTCATTCCCATATTCAGACACTGTTTAAGATTTCTATAATGAATTTTATATCTGATCTTATTATAAAGATTTGGTATTAATTTGGTTTCTTTAGAATCACTACTTATACATATTTTCTCAGGGCAAAGTGGAAAATCAGAGTGTAAATCGTGAAGTTCAACTGGGTACTCTAAATCTACTTCTAAAATAAAACCGAATTCAGACGTGTCGGGTATATCAAAACTTGTATTTGGACTGACCCATTCAAATCCTCCTTCAGGTAAATATTGAGACATAGCCCAACCGTAAAGGTTATTTGCATCGAAATAAGCAAGATATGATGTAGGTTTATTTTCATCATAATTATCTAAAAATTTATTATTAGCTTTAGCATAACGATTGCTGCATTGTGATACTCCCCCTCTAATACCTGCCTTGATGAAAGCAATTTTATCAAAGTCTGTTAATAATTCTAACTCTATTTTTGTATATTTTAACATAGCATCCCAGCTCAAGCCCGGTGCTGTATAATAATGAGCAGGATCTAATCCATAAGTTGTTATACAAATATTTCTAAAGTTTTCGAATACATCAGTTAACAATATAACATCTGTTTTCAGATATAAGTTAGAGTAATCCAGCATATTTTGACAACCAAAATGTTGCCAAACATTCTGTGCATGATTATAATCATCATTAGATACATTTGAATCAGTTAATGAACTGTAAAATTGATTTTTAGTGGGAATAGATGTTAATTTTAAACAGTCGTATGATGTTATAAATTCATAAGGATAAATACCTTTTCTCCTAACATACCTGAAATCTTCATTTCTTGGAAAACTATTTTTTAAAGTAATAAATTGTTCATCGTTGAGATTTTTAGCTAATTGCTCAAGACTACATGGTAAAAATTTTAGGGAATCAAGAAATCTTAAATTCAAAATTTGGCTATTTATTATTAATGTTTTAGAAAAAGATATGTATCTTTCTTTGTTTTGGGGAATGACATCCACAAGTAGTAGGGATTCACAGGTTCTGGCTCACCGCCTTTGGCTCTCTCATCGGTTCTAGCTCACTGATCACGGCGGCAACCCTGACCTAAAAAAAAAAAAAAAAAAAAAAAAAAAAAAAAAAAAAAAAAAAAAAAAAAGGTTTTCAGGGTCGCTGAATCGAATGCAAGTATTTAAAATTGCGTAGCTTTAACCGTTACAGAGATAGCATAACATTAACTAGGCTATAATAATACAAAAGCAATGGGGTACAGTTAACAATGGATCATCCGAGCAAGGGTCGCCTATTGTTCGCTCGAACGCTATTGTTTGAATCCAGTTACGGTCGGAGGGTCTCAGGTACTTTTTCTATGTATAATAAAAAGCCGTCTACATTCCTTCATTACTCATATTCATTTATTTTAAAACAGTAATTAAACAAATTCCATAATAACATATCATTGTACATGGTATCGATGTCAAATTGATTAATAAAGTAATTCATTGTACAGTTGTGCAACTTGTAGTACAAATACATTAAACAGTATTGACCACATACTGAAGTCCAATTGTTTTGCAATATTTTTTTATTGAAACTCCATCGGTGGCTATTTCTCTTTAAGAATGCATAGTGATATCCAGAAGGTGGTCGTCCATAGGAGTCGAAAAATTCACCAAAACCATTTTTGTCTATATGTAGTGCAACCCAATGTGATCCAGGTTTTGTATCGGGGTCCAAATTACTAATTAAATAAGTAGGAGTTTCCATGTATATCGGTAATCTATTTGCAGCATACACATTATACCGCAAACTTGGATGTATTTCGTTCAAATATTTCTGTAGTTCTATTGTATTCATATTTATTTAAAAATACAACTTTCCAACCCCAGAGATCGCAAACATGTGTGCGATTGTAATTACAGTAACTTATTATATATCGAAAGGGTGATTATTAAAAATAATACAAAGTAAGTTCATTTTAATTAATTTATTCAAAAATGTACACACAAAGAGATACATACAAATATTACAAAGTTAATATTTTTACAATATATATATTCAACTATTATAATCGACGGATACATTGCGGTTTTTATCTATCTCAATAACATTATCAAATTCGGCGTAAACAATACAGTTAATAGTTTGTACAAGCGTTGACTCAAATCGAACTTCTAATCTTACAGTGCCATGTCTTATAAGATTCCAATGACCTGAAGAGTTGGCTGATAAATCCGGAGTTAAATCAAAAGCTAACAAACAGTAACCGTTCGAATATTGTTCTCTCGAAATTCCATTCCCTTCATTTAAAAAATGTATACCCGTACCCGAAAATAATGTATGATAAGCCGTGGTGAAAATATGGTTTTCAAACGAAGGTTGTAAAGCTTTCGAAGGTATTTGTTGACCATCAATATATAAACAAAATGTGTTAATGTTGTAATTTTCGAAATTAAATGGATTTTTAGTGAGATTACCGTTAAATGCCCCGTTATCAACAAACCCAATAATACATCTTTTTGGGACTTGCCCCAAAAAAATGTTGTCAAGTGTTTTGCCTTGAATCCCAGATGGTATAGTTAAAACTTTCACTTCAGCTCGAGTGACGGGATATTTTGCTGTAGAAAAAGCCAATGCTTTTTGATGTGCAAGTAAAACAGTTGGATTGATTCGTGCTTTACGAACGATAAGTGTTGCATCTGTAATGCATACTTTAAACTTTGAATCACTTGAAGGGGCCATTAAGTTAAATGTTTCTCTAGAGCGAACTAATTTAACTGACATTTCTACACCATTGATCAAGAACTTTTCTTGGTTAAATATATCGCCATGTAAGTGTCCAATCATTTCAATTTCTTGACTTTCAGAAGCTAATTTTTGTCTTTTAACAAATCCTCCATTTTCCTCGCCGGTTTCATTCATTTTGTTGGCTGTATCTTCATACCAAAGGCCACACGTAAGATGAGATTCTTTAGCTGGTTTAGCATAATTCAACAAAGTTTCCATGTAGGCACGATACGCATATGTATTATTTGGAGGTGATATAAGTTTTTGATTTAAATAGACATCAAGTTGACTGAAGATTGTATGCAACCAATTATTAACCGGAGCCACTACCGTTGAGGCAGCTACCTTAGAGGAATCTTGATGCAATATCCTGGCTTTTATATGAATCAAAGTATGAGACAGATCTATATAATCTTCACCAGTTCCTGGTACTTGAAATTCGAGGGGCCCATCATCAGCTAGAGATGATATAGGTTTATAATGTATCCATATTCCATTTTCTATACTAGTTTGTGTTGAGGGTAATGCAAATAAATCTAACTCTGATTTAATGCACTCACATGATTTGTTATGTAGAAATGACATTTTATGAAAATATGTCTTTGATTTTAGTATGACTTGACTTTGATTTTTTGATACCTTTCACCTTGACATTCGGTGCTGAAATGAGAGAATTCAAACGGTTCCTCTTTTTTATATATCCTGAACCGGACATGTTAATTCGATTAATTTTATCTTGAGCTTTTTTGTGTAAATTTGAGCTGGCCTCTTTCAATCTAGTTCTTATTGAATCTTCCATGGGGCGTGCATTAACCATATCCGATAATAGACCCACACCGGCATTTAAAGCCTCTTTACCCACTACTTTAGCACCACTAGAGAGCAATGGTAAAACAGATCTAAATAAGCCTCCTAAAAAACTACCAATTCCATGTCCACGCTGATACGGTGCTCCTCGATAAATCACACCAATACCGTGACCAGCTTGATGTGAATAATAGTGCTCATAAGGACAAATCTCATTATATTCTTTGGAATACATTATAGTTTCATAAAGTGGAGTTTAATACACAATGTCCCAAACTGGAATGGTATTTTTTGTCCTGTGCCTGATCTTATATTTATTTCAATCGTGTCAAACTCCCTGCGCATAACAGGTATGTAGTGAGGTGGTGAGAAAACATGCATTTTATTAGCTCCATATATGTATTTTGAAGGGTCTAGTGGTATTATTCTTAATAATTGTGTCATCACATCCCCAACAATTTGCGGTTCAATAATATCACTATAAACAAATAACTGGGATGGTAGCCCTAGATGTAAATTCGCTGAACATTTTCCAAAACCACCCCTGTGTGCTAAGTTTCTAGTTGGTTCAAATCCTAGTTGAAGACTTAAGCTAGGTGCTAACGTAACTGATCTTATTGATTCATCCATTACAGTTACAGATACAAACTTTGAAATTTCATCATATCGAAATATAACTTTATCATCAATGCTGTTTAATGCTGTTAAAATTTGATTAATATCATCATAGTTGGTGGCTGGTATATAATGTTTGTAGTATATTAGTGAAGGTTTATCCTCATGGGGCATTACAGCCCATTTTGTTATATAAACAATATTTTCATGTTCCTGAACTGTAAACATCGTGCATGGATATTGAAATTCAACGACACCAACAGACCATCTACCTTCAAGTATAATAGGTTTCGGTAATTTGGTTGAAAACTGGGTTGTCGTATTTTCTGGGAAGTATTCCATGGAGCTATTACTCAACAATGTTAAATAAAAACTTTCCTTCATCATATTTTCTTTAAACTAGAAGCCAATATCCAACTATTAAATTTATCTGGATAACCTTTCCACTTGACCAACACTTGCTTTCTGTTACCGGAATAGCGGGAACCGATAATTTTATCTATTTTATAACTTGAAGTAGGATCATAAGATATTTTTTGTAACTCTTTCTCATAAAAAGTTCCTGTTATTGGTTCATTTTGTAAATCTTTTAATGTGTATACTACCCACGGTGATCTATCTATTATAGAAGATATAATAAAAATTTCATCACTCCAATTGGATTCATATCCCTTTTGAAAGATATGTTTGTGTTTGGTGATTCTTACATAGTCACCAATATGAAATTTTGGAAGTGGAATATTTGTAGGTTGACTAACTTTTTCTCTGTCATACAAATTATTCCAAACAGTCATTATATTATCAAAATTTACATCGCAAGGACACATCTTAATACTAGAATGATAGCTATGGTTATATGCGTATATTAAGTTCTGTAGGATATCTATATACCTATGGGTATTTTTGTGAGTGAAATAACGCCACATTCTCATTTTTAGTGTCCTTTGGAATCTTTCTACAATGCTGGCTTTAATATCAGGGTTATTTGTTGTATAATAATTTATATTTTTACTCTTTAAATAACCCTTTACATCTTTTGAAAGGAATTCACTTCCTTTATCAGATTGTATATGTGTTGGTGTGGTATTAGCTTCACTAAAAATACTATCAAAACATGATTTAACTGTTTCAGAATTTTTATTTTTCATAGGTCTAGCATAAGCATATTTAGTAAACACATCAATAACACAAAGTATATAATTAAATCCGTCATTATGTGTAGAATAAGATCTCATATCACTTAAGTCTACCTGCCAAAGTTCATTTAGGTTGGACAAAATATATTTGTTTCGAGGAAATTTCCTATGTACTGGTTTATGCAACGTGTATGTTTCTTGTAACCGTAGCCACTTTTTAACGTCTTCCTTAGTCATTTTACCTTTCATAGCTTTCGACAATTTTTCAATACTACTGTAACCAGCAGGATGTGATGGATCATAATAAATCTTAGTTATCTCTAGTATGGGGTCCATTTTTCCCAACTATTTTTTTTTCTTATAGGTTTTTTTATCTTTTCTAGATTGTTTTTTTTATCATTAAACTCTTCATCTGTAGATACTTGGTCAATATCCTTTAATTGAAGCCGGTGTATGTATTCACTTCTAGCTGGATTCCCAACGTAAGTCAACGGTACTTTAATATCCTTCAATGCTGTTGCAAACTTTTCCCAACCTATTGGATCACTTTTTTTTAACGGTCTAATTGCATCATTTAACAAATCTACTATATTACTTCCAAGAATTTTTTCGTTATCTATAATGACTGTACCATCATCATTCCAATGAATTTTATTTGTACTTAGAGTTAGCAATTCCAATAAAGACCCACCTTTCTTTACATAGGTTTTTGGTATTAAACTAAGAATTTGATCTTTCGTGTAAGGAAGTTTTTCATAAGATATAGTACTCTCCTGATTTTTATCTTCAGTGT
This sequence comes from Automeris io, assembly GCA_036320925.1. Taxonomy (NCBI): domain Eukaryota; kingdom Metazoa; phylum Arthropoda; class Insecta; order Lepidoptera; family Saturniidae; genus Automeris; species Automeris io. Next base: position 4,122,891 of record JAUDJH010000021.1, on the reverse strand, counting down.
TTGGTGGCAGAGCTGTAACTAAACTCTTGTCGTCGGTATAATTACTTTTATTAGATGTATTTACTTTTACTTCTGGAGTGGTAGTATCAATACTTTTAGTTATTATTGGTATTTCATGAGGTTGACGGTCTTCTCCAGTAAAGTGTAAATATCTTTGTAAAATTTGTAGATATAGAATACATTTTTTCCTATCATCCATATTACTATTCAAAATATTTTTCATCTCAGCATCTAATCTAGAAGTGGGTCTATCAGGAACTTGGTTGTATTTTAGTTTGTCCATCAAACTTGGTTCAATGAGCAACATTTTCTTAGCTTGCTCCATTTTTATTACATAAAATAATTAACTAAGCCACTCAAAATTGAACCCAATATTATTGGTAGAAATGCACCACCTTTTTGAATAATAATATTTTTTCTTATTTTATTAGAACTTTTATGTAACAATTTCCGAAGTATAGATTTATATCGTTTAAGTTTTTTTTTCTCTTTTTCTGGTAGTTCCACTTTACCTTGGAGGACGTTATGTATACATTCACAAATACAGTTAATTTCCTTTTCGTCACACGATTGTAAAAGAGCTTTCTTATATTTAGGTTTAAGCTTATGTAGTGCTCTCAGTAAGTCTTTATGCGTGTTTAGACTTCGCGGCATTATGTGTAAATGACAGGAATTTGTTGATTCTTGCTATATTTAAAGCCTTTGGTGGGGACATAAACAACGCAATGTACATCTGGAGGAAATATTTTTGTTTTAATTCGACACATTTCATCAGTGTTTTGTTTAAGATCTATCATTAAATACCCATGTGCTTCCATAGTTGCATTACGATAGGCATCTTCAAGAAATTTTGGATTTTCTGGTGATACTTGGCGTGCTAAGTATCGTATTTGAGTTTTATCTCGGGGATTTTTAAAATAAACAATATAATTTGAATTTAAAGAAATGTCTCTTTGTCCTTTACCTTGGTGAAATAAATTTTGTGTGATGTAAAATACACTTAAGTTTCTATGGTGGCTTCCTTTGGTAAAAATATCAACAATGCGACCATCAGACTCTCTCATAAGATCATCAATTATTACAAGGTTTGCATTCTTCCCATCAAACATATTAAGATCTGGTATACCTTGATGATAATTTACATTTGGCAAGTTATATAAAGGTTGCATTTCATCAAAGCACCAAGTAATTTGTGTAAACTCCCTACTACATATGTCATTAATATATTTAATGAAGTTTGTAACAAAATTTGATTTTCCACAGCCACTTGGACCTGCAACTATTGCAGTAAATGGATGAATAAAGTGAAACATCACGTTGCATGTGTGTAAATGCTTGAGAGTTACAGAGAGAAATAAAACATTTCGTTCAATTGTTGGTTTATATATTCACTTACTACATGCATATTAAAAAATAAACATAAGAAAAAGTATTTACAAATATTAACTATTTATTGACAATAATAATTGAATAAAAGATACATCTTAAGACTAGTATACAAATACAGCAGTGTACAGCAACATATTTACAAATATTATATTCATAAACTAATCGAAATACATACATATTTTAGTTAACATTAAGGTACTTAATTAGAACATTGAATAGAAATATATATTAAAATTATATTAACAAAGAAATATTTACATACAGATTTTTCTATAATCTATTTTAATTTGTAATGACCCCACGCCAGTGTATCCATATTATTGGGTAGAATATAACGCTTTGTGTCGTTATAAGACAAACATCTTTTGTTTATTTGCTGGGTGAAAATTGTGTGTTTAATTGATTTGAATCTGTACATGTTGCAAAATAGGATATTTTTAGTGAAGAGACAAGTCTTATAATTTTCCATGGTCATTTTTTTTGTAACACATTTATTAACACCCTTTGCTTTTGCTGTCAATTTATTTTCGACGTCAAATGCATACATTTTAGATCTTAGACCTACAAACTCTTTTAAAATTTTTCCATTATTTTCATCTTTGAAAAATCCTAGTTTCTTTTTATTGATTTTTGGATAACCATATGTATTATCTGATGGATAATCGGATGTATCAAATCGATAAACGAGGTCGGTTTTAATATCATTGTAAAAGTTGTCTGTAAAAATCTGATATATTAAACTATCTGTGTCAGTATACAATAATTTTAATTTATTATCAAACTTCCTCATCATGTAGTTGTAGTGAAAGTCATACATAAGAGTTTTTGAAATATCCAATATACAAAATCCTAAATAAATGGGTTTATTATGAACCAACTTTGTTTTTCGCAATTGTACTGCAACTAAGTTTTCTGCAAAAATCGATAAACTGTGAAATTCCGGTTTTGCAATCAAATCTTGTACACCTAGAGTTTTACCGTTATTTTCCCAATGCGTTAACAATTTCACATTAACCCTTTTTTCAATGTTTTCCATAGTTTTCCCAAACACGGAATTATTCATTAATTTATAAAAATCCTTTTCAAAATCCGAGACTGCCTCTATTCTACGTTTTGTATTTAAATCAATGTATTTTTGCAGCCATGAGCTCTGTCTAAATTTTAGTATTCTATGAACTTTTGTTATTTTCATTCCCATATTCAGACACTGTTTAAGATTTCTATAATGAATTTTATATCTGATCTTATTATAAAGATTTGGTATTAATTTGGTTTCTTTAGAATCACTACTTATACATATTTTCTCAGGGCAAAGTGGAAAATCAGAGTGTAAATCGTGAAGTTCAACTGGGTACTCTAAATCTACTTCTAAAATAAAACCGAATTCAGACGTGTCGGGTATATCAAAACTTGTATTTGGACTGACCCATTCAAATCCTCCTTCAGGTAAATATTGAGACATAGCCCAACCGTAAAGGTTATTTGCATCGAAATAAGCAAGATATGATGTAGGTTTATTTTCATCATAATTATCTAAAAATTTATTATTAGCTTTAGCATAACGATTGCTGCATTGTGATACTCCCCCTCTAATACCTGCCTTGATGAAAGCAATTTTATCAAAGTCTGTTAATAATTCTAACTCTATTTTTGTATATTTTAACATAGCATCCCAGCTCAAGCCCGGTGCTGTATAATAATGAGCAGGATCTAATCCATAAGTTGTTATACAAATATTTCTAAAGTTTTCGAATACATCAGTTAACAATATAACATCTGTTTTCAGATATAAGTTAGAGTAATCCAGCATATTTTGACAACCAAAATGTTGCCAAACATTCTGTGCATGATTATAATCATCATTAGATACATTTGAATCAGTTAATGAACTGTAAAATTGATTTTTAGTGGGAATAGATGTTAATTTTAAACAGTCGTATGATGTCATAAATTCATAAGGATAAATACCTTTTCTCCTAACATACCTGAAATCTTCATTTCTTGGAAAACTATTTTTTAAAGTAATAAATTGTTCATCGTTGAGATTTTTAGCTAATTGCTCAAGACTACATGGTAAAAATTTTAGGGAATCAAGAAATCTTAAATTCAAAATTTGGCTATTTATTATTAATGTTTTAGAAAAAGATATGTATCTTTCTTTGTTTTGGGGAATGACATCCACATCACCCTCTACAAAGTTTAATGCATGAACAATGAAATGTGCATCATAGTGGCTGAGATTATGTAGGAATACTGGAACATGACGTGGTATCCTAAATTTGCTTATACAAACATCGTGTGCAACACCTCTAAAATTACCTGTATACCAATCAAAATATGAAATCTTTTTATCATCAGAAAATTCTATTTCACATATACAACAGAGTTTAGAATTCGCAATTTCCTTTTCATTTTCTGCAGTCAATGGTTTGGGGCATTTTTGAAAACTATTTTTCTTACTTATTATTTTTAAATCATCATATAAACGATTCATAAATATCTGTACACAATCTGGACCGCTATACGTTACATATTTTGACAAACTATTATCATATGAACATTTAATATAATATCCAAAACTATAAACTTCATGTTTGTGAACATTTTTAGTATACGGTTTATTTGGATCGTTAGAACACGTTTTTATTGGATTTAAAAAGGCTTCAAAATCTGCATATATAACGAAGGGTATCTTTAACTTTTTATGAAAATTTTCAAATTTTAATTGAGTATTTGACACTAGTTGTCCAAACCAATTTTTATATCTTTTATCTATATTTGGTAGTTCTACAGTAATATGTGAACAATCATATTGTTGATGGTTATTCAACCTTTCCTTTGTGGGGAAATGCAATAAACATCCATCGCATATATAAACCGCATGATTTTGATTTGAAATTTGTTTACTGACCAATCTTGATAAGTTTTTAATATAACAATAGTGGTAAGTCCTTTCTCTATTTATGAGTAATAAATTAATGTGACTATTTCTACGACATTTTGTTAAATATAGTGGACCCACTACACTATGCCTTTTCATTTCTTTATTAAATTCTAAACCGAATACACTGATACTAATATTATTTAATTTTTCAACTTTTGATATATCATTTAATTTAACGGGAAAAGATACACCATTAAATTTTAGTTTATTTACATGCATGCTATAGGACGATACTCGATTTGCGTTCTTACTCACTGGATATAATGCCGAAAGTAATGCCCATTGAAAACATAAATTGTCAGAGTTTTTTACGTTTATCACAGCTTTTTTATTACTAATATCTTTAGGTAAATCAATATATGACGTACCACGTAGCGGATTAAATTTATTAATATTCATGTCTAAGCAATTAATTTGTTTAAGACTCCACCCACTGTCTTTTTGTTCAAAAGCACTTATTTTATTTGTTATAGCATCACATAATGAAGAAAAGAAAATATTTAAGTCATCACCTCGAAAAATTATATAATTACATGTTTGAAAATCAAATGAATTTAGAATATCTTTAGTTTGTTGTATAAAATCTGCGTGTAGTATAAAATTTACTTTAAAAGCAGTATGTTTCTGCATAGATTTTTCAATCAAAAATAGCACATCATCTTTTATAGAACTTAAAAACAATTCCGGCGTTTCAAAATCTAACATAGATGATAAATCAGATTTATTTTTAATTTTATATGTAATTATTCTATTTCCAAAGGCTGTTTCAGCAATTGATACATTTTTAAGAGATGTGTGAGAAGTTAAAACATTATTATTATGAATTTTGCTTTTCAAATGATTGGTAAAGTATTTTCTAGTTATCAAAATTTTACACGTGTTACATTGCACCTTGTCGACATCGAGGTCTGCTGATATCCCGATCGATGATAATGAAGTTGATGGCCTATCTTCATATCTAGTCTTTTTCTTATTATTGTCATCATCCTTCGTACAACAAAGTTTCTTAGACCCCATCCCGATTTGATATGATTGTTTTGATTGTCTAAAACAAAGAAGAAACATATTTATAGAAGAAGAACAAAATAATTCTGTAAATTTTGAGATAATTTAAGAAGGCATACTCACGCTATGTTTTCCTCAACTACTGCACAAATATTGTACAATTCTTCATCATATGTGGAGTCTTTCAATCCACTCTCTGGAACTATTCCCCACAAATTATACATTCCATATTAGATTTGCGTTGAAGAAAGGTACAGATATAATTTTAGATTATGTTTCAATAAAATGGAAATATATGACACGAACTTATTTAAAGAAAGTACTAATAAAAATTTGTATTTACAAAAATAGTTTTTTTATATTCTAGCTATAAAATACACATGATTATTATATTCAGAAACTATAAGTAAATAATATATACACGAATATTAATTGAATGGAATGCGTTTATTACTTATTACTAAAGTGAGATTTTTTACAATTTTCAGTCTTAGAAATTTCTTTAGTTATTTCGTAAACAATGTTTCTAACGTTTGCAGAATTTTTGTGTTTATCATTTGTGTAATATTTAACTCTAAAATCTGCGTGCTTCCAATGTTCTGTGGAGGCTATTTTTGCAAACTTTTTCATGTCATATATTTCTATTTTAATAAGTTTACTTGAGCTGGAACCATCATCAACGTTTGTTGATAAACAGACGGTATTACCTTCTTCATCGATTCGAGATACAGTGGATGAAAGTTTTTTTCGTTTTATTATAGGACCTTCAAAGAATTCATCTAAATTCTTGGTAATAATATTTTGCTCCCTCTTTTTCTTTAGTTTTGATTGTAAATTACTAAGTAAATCCTGACTACCTTCATCCGATAGAGGATAGTAGTAATTTTTAAAAGTATTTTCTTCATCAATAATTTCCAGTGAGTTCTGTAAAAATATTTTATAAATTTAAATCTGAATTGATGGATGTTCGTAGTGTAGCGATGGTTTTTTAGTGTATATAAGTGTGGTATAAAGTAATAACAAAATTACTTACATTCATTGTTTTATGAATCTATGTCACTAATACTTTGTAAATTAAATTTATACTTGTATTTCACTTCACTTAGAAATACACGAAATATAACAAACTAAATGTTCACTATAGAAAAGACACTTTCACAATGTAACTTAAACAGTTCCAACCCTATATATATAGAAAATATCGCTCCTACACCATGACTCATGGGTCCAATGCACAAAAGGTTTGTGATAATGAATTCCGGCTTCGATATGAACAAAAGATATGAATAGGTTTATAACATTTTGTAAGGTGTCTTTGTTAGTCATCTTTCCATTAAACTATTGTTAAAAATATTTTGACTCATTGTTTAGAAATTTTTGTAATACTTTGGAACTTTTTTCTGTTATCAGACAATGAAACAAGTTGTAACATGAAACTGTTAGAAATGTTTGAGTCATAACTAACAAATTTTGGAATGCTTTCGTCAAAACGGTAAGAAGATATGAAGATTATATAGATCTGTCTCATACTTTGATTCATATAAAAGCCAGGATATTGCATCAAGATTCCTCTAAGGTAGCTGCCTCAACGGTAGTGGCTCCGGTTAATAATTGGTTGCATTCAATCTTCAGTCAACTTGATGTCTATTTAAATCAAAAACTTATATCACCTCCAAATAATACATATGCGTATCGTGCCTACATGGAAACTTTGTTGAATTATGCTAAACCAGCTAAAGAATCTCATCTTACGTGTGGCCTTTGGTATGAAGATACAGCCAACAAAATGAATGAAACCGGCGAGGAAAATGGAGGATTTGTTAAAAGACAAAAATTAGCTTCTGAAAGTCAAGAAATTGAAATGATTGGACACTTACATGGCGATATATTTAACCAAGAAAAGTTCTTGATCAATGGTGTAGAAATGTCAGTTAAATTAGTTCGCTCTAGAGAAACATTTAACTTAATGGCCCCTTCAAGTGATTCAAAGTTTAAAGTATGCATTACAGATGCAACACTTATCGTTCGTAAAGCACGAATCAATCCAACTGTTTTACTTGCACATCAAAAAGCATTGGCTTTTTCTACAGCAAAATATCCCGTCACTCGAGCTGAAGTGAAAGTTTTAACTATACCATCTGGGATTCAAGGCAAAACACTTGACAACATTTTTTTGGGGCAAGTCCCAAAAAGATGTATTATTGGGTTTGTTGATAACGGGGCATTTAACGGTAATCTCACTAAAAATCCATTTAATTTCGAAAATTACAACATTAACACATTTTGTTTATATATTGATGGTCAACAAATACCTTCGAAAGCTTTACAACCTTCGTTTGAAAACCATATTTTCACCACGGCTTATCATACATTATTTTCGGGTACGGGTATACATTTTTTAAATGAAGGGAATGGAATTTCGAGAGAACAATATTCGAACGGTTACTGTTTGTTAGCTTTTGATTTAACTCCGGATTTATCAGCCAACTCTTCAGGTCATTGGAATCTTATAAGACATGGCACTGTAAGATTAGAAGTTCGATTTGAGTCAACGCTTGTACAAACTATTAACTGTATTGTTTACGCCGAATTTGATAATGTTATTGAAATAGATAAAAACCGCAATGTATCCGTCGATTATAATAGTTGAATATATATACATATATATTGTAAAAATATTAACTTTGTAATATTTGTATGTATCTCTTTGTGTGTACATTTTTGAATAAATTAATTAAAATGAACTTACTTTGTATTATTTTTAATAATCACCCTTTCGATATATAATAAGTTACTGTAATTACAATCGCACACATGTTTGCGATCTCTGGGGTTGGAAAGTTGTATTTTTAAATAAATATGAATACAATAGAACTACAGAAATATTTGAACGAAATACATCCAAGTTTGCGGTATAATGTGTATGCTGCAAATAGATTACCGATATACATGGAAACTCCTACTTATTTAATTAGTAATTTGGACCCCGATACAAAACCTGGATCACATTGGGTTGCACTACATATAGACAAAAATGGTTTTGGTGAATTTTTCGACTCCTATGGACGACCACCTTCTGGATATCACTATGCATTCTTAAAGAGAAATAGCCACCGATGGAGTTTCAATAAAAAAATATTGCAAAACAATTGGACTTCAGTATGTGGTCAATACTGTTTAATGTATTTGTACTACAAGTTGCACAACTGTACAATGAATTACTTTATTAATCAATTTGACATCGATACCATGTACAATGATATGTTATTATGGAATTTGTTTAATTACTGTTTTAAAATAAATGAATATGACTAATGAAGGAATGTAGACGGCTTTTTATTATACATAGAAAAAGTACCTGAGACCCCCCGACCGTAACACAACAATAGCGTTCGAGCCGAACAATAGACGACCCTTGCTCGGATGATCCATTGTTAACTGTACCCCATTGCTTTTGTATTATTATAGCCTAGTTAATGTTATGCTATCTCTGAAACGGTTAAAGCTATGCAATTTTAAATACTTGCATTCGATTCAGCGACCCTGAAAACCTTTTTTTTTTTTTTTTTTTTTTTATTTTTTTTTTTTTTTAGGTCATGGTTGCCGCCGTGATCAGTGAGCTAGAACCGATGAGAGAGCCAAAGGCGGTGAGCCAGAACCTGTGAATCCCTACTACTTCCACATCACCCTCTACAAAGTTTAATGCATGAACAATGAAATGTGCATCATAGTGGCTGAGATTATGTAGGAATACTGGAACATGACGTGGTATCCTAAATTTGCTTATACAAACATCGTGTGCAACACCTCTAAAATTACCTGTATACCAATCAAAATATGAAATCTTTTTATCATCAGAAAATTCTATTTCACATATACAACAGAGTTTAGAATTCGCAATTTCCTTTTCATTTTCTGCAGTCAATGGTTTGGGGCATTTTTGAAAACTATTTTTCTTACTTATTATTTTTAAATCATCATATAAACGATTCATAAATATCTGTACACAATCTGGACCGCTATACGTTACATATTTTGACAAACTATTATCATATGAACATTTAATATAATATCCAAAACTATAAACTTCATGTTTGTGAACATTTTTAGTATACGGTTTATTTGGATCGTTAGAACACGTTTTTATTGGATTTAAAAAGGCTTCAAAATCTGCATATATAACGAAGGGTATCTTTAACTTTTTATGAAAATTTTCAAATTTTAATTGAGTATTTGACACTAGTTGTCCAAACCAATTTTTATATCTTTTATCTATATTTGGTAGTTCTACAGTAATATGTGAACAATCATATTGTTGATGGTTATTCAACCTTTCCTTTGTGGGGAAATGCAATAAACATCCATCGCATATATAAACTACATGATTTTGATTTGAAATTTGTTTACTGACCAATCTTGATAAGTTTTTAATATAACAATAGTGGTAAGTCCTTTCTCTATTTATGAGTAATAAATTAATGTGACTATTTCTACGACATTTTGTTAAATATAGTGGACCCACTACACTATGCCTTTTCATTTCTTTATTAAATTCTAAACCGAATACATTGATACTAATATTATTTAATTTTTCAACTTTTGATATATCATTTAATTTAACGGGAAAAGATACACCATTAAATTTTAGTTTATTTACATGCATGCTATAGGACGATACTCGATTTGCGTTCTTACTCACTGGATATAATGCCGAAAGTAATGCCCATTGAAAACATAAATTGTCAGAGTTTTTTACGTTTATCACAGCTTTTTTATTACTAATATCTTTAGGTAAATCAATATATGACGTACCACGTAGCGGATTAAATTTATTAATATTCATGTCTAAGCAATTAATTTGTTTAAGACTCCACCCACTGTCTTTTTGTTCAAAAGCACTTATTTTATTTGTTATAGCATCACATAATGAAGAAAAGAAAATATTTAAGTCATCACCTCGAAAAATTATATAATTACATGTTTGAAAATCAAATGAATTTAGAATATCTTTAGTTTGTTGTATAAAATCTGCGTGTAGTATAAAATTTACTTTAAAAGCAGTATGTTTCTGCATAGATTCTTCAATCAAAAATAGCACATCATCTTTTATAGAACTTAAAAACAATTCCGGCGTTTCAAAATCTAACATAGATGATAAATCAGATTTATTTTTAATTTTATATGTAATTATTCTATTTCCAAAGGCTGTTTCAGCAATTGATACATTTTTAAGAGATGTGTGAGAAGTTAAAACATTATTATTATGAATTTTGCTTTTCAAATGATTGGTAAAGTATTTTCTAGTTATCAAAATTTTACACGTGTTACATTGCACCTTGTCGACATCGAGGTCTGCTGATATCCCGATCGATGATAATGAAGTTGATGGCCTATCTTCATATCTAGTCTTTTTCTTATTATTGTCATCATCCTTCGTACTACAAAGTTTCTTAGACCCCATCCCGATTTGATATGATTGTTTTGATTGTCTAAAACAAAGAAGAAACATATTTATAGAAGAAGAACAAAACAATTCTGTAAATTTTGAGATAATTTAAGAAGGCATACTCACGCTATGTTTTCCTCAACTACTGCACAAATATTGTACAATTCTTCATCATATGTGGAGTCTTTCAATCCACTCTCTGGAACTATTCCCCACAAATTATACATTCCATATTAGATTTGCGTTGAAGAAAGGTACAGATATAATTTTAGATTATGTTTCAATAAAATGGAAATATATGACACGAACTTATTTAAAGAAAGTACTAATAAAAATTTGTATTTACAAAAATAGTTTTTTTATATTCTAGCTATAAAATACACATGATTATTATAATCAGAAACTATAAGTAAATAATATATACACGAATATTAATTGAATGGAATGCGTTTATTACTTATTACTAAAGTGAGATTTTTTACAATTTTCAGTCTTAGAAATTTCTTTAGTTATTTCGTAAACAATGTTTCTAACGTTTGCAGAATTTTTGTGTTTATCATTTGTGTAATATTTAACTCTAAAATCTGCGTGCTTCCAATGTTCTGTGGAGGGTATTTTTGCAATCTTTTTCATGTCATATATTTCTATTTTAATAAGTTTACTTGAGCTGGAACCATCATCAACGTTTGTTGATAAACAGACGGTATTACCTTCTTCATCGATTCGAGATACAGTGGATGAAAGTTTTTTTCGTTTTATTATAGGACCTTCAAAGAATTCATCTAAATTCTTGGTAATAATATTTTGCTCCCTCTTTTTCTTTAGTTTTGATTGTAAATTACTAAGTAAATCCTGACTACCTTCATCCGATAGAGGATAGTAGTAATTTTTAAAAGTATTTTCTTCATCAATAATTTCCAGTGAGTTCTGTAAAAATATTTTATAAATTTAAATCTGAATTGACGGATGTTCGTAGTGTAGCGATGGTTTTTTAGTGTATATAAGTGTGGTATAAAGTAATAACAAAATTACTTACATTCATTGTTGTATGAATCTATGTCACTAATACTTTGTAAATTAAATTTATACTTGTATTTCACTTCACTTAGAAATACACGAAATATAACAAACTAAATGTTCACTATAGAAATGACAGTTTCACAATGTAACTTAAACAGTTCCAACCCTATATATATAGAAAATATCGCTCCTACACCATGACTCATGGGTCCAATGCACAAAAGGTTTGTGATAATGAATTCCGGCTTCGATATGAACAAAAGATATGAACAAAAGATATGAATAGGTTTATAACATTTTGTAAGGTGTCTTTGTTAGTCATCTTTCCATTAACTATTGTTAAAAATATTTTGACTCATTGTTTAGAAATTTTTGAAATACTTTGGAACTTTTTTCTGTTATCAGACAATGAAACAAGTTGTAACATGAAACTGTTAGAAATGTTTGAGTCATAACTAACAAATTTTGGAATGCATTCGTCAAAACGATAAGAAGATATGACGATTATATAGATCTGTCTCATACTTTGATTCATATAAAAGCCAGGATATTGCATCAAGATTCCTCTAAGGTAGCTGCCTCAACGGTAGTGGCTCCGGTTAATAATTGGTTGCATTCAATCTTCAGTCAACTTGATGTCTATTTAAATCAAAAACTTATATCACCTCCAAATAATACATATGCGTATCGTGCCTACATGGAAACTTTGTTGAATTATGCTAAACCAGCTAAAGAATCTCATCTTACGTGTGGCCTTTGGTATGAAGATACAGCCAACAAAATGAATGAAACCGGCGAGGAAAATGGAGGATTTGTTAAAAGACAAAAATTAGCTTCTGAAAGTCAAGAAATTGAAATGATTGGACACTTACATGGCGATATATTTAACCAAGAAAAGTTCTTGATCAATGGTGTAGAAATGTCAGTTAAATTAGTTCGCTCTAGAGAAACATTTAACTTAATGGCCCCTTCAAGTGATTCAAAGTTTAAAGTATGCATTACAGATGCAACACTTATCGTTCGTAAAGCACGAATCAATCCAACTGTTTTACTTGCACATCAAAAAGCATTGGCTTTTTCTACAGCAAAATATCCCGTCACTCGAGCTGAAGTGAAAGTTTTAACTATACCATCTGGGATTCAAGGCAAAACACTTGACAACATTTTTTTGGGGCAAGTCCCAAAAAGATGTATTATTGGGTTTGTTGATAACGGGGCATTTAACGGTAATCTCACTAAAAATCCATTTAATTTCGAAAATTACAACATTAACACATTTTGTTTATATATTGATGGTCAACAAATACCTTCGAAAGCTTTACAACCTTCGTTTGAAAACCATATTTTCACCACGGCTTATCATACATTATTTTCGGGTACGGGTATACATTTTTTAAATGAAGGGAATGGAATTTCGAGAGAACAATATTCGAACGGTTACTGTTTGTTAGCTTTTGATTTAACTCCGGATTTATCAGCCAACTCTTCAGGTCATTGGAATCTTATAAGACATGGCACTGTAAGATTAGAAGTTCGATTTGAGTCAACGCTTGTACAAACTATTAACTGTATTGTTTACGCCGAATTTGATAATGTTATTGAAATAGATAAAAACCGCAATGTATCCGTCGATTATAATAGTTGAATATATATATTGTAAAAATATTAACTTTGTAATATTTGTATGTATCTGTTTGTGTGTACATTTTTGAATAAATTAATTAAAATGAACTTACTTTGTATTATTTTTAATAATCACCCTTTCGATATATAATAAGTTACTGTAATTACAATCGCACACATGTTTGCGATCTCTGGGGTTGGAAAGTTGTATTTTTAAATAAATATGAATACAATAGAACTACAGAAATATTTGAACGAAATACATCCAAGTTTGCGGTATAATGTGTATGCTGCAAATAGATTACCGATATACATGGAAACTCCTACTTATTTAATTAGTAATTTGGACCCCGATACAAAACCTGGATCACATTGGGTTGCACTACATATAGACAAAAATGGTTTTGGTGAATTTTTCGACTCCTATGGACGACCACCTTCTGGATATCACTATGCATTCTTAAAGAGAAATAGCCACCGATGGAGTTTCAATAAAAAAATATTGCAAAACAATTGGACTTCAGTATGTGGTCAATACTGTTTAATGTATTTGTACTACAAGTTGCACAACTGTACAATGAATTACTTTATTAATCAATTTGACATCGATACCATGTACAATGATATGTTATTATGGAATTTGTTTAATTACTGTTTTAAAATAAATGAATATGACTAATGAAGGAATGTAGACGGCTTTTTATTATACATAGAAAAAGTACCTGAGACCCTCCGACCGTAACACAACAATAGCGTTCGAGCCGAACAATAGACGACCCTTGCTCGGATGATCCATTGTTAATTGTACCCCATTGCTTTTGTATTATTATAGGCTAGTTAATGTTATGCTATCTCTGAAACGGTTAAAGCCACGCAATTTTAAATACTTGCATTCGATTCAGCGACCCTGAAAACCTTTTTTTTTTTTTTTTTTTTTTTTTTTTTTTTTTTTTTTTTTTTTTTTTTTAGGGTTGCCGCCGTGATCAGTGAGCTAGAACCGATGAGAGAGCCAAAGGCGGTGAGCCAGAACCTGTGAATCCCTACTACTTTGGTTTGAAATTGCGTACATTGAAACATTTAAGTACGTAGATAGGTACTATTGCGTTTAGCGTTAAGAATGGGTAACACCAACATGCAAGCCATCTCCATGGGATTCCATCTTTCCTATCGTAGCAACCCTTTCCCCTGTGCGCAAAAGTTAGGCAAAATTACAAACAAAAAAAGGACACTCAATCATGCTTTATTCTTTCATTATAAAATTAATACGTAATTTTTTATTGCTCTTGCACGTAGATAACGATTACAATACCAAATTTAAAAAAAAACAAAATAATAACGGTTTTCACTAACACGACACTACTATATGATATCTATTAATTAAATAGTAAATTTAACATATTTTTTTCTTGTCCCTTTTGTTCATGTTTTGCTCCAGTACATAACCCGTTTTAATATTAGGTTATAATATTACTAACTCCTCCTTGTTATGTCTAAGGGCGGCTTGCGCGATCGCATTAAAACGAGTTTCAAACCCGATTTAGGATTAAACTGCATATTTCGTCTTGCACGACTACGGTTTTGTACTAATTCCAGATTTAACAACTGTCATATTTAAATCGGGATGGAGGTCGATTTAAATCACTAAACTTGTTTACGCAGATGTAAATATCAATATGATATTGAAATATAGGAGTTCTATGTGTATTTTTGTTCGCTATTACAAAAATATATTTATAATGGATATATATCCAAAGTGCATATTGGATCTGGATACTGAGTCTGGTGATGATTTTTTCTCGGATTATGACGAAGAACCATTTGTTTATGTGATGAAAGCGCCAGGTTTTTCACAAAAAAAGGGAGAAAGAAATGATTTATATAACTCTTTATTACGAGATGAAGAATTTACTTATAGGGTACTTTTCTACCAATAATAACAAATGCAAAATCTCAGCATTAGTAAAAATTGGGAGCTCGAACTCTTTTCATTGTAAATATAATTTTACGTTTTTTGTTTATAGACAGCAATAAAACTGTTGTAAGTAAAAAGCAGTTACTGTCAAAAAGTTCAAATTATACGGTACGTAACATTCCGTTTTACGAAAAAAAATAAACAATAATTCATAATTTTGGATACCGTGCGCAAAGCGGAACGTAAAAAAACTACAACCTAAGTATCATCTGTAGTAAAGATCGAACGAGAAATGAATGAAACTCCTAAGCCAAGCTTAGTAAAATCGCTGTCTCGAACGTTAATGCAAGAGGAAATAATGTGATTTATTTTTAAACGACTTTACTGCCTAAGCCAGTCTTTGTTAATTGTCGATTTAACGTTTTTTACTGCAAGTGGCCCTAAGTGTATTCCCTATTGTATATTTATTTATGTATATATTTGTGATGTTGTAGTTTTTTATTATTTTATTTTATGGCTTTATTCCAAGGACTGGGCCTTTGTGACTTCGCCAGTGTCAGTGTGTTGGCTTAAAAACGTGGAAAGTTGGCCGGTTATGCTTCAAATGTGATTAGGATATTGGTCGGTTTTCAAATTGTACTATTTGTCTTGAGATTGTCTGGTACCTAAAACAAAACAACACAAACTAACTACAACATCATTAACTTTTGTTCCCTTCTCCAATTAACATCATAATAATTATTAGAAAAATTGACATTCAATTTTTTGTTTTGATAAAAACTATATAATTATTTACTATTACTTGAATAGACGCAAACATATGGAAATTAATATATTTATTATCTTCTGTATATGGAAATTATGATATGCTAAGATAATGTTTGTGAAAACTACGGTCCTTACTAAATTATTATTGCAAATACCATAGGGTTTTCTTTTGGTTTTATTTTCCCCTACGTAGGGAAGTCAAAGGCACTTACGCCATACAACCTTGTCTGAAGTTATTTCTTTTTATATCTTATTAAATTTCGGTTAAGTCTTCCCGCCACGCTCGAATATCTCAGTTTCAATTCATTGTAATCCATCTTCATTTCCTGTTTGTTGCACCATTACTATACACACACAACATAAACGGCGAGGAAAACTAGCGTCTCGCCAAAAAACCATTGATTCCCCATCGCGCACAATCGGCCGAGCATTCTACTGCTGCCCAAGCACATAACACAAGCTCAGACAACAATTGAACACCCAGTCCACTCCCACAACAAGAAAACAATAATTATTCTGCGACAGAGCAGAAGAGATGCAACCACTCCGCTTGCCGCCAATCAATATCATAGAGTTATATTTATAATGGAAATAAATGTTAAAAGCATTTTTTAGAAATTGTTTTTTTTTTTGTGGATCGGTTATCATATTGCGATTCAAATTGATTTATTTAAGCAGAATCATCATTCCTGGAGTAGGCCCATCATGTTATCAAGGATTGTTCTATAATTATACTTGTTCTTCGTGGTGAATATTATAGGTAAGTACCATGATACTTACTCTGTGATCGTTGATAATAAAAATATTGTGTACAAATATTATATCCCTGAATATATTTTTTTATAATAATCTGTTGTGTCATATCTGTAGACGAAGTAAAAAGAAGTCTATCCAAGTTAAACACATCCTTCTATTTATATAATCCTAAAGTAAATATGTATAAAAAATAACCCAGAATTTCTAAATGTAGCAAAAAAATATAGAATTCATAATTTATTTTTCTTTGTCCGCATCTAGGGCTAAAAAAATTAAGTTGTCTATGAACTTTTGTTTTCTTACTGTTCTATTCGTCCAAATCAAACTCTTATAAATAAAGCTTTGCGTTGATTCGTCTTTACTTTATAAATCAAAATATACGCCAATAAGCGCTTAGCCTGTAAACGGAAACAGACCATGTGCTAACATGGCGATTTTCGTTGTTCGTCATTTCTCGCACGTCGTTTAATAATTATTGCGTGGCTGTTATGGGAATTCATTATAGTGCAATATTTTTCACTTTTTGATAAATTTCATTGTATTTTTGACTATAAAAACAAAAATGAGCGTCGACACTTACGGTCCAAGCTCTCAAACACTCACGTTTTTAGATACTGAAGAAGCGGATCTTATCGGAGCTGATACTCAGGGTTCAGAGTTTGAATTCACTGACTTTACACTTCCATCTCAGAGTCAAACTCAAGCTTCGCAGCATGACCATGGTCTGACTACCACAAATCAGGTATGTGTAATAATCTTGTTTTGTTTTTCTGTCATAACCTTATGCAAGCTCACAAGAATTTGGTTTACAGGTGAATGGATTAGGTCGTCTGGATCTTTCTTCTAAACTGTCAAATGTAACTAATGCAATAGCTGAATTGCAATTCGAAGAAGAAGATGAGGCGCTCTATAGTAGCAAAGAACTTCCTGATCATGCATGCAAGTATTGTGGCATACATGACCCATCCACTGTCGTTATGTGCAATATATGCAACAAATGGTGAGTCACTATATTACTTGCTCCGCGTAAACTATTGCATCTAAGTTTCATTACAAGGTAATAGAACTAATAAGAGTAATTTACTTTCATGTTAACACAGTATTGGCTCTGATACCTGACTGTAAGCCTTGGGCTTTTTGCGATTATAATGTTATATGTAGTTATTACAATTACATGAGAAACCTGATTAAACCTTAAGGGACACCTAGTATGATAGCCTGCAATTCTTATCACAAAACAACTGTAAAAAGAAGTTCAAAAATGTACATTTAGAATGTGGTAATAGTATCAAAGAGGAAGCCAATAAAGTCAATTATTATTGTGTATTTTGTAATAATAGCTTAAGGATTGATTACAGAGCAACTGATGAAATATACAGTGTAGTCCAAGAATGATAAATCTACCGAAGGATGAGAATTTATTGACAGTCACTGTTGCCATGCCAGTCTATATGTATATCAGTACAGAAAGTGACTAGATAATGATCAAGTGTATATACACATTTGATCCTGAAATGAGTCAAGCTGAATGTAGCAAGTCATTATAATAATTATTGACAATGATAAAATAACATAAAAACTTTATAAATAACATATTTGACTAAAATTACTATAACAATAATTAGTCTTAAATAACTAGTCCTGATATATTTATATAAGAAAATAATTCTGTTTTTGGACTCATAATATAGCAAACATAATATATTATAGGTTCTGCAATGGTCGCGGAAATACATCAGGCTCACATATAATAAACCATTTAGTTAGAGCCAAACATAAGGAAGCAGCGTTACATCGAGATGGACCACTTGGAGAGACATTATTGGAATGTTATTCCTGCGGAGCTCGTAATGTCTTTGTTCTTGGTTTCATACCAGCAAAAGCTGATTCCGTTGTTGTGCTGCTTTGTCGGTGAGTAAATAGAGCATTATTAATATAAATTAAATACTGTCTCAAATTTGTTAATGTGTAACTTAATGAGACTGCACTATAAAATCACTAATGATTCAGTATATGTCTGAATCTAATATTAAAACTAAATTTAACCAGATTATATTTCTTTTATAATATAAAAGTAGATTGTATGAAAAGTCAACTTATAATAGTGTCTCATCTACCATAAATAATAATTTTACATATTAATGCAAATATTCCACTCTGACCCAGCCTTGAGTTTCTGGCAACAATTATTCTCTAGGTAGTTGCTTTCAAAATCTTGGTACATAACCTTAACTTATGTCCCTGGCTAGCAGCCCAAGTTGAAGTTCTGACATACAAAAGTGTCCTTGTATTGCAGCCCAACCCATAAATTTACCAAATAAGTAAATTTGTAAAGGCCCTCCAATGCCAAGAGATTTCCTCCAGCTTATAAAAAAAAAAATCAAATGTTTTACATTTTATTATTTATTTCCTATTGTATATTATTATTATTTAATTTAAATTAAAGGCTAGTAAGGTTATCATAAAGATCAATTTTTATCACCAGTTTTAAGCACACTACTGAAAATGGCAAAAAATAAATACAATAATTAGATGGAGATATATATTTGTACACATATTCATCTAAAAAATTTCATTCTGTGATAGTTTAAATTAGTACATATATGTTGATTAGGATAATTAAATTATTTCCATAAACAGTTATAAACAATTATATTTAATGATTTATAGCCAACCCTGTGCAGCACAAAGTTCCTTGAAGGACATGAATTGGGATCAAGAACAATGGAAGCCTTTAATATGTAAGTTGCTTTTTATTCATATTGTAACAATTTATTTCTAAATATGTAGTGACTTTTTTAGAAATATTGTGTAAATATTATTCACCCTTGGTTTTTAATAATTGTTTATTTTTATTCTATTGTTTTAAATTGCAAGAGTATAACGTTTATAGTTAACACATTCTCAGCCAACAAGTTTTCTTTGTTGTTATGTGATATTCAATAAATTATGTAGAGATATGATTATTTAATTTACTTTGATGCATTTTTGTGAGAAATTATGAGGATTTTTATGTGTCACTAGTCACTACCACACTATGGCAGTCACTAGTGACTGACATAGCCCCATTGGAGTATTCCAGTGTCAGTTACCTGTGACTGACAAGGCAGTCAATGTGTTAATAATGATGAAAAGAAATTATGTTGTCTAATAATAAAAAATATAAATTAAATTCTTTTTTTTAAGGCTACTTATTAGCTTTCCTGTTCCACAACTAGTGTCTATAATATGAGTAGTAATATAATTATATAGCAAAATAAGAGCAAATAAGATCTTTTAAAAAATACTCTTATTTTGTTAAGAATTTAAGTTGGTTAAAACTACTTTATGCTACATTTTGTATTTTCGAATTCATAGGTGACCGTGCTTTCTTGTCGTGGTTAGTAAAAGTCCCATCAGAAGCAGAGCAAATGAGAGCTCGACAGGTGAGTTAAATTGGAAACTTGACATTTTATATAACTTTATTAGTTGATTAATATAGTTGTGCTAGATAGTGCAGTAAAAAGTTTTTATTATTATAAAAGCTTTTATGTATTTGGTAATTTTTAAAACTCCCAGTTCTTTATCATTAACTGTGACCATTGCATTCCTATGAGCAAGTACTGTATAATATTAGGCTATATCTCTTTAACAAGCTTTTCTTTAAAATCAAGAAGGGAACTATACATTAATTATCTTTATGAATTATATAAATTTCAGGTGACACCACAACAAATAGGTCGTTTAGAAGAGTTGTGGCGTGATAATGTTGATGCTACCTTCCAAGATTTGGAAAAACCAGGAGTTGATGAGGAACCTCATCAGGTGCTACTTAGGTAAGCATTATTATTTTAATTGTTTATGACTTTTAAGTACCCCATTCAGAAGTGGGTAATAATTTGCAGTTTTTTTAATTTTGTGACTGCTAAATAGCTTTCGTATTTATTTTCACTACAATTGTTGCACTCTTACAAATATAAGCATCATTCTTAATAAACTTGCAAGCAAGTGCACCACATATTAAGTGAACAACACCTCATACAAATATAAAAAAAGTCTATTTTAAATATCTTAATAATAAGTTTATATTAGAGATGCCACGAATATTCGGTATTCGGCCTATTCGGCCACTTTTTTGGCTACTCGGTATTCGGCCGAATACCGAATACCAAATCATGTAAAAAAGACACGTTATATTACTCAAAGTTATGTATTTATTTCCAAATTACAACACTTTAGTAATTAAAATTGACCAGTGGTAAGCTGTGATGGATATAAACAAGCTTTTCAGCATTTTTTGGTAGCAAATGATTACGTTTTTCATCGTAAATGTTACCAGCCTCAGAAAATAACCTCTCACACACAAACTCTCTCTTTCGCTCACACACATACTAATAAACTTATACCGTGAATATCCATATAAAAACACAAAACACCCTTGAATAGCCCGAACGGAAGTGCGAGTCTCACCAGAGACAAGATTTACTTAATTGGTGAGACTTATCACTCTGTGTATATGCATAAGTTTTGTGTTGAAATAAAGATTATTACTATTACTAAACACGCTACTTCCAGAAATTTTCGGCGCTTCGGCCGAGACCGTTGCCGAATATTCGGTATTCGGCCAATTCACTATTCGTGGCATCACTAGTTTATATAATGTATCATCATTTAGAAAAATTATTTGAATTTAATATAATTTGTTCTTGTACACAGTAGCTGAGTAATAGTGTTTATTCTATTGTATATCATGTTATAGTTACAAAACATGAGGTGGTTTGCGAATACGCATATAAAAAATCTTGAATAAAATTATAAGTTTATAATTTAATAAATGCTTATAACATTGCTTGAATTTTTTATTATAGGTATGAAGATGGATACCAATATCAAAATATTTTCGGTCCATTGGTCAAGTTGGAAGCTGATTATGACAAACGGCTGAAAGAGTCTCAGACTCAAGAGGGTATAGAAGTCAGATGGGACGTAGGTCTTAACAAGAAGACCATTGCCTATTTCACACTGGCTAAAACTGATAGTGACATGAAGTTAATGCATGGAGATGAGCTGAGATTGAGGTATGTCAATGTTCACAGCACAGATTAAGTACAAAGTATTACAATTCTGTTAGATAACAATGTGCAATGTCTATTGTGAAATAATTTCAATTTGCTATTTGTAATTGTATTCTAAATGTATAAGGGGCCATGTTCCAGAGTTCACTTTTCTGATGATTGTGATCAGCTTAAAAAAATGTTTTTCATCATATTTTCTAATTTTTTTTATAAGTTAGCTTTTTATTTAAAGAAATATTGTACCATTTACTTACCATTACCATGACTTATTTAAATGTCATGTAATTATGTCTCCAATTTTTTTTTTTATAAAGGCACTATTATTAGGCCTTTATTTTAAAATAAGCATAAATAAGGATAATATTAGAATGTTTCCACAACAGCATGATAATAACCTTTTTTTTATTTTACTAAGTTAAATTAACAACATCTAAATCAATCAATTTTTATTTCAGATATGTTGGCGAATTACATAAGGCATGGTCTGGCGTGGGCCACGTCATCAAAGTGCCAGACAACTATGGAGATGACATTGGGCTAGAGTTGAAAAATGGTGCTGGCGCCCCATTGGACTGCACATCTAATTTTGTAGTTGATTTTATTTGGAAAAGTACTTCTTTTGATAGGTATGTCCATATTTAATGTAATTAAATATAGTGAAACCATATTATAAATTTATTCTATAGTCAATGTATCCGCATTGCTGTTTTTATACTAAATAATACATATGAGATCTCCAGAACTATAGTAACTTAAAGATACAGTCAAAATGGTAATGCCTCAATTTATATGTGCAATAAGCCGTGGTGGCTGCCGGTAGAATAGAATAGCACCCCCCCTCTTCTTGCTGAGGTGTCGTAAAAGGCGACTAAGGTATTTCTTGAACACCGCAATTCAACCAGGTGTTTAGAGAAGAGAAAACTCGACCAAACCTGCATCCTGCTCCCTCCCGATCGTACTGGTTCTCCTTTCCATCGGGCCTGAGGGAGCTCGGACGAGAGAGTGCTTTTCTGGCTGCGCGTCCAGTTATGCACTTAAATATCTCCTGCGCAATTGACTGTTTCCGAAAACTGGACCTCGATTTTCTTAACCGGTGTTGAAACAGTCGCCGTGGCAAACCGGCTAGGACATCATCATCATCATGTGCAATATTTTTCTAATAATAACCCATAAAAATTGTAATGTTATAGAAAATGAATGGCAAAATTTATAATATTAAACTACTACTAATTACTTGTAGTATTAGAATAGTAGAGCAAATACGATACTTTTTAAAAACATGTTTTATGTATCAAAATACGAAAACCGTCATAGTAACTCACTTCGGCCTGTGACCTGTCCGAATCAGTTTGTGTAACTTCAAAAATTATCATTTGTGCCACATGAACTCCAAGGCCTTGTGATTATTGTTCTCATGGTTTTTCTCACAGTGTTTGTCCTATACAAATAAAACATTTGTCTAAAGCGTGCTATAAAAAGAAAATGATCGCAAGCATACGAGAATGAAAAAGACAAACAGATGTTTTGTAAAACACGAAACATTGGTTAGGGTTTCTCCATAATTTATTTTTCCAATTGAATATTTCTGTAGGTGTCCCTTGATTGATATTAATGTGTTTTGTTACAGAATGCAATTGGCTTTGCGAAAGTTTGCAGTGGATGATTCCTCAGTCTCTGGCTACATATACCGCCGACTTTTAGGTCATGAAGTTGAAGAAGTTTTGTTTCGCGTTCATTTACCGAAACACTTTAGTGCACCTAATCTACCTGACCTTAATCGATCCCAGGCAAGATACTATTCTAAATATAATTGTTATCTTAATGAAATGGTACAATTATTATAAAACAACAATATTTCTAGTCGAGATCATGTAAAACAAAATTAATTATTACAATTTGAAACATTTCAATTTACCTTTGAATGTTAAATTAGCAAAGGCTTATTGGGTCTTCAATTGAACTTTGGTTACAAATAAACTACTGCTATATCACAAAACGAATATATTCATCAAGCTTCATTGCTTTTGGGGTGAGCAGAGATAATGTCTATATCCACTTCGGAATTACATGTCGTGCCTAACGTGACCAGCTGCTAATAGCGCCAGCACTGTTCCTTACCTACCTCTGATTTAAATTTGTATTTTAAAATTATAGCTATTGTTATTTTTAAAGGTATATGCCGTGAAACATGCACTACAACGCCCGCTGTCACTGATCCAGGGACCACCAGGAACTGGCAAAACAGTAACATCCGCAACAATTGTTTACCAACTGGTCAGACAAAATGGCAGTCCTGTTCTCGTGTGTGCTCCTTCCAACACTGCCGTCGATCAACTCACTGAGAAGATACACAGAACTGGGTTAAAAGTTGTACGATTATGCGCCAAATCCCGTGAAGCGATGGAATCATCTGTGTCCTTTCTGGCGCTTCACGAGCAAGCCCGAGCCCTAGGCTCGGCAGATAGCGAGCTCCGCAAGCTGACCAGATTGAAGGAGGAAGCTGGAGAATTATCAGCCGCGGACGAAAGACGATATCGCGCTTTAAGGCGCGCGGCGGAGAGACGCCTTTTAGATGCTGCGGACGTCATTTGTACCACTTGTGTAGGTGCCGGGGACCCTAGAGTCGCACGTATGCGCTTCCAATCTATCCTTATTGACGAAGGAATGCAGTCTACTGAACCTGAATGTATGGTGCCAGTCGTCTTAGGAGCGCGACAACTAATTCTCGTTGGTGATCATTGTCAACTTGGACCGGTAGTCATGTGTAAGAAGGCAGCGAAAGCTGGCCTTAGTCAAAGTCTTTTTGAACGTTTAGTCGTCCTTGGTATTCGGCCCTTCCGTCTCGAAGTGCAGTATCGTATGCACCCAGAACTCTCGCGCTTCCCTTCAGATTTCTTTTATGAAGGTTCCTTACAAAACGGAGTGAGCGCCGAAGAGCGGCGCCTCCATAAAATAGACTTCCCATGGCCAAGACCCGACCGACCTATGTTCTTCTACGTGACTCAAGGTCAAGAAGAAATAGCTGGCTCTGGAACATCCTATTTAAATAGGACTGAAGCTGCAAATGTAGAGAAATTAACCACTCGCTTCCTGAAGGCTGGCGTGCGACCCGAGCAGATAGGCATCATCACTCCATATGAAGGACAACGCTCGTACCTTGTGCAGCATATGCAATATCAGGGTAGTCTCCATGCCAAACTGTATCAGGAGATCGAAGTAGCCAGTGTTGACGCTTTCCAGGGTAGGGAGAAAGACATCATTATTATGTCTTGCGTGAGGTCCAATGAGCACCAAGGCATCGGTTTTCTTAGTGACCCACGTAGGTTGAACGTGGCATTGACGCGAGCAAAATATGGCCTAATCGTAGTCGGCAATCCGAAGGTGCTAAGCAAGCAGCCGCTGTGGAACCATCTACTAGCATTCTACAAGGAGCGGCGTGTGCTAACGGAAGGCCCACTGTCGAATTTAAAGGAATCTGCCATACAGTTCGCGAAGCCGAAAAAGCTGGTAAACGCTCAAAATCCAGGGTCACACTTCATGTCGACGTCGATGTTTGACGCGCGCGAGGCGATGGTGCCAGGGTCGGTGTACGACCGCGCGCGTCCGCCCCGCGACCCACTCGCGTACGTGGGCCCAGAACGCGCGGCGCTGCTGCACGCGCCGGTGCCGCCGGGTGCGTTTGCCGCGCACCGTCTGCCGCCACGTCCGCTGCTGCCAACACCGATGCACGCGCGGGGCGTGCGCCGCCGCCCACCACGTCTCTCGCAGGAGCCGCTGTCGCAACAGCCGCCGCTGTCGCTGTCGCAAGGCGCCTCGCAGCCAGACTTTAGCCAAGAGTCCACGGCGCCTGACTGCCCCTCGCAACCAGATGGACTGCTGTCACAAGATTCCACGTACCAGGTACACACCACACACTAATGAGTAATTATTATTAACCGAAAAATTGATTTTTTAATAGTAATAGAGATAGTACAATGCATTTACCCTAGATATTTATAACTAGACTCGCATGAGCTTGTTCTCTTCTATCTTTAAAGAAATTACAATGTTAACTGTTTAGAAACTTGGTATTGAGTTCTTTAAAATAATGTTAAATTATTATTATTATTATCCAGGTTCGTCCCATTGCAGGGCAAAGGCCTCTCTTCCCTTTTCTACTATATATGTGTAATAGTGCGATGGGCGAATGAGGTTATTTTGAATAAGTTGATATAATCGTGAAGACTATAGACATACAGTATCCAATTTTTCGTTAATTGGGTTTAGTTTTTGGAAAACGTATTGGGTTCTTTAAAATAATGTTAAATTATTATTATTATTATCCAGGTTCGTCCCATTGCAGGGCAAAGGCCTCTCTTCCCTTTTCTACTATATATGTGTAATAGTGCGATGGGCGAATGAGGTTATTTTGAATAAGTTGATATAATTGTGAAGACTATAGACATACAGTATCCAATTTTTCGTTAATTGGGTTTAGTTTTTGGACTGCGTTAGTTTTTACTGAAATGACGCATACTTATCAATGTCTTGTGATTTTTTCTCTCATTGGCACTCATTCAATTTATAGATTAAACTATTTAAAGATTTATTTAATAAATTAATGTTGTATTTAAGGGCGGATTTCGAGCGCGCTGCAGCCAGTACTGAGAGCGGCTCGAGCGGGCCGAGCTCGTCCCCGCCGGGTGCAAGCAGTGAGGGCCCGCCTCGCAGACCACGGACAAGCCCAACCTCGCCGGCGTAGGCATCGGCGGCGGAGCGCGCACGTTACGTTAGTCCACGCTGCGCCCATCGACCGTACTTAGTGGCAGATCCAGCCAGCGCGGCGCCCCTAGCAAATACTATCGAGAGACCCTCGGTTTGCTATTCCACCTTATCTTTGCGTCGTATTCTTCGAAGCGGAGGGTAGTGAATCCCCCTAGGGTATCTTTCATCGTATGACTGTGCACTACTGACTCCTGACCTTAGCGTCATGGAGTGCATCGTGCAATCATCTTTCAAAAGTATAGCGGATTTAATCTGTCCATTTTGTTGGACTTGGACTTCTTGGACGCCTTCCGGAAACTAACTGCTGTTAGAGGTTATCATCGTCCTTCTTTAATATATGTCCATAGAACTCTACGATCGGCGGAGGCAGATGGTGGGTAGACTCATTTTAAATTTAATTCATCTCATATGGACTCGTTAGTACGAAATACAGTTAGTTTGCTATTGGTAATAAGTTTAAAGTGGGAAAAAGTGAAGTTAGAGAAATTTTAGTTTTTTTTTGTGACCTGAAGCAAAATAATTCTACAGCGTTTAAAAGAGTTTCACTTTAAAAATTACGCTCAGGCAGGGATCTAGTTGGGCGGGGCCCGTGACATTGGCTACTTTTGCTACGTGCTGGGTGGGCGAGGCCCGCGGCAATTGCTACTTTCACCACGTAGCTAATCCGGCACTGTCCGTACTCGAGTCGACACTGAACAACTTAGGAATCACGCGATACGTAACAAACAGGGACAACGTCTTTACAGGACGATAGAAAGCGCACTGTGTGAAAATAATTTACGACCTTCACATCCATTTATTAATGATTTAATATGTGACCAAAATATCAGTGCTCTTTCCGAATTGTAAAGAAAGTTTTGAATAGTATTCTTCACATTTACCAAAACGTCTCGCACCCTTCGCGGGATTAACATACGTAGAGTGTACCAATTTTTTAAAAGCGTCAAGAAACAGGTTTTCGGAGAAATGTGATATCATAAATAAAAATCGATCTATGAAGAGTTAATAGCTAAAAATTGCTGTGTTTTTTAAATCAACTTAATAAATAAAGTTGAACGGTTTATAAAAAATAAGTAATTCATGAATGTGATTTAAAAAAATATTTTATCATAAGATTTCGTTAACGAACACATAATATCTATATTATTTATTTGAGTAAATATGTCGATAAATATCAAAAGTCCGTATGCCCGTGCTAAGTAAAATGTAGGAAACGGAACTAAAGACCTAAATTAATAAATTATGCATTTTGCGTTATATTTGACTATTTTAAAGTTAATATATGTAATAAGATAGAAAATAGTAGACATATTAATAATTAAACTTTAATATTAATTATACCTTCGACATGCTGGGATGTGACTTACAGGGATTTGATATTTATCGAAACATATTCACCTATCCGTTACTCTGCTATTTCATGGTAATATATAATAAATTGACGTTGGTCGATCTGCGTACTCTTTCCAAGAAGGGTATAATCTGTGTTTAATAGAGTAAATTGATGTGTAGTTTTATAATAAGCATTGATGTAATTTTCAATATTAGTGTAACATTCGTTCTCAGAAAAATTCAGCTTATTATGTTTCTCTAAAATTAGTACGGCCAAGTTTTTTTATAACCGCGATCTATTTAAAATTTCTGTAAGTAATATAAAATGTACAGTGGATTTCAATTATGGAGATCTCTTATTATAAACAATCTTAACCATCTCATTATTGCAATAATACATCTACAGTATTAAAATTTCATACACGTTTCCTTTGGTTGTAAGAATTTATGAAGAAAAGAGGAAGATATTCGATAAAACAACTGGTTAACATAAACAAGCTCCTAAAAAATCTCATCCAAATATACAAGTCGAAAACAAATAATTCCATAAAAGATCCCAAGTTTTTAAATTCTACTTTATTCTTATCTTTATATTTTTTACGTTCTTTGTTTCTTTCTTTTTTTTATATTTTCCATTTTATCGACAGGTATGAGTAGCATGCTTTGTTTCTGAAGACAATAGTAGTAGATATTGAATACTGTTGAACTGTATGTCAAGGGCGAATTACAAGTGAATATTCTAAGCAGTAATTGTATCTAAATTATTATTATACTCTCACATGTCTAGAAAAACTTTAACCCTTAAGATCTCCCTGGAATACTATTCACTCACTCAAACAGTTATTCTCATTGCTGTAATAATTCCGGATGTAACGATTTGGTAAATTACATTTCAAAGCAAGGAGCATTGTCTTTATAAACGAAATCCACTGTACGTTACAGGTTTTAAAAACAAATATACTGGCCTTAGAAAACTACATTAGAATTCGCGATGTCAACAGCTATAAATCGTTATAATTAGTATATATCTAGTTTATCATTTTCTTTTTTTTTTTTTTTCGAAAAGTAATTCTTTTATTACTTTTTTTTTAAATATATAGTTCATTATGTCAAAATGAAACGGTTTCATTTCTTCATAGGGGATTCACAATGTTCATAGATAAGTCATTTTAAATCATTGACGATAACAGTGTTAGATCTAAATATGTCTTACTGTGAGACGAAATTATGTAAATGAATCCTTTATTGTTTTTCCTTCTCAGACAAGCGTCTGAAGAAAGCCACGATTGTATCCACAAGTCAATTTTTAATGTATAATAATATTATTTTCTTGTCTAATTATCTAAATACAACACGTATTTATGCAACAAAGAGGTGCAGGTAAAATTTTGTCTGGGGGTATATTAAAGTTAAGCCTTCATTTAAACTCTTAACAGAAATATACATAAGTTCTGTCAAAAAATCGGTTAATGCCTACAATTTTGAATGTCCGACAAAACGAATAAATAATTACAGAAATTAAAAGATTGTCACA
The DNA here is from genome assembly GCA_036320925.1 of Automeris io. Taxonomy (NCBI): domain Eukaryota; kingdom Metazoa; phylum Arthropoda; class Insecta; order Lepidoptera; family Saturniidae; genus Automeris; species Automeris io. Next base: position 4,093,344 of record JAUDJH010000021.1, on the reverse strand, counting down.
TAATTTTAATGAATTCTTTTATGTTGCATATATACTCAAAAATAGTAAGTTTTAAAACCTAATCAAAAGGGGGACTGAGTGTGCTCGTCCAGTAAGTTCACATTTTGTCCATTCAAAAGCTCTTTTGAAAGTTTATAGCTCCGTGTTATTAGAAAACATTTGAGGTATATTTAAGGCCGCCGGAGCTGGACTGGCCTAAGTGATTTCATCAAAGACGAATTAAATTGCCTATTCTAGTCTAGTAATAAAATAGATGTAAATAATAATTTGTAATAAAGCAATGTTATAACAATATTAATACTTTGCCGTCCGCACGTTTCGAAAATATTTTCCACTTGGCGCTTTAATTCGGATCACTTGACTTGTCGCCGGCCTTCTTGACATTATCGGGAGATAATAAATTGTTAAGTTTTATTAATCTCATCTTTAGTTCTCATAAGTTCTCAACTCTCTTCTACTTTCATGAAGTGTTCGTTTTGCACGTCTGTTGCGCACGTCGCCACTGTGGTGTCACCGGACGGCAAAGTGCTATAGACAAAACTTATTCGCTATATTGTTTGGAAAAAATATGCATTATCAGTCGTGTTTAAGGTATTTCAAGAGCATTTTCTGTAGAAATCGAATTCACACAATTTTCATTTGGGACATTCTGGATCTGGCGCACACATATATAAATAGAATGATGACATAAAATTGGGATGGTCCACTGTGACGCAGCCTTGAGTTTCTTTCGGCATTTCTTCTCAAGGTAGTCGCTTCCGAAACGCTAGTAGATCACCTGTAGGTTTCGCATTTTTGGCTGGCGGCCCAAGTCGAGGTTCGTTCCCAAAGGGGTGCCATTGCATTGCTACCCAACCCATAAACTCGCTAGCTGAGCACCTTCTGTGCTCGCCCCCTAAGTCCGGTTGAGCTATATAGGCCTGTACCGATCCTCAGTAATTAGTCCGTCATAAAAAAAATTAAGTTGGGATGCCCTAACTTTAGTATTATAAAATAATATCAGGCAGTTGATTTATTTCCATGACCAAATTCGTTTTGCAAAGCATAATTATATTGAAAAATTTATTTACGTTCTTAATATGCTATTGTATGGAGACTTTATTTTAATATTATTATTTGTTTCAGTTCATTTTGACATACTGTTTGGGTCGAAAATATGATTTAGTAAGCAAATAAATTGTTCTCTTAAAACATAATGGGATATTCAATATTCGTATTATTTTATTTATTACGTAGAAATGAATATTTTGACCTATAACTCAAGTGTTATAGAAAAATGAAATCGTACTATGCATTCCAACTAAGAATAAGACTGTCAATGCGCCATACTACACTCACATTACTAAGGTCAAGAGTGAATTTAGAGTACAAAAACAACGATAATATTACCGTAGATATCGTATTTAGTAAATTTACAATCATGACAGGACTATGACAGTTGTAATACATATTTTTAAATTTAAATGAAGTAGTTTCTACAGGTGGATCTCTCTGTAGTGAACCATTCTCAATAGTACGTACGGAAGTGGTTAGTTGCCGTAAAATTAAAATGACTAAAATAAATAAATCTTATACTAAATAGGAGAGAGGAGAAGGAGAGGTAGGAGTATCAATGTTATGTAGACAAAGTCGCGGTCAAATTCTGATTGTTAGTAATTTGATAAGAAATTGTTTTTTTTTTACATTTTTACTTATTATACAACCACATTGCTATCAAACATATTCTTCAAAATATCACTTCATTATGGCGAATGTTTTAGATATATAAATATCTCATACAATATTTTTATTAAATTGCTCAATTTCATATTTTTCAAGGATTTAGAGAGTTACGTGATAGTCTCTGCTGATTCATGGACTAAATTAAATTAAATGATATACTGGACTCGCAATGAGTTGTATAAAATGGTACCATGTATTCAAATATGACTAAAATAAGAAATAATGTAAAATAAAATATGAAATTTTAAATGTTTTCGATGTACTTTGTCGGTGTATAAAAAGATACTATGTAATAGAATTATTCTGCCTTTTGTAGTACTGTTCTGATGAATGTTATATTTGTACACTTTCCAATGATTATGTTTTTAAATTTATTTCTTTGTTGCTACTTATCAACAGATATCTTTTTTGTACGTGAAGGAAAATCAATAAAGATGACCATTTATATCAGCATTTTTATTTCGTCATACATACTGTGCGCATTATATTATTAACTATGCATTATATAAAAACATTCAATGAAATGTATATAATTAATAAATATTAATACTTGAAACGCTACATACACGTTCGAGACTAATCGAGATTACAAATCCATTAAAAATATTTCAAAAGGATAGAAATAGAGCTATTTTTAAATTATTTGCATATACATTTAAAGTAAAAGATTAATTTGATATATAATTGATAATAATAAACCTTAAATATTTCCTAATAATGGAAGAATTAACAAATAAATCTAGATTGATATCGAAACATATTTGTTTACACTGGACATATGAAAGTCTTACAAACTTTCGTTTATTATCTGAAGGATAAACTTTAAATATCTTTATAGTTAAGATTAAACAAATATGTTTTGTAATATCAATTTAGATTTATTCGTTAATTCTTCAATTATTAGGACATATTTAAGGTTTATTATTTTCAATTATATATCAAATTTATCTTTGCCAGTTCAGATATCAATATATAAATATTTTATATAATACTTTTTAAATAAAATATATGATATTGAATGGCACACTTTAATCATTTAATTATGAAATTAAATCTTTTAAAAAATAAATAAAGTCTAACTCTATAAAGACTACATAAATGTAAACATTAAAAATATTTAACCAACACCTCATTTGCAAAATACAAAGAACACAAAGGAAGATATTTATTTATATACTTGCAATGCGACTGACATCAATAAAATATTAACAAAAATCTGATTACGTACAGTATAATAATATCAAAGTAGTAATAGTTACTTTAAATATATAAACGACTAAGATTCATTTGAAACGACTAGGACAACAATTTCATACAGATCAAATAACACACACAATTATTAGGAAGCTGCCTTAAACGGATTACAAGAGTTTACAAATGATTCTATTTAATCCACACAACTAACAACGGACGGTATAATATCGCTGTATGAACTTATTTTTTGACATAAAATCAAATTCTTAGCATTTCGTTTTATTTAATATCCACAGTTATTTAAAATGTAAAAAAAATTTTTTTTCAAAAGCTGCCATTCATAGGCCTATAATGTATTCATTCATATTATCTTTTTGGCAGATACGATAACCATATATAAATTAATGCTTAGATCTAGTTTGTTTTTTGACAACCTTACTACTATGGAAATTGAACCCCTATAATAAGTGCTGAGAACCCCAGCCTCATTGAACAGGCTAATGTGTTCCCGAACAAAAAAAAAACAGGCTACGCAAAGTGACTACAGCATTCTAGCTCACATCGATGGACAATGTAAAAATTCTAACTGTTAAGTAAATTGCCAAAAATTATTTTTATTATCGTAGATTGATAGCTGTGCTCTTTTTTCATCATAATAAGACTTTTTTTTGTCTCCCGGGGGGGTCCTGCATAGGACCATCAGGGACGCTGTGAGGGCAGCGACCCCGGTGTGTCACTCTTATTGACTAAACCCCCAGGGTGTCCCTCTGATTGCTCCTGGGAAGCCAAATTCGCCCAGACGCCCAGGGAACATAAGGCCTTGTTGAAGCTATCTCTCTGGGGAGAGGTGGGAGTAAAAATCCACCTCTTTAAAACCTCTCTTTCAAGCGGCGCGCCGGACACCGTGCACCGCCTCCCTCTCATCCGGGCAGCAGAATCCCTCAAGTCTACTGCCCGACTATTGTCACCGGGGGATGAATCATCATAAGACTAGAAATGTTACAATTATTGTTAGGTATACTTGTTTATGGACAGTTTCTATCATTATCGACAAGTGTACCTGCTAATAAAATATTATATTTTCTGTTATTTATGTATTGTCAAGTCTTAAATGGTATAGAAAAAATTTTTATATTGTAATGTGAGCAAATAACAAATAAAAGTCCTTTAAAATTGGTCAAATGTCATTAAGAACAATTACACCGTTTAGCCTTACAAGCACAAGCGTTTTTTTTTTACATAAATATATATAGATCTTGCTGAACGATAAAATACTGTTACATGGAAAAAACTTTACTTAAAGACGACAATAATATTTTCTTATATTGAGTTCTTCGAGTAGACGACACGTTTTTTTTTTTACTTCAGGAAATCCTCATAGGACCGTCTCGGCAGACAGGGGGATTGCGAGAGACCAAGGTGTGTCGGACTTATAGCGACTAAAAACCCCAAGGTACTTCTGCGCATTGGCGGGGACTGCGGGTCCTGTAATCAACTCGCCACAGCTCCGTCACGCCGTGCCCGGTGGGCACGAACTCGGGGAAGATGATGCCTTCCCCGATACTCCTCGTTGTATTTAGGCAGAGCACGTCACAATGCTCTGCCCACTTGTCGAGAGTCGCTATCCAGTCGCTCAGGACCCCCACCCTGAGCGCCCACGACCCCTAAGACATCTGCCAACCGGTCGTGGATCGATCGATCGGCTGGGACTGATGTGCCGGGGCGGTTGCCGGCACCCCGGAGTCTTCTTAAAGCGGCCTTCTGCCGCTCTCACTCTACGGCCTCCTTCTGGGACATTATGTCCTCACAAAAAGAGACCACGGCCCTCCAGTTGACATACCCTGCCAGCATGGCCGACACTACTAATGGCAGGGAGAGGACGTGTCTGATCCTTTGGACCAGGTCCCGCCGCTCGCTGCCCCACACCGGGCAATGTGCGAGTGTATGTTGGGCGGAATCCAGGTCCGAACAGCAGTGGTAACACTGGGTCATTACTTCTCGTCCAAACCTGCACAGGTACCTACTCAGGGAAACATCCGTGTCCCGTAAGTACCTGTGTCGGGTGGTAGGTGACGTGATATCTACTATTAAACCAGGCTTCGAGGTTCGGCAGAATGGCGCCGACCACGTGTTGGCGCATGCACCGCATCGAGTAGACGACACGTGATTTATAGTACTTGTTATCAATCAACAGCCAAAATAAATAACCTATCTATCTCTAATTGGTATTTAGATAGATATCTTTCTCTCTCAAGGATGTGCGTTTAACAAAGATCATAGTTGCTCTAGTAACAAACGTCAGACTGATTAAAATTATAATCGCTTACCTCCAAAAAGCTTTTTTTTATTATAAAAATATAATTACAACAAATTCTCAATGCGTAAAGCAATGTTTAAAATGTTAATTCGTACTATCTACTGATTTTTGTTATGTTGTTTTATGTACGAATAAGTTAATTTAAAAAGTCGTTAGTTTTTTAAAGTACTTTGAAAATATATCTTTCTGTTTGTCGAGTTTTGTAGAATCATCGATGATATACCTAAACTAGTGAATGCGTATTATACAGACTGATTTCATAGACGAGGGAGATATTCAAGGAGGATATTCAGCATTCGATTCTAATTCCAAATATATAGGAATAGTGATATCTTAATATTTCCATTAAAACAAAGTAATTTACAGTCACCATTTTAAGGTGCAATTTCACACATGATAGAATAAATAACAATTAATTATTAAGTAGGTATCTTGTCTCTCCTAAGCCAGGATAAAGTACGAAAAAGTAACGAGTCAATTACCTGTTTACCTAAAATTACGTAAAAGGAATTTTATCTACATGCCATTCAATCACACTCGCTGCGGTGTTCAAACTTTTTACGGATCAATTCTCATTTGTTCATCAATGTTTCTTTATGATTTGTTAAGGAATATTCTTATTTACATTTTTATTAGTTATAAGAAGGTACAAATTATTGTATTCTGAGATATTTCCCTCGTCTTTAAAATCACCTATATAATAGGAACTTGAGTATAGCCATAGTATTCGCAGAGACAAATCCCTATTGACAAAATCTATAAAATCATCCTGTATAAGTTAGTAAAATCCTGTATAAGTTAGTAAAATATAAATTTATAGTATTACTGAGGCAGCGGAGGCGGCTGGACTGCAGCGTAAGTGGGGTAGTAGGGGGCGAAATGGGGCGCGTTAATTTTCGTATGGTTGGTGTCGCCCCTGTCTTGAATCGTTCGCGCTGTGTATGGAGATTCTTTGTAAACTGGTTGAGCTGTAAATAGGTAAATAAAAGATTATGTTGTAATAATATAATAACATTACACTATGTCTTTCTTGAGGATATAGCGGGCTGCTATCGCTATATTATCTATATTATATTACATCTTTATCATTATTATATCTTTATTATTGAGTTCATAATAAGAAGTTTCAAACAGAAACGAAAAATCTGTTATAATGACATCGAAGCGACTACTCATATTTGGCCGTAAAAACCGATACTCCTAACAAATAAGGGTAACGTTTTCGCAAAACATAGTCCTATTTTTTGCCGGGTCATTTGATATGAGTCATTATAACCAATATGTTGTTCTAAATGTCACCATAAACGGTTTTGACTATATTTATAGCGAGTGGTGTGAATATACATTTAAATATAATATTATAGAGTATCTTAACAAAAACTTTAATCAAATTATTAAAAAAGTGCGTAGAGATTTTCGTACGTGGAACAAAAATCTAGCTATTATAATTCGCTAATTCCAACTCATCTGTTTCTTTGTTTTTTTTTTTAATATTAATATTATACAATCGACATATTTTTAATACAATCGAGAGACTGTGTCAGAAGCGTCAGCGCCAATGGTGACCTTCATAACAAGAAGATAATTTATATTAAGAAGTAAAATACTCACTGAGGGTCGGGTAGAGAGACTGATATGGCGTTTGCACTGGTGCAGCTCCTGGAACGACCCATCCTCCTGGGGCCTTGTCACCGCCTGGGACTATTGGCACCTACAATTAATTACATCACAATACGTGAATTAATTCAAATTAGATTTTTCTATAATAATCATGTCTTGTATATGATATGAAATAAATGCAGCTTAAAAGAAATAAATATAAAATAACTACTAACACACATACGGAAAATTTCTACAATTCAATTATCTCTCAACAAGCTAAGGATGATTATCCAGCCAGTGTGTTTCGCCGAACTTAAATTACGTGTTTTATAAAACCGACCAAGTGCGAATCAAACTCGCGGTCCGTGGGTTCCATACAAATAAACTATGGACGTAAATTTCCTTAACGCATATGTTCTCAAAAAATTTTTGTCTCGTATATCCCTTGCCGAGTTTTTTGGTTTTGTTTACACCTCTTGCTAACTTAATACAACGTAATACCTCTAAGTGTTCTGGAGAAAAGGGGTCTTGCCAGATATACAGAGATACACGGAAAACAAAGCGGTCCTATAAGGGTTCAATTTTACCTTTTGAGGACGGAACCTTGAAAAGTGTAAGTGTAAAGAGCAGGCCAGCATATTCACGGCGACTTTATGTGAACATTAGTTTTTGCAATAGTCGCAGTCGGTTTATAAACTACGCTGTACTTATTATCAGGTGCAGTTTTGTGTCATTGTCGAGCTAAATACAAAAAATATATAGAGATACAGGTAGTTGAACTCACAGTATAGGGTTTTGCTGGCTCACCGGGACCAACTGGCAGGACGGCAGGACGGCTCGCGTCTGGTACCGGTACCGTAGGCGCAGACTGTCCTGTCATGCCAACTAGCGGCACTGTGCCGATAGTGATGTACTTTTTATCGTGCATGTTCAGATGCATGCCCGATACCACACATTCCACCTGAGTGACGAAAATTAGCGACGTCAAGAAACATGCAGGCGCAATCTTTTTTATATATAAAAATTCTCGTGTTGTATTGTTCAATGTTAGTAACCTTACTCCTCCGAAACGGCTTTACCGATTTTTACTAAATTTTATATGCATATTCAGTAGGTCTGAGAATCGGCGATTATCTATTTTTCATGCCCCTAAGTGATAAGGGTTGTTGACCTAAACATTTTTTTTTATTTTTGGAAAAAAAATTGTTTTTATTTTTCTATAATGTGGCATTAAAAATACATACAACCCTAAATTTTTACCCTTTTACCACCAACCCCTATATTTTAACAGCCATTTTAGTGATTTAATAATTTTTCATCCCGCTCGATAACTGATCAATTATCGTCTTTTTTTGTAAATGTTTTTCACTCTATTTCTATTAAAATTTCCCTGAGCTTATGGCAAATCTATTTTTTTTTAATAAAAATAAACATTTATTTTTATTAATAATATAACGATACATGTCAACTAAGTCAGGAATAATCTGGCCTCAAAGAGCTGTCTTGGCGTACATTGCCTAAACCATTGGAGTTATACAAAGATGATGTAACGTAGGATTGTTTGTCTTGAATAGTTCTAAATAAAAGTCCACGACAGCATATACTTACCTTTTATGTGGAAGCCACTATGACCAAAATTTTACATCATAATGCAGAAGATATTCATTCACTAGAAATAATTTATATGGCAGAACAACGTTTGCCGGGTCAGCTAGTGTTTCTATAAAACGCGTTACAATGCTAAATGTTGAAAGCCAAACTATTTCATTTGTTCGAAAACAAGAACCATGTTATCAACATTCGTTGTAGTATTGTATTCTTTTATGCAAAGTCCGTTGTTTTTTTTTTTGTATCCCGAGGAAAAATCCTGTATAGACCATCAGGGACGCTGTGAGGGCATTGACCCCGGTGTGTCATACTGTTGCTGACTAAAAATCCCCAGGGTGTCCCTCTGACTGCTCCACCTGGGCCTGGGAAGCCAAATTCATCCAGACGCCCGGGGAACAAAATGCTTTGTTGAGGCTGCCTCTCTAGGAGGGGTAGAACCCCTTCCAAAACCTATGTCTCAAGCGGCGCGCCGGACACTGCGCACAGCGTCCCTCTCATCCGGGCAGCAGACTCCCTCAAGTCTACTGCCCGTTATTTAAAGACCGGTTTTATTTCCTAAGAACACCCAACATTATAAAGGTTAAGAAATGCTGTAATAGAATATCAATAATATTTTTCTTTAAAATTGAAATTAATTTTATAATTATATTTTCCATATTGCTCATATTTTCTTTTATAGTATTATAGGTTAGTAAATTATCCTATATATTCTTTTGTCCTCTATATTTTGAAATTTTTGTTATATGTAGTAAGCAGAGATGGGCAAAATGTAATCTGATTAATGATGAACGTATACAAAATGTAGTCGTAATTTTAATTTTCTTGCTCTGTAATCATGATTAAATACATTAAAAACAATAAGAAATGATAATGTGTATTGTAGTGATTGTACGAATGGTTAAAGTAGGTTAGTTATATGGTACTATTGTCAAAATTGGCCTTAATTAAAAATAAGTTGATTTTAGAAAGGAGGACATCGAATTTAATAAAATATGAAGTTTGACTTGAATTATGATGATAGAAAGATTGAATGAAAAATTAAAAAAAGGAAGGTTCGGATTGTAAAAATTATATTATAAATAGATTAGGAAAATATATGTACACATTAAATCTATACTAATATTATAAAGCTGAAGAGTTTGTTTGTTTGTTTGTTTGTTTGTTTGAACGCGCTAATCTCTGGAACTACTGGTTCGAATTGAAAAATTCTTTTTGAGTTGAATAGACCATTTATCGAGGAAGGCTATAGGCTATATAACATCACGATGCAATTATTAGAAGCGAAGAAATAATGGACAATGTGAAAAAAACGGGCAAAATTTTTCATCCTTGAGGGCTTCCATTGCGTGCGCTGCAAAAACGGTTCAAGATACCAAAAATATATGTAAGAAAGAATTATTCCTCTTGAGATGATCTAAATAAATGTCCGCGACAGTATATGTTTATCTTTTAAGATTAAGTCACTAGAACCGTTTTTATGGTAAACAAATTTGGTCGAAATTAATGCATTATTTGTTAAGAGTTGTATCAACGTAATAATATTAATCTTTATCCAAATAAATGCTTTGTTGATTAAGAGTATTTAATTATGAACAAAATTGTCTTTGACATCACTTAATTTCAATGAACATCATAGAAGATATTACAATAACTTATATAGCAAAACTACGTTTGCCGGATCAGCTATGTCTTGATAAGCGCGAAACTCGAGAACGGCTGAACCGATTTGGCTGATTTCTTTTTTGTTGTGTTTGCTGAAGTCTGGGGAAGGTTATTACTGAGAGAAAAATTAAAAAAATTGTCTGAAATAGTCTAAAAACAAAACTTTTCTATATTCTCATACAAAAAATTCGTAATAATATTTAAAAGTCAATTTGAACTTTAACACCATACCATAAAGTTTAAATGTCAGTGGACGGGTTCCGGGAAGGCAAAACAATTGAGTGACGGATAAATATTAATGTCAATATTTGTCAATTTTTATACATATAGCATTAAGGCCAGGTTCTTTCAAACAATTTTCAAAAAAATCTGACGGGGAGGCTATTAACATTAAAAAAACAATATGACTTTGTTTTAGAGAAATAGGGCAGAACAAGGTCTGCCGGGACAGCTAGTGAAATATATGGGTATAGATATAAGTGTTATTATTTTGAAGCGAGTGAGCGACCGTAATAAAAACATAGGGAATGTAACACGCCCGCAAGAGCATGCTACAGTATACAATCTGAGATTTTGTAGTGTTTAAAACACAAATGAGCAAAATGCAGTCATATTAATGGTAAAAAACGTAAAATGTAATCGTTAATCATTTTTATTAATCTGATTACATTTTGCCCATCTATGGTAGTAGGGCATAATAGCAACTGTCAATAGAGATTAGACTCTTGGTGACAGCTGTTATTGACTACTACTTTACGTACTATAAGTTATGTTGCAATAATTTTATTAACCAATATAAATAAAAAATACATCCTGTAAATCGTGATTAATTCAATAAAAATAGATCTCCATGCGTCAGTTATAAGGCAGTTTAAAAACACACATAGGTATATGGCCTTGACGTTTAGATCATCGTGTGTTAATAAAACCGCGAGATTAAATTGTTATAGCTACAAACATACATTCACACAATACAGTGTTACATTCGAGGCCTTGCGCTCAACAGCGGCAAATAAAAATAACATTAATCTACTAGTTCAACATAGTATGTACGAGAATGTCGAAATACTTAAAACAAATGTATTTTAAATGGGTTTTTATTAGCTTTGGCATTTTTTCTTCAACCTTCAACCGCCATCTTGACCTGAATCACATGGAGGATATGATGTCACACTTGAGACTAATAAAAAATTGTATACATAATACTAAACATCTCAGACATTTATTCTTTCATTTTTTTAAAGTATACAAAACAGGTTTAGTGATATCATAAAACATATTTCTCTTAGCGGGTATTATTTTGTGCATAGTTTTTACTGGAATAGTATGAGTAATTTCCATTTTTTTTTTTAATCGGACTATCTACCGATTGCCGGGAAAGGCATTTTCAGTTCAACCGGGCTTAGGGGGCGAGCACAGAATGTGCTCAGCCAGCGAAATTTTTGAGTTGGGTGGCAATGCAAGGACTATGGGTACGAACCTCGACTTGGACCGCCAGCCAAATACAGTACTAACCCTACGGGTGATCTACCAGCGTTTCGGAAGTGACTACCTTGAGAAGAAACGCCGAAAGAAACTCAAGGCTGCGTCGGAGTGGAACTGTGCTTCGGTGCGAAAACGCACCTGTTAGCAGCAGTTGACTGAACTATCCTTCAACGGCGCCACCGGTGTCGTGGAATGAAACTAGTGCGTGTGTGTACCTCACTGTTTGATCGATCAGTGGCTCTTTTAACAGCCACTGTGATTGAATCATCCGGATCCCCTAGCACGTCGCGAGGGCGACGAATGGCGGGTGCGAAATCACTTTTGCGTAGGTAGACGCAAGATTTACTTATTAATTGGTTAGGGTGGTGCTGCGCCTTGTCGAAGTAACGACGTAACGCTTCACGCATGTAACTGGCGATCGTTTCCAGACCGAAGTCGTCATGGAGGTCGACATTGCGTATATACCGTGGTGCGTTCACGGCTCTACGCATGAATCTTGTCTGAACTGCCTGAAGGGTGTTCAGAGAGGACGGGGAGGAGTGGGCGAATACTACAGAGGCGTAGGTCATCACCGGTCTGATGACAGTCTTGTAAAGTGTCACCTTATTTCTAAGGGACAGTTTACTTTGACTGGACAGCAAATGATATAATTTGCCGAGAATGAAGGCGGCGCGCTTGCGCACGGTCCTGATGTGTTCGGAAAAGATCAATCTATCGTTGAGTGTGACCCCGAGATATTTCACCTTTTTGAACCATGGGATGGGTTTGTCGTATAGGAATACGTCTCCTGGCAGAAATTTCGGCCTCCTCCGAGAGAAGAGTATTGCTACGCTTTTCTCGGGGTTGACTTCAATTCTCCACTTGCGGAACCATATGCCTAGAAGAGTCATGACTTTCTTTTCCAAATTAACAACTGATTATATACTACTGCTGCACATAGAAGATACTTATACTTTTCGAAGCAACTTTTTAAATTCCTTTGGAACTAAAATTTATATAGTTCAATTTTGTCAGCTTTATATATATACATTTATTACAAGCTTGATTATTTATTATAAGCCTACTCACCTTAAAATCATAATCCAAATCGATGATATTACAGTTGACAAGGTTTGACGGTGGAATCGGTGGTACTTCCATGGTCAAGTTCCAGTTTTTAGTTGTACCTGCCGGTGCAGGACCTTCTTGCACAGTTAAGATTACATTCTTGACCTTTTTTGTGGCTGTCGACGGTGAAGTAGCCCTGTATGTCACCACCTTAATACCGAAAATATTTTTTAATTATCAGTATATTATCTAAAAATATATGTAATCTTTTTTGTATATTAAGCCTTAAAGGCACACCTAGTGGACTTCAAGCTAAATAGCATTTTCTGCCAGTCCTCTATGGATTTACTAGGGAGAAGTAGTTTACGTGTGAAAAAATAAAAAATAGAAGAAATAATATTAGTTTTTATTCAAATTTGGGAGTCGAAGCTGCTCGCGTCCGTAGGCTTTACCCTAGTTTCCCTACACGTGACTCCTGGGTGGTGCTAAACGAGCAGCAGCGAGGTGGTAGGGCGTCGGTGCCCGTCTGGATCGCGACCACAGTACATGGGTGTAAAGCCCGTCATAGTGACCAGTTTCAGCTTGTCGCGTTTCGGGATCAGCTTATGTATATCCAGTAGCTCATATACCTAGAGACCTTCAGTCGTGGTATAAATGGCCTGAAATGACGATGTAGACTATCAATGGATTTTCATCCTTTGATAGTCGCTTTCGTTTTTGGACTACACTGTACTTACCATCAGGTACTCTGTAGTCACTATATCGAGTCAATGTAAAAAAAAAAAATGTTGCATGGCGAATCATATAAAAATCAATAAAAAAAATTATAAAAGTTATTATTATAAAGTTATAGAATGGCCACTTTTGTGTCTTGCCAATTCTACCTTTGAGCACTGTTGAAGACGCAAACATTAGGAGGACACTAATGACGGATTTTCGATTATAAAATCATTGTAAACTGTTGTTAATATTCTTACTAAAATATTATAATTTCACAGATATTTCTAAATAAGATCTACTATGCTAAACTATATCGGAAAAAATGTATAATCTTATACAAACAACTTTATTTCTATATAAAATAACCACATGTTGAAATGTTAATGTTTTTTTTTTTATATTTACAATATTAAATTGGGTTTTTTTCAATAGCAGCCAATGTGCTATAAAATGCTAATATTTGTGTATGTGACTTTAATTTCATTTTGTATGTGCTGCTTGAGCTGCTCACAATTGTTCTTCTACAAATTCTAATCAAGAATAAAGTTTTTTTATATGTCATATGGATCCAATATATGATATTATTGTATCTTGGTTGATTACGAGTCATTTATATTATATTTGGTCATCAAATTTCAATTCAATGACAGTTCTAATATTTAATTCGTCACCTCGAAATAAAATTAACATTTTAAAAATTACACACTACATGTTAATAAAGGGTATGGTGCCAACCCTAACATATTTTTGTTAATTGAGTTCATGTGCATGAGTTTTTATATAATTTACAGTTCATCTACTGTTTCTACACCAATTCAGTTTACATGTATTTTATATGTGATTAATTTTAATAAACAGCTTAAATTATATTTTATATGAAAACAAAATCATTTACTGTAAATAACTAAACTGATGTTACTTTCTAAACAATGATCAGACATATGACAGTGTATAGTAATTTATATCAATGAATCCCAATCTCAATAAGGCTTCTGTCCGTTTTTGTACTTATTCTAAATTACCTCTAGAATTAGTATTGACATATCGCTGTGGTGGAGAATAAAAAAAAAGAAAAAGGAAAAAAGTCATTTCAATATTACTTACTTTTCTCAAAAATATTTTGACAAGATGAAGTTGCACATTACTCTTATTCTCAATGTCAATTTTGATCGGTATCACTTGCCCCGGACAGTATCCAGAAACAGGAGCTTGAACGTCCACAGACAATGGAGGTGATGCACAACAGAAACAGCAAAATGTCTTTTCCAATTGTATATGAATAGGTTCCTAAAAAATTAATGTGTATGATAAAACAATGTAAGAACCTTGTTAACATTATTAAATTGTCATAATAAAAAATAATTTATCTTTTATAGTATACATTGACCTTAATCACACTTCACTAAAATGGTTGAGCTTGTAATAGAAATGGGAAAAAACAAGAAATCACAAATAATTTAACAGTAATAAATAAAAATCAGAAAAACCAAGACTGAAATAACACTACAATAAAATTGCATATGCAAAAGCGGCCAATACATCAAATCAAAAATGATAATATTTTCATTTACCTTGTAAGAAGGATTGAGATTCAGATCCAAGGCATTAATTACTGTGAAAGCCATCTTTGTCTCCTGATCAAACTTCCATGGCCTGTCAAGTGTTACTTTCACAGTATATCTAATATATCCATGCTCTCCTTCGAAAGAAGAGGGCAATACAGGAGGTAAAGTGAATGTGAAATTATATGTATGTTTGCCCTCTGGGATTTCTATTTCAGTTCCTAAAAAATTTACATAAATATGTTTTTGAACAATTATTGAAAACAATGAGGTGGTTCAAATTGAACTCTTACAAAAGTTTTAATAACTTTGCTGAATACTAAAAGAATAGTATCCACAAAATATTTAAAAACAATCAATCATAAAGAAAAAAAAGCAGGAATCCATATAAAAATATATACACTGAATTATGATGCAGCAGAATCTTGAACACTTAGATTATATAGATAGAGTCCGCTCATACATCCGACATAAAATTTCCGCGCCAAAATTAACACGTGACATGACCTACTAGATGCATTGTGGCAGGTGACGTCACCAGATATAGAGTTGCCACATTCACCCTAAATACCCTTAAAATTAATTATATATTCCAATACGGAATAATGCTAAATTTCTGTCATATATACTATTTTTTCACTCGGCTTGTCTTGAATTAAAAACCATTTATATAATTAATATACATAAAGGAATTATAAACAGTTCTATGGTACATGATGATTTTAATAATTTTCCATAATATTGAATCAATACTTAGCATGAGGTACAACCAAGGCACCACCCTAGGACTATCTATATATCACATAGATGTCACGATGTAGGTATAGTGTTATTCCGAACAACCTTGTAACTATTTAAGTATTATTTCCAGAAATATATCAATTAATTAATAATTTATTTAATAAATTGGACTTTAAGCAAAAAATAAATATAATTAACAAAGATTAAACACTGATGCTAAAAAATGTTGTAAATGAAAACTATAGCATACTGTACTAATATAATGCCTAAGAGCAATTTATATAATTAGTAAATATTTTTATTTTTTTATTAGTATCAACTATGGACCCTGTTGGGCATGGTATTTATGTAGGCAAGAAGGCTTTAATATTTAAATAATAATTCGAAGGCCTAGGCTGATGTAATTAACGAAATGTGCAACGTAATTTCACGTTCGGTTAATATTGGTGTGAAGATCGTTGCAG
Organism: Automeris io; assembly: GCA_036320925.1. Taxonomy (NCBI): domain Eukaryota; kingdom Metazoa; phylum Arthropoda; class Insecta; order Lepidoptera; family Saturniidae; genus Automeris; species Automeris io. The sequence goes on along the minus strand of JAUDJH010000021.1, from coordinate 4,077,220 downwards.
ACACTGGAAAACACATATAATACTTTCATTCCCGAAATATTTTTTAATTTTTTTTTTTGTGTAAGCAAAATTGTTACAGATAATTGCATAATCTACAACTTTGAAATATATATTTTTATTTAGTTTTGTTGAAACATGTAAAAACCCATACTTGTGAACTTAAATAACTTTTTTGTTGATATGGGATCAATGGGAATGGTGTTCCTAACATTCGTACCAGTTTTCAACTCTATGCGATAATCATAACCATGTATTTTGACCGGGCCAATAGCAATTAGCCCAAAATAAAAATACCAAAAAGTTTACACAAATAATAGATATATTTTTTATCAACGTAGTGATTAATAACAACTATATCGTACTTGATGCCAGCTAAAGACAATAAAAAAAATATTTTCGTGTTAAAGCACAGGTTAGATAAGTCCCTAAAATTGGGGAGTTTTAAAAAGTAAAAAACTGGCAACATTAGCAGTTAAAAATTATTGTTATATGATTTAAAATTATATTGACGTTTTTTCAAAGGAATGCAAACATATTTCACTGTTTACCTATGAAAGGAAATTTTACTATTGCTTCCGAATTATCACTGAAAATTTCTGCACAATTTGACAGCACACCACACCATAATAAAAAAATATAACAGAGCACAACACTGCACCGTTTCCAAGTGACAACTGTCGTCCATGAGACGTGTGTCATGTAGTATTACATGCCATTCACTTGAACTGTTTTGTGCGGTTAGTACTACTAGGTTGCTTGAACAGTAATATTTGTTACTTCATTCTCCATTCTGTACTTAAAAATGACAAACAAATATTGACACATATGTCATCCCCATACTTATAAAATATATCAATTTAGTGTTAAAGTAAAATAAAGTATTCATATTATATAGGGTTTTTACAGCAATATTTTTTGGATCCACAATATTAAATAAAATGCTCATGTGACTGAACATTAGTAAATTATACTAAATTGTTGCAATGGATATTCTAAAACCATTCAGACTAAAGTAATCTACAATAATAAATTTAACTTGAACAATAATTATTTGCACTGCTTTATATAGATAAATAGATAAGGAGTATAGACTCTTTATCAGAAATGGTGACTATTTACAATATGTCAGACAAGCCAGAAACTGTTAAATAAATAAGGACATCAGGTTGTTTTCTTAGTGACTCAATATGAGTAATAATGACAACATTGCTTATTAGCAGTAAAAGTCATATAAAAGTAGGTCACTACTGTTAATTGTAAAGAAATTATAAAAAAAAAATTCTTTTTACTAATAATTAAACAAATGTGACAATAAAATATAAAACACATTATTCTGTCAAAATTAGCATAGGTAAAAAACCTTTCAATAATTGTTAATTGTTTGTGATTTCATTAAGAGTTTCTTATAAAATTCAGATTATGATTCTGGCAATTGCCTACATTGGACACCTTACCATATAAATACATATAGAGTGGCTTAGGCATATCCCAGTGCCTCTGGGCCATTAGTCAATTTTTTTAAATGGGTCCGGAGCTGTTGTTTTGACTGATACAGTACACTAAACATCAAGTATATAAGGTTTACTTATGTGTGGTGGAAAATTCTTTAGTCAAATAATAAAGTATATTATATAGGGTATTTTACAGTAACATTTTTTATAGGTTTTTATTGGTATATTTTTATTTATATTAATTATATAGAATAGCCATTTTAACAGTAACTTTTAAGGAACTTCATAAAAATACATTACAAATACAATAATTACAATTAGTTTTTGATGCAAGATAAGCAACCCTACACTCTCCAACAGGTAGTGAAATAAAAATGAGGCAAAAAGTATCAGTTTCTTTATCATTCAAAAGTTATCACATATAACATATGCAATAGTCATTGCCAACCTTTCTCAATTCCAACATAATTCAATACAAGAAAATAATACAATCTGATAGACCTATGCTGTGTGGTGAATTTTTACCACACAGTATTTTTCCACTCCACATTAAAGTGTAATTTTTAGACAAATAAATCGAGGTAAAAATTTCCAGTGTGGCTTTGACCTTAATCAATTAGAATGAAACATACCAGTATTACTGCCAATTAAATAGTATGATATCTGGAAATATTCCTCATTCCCACTATGCATAGTATCAGTAGACTCCGTTTTACCTTGAGCATTTTCTTCTTGCTTACTTTCATACCACTCAGTATGGGCCTCCCCTTTAAATTTGACGTGTATACCTGTAAATAACTAGTACCATTATGTCTGTAATTTATAATGGGCCGTTTTAAAACTTTTCACTTCGAATTATCAATTTCCGTATGCTTAGATCTGCTAATGAATGAGTCACAATATAAATCATATAATAGATTTTATTATATACCTCTGACTTAATAGATTTTATTACATACCTCTGACTTTTTTTGGGGTATCGAAAATGTATTCTATTCTTCCATTTACAGTTTGTCCAGCATAATAGGTGTTAAACTGATTCTCTAAAATTATATTTGCTTCTTTTAAACCCATTTTTAAATGTAAATGGTTTTATGACATCAGTACGTAGGAAGTAAGCGAATAAAAATCAAATTATGATTTAGAAAAACAGGACCACCACCATCAACAACCATAGACATTTTTTTTGTTATATTCTACTCCTGTAAGGGGAAAGCAAAAGCATTTACGCCATACAGCCACGTCTGAGGTAATTTATTTTCTAGTCTTATTATTTTTCTGTAAAGTTTTTCCGCCACACTTCAATATCTCTATCGTAATTTTAATTCACTGTAATCCATCATCATTTATTGTTTATTGCACCATTTCTAAACACACACAATATAAACGGTGAGGAAGACTTTGTACATTAGCGAGAAAACTCAGTGACCCAAGGGACGCATCACTCCATGAGCGTTTCATCAAAAATTTTCCATCGTACACTGTTGCCCACCGACCCCACCCAACACCCAGCCGACCGCCACAACAATTATTCAGCAATGGAATATTTGGCTGACCGTCTGCGATGGAGAATGATTAGTTTTTTGGCGAGACGCTAGCGGAGTGTTGTGTCCCTTGGACCACTGAGTTTTCCTGCCAATGTAGATAGTCTTTCTCGTCGTCTATGTAGTGTCCAAATGTTTTATAATGGCGCATCAAACAAGAAATTATTGGAACTACATCAGAGATATTAAAGCATAGTAGGAAGACGTGACAGGAAATATAAGAGAACTTGTAAAGAAAAGATCCAAGACATGGCTGTATGGTATAAGGGCCTTTGCCTTCCCTAAAACAAAAAAAATAACATTTATTTTTTTATTTATATAGTTATGTCCGAATCGCGTATTCGGTTGTAGCTATTATTTATTAGTCTGTGGTTGTAGCCGTATATTTATAGTTCAATAAATATATATAATTATAAATCACAAATGTTATATACCATAGCTATTAACAACAATAATAGCAGTTTCTCTGGAATAAAGTCAGTATTAATAACTTAATGTTTTTTTTTACTCTTTTTATTACACAGAAAAACAAATTCGAAATAAATTTCGTGTTGTATAAATTGTAATTTATGCATATCAATTGATTTATTGTTAATAAAACAAAGTTGGTTGGTTTATAATGGATACGTAAATTTATTTCTTTAATTAACGCAAAAACCGAACGCCATGGTTGATGTCTCAATAATAATTCCAGTTTATAATGGTGAAAAATGGATAGACAATTGCATGTCTTCGATTGCCGCACAAACAGTTTTTGATTCACAAATAACAATAGAAGTTGTTGTATACAATGACGGTAGCACAGATAAAACCGAATCCATACTAGAAAATTGGGCAAATTACTTTAAAGCACGAAATATATCTTTTATTATAACAGGCGCAGCACGTTCGAGGGGAGTAGGAGCAGCTAAAAATGGCGCAGTCAAGAAAAGTAGCGGCGAATATCTTTGTTTTCAAGATATAGATGATGTCATGCTACCTAATAGAATAAGGTTACAGTTTTCTGCTGCTAAATCTAATCACAATGCTCTAATAGGAAGCAAAATATCCAGGGCACCTGTGAACTCAACACCTCGTTTAGTCCGCTGGGCCAACAATCTGTCACCATCACAATTAAAATCACAAATATATACCTCAAATGGCCCAACTCTCCTTATGCCTGCATGGTTTTTGCACAGATCTGTGTATAACAGAGTTGGTGGATTTACTGAAGCTGGAAGTGGTTCACCAGAAGACCTTATATTTTTTTACTCACATTTAGATTTAGGTGGAGATTTACTCAGAGTGGAAGAGGAATTAGTTATTTATACATATCATGAAAATGGAGCTACATTTTCTGTTACAAGGGAAATTATTTGGAAAACCCAATTGGAAAGGCTTGAAAAGCATGTGCTTACAAAATGGAACAAATTTATTATATGGAATGCTGGAAAATGGGGTAGACGTGTTGTTCGTGCTTTAAGTCCTGATAGCTTGAATAAAGTAGTAGCATTCTGTGATGTTGATAAGAAAAAAATAGGACGGACTATAGAATTATACTGCCCTATAGAAAGAAAAGTAAAAGTAAGATTACCAGTTATTCATTTCTCAAAAGCCAAACCGCCAATACTTATCTGTGTTAAAATGGATATTACAAATGGAGAATTTGAAAATAATCTCAAGTTACTGAATCTTAATGAAAACAGTGATTACATATTTTTTAATTAATACCTACTAGTACCACTATATTAAATAATTTGTCTTGCTTAACTAACAAGATTAAAAACACAAAAAAAAACAAGATAACTAAATGTATTAATTTGTGCCACATAATGTTGTCTTATTAGAATCTCATTATTTATACATTAAAATCTAGTACATATTATTCTGTTTGTCTTAAAGTATTTCTATTTTTCAACACTTAAGTATTTAACAATTTTTTTTTGCATTATACAATATTTATACAGTTTATTTTGTTTTTTATTAAATACTTCCTTCATTTATGTCTAAAACATTTCTGAAACAATGATGTTCGTATCGTATCGTAAACTTCGTTAAATTATTAAAATAATAATGCTGCATGACATTTTACATACTGTAAAATGTGGTTGATTTCAATATTTGAATACAATGTTTAGTATATTTCCAACATAGTTAGAAACAAATTATGCGTCTTGCTTTTTATTTACAGCATCATAAAGATTTAAATTAAAGCTTAGTTTTTAAAATAAATATAAAAAATTTATCATTTCCTATCTACCCGTAATTTGGGGTGAATAAATTGACGAAAGTGCTTAATAGAAGACACTGACAGGTTTTTTAAAAAAAATTTAAACCTATGTTGTGCAGTGTGACCGAATTCAATACATTTAGTGATGTAGCGTGCATTCTGCCAACCCGCAAACGACGCAATGGTTGTATGGATCGCTTGCGCACAAGCCGCGGTGGACGGTAGACTTTTAATACTGCAAAATTTTGCGACGTCTCGTATCGGCTACTCTTTGCATTAATAAGCTCGATAGATTAATTTCTATTGTATCTAGTTTTTAGGTTGTTTTACTGTCAGTTTTCGAGCAATAAATATATCTTATGATGGATGTATACTCTTATCATGAATCACAGTAATTGCTGTTTTTACAGATGCACATATTTTTAACGAATGAATCTGAAGTAAAATATTTAGTTTTGTCCAGGCACTCTCAAAATAAATATTTTGAAATATGTAAATGACATATTTGATGATGTGAATGGTTTGCGTAAAAGACTTACGTAAATTTTTAAATTCATACCAATTAATTATTACTATCAATGACGATTGTATATTAAGTTTGAAAAGTTAGAGTTATACTTTTGGCAACGTTGAAGGTCCTGGGTTCGAGTTCCGATAGCGGCGAACTTTTTTACTATACAGCGGTTACTTTAACCCAAATTATAGGTGTGTACAAGAATTTAAGTATCTTTACCTATTACTCATTACACAGGTATAAGCTTACTTATGGACAAGGCCAGTCTATGCAATTATCTAGAATTTTTATTATTTATTTTCAAACAAGAGTCACTATTTGAATTAATCTTTTTAAAATATATTTCCGCCTTTTTAGCCTTATTGAATGGTGTTACAATCGTTTCAATCTAAATGTTTTGTAACACCAATAATTTCAAGATTTACTTGGTAGTATAGATATTATAGATTTGACAGCTATTTCCTACGGATGTACATCTGTTAAACCAATCAATCATACCTTACACGTCCTTGTTTTTTTGTTTTACCGGTGGTAGTCTGGGAAATGAATAATATTGCTAAAAATTTATTATTTTTAATAATAGCACAGTAAGATATTCTATTTTAGTTACAAAGTCTACTAATTCTCCTTTAAAATGGACGAATCTAAAAAAAATCAATTAACGGTAGAAGAATTGAAGGCTAAGGGCAATGAATGTGTAAAAGATGGTAAATATATTGAGGCCGTATTACATTACACTCAGGCAATTAAAGTAGACCAAAATAATTATGTGCTGTACAGTAACAGGTCATTCGCCTTTTTGAAATTAGATCAGCATTATTTATCTCTCCAAGATGCTAATGAGACAGTTCGGTTACAACCACAATGGGCAAAAGTAAGTGTATTTAATTACTTAACAGTAAGTGCTTAGGGTTTTTGTGATAAATAAACTTCACCATTATTATATAGGCTTGGTGGAACATTTTAAATATGCAATTAACAGTTTAGCTTGTTACAGATTTAAATATAATTCTTTATCTATATGAAGTAAAAGTAATATTTATGCTTTGTCATTGAAAAAAAAAATTGAACTCATTTCTATTACATGAATTATATGATTCCAGGGTTATTTTCGCAGAGCTGAAGTTGAAGCAGCAAGTGGTTTATATGATGAGGCTATTATATCATATACCAGAGCTTTACAACTTGAACCTCATAATGTTAAATTAATAGAATCTATAAAGAATATCACTGATATGCAGAAAAAGAAGATAAAAGGTTTGTCTCACTCAGTGAAAGTAAAACTGTGCCATATTTATTGTATAATAATAAATATTAATATATCATCATGCTATAGGTATATAGCGAAAGGGAAAGAAAGAAAGTGTGGATTTAGGCACTACATCCTCACTTATGAAAGAAAACATCTTGAGGAAATCTCTTTGGCTTTATAGATGTGTTGTAAGTGTCCTGAACATTACAAATAGCTGGACACAACCTGTAAGCACAAAGTGGATACAACCACTAAAGTATCTATCTGTGTAATGTATCACCTCTAGATATAGTCTAATTATATATTATTATTATTTATAGTGATAAAAAAATGATTTTTAAAATTGTTTTTGATGCTTGATCATGTGTCTAATATGGTATAGATCTTAAAAAAAAGAAGAGTAAAAAGCTGATCCTGTAACATGTCAGATCGAGTCCTTGATATGATTACATCCATGAGTGTCTGTGACTGACAAAATCTGCACATTGATGGTTGCAATACACTACACTTCACTGCTATGTTTCTAAACCCATATTCTGGAAAAAAACAGAATGTTAATTTGACTTTTTTTTGTTAGATAATCAAAATATCATATGGATCTGCACCTGTGTGGGGCTAATTTTGGGCATTGGAGTTGTTATACTGGACTACTGCTTTACAACAAATCCTACTCTCACAGTAAGAAATTGCTTTTTTATAGCTTTATTCCAAGTACTGGTCCTTTGTGACTTTGTCAATGTCAGTGTGTTGGCTTAAAAATAAAAAAAGTTGGCTGGTTATGCTTTTTCAAATGTGATTAACATATTGGTCGGTTGTCAACTTGTACTGTTTGTCTTGAGATTGTCTGGTACCTAAAATAAAACAAAACAGACAAACTACAATATTACAAATAAATACATAAATAACCAATAAAGAAATTACTTAACATGATTAAATCATTAAAATTGCACATACAATACATAATATAGTGTTAAGTAAGATATTTATATCAGGGATATGATTATGTTCTAGGGATACACACACAAGGTACATCAATAAATTTTCAATGTGCTGCTAGATTGCTCAGAACATTTAAATACATTACTGCTGTCTGTTTAAGCTGAATTTTTATGTACTTGTGTTTTAAATAAACATTTCTGGAACACTTTTGATGCACACATTAGATTTATGGTATGGGCTGTCCAATAGTTTTTCACCAGGGCTATGATATAGAGTTCTTCAATAAGGCAGTGAACAATGTCATTTTTGCTTGGCAACACAAAAGCAATGCTTCATGTTTCAGTTGTCAATGGGTGACAGGAACCACTTACCATCAGTTGGGCTGCCAGCCAGTTTGCCACCTGAAGTTTAAAAAAAAAAATTATGTTAATTTTATTAGGATACTCATATAACACATATCTATCTTTTGCAATAAGGCAGCATAGGTCTATTTGTGTTAAAAGATCATAAGATTATAAGTATTGTTGTGTTTCAGAATCCTATTAGTATGATTGCATTTTCACTCGCCTTATCTGGAGTTGGTTTTGCAATTGGTAAAACAGTAGGATTGATGACTTCATGGACTGCTGGCAAGTCCTTACAGCCACCAGAAGATTTAGGTAACTATAAAAACTTCAATGCTTTGTTGATTATATCAGTTATTTAGTGTAGGGCTAAAACCTGGATTATCTTATATATTTTATATTTATATTGTATTACAAAACTCATGTCAATATAACTAAACTTGTTTGATTGTAGACTGTAAAATATATATACTGATAAACGATGGAGTACATTTTATAAAAGCATTATAATGAATATATTAACTAAAAATCTGGTAATTTCAAGAAAAGAGTTTCAAAATTCAAATTGGAGCGAATTTTGAATCAACATATGTTTTAAAAGTTCAAGTTTAACAAGATAATGTTCTTTTTATGCTTTTAATGTTCTTTTTATGCTACTGCTGATACGGGACAATATAAATGTTAGGGCCATGTGAATTACCATATAGTATGAAAAAAAATTAAACATTGCTTTCAATACATGCTAGTTTTTTGATTGTCATAATGCCATTTCAATACATGATAATTTTTGATTGTCATAATACTATTGCAATTTATGTCATACAGTATATTAATTGAAACAGTTTAGTACATTTAGCCTAAAATGTATTAAGATGTAAAGTATGTAGGCTTATGGTGCACTTTAAATCCTGATAATTTCACTGTATTCAAAGTATGTATAATATTTTTTGACAGACTTTGTTTTTGCATTTAATTAGATGTTTTTTTGTACAAGTATGTACAACGGGGTCTATGTAATTTCGTTTAAAAATATTATTCATATTTTGTTATTCTGACTTAAGAAAATAGTTTCACATTAATGAGAAGAAACTTTTTAACAGGTAAAAATTTAATCAGTTTCCAATGTTTTTTTACTTATTTTGTACTATTGTTTTGTTCAGGAGGTACAGTTAAAGTTGTAGAGATATAAGTCATTGTTGTGCATATATTTCATTTTAATATATTTAATTTCAGGTCTAAAAGATAATTCCAATGATAGTGAGACATTACCTGAAAAGAAGACAAAATATAGCAAGGCTCAAGCTCGACAGCGATATAAGCAAGGAAAAATATAGTTTTAAGAATTTTTATATTTTTTCAGTAAGCTTTAAGTTTGACAAGGTTAAGGCAGATTCAGACTTGTGTAATGTAATATATTGTTAAATGTATAGTGGTTTCTGAGTGTAAAGAGAACTACAGGTGCTATGTGTAACACTCAATGTTTTTTTACAAACAAAAATCATAATAAATTTTTTTTTTTTTTTTTTTTTTTTTTTTTTTTATTCTGACTCGACACAGTGACTGCACCATACCTGATGGTAAGCATGGTGCAGTCAAAAAACGCTAACGACTATCGATAGGCAAGAAAAACCCAACGGTAGTCGCAGCGATCATGCCGGCCTGCACAAATATCTCTTCACGTTACGCTTAAAGGATCCCATATCATAGGAAGGCGGGAACACGCTCGCCGGAAGACCATTCCACACCCCAACGACACGGCAAAAGAAGGAGTTAGAGAACTTCTTAGTCCTAGCTGGGATATGAGAAACCGTAAAGCTGTGACTCCGCAAACCCGCGCGCGTGGTTCTATTCAGGAAAGGAGAGGGTGGAACAAGGTTAAACAACTCTTCAGAACACTCGCCATGATACAGACGGTAGAAAACGCTAAGTGAGGCAACATCTCTGCGCAACTGGAGCGGTTCAAGATGCTTAGTCACGTCAGGATCATTCACAATGCGGACAGCCCTCCGCTGCAACCTATCCAGGGCGTCAAGTAAGTACTGAGCAGAACCGTCCCAAAGATGCGAACAATATTCCATGCAAGGCCTGACCTGAGCCTTATACAAAAGTAACAGTTGATCAGGCGTAAAAAACCGACGCACTCTGTTCAGGACACCAAGCCTACGCGATGTTGTGGTGATAACAGAACCTAAATGATCCCTAGGATTAAGATCACAGCGAATATTCATACCTAAGATATTTAGGCTGTCGCGCATTGCAAGCGACACATTCTGAAGAGAAGGGAGAGGGGAAAAAGGGGTTTTTTTGCTGGAAAATACACACACCTGTGTTTTCATGGCATTGAACTCAACCAAATTCTTGTCGCCCCAAGAAGAAATGAGGCTCAAGGATTGATTGAGTCCAACAACCAAATCTTCCCGTTTCCTGTTGGAGTCCTCCCGACAACAAGTGGGCTTACTGCAATAACCCCCATGAACCGTGCTATCATCTGCATAACAATGTATACTGCCCAAAGACAGCATATCATTGATATGCAGAAGAAACAGGGTGGGAGAAAGTACAGAGCCTTGAGGAACTCCGGCATTAACTGACACGAACTGCGAACTGTGCCCATCAACGAGGACACGAATTCTACGCTCGTGCAGAAAGCCAGAGATCCATAAACACAGATTGTCGGGAAGACCGTACGCTCGAAGCTTGGAGAGAAGACCACGGCGCCAGACCCTATCAAAAGCCTTGGCTATGTCTAGACTAATAGCCAAAGACTCACCGTGCTTATCCATTGCCTCACCCCAGCGGTGCAATATGTACGCTAAAAGATCACCCGTCGACCGATTCGGTCTAAAACCGTATTGTCGATCACTTAATAGTGAGTGATCTTCTAGGTAGCGGATAAGATGAGAATTTATTATACGCTCCATAACTTTGCACAAAACTGAGGTTACAGCAATGGGTCGATAATTGAAAGGGTCTGAGTGATCCCCCTTTTTGGGGATCGGCTGCACATTAGCCTCCCTCCAAGCCCGAGGCACGATTCCACAGGAATAGGACAGGCGGTATAAGCGCGTGAGTGGAGAAGTCAACTCGGCGGCACAATTCCTAAGCACAATCGCTGGGATACCATCGGGACCACTGGCCTTCCGCACATCGAGTGACCGCAACTCACGCAGCACACAACGTTGCCTAAAAGAAATATCTGGCATCGTGACGCCGCTATTAATAATGGTGGGTGGATGAAAATTACGGTCATCGAGATTGGAATTAGCCGCGAAGATGTGAGCAAACAAATTAGCTTTCTCCTGCGGCTCGTAAGCTAGTGATCCGTCCGAACATCTCAGCGGTGGGAAAGAAGGGCGACAGAAATTCGCTTGCACGGCCTTGGCCAGTCCCCAATAGGCCCGACCATTGGTTGGGTGCCCTATTAATTTCCGGCCAATCCGCGCAATGCGCTCTGCATCCGCAGCAACAAAAGCCCTCTTGCAAGCCTTAGTGGCTTTATTGTAGGCTACTTTAAGAGAGTGCACACTAGGATCCAAATTTGCGCGGCCTCTGATCCAAGCACGATATGCAACCTGCCTCTGAGCGACAGCCTCAGAGCATTCGCGATTGAACCAGGAGCGTCCTGAACGATTACCGACGAACAAAGAAGATGGAATATAATACTCCATACCTAAATTTCACTATACATTACATTACACAAATCTTAATTTGGCTATAGGGTGTGAGACATACTGTTGTGATACATAACTATTATTGTGTTCATGTATTACATTAATTCCATTTTAAAAGGCATATGTAGGTTATTATTCTCAAGGCCAAATAATTATTTCGAGTCCAATTATTTAAAACATTTTTCAACAATTCTATAATTTTTTGATATGTTGTATGGTTTTTTTAGTTGATAACTACTGCGAAGGTTTAAGATTTGATAAATGTTTAACTATATTTGTATTTGTCCATGCAAATTGTTCTATATTGTGAAACATTTTATATCAGTAAAAGCAACAAAACAAACTTGATAATTTACCTCATCTATTCAGTAGATTTTTAATTATGTACATAATATATTTATTAATTATATTACATATTATATTTATTAGAAAATAAAAATATAAAAAAATAATGATGAAATACTTTATTGATCCTAGTGTAAAATGTATTTCGAAAATTGCATCAATACAATATATAATTTGAATAAAATTCTTGGTCACGTACCTTACACTTAAAATAAGTTCAACATTGTACGGGGATTAAAAAAAAACTGTACAATAATAAGGGTACCTTTACAATAAATGACTACTAACGACTTTTAATGTACAATTTCATTACAATATTAGAACAGTCCAGGAGTCCACAAAACTAGAATATTCCACATCATAATGCAAAATTCTAGTTATTGAAGCCAAAACAGTTCTATAGAATTATGCCATGCAATATTAATGTTATTAGAAATATTTGTCGCATAATTGTAGTGATTATTTTAACTTAATCACTATAAATTAATAACAGACAATATTACATTATTTTATATATATATATATATATATCCAGGCAAATTATAATGTCAATTTAAGTACAATTCTTGGAATCGCACCAGCCATCATAACAAAAGGTAACAAACACTATTATACGTAATAATATCTATTGTATTGTAGAGTTGCACTTTGGTGTTTAAAATTACCATTGTTTTTAATTGAGATATGTCAATCACTGTCTGATATCGCCTTCTTTCTTCGTTTGCCTTGTTTAGGTTTAACAATTTCTTCCTCCTGCAAAAGACGCACATTTAATAAATTTGTTGCCATCCTTCTTGCTTAAAAATATAAAGGGTTTAAAATTCCTATTACATTTGTTGGCTCATTCACAGACTGACTGTGATACGCGAGTTGAAGAACCTTTCTACAGTTTTGAATAGATATAATAAATTCTCGCTCTTTTTTTTTTTAAGTAAATGATTTGTTGCATTAAATAGGTGATGACTGTCAGAAGCTTATAATAATAATACATTTGTATTAAATTAATTCTCACCTCACTGTCTTCGTTAGAAGAATTTAAGTTTTGGTTCATTGGCATTGAGTTTGAAACTAACTTCCTAGCCCGTCTGGATATCGGTAGTTCATCTTCCCACGCCAAAGAAAACAATTCACTATATTGCCTCTGAAATAAAAAATAAAATAAAGTTGATAAATATTGTTCAAGAGATAAAGTACAAAAATTGCTTGAATATAATGATCTGTTTGTTTATTACTGGTTATCTTTTCTGATTTACGGAATAATTTGGATCAATGGTAATCCGAATTATAATTACAATAGCTTTTTTTAATACAAAACTTCATTAGAAAACTTGCTTGACATCTAATAAGAATCTTATGTGTAACTGCTCTGAGACAGGTTATCACCTAGGCAGGTCAGGGCATATAAGTATATAATACTTATTATTAATATATAATAATTGCATATAAGTGCAAAGGGAATACAGCCACTAATGTATCCCTCTGCTCGCCCCGAAAGGGATATTGCGTGACAAAATATTATTAATTAAAAATAATAATATGCTTTATACACCTTTTTACAAGTTAAACATTTGAGTAGAACTAATATTCAAGTGTATGTTATATATCCTTTGGCTGTAATTTTTTAAATGATACGTATCCTTTTTTGGGTATCATAGCTGACCAATTAGAACTTACTTTGAAGTATTATAGTAGTACATTTTTATATGATTGTGATTCATGTTTTGGCTTAAGATGGTCGTATAGTGTGAAAGCCATTGCAATGAGTTTTCAAGGATTTTTATTTTGCACACCGTTTAAATAAAATAATTAATAAATCGTTTATAATTTTTACCAACAATTCAACAATCTTTGTGAATTTTTTGAAGTCATTATATCGAATATGGTCGGAGATACACCGCCCAACAGGAACACATATATAAAAAGTGGTACTGCTCTGCTGCCATGATTCCAGCCGTTCTGCTTATGTGAGATCAAAAAACCAAACGTAATTTCAATCGTGAAAGTTGAGGTTCCAAGTTAAACTAAAATTAAGTTGAATTCCAAAAATGGCGTTTTTGTACGCATTAGAAAAAAAACGATTTTTTGTCCTTTTTTCGGGGTCTATATTGCTGATAAAAACAAAACTAATGTAATCTTAATTATTCTAATTCAACTTGTAGTAATATGTGTACTGAAGATGCTATATGAATTTGAACGGAATGGATCAAATAGTTTTTGGGATATCATGGCAGCAGTTTGAGAAAATCGTGTTTCGAGAAAAATGCGTTTAAAATATAATAAGTGGCTCGCGCGCTCCGTATACTGGCTCAGGTTTATGGCTGTAACTTTTCAACGGCTTCAAATTTCGAAAAATCCTTTTACCCATGTATTGTATGTGATTTATGAAACCGATTTTTTTTTTCATTTGACACACTAGACGACTCCCTTAAGGTTGGGAGAGACAATGCTTCAATATGAATCCAAAGTATGACTTTTTTTATCCCACTAATAATATGTAGACAGTTTAGTACAGACAACAGAAGTTGTAAGAGTCTAGAGAGGTGTTGTATCAAGATTCCCTTAGTGTAGACTGAAATTGTAAGAGACCTTGTTAAATGATCTGTATGTTAAGCTATAGCTGTGTGTATAGATAAGTTCAATGATTTTATAATATTTTTTCCTGTTCACATACAACAAGTTTGAATGTACGTTTGTATGTTGAACGTATGTTTGAAAACATTTAAAGTGCCAAGAATACTACGCATCAAACATGAAATTGTACATACATTCATTGTACTAAGGAAATCTGATAAAACTAAAAAATAAGTCAACTACATACAGGACTGTTCCTATATATATATATATATATATAGACTGTTTCTATATATATATATATATATAGACTGTTTCTATATATATATATATATATAGACTGTTTCTATATATATATATATAGAAATAATAAGTATTTTAGTAAGTTTGAAGACTGCAAAAAGGCATTTCATTTATTTGTGTAGTAATTCAAGTGTTAGTTGAATATTAGTATTTATTTATTATTAGCTTAAAACTTGTCTCTTTCATACTAATGTTATTAGTTACTATGAAAAGTGTAAAATAAGAAAGCAGGATTAAAAATAATTGTTTAAATTAATAATAATACTTGCCCTTAAGTTATCACTACTATTCGATTGCGCTTGTTGAAGGGCCTTCTGCATGCATTCCATGTTGAAAATTGACATATCATCTTGTTCTACACAGGATATTCTCATTTGTTCTAAGTGGCCAAGTACCTGTTGTTAAAAAAACTTCAGCTGTTATATATATTTGACATATAATAGGTCTATTTTATAACATAAGCATCCACTCGGTAATAAATTATATAAAATTTGGTAAACAAAATCAATTGAATACAATATTAACATTTCTTAGGTAATTCTTATGCCACGGTATTTAAATAACATTGCGGGGTCTCAATTCGCAACCAGTTTTATAGTAAATTCTAAGCAAAGTCAAAGTAGCGTTTCAGCCTGAGAACATGTTTATTACAGTATGAAGTTTGTGGGAGGGTTGCATATACATACATTTTTCCTAGTTTACGATAAAAATTGATTGTTTTATGTCGAAGCTCTATGGTGGTAGAAGCGCTGTAGAAACGCAATCGAAAATTAACGCCTACCTAGTTAGATATTGAAAGCAGTACCTATTTTCTATTGTTAAATGTGCAAATTTTGTATGTTGTCCTCACAATAATTAGTGTTTCATTACTCATTTTTATTACAAAGATCTTATTAGAATGCAAATGGTACAGATTAAATCTTAAACTATCTTTTTGTAGCTAATATGGACAACAAAAATGTTTGTTGCAAACATTTGTTGGAAAACGCGGGAATTTCTATGAAGAAACCTCTGTTAAGATTAATTTGTTTTTTTTTTTAACACCTGCATGTTAACAAAAGCTATTTCAAAAACAGGACAGGAGTTTGTTACAAACATCGTATACAAGGGGACAGTTGGAAAAAGTTGGGAAACTCTGTTTTTTTTTTTCTAAAAAAGTTCAGTTTATGTTCAGTTAACTTCTGTTAGTTAAAACTATTGTTTCTATGTATAAGTATTATGTAAATGCTTACACTGACCAGTTCAGCAGTAGGTGGGGCGTTGGGTGGAATGCTGTGTTTTCCTGGGCGTTTTCTTTTATTTGGACTAGTGCCGGGATACCTCGTACTTAAGAGTGCCGCAACTAAATCTCCAACTTTATCTTCATAATCTTGACACCAATACATCAATGTTGATACTACGGATGTATCTTCATCCTCCAAAGCCCGACAGAATAACTGCCGCAAAACGTCTGTCGTCGGCTTCTCTTGTTTTAACATTAAAAGAACGGATGTGAGGGCTTCAGAGTTATCTTTATAAGAAAGCTTTGCAATAATAGGCAGTACATCCTCCACCGATATATCGTGTGCAGTCAGCAGTTGCCAAAGGCAATATTGCTCAAAAGTCTCCCATCCCAAGCTTGTCGATAACATTGTTGTGATGTCATCAGACTTGAACATCATCAAATTTCCTTGCAACGTTAAACATACGAGTCTTTGCAGCTGCACTGCATCGACTGTGGAAACGATGGCATGTAGTAATCTGATATGGTTTTGTGCTTGATCTTTAAACTCTCTATAAACATCTGGTATTAGCCATACCAAAACGTTTGCATCGCATTCTTGGCATTTTTCGAAGTCATCTGCTAAACTCTCGGCCACTTTTAATTCTAAATAACTACAATATTCTTTATATACATCTGTTTTGAATTTTACATTTTTCCGTTTGCGAGAATCGCGCTCTGCGCGTCTGTCGCGTTCAAAGCATACTTTTAAATAAAATAGCAAACAGTACCCCACACAGTGTAGGGTTTTCTGAGAATGCATCTCTTTAAATGTTTCTAAAACTAGTTTACGCTTTGTATCAGACCCACTGCTGTTGCCATTTAAGAAAGCAAACATAGAATATAGAGGTGAATTTAATGCAGAATCTAGTTCACCTGGGGATGGATTACGACTTATGTGTAACTGAGGTACCTCTTGTACCGCTGCCGTAAAGAGATCGGCTAGGGCGACTGGAGTTGGGGCAGGAGAGCCACACGCGTCGAGTAACGCTGTTGCTGCAGCTGATGTTCTTTCATCTAAAAGCGTTTCAGCAAGAGGCCGCAACAATAGTGGTAAAGCGGCGGCCAATTCTGGACGCTCTCTGGCACGAACTTCTGATAACGGCAAGTCATCATCATCAGTATCTTCAGCTATAGGAGTAGGGATAGTTTCCTCATCGTCATCTGAAAATGCTGGTTCATCAGGCCCTCTAGTAATTGTATCTTCAGTTACTTCATCCCGAATACCAGACACGCCTTCACCATTTCCATTAGTACAGAATTCCTTAAATGTCTCTCTCACTGTAGCTCGTAATTCTCTATCTAATTTTGGTGAATCAAACAATGGGTGTAAATTAGGCAGTACCCTTTTTTCAATTATCTGTTGCAAGGAGTTAAATATGCCTTGTCGAACTTTATCTGCATAAGGAGGATAGAAATGTGGAATTATTCTACAAAGAAAATCTAGTAGAGTAGCAGTTACTGCAGGATGTGATCTCATGGAGTGGTGCATCACAAGGATGGCTGGTTCAATATTCATGATATTGTCTTTTTCAGGATCATAAAATAGCCAGTCATAGAAAAGAGCTAATTTAGCATTAGATGCTGCTACATTTGATGTACATGTAGTGAGTAGCCATCCTATAACAGCCCATCTCGGAATGATATCAGAACAAAGAAGTTCATTTGTCGGATGAATCACACCCACAATAAAACGGATCATATCACTGCGAAGTGACTGTGACTCTGGAGTTGCTAGGTACTGCCTTTGAAACCATTCCTGATACTTTTTATGGTGCCCAAATCTTACTTGTGATGTAAGGAATACTAATTTCCTTTCCATATCAGGAGTGAGCCTTGACTGTAGGTATCTACGGGATGTTCTTGTTTGCAACAACTGGAGCACATTTGTGAATGTTGGACATAATGTTTTAGGATTTATCAAAATATCTTGCCATAACTGATTAAACTCTGGTATTCTTGCAACATTTTGTAGTAGCCTTATCAGATCTCTACCCAAACTTAAAATATCAGAAAATCTTTCTCTTATAAGAGTGATGACAAAATTTACCTCTTTCTGTCGCAAACTTGTCAATTGTGGAATATTGTGATCTTCAATCAATCTTAAATATGTATACACCACCATACAAATAAGTACTGGAAATTTATCTAACCATGTTCGGTTCTCTATATAAATATCCAAAAGAGATTCTACAAGGCTTATATTTTTAGGAGTTATATCTCCTCCAGAAGCATAGCGCATCAAGTTCCAACAGACACTATCAACACCTGTAACAGCATTTCTTATCATCTCTTTTATTAGCCAAAGAAGTTGACTGCGTGCTGTGTCATGGAATTTTAAGTACCTTTCTAGAATTAAATTAGACAAATTATTGAGAACACATGTTAAACCATCTCGAGTTATCAATGTAAGATCTCTGTAACACTTGGTTGCATTGTGAGGGTCTGTAAGAATCGACATCAGCATACCAAGCGAAACTTCTTCATGGTTTTTACATACAGCATTGTTAAGCGCATCGTGAGCTTCTTTTTCACTACAATCAGCGACAAGATTTTGTAAAAAGTTGTAGGCCCTTTCATATCTCTGAAATAAAAAAAAAGTCTAATCAGAGTTAAATTTGCGAGACGTGTACATCTACGAAATCAAATTTTCGCGCCACACACGTCGCAGCGCCACCTCTGTCAACGATAGAAGTAGAAATTGTGATTTTACATGGCCGACTAAACGATTCTTTGTTGGAAAACTATGAAATTATAAACTATACCTCTTCTACTTCATCCTTATTTTCTATGGCGGTGCTCACAAATAGTTTGACTGGATTAGATTTACTCTGCTCCATAATTTAGGGGTTGTAAAATTGTTTAATTAGATAGAAACGTAGAACAAATCGCCTCCTGCATGGCTATCGTAAGCGAAAAATATTTATGAAGCAATACAATTAAAAACATAAATGTGTGTGCGTGTTGACAGACTTGAACAAACTTTTCGAAAAATCCCGCTGGAGGGCGCTCTCAGCGAAAATTATATAAGCTGCGTCCTCAAAATGCATCATTTTGTTATTATTTTATAATAGTGGTAATCTTTTGTTTGATCTAAGATGTCTATTTTAATCTCTTGAAACTAGTGATTAAGAATGAAAAAGGAACATAGTTAATATCATTATAAGTATTTTAATTTTTCTTATAGTGCGTTTGCTGCACATGTTCCATATGATTGTGAGTACAGAAAATGAGTACAAAATATTTTACGGACACACCTGTTTCTTGTTTTATCTACTGTCCTTAAAATTGTGACATAACATTTACACAATATATTTCTCAATTTCTTCTATTTAGTCAGTTTATCGATGATTTCAACCAAAAATAATAATAATAAGGGCGAAACTAATAAAACGTATTCAAGTTATTCAGTTTAAACAGATATATTCTCTCGATGCAACCAAAGTAATTGATTATTTTAATGAATCAGCTAGCAATAACAAGGACTTCAGTATACTTGCATTGTGCAATAACTACTGTTTTGAACAATATCTACCATAAAGAAAAAAAGAAGTATTCATAAATATACAAAAAATTGGTACCTACTGAACAAACGTAAGCTATAAATATCAATTCATACACAGTATTGTCTGACGTGTTGTATGATATGAATTATTTATTGATTTAATTAAAATTATTGTCAATTCACAGCACAATTACCTTTATTTTTATTAAAAGTATTATTCATTTATATTAAGAATCAATTTATCTATATTTGAACATTTTGAGCTTATTAAAATGTGTTGACATTTGTCATCGACAAAAATTTTTGTACTCGTGTTTTGTTTTTACGAATACATGAAACGAGTAGCGGACGCACCTTTGAGCATTTCATTGCCATATACTTAACTTCACCTATACTAAAGTTGTATGTAATTTGATTACTATTTTAATTTTTTATTGATAAATCTTATTCTATGTTGTATTTCTGTTGTTATTTTATAACATTTTTTTTATCTGTAATGATGTCATGACCTGTTTTAGATATCAGTTTTTGAATGTTTAACATTGTTATAGAAATAAAATGTCAAAGTAATAGAATATATCCTCTAACGATGGCAGCTTGAAAGTATTATCCCTTAATTTAGGGGCTCAAATGTGAAAAAGCAATCCTTTAGGAGGAATTTTTTTTGT
Source organism: Automeris io (assembly GCA_036320925.1). Classification (NCBI taxonomy): domain Eukaryota; kingdom Metazoa; phylum Arthropoda; class Insecta; order Lepidoptera; family Saturniidae; genus Automeris; species Automeris io. Next base: position 4,056,643 of record JAUDJH010000021.1, on the reverse strand, counting down.
TTTTTTAATTTATTATTAATTCAGCATAAGATACAAAGTTCATGACTATAAAGTTTACATATTCAATTAAAAGCAATTTTACTGATGGTTCATATAAGGACGTTTTCCAAATATTTGAATATGTTTTAAATTTAAATAGATGCATGCTACTAATCTTAGCTATTAATATTATTCATAGATTTAATATTTAAGTTTCGGACTTTATCCTTCAGAAAGTACTACTACTAGTATTGGTAGGAGTTTTTAGGCATTTTAAAATATTTTTACTATGTCCAGAGGAAAATTTTGACACGAGTTGGTAGCACTAATGACAACTAGGCGGGCGCCATTATTGTTGACAATGGAAGTCTAAAAAAACCTGCTTCGTTATCGTGGCGTGGTTAAAAAGGATAACAAAGAGCAAATTCAACTATTAAGATTTATATATATATATATATATATATATTCTATCCTTGTTAGTTCTAGCAAGTGATTTATTAAAGGGTAATGTATCACATCACTCATGTTTATGTTGGTCTATAATATTATTAACATGAAGCCGGTATTAACTTTAAAGCTTATAAATATAAATTTGTTATTTAATGACATTCTGTTGGTTAGATAACATGGATACTCAAAGAGAAAAAGAGCGGGACCGTTCAAGACGCGGTGACAGACCGTCGCGGTTCTCGGACGCTGTACGCGACAGGTCCAACGAACGCGACCGCCCCGAGGGAAAGCGTCTCTTCGTGTCCAACATTCCGTACGAGTTTCGCTGGACTGAGCTGAAAGACTTATTTAAGGACAAGGTACAGATTCTTTACATGTTGTGTTGTTAATTTTATTAATTTCTTTACTTTAGATTGTCTGTATGACTTACATTAATGATCTTGACGGTAAATTGTAGCGAAATTGACAGCACTATCAAGGGGTAAGATTATATCAACAATATCTGTTATATTGCTTATTTGTGCAAAGTGTGTAATTTGTAATTTAGAATACTTATTTCAAATAAAATTGTTATTTTAGGTTGGAGATGTGGCTTATGTGGAATTATTTAATGATGATAACGGCAAACCTAGAGGGTGTGGAGTTGTTGAATTTATAACTCCGGAAGCAATGAAAAAAGCTTTGTTTGTAATGCATCGCTATGAATTAAATGGACGAAAATTAGTCTTGAAAGAAGAAATGGGTAATGCTTTTAATTATTTCATATTTACATATACAGTGTAAACTCCATGTAATGTCACTCGATTTAACGACAATATCCCTAAAGCGTCAATATCACTCAGCTTTGGTTGGTTTAGCTTGTTTCCTATACAATGATACACTCTATATAGCATTACACTCACTCTCAATAACAACAGTTTACTAATATAAAGTACTTTTTAAGTTGCCAAAATTAGTAAAATCTGCATAGCTGTGTATGTTGTTTTTTCGCTTTATTATCATAGCCCATAATAAACTCGACCAATGGCATTACACATACCGAACATCACCAAGACGCCTCAATATCACAAGGTATGAATAAAATAATTTAAAAAATACAACAAAATTACTGGTGCAGCAAAAGATGTCTGGCAGAAATAACAGATTATACTCAATAGCCATCAAATAAGAATTGTTTTTATGTAATTACTAACACTAGTCTGAAATAAACTTTTTCTAATACAGATTTTTCTTCTCTCCATTTAAGACAACTTTCTATAACGTCAAAATATACACAGTCCTTTGAGGGTAATTATATAGAGTTTGCACTGTATATCTTATCTTTACATTTCCTTATTGGGGTAGCCGAAAGGAATGAAAGGCCATTTTTCTGTATTTGTAAAACTCTTTAATCTCCTTTACATTCATTGGTCCATTGATTTAATGCCACTACTTTATGAATGCATTAATTCCTTCATGCATTCTCCTGTAGTCCTAGACAAAGTATCATTTAATAAATATTAACCATGAAAGTACAAAATGACATAAGCTTTCAAAATATCACACAGCCACATTATGTAAAGTGTATACATTTCATACTTATCTACTAGCATCATCATTTAACAAATGTTATTTATTAAAGTTCTTTGACCTAACCTTTTTTACCTACTATCAAAATACTTTTTATGTGGTAGGTGACTCAGTTGGTCTCCACTTACTTCCAATCTCATTCATATTGTAATTCTATTTCTTTCTTACCATCCCTCACTCATGTATCCAATTTATATGTTAGAATCATTGAGGCATGCCTTTTCACTTGCTGTTGATGACACTACCTTTGACCAGCCGTTCTGCTGATCTCTTTATTACTCATTAGATAATTACTATATATTGGTTAAAATAAAATAAATTTATTAAAATGTTATCATCAATAACAGGTAATGAAAGGAATAGGACAAATACTGCAAGGTCTGTTGGAGTTGGTAGCGGGAGAAATAATAGAGATGACAAAGACAGGTATATTTTGCTATATTATTTCATATTCATTTAAAATAAATAAGCATGTATTCCTTTTATTTATGTACATTAGTGTTCATGTTGTTTTGATAAGATGTGAAATTAAGTTTATTTATATGTTTATAACCTTAACCTGCAAGAGTTAACTTGAGACTTCTCTATTACTTGGATGACATAAGTGAGAATGAAATTGTAAGATTGCTATAAGTCCTGACACGTCTAGACGAGAGCTATAAGAAGGCAGGGGTTGAGAGGATAGCGCGCATTCCGCTCAGGTCTAAAGTTAATTCTTGCACATAGTAAGAGTGTGAAATATGGGTAGAAAGTTTGTAGAAATTCTGTCAATTTTGGAGTAAGTGCAATGAAAACTGGAATTAAGCATTTTCGTTAGAAATTATAAGTATGTACTTCAATGTTTATGGAATATCAAATCCCAAAGGGTAAAATAAGGAATGAAAAACTGTTTGGAAATCCATTGTTTTTATTTGTCCAGGCAATGCCAGGCTATCAAAACTAGTATTATGTATCTCAAAGTTGCAGCAATTGCATGAAATTCTATAAAACTGACATTTTTTATGTCACCTCACACACCTGCACTGGTCAAGTACACTACACTAGTGCAGTGGGCTACACTTTAAATGATTGATGTTAAACTCAGCGCAGTCTAAAAACTAACTCCAAATAAGAAACAGTCACAATTGTCATGCCAGCTCATTGGTGTCTATTCACACTTCTTAAAGGCCTCTGTATCACATGAGGAAGGTTACATACTGGCTGGAAGATCATATTGATCTATACATATTGTTTTTTATCTATCAGTCACAGCTAATCAACCATATTGTGATTGGAAATATATATATGTATATATAGATTCCTAGAGAATGGCCTAACCATGAAAAAAGGCTTATCACTTTTGAGGGAGCACAACTACGATATTCGAGTTGCGGAAAATGAGGAAAATGAGCCCGTGTGAACCTGATACCTGAACTCTACGACACCTTACCCTCCTGCATAAGAAACGCGGGCTCGTTTGGCATATACAGAACTAAGTTACAACAATATATTAAAGATAAATACTAACAGATATAGTTCTGTTTATAACAAGTGAGCTCTTATTACTTTACTGTACCAGAGATAGTTTTTATACAAAATGTTCTCATGTAAGTGATTAGTGTCTTTATGAGAATAAACTCTTTGAACTGAACTAATATAAAGACATGTTATTTATTCAATTTTAGTTGGAGCATGAATAAACCAAGAGAACCTGAAAATTACAACACTTATGGCCTAAGCTTACAGTTTTTGGAATCCATCCAAGTGCAACCTCCGCTTGTTAAAAAAGTGTTTGTTGCTAATGTAAGTAAGAATTATTTATATAAAAATAATTCAGTATGTTCTCAAGTAGAAAAACAAGTCAAGAAATACTCAACTACTAATTTTAAGTTAGTTTACTTACATTCATAGAACATAATATAGAACATAACTTAAATATTGAAAATTTGTTCCAAAACCATTGACAGAATGTTCAGTATTTGTTTAGAATTTTCCATTAAGTTGCTTATAATAATATAGGAAACATCGGAACAGTTTTTTTTTTTTCATAGATTGATTTATATCTTACATTGTTATATATTGTATTGTGCAGACTTCTTTTTAACAGGGGGAGCATACTACGTTTTTAAAAAAATTATAAAAGTAATATTGGCTTTAGAGTTCTGTGTATTACATACTATAGGCGGGCAAAATGTAATCAGATTAATGATAAAAGATTATATTTTGTAATCATTAATATGATTACATTTTTCCCATGTATATTTTAAACAATCTGATTGAGAAAGCCATGAAATTGTTGATGTATATAGTAGCGCTGACTCATCAGCAACTCTTAGAATTGAGGATTGTGTAACTGTATTGGGCACAATGGGGCTGATATTCCAAATTGGCAAAACCCTTAAAAAATGTTATAATTGTTTCATTTGCGTACAAATTTATGATTCATCAATGTTTAGAAGGGTTTTAATTATGATTACAGATTAATAAAATTAAAATTACGATTACATTTTGTAATTATAAATCATTAATCTAATTAAATTTAGCCCATCTATGTGTATATCTATACTAAGTTTTCTTTTTTGCATTGTATGTTGCATATTCCAAAAACTAATTTTCAACCATTCCCTAATTTATTTTAGTTATGCCAGAAAAATTCTCTGCACTTAGTACAATTATCCTATAATTAATTTGTTAAATATATTTATTTATAGCTTGATTACAAGGCAGATATCGCTAAAGTCAAAGAAATTTTTAAATTAGCTGGTAAAGTACGTAATATTGATTTGGCTGTTGATAAAGATGGTAACAGTAGAGGTTTCGCTGTTATTGAATATGATCACCCAGTTGAAGCTGTACAGGTAACTTTTCATATTTTTTTCTCATATCACCTTTGAACTTAAATTTAGTATTAAACGTCTATAAATGTTTTTTCCGCACCTTCCGCCTACAAAGGGGGTTTTTTGCGTCCTGCCGTCTTTTCACTCCTTTTATGCATTCAAAAAAATGTAAAATTCATGCTTCTGTTTAAAACATTCATATTGAAATACGAATTGTAAATTTTTGTAAATTAGGAATAGAGGGGGGTCCCGCCCTTCCCTTATTTTAAAAGTATGTACAGAAATTGATTTTGCTCAGACACAGATGACCCGCGTTTACAGACTGTGTTCAATAGCAAAAAATATATATTGTATTGTCATGGATTTTTAAAATTATTTTTTTGTAACTTTCCTTCAGTTGTTACAATATTTATATTTCAAGTATTTTTAAATTAAAACCAAATACATAACAGCCAATGTCCATTGTCCGTAGGCTATATCGATGTTTGATAAACAAACTTTGTACGATCGGAGAATGACTGTGCGTATGGACAGAGGAGCCTCAGATAAATCTGAAATAAAACTACCAGAAGGGCTTAAAAGCATCGGTTTGGGCCTGGGCACTAATGGGGAACCTTTACGTGATGTAGCAAGAAACCTACAACAAGTAACAAATCAAACAAACCTAAGTTTGGCAGCCACTACTCCTAGTATAGGTGCCAGTGTCCTGGGGGCGGTTCCGGGTACCGGTATTGGATTAAACGGTCTCGGCACAGGATTGACTGCTAACCCGCTCACTGCAAACACTGCTTTAGGCGGAAATCTTGGATTACAGGTATTTTTATAGTTTATTAAAATATTACTAATTGTATAATTTATAACATAACAGTATAGCTAAAATTTATTAATGGTAAGTATAAATTCGAGCATTTACCTTGAGTTGAACAAAATAATTAGCTGTACTAATGTCAACATAACGCATGTAAATGCTCACTCACAGTGAACTTTACTTCGAATGATGCGTCGAACATTCGAATGGACATTTATATTACATAGAAAATGCCGTTTACATGATTTAGTTCCGATTTTAATACATCAGTATCAAAGAAATAAAATATATAGCTGAACATAGAACTTCATGTTTACAAGTCAGTTAAAAATAGGAGATAACATCTGGGAATTGATTTAGTGTTATTTACTTAAAAATTTAACAATCCCAACCTTATCTCAATGTTCAAGAGTGTACATAAGTGATAAGTTATACAAATATTGACTTCATTTATTAGTAGACTGTATTAATTTAAAAAATATTTCTTCAGGCCTTAGGTTTGTCAGGACTAGGTGCTCTTCAGAATCAACTTCTTCAGCAAGGTCTAACAGCTAATGATTTAGCTACAGTCCTCTCAGCGCAAGCCAACGTGAATCAGGCTGCAAACCTTGGTCTGGGTACTTCCGATTTGACTTCAAATGTGCTCAATAACTCAGGTCTTACCAACAATGTAATGACGTCTTCATCAATGACTTCTGGACCTCTATCAGGTAAGCATTGAAATATTTAGCAAATTAATCCGCATTTTGTATTTTCCAAGGTAAATATTTTCTTTTTTAGCTCCCCCAGAAAATAAAGAAGGTACATAGCAGTAGCGTTCATTTCATAGATGCACGAAAGCATTGCATGCCTTTATGATAGATAAGTCTGGAATAAATTGCTTAAAGTTAAACAAGAAAAGGAATCATTTATATTCATGTTTATTCTATATTGACGTCGTCTATCTTTCCTTTGAAAACAATATAATATTTACTATCATAATATAATATTCAAAATAATTACGCGAATTCTGCCTACCCTGTCCAAATATCTTATGCACGTCACTGGTACACAGTACAGTATCTTAAGCGTAACTGATTCTTATTAATAATTAGTATTACTTCAGGTACAAATAGAAGCATGGGTAGTCTGTCAGTACCAGGTCAGGGATATGGCCGTGACAGTGTACAGCAAAGTAGTAGAGACAAAACATCGGATATGGTCATGATATCAAACGTAAGTTGATTTATTGGTTCTTTACTATGAGAATAATATTTGTCATATTTTCCGCATTATTGTTGGTTGTTAATAATTATGTACGTGTAAAAAGAGGAAAAAAAAATAACACAAAAATAAATACATTCAACCAACAGTAGAACCTTCACATGAGTCAGTTAAAAATACAACACACAATTAAAAAAAAAGAATCTATACATAAGCGTAAAGTAACTTAAAGAATATTAGTAATAAGTTAGAAGTAAATTAAGATAACTTAGACTATAGCAAAATTTATGAGAGGGAACCGGTGCACGGTGTCCGGCGCATCGCCCGGGAGAGAGGTTTTTGGAGGGGTGGGCTTTACTCCTTCCCCTCCCAGAGAGGTAGCCTCAACAAGGCTTCTTGTTCTCTGGGCGTCTGGATGAATTTGGCTTCCCAGGCCCGGGTGGAGCAATCAGAAGGACACCCCGGGGGTTTTTAGTCAGTAGGAGTCTGACACACCGGGTTCGCTGCCCTCACAGCGGCCCTGATGGTCCTATGCAGGATTTTCTCCTAGGATAAAAAAAATAGCAAAATGAGAAAGTGTATAATGAACTGTTGCGTCACCACACCCTGATTTGAAAGGTAATCAGGTGGCTGGTTTGAATAAACGCCTAGGGCTTACTGTCTGTAAAACTGAATTTCACCGCACCTCGGTTGCCTCTAGACACTTCAAAATTTTAAGCGCTCGATTTTACAACAAACTAAATGTAATTCTCAATATCTATCCCCTTTCCCTTTATGAACTTAAAATCAAAGTCAAGGATTACTTGTTGCAGCTCGATTATTTACAAACTGAAAATCTTTTAAATGCTTATATATGATCTGCATTCACACACAACACTCTTTACTCACCCTTTTCTACACATAACACACCTATACACAACACGTCTGTATATTTTTATATATTTTTGTAATTATTTGTATTCTCTGTAATGGTGGGCGCTGACGTCTGCGATACAGTCTCACGACTAGTGCAGGCGTCAACGTAAATTAAATTATACAATGTAAAATTTTTGATTCAATAAAATTATTATTATTATTATTATTAATATTCATTTTGGATTTGATGCTATAGTGCAATACCTACTTTGCAATATATTTAAAATGTTTAATGACTCACTTGTGGTTCCGAATATATTACTTATAACGTAGGAACTACTTTGTAAAAATCACTTAAATTATTATTTCATATTTCTTTAAGTGACATTCCATCATTAGCGATAGACCAGAAATGAATTCAACGATAAAAACTGATCCAGCCAAACCCCTCATTAGTACCATCACACTTCATTTAAAGGACCAAATAACATGAAGGGAAATACTTTGACTAGAAGATCATTCCACAATCTGATGACACAGCAAGAGAAAGAGTAGAAAAACTGTTACAATGTATTGTTTATTCCAGCTCCCTCCTACAGTAACGTGGCAGTTGATAAGAGAAAAGTTTAGTGAGTGTGGAGATGTCAAGTTTGCCGAGACTACTGGGCCCGACACAGCTATTGTTCGTTTCCACAAGGAGTGGGATGCCGAGAGGGCAATAAGTATCCTTTGTAAAAACCGGTTGTACTGATAGTTTTGCATTTCAACTATATTAAGCACAGAGTGTTTTTTATTCTAAATCGAAAGTGCTATGTACTAGTTCCAGTCTCCCAGTTCCAGTGCCCCATAAATCTAAATTAAGTTAAAAGCTATATATTTCCTTAACAATGACTGTTAGTTTAATATTTTTTAATGAAGAATTTGCTAAATATTATTTATATTTAAAAATCGACTTAAATGTGAGATAAGTTTTTAATAATTACTATGACATCCGACTATTTTAGTGGTTTTTAATCCTAACGTAATAATTTAAAATGTAATGAAGTGAAATTATTTGGAAGGAAGATATTAGATAGACAGATTTATCCTTTTTTTTGTAACTCGGGGTAAATCCCTACGAAGCTTCAAGGGGCAGTGAGGTCCGCCCCACGATGTCTTGGACTCGGACCGACTAAAACCTCCCGGGGTGTTCCTTCTTCTGCCTACCGAGTGCCAAAGGCAAGGCCGAGCCAGCTTCCTCGGCACCCGGCGAAGACAGATTTATCCTGTCTGTAAATTCGTTTCAGAGTGGAGGTCACTTATGCAGTCTCAAAAAGCTCCACCTTTTATATTTGACTGTTATTAATTTATCATATAATTTCTTCATTAAATCGTTCAGAAATGTTTGATAGGACACGTATCGATGGCAGGACTATTGACGTGCGTTTCTTCTAAATGGAAGTGGTAAGAAATATATAATTCACTTTTTTATAATTTAGTTTTGGTGATCTAACATTGGGAACTGCGTTTCACTCCAAATTCATTGTGGCTCATTCCTACTTTGAGTATCAATATATTTGTGCTGAATCATTAAAATTTGAGTGGATTTTTCAAAATATATCGCAGGTCTTCTAAATATTCTTGTAGTGTTTAAATTGTATAACCGAATATGAACAAAAAATGATGTGAAATTTCATTGATGGATGTACATAGTAAAGTTTGAATGCATAGTGCTGTTTATTTATACTTCATTTAATTGGGATCTTCGACTCAAAAGTAATCCAATGTTCAAACGGGTCGAAAAATTTATTCACCTCAGACTGAATAAAAATGAAGTCAGTTAAAAAAAACTGGTGGTTTTTTTCTTTGTATAATGTGTGTGTCTATCAACTTGTTTTTTGTGTTTTCAGGAATGTGAAATATTTCAAGTCGTTCTCTGTTGTGGGGTTTGTATGCACTCGGCGACCAGGAATGATGTGCTCGTTTTTATTTCATTATCTGCTTCGTCTTATAGTCTAGTGTTGTTCTGACGATTTTCTGTCGTTTGATTTTACCTTTGACAATTTCTTGTATGCTAGGATAATACAGTGTAAGCATTTTAATTTTTCTTTTATCTTATGAAATATTCAATAAATTACAAAATTGACGTATTTTTTCTTCGTTACCTGAACATTTCTGCGAAATACCCTTAAACCAATCGTGTTGAAAAGTCTTGGTTCAAAGCGCGCCAAATTTAAGTTTTCAATATGTACAAAATTCAAACTTCGTCGTTTTATTAATAAATATCGTAACCCAGTTTTCCAATATTTGAATTTAAAGAAATGTGGCTGACTACTTTTCACACAAGTCTGTAAAATTATGAAAATTTCGTGTAAACTGCAATATTTGTAAAGCTTCAGTTGCAATAGGTGACTTATTACAAATGCTGTTTTATAATGAGTCGATTGGACGCTATACAAACTTAGTTTTTAGGAATTTAGTAGAAAAGAGAGAATCGTGTGTTCGCAATTGGTTAAGTTGGCTTTTTTAACTAGGGGCACCAATTTTTTCAAGTTATTTACTCGAATAGTCGCGACTATTGTTGGGTTTTTATTCTCGAGGAAATCTAGGAATATATTTTGATTAAAAAGAATTCGCTATACGTATGAGGTTTATACAGGTTCTACAAAATGGAATATACTATGTTACTTACATAGTTTCCTTGCTGAAAACAATCGAGAATTGGATTAAATCAAAAACATTGAAAAAATTGAGAACTATATTATGATCGGCCTTATATAGTAGGCCTCAAAGCTTTCAAGGTGTCAAAATTATTTTGTCGTTATGTATTTGTTGATGTGGGGGCCAGCTTGTTATCTTTAAAAACTATATTTTTATATCTTACTGTTTAAAGACTCCTAGTGAAGTGTATCGCGTCCCTAAAAGGCATTAATACTTCAGATTTTTATGTACCTTTTTTTTGTGTAGCTGAATACTCGATTTGTCTATATGTTTAAGGATTATTTTGTGACGATGTTTTGACGATTTTCAAGTAAGAGAAAAATAATCAGCAATACAATTACACGTTTCTACTATTCATCTGAATTTATAAACTATCCAGCATTTTGGATTTTACAATTATATTTAAGTTGTAGTTATCACAGTATTAACATGATTGATCAAATATCTTTAAAATTTGATTGCAAAACTGAAGTTGGTCCAGGTAAACATACAAAATGATTAGCAATTGCACTGAAGCTCTTACTTTCGTCTGGCAAAGCCTCCTAGTTAGTGTTTCAAAAATCTTAAAACAAGTTTTGTTTGTGGTGTCCTAATCGTCATGCAAAGAAGTTTCTCGAAGATCATCAAGTTCTATCTGATAATGGCGTCATGTTCGGTGAGATTGTTTCCTCGAGTACGTTGGTATTTAAATGGTAAGTTGGTTCCATCGGATTTTGTATTCATGACATAGACTGGGTTCGAAAAGATATTCTCTCACGGGTGTTATATTTATCATGGTTTTTATTATGAAATCATTCATAATCGACAATTAAACTATTCTATATATCTGCGGTTTAATCCTCATAGTCTTCTTTCAATCACCTGTGATATTTGTCGACTATTTTATACTGCAACCTGGAAAGTTCTTGAATATCTCTTACTTTTTACAACATGGTAGCCAACTTTTATCACATTTATACAAAAGTTTGTGGTTATTGTAACAGATGGAGTATCGAGAGTCTTTTCGTTACGAATACTTTGGTCAAACATTTAGTATATTTAATTATTTATTAATGGTTGTTAATCAATTCGCGATGGGTGGTACATCTGGGTGGAAATCCTTGATGGTTGTTAGAATAAAGCCCTTATGGAATATTGGATGAGGGGTTCAAGTAACCTTTTGGTAGACCCATTGCGAGGTGAAGTCCTGATGGTTGTTAATAGTAAAGCTCTTATGTAGGTAGACCCACTGAGAGTTTGGCCGGTGACATGTCATCATGATCATAGCTAATACTTGTGCACCAGCAGCACAGATAATATGTTTGAAGCCTGATGGAGAGGAGGCTTATACTCAGTGGCTGCGAATAAGTTAGTGATGCTGATTTTATTAATAAACTGATTTTGATATAATTGACTTTAATAATAAATGACATTTCAGGTGAACAATATAAGTAAACTAAATGACAGTAACGACTTTTCTGTTGTATCAATATGAAACGTAAAAGATGATAAATTAATATAAATTTGGGTATGTGGTGTTCCTATATTAACACATCAAAGGCGGGAGTCGTAGTACTACTATTTATCTCAACTGTAGCTTAACGCGTTCCCGCCGGCGTGTACCATTTATGGTACATAATCAATTGTGCCATCGGGCGGCGTGTACCATTAATAGTACAATTAAAGAAATCAATTTAATTTATATTTTTTGCTAATAAAAAGGAAAAAAGTAAGCAAATGAACGCAAGCATAGTCGGCAGAAGCACTTAATGAGATATATGCGATTACGCGCAAACGGCGCCGCCCGATGAGACAAATTTGATTTTACAGAGCCCTCAGATGTCGAAGACAGCGGGCGGGAATGTTTTAAAAGCAGGAGTCGTAGGAATACGATCTATTTTATCTTTCTTGTAGTTTTAAGAGTTTAAATAAACTTTTTTTAGTCAACATTTTTTTATGATTACACAAAATATAGCCCGCTCTAGGACGTAAACCTGGGCTAGGCGGTCGCCGCGTTACCTAGCATACTTTCGTCAAGAACCTCCGCCTTTAATGTGTTAAAATTTCAGTAATACGTTAAGTTCGAAATTAAGGTTTGTTAACAATTTTAGGAATTCAGGAGAGCTCTTAATAGCTACTACCTAAAGATATCATGAAGATGGATGCAAATATATAAGATCGTTATGCATTTTGATGTGTAAAGAAAAAGTAAGTTTTTACTATTAAAAAAAAGAATTAATATGTCGTCACGCTATATTCCTTTCGGGGTGATTAGTGATACATTGTTGGCTGTATCTACTTTGCGCTTATAATGTCATGCCCAAAGTGACCAATAGAGCAGATGATCGCGCTTCTCAGGACACTTATACATTTCTATTAGAAGCCATGCGGGCTTCCTCGTGTTGTTTTCCTTCACCGGTAAGCATGAGCTGCCTAAATCCGTACATATTAAAAAATATATAATCTAAAATATCACATTACCAAAGTGAATTATGTATTTTATAGTTTGTACAAAAAAAGATTCAGAAACTTCTTCATTATGGTGATAGGGCGATTGCCCGAACTGGGTCGCGGCCCACAGTACACAAATGTAAAGACCGTCATAGTGACTCGCTTTGGCCTGTCGCGTTTCGGGATTAGCTTGTGTATATCCAGTTACTCGTATACCTAGAGAACTTCAGTTGTGAAATATGCGGGCCGATATGACTGAAACTATAAACGGATTTTCATCCTTTGATGGTCGTTTTCGTTTTTGGACTACACTGTACTTACCATTATGTGCACAGTAGTAACTATGTCGAACCAGTGTAAAAAAAAACATATGAATCGGTATTTTTGGGCGAACGCGGTCCATCATTGACCTCATTACTACTTTCCATCAGTTGAGATTGAGGTCAAACGTAAGTCTGTTCCTAATTTTTAAGAAAAGTATCATTTTGCTAGCGATTGAAATCCCATACACTAATGTTTAGATTATTAAATTGGTTATTTAAATTGTTTCAGAACCTACTGGGTATATACGGTTACAAATATGTTAAAAAAAACAATAAACCAAATGAAATATGTGTTTTTCTTTTACGACTAATATTCCCCATTTTTTAAGTTAACATTTAACACTTTTATCACTTCTGTTCAAACTTGGAATTTTTGGATAATTATGACGATTTGTTGAATCGAAACTCTTAAAATTATTAATAGTAATTCCATGATTGATATAACAGAAGTACCGATGCATAAGTTGATCACACCTCCACCTTTTACTAAAAAAGAAACATATTTTAATAAAATCCCTATTTTAGTAAAATTTGTGGTATTTTGGGTACAAAATTCAAACATTAATGATAGCAGATCATACTGTAAACTGCTCTATACTGAAGATACAGTGCTAAATAGCAGACAGAACGGGCGGCAAACTAGTCACAAGTGTGATAGATAATTGAACGTAATAACGGGTAATTTACCTGATTGTAAATTAAACTAAGATTCCATTCTTTGAAACGAATGAACTAAGACCAGATTGTGTGATAAAGGTAAAAGAAACTTGTTATACAGATTCTAGATTGTACATAAAGATAGATAATAAAGATGTTTAGATAACTTACAAAAAAGATCGTAGAAACTGAACATTATTTGTCTTACAAATTTCACTTTTGGAAAAGTAGCGACTCTAATTCTCAGCATGTTCAAAGACTCCTGTGGTAAGAATACTTCACTGTCTTTATGATAAACGTCTGCCTCGCAATCCGCAAGGCAGCCACAAGCTCGCGACGACCTGGGTATGTTCTTAGTATCTTCAAATAACTCCAAAGTGTCATTTGATGCAGACAGAGTGATGATTTCTCGGTTGTAAATTAAGATGCATTTTAATTGTGTTAGGCTACATATTTTTTCGTTACCTGCAATGTAATAGTATGTATAATTCAATACCTTTGCTAAGTATATCATCAGCCCATAATAGCCCACTACTGAACATAGGGCTTTCCTGATAAGCGCCCCTGAGCCCCGTTAGCGAGTCTTCTCGACCAATCTTTTCCGCAGAACAAGTCAAGCGACACTTCGCACAACCACAAGCTGCATTCATGTTAAGACACTCCACTCGCAGTATTGACAAGTTACCTTTTTGAATTGCACCTAACGGTAAGTATAGGTATCTATGTTACTACATAGTAGCTACATGTTAGTACAGTATTCGAACAGCACCGATTTCTAAATAAGCGACAATTTATTGACGGTCGTCGTTTTCCTTACATCGAGCGGATGTACAGTGCCTAATCCAGAAATGAAAAAGTTCGACTATCACTCTACGGTTCTGATTATAACTATTTTAGGGTTTTTTTTTTATTTAACATAGGCGTATTTTTGACATTTATTTCTGTATGTAAAATCGATATGCATTACTTAAAAAAAAATACACATGGGTCTCTTTTGGACAATATTACCTACCTATAAAAATGCCATAAGTTTCGTTTTTAAGGGCAACACTATGGCCAAATATAAATTTTAATTTCAATACTTTGCGAGTAGAAATTTGGTTTATCCATTGTTAATTACATTTGGACTAAATTAATTGGATTAAAAGTTATAATGGAGAGCGTTAGCAGTAGCAGTGAGAGCAGAAAACCTTATTTAGCTGGATACCTATTGGTTTGTAGAGATGTGGAATGCATCCGCATAGTTTTAACATCATTTTAATTCTACATTCGATTAAGCATCGATTATAAGAATATACAGGAAACCTGATACTATCTGGCTCGTCGATAAACCTGAAATCAATAAATTGGACATTATTACCTATATACGAATGGCGCGCATAGTAAATATAACCCGGGCAAGCAAATTTTCCGTGCGGAATTCGTTAAAATAATATTTTCATATTTTTAGATACATTCTTATTACGATCTTGTAATTGCCGAAAATGTCGGAAAAAGGCAGTCGCCCAGGAGCTTTTATCGAAAGCTGCCTATCTCTGAGATATTGTAAAAAAACTTCGAGAAAAATTCGATGCGGGGCTAATCCTAATTCAGTTTATAACGTCGCTTAATATGATCAGAATACCATGTTATTTTTAGATAAAGCTAAAGTTAGGATAATACGACTTAAAAAAACTCTTGAACCTGCATTTTCTCAGTGACAGCGGCATGGACCTCAATTCCGGCAAAGCCCTTGTTATAGAAATATGGACTCCAAACGATAGATAGCCTTCAGAGTTCACGGACAATGATGGTGTACCACTGAGAATAACATCATCAGGACTACTGGTGTAAATCTAAAAGGCAAACAATCGTTATCACATGATGCAACTAACTTTAGAAAATCTCCAAGGCTGATACGGATAGACCTACAATGTATCAACAAAGTTAATTTGAGAGTTATTTAATTGAAGCATTTTAAAATCTATAATGGGCAATATTTTTGATTGAAAATGTTTTAACTAAAATAACAAATTTATTGTGCCCCTCAACAAGGTGAAGCGATGACTTTGGAAAGACTGCTGCCGAGGATTAGATGATAACAGCCAATAATCATCCCCTCCCAGAGGTGAGGTCTATTAAGGCTAGTCGCTCGCCGGGTCCGTAGGAAGTATACGGATACCCAGGCCCGGCAAATGCAAAGAGAGGTCATAGTTGGCACCCCGGTGGTTTAAGTCGGTGCAAGTCTGAGACATCGGGGGAGTGGCCCTCACCACTCCCCTGACGGTCCGAAGGCGTTGCCGCTGGGTTAACAAAAAAAGCCAATAATCATGTTTTTATGACATTAATTGCCATATGTCTAGCTTATGTCTAGCGTTGGACTGTGATAGGCTGATGACTACCATCATAAGGTTATATAAAATCACCTTTTTATAACATGTAAATATATTATTTATAGCATTAGGTAACCTATAGCGAAATCTGAAAGTTCTAGTCTCGAATTGTTTTGGTTTTTGACACAACAGATATCTGAATCCTATCTAATTATTCCTCTCCGACACAGCCTTGAAGGTCTAACCAGGTTCCAGCCATTCATCAATATCCACTAGAAAAAAAAAATCTAATTTTATACTAACCTGATATTCATTAGAATAATTCAATATTTGCACATAAAAGTCTCTGTCGTGATAAGATATCTGAATGTTGGTTTTGTCGTATACTATTGTTGTATCACTCCATCGGCTGCAATAAACTATTTAATTAAGTACTGCGTGCACGTATTAAGCTCGTAATGATTATTTCTGTAGTGCCAATATGACCTATAATTCATGAAAAGAAATTAAAAAAAAAGAATGTTGTATAATTCATATGAAAAAAAGGAAGTAGTTCTAAATAAATATTATTTAATTTTTATTTTGCTATTTTTGTAAGATAAAGTTTTTTTTTTTATTTGGGAAAATCCACATTAGACAGTCCTGGTCGCACAGGGTTAATGTAACTAGAGTATGTCGGATTGTTAATGTGAATGGACGGATCTACGGACATGTGGATATTAATGGGGACTGTGGCTTCTGTAATCAATTCTTTATAGCCCCGTCATTCTCTCATCGCAGGGTTAGGTTCTATCCCGCCATCTTACCAATGTGTTTATTTCTCGAGAGTCACTAATCGGGCACTCAGGGTCATCACCTTGAGCATCCTTGATCCCAAAAGCATCAGCTATCTGATCATGAATTGATCGGTAGCAGTGGGGCGTTTATCGGTGATCCGATATTTCAGTCCCCGAGTGGAGATGTCTTTCCATGAAGCAGACCTTGTAGTCTCCTTCCGGAACATACAACCTCATACAAGAAGATTACGGCCAAAACTACCGGCATAACCGGCAATTTATAAATCACTATCTTGACAAAATTGTCATGAGTGAAACATGTTCGTATTTTAGATTCTCGCAATTTTTCGTACTTAATATTATTAATTATTCTATTATTTATCATTATCCAAAATATTTTGACACATTTGTAAAGTTAAAGAACTAAATTATTACGTGATAACATTTGTGGCTTCCTCACAGAATTGGTCGTTATTTATCCCGGTATGATTATCTATGTATATGAATCATATAGATAATGTAACTATACGTCCCAATTTGGGCGGGACAGTCCCGCTTTCAAGTAGTTTGTCCCGGTGTCCACAGTGAGGCCGACATTGTCCCACTTTTGCAAACAGACCAAAGCATAATTAAAATATATTTATCCCGCTCGAAATGTGTGACACAGCGCCCCGCACGGGAACGCAGATTATGAGACAGATGAAGATAAATATAAATAAATTATGTACTGAGTTCCACACTTATCTAAAAACACGACCCGATATTTTAAAACAAATTTGTTCAAACAACAAATACAAAAATACGACATAGAAGTTACGCCATTACTAGGTCTGTAAGTCGTGCCTTCCTATTTTGTGTTCAGTACTTTGATTATTTTGTGTTAATCTATAATAAAAAATTCCGCAAATGTCCCAATCTGGTAAAAAAATGGTGATGTTATATATGATATACTATATCTGAAAACGGACTATACATTTGGTAATTGTACCAAGTATGAGCACGTGGAATATACCTCGGATTGTCATAAATAGCAACATTGGAGTTTATGATATGACACATTCCCATTTCTGTCATAACTTCTTGTACAGTCAACGGCCATTTAGTTTTTGTCGTAAGAGAAGTTTCGTCGAATTTCTTAAGAAGCTTGCTACAAATTTTAGCATATTCTTGTGGATTTAACAACTGAAATATTTAAAATTTGTTATATTATCGAGGTTTCTATCTACAATCCTCATTAGGTATTTTTAGTTCCTCATATTACCAAATAATAGACAATTAAACTGTTTCTGAAATCGTTTTTACTATGAAATCTGCAAGTAACTATTTTGGTGAAATATATAAGTAAATAATTATAATAATGTTTTAATCATATATATCACGGGTCGAACTTTATCCAAGTTATATTTGATTTAAATCTGTTCGATAAAGTATATATATTTATTCCATGTGTGAATCAAACTTGCTATCTGTAGCGCAAAAGCATCTATTCAAACACTATGTCAATAAGGTTAACAATGTAATTTGATGTTGGGTTATTAATAACTGGTGTTTATGATTTTAATAAAGACTGACCACAATAAAAGCGGTTAGAAATATCTCACTTTTCACATGATTCAACATTACTAGAACACGTGCCTCCATACTTATTGTTTTTGTGAAAGTAGGCGAAAGTGTACGCCGGCATGATATCAATGATTATCGACGGGTTCATGCTTCTTGATAGTCTCGTTAGGTTTTTAGATTAAACTGTACTTATAATAACAAGCGGTGTAATATAAAAAAATACCGGTATCATAGCTTCACTTGGAACGTGCATTTCGTATAACGTGCCCAATGAAACAGATGAGATAGCTTTGAAATATTGTCCTATATCTTGTCCTGTTTTTGCTTTGTATTCACTGTCGAATAAAGAAAATATTTTTACGTGATGATAAGCACATATAAAGGTATGATTCGGATTCTGACAGTTGCTGCTTTAGATCGGCAGTCAAGTCGCGATTCACCGCTCTGGATGTAATTAGATGGAAAGGCGTCAGATGTAGTCGACTGTACAACACTGTTAGTTGTTAAGATTGAATTGTGTTTGACAGCGCTGGACAGTCGCCTTCAACTGACACTTACTCATATAAAGGCATACAATGGTATACCATGGACTCGCAACCGCTGCCAAGCAGCTACTAACAGAATCCGAATTGCCCCTTAAGTCATTTTTTAAATAAAAATAAAGAGAAATTGTTTTTATACTAACAAAATGGCTCATTTTACCGTGTTGTTAATTATTGGGTAGTTCACGGTTGAGGGAATACGTGTGAGTCCATTGGCAGTTGTTGGTGTCAAGTTCACCGAAATATACCGCAATGGAAGGAATATATTGAAATTGATCCCGAAACAAGGCACTATAACGAGCTTTGAATCCAAGAATGATGAATATAGCCAGATAGAAAAAAATATAGGCAGGGTAGAAGACAATTGGAATTAAGTCCGGCAAAGCTGTAAAGGTCCTTCCCGGCTAACCGTATTAATTAAGAAGAAAAAAAGGATAAGAAGTAACGTTTGTCATTCTTTTTTTGAAGTAAGTATAAAGTGTGAGCATTTAGTGTTATTGATAACTGTTTGGTCAAATTCAAGTGTATTACTCTACTAAGGTCTTCAATGATTCTTCATCTACTTTATTCATCGGGCATAATATAATCGCGGGGTATGATACATTCCAGTTGAAGTAATCTTTCTCCACACTTGTTATAACTGGTGCTTCCTGTAAATGTTAACATTTATCTATTTATCAGTAGATAAGTTTAATATAATATTATACTTAAAACCCTTTCTATAACTTATGTAGTCACAACACATTATCCAACAACACTTTATGATCAGTTACTTCTATTGGTCGTACTGAATCAATGGACACCTGTTCTGATCATTGTACGAACCCTTGGCCTCGTAAATGTTTGTTCTTCATTTACGAAATTTAATATCAACATATTCTCTCCACAATATTTTACTTAAGCTCTGACATCACATCTAACCATCTTTTTTTTTATTTATGGCTTTATTCCAAGGGCAGGTCCTTTACGACTTCGCCAACTTACCATCTTAACATCGTATTACATGGGAATCTTCAAACGTCGAGAGAATCGGTATTTGCTGGGTGAGCGCGCTCCATCATCGGCCTCATCATCACTTTCCAGCAGGTGATATCGAGGTCAAGCGCAAGCCTGTAAGTAATAAAAAAAAAATCAAAGCTTACATTCTTTTCAATTCTCCGAACTTTTACTTTATATTGTTGCCAACTCAAAATACAATTATTACGAATAATAAATAAGTTGTAATAATATTCACAAGAATATTTATATTAGGTCCTTACATATAAAATTGGCGTTTTGTATGGGAGGAACAAAAAGTCGAATATTTTTTAATATAATATATTTAATTAATCAAAGTATGAACCATTATTTTCTATGCACTTTTGCCATCTCATAGGTAGTTCATTGATCCCTTTACTAAAAAAACCAGTCGAACGGGAATCAATAAAATCTTTGAAGGCGATTTGGACTGCCCCATCGGAGTTGAATTTTTTCCCTTGCAAGAAGTTATCCAAATTTCGAAAAAAATGGTAATCTGTTGGAGCAAGGTCCGGGGAGTACGGAGGATGTCTTAGACTTTCCAATTGAAGCTCTTCTAATTTAGTAGCCGTCTGTTGCGCAGTGTGTGGTCTAGCGTTGTCGTGAAGCAGCAGTGGCGTGGAGCGATTGACCAGCCTAGGTTGTTTAGCCGCTAGCTTTTCCATCATGGTTTGCAATTGCTGACAATTGACATCAGCCGTAATAGTCTGGCCAGATTTGAGAAAACTGTAATGAACAATACCGGCACTAGTCCACCAAACGCTTACAAGTAACTTTTTTGGGGTTAATTTTCGCTTGGGGCAGGATTTGGCTGGCTGGTCAGGATCCAACCATTGCGCTGAGCGCTTCCGATTATCGTAAAGAACCCATTTTTCATCACAGGTAATGATTCGGTTTAAAATACCTTCATTATTGTGCCGGTTTAGTAATGTAACGCAGCAGTCGACGCGCGTTTGCCGGTTTGCTTCAGTCAATTCGTGAGGTACCCACCTTTCAAGCTTTTTAATCTTCCCAAATTGCTTCAAGTCAATTAAAACAGTTTTATCACTAACATCGCAGCCTGCAGCTAACTCGGACGTGGTTTGCGATGGATCCGCTTCCACAATAGCCTTCAACTCTTCATTATCAACTTGAGTCTCAGGCCGTCCACGGGGCTTGTTCTGCAGGTCGAAATGTCCAGAACGAAATCGTTGGAACCAAAAACGAACTGTGTTTTCTTTTGCAACACGACCGCCATACACATCATTCACCCTTCGAGTTGTTTCCGCAGCACTAGTGCCACGGCGGAACTCGTACTCGTAAATAATGCGATATTTTAAGTTTTCCATTTTGTAAAATGAGTGACGCAAACAGAAAAAAACAGAAGAAAAAAACAAATGAATGACGATCATCGAAGCACAAATACATGAGTCTATAGCTGTACAAATTTGAATTTGGTATTCCTTACCAAAGAGGAGAAATTTGTGATTAAAGTGGCCAGTACTAAAAACGCCAATTTCATATGTAAGGACCTAATATTACATCTATCATAACTTATCGGTGATATTAACTGTTGGGCTTCTCTATTATCTTAATACTATATTAAATATTAGCTCTTAAAATTAATCTTTAAGGTGTATATCACCTAAATGTGTGGTCTATGTGTGATGTGGGGGCGTAAACTATCTTACCATGAATCTAGCATATTGCGATGAGAGTAGGACATAAATAAGACCACTTGCTAATATGAATGTGACAGTCCAAAATAATCTGAAAAAGTGAAATATTTATATTATATTATTAGCCTGTTTTTAAAATAACGTGATTCCAATTAAATTGTTTCATCATGCGTGTGTTAGTAAAATTTTCATAATTTGATGTAGTAGATAAATATCATACAAAAGGTTACGATATATTACAATACCTAATCTTATGTTTTCGTTTATGTATACACACATCTTATAAGCTGCTAAATCTATTAGTATCTTTTAGGCATTATTATAGTTAATATTAGTTGGCGAGAATTCGTAGTTATTAATATTACGAATCGAATAAACAGATATAAAGACAATCTTCTCAAATAAAAAGAATATCAATGTATATGGCCTACGTTTGGAACTTCCGTGGTTATCAAAATATATACAATGCAATGAAGAAAGGTTTTTTTTAAACTCTTGTATCTCGTAGAGTCTCGCATATGCATTATTAGATATATATACCTGTAAGTACTAGATGTACAAACTTAATCGGTTAGTTACAGCAATTGATTTTAAAGAGCTAATGTATTATAATCTGTTTAATACCTAATATTTTTATGCAAAAGGCACCAACACCAACCTTTCGGGCCAATAAATATCTGTTTCTACAATGTAAGTTAGACCGTGAATAGTAGAGTCTTGCAATTCTCTTTGAAAACAGTCAGCAAATCTCTTAACCTTCAACTTTCTTTTGTAATTATCTCTTTTTCTTTTGAACATTTGGTTTTTATCTTTTCCTTTTATCTTAAACATTATTCGTTACGGCACACGTTTTTCGATTGAAGCCAGATAGCCATTGAAACTTGAAAGAAATCACTTTTTCGTGCTATTTACTTCAAATGTCGATTAGGTATTAAATATACAGAAATAGGAGAATGGAACATAGACATATATGGAGAGTCAGTAGGTGGAATCATATTTGTTTGACGCTATGATAACTATTAGCAAAATTGTTTATAAATTGGCTGAACTTCTAAATAAAGAGAGTATATCGAAGGAAACAGGAGATGCATGCTGCTACGGCCACTATTAAACAACAAATCAGTATTTAATTGTTACTCTCATTCATCGAAATAATACTATTAACTACTCCAATTAATCACTAAAACTAACTATAATGATGTAGTCCCAAAATTATTGTTTTCCGTCAAATCCACAGGTTCCTCCTATATGCTCTAGGAGAAAGCTTAAAAAAATGTTGCTTAAAAGAGTTAGAATATTTGCATTCCTGCCCAAATAGGTACTATTAACAGCTCTTTTTTTTGGTCGGACTCGCACCGACTAAAATCTCCCGGGTGTTCTTTCTTCCCGTCTGTCCGGGGCCGGAGGTGCAGTGTTATCGTCTTCTCCGATCCTTGGCGAAGTCTGGCCTATTGTGAGGCCGCATCTCTGCACTGTGAGGAGTGGTGTAAGAAGCCATCCCTCGCTCACCTCACTGTCTTGGAGCGATGTGCGAAAACACTTCACACACTGCTCTCGCCTGGATAAGTTGGTTGGCACGCTCCGTCAAGCGCACCGTCTAGGTTTCTTGTCAGGTTTTAAGGAGGAAGGACTGTGGCGAAGGCCCTCCTTCTTTGTACTGTCCTGCGTGGGCGGCGGATCGGATTGTCAGGGCCAGCTATTGCCTCCCTGTACCTCTCCGCCGCCTCTTTTTCCACCATAATTTCCTCACAGTAGGTGAGGACCGCCTGCCATGCCCTGTCGCACCGAACATCGCTCGATCGGGCACCGACAGCGACAGGATACTATTAACAGCAGGTCATACCTGATTTATTTACAATACTTTTTTATCAATTGCCTTTAAATCAATAAGTTTTTTTACTTACATACATATATTCTCTATGTATTTTTCTGTTATGAAAAATAATATCTAAATAATGTAAGCGCCATTTATCAATTTATTCTTTGTGAGGCTTTGTTCAAATTGTAAGGTAGGTACTCGGGTGAATAGGACGATAATGGAGCCGATGGTTTGCTTACTATTGTTTACTGTCTATTGTCAAAATTTATTTCAATCGTTCATCAATAAACACTAAAAGTATTACACTACACAAATACATACTTAGGCCTTAGAGATTATTTATTCAGCATTATTCTTATACGGGCTCAGCAAAATGACGACATTACACGTAACAGTTTAAAATAATAACTATTATTTTACTAGATATACGATGGTCAGTATCTGTAGAGCAGAATTCTTTTGAGCGTCATCATAAAAAACTGACTCGCATATCATCTTCTTGATATATATATAAAATTCTCGTGTCACAATGTTTGTTACCTTACTCCTCCGAAACGGCTTTACCGATATTTACCTAATTTTATATGCATATTTAGTAGATCTGAGAATCGGGTACTATCTATTTTTCATGGCCTAAGTGATGAGGGTTGTTCCCACTAACATTTTTTTTTATTTTTGGAGAAAAAAAATTATTTTTATTTTCTATAATGTGGCATTAAAAATTACTTACAACCCTTTTATCACCATCCCCTATTTGTTAATAGGCATTTTAGTAATTTAATCATTTTTCATCCCTATTGATAACTGATCAATTATCGTCTTTTTTGTAAATGTTACCTAGAAATAACTTATATGACAAAACAACGTTTGCCGGGTCAGGTAGTAATAATATAGCCACACTGTAGTACATATTTGACTGAATTTACCTAAATGTACAGGTTCTGAGTCCGGGCGTACACCCACTAGGTAAGTACTATTTTTATTTATTTTTATCGTGATTTCTCGGATATTGAATAGCTCCTATCCAGATGAAAATAGACGAATTGTGTGACTATTGAATAGCCATTGTCCCCCACTCCGACGCAGCCTTGAGTTTCTTCTCAAGGTAGTCGATTCCGAAACGCTAGTAGATCACCGTTAAGTTTCGTATTTTGGCAGTCGACCCAAGTTGACGACGTGTCGTACCCACAGGGGTGCCCTTACGTTGCCACCCAGCCCATACATTTGCCAGCTGAGCTGAGGTTTAATTGTGAAGATCTATACCGGCCATCAAAGTAATGCTCAGTTCGAAAAAAAAATTGACTTTCCATTGCCCGGTTACTTTTGAACTCATATTACACATAATCAGTGAGAAAACGCTAAAATATGTTTGAATATCCTGATATAATACGTAACACGATATTAAAGGAATATATCCGATGGTTACATTTGGCTCTAGTCTACTCGTAAATATTGAAACAACTTGTATTCCTCATATTCGCCTCGGCAATTAGACGAGAATATTTCAATATTTATCTACTGCACCGCAGTTTGCGTTCAATCAGTTAATTTATTTTAATTTCGTGCTAAAACATTTTTATGGTAGGAAAATTACTATGAGTATTTGAGATATGCAACTGGACCCAACATAACACTGAGTACATACGATGACAATTAGGTAATACTGTACAGACTAGCACATATTGTTTCGCGTTTTTATTTAACAGACATGAACTAACTATATATCACAGCACACAAACTTTTCAACTTGTATCAGGCGCAGGCAACAGTCGCGAGACGCGTGTGAACTATTACTGCTGCTAGATTCTTCCGTGATCCGTGAGCTTGAATTGATGATGTAGTTTTTTTTTTATTTGTACTTCCCTATATTTGTCAAGAATTGTGCTTTGATGTCCTAAATGCGGTGACTCGTTTTTAACTTTGTTTAAAAAATAAAATATTGTTGAGATCTTTTCCAGTCGTTAAAACTTTATGACAAAATTGACCAAATTTTTATATACTGAGTATTTTATCTTATAACAACATTTTTAAATGTTTTATCTTGTTAGAGTTATAACTGATATGTATTTAGAAAGTTACACATAATGAAATTTTGAAGTTCACCCATATTTCATTTTCACAAGATAGAATTAGTTTCATTTGTCAAACGCTAGCGTGTTAAACATAATTTTTATAAATCTTTAATGTCTATCTTATGAACTTTATCCAAAGATACAACTGAAATGAACATCCTTCGGCAGCGACTTTCAGGCATCTCTCTGCAGGTTGTTTATAGCAAGGATATGCAACAATATCAAATAAGGTGTTGCTTAATAATGTTACAAATTTGTATATTTTGTTATATTATTATATAATAATTTTAATTTATTAAATTATGTTTATTAGCATTTTCTCTAACAAGATTACACGAGATTATCGAAATAATAAACCTGGCGCATCGTTTTTGAATTTATTTGTTTTCTCGGCTTACGATGATAACTTTTATTGTTGTATATTCTTGTTCTAAACATAAAAAATATAATAATATCGCTTATTACGTGTAGTTGTTAGAATATGGTCGGAATAGGTACTTTAAAATAGATATATTTTATTACTTTGCCGTGGTCCAGAACTCACTATAATCGGGATAATATTTTTATCATGAATAATAAATTAAGAAACTTTTCTAATGATTGATTTTTTGGTAATTTACGAATTCATAAATATAAATTTATATTAATGCATAAATTTAATTTGTAAAATATATCTAAGAAAATTAAAGACTAATTAGAAAGGATTTTTGATAGATTTAGGTGCAGTCTTGTTGAACATTCTGGCCTTTCTGATAAAACACTGCAAACACGGAGTATGTCATTCTTGCTACCTGGAAGGAAAACGTAGGTATTAGGTAAGTAAATAAGTATTAAATTCAGCAAAAAAAATATTTTAACCAAACCCATGTGACAGAAATATGGGTATACCTATTGAAAAAGGAGTAGGGGAGAGTAAGGCAATGGGAGTCACCCTCACTTCTATGAAACAGTACATGCGAGCGACGTCCCATCTTGCAGAAAAGATAATCCCTTATGACATAGCATCTTTAGTGAAGCAAGCATTGAATAATGTTAACTATATTAGTAAAGGAGAATCGGGACTTAGAGCTACTGGAATAATTCCACTAAATCCGAAAGTATTTACAGAAGAAGGTTTCATTGCAGCAGAAATTCTCAAATCTAAGACTTAGCAATCCAAGAATGCAATGAATCTCTCGTGGCTACCAGCACGACTGCCAGGATATCAAAAGAATATTGCTCACCAGTTCCGAGCACTTCAAAATAAATTAATCTACCGGTTCTTAGGATGTCTACACAAATAGGCCCACTTGATTTAAAAAAATAATAATTTCGTTTTCACAAAAAGCTTAATATATAATAGGAACTTGATTATAACCATAGTATTCGCAGAGCCAAGTCCATGTTGAAAAAATCGGTGACTTACCAAATGTTTTGAAAAACCATTGAGTAATATGAATTATAATGTTTTAATAGAGTCTAAGCAAACATAAAATTGCGTCTATAAATTTCAGCCTTAGCCTTTTTTGATGTGTTTATGAAAATATCTCTTTTTTGCTATTTTACTCATGTAAAAATTATCAATGTTAACAACCTACCGAAACGAAGGTTTCGTAAGAAAGATCTTGTGTTCCAAAGGCTTTTAATATTAAGGGTTTCTGTGCTTGTGCGCAGGCAACAAGAATCAGTCTTCGAATATCACGATGGGACTCCTTTTGCAATTTGCATAAATGCCAACCGCAAAAAAACATTGCGTTTGATAAAAGTGATGCCTGTAATAAATAAACTTTGTAAATAAATATTCGAGTAGATAACAAGTAAAACAATTAGGTTCTCATTCGAGTCTTACATATTGACAATTACGCCTTTATTAATAACGATTATAAAGTGCCTTCATGTTTTATTTTTTCCTTTTCTCTTCTTTTTGCCCTTAATAAATTATATTTATACAACTATGAAATATTATATAATAATATTATATTTAATATTTATAAGTATATTTGTGTATTCTGTGATAAAACTTGAGTTGTCTCGTAAAATAACCAATTATAACTAGATATAAATTAGCCACTTACAAGAATCAGAAATACCCGACATGAATGTGTAAAAAACAGTAATTTTTAAATTTAGGATGTTAAACTATCTTGGTACAAAATAACTTAGTAAATCTACACCTCAGTTTCACACACTATCGAACTGGTGTGGGTACTCATAAATATCACCTGTTAAATTCGTTTTGTTACCTGGTATGTGATTTCCCCAGCATTCCATAAATTCAGCGCTAGTAGTAAAAATAGTGAGCCAACAAAAGTATAAGTCATGAGCGCATTAGTAAAATCAAGATGTGGAGATAACTGAAAAAAATAATAGGTAAAAACTTATAAGGGAATAGTTGTAGTATGTTGGGATATAAAAACTTAATTAATTTCGGATATCATGCTTACGTAAACAAAAAATACCAATTTTACAAAAATACAATTTGAAATCTTTTTATATAGAAAAAGCAGGTGTATTTAAATTACTGGCAATGTAAGACCAACAATAGAGCGAAATTCAATTTTAGCTTGCCATCACAGGAAACGTGGTTTTCTTTTCAATTTAAATACAAACCGCTAAACGCATCAGAAGCAAAACCGCGACCGCCGAGCTCTCGCACACTTGAAGTGACATTATTATTCCGAAAACACGACTTATCTCGTCAGCTAAACTAAACAAAAGAAGGAATCTTATTACAAATTACATCGACAATAATTTATACTGTTAAATAAAATAGTTTCCGTCTTTTGAACTATTATTTTCTCTTTGTGTGAAGATAAATAGGCAATAGATATTTTAAGTGTACAAGTATAAACATAACATATTATAATAGAAGAATATACAGATTTGAAATTGACATGTAAGCTTGTTTAAGGGTGCAAGTAAAATAAGTAAAGATTAAAATATATTTTTGAGAATTCAACACGTAAATGGTTTAAATTTCGTGACCATAAAAATCGGAATAGTAATTAACGAGTATAAAGAAAAAATGCGTGTCTAATATTTTTTTTTAAATCTACCCTATATAAATTAGTAACGTGAATCTTCCCATTTCAATCCATTAGAGATTTTACTTTTTGAAAATCTACCCCAGAGTAAAAACACTATGGAGGTTGAAGTTTATAAAACCTTTCCAACACAGGAATATTATGTATCTTATACATATAAGTTTCGTAAAATGATAATATAAAATGATAATGAAGCCTACGCAAGCCTATATTTAAATAAATAAATGGATAAGGCAGAAAAAGATAGATCTTTCATTTAAAACGCGTAATAATGAAAGTAAATAATAATAATAAAAAAAAATGTATGAATAATAATACGTAATGTATGTATGTAATAGTAAATGTATGATTTTGCAGTGCGTGCAGGTGTAGTGCGTTTTTTCGTTTTCTGATGATTCTATGTGTCTGATTTATTTATCATAGCATTATTTACTTTGCTTGTTGTGTTCACTTGTTAAGGACACACCTTTTGTATTATTTTAGTAAGATTCGTTTATGTTTTGTATGTTTTTGTGTGATGCCCGGTATGTGAACCAAATAAAAAAAAAAGTGGACTTGCAGGCAATAACCAGTTTTTAGTATAAAGAAAACTGGATCTATAAATTCTGTTAGTCTATATAAACTTGGTATTTGCTGAACTTTGAGGAGGTTTTCATCAAAATTTAATAAATTAATAGTTCATACGACTGTCGTTTCGTGGGTCGTTAGCGGCCCGAGACGCAGTGCTTCTCCGACGCAGCCTTGAGTTTCTTTCGGCGTTTCTTCTCAAGGTAGTCGCTTCCGTAACGCTAATAGATCACCGTTAGGTTAATTTTCACTGGCTTGCCGCCCAAGTCGAGTACGTACCCACAGGGGTGCCCTTGCGTTGCCACCTAACCCGTAAATCGCTGCCTGAGCACCTTCAGTGCTCGCCCACTCAAGCCCGGCGTAGTTGTAAAGGCTTTTCCAGGTCATCAAGGAACGACACGTAGAAAAAAAATACATAAATTTAGCAAAAATCCTAATATACATATTTACTTGTGTATGTTCAAAATAATGACTTACAATATCAACTTTTGGTGTATCTTTATTCCCTCCAAACAACCAGCTTTTAATTTTTCAATAGCATGTTCTTTATTCATAACGATATCAACGTCAAATTCTTCTCTAATCCTTTCGAAATGGCGGCATAGGGTTATAAATTTATAGGCCATGGTAATAAGGTGAGTGATCGGCATACAGTCAGCAGACATCATTGGCAGCATCATGTATAACCAAGTGATATAGAAAAAAATACGAAAGAAGGATGCGTGGCTGGAGGAACTTTCATAGGATGGAAATAGGGTGACCACTGTATAAAATGGAGCGCCTGGAAAAATAAAAACAAATTATGATACAACGACCTAAATTTTTGTTTCCCTAGTATATCTATCATGATGTCTAATTACACCTATATAAAGAAGTTCCTATTAAAGACGATTAAGGTTTATTTATTCTATTGATATTCTAGAATTGATTTTTAGTCGTGAAGTCACTGTTTTTTTGCTAAGTACATACCGGTATTTTACTATGCATGGTCCCCTCAGTCGTGGCTGTACTCTTGGCAGAGTGGTCGTGTTCTCATGGTGACGCATTTATTTGGGATGATACCGTCCAAATGGCACACCTCCACTTGTTATGATCCTCAACAGCAAAGATGGGCAAAATGTAATCAGATTAATTTGCATTTTTCATCATTAATGTGATTGCATTCTACTTTTCTAGGTTTTAACCACTACAGAATCCTCAATCGCATACACATTTATGACTCCTAAATATTTTGAAGGGATTTGATTATGATTATAGAGCAACAAAATTAAAATTGCGACTACATTTTGTAATCGTTAATCATCAATCAGATTACATTTTGCCCATCTCTGTTAAACAGTATGGAAATCTTAGACTATGGATGTAGGTGTAGCACTGTAGCATATATGTAGGTAGAGATGAGTCAATATGAAACAAGAATTTAAAATAAAGTCCACAGTTCACACATTACAATTGTTTAAGGATGAAAACAAATTTAAGATTGCGTAATTAGTGGCTCTACTACATTTTTCGGTTGTATGATTGAGCTATATCTATAAAAATAAAAGTAATCTATAATCTACTTGAGAATTTGTAAACTCACAAATTAGCTAAACAAATTTGTTGCGATGAAATTGAACAAGTGCCTATTAGTATTACTTGACTACGTTTGTAAAGTTTTTGAATTATAAGGATATCAGATTGACCAATTACTTGACAGTTCATCTGTACAGAATAAGTATATTTATAAAGAAATATTTCTAAATGAATAATAATATTGGTCCGTATATATTATTGTATATTAGACAAAGGAATTTAATAAAATTAGTATGAAATATTAGTAGTAGAATTGTAACGGTAGTTTGAATTTCTGTCGTAAGTCTCAAGTCGAGTTGGTGACGTGACACTTGCATTGGAGCGTTCATGAAATGTATGTTTCAGTGCATTTAAATGACATCAAACTAAATGTACGAGAAAGGATGACGAGCACGTGGTATGATATTTTTATACCTGAGCGAGTTTGGTAAATGGACGTGTTCAAAATGAGACTTGCTAGCGTTACTATGTGTCTTTTGATTAAATAAGTGGGAACCTATATATTGTATCATTGTTTTAAAAGACTATGGTTGTGTTAAAATATTCGAACATGAAATTAAGTTATAACATGTTATACAGTGACAGCTATAAATTAAATTCTAGTTGCTATGACCGTCAAAATTCGAAACGATACTTTAAAATTATGTAAACAAGATAGTTAAGCTATAATAACAATGGTTATACCTAACGTCACGAAAGCCCTCGGGCGGCTGATGTCCAACTTAGGCGGGCCGGGGGTGAGCAGCAGGCGCCTCTACTGCAATGTGGTTCGCTCTATGATGCTGTATGGTGCCCCGATATGGGCCGACGCTCTCAATAGCCGCAATACCATGCTATTACGGCGACCCCAGAGAGCGTTGGCCATCAAGATCATTCGGGGTTACTCTACAGTATCATGCGACGCGGCTTGCACGATAGCCGGGTCGGTTCCCTGGGACCTGAATGCTCGAGCCCTCGCGTCACTTTTTACATGGCGCGAGGAGTGGCGAGCCCGGGGCCAGCGAGCCGCCCCGTCCGAGTTGCGAACAAAGAGGCGTCTGCTGGACGCCGAATCTATCGAGGCATGGAGGTCAAGGCTGGAGAACCCACGCTATGGTCAGCGGACGATTGAGGCAATTCGTCCAGTGTTGGCTGAATGGCTAAATAGGGGTCACGGCACAATCACCTACCGGTTGACACAGGTGCTAACGGGGCATGGCAGCTTCGGGTGGTACCTGTATCGCATAACCGGTAGCGAGCCAGACCCCAGATGTCACCACTGTAACGGATGCCTCAACGAGTCCGCTCAACACGTAGTAGAGGAGTGCCCAGCCTGGGCCTCCGAAAGGACCGAACTTGCCAGGGTCGTGGGTGGTGAGCTGTCGCTGCCGGCGCTCGTTCGCGCGATGGTCGGCAGCGACAGGGCATGGCAGGCGGTCCTCACGTACTGTGAGGTAGTCATGGTGAGGAAGGAGGCGGCGGAGAGGAACAGGAAGGCAATAGCCGGCCCTGACAATCCGATCCGCCGCCCACGCAGTTCAGGACAAAGGAGGAGGGCCTTCGCCAGAGGCCTTCCTCCTTAAAACCGGATAAGACACCTGGGCGGTGCGCTTGAGGGAGAGTGCCGCCCAACTTATCCAGGCGAGAGCGGTGTGTGACGTGTTTCCGCACACCGCTCCAAGATATTGAGGTGTGCGAGGGGTGGCTCCTTACACCACTCCTCGCAGTGCATAGATGCGGCTTTACAAAAGGCCAGACGTTGCCGAGGGTCGGAGAAGAGGATAACGCTGTTCCTCTGGCCCCGGTCAGACGGGAAGAAGGAACACCCCGGGGGTTTTAGTCGGTGCAAGTCCGACACACCGGGGGGCAGCCCTCACCGCCCCCTGAGGTCCGTTAGGGATTTCCCCCGGGCTATCAAAAAAAAAAAAATGGTTATACCTAACAAAAACATACATCTTTTGAGAACGAAGATTTCTACTGAAATTTTACATATTTTGGTTGTATTTTTCATGACAATTCATAACAATAAGGGTCTTTATAGAATATTTAAATTAAAGCGATTGTTAATATACTAACCTTCAACAATCGTCTTTCTAATACTCTCAATACCGTAAGCTGTAAGCGACAGGTAAACCGATATTGCATACAAAGCAATACCAAATTTAACTTTTCTTTGTTGCAGCTTCATAGTATTTTTCTCCTCAAAACGCGCGCCAACAGTCGCCATTTCGTAATTTAATTTCTTTATAGAATCTTTATGATATAATAGCAGAAACATTTTTGTGAGTACAATGTTGTGGATAGCAGAAAACATAACGGCGGAATTTTTCTCCACTTCAGGAAAATTACCGAACAATGCCGCGAGATTCTCGAGCATTATCATTACAGTGTAGATAGAGAAGGAAATGATATTATATATTTTATACAAAACTGTCTCGTGATATGTGTCTTCATACCAACAGTTACCGGCGCCAGCATAATACACATATTTACAGATCTCTTTCAACAAGAATTTTGTTTTTAAATACATTATCCACAAAACTTTAATATCATTTAAACACCCATCCAAAACTGAAACTATGCTTCAATTACGTACGCCTGAATCGCAATGAAGAAATGTTTTTCGAGAGTAAATTTACAAGAGCTTTTACGAGGGCCGTACACGAAATTATAATAAACGGTTTGCTAGTGAATCTATTAACGAATATTAATTATTGGCTAAGTTTTTACGTAAAAAACTTTAATAACTTTTATGAAAATATTAGAAAACTCTAATTATGTCATTATACTTTTATGTGAAGAATTATATGTACGGCGTATTTCGAAATGTTTCAAGCTTCATGTCTAACTATAGGGTGTTGTCTAGCTGCTTATAGAAATCAGGAACGTACTACGAATATTGATGTTTATTAATTCTTAAAATTTTCTAGTGAGATTTCTATTCTTATCGCAGGCACTGCTTACGTTTATAGATTATCCCTAGTACCCCTTGGATACAATATCTACACGCAGAGATGGGCAAAATGTAATCTGATTAATGATTAACTATTACAAAATATAGTCGCGATTTTAATTATGTTGCTCAGTAACCATGATTAAATTCCATCAAAACATTAAGAAGTCATAAATGTGTATGCGATTGAGTATTCCGTAGTGTTTAAAACATAGATTAGCAAAGTACTGTCATAGTAATGATCAAAAACGTAAAATATAATCATAATCATTGACGGCCTGATAACGCAGTTTGTAGCGACCCTTCTTACGATGCTAAGGTCCTGGATTCGAGTCCCCGTAGTGGTAAACTTTTCTGTGATGAGCAGATGAGCTTGTCACGAGTCATGGTTGTGTATATATGTATTTAAGTATGTAAATCTTTGTCTAGTACCCATAGTACAAGCGCAAATTTGGGAATAGGTCAATGCGTGCAATTATTAGTAAATATTATTATTATCGTTTTTAGTTAATCTGATTACATTTTGCCCATCTATGACTACACGTGACCCCTAGATGGTATTAAACGAGCAGCGTTGAGGCGGAAGAGCGTCATTACTCTACTAGATCTCAGCCACATTGCATGGATGGTAAAGTCGAGATTGCGACTCGTTTCCGCCTTAGCTCTTAAGGATTAGCTAATGCATGCCCAGTAAACTATAAGCTTAAAGGCCTTTTAATATGATATTATGTGGTGCATATTAAATAGGCGCGATAACTAATGATTCTTGCCTCTCATCGGTCCTTCTTTTCTTGATTAATATTGTAGGTATTGCGAAAAAGTTCAGTGTAGTCAACATGCCCAGCTAGGAAAAAAAAACATCGATCTTAGCAGTTAACACATAATATAATTAATTCGCATTTTACATAACAAATAAAAAAAAACATGATAAATACTTTAACCGTTCAAGTTTTTCATAGGAGTGTTAAAGATTACATTCAATTAGTAGGATTAAGATAGTGTAATATTACCAAACCACGAATTCTTTTTATAATCCCTACAGGGTTGGAAGCCACTCTAAACGTCAGACATCTTAGAAAAAATGATACTAAGTATGTATTCCTTACTTTACAGACTGTCTGGGGATTAGTCAAGATATACGACGATGTGTTTATAAAACTTCTCACATTTATACCTGTTGTCTTTTGAGTTATAACATTCATCGTGTGATATGGCTACGACTATTTACGTTTGAATAAGATTGTATGGGTTTTTAAACATGTTTATTAAGAGTACAAATAAGTTTCCGCCGTTTTTTAACACAAATTAAATATTTATTATAGAAGAACGGTAATATAAATTTTTTTAAAATATTGCCCATCACTTGTAACCACTTTTTCCCATCTCTCAGGCAGCATTCGAATCCCACGTCTGAAGAACTCCTTGTCTTTTGAGGCTGTCTACGAATCAACCCAATTTTTGGTATCCTCATAAGATGTGAACCGCTGCGCCGTCAGAGCATGTGCCATGGACCGGAACAGGTGATAATCGGACGGTGCAATGTCTGGTGAATACGGCGAGTGGGGTAACACTTCCCAATCAAGTGTTTCCAAGTACTTTTTCATGGGAGCCGCAACCTGTGGACGAGCATTGTCATGCAGAAGAATAATTTTTTCGTGTCTAGAATAGTATTGAGGGCGTTTTTCCTTCAGAGCTCGGCTCAATCTCATCAATTGTGTTCGATAGAGGGCTCCAGTAATTGTTTCGCTCGGATTAAGCCTCCAAATCTGCATCTTCGTAAATTTTTGGCCTTCCACTGCGATCTTTGCCTTTTACGTCGAAATCAGCGTGTTTAAACTTTTGAAACCACTCTCGACACGTTCTCTCACTTAAAGCACCCTCACTATATGCTTCTACGAGCAATTGATGCGCCTCAGCAGCAGATTTCTTTAAATTAAAGAAGTAAACTAATATTTCCCGCAAATGACGCTTACTTGGGTCAAATTTTGACATTTTCAACTTACAAAAATTATATTTTACCAATATAAAATCAATGATATTAATAGGTTATGTTGTTCTTGAATGTCCAAACTATTTTTTAAGCCGGTTATCATCTGCGAAAGCTAACCGAAACTCCGTGCCGCGCCATCTACAATAAAACGGCAGAAACTTATTTGTACTCCTAATATAAACATAGATGGGTAAAATGTAATCAGATTAATAAAAATGATTACATTTACATTTTACGATTTTTACCATTAATATAACTGCATTTTGCTCATCTATGTTTTAAACACTACAGAATCCCAGATTGCATACACATTTATGATTTCTTAATGTTTTAAATGGATTTGATCATGATTACAGAGCAAGGAAATTAAAATTACGACTACATTTTGTAATCGTTGATCATTGATCAGATTACATTTTGCCCATCTCTGTTTATACACCACAATGGCTGCGGTGACTTTAGCGGATAATGGACCGGTTTTTATTCACAGTAACGCGAATCGTCGTAGATTCGAATCCCAGCACGTACCTCTAGGTTTTTCTGGTTACGTTTAGATTTAAGCACCACATGCTCACCGTTGAAGGAAAACATCGTGAGGAAACCCGCATGGCATCTGTCGGAGACAAACATTGTGTTATTTTATGTGTCCGCGCTAGCAACACCGGGCTGTCTTTGTTCGCTCCGGCTGGCGTGCGGACGTGTGTTTTGTGTTCATAATAAATGCCTAAAATCTACAATCCATCAGCGTATCATTTTCGTCTGCTACGTGCAAGACCAATACATGTGGTCCTTCAAGGATTGAACTGGAGGCCAGAAAATAAAGAAAAGAAAAAAGAACATACAGTCCACTACAAACCGAGCACAACCCGCAGCCAGATCAACTACCGGCAAATAAGAGGTGTCAAAATATTATGCAGGTGCATGGTGTTTGAAAAGGTATGATACCCAACTCTTACGACTCATCGCTAGAAGAAAAAATCCGAAGCAAAATTAACCATATAAGGTAATAACTGCGTCCTCGGGCGCCTCAGCCAGGCGGCCAACCAGCGCATCTCGCCATCACATCACGTGACAGGAGTCCACGACAACGTCCAATCAGACCGTTCGACTCGTCGGCGACGCTGGGGCATGCAGCGAAGCAGTGCCACAATTTTAATTGCGGCTTGCCATATTTTTGTTGTTAGCTTATCCGTAGGACGCCTAGTTTGCGTTTAGATTATTTTTTTATTATTCGTGATTTATTGTATCTAGAGGCAAGATATATAAAAATTACTGTAAAAATATGAAAGCTACGTTTGAAATTAAAGTACAATAGTTGTTAAAACTGTGTAAAGGCAAAATATATCTACTAAACGGTGGGTACTTAGCTGTAAAAGTTGTTCAAGTGTTTGATTTATTTTTGGTTCACCTACTAATTAGTGTATCATTTTTTGTTAATAGCATATAATGGCAGTTTTAGAGGAGTTAATACGCTCTCGTGGCTATGTAAAGGCCACCATAACTCGTGTCAAAACCTTTGTATCCCACCTCGATAGCGATACGAGCGTGTCAGTGCTGCAACTACGTAAAGAGCAGTTGATATCAGCGTTTGAGGAATATAATCGCATTTCACAAAAAATATACGTATTAAATGAACATGACACCGAGGATATAGGTAAGGTTGAAGATACTTATATAGAACTATTGTCCATTATCAATGATATGCTACAAAAAAATCAGAAACAGTCCGTAGGTACATGTCAAGTAGCCTCAACAATAAAGCTACCACACATTGTGATACCCACATTTAGCGGGCAGTATACCAAATTTTATGAATTTTTTAATATGTTCAACACTGTGATAGGGACTGACGCATCAAAGCCGCCGGTGCAAAAATTTTATTATTTAAAAACCTTTCTTACAGGCGAACCATTAGGCATAGTGAGCAGCTTGCCTTTAGAAGACCAAAGTTATGACGAAGCTATAAAATTATTGAAGGAAAGGTATGAAAATAAATTCCAAATTGTCAACGAGCATATTGATCTGCTTTTGGAACAGCCTAGTATAAATACAGCAACTTCGTCTGCACTGCGGGACTTCATATATACCTGTAAGCAACAGCTGGCTGCACTGCGAAACCTCGGAGAGCCAGTCACACAATGGGACAGCATATTAATATGCATGCTATCGAAAAAGCTTGACGTGCTCACGAGCCATGCGTTTCAATTACAGCGTGACAGCAAGGTCATGCCCACCATGAACGAGTTCTTAACGTTTTTGGAGAAGCAGGCGCTTGCTTCAGAAAATGCTGCCAGCATATCTCACCAGGGTCCGGAACAGCTTATAACAAACACAAGCAGCATGCCATCAGAAATTAAAAAAGGCTGTATTTATTGCAAGTCCAATCACAAGCTCTTTGCATGCCCTTCTTTCAAACTAGCTCCGTTGGAAAAAAGAATAAATTTCGTTAAACAGCACAAACTTTGCAGGATATGCCTCAGATTACATGGTAAGAGATGTAATTTTCATTTTAAATGCCAAATGTGCAAACAATCCCATAACACCTTGCTGCATGACGACAAAGTCAGTCAAACAGTCACCTCAGCGACGAGACCAGTCACACTTATTGCTGGTATGACGCATGGCCAAGTTTTACTGCCTACAGCGCGAGTTAAACTACATACTAATACTGGATCCGTGATAACTTGCAGAGCCTTGCTTGACAGCGGCTCTCAAGCAAGTTTCATCACGGAAAAACTGGTAAAGCTGCTGGGCAACTCTCCAAGCCGCGTCAACAGCAACATAATAGGCATCACAAATGCTCAACAAAAAATTGTTCACTCAACCAATGTTGAAGTTCATTCACTAGTCTACCCCTTCAAGATAAATGTGAACTGTCATGTGGTACCTCAAATCACTTCAAGGCTACCACAGAAAACATTTGATATTTCACACATTAAATTGCCTGATCCGTGCCAACTCGCCGACCAAAGCTTCAATAAGTCCGCCGATGTACACTTGCTCTTAGGCGCCGACATCTTCTTTCAGGTGTTGCTACCACAGCTCGCTGCCACAGCAGAAGACAGTGGTACAGGACAGCCAACACTGCTTCACACATCCTTCGGATACATCATAGCGGGACGCGTAGAGTCTGGTACAAGGCCACAAAAAGAGGTAACTCTGTTTTGCAAAACATGTGATAACAGTATAAATGAATCCTTATCCAGGTTCTGGGTAAACGATCAAGTGGATGAGATTTATCCTGAACAATTATCAGAATTTGAGTATAGTGAAAACAATTTCAAGGAAAACGTTTTGTTAAAAAATAATAAATTCCAAGTGACCTTACCTATTAAGGTCCCACTCAATGAAATAAATGAGCAATTAGGGGATACTTTTCACTTAGCCTTAACTCGTTTTCTCAACTTAGAAAAAAGATTTAATAAAGATGTCAATCTTTATGAACAATATAAAAGGTTCATCAACCAATACTTATCATTAGGTCATGCAAAATATATTGACATAAATAAATATGACCTAGTCAAGGATCCAGTATATTTCCTTCCTCATCATCCAGTGATCAAGGAAGATAACAAAACTACCAAGCTAAGAGTCGTTTTTGATGGGTCCGCTAAAACAAAAAAGGGTGTTTCACTCAATGATATATTAATGAATGGTCCAGTGGTCCAAAGAGATCTTTTTGATATTTTAATTTTATTTAGACTGGACAAATATTTTTTCATCACTGATATTAAAATGATGTTTCGATGCATTATGCTTGACCCTTTGCAAAGGTCACTACAAAATATTCTCTGGCGTGAA
Source organism: Automeris io (assembly GCA_036320925.1). NCBI lineage: Eukaryota > Metazoa > Arthropoda > Insecta > Lepidoptera > Saturniidae > Automeris > Automeris io. The sequence goes on along the minus strand of JAUDJH010000021.1, from coordinate 4,017,206 downwards.
AGGCCTAATCTAGACATTAAGTGTATTCAACTACAAACAGTAACTTATGGATTAAAAACATCATCTTACCTTGCAACGCGATGCCTTATAGAATTGGCTCGCCGCTATTGTGATCAGTTTCCTTCAGCAGCAGCTGTGTTGGAAAACAATGTGTATGTCGATGATATATTAGTTACGCATCACAGTGAAGAAGGATTAGTCTCTATTCAAAAACAACTTACACATTTGCTATCTCTGGGTGGTTTTCAACTACACAAATGGTCCTCTAACACTAATGAGGTACTGAATAATATACCGAAAGAAAGGCAGTATTTTGGTGATATCAACTTTGATGATATCTCAGTAAAAACACTAGGAGTAAATTTTGATATGCGTACAGATACATTTAAACTGTTCTCAATAAAAGAATGTTCAGTCACGCAGTATACCAAAAGAGAAATCTTGAGCTATGTGAGCAAATTTTTTGACCCGTTAGGTCTCATGGGTCCAATATTTGTGCAAGCGAAATTAATCATGCAAGCCCTCTGGGTCGAGGAAATTGGCTGGGATGAACATATACCTGAAAGCATAAAATACAGGTGGCTACAGTTTGCAAAAAGTATCACAGAGATGGAGCCTGTGCATGTTCCACGCTGCATCGGTCTGACTGATGAGCCCATCATTCAGCTGATAGGTTTCGCAGATGCGTCAGTTATTGCACACGGGTGCTGTCTTTACTTGCGAGTTGTTGACGCTAATGGTTCGGTTAAAATGAACTTGCTGTGTTCTAAGTCCAGAATAAATTCTCACAAAAATAAATTAACAATTCCGAGGTTGGAACTTAACGCTGCGCTGTTGCTTGCTCGACTAGCAGACAAGGCTCTCTCTAGTTTGCATAGCAAAGTAACAATTCATCACACGTACCTTTTTATAGACTCACAAATTGTATTAGCGTGGTTAAACACTGACATTGTTAAATTGAACACTTACGCTGCCAATAGAATCCGGGTAATAAATGACCTGTCATCACAAAATTGCTATCAATGGAACTATGTTGATACTGATGACAATCCTGCAGATTGTGTAAGTAGAGGTTTATTACCGCATGAGCTGAAAGGCCACGACCTATGGTGGTATGGCCCGCCCTTGCTACATAGGCAAGGTATTTCTTTACATAATGCTTATGGTAAGCCTCCATCCATTTCTGATATTTCTTCAGAGAGTGATAGTGAAATTTTAGCACCGGTGGTTTGCACTGCATCGACAGACTATATCAGCAATTGTGTCTTAGATACAATAATAAATAAATTTTCAGATATTACTAAGATGACTAGAGTTTTAGCATATATACTTCGGTACATCAACAATTTAAAACCTAACTCTGCCAAAATTAATAAAGATTATTTGTGTGTAAATGAATTAAATAATGCATTAACGTTTTTGATAAGGTCTGAACAAGAAAAATATTTCAGTAAAGAAATAAAATGTATTCAATCCGGTGGTCAGTCCTGTGGTAGCTTGAAAGCTTTACATCCGTTTATAAGTAGCGATGGTTTATTGCGTGTTGGAGGCAGACTACAACATGCCTCGATATCTTTTTCCAAAAAACATCCGGTTATACTACCCAAGGCTTCAATAATCACCAGCTTGATAATCAGACGTGAGCACATTAGACTTTTACATGCAGGACAGAAATTAGTTTTGAGTAGCCTGAACCAAAAATATTGGATTACAGATGGTTTAAGATGCGTTAAAAAGATTGTACATAAGTGCGTAACCTGTTTCAGACTAAAGGCTGCAGCCACGAGTCAGCTGATGGGGTCTTTGCCTGCCGACAGAGTCAACGCGTGTCGTCCCTTTGAAAAAGTGGGCATTGACTTTGCTGGGCCAATCTCCGTAAAACAAAGCCGTATTAGAAGATCAGTCATAGGAAAAGGTTACATACTCATCATAGTTTGTTTTGTCACTAAAGCTATTCACCTCGAACTTGCGTCAGATTTAGCGACAGAGACATTTCTAGCATGCTTTAAGCGATTTATTGCTAGACGAAATTTGCCCAGTACTGTCTATTGCGACAACGCAACGACCTTTAAGGGGGCGAAGACCCGATTGGGTGACTTATATAAGCTCTATGGTGGTGATAAATCACATCGAATGCAGGTCCAGACATTTTCTGCTGATAAAGGTATTCAATTTCACTTTATACCTAGTTACAGTCCTGCATTTGGTGGGCTTTGGGAAGGCTCTGTAAAAAGTGTCAAACACCACCTTAAACGTGTAATGGGAAGAGCGTTACTGACGTATGAGCAAATATATACCGTACTTACGGAGATAGAAGCGATTTTAAATTCTCGTCCTATCACTGCAGTTTCCGCAGATCCTGCAGATTTCACATTTTTAACCCCAGGGCACTTCCTCACAGGTGCTCCATTAAATTGTTATCCTGAGCAAGATGTCAGTGACACTCCTGCCAATTTACTTAAGTTTTGGTCTATTTGTAACCACATGAAACAAATATTTTGGAAGCAGTGGAAAAATGCTTACCTTACTATGTTGAATAATCGCCCCAAGTGGCATAATGTTAAGCCAAATATTACAATTGGCTCATTAGTTATATTAAGGGAATTAAATGTATCTCCAATGCATTGGCCTATGGCGAGAGTCACAAATGTATTTCCGGGTGCCGATGGAATAGTGAGAGCCATAGAGGTTAAAACCTCCAATGGGCACACTCATCGTAGGTCCATTGCAAAGGTCTGTGTCTTGCCTCTAGATACAAATTAATTATATTTTCCTTGATTAAAATTAACTGTAATATATAATATTCTTAATATAAACAACAAAATTATAGCAATAAATAAAAGGTCAAGGTAAAATAATAATCCCTATGGATTAACTTAAAATAATATATTCAAATACATCATTCGCAGCAACTAGTTGATTACAATGTAATTAAATTTTGATCATTATTTAGATATAACTTTTGCTGACTCACTAATGATTGTAAATTGTTATATATGTATGTATATTAATTGTTTGAAAAACCTTGACTCTTAAAAATATATCTCCGTTACTAAATTAATGGGCAACAATTAAAGTACTAACAATGTTTAGTTACATTTATTAAGTTTATATTTGTTTTTGTTGAGGCCCCAGCATGTCGGAGACAAACATTGTGTTATTTTATGTGTCCGCGCTAGCAACACCGGGCTGTCTTTGTTCGCTCCGGCTGGCGTGCGGACGTGTGTTTTGTGTTTATAATAAATGCCTAAAATTACAATCTACCAGCGTATAATTTCATCTGCTACGTGCAAGACCAATACAGCATCTAATATAAATGTTATGTGTAAGTACCCTGAGAACGGCGATCAGCTGCGCTACTGGTCACCTAGGGCACGACATATAAGTAAAAATTGGATACTGCCACTAATGTATCCCTGCTCACTCCGTAAGAGATGTAGCGTGACGATATATAATTATTATAATAAAAAACATAGAAATACTGTTTTATAATTATGTTTACATTATTTTATACCATTGGTATTGATGTAAATTGGCTGGCTGAGATTTATAGACGCTACTTTGATTTAGCTTACAAATAGCTCGGAAAATAAGTCGTCTTTGACAAAACACTAACTATATAACATGAATTTGTGTATTGTCTACGTATTTACAAAAGTCTAAGTTGACGAAATCGTGGCTTGTAATTTTTGAATAAAGTTTAATCAAAGTCTAAATAGCATCTGTAAATCTCAGCCATATTATGTGACCTATAGTTGGGTGTAACATTAGTAGTTTCGCATTCGTGCTGCCGACAGCCGCTGAACATACTTTTTTTTTACTTGGGGAAATTCCTCAATAGACCTTCCCGGCCACACGTAGGGGGTGCCGAGGTGTGCCGGACATGTACCGGCTAAAAACCCCAAGGTGACTTCTTCTGCATATGATGATGATGATATCCTAGCCGGATTCGGCCACGGCGACTGTTTCAAGACCGTTTAAGAAAAATCGAGGTCCAGTTTTCGGAAACAGCCAATTGCGCAGGAGCTATTTAAGTGCATAACTGGACGCGCTGCCAGAAAAGCACTTTCTCGTCCGAGCTCCCCCGGGCCCGATGGAATGGAGAACCAGTACGATCGGGAGGGAGCGGGATGCAGGTTTGCTCGAGTTTTCCTTCTCTGAACACCTGGTTGAATTGCGGTATTAAAGAGATACCTTAGTCGCCTTTTACGACACCTCGGCAAGAAAAGGGGGGTGCTATTGTATTCTGCCGGCAGCCACCTCGGCTAATTCTGCATATAGACCTGGACTGTGTGTCCTGTAATCAATTCTCCACAGCCCCGTCATGCCACGCCCTTCGGGCACTATCTCGGGAGAGGCAAAAAGGTCCTCTCCGATGCCGCACAATGTTTTTCAACAAAGCGCGTCACCCCGTTCTGTCGACAAGCCGCTGAAGACACTGGGTTGACAGGCTTACGACAACATTAAAATGAGATCAATGGATAACTAATAATTTTAAAATAATAAACCAAACAATACTCGTCCATGCACTTATTGTTTGTTATAGCCTATTTTTTTTATGAAAGCATGTAAAGATCTTTTCGCTCACCACGGTAGGCATTGCTGAGATCCGTCGAATAACACTCCTAAAACGTGACTAACACACTTTATCCGAAGGGAACCCCATTGATATATTGCAGTATCGGAAAGAGAAGACTATTCTCAGCGGACACCTATCTTGCCAAACTATTCCTACTGGGTCTATAAATCTTTCAGTTAACAAGAATTATAGCTCATTAAATGTCTTTCTGATTTAAAGTGAGACCTACGTAATTTAAGAATAGTATTGTTTCTAACAAATGAAGCCTATTACTTTGAATATCATCACGATTTCCCTGAAAGTAACAATTAGATACTTTTTAAGATAGTTACAAATTGTTGTGTATACAGTAATAAGAATGAATATTTCAATATTTAAATTTTTATTATTTATGCTATCTTATACGACGATGTGGAGCACGATATAGAAGCGCTAAGTGTATGGAAGCGTTTAATATATCTCTGCTTACCCCGAAAGAGATATACCATGACGATATATTATTATTATTATTTTATGCATCTTAAAAGCAACATATAATATAATAAAAAGGTTTTGAGCAACGTTATCCCTCAGTAGTAAGTATTTCTCTTGAGACTTAAATAAATTTACAAACAAATTCCACATGCATTTTCGAACTCGGAATGTATATTTTTTCTAGGCCATACAAATAATTGTTCTATATGGAATTCAACAAACCCGCAACCCCTAGTGGTTGATTGCTCATCTATTGCGCTAATTGAGTTTACAAGTTTTTAATTATTTTAGTACATTTTACTCGGATATTCATCTTCAACAATAAAAAAAGTCAACAGTGACATGAGATTGAAATGTGACAAATGTAGACTAAAAGTAAAATAAGAGAATTGACCTTTTGATTTGTGTTTCAAAAAAGGTAAAAAGTTCGAGCAATTTGTATTTAAAAATTATGAATTGGTTTATTTGTTCGTCTGAACCCAAACAAATACAGGTACTAGTAAAATTTATCTAGAACATATTTGAATACTGAAACAAACGGCAGGTATTATTCAACTTGAATATCAGCACAATTTTTCAAATAACAATGACGTTTCGTATTTTTTTAATATTAATTAATAATATTTTAGTTTATCTGAAATTTATAAATAACCGAACACGGAAGGTGTATAATTGACTATATTTGATAAGGAATAGGTAGATACACGATAAAATCGAATCATTCAATTAAACGGACATCACTATTTCACCGATTTACACAAGGGTATACCCACAATAGGCATGATACCCGTAGTCCCTAGTAATCCGGAATCCAATTACATAAGACGTACCCCTTTACAAGTTTTAACACTACAGGCAACTGTTTACTATAAGGTACACTAAAATGAAAGCAAAGGTGCAATTCAAAGAATATTTAATTTATTTATTCCATTTAGATGTACTTAAACCGAAAATAACTTTATTTAAATAGGCTTATTATCTAACACTTCGCACTTTTAAATCGACAATAACATAAATCTACCATCGATTCGGAAAGCAAGATCTACCGAGAAGATGTCCTGCAAGAAATACAACATATTATAGCCCCGCACATCTTTATCATCTATTATTTTTATAAAATTTCGTACGAAGGTGCATTATAATGCTTTTAGGTATTTTTTATACAAGCGAATACCGAGCCTCATAAAATAATTATGAAATTATCTAGCTCATAACTAGGTAACACTATTTTATGCAAATTTTTAATGTTAATAGTATAAACTTCACGATATGCAATAAATAAATGCAAGTTCAGACGTAGAAACATATTACATGCATAAATACATTGTGAAACACAGTTAAAATGCCAATATCTGTAAATCTCTCTCTAAGGGAAACTTTATTATAAATAGAACGAACAGATCTCTTCTGCAAAATAAATACAGTCTGTAAACCCTTGCAACATTGCCCCATAATAAAATACTGTATCCCATTACGCTATGAAAATAACTAAAGCAAACTACTCGAGCTGTATCGACACGCAGCACTTTGAATACTGAGAAAGTTTCAGTAATAAATTATTATGTTCAACGCAGTCAAAAGCCTTAGATTTTTTTTACAATGGCTTGACATAGTGACTACAGTGCGCCTGATGGTAAGTACAGTGTAGTCCAAAAACGAAAACGACCATCAAAGGATGAAAATCCATTGATAGTCACCGTCATCATGTCGGCCCACATATTCCACGACTGAAGGTCACTAGGTCTATGAGTTGCTACATATATACAAGCTGATCCCGAAATGCGACAGGCCAAAGGGAGTCACTATCACGGTCTTTACACTTGTGTACTATGTTCATAAGCCAGACAGATCACAGAAGATACCAATAGCGTTTCTACCTTACGCCCAAGCATCATGTATGAGTTTATGGAGGGCTGCTCCTGCGTTAGTAGTAGGGTGTTCCCTGGTAAAACCAATGACCATTAGCGTCTCTAGTCGACTAGTCCAACACACCCACAAGATTTTATTTGCTTCTTATAAAGGATAAAATTAATACAAATATTATTAGTATAAAGGATATGAGAGGCTTTATTTGTAAAATGTTCGATTATATTTATTTTTTATATAATACTCGTACCATCATCTGGGTGCAAAATAAACGATAATAAAGTAAAAAACGGTGGCTCTTAGGAAAAAAAGTATATAGATATTTTTTATAGATAATTAACTGATCTACAATTTTTGTCTGAGCTGATTTTAAGGTGAACCTTACCGTTTTGCTGAAAATCGTAAAAAATCCGTTTTTGTGACCTTTGACGCCGAGTAAATTTTTTTGCACGTACCGGATCGATGAGGACTTTTCACATTTCCGTTATAATAGTGTATTGAACAATCCTACCAATATTCAGCCAAGTAGAAATTTTTGTAGTCTTGGATGTCTAAATTGACCGGATTAATGAATGATGAATATGTTTTAACTTTCTACACAACATCAATTAAACTCTATATCAGACAATTTTATTACTCTAATCAAACTTTTTAAATTATATGGTTTTCTCAAAACGTAATGTAGTGTGTTTAGAAGTTATTGGTATCGTTGGAGAGTACAAACTATGGTCCACGATTCTTATTTAAGTTTAAATAGGTTCCACGATGCTGTAGTCTACGTGAGAGGCTTCGAGACCGGAGATTGAGCCGCCGGGACCGCGGTGAACGAGCGAGTATCTTCGACAAAGAGTAATGATCTAACACGATTGGACTGACGCCTTGGCCTAGTAAATATACTTCCCTTGTTTGATATTTTATTGTCTAGCAGTGATAATGAAATGGTAAATAATTATTTTCACGATCTCTATTAAAGTACTGATAAATTATGTCAATACTTAAGAATTTTTGGTAAATATTTCTGAAATTTATTCATTTTTGCGTAATAAAACTTTTTTCAGAAGCTCGTGAGAGTGATCATAACGCACTTAATTTCAAGCATAACTTAGTCCAAAAACTGACTTCAACTATCAACAAACTGGATAGCTCATGTACATGTCGACTTGTTAAAAAAAGTATTTTTTTTTAATAATAGTAATAAAACCATACAACAGAATAGGTTAATAAAGACAGAAAACATCAAAAACAAATATCCTGTATTGTGATCATGCGCTAAAGAGAAGTCAGCTCAGCAAGTGCTAAGTGACCAGTCGAGCCACACAGCGCAGATTTCCAGCTGACACCCATTTGTTGCGTCGACGCGCAGAAAACAGCAAGGAAGGGGTCAATAGAGTAGAGATAATAGATACACCGCACTGGAGACTAATTTCGAGTATTTAAAGAATCCAAGTTTTATGAGGGACAGTATACACTGGTTGGAAGTTCATTACACATAGTATGATGGCACGACTGAAGTATGTATTGGAAACCATAATGCATATCAGGATGGAAGTATCAATAAAACTGTCTTTGTAAACTAATATAAAAATTATATATGAATAAAATACCTTTTAATGCTGTAAAGATAAACAATATTTCAATTTTAAAGGAATGTTAGATTTGGTTTTTTATATCAATATTCTAATGTACACATTTTTATATTTGGATTTGATCAAAAACAATTATGTTTAGCTACTTTCAAAAAGAACTTGTTATCTCGGCGAGCTTAAGGTTTAGTTGAATTAGTTAGAGGGTACTGACAAATAGGCCCGTAAGAAACGGGGAACGATCTTAGAGTTCGCCCAAAAGAGATAGTGCTCCACTAGTTACGATAATAAATAGGAGCTTAACGCTAGCAAATGGGCGATTAGGGCCTTCTCGATACAATGCAAGCATTCTGATAAAGTTAGCGTTTGCTCTGCAACGACTCTCGAGGGTTTAACACTGAATGGATAGATTGATAACGGTTTAAATCACTTGATCTTAAATTTAAATTGTGTCCCAACAGCTTCCGATTGTTTGTATGTTTAGTTTGGTATCCGTGCACTTACGGAAATGCCAAAGCTGATGCAGCTGTTGTTAGGTTTTAATATTACGGCATTTTTTATTCGTAAACTATTTATTTTGGGGGAAAATAATGCTCCCTCTTTTTACCAATAAAAGAAACTGTTTATGTAGGTACCCACCCACACATCATCTATCTTATTTACAAATAATACCAAATCGTCGGGTGAAAGGCTATTTGGTTTAAGCGACATTTTTTGGCGATATATATATATTTGGAATCGGTAAAAATGCTGATTTCAAAAATATATATACTACTTCATGCGAGTGAATATGTATTGTATCATTTCTATTAATGTAAATATAATATTATTTTAGTGAGAAAATGTACTTTTATTGAAACAGACGGACATTCAAATAGGTTTAGATAGCAAAGGAACATTTTTTATAAAAAATAATACTCGATTTTATGCTTACATGTCATAACCAACGTGACCAGTAGCGCAGCAGATAGCCGTTCTCAGGGCACTAACACATGACGTTTCGATTAAATGTCATGCGGGTTTCCTAACGATGATTTCCATCATCGGTGAGAATGCGGTGAATAAATCTGTGCTTAATCTGGAAAAACCTATAGAGGTATGTGCCAGGATAAGAACCTAGGACCATTAGCGTAAGCTATTATTTATGCATTTCCTTTGGCTTGCATTTGTAGTGAAATATTCAATGAAGCTCGCAGAATATACGAACATTTGTGGGAAATGTGCAATAACTGGATGAAATAAATCTCAGCTGGATCTTAAAATCGACTGTTCTCTTTTATATGAATGGCCCTTTTGTAATATTTTCATAAATTGATCCGAAATTCAACTTGTGTAAAAAGTTACGTTAAAATAATGTACAAACTCTGATTTTTTGTTAACGAGATTTGTGACTTTATTGTTAACAGCTGCAATGCATAAGCAAGTCTATTATTCCATCACTTCTCTCAATTGGAGAGTATGGAATGTAAATAAGGCTGCTTAAATAAGCACATTGTATGTCGACGAGGTTTGAGTTGAATTCCGAAAACGCTATTATAAAGTTAAATTAGTTGAAAGTTTACATGTTTCGATTGCTCGCTGCTTTTATTTTGTACGTTATTTAAGTAAACAACATTGTAGACTTTTACGGATAGCTTTAATATTTTATTTATTCATATCAGGATAACTGCAGTTAAAGGCAATACCATTATGTAAAACCTTAGTTTTACATAGGTGTATGTAAACACCTTTGATTCATAATAACTATTAAAAAATTATATGAAAATTAGATAAAATAAGTATCATAAAAGTAGATTTTTTACATAATATACTAGTGTAATAGAACCTACTAGTTATTAATTATAAATTAATGTATTAGCAATATTTCACATTACGGTAATCTTATTTTCATTTCTCTATTTAACACGTTAGTATAAATGTTATTGAGTTGTCTATAGCAGCTGGGTGTTTATAACATTCATCATGGAGCCTGACTTGGAGCATTATATAATTTGTATGCGATGTATCACATTCATAGATGGGAAAAATGTAATCAGATTGATGAAAAATGATTACGATTACATTTTACGTTTTTCATCTTAATGATGACTGGAATTTGCTAATCTATGTTTTAAACACTACGGATTCCTCAATCGCATATACATTTATGAGTTCTTAATGTTTTGAAGGGATTTAATCATGATTACAGGGCAACAAAGTAAAAATTACGACTAGATTTTGTAATCATTAATCAAATTAAATTTTGTCCATCTCTGATCGCATTATACCTCAAGCATTTCAGTAATCAGTATACTCGACTGAGCGGTTTTTCGTCGAATTTACTTGGATTGTAAGCTTGTTCGAATGTGGCTACATAAATGGTATAAGAATTGTCGTGCATCTCATAAAATCATCGTATCGTATCATCTTGTTTTACTTGGCCATTTAATAAATATATTGACATAAAATCTGGTAATCATATGAGTAGAAGCCTAAGAACCGTAATTGGACCAAATTAAAAAATATATATGCAATCGATGTACAACTTTAACAAGATAACGCTTATTCATGCTTCTATGGGATGCACTTCGTTAATTACGAGTAAATTTTCACCTTTAAGCAGTCCGAAATTTAATTACTTATACAATAATAATAATAGTGTAGGTGTATTTGCACATATGTAGGTACATGATGTCTACAAAATTAATTACACCTGCGAACTTTACAAACTTGCATAAGTTAATTGTATGTCATTTCGAGTTAATTGAATGTAACAGTTGCATTAAACCTGAAATTGCTTAAATCTTTGTTAAAATTTGGCGGTTTATAATTATAATACCCTTATAAAGTATGATATTACAATATACTTGAAAATCTTTAAATATTTATTTAGCGTATACATCAAAACTTTTTAACTCACACCTTTAATCATTTCAGTGCGGAACAAAGTAATATGAGAATGTCAAAAATGCGTATCCGTTCGGGTATATACATATAAAAAAAATAAACGTATTTAATTTTGGATAACAAAAATTTAATATTTAAAGAAAAAAAATATTATACTTAAAAATCAGAATTTATTAAATTTATTATAAGGATTATAAAATTAAAAAGTCAACTTTTTTACAATATCTTTAACATAGAACAAGAGTAGCGCTGTCTCGCTTCCCGCAATTTTGGCATGAAACGAGTCGTTTGAGGCAGAGATCTCGCAGCATTATTGCATTGTAATAACACAGCAAAAGAACTTATCGAAACCTTGTTCTTAATATTTCGCACTTAACCTAAAACCTTAAGAACTTACTATTTTTATACTGTGTGAAATCTTATATTACTCTAAGTTGCATTTTCGGTAATATTAGGTCCTTACATATGAAATTGGCGTTTTGTATGGGAGAAACAAAAAGTCGAATATTTTTTAATATAATATATTTAATTAATCAAAGTATGAACCATTATTTTCTATGCACTTTTGCCATCTCATAGGTAGTTCATTGATCCCTTTACTAAAAAAACCAGTCGGACGGGAATCAATAAAATCTTTGAAGGCGATTTGGACTGCCCCATCGGAGTTGAATTTTTTCCCTTGCAAGAAGTTATCCAAATTTCGAAAAAAATGGTAATCTGTTGGAGCAAGGTCCGGGGAGTACGGAGGATGTCTTAGACTTTCTAATTGAAGCTCTTCTAATTTAGTAGCCGTCTGTTGCGCAGTGTGTGGTCTAGCGTTGTCGTGAAGCAGCAGTGGCGTAGAGCGATTGACCAGCCTAGGTTGTTTAGCCGCTAGCTTTTCCATCATGGTTTGCAATTGCTGACAATAGACATCAGCCGTAATAGTCTGGCCAGATTTAAGAAAACTGTAATGAACAATACCGGCACTAGTCCACCAAACGCTTACAAGTAACTTTTTTGGGGTTAATTTTCGCTTGGGGCAGGATTTGGCTGACTGGCCAGGATCCAACCATTGCGCTGAGCGCTTCCGATTATCGTAAAGAACCCATTTTTCATCACAGGTAATGATTCGGTTTAAAATACCTTCATTATTGTGCCGGTTTAGTAATGTAACGCAGCAGTCGACGCGCGTTTGCCGGTTTGCTTCAGTCAATTCGTACCCACCTTTCAAGCTTTTTAATCTTCCCAATTTGCTTCAAGTGAATTAAAACAGTTTTATCACTAACATAGTAGCCTGCAGCTAACTCGGACGTGGTTTGCGATGGATCCGCTTCCACAATAGCCTTCAACTCTTCATTATCAACTTGAGTCTCAAGGCGTCCACGGGGCTTGTTCTGCAGGTCGAAATTTTCAGAACGAAAACGTTGGAACCAAAAACGAACTGTGTTTTCTTTTGCAACACGACCGCCATACACATCATTCACCCTTCGAGTTGTTTCCGCAGCACTAGTGCCACGGCGGAACTCGTACTCGTAAATAATGCGATATTTTAAGTTTTCCATTTTGTAAAATGAGTGACGCAAACAGAAAAAAACAGAAGAAAAAAACAAATGAATGACGATCATCGAACCACAAATACATGAGTCTATAGCTGTACAAATTTGAATTTGGAATTCCTTACCAAAGAGGAGAAATTTGTGATTAAAGTGGCCAGTACGAAAAACGCCAATTTCATATGTAAGGACCTAATATTTTATGTAAAGTGCATTAAATACATTCTGTATTAGATTATATCTTTTTTATATTTATAAATTTTCGTTGATTAATGTTTATACGCTATGAAAGTAAACATTATAAAAATTTTGAAATTCTAACTCCAGCGATAGCCCATGTTCATTGATTAACATTTTGAACAAATATAATTTATAAGGGTCAATTTTATTATATTATTATAAAATATTTTTTTATTAAACTGAAATTGTTCATAAAAACACCAACTTTCCACATAAAGTCCTGTTTGAAATATATCATAGAATACTGCTTAATTATAAAATTCGTTCGCTAGTATTGCTTATATCTTTTTTTTTTATTATTAGCCTTCGCTAGTATTCAGTATTTGTTGTTAAATTACAAGATATAAGCTATAATCAAACAAACGTATTAATTGAATTCGATAAGCAGTTTTTATGATGGACCGAGAGACAAAATAGGTCTAAAAACAAGTATTTTGTTGGCTTACTAAATTGTCAATTTTTGACGTAGAAATAAAAAAAGGTATATAATCATTTTAAAAAGTTCTTTGTAACGATATCGTATATGCAATATTAGAAGCGAAAATAAAACGCCAATTTGCATGTATGGGAGTCCCCTTCAAATTTATTTTTTTATTACATAGGGGAGATAAGCCCAAAACGGGTAAGCTAAGGTTTAACCTAAAATAAAAAGGTGTTCACAATATATTTTATAATTTTATTATAATTATTACAGTACTTTACTTATCGAACTTCAACAAATCAGTCGCAAACTCAAAAAAATATCTTCATTGTAAAAGAAAAATGACAAAAAACAAAAACATTGAAATAACCCGTTTTGCCCTGGGGGGTGCCTAAAACGGGTAAGGCTTTTGGGCAAAGCGGGTAATATTAAAAAGATAGAATAACTTAAACATCTAATAAGAACTTAAAGTACACCTTTGGTTTTATAATTATATTTGAGTAACCTAAATATTATTTACTCAGAAATAACACATGTCACAGTAGTAGGAACCTCTGCCTGAGTAAGAAGTGCAAGCTTCATGAGCCCACATTTCACAATCTCCACATTTTATCCAATCTTCTGTTGGTGGATATTCGTAAGTTTCACTGCACACCAAGCGTAGATACTCGTTTAAATCACACTTATATTGTTTTGGACTCCTCTTTAAATTGTTTGTCCTTTTATTCTGACTCTTCCTACTTGTCGCAAGCTTCATATTTTTTAGATTTTTTTCTTTAATGGGAGAACTCGTAAGAATTTCAGCTCTTTGTACTTTCCGCTTACGATTGGTTATATTTGGAACTATTTTTGGAATTGGTCGGATATCAAATAAAGTAAATAAAAAAAATAATAACTCATGGTCTGTTGAAGCACCTCGCACGTGTAATCGACGTTAGTTCTGGTTTGCGCAGAGTGATATCTGGATGTCGCAACCTGAAATCTACGTACCAATCTTCACCAGCAGCGTTGTGTGTAAATGGATGTTGTATTTGATTTATTTCTGCATATTGGAAGACTAATTGTAAAAATCGTTTTTTTGTCAGTCCAAAAAATAGTTTATCCATAAGTAAAATGTATTCAACCAACTCTAATTCACGAGCTGCCGTGAAGACTGGTACAAATCTTCCAAGAGCTTTTTTTTGCTGATTCCTTCATAATATGTCGCTGCAGTATGGATAAATTAATGCCATATTTTTTGGGAGCTGCTTTAACAATTTTTTTTTTATTGTTCCATTGCCAAAGCCATCGTTTTCTCGTCCCACGGTGTATTTTTGGTTTTTCTTTTATTTTTCTATCCGTCGACCATGTACTAAACAAAAAAACATGTCAATATAATTTTATATTTGGAAAATATACCAGGGCAAATCGGGTACCCGTTTTGCCCATACCCGATTTGCCCAAAAGCACATTTTTATTTTGCATATTCATAACCACAAAACCAAGACAATAGGTTCAAAATTTTTTCACTGATAAGAAGCATTAAATACAATAAATTAATATTACCAAACTAGTAAAAACATCCAACCAACCAAAATCGACTAATCAGAAATCAAAATTCTTCAATAATTTTATCAAAAACAGCAAAAATCTTTGTTTATTAATTACCTTGCAACCGCCAGATCCGTGTCGGTGAGGAGGCTGCCTGTGATTGAACGACGCCCGCACTGTTCTTCTACACAAACACATTGAAACTAATGCGAAAGACACAAAATTTAAAACGCTTACCCGTTTTGGGCGGGCTACCCGTTTTGGCCTTATCTCCCCTATAACTTTTACAATACCTTAATCTCATCTCGCTACCGGGTTTCTTTTGAATATACTTGGCATCATCTCGTCTGGTCGTATGCCCTGCTAGTCATTTAAACATTATATTATTGTGGCAAATGTAGTTACGAGTAATACAGGTGTTAAAACTGTTTGCAGTCTCTTCTTGGGTCCAGTTTTGTGATCCCGCACGAGTTCGATATCCCTCCTGAATACAAATTGTGTAAAGGGTAAAGGTATATTATTGGTCAGGCAGATTTCCGCCTACGTACTCAGGTACTCAGATGTGGAGGTTCAATTCTAAGTGATTTTCCGTGTAGGCCCGCATTACTTTCTTATTTCGATACTGACATTTTACGTAACGTTTCAATTAACGGAGTCTGTTTTTGTTGTGTTTACTGTTGATAATACTATATATAGAAGTTTATTTTGGTAAAATGTTTGCACTGGCTCTGATCTACTTATATTGCGGTCGAAGTTACCTACTTTATGTATTAAACATTTATCATCTAATATATAAAAACTGCTAATTCAAAATAACGATACAGTGCAGATATTTAATTACTATTGCGCTTTATCACAGATTACATATTAATATTTGAGGCGTCTAATTTCAAAACCCGCTAAAATGATTTTTTCGTACAAAATTACTTAATAGTCCTAATAGTAATTTGTTTTTATCAAAGCAAATATTATTTATGAATTTTTTCTTTTATGCGTTTTACCCTAGAATAATAATTTAAATACCTTATAAGAATGTGATTGTTAAGTCAAAGATTAATTATAAGTTTTAATAAATTTATGGTATTTGAAAAAAAAAATGTTATAGTGGGTTTTGAAATTAGACTCCTCATTTATTCATGCCTATGTATATTTTATAGCTGTGATAATTCGGCAGCGAGAGGTTCCATCCACCTCCGTAACTATATTTGGTCATGTGCTAAAGTGCATCATCTGTATTCTAGTTAATTTGTTACGTCAGTATGTACATGCACTAAATATACATACATATGTCGAAATTTAAAACGGAAAAACAGACTAAACTTTCCGGCAGAACTAATACATAGAAGTGATCCTGTAACGCGATCGGCAGAAGGGAACCACTTTGATTTTGGGAGTGGAAGGTTTTTGCTCCCATGGTCGTGCTCCATTTGAGCACTGGATCCAGCTCACTACTTTTGCATTAAGTATATTCTAGATATAGGCTTGTTAAGATCCTACTTTATTTGAATTCATGATTAAAAGTAGTTTAAATAAAATTACATGTTAACTTTATTGTTGAGTGCTCTCTCAGTGTCTCGAAATTTTGACTCAAGTATTTTTACGGCTTAATCCTTGATACCATAAAAATGTTTAACGATAATTTTACGAGACTTACTTACAGTTTGTTTTTATTGTTATCAAATCTGTTCAAGAATCTTTTCGAGAATTACAAAGATGCTATTAGTTAAAAATTTAGATGCCATGGATCAATCGATAGTTTATTCTTTTTTGAAAAATTATATAATAGTGTTATCTAATTGCAGGCTTCAAAAAGTTCACGGTTTTTACATGGGGCTCGGTATTCGCATTCGCAAGATATCTTGGAGTTATCACTATTGAAATTAAAAAAACAATTAAACTAAATTGCTAAAAAAGGGATATTATTCCATCAATGACTGTTTGAATGATAAAAGTGCGTGGTCTTAATATATGCAATCTTTCTCGCGGGGCATTCAATCCTTTGTATATTATACCTGTTATTGTATGTACCTCATTATGTTAAAAAGAGCAACTACCAGAGTTTCTTGCTGGTTCTTCTCGCTGGATTCTGCTGACTGAACCGATGGTAGATACACTTTACTTTTTTTTTGACGATTCCAAAGTGCTTAGAAGTAGGCCTATTTGAATAAAGTCATATTTCATTTCATATTATCGTTGTATTGTATTTTTGTTGTCGATGTATGTATTGGTTTTATATATAAATGTGTTGTTATTATTGTCACAACTACTCATTTCTACATGTAAGAGCCTCTAATTATGACGAATATATGAAATTAAAGGTGACATGTTTACGAATCAGCAGCAATAGCAAAAGTATTTTACGTTAAAATGCAATTTCTGGTGTGATTATACTCTTTAAAATTCTGTAGCAATAGCAGTTTGAAGTAAAAGTTAACTGAACACGTACAAGCCACTTCACTACGTAGACTGTCCTAAGTAACGAGTTATACCACACGTGCCTCATTCAACTAGATAATAGACGAGGGTGTACTTTGGGGCAACTTGGAAAATGTGTAAATGTGTCTGTTATCATCATTGTTTATGGGAAGTGTTTGCTTAAACATTTTATATATATATATATATATATATATATATATATATATATATATTTAATAATAAATAAACATTTAAATAGAATACTCAGAAAACCATGAACTTTGGGGGAGAACTATGTTCAGCAGCGCGCAAATATGGTTTGATTTATGTCGCAGGACGCCTGCCGGAGGGATGCGTTCGCTCAGAGCGAGCGCGACATCCCCCGGTGACAATAGCCGGGCAGTAGACTTGAGGGAGTCTGCTGTCCGGATGAGAGGGTGGCGGTGTGCAGTGTCCGGCGCGCCGCCTGTGAGATAGGTATTGGAAGGGAGGGCTCTTTACCCCTACCCTTCCCAGAGAGGCAGCCTCGACAAGGCATTTCGCTCTCCCGGCGTCTGGATGAATTTGGTTTCCCAGGCTCGGGTGGAGCGATTACAGGGACACCCCGGGGGTTTTTAGTCAGCAGGAGTCTGGCACACCGGGGTTGCTGCCCTTACAGCAGCCCTGATGGTCCTATGCAGGATTTTTCCCCGAGAAACCAAAAAAAAAACGCCTGGCAAACGTGAAACATCTACACTATTTTATAGAGGAAATATGAATAAAATATTGATTTATTTAATAAAGTAAATATACTGTATAGTACTAAACATAAAATGCTCGAGGTATAAGAATAAGGGTTAAAATAGAGACATCTGGGACCATGTTAAAAAAAAAGTAAAAAACATACCAACCTGATTAAAATGTCAGAAATAATGTAGGAATCCGAACATTACTGATTAAAATAGGAGCGCATGGCGACACATTACTATCTTATAGTTTAATTTACCCAGTTAAATGTTTCACGTCAAAATTTATAAACACACGGTTATTTAAAGATTTTAGAAATATGTAGATAGCTATATACATTTAAATTCAACCAATATAATTATAAAGATAGGTTTGAGTTATTATCATATGTTGCGTAGTATTCTTAAAACAACATCCATGTAATAAAAATATATATATATCGATTTTAAAAAGAGCGTTGCGGTTCCTTCCATAGATATACAATGTCTCAGTGCCATCCATGCGTTTAACTCATACTGCTTATGCGTCACGGAATAATCCGCATTATTCCGCGCCACACGTCCGATGATGATCCCGCGATCATCTTAGTTTATCAAATTTGGTACTTAAAGTCATTTCAATTACTAGTTTTTTACCATGACATACGAAAGCTGACATCGACTATATGTATTTGCAAAGCTATGCAAAAACAAGTTTCTTAGATAACGATTTTTTTTTTTTTTGGTAACCCGGGGGAAAATTCTACATTGGACCATCAGGGTCACTGAGGGCAGCGACCCCGGTGTGTCAGACTCATACTGACTAAAAACCCCCAGGGTGTCCCTCTAATCACTCCACCCAGGCCTGTGAAACCAAATTCGTCCAGTCGCCCGGGGAGCGAACAGCCTTATTCAGGTTTACTCTCTGGGAGGGATAGGTATAAAGAGCCCACGCCTCCAGTACCTCTTTCATAGGCGGCGCGCTAGACACTGCGCACCACCCCCCTCTCATCTGGGCAGCAAACTCCCTCAAGTCTACTGCCCGACTTAGATGTCGACTAGAACTAATCACAGCCACTTTGAAATTTGTCGAGACAGGCCAAAGACAATAGTCTGTCCGCACCCTCTTTGCCTAATCTTTTACCTATATTTCTCAATTCTATGGATTAATCTTACAAAACATGCTTACACAAATTGCAGAGAACTTTGTGATGTGCTTTTGTACAAATTTATATATCATTTATCGCCTTAGAAGGGAAATTTTTACGAAAAAACAAACGTAAGCCTTTGAACTTGGATATCTTATATGTAATAACAGTACCTTACAAGTTACAAGACGTTTAAGTTAAGTTTTATAACGTCAAATTAAATGCTTATACAAATTTTTTACTAATTTTTTTCATGGAGACCCCTTTTAAATATTCTGCGCCTCTAGTCTATTCTAGTGCCAAAATATACTCGTTTGTCTGTTGAATAATGCGCTCGGGGCAGGAGGGCCGGTTTGCTTCAATTTACTTCTGAGGCTGATTAATAAAAAAAAATGTTTAAGAACTATAATTCGATAATATAAGGAGAAAAAGATAAAAAAGAAATGCCGTGCTTAACGTTAATTAATTTGCTTCTCGTTCATTTACGGGTTATTTGGAGTTTTTCTATTGTTCCAATAAAAATATTTTTGCTTTTTGTTAACATTGTTTATAGAATTTTCAACGAAGCTTTAATTAAACAATGTACACCGGACCGATATTTACGCAAAACTTCTCTTAGTAAAATAAAAACCGTTTGTACAATGAGCAATGTGTTAAATGTATAAAACTATACAGGCATCTGCCCGTGATTTTGTCTGTCAGTATTAAGAAAACACTCCAGTTTAAATTGAATTTTATGTATTATATTATATTTAGTTAGCATCATTAGGTTAATGTTACGAATAACAAACATCCATTGAAAAATATACCCTTATAGATTATAACATTAATAAATTGTCGCTGCTTTATGCTGGAACAGAGTAATTTCTCCAGAATCGAACTTATTGAAGTGCTAAAGAGTAAAAAAAGCGGTTATATTTGTCACTGTTATAATATAACCGGTGATGAATTAAATGTTATATGCTTAATCTTGATTTCATTTTTCATGAATGTTCCTCAGGCTTTGTGTAATGCACAATGAAGACAAATGTCTTCGATTTCAGTCAAACGATTTGCTATTTGTAAAAAATCTTTTATATGCCTATATACCAAATTTTTATTGATAGTTTAGGTACCATGGACGCCTTCTATTCTAATTTTAGAAGAGTAAAAAAATGTATAGAAAACGAAGCATGACAAACGAAAAAGTTTTATTTTCTTTTTTCTATTTTTTCCATAGTTTTACACTTTTTAGCGACTTTGAACTATGTCCATTCGAAAGAGCACCCTCAAAAACGTAGGATACAATGGTTCTAATATTTTTCCCGTTCCAATTCACGGCATGGTATCATCAGCTTAAACTCGAAGCTTGAAAATCCGTCCCATGGACGTTAAAGGGAAGGGGTTAAGGGGCATTCTATTTGAAAATTCTAGACTTTATATTTTCATGGTTATGATATCAAATATGTATAATATATGCATCCCTAAAATGTGTACTCACTAAGTATACAATTTATTTTTAAATATACATTAAAATTATATTCTTTCCAGTGATATATTGAAAGACATAATTTTTTTACCATATATGATATGTATATGCATAATATAATATTACTTCAATTACTATTATATATTGTAGCTACGGACACCGTAATATTTCTGGTTTTTTTTTTTAATTTCAGACAGGCTTACGGTCAGCCGCTTTCAATGGCGATCAGCTGCCTTACTGGTCACGATGGGCACGACATTCTCAGTTTACAGATTTCCACTACAACAGCGTGAGATCTAGGTAAGTGTCTCCTTCTGTCTCAGTGCTGTCATCTGCGTACCCAAAGATACCAGGTTTTAGCAGATCGTTGATGTTAACCTTGGTTAACTTGGTTGGTTATTCTTGAATAATGATGCTAAAAATACTAACACTTAAGGAACTCCATATGCAAAGCAAATCCATATGTTTTAATCGCTTCACGCTAGTAATGTATGGCATAAATTAAAAAATTCCCCAATAGATCAGTTTTGGCGACAATTGTAATGTTGATCACTGAGGATTTCACTTTGTTCAAGGTATGCAAGAAGTTGTTTATTAATTAAGCGTTCCACAACTTAATAGAAGGTTTAGGTGATAGCGATTGGGCGATAGTGGCATGGATCTGTACGGTTACCTTTTCTTGGGAACAGAATTATAGAAGTCTAGCCCGGCGCACAAATTTTTAGAACTTTTCCTGGAAATTTCATCAGGGCCACTGGATTTATTCACGTCCAGGCTAAGAAGTACAGTACAGATATCTTTGTATGGATAACGATACCCAGTATTGAGGATCTAGATGGAAGAATAACTATGGTACAGTGTTTCCACATCTAGATGATGTGAATTATTTGCAATGAGATCCGTGGAAATATTCACTTTTCATTTTGTCTTTTCACTTTTGGGAGTCGAAGCTGCTCGCGTCCGTAGGCTTTACCCTAGTTTCTCTACACGTGACTCCTGGGTGGTGCTAAACGAGCAGCCGCGATGTGGTAGGGCGTCGGTGCCCGTCTGGATCGCGACCACAGTACATGGATATAAAGCCCGTCATAGTGACCAGTTTCGGCTAGTCGCGTTTTGGGATCAGCTTGTGTATATCCAGTAGCTCATATACCTAGAGACCTTCAGTCGTGGTATATGTGGGCCGACATGACGATGTAGACTATCAATGGATTTTCATCCTTTGATAGTCGCTTTCGTTTTTGGACTACAATGTACTTCCATCAAGTACTCTGTAGTTACTATGTCGAGCCAGTGTAAAAAAAATATTGTAAAATGAGCCAGCGTCTCGGCTGGCTTAAGCAAGAGTGGAAGTCAGGGTCTCTGAAAGTTCGAATATACAGGCAAAGGAGCAGAAAGTTTTTCCATCTGGTAGGTAGCTGGCCATTTTAGCTCCTATTTGGCCAATACGATCAAAGTGAGCCCATCGGAGAGCCTTTATGCTGGGCTTAGTGGCCTTGTTTTTCTCGTGCAACACCGAGCCACAGATCAAGATTGATAAGTTAATATTTTTATCCTTTCAACCTCGGAATCTTGGATCCATGGGCGAGTTTCGAAACCGATGGTCATGTTAAAATTTAGTTAAATGTATCTCATAGGCTGATGAACCAAAATTTCTTTTTGAAGTAATTGCCACAATCTATCACAATAAACTTCATAATCTACTTCACTGAGAAGGTAATAATTTACTCCTGTTTTACTCATTATTCAAACTAAATTGGTTCTGTGAAAACAACATTTTTTATAGAATTTTTTTTTTGTATAGTAATTTAATTACATGAGATTTTTTTCTTACTTATAACTCGAGTCAGTTTCTTTTTCAATTACCTTGAATTAATAATACCTTTAAAGAATTTTTATCATATTTATTGTAACGTGTAATCTACTCATCATTGGTTTATTTCATATTATATATTTATAACTAGCAACAAATTTGTATTTACTAACAAATAATATATATTTATTTATTTATTAGCTGTGCCCTTTGTTTGCGTGGAAGTAGCGCTTTTGTTATGATAAAATTTAGCCCACATTACACCAAATCCTATTTTTGTCAAGAGCTTTCCAGTTGAGGTTGTCCAAGAATGTGGGTCGTGACCACAGTACACGAGTGTAAAAATCGTCATAGTGACTCGTTTTGGCCTATCGCGTTTCGGGATCAGCTTTTGTATGTGCAGTAGCTTATATACCTGGAGCCCTTCTTTCAGGCATGATTTCGTTTTTGGACTATATTGTACTTACCATCCAGTGCAATGTAAATACTTTGTCGAACTAGTGTAAAATAAAGATGGCACTATCATCTATCATATTCAATTAAGTAAAACTTCATAATATATTTTATTTTTAAAAACTTTATTAGTGACGATGATTTTAATCAATATATAAATAATTATGAATTCGCTCATCATAGTATCATATCCGTTATTGTTAAAAAAAAAAATATTTCTTTTAAAAATTTTAAATAACTAACATCGCGCGAACAAATTTTTCCTGTAAGGCGGTATATATAGTAGCTCTGAAACAATTTTTCATCTAGATAATATAAGTGGCAAAGGAACCAATTTATTATAAGTATTGTTATAAATTTTGTACACTTGTAAAAGATACAAATGAAATATTCCTTCCTATGTTTAATGATACAATATAGTAAAATTTATACATTTTATTAATAAACCTAAAAACTGATTGTATATATAAAGCTCCTCATCATTTAAATAGCCCATAATCTGTTATTTATTATTAAAATATTCATGGTGCTAACACTGGATTGCTCTTGGTATGTTCTGCTTGGCTTCTGCTGAAGTTCTGTTTAGTACATTCCACGAGCGCTGACAGAAATCACTCAAATACCATTTACTATCTCAATGGTTAGGTCATTCTCACTTTACGTGACCACAGCACGGTGTATGACGTCGCCATTTAAGTAAATCAATATAAAAAAGTAACCTCATCTCAGGATAGAGTCCACAGTTAGTTCGGTAGTCTTCCATAATTGAATATGTTTTCTTTTTCCCAGGTTACTTATATTTATCTATGTTTGAAACTCAGTTCATTATTTTAAATATTCTTTAAATTAAAATATTTATAATAATTTCAGTTATTTAAAAATCTTGTTCACTTGCGCAGTCTTTAATGAAGCAATGAGATGTCACATTAGCACACTTTATAGCAGGTTAAACGAGAGACACCTTTAGCTCGTTAACCTCCCTATCACAGGCGAATAAATTTCCCGATGACGTCACGGAACCTCTACTTTTTCTGATAAAGTGATGCCTCTCATAAATTATCTAAGCTCTTCTAGAAATAAGGTTTATTTTAGTAAATCGTGAATATCAAATTTGTTATTAGAACTTGCAAAGAAAAGAGATTGCAGAGGTACGTAAACTCGGCAAATATAAATGTTTTAATATGATGTATCAATTAAAGACTAATTTTTTTTTTTAAGATAATTATGAATATCTATAATATCAGATAAAACTTACAAATAAAACAGATCAAATTTATTTTGCTTACTATAAAATTTTCTAGCAAGGAATTTATTTACCACATAAATATTCTATTATATATCATGATCCAGAAAAAGAAGGTAATTTATGTGACAAATACGAAGGCGTTTTTCTCAGAACTGTAATATATTGGCGCAATTCATATTAAATAAATGAAGTACCCGTACTCTATTAAAACAAGAGCAAATAGATTACATGGATGATCGGTCGTTTATTTGATAAATTGAATTGACGTTTATTAAATTCGAAATAAGAAAAAAACCATTGTCTGTACTACATGCGAGTGATAAATATGCAGATAGCTCACCTAATTGAAACCTGCATTAATAAAGTGAAATAGAAGTCCAGAAGTGTCACCGCTCTTGAAGAAGCAGAAGCAGAAAAAGGCCTAAAGGAAAATGTGGACTAGGCGAGTCTGCACAACGATTTTTGTATATATTTAGTTTGGTCGCAAATCTAAACGGGCACTGACGCCTTACTGCGTTTTTAGGACTACTTTGGCGACGTTTATACTATATTGAAGTTAAAGTTGGCTATGCGATCAATATTCTCAGGTAAATTTTTCGCTGTCATTGTATAAATGTTATTTCATAAATGATTTATTGAAATTAAGTAAATAGTCTTTGATACAGTCACATGGCAGGAATGGCTGTAAGTTAAGCATTGCCGTCGGCAATTCGGAGATCGTAACGAGTTGGCTGCAGGCCAGCCGGTCAGCTAAACTGGATACCGCTGTGTGAAAGTACACGCAAATTATTGATGGTTCTGCTATAATCTTTATTAAATGTTTCTTTTTAACCGACTTTATAGAAGATATTTTATTTGTGAATGATTATTTCAGACACTAGCAACATGGCATAGTGTGACAGTAAATTAAAAATGTTTCTGAAGATTGATCGTAACGGGATATAAGCTTACCCCGCGGGATAAGTGCGTGCGGGATGTTACCGCAGGAGAGCGCCGCTAGGTTCTGGATCGCTGCGTAATTAATTAGGAAACTAACAGTCTGTTCAGGCACAGTAACAATGAAACAATTAAAAGGCACTACCTTGGAAATTCGATGATGAGGAGACGCTCCTGGAGCTCCGGACTGTTCACCGTATACAATTATTTCGGTGTTCCGCCGTATTGTCCAAAGCAACCGACTATTTCGTAGAGTAACCGGGTTCGCCGCCGATAATAAATTTAGTTGATACCGCCGTGCGTATACAAGTGTCCATGTAAAGGGCCGAGCGTGGAATGAGGCAAGAAAACGGGAAGGTTTTCCAGTACCTTTTTTATACTCATGCCGTGCGCCTGAACATATGGTATAAGTATGTATGTGGATTTTTCTTTATAAAGTCTATAGTGCTTCTGCATTAAAATATGATATAAATTTAATATATAATCTAGAAAAAATATTGTTTATAAATGTTCGTTTTTTTGTGACCCCTTGTTACTTGATTAACATCCAGTTGCAGATATAATATTTTAAATTGATTTTCGATACTTTTGAATAATTTATTTATTTATAAAGCCAAAACAAATAGAGAGACTTGCGAATCAGTTTTATGAAGCTTCGATAAAAAATTTAATGAATATTTCGTTATTATTATCTTATCTATATTCTATTGTTTTCTGTAAGAACATCTAGTATACAAAACTATTATAGGAGATAATAAAAATATATTATGTCAAACCAATTTTACGTTCCAGCGTGAAAGACGATGGGTAAAGTACAGGTATATAAATTGCGGACGCTCCTGTGTAGTACTAAATTGGCGCTAGTCTAATTGAATATGGGAAAAGCCGGACCAGGTTCGAACATTGCATTGGAGATTGGTTTGCTATAGCCGATTGCTTTTCCCATAAATTGTTTGTTCAAGTGATACAGACACGACCAATTGAAATACAACTAGCACGTGTCATTATTTTAAGTAAGGTGGTAAGTAAGACAGTAAGGTTTTTGATATAAACTATCAATTACACTTGATTTTACTTAAACTGAAAGCCGCAACACTTGTGCTCGAAAGCTCATGTGAGATTTATATTGATTTGTTTCTGAAATAGTAAATAGTAAAATTGACACGTTATTATTGTAGTTTCATGTTTCCCAAATGATCCAGTAGAGATGCTAACTACAATTGATGTAAACTGATTGAATTGATGTAGCATTTGTTGAACACACACATTCGGACCTTTGATTGTGTTCTATACAAGCTTAATAAAGTGACTACAGTGACTAAATATTTGCTCAAGTCAAAAAAGAATTAAAATGTTTTACAGAATAAAACTTTTTAATTAATTATTTAATTGCAATGAGCAAAAATTTTAACGCATTAAATTGTATAATAGGAGAAATTAGGTCGCAAAACTTTGTGAGTACATTCTCGCGTATTTCGCTAGTTACACAGACTTTCCGTATACAATTTGGGAATGGACTTTTACAATTAGCTATTGTATAGACATCTAGGACATTATATACCCAATTTCATTATTCTTCCTGATTCTTAGGTATACTTTGTTTAAATTTCACAATTTAAGTTATATGAACTTAGGGTTGTTATGTAAGCATATAAAAATTATTCTCATCTCTATTTTATTAAATCCTCTTGTATTTATATTACTTATACAATATACTTTTATTTATGCATGTAACTATTTTTTTTGTGATAACTTTGATATATTTGTTTATTTTTGTGCATTTTTGTTGTTTATATATTGCTATGCAATATATAATATGAAAATATAATATGTTTCCTTGAAAACGTAAAAATGAAATAAATAAATAGCGTATCGTGCAAATAACAAATTACTTTTAGTAATAAAGCTAAAAACTCTATTACTATAAAAAATATTTATCGGTTTTATCTAATTTATTTTGAGACCTTTAAGGAACAAAGTGTTTGTTTTTAGTGAGAGGTTTTTACATATTGTATAATAATAAACAGCGGGCAGTATATGGTGGCAGAAGGCTTGTCTGGCGGCCGGCCAGACATAATGGTCCAACTTGGCTGTTTGGCCGCGATTATTTCAACTAGATAAATTTTACGCTCCTTAAATGTAAGGACGTGCAAAGTGGCACGAATGGGTCCCTGTAAGAAGTTACTGGACTTTCTCAGTTCCGGTGTAATGGTGTGGTCCTAACTTACTTGAAGGTTTGAAGTAAGTACTTTAAATGTTTTATGGCTTCTAAGTTTCTTGTTATACTATGATTTATAAAGTTTAGTGTAATATAATTAATAATATGTACGTAAAGAGGAAACAAATATAAAAACGCCCTCAATTAAATAACCAAAAACAAAACTATTACGCTTAATATCGTAAAAGCTTTTAATATATTTTTTCACAAAGAAGGGAGTAAAAAGAATATATATACTAAGATAATTGTGGAAAAGCTTCTGTTTTGTTATTCTGTATTTATTTTTCATTTTGTTTATTTTTTCATAATGATTTGTTTTATACACCTATAAAATATGTAGCTATCTATAAATAATTAATAAATAACTGATAATAAACTAAAGAAGGATTTTATCATTTTACATACAATTTTGGATGCATACATACATATAGTGCAGAAGTTCGTATGAACAACTCTGAATTTTAAGGTATGAGACATAAGAAATAATATTTAGTAGTTAAATGTCTGTCTTGATTGCATTAGATAATTTTGTAATTCAATGTTTTGTAAATCAATTCCCAAACGATATAAAACAAGGGAGGAAAGTTCACGGTCACAGCGTCTAGAGGAGCAACCAGTATAATTATAAATGCCTGAAGTTATAAAATTCGGATTAGGGTCACGTGCCGGCTTCGGTAACAGGGTGCTACTGGGTGCTCGGTGTCCCTAATACAGCCGGTAAATGTCGGCTGGCCCTCCGCCAAACACCCCGATAATTTACCATCGACGTGCTGCATGCAAATTTAAGGCCTAATCCTTATTTTTCACTGGAATTCAAAGGGATTTTTCTTCTTTTGATTTTATAGAAAGCGTTAAAGTATTTTCACGTGAGTCTATTGGATTAGATTAGGCTTATGTGAGTAATTTATAAGAAGCAATAACCTTCACCTTATCTATATACCTATATCTTATCTATATACCTTATCCATATACCTTAATAAGACTGACTTTATGGGTAAAGATAACATTACGGTTGATCTTATGTTTAATTTTAGCTTATATCCTGTAATTTAACAATTAATACCAAAAACTAGCAAAATAAAGTAAAGGAATTTTCATATTAAGCTGTATTCTGTGATATATTTCAAACATGACTTTAAGTCGAAAATCATTGTTTCTACAAAAAATTTCAGTGACAATTTAAATGACAAAATAATATTTAATAAATAATAATATTAATAATAATCACTTAGAATCGTAAAATGTATATTTGTACTAAATGTTTATCAATGTATGTGAACTATCGCTGGAGTTAAAATATCACATTTTTTTCAAATAATTTTTATAGTATAGGCAATAATTACTAACAAATGATTTTTTAGCAAGATGTCGCTTATGGCGTTATCTAATTTTTCAAGTCTCATTCTAAACACAAGTCTAAGTCAGAAATGAAGTTGTCCGACAGAGAACGAAAGTGGTCGACATAGCTCTCCGTATTAGCAAGCTGAAGTAGCAGTGGGAAGGCCATATATACCGAAGAACCGATGCTCGTTAGAAACAGGTGGGTTATTGAATGTAGACCGCGGATCGGCAGACGTAGCGTAGGGCGCCTCCTAGCAAGTTGAAGAGACGACCTGCGTAAGGTAACCGGAAATGATTGGATGAGAAGAGCCGATGACGGGGCTCCAATGGCACTTGTTAAAAGAGGACTATGCCCTGCAATGGACTAGGACGGGCTGACAATGATGATGATTCTAAACACAGAACCATTACTTAATAAAAAAATTCATGATATTCGGTATAGTTTTAAATCTATCTTAAATGTTCTAACAACAAATTTATTTGATCCACTTTAATTAAAACGCTATCTACAATATAGCTGTGGAAGCTTGAAGGATCACGAGAATTCAAATTGTATTAAAAAAAACCTCTATTTTTTTAGGGTTATGGAACGGAAAAGTAAAAAAGGAACCCTTATAAACCACTTCGTTGTCTGTCTGTCAAGAGGTATTCTCAGGAACCCGTGGAAGTGTCGAGTTGAAATTAATATCAAATATTCAGTGCCTTGTAGGCAGTGGCGAGCATATACATTTTAATTTTTGCTGTGTGTCCACTAATACAATTGTTCATATTTTTAGATGCATTATATTATTAAGACCATAAAATATTGGTACTTTCTGTAAGTAAACGAAAAATCATATTTTAGTAACCATTTGATTACAAATTATTTGTTCACCATATACAATTATTTACGCTATTGCTCATTTTAAATCATCACATAATGCAATAACATTTACAAATAATAAGTATTTCACAGGAATAAAAACATCCTTATTTCATATTAAAAAAATAGAAATCTTATTTTAACATGAAGCGCAATAATTATTTGATATTAGAAAATGTTATATTTGCGTCATTGCGTCATCGGACCGATAGGTGGCATGAAATATATTGTAATATTTGTAATATTTCCTTGTTTTGTATTTAGGTTTTGGTAATTTAATCCAGACCTATATAAATAGGTCTTCATACAACATACAATAACACTTCATACAATAATGTAGGGTATGCATTGCTCTTATGCATATATGGGATAAGCGCCACTGCTTATAGGGCTGTTTATATGAAACTGTGTACGCGAATCAGTTCCGTACCTGGCCGATTTTTTGAATTTGTTCTCCTGCAAAATTTGGTAATTTCGCTTATTATGGTTGGTTAGTAGTTTACAAGTGTTGAGTGTCAATTTTTAAGGACAACATTTCTTAAAATCCATTTTCTGTGTCGTTACAATCTAAAAATGCCGCGAGGTCTCAGTTTGCCACAGATCTCTAGTTTTAATCATATGAATTAATTCAATTAATAATCACAATATCTATTTATTACATCCATTCAAACAGATTTACTGCACGAAAATGTAACAAAGAAATTGAAAAAGTTATTTTGTAATTATAGTCAGAATAATCTAAAGTTTTAGTAAAGAGAGTCGGTTAATAGCGTCTTTAAAACTGTCGTATAACAAGTTGCATATTCAAGGAATTCCTCGAAGTGCAATTTCATTATTTGCGAAGCTTCATTCCGCTAGGAGCATGAACTTCTCATTCATTAGTGTGAAGTTATGTGACCTACGGCTCCATAAGCATGCACATGTAGGATTGAGTTACCCTTTGAGATCAGACACGTTTTGAAGTAGACGTATGCATTGTACATTGCGCATTATCATTTCAGTAAATGTGTATTGTATGGATATATTAAATTATTTTATTACTATAAACAAATATATATGAGTATTTATTTTAGTTTTAAGTTAAGAAATTGTATTACATCTATAAACAGATACTTGGACAATTATTTCTTATTTATTATCTCAATTATTTAAATCAAAACCGTTGTGTTGCTAGCAAATATAGTTACATAAACTTCATTTAATTGTAATGGATAGCTTTATTAAATATTTTGAAATTTATTTCCAATTTAACAGATTCCATTTAAAGTTAAACATTTCGTGTATATTATAAAAAATTAAGTGCTACAACTATTAAATAAAAATAGTATCAGCGGTTATATTATAAATAATTAATAAAATCTAAATATATATAACTCAAAGGTGACTGACTGACTGACATAGTGATCTATCAACGCACAGCCCAAACCACTGGATGGATCGGCTGAAATTTGGCATGCAGGTAGATGTTATGACGTAGGCATCCGCTAAGAAAGGATTTTGATGAATTCCACCCCCAAGGGGATAAAATAGGGGATGAAAGTTTGTATAAATCTTCTTAGATTTTCGACTATAATATAATAGCTTGATAGTTTTAGCGCCTAATGACAGATTAGACCCTAATTTTTTACACACGCTAAACAAAAGTAAAGCCACAAAAACTATATCTAATTAATTATAATACTTCTTAACGCGAGCGAAGCCGCGGGCAAAAGCTAGTATATTAATAAACTTGTTACTTATAAAAGTCGACGCGTTTTTAAAACATATCACTTTTTGCTCTATTTTATTACCATGTTAAGATTCTCAGCTTGTTGTTAATTTTTAGCACCACAGAGAGAACAAAACTTCCACTTAAATTTTCATATTTACCACACTTATCAAATTAAGTATAAATAAATATGAAATAATTATTAAATAGTTTTCATTAATTATTCAATTGATCGTGCAGTCTCCGGCGCACCGCTTGTGAGAAAGGTTTGGAAGAGTGGGCTCTATTATCCTCCCAGAGATGAAGTCTAAACAGGCTGTTCGCTCCCCCGTCTGGAAGATTTAGGATTCCCAGGCCCGGGTTGAATGATTGGAAGGACACCTCGGTCCTTCCATCAGTCAGTACGGGAGTAGTCGTTGCCTTTATAGCTGCCCGGATTATAGTATGTAGGACAATCCACCGAGTCGCCAAAAAAAATTGCACCTGTTGTTATTGCATAGCATAACACACAATAACATATAAGCACATATAACATTCAATTCAGAGCAACAGCCAGTTAGGAAGTAGCGATTAATTTCAAATACAGACACCGTACCGCAATACATTATATCTGTATAAATAATCTATCTATCTATAATATAAAAATGAATCGTTAAATGTGTAGAAGAGCGAAACTCGAGAACGGCTGAACCGATTTGGCTGATTTCTTTTTTGTTGTGTTTATTGAAGTCTGTGGAAGGTTATTACGGAGAGAAAAATTAAAAAAATTGTCTGGAAAAGTCTAAAAACAACACTTTTCTATATTCTCATACAAAAAAATCGTAATAATATTTAAAAGTCAATTTGAACTTTAACACCATACCATAAAGTTTAAATGTTAGTGGACGGGTTCCGGGAAGGCAAAACTATTGAGTGACGTATAAATATTAATGTCAATATTTGTAAATTTTTATACATATAGCATTAGGGCCAGGTTCCTTCAAACAATTTTTAAAAAACAGCCGATTGGCCAATAGGTTTTGGCAGAATAAAATATGACGGGGAAGCTATTAACATTAAAAAAAAAAACAATGTGACTTTGTTTTAGAGAAATAGGGCAGAAAAAGGTCTGCTGGGACAGCTAGTATATAATATGTAAAAACTATAATAAAATGTTTAACTTAAAACAATATACCGGGTGTGTAGAAATAATACAGAAGAGTTCCGTTGGTCCTATCATTGTAAAAATAATATATTATTGCTCAATGCCATGATTGTATCTACAACATGTAAAGAGGTATTGTTAATTATTGTGTTGTTATTGATAATCCTTTTTTTATTACTGACAGGTTTGTGTTTGACCTCAATCTCACCTGCTGGAAAGTGATGATGATGCTGATAATGGAGCACGCTCACCCAGCAAATACCGATTCACTCGACGTTTGATGATTCCCATGTCATAAGATGTCGGAAACTAAGACGCAGGAAGCGAATTCCACTTCTTGGCGGTTTGTAGCAAAAAGGAGAAGGCGAATCGCTTAGTGTCAGCAGCTGGAATGTTAACTACATTCCTAAGTGAAGTGAAAATCAAATCAACGCTGTGAGTTATAATACTTTCCCAATTAATTCGTTTTATTAATATATGTATATATGTCGGCAAACTGTCTAATGTAATGAAAAGCTCGTATGGAATGTAGATCGATAGATGGCGCTACAACAATACGAAACAAAGCTTGTTCTTCAAAGTTATTATTATTGGTAAAATACGAACGATTGTGAGTAGATGCCGCAACTGCTCTAGCTAACCTCGGGTTAGACGTTTTTGACGGAAGGGACGAACGTCATTGAATAGGCAGAAATTAACCGGTGTTTTATTGCTAAATTCAGGTAAACATGATAGAGAATATAAAAACTGCCATTCTGACATACATATATGTACATTCTCTTGAGTATTTTATACTTTGTAACACTCAATATAAGATATATTACTATTGTCTTAATATTGGTACAGCATGTGACCATGGTCGAAACCAGTTTAAAGATTTGCGGTCTTGAAAGCTTTGTTAGGGCCAAAATTTTGAGAAGGATTTTGAGGTTTCTTGCGTATACAATATCATTATTTTTTCCTTACTCTCAGAGTCAGAATGAGGTGTTCGTTCTAACAGAAAAGCGTGGGCGGGCGGCTTGATGACGAATATTACTAGAATTTGGTGTATTCGCGGACTCACCCCTTTAAGCGACGTGACCTGCTGGCTTAAGCGCAATCGAGCTCGTGATAAGAATAAATAGGTTGACGGCATTTTGGCGGGCCTAGCAATATTTTAGTGAGAATAATAAGAATAAAAAATATTTACTAAAGAGATTTTTTGTTTTCTTTAATTCTTCTTATTAAAATAATTGTATTTTCAAATATTATTTCAGAGTAAAACCAATGTTTAGTTCTAAATATCTATTTCGGGAATTTCGCTTATTATTATAATTTCATGATGTGCCTAATAAGCAGCTTAAAATTAATAAGACTAATTCTCAGTTTAACTATTAAATTGGTATTAATAAACTGATCAATTAATTAAGTTTAAATTGCGAGTATTTATATAGATAAATACACACAATTTACAAAATAGATTACCTTCAGAACAGTTTTCAAATATTTTAACGCAGAAGCTAAACAAAAGTAAATAGGGTAGATGTACCGTTTGTGGCCACTGTACTATTTGTGGCCACTTTGACATTTGTAACTAAATATTAAATATTTAGTTTTTTTTATTGTATCATGTAGTACATTTGTAGGGTGTTTTGATATGTTGGCAACATTGTGAACTCTTTTCCCTACTCGTAAAGTGTGTATTGACAGAAATAATTAAAAACATATTTGGACGTGTGGTGAATCTGATAAATTTTATCAATTTCTAATAAGAAATTGAAGAACGACCCTGGTAAGTAAATTCGTAATATTTGTCGAAAATCTTATTATTCATTGAATATTAATATTATATATTATTAAAATACCTTAAAATTAGTTTAAAAAAACATGAATTCACAGAAATTAACCTAAAATATGCATAAAATAACACATGGCCACAACTGGTACAACAAAAACATACAAGTGCTACTTTTGGCCATGCTATGACCACAAGTGGTGCATCTGTTTTCCAGTTTTGGCCATCTTATCTATTTCTTAATAATTTAAGTTACTAACGCGTATATTATTCAGTTATTAATGCTAAAATAATTAATAAAGGATTTCAAACATCAAACTAATAACTATTTATTTTATTTTTTCTATTTTATAGGGTAAAATGGCACCGAAACTAAAAAAGAAGACCGTGGAGAAAATTCTTACGTCGTCTTAAGTGGCAATCAGCAAACCAAAAAGGACGTTTTTTAAGTATCCAGAAACTGATTTAAAAAAGCCTTGGAGCTAATAAGAAGTGGAACCGCTATTGCATCGGCAGCTAAGCAATATAATATTCCGAGAACAACATTGCGTAATAAACTTAAAGGAAGAGCACCAGAGTCTTCAGGTCACGTTGGTCCGGAATCGATACTTGGTCGTCATATCGAAGACAAATTAGAGGAGTGGTTATTAGGGACTAGTACAAGGGATTTCCGATAAATAGGGAATTTTTGATACACTCTGTCAAACAATTGGTGGAAGCAGAAGGGATACAGAATCCGTTTAAAGATAATGTTCCTGGAAGAAAGTGGTTTGAAGGTTTCCTCAAGCGTCATCCACGCGTTGGACAAAAGAAAGCTGAACATATATGCAAAGCTCGGGCAGTCGTCACTGAATGTGGGATACGTTCTTGGTTTTCTCATGTGGCAGAAGAGCTAGGCGAAAACATTGAGATACTTAAAGATCCTCGGCGGGTTTTTGATATGGATGAGACCGCAGTACATCTTGCACCAAAAGGTGCTTTTGTTTTGGCCGAAATAGGAAAATCTGTCTATGATGTAGCAGGTAATGAAAAAGAAAATGTTACGACATTGTTCAATGTTAATGCTGCTGGGGAATTCGCACCACCGCTAACAATTTTCAAATATAAACGTTTACCCAAAATTTGACTCTGCTCCAAAAGACTGGGGAATAGGGAAATCGGAAAATGGATGGATGACCAGTGAATCTTTCTATGAATATTTTACAAATGTTTTTTATCCATTTCTTCAAAAAAGTGAAATTAAATTCCCATGATTGTATTCTTAGATGGTCATGTCTCTCACATGTCCATCCATTTGAGTAAGTTCTGCAAAGAAAAACAGATTATCCTGTGCTGTTTCCCGCCCCACGCAACTCAACCACTTCTACAAATTCTACAACCACTTGATGTATCTTTTTTTTCGATTAAAACAAAGATGGAAGAATTTAATTCGTAATTGGCGAATAGAAAATAATGGTGCTGATGTGCAAAAACATAATGTTCCAGCTTTTTTGTCAAAGCTTATCAATGATGAAAATTTCGTTGATGTTATCAAGAGTGGATTTAAAGCTTGTGGCATATGCCCATTCGATGCTGACGCAGTCGATTACACTAAATGCGTTGAAATAAAAGAGTCTCAAAACGCTCAAAATATTTCTAACGAACCCGAATCACAAAAATCTGCACAAGTTTTATCTCACCGACAATTTATTGAAAGCAAGATTGATGCTGATGTTTTACAACGATTTAAGCATGCAAAAGCCGCAGGTATTGCTTGGAAAGCTGATGATAAATACGAGCTTTTGTAACTTTGGGTCAAGGCAATAGAAGATGATAAAAATGTAGATATTGACCAACAATCTCCATCTTGTATTCCTCTCGCATCTGAAGATCTCAATCCTTTGATTACCAATGATGACAATGTTATAGAATTTGATACAATAACGATGCGCCGAAAATCGTTAGATGAAGTCATCAATCAAATAGTTATGTGGCCTAAGAAACAGCCATCAAAGCGCAAACGTGCTGTCGTACATTTGCCTTCAGTAATAACATCTGAGAAATGGATAGAAGTTATGGAAGCTAAAGAAAATGAAAAAATGAGAAAGAAGAAGAAAGAAAGCTTAAGAAAATTGAAAGAGAAGAGAATTGAAAGAAATAAAAAGATAAAACAGGAGAAGTTAAAAGAACAAGCTAAAAAAAATCAGCTAAAGAATTAGCTGCTAAGAAACCTCTTAAATCGCGAAAAATGTCTAATAAATAACTTGAAGTTTCTAATCTGTAACAATTTTATTGTATTATGTTCAAGTATATTTTAAATAAATTGTTGTTTTGGTAATTAATTGACTGTAATATTAATAATATTCTATTCACCAAAATTTATTGCTTACTATGACCAAAAGTGGAGCAACTGATGGCCAAAAGTAGTACTTCTATGGCCACTACTGGTGAAACAGCATGTATGATTAAATATTCTTATTTTTTTATACAGAATATGTTTATAAGGTAATCCCTGTTAATTATTCGATAACTGATGCATTAAAGATGCCATTAATTTATATTTCGTTATTATATATTTTACTACATTTATTCAATTCTAAATAATAGATACAAAATTTCTTAAAGTGGCCACAAACGGTACATCTACCCTATTAATCGAAGCGTCCAACTTATTGTTGATTTTAGCAAACAAAAGTTAATTAGAAACTCTGTGACCTGTACAGATTCTCTTCCGTACTGGATAATTCTATTTATGTCAGCAACATCTGGTTGTTGCTTTCATTAATATTATATATTTACCATTAATAAAAGGTTGGACACACTATAAAATTTACTAAAAAATTGCTTCTTAATGTTTCACTTATTTATAACTAATATGCTTTTTAATTTATAAATGTCAGTAAATATCGTATTTGCGATTATAGAGAAACAGTCTCTCTGCCCATGGTTTCGGTTCTTGTGTATATTTGTGGTTTCCGTAGGAACTGGAAAGTATAGCTTATTATCCATCCTTGAAGGTCTATCAATACATATGATAAACCCGTTCCGCAGCCACCTTTCCGACGTTCCGTAGATACTATGATTTTCAACTTCGTGTCTTATAAATGTGAGCGGCCAGAAAAACTTCACTTGCGCGATGTAGGTTAGTAAAAATGTATGAAAATCGATAATTAATCTTTACGCGTCTGTGCTATCTAATCTCTGAATCGGCATAACCGTTTTAAATGCTGTTTTCACTAATATATTATGGCAAGCTGCCTTTAACATATAGTTGAATTTTATTTCAATAGGTTCATAAATAAAAAAGTTATTATAGTTTAAAAACGTCGATCATTTATTGATTATTGAAGTTGCTATTATTTAATTAAATAAATAAATTCTATAATTATTTCTATATAGTTCTATTACTTACAATACAATTTAGAGAAAGTTAACTTTATTAACATATTTGTAGAGTTCTAAGTTTGCTCTTGCAACTAGAATGGTCATGTAGGTACTCGCATGACCTCGGTTATAAATTTTACGATTTCTGTAACTCCGTGACGACGTTCGATCTGAGTAATGTTTATTCGAATAACATTCGACTTCGTCGCAGTCGTTTATGAGGGCAGACCTCGCAATATATTTTCATTATGTCCCATTTATTCGTTGCCTGTCGATACTCACTCTTTATATACTTACCTTCAAATGTTCACAACGTATTCCGTGGACCTTGTATCAGCGAGGGAATTTGATTAACGTAATATTTGTTGTGTTGTTATGTGTGCATACATGTGCTATACGAATATTTAATTTTAAAAGATTAATTAATTTATACCTTATCTTAATGAATACCAGTAAAGATTAATTCAGAGATTTGTCCACAAGGAAAATATATAAAGAAAATGTTATTATTTATTAGAATATTTTCACAGTTAACTAATTGAATACCTAACTTAAGTGCTGTTTTAGATTATTCTCATACTCCGGTATCCAACGCGAATAGTTGTAGTGTCGAATCCTGACACATACTTCTAATCTTTCCCAGATTATATACGGATTTACGTACCATTTGGTCACTGGTCAAGAAAGACATCATGTGGACACCCGCATGCCATCTACTAATAGAAAAGTCGTGTGCCTTAAGACCGGCAATCAGATGCGCTGCTTGTCACGTTGGATACCACATATAAGCGAAAAGGATACAGCTACTAATCTATCTCTGGTCACCCCGAAAGAGATAAAGAATGACGATATAATATTGTATATTAATATAATTTCCTGGTTATAAATTGTAAATAAAAGTACTTAAATTTTGCGTTGCGTAAAATTTTGTATTAACAGGGTTCTAAATGGAAGTTTGCATACCTGATGTAAAATTATTATGCTCGGCACTGCTATATTTAATACTAGCTGATCCGGCAAACGTTGTTTTGCTATATAAGGTTTTGTAATATCTTCTAAGATGTACATTGAAATTAAGTGATGTCAAAGACAATTTTGTTCACAATTAAATACTCTTAATCAACAACACCTTTATTTGGATAAAGATTAATATTATTACGTTGATACAACTCTTAACAAATAATGCATTAATTTCGACCATCTTTGAATACCATAAAAACGATCCTAGTGACTTAATCTTGAAAGAAAGACATATACTGTCCCGGACATTTTTTTAGATCATTTCAAGAGGAATAATTCTTTCTTACATATATTTTTGGTATCTTTAACCGTTTTTGCAGCGCACGCAATGGAAGCCCTCAAGGATGAATAATATTCCCCGTTTTTTTCACATTTTCCATTATTTCTTCGCTCTTAATAATTACATCGGGATGTTATATAGCCTAAAGCCTTCCTCGATAAATGGTCTATTCAACTCAAAAATAATTTTTCAATTCGAACCAGTAGTTCCTGAGATTAACGCGTTCAAACAAACAAACAAACAAACAAACTCTTCAGCTTTATAATATCAGTATAGATACAGTGCATCTCACTACGTATGCATAGTCATGTCAGACTATGGTCTGAATTAAATTGGTAGAGTACCTCAAAACAAACCTATTGTACCTATATTTTGACAAAATGTGTAGTTTACGAGAAAATTGATAATTTGAGTATTTTTTGTTTTAGTCAAAAGTATACAGATTTTAATCATTTTATTATTGCCAAGACCTAGTGCCATCTTTTTTCTAAATGGTGGTTACTTTTTAACCTATTGTTCTAAAATATTTCCTTAAGATTTGAAATTGTGGTTTCTGTAGAAAATAATAATGTAATTTATCTAATTTTTCTTTTAGATCATGTGTGGAGTGGCCCCTGTATATTCGAGTTTGGTAGTAGTTATCAAGGGTCAAGAGTAAGTACATTAACAAACTAAGCAATTTAGTTCTGTGCCGCGGTAAGCCAAGGGTTTCTATTCACACCTCAATTCCCAACTACGGTAGAATCAGGCTATTCCATTGACCAAGTAAAACTTTTACGCGATATTTACATTTACTTTAGTACGTGGATTGACGCATACCGAATTCAATGAATTTAGACGCATTATAATACAGAGGTGAATATTGGCGCCAATAGGTTTTTATCAGCAAAAACCTGCCATAAACATGACCCGACATGTCTAAACGAGTAGCTGCTAGGTTAAAAAAAATAAGGTGTATTTGTCTTAATTGACATGTAATCTCAATTGACAGTTCATATGTGTTAAACGACCTACATGGATCTGTTAGGTCCGTAAGTACCTAGATACTATAAGTTCTTACATCGTGATATACGCTTATTGGCGTAATGAAGGTTATTGTCAATGGGTTCTCGGTTTTTAATGATGGTCACCACTCTTGGGCATTTATGACTTAAATTCAACTTACCATTAATAACATTACTCGTGACCGCTAAGAGTGGAAAAGAACGGAAGAGCCAGGGCTCTGTTCAGGAACTCAACACTGAGGGGCTGTAATGAAGAAAAAGGGGACCATTGACATGTTTGATATCGGAGCCCATAATTGACTATTGTAAAACTCGCTCAGAAATATATTAAAAAAATACTGACAGTCAATTCCACTTTTAGTTGGCTCTCTTTGGTAATCTCTTTAACACTTGTTTCTCGTATGGGAGCTAGCAAACGACTGACTATTCAACCTCGCGGAAGCTATATATCAAGTTGGCATATTAATAATGAGCGTAACACTATTGACTATTAGTGATATAAATCCTCAGAGAAACTAAAATTAAAATAGCCTATAATTAGGTGATGAAGTTGTTACGTTTCGGACGCCCATTGTTATAAAGTTATATTGGAGTTACTTTGCAATTTCCGCTTGAAACATGATCGATAGTCGTTGTTACATCTTGATCTCTTCTCAAAGTAGCAAGTAGCGACCAATTATTTGTACACTTACGAGTATTAAGTAAAAATAAGTAATAAAATAATCAGCAAAAATAGTTCTTTTACTTCTGCAAGACATAAATTCACATCTTTGTTGTATGCTGCTAAATAGTAGAGTACTATTCCCATATCATTCTCAATTCTCCATGATTGAAATCATTTTTACTAGGTGAGATTGAAGTTAAGCATAAATCTGTTCGTAATTTTAAAAAAATCATGACCTCGATTTTCTTAATCGGTGTTGAAAGAGCCGCCGTGGCCGAATCCGGTCAGGACATCACCATCATCATATTATAAAAAAAATTGTTTCCAAATCAATTGCTGACAGCAACAGTTAGATTTATATAAATAAACATTTGTCACCACCCTAAATCAAATATATTTTACTTACTCCGTACATGAAGCATGTCACATATGACTTTGAGAGTGCAAAGCGAACATTGTCCCATGTGGCTGTGTAAATTAAGGTCCATATTCATTATGGCTTAAGCTTTGTATTCATCTTGAAGTCACTGCACAAGGTTATACAAGGAGAGACTTGCGAAACACATAAATATGGCATACACTTAGTTTTTTTTTACTTTCAGGAGTAATTTTATAACTGCCATAAATGTAGTCAATACATGTAATAAGTTCGTTCCTCAGCAACCTATACAATATTATCCAGATTAAATATTATTTATATATCATATAGAAGGTTTATATATATAAAACTTTACAGAAAAATGATTTTTATTTTTTTATTTAGGGGATTTTATTCAAGCGAATATATCAGCCCCATTGTGCCCTAACCTACGTCCTTGTTCAATGTAGATTAGTAGCAAAGTATCGGAATCTTTGTTCAATATACATATAGCTGTATGCGTTTGTGCCTGCTAATGTCATAATCAGCTTAAAGTACTTAAATGTGGTTTACTAATGTGTTGTGGAAAGCTGCTTTTAACATTTAGCGTTAATTTTATTTCAATCGATTCATAAATAAAAATGATATGTTAGTTTAATAAACACATTGATCATTTGTGGAAAAAAGATTGGCTTAAAATATTTGTTAAGATTTTTTGGCTGAAATTCAAAACTGATTGTAAAACATTACAAAATTACAAAAATTGTAATTGTAAACTGATCGCTGTGTGTAAATGGAAGATATATGCGAAATACTATTTTTAGGGGCATTTCTTAATGCCATATAACCGAAAGTAATGATTGTTAAAATGTAGGTTACGTGTGCGCGCTAATTAAACCAATTTGTAGTAGTTAGTTTTATTATTATCATAATAAACAAGCTAGTTATAAATAATTTGTATTTTTATGCTTTATTTTTAAAATAATATATCATCGAGCTATTTTCTTTTCGAGTTACGCAGAGATACATTAATAACTATATATAATTTGCACTTTTATGTCATGCCTAAGTGAATGATAGCGTAGTTGAACTTGGATAGTGTTGTATTTTTTTTAATATATTATAGATGTACTGTTACAATTTCGTAAAAAAAACCTATAGACAGAGATGGGAAAAATGTAATCTGATTAACGATTACAAAATGTAAGTCCAAATTTTAATTTTTTTGCTCTTTAATCATGATTAAATCTCTTCAAATCATTAAGGACTCCTTAATAAATTTCTTTGCAATTGAGGATTCTGTAATATTTAAAGTATAGTCAAGCAAAATGCAGTTATGTTAATGATGAAAAACGCAAAATGTAATCGTAATTGTTTTATATTAATCTGATTACATTTTGCCGATCTATACTTGTA
This sequence comes from Automeris io, assembly GCA_036320925.1. NCBI lineage: Eukaryota > Metazoa > Arthropoda > Insecta > Lepidoptera > Saturniidae > Automeris > Automeris io. The sequence continues at coordinate 3,974,760 of JAUDJH010000021.1, read as the reverse complement.
GTATAGATCATATTTCTCATTCTAAGGTAAAATATCCTCATAATAATGGTTAAGCCCACAGTTTGTCTTAATGAATCTGATAGTAGAAGAAAAAGAAGAATATGATAGGAGAGTATTATGAAGCATCGCCTGCGAAGACAAATAACGGAGCATTTCTCCCCGGGGAAGATAAGCGAAACACTTTCGATGTTTTTATCAAGATAGTATCAAAAGATGTATGAAGCCCTCATAGTGTAGAATTCGGTAAGTGAACTTTAAATGCTTAAAATGAATGTAAAGCCTTTGACTATTAAAAGGTCAGTACTGAGACATTTTTGAATGGATAATTGCTTCTATTAGAACTCCTTTTATGTATGGTTTGATGAGTTTTGTAATTGTTAAGTGTTTTGATTAAAGTATTTTAAAAGGTAAAGACGTAATAAATTGTCTTTTCATTTAGTGAATATTATTATAAATATTTGTAGGAGGGTACTTAATAAAATTCACTTTAAAAATTAAACACTAATTTTAAAAATCAATTGCATTAAATTGTTAATTCTTAGAAACAGCTCGCAGTTTGCTTATTAATTCATGTTAATGTTTAGAAAGCAATAAATTAAAATTATTTAAATACTAGTCTGCGCCTGATTTTTTAATATTTTAATTTTAATTTTTATAGTTAACTTGAATATTTATACGTTATATTTCAAGACGTCTTAAATAGCCTAAGCAGTTACAATAAAAATTAAATAATTACGAAAACTGGAAAATGGAGTGATGTTTAACAAATGTTCTAAATTTTTATTTATTAAAGAGAATTAAACATATTCCATGTGTTACAACAATGCAGTATAATGAAATATGTACCACGTTTAAATACGTTCATAAACGTTGTAAACAAGTGTTCTTTGTGAGTTAAGCGATATTTTAAACGATGTTCATTAATTTTTTGCATAAAACAAAGCGAACACCGAGTAAGTTCCTCTCAGCACCTGAAATGATAAAACAAAATTATCGTTCACTGAATAGGAACTGAATTTAATTAATATAGAAATACTGTATTTCAGTAAACTGGATATCGAGTCTAGAATTAATTGTATAAGCACATTTTACGTTTTTACCGGTGAATTGGTTAAAGCTTCATATTATATATTTCGCCATAATTTATAAGGATTCTGTAAATAATTAACTATAACGTACTTATTAGTAGGTATAGAAGAATTCAAACAGGACGACGACCGTCTGGAAGATAAGAAGCAATTGACTGTCGCCAATGTCATGACGGTCATATAAACAACTAAACGTTCATGAGCTGATCTTGATACGCAACATGCCGAAGCGAGTTCGTGACAGCCTCTGCTTTTTATATTGTGTGTATGGAATCCAACTGTTTACAATTCTTAACACTTTGCCGTCCGGACGATTCGTAAATATTTATTCCCTTGGCACTTGGCACTGCTAATTCGGATCACTTGACTAGTCGACGGCCGTTCGTGACATTATCGGGAGATTATAAATTGTTAAGTTTTACTAATCTCATCGTTAGTTCTGATAAGTTCTCAACCTTGTCCCCTACTTTAATTAAATATTGAAGACCGAAAGTTTGGGCACGTCACCACTGTGGTGTCGCCGGACGGCTTAGTGTTGACACTCAGTATTAACACTATGCCCTATGCACTATGTTAGTGTAGTGTTAGTGTTAAAGCAGAAGTACAAATCATACAAAAGGATACTTGTATAAAAGTAGCATATGTGAGTTCGAGCATTTTAAATGACTTCATGACAAGCGGTTTCTTTGTTTGAACAATTGCGAACAAAACCATTTTTCTGATGTTGCGACTTTGCGAAACCCGGGGACGACATAAGTGCCAACCGCAGTAGAATATTGCATCAGATAGCAAGGTAGCCTGGAATAAAACAAAATACATATTTTTTTACGCATAACATCGGTTATTATAAAATTGTAACGTAATTTTGAGTTAAATAAATTATGTGATCGATTATTCAGACTACAAGGGTTTTCGAACATAAAACAATCATTGTTAAAAAAAAATATCTATTTGTCCATGCATCCTGCAGAAACAATTGTACTGAACTTAATGATAGTCTATATATTTTTCAATATATCATACTATGCAGAAGTTAAGTGAAATGTTAACTGTACTTTTATTATAAAAACTGAGTTTTATAGTTGATAGTTATAGTGATATAGACTTTTATTTTGAACCTAAAGCTAGATTTACAATTATTATTTTCGACCTAAGTACACATGAAGTATTACACAACTAATTTTATTTAAATGAGGGTATTTCCTGATTGCTACCGCAGAAAAAGTTGAAGGCGAAATTTTTAACATAAACAAATACTAACATTGAAAGGACATCACGAATCAATTACGGGGTTATAATGTTATCAAAATATTATTGGTACAAGTCGGCTGATTTTATAAACTAGCTCAGCTAAACTGGATTTTAGAGGGATATTTAGATTGGATTTAGATTTGAATTACAAATTTATAGTAGCAGTAAGAGCGATTAAATTGAGATCACAACATATCAGTGTAAAGGTTAGATTGAGATTTATACTCAGTCTTTTCTGAAACAGTTTGTATCTATTTTGGTTTAAATGAGAGCGAAAACTAAAGATCTACTTTTATTTGAAATAAAAAAGCCTAAATCTACGCAACAAGGTCTTTACAACAACAATCAGGAATAAAAAGAGAATTTTTCTGAAACATCAACCAGAATATGTTGCTAGATTTAGGACATAAAAATAAGTTATGACAGAAGGTCAGATATAGCGGCCATCAACATAAATCATAACTTCGTAGTCTTTTGTTACGAGTATTTATTTGTCACGATATAAAAATATAAGGTCCAGACCGCTATTATCAAGTTTGAGGACAGAATATATTGACTTACATCATATAAGATTCTACATCCACGTAAAATATATTGATGAAGGTGTATTTTTTGACATTATATTATATTATTACACGTTAGCACTATAATGGTTACTTTTAAAAATTCAAAGTGATACGTCATCAAAAATTCTTTAATTTTATGCTCGAGCTCGTTTTACCATTTTACCAAAGTATCAAAGTATACAGTTGAAGGACAAAAGTTAGTAATTTAAAAATACCTGATAAGTAATTTCTCCAGCGTTGCAAAGGAAGAGTCCAAGCAAGAAGAATAATGCCGCAACGAAGAATATTATCTTCATGCTCGCAACAAATGTGAGTTGGTTAGAAAGCTAAAAACGATTTGTGTACAAGCCCTTTAATATAGTCAAATTAATAATAAATTAATTAATTATTTAGCCGTGGTGGCTGCCGGCAGAATAGAATAGCACCCCCCTCTTCTTGCCGCGGTGTCGTAAAAGGCGACTAAGGTATCCCTTTAACACCGCAATTCAACCAGGTGTTCAGAGAAGGAAAACTCGACCAAACCTGCATCCTGCTCCCTTCCGATCGTGCTGGTTCTCCATTCCATCGGGCCCGAGGGAGCTCGGACGAGAGAGTGCTTTTCTGGCAGCGCGTCCAATTATGCACTTAAATATCTTCTGCGCAATTGGCTGTTTCCGAAAACTGGACCTCGATTTTCTTAATCGGTGTTGAAACAGTCGCCGTGGCCGAACCCGGCTAGGTCATCATCATCATAGTCAAATTATTTATAGATTTTCATGAACTCCATTATTTGTGTACGCTTTTTTTAAATTCTTTACACTCCGGGTTCACAACATAATGCGAAATAAGCTGAATATTACTTATTTATCTGTTATATATTCAGGGGTAAAAGGCTCTTAATCTTAAGGCTCTTAAGGCTTGACTTAAGCGACATTTTTTGGTGATATAGTAATATATATATATATATATATATTTGGAATCGATAAAAAAACGCTGATTGTTTTTTAAACAAAACCATTATTCCAGGCTAGATTAACGAAAATACATACTATTATTGTAAGTTTGGTTTGATAGTTTTTTGTAGATTTTCATTCTGATTTGTGTTAACTAATAGATACATTGCAAATTATGTCGAGGTAGCACAAAAATAGGGTATAGATTTGCCAAAATCTAATCAGATCAAATAGACAACAATTTGGTTAGTTACACATGAATTAATTTCATTCTGCCTTATTAAAAATGGAGTTTTAATTTAGGTAAAGATTTAAACAGTATCAAAAGTGAGTCCATTACAAAAAAAAAAATATCTTTTATAAAAACTAGTCTTTTATATAAATGTGAATACTATATAGTAAAATGCTAATCTATTTTTATTAGCAATAAAATATATTTTATAATTACTGACTTTTGCCACCGATTAAGCTTTTATTTATGTTAAAACTTGTTTTCTAATAAACCTGAATATTTTGAGAAATAATGCCATATTGTTGTATGTTAATACTTATAACAAATAAAAAAAAAAACTTTTTCTTGCATCTACAAGCGGTAAACCATTTCCGCAAACAACCTTGTCTGTAGAAACAGTTAGTGGAAAGACGTTAAAGTGAAGGCGAGTGTAACAATTGTATTACTCACGGCAATTTGAAGCAAGAGCGAAACCGCGGAGCCCGAGCTCTGACAGAGTTGTAACGTCATCACGGTCCCGAAAGCTTTGTAGATGTCTTTCGATAATCTGAAAACATCGTTCTAAATTATTTTATCAATTCTTTTCAATTGAGTTTTAATAATGTATAAAACAGGATCAGGTGAAAACGAATATATTTTAGTATAAAAAAGTAGATCTGTAAAAGCAATGGTAGTACTAAGGGGGAAGGGGGACAAGGGGAGGCTGCTGTTCCCTGGATTTTGTATATTTACTATAATGTACATTATTTTTATGTACATTGTTAATGCTTTGATTTATAATTAAAAAATTAAAATAGAACAATACCTATTTTATTTATTGTTTATTTATAACTACACTAAACTAGGTACTTAAAAGAATTAGCAGAAACTACTGAGGGTATTTTCTTTATATATCTAATGTTTAGTATAGGTGTAGTATCAGGTAAAACAAGCGCTCGGAACCATGCTTGAAAAAATTTGTTCCTCTTGGCCTAGAACCCGGGTACACTCATGGTAAAAACCATTGCCAAAGCTAACTTGGTATAAACAGAAATACAGAATATATTATCTTTCAAAATTATAAAATATTGTCATTATTTTATTCTACTTAGGTATGGTTACTACACTACACACGATAGTATAGTTGAAAAACCGAGTACAACATTCAACAATGCATGAAAATCTGACGATATCTCTTTACGCTTCGTTTACAAAACTCAGTATCTTAACATGAAGTCATAGAAAATATATAAAAGTGATGTGAGCTAACAATGAACAGGTATTATGCTAAAAAAAATTTAAAACATATTACAATTGAAAATAATAATTCTTTACTGTTTATAATATTTATAATTATAAGCACAGGACATTTTATTACACGTACAACCAAATACACGTTAGGTAAATATATATAGTAAAAATAAGTGGTAGTAGTATTAAGTCGTGGTGGCTGCCGGCAGAATAGAATAGCACCCCCCTCTTCTTGCTGAAGTGTCGTAAAAGGCGACTAAGGTATCTCTTTAACACCGCAATTCAACCAGGTGTTCAGAGAAGGAAAACTCGATCAAACCTGCATCCTGCTCCCTCCCGATCGTACTGGTTCTCCATTCCATCGGGCCCGAGGGAGTTCGGACGAGAGAGTGCTTCTCTGGCTGCGCGTCCAGTTATGCACTTAAATATCTCCTGCGCAATTGACTGTTTTCCAAAAGTGGCCCTCAATTTTCTTAATCGGCATTGAAACAGTCGCCGTGGCCGAAACCGGCTAGGACATCATCATAGTAAAAATAACAACTAGCAGAATTCTCATCTATTGACATTTATAAAGTCACAGCCCCACAAACATATGCTAGTGTAAACATATAAATAAACCATACAACACATTTTCACAGACTAATCCCAAAGCGAAAGATTTAGCCATATTTTTTTCTTTTAGTTGTACAATGTATATTGGTTTGGTCTAGTCAGAGATGGTCAAAATGTAAGCTGATTAATTATTAACGATTACAAAATGTAGTAGTCATTTTAATTTTCTTGCTCTGTAATCATGATTAAATTAATTTAAAACATTAAGGAATCATAAATGTGTATGCAATCTGGGATTCTGTAGTGTTTAAAACACAGATGAGCAAAATACAGTCATATTAATGGTAAAAAACGTAAACTGTAATCGTAATCATTTTTATTAATCTGATTATATTTTGTTTGTCTATGGGTCTAGTATTGTCTGACTCAAAGTTATTTCTATAATCTTTTGATTTTTGACAGAGTTTTCCATTAAAATATTCTACATATCGACGGGTGAAAGGCTATTTGGCTTAAACGACATTTTTTGGTGATATAGTAATATATATTTTCGGAATCAGCGTTTTTACCGATTCCAAATATGTATATACAATATCACCAAAAAATGTCGCTTAAATCAAATAGCCTTTCACCAGTCGACATAATAATGTATTTTTGTTACAATTATATTAGTTACCTTAAAAGGTTGCAGTGCATTTCGATGCCTTCGACTAATCCTTCAGCCAGTTTCTTTGCAGCTTCTTCTTCAGTACCAGGCTTATTTAATACATCGAATTGTTCCCTCAAACGTTCGAAATATTTTTTTAAGGTTATGAACTTGTATTTATATATGATCAGATATACCATTGTAAATGAATCCACGGTTACAATCATAGACATCATCATTAGAAATAGGACAGCGGTTGTAAATATTCTGAAGGTAGTCGCTGGCAAAGAGTTATCTTCGTATTTTGGATAATAAGTGACTACAGCTATAAAATGTGTACCTAGAAAAATATTACTTAGTTTGAATTACGATTTAAGAGATGTTGGTATAGGATTCTTGGTGATTTTAATTTATAATGATTTTCTTAGATTCATTTTATTTTCGGGTGCCGAGGAAGATGGCTCTGCCTTGCCCTTGGCATTGGGCCGATGAAAGAGGGAATACCCCAGGGGTTTTGGTCGGTGCAAGTTCGACACACCCGGAGACGGCCCTCACCGCCTCCTGAAGGTCCATTATGGATTTGCCCCGGGTTACCAAAAAAAAGGTTCATTTTATTTATTACCGTTTTTATAGCTTTCAACAAACAAATTTTGCTTAATAGAAAACATACACAGTATATGTAAGCATGTAAAGCGACAATTTACTAATGTTTTTTTTTTCAGAAATTCTTTCGGTAAGCATCCAGTAATAACTGTATGAAAAGACCCGAAGATCAGTCTCGATGGCGCTTATTAGGAGAGAGTCCAGCAGTGGGCTGTAAAGTGGGCTGATGGGACACAATCAGCCCACCATCATGTACTGACAAGTACATACGTTATTTGTATACGGTGTACATACGTCGTACATGGTACTGCATTTGGAGTTAGTCTAATTCTCTTTACTTTATAACATACACAAAAAGGTATTACGTTTTTAAAACGTCATGTATTAACATAATTATAGATTTAAATGATTTACATTTTCTATTAAATATATATAACTAGAAAATATAATCAAAAGCTAAATTAGTGCTTGTAATATACTTTTACCTTCATGTAATTTCCTCAAACCTTCGAAAAGAAAACAAGCAGCGGACCCGTAAACCGCGACATAATAAGCAATAACATTTATTTTTATTATACGGTACTTCTCTGCCATCAACGACTGCTCTTCATATATTTCACAAACGGCTACCATCTTTCGATTGAGGGTTTTAAGGAACTCTTTGTTGCGGATAACGGATAATAATTTTATCATAACTATTGTGTGGCTCACAGCAAACGATGTCGAGTCCCGTTTCTCATCTTCAGGGAAGTTGCCGAGTGTGGCTGCCATGATTTCCAATATAGTTATGTAGCCATAAGTGAAAAACAACAAAAAGGTGTATATTTTGTATAACAATGTTTTATCATCTCCAGTGACATTATCTTCATACCAAAAATTCCCAGAGCCCAGTAGATATATTTTCCTGCAGTGTGTTTTCAAGATGTTATAATTCTTCATCTTTTACTTTTATCCCTTTAAGCACACCTCTGTAACTTGATAAATTTTCTGTATTTTATTACAGCATTTTTTATGAAAGTAAATTCTAAATTAGTATAAGAGAGTAAAGTTAAACGTCTTTGAAAAATCGCTGCCTTTGGATTGTTTCATGTAAAATATTTACATATTAGATAAATAAAATAAATTATATTTCATTTACAGAAATATGTACGATTTTTTATTAACTGTATTTTTTAAATTATACGTTCGTTCATAATTTTTATATGTTTTACGTAGGTTTGCATCTTACTATAAATTAATTTCATAATAAATTTTTCTAATATTATATCAGACTTTTCAAAGAATGCTGTTGCTGTAAACACGCTAGGGATATAGCTTGATAATATATTATTATTATTATTGCCGGGCAGTAGACTTGAGGGAGTCTGCTGCCCGGATGAGAGAGAGGCGGTGCACGGTGTCCGGCGCATCGCCTGGGAGATATGTTTTGAATGGATGGGCTTTACTCCTTCCCCTCCCAGAGAGGTAGCCTCAACAAGGCTTCTTGTTCCCTGGGCGTCTGGATGGATTTGGCTTCCCAGGCCCGGGTGGAGCAATCAGAGGGACACCCCGGGGGTTTTTAGTCAGCAAGAGCTGACACATCGGGATCGCTGCCCTCACAGCGTCCCTGATGGTCCTATGCAGGATTATCCCAGGGGATACAAAAAACAAATTACATGAACACAATCCTTGAAATAAATAATTCGTATACCATAATCAAAATAATCCAATTTGCTTACCGTTACCGTGTACAGCTTGTGAAATAATGACGCTCTTAGATCTGGAAATATCTACTTACATTATCTACTTATCATAATGGGGATATAATAGATGGGGTAACTTTTTAATAGAGCAATTTGTTTCAACGCCAATGTTGAAGTTGTACAGCTTTTCTTAATATAAGAAAAAAATGTAATTTTATTAAAAAAAAAGATATAATAAAATTATTACAGTCAAAACCGTTTATGGTGACATCGTTTAGAACAAACCGGTTAGATTGACCCAGAATTTCGGACTTCCTATCTCGAAAACGTCACCGGTTGTTACAACTATCGGTTTTTACAACTAAATATGAATAGTCCCTTCGATGTCGATTGACTGATTTTGACTGTGTAGTGTGTTTGAAGTATTTTATACGGTATAAAACTATAGATAGCATTATGACATTATTATGAAATCTTAGATATTACATAAATGAACTTATTTAGATGAATATATTGTATTTTTAGTTTATAATACATAAATTAATCGTGTACTGGTATTAGCACAGAGTGAATAATCAAAATTATAGCTTATGACCGGTGGTCGTGGGTGTGGCTGTAGAAAGACACGGATTTTGGCGTTTTACTGTTTATTTGCTCTTTAAGGCACACCGAACTGCGACGCACACGCACGTACTCTCGCTTTGCGTCTCGGTAGTCGACTTAATTAGCAAGCATCCCGTGCGTGCGCGCATCCTCTTACCCCGCGCGTCCCATAACACCCTAAGGTCATTTAGGGCGTTTACCACAAACGCGTATCGAGCGCCGTCTACATGCTATAAGCTTGTTTTTACAAATATTTATAAGATGTTTTTGTAATAAAAAAAAATATATCGTGTAAAATATTTTCCAAGATCTAGGGGTCTGTTGTGTAGTTAAAACGGTTTAAAAAATTAAATGCTAGTCTCTAAAACGTGATGTAGTGTTTAAAAGTTCGTAATATTCCATAATGATATAAGTACTGTGTAACTTGTCGTGACAAAGTGTTTAATGTTTTATTAGTGGCTTGGAAAAATACATAAGTTCACCAAATAGTGCTTTAGTAAAGTTAAATTACTTTTGTCTTAAGACAAAGACCAAAGTTTTGTATCGCGCAAAAGATCCCGGTAGGGTCTTTGATTAATTACTATTTTCTGGAAACCAGTCACCTTTGTATTTATGTTATCTCTAAATGAGAAAGTTAATCTGAACTTAAATTAAAATATTTTGCTAGTTGACAAATATTTTTTGTTTTGTTAATGCAATAAATTGCAATAAATGAAAACACTGAATTGGATTATGTTTAAAACTTTTAATTATTTTTCCGATAAGGGATGTAATCCAAAGTACAAAAACTATTAAGAATAAGGATTTTTTTTACATGACGTATATTTATAAAGTATTACAGATAATCGTGTTACGTAATTTACAATTACGAAGCAATGCCCAAAAGGCGCTTTTCCTCCGATCAAAAATATTAGGCGCAACGCAATTAGTCTATCTCATATTGTGACCGTTCTACTAGTTGGGCCATGGCCAGAATCCTTACTCAATGGACGTACGGATATTATAACAATGAAACTCGTAGCATTTGTTTAATTTTACGTAAATTGTGATTTTTACTCATTTATTCTATGCATAGAACGAAATGCTTACATACAGAGTTCGTATTCTAGCTTCTTTGGAAAATCTAATTTGTAAATGTTTAATATAGGTTAGAAGCAGGGACATATAGTAAACATTAAGAGAAGCTCGTAAGGTCATTAGTAATTTATTTGTAATCTACATCTATATCTGTCTAATTCTATAATATAAAAATGAATAGTTAAATGTGTATAAGCGCGAAACTCGAGAACGGCTGAACCGATTTGGCTGATTTCTTTTTTGTTGTGTTTGCTGAAGTCTGGGGAAGGTTATTACTGAGAGAAAAATTAAAAAAATTGTCTGAAATAGTCTAAAAACAAAACTTTTCTATATTCTCATACAAAAAATTCGTAATAATATTTAAAAGTCAATTTGAACTTTAACACCATACCATAAAGTTTAAATGTCAGTGGACGGGTTCCTGGAAGGCAAAACAATTGAGTGACGTATAAATATTAATGTCAATATTTGTCAATTCTTATACGTATAGCATGAAGACCAGGTTCCTTCAAACAATTTTCAAAAAACAGCCGACAGGCCAATAGGAATCCTCACTATCGTATCACTCTAGCTCCGATCCGATATTGCGTCAGTACCGGTTCTACGGAAATAATATCTGACTGAAGCGAGATTAGACCTATCATGACTTGTACCGACAGTCTGAATACACTTCTGTTTTAACTCCAGTCTTTCATCAGTCATGCAGCGAGTGTAACAACTTTGGCTGGTAATAAATTGTGGGTTTCTGTAAAAGGTAACTTTTTGCAAGACAAAAGTGCATATGGTTTAATTGATCCAAAATTCGTAAAACTCACACTCGGATTAAAACAGTCTTGATTAATTGATTGTAAAACCGTGACTTGAATATTAGTTTCTTCTAAGCGTCAAAGCTTCCCTAGAGCTCTTTGTATCAGTTGCCTGTTTTTTTTTAATCACGTAGACCCAACCAAGTGCAGCTTAAATAAATTTAATAAATAGCTTAATAAATTCCACCCATAAGAATTAAGAAGAAAAAAGTGAATTAAGAGTTTAAACCTTTTTTTTATAAAATTCGACTATTTTAAATGTAAATTGCTCCTGGGCGAAACCAGAGGCTCGCTAGAAGGTTATAAAGTTATTTTTGAAATTTTCTTACACGTATCGTCGGTACCATTTTACGATTGTGAGGTTCCGATACATAAATTGTAGAAGGTAAAGGAGTATAACAATATTAAAACATTATTATTGGTAGTAACACACCCTGGAACTACACTCTCTAGTAGCAAGTCTCTGTGTGTATCAGTTATTTATTGACTACCACTTTATTGCTTCGCTGCGGATTCGGGAAATGGGCGCCCTCTGCGGCGGAGTTTCCTAACCAATCGACCTCTTATTTGGGCCGTAAAATGTGTGTGAAAACATATTAAACTCTTCTTAACGCTTGTTATTTTGTGACTACGTGTACATTAACTACGAAATTCAATGTAATGAAAATAAATATCTCACACTGCTATTTTAATGTATAACAATGTTTCCCTAAACTGACATTTTCTTTAGTGTGGTGGATACGTTTACAAACATGAATTTTATATACTTATATATTATTTTTATATATATATTTTTTATTTTTATATAAACTCTCAGATTTGGAACTATTAGCATGCATCTCACGTAAGCACTAGCTGACCCGGCAAACGTTGTTCTGCCATATAAATTATTTCTGGTGAATATCTTCTGCATTATTATGTACAATTTTGGTCATAGTGGCTTCCACATAAAAGGTTGATATATGCTGTTAAGGAATTTTATTTAGAACTATTCAAGACCAACAATTCTACGGTACATCATCTTTATGTAGCTCCAATGGTTTAGGCAATATTTGTCAAGATAGTTCTCAGAGGCCAAATTTTTTTCCGACTTAATTGACATGTATCGTTATATTACGACCAAAATTACATAAAATTATAACAAACTGTAGTCTATACATTATTCCGATGTATACTCTATATTACTGTAAAAGTTTCATACAGTCCGTTCCGTAGTTTTATCATGAAAGAGTAACAAACATATTCACAAACTTTCGCATTTGTAATATTAGTAGGATAGGATTAGAAGTGTTGTTTTATTATACCTGAACGTTTAATAAATATATTGTCGTAAAATTTAGTGTTTACCAGTGCAAGAGTTCAAATTGGATCAAATTTTATGTATATATAAACATACAAGTATAACGAGATAATGCTTTTTATGGTTTATATGGGATGCACGCCACTGCTATTAGTTGAGATGATACAAACACTCTTTCTATGTAGGACTCGAGTTTACACTCGTACCTCAGAAGCCGAGGCCTCAATTATTATGCTACTTAAAAAAAATATGTTAGTGTACAGCTAATATATTAGAACTAGTAGAGGCTTTAAAATAATGTAAAAGTCTAGAGTAAGAGCGCACTAATATATTTCGTAGTATTTATCTTATAAAAGAAAATGTAATATTCCCGGCAGTTTCGCCTAGAACTGTGTTAGTTATTGGAGCATCTACTAATATATTATGAGAAAACATCTATAAATAGGTATTGGATATATAGCTCTGAGGTTTAATATCAGTCTAAAGGGCTCATTCGGACGTTGAGCGATGAGGTGTTAATTGCGGGTAGAGATATTCTCACTACTGACACAATGAGGGTTATCTCGAACTTCGTCCGTTTATATACATGTATTGTGTTAAATTTTGTAGGTGAGAGGGCACCTAGCCTTATAGGGGTGCTCAATTAAGCGTAACAATCGTAAAAGGCGGTTAAAAAGTACTCCATAATTGACTATAGAGTTTTAGCAAATCTTTTAAAATTCTGTGAGATAGTGTCGTAATTCAGAGGATATTATAGATACAAAATATAACTAATAATAATCGGAATTTCATGAACCTCCAGGTTTTCCAGATTACGTACGGATTTAGGCACCACACGCTCACCGGCGAAGGAAAACATTGTGAGGAATTTCGTTTTAATTTCATGCGTAAGTGCTTTGAGAACGGCGATCACCTGCACTACTGATCACGTTGGGCACGACATCTAGCGCAAAGTAGACACAGGCACCAATATATCTCTGCTAACCCCGAAAGGGATATAGCGTGACGATATATTAATATTATTATTAATATTCATCATAAAAACTATTAATATATATTTTTGAAATATTTTTTAATTGAGTACCAATTTCTTTTATAACATTCCAAAACAAACGCATTTATTTATTTTTAACATTCGTATTTTTTGTTTTATGGATTGAACAAGTCAATACACGTCCCAGGCCTACTGCGCACACGATGCCCGGTATCATTATGTATGCAAGTTTTACAAATTAAAGTATACTACGACCACAAAAAACATCTGGCTAACTAATTTGCTAGTAATATTATAAAGTATGAAATTGCCTATATCCGTCTATTTCTTACACAATAATCATCAACGTAGGTCGATTATTCCATAGACAGAAAGCCAAAATAAAAGTCATGACCTACTTCAACGAGAATTACTATGGTGATACACCGTTTGGATCTCATCGACTCTCAATATTTTTTTTCTCTTTTTTTATCTCTCCTTGCAGCTAGTCATCAACCCCTGAGGTTGATAACCACTTAAGGAATCTATGATCTATACACTACAGACACTAACTAAATAAGTATGTTTTATTATGGCATGTATATCAGGATATTTAGATCACATAACTTATTCTCACTGGCAAACCGCAAAATGTAGTATATGTAGGTATTAATTATGAGGTTGTGCCGGATCGCTTCCCGCACATAGAATCGTGTAATCAAGCTATTGAGACTTATATATATTGTGTCAATTGTAATTTATACATATGCTAGACAAATTTTATATAAAATAAACGCTACACATAATAAAAATATTTTCCGACCTCCGTATGGCGCCATAAATTATTTGCAATGCATCTCTAGACTCTACTTTGATCTGCCTAGGGCAATATACATCATACGAGGTTCCACGTCTTATTGTAAATTCTATGTCAAACTGAGACACTAAAATGATCATGCTATAACATATAATCTGGTAAAGCAACTTATTGCCAGTGGTTCTGAAATCATTACTGTATTCTGCTCTGTGACAATGCCAATCACATGTAATTATTAATTTTTTAACCGTTAACACTTTTCATTATTTTGTATGATGTGTTGCGTTTAAAAATGTTAGTAAATTATTTGTGGTTGATGTTTTTCTAAATATGTTTAATAATTATCTGAACTCCTCGGCATTAGGTATTTTACCATACGGAAATATTATCTGAAATATTCGTGCTAGATTCTTTGTACGCTACGTCTTCAAATTTATCTGGAACGACTGCCATTTAGTTTATCCTTTGTCAAAGACTCTGGTCTAGAGCATATTTGGCTTTGTTTTCATGCTACGAGTATATATGCGTAATGAAAAGCACTTAGTTAAATTTAATTTTGGTTTCGCTTAGTAACTACTTTTATAAACAAAAATAAAACTCAAATCTGTTATCTTTTTTTTTTACTTCTGAAAAATCCTCATAGGACCGTCTCAGCCACACAGGGGGTTGCGCGACCGAGTTGTGTCGGACTTATACCGACTAAAAAGTAAAAACCCCAAGGTGACTACTTCTGCGCATTGGCGGGGACTGCGGGTCCTGTATTCAATTCGCCACAGAAATCTATTTTTATCTTAATTTATTACAAGTATTTATTAAATATGATTAAAATAAAAATTGTAGGGAATATAACACAGTGCTCGTGTTTCAAGAGATAAACTGTGCAAGATCACGGTAAGCCTCGCATACCGCTTTGAATAGATTGCAGCACAAATTGTGGATTTCATGCAAATTGTCTCCCGGGACTAATCGTTTAATACGGTAATGTACCTGAACTATATATCATAATAGATATTCTTAGCTGTTTACACTCGGATAACTTCGCTTCCGTTCAGAACTTGGTTTTGTTACCGCACCAATTCACTTTATCCATATATATATATATATACATACTTACTTTATAATAAAAATTTTCGTAAACGCAGAAAATATTTCACGTATGAAATAGGGTTTATAATATAGTTATATAATATATTATTAGCTGTCCGATATGTTTATTATAATAATATCGAGGGGTGATAGGTTATTTGGTTATTACGAAAATATATATTACTATATAATCAAAAATGTCGCTTAAACCAAATAGCCTTTCATCCCTCGATATTATTATAATAAAAATTTCACACATTGACCTAGTCTAAAATTAAGCTTGCGCTTGTACTATGGACCTTAGACAAAGATATACATAATTAAATACATATATAGAACCATGACTCGTGACAAACAACATTACTGAAAAGGTTACCACCTCGTATGTAACGTCACCACAAACTGCTGTAACAGGGTAGGTGCCTGAAGGGCCTAGCTCATTAAAAAAAAACAACCAAAACCTGTTACATAAAATTTATTTTACAAAATAGGAAATAAAATTAACGCGACTCACGAAAAAGATGTGAGCGGTGGATTCAGGTGTGCTTGTTGTTCCTTTTGGCTTTAAAAAGGAACAGAGGACTTAACGGAGGAATCGGCGACTCAGGCGACCCCTAAGTTGGTACGGTCGCAGGTCGGCGACCCTGGAAGGAACTCGGCGAGTCACGCCGGGGCTCGCAGTCCTTGAGGCTGGAGCGACACCAGTGTCCGCTCCCAGGCTCCCGCAAGCACGGAGGGCTCCTTAAAGGGAACGTGGAAAACCTGAAATCGCCGGGAAAAAAAAGGATATACGGTAGAAGTCCATATTATGAGACACTGTCCCTATTTATGATACACAATGTGAATATAATAATTTATAAAAAGAATACCAAATTATACTTTTAAAAAATATAATAAATACATAATTTTATCGTTTTTTAAAGAACTTAACGAGTCTAATTGTTAATTATTAGTTGTATGTTTTAATAAATAATTAAAAAAGTATGAGGTTTGTTGTTAGCATTCAAAACCGTGGCTTAAAATTATTGAACGATAACCACTGTACAGTTTTTTACTTGGATAAAATTATATATTTTATTATATTTATATACATAATGTAAGTGTTATCAAAAAGCTTATAAATTATAGATATTGTATGTTATTTGAATTTATGTTAATTTATAGCAATATTATTTTATTTCTGAGTGTCTCACAATACCGACATTTGTTAACGTAGACGTCGGTATATGGAACACTTTACACCGCGTATCACTCAATACGGACATCAAGTCTTATGATTGTCCCCATTAATGAGACAGTGTACTGTTATGCGTTTTTAATTAAAATATCAATCATTTTTAGTATTAAAAAAGTAAAATGATTAAATATAACTAATTATTTATCAGCATAACTTCAAATAGTTATTTCTGAGTAAGTATTTTCAATTTAATTACGTTAATTTCAAAACCTAACCTAAAATCAAAACATTAAATTTGTGAGTTTTTTTTTCTTAATTTTTTTTTGTTAACCCGGGGAAATCCTCATGGATCGTAAGGGGGTGGTGAGGGCCACCCCCCGGTATGCCGGACTTTTACCGACTAAAACCCCGGGGTGGTCCGTCAAGCGCTCTAGGGCCGAGGGATATGTCTGCTCGCCTTCCCAGAGCCCGGCCTTACGCGTCGCACCATTACGAGTTCGCCGTGAAAGTAGGGGAGGCAGATGGTCGCCTCCCCACCGCCTTGTGGTGTGTGGGACCACACACTACACCACCGGAGCATTGTCAGACAGCTGGCCCCTCAGCCAGACAGCCCGACCCTCCGTAGGAAGGACCTCGCAAGAAATCCAGCCGAAGCGTGGTCTTCCTCCCGCGGTACAGGAGCAATCTTAGATTCCTCCTGTGTCTCCAATGCCGCGGGGGCGGCATTTTGGGCGTCTCTGTGGTAGACGACCCCTCTCCGTTTGCGGACGGGCCTCTTTGCGGCGGCACACGCTGGGTTGCCGACGCGATGGCCGGCAGGTTTGCCCGCAGCGGCGCACACCAAGCAATAAGCCCGCCCGTCGCATTCCTGGGCCTTGAGGCCCGGCTTAGAACAGCGGTGGCAACGTCCGCTTCGGTCCGTTCCGGACCTGCACTTTTGGCTCACGTGCCCGGATTTCAAACAGCGGAAACACCGAAGCATGCGAGGCTCTGTCAGACGGATCTGGACTTTTACCCAGCCATTCACCCGCAATCCGCACTCCATCACCAAATTGGCGACGTCGACTGGGCAAGTAGCCCAGCACACACCAAGTCCGAAAGTACCGAAGCGGACCTCACTGACCTTTATCTTAATTATTTATTTGAATTTAATGAATTATTTAAAATAAGTTTTTTTATACTTTTATTAATTTATGAAATATTTTAGGTTACGTGTCAAAAGTGAATAGTAAAACAAAAAATTATTAAAAATCGGAGTAATGGGGAAACAACAGCCATCTCAATCAGCAAAAAAGAAAGTGTTGTGTTCAAAAGTGATTGATAAAAGATTTAAATATGACCCAATAGATGTAGAAAATGCTTTAAAAGCAATAAAAGATATTGGGTCATCATTACGGAGAGCAGCCGTTGCCTTCGGAGTACCTGTGGCTACTCGTAGCAGGACTGAAAGTATTGGACTAGATGAGATAAAAAAAAATCAGAACCAGAAACAGTCTTATCGTCTCAGGGAAAAGATGATATTGTCAAATGGGTGCTGGACAGGGCTGCAATGGGAGCACCTGTAACAAAAACTGAATTATTGGATTGTGTTCAAAAATATGTCCAAAAATTAGCTGTAAAAACTCCGTTTACAGATAGTCGTCCTAGTCGCTACTGGTATGAAGGGTTTAGAAAACATCATTCAGAATTAGCTATAAGGAAACCCCAACATTTGTGTGTTACAAGAGCAGCTGTCACTTGTGAAGAATTGCAAGAGTGGTTTAAAAAGTCTGGAGCGTATTTTGAAAGTAAAAATGTATGTAGTATTTCTTCTACAAGAATTTTTAACTGTGATGAAAGCAGCTTACTCCTCTGTCCTGAAGCAGAGAGCGTGTTGGCAGAAAAAGGTACACCATTCCACCGCAAACCACTTAGACATCGTGTGGGATACCATCCGTATGTGGTGGATGTTCCTTATATTCGCACGAAAAGATTCGCTTCTACAATCATCATACGAACGGCTAAAGAATGGAATACGCTTCCAGAGGCAGTATTTCCGCGATGTTATGACCTGGGAGTCTTTAAGAGAAGAGTGAATAGGCATTTGCTGGGCAAACGCGGTTCATCGTCGGACTCATCTTCACCTTCCACCAGGTGTGATTGAGGTCAAGCGTTCGCCTATAAGTAATAAAAAAAGGTTACAAGAAGAAAAGAAAAAACTGATGGACAAAGTAAAAGAACTGCAGAAGAAAATTAAAGAAGAAAAGTGAATTAAATATTTTTATAATTTTCATTTATTTCTCATTTAATTTAGTAAAGACTAATTATTTGTTATTTCAGATTCAAGTTTATTATCTATTTTATAAGTATTGTGATTTAAAATTAATAAATAGTTATTTTAAAATGAGTCTTATTGATTTCTAAAGTGTCTCAAAAATAGGGACATACATCATGAGACATTGGGGCCATCTACTTTTTAAGTGTCTCATAAATAGGGACATAGAGGTTCCTCTCATAAAAGGCTATTAATATTATTTTTACAAATTAACATTCAATAAAAACTAGCTATATTAATTAAATAATCATAAGACAATTGTATGATACGATTTAAATAGTATTTTTGACTAAACAGATTATATAATAGCGGTAATGTACGACCAACCTGAAAATGTGTCTCATAATACGGACTTTTACCATACAGTACAGGCGGGATAGAAGGATGGCGGCGCGGTGGACAGGAACAGCCTCTAAAAAGAGACTTGACCTAGGTCATGGTCTGTCCACAGC
This sequence comes from Automeris io, assembly GCA_036320925.1. Lineage (NCBI taxonomy): Eukaryota > Metazoa > Arthropoda > Insecta > Lepidoptera > Saturniidae > Automeris > Automeris io. The sequence continues at coordinate 3,955,373 of JAUDJH010000021.1, read as the reverse complement.
GGCAACCTTTTTTTTTTTTTTTTGGTTTCTCGGGGGAAAATCCTGCATAGGACCATCAGGGCCGCTGTGAGGGCAGCAACCCCGGTGTGTCAGACTCCTACTGACTAAAAACCCCCGGGGTGTCCCTCTAATCGCTCCACCCGAGCCTGGGAAACCAAATTCATCCAGACGCCCGGAGAGCGAAATGCCTTGTCGAGGCTGCCTCTCTGGGAGGGGTGGGGGTAAAGAGCCCACCCTTCCAATACCTATCTCACAGGCGGCGCGCCGGACACTGCACACCGCCACCCTCTCATCCGGACAGCAGACTCCCTCAAGTCTACTGCCCGGCTATTGTCACCGGGGGATGTCGCGCTCGCTCTGAGCGAACGCATCCCTCCGGCGACGGTGCCTTGGCCGCCGAATAGCCAGAGAAGATGTTCGCTCTCTGACCCTTTCGGCGGCCTCCTTCTGCTTCATCACAACCTCGCAGAAGGCTGTGACTTCTCGCCATGCCTCTTCGCTGCCGACCATGGCTTTTACCACCACTGGCAGCGAGAGGTCGTCCCCAATGCGGTCCTGAAGGACCTTCCTATCTTCAGCCCAAGCTGAGCACACCTGAAGCGTGTGCTGCGCCGTGTCCTCGGGGCTCCCACACTCGTGACATTCCGCCGTAAGCTCTCCTCCGAACACCCGCCACCGGTGACGGCCAAAACTACCGTGACCTGTGAGGATCTGGGTGAGCCGAAAGGAGAGCGCGCCGTGTTTTCTGTCCAGCCACGAGTGTAAGACAGGGCGCACCGCCTCAATTGTCCGAAGACCGGCGCTAGGTTGCTCCAGCCTGGACTGCCAATCCCTCACGGCCTGGTCCTGGAGAAGGACCCTCTGCCTCCGAATCTCCGTGGGGGCCGGCCGCAGTCCCCTGGCTCGCTTCTCCTCGCACCATCTGTAGAGGGTTGCGAGGGTTCGTGCGTCGAGATCCCACGGCACGGACCCCGCTAGTGCACACGCCGCCTCGTGCGATACGGAGCTGTATCCCCGGATGGCTCTTATCGCCAACACCCTTTGGGGACGGCGTAGAAGGGCGGTATTATGGCGGTTGCGAGCCTCCGCCCACACTGGGGCACCATACAGCCCCATGGAGCGCACGGCTTGGAGATAGAGCCTTCTGCTGGAGGCATTGGGTCCCTTCTGATTGGGCATTATGCGGTTCAAGGCTCCTGCCATTGCCCTCACCCTAGGCATCAGACTCTGGAAATGGGCGTTAAAATTCCAGCGACTGTCCAGTACGAGCCCTAAGTACTTTATCGTGGACCCCACACCGATGCGTATTCCACTTACGACAATGTGGGCATCGGATGGAGTTGCACGGCGCGGTCCGTGAAAGAGAATAGCCTCAGATTTACCGAGAGCCACCTCCAACCCTAGGTCCCTAATCCGACGGACCACGTGAGCCGTTCCAGCAGTCGCTAGGATAGCCGCTTGCCGATAATCGTCTCCGCGGGCCATGACGAGAGTGTCGTCGGCGTAACACACGACCTCGACTCCCCGTAAATTGACCCCACGGATGACATAGTCATAGCCGATGTTCCACAGGAGCGGCCCAAGAAGCGACCCCTGTGGAACACCGCACGTCACGTCATACCCACAGCGGCAACCTACAACTACCCCCGCCTGTCCCAGAGATAACAGATAAAACAAATAACACATAACTGGCACAGGGAAATGGGTATTATTATTACAGTTAATAGGCTGATTAAATATTTATAATAAACAATAACATACCCGGTTACAGTATCCGGGTCCACGATAGCAACACCCAGTTGGCACAGTCAGACAATATACAGACTATATATATACGTCTTCTCACTATTAAAGTTAGAATTGCAATGCCAAATGCGATTGTCTGAGGCAGTACAATAAATAATCTAGGCCACGCCTATAGATGTTTCTCGAATGTATTGAGGGTTACAAACCCTAGCGTAACTCCTTCAAAATATGTTATGTGTGAGTGATTAGGTAACTAAAATAAATATATGTACATATAATACCAGTTATGTAAAAGAGGGAGGAAGTATCATAGCGTGACATAAATCACCGCTACACTGCGCTATCAGGCCGTCAATTAATAATATTATATTTAAGCCGTATCATAATTAAGCCGGATTATAATTAAGATGATTGAAATTTAGAGTATTATTAGAATATATTTTAAATGTACTAGACATTAATGTTCAATAAAAAATCATTAAACGGCATTAATATCATTTTTTACATATATAAAACTTTATACACAAATTTAATTTGTTATATTATATAAAAACAATGAAACCAATTAAGTGGTAATTGATAAAAAATGACAGTTTGACTGACAGGTTCAATGAAATATTTAGTATAACAATAAATTTTTGTGCTTCAAATTTTGATATGAGCCTATTTTTATGAAATGTTTTGATCACGATAATATAACTTTTTGTTTACATGAGCGGAAATAATGTTATCAAATATATCGGGACATAAACAGTAATATTTTACAACACAACTTTGTAACTTTAAACAAAACGCTGACAAAATACAGGCACTGGTGTAGATAAATTGAGTTATCAAGGTAAGAGGGATATTATGCAAATCTTCTGACGACTAACCCTAACAAGATAGCGTTAACCACAGGGATGTACCACACAATTACTTACGAACTTAGGGTCTAATTCCTCTTAGTCAGCACGATTTAACTTGGGCCATACGAATCTGCAATTTGGTATGGATAAAAATTAGATTAAGCTAAATTAGTAGAATTATCCGTATATTCTGCGTGTTTTCCCCCAACGGTGAAGGAAAATATCGTGAAGAAGCCCGCACAGCATCTTATATAATAGAAATGTCATGTTTAAATACCCTGAGAACGGCGATCAGCTGCGCTACTGGTCATGTTGGATACCACATACAAGCGCAAAGTGAATACAGCGACTAATGTATCTATGGTCACCTCGAAAAGTATAAAGCGTAATGTTATATTATTATTATTCTTAGTGCAACCGCACGCATTTGTAAAACTGAAAATTTTAATTTAATTAGTGATTATTTATTTATAAGTACACTTACACAGTCTACATTAACACATAAAACTATATAAGACATAAACAGGATACATTACAAATGCGACTATATTTAAAAGTGTAGACCACTTGTACAGAAGAAAAGAAAAATACGAGTAACATAAAAAGAAATATTCCAATCTAATTTACAAAGAAAAAATAAAAACAAAAACGCAAAAAAAAACAATTTTCTCGAATAACATTCTTTTTTAATTTATAAGAACTCTAGTTAAATATGTCGAGACCTCGACATATAATTGTATAATTTTGTCAACCTGCATAGGGGTGCATTTGACCTATATTGGTGGAATAACTTGGAATTCGGAACAAGTTAAAATTAGATGCTCTGGGTAATCTAGTAGGAGCAGAAAATGCTATAGATGGTAAAATGTTAGGAGCTTCGAGATCTGATATCGGTTATTTAATCTAAATTGCTGTCTTTATAAAATTTATTTAATTCTTTGTCATTTCTGTTTCATACATAATAAAAAGTTCTCTCTTTTAGGTCTCATTTTTAGACTAAGGTATTTCTCACATTTGGAAAATGAGTTTTATGACCGGTGGTCGTGGGTGTGGTTTTAGGAAGACACGAATTTGGCGTTTTACAGTTTATTTGTACTTTAAGGCACACCGACCTGCGACGTACACGCACGTACTCCCGCCTTGGGTCTCGGTACTCGACTAACTTCCAAGCGTCCCGTGCGCGCGCGCATCCTCTTACCCCGCACGTCTCGTAACACCCTAACGACACTTAGGGCGACAACTGCGTATCGGGTTACGTCTACATGCTATAGTTTTAATATCCATTATAAAAGTCTACATCATTTAGCAAACGCTGCTTTACGCTATTAATCTTAAAAAAAAAAAAACAATAAAAAAGTACTGAACAAAATGGCATGGAATCGAAAGTTTTGATGATACGACTAAATACATTTATTCTGTATTCCAATATCTGTTACAAATCGTTTTGTTTGTCGCCTTTTTCTTATGTCACGTTTCATAAAATGTTGTGCCTACACATTATATTTGAATTTGTAACAGGTATGTGTATATAACACGAATTTCACGGTTGATAAAAAAACGACTTGGAAGTTGACACATCAATGAATATTGTTGAGCGTGTTCTCACTTTATTCCTACATCCATCTATATCATCGATTGGTTAATCTAAACTTTACAATATTGTTTCAAACACGCAACACACTAAGTCACTGCATTATTTAGGCTAGAGTTACACGAATCGTTTGATGCTGTTTACAAATAGTTATCATTTAATTTATTTAGAATCGGAAAAATAAATTGTGATGTACGTTACTACAATTTTAATGAATTTGAAAATATTGATTTGTACAACCTCCTTATAAAAATAAACACTAAAGATATGTTTGTTATTAAAATTTCCTGTTATTAATGCCCATAATTAGACATTTGTTATTTAGTTTTCAGATTTACTGTATTTTTGCGCTATACATTTTCATGTGAACGCAAAAGATATTTGAAGTACTATTGTTATTTCAGATACATATACATTACATAAACCTGATTGATAAATTGAGTTTAGAGCGAAAACAGCTGCTATAAAAGTGGGTGTCCGATTTAAGGTCAGACGGTACTTCTCACCATCGTAACTTCTTCAACTATATCAAGCACAGGTACAGTCGGGTTTCGAGTACTGTTGTCAACTTTGGGACGTATCTGCTAAATACTAGTTGCCAGCTTTGGACTCGATTAACCGTAGACTTCGTCTTTCGTTCTTAAGTCGTAGACTTGTTGGCGATGACTCTTTGACTAAGATTAAAATGCAAAGAATGCATCGAGAATCAACGTAGAGTTGCCTGCCTCGCAGTCTTTTACCGGCTGCACAGTGGAGATTGTTCTCAGGAACTACATTCTTTGAGTATTTTTCAGAAAATACAATGTCATAATTACTATAATATTATTGATGTATCCTTATCTATCGATATACTCTATTATTTTTTGGGCTGTACTATCATATTGCTTGTCCCGAATAAAAAACAATTTGTCCCGAATAACTGGGTGTATAAATTATATAACGTAAAAAATGTTCATCGGAGTCTAGAAGTTATGCTCGTGTGTTACGGGTCTTATGTAAACGTTATTTCACATTATCTATAACCTACATTTTCTGAAAGCGTGTGTTAAAATAACTATTCCTTTATAAGAAGATCGCAAAATAGATTTTTCTGACATGCCTTTGTAAAGGTTAAATTGAAGTGGGTAGATCGAACATCAACTTATTTGATACATGTACAATGAAATAATGTATAAACAATGCTTTTTATCATGTCTATGTATTCCTAAGCATGTACTATAGCATAGTATAGCGGGACATACAGTATTCGGGTTGTTACAGCCTTATATTTCGACAGAAAATATTGTTGATTAAATTAGCTCGTTATACTGTTTCAAGTTTAAATAGTTTATTGTGCACTGCGTTCTTTTTCGTTAATTTTGAATTGGCAGGTGTAGCTGAACCATTGACTTGTTTATTGAAGGAGAGTCAGTCTTGGAAGGGGGAGTCTCAACAAGTTGAAGCTTTTGCTAGGCTTTAAGCGCTCTTGACAATAGCCCCAGTTCTCGTGCAAGCTGACTATAGAAAATCTTTTGTCATTCGAATATTTGCAAGTTTTAAAGTAATAAAGTAATTATTAGTGGACAACGGTGTTTTAATGCCACTGTACGTCAAATGTATTATTTCTTGAATTTTATTTTCATCTATTACAGAACACCGGGTATCCCGATTCTATTTAAACGATATTCACCTTGTTTTGGTGAAGTTTAGGTATGTGCAAATATATTATCTGTTTTAGCTCTTAGAGCACATGTGTTCCATGAATTTTCGGGGCCAAACTATAATTAAGGAATAAAAATTTAACAATATCAAATATCAGCATTTTGTATACAAATCTTATTTTTCGTTTATCGTATTTTTATTGAGCAATTACTTATCTATAAAATGTACCTAAAGGCAGTGACATGCATCCCATATAAAGCATAAAAAGCATTATCTTGTCATACTTGGACATTTTATAAATATATTGACTTAAAATCTGGTGTTTACCAAAATAGCAGTCTACAGTCCAAATTGGACCAAATTTTAAGTCTATATATGTGTTACATGTACAAGTATAACGAGATAATGCTTTTTGTGCTTTATATGGGACGCACGCCACTGCCTAAAGATAATATTTGTAATGATTAAATTGTGAAATTCCATTATGTGTTTGTTATAAATATCAATAAATAAAAGCATAAAAATTAATTTAAAAAAATAATCTTACGATATTTAATATTTTGCACTGGTTAAGTTCTTTAGCGCAATAAAAGTACATACGTAAATCTTATTATTCATGGTTACACATTGCGTGTTCGTTTAAGTCCCAATAAATTTATAGCTTTTGCGTGGAATCGGAAGAGCTTTATAGTAACAATGAAAATACGGTCTTGTTCAGTTAGTTGTATGCAACTTTAATGACGAATGAATCGTTAGCATAAAGTGGTACTTAGTTAAAAACAAAACTAAATATTTTTTTATTACCAGAAGTTGTGTTCGCAGCTTCTTTTATAGGATGCTAGCAATGATAAAAAATCGTCGTTTAAATGAATTGAATGCGTATCTATCATTCTATCGATAAGGCTAGAAAAAATCAATTTCCGTATACTCTATAGACCTTATAAGATGGTGACTACTACGAAAAGTTTATACATTATCTTTATTTCTATCCAGAATTAGGAATTTATAATAGTAAAATTTATAATAGTGTGGAGTTTATGCGAAAAATGTTATAGATACATTAAAACCAATTCATAATCAAATACATTTTGTAATAACGATTTGTCTTTAAAGACTTCTAAGTAATCGATTCCACTCGGTTATATCATAATATTAGGTCCTTACATATGAAATTGGCGTTTTTCGTACTGGCCACTTTAATCACAAATTTCTCCTCTTTGGTAAGGAATTCCAAATTCAAATTTGTACAGCTATAGACTCATGTATTTGTGCTTCGATGATCGTCATTCATTTGTTTTTTTCTTCTGTTTTTTTCTGTTTGCGTCACTCATTTTACAAAATGGAAAACTTAAAATATCGCATTATTTACGAGTACGAGTTCCGCCGTGGCACTAGTGCTGCGGAAACAACTCGAAGGGTGAATGATGTGTATGGCGGTCGTGTTGCAAAAGAAAACACAGTTCGTTTTTGGTTCCAACGTTTTCGTTCTGGAAATTTCGACCTGCAGAACAAGCCCCGTGGACGGCCTGAGACTCAAGTTGATAATGAAGAGTTGAAGGCTATTGTGGAAGCGGATCCATCGCAAACCACGTCCGAGTTAGCTGCAGGCTGCCATGTTAGTGATAAAACTGTTTTAATTCACTTGAAGCAAATTGGGAAGATCAAAAAGCTTGAAAGGTGGGTACCTCACGAATTGACTGAAGCAAACCGGCAAACGCGCGTCGACTGCTGCGTTACATTACTAAACCGGCACAATAATGAAGGTATTTTAAACCGAATCATTACCTGTGATGAAAAATGGGTTCTTTACGATAATCGGAAGCGCTCAGCGCAATGGTTGGATCCTGGCCAGCCAGCCAAATCCTGCCCTAAGCGAAAATTAACCCCAAAAAGTTACTTGTAAGCGTTTGGTGGACTAGTGCCGGTATTGTTCATTACAGTTTTCTCAAATCTGGCCAGACTATTACGGCTGATGTCTATTGTCAACAATTGCAAACAATAATGGAAAAGCTAGCGGCTGAACAACCTAGGCTGGTCAATCGCTCCACGCCACTGCTGCTTCACGACAACGCTAGACCACACACTGCGCAACAGACGGCTACTAAATTAGAAGAGCTTCAATTGGAAAGTCTAAGACATCCTCCGTACTCCCCGGACCTTGCTCCAACAGATTACCATTTTTTTCGAAATTTGGATAACTTCTTGCAAGGGAAAAAATTCAACTCCGATGGGGCAGTCCAAATCGCCTTCAAATATTTTATTGATTCCCGTCCGACTGTTTTTTTTAGTAAAGGGATCAATGAACTACCTATGAGATGGCAAAAGTGCATAGAAAATAATGGTTCATACTTTGATTAATTAAATATATTATATTAAAAAATATTCGACTTTTTGTTCCTCCCATACAAAACGCCAATTTCATATGTAAGGACCTAATATTTGACCCGTTGAAATCTAAATAGAGAAAATATGTGAATATAAACATGTTAGTAGCGTAAATGAACAAGATTATAAAACGTATTAGCATATGTATTCATGATGTAGGTATGCATAAATATAATATTTGACAGGCCACGGAAACAGAAGGGTTAGATTAAAGTTTTCCTTTGTGATATATTACTGAGCCTGTGTCGCGCACTCGCCATTCGGGTACGGTTTGTTATTACTCTCACTTTCTAAGACCAAATAAATTTTCCTCACAGCCGGAAATATAAGAAAATGTAGGGAACAACCGGAGAAATAACGTTCTCCAAACGACTAGTACTTTACGTCACCATTCCTCACCGTTTTTAGAATATATTTTTTTTGTAAATCACAAACTTATGAATAAATTCAGTTAAATAGATTCTTTGATAGCTATTGTATTGAGTTGACTAGTAACGCTGGAAAACAATATCTATACAAGTATAATATCCTGTATATTTTATACTAGCTTTTACCCGCGGCTTCGCTCGCGTTAAGAAGTATTATAATTAATTAGATATAGTTTTTGTGGCTTTACTTTTGTTTAGCGTGTGCAAAAAAATTAGGGCCTAATCTGTCATTAGGCGCTAAAACTATCAAGCTATTATATTATATTATATTCGAAAATCTAAAAAGATTTATACAAATCTTTATCCCCTATTTTATCCCCTTGGGGGTGGAATTCATAAAAATCCTTTCTTAGCGGATGCCTACGTCATAACATCTACCTGCATGCCAAATTTCAGCCCGATCCGTCCAGTGGTTTGGGCTGTGCGTTGATAGGTCACTATGTCAGTCAGTCAGTCACCTTTGAGTTATATATATTTAGATTACCACAGGTGTTCAATAATAAAAGAATACTTTAGTCCTCCAATAATTTTATATATATTGTTTTACTTTATACTGTAAAGTGACGATTTTGATTTAATATACTAAAATGATTTAAACATTGTGAGAAAACCCGTATAGCATCTACTAGAAATATCATGTGTAAGTGCCCTGAGAACGGTGATCAGCTGCGCTAATGGTCACGTGGGCAAGATTATAAGTTTAAAGTGAATTCAACCACTAATGTAATTCTGCTCACCCCGAAAGAGATATAGCATGACAATATATTATTATTATTTAAACAAAGTTATAGGAAACGAAGGAAACAAATACACTAACGTTACATCAAATGATATTACCATTTTTACATCCTAAATACATAATGGAATGCAATAAATATATTATCATCCATAATGTATGTATATAGTAAGTGTTTAGCTTAAGTAGTACAAAAAAATAGCTTTCAGGTCAAATAAATAAAACCATCTCATTCAATTTTCATGATTATTTTATCATCCATAGATCGAAATACCGTGCAGCAGTTCCACTTCTACAGGATTTTATTCGAGATAAAAACGAACCAACTACTAATGTTTTGATCTCTCACCCGCGTATTCATAGTTGTTCAAGTATGCAGCTCACATGAGAATCGCGCGAATCTTTTTCTTCTACCGCGTATAAAAAAACTTTTGCCTTCATAAAAGTATATGAGTTCGTCCCAATACTGCGCCGATGACTTCCAATCTCTCTGTATCGTGTCCCGACCCAGCCCAGGAGATTACTTTTTCTCCTTCATTCAGTAAATTGAATTAAAACGAGAAGCAAACGGGTAAAGGAAAGGGTGTGCATCAGTGAACGAAAATAAAAAATAGAAGCATTACTAGCTATAGAAATTAAAAATCGATCTAATTTTTATCGACCCTTAGTAATCTGAGGAGCGGTTCAGGCCTCTAAGAAACGCCATTAGCGCCAGGACAGATTAATACCAATCAATAAAAAAATAAAATCAAACCTTAATTAAAAAGCGTTATTAGTATAATGGGGCAATTAATTCCGATAACTAATGCTTGATTATTATTTTAGATCAATATTTGCTCTTGGATTCTGTAAGAAAATACTTCCATGTTTTGTTCGTAGGTGTGCGACGATTTGCGCGAGACTTCACGTTTAACTATCAATGGATACCGGTGAAATGTTTTTACGTAGACTAGTTGTTCTGAAGCCACCGTGTTTTGGTTTCAATTAAAAAAAACTCGAATGTGTTACGCATTTTATATTTTTGATTTTGGGCTGAAAGTATAGTTAAAGATAATCTTCTTCATATAAACCTGTTTCATAGTAATTAAATTATCAAAAATGTAATGCATGTTGTGATAAAAAAGAACGAATTAACGAAATACCCGATCTGTGACGCGATGAAAGATGCCGAGTTTGTTCCTGGGACCATCGCTTCACGCGCCATATACTTTGATCCACTGAAGAAAATTATCTGTGCACAGGCATGTATTTGGTAAGTCATATTAAGACTACATTGCACTAAAATTTATATGTTTTTATTGTACAATATATAAAAACTACAGGTACAGTATATAAAATTATTAGGTATAGCTGGTTTTGTTCTTCTGCTGATTGTCTAGCCAAACTATGTACGTAATTTAATTCTAGTTTAAATTAATTAGTTGAGGGAGTCCACTGTAAACGAGGGCTATAACAGTCTATAACGGATATTTCTGATTTAAAAAAAGTCCATATAAATATTTGTATGGCCTTCTTATGAAACAAATTATATACTTTCTTTCCTTTTTTTAACGTTGTCTATTGGATTAAAGATATTTTTATAGCGAAGATAAATAAAAAAAATCATAAATCGCTGCCCTCACAGTGACCCTGATGGTCCAATGTAAGATTTTCCCCCGGGTTACCAAAAAAAAAACATTATATGTCAAAGCCCCACTTATGACTCACTTCGGCTTGTTGCATTTCAACTTACATATACTTATCCTCCTAGAGTTCGTTGTGGTATACAGGCTCATTTTATAGACAAGGGAGATATTCAGGGAGGATATTCAGCATTCGATTTCAATTCCAAATATGTAAAAGTAGTGATATCTCAATATTTTCATTAAACAAATTAAATTATAGTCAATATATTAGGTCCTTACATATGAAATTGGCGTTTTTCGTACTGGCCACTTTAATCACAAATTTCTCCTCTTTGGTAAGGAATTCCAAATTCAAATTTGTACAGCTATAGACTCATGTATTTGTGCTTCGATGATCGTCATTCATTTGTTTTTTTTCTTCTGTTTTTTTCTGTTTGCGTCACTCATTTTACAAAATGGAAAACTTAAAATATCGCATTATTTACGAGTACGAGTTCCTCCGTGGCACTAGTGCTGCGGAAACAACTCGAAGGGTGAATGATGTGTATGGCGGTCGTGTTGCAAAAGAAAACACAGTTCATTTTTGGTTCCAACGTTTTCGTTCTGGAAATTTCGACCTGCAGAACAAGCCCCGTGGACGGCCTGAGACTCAAGTTGATAATGAAGAGTTGAAGGCTATTGTGGAAGCGGATCCATCGCAAACCACGTCCGAGTTAGCTGCAGGCTGCGATGTTAGTGATAAAACTGTTTTAATTCACTTGAAGCAAATTGGGAAGATTAAAAAGCTTGAAAGGTGGGTACCTCACGAATTGACTGAAGCAAACCGGCAAACGCGCGTCGACTGCTGCGTTACATTACTAAACCGGCACAATAATGAAGGTATTTTAAACCGAATCATTACCTGTGATGAAAAATGGGTTCTTTACGATAATCGGAAGCGCTCAGCGCAATGGTTGGATCCTGGCCAGCCAGCCAAATCCTGCCCCAAGCGAAAATTAACCCCAAAAAAGTTACTTGTAAGCGTTTGGTGGACTAGTGCCGGTATTGTTCATTACAGTTTTCTCAAATCTGGCCAGACTATTACGGCTGATGTTTATTGTCAGCAATTGCAAACCATGATGGAAAAGCTAGCGGCTAAACAACCTAGGCTGGTCAATCGCTCCACGCCACTGCTGCTTCACGACAACGCTAGACCACACACTGCGCAACAGACGGCTACTAAATTAGAAGAGCTTCAATTGGAAAGTCTAAGACATCCTCCGTACTCCCCGGACCTTGCTCCAACAGATTACCATTTTTTTCGAAATTTGGATAACTTCTTGCAAGGGAAAAAATTCAACTCCGATGGGGCAGTCCAAATCGCCTTCAAAGATTTTATTGATTCCCGTCCGACTGGTTTTTTTAGTAAAGGGATTAATGAACTACCTATGAGATGTCAAAAGTGCATAGAAAAGAATGGTTCATACTTTGATTAATTAAATATATTATATTAAAAAATATTCGACTTTTTGTTCCTCCCATACAAAACGCCAATTTCATATGTAAGGACCTAATATTAAGAGACAATTACACACAAGAAACACTTAATAACAATTAAGTATTAAGTAGGTATTTTGCCTGTCCTGAGCCAGGATACAGTGCGAAAGGAAAACGAGTCAACGCCTGTTTACCTAAAATTACGTTAAAGAAACTTTATCTACATACCCGCGCCACACGCGCTACGGTGACCACATTTTTTACGAATCAATTCTCATTTATTCATAAATTTTTCTTTATGGTTAATCAAGGAACACAGCTATTTACAATTTATTAGTTGCAAGGTTATTAGGTACAAATGATACGGAAATATCTTCTTCGTCTATAAAATCAGCTTGTACATATATATACTATATACATATAGTATGACGATATATATATATACATATAGTAAGCCGTAAGCCGTGGTGGCTCCCGGCAGAATAGAATAGCACCCCCCTCTTCTTCCCGAGGTGTCGTAAAAGGCGACTAAGGTAACTCTTGAATACCGCAATTCAACCAGGTGTTCAGAGAAGGAAAACTCGACCAAACCTGCATCCTGCTCCCTCCCGATCGTACTGGTTCTCCTTTCCATCGGGCCTGAGGGAGCTCGGACGAGAGAGTGCTTTTCTGACTGCGCGTCCAGTTATGCACTTAAATATCTCCTGCGCAATTGACTGTTTCCGAAAACTGGACCTCGAATTTCTTAACCGGTGTTGAAACAGTCGCCGTGGCCGAAACCGGCTAGGACATCATCATCATCATACATATAGTATATATATCGTCGTCGTTTAATATAAACATTCTCTATCAACAAACTCTTAATTTGCTATCATCAAGACCAGTCCATCAAATCACCAGACTGAATCATTTCTAGTGACCTTTATTGATCATGGTATATGAGAAAAGGCAAGACAAAGGCGACTGCCAAAGACTTCTCGTCCCTTCGTAGTCCTTGTCGTTATTGGACTACGCTGTATAAATCCCAAATCAAGCTGTCTTTAATCCTTATTAAATCACTTTAAATGTAAACCTTAAAGTAGATACGAGGCTATAATTTTAGGATTAAAATGCCCATCTATCTCCTTTGATACGAATCTGTCAAAGTCAACTCGAATAAATCTTCTTAACTCATTTATGAGGGACCATCGTTACATAAACGTTGGAATCTAGATGAACGCTGAATTAGATGTAACCGGGAATTTTATGATCTCACTAAAAATAAATCAGTGTGAATTAAAGCTTTTGTAATTGGAAAACGTTTGAAGAAAGTTTAAATTCCTAAGCTGGAGTAGAAGTGCATGCAATTACATTAATTTACGTTTAAATACCAAGGAATTGTGTGGCTGTTTTTAAGTACTAAGCGTGAAACCGCGTTTGTATTAACGTGCATAGTTTCTTTAACAACACTAATTCCATTTACAGTGTTTATAAATTACTGTTAAGTTCAAATATGACTCTATTTATTACCTTTAATGACTTATACAGTTAAATTTCTTCGAAATTTATTACACTAGTAAGTACTTTTTGTTAGATTTTTTTAGGAATATCCTCTTTGGACCATCCCGGCTGCACATGAGTGTAACGTAAAGTGCGGGAGTACTATACTTGTATTGGCAAAAACCTCAACGTGGTTACATCTGCACGGTAACGGAGCTGTGGCTCCTGAAATAAATTCTCCACAGCTTGCCCTGCTGCGCCTATCTCGGGAAGATTCAAGACTCCTCCATTCCTTACAATATTTTCATCAAACGCGTCACAGCGTTTTGCCTGTTTATTAGATCAAATACACTAATAATACCTAATAGTTTATCATATTTTAGGATTTTATTTTTTTAAATATTTGCGAATGCAATATGAATTTATTTATACATTACATTCTAGTGCTTTTGTACTATATCTAGCTGTACTGTCGCTTGAAACAAAAGTTAATAGCCCAGGCCAGATTTGTTAACAAACTTTTTCGTCTGGCTTCCGAACACTAATTAGTAGCCTGGAATTTGTTCAGTGAAAGTTAGTTGTTGTCTTTTCATTTCTGACTTTAAATTTATACTAAGGTAATTTTCTTCATCTGTAGTTAATAACATAGTAATAGAATGTGAATAGTGTGTGTGATGAATTTGAAATATTGTAGAATCTTATCTCTTTGTATTCTTGTACTTGTAAATTAGCAGACAAGTGTGATTGTGACAATTAGTTGGACGAAAATAAAATATTTCTTATTTTCCAATGATGATGTGAGAATTTTATGGAAAAAATACGAAGTATTGTCTCTGAGTAAAAGGCAATGAAGCATTTAAATAATTTCATTATTAACGCAGTTCAGTGAAAAGCGACGGGAAAACAGACAAACAGCTTGCGATTTTCGAGTAAATGAGATGTAAAACAAGGAATCTTGGATGTTTTAAGGCAATCGCTTAGTTTCCCGTCACAAATAAATAGATTGCCTCAATTCTATTAGTACTCACATAGCAAAAATAGACTTTGTGTTTTGTGATAATATGTTTAAATTTTAGCTGCCTAAATACAATAACATTCTAGTTCCTGGGAGCAACAAAATGTGTAATTACTCAATGCTGCTGAGCTAAATACTCGACCGTAGCTCTGGCGTTTTTTTACACTTTATATTTAAGTATCAAAAAGCATGTTAAATAAACATCATGGCCTTTAATAAAAGAAATTAAACTTGTAATATCCCAAAGACCTCCTCCAAAAGACCTTATCCAAAAGACTTCCTTTATGCGACTTCAAAAATGAATTATATGAAAAAATAAAATAATTCTATCAATGTATATCTACTATAATATAGCGTGCGACTTATTTCTTATAGACATTTTATTGACTATATTTACTTAATATCTGACACTTTATTTTTCTGTATTGCTTTATACTACTGTGATTTAAATTAAAATTTATGTAATACTAAACGGTTTCCGCCAACAGAGCATTACAAATTCAAACTCTGAAACCTTGAGTAAACACAAATTTAGAGTTCACAACTAACGTTAACATTGTAATACAAGATCCCATTCAAATAAAGGTACAAATTGTGTTGGTGGCACAGTTTGTATTTTATGTCTTTTAAGCAAAATAACCGTTATGTTGTAAACTGAGGCCAGCATCGACGTAAGAAACGACCATCTATTTTATATAAATGAAATAACTAGGAATAATGTTTTAAAAATCATGGTTTTATTTGCGATATGACAAACATAGTAATTTTGTATGACAAATATACGAAATATTACTCTTGTACAATAGAAATGTTATGTATTCTACCAAAAATAAATATTTCTGATGATTGAAATAACTTTAAATAAAATATAATTTAAGTCTAATAATATGTCTCGTCAAAGAGTCTACTCGCTTAGAAATCACCATGATCTTGATCTTGATCTTTTTTCTTGATGATTAATTCTTAGACAGATTACTTTGAGTAAATTAAATTACTTTACTAAACAGCTTTGAGATATTTAGTTTTGGGAAAATTACTATTTTAAGAGATATTATACCGCCTCCATGATGTTTACTTTTAAAAACTTTCAATAATTCATTTTTATCGTTTCCTTATTTAAATTCTTTTGATAAAAATACGTTTTTGATACGCAACTTTGGTAGCCGGAGAAATATTGTTTATTTAATATTACAAACAAGCATAAAATTACGCTTTAATTTGTATAACATTGCTTATTTGAGAAATTAATTTTTTTTGGTAGACATCAAAAGTATGCTTGAGTTTAGACTTTGTTGATATAGTTGTTATATTTAGATAGATATAGAAAATCTCGTCTTGCTGTACTTAATATTTATGCTTTTGTTTTAACTTGAATGATGGATGTAACTTATAATATGACGACTATTGAATATTTTTTTATCTATTCACCCGCTACATGAATATGTAGATAAGTAGATTTTTTTCTATAAAAAACTACAAAACTCATCAATTTTATATATGAAAGGTGAATATGAATTTATATTGCATTTTATGCAAACCGTGAAGGTAACTAACTAATAGTGTCCGACCGAAAGTTCGGTTTCGGTTTCGGCCGAGTTTCGGCTAAAAATCAAGTTTCGGCGGCAGGTTCGGTTTCGGCCAAAATTGGCCGAAACTTTTGCCGAAACCGAAACTGATTTTGGTAGTTGTCGTACATGCTTGCCTAACTTCGTTTCTCGCGGCAACGCTTTGGCGGACGCTGGCGGCCCTGTTCGGGATTCGTGCGCCGTTCGCATTGCTATTTTTTTTTCGAATTTACGCGTGTTTGTTGACCGGGAAAGGTCTTCACAACTAAACCGGGCGGGTGGGCGAACACTGAGGGTGCTCAGCCGGTAATTTATGGGTTGGGTAGCAATGCAAGGGCACCCCTGTGGGTACGAACCTCGACTTGGATCGCCAGCCAAAAATACGAAAACTCACGGTGATCTACTAGCGTTTCGGAAGCGACTACCTTGAGAAGAAACGCCGAAAGTAACTCAAGGCTGCGTCGGAGTGTAACTGCGTCGTTTAGACGACAGTTGACGGATCTAATTCGCATTGCTCTATAGCAACACAACTTAGTCAGTGCGTTATCACCCGACGTAAACATTCTTTAGAGGTTATGTTTTGATGGAACTGATTACATGTAAGTTTTTATTTCATTTTTTTACTTGACCCCGTTGACTTTTATACTTGACCACATGAGTTTCGGTTTCGGTTTCGGTTTCGGCCGAAACTGAAGCCACGGCCGAATATTCGGTTTCGGTTTCGGTTTCGGCCGGAAAACCAGTTTCGGTCGGACTCTAGTAACTAATCCTTTACAACCAAAATCATAGCAATCAACAATAAATTTGAGTCGAGTTTTATATTAATAATAACACAATATAAACATGAAATTCGTAAATAAACCTTCGGATTGTTTTCTGATCCTAACCATTCGGGTAACTATTACTTAAATTATGAATAAAAGCGAATCTTGGATCTCATTTTTCTTTCTAAATTGCAAGGTAGTGGCTGAGGTCCCCATACTACAATTAGCTTTAAAATTTACTACTTTCAATTTATTGCTTCTAAATATTAGAGTAATTAAAATAAATTCTGCTTTCATTGTTCGGTTTAGCGCTGAAATGTAAAGTAGTATTTCAAAGTTGTAGTTTTATCTAGTTCATTAAGGGTCAGTGCTCTGTGGCGTGCCTAGGAAGTGTTAACAACGGGGCGTTCCTGCGCTATCTTGTATCTCCCGCACCACAATTGCACTTGTCAGCCGTTAGCCGGAGTTAGCATTTCCTTAAATTGCAGATACCCTTTACCCATGTCAAGTAAAAAAATGCGCTCTAAAATTTCCTTTTTAAGTTGTTCACAAATCATGAATTATTTCATATAAACACATATTAAAGCATTCGTTTACTATTCGATTTAGTCCTCAATAGGTTTGTGTGATGAATCCTCTTTTTATAGAGACACGACAAAGCACCTATATCACATTTGTAGCAAGTAAATTACGAGAACGGCAGCGACATATTATGAGGCTCCATCGATATTTGCAGGCCTAGATATATTGTGATGAATGGTCTAGATATATAGGTACTACAACCGTACCAATATCTCTTATAGCAAGTATTGTTTCAATCTTATTTTCATATTTCCAACCATTGACAATATAAAACATGAAAATAACATTAAGATAATACTGTTATGTGCAATATTTGGACATCTGTTGATCGATTTATCCGAATTTTAATACTGACGTAATTTGTCAAAAGGTTAGATAGCTCTTCATCAAGTAAACAATGATTTTCAACCGCGCCTCACCCTGAAATTCCATCTCAAACCATCATAAATTTTATATAAGCTACAGCCGTATTATGCACTCATAACGTCCGTGTATGGTTATTGCAATAAAGTATTCGTAGACTGTAAATTAACTATATGGAATTGCAGCTGTGAATAGAATAAAGTAATTCTGCTAAAACTTTAAATTAATAGTACTTGTCTGAGTAATTTTTTTTAAATTATTACATATAGTAACGTGACGGACGTATGTCCGTCACATTATATTAATCACGAACACAGATAAAAATTGAATATATCTAGAGTTTTATAATATAAACTATTGTGTATCTATGGGTTTATGTATATTTACTATAGAAATACATGTTGCAGCTTTGGATAGTGTGTGTTCAATTTGTCCACGTAGTCATGTTTTTGTTGCGTCCAATAAAAATGCTATATAGTAGTTTTAATTTTTACAACTTACTAGACGGTTAAATGAAAATATAGGTACTATTTTTATTTGAACTAAGATTTTTTTAAACTGGTTAATAACATATTTTCCTTTAAAGACACTGTTTACTGCATGTGTTAAATCAAAAGTCAACGTTAATTAACAGAACGTGATAGTAAAGCCAACCAGACCAGTAACTAGTTACAGAAATGCTTGTCAAATTTTTCATCACAGTTATTTGTTACTTTGGCAAAAATAGATAAATTTTTCTTTTTTGTTTCTTTTCTATTAATCATTTATAATTATTCAGTCACCTACTACATACTCTATTTATGGTGAATGAGGAACACCGAATAAAACTGCAAATATTTTGTAACTAGCTGTCCCAGCAGACCTTGTTCTGCCCTATTTCTCTAAAACAAAGTCATATTGTTTTTTTTAATGTTAATAGCCTCCCCGTCAGATTTTTTTTAAACTTGTTTGAAGGACCCTGGCCTTAATGCTATATGTATAAACATTGACAAATATTGACATTAATATTTATACGTCACTCGATTGTTTTGCCTTCCCGGAACCCGTCCACTGACATTTAAACTTTATGGTATGGTGTTAAAGTTCAAAATGACTTATAACGATTTTTTGTATGAGAATACAGAAAAGTGTTATTTTTAGACAGTTGCAGGGATTTTTTTTAATTTTTCTCTCCGTAATAACCTTCCCCAGACTTCAACAAACACAACAAAAAAGAAATCAGTCAAATCGGTTTAGTCGTTCTCGAGTGTCGCGCTTATCAAGACATAGCTGATCCGGCAAACGTAGTTTTGCTATATAAGTTATTGTAATATCTTCTATGATGTTCATTGAAATTAAGTGATGTCAAAGACAATTTTGTTCATAATTAAATACTCTTAATCAACAAAGCATTTATTTGGATAAAGATTAATATTATTACGTTGATACAACTCTTAACAAATAATGCATTAATTTCGACCAAATTAGTTTACCATAAAAACGGTTCTAGTGACTTAATCTTAAAAGATAGACATATACTGTCGCGGACATTTTTTTAGATCATTTCAAGAGGAATAATTCTTTCTTACATATATTTTTGGTATCTTGAACCGTTTTTGCAGCGCACGCAATGGAAGCCCTCAAGGATGAAAAATTTTGCCCGTTTTTTTCACATTTTCCATTATTTCTTCGCTTCTAATAATTGCATCGTGATGTTATATAGCCTATAGCCTTCCTCGATAAATGGTCTATTCAACTCAAAAAGAATTTTTCAATTCGAACCAGTAGTTCCAGAGATTAGCGCGTTCAAACAAACAAACAAACAAACAAACAAACAAACAAACAAACAAACTCTTCAGCTTTATAATATTAGTATAGATTATCTAAGTCACGCCCAGGACGGCCCAATTTCGGGAAAGCTTTATAATAATAAGAAAGGTTAATGAACTACAATCTGTAAGAAGTGGAAGGTAAATATTAATCAGAATATTCTAGAAACATACCCTAATGAAGCCCGGCCCAGCCGGAGGGCACGGCAAACATTTTTAATCCGTGGCGCATCTCATAAATTTCAACCCGGGGATAAAGTCGCTTTTGTTTTCCTTCACGAAAGAAATATTTTTTCGCTAAATCGACGCTTAGTTGTGGAATGACGATCAAAGTGACATTTACTGGTATTTCATTGTTCTTTTTCTTAGTTATTGTTATGTATTAGCTTATTTATATATGTTTGTATGTGTTTACCTACATTGGTTAGAGAAAAATCCTTTAATATATTCAAGTCACACTTAATTGTTAATATGTTACTCTATACATTTAAGTAATTCATATAAATAGTGTTAATAAGAAATATTTTGAAAAGTTTTTTGATCCTGTGTGCAAAAATACCTAGCTGTAGTTAAGTAAATTAACTTCCTATTCATTGGTATTGATCTCTCTGCCCATTGCCTAGGAATATATGATAGTTAATATTAAGGTGTGTTTTATGAACTATTTTCTAATATAGGTAACAAAACTGAAACAAATATCATCTACTATACAAAATACATTAAATATTTATATTTTATTTATATAAATTAAGTTTTCATGATCAAAAACTCGTCAGTAACAATTATCATACAAGTGTTTCCAAGGAAAAAAATTGTGGCACATGAAAGTATTTCTCTAAAGTATATTATATAAACTAATTAAGTGAATAAATTATTACAGTAGTATTATAAAGAAGTAGATATTGTACTCCGCGTTCCTTGTTTAGAAAAAATTGAAGATTGATGATTGAAGATTACTTGAAGATGTACTTGAGAAGACAAAAAGGGAGGGGGCGTAGTTCTTATGCCTATAGAAATATTTATTATACGGAATTAAATAACTTTTGACAAAACCGATATTAAAATATATTTAATGTAATAGGAGAATCTTTTTATTTTTAACTTTACTGTCCGAAACTTCTTCGTCCATTGCCATAGCACATCGCTTTTCACAACTTCTAAAAACTTTCAGTGCTAATTCAAACTGTTCCGAGTTTTCGATTGTATTAAAAGTTGCTATATAATATTACAAAATGACACTTTCGTGACGATAGTCGTCGCATATTTCTGATTTGACTTTCTGACAATTATTATGAATGTGTAAAAGTCATAAATAATTAGATATGAGAAGAAATTACTTGGAGTGGCGATGAAATATTTCAAGCATAATGAAATATGAGTGAAATTAATATTTCAGGTGTTCTGGTAGCCTCAAACTTTACCAATAATTTTGATTTATCGAAGCCTCAGCGCCTCTCATATCTACTCAAAGTTTTCCTATTTAAACAATCACTAACGGTGGCCTAGTTACGTTGAAAATTATATATGTTCCTTTAATTAAAGTGTGTAAGTGCCTACTCATAAGTGTATGGAATGAGCTGTCATCTATAAAGCGTCCTCGATCGTCTTTGAAAACAAATTTCCATATTTTTAAACGTTGTCCTGTTCTAGTCCTTTTTTTTTTACATTGCGTTGCGTTCAAAATGCACAAATATTCTGATTTAAAATAATTACTTGTAGAAACTTGTTTCCTACACAAATTAATCTAGGATCCGTAACTCAAACCAATCGCTCAGCTCCTACGTTATTCAATCTTTTATGTCAAAATAGTTGTAATAAATACCGTCCAGTAGAATATAAATAGGCAATATCCTATTCGATCAACCTTCTTTATAAAAGTGATTGATGTAGTATTCATATCACAGTAGAGACTTACTTCACCAATAAGCAGGAGCATTGGTAATGTTTGGCAAAACACGTAACCTTGTCATCAAGTGGTTTGGGGGAACAAAACTAATTTAACAAAAATTCAGGTCACAATTTTTCTTATACAGCGAATATAGTCCGTGATGTGAACTTACGTAAAATGTCACACATAACTTTTTGTATCAGTATGAACAGGTAATGATTACTTTAAATAACTCTTATAAGCAAATACAGTGGGGACTTTGGCTAGAATTTACTATCAATTCGGCTATTTGAATGCTATAAGAGGCTTACCTTCCGTCGCTGCACGTACAACGTATAAACGGTCAACAAATTTCTTCGTATCGTCAAAGTAGCTGACCACCAAAATCCCCATTATGTTGATAAGGATCTGTCCCACCTTGCGGCTATTAAGGGTCAAACCATTGCCTGATACGGGGTCAATTTATACACTGCACACTAAAGAGTAGCATTTCATTTATTTACTTTTAAAGAATCGGGATTATTATCCGTTTGGTGCAAAAGAAAATGTTAATCTACGGATTTATAATTTGTGATATTTGCTGTCCAGAATAAATATAAGTTTATGCAGTAAGTTTGTATGCAGTTAATGTCTTGCTAACAATCAGGCGCGCGGCGCTCACAACTAACTTTATAGTAATACTAGCTGTGGTGACCTGGCGTTGCCTGAGTAGACATTATTTGCCCTTTGAGGAATTAATAATATAATATATAGACACGCAATATTCTTTACGAGGTGAGCAGAGATACATTAGTGTTGTATCCACTTCCCTTTGTGAATTTATTTTCCAAAAAAGTCGAAACACGTTTATTTTTTTCCAACGAAAAGCTAAATACCGCTATTCATAGAGCTTACTTCCAAATTGATGAATTTTTAAATATATTTTACATCCTTGAGAATGGATTTTCCAAAACCGTCGAAACACGTATTTTGTTATTTTTAACCAAAATGTGAACACTGGTTCTTCATAGCGTTTATTTTAAGTTTAACGGACTTTTCACACTTTTTCACATAGGAATTTACACAATTTTAACCTCTAAGTAGGCGAAATACATAAAACCGCCCTTAGAGAGTACTTATATCCTAAAAAGAACTCACTGGAAAAATATCACGTTTCTAGCTACAGTAGCTGAGACTATATGACGAGATGTCACTCAGGAAAAATGATTTCATAATATATTTGTGTATAGATGATTTGTATTTTTGACGTAAAACTATTCGAGAATTAAATTAACTGGGGCCACTGATTACAGTAAATCGAATAAATCCATTTCAAGAAAAACTTTTTTTAAGTGATTTAAATAAGCACCGAACCAAGCTTTCCAAAATACTGCCTAAAATGTTTTTACAATATAGTAAATATGTACTTAATTAACTATTCAGCCATTTATAAAATTATAGTAGTAGTGTTGTATTCTTAACTTAAAAATATATTCTTCTCGCGGAAAATTTGCCAGTCTTTAAAATGAAAAACTTGTAACTTATTATTTTACTCGATTTAAAATATTGTATTTACAAATTTTGTGTTTGTTTGCAAAGCGTTCGGATGTCAAGTTGTATATATTATATAATGACTGTGTGCGCGCCGCTGATGCGCGACGGCTGGCAGAGGTAGCTTGCGGGGGTAGCGGGACGCGGCGTGCGCGTTAACACATACATTTCACTTCAAGTTAAATATATCATGAAAGTTATATTATAACACAAAGGCAACACATTAAAGTTTCTTTAGTAAAGTTACACTTTACTACTTTAGTACACTTTGCTATCCTAAATAAATATAAAAATAGGTTATCTGCTTACTAAGTGCGTGGTGAAATAGGTAAGTAAAACGTCCATGACGGCCTGCCGACTACTTAATGGTTGCGGGTTCAATTTCCGGCAGAGGAGTGTTTGTGTTTACGGACCATTACGTACCGATAACTGCGAAGTAAGGGTTTATTTATACAGAGTGATTTTATAGATGAGGGAGATATTTCAGGATACAATAATTTGTACCTTATTATAACTAAAAAAAATGTAAATAACAATATTCCATAACAAATCATAAAAAAACAATGATGAACAAATGAGAATTGATCCGTAAAAAGTTTGGACAACGCGGCGCGTGGGGTGCACGATTGAATGGCATGTAGATAAAATTCCTTTTACGTAACTTTAGGTAAACAGGTAATTGACTCGTTACCCTTTCGTACTTTATCCTGGCTTAGGAGAGACAAAATACCTACTTAATAATTAATTGTTATTTATTCTATCATGTCTGTAATTGCCCCTTAATATGATGACTATAAATTACTTTGTTTTAATGGAAATATTAAGATATCACTATTTCTATATATTTGGAAATAGTATCGAAAGCTGAATATCCTCCTTGAATATATCCCTTGTCTATAGAATCAGCCTGTATATAACTCTTTGTAGTCAAAATCTCTGCGGGTTTCAACATGCAGTTTTTTTGTACTTTAGAAAATAATTTTATTATCATCGCATTTAGTGGCAAACAGACTAACAGGCTACCTGGTGGAAAGTGTCTATTGTGCTTTATTACAGAATGTAACACTAGAAGCCATTGCCATCGTGCTACATTGTGATCTTGTAGAAGGAGAAGAGAAAATGGAACTAGGCACACGTGATAATTTAATTTTCATGGTATTTTGGGTGTGATTCTGTCGAGATTGATGTCACATTCGATGGAACTTGTGAAGTTTTGTGTTAAGAGGCCTATGACAGGATCGCATTCCGAAAAATTTTGTACCTAAAGTACGTTGACGATTTGCTTAGCCTCAAGCGGCCATATGGTCACTGTGCTACGAGAAAACAATTTTGATACTTTTTCAACTATTCAATTTTTAAATACCACCACTTCATAAGGCAAACATAATAACATTTTTATATTTTTGCTTACTTTTATAATTAGTAAATATTACATTTTACAAAATAAATAAACAAAGCTTTATTTTGGTTATGTTTGAATTTTTTTTCACGATAATTCTAAATGGCTTCCAAATATAGGAAAAAATCCTGCCAAATTACAGCTCTTAATTTTCATTTAAACGCCGCCTCCACAACAGTCAAAGTTTTTAATAGAAATATCTGTTATAACATTGCAATTCTTTAACTTATTGATAAATTATCAGACCATAATTAGTAATAAATACACTTATATTCTGCAGATGGATTTCCTAAGTATTCGAAGAGTATAAAGTACAAATATAGCATTAAAATTCACAGGACTACTCCACAATAAAATAAAACATTATGACTGTAACTATAATTATTTTATAATCAATGTAATAATACAATTAATAATGACAAATGATTTAATAATCAGAAGAAAAACAAAGAAACTTGAATGAAAATTTAATAAATTATATCTCTTAGTGGCATAGATCTGGCTTTTCTAGAGTCGATAATTTCTGGAATCATACAGTCATGATAAAAACGTGTTAATTTGGGTAGCATTTTAGTTTTCCAAAAATATTTATCTCTATACACCCTCACTACTTTCAATGGATAATCAGAACCAGTCCATACTGCAAATAAACATATGTTTTTATTCGCAATTTGAAGTTGGCCCTGTACTTGATAGTACCAATCGTGTTTTTCATTCATAGAAAATTCGCCGGAATCGTTCCTTTTAAAACATTTAATTTTTTTTTTAACAATCGCTTCTTCTGGATCTATGCCGAAAGCGGAGAAGGGACATTTAATTTCGACTATTCCTTCTTCACAAATACCGTCAGGAGAAGCTCCCAGAAAATAGTACTCATTATCGATAAATAGCCCACATTTTTCGATATGAATATTTTCTTGGGCACATAGCTGTTCTAAGGCTTTGGTTTCATTTTCCGTTCCATGTCTAACTGAAGCTACCTGTTTTAAGTTGTATGTGTACAAAATAGATTTCACCAGTGGAGCAGAATTTTGATTTGCTCGTCTCTTGCAGATTTTGAAGAAGTTTGATGCCGTCAAAATGCATCGTCGAAGTTCGACCCATAATGCGCTTTCTGCTTGCAGAATAGTATTGCGTTCAATCTGAAAACGGTTTGATCCCTGTTGTTTAAGATTGTTTAAAAAGAGCCTTTTCGCACTTAAAAAATCATTTTGTTTCATGTCTGGACGTTGACATTCATTGCCATAATGTTTGTCAGTTGTATCAAAATTTAATTTGGTTTTACAGCGCTTTCCATGCCTTGTATAGTATGTATTTTGGGCAAGTCGTTTGCGTTCCAAATCTTTTATAGATTTTCCTGGGCTACTGCACCACATTGTTTTATATAATGTGTATTGTGGTTTACCGCTATTAAAAGCAACTATTGCTGCGTAGCAGCGTGCTTGGTACGAGCGTTTTAAAGAATAATTTATTCTCTTGCCACCTACCATTTTGGCTACGATACTATTAAATTGTTCAGCACGATTGTTAGTGGAATTTCGCAAAAGGCTCCTGGAATTAAATGCCAACTGAGATGCGTTTTTTCGAAGTTTCATTATTAAAGTTGGTACTATAGGAACTAGATCTTGTTCTGATTTCCTTTCTAGAGTGCAGTAATAATTTTCACATTCCTTGTGGTCACCAAAAATATGAAGTGTACTATTTAATATATCTGTCTGCAAATTGAGTATTTTTGTTTCTATAGAAATATTTTGCTCATTCCTAAACTTACTTGCGGAGCGGATGGCAGTACGTAACCTAGTAAGGCGTTCTCCTGTTAAAAGTTTACGTTCCCTAAGCGGGATCGTAGTGTCTTTTACGACACTACGACAGTTAAAATGAAATGTTGATATCAGTCCATTTTGGTTTTCTCGTAATAATTTGATATTACTCAGTTTGCAACCGAATTTCTCACTGTGTTTTTCAATTTCAAACAGTTGATTTAAAAAGAACTGAAAATCAATTATTCTCCGCCCTTGAACTACGTAATCTTCTTCCTGCAACAATTATTTTTCTTTATATTTAAAAGAAAAAAAAATATTAGCTTTATAAATATGAATAAGTTCTTCCTTACTATACTATTCTCGGATTCCATTTCTATTGTCAACGTGGTATCTATCTCATCAATTACTGGCATTAGCGGTTCGTTTGTTGGATTCGAATTGTTCGTTGATGATGGAAGAATGTCACCAGTAGGTATCTAAAGTAAAATAGGTTAAAACATTACAATATTTTTATATAATTGATAAACTGTAGTACACAAAGTAACGAAAAAGGTTTGTTACCGAATCCTCCAAATCAGCGTTTTCTATATGTATGGAAGATAAAAGTGAGTTCTTGGCGGAAGAGTTATTCTTTCTGAAACATTCCCATAAATTAATATTAGGTCCTTACATATGAAGTTGGCGTTTTTCGTACTGGCCACTTTAATCACAAATTTCTCCTCTTTGGTAAGGAATTCCAAATTGAAATTTGTACAGCTATAGACTCATGTATTTGTGCTACGATGATCGTCATTCATTTGTTTTTTTCTTCTGTTTTTTTCTGTTTGCGTCACTCATTTTACAAAATGGAAAACTTAAAATATCGCATTATTTACGAGTACGAGTTCCGCCGTGGCACTAGTGCTGCGGAAACAACTCGAAGGGGGAATGATGTGTATGGCGGTCGTGTTGCAAAAGAAAACACAGTTCGTTTTTGGTTCCAACGTTTTCGTTCTGGAAATTTCGACCTGCAGAACAAGCCCCGTGGACGGCCTGAGACTCAAGTTGATAATGAAGAGTTGAAGGCTATTGTGGAAGCGGATCCATCGCAAACCACGTCCGAGTTAGCTGCAGGCTGCGATGTTAGTGATAAAACTGTTTTAATTCACTTGAAGCAAATTGGGAAGATTAAAAAGCTTGAAAGGTGGGTACTTCACGAAATGACTGAAGCAAACCGGCAAACGCGCGTCGACTGCTGCGTTACATTACTAAACCGGCACAATAATGAAGGTATTTTAAACCGAATCATTACCTGTGATGAAAACTGGGTTCTTTACGATAATCGGAAGCGCTCAGCGCAATGGTTGGATCCTGGCCAGCCAGCCAAATCCTGTCCCAAGCGAAAATTAACCCCAAAAAAGTTACTTGTAAGCGTTTGGTGGACTAGTGCCGGTATTGTTCATTACAGTTTTCTCAAATCTGGCCAGACTATTACGGCTGATGTCTATTGTCAGCAATTGCAAACCATGATGGAAAAGCTAGCGGCTAAACAACCTAGGCTGGTCAATCGCTCCACGCTACTGCTGCTTCACGACAACGCTAGACCACACACTGCGCAACAGACGGCTACTAAATTAGAAGAGCTTCAATTGGAAAGTCTAAGACATCCTCCGTACTCCCCGGACCTTGCTCCAACAGATTACCATTTTTTTTTAAATTTGGATAACTTCTTGCAAGGGAAAAAATTCAACTCCGATGGGGCAGTCCAAATCGCCTTCAAAGATTTTATTGATTCCCGTCCGACTGCTTTTTTTTGGTAAAGGGATCAATGAACTACCTATGAGATGGCAAAAGTGCATAGAAAATAATGGTTCATACTTTGATTAATTAAATATATTATATTAAAAAATATTCAACTTTTTGTTTCTCCCATACAAAACGCCAATTTCATATGTAAGGACCTAATATATAAATTGATGAAAAATAAAGTAAGAAAACAAGATGTCACAGGTATATCAAAGAGTGGCTTTTGCAGTTTTGCTCACATTATTTCGAATTTTAACACAGAAAATATGTATTTTATTTACATATTATTATTGTATATTACAGGTATAGATGTAAA
The DNA here is from genome assembly GCA_036320925.1 of Automeris io. Taxonomy (NCBI): domain Eukaryota; kingdom Metazoa; phylum Arthropoda; class Insecta; order Lepidoptera; family Saturniidae; genus Automeris; species Automeris io. Next base: position 3,926,640 of record JAUDJH010000021.1, on the reverse strand, counting down.
TAGTAAGTAGTAGGTACCTTGCTTCATTTGCTTTTCTTAATCTAGATGTATATCTTTTTTTTCTAATACATGCGTACACAGAGCTTTTTCGACCCATGCTAGAAATAAACACAACAGTCAGTAGGTAAAGATTCGTATAAAAAAAGAAATAACTATTCAACAAATAAGCTATTCCATGTATAATAATTGTCAAAGAATACTTACGTGATCAAAACTTGGTAGTTGCGCTATACAGTTGTACGAGATAACATTATACGGTGAACCGTTCGGTAAGAAAAAATTTGACGCAGGTCCAACGTCTACGAGCACCAACGGCCTAATGAGAATAGCCGGCTGGTACATCGCATTATATGTAGCAATTTGGCAGTTGTAATTACGTTTTTATCAAATATTATAATTTATCAATTTAAAATATAAATGTAATATTTAGATTTTTAATGAATTTACGATTATTCTAGTATAAATTTTAAGTAATAATATTAATGTAATAAGGAGAAATTAACGGTCAAATCTGAACGTTTTAGTAGCTTTTTTATGTTTTGATTGGGATTTTTTTTTCAGATAATGCGTACATATTTCGAAATTCTGAAGCCACTACTTTGTACAGCACTATTTATGACATATTATTATATTTTTTTTATTTAATTTGGATATATATGTACTTGGATCTAGGAGCTCAAAAATGTGTCGTCGCGCATTTTATGGAAAATTTGCTTCGGAATTTTAGCTTTATATAAATAGATAAAAAAAAATGTAAGGCCACTATTTACTATAGTAATGACTATGTTCAAATAATCAATAATAAAAAGTTGTCAAACTCTTTCAGTTTCTTGGAATATCAGCGGTAAAGTTATCAAAATCACGGTTGAAATGTAATAGGGGTCTTAACTCGATGCAAGCCCGGAACGTGCTGAATAGCAGTTTCTCTTTTCACAGGCTTCGGTCTCATTGCGCAGGTATATACGCAGTTTCCTTGGCGGCAAACTCATAGCAATTGTTTATACATAACAACTGGCCACCGTGACAGATTGACTATTGCGTTCTTGCTAAAAAGGTCCTTCGCTTTAAAAATCGTTGATAAAGTAACGCAATTTACAACGGCAATTTCAAAGCGTAGTAAACCCAAATACATTACAATAAAAGTAAAATAGATACGTTTGGCATACTTCTAGTGCTTTTTAATACCAAAATATGACAAAAATCTGCAACAACAGAAGTGTTGTCATTGTTAGTATTAAAGAAGAAGAAAATGGAAACTGAACATAGACTGACTGGTTTCGTAACGTGTCAGGCCGAGACGGGTCACTATGACCAGCCATTTCCTATGACATAAATTGAGAAGTTGTTGTCTAACCGCCAAACTTTTTCATCATTACGTGGCTTTATTAGTTTAAAATTAAAAGTTATCTTTTAAAGTGCTTTTACACGGGTTAACATAATGACACGGTGAACTCGTCAACCGTACTGTAATTAATTTTAACACGACGGTTAATTTATTTGAAGTACGGAGCACTCACTTTAAATGATTTAACAATGAATTGAATGGTTAAACAATGTATGAAGGAAAGCTATATTGAGCGTACAAATAATATATAAAATATTTATTCGGCTAGATTTAATACTCAGCTATAAAATGTCGTTTAAACTTAGCAATTATCAAACTCCACAATGTCTTTGGCGCAGTAACTGTAGACTACATTCTGCACTATGTGTTCAATTCCCACGTGTAACAAATATTTGTATGAATTACAGGTTGACATTTATGCATATGAATTAAATATTTGTAAAGTAAACACATCTGCGATAGAGGAGCAAATCTTACGCCTAGTTTTAAAACGCTTTTAAAAATTAATCAAGTATTTTTTTATTCCATTGATGAGTCATTGCTGTTTAAAAGCGATTTTAAATTTATGGAGTATCTTACGTTAAATCTTACTTGTAAAATATTTACTTGTAAAATATTTATAGGACACTTTATTTGGTAAAACTGCATTTTTACGAAATAAGTCCAGGAGTATTAGGTATATCTGTGATCAAACTGTATTTGAGTAGGTTGCGTTATAAAAGGGTAGTAGGCAACAAGTAGACAATTAGTGTGCTAGTCCATTATTTCTCGGCTCTCTCAACTATTTCTTCTTATACTAGCTTGACAAAGTGACTACGGTGCATCTGATGCAAAGTAAAGTGCAGTCCAAGAAAGCCAATGACTATTAACACGTTTAACGCCGTGGGGGTCACCGGTGACCCGCAGTGAACTTTCCGTTTGAGCCGGGCGGGGGGGGTGCACCGGTGACCCCCAGCTAAAAAATGTGATAAAACGCAGATTTATAACACTAGAAATGATAAGAAAAACTTATTTCGAAATAGAATTTATTATAGAATAAAGAGATTAAAACGGCCTGAACGGGAAGTATTGAGAAAAAGGGCCGGCGTTCAACGTGCTAAAGGATAAAAATCTATTGACAGTTGCCGTCGTCATATCAGCCCACAAATACCACAACTGAAGGTCTTTAGGCATGTTATATGAGTCACTAGACGTACACAAGCTGATACCGAAACGTGACAGGCCGAAGCGAATTACTTTGACGAGCTTTACTTGTGTACTGAAATCATAACCCTGTTAGAGCGGGAAAATGCTCCTCCACCTTACCATATCTGTTATAAAATATGGCTGTACGGTAAGTTGTCATGGCCTATTCCTTAGCAACAAATATGTAACTATTAAAAAGTTATTATTCCCGCTTGTTCTCTCTGTTTTCTGTAATGGTTGCGTTAAGTCATAATATGGGAATTACTGTGTATAAAATAATAATAAATTGTTTTATGTTATACTACATTATGACTGAACTTATTTGTGACTTTTAGGTAAAAATGGTCCATAGGGTGTTAGGTAACGGTTTACAGAAAACGTTACGGCATTAGGGAGGGTCAAAAATCTTCCAAAATTGCGTTACGCAATACTTGAACTCCTCCTAACCTATTTGAATTTATTTAATATATATTATTTCAATAAACCCTTCCAGTTCATTAAAATAATAAATATTATCATGACAATGAAGATATAATATTAATAGATACCTGCAACGTGTATGAATAAAAATGTAATATGTCACGTATCGCACGCAGCTTTTGATATTACCATAAATAAATTCGAATCACTGACTGCATCGACGATTCAATATTATTCCTGGAATACGACTATTTTGTTGAATTATTTACATTCTCTATTAATTATATCATATCTATAGTAAAATTAAAATCTGAACACTGGACAAAATAACTCAGCATTTATGTTTTTTTGCAATATAATCATGCGAAATGTAGCGATCCGTACAAAGGATGTGTATTCTACTACTAAGCAGTCTTGATGTGAACCAAGCCAGTGAAGCTGATGGTACTCCAGCAAGATTGCTTAAAATTAACGCCACGGAGTTGTCTTCGGTTCTGACTTGCCTGTTTAGTTTCTCTCTGCAAACCGGTAATGAGTGATTCCTGAAAGCATGCAAACGTCAAACCAGTCTAAAAAAGGAAACTGTGTCGACCCTACTAATTATCGTCCTATAGGTATCAATTCACATTTCTTCTCATTTGGCGCGCAGATAATCAAGCGTTAATTACTGGTATAACTAAGAGTAAAATGATATCCTCAATGATCGAAAATATTGCTTACGTCCAAATCGATGTACTGTTTGATGTACATCTTTTTTACAATTCTTTCTCAGAGAACATTCTTTTTTACTTGACGGCCAACGCCTATTTACGCCATAGATATGTAACCTAATTTTACAAACTACTTACACACAATCACTACAATACCTACACATGGTTCGAAATGTGACAGTAAGATTAAAATAAGATTGTTATAAGAGATGGTGTTATTCAGTGACGTGTAAAAGATATTTGGACAGGGTAGGCAGAATTCGTGTAATTAATTGAATATTATAGATATATGGGTAGATGGCGTGAATATAGAATAGATATGAATATAAATGGTTCCTTTTTTGTTTAAATTTAAGTAATTTATTCCAGACTTATTTATCGTCAGGGCATGCAATGTTTTCATGTATCTATGGAATGAACGCTACTGGTGTTACTATTATGTATGTGCGCGGGATGGTGTGGGTATTGTGGTGTGCTGTTACTGGATTGCACGGGGTGATTCCGAAATTCGATATCTCCATAATATTATATACTGAAAGTTATATAGCATATAGACTATCTATTACTACAATTTTCACATTGTACTAAATTTAAAATTGTAAGGAAAATGTATATTGAACGTCCTAGTGATTTACATGAAAATAAAACGATTTTGGCTGATGCGAACTATTAGAAGCTACATTTGCGATACCTAATTTCGGGTTGGTATTATCAGTTTAATGAACTAACAGCGTTTTAGCGATTATTCTGAATGGCTTTTGGTTGTATTTGCCTCAATGTTTTTGCCCGCTTTTAAGCAAAACGACCCTTTTAAACTTTATTTAAAGCGATAAGTAACCATAACGGTGTAACATGCATATAGTAACTGAGTATTACGATGAACATCAGTTGTAACATTCTTATAAAAAAAATAGTTTAATAAAAATTTAGCGTATGTACACATATTGTTAGTTAGTGTTGTATTACGTTATTAATGAGTATTTTGTTAATCAGACTGCTTTACTTATTTTCTTATATTCCTGTCTATAATAACGATAGGAATAATTTCATTTCCCGAATTTTTTTTTGTCTCTTAGAGCCCTTGTTGTTTTGGTTTTGGGTAAGCCCCCTGCTAAGCCGATATAGTATTTCGCAAATTCTTCACTTTCAAATTAGTTGATTATTTTTTTGCTGTACTCAAATGTAGAGTGGAAAAGCAATAGAATATACAAGTTAAGTTTATACATTTATTAATTAAATTCAAATAATGTACAACAAAATACAATGGCTAAATACTAAACTTTTACATTTGTTTATTAGCTTTCTATGGAGCTTTCATCAATATCGTTATACTATTAATACACATTAGTCCACTGCTGTCATAGTTGTCTACTAAACAACAAGTGTTAGCAAGTTCTTCAGCTCTCCACATCCGTGCTAGCAACAATAATGTGGAACATAATTTGTTTTAATTACTAATTTTTGGACTAACGCATGCCATTTTTTTTTATTATATCAAAGCTTTACTTTTCATAAAGACTTATTAAAATTTTACTAAGGCTTTTGAAATTAATCGTTGTTGTTGAATTATGCTAATGCTTACAAGTTTCTATAACAAAGATGGGTGAAGTTGTTGAACGTTTATCACAGGATATTTGAAACGGCATACGGGCACTACACAGTAAACCAATTACAGCAAATGGGCATGTTAGTGGAGGTGATTCTGTATTATCACTAGGGTCACTCAGTATGCAATAAATTTTAATATAAATCTTCATGACAGGGATTGTTAAAACCTTCTATATTAGCTGTATATTTATCTGCCTGTAAACAAGGAGGTTGCGTATTCGAACCTCATTACTGCTTCAAAAATTCAACTAAAAATATTTTTCATAAAAAAATACTAAACACCCAAGAATAATTTAGAGTGTTTTGTTAATGCATTAAATTACTGAATATATCTTTGCTGTATTGCAAAAACGTTTTCGGCCATGGTTGATTGGCAGAATCCGAGAGGCAGTTTAACCGAATGTATATTACAAACCATCATTTACCAAGAATTTGTTATTGTTATTTGAATTTGGAAATTGATACAATTTGATTAAAAAAAACATTTTGATAGAAATATAGCTTTACCTATGGGTGCTACTCATCATTATACGTTATAGATCTAAATTAATTTTTTTCATGCACATCAGGATGTGCGGATGTATTTTTACAAATGGAGATACTTTATTAAAAATACTTTAATTAAATTGCAATCCTAATTTAATTTTAATGTTTTAATAAGCACTTAAAGTAAAAAAAAAACTGGTATGATTTATTTTTATTAATATAAAAGCTAGATGGTGCAATCTTTCGGTTTTGGGTCGGAAACCCCCGAATTTTTTAGCCTTTAATGTTTGCTTAAACGTATTTATTTCCCAATTTTTTTTTAAGTTTTATATTCTTAACATATCGAGATAGAAGCAACAAAACTGTCGCTGCTAATATTGCCATTTGCGGTAAGTGCTGTGTCGTGTAGCTACTTTGAACGGACTCAGTCAACAGCGCAGCCTTCTAAACACGTGATAAACGCTGAGGCTTTCCGATTTCCATTTGCTTTAGAATGCAGTACTATCAATTTTATTACATTACGTTACGTTTGTTATGTTAAGTTGTCCTTGATTTCTATGTTACCATTCTTGAAATACTATATCGAGGGGTGAAAGGCTATTTGGTTTAAGCGTTATTTTTTGGTGATATATTATAGTAATATATATATTTACGGAATCACCGTTTTTTACCGATTCCGAAAAATGTCGCTTAAACAAAATAGCCTTTCACTCCTCGATATATTACTATATCACCAAAAAATGTCGCTTAAACCAAATAGCCTTTCACCCCTCGATATGTATCGGTATCAGTAATTAGAGCTGATATTAAAAAGTAGATTTTTTATTATAATAAAAAATCAAGTACTTCAAGATATTGTATTTAGCTATTTGTGTTAGAATTAATACCAACATAGATAATATAAAATTACTTCCAGAAAATAGATGTTGCTGATATTATTAAAGACGTAGATTTCCGAACCAATTTCCATTTCACATCAACGTTTCCAAATCACGACTTTAGCAAACTTAGTTTCATAACTCGTTCGATGTCATGTGAATAAGGAAGCATGTTAAGCTATAAATTGCATGAAATATGTCGCTTCATATGAGGTTATGATGCTTGGAGAACCTCCGACAGGAAATTGTTATAACTGGTTTTGATGTTCCGATTACTGAATTGATTTTTTTCTCAATATTACATTAAAATAAATTAAAGTGGTTCAAATTTTAAGGTTACTGTTTAAAATGGCAATTTCGTTTTTGTTTTAATTATATTTAATTCAATAGGGAATAAAATGTTATCCTGTAAATAGGGCTTTAATCTCAAATTTTTTGCTAGAACGGTCACTAAAAATATACAAAATTATAAAATGGACGGTGTGAGATTTTGCTCAGATATATTAGATCTACCGAAATGCTCTGACCGCTTTTTCGTTTCTAGTTTCGACACATAATCAAGTGTTTATTTGAGTTGCGTTTATAAGTGTCTCACTATTTTGAACATTTAATGTACCTACTAACGTAGTAAATTATCTAGAATTAAATTGATTCACGTTAGGCAACTAATAAAGTTCACTTACGACACTCTGTTTTATACGAATTTCAACAAGGAAGAAATGGCACAAAAGTAATTAGAAATTTATTGACCGTGTTTAGTGAAAGTACAGTTTCTGATACGACATACAGAAGATGATTCAAAAAAATCGATTCATGTGATTTCGACCTTTCTGACAAGCTACGTTCAGAGCGACCATCTTTGATTGATGTCGATGTTGTTAAGTCCATGTTGAAGCAAGATACTTCTGTGAAAACATCGAATATCACAGAAAGGCTTAATTCAACTCGGCAAACCATTTCGGAGTATATTATGAAAATAGGATTAATCTGGAAATATTTAAAATGTATGCCACGTGATATAGACGAGTAGAATTTGAATAATCGAGTCGTCATATGCACATCTCTGTTTGCTCGGATAAAATGAAGCTCTTTTTGAACTGGATAATAACAGGATGAAAAGTAGATTATATACGAAAACTTCATAAGGGACAGGACCAATGTAGCTGTGGTGACCTAGTGGATACCAGACTAGTTTCCATGCGCGCCAACGTGATTGGCCAGAGGTTCGAATCTTATAACTTCTTTATGTCCCTACAAAATGGTTTGTAAAAACTTCAAAAATTAGGGAGATATCAATCAAGCACTGGTTCAATTTTTCGAATGAATGGATCAAAAAGTTAAAAAAATTGGAATGTATAAATTGTCCTCACGCTGGCAAAAAGTCATTAATAATAATGGTAATTACACTACTCACTAATGTGTATTTACAGTAATAAACATTTTCATTTTGTTTTATTCCAAAAATGGACAGAACTTTCCGAAATACCTAATATTCTTTATTTACACGAGTATAGTTTAAATCGTATTATTTTGGAAACTTATGTATGGTTTTGTAAATATCTTTAATCCATTTTTTCCACGAATCAGCCAGTCAAGTTGTACTTTTTAGTTGTATAGGAAAATCGCCATAATATAGTAATTTCAAGAAAGTAACAATGACAAATGCAGTCAATTTAATAATTACATTTACGAAATAATGTAATTAATTAATTTTAAATAGTAAGTTTCATTTTTTTGATGGACGGACTAACTACCGATGGCTGGGACAGGCCTATACAGCTTACTGTCACATTCCCGTAGCCCGGCGCACCATGCGCGTGGAGAGGAACACCCGGTGGTTTTAGCCAGTGAGAGTCTAGCACACCAGGGGGGCGGCCCTGACCGCCCCCCTGACGGCCCATAATGGGTTTCCACCGGGTCAACAAAAAAAAAAAGGCCTATACAGCTTAACCGGGCTTAGGGAGCGAGCACAGAAGGTGCTCAGCTAGCGAATTTAGGGGTTGGGTGGCAACGCTAGCGCTCCCTGTAGGTACGACCTCGACTTGGGCAACCAGCTAGGGGAAAAATCCTGCGGGTGATCTACTAGCGTTTCGGAAGCGACTACCTTGAAAAGAAACGCCGAAAGAAACTCAAGGCTGCGTCGGAGTAGAAGAAAGTTTCATACAATGAGCCTCTTTCAAACGTAAATAGTAGGTATTGTATAGAATTGCCTGTATAAATACCGCAAAACTAAAAGAGGATTACATCCGCTTATTTTTATTGATAATAAACGTAAATATTGTTTGAAATAATAAAAAACTGTCCCATAAATATGCTTCAAAGGATATAAACGTATGTAATACGAGGTACAAAGGCTGAAGAATTCAAAGGTATATAAAGGACGGATAAAAGTTTTACGGAACATAAAAGCAGACATGTCGAAAATCTGCGGTCATAAAACATGCTACTGCTTAAAGGATTACCGACTAGATATTTTCCTTAAGCTCGTCTATGATATTCCATCAGGTAGTCTCCAATGGATTTTGTTAATCCCTTTGGAGGTTATTGAACTGGTAATTGACTCCATTATCCATATTAGTAGCAATAATTTATAACTCCAAGCAATGTTCTAAACGATTAAGATTTATGTCCGCGTGGGTTCTTGTCTAATATTTCAATAGCTATTTATATTTCAAAGTTCATTAAGATATCAAAGTTAATAATAGTATTACCTTTACCTACCTTTACCTTTACCTATTAGTAGTACCTTTTATAAATTTTATTGCATTCTTCTTGTGTAAGATAAAAATCTCTCCTTAGCATTGTTTTAAAATGATCGCAATAATTATCTGTATACATTTACTATACAGTATTTTCTTACGATTTTTGTTAAGTATAAAAGGTTACCATATGATCCTGTTGGTAAAACTTTATATTCATAACAGGATTTATGGAACTTTCTTGTAACGTGTAATGTGATGAAACCGCGTTTAGATAGGATTTTCCACCACAATATGGGAATGAGACGACGATGGAGATATGGCTAACAATCTTAGCCCCGATTGTGTGTATCTCGCGTACAATGCGTTGCACTAACCCGACCGACGGCTCTCTCGCGGTCCCAGCTTGTCAGCTCCCGCGGCAGGCGGTTCCTTCCTGCTGCGCTCGTCGGGATCAGCGCAACGGATGTAAACTTGATGGGTGATGAGGAAAGTCAACAACACTTGCCGGCCGGCTAAACGTTCGAACACCACACTCTGTGATTTGTATTCCGACAAATGCTGTACACCGTGTCGCGCGCTCGCTCGATGCACCTGTATTTTTCCTCCCTAATCGTTTTTATTGCGTGCGAGAATGAGCAACTACTTGCTCCGGTTACGATTTTCGAGTGACAGTTTGACAAGTCGTGCACGCATCGCGCCATTCATAAGATGGCGCTCGCGACACATTTCGAGAGCCAATCATGTTAGGCCAAATGCGCGAATGAAATTTTACGGTTACGAAACATGTAATTTAATGAGTAGGCAACATTTGCAAAATAATTTTGTTTTCAGTGTCGCGCACACATTTTGTTATGGTAATACAATATATCATTCAATGTTATTAAATTACACTTAGCACGAGAGCATCTTCGTTTCGCCTACAATAGTTTCCTGGAAAGTAAATATCGTACATATTACTTCCAAAACCTTGCGGAAAAGTTCAGCTTGCTACTGACAGAGAAATCATTTTTCTACTTTTTGAGTGTCAGTTACAAATTAATAAAAAAGGGGAGCAGAAAAGCTTTAGCGAGCCATTCTCGTAGAAAGGACAAATTTTGGGTGCCGCAGGTATTCTAAAGCGATATTGAATTCCCCGATTGAAAATCTAAGTTAAATGCCCATTCTTTGAATGCCACTTGATGGCATAAATTTAATATCGTAACCGAAAGCCGTCCAATGAAACTTTTGTAACAAATTTCATTTATCTCTTGCTCCCTGGAGAATTTCATAAAATCGATTGTTATCAAGATGATTTAAAGCTTAAATTTTTAATGTGGTATGCTTTTTGTCAATATTCATCACTGCTGCACTATTTAGTAGATATTACGGTCATTAATAGTCAATTGACATCGGATGTAAGTATCAGAAATCGTTTCATTTTTATTTTATGTAAAAGGGTGTGCTTGGTATAAAGTTCATTTATTAAACAATTTGGCCTTTATTTCTTACTATCAATACTTTAATACTATTACTATAATTTCTAACTAAATATTTGGGGTATTGGACTAGAACATGATCATTTTACAAAATTATTTATTTTTATCGGTAATCGGACTACGACCGCGAAAGTGTAGGGAGGCAGTCCAATTCCGTAAAAATGTCTTCATTTATTATTTGTATCCAGAACAATTATATTATAAGCATCTTTTTATAATAGCTTCCTTTTTAAACGGCCTTTGTTTAATACTCTATGAAGGAACATCAACTGGTTGTCGATTTTCAAAATAGAATTAAATGTTTTGTGTAATACCTATCTTAGGTCGGATTTTTTTTATTTTTGGTTCACTGGCATAAGGTTTTTTATTCTTCTAGTCTTATTTCTAATTAATTTATTTCATTTTTACCTATTTTTATCTTTTTGTACTTAACCTAGCTGTCATTCATGAAAAGTGTATGTGTTTTAACTACATCACCTGAAATACGTTAATCTTACTGCTAAAACATTTGAAAATATACAAAACGCCTTTTTATATTGGTTTAATACATTTGAAATAATTACTTTCTAAGCAACAACTTTATTGCTTATAATAAAACGTGAGCTTTCAAACTGGGTTTGGCTAGACCTGCAAATATTACTGGATTTATGAAAAAAAACATTCAAAGTAAATAGCTTAGATTCAAGTGGAGCCCCGAGATCGGTATTGTGTTATCGACACGAGTAATCGGTTTCCCGCGTCATAAATCTCCTAAGTAATTAATCACTGGGCTGACTGTGATGGCGGACGGTGGACGCCGCGTCACGACGCCTGCCCTCGCTTGCTCGATACAACGTTTTTCTCAACGTTTTTATTCTTTTGCTTATTTATAAAACATATAAGTACTTTATATAAGATAAAGTTCTTTTTTAATATTATTATTATGTTTATTCATAGTAAAATCATCAAGATTATAATGACCTTGCTAATTGATACATAGTCGTTACAAATTAAATTGTACAATTGATGATGTCCTAGCCGGATTCGGCCACGGCGACTGTTTCAACGCCGATTAAGAAAATCAAGGCCCAGTTTTCGGAAACAGTCAATTGCGCAGGAGATATTTAAGTGCATAACTGGATGCGCTGCCAGAAAAGCACTCTCTCGTCCGAGCTCCCTCAGGCCCGATGGAATGGAGAACACGTACGATCGGGAGGGAGCGGGAAGCAGGTTTGGTCGAGTTGTCCTTCTCTGAACACCTGGTTGAATTGCGGTGTTAAAGAGATACCTTAGTCGCCTTTTACGACACCTCAGCAAGAAGAGGGGGGTGCAATTCTATTCTGCCGGCAGCCACCACGGCTAAATTGTAATTGTCTAATTGTAATTGTACAATTACATAGTTAATAATACTACAGTTACATACAAGGTATTTACAGTTACATGAATTACACGGTTATAACTATTACATATTCCGTCTGGACGAATTTGGATTCCCAGGCCCGGGTGGAGCAATCAGAGGGACACCCCGGGGGTTTTTTAGTCAGTAAGAGTCTGATACACCGGGGTACGCTGCCCTCACGGCGTCTCTGATGGTCCTATGCAGAATTTTCCCCCGGGACACAAAAAAAAAACTGTTACATATGAAATACTACAATTACATTAGAAATAGTTAATGTCATTAGTTATATGAGTTAGGTTGTTACCTAGGAAGTTTAGATAATATATTGAATATAACATGACATATATATTTCATAGTTATATAGGTTTGAGGGGGCTTGATAACAGTTCATAAGTTTAGGATTCTTGGTAGAATCAGTACAAAGCACATTTTAGTTAGTTTGGAAGTTATTGTCCTCTATCAAATAGACGAATGTCAAACGAATTACCGAATACTCAAGTAAATTCGAAGAACTGGCTTCGCGCTGTCAATAGGGGATGAATTTATCTACCATTGAAAATAAATTCACAGAAATTTCATTTAAACAAAATAATAGTTAAAATTAAAGCAGTATAAGTTGTGGCATGGATACAGCTACTATTGTATCTCTGCTCACCGCGAACAAGATATAGCGTGACGATATTTTATTATTATAAGTTTAAAAATTATATACTATTATGTTATTTTCTAGCGTCAATGGTAAAATAACAGAGACGAAAAATAAGCCACACGATCACAGAATAAAACTTAGTAAAGTTTACTATTTATTTTGGAATAATCGAATAAATCCGAGCATTCTGAACGTGAAATTCAATAGTACAGTGTACACTCTATATAACGACCCTCAAGGGACTGTGCATATTTTGGCGTTATAGAGAATGGTCGTTAAATGGGGAGAAGAAAAATCTGTATTAGAAAAAAAGTTTATTTCAGACTAGTGTTAGTAATTACATAAAAAAACAATCCTCATTTGATCGCTATTGAGTATAGTCTGTTATTTTTGTCTGACGTCGTTTGCTGCACCAGTAATTTTGTTGTATTTTTTCCATTATTTTATTCATATCTTGCGATATTGAGTCATCTTGGTGATAAAGAAAGTACTTTTCCAATAATTTTGCTGCTTCCAGGGCTTCTTTAATGCTCGGCGGTGGCTCAGGCTCATCCGTCTCATCTTATTCATCTCCTTGGTCTTGATACTCGGTTTTTCTCACCGAATCCAAAATTTCTTTGTCTGTGAATGATGCCATTTTAAGCAGGCAGTCGTCTACTTCGATGTAGGTTTGAAGATTTACTGTAAATTTTCCTGCCATGTTGAACTGTTGAATCCACTCAGTTAATGGAAGGGCGTCGTCGTTATTAAACTCCAGTTCCGTTTCCACCTCATCACTCATAGAATTTGTACAAAGTCCAGCATGTCGAAAAGAGTGCTGTATAGTTGTCGGTGTGACTTTTTCCCAGGCTTTAGATAAAAAATTTACTGCATGCAGCATATTATTAGAAGTTTTACCCTCAGATTCGACTAGCTCCATCAATAATTTCTTTCTGTAGTGACCCTTGAGGCTTTTAATCACGCTTTGATCCATTGGCTGTAAGACACTAGTCGTATTTGAAGGAAGAAATACCAACTCTATGTTTTGAAGGTTTGTTGTTAGAGGGTGGGCAGGGCAGTTGTCAACAAGAAGTAAAATTTTTCGTCCCATTAATTCAGCATTCCACTTTCGCACTTCTTCTTCAAAAAGTTGACTGGTCATCCAAGCTGATTTATTAGCTTTATACGTCACTGGCAATTTATTAATGTTCTTAAAACACCGCGGATTTTTTGATTTGCCTATTACCATTAGCTTTTTTTTTGTGCCATCCATATTAGCAGCCACAAGCACTGTAATACGCTCCTTGGAGAGCTTTCCTCCCACACACTTTTCCCCTTTAAATTTCAGAGTTTCATCTGGGGTCAACTTGTAGAAAATTCCTGCTTCATCAACATTAAAAATGTCACTTGGGGTGTATTTTTCTGTCAATTTTGACCACACTCTATTAATCCAGTCATGAGTAACATTCGTATCAACACTTCGTGTTTCTCCACTAATTTTACCGTAGTTGATATGATGACGTTGCTTGAATTTTCCGAGCCATCCTTCTGATGCTTTGAAAGAAAGTAAACCAAGTTCTTCAGCAAACTTCTCCGCCTTAGCTTTCACGATCGGCCCCAAGATAGACATATTATTCAGGCGCTGTCGTTGGAACCATGATAGTATAGCTCGATCCAAATTTTCGTATTTAGGTTTCTTCAATTTTTTAGAAAATTTTCCATCCTCCTCTGCTTGTAGAATTTTTTCTTTATTTTTCCATATTGTGGACACTGTAGAGCGACTAAATCCAAAGCGTCTGCCAACATGACTTAACTTTTTCATCAATACACAGAGATTTTCTCTTACTTGCCATGTTTAGAGTTTGAAAGTTTGTGAGCAACTAAGAATATGATAACGTATAGTTATTTCATAACTCCTACTAACAATAATCAACACGTGCAAGCAATCCCAATTTGTAAACAAAAGAATGGATTTCTTATAAAGTTCGGTATGTGTAATGCCGACAGTCGAGTTTATTACGGGCTAGGATAATAAAGCGACAAAAGAACGTACACAGCTGCGCAGTTTTTACTAATTTTGGCAACTTCAAAAGTACTTTATATTATTAAATTTCTGTCGTTATATAGAGTGAGTATAACGCTATATAAAGTGTATCATTGTATGGGAAACAAGCTAAACCAACCAAAACCGAGTGATACAGACGCTTTAGGAAGTTTGACGTTAAATCGAGTGACGTTATATGGAGTTTACACTGTATTTATAAGTATAAATATAGCGATTTTAATCTGTCAATTAAAAGTTTGGAAGTTTTGTTATGTAATTATCGAAACTTCTATTGTTTCAGTATTAGGTGGTCTTAATATGAAAAAGATTGATTAAATAAAGGCCCCTCTTTAAAACCAAAATTTAATTAATAATTTTTTTTTAAATTAAGTTCTATTTAGTTATTCTATTAAGTTTTATATAAGGCTTTTATTTTGGCGAATATATCAGCCCCATAAAATGTAATTAATATGAAGTAAGAACTTGTTGCGTATTTTTTAAAACGTTGATCAAATAAAATTGTATTGAAATTTCAACAATTTTCTTCAGTGCAAATTGCAATAAAATTATATACTTATTTTGATTACATACTGAATTTCTGCTATAATATATTAAAACCATCGCTAACTAACATAGGAAAAGTCTGAACGTAAGCTGAAAAATGAATGGATTTACAAATCTACTACAAGATAGCCATGCGAACTAAAATTGGCTCATTATCACTAGAAAGACTATAGGTATAGTACATACGAATATAGGGAATAAAGAGAGGCGGGAGGTAAGTACAATCATTAATAAATGCTATATGATAATATATAAAATGTCATAATATTTTAAAAAATTGGTTCCTTATATATATTTTTTTATATAACTAAACTTTGAAAACAGTCAAAATGACTGCTCTGGGTAATCTAGTGATAATGAATGTTTATTACAATCATTTCTAGAGACCAAAACTATTCCTCATCAAAGGAAAGTTTCTTGCTAGTGTTTATGTAAGAACTTTAATAACAACCAGCTCTAAATCCTGTGAAAGGTTGGGAATAAGGCTGACTCAGGAGGGGACGAGCCTACCTCTTAAGAATGTAAAGAGTGGTTTATCGCAAGCGTGTAACGAGTAATTTTAAAGGATCCTACATTTTCTTCAAATAGATCTTCTGAATATATGTAGTAACTGGTATATAACTTTTCTTAGAAATGCGAGTTGATAATTAATAAGCAGATGCTTTTGGTAGGAGGGAAATACCTAGACGGATTTTTTGGTGTTGTTTTAATATTCTTGAATAAATTATGGAATCTTCCAATAGTATCTATATGCACATTTGACAAAAAGTTTTATTTTGCTAATTGCACCTTAGACTTTAACAGTTTGACATGTAGCAACTGCACGAATCCTGTAAGGCACGCGGGGCTGCGACGAGAGGGGTGTGTGGCAACCATCCACGCGGCTGCCTACAGTTTCAGCGCTCGCGCCGACAGTGTCGTATATACTAGTTAAGAGATCGTACGCGTCAGTCTGCCTTGTACACCGTGCAATACAAGTTGTACCGAATTAATTATTTAGTTTCATTTTCATCAATAATAGCGTTGGGGTTAGTGCAGCACCCCAAAGACATATTTTCAACCTTTGCCCTTTACGAAATCTTTTTACCCATGCGCTGTAATAGGAGATCTTTTATACCATATATAATAAACGAAATTTTTCAAGATATTAATGTAATATTAAACTACAGTTTCACAATCACAGAGATCATAGTTGCCATCTATAGTCTAATATAGTATAGTATCTATAGTTGCCTGCCGTAGTATAAAACGCGATTCCATATCGTAAGAGCTTCGAGTACTAGAATATTCTAGAGGTCTTATAATTAAGCTTTCAAAAAACTATTTACGTTTCCAAGCTAACATAAAAGTATTCCTCTTTTAAACGTATTTATCATTCGTTGAGACTTACTTATAAATTGTAGGTATATTCATGTTTATGTGAAAATGCATATCGTATAGAATTGTCAAAGGGGAAAGGGCGTTGAAGCTGTTGAAATAATTAGAGACAGGAGTCAAGCAGTACGGACTCACTGAATAATAAGTTTCGAGGGAGTTATTTCCTTGGGGTGTAAAATCACGACATAGGTATTATGAAAGCATTTGCAAATTAAAAGAAAATATTCATATGGCATATCTGCAAATATATTACGTAACATTACGTTTCTGAGAATTCCTTATGAATTACATGTTACGAAGGAAATCCATCATAAAACTCCTTAGTTTACATATATTTTATAAACTGAACAAATATAACATACAGATAATTAACTTATGCGATCTAAGGACTACTTTGTGTTTAAATATAGACAATTATTGGTACGTACAATATACATTCTGATGATCTAGCACTCACCACAGAGACCACCATATTTGAAAAGGCCCAAGTAAGGTTTTGAATGCCTTATAGGTACTTTGACAATATGACGAAAACGCTCTCAGACCAAACTCGTTCAAAACTCAATAATTTCATCTTCGAAACCGCGTAGCGAACTCCAAATCGAACCTGGCATGGCTAGGCGAAAACAAGATGTCTTTACAATGATATTCCAGTCTAGCTGAGGCCTACCTTGGACCGCACATTGAAATATCAATGTCAGAAAACTAAAGTTAAAGTCGCCTTAAGGAACCACTTACTACGCCGTTGCGACGTTGAGGATAAAATAGACTGTACTCCGCCCTAACGTTTTAATCCTGAAAGTGTTTCCAATCCAACAAAGAAATTCGTTGATTGTGTAAGTACGAATATAAAAAAAATGCCGCTTGCTGTGCGTGACAGCCTTAGTATATTAGGCATGGATATTCGCTGTGATCTCAATCTCAGGGATCATATAGGGACGGTCATCTCCTCGACTTCACGTAGACTTGGTATCCTGAATAGAGTGCGTCGGTTTTTCACACCTGATCTTTTGTATCTATTGTATAAGGCCCAGGTCAGGCCTTGTATGGAATACTGTTCGCATCTCTGGGATGGGTCTGCCCAGTACTTGCTTGATGCCCTGGATAGGTTGCAGCGTAGGGCTGTCTGCATAGTGAGCGATCCAGGCGTTTCTGAACATCTTGAATCGCTCCAATTGCGTAGAGATGTTACCTCATTAAGTGTTTTCTATCGTCTGTATTATGGCAAGTGTTCTGAAGAGTTGTTTAACCTTGTTCCACCCTTTCCTTTCCTGAATAGAACCACGCGCGCGGGTTTGCGGTGTCACAGCTATACGGTATCTCACATCCCGGCTAGGACTAAGAGGTTCTCTAACTCCTTCTTTTGCCTTGTCGTTGGGCTGTGGAATGGTCTTCCGGCGAGCGTGTTCCCACCATCCTATGATTTGGGATGCTTTAAGCGTAACGTGAAGAGATATTTCTGCGGGCCGGCATGATCGCTGCGACTAGCGATGGGTTTTTTCTTACCTTTCGATAGTCGTTGGCGTTTTTTGGACTGGACCATTCTTACCATCAGGTTTGGTGCAGTCACTGTGCCGCGTCAGTGTAAAAAAAATATGTTTGGACATATTTTTGGCATCGAAAGTTCTTTAGAATTTTAAATGTTGCAAGGAGTGGAGGGTTGAAGTTCCCTTGGCCGATCACTCACGAGATAGACAGACTTAATTAAGTCTTCTATGAAATTTTGCCTTTCAGAGTGTTCATGCAGTTCCTCTAATAGAGATAGATAGAGGCGTCTCGCAAAAGCTACAATCAACCAAGTGGACATGACAATGCGATTCCGCCAAAAATGTACCATTAAAAAGAAAAACAATGTTTACCGTAAAGATAATAAAATTTAATTTATTGTTCTATAAGATATTTCAAACTTATTTAAGAAAACTTAAGTAGTGTTTATTGTTTCTGAAAGATGAATTCATAATAATAAGATAACGTTAATCAAATACCGAAACCTGATAGATGTACCTCGTGGTAAATAAAGTTGTTAAAGTTTTGACTGAATATCCATTCTCTTTTAGCGTGATCGGATTCACGTTGACTTTAGCTGAAGTTAGCGAATACTCCAGTAAACTTGTGGCTTCAAATAGAGTTAACTAAAATTGAAAGAAAATAGTTTTGAGCGAACATCGATTCTCGCAGTAGATATGCGGCTTACGGGATATGACATTGATTTGTGACTTCTTTTACTTGTTAGTATATTTAAAAATTCTCATATAAATTTTTGAAATTTTTTATGCATTCTGAGTGATCCATGGCTATGCCGTTTATATAATATTTGAGTAAAGTAAGGTATAGTATATTGTAAAGTATTGAGACTTGAGTATGAGTTTTTTTCGAGACCACACAAATTAGTTAAGTTTTTTAAATATCATGCTGTAGATATGAAGTTTTTATCGGAGTCACTAGAGGATTATTTAGATAATCTATGCTAATATTATACAGACGTAGTGTTGGTTTGGATGGAGGACGTAATTTTTGTAACTATTTATCAGTATAAACAAATTCTCAGAGGTGAGGCCTACCAAATAGGCCAGACGTCGTCGCGGGCCGGAGAAGTGGACGCTGCTGTACCTCCGGTCCCAGCTAGACGGAGAGAAGGAACATCCCGGGGGTTTTAGTCGGTGCAAGTCCGACACACCGGGGGGCGACCATCATCGCCCTCTGAGGTCCGTCAGGGATTTCGCCCGGGTTACAAAAAAAAAAAAAAGTATAAACAAATTTCTGACATATATAGAATATATATATATATATATATATATATATATATATATATATATTATCTTGTTTTTACAAGAAAAATGAACTCCATGGTAATGAAGGCACGGGCAAACATAGTTTACAAAGCAATACAAAGCATACAAAGCAAACTATTTCGAGATATACATACATCTCACAGAAATCCTTACTCGAGCCTGAAAACTCTACACTGCAACGAACGCGAGGAAATTATGTTTGTTTTTTTCATTTTATTTAACAATAATAATATTATAGAAAAATTAAGAGGCATTTAAGTTTACTGAGTCTATTTAGTTTCTGCAAAGTTTTGGGATTGACAATAACTTGCATTTCACCATAAATTGAAAGTGATTTGACAAATTATTTTTTATTTGTTTCTTATTTGACTTAAAACTTAAAACTATTCATGTAGTAAAATGACCACGTGCTTGTAAAAATGTAAACAAAAACAGGACTATAAAGTGAGGCTCAAAAAATAACTTACTTCCTATTCCTGTTTTTGTTTTTCTTCAGATATACAGAAATATCTCTTATATGTATTTTTTGTATTTGAATCTTTACATTCACGTGTTGATTGGAATATAAATCATACTTCTCAATATCTCATGAATTCGTGAAAATTTGCAGATGTTCTGTGTTTTTTAAGTCCCGAAGGCAGTGGAAATAATTACATAAATCAAAAGGGCTACATTCACACATGACATACACTTTGATTATTATTTATTGTCATAGTAAAATATAAAAATATAAGATTTATAGTTGAATTTTGCCAAAATAGCTGCGTGTGAGTAATTGTATTATACTTCATTATTATCATATTTGTCACTGTAGTAAGTTACATTGATTAAAATATATGTACATTCCTAGCTATACTAGCTAGCTGTGGTGACACGACGTTGCCCGGATAGAACTAATCTAATCTCTTGGTTTTTTCTTTTTTGAAAAACACCGGAATACCTATATTTTATACCTATATCTAACCAAAAAGCTAAACTACTACTGGTTTTCATAGTATTGTAATAAGTGTACTATAAGTAGTAAAGTACTTCAAAATTTAGGGATTTTCAAACAAACTTTTAACCTCTGTTTCATATTTTGAGGGTTAATTTTCCATAAAACGTGAAAACACGAGTTTTATTATTTCTAAGCGGAAATCTATATACTGATTTCATAATGCTGGCTTCAAAATTAACGGATTTCTAAATACATTTTCAACCTTGATTTCATCCCCTCAGGGGTGGAATATCAAAAACCCACATGTAATGGATTCCTACGTTATAAAAACAATCTCAAGTAAAAATCTTGTTTCTAGCTTCAGTAGTTTAAGCTCTACGATGATATGTCGGTCAGGGCAAGTGGTTATAGTACTTGATAGATTCTAAGAGTCGCCATTTTTTTAATGATTACTGAGAAACTATAAAAATATACGATGTTCGTACTTTTTGCAGGTTCAATGAAACAAAGTTGTTATACAGCTCCCTAACTCATACTTTTGCCGTGTCGTTGGACTGTAGAATGGTCTTCCGATCAGCGTGTTCCCCATCATCTTATGATATTGTCTCCTTTAAACGAAGCGTGGAAAGATATTTGTGTGATTGCTGCGACTATCGATATTTTTTTTTAATATTAACAGTCGTTGTCAGGATAAAAAAAACTCTGCCCCGGCTTTTCAAAGAAAAATTTCTTAGGTATGATATATACCCAGTACATTGTAAGAATCTCATAACTCCGAGTGCGAAATAAAACCATTCGTAAACGCTCCTTAGGTAACGAAGTAAATCAATCTATAGGTACATTGAATTAGTGGATGTTGAACGGGCGATTTCGGTAATATTTTAGAAGCGACGGCAATAGAATGAGGCGTTTTGCACTCGAAGCACGTTTAGAGCTATTCATCAAGTTGCCGAAGCCATTACCAAGCTCACTACCTGCATCATTCTAGTTTGTATTGTGCTTGATCAAATGCTTCATCAAAACCTTTTTTTGCCCCACGATTTTATACACCTTCTGATTTATAACACATTAATCAATTTAACTAGATGGCAAGAAAGCGTTGTGTGACATAAAATATTGAACCAGAATCGGTAAACTATCCTCGCTAAATGCACGTCGCGGACACAATCGGGCTGCTACTGAGTCGCAACTGCAAGAATCCGACTGGTACCTTAGTGAGCAGAAGGATAGGATAAGCTTTTTTTGTACATAGAATCATAAGAAATATTGTATATTGATTTCCAAACTATCAGAAGATTATACCCAATGATGATTCTCAAATTAATTTTGTAGCTGATCCTTTAATACATTTGTAGACAAACAAGTAAGAGCCAACTTCTATCTGTGGTATATAGCCCGCCAAAATTATAGTGACTACCCCTTTTAATATACTCGCATACGCCTCATGTGCATTTCATAGATCGTCATTTTTTTTTAAATTAATTTCAACCTGCTATGAGTACAAATTGATCTACAAGGGTTGCCTTTGTTTGAGAAAAATAGTGTTTGATTATTTTAAGAGTTTTAGAATAAATTAGTTCCGTTTTAGAAGGTTTGTACAATAGTGTTACGGGATGTGGAACCATAATAAATTAGGTTGACTAATTAGTCAACCTAACGTACGTACGTTAAGTATACGTAATTACACATACGGCTTTAAAATCTATCTTCGATTAGTAAACCTTATGATATTCTTTGGTGATAGGGCTATTGTCCGAACTAGGACATGGCTACAGTACAGAAGTGTAAAGACCGTCATAGCAACTCGCGTGGGCCTGTCGTATTTTGGGATCAGCTTGTGTATATCTAGTAACTTATATACCTAGAGACCTTCAGTCGTGGTATATGTGGGCCGACATGACGACGGAGATGGATATTCATTTTTTATGATCGCTTTTGTTTTTGGATTACAATGTACTTACCATCAGGTGCACTGTAGTCACTATGTCGTGCCAGTGTAAAAAAATACTACTAAACTCGAGAATAGAAGATATGAGAACTCTTACTAAAAATTAAATTATTGTTTTACTAAAATTTCTTAAGCACTTGATACGTGTAATTTAGGTAGTGTTGTCCAATATCAATTGTTTAGAGAGTAGACGAAATTAAGGGTACGCTATACAAGAGCTCCTATGCACCTGAATTTAGATCATGGTTCTACCGCGGCCGGTGGGTAATAGAATGGTCGCTTGCGTCCGGTCCCGCCTGCGCTGTATATCACTGTACGGTTAGGCCATTAGTGAGCTACAACATGCCAGATTAAAATGTTAACTAACCACCCTTTGTCTTCGCTGCATTTATAATAGGAAGCGCTTGTTTTGCTGTCCAATATTTAATGCGATCATAGCCGCTGATTATTGTAAGTATTGCGAGTTGCTCTATTCAAAAAAGCACTAAGTTCGCTTCAAATCGAGAAATTATATTTTTGATCACTTAAAATTATGTTAAGTACTTTAGTTGTGTTATTATTTATTTTCAGAGCTTCTCCCGATTCGAATTCTAGTCTACTTTCGTATTTGCTTCTTTGATGCAAAAATATTCGTTTTAACTTGTACTCTGATGATATTAAGCCCACATTATTCTTTGATGTTGATATTAAGTTGAATTCGCAGAAGTCACAGAAACGATAATTGACTCTCGTAAATACTTGTAATAACTTATATAATTTAATTTAGTTCATTAATTTCGCCAAGATAATCTGTCCCTAATGAAAAAAATATAATACACCTAGTGGAGCTGATCTTTTTACGATATAAGTACGTTAAAATTATAAATGAATAGATACAACTTGAACTAAAATTGGACTCTTATTGCGTATCTACAAATTTCTATTTTTATCGGAGCCGGGTGGGTATATTTACTATCTTAAAGTAAAATGGAGTAAATATAATATTGAGTAAAATAATTTGATTCCACCAAAAGCCTCACAAAATTTATTTTCTTCGAACATAAGTCTTCGCCCACGTTCACATATCACTTTTAACAATAAACTCCGCTTTTATCGGTTTCAATACAGATATTAATAGCTTTACCGTGCGTCGTCTAGTCTTAAGAAGATAAATGTTTAATAAATAATTTTTAGATTCCAATATCTGCATTACTTTTCGAGTACCTCCTATAAATATGTCTCTTACATATAAAATATACAAATGCATATTTCATTAAATATAATCCAATAAATAAAAGTATATAAATTTATTAGTCTAGATTATTTATATAACTATTTCAACTGAGCTACCAAAATAATACAATAACTGAAAACGCTCATCACAGAAAATTTAGCTAATACCAGGACTTGAACCCAAGATGTTAAGAATCGCAGTTTGGATCGCTATAAACTATGATGCCAGTTTTATTATTATAAAAGAAAGTTTCAAGATATTAAATTATTATGTATGGATAAGAAATACCCAAGTATATGCTTTTATAGTAAATATTCTAATAACTTATCAGTTTATGTCTCACAAGAGTGCCACAGAAAAAGCCACGATAAACTCCGAGAATACAATGGACGCGCAAAGTACATTTATGAGTAAAATAATGATAAAATATTCTTACACGGGGAATATTTGGATCTTTTCGAATGTGATTTAAGGTATATATAAATATATATACACATATAAGTACTGTAATAGGTACACGAACCTCTATTTACGTGATATTAAAGTTAAGACATCTATAATAACCACGTTTTCTATAGAGCTTCTTTTAAAAGGAAAGTAACTCCAATTACAATACATTAAATATTAACTACTGAATAGTCAGTATAGAGAAACTGAATTATAATTTTTATTCGCTGTAAATGAAATATATATATTTTTAAATATTTTTTTAAATTATTTCTTTACAATCAGAGTATATAATATTAAAATATGAGAACAGTATAGTCGACCGCACAGTGGAACTATTAAAATAACGCTATTGGCTCATAGCCAAATCGATTTGTGACTGCCACGTAAAAAGCAATAAAAATTGGACGTGCATACATGATAACAACGGAAAAATAGGTGCATTCGTCATGGCACAATGCTCCTGATAACTGAATGGTTGCTCACTTCATGTTCAGTTCACTCTAAATCACCACATTCTTTGTACTCTAAAGTCCCTAAATCCTATAAATATAGCTTTAATTGGGAATGTTTGTAGAAAATACATCATATATTATAATAATACAGTATAATTATCGCAAAATAAAGAAAAAAAAAAACAGATATCTAATTAAAAAGGGAATTTTATACTGTTGGTAAATCATGCGAGGTAAAATGTTGGAAGTAATTATTTTATTCAGGTGGAGTTCACAGCACAGGAATTGTAATTAGAAAAACTTGAGACGTTAATATAAATATATTAATAATATTAAAATTACAACCGTTTTTCTTAATAACTATAGCGCACAATTGAACGTCACAAATCGATTTTCATTCTAATTTCTTGACATATTGACATTTTTATAAATGATTAAAAAAGTATAATTTAAAATATAAAAAAGGTGTAAATAAAAAAGGTGGCTACCTATTTTATTTTTAGTTTTTAATGGAATATTTTTCTGTTACAATAATTTCCTGTAAGTTGGCATAAATTTGAGGTGGACTCTCAATAAATCTGTAATAACATAATTCAGAAATTAAGAAGAATTTTATTGTTATCATCTGTGTTATTACACACGTTCACATTCACGTATCACATTCGTGATACATCTCTAGAAAAGCAATGCCAAGCATAAATAATAATAATAATAAGCCCTAAAAATGATTATTAAACATGTATGTATCTATCCTATCAAAGAAGAAAAAATTGGCTCAGGCTTAAAGGTATGACTTAGTCGGCCTTGTGTTATGATGAATAGGGTAAGACGTGTGGCGGTTGCCAAATGGACAAGAAAATTGTCGATAGTATTTCTGTAGTTCTTCAATATTTATATGTAATTTCTATTTATTACTGAATAGCGTAATATTGACATTATTAATGCATAGATACATATATATCGCAATTAAAATAAGCCTACAGTTAATTCATAATTTTTAAATATTGTTTGATGTGAATTTCCTAATAGTTGAGTATTGAAACGAAAAAGATTTATATTTTATATATATATTAAAAATTACGAATAAAAACAAAGCTCTTCTTATTTTAAGAGCAAGTTCTTCACGCCTTATCAACTGTTCTTATTGAATAAGGCCCAGGTCAGGCCCTGCATGGAATACTGTTCGCATCTTTGGGATGGTTCTGTTCAGTACTTACTTGAAGCCCTGGATAGATTGCAGCGGAGAGTAATCCGTATTGTGAATGATCCTAACGTGACTACGCGTCTTGAACCGCTTCAGTTACTCAGAGATATTGCCTCACTTACCGTTTTCTACCGTCTGTAACATGCCGAGAGTTCTGAAGAGTTGTTTAACCTTGTTTCCTTCCTGAATAGAACCACGCGCGCGGATTTGCGGAGTCACAGCTATACGGTATGTCACATCCCAGCTACGACTAAGATGTTCTCTAACTCTTACTTTTGCCGTGCCATTGGGCTATGGAATGTTCTTCCGGCGAGCGTGTTCCCACCTTCCTATGATATGGGATACTTTAAGCGTAGCATGAAGTGATATGTGTGCAGGCCGGCATGATCACTGCGACTATCGATGGGTTTTCTCACCTGTCGATAGTCGTTGACGTTTTTTGGACTCTACTATGCTTACAATCAGGTGTGGTTTAATCACTGTGTCCAGTTAGAATAAAAAAAGCAGGCCCTGTCAGGTTATGACTTGTTACTAAAATATCTCATAACATTTGATAAGATTCGATACGTCTTGGCGACATATTTACAGGCAATTAGGTTAATGGTATTAAAATATATCAATATACAATATATTGGGCTTCGATGAGTGGCAACCAATACGTATAAGTTATTTTCAACGGCAAATTTAAATTTAATTTTTTAAATGATTATGGTAATTGAATTCAGAACAATGACCTCTAAGACTTGAAAAACTACAAAAACACTTTGGTGAATACTCACGAAGTCGAGATTTATTGAGCGAGCTTTGATTTATGTTCCAATCCACGCATGGGCCCAAAGGTTCAAAGACAAAAAAAGAAAAGTTTATTTTTGAACGAAAACAAAGACATTTCCTCTCAGACAGGACTCGAGGGTAGGGTTTTTCCAACATTTTACATTTTGCTTCGTTGCTTTGTTTACCTCATTCATATGCGCATAGCTAATTTATTAAAGTCGCAATGCTACCTTAAAGGCTTACCTTACAATCGACAGATAAGTACCCTCTTAAATGAATTTATGGGTTTAGTTAAATTCCACTGAATATTGCTGATCTTTTGCGGGATTAAAGTTCGTAGACGAAAGTTCTTTATAAACTTGAATTACGCTTACGTAAATCCACGTTCCATTTTAATAATACTATTTATCTCATGTTTATTTTCCAACAGTTATAATATTTCCCAATAAATCAAGGGCTACAGATCTAGTTTCAATACTTACACAGACAATTTGTACATTTATCTGTAAATCAAATATATCAATGTCAAATTCCTTAAGACTGTAAAAGTTATCTGAGAAACGACCGTAATAATTGAAAACTACTGCTATTACTTCCAGAGAAACTATTTCGGTGCCGAGAGTGTGCTAAATTTCTCTTAGTTGAGTGAAACTTGAAGTGAATCCGACAAATCAATTCTTGTTCAAAAGAATAAAGAACCTGCCAGTCAAAACTAAAAGTATCATAACTTCCAAAGTTGTTCCGGGAAACTAAATGGTTTAGATATGTAATTTAATATAATACAATATTTAAGTAAAACTTTATTTAAGTAACCCTAATTATAAGTGCTATAAAATCGTTTCATCATCAGCCACCTTAGTTCACAGCAGGGCATAGGCCTATCTCAAGGAGTGCCATTGAACCAGGGTCTTCGATTCTTCTCATTCAATCTTTTCTAGTCACCTTCTGTAGGTCGTCGCTCTACCATTCCGGGGGCTCCATATACTACGTCTGCCGATTCACGATATCACTCAAGAACCCTCCTACTCCAACGAGCATCGGTTCTTCGGCATATATGGATCTTCTCACTGCCACTTCAGCTTGCTAATACGGAGAACTATGTTGACAACTTTGTTCTCTGTCGGATAACTTCATTTCGGAATTTATCCTTCAAAGAGATGCTCAACATAACCTGTTCCATCACACGCTGAACGATCTAATACTGGTGGACCGTTAGTGTCCACATCTCGGCTCTGTACGTTATAACAGGTAGAACGCATTGGTTGAACACTTTAGTTTTTAAATATTGTGGAATAAAATCGTTTAGAAAAGGAGAAAGACATCACTGGTTCGTAAGCAGAAGAGCTAAGAAGTAAAGTATTAAGAGATTGTTAATGGATGTAAGAGCCAAGTTCGACTAAGACGTACCGAAGACCTCAATCATGGAATTAAAATGAATGTTAAAAAGACAAAATTGCTTTGTAAGGATAGAGAATTGGCGTTCCATTTTATCATTCAAAAACATTTTCAATATTTCCATTTGTTGTAACAAAGGTCAGGCGTGATAGTAAAAAACACATTATTTACTTTTATTCCTTCCTGAAATTATAGCATGAATTGGTTGAGAATTGATTATTAGCACAGGTAACACGTATTTGAGAAACTAAATCGAAAAAACGGAAAAACATTTTCTATCTGAGTTGGGGCTGTAGTGGGAAGGAAAGTAACCATAAAACAATATAAATGGGACGTGAGGCCGCTCAGTTCAGCTAACTTTACTTCGTCTGAGTTGTAAATTAACGTAAGCCTGTTCTTTAAGAAAGTGTGGTGCTGTATTTTAATGCACTGATTTAGAATAACAATTAATTTTAAACTTACCGATACATCAATCGTATTTCATCTACCTGCTAAATAAGCAGATTATATTTATTTCAGTTTTTGCTTTTCTTACATCTTACATTTCTCATCTTACATTTGCTTTTCTTAAATCCTACTTATATGTTTGATTTCTAGTCACACGCTCTGGATCAATATTTACAAGGCTGTATGCGTACTATTGTATTTTATTTAACAATTTAACAAATAAAACATATTTCAAGTCTGTTACAATTTTAACTTCTTATTTTATTATAGACTAGCTGATCCGGCAAACGTTGTTTTGCTATATAAGGTTTTGTAATATCTTCTAAGATGTTCATTGAATTTAAGTGATTTCAATGACAATTTTGTTCACAATTAAATACTCTTAATCAACAACACATTTATTTGGATAAAGATTAATATTATTACGTTGATACAACTCTTAACAAATAATGCATTAATTTTGACCAAATTTGTTTACCATAAAAACGGTTCTAGTGACTTAATCTTAAAAGATAGATATATACTGTCGGGGACATTTTTTTAGATCATTTCAAGAGGAATAATTCTTTCTTACATATATTTTTGGTATCTTGAACCGTTTCTGCAGCGCACGCAATGGAAGCCCTCAAGGATGAATAATTTTCGCCGTTTTTTTTCACATTTTCCACTATTTCTTCGCTCCTATTAATTGCATCGCTCCTATTAATTGCATCGCGATGTTATATAGCCTAAAGCTTTCCTCGATAAATGGTCTATTCAACTCAAAAAGAATTTTTCATTTCGAACCAGTAGTTCCTGAGATTAGCGCGTTCAAACAAACAAACAAACAAACAAACAAACTCTTCAGCTTTATAATATTAGTATAGACTAGCTGTCCCGACAGACCTTGTTTTGCCCTATTTCTCTAAAACAAAGTCACATTGTTTTTTTTAATGTTAATAGCTGCCCCGTCGGCTGATTTTTTGAAAATTGTTTGAAGCAACCTGGCCTTAATGCTATATGTATAAAAATTGACAAATATTGACATTAATATTTATACGTCACTCAATAATTGTATTGCCTTCCCGGGACACGTCCACTGACATTTAAACTTTATAGTGTGGTATTAAAGTTCAAAATGACTTATAACGAATTTTTTGTATGAGAATACAGAAAAGTGTTATTTTTAGACAGTTGCAGGGAATTTTTAAAATTTTTCTCTCCGTAATAACCTTCCTCAGACTTCATCAAACACAACAAAAAAAAATCAGCCAAATCGGTTCAGCCGTTCTCGAGTTTCGCGCTTATCAAGACATTTTGCGATTCATTTTTATATTATAGATAAGATAACGCAAAATGCAAGCAATGTTATACATGTTTTGTATTCTTAAGTTATTAAAACAATATAATCAGGTTATATAATTTGTACTAATAGATCACTTATACTTTTACTGACTTATACTTACACTTATACCTACATTACACACTTTAAAAAATCGGCAAATTGCTACGCCACAATACAGTCAGCTGTTACAGTAAAGCAGTGCGTTTAGCAATATAGCCCGTCTCTTGGACCCCGTTGGATCCTTAGTCGCGTTAATGTTGTTGGCTATCATTTTTATTTTTATGGTATTCCTGGCGAAAATCCTACATAGAACCATCAGGCAGCAGACTCCCTTAAGTCTACTGCCCGGCTATTGTCATTGGGGGATATCGCGCTCGATCTGAGGGAACCCATCCCTCCGGCGTCGGTGGCTATAAAATATTGAGTTAACCTATTCTTATAACTCCTCCAACACTCATTTATATGGTCAAAAGTACTTAATATTTCGTAATGAACAGGCATTTTTTGACAATATACACCCGGGTAGGTTAATATCGTCGCCACTGATATGTATAGAGAGACGAGTGAAACGACAAGCGACTGATAAGTCCATCAATATTCCGTATAAAGAAGCCTAAAGTACGCTACGTTTCACTATACGAATGTCTTACCCGTACACTGTAGAATAAACTCACATGAGCACTGCAGATAAGTAATATCGACAGTTCAGAAGTTAAAACACAACACTTCTCGTACATCATTTATTCCCATTTCCTTATAACAGTTTTAACAATAATCCGAATCATATTCCTTTTCCATTAATCCTTTCGATATTTTAATAATCTCCTTACACAGTGTACCATGACCAGACATAGGTCTTCACTGTTTGGTGCCACCTTCTGGAATGACTCGTCATCAAGACGTCGTCATTTCGTTACGTCCGTGCCGCATTACAATTAAAATAACAAATATACTCTCAATTGATTCTTACAAAACAGAAATAGCTTTTATATATACAATATTTTAAAATAAAATAATATTTGAGATTATTGATAAAAATTGTAACCATACTGGATTCGATAATAATTACCAGGATATCATGTTTTAACTTTAATAAAACTAGAAACAAATAATTATAAATAAGTGCCAGATACTGATATTCTTTTTAGAAGACGGAAACTAATAGGACTGTTGGTGAAATAAATCTTACATAAGTTACGCGCATTACATGCGTACACTACGATACTGATAGACGACATTACACGGTATGGTACAATACTACGCGACGCACGGCACGCGACATACGGCACGCCACGGCACGACACATGCATCTGCCCAACTTTTCTCAATGCCATTAGTAATTAACGTAGTCTGTAATGTACCATGTACCACAAACAATGGACTTCAACTAATAAGACAAGTGGAAATACTGGACTCATATCATTTATCCCCGTTAGACTGCTGGTTGCAGACTGAGTTTTGGACTTTTTTTTTAGGACGGACATTTGTTGGCGGTCGGGTAGGCCTTTACAACTTAATCGGGCTTAGAGTGATAGACGTTTTTTTTAATTTGATACGCATAAGTAATGATGACCAGTACAAACCTTTACAACCCAACCGGACTTAGGGGACAAGCACAGGTTTTTTTTGTAAGACGAATGTTGATTGGCCGGGATAGACCTTATCAACTCAACCGGGCTTCGAACCGGGGATCGAGCACAGAAGATGTTTGGCCAGCGAATTTATGGGTTGAGTGGCAGCAGAAGGGCGCCCCTGTGGGTGCGGACCTCGACTTGGGCGGCTAGCCAGAGTAAGAACCTAAGGTGATGATGTATTAGCGTTTCGGAAGCGACTACCTTGAGAAGAAACGCCGAAAAAAACTCAAGGATCCGTCGGAACGAGATTTGGATGCTTTCGCGGCAGCTTTTATACTAACTCGGTACAAACGCAAGTTTGAACATGCTCACGCGCTCTATCATTAAACAAGATGGCATTGACGTAGTATTTGTAGTCGCATATATAACTTATAAGTAGTATTCTCAGTTGCTGCTTTGACTATTTCCTCCCTCTAACAGTAAGAGGTTCCCAACAGTGTATATTTTGAAAACAAAATATTATCCAAGGATTTTAATAGTAAATTAATCAGTTGAAAATAAATATAATTTAACGCACTTAATGAAGAGTATCTGTTAATTGAAATTACACCCTTCGACTTTACGTGAGTGTACGTATTTGAATAGTTAAAAATCACATCATTTTTTAATGTAGTTTATAAATACATATAGGAATAAGCTTGTGGTCGATTAGAATCTGTCTTCCTTTAACCGTTTCTTTGTGCGTTGTTCAGTTGTTAAGTCGGACAAGGCTGCCCGACGTTTCCTAAAGCCTTTTGTACGACCAAGCTTACCTCCTTGTTCGGAGAAAGTATTGAAAATACAATACTATTGAGAATGTATATAATTCAAACAACTGCATTTTCTAAAGATAAAGTATGTACCATTTTCACTGGGGTTTATTATGAATTAAACTTTTTTTTTTGTAACCCTGAGTAAATCCCTTTTGTTCAATCACATTAAAAGTTCTTATGTAAGTTGTATATGATTATCTCAGTACGATATATTACATGCGTAAAAACTTAATTTACATCTATTACTCAAATATCTACAAGCGGTTTAGATAAACCAACATTTTATTAGCGATAACCCTGGTAAATATCCAAAACTGAACAGGATTGACATACCATCGAAATATTACGTAGTTACATGTTATCTCAATTTCATTAATTTTTTGACTGTCTATAAGCGTCATTGCTATTAGAGTTACTTTGTCTAGACTCTTTGGTTTAACTTTACATTGGTTTGATTTGTCAACGATTATGTTTAATACTAATTTATTATTCACGTAATCCGTTAAATATACATTTGCTATATAATGTTGGGTATTTCATTAAGATCCATTGCATAATTTAAAAGATGTAGGCGAACTCACAGACAGACATAAAAAGAGGCAATCGATTTCTACCATGTAAAGATGAGGATTATAAATATACGTATTTGCAAATGTAGGAGCCTACCTACCGCACCATCCTTTTTTCTTTTTTTTTTACTTGGGGAAAATCCTCATAGCACCGTCCCGGCCGGGAAGGGGGTGGCACCAGGGTGTGCCGGACTTTTACCAGCTAAAAACCCCAAGGTGACTACTTCTGCGAATTAGTGGGGACTGCGGATCCTGTAATCTATTCGCCGCAGCCCACCGCACCATCCTATTTTAACAAACCGATCCCTTTATAGAAATATTTAGTTACTCATCATTATTTAGAGATACGGTCAAGAGGATCTGGTATCAATTTTGTTTATTATAATTACAGAACAATGAATCTATTATGTTATGAATAATAAGATTATGAGCCTACAACAAAAACGATAAAAAACCTCATGTCATTGTACAACAATTGTGCGAGAAGGGATGGAGTAATATTTCTGCTTACTTTTTATTTCCCTGTTATTATATACAAGGTTGCTTATGCTTGAGGATAGCAACCGTTTAACTGCCCATAAAGTGGAATTTATTGCTGCAGAGACATATGGAATATCCGGTGTTTCGATTTAAGGATCTGCCTATTTATTATTGATATTGAAATTCAAAAATATTTACGACACTGATATTTTTTATAGACACGTGAAGTGATTATATAAGCTTACAATATTAGAGTATACTTTTCTATTGTATTGTAATTGCTGATTTGAACTTTGGGCGGTCGATAGACTTCAGAGCGAAAACAGCTGCTAAAAAATTGGGTATCTTTTTTAAGGTCAGACGATTCTTCTCACCTTCGCAACTTCTTAACCTGTATCAGGCACAGGTGCGGTCGGGTGTCGAGTACTGTTGTCATCTTTGGGACGGATCCGCTAAATATCAGTTGGCGGCTTTGGACTCGATTGATCGTAGAGCTCGTAGACTTATTGGTGACGACTCTTTGACAAAAATTAAAATGCAGAGCATCGAGCATCGACGTAGAGTTGCCTGCCTCTCGGTCTTTTACCGGTTGCACGGTGCAGAGTGTTCTCAGGAACTACATTCTTTGATTCCACCAGCCCCATTCCACCACAAAACCACTAGACATCGTGTCGGATACCATCCGTATGTGGTGGATGTTCGTTATATTCGCACGAAAAGATTCGCTTCTACATTTATCATGCGAAAGGCTAAGGAGTGGAATATGCTTCCAGCGGCCATATTTCCGCGATCTTATGACCTGGGAGTCTTTAAGAGAAAAGTGAATAGGCATTTGCTAGGCGATCGCGTTTCATCATCGAACTCATCTTCACCTTTTACCAGGTGTGATTGAGGTCAAGCGTTCGTCTATAAATTATAAAAAAAAACTATGTTGAAATCAGTGGATATACCACAGTTTGCACCCTCTAAAGCCTTACAGACCCACAGCAACACAATGGTTTTCTAGAACTTACTTGACTTTGGTGTTGTGGAATAGGTAATAGGTATAGTTTTTAATGTAGTTAAATTTGTGGACTAGTTTTGCCATGAATGTCCACGTTTCGGCTCTTTATGTCACTGCGGGCAGGACGCACTGGTTATAGGTTTTCGTCTTCAGACTTTAAATTTATAAGTACAAAAACAATATCACCCCGGGCAATTTATTGCATCAACTAATCCAGAATTCAATCAGACCATTTAGTGGATACAAACATAAGTTGAAAACAATCTGTAATGATGATTATACATACCAACTTTTCTCATAAATGCCGACTTCAGACAAGAAATGCGCAAACACAGTACGAATATTCATGTGTGTTAATATTCATGTTTGCGGAGACACCTGGTGCACAGGAGCTTGTGTAGTATCGCTATACTTGAAGTCGCGGTGACTAAAGCCAAACCTGTACGTACTTGCTTATCTATTTCAAAAGTTTTTATGTCAAATATCTTCATTTTTATACTAGAAGTAAATTCGCCATTCTCTTATTAAATATTTATATTGGTTTGAATTGAGAGTTTCTCCATTTGTAGAAAAAGTAATGCTACACAGCAATTCGGCATTTTTTATAGCAATTTTTTGTAAGAAAGTTACTCATAAATTTTCATTTGGGCCGCTTCAGCTCAAATGGACTCTTACACTATTACTACGTATTTTGTCGTTGAAGATACTTAAATAAATACCTAATTATTATTTGTTAAACCGTTATTCGTAAATTGTAACCAGTCCGTAATATTGAGCAAAGAGTAAGATTTATCGCGTCCGTTAAAATATTTATGATGTATGTAAAAAGAGAAAGTTTAAAATGGGTTAGTGCGACCATATTGCGAAGGTCCAAAGATAATTTAAATTGATTACTACATCAGGTTCATAAACTGTTTTAATGGTTTTATTGTCATTGTTTTATTTGAAATATATGTTCGATCTAATGAAATTAGTTTCTGTAATAAAATGAAATGTATTTATTTCGCCACAAAATTTAAAATACAGTAACACAAATAGCATATAGAATAGAAGAAAATACATTTTTTCCATATCTACACATTATTCTTGTAAATCATTCTCCTTATGATAATATTTCGTATTTCTAGAATACTTCAAAAATAGCAAGAAGGGCACAAATTATAAAAAAAGATTTATTGGCAAAAATAAATTGTTCCATATTAAGATTGGATATCATTATCAAGAGTAATAGCATCTCGAGACAATCCTTAAGAATGGAAAATGATATATCTGTATTAAGGGAGTGATTCCGATAGCGACATTCACTGTATTGAAAAGGATCTCAGCGTTTGAGCTAAATTCGGTGTGGAGTTTCAAACAGTTTCCAGTCTGATTGTTAGACTCTATACGCAAACTTGTTTTCCGAATTGTAACTTAATGCGGGGA
Organism: Automeris io; assembly: GCA_036320925.1. Taxonomy (NCBI): domain Eukaryota; kingdom Metazoa; phylum Arthropoda; class Insecta; order Lepidoptera; family Saturniidae; genus Automeris; species Automeris io. Next base: position 3,891,041 of record JAUDJH010000021.1, on the reverse strand, counting down.
AGATATCTAACTGCCGGAATAACTCTGCTTAAGAAGAAATATATTTTGAAATATGTTCCTTTAAATTTGGCTTAGTCTTCGAGTTAACCCTGGGTGTTTTTCCTTTATGTAATTTTTGCCTATATTATTGTCAATATACTAAATACACGATCCAAATTTTTGGTGGTACTCGCCGCCTAATACGAGTATCGGAACCAGATGCGAGCCACCGGTAGTACGCGTTGTCCGATGAGACAGACTTGTGTGAGCCACCGGTGGTACGCGCTGCCGTGAATATGTTAAACTAGCCAATTACTAATAGTATAAATTAGATTTTATGAACATATCACACACTAAAAATTTTAGAATGTTCTATTTTTTTATCATTGAAATATAGTTACGATTAAATGAATATAATCTCGAGTATTTGCATGAAGTAAACGACAAAGGAAACGACACAGATTAGCTCGCCAAGTAAACTGCATAATGTATGCGCACTCCACTAACGATCCGACGGGTGTATTTAAGTTTTAAGTACTTCAGCAATCAAGTTGCGTCTGACGGGGATTTGTTGTGTTACGGCATGTGTATAATGAACGTTGAAAAGCCGTGTTGTTTATGAAAGCGAACTTAAATTGTCCGTATAAATATTTAAGAAATCGTTTGCCGTAGTAATCAAGCCGTCATTGTCGCCTTTGTTTTCTACGCTGTAAATAATAAAAATTGAACGACTTTCACATGGAATTAAAATTAAATGTAAATATTTGTGTAAAAAGTTATATAGCCTACCTATTATAATTTTTCCGAATATGTTTGTGCTAATAGAATCTGTATTTGCAAACACACCGAGGAAGTTCTTTTCTGAGGCAACGTTATAAAGAATAGATATAATTGAAAGCCTGATAGTGCAATAGTAATGATCCTGCTTCCGGTCCTGCAGGCTATGGCTTCGAGTATAAGTAGCGGCAGTTTTTTATGATTCATATATATGAGCTTGTTGCGAATCCTGAACGTATATATGTATATCTTTATCTTATACCCATAACACTATTTAATTAACGCTTTCGGTATTCATTTTGTCTCTTCAAATTTATTGAATAAACATATAACTTAAAATAATATGCTATAGCATTATAAAAAATATTCTAATGAAGATCTTATTGCTGGGAACCGTGTATATTATATAATTATAATCTTAAAGAAAAGAAAAATAGGTAAAGAAAAAATCAAAATGTCCGTCCCCGTACTTCTACAGCCACGAGGATACATTGTAAAAATAGACATATTTGAATACCAACGCAAAAGGACTAGTAGTGAGGAAGAGGATTGCATGGAGCTATGAGAAAAACAATGTAATAAAGATAAAAACGTAATGTTACATGTAATTCAAGATGGTAAGATTTATGATTCAGTCATTTGTTTTCGCGAGGCAATCTCGTGAAGCGAGGTGCCGCGCTAAACTGATTACGAGTCCAAATTAAGTCGTAAACACGTAACGCTTAAATTACAGCACATTAACACAGACATTGCTTTCGAGAGGAAATTAAAAGATTCTTATGTAAAAGCGTTTTTCTGACGACGTGAATTATTAAGAGATTACGTGACCAATTAATTATACATTGATTTACGTAATTTGAGGATTTAACTTTATAGTAAAAGTACAGAATAGTAATAACTACAAATATATCAAATCAATAGGCTCTAAAGTGAAGAGTAAGGCTTTACTTTTATTTATACCCACATAGAAAGTGGAAAGTTTTGGAACTTTCCGAGTGGAAGGAACCAGCACTTAATTAGTACTGCTTTCTTTAAGCGATCAGTTACATTTTAAAAAATGTATGTTATTATTTCAGCAGTCAGTAGCCACGCTGTGGATCAATCAATCAATATTAAGTAGTTGAAGTCCGATTCACAAATACTTTGAAATATTTCTTAGAAGTCAAAAATCAGATTTAAAAAAATATCTAGTAAATCTATATCTATCTATTAACCCATCCTGATCTATGGATGTAAAACGTGGAAAGCAAAAAAGATAAAAGTATCAATTTCAGGTTTTCGTGAGCTCGTTTCACTCAGAGTGAGCGGTGACAATAGCCGAGCAGTAGACTCTGCTGCCTGGATGAGAAGGAGGCGGTGCGCAGCGTCCGGCACGCAGCCTGAGTGAGAGGTTTTAGAGGGGTTGGCTCTTAACTCCTACCCCACCCAGAGTGATAGCTCCAACAAGGCTTTTCGTTCCCCGGACGTCTAGATGAATTTGGTTTCCCAGGTCCGGATGGAGCGATAAGAGGGACACCCTGATGATTCTATGCAGGTTTCCCCCCGGAATACCAAAAAAAAAAAATTACCCAAAAAAGGTTTTCGTGAGCCACATTACTGTTAGTATCATCTAATCCGAGGAATATAAATATAAATCTTTGTGAATACTACGGAAAATACCTACACACTACAATTGAACCTGGATTGGCCGACTGCATGCCTTGTTGAGACGGCGCTCTCATACCTGAACAGGGTCTAGACTGGAGTACTCGGGTCGGGAGAAAACGTGGTCGTTCTAGACAAACCTGAAGACGTACGGTCGTGGTGAATTCGAGAAGCATCGCTAAGACTTGTTGCGAACGAAGGAATCACGTACCGGCAGATCAAAACGAAGACGAATTGAGGATTCTATTCCAGCCGAGGGCTACAGGACGTCATTCTCTAGTAAATATTAATTAAAGTTCTTTCGCATTGAGAGTTCCTATATATTATATTTTGAACAATAGAAATTATTTGTAATAGCAAAATTGTTGTTAGTTTATTAAAGTAGGACTCAATAATTTTGAAATCTTTTCAAATGTATTTCAATATTACAGTCTTTGTATAAAATACAATTAAAAAATATTAGAAACGTTACACAATTTTATGTAACGTTTTCAACTAATATTTTCCTGTAACAAATGGATATTTGTAATAATATAATTGGTATCACTAATACTAAATAAATAATGAGTCAATTGTAAATATATTGCATGAAAAGTTATAGAGTAGATGTTCTTCGATAAAGAATATGAAAGAATTCAAATCACACTACTTAATTTGATGTAAGCCCAGTGAAACGAATAAATAAATACAAAAAAAAACTAAATAAAATATCAAACCCTACAGTTTTACTGTGTTAAGATGCCAAGAAAAACTTGTATATAAAAGGTCGTGAGTGCAGATCCAATGCTTAAAAGTCTGTAGTTGTTTAGCTAAGTTTGCTTTCGTTCTATTATAAGGTTCATCACGAACTTTGACCAACAATGCTTTTATATTTCAACACTTTTGTTTTAAAAGTTATTACATTCCTTAACAATAGTATTAAATGTATATTTTTAAACAAAATAAAACATACGCCGTGGTCGTGTATAGTGAGTTCGAATCTTGGCATAGGTGTAATTTAAACTACTTCCCTACTTTTATTAAGTCAATAAACGCTATGAATAATTTATAAAGTTCCATTGTTAAATAATAAAATAATAAACGATCAATTTTACAAAATGTTATTAACATCGACCATTTTGCATTATTGTTGAGCAATGAGGTTAAGAAAACAATAATAGCCTTTTATTATGGTCTAACATCCTCGTCGCGTTAATAAAAATTTCTAATATTTTGGAACCAGGGACTGTGGATGTGCCTTACATTATATTATATCCCTACCGGAGTGAAGACAGCACAGATATATTTGTGATTGTATTCTTCTTGTAGCTGATTTGTAGCTTATGGACGTTTCTTCATCATATAAGACAGGAATAGCTATAACTTTTTGTAGTAAAAAATGTTTTTATTTTCTTGAATTCTAACTCCACCTTTTTGTAATGGTAATAAGTTATTTAAATATATAGATATAAAAAATCCACTGCGTTAATAAACACATCTCTAAAATCTTTTTAAAAAAAATCATATAAACTTACAGACAAACGCAAATTATATATTGATAATATATATTTTTAATGAAAAGAAATTAATTTCAATAAGGAAAATCATTTATGGCTAATTTTTTGTTTAATATATGTGTTAATTTAAGATGTTTTGTAATAAGCTGTGGTTTTTTTATAATATAATAATATATAAAAATATATACTTAATAATTACAACTACTATATTAACTAAACTTAATAACTATTTTGTTGTATTAGCTCTAAAAAAACAGAGATTATGATTAAAGTAAAAATAAATGAAGCGTTCAATCTAGCTTCCCGGAAAGAAAATTGAACGAATTTTTCGTATAAAACACTACTTGAAGCATAATAAAGTCAGTTATAGAGTGTGGCAATAAAATAAAAGATCTCAGAGTGGTTGCGAAGTCGATATAGCTAAGGGGTTTCTAATAAAATCTTGTTTATATCGAACAAAGAGGTCCAGTGTACCGTACGCCTGAGGCAAAACTCGACTTTGAAATGGTTTTAGTCTAGTTTTCAAGCATGTTACGTCAAAATTGTAGGTCAGTCGCGTTTGAGCAGGCGTCGTGTGTGCACATACAGTAAAGGCCCGGCCAAACGTGATAACTTCCTTTTTTTTCACATCTACCGACATTTTTAACATTTTTGCTGCGGGGTGAAATGGATGACGATGACGATAAAATTGATAAGTCAGAAGATGGAATTATATTAAGTGACTCAGAAATATTAGAAGAATGTGAAAAGGAGCTAGAGATAATAATAAACGGGAAGAACGACAAAGATGACTTACAAGATAATAGAGTAAATCGTGAGAAGAGGAAAGCTGAGGACATCAGCGGGGATAGCAGTGAAAGTGGTTTCACCGAAGTAACTAGAAAGAAAATGAAGAATCGAGAGAAGAGAATGAGAAATGAGGGCGAAAACAGCGCAGAACATTATGAGGTGTCTGTAACAGCACAAGAAATCCTTCCAAGGCAGATGGCTATGGCGAAGTTGTTAAATTCAGAGAATATACAAAACATTACGAAAATTAAATACAAAAGTCCATATAAAATTCTGATCCTATTTGAAACAATAAATGACGCTGAAAAATTACTTAAATGCCGTAAATTTGAAGACTGTGGCTATAAGTGTCAATTGACAAATGAAAATAAAAGATCGTATGGTATTATAAAAGGAGTTGATCTGGATGTTAATAATGAAGAAATATTAGAGATAATTACGTGCCCTGTGAAAGTTATAGAAGTAAGACGACTGAAAAGATTGAACGATGATGGAAAATGGTGTGACAGTGAATCAATACGTTTATGCTTTGAAGCAGATTATTTACCTGAGCATATATGCGCTTACGGAATACGCTTTACAGTAGAACCCTATAATTTCCCCGTAACTCAATGTACAGCTTGTTGGAAGTTTGGTCATTTTATCAAATACTGTCCATTTAAAATTAAATTATGCCCAAAATGTGGAGGTAAACATGCGAACTGCGAAACAATAGATCTAAAATGTCCAAATTGCCACGGGGCTCACATAGCTTTAGATAAAAAATGCCCTATATTTATAAAAGAGAAACGCATACGCAGTATAATGACCCAGCAAAATATTACATACCGGAAGGCACTTCAATTCCTGACATCCGAGGTATCTACTACAAATGAAAAAGCGACATTGATGACAGATAATTCAGAATTAGTAATGAATCAGGAGAAGGCAGGATTATTACAATACAGTGATAAAGGTAAAACATACCGCGACGTACTATTGAACAACTACAACAATACCGTTTCGGAAACAAGAACAAATACACATACTAGTATAGAATATGATAAACCTTGCACATCTAAAAATAACGGAAATGAAACAAACAGGAAGAAAAAAGTAATCAACAACAAAGCATTTCAAGAGAGTGAAGTACTACAGACGATAACAGAAACAAACAACGGTGAGATTATATGCGAAACACAAGAAAGAGAACAAACACGTAGTAAATTTAATTTTAAAAAATTGCTATCAAAAATTAAAGATATTTTAGCGAATAAGAACAATGTAGAAGAAATAGTTTTGGAAACTTTCAAAGCTGTTTTTTACGAATGTAAAAGATTTTTATTAGAGATTTTAGTGAATGGTGACATTATGAATAAAATATTTAGTGTTATTAATGGATCAAACACATAAAAAGAACTTCAGTGTAAACATACTACAATGGAATTCCCAGAGTATAAGGCCAAAAGTAATTGATTTTGAAGCTTTATTGAATAGAGAAAAAATTCATGTGGCCATTATTAGTGAAACCTGGTTACAAGAAAGAACTTCATTTAGTATTAAAGACTATAATATATTCCGCAAGGATAGATTTGATAGTTATGGAGGTGTGGCCATCTTTACCCACAAATCTATTCAAGCGCAACTGTTTCCGGTACATATTAATAACACAGGGATTGAGGTAATTAGTGTTAAGATATTTAACTGTAATAATTTAAGCTTTATTGGATCAATTTATTGTCCCTTATCGGTGTATACGACCTGTGAGGATTGGGATCAGGTTTTCGCTCACTTTCCTAAACGTGCACTGGTAACTGGTGACTTTAATGCGCACCATACGAACTGGTCTTATAAAAATGACGCTAGGGGCTTTATGCTCTTAGATTCTAGTTTAGAAAACGGTTTTCATGTTTTAAATGATGGAAGCTTTACGAGACTTAAGTTAGTTAATGGCAATATGCAGAAAACCTCACCAGACGTATCTCTGGTAACGACCGATATCGCAATTCATTGTGATTGGCAGGTCTGCAACGAGAATCTAGGGAGTGACCATCTCATTATTAAAATAAAAATTAATTGTACTGATAATGTCCTTAGGACAACAAAACGTAATTATAAGAAAACAAATTGGGCGCAGTATAGAGATTTTATTAACGATTCTTTTAGTAATCCACCCAATTTTACTAGTATTCAGGATAAATATAGCTTTTTTGTTAAAATGCTCAACCAGGCTATGGATATAAGTACTCCGTTGACAAAAGTTTGTTATAATCCAGATACTAAATTCAAACCAAAGGCGTATTGGTCTCCTGTTCTATCAGAAGCAGTAGCGCAACGACGACTTGCTCTGCGTAATTTTCGACGCAATCCTACACCGAGCAGACTGACAGTATTAAATGAGAAAATAGAACGAGCAAGAAATCTAATTAAAAAGGCAAAAGCGTTACACTGGCATAATTTCTGTAATAGCATAGATGAGTCGATATCTTTGTCAGAAATGTGGAGAAGTATGAAATGGATGAAGGGTTACAATCGATCTAAAGACTACGTTTCTGAAGAAAATATTAGTCAACTTTTGAAGTCACTGGCTCCAGACTCAGCTAGAAATAGAACACCTACCTTTGTATCTACAAATCAGTTGTTAGACTCTATTTTTACTATATCTGAGTTACAAAACTGTTTAAAGAAAAAAGATTCGGCTCCAGGAGTGGACGAAATTTCATATTCTATGTTATTTAACCTGCCAGAGAATGCCAGAATGTTTTTATTAAATATTTACAATGATATTTTTGTATTTAGTTATGTGCCATATCAGTGGCGAATTATTAAGGTCGTGCCAATACCTAAACCATCTGCTACGGAGTTAAAACTGAGACCAATATCCTTGCTGTCTTGCATTTGCAAAATATTCCACACTATGATAAGGAGTCGATTGGAATGGTATATTGAAAAGCACAATATTTTATCATCATTCACTAACGGTTTTCGAAGAGGTCATTCTTGTCTAGACTGTTTGGCTTGCTTAGTGAGTCACATTCAAATTGGTTTTAATAGTAATACTCCAACATTGGCATGTTTCATCGACATTGAAAATGCGTACAATAATGTCCTAATAGATAAGGTGGTAGGAACCCTTGACGAACTAAAAGTTGGATCGAATATATGCAATTATGTATGGGCTTTTCTTAGCGGAAGACATATAACGGCCGATAAAATAGGATGGAGTCGCTCGTGTGAACGTGGTTTAGCTCAGGGTGACCCGCTTTCACCTATTCTATTTAATATTGTAACCTATAAAATATGTAACAGTATACAGGGGGCTTTTGCTCTACAATATGCAGACGACTTTGTATTTTACTTGAGCCACAAAAGCTTAAGCTTCTGTGAGACTAGTATACAAAGAGTATTAAATACACTGGTGGATGTCTTAGATGAATTAGGACTACAGATTTCAAGTAGTAAATCTAAATACATGATTTTCAGTAGGGGTTTTAGGCGACAACAATTGGATTTAATGGTTAACGATATTTTAATACAAAAAACTGAAAATATAAAATATTTAGGAATGTGGTTAGATAAGTCTTTGCGTTGGAAAAAACATATAGATGAATTATGTGTAAAATGTTTTAAATTTATAAATTTATTAAAAGTAATTGTAGGGTCAGGGTGGGGAGTAAATCAAAAACATATTCGAAGATTGTATTTAGCGTTAATAAGGAGCCGAATCGATTATGGAAGTTATATATACGGTAACTGCGCAGCAACGCATAGTTCTAAGCTAGATAGGGTACAAAATGCAGCTCTGAGGACAATAGGGGGCTTCATAAGAAGCACTCCCATTCACGTCATGGAAAGTGAGTTAGTAATCCCACCTTTAGAATTTAGAAGACAATTTCTGGCGCATAAATTTTGTCTAAAGGCCTCATCTATCTCAAATAATTTAATCATAGATTTAATTAAGCAGCTTGACGCTCAATGTAATTCATCCTATTGGAAAAATAAAAATAAACCTTTACTATCCTTAGCTTATAATAGAACGAAATCAAATGAAGTTTTCTCTTCAAACCCTTTAGAAATGTTTAAGTTAGACGTGTGGCTAAGTTATATACATATAAATAAAGTAATTAAGTTAAGTTTAAAATGTGTTGATGTACCTAAAGAGAAATGTGATATAGTTTCTGTTAAATATGACATACAAAAAGAGCTAAGTACGGAATATATGGGTTGGCATAAAGTATACACTGACGGATCAAAAAGTTCAAGTGGATGCGGAGCGGCTTTTTATGACCCTCACAATGAAATAGTTAAATCATATCACATTTGTCATGATGTATCCGTAATGACGTTGGAGCTCATTGCTATATCGGAGGCCTTGAAGTATGCTATTAATTTAAAACTTAGAAAGGTGGTCATACTAACTGATAGCAAAAGTGCGCTTCAGCATTTGGCTCGATGCACCTCTTCTGAGAGAGGAGCTTCGGTAGCCTACCATATTATTGACCTCATTTTTAAACACAAACTTGATTCCAGTTGTCTGATGTTGCAGTGGATTCCATCGCATGTGGGTATCATGGGGAATGAAAGGGCTGATACTGAAGCTAAATTAGGATCAACCAACGGTATAGAATACAAAATTAAACTAAATTATTGGGAATTTTTAGGGGTATACAAGCAAATTATGGCTGACAGCTGGAAGGAGCATTTTGATAAAAGAAGTAAGGAGAAGGGAATTTGGTATAAAACGATACAGTGTCAGCCCTTGCATTCCCCATGGTTTAGTAATAGCGTACAGAGTAGACACTACATCAAGATAGCGTTAAGACTTCGTTCCGGTCACTATCCATCGGCAAGTTTTGCATATCTTATGCGGAAAATAGAATCGCCTAATTGCAGTACCTGTGGAAAACGGGAGGATTTGCATCACTTGCTGATGGAGTGTGACCGGAATAAAAGTGCAAGAAAGTCGCTGATGAGCCAATGCAGAGTCAGCTTATTTGATGTAGGCGCCTTTCATGGCGTCCTATGTGATCCGACAGGGAATACTATGAAATTGTTGGTGGATATGGTAGCACTGACTCATCAGCGACTCTCTCAGAACTGAGGGGTTTTTACTGTATTGGGTACAATAGGGCTGATATGCCAAAATGGCAAAAGCCCTTAAAACAATAAATAAAAAAAAAAAAAAAAAAAAAAAAAATTGTAGGTAAATGAATCTATTCATTCTAAGGTTGTCTGATGTATTTTAAAATACAACTAAAGCGGACAGGAACACGTTTTTTTTTTATCAAGTACCTATCGGTACAATCACAGATCATTTGCATAATTTAACATGATTCAAGTTTTTTTTTCTTTGATAAATGTATTAATTGTAAAAGTGAATGTTACTATATCACTCCCCAAGCTAAAAAAGATTATAAGCTGTCGATATATTCATATCTATATCTATTATAATGAAGTTACGTTTAATATAGTTTGATTTGAATTGGCTAGTGGATGTGACAAAAGTAGGTATTCATTGTGAAAGTAAGATTGGATATATATTTTTTTTTAATATAAAACTTCTATATTTGTTAGAAAATAAGGCTGAGATTTATAAACTTAGCTTTAAGTCTGCTTAGGCTTTACTATAACATTACAATTTATATTACTCAATGAATGCCAAATGATTTGGTAAGTCGATTTTATTAACATGGACTTGACTCTGCGAATACTATGGATATACCCAAGTTCCTACTATACATTCAGTTTTTTGTCCTTATTTATTTTTAAGAACTTTGCTGAGCGAAGTCGAAATAGCGTCTATAAATCTCAACCTAAGTGTGACTACTGACCTGGGATCTAGATAAAGTAGCATTTTATGAACGATAACTTTAGTTACAATTGCAAAATATATGGAATTAAATTCAAAATACTACGTTGACACTTTATGAGCAGTTCATTAAATATGTACTTTTCTAATTGTGTTATTAATAAACGAGTGTTACTTTGTCGAGAGGGACTGGTGATAAGTACCATATACTATGGCGCAAAACAGACGGCAACTACGAATAAGCATAAATTTTCCGATAGCCGTAATCATGCCCAACGACACAAACGCCTCTTCACGCTTCGTTTGAGAACCCAATATCATAGGACAAAGGAACATGCGGACAGGAATATCAGATATTTACGATATCGCTTAGATACGACAGAAAGTTAAGCTATATCTCCTGTCATGTTATACAAACATGAATTCCATATACTCAAACTATATGCAGACTATATAAACATTTGTTTCGTATGGAATCCCATTGAACGACCAACCCATAACACAGCAATCGATTTATATTTACACTGTCTCAATATAGTGACTACAGTGCACCTGTTGGTAAGCACAGTGTAGTCCAAAAACGAAAGCAACCATCAAAGAACGAATATCCATTGATAGTCTACGTCGTCATGTCGGCCCACATATACGACGACTGAAAGTCTCTAGGTATATGAGTAACTGGATATACACAAGCTGATCCCAAAACGCAACAGGCCAAAGCGAGTCTCTATGACGGTCTAAACACTTGTGTACTGTGATACTTGACCAGTGCACATACCGAATTATCAAAACTAACAGAAAACTTTTTCTCTTTAACTCAATATGACTGCAAAGTCTTTCTTATGGTTAATGTTGTATTTTTTTATTTTTTAATAAAATGAATTGAATAATAATCTATACTAATATTATAAAGCTGAAGAGTTTGTTTGTTTGAACGCGCTAATCTCAGGAACTACTGGTTCGAATTGAAAAATTCTTTTTGTGTTGAATAGATCATTTATCGAGGAAGGCTTTAGGCTATATAACATCACGATGCAACAATTAGGAGCGAAGAAATAATGGAAAATGTGAAAAAAACGGGGAAAATTATTCATCCTTGAAGGCTTCCATTGCGTGCGCTGCGAAAACGGTTCAAGATACCAAAAATATATGGATGAAAGAATTATTCCTATTGAAATGATCTAAAAAAGTGTCCGAGACAGTATATGTCTATCTTTTAAGATTAACTCACTATAACGGTTTTTATGGTAATCAAATTGTTCGAAATTAATGCATTATTTGTTAAGAGTTGTATCAACGTAATAATATTAATCATTATCCAAATAAATGTGTTGTTGATTAAGAGTATTTAATTGTGAACAAAATTGTCTTTGACATCACTTAATTTCAATGAACATCTTAGAAGATATTACAAAACCTTACATAGCAAAACAACGTTTGCCGGATCAGCTATAGTGTCTTGATAACCGCGAAACTCGAGAACGGCTGAACCGATTTGACTGATTTCTTTTTTGTTGTGTTTGTTGAAGTCTGGGGAAGGTTATAACAGAGAGAAGATTTTAAAAAATTATCTGAAAAAGTCTAAAAACAACACTTTTCTATATTCTCATACAAAAGATTTGTTATAAGTCAATTTGAACTTTAACACCATAGCATAAAATTTAAATGTAAGTGGACGGGTTCCGGGAAGGCAAAACAATTATTGAGTGACGTATAAATATTAATGTCAATATTTGTCAATTTTTATACATATAGCATTAAGGCCAGGTTCCTTCAAACAATTTTCAAAAAACAGCCGACAGGCCAATAGCAATTAACTTAAAAAAAAAACAATGTGACTTTGTTTTAGAGAAATAGGGCAGAACAAGGTCTGCCGGGACAGCTAGTAAATTATATAGCAAAACAACGTTTGCCGGATCAGCTAGTGTATAATATTTGTATGAAATGGTAAGTTTTGTAGAAAATAATTATAAAAAAAAACTGGTTCCAAATAAAAAAAAAATGTATATAGTTGAAAGAAGATACACAGGTAGGTATGTTTGGAAATTGCTTAATACAAAGGGATCGTATTACAAATGTCACGTTATAGCAATAGTCTAAAAACGTTTCAGATAACTGCTGGGTTCACGCACGTAAGTGCCCACTTTACTGAGGACCGGTGTACAGTAGCAGTGTTATTGCCCTTTCGAATTTCATTATCTTCAGAAAACTGGTGTACTGCGAATTACATACAGATTCTCTTGGTTTATATAATGGCGTGATTTGTCTAGACTTACCAACAGAATTAACCGGCCTTCAATCAGCTATTATACCATTTTAATATAAGTAAATAGATGTATAGTTTATTGTATTTTCTCGTTGTTTTTACCATAGTTGTCGCTATGTTTATTTTATATTATGTTCCTAATATAATTATTACAGAAAAATAATAAAGTCTCCGTTGCAATAGTTTTACAATATATAACAGAAATCAATAATTACACACGTTAATTACATCTATTAATGTAAGTGAAAGTCACGGTATGTATAACAGTAGATATACAATATTAATTTAAATTATGCAATGTAATAGCTGTCAATATGTTTTCATACGAAAATGTAGGAATAATAAAAGGTCTTTTATCGTTTGGATGCGATCGCCTCGCGTCTGAACAAAGGCTGCGGGCTTTTGTCGCTGCGGAACAAGGCTTTATTAAAACCTCTCTTTACACCTTGCAGCGTTTAATAAATTGCTCAAATTCTGGTATGTAAATTTTATCGCAACAGTTTCATTTGAAACTATGTTCTGCTAGTGGTTATATCCGTATTCGTTGTAACTTTGTATATCGCCTTTCCATTTTTGTTACAGGGATGTCTCTTTTCAACATTATGTTGGTTCAATTGTAAAAATAACATAACATATTATATATATATATATATATATATTATATATATATATATATATATATTCTACTATTCATTAAATTATAAAAAACAATGAATTAAGTTTCTGTTTTTTATCAAAATTTATTTTATAGCATTTCCAATTCGCCTTAATTTACAAAAAGTCCTAATTGAGGCGCAAGTGCCAATATTTTCAAGTCCTAATTGTTGAATTAGTTTTTTTATTTGTTTTGTTTCTCAAAGAATCCGATAGAGGCTTAGACTAAAAATTATTCAACTTAACATCAACAACTTAAATGAATTCGACTAGTAAGACTCGAAAAGACAGGCAATTGCGACTTTATTCAAAGAATTTCTGTTTCAACATATGTTTTTTATATAAAGTTAATTCTATTCCCTAGTATAAAAGTAAAAATGTAACTCACAAATGAAACAATGTCACGGGCAACTCCTTTATGTATAAAATAAAAATGACATGGACCAAATAAAAACATTTTAATGATGTTTGATTGAAAACTTAAACAACCGTCATATTGCATAATCTATATATTTAGAGACAGGCAGCCCCCTATGTCCGGCGCACTGCCCGGGAGAAAGGTTTGGATGGCTAGGCTCTTTACACCCATACCTCCTAGAGATGAAGCCTAAACAGACTGTTCGTTCCCCGGGCGCTAGGAAAATCTGAATTCCCAGGCTCGGCAAAATAATTGGAAGAACACTCCGGGGGTTTTTAGTCAGTAGGAGTCTAAAACACCGGGGTCGCTGCCATCTCAGTGGCCCCGATGATTCTAAACAGGATTTTCCCACGGGTTATAAAAAAAAATAGAAATAAGTGTAGACATAGTGTAGGTACACAAAACATGTCTGTTGTACTTTTATTTCAATGTGTTTGGGCTTTGTAATTAATTGCGTTTCTTTGTTAACCATTTCTAAAGTGTAAGACCTTATAGACAAAAACGCTATAGCCAATCTTTCACGGTCATCAATTGTTATATGTAAACAATTGCTATGTAAATTTGGCGCCAACGCACCTGCGTGCACAAAGGCTGAGTTAGACCGAAGCCTGTGAAAATATAAATTCGGTAAGACAGTACGTTCCGGGCTAGCAACGCGTCCACACTGAACTTAACAAGTTCAATCGAATGCGACATTAATTCCGAACGATATTATCACTCCCAAAATAGTACGCATACATATTACAGTTTTGTCTTCCACCTTTATAGTAATACGAAATATTACGTATGAGCCGTTAACGTTGAATTAGCAGCAAAATCTGCCCGTTTATAATATCGTTAGTGGCACAACAAATGGTTGTAATGGGAAAACCGCGAATTTGTTCTCGTAAGCGGATTGCACGCGGTGGGGTAATGTTCTCTCTTTGTGTTTGCGCTCATTTAACAGCGTGTGGGGAATGCTTTACGTTTTTAACAATTCACATGTTCATTGTCCCTTTTTATTAGGGAAGCTATAAATATCCGAATCCGTAATCCGAACTACAGGATATCAGAAATTATTTAAAATCAGTGTATTCGATATGAACTTTCTCAACACATCCCAATACATCTTAGTACCATGCTTTTAATAAAAATGTCAAAAACCCTATTTTATAAAAATAATAAAATGAAAATATTACCCACATTTAATTTTTCACTTAAATTGTCTGGATATCCGATTTAAATCCATAATCAATAACATAAATTATTTTTATAATATCCCTATCCGAAATCCTATATTCTTAAAAACCCTACTTTTTAACGGTTCATTATACAAATTAATTACTCATTTTACATGGACAAGTGCGACTATTATATTGGTACACACGACTGAATGGTTCACTTTGTGTAACGGATCGTGGATTCTATCCATAGATTGAACAAATTTGCATGATTTTTAGATAGTATTTCCATGTGTGTTTTTGGATGTATATTTAAGAATTTTTGTTTCTAAATGCATTCACGACAAAGAAATTAATGGTATTGTGGTATAATGTTTGAATATACGCGAATTTTCTTGTATTTTTAGATTGAATATAAATATCTTACACATATAAACATTCCAAGATACATTTGCTAATAATTAAAGATCCGTTGCATTGTTTAAAAGATGTAAGTGAGCATACACACTATGACTTCAATGACTTCAATTTATATCAAGAAATGATGCAATGCAACTCAAATCATTATGTAGTTATATCTAAAAGTATGCTCAAAACCGTATAACTTAAGAAAATATATGTAACCTTCAACCCTGCAATTTATATAGAGAGCTTGAGCTGAAAGTTAGGAAGGGACCTTAATTTCCTTAACAGCATCTATTTCCGACGTTAATGTGTCAATGTCAGTGAGCTACAAAGAAAATCCATATTCATACTTGTTTAGAAATACGCGTAACACACTTATGCTTCCCGAAATAAATTAATTATTGGAAAAATAAATGGAAATTGAATTACGCGGTGTTTATTCTTGCTTTGACTTGACTTTCTAGTGATATTCATTATGTAAATAGAAGTTAAACATTACTAGATACAAAGTACCCACATATTTTGCATGAATAAGTAAAAATTCACTAACATAAACATTTGGTTTTCTTTTTTGATAATAATGTAGTTTTAATTATTTATAGCGCAGGGTTCTCACCCTGGAGTGATTCGCTAATAGCTCAGTAAATTCACAGTGAAATTAAGAAATCATCTTAGAGACCTTATTCACGGTCACCGCTATTCTTGAACTGCATAATACTTACCATCAAGTGTGGGGCAGCCATTTTGCACTGACACCATAAACGATAGAAATTGTCACTAAACATGGTTGCATAGCTGAAAGTTCTGAGTTTCAGTCCCAGCTGCGGTATTTTGCTTTATAAAAAGCTGTGATCACCAATTTATTCTTTTAATAACAATCATATTGTCAGGCTGTGTCCCTTACGAGATGAGCAGAGAAAGGAAAGGAGAGAGAAGGACGAAATGGGCATTTGTTTTTTTTTATTATAAACAATTTAACGCTTGATTTCTATCCTGTCTAATATAAATTATAAAGTAATAATAAGGTTGACGATGCAACGCTGTTACCTAACAAATACTAATTCAGTCGCTGCTTGAAAACCCCTGTTTACCTAACGGGACAATTAGGCAATTAGTAGAACCTCTTTACTTTCCTTTCATATAAAAAAATATGAGAAAAATCAGAAACAAGTAGTGAATCCCAATCTCTCCAATTTGTTTCTATAAAAAACCGTACTCACCATAATATTCAAATATTAATTACGGTAATTTTACTCAGTTAAGATAAAAAATAAAAATGATAATATGTAACCTATAGTTCAGGTATTTGTAAATGCTATTAAAAGTCTTGAACATTTACGCATTTCATACTCGAGTTCACTCTGGGCCCTTTGATCCCGGTCTCGAATGGCAGAGAGTACTTGAGTGCAGGTCGCGGTCACAGATCACTCGCCGAGGTCGTGTGATTAAACTTCGCGTCTCTTTTTCTCAAAAATTATAACAGCCCTCAATGTCTTTGTAAACGGACCCTTAGATTTCTTTTAAGTTCACGCGATATTTTTACAATCATAAACTTGACTGTTGAGAGCATTAATAAGATTTGTTTTTATACAATTACGCTTTATTTCCGAGGTAAGCAATGACATCTTAGTACCATTTACTATATTTCATGGGTGCATATTCAGTTCAGAAGAAGAATAATTCAAAATTTAGAAAATATGTTTTAGAGATAATAAACAACGTTTTACACTTAATTTGACTACATTTTATGAATTACCCAAAAGTCATCGATAATCTATCGTATAACAAACTACTATTTCAATACAGGTTTGACTTTATTCTTTATAATTTAAATAATAAAAAAGATTGATTGCCTTTAAAATAATTTTAAATGCGTTTTAATAATTTTAGAGACATTTTCTTGTTTTGGATTGGCTACACTGTATAGGGACTGTACGAATATGATTAAAGTGATCGGTATTTTGAAGAAACGAAGCATCTAATTTATCTGATATTTATTTAACTTTTAAAGTTTTCACAAAAATTACAAAATTTTATTACTATTATTTAATACAATTTATTCAATATATATTATTAAGTTTTTAAAATAAACATAAAATAATAACAATATTAATTTTAAATCTGTATAAATATCTGAACCTACGGGAGTGTGACCTTAGGTACAAACCACTGGTAGTTAGAGGCCCAGAATGAAGAACCTTCTAACAACGTTTGCTGTATCGAGTTACACTGCCTTTTGTATTCGCCATTTGATCCCACAACCAAGCAAGAGATAAGATGTTAGCCGAGAGTCTTTGCGATCAGTCCATTAGTCGACACGATTATCGGGATAATAATGGTTGAATCCATATTCCACATGCCGATAATTTCGTGTGCGAAGTTTAAATACTTTGATGAGCTTTCTTTTTTTGCTTTTATGAGATTCTCATCATGTGATATAGTGATATCAACGAATATAGACCAGCGCGCCTACAGAAATTAATATATTATTTAACATTATAAAATGTAATTATTATTTGCTTTTTCACATACAATTTCTGTTTTCTAAGCTACCACTAAATATATATTATTAGGCCTGAGAGCTACACGTGTAAGTCGTATCTGTATTCATTATTATTTAATATGTTTCAAGTCGTATTGTTTGTACAAAAAAATTTGAACTGTATAAATAACCTTGCTAACAACACAAAGCTTTGTTGTGGATTATCAAGCAACCATAAATAATTTCTTTATGTCATATTTCAGTACACGTATTAAATATTCTGTCAGAGCCCTTTTTACTATTTCTGTGTTTTGAGCTTAATTTGCTTACGGCTAAATAACGTAGACATCTAAAAAATTACAAAACGGTTGCTGAAAACACAATTTGAAGATTATATAAATATTTCGTAAATGTGTCATTTAAATTTAATAAAAATGTTAGTACTTCCAAAACATATGGTTTATTCAATGAGAAACAATATTTTCTTAATTACCAGCAAGTTAACTCAATATATAGGTATATGCCGGGCAGTAGACTTGAGGGAGTCTGCTGCCCGGATGAGAGGGAAGCCCTGCACGGTGTCCGGCGCATCGCCCGAGAGAGAGGTTTTTGGAGGGGTGGGCTTTACTCCTTCCCCTCCCATAGAGGTAGCCTCAACAAGGCTTCTTGTTCTCTGGGCGTCTGGATGGATTTGGCTTCCCAGGCCCAGGTGGAGCAATAAGAGGGACACCCCGGGGGTTTTTAGTCAGTAGGAGTCTGACACACCGGGGTTGCTGCCCTCACAGCGGCCCTGATGGTCCTATGCAGGAGTTTCCCCTGGGATAAAATATATATATATTAACTTGCTGGTAGTCAGGAATAATGCGTCTGGATGAATTTGGTTTCCCAGGTTCGGGTGGAGCGATTAGAAGGACACCCCTGGGGTTTTTAGTCAGTAGGAGTCTGACATACCGGGGTCGCCGCCCTCGCAGCGGCCCTGATGGTCCTATGAAGGATTTTCCCCTGGGACACCAAAAAAAAAAATAGTTAGGAATAATGGTCGATAGTGATAATCAAGTCTTTCTTATAGATATTGTTAATAATTCCGTATAATTTTATGTTGGCGGCATTCAAGCGCTGATTTTGTGCGTGATCTTAGAAGGAAATAGGATACGCGAGTAACGTAAGGAACTCCAGCACATTAACGTCGTCAGATGTGGAATTATAGTGGTCGTATTAGCCAAAACCGCCGGGATGATAATATAAATGATGAATTTAAACTTTTTCGAATACTCGTATGATGTTATAAGGCTTTTAATGGCTTGGTAAAACGACCAGATTTAATTACAGTGTAATAGCGAAACGGCGGTGTCATTCAAAGAGCGTACACCCATTGGTAAATCGCTGCATGTGTATTCACTGCATGTGGTGTGCTCGTTTTTTTTCTAATTTTCCTTCGTTGATGACCGGGAAAAGCCTTTAAAACTACACTGGGCTTAAGTGGACGGGCACTGAAGATGCTCATCCAGCGATTAATAGGTTGGGTGGCAACTCAAGGGCATCCCTGTGGGTACGGACCCCAACTTGGGCGGCCAGCTAGTGAAAATGAACCTAACAGTGATCTACTAGCGTTTCGAAAGCGACTACCTTGAGAAGAAACGCCGAAATAAACTCAAGGCTTCGTCGGAGAGGCACGACGCTGAAGCGCAGAACAAAACTACCAACGTCCTGGAATCGAGTCACGGTGCCACAAAACTTTTCTGTGATGAGCAGAATAGTTTGTTTCGAGTTATGGATGTGTACTTGTATATAAGTATGTATATCTTTGTTTTGCACCCATAGTTTAAGCGTAGACTTAGTTTTGGGATAAGCTAATGTGTGTAATTGTCCAATTAAATAACTGAATGTAGCAGGACCCAAAAACATACTCAGACAAGCTTCTCTCCGTTAATCTCAGTTAATCTTTTCGCTATCTTGTTATTAATAACTCTAATGTATGTATAATGTAGTGAAGCATAGATCATTTATGATTTCAAATTAATTGGAAGGAAGGGATTCCCAAAGTGTGAGCCCAGCGATAGGGCTACTTTATTTCAGTACATTAGTAATTAAGATACAAAGGCCGATATGGCCACCAAATGGATCTATTATTGTACTCTAACGGCCTATAATTGCCTGTGGGAACATTATTTGAGCTTTGCAAAAAATATATCGCTATTTCAAAATATAGCCTTCCTATTGTACTTTTATTGCCGTGCGGAATGTTATGGTGTCGTAAATAGAGCGTTTGTTTGTCGTGAGAATGTTCAATGATATAATGGATAAACTATAATTGTTAATAATCTAAGATCGGTATATTAATTTCTAATAATAATTTAGTCCGAAGAAAACTATAGCTATTATAATATTGATACGCTTATATGTAATTTAAAAAGTGAATTGGACATAGCATTTATATTAACTTCTAATAACAAATGAAATTGAAACGGATTAAAAGATAAAAATACGATTTATGCGTGTATGAAAAAAAATTATCTTGTTTTTCGCATTTTAGCGTAGATGAAAGAATGTTAGTACATATTTAATTATCCTTTATTTATTAATATTTTTTTTTTTATTAATTATCGTTTAATTTCCATATTAACACTGTCACTGCAAAAGCGTTTAGAATGCTTGGCTTCATCCTAAGGATGACTTAAGATTTTAAGAGTCCTAACACTTATATCCTTCTATATAACGCTTTGGTTCGCTCGTTACTCGAATACGCCTCTACTATTTGGAACCCTCACTATAAAAAATACATCAATCTTCTCGAGAGCATACAAAACAAGTTCCTAAAACATTTAAAGTATAAATCTGATTTACGCAACCTTCCTTGTAGCTCAATTCCTGCGTTATTTCATCGTAGAATTGAGAGGGATCAACTTTTTTTATTTAAAATTGTTAATGGTCTCGTGGACTCGTCCTATTTACTTAGTCAAATAGGTTTCAGGTGTCCGCATTCCAATGCAAGAGACTTTTCGCTGTTTAAGGTGCCATTCTTAAGATCAAACTATGTTAATAATACTTTTGTTTTTCGTGCCTCTGATCTATATAATAAACGTTTTTGTGATATAGATATACTGTCCTGTGCCTTTGGGCCCTTTAAACGTTTGGTGAGAGAGAAAATATTAGCCTAAGTTCAATTTTGTTCTATACTGTTTTTTTTTATATATGTACTATTTATATGTAACATATGTATGTATGTATATTTGATTGATTTTCTTTTATTGTTATTTATTAGCTTGATTTTTATTTTTGTACTAATTTTTGTGGAAACTTTGCTGGCTTATGTAACATTTGTTGTGTATATTGTTATCATTTTTATATTGCTGTATGTTTCCCTTTAAAATAAATAAATAAATAAATATTATACTTTCAGATCCTAAACTATGGTTGCATTATATGCTCATGCATCGTCAATCATTATCATGTCACAGTATATCGCAGTTGTAAATTACGTTTAAATGATAATTATTTATGGAATTATATCGGTCATCTGTCATCACTTAAACGCTGTAGTTCCATCAGATCACTTTGGTAAAACTGACAGTGAAATTTATTGTCCAATATGTCCCTAACAGAAAAAATCTAACTTAAAATAAATATTACGTTTTAAAATAATAATATGTAGGTTGAAACTAAGTCGGTGAAGGGTTCACAACAATTGATAGACGGACAGTAGACTTGAGGGAGTCTGCTGCCCGGGGGAGATGAAGGCCGTGCGCAGTGGGGGGGGGGGGGGGCGCTTGTGATAAAGGTTGGGAGGAGTGGTCTCTTTGTAAGCCTGAATAGGCTATTCGCTCTCCAGGCATCTGGATGAAATTAGTTCCCCAGGCCCGAGCGGAGTGAATGGAAAGACACTCCAGGGGGTTTTTAATCAGTAGGAATCTGACACACTGGGGGCACTGTCCTTACAACAGCCATGATTAGTCCTGTGTAGGGCTTTTCCCCTGGTTACCAAAAAAGGGTACACAACTGCACACATTTACGTCAACATTGACGTCTATTATTGTCGCGCGGCATTTCGTATGTTGAAATCGGTGTCATACAAAGTAAAACACTGTTATATGGTGTTGCCGGTGCTGTCTGTCTTGTTAAGCCAAATATGACCTTTATAGTAACAACTGCAGCAATGTAACATAATATGTAGAAATAACATAATTAACACAGAAAAGTAAAAACAAGGAGATACGTTGTATGTTTGCTTGTGGGTAAACTACAATAGTACACAGCATCCAATAGGTTCCAATAGAGACCCATGACATACGCATCCTTTAGTTTCCAGACTCATGCATATTCCGCTACATGTATTGTGTGTTCATTTACATGATAGCGGCGGATGCGGCGATGCAGTGGCTTGTACATCGCTTTGCAGATGGCAAAATGTTAACCAAATGCAAATGAGACCAATTGTTAAGATTGCGGTTCAGGAAAACATACAAATTATGCTCATTATCTTTTTACTGTTTTCTTTTTCATATATATATATTATATAATCTCTAACAAAATGTCATATGTATTACTCTGGAAACAGCGGCCAACTGCTTCTTGTCTTGTTATGGCTAAAATCAATCTATATCTCCTGTGTTATATTTGTTTCATTTCGTTTATTATTCCAAATAACTGACAATCTATATTTATTTATATTTTTGGCAACGTTCGCATAATTTTGTCATATTTACATACTGTTGTGATCGCCGAAGTCTAGGCGACGATATATCATAATTTCACGCGCCGGGAATTCCAAGCCAAATACTCAATTTGTGGCGTAAGTAATGATCCCGCGCTACCTACGCTACTATTCTCCTTTTACCGAGTGTTTGCAAAATATAATAAATTATTTAGATAAAAGCGTTTGTATTAATTTTAGTACTTTCTGCAACATAATATATTACCTATGTTAAAATATGTACTGTATGTAGTAATGATTTTTATTTTGCAATAGAGCAACAAAACTGTTACCGTTTATATAAACTATTTTATAATAAAATTTTAAGAATAAGAGTTTCTGGACTATATTCTTATTAAGGTGACAATCGGTACAACTCAGCCGACGTATATTGTAACGACAAACTTTGATGATATGCGCCACAACGACAGACGGCACTATTATGCGGTATTCATTTGTATGACACCAATTCCGACATACGACTGCAATTGTCGCGCGGCATTTAGATATTTTGATTGCGATTAGTCGTATCAACATTAACTATAATATGATATTTTTAACAACTTTGTTAGGTCTTATTACTGAAAAACTTAAATAATTATTTTAATTCGGCGTTTTGTAGTCGATTTAAGATCTCTTATAACAATATTGTTTAAATTTTAACTTAGTACAAGGTGTCTCAAAAGTAAGTTCACATTTGCTTATCTTATTACGCGAAAGCAACTATTCTGAGGGGCGCGGGGGGTATGTCAGTCGGTAGTCTGGCTCTTGGGAATTTAGTCGCTATGGAGCGTTTCTCTGGTGCGGATCGTGCGTTGTGCGTACGTGAGTTTTACAAAAACGGTAATTCGGCGACTGTAGCGCGTAGAAAATTCTGCAGTATTCGACATATTCGTCACTTAAATGATGCGCCTAGCACTCGACTCATTGCAAAATGGGTTGAGAAATTTGAAGAGACTGGGTCAACTCTGGAGAAACCAAAATCTGGGCGGCCAAGAACATCAAGAACAGCCGAAAACGTGGACAGTGTTACTCAGTCTATTCGAGATGATCCAAACCTCTCGATTCGGAAGCGTGCTGTTGCTTTAAATGTGCACAGATCTTCATTATGCTGCATTTTACACAAAGATTTAAAGCTGCACCCGTACAAAATTCAGTTAGTGCAAGAACTGAAGCCTCAAGATGCTGGTCAGAGGCTTGCCTTTGTAAATCAGATGATTGAGCGCTTTCCAACGTTCACCAACATCTTGTTTTCCGATGAAGCCCATTTTCACCTGAATGGGCATGTAAACAAGCAAAATTGTCGTTACTGGAGTGCAACCAACCCAAAACAAAAACATCAGAAACCGCTACATTCACCCAAAGTCACCGTATGGGCAGCGATGTCGGCGCGAGGAATTATCGGCCCTTACTTTTTTGAAGATGGAAGGGGACGCACACTCACAGTGAATTCAGAGCGTTATGTGGAGATGTTAGACGAGTTTTTCGTACCCCAACTGCAAAACTTTCCTGGTTACAACCAAAGAACATGGTTCCAGCAGGATGGAGCAACTTCACACACGTCCAACAGATCTCTGCCTGGAGTTCGAGAAATTTTTCCGAACAAATTAATCTCCAGGCGAGGTGACATAAATTGGCCTCCACGGAGTCCCGATTTAACGCCTATGGATTTTTTCCTGTGGGGTTATGTCAAATCAAAAGTTTACGCTAATAAACCGACTTCCCTGGCACAATTAAAAGAAAATATCCGTCATGAAATGGCAGCCATCACGGAGACTACCTGCCGAGCTGTCATAGGCAATTTTAGAGCCCGACTAAATGAATGCCGAGAGCGCAACGGTTTACATTTGGACGATGTTATTTTTAAAAAATAAATTCCCAAACAGTGTACTTCAATATAAAATAAACATTTTTTCAATAAAGCTAAGACTTTTCTTTTAAAAAAAGATTTAAATGTGAACTTTCTTTTGAGACACCTTGTATTTCGGTCCATCGACATCATGATACATAAAAATAAGATGAAATCAATGTTGTTATAATAAACGATGTTATGCTTGTCGGTTATATAATCCGTAATCACGAATGAATAAATACATATAGGCACCGAGAAAGTACTTACGATATGTAAAAAATGCTGAACATGAGATTAGTTACTTTAGCATTTGTAAATAACATAGCGTATTTGAAATTTAGCAATACCAGAACTTGTATAATGTATATTAGTGCCTCTTCATCACAAGATAATTATAAGACAGGGATAATTGTCAGAGGACGGGACGTGAACAACGCTCGGAGAATAATTATCGACTAGTTAATTGAAAACCGGTATAGCGTATTACATGTAACATCCTATGTTATTATAGTACGTGTGTGTTAACACTAATATCCTAATATCTTACATATACATATACCATAAGCAGTTATTAAAAATAAGTCACGCATAGTGGATGATAATCTACTCTATTTTTAATATGTTATAAATAGCTAGTTCGATCACAAAACGGAAGTTATTTGCACAGAGACACATCTTGTATAATAAACCTACTCAGGGTGTTAATGCATGAAGAATATCTATTCGTAAACGAAAATGACACAGAAAAGAAATCAAGATCGAGACAATGTCTTTTTCTTTTGTCATTATCATCAGTTCAGTTTAGTTCATTGCTGGAAATAGGTGCCATCCAATAAGTTCCGTTAAGCTCGGTATTCAGCTCTTCTCATCCGATTCTTTCGGAACATTATTTAAGTAAGAAAAGTCTATGGTCTTTTATCGTACTGTCTTAAATTATAATTGACATACCTAACCAGCAATATACCTAAATACCTGATTGTCAGTGATGACTACCGAAAATAAAACGTGGTGCTCAGTTGCATTGACTTTGGTTGAGCTACATGTTGTGACAGCGACAGACTGTAACAAGATAAGCGCGTAGCTTCGCACGAGACCTGACAGCAATGATACCAACATATTAATTTTACCTCAAAGTTTAATAGTTTTTAATCTGTATGGGGAATTTAACGAACAATATTCTTTTAGGGAATTTTTATTTATTTATTTATTTATAAGTACACTTACACAATCTACATTAACACATAATACTATATAAGACATGAACAAGATACAGTATAAATGCGACTATATTTAAAAGTGTAGACTACATCCAAAGAAGAAAAGAAAAATAAAAATTAAAAATACGAGTAACACAAAAAGAAATAAACTAATCTAATTAAACTAATTAAAATTTAGAACAGAAATAAAAACAAAAAAGGAGCAAGAAAAAAAAAACAATAATTTATGCAACAATCCTCTCTAATAACATCCTTTTTTAATTTGTAAATACTTTCGTTAAATATGTCCAGATCTAATGATCTCGACATATAATTGTATAACTTTGTCATTCTGCATAGGGGGTTTTATTATTTACGACAAAATTAGAAGAAGAAAAATACTCATTCCATACGCATTAGTCAATTTATAATAATAGTTATGATGATGTGTATATTAAAATTGTTTTACATACAGTTAAAGCAATTTTATGATTTTTGAAATATTTGAATTTTGAAATGTTAAACAATTATCTTCGATGACAATAGATTATTTGAACAATATGTAAGGCTATTTAAAAAAAAATAGGAGTATTTTCTAGTCCAGTGCTAGCAACATTACACGAAACCCGACATCCGGCCACGGCCTTCTGTCCTAATCTAACAAAATGTAGGCGCACTACGCCAACCCGGCTTTGGATAGCTTACATCTGTCATAACATTAGAAATAGTCGAATTATTAGATACAATAACTTTACAAATATTTTTTATGATGTAAATAAAATGGATCAACTTTTTACTAGATAACGTAAATATACCGTCTCATTGTTTATAATATTTATCAATCTACTTAATATAAAGTTCCGAAAGCGGCAATATTTTCGAATCTGTGAGTCTAGGCCTGAACCTAGATTCGCTAGTGCAATCATTCAAATATTTTCTTAATGTTTCTGTATGCGCCTAGTTTCCTTAGGAGATATTAGTGTTCTAAAGTTTTCTGTATAAATTCTATGTAGCCGACCCAAACGAGATTTTTCAGCCCTAATTTGTTTATAGTGTTGCTTTTTTTTGCCGGAACACAATATTATTGGCTAAAGTGAGCTTTTACAACTTTACCACGCAGAAGGGGCGAACGCTTAAGGTATTCAGCCAGTAAGTTTATGTGTTGGTAGTAAATCAAGAGTGAGTACAAACCTCAATTAAGGTGGCTAACCAGGGGAACTACCTATAATCTTTCGGTTCTACTAGTGTTTAAGAAGCGACTATCTTGAGAAAAATTGCATAAGAAATTTGTTATTAGTGTTCGATGTAATTTTTACACGATTCTTTTATCAAATACTATCAGAGTCAATATATAAGTCTAACTACATTTCTTGAGACTATGTGCAGAATTTATATGCAATATCTCTTTATCGATCTTTATAAAGAGTATATTGTAATATAATAGGTACATAATTGAATTCTCTTTAAATTACTATATCCCTGAATTCTCTTTAAACTACTACATTTTTTAAATTCAATTAACCTTTTTATATTTATTAATAGTATATTTGAATACTTATTCTATATTTAGTATTAACTACAAGCAATAGTTGGTAGGATATTATTGGAACGATAATAATTTATTAAGCTACAAGTTTGCACACTTCGAATAAATTGATACTTATTTAACATTTAATATAATAAATACCATTACATAATTATGAGATTTAAAAAAGTCAAATTTTGATTTATAGATAATTTAATATAATTTATGAGATATTTTGCTTTTAACAGGAAGCAAAACATAAAAAATTCAGACTTGGAATAAAACGATAGTCTAGGGTGCATGCAATCTTACAAAGAGCTGCAAAGTTCAACCATCCTTGGCACAGTCAGCTGAGTGTCGTGCTGTGAGCGTTTTAAAATATTATATATTTTTTACTTCCTAATAGTCCTTTTGAAATCACAGCAGAAGGATCTTTCTTAATGGCTACGACATTTCGTAAATATACATATGTCAGTGACAAATATAAGGGAAATAGTTTTGTCTATTTTACAGTAACATTATATTGTTACAAATATGTATTTTCCAATAATATAATATTTATACACATTATATAGCTGTCATTAGGCACGCACTGTTATACCGAAATAAATGAGATTTAAGTTAATAATAATTAATAATATTATTAAAAATATTTGTTCAATATGTATATTTTGCTCATAAATATCTTTTAAAAATCACGAAGAATGAAGATAACTTTCTCATGGTCTTCTTTTATTAGATTAAATTTTTTTTCTAAGACAAAATGCTGTTGGCCGGTGAAAGCCTTTACAACTTCACAGGGCGAGAACCAGATACAAGAATGAGGTCTTCGTATTTATACGAAGAGTGAGGGCGATATTAATACAATGACAAATCGCTTATTTTCATAGCATTGACTCCTGACCACAAAAAATGAATTCTATTTGGGTGGCTAGTTATAATCTATTTCACGACTTGTATTTACCTTATATTTACGTCATATTTTAGATGACTACACCACGAAGAAGGCCTACATAATGTTTTACGAACAAAAAATAAAAGACATCGATAGTATACGTACTATGACTGTACAAATTAGTAAGTATGCTATATTATATACACTGCACGAAATTTTTCCATACTTTGCTGAAATAAAGCACTTAGGCGATGTAGACTTAACAAAGTTTATAAAAGCGGAGTTCATAAGGCGGCTTTATTGGACGATCTTCAGGTGTAGAGCACCTGACGTCTTAAATATTAATTTTTGATGGATTTTAGTATAATCCCCGGACTGGTCCCGAATTTTAATGGTAGTTCATGTGGGTATACTGAAATTAATTGGATTTGTTCAGACTCAGTCTATAATTTCTCAAAACTGACGTGTGCTTCAAGCTACAAACCGAGAACTAGCCCGTGTCATTATTCACTCGGATAGTTTGGTTATTATGAGTTTGTTCATTCGAAGTGATTCTGTCCTGTGATAACGAGCCCCTGAGTACTTGCCAAGTTTGGGGATGAATCGTTTGTAATCATAATTCGGTTATGAGAAATGGGAAGTGTTTGTCATTGTCAGTCGAGATAGTGTTTATTTTTGTAAACTCGTTGCTAAATAAGCAAAGGATATAAAAGTAATTTGATTGAATAGATCATTAGTTTATTCTATTTTAGTATAAACGTTCTTTAAGGTCGACAATGCAAGTGCTGTGCTTGTTATGTTACAGATGCCAGCTGAAAATAAGATAAAGTATCCGTTAACGTCTATTGAGTGATTATTCTGTTCAACATTATTTTGCATAAAACATTTTCCTAATCTCATCTACATTTATATTTGTCCTTATAAAGCTATTTATTTATATCTACACACAGAATTTTAACCATCTGTGTTATTTATATACATATACCTATAGGATCATATTTTCATATAATTTTATGATAATGTATAAAATCATAAATAAATATTTTATTCAAAAATCTATGCTTAAGACCTTGAACCCAGAGAATATTATTTAAACAAAACTTTCTTCAAACATAAAAATGGTATGAACTAATGGGGTAGTCTATGTTAAAGCGAATATAATAATTATATATTACAATAAGACTAATTATGAATAATGTACTCCAGAATAAAAACTTTATAATTAGAAAGCCTGTCACAAAATGGTACTCCATTTATTTCTTTAACTTACAGCTTAGTTAACTTTTACAAAAACAGAATACATTTGGCCAAAATGAATATATTATAAAAAAGTTCTATAATATTTATACTGATAAAATCTACAAACTTAAAAGGCGAACTTATTTATAGACTGTTATTGGTTTTCGCATTCAATAGTGTGTAAGCCTTGTAAATAAGTAGGTAAACCAACGCACAATGCAGAGATATTAAAATTTCGTATTCGTACGCAAACATTCCAACAATCCTGGACCCTCGTCATGTGTGGTCTCATGTGCACGCCCCGACACCTAGTTAAATATTGCTCTAATATAAACTTTATTTTCTCGTATTACGGTAGGACTGTTCTATTACATAATCCTATGTTTAATGGAGTTAGTTATTCGATTTTTTTTTTATAAATCGTAAGATCACGAATTATAGCTTTATTAATTCTTTTGCCAATATTTTTCAGGGAAAATGTGTATGAAAATTAATTTATTTTAATTAAAGCATTGACAATAATTGTATCAAATTGCACGTTTGCAAAGAAGTAAAACTTGAACAAATTAGAACAAAAAAACTGGTAAAAATATGCAAATCAATTTAATAGTTTGTTTAAATTATGAAAAATTGGTTTCAATATCAAATATTTTGAAGTGTAATATAATGAATGATGTTTTTTGTAATTAAAATTTGTATGACTTGGTTGCTAGGCAACGTCCGCAGCCGTTAGTTGTCATCGGTCCTTGAAATAGTGTGATTTTGCAAGATGCCCGAGACTCCATTGTCATTGGTTCTTGAATGTTGCGTGATATTAAGGGACGCGCGAGCGCAGGTCGAGAAACGTCTGTTGCTAAACGTCAATCCAGGCACACCGCTAAGAGAGTAAACACGTCCAACAAATTTCCATTAATGTTTTTTTAGGTTTGACAGAATATAAATTACTCCATGAAAGCGCTTTGGGGGTAATATAACATAAATATTGACACATTAGTATAATAATCATTTTAAGTTTTCCACTTTAAAATACGATTCATGTTCTGACAGTCGCTGTTCGGCAACAGCGACCTAAGAGCGGCTGCTGAGTTGCAACATACTGTTCGGTATGCATTTATAAGGAAAGGTCTTCACCTTTTTTTTTGTACACCTTCGTGTACAATGTAGGTGCATCCGCAGCGATATTTGCGGATTGTCACATGAGGGCAAGCTCGCGATCTTGATTGCGCTAGAGGCGAAGCATTAATATCGGTTTAGGTACGGATGATGTATTTTCTACTTTCTGATTTATCTTCAAATTTTGGAGCTGTTATCCCGAATAAAAACCAACGTGGCTAAAAAACAAAACATAAGGGCCAAATATTTTCTACCAAATTAAAAAAAAAATGCATAATGCCATTAGCAGGTCCGGCGTCCATACATTACTTTATAAATATTAGGAAAGGGTATTTGGAATAGTTATTTTGGAATCGTGGATTAGTTACAGGGTTTTACCACCAAATCCGTCCGATCTCTGCATTGCGCCGCACAGCTGCCTATAGCGGATTTCGTGACTCGATAGCCGCTGTTGGGTTACTCCTGCCGACCAGTGACTACCAGAATCCGAATTATACTTTTACTGTGATATGTTTACCATGGATTTTGTTATAGTAATAAGTTTGTAATAATCTGAAACTCACACCTCACCAAGTTATCATGAAATTAAATTAAATACGCGAAAGACCTGTTTATAGCACATCTGAGTCATTCCAATATATACCATGAGATCGTTTTACTTTGTTTGTGTAGCTAAACAGAGCACAGATTCTATAATACAGAGTTTTTCTGAATATTTAAATTCAGGAATCGGGAATAGTACGCGGAGCTTGGAATATATTTACGAATTTAACTAAACAAATAGTTTTAAAGATTCATAAGAAATTTGATTTTTAATTATAATATGGTAATATGTGGCTAGGGTAGCTTTTTAAATTATTTTATGGAAAATTTTTACATTTGGGCCCATAATAGGAAAAAATTACATTTTCAGCCTAAAAAAAAATAATCGTTACACAAATACTGGCAAAGCGTTATGGATCCTCTTAGGCCAATAATATTAGATATCAAAAAATAGTTTTTCTATTATATCCTGTTTCCTCGAGAGAACTATCATATTTTATCTACAATGTATATTAGGTTTAAATATCTGTAATTATTATTGAATTTTTTTAAAAATCTATAGATTTATATAGGCTTAAAAAATTTGAAAATGCCACAATTCATATAATGTCATATTAGCACTTTACAACTTTATTCCTCAGTATCCTAATATTCATAGATGTTCTTATATAATAAATTATCAAAAATCTTTTAATTTTATAGTCACGAACAGGCTCTTGTGTAGTAGCCGACTTATAATTAATATTCTTTTTTTTTTTAAAGAAAATATAAAGCAAACACATCAAGATAAATTTCAAGCGGATTGACTGATTTTAGTTGAGGTTTGACTCGGGAATGTTTGAGGCTGATTAACCTAAACATTAAATTGAATTGAAACTTAGTTGATTTAAACTTGGTTCAGTACAACTTTGATCTTAATCAGGCCCTTAGTACCGATCTGTAACTGTAAATTATTTGTTAATCAAATATTCTGGTTACAATTTTTGTTGATGACCCATATCTTAAACCGTAAACTGAACAGATATCTACAAGTTAGTGATTAAGTTAATATGTAGACAAGTATACATACCATGAACCTGTCTATTGGAATATCATGATCCTTACCGTCTCCCTACTGGGGGCAAGCAGCAGTAATGAAACGTCATTTCTTTCCAAATGTTATTTTTTGACATTATTACACTTTCAATCCTCTTTTGTTTATTTTAAATTCTCCGGATATATCTTCTTTTGGTAACTTTTTGTCAAATATACGCTCTGTAGGCCATACTACTTCTAAACCATTGAAAAATAAGATTAAGCAAGATGTTCACAACACGAAGGAACATTTTACATTAGATATTTAAAGTATCTATTCGCTAAACAAGATTCTGTAAAGATACAAAGAATTAAATAGGCAGTTCCATGCTATAGTGATAACTTTGCTATCCTGTCACGTATTCACCCAATCTGCCAAGCAGGAATACTCAGTGCCGACCCTTTTATTTGTATCGCAAAGCCCTTGTGTACACAACTGATCCACACATAAATACACCTCAGCCGTTGGCAAATATACACAGGAAAATATAATACACACGGCCCCTAGGAACTATAGATACAATTTATAAATAACGTGACAGATTAGAATAAGTCGATTACTGAAGCACAAGTTTTACAAAACAATATCGTTAAGGTTGTAGGAAACCTTCACATAGAGAGACCGCGTTTCTATACACTATTATTTGAATATTTAAAATTATGTTTTACTTTTTTAATTAATGTGTTTTCAGTGTAGACGACATCAAATTTACTGACAAGTTTAGGCTGTTTATAATTCTATATAAATGTAGATAAGTATCAAATTCCATTAAGTCAGACTTTAGTACTCCTGCATCGAAGTAATAAGTAATTTAATTAGTAACATGTATACTATTTTCTCTCCACATTAACTCAAAATTAAATTCTAAAAGATGTATGATGTAAACTATATTTAAAATGCATAATTTATTAATTTATTTAGGGCTTTTGATCCATTTCCTATATTTTATTTAGCATGGACATACAAGCTATTGATATTTATCGCTATATTTTATATGATATATTTAAATCGATTAACCGTTTAATGACCGTTAATGCACATAATAACAAGAAAGTGACAATATTAAAATTATATTGCCAATTTTCCTTTTCACTAACGAAGCATGCTATCAAATTTATGGCCTACGATATCGGCTCTGAGCGCACAATTATTACCCGATCCTGATTTAGCCGCAGAAACCTTCATCGATACTTACTGGAACGCAATCAAGACTGTAATGGGATCCTGAATTGGTTTCACATGATAACACACTAAAAGAATCAATTTCGTATCATATTTTATTATCATTAACGGCTTACATTTTTGTTATAACTTATTTTATAAGAAATATACGAGTATATTTCTTATAAAATTATATTAATTTGTGTTTTTAACAAGAAAAAAAGTCTTAAATTATATGAAGTATAAACAACAAAAATGAGAATTACAATACATTTGAGTTAATTCGCTGAATAAAATTTACAGGAATCAATAATAATACGATATATCGTCACACAATATCCCTTTTGGGGTGAGCAGAGATATATTAGTTGATTGCGTTGAAGGCTATAATTAAAATAATTTTACGTGTTTTATTATATTTCACGACTATTATTTTCTTCTAAATTTAAAAATTACAATTATATTATATAGAGACAAGGTAACATTAAAAAATGTTTTATGTGACAATCAAATAAGGTTTTAAACATTAGTTATTGTATGAATCAATAGGCAAGTTCGCTACCAACTTTATGTCTTAGTGGATCCAGATGATCCAATTCAGTTCAGAGTTTATTCGCTTAAATATACAAATCACTTACATGAGAACATTTTGTTTAAAGACTATCTGGAACAGTAGAGTAGTAAGAGTCGCAATTACTGCGGCCTTGGCAGTCACAACTCTGAAAAACACTGAGATGATATTGAGATTCTTTCGGCGTTTCTTCTTAAGGCCGTCGCTTTCGAAACACTAATAGGTGATCTATTTATTATCTTAGGTTCTTTCATTTGTTAGTCGCTCAAGATTTCATAAAACTTATCCATAGGGGTGGGCACCCCTGAGATGGCAACGCAAGGGCTTACGTTACATGCGTGCTACGCAGCTATGTAAACTTCCTGGCTGAGCGCCCTAATTGCTCACCCCGTCTCGCCCGGTGAAGATGTAAAGACCCAGACCAACAGCATAATGTCCTACCGAAAATAAAAGAATTAATAAGTGTGAGTTTTAATAATTTTGCGTTATTTTGACGCAGCTTAAATTAAGCTTGTAAGTTAATTTTAACTTCAAAGTTAGGACTTTAAGAGTTAGAGAAGTAATGAAAAATTTAATCTTAGTTTAAAATTTTCTTTGTAGCAATGCGGAAAATCTATTGCTCACCAACGGTGACTTTGCCAATACTGTGGTGCACTGTGCACTAAGCTACTTTATAAAGGATAAAGCGATTCGAAACGTGCTTGCAGTTCTAATCCGAGCATTAAAATATTGTGTTTCTGTGATTGTATAATGTCATAAAATATCTTTAAAAGTTTAAATTTTAAATTATATAATTACAGTATTACATGAATATACTTTATACCGTATTTTCATTATTTATGCTTTTTGGGTTTATTTTCTTATATGTATTTATCCTGCAACCCTTGCCGCTGTGAAAGAATCAATATTTTAAGTCAACGCAATCAAGAAATGTGGTCATATATGCCGCTTACTATATACACTTGCAAGGGAATCAAAGCCCATTACAAATATTCATAATAGAATAAACTTCTACACATACACACGTTCATCTGCTTAGCAGTCGATTCTTCGACACAAATGCAACTGGGTCCCACATTTCGATTTTGAATGGCATTTGAATAAATCTACCGGGACATCACTAGTGTCAGCCAAAACGCTTTCTGCTTCCGTGTTGTATGCATTGAACGTTATTTTCTTTGTCTGCCAATTTCTATTTTATCCTTTCGCACACATTTTGAAATGTTCCAGTAGTTTTGTACTAAATCTAAGACATATGCTAAAGATTTCAATTCGTTACTATTTCGTTCAAAAACATATAAATAACCAGATATCGAGGCGTGCAAGGTTATTTGTTTTAAGCGACATGTTTTGGTGATATAGTAATATATATATATATATATTTGGAATCGGTTAAAAACACTATATATATTACTATATCACTAAAATATGTCGCTTAAACCTAATAGCCTTTCACCCCTCGATATGTTACTAAATAACAACTGGACTGGAGCAGCGGCTAAGCAATCTAATTATGCGCTACGGGTGCTGGATTTGATGCCTACAAAAAACAAATATTTGTATGGTCTGGGAGAAATTGTTCCAAGAATGGTTTATGTATGTGAAATTTGTGTTTGTTTATTCATCCACGAGTATGACATAGCGTAAATCCCAAAATACGGCAACGTCGCGGGATATATTATAGCCGTCTATCGTTGTCGCCTCCATTCCTCCGCGTCCTACGAAATTTGAATTTAAAATGTAATTAATTATCAAAACATTCCTCAAAAAACGATAAAATAAAAAGTCGTTTACAGTTGTTATAAAATAAAATATTTTTGCTATATCATAGCGAGTTACAAGATATTTTGAAGAGTATACAGTTGCGGGTTCTCGTACGGATATATTTACTATGCGGAACTATCTGCTCGCAATGAGTCAACTTTGTTGTTTGACTGCTGCAACTACTTGTGCAGTCTATCTAAACAGCACTGACTCAACTTTAGTTAATTTAAAAACATGTTCAACATGGAGTTCATCGTTATTCGTACGCGTATTTCGAAGCAATTTGAAATTTAAGACAAAGCAATATGGATAATTTTATTTATTTATTTTTATTTAATAATATAATACGAGTGTGTATATTATTTGTATTTAGCAGGTCAGCATGGTCAATGTAACTATCAGGAAACATCAGTGAATCAGTTCTGGTTTTTCAGTGTAGTCACTTGTCTAAGGTAGTATAAAAAATACCACTTCTAAAATAGTTTATGATGAACAAGAAACAAGAATAGCGTTATTACTATTTTCATTTATTTTTCCTCTTCATCTTCTTATTCAAGGTCGGTAATCTTCTGATATTACATTAGTGTGTATATAACAACGGCCACTTTCAATCAGGTAGGATGTATCATTCTTTTTGCCACCTTTTGGTATAAGACATTTGCATTTTTACGTATGTGGTTATTTCTTTTGTTATATATTATTGTATTATTTGTCATCAGACAATCTAAATTAAATATTTTATCGCCTTACAATAAACTTGAAAGCTTTCCAGAATATTTTTTATTTCTTTTTTGTATTTGTTTTTCCTGTTACATTCACCTTCCTTACATACATTTTCAAATGGTAAATAAGCATTCAATGCTTTTGTTTCAATTTTTGTTTCGAAAATGTTTGTGTATATTGGATACCCATTAATAATTATTTACGAATTCTTTTTATGATATCTTGACCCAGTGTTTCCAAATATGGTGCCAAAGGTCTTTGAAACGAAAATTTAAAATCCAATTTACGTAAACATAGTAAGTAATACTAAAACCCTGAATTCCTAATGAATAAAAATATAATCAGGAATAATATGTAACTACACCTTTAGCCTTTTTCAAGATCAAGATAGAATGAAATGAAGGTTCGCTAAGCTTTTACTCACAAAAACACTGCATTCGATTTTTAGGATAAAATATTAAAAAAACGTTTTTTAGGGGTCCATGAATCGTGATAAGTTTCCTTAAGATGTGCCCACACTTAAAATGTTTAGGGAAGACTGTCGTACACAATGTTTTAAAAAAAATAGAATTATTTATATTTATGAATACCTATACTACTTTATATAATATATAGTCCCGCTATATCTCTGTCGCGGTGAGCAGAGCTACATTGATAGCTATATCAACTTTGTGCTTATATATTATTGGGCATGGCCAATGTAACCAGTAGCTCAGCTGATCTCCATTTTTAATGCACTACATAGGACATTACTATTAGATGTCATATGGATTTCCTAACTATTCTTTCCTTCACCAGAGAGCATATGGTGCCCAAAGCCGTACTTAATCTGAAACAAAAGCTAGCAGCGATAGCAAATCCAGATCCAGATAGAGATACGTGCGGGAATTCGAGTATACGACCATTCACTTTGCCGGGTATGGATACCGGTTACTTATCCACTAGGACACTACAACCATATTACAACCATACTGACTCATAATCAGTGTTCGTAAATTGAAAACACAAATTACAAATAAAAATAGTTTAATAATGAATAGTTATAGCTATTACAAAAAAAAACAGTATAATACGTGATATCACATAGAATCATTCTTCTAACAAGCAAAAAGTGTTTTGCAGCTACCAACCAATGTTGACAACGGGAAAAATATATGTTTAGGAACTGAACAATCAGTATCAATACTTATAAACACACTTATCTGTAAACGTCTCAAGAATAATAATAATAATAATAATAATTTTTATTGGATCAAAATTTTTTTACATTCTATAATTTAATTTACGTTGACGCCTGCACTAGTCGTGAGACTGTATCGCAGACGTCAGCGCCCACCATTACAGATAATACAAATAATTACAAAAATATATAAAAATATACAGACGTGTTGTGTATAGGTGTGTTATGTGTAGAAAAGGGTGAGTAAAGAGTGTTGTGTGTGAGTGCAGATTATATATAAGCATTTAAAAGATTTTCAGTTTGTAAATAATCTAGCTGCAATAAGTAATCCTTGACTTTGATTTTAAGTTCATAAAGGGAAAGGGGATAGATATTGAGAATTAAATTTAGTTTGTTGTAAAATCGAGCGCTTAAAATTTTGAAGTGTCTAGAGGCGACCGAGGTGCGGTGAAATTCAGTTTTACAGACAGTAAGCCCTAGACGTTTATTTAGAATACCCAAATCCAATGATAGAGTGTCATGCCTAAAAACAATAGTTTGGAGCACAAAGAGCTGTCAAAGAATATACCAGGCTGAGAGGACTCCGTGGAATAGTTCACCTATACATTGCTTAAATTTGTAATTAAAATACAAAAACAATACCTTCATTAAAATTTCGGCGTGTGAATACAACTGGACATGTGCCAACGAACGTATAAGCAATTCAAGGAAGTCAACAGAAGACGCCAAATCCAGCGCAGTTAATGGACGAGTTAACCTAATAGCCAAAAGCACTCAATGCTTACAAAGTCGCGTCGGCCTCTTTATGGCCCTACTAACTGTTAATTTCCTACATTTCGTTAAAGGAAATTCGTCTCTAAGGGAAATATTGACCTTATTTTGCACCACCATTGTTTCCGTCTCACGTTTTTCGATAGCCGATCTAAGTCTGTATTGAATGAGAGCTTACCGAACTTTCACCCTGCTACTTTTTTCTAATGAGCCTTCAAATACACTTAATACAAAGACACTCATTGTGAACCATTATCACAATCATCATGTGAGGAGTTTAATTTCACAACCCACTATAACATATTCTTTCAAATCCCATAAATTAATTTTAAAAAAACTTATAATTAAATTTTGACTTAACAATCACATTCTTATAAGGTGTTTAAATTATTATTCTAGAGTGGAAAAACAAAAAAGAAAAAATTCGTA
Source organism: Automeris io (assembly GCA_036320925.1). Classification (NCBI taxonomy): domain Eukaryota; kingdom Metazoa; phylum Arthropoda; class Insecta; order Lepidoptera; family Saturniidae; genus Automeris; species Automeris io. The sequence goes on along the minus strand of JAUDJH010000021.1, from coordinate 3,852,456 downwards.
TATAATATTTGCTTTGATAAAAACATTTCAAATTAGTATTAGGACTATTACGTAATTTGGTACGAAAACTCGTTTTAGCAGGTTTTTCTTAGTTTGACTAGCGAATCGAACTACAATTTCCAAATCGGCTTATATAGGCATCGACAAAACGAGTGATGATGCTTTAGTCGTCTTTTATAGACGTAAAAGCCGTGATGATAGCCTACATATCATCATATGCCCTGAAACATGAACCTTGTTGATTAGTATCCGTTTTTTATAAATTTAAAATATAATAAATTCATTACAAATAAATATCATTTAGTTAATATTTTGCAAAAACATATATGGGTAGTATTAAAAATAAATATAAAATGCTTCCAGAAAATAAAAACAGTCGTATAAAGCTTAAATATGATTTGAAGTTAAATGGAGCATAAATTCAAGCACATTTGTGACCTATAAAGCTTTAATGTAATTTTAAACCATCATCGTGCATGCCATTTCACAGTTACGTTCAATTTCTTTGCCACCCCTTTTCTGCGTTCTAATTTTAACGCTAACCTTTAATCACGGCAAATGCTTTCATAGGAAGAGTTCGAAAGTGTTCTATGGCTAGGTAAGATTTCCGTTTACAAAAACTGTTTTCGGAATAATAAATCTTAGTATTATATGACAATTTGCACTTACACAGTGCAAAATAGAGGTGACGCAACACCGGAATAACGTTGTATTTGAAAATCGGTAAATCCCTAAATCTGTTTCGGATATGACACTCTCTAGTAAGAGCACCACCGTTGACGTAAAGCCGGTCTAGATTTAAAGCATATTCGATTTGAGCTTAAAAATTGCTTTCGATGTGTTTTTACTCCGTGCTGTTTGAAAGTTTATATTCCGTATTCGTTTTGAATTGTAGATTAAATTGACCGATTGAAATTACAACATAAGCATACTAATATATTATATAACATTATTATATAAACTTTTGCCTATTTCTGCCAAATGGTAGAATTTAATGTTATAAGAGTAATGAGACATGAATAATATTTGCAATATCTAAAAATATATTTCATTGCTTATCGCAAATACCAGGTCAGATGATATCCACCATTTGTTGATAGAATGTGTCCGATCTGAATCTGTGAGAGAGGCGTTTGTGAGTGCCTTTGGTCTGAACAGATTAGATGTCGGAATGTTTAACAAAATCTTAACAGAACTATTATCTGATGAGGCATCTGGCCTGTTCAGATCAATGGCCCCATATGTCATATGTTAGGTATTTCTGTATTAGGGTACCATGGGGCTAACATACGTACACACGTAAAAGTCCTCTAAATAAATAGAATTAAAATATATATATATATATATATGTATATACTGGGTCATGTATTTTACAAGCGATGATACATATCTGCATAAAACATACTCTATTTTTAAAAAGGCAAAGAAACTTTTAATTCTATTTGAAATGATAAATTTCTACTTATTACTCAACATATATGTTCTTTGTGATTGAATAAAATGTTGGTATTAATTGGACCGCGAAAAATTAACAGACCTCTACAAGCCCTTGGGAACAATTACTCACGCTCCATATCCCTCTTATTAGAAATAAGGGTTACCAAGAATTAAATTCGGCAACCTCGACAAACTTTACAGAAATATAAAACCAGTCAACCTTGGAATGTTTCTGACAACAACGCCCTGGGCGGTGCTCTGCCTGGTAAAATTAAGATAAGAATTAAAAGATTAATACTTAATCAGCCATCACCGTCGCGAAAATACTCTTCACGGATTATGACTTCAAATTTATTAAGTCAAGAAACAAAATAGCGGGACTGGAGCTCGGTTCGGGGCGTTCAGCAAATTGGTTAATAAATTACAAGAGGCAGTCTCAACGCCGTCGCCGACAGATGGCGACTGAAATACGACAGGTATTTAGCGTGTTGCAACACCGGTCGCCGCGATCCACGTTTTAATTTTATGCTTTATGAGCAATTTTTATATCAATTTTCCCTCGTACTCTACATTATTCAAATGTGCCTGTGACTGCGCAGTTCTCGAGGTCGGCAATTCGCCATGCCAATTTGCGTTGAATGCCGGCACACAATGTGCTTCTTTCATGAACAAAACAGCTCATAACAATTGATTTTAAGTTAAAACATTTTTTTTAGTTAAAAATATTTCCTGGATTTAATCATCCAGGAATACCAGTACTTAATAGTTAATGTTTAATCTTCTTTTTGTTAATTTCGTACTAGCGGCTAAATAGTTTAGGATTTTTATTAAAAATACATATGGGGACAACGAAGACAAGTGTTGCACAAATTCATAAATAGGATTGTTTTCATTAAATTATTTGTACTCTGTATTGGTTAAATACATAAAGTTATTACTTTTTTAAGGTTGTATTGTTGATGAAATGCGCAAATAATAATTCAAAATATAATTAAAATAAAACTTAAATAAGTAGAAGGCTTTCACACTCGCCTTACTTAAGTTTAAGGCCAGAAGGAAAGTGTAAATATTTGCAAAATCCAGCATATATTTTTAATTTACAAGTTTGAAAACTCAAATTATATTATGTTTAAGGTAGTGTTATTATATTATCATGAAATTCCCAAAAATTGTAGTAGCAACTCACCAGTAGATTCGTTTTGCACAAAGCCGTCTAGTGATTAAATATTAAAATTTTATTCCGTGTCATTGATACAGTCAATAATAAAAATGTACATTATCGGGCATAGATCTCATAAATAAATAAAAGTATTAGCTGATTTATTTCAAATTGTTATACTTGTCTAACCGTTACACTTGTCTTGGTTGACATAAAACGATTTGGACCGACTATATTTCTCTGATCACATTAATTAACAATATACTTTTCTAATTAAGTGAACATGGTGTGAAATCCGTGCGGAGGTGGTGGTGGAAGCAAATATTAGATAACATTACACACATATTTCTAAATAAAAACATTCTACTAATAAAAAAAATCATCGATATTTCCTTAGATACAAATAATTCAATCTATCTGTTTAGTACCTCAAAATCAGTAACGTTCATTCCATAGATTCATAAAAGCATTGCATGCCCTTGCAATAAGTAAGTCTGGGATAAATTACTTAAAGTAAACAACAAAAAAGGATATAATTATACTTATTCTATTTCTACGCCATGTATTTGTCCTATGACGAAAATTGAATTTTTACAATAATAACATATATTTAAATTAATTACGCGAAGCATGCATACCCTGTCCAAGTACCCTATGCACGTCACTGCTTCAAATATATAAAAACATGGTAGTACGTACGGAAGCAGAACAATTTAATGAATTTAATCAATAATATTTGTTGAACATTTTATTGTTATTAATTGATTAACTATTAGGAGTACAAATAAGTTTCCGCCGTTTTATTGTAGATGGCGCGGCACGGAGTTTCGGTTAGCTTTCGCAGATGATAACCGGCTTGAAAAATAGTTTGGACATTCAAGAACAACATAACCTATTAATATCATTGATTTTATATTGGTAAAATATAATTTTTGTAAGTTAAAAATGTCAAAATTTGAGCCAAGTAAGCGTCATTTGCGGGAAATCTTAGTTTACATCTTTAATTTAAAGAAATCTGCTGCTGAGGCGCATCAATTGCTCGTAGAAGCATATAGTGAGGGTGCTTTAAGTGAGAGAACGTGTCGAGAGTGGTTTCAAAAGTTTAAAAACGGTGATTTCGACGTAGAAGACAAAGATCGCAGTGGAAGGCCAAAAATTTACGAGGATGCAGAATTGGAGGCTTAATCCGAGCGAAACAATTACTGGAGCCCTCTATCGAACACAATTGATCAGATTGAGCCGAGCTCTGAACGAAAAACGCCCTCAATACTATTCTAGACACGAAAAAATTATTCTTCTGCATGACAATGCTCGTCCACATGTTGCGACTCCCGTGAAAAAGTACTTGGAAACACTTGATTGGGAAGTGTTACCCCACCCGCCGTATTCACCAGACATTTCACCGTCCGATTATCACCTGTTCCGGTCCATGGCACATGCTCTGACGGCGCAGCGGTTTACATCTTATGAGGATACCAAAAATTGGGTTGATTCGTGGATAGCCTCAAAAGACAAGGAGTTCTTCAGACGTGGGATTCGAATGCTGCCTGAGAGATGGGAAAAAGTGGTTGCAAGTGATGGGCAATATGGTATTTTAAATAAATTCATATTACTGTTCTTCTATAATAAATATTTAATTTGTGTTAAACAACGGAGGAAACGTATTTGTAATCCTAATATATACTCGTACTTTTACACTTGTTTAAATTCGGTCATGATAAAAAGTTTCGTATGTTTTTAAATTTTTAGTTAAAAATTAAATGACTCGAAGTATGCGTCTACCGAAGTTTTAAGTGTCTATATTTAAACCATCCCAAGTAAAGAACTCTCTAACAAACCACTTTGTTTTTAACGAGGGTTCTTGGAAGTTGAGTGAAGATTTGATATGAATTTTTGCTGAAATAATTACGTTAAATGAATGATAATTAAAACGAATTAATTTCTTAAGTAATTTGTTTTAATATTAACTTATTATCAGATCAGGAGAAAAACCGTTTTCATTTTTGTTCTAGTTATAAATTACCCTTGAACCTGTCTGACATCCTGATATAAATTACATTCCAAAAACAATTGTTCTAATAAACATAATATTATTTCCTGTCTATGACATCTGGCTTTTAAATTGAGCAAGCTCATTTCTATTACACCATATTTCTTAAGGGATTGTTTTTACTTGTAAATAAATAATATTGTCATAATATACGGTGACTTTAGGCCAATTTAAGTTTGATCATTTAAAAAAAATTAAGCATTAAAATTGTTGATGTAATAATTTCGTCGTTCACAATTTGGGGTTGATTATTGCCAGCCTACATGGCAATAATTTCATAAATACAAGCTTATAAAAATGTACATGAGATTAAGTTTGATTTCATTTTACATGTACCAATAAGTAAAACCTTAAACAGTGGTCTCAGCAAAGATTTTTCTTTTTAACAAATCTGAAATTCTAATTGCCTGAAAAGTAAACAGCAACTTGCATAAGTTTCGCCGCCTTGAATTTCAGTAGCGCTGAAAATGTACGATAAAATTTGATTTTAGACAAAAAAAGGAAACATTATTCTAACTCGGTAAAACGACTAACCTATCCTCTAATAAACACAATAAATTTTGGAGATTATTTATATTTTCGAGCTATTTTAGTCTACGTTTGAAATCTTTCGCAACAATTAAGAGATGTAAATAACAATAAAATTATTATGAACATTTCCATACGCGGCTTTTTATACTGGCTCAATAAAATGACTATATTGCACTTGATAGAAAAGTACAGTGTTGTTCGAGAAAGGCCACCAAGGCACAAATTCATTGATAGTCGCCATCATCATGTCATTAGTTGGATACAGAAGGTTTTCAATGTTAGGTTACTACAGCGCGTTGCCAGGAACCGTGAACTATTACAAACCGTCACGTAGAGGAAGGTCGCATATCTTGGTCACGTCTTACGTCATGAAAAATATCAACTTCTCCAGTTAATAATGATGGGCAAAATAGAAGGAAAACGACGCGCTAGAAGGAAAAAGAAATCGTGGCTGCGCAACATCAGGGTGCGGACAAGTATTGCCAGCGTCGAACAACTGCTTCGCTTGGCTAAAGACAGAGAGAAGTTCGCTGAGCTGACGGCCAACCTCCGGTAGTTGAGAGGCATCTTAAGAAGAAGAAGAAAAATCATCATGTCGACCCACATATGCCGCGACAGAATGTCTCTAAGGGTGAGATTTACACACGCGATGTTAAGTATGCTTAGCCTTTACTAAAACATTACGATTTATATTACTCAATGAATATCAAAAATTTTGGTAAGTCACCGATTTTGTCAACATGGACCTGGCTTTGTGAATACTATAGCTATATTGAAGTTCCTATTACATATTCCGTGTTTTGTCAAAACGAACTTATGGTTTGATAACTTTGCTAAGAAAAGTCGTAATAGTATTTATAAATATCTGCTGGAGTATAAGAAAAACTGCACGTATATGAGCTGATCCTGAAACGCGACAGGCCGAAACGAGACGTTATACTATAATAACTAAATAAACTTAATTTAAGAAATCTTTTGGTCTAGTATAAGATAAAAAGGGCCATGTGAAAATAAGGAAAATATTACGAATCTCGCTTTGTTGATGGAAGTGCGCTCACGTTCCTCACCCTGTTCAGGTTATCGGGTGTTACAATTTTTTGTACTCTACGGACGAATTTCATTTCATAAATCAGAGGCCTGACGTCACGTCTGGCGGTCGGTGTGTCGACTACGCGCGTGACCAAACAATACGTTTGCCCTCTTTTAATGCGAACGTTGACTTTCTTTAAACAACTCTGTTTATGTCCTTTTTGCATGCAATCAAGTTTGCGACAACATGTAGCCTGCATCTAGGCATTCTATCGACTATGCTTTAGTAAGAGCGGCACATTTACATGATTTAATTCCACAATTTTACGATAACCTTTACTCCCATCTACTTCCTTGCATTCAAAAGGTCGTCGTACAGGCTGAAATTTAAAATAAAGCAATAGTGCACTACAAATATGAAAAAAAAGAACCCCGATCACGTTAAGGGTGGTTTTCATAATTAAAAAATCATATTGCCTATTTTATCATGCGAAACTATATGAGCCGCTGTTCAGGATTGCACCAATATATTGTTAACTTGATATACCAACACCATTTTGTAAATATGTTGCGCAGTACGCATGAATTTTGATCAACTATATTTTCCTCGTGTAAACTTTCTAAAAAAACCTCTTGATAATTATGTTAAAAAATACACCACGATATTTCAAGTAGTTTAGAAGTACTAACGAGTGCACAGCAAAAAACGCTGTTTTTACTGTTTTTAGAAATTAGAGGGTCGGTCCTAAAATATAAAAATACTTTCTGAGTATTAATACGTTTATTCAATAAGGTGCCAGTCAATATCTCAATTTACGAATCTTACATTCTCTTTATTAAAATACCTCCAAGATACGTTTATGCGACCGTAAACGGAGCCACTGAGTTGTATGAATTTTCCTCATAAACCTAAATGAATTTTCTCCAGGAAGGCCTTTGTGTAGTCTACAGCACGAAATATTGAAAATAACTATTATTACGAATTTATAAATCACAATTTAGACGCGTGACGAAATAACGTTTCTTTAATATAATCTGTAAATTTATTGTTTTTGATGGAAATAAAAGGCAAGCTTATATATTTTTTACATGTAAAACCTACGTACATCTTAACGGCGACTCGTTAAATAATTTATACAATAAATGCTGCAACTTTATTAAACATAGAGCTGTGATAGCATTATAAAGGTTAGAGTATATATGGGAATATCCGATTTATTACACAAAAACAGAATGGGTCTGGAAACAGAAGATAGTTATTTAAAGGTATGACTATACTTAACTTACTCAGTCTCCTTGGATCAAGTGTTCATTGTTGCTGTTACTATTTTTCCTATAAGCTATATGTCGCCACAGTATTTATACATTATTGTAAATCTTATTTTTATTTTTATACCTATTGCACTGTTAAATACTTGATCAAGATCGTATTAATATCGGTATTAGATTCGTCAAATGGTCCGTTAATGCTTTCATCGAATAGCTTCTGTTTAACTATTTAGACGTTTTTATGTAATTATAAAGTTTCTTATCGTATAAAAACCCTGTCCCGTCTAAAATAAAAAGTCAACTAAATAAATACTTTAATATTGTTGCATGTCTTCCGCACAAAATGTTTTGCTGATGTGAATAAGCCCTTCCAGTTACCACGTGGTCAGAGAGCTTCTATTTCTATATTCTCATAAATTTCTATTTATTGTACGAGCGCGATTTTAATTTGCAATGAATAGGATAGGTTGCAGCGGAGGGCTGTCCGCATTGTGAATGATCCTGACGTGACTAAGCATCTTGAACTGCTTCAGTTGCGCAGAGATATTGACTCACTGAGCGTTTTCTACTGTATGTATCATGGCGAGTATTCTGAAAAATTGTTTAACCTTGTTCCACCCTCTCCCTTCCTGAATAGAACTACGCGCGCGGGTATGCGGAGTCACAGCTTTACGGTATCTCACATCCCGGCTAGGACTAAGAAGTTCTCTAACTCCTTCATTTGCCGTGTCATTGGGCTGTGGAATGAACTACCGGCAAGCGTGTTCCCACCATCCTATGATATGGGTTCCTATAAGCGTATTCGCTGTGACTACCGATGGGTTTTTCTTACTTGTCGATAGTCGTTGGTGTTTTTTGGACTGCACCATGCTTACCAACAGGTGCGGTACAATAACTGTGTCGTGTCAATAAAAAAAAACCAAAAGGTATTAAGTCTTATATTTACTAACAGTTCCAATAAGAGAAAAAAAAAACGATTTCTATAACAACTTTCATCACAATTCAATTTGTAAAAAAAATCCTTCTAAACATGACTATTAGATAATTAAAAACAGTTTGCTTGATATAAAGTTAAACTAAATAAGTATAGCATAGGTTATTTAGGTTACAATTATAACAACATATACCATAAGTAACATAATTTGGTTTCATTTATTTTAGTAACTAGAGCGAATGATTGTCAATATTCCGAGAAAAGCAAATTGAGTACAAATAGAATAAATCAAACCATATAACTGGTGGCTACCTCGCGTGGAGTCAATTAAAGTTTTAACTATTTTTATTACTAGTTTCAAGGAAGTCTATCGTATTTAGTTTTTGCAGAAAGAAACAGAAATATGGAGCTATGGTAGTAATTTGTTCCGTGAAATAAGATACCTGTGTAAAATAATATTGTTTTAAAAATATATTACAAAAGTTAAAATTTTAAAAATACAAATATGGCAGTGTATATTCGATTAAGAAATTGGCTGAGGCTTTTGCACATAAAAAATGCTTAGAATATAAATAACAATATGTCGAAAGATTATAAAAAGCTTGTACATTTTGTGCTTTTCTGTTAACATAAACGCTGATCGAGTGTTACTTTGTCTAAATCTTCCATACAATATAAGTACGAATTAATAAACATATGTGCAGTTGCTTTTTACTATATTTCAAAAACTATTCACTTGTATAGTTACCTTGTATAATTTCCTTATTTGGCATTAATAAAAAATATATTATTCGAAATTACATAATTTTAACGATCCCACAGCATTTTCAATCCTAGAGGCACAGACCGGTGAGTCGTACGCTTATCTTCCTTTCCTAATCCCTTTTGATCTTTACGAGGCCTGATCATTCACTTCAGCATAAATTCAAAGACGGGAAACGAATCAGCAAAGAAAATTCCGTTATTAATTCCCTCGTTCACCAATTACATTTTCTGATTTAGAACAAAAATGAAACATTATTTCTGAGAAAATTAATGAGGCACCGTTGGCCCGAATACGAATTTTTCGAGATTATCTCCTCTCATTACTTTATGTGGTTCTTAAACAAAAAGTTATATGGATTTACGTTTTGTAAATGATCCAATACTGACAATGAATAGAAACAGCGTACAATTAATTAGTCATTTAAAAAGGTGAACTAATTCGAGAAGCAAATATCGTATAACTTTGTCAGTATAATATTATTTGTCATAATCCTCGAATACTTTGAGGGAGCTTTAGATCGGTAATGTTTTATAAGTTAACAACATCGCTCGACTTTTTATATAAAAATAAGCTACTGGAAATCAATCTAATTTGACAGAACATAGCCGGCTACACGAATGCTAATATCTATTGTAAAATAAATATAACATCAGTTTTTAACTTCTGTTTTAAACGTTTGTCGGCATGCTGGCTCACGGCTCACTTGGATTGTGAGTGGAAAAATGCAATAGAAAGAGCGTTATTATTCCTACTATCAAGAAGAACATTATTCAATACCCTTTTGAAGCATACCATATCCTTGCCCTGCGGAAAAATTGTACCTATTCCACAATTTCAAAGTGCGCTATGATATATTAATTGCGCTTTGAATATATAGTTATTGCTAAGTAATGGGATTTACTCCCCGTGACTGATTTCCCATCATAATAATATTGTAACATAATAGTCTTCAAAAATAAAGTAAATCGTTACTATTTATTGAGTAAATGCAGCCTATCATTCGCATCCTGTTTACTTTCAGTTGGTTGAAATTGAGAACATCGGGCTATTTGTTTGAATTAAAAAAAATATTAATAATGAAATACATAGTATACATGTTAAAACATAAATTATTTATACACTTATTAAATAATTAGAATTCATTATCACGAAAATCTTAAATAATGATAAATCAATCTTAAACATAAAAAATCTTAGTGGACACAGCCTTAGTTTAAACATTGTTGCGTCTAGCTCAACAAACTTAAGTAAATATTATAAAATAACTAACATTGTAACATTTTTTTAGTATGATAAATAGCACGGAATAACTGTATTATTTATTAAATAAAAACGCGAGCGGCTTACGGATTCGTTTGGAGTTACAGTCTGGAAGCATCTCACTGGTAGGTATTAAAGGCCGTTTAATGAGGCTGAGAGTCACTCTTGAATTTTTCCTTCTTTCTTGACATGAAAAGTTCGTTTTTGCGAAACGCTAACGAGAACTTTCATGTTAATTGCCCCATGCTGCTGGAATGTATAATTGCATATATTGTTTCTCTTGTTTCAACGACGGAACGAGGAAAGAGATTTTGTTTTTGTTAACAGAATTTCGTCTCTGATAAGATAATTACATTGGTTAAGTTGAAGAAATTCGGGTATGACTCAGGGTTAAGGGCGGCTTGCTCTAACAAATTTAATATACCTTAAGCTTGTATAAAATACTATTTAGTTGATGTGATTTGATTCGATCTCAATGACGATTTAAACTTAACAACAGTTAAAAATGGATAATGTTTCTGTGAAAGACTATAACGCTAAGGGCCGCTAGATTTAATTTGTTTGTGCAAGCCGCCCTTAAAGTTGTCGCAATTTTGTTTTGTTTAAATGATAAAAATATGTTGTTTTTATGTAAACAGTTTTTCTCACGGGAGGTTCATTCCTTTTTGTCCTATATATTTGTACCTTAGCAACTACCATAGTTTTAACTAGCACTTCTCGGTAGATTTTGGTAGAAACTCCATTAATACTCGTACTTAAAATAGAAAACAAGACGAAGTCGTTATGATGGTTATAATAATAAAACTAGGTTTATAATCAATTCACATTACTCTTGAATAATTCCGTATTTAAAGATAGTGGAAATAGAAGCTGACAATTTCTTTTCTTAACAGTATCTAATGTGTTAAATGGAAATCTAGCCGATTTCCGTGTATTAGATATAAATTCTCTTATTTTTGATGTTTTTTTTTATTAATTACCAGTAAAAGACGTAAAATGAAAAATAAAACGTATACTTGATAATAAAATCAATTCGTACAATTTAAATCATCCGAACATGTATACTTAAACAGATAATCTTTAAGGAAACCGGAGCGTGTAAATTGCACAATATTGCGATAAATGCTCAGGTTTCAATTTCAGGTTTTATATCTCTGAGGCACTTTACTGGTCATAATTTATAAAATACAATTTTACTTCTCTATCTATATAACATCATAAATCAACTTAAGTATATAATGTCTAATATCCAGCAAATTGAGAAAGAAAGTTGTCGATCTGATAGAAAAATAGCACACTCGATAGTCTCGGTGGAGCGAGAACAGCGCAAATGAACAAAACTCAATCCGCTTTCGAGAGATAGAATCATGGGACGTTTATCGCGTCCGTGACAATTTATCGTCGATCCGACAACTGCTATATTTATACATACATACGTGTTGTAGTAGACACGTTTGAAACGTTACGAGTGTTAATTTTGCTCTATTGGATTGTTTATAGTGCAATGGAATTGTTAATAAAAGTTGTTGTTGATATTGTCCATCAATTCCGCTGCATCGATCAGCAGGGATCGTTTACATGTCACGTTGTCGACCTACCCTTGCTGAAAAATAAGGCGTCATATCATTCTATCCTTACAAACTTTCCAACTCCTTAACGTTGATTAATCTTTTTATATATTCTCGTTGATTCTGAGAACTTTACGGTCATCTTTAACTTTATAGTTTGTGTAGGAAATTCGAAGTTGATCTCGGCTTTTACGGTATCAGCTATTTAAACGTACCGTATGCGTGAGTTCCTAGATATATAAACCTCCAATCTTTAGAGCCTTTAGGCTTTTAATGAAGTCTACTTTAAACAGTGGGTCATAAATTTCAATACAGAGTAATGATGAAACCCAATCATATTTTGATTTTATTTTAATTGCATTCCTGATATCAATCCTAATTATAAAAATACTGCGTCTCGTTTTCTTTTCAAGCAAGTAAGTAAAGTCTAACTTCGCAATTTCAATTATAATAACGAAGGTCAACAGAATTTGAAGGAAATATTTCTGATTGCTAAAGCACACTTAGGTCCCTCATTAAATATTTTCGCTAACATATTAATTTATATATTAAATTTAATTTTATTTATTTATTTTTTTTATTATTATTTGGTAACTATAGTGAAAACCTATATCTATACTAATATTATAAAGCTGAAGAGTTTGTTTGTTTGTTTGAACGCGCTAATGTCAGGAACTACTGGTTCGGATTAAAAAATTATTTTTGAGTTGAATAGGCCATTTATCGAGGAAGGCTTTAGGCTATATAACATCACGATGCAATTATTAGGAGCGAAGAAATAATGGAAAATGTGAAAAAAACGGGGAAAATTATTCATCCTTGAGGGCTTCCATTGCGTGTGCTGCAAAAACGGTTCAAGATACCAAAAATATATGTAAAAAAGAATTATTCCTCTTGAAATGATCTAAAAAAATGTCCCCGGCAGTATATGTCTATCTTTTAAGATGAAGTCACTAGAACCGTTTTTATGGTAAACAAATTTGGTCGAAATTAATGCATTATTTGTTAAGAGTTGTATCAACGTAATAATATTAATCTTTATCCAAATAAATGTGTTGTTGATTAAGAGTATTTAATTGTGAACAAAATTGTCTTTGACATCACTTAATTTCAATGAACATCTTAGAAGATATTACAAACTTATATAGCAAAACAACGTTTGCCGGATCAGCTAGTGTGTTATATTTAGAGTATATTAATTAAACCTCTTAAAGTGTAATATATTAGATATATTATGCTGTTATTTACAAAATAACTACAGAATATTAATTTTGTAAAATGATGTATAATGTAACAACATTATTAGCTAAGAATTTAATAATAAGAGAATTAAGCTAAACTATGTGTATAATCTAAGTATAACCAATCTGCTCTTAAGGGGTAAAAATAATTTTCCTTAGTAATGACAAAGGAACATCAGGAAAATAGGATTTCCTCAGTGTAAGGGGGATCTATACATAGATATGGAAACAATATAAGCAATTTACGATATTATCATTTTTTATTTACATATTGTTTTTACACATTAAAGTTATTAATCTAAATAAATATGAAACTAGAAAAAAATAACTAAAAAAGCATATATGGTCAAACAATATTCCCATTCGTGAAAAGCAGAGATATGTTATTGGTTGTATCCAATTGGCCTTATATGTCATGTCCAACGTGACCAGTAGCGCATCAGATCGCTGTTTTCAGGGCACATACATTTCTATGGTATTCCATGTGGGTTTCCTCACGATTTTTTCCTTTACCGGTGATTATAAGGTGCCTAAAGCCGTACTTAATCCAAAAATCACAAACTTATGAGCCAGGATTCAAATCTACGATCATTCAGGTTTCAGCGCATAGATGTCGGTCCCTTTATAAAATAATTAAAACATAGTCACATTAATATGATTGTAAGTAATGTGAGATCTGAGATTATTAAAATAGATACTTGCATAATTACCCACGTTCAATATATTTATAGATACAAATCCCGAACTTGGTTTCTCAAATGAGTTGATAAAATAATAGAATATTTTTGTATACCTACGCATAGGTTTTCGTGTACAAAATATATATAAAAAAACAGGAAGATTTTTGTTCTGTATAAAATAATCCAATATCTAAACTGTAATTTTAGTAATAAATAAACTCTGAAAATAATTTTATTGGTGACTTTTCCAAAATTTTTCTCTTTTAGCTATGATTAATTGAAAAATGTTTGGTCTATCCACAATGTGATTGTACCGTTCACTCTGACTAATGATTAATATTCACAAAGCGCAGTCGAGACGCTCTTTTAATGATTTCAATTGTGTAGAAAATTTTATTGCATTCGTTGAATCTGTGAAGGAATTTCACCCTTGAAGCGGCATTTCAAGCCGTACCGTTATTGATTCAGCGTTTCGTTGAGTTTTCACAGAATAATGTTTAATTTTTCCACTAATTGAAAAAGCAATTCTGTAAACTAATTACGTATTTTTTATTCCTGTTTGAGACGTCTATCAGTCTTCTTTTAGCTTGCTTCATATTCTTAAAAGAAAAAGAGAGAAAAAAATATATTTATTTTCGTCACAATCACATAAACAATATTAAACGTAAAAAAAATAGTTTTATGGAATCCTGCATACCAATCGTTAGCTTGCTTCGAAAATTACTTAAATGATTATTTATAATGTTTTACCAAGCTTTAAAAACATCGTTTCTGATATCATTACTATACTTCTATTGAAGTTAATGTTGAACATTAAACATTCGGTGGGCCCCTTTGTCTGTATGAAGACAAAATTTAAAAAAAATCAGCGAAATACCACAAAAATATAACATTATACCATTTTCCGGATGAGTAAAGACACACTATTAGTTGCTGTACCGTACCCACAATGCAGTTTCGTGCAGTGTTCTTTATTAACCACTGACGCAAATAGAAGTGTGTTATAAGATCTGTGTCTGTTTGTGGCTGTGTATATATATGGCTCTGAAAATTTGAATATCTCACTGTGCTTTTTTTTTGTAACCCGGGGGAAATCCCTAACGGACCTCGGGGAGAGGTGAGGGCCACCCCCCGGTGTGTCGGGCTTGCACCGACTAAAACCCCCGGGGTGTTCCAACTTCCGCCTACCGGCATCGAGGGCACGACTGGGGTCTCATCCTCAATGACCGGCTGGGCGTGCGGCCGTGAGTAGGCCTCTACTCGTTTAGGGAGGGGTGGTGTATAGAGTCACCCCTCTCGTGCCTCTGTGTTGTAAAGCGGCACGCGGGAGCACATCGCGCGCCGCTTGCATCCTTGTTGGACGACACACTCCCTCAAGCGTGCCGCCCGGTGTCGCCGCTAGAGTCGGACGTTCCTGAGGAACGCCGCTCTGCGGCGCCCTGTTCTTTTAGGCCGGCGCGCAGGCGGGGACGGCGCTGCCAAAGATGTTGTAGCCAGCGCCTCCCGGACCCGCTCCGCCGCCTCCTTCCCAGCTAGCACGTCCTCGGCGAACCGCAGGACCGCCCTCCATGCATCTTCGCTGCCGACCATTAGTGAAACCAATGTCGGCAGCGAGATCTCACTGTGCTATCGTAACTTCTTACAGAGTAAAAAGTTTTTTTTTTTTCAGGTTACTTAATCTTGAGAGTTCTTAGCTATGACAAAAGAAAATTAAACCAACCGTTTTAAGATCATCAGCTCTTTTCTATTTGTTGAAGGAATCTAAACAATTTCTACTGATTGTATTAATTGAAAGTGTATCCTATTACTTCAATGATATTACAATTTCATTACCTGGACCTGATGCCGTAGCGTTATCTGCAGTCAGTAACTTTCCGCAGGCGTATCATGATTGAGCTCGTTTGAAAGGTCTCAACGAATAGGTTACTGATAGATATACGAATATAATTGGATCGAGGGGTCTTTTAATATTTTAATTTGATATTTATTACTGAAATAAACGATTGAGAACAATAAAAAATCTCACATGCCGAAACTGTAACGGTGCTCCTATGAAAAAGACTGGTATTTAGTTAAACGAAAATAAGACGACGCAATATGGAGCAGCCCGTCCAATATCATAGGTTTTTAACATTCTGTACATTGTACTTAGACTAATTGTACATAAAGATTGCAATTATTAGATAATTTATAAATAAAAACAGTGTAAATTAAGATTAAAAGTCAAATCTCACAAATGGAGCGGTCTCAACGTCGCTTACAAAGAATATTATTTATCTCATCTCTTTATCCTGAATTCTGTTCCGAAAATATCTAAGTCAGTGAAAGTTATAAACGAATGTAACTTAATAAAATTTCTGAGGTAGCCTCACATACAGAGGCTTGACTGAAAGGTTTATAAGACTTTGCGGTCTAGTGTCAGCAAATATCACATGGTCCCTTTCGTGCATCGATTTTAAGAAATATACTGAGATCAGTTTAGATGTTTGTACTTGTTTCACTAGTTACTAACTTTTCTTGTAGTACATTACATAGAACTTCTATATTTCTTTCTAAGCAAAGCTATTGGATGCAGTTTTGAGTTTACGTATTAAAAACCTACTTATCTAATGTGAAAATTGCCTATGACAAAATAAATAATCACCTAGTAAATAATCGTACTTTTGGTTATTGTTTTCATGTGCTTTTACTTTCATCAATTATTTTATAAATCTTACTCATATTCATTTACGATTTAACAATGCCCTACGAGCTAAGAAACATATAAATATTTTAAAATTTTCTTACATTTTTTATTATTATACTTATGTAAGATAAATAGATAAAATAAAAAAAACTCAAAAGAAATATAGTTGAATATTCTACCATAAACCATATCGCACCTATCAGCAAGATTTTGCTTATAATCGGTAGATACTTATAATATGATCTATATTCATAACTTTTTTTTGTAATTAAAAATGTGTAACAGTCATTCTCACAAGTAAATTATTCTCTATTGTAAGTAAAATTCCTGTAACAATTTAAATCAAGTGAGTTCATGGAAAATTTATCGTTATATAGAAAATGTTAAAGTTTCTAGGAAGGTCGATGAAATATCGCAATATTATTATGCCGATAACTAGAAAATGACTACTAAGAAAATATTACAAGTTACAAAAATAACGAAAGTGAATTTTGTAATGTGTTCATAATTAAAGTAAAATTACTTTACATTACTTTTCATGTCTCAATAATACGGTTAAAGATTAATATTTAAATTTTAAACATATGAAATTTGACTTTTCTGTAGTTATACTCACTCACTATGGTAACTCTATTCACTCCAAAAGAACTATAGCATAATGTTATTATTTTTATTTGTATTTAATTAAACTTATAATGGTTCTTTTTTATGTCCATACATATTTATGTCTTATATATATATAGTTATATTCCAAAAAATAGGTCTTTTACGATTATATATGTATTTACAGTTGGTAAAAGGTGCACGACCTGTATCGATTTATGGGGACAGCCATTTACTAACAGCAAAGTTAAGTTTATCTTTCCATTAGAGCAATGTACAGTAAAATCATAGTTTATTTGTACGGAACCTTCAATGCGCGAATTCAGCTCGTACTTGGGCGGATTTTTATTATAAAATAACTTAAATATAATATTCTAATTATGAATAGAGATAAACTATCTATAGAAATTAAATAAAAAGAATAGTTTAATGTCGTAGTTTATAAACATGTTTTTGTTATAAAGGCCGTATGAGAACATATATTTTTGGTGTATTCATAAATTTTAATGCATTAAGCTTAATAATATTTTTAATTAACCCTGTTCTTCAATAATGTCTTTCTCATTTAGCCCATCATTATAATCACCACACTCTTCCTTTCGTAGTAAGTTTTTTTTTTACACTGGCTCGACAGCGTACCTGACGGTAAGTACAGTGTAGTCCAAAAACGAAAGCGATCATCAAAGAATGAAAATTCATTGATAGTCTCCGTCGTCATATCGGTCCACATATATCACGACAGAAGGTCTCTAGGTATATGAGTTACTGGATATACACAAGCAGATCCCGAAACGCGACAGACCCACGCGAGTCATTAAGCCGTCATATCTTTACACTTGTGTAATGTGGTCATGACATAGTTCGGACAATCGCCCTACCACCAAAATAATTAAGCCACGTAACTATATACATTAGTCACGCCAAAAGGCGCAACCCCAGAACATGAAAAACAATAATGTAAACGCACCTAAGCCCAAACGCCATCTGGCGTACACTCATTCACTTACTTAACGTCTCGCTTTCAAACTACAAACATCGCATCGCTTTCTTTTTAAAACACAAACATCACATCGCATTATTTTTAAAACCAAACATCGCATCGCATCCTTTTCTATCACAATCGCATCTAATAATTATTTTAACCTCGTTAATATCTATACTAATATTATAAAGCTGAAGAGTTTGTTTGTTTGTTTGTTTGTTTGAACGCGCTAATCTCAGGAACTACTGGTTCGAATTGAAAAATTCTTTTTGTGTTAAATAGACTATTTATCGAGGAAGGCTTTAGGCTATATAACATCACGATGCAACTATTAGGAGCGAAGAAATAATGGAAAATGTGAAAAAAACGGGGAAAATTATTCATCCTTGAAGGCTTCCATTGCGTGCGCTGCGAAAACGGTACAAGATACCAAAAATATATGTATGAAAGAATTATTCCTCTTGAAATGATCTAAAAAAATGTCCGCGACAGTATATGTCTATCTTTTAAGATTAAGTCACTAGAACCGTTTTTATGGTAAACATATTTGGTCGAAATTAATGCATTATTTGTTAAGAGTTGTATCAACGTAATAATATTAATCTTTATCCAAATAAATGTTTTGTTGATTAAGAGTATTTAATTATGAACAAAATTGTCTTTGACATCACTTAATTTCAATGAACATCATAGAAGATATTACAATAACTTATATAGCAAAACTACGTTTGCCGGATCAGCTATGTCTTGATAAGCGCGAAACTCGAGAACGACTAAACCGATTTGACTGATTTCTTTTTTGTTGTGTTTGTTGAAGTATGGGGAAGGTTATTACGGAGAGAAAAATTAAAAAAATTGTCTGAAAAATTCTAAAAACAACACTTTTCTATATTCTCATACAAAAAATTCGTAATAATATTTTAAAGTCAATTTGAACTTTAACACTTTTTTGTGTTGTGTTGTGTTGTGTTCGGTTGTGTTGTGTTGTGTTGTGTTCGGTTGTGTTCGGTTAGGTTAGGTTAGGTTCGGTTTGGGGTGCGAAGTTGGTCTCACCTCCTCGTGGTGCACCCTGGGCAACAATAGGCAGTAATGTTTTAGGCATTGCTGGCTATTGGCGAAGAGGACCAAGAATTCCCTCTCCCATCTCCCCCTTTACCTTGTATTCCCGTCTCGTTTCTCTCATCCCTCCTCAGTTATTACTCTCACTCCTACCCCATCCCCACTTACTCCCGTGTTCCTCAACTCCTGGATTATTATGTTAGGCTTCTGTGATAGGGTTCTTTCTGTTGGTTATGTTAGGCGACGTATGTTTCTTGTATTGTATTCCCCCCTTCTTCTTCTTTATGTCTTTTATTCTTCTTTTCCCCCCTTTTATTCACTTCCCCTTTTTTCTTCTATCTTCAATCCCTGACGACGTATGAAAATCTGATGAATGTTAAAACAAAAAACATGGAACAAGCATTGAGTCAAAGAGTAATACCCCAGGAGGGTACCGGCCGCTCCGCGGCCGGAGAATCCCTCCCAGAGCGGGAGCTTCGTTCCCGCTCTGGCAGCCCCTCGTTCTCTGGGGGGGGCAAACCAATGCTTGGCGGTAGGGCCGACCCCCCTACCGCTCCGACGACCACGGCTACCCACACGGTTTCCGATCTTGCACAACGACAAGAGCTCCGGGTTTCTCTGGAGCGTCTGGAGTTGGATTCGGACGATTCGGCATCCAGCCATATGTCCTACAGATCCGGCTCACTGGAGCGAAAGCGGTCATACCGCTCGTTCTGCTCGGACAGCGAGCCGGACATAGACGTACCCGCCAAACTTGCGGCGGTCCCCGAACGGGGAAGAGGTAGGCCCTACACGACCGGCCAATATGTCGGCTTGCGGGTCGCAAAGAAGGAGTTGCTCGCTGCTAAGAAGGAGGAGGAGCGGCGACGCCAGGAGTTGGACCTCCTTGAAACGTCGCGGAGCGCCCGCCCTCGCCGAACGTCGAGACTTGACGTGGTCGAGGTTGAGGGGACCTCCGTGCACACTCAGAAGGAGGTCATAGACAGAAACTTCGAGATACTGTCGGAGTGTATCTCGAAGTCCACCAACCTCAAAGGTACGGTGGCTAGGGACATGAAGGCCGCCATGACGGCCATCAAGCAGGCAATGGAGGTCGTGATCTCGGCCACCGTAACGGAAGAGACCCGGAAACTCCACCGGGAGAACAAACGGTTACGGGAGGTCGTGCGCGATCTCCAGGAGGACATGGCCGCCATGCGTGCCGAGTTCCGCCAGGAAGGATACCGGGGCCCCATGCAAACGTACGCATCGGGTGGCCCTGACAAACCCACCCAAGAAGACCACTCCCCCTCCTCCGACATGGATGTCCTCAAACAAACCATGCTCGAGATGGTGGGGGAGATGCGTTCTATAAACGCTAGGCTGGAGGCGACGGAGCGGCGCTCACTGCGTCCTCCGCTGCAATCGGAGAGAGCACCCCGCACGGCGGGATCGACCGCGCGGAAGGCCAAGCCCAAGCCGGCCGCCCCCGTCGAGGGGGACGCCCCCTCCGATATGGATGTGACAGAGCCAGGGCACCACTCGACCCCTGTCCCCCCCAAGCCCGTCAAGGGCAAGGGAAAGGGCAAGGGAAAGAGAAGCGCCCCAGCCCAAAACCCGGATGTGACAGATCCCGAGGCCCCGTTCCCACCTACGACTTCGTCCCAGGACTCCCCCTGGACAGAGGTGGGCAAGAACGGGAGGCCGAAAAGGGACAAACAGAAGAAGGTAGAGAAGACCCCTAAAAAGGCGCCTCCTCCCCCCCAGAAGAAGAAGCGGAAGGCGAAGCGTCGCACGGTTCGGCAGCCCAAAACGGCAGCCGTCGTGCTGACGATAAAGCCGGACGCTGCAGAAAAGGGCGTAAATTTCGCGACAGTCCTTGGTGCCGCCCGTCGCCAGGTCACAACTGTCCTCAGTGACCAAGGCATCAAGGAGGCGCATATGCGAAAGACGCTCACCGAGGCACGCATCCTCGTGATCCCCGGTGAGCCAGAGGAGGCCGGCAGGAAGGCGGACGCTCTAGTCCGCAAATTCCGCGAGATCCTCCCGGCGGACGTAAAGGTTGAACGCCCCTACAAGCGTGTCGACCTAAAATTATCCGGGCTGGATGACTCCGTCACCTCGGCGGAAATCCAGTCCGCGATAAAATGGAAGGCGGGGGTCGACAAGGAGCAAGTCCGGGTCAGCCCCATAAAGTGGACAACGTTCGGCGGTGGTGTGTGTTGGGTAACTTGCCCAGCCCCCGCCGCCGAAACAATTATGAAGAGTGGGCTCCAGGTCGGGCTGGTCTTCGCCCAGATCCAACTGCTGGAGTCCCGCGTGCTCAGATGCTTCCGCTGCTGGGAGCCTGGGCACGTGGGCATGAAGTGTCGGGCCTCCATCAACAGGAGCGCCCAATGTTTTAGGTGTGGGCAGGAGGGGCACAAATCCCAATCCTGCACGGCCCCAAAGGCCCATTGCACGGTGTGCGCCGCCGCGTCCTTACCGGCGGGCCACCGGGCCGGCAGCCCGGCTTGCGCCGTGGCAAAGAGGCCGATTAGGAGAAGGCGATTGGACGCTGGCCAACCTGGCGAGCGCGTCATCGGCGCAGTGGACAGGGAAGAGACCCCAGCGACAGCTCCACCGTCGCTTTTGGGGGCCTTCTCTCAAGGAGCAGCTGGCAGCCAGCCTGAGGGGGCGGCCGCCAGCACTTAATGCTCCAGTGGTGTGTGTGTGCTTCTGCACACCACTAGACGAAGGGGTCGTGGGTAAACTCCGCCCACCACCTCTATATCTTCAGACGATGCCCACAGGGCGAAACGCGCGCCTGGCTGAGGGATGCGACCTATAGCAATATCTGGGCCAGGCGCAACGCGAGCGAAGGAAGCACCCCGGGGGTTTTAGTCGGTAGGAGTCCGGCATACCGGGGGAGTGGCCCTCACCACTCCCCTGACGATCCAATGCAGGATTTCCCCCGGGTTAACAAAAAAAAAAGGTTAGGTTCGGTTTGTGGGCTGATCGACTAAGCCGCCGGAACATAGCTCTCCTCCGTCGCCCACAGAGAGCTATGGCCATCCGAGTGATCAGGGGGTACTGTACGATTTCGTGCGAGGCGGCCTGCGTGTTGGCTGGGTCCGTGCCGTGAGACCTGGACGCACGAACCCTCGCGCAGCTGTACCAGTGGCGCGAGGAGAAGAGAGCCCAGGGCCTGCGGCTGGCCCCGGCAGAAGTAAGGAGGAAGAGGGCACTCCTCAATGAGAGCGCCATAGAAGAGTGGGAGTCCAGGCTGGGCAATTCTAGCGCCGGCCGTTGGACTATCGAGGCAGTCCGTCCAATTCTAAAACAGTGGTTGTCACGCGGTCATGGCTCGCTCACATACCGGATGACACAGGTTCTCTCGGGGCACGGCAGCTTCGGGAGATACCTGTGTCTGACCCCCGGGAGCGAGCCGACGGAAATGTGCAACCACTGTGACGGCTACCCCGTCGAGAGAGCGCAACACGCGCTGGAGGAGTGCCCAGCTTGGGCCAATGAGAGAGCCGAGCTACGGCAGGTCGTCGGCCACGACCTTTCCCTGTCGGCCGTAATCAAAGCGGCCACTGACAGGGAATCGGCATGGCGAGGGTTGGCGGCCTTTTGTGAGGCCGTCATATGCAAGAAGGAAGCGGCGGAGCGGGAGCGGCATGTCGCCAATCCCCGCAACCCTCGGCGCCGCCGCCGAAAAAGGCGGCTCGGGAGAAGGGAGCAATTCGCGCAGGACTCCCAGCGCGAGGCGCTCCCCTCCTGACACAGGCTGGGCGGGTGACGTTGAGGGCGTCCCCGTCCAGTGCAGAGA
This sequence comes from Automeris io, assembly GCA_036320925.1. NCBI lineage: Eukaryota > Metazoa > Arthropoda > Insecta > Lepidoptera > Saturniidae > Automeris > Automeris io. The sequence goes on along the minus strand of JAUDJH010000021.1, from coordinate 3,829,409 downwards.
GGAAGGGTCGGCGTGTGTGTGCCCACACGCCGTTCCCCAAGAGAGGTCCTGAGGGGGTTTAAATTCCCCCTCCAAGAGAGGAGGCCTGCCCGAAGGCCAACGCCCGCCGAGTCGTCGGAAGTATCTGGATTCCCAGGCTCGGCGAAGGCGAAGAGAGGCAGTACTGGCACCCTGGTGGTTTTAGTCGGGGCAGGTCCGACACACCGGGGGAAGTGGCCCTCACCACTTCCCCTGACGGTCCGTTAGGGATTTCCACCGGGTTAACAAAAAAAAAAGGTTAGGTTCGGTTGTGTTCGGTTGTATTGTGTTGTGTTGTGTTCGGTTGTGTTCGGTTATGTTCGGATGTGTTCGGTTGTGTTCGGTTATGTCCGGTTGTGTTCGGTTGTGTTCGGTTGTGTTCGGTTGTGTTCGGTTGTGTTCGGTTGTGTTCGGTTGTGTTCGGTTGTGTTCGGTTGTGTTCGGTTGTGTTCGGTTGTGTTCGGTTGTGTTCGGTTGTGTTCGGTTGTGTTCGGTTGTGTTCGGTTGTGTTCGGTTGTGTTCGGTTGTGTTCGGTTGTGTTCGGTTGTGTTCGGTTGTGTTCGGTTGTGTTCGGTTGTGTTCGGTTGTGTTCGGTTGTGTTCGGTCGTGTTCGGTTGTGTTCGGTTGTGTTCGGTTGTGTTCGGTTGTGTTCGGTTGTGTTCGGTTGTGTTCGGTTGTGTTCGGTTGCGTTCGGTTGCGTTCGGTTGCGTTCGGTTGCGTTCGGTTGCGTTCGGTTGCGTTCGGTTGCGTTCGGATGTGTTCGGTTGCGTTCGGTTGTGTTCGGTTGTGTTCGGTTATGTTCGGTTGTGTTCGGTTGTGTTCGGTTGTGTTCGGTTGTGTTCGGTTGTGTTCGGTTGTGTTCGGTTGTGTTCGGTTGTGTTCGGTTGTGTTCGGTTGTGTTCGGTTGTGTTCGGTTGTGTTCGGTTGTGTTCGGTTGTGTTCGGTTGTGTTCGGTTGTGTTCGGTTGTGTTCGGTTGTGTTCGGTTGTGTTCGGTTGTGTTCGGTTGTGTTCGGTTGTGTTCGGTTGTGTTCGGTTGTGTTCGGTTGTGTTCGGTTGTGTTCGGTTGTGTTCGGTTGTGCTCGGTTGTGTTCGGATGTGTTCGGTTGTGTTCGGTTGTGTTCGGTTGTGTTCGGTTGTGTTCGGTTCTGTTCGGTTATGTTCGGTTGTGTTCGGTTCTGTTCGGTTATGTTCGGTTGTGTTCGGTTGTGTTCGGTTGTGTTCGGTTGTGTTGTGTTCGGTTGTGTTCGGTTGTGTTGTGTTCGGTTGTGTTGTGTTGTGTTGTGTTGTGTTGTGTTTAATTAAAATTATCCAGGCGAGAGCGCTGTGTAACCCCGGGGGTTTTAGTCGGTGCAAGTCCGACAACCAAAAAGCTCCCTGAGGTCCGTCAACAATATCCCCCGGGCTATAAAAAAAAAAACCTTAAATACGCTTGGAAACAGTCTCGATTCTCAACATCTGTCTACACACGAGGGAGATGTAGAGGGACATAGATTATGCTGTTGTCAATTCAAAAGTTCTGGCTTATACTTTCGAAGACATGTATCAATCCTGCACCATATTAAAATGGGATCAAATTTAAGATATAATAAACTAGCTGATCCGGCAAACGTTGTTTTGCTATATAAGATTTGGAATATCTTCTAAGATGTTCATTGAAATTAAGTGATGTCGAAGACAATTTTGTTCACAATTAAATACTCTTAATCAACAACACATATCTATACTAATATTATAAAGCTGAAGAGTTTGTTTGTTTGTTTGTTTGAACGCGCTAATCTCAGGAACTACTGGTTCGAATTGAAAAATTCTTTTTGTGTTAAATAGACTATTTATCGAGGAAGGCTTTAGGCTATATAACATCACGATGCAAATATTAGGAGCGAAGAAATAATGGAAAATGTGAAAAAAACGGGGAAAATTATTCATCCTTGAAGGCTTCCATTGCGTGCGCTGCGAAAACGGTACAAGATACCAAAAATATATGTACGAAAGAATTATTCCTCTTGAAATGATCTAAAAAAATGTCCCCGACAGTATATGCCTATCTTTTAAGATTAACTAACTAGAACCGTTTTTATGGTAATCGAATTTGGTCGAAATTAATGCATTAAGAGTTGTATCAACGAAATAATATTAATCTTTATCCAAATAAATGTTTTGTTGATTAAGAGTATTTAATTATGAACAAAATTGTCTTTGAGATCACTTAATTTCAATGAACATCATAGAAGATATTACAATAACTTATATAGCAAAACTACGTTTGCCGGATCAGCTATGTCTTGATAAGCGCGAAACTCGAGAACGACTAAACCGATTCTTTTTTGTTGTGTTTGTTGAAGTATGGGGAAGGTTATTACGGAGAGAAAAATTAAAAAAATTGTCTGAAAAAGTCTAAAAACAACACTTTTCTATATTCTCATACAAAAAATTCGTAATAATATTTTAAAGTCAATTTGAACTTTAACACCATACCATAAAGTTTAAATGTCAGTGGACGGGTTCCGGGAAGGCAAAACAATTGAGTGACGTATAAATATTAATGTCAATATTTGTCAATTTTTATACATATAGCATTAAGACCAGGTTCTTTCAAATAATTTTCAAAAAAATCTGTCGGGGAAGCTATTAACATTAAAAAAAACAATATGACTTTGTTTTAGAAAAATAGGGCAGAACAAGGTCTGCCGGGACAGCTAGTATATCATAAATCCTCACACCATGCTCCATACACACTCAAATACATACAAAGTGAGTGATTTTGTGAAGTGCCTGAATACCGCTGCCAACCGGTAAGTACTTTTTGAACTGTCTCAAATTATCACAAATCTATTTTAAAAAAAACCATCCCGCCTACGTGGGTGCATTTGTGCAACGGCATAAGTCAATAACTTATCCCGGCCCGAGTATACATATTAGCAGCCGTATTCACTTTGCGATTATATGTCGCGACCAACGTGATCTGGGCTTGTTAGACAGTAACGCAAAAATAAAAATGGAAAATATTATTTAAACGTGGTTTCATTATAGATCGCATTTACTTGATATTTAAACAAATGAGTTATTACTTATTACAATTTTTTCCTTATATGTATTCGCCGATTTTCATATTTGAAACATGTATTTGCAAAATGGTATTTGAATACAGTATTAGCTTAAGGATTCAATCAGCTCGTAAATTGATGAGATGTGTCTCAACCGAAGTTTGTAAATTAATTGCTTTTCACTTAACAGTCTTCCTTTCATAAATATTGCGGGTTTTCCATATAATAAATGGCTAAAGTATAAATTAAAACAATTACGAAATTCTTGAAATTGAACGAAAATGTCAAACTACGTAAGTTAACTAATAAATCCTCTGATGTTATTACTCAAAATGTTTGCGAGCTTGTTAAGAGAATTAAATTGATATATACTTATCAAATAACTTATCTTCAAAATTATGACTGAAATTTATTAAGTTTCGTTTTACTACTTCTGACCTAATTTTTTATTTAAAGGAAATTATATGAAATTTACGCAGTCCTATGACTAAATATCTATAAAAATATTAAAACTTTCAAGAAATACTATAAAATATTTGATGTTAATTAATATGTTTTGTGATTTTTTATATGAAAGGAAAGCAAATAGGCGAACATTTTAACTAAAGGCTTATAATCACTATCGCCTATGGACTAGTATAACACGAGAAGTATTATAATTGTGCTCCTGACCTGAAACAACGTTTTTCATTCCTTTTTTGAAGAGCCCACGTCAAAGTGTTCAATATTTCTGTACTTATATAGAAATATTAACTATACCTATGTTATAATTCTAACTTTGTGTAATTTTTATACACCTGCAGAATCTAATAGAAATGTCATGTATATAGTGGCCTGAGAGCAGCGATTAGGTGCTACTGAACACGATTGGCACGACATATAACCGCAAAGCGGATACAACCACAAATGTATCTCTGCCGCCCTAAAATGTATACAGCGTATAAATTTTTATGGATTTTATTCACATTATACAGGTGATTTTATAGACGAGGGAGATATTTCAGAATACAATAAATTGTACCTTCTTGTAACTAATAAAAATGTAAATAACTATATACCTTAACAAATCATAAAGAAACATTGATGAACAAATGAGAATTGATCCGTAAAAAGTTTGGACACCGCAACTCGTTTGGTGCACGACTGAATGGCATGTAGATAAAATTCTTTTTACGTAATTTTAGGTTAACAGGTAATTGACTCCTTACCCTTACGTACTTTATCCTGGCTTAGGAGAGACAAAATACCTACTTAATAATTAATTGTCATTTATTCTATCACGTGTGTAATTGCCCCTAATATGATGAATATAAATTACTTTGTTTTAATGTAAATATTAAAATATTACTATTCCTTTATATTTGGAATTAGAATCGAATACTGAATATCCTCCTTGAATAGATCCCTCGTCTATAAAATCAGTCTGTATGATGACATGACGATTACTCCACAAACATCAACATAAATATTATTGTGTTACATATAAATTTGAACTCAATTTTTTTTTTTTTAATTTGAAATGAACTCCTGTATAATCATTTTAAAGTTTATACTTTTAAGAAAATATAAATCAAGAAAGAAGCAGTTGAAACTCTCCGTAATTAAATTTAAGGTTTACATTTACTCACAATATTCAATTTGCATATAAAGTCATACAAAATGTTGACCTTATTTTTTAAATTTAGTAATGTATTCTAATAAACATGTATTAAAGTATTGTATGAGCAAAACACATTTTTCGTAATAAACATTATTTGGGCTGTGGCTCACGAGGCAATGTTTTGTAAATCCACCGGCGGCTAAATGGGCCATTGTGAAGCGAATGCGGATCCTGCTGTATTAGCCTAATGGCGGGCCACTTCTTCAATTTTCATTTATTGTTCGTTACGTACGATTAATTCTATTCCAATTTCCGTATCACTTTATATATATATCAATAAATATTTTTAAAAAATATGCACTGCTTTCTATACATTTTACACCCAAGTACACTTTAAGCATTGATCACATTAGGCAGGCTGTACTAGCGCAAAATGATATAATCTTGTAATCTGTGAATATATATAACCTTTTAACGTAAATATGTAGCGCAAAGACATGTTATCATAATTACAAATACAAAACGACACCATATTACAGTAGAATAAAGATTTAGGAATATATTTCTAAGAGAGTAGCACACGAGAAATAAATAAAAAATTAAAACTTGAAAATATAGTTTTTTATCATATAGCTTAATGTATAATTTTTTGTTGTAAATATGCATCTTATTCACTTTATATGTCAAAAAGTACTACTTAAATCGTGATTTAAGACAATATTTATATAGGTGATAGATAATAAACATGGTTCACTGTTTTTATTTTATACACAAAACTTTTCATGTTAGCAAGACGTAGCTAACAAACAAGTGCGTCATTAGTCCAGAGCTGCTAATGAGCGTCAATATAACTTAAGAAAAAGGGAGTGATTCAATCTGAGGCTGATATTTATAGACCCACTTTAACTTTGTTTAGACTTTACTAAAACATTACAAATTACCTCTTTTCGTCAACCACACGTTACATTCCAGGATAAGGTACAAAGTCCTTATCTCATTACTTAGCTCATATTATTTTTCATAGAACTGTTCCGATGCAATTAAAAGTCAAGTGTAGTGTTAGAAACTACATAAAGAAGTATATTTTTTTAACAAAACTAATCGGACTTATACAAAATCCCAATGAGATTTAGAGAAAATCAGGATTTTCTAAACCTAGGATTAAAAAATTAGTGCTCAAACCTATGTATGTGGAAAGTCTTATAATGAGATTCCACGGACGACAGGATTTTATTTAATTGATAACAAAATATATGGTATGATTTCGATTTTCTCAACTTGGATATAGCTCTGTGAATACATAGGCTATACTCAATTTCCTATTATATATTCAGTTTCTTTTTCAAAGACTTGTTTTTTATCTTTTAACATTATTTTATTTGGCATAATAGTCTTTTTTTATTATTAGATTTGTGACTTACTCAGAAGTGTCTGAACTCGATAATCGTATCATAGTTTTCACAATTTTTATCTTAGGTGCTTATTTTTAAGAATATTCTCTCATTCTTTTATGGGCCGTATTTTTATCAGTCGTTGTATATTTAACAGTAATCAACAAAGGTTGATCAATCATGGTTTAATTGTAAACATTACCCGGCTAGCAATACTGCTAATATACTCGTCTAGATACAATATTTTCAAAGCGAAAGTATGGTAACGATCCGAATTTAAAATTAATCAATTTTAATGTAACATGTACAAGGAAAATTTTTGATAACAATAAACAGAAATTTATTACTTTATTTTATTAAATCCAGTTTTAGTGGAATTCGACTTTGAAAAACATTCCCCATACTCTGCAATATGCTTCATAATATTGTACGGAAACAGTAAATAAAATTATGAACTAAAAGTCTTCTTTGCGACCACCTTTCGTTTCATCTAGACGTAGAAGACTCACATTGAGAAGACTTAGGGCGGTTAAAATTCAGTATTATATTACTACTTCCTCTTAATTTCGACTTCTCGTGAACATAGAAACTACTTTAGGCCATATTATAATCCCATTTGGCGGCGACTGAGTTTGCAAGGAAACTATTCTGATTGATGTCGCCACAATCCACCACGGAGACCGATTGTTTGTTGGTCATGCAAATACAAGCTGTAATAAACTATGCTAACAGTTTTTTCTTTTGTATCAGTTGAGTAAGGCCATATTTTTACTTTTTATATTTTTACTAGCTGATCCAGCAAACGTTGTTTTGCTATGTAAGGTTTTGTAATATCTTCTAAGATGTTCATTGAAATTAAGTGATGTCAAAGACAATTTTGTTCACAATTAGATATTCTTAATCAACAACACATTTATTTATATAAAGATTAATATTATTACGTTGATACAACTCTTAACAAATAATGCATTAATTTCGACCAAATTTGTTTACCATAAAAACGGTTCTAGTGACTTAATCTTAAAAGATAAACATATACTGTCGCGGACATTTTTTTAGATCATCTCAAGAGGAATAATTCTTTCTTACATATATTTTTGGTATCTTGAACCGTTTTTGCAGCGCACGCAATGGAAGCCCTCAAGGATGAAAAATTTTGCCCGTTTTTTTTCACATTTTACATTATTTCTTCGCTTCTAATAATTGCATCGTGATGTTATATAGCCTATAGCCTTCCTCGATAAATGGCCTATTCAACTCAAAAAGAATTTTTCAATTCGAACCAGTAGTTCCTGAGATTAGCGCGTTCAAACAAACAAACAAACTCTTCAGCTTTATAATATTAGTATAGATTAAATTACTTTTATCGATAAAAGTCGTTGGGCGGAATCATCAAAACGACTAGATATATTATAGTTATATCGTTCTCTTTCAGACATGAGCATTTGAAAAGAGATATGTAATAAACAGCATATAACTAATAAATACATTATAAATTTCGACCAGTAGCTGTGTAGTATTTGAGATTCGATCCGATTTACTATTATTAATATAGGCCAATGACAGAACGAGCTAAGCCTGGATAAGCCTTATTAATAGAAAAAATCAAGACAGACAGATTTATCATAACTTTATTAAATATACTAATCATATTGCTTTGCTAAGTTATTTAATATCTTTGTTTAATTCTAATAATTACAACTAGTTTTCTGGTATCCTGGAGGAAATTTCTGCATAGGACCATCCGAGCTGTTGTAAGGGTAAAGGGGTTTCCCTCTAATCGTCCCACCCAGGCCTTGGAAACCAAATTCATCCAGACGCCTGGGAAGCGAAAAGCCTTGTTAGGCTACCTCTTTGGAAGGGGTAGGAATAAAGAGCTCACCCATCCAAAACCTCTCTCTCAAGCGGCGCGGCGGGTACTGCGCACCGCCTCCCTCTCATCCGGGTAGCAGACTCCCTTAAGCCTACTGCTCGGGCATAATTGCAACCAATGTATTAAATATATAACCCTTGTTCACTACTTATTACGATATGATTATTAGACAGGATATTTATAAATAAAATTCGTTGTGAAAAATAAATTAAAAATCTAAAATTGTAAACGTATAGTTACCTAAAAGTAACCTATGTTTTACGGTAGAAAAGTGACCAATTATTGTAAAACTTTACCGACCGACTTTAAATTCATTCAAAGGACGTTAAACTAAAGTTATCAAACTCCAAATTTTACAATTAACGAAGCGTGTACGCTTTCTAAACTTCCATATTTTAATGTAGGTGTTCACCAGTTTCTAATACGCCCTAAAATATATGGGATAACTGTTTTCTACAGAGACTTTAGAATGTGGCTCGAAAATGAGAGGAAAATAAAGCACAATTTATTAATTTTAATGTTTTATTAGCATTTACTATAGTTGTCGCATATGTTGATAAGAGTAGATTATTACACAAATTACAGTTAGCGATTTCATTTTTTTTATAATATATTTGTTCTTTCAACTTACATATCTAATAAACAAAGGATAATGTAATTTCTATTACATTCTATAATTTTGATACTTAGTAGCACGCAATAATTTCACGTCAGCTGGTTCCTTTCGTCTGGTCAATGAACTTGTTCAACGTGCCACGCGTGACTGGAGGTCAAATATGTATTTGCATTTCACAAATCATTGTTCTTTACGTTTCAAAATGTTTATATAAATTGTTTCCTTAGTTAATAACTATAAGCGATTTTTTTTTTCTGAACTTTGTAGATTTTCTCATGGCTTTATAACTTATAATTTATGCCTAAGTATTTTATTTTATAGCAGATATGCACATTGCTAGAAAAATACAGTACAAAAGCACACATATTAAAAATAGAAATACCAGATAACTATATTTTAATATTAATTTGTAAGTTTAAATAATTCATTGCATTCACCACTTGGATTTATTACTGGAGCAATTTCTCTTATTTAGGAGCCATACTCGACAGGTAAACTTGCAATGGGACCCGCGAGAGCAATCCACTATACTTATACCTGTGTTAATACCCACATTCATGCTGTTGTCAAGCTCCGCTGGAGATAAACCCGCTAACATTAAACTAGTTTTAAGAGCACATCATATAACACTGAGTACTATTAAATTTAGGCGTTCAATATTTTCCTTCAGAATGCTAAAAGCAAAGCAAATAGTTCGAGTTAACTGAATAAATCTCGTAGACAGTTTTTATGTCTTTTATTAGAAAAGGGTGAAGCAGACGTATACTAAATAGAATTACGCAAAAGGAAGCCATTACTCCTCGATCAGAAAAAAGATATTATTAACTTATTAAAATATTCAAGTATTCGTTATGCCATTGAAGCGTAAATCTCGCCAGTCGATCGTAAAAACTGTTCCCAAGAGCGGAGAAAGTAAGTCTGTTTCATTCGCTCCGACTTGTACCATTGTCCTCACACGCGCCTTCGAAAAAAGACCAATTTCTGAGATTTCCGAAGGGCTTAGCTTCATTTCCTTTTATATCTCCCCTGATACTAAATTCGTTCAGACAATAATAAAAAATCGTCGGGGACAGTTGGAATGGACTGTGGGTAAAATTTACTCGTAATCTTCAAGACTGATTGGATATTATAACGCACTTACAGTTATTATAAGAAAGTTGATCCGGTATAACTACTAATAGGATATACATAATTGAAGGTTTTTTTTTACACTTGCTCGACATTGTGTCGACTGTGCACCTGATGGTAAGTCCAAAAACGAAAGCGACCATCAAAAGATAATAATCCATTGATAGTCTCCGTCGTCATGTCGGCCAACATATATCACGACTGAAGTTCTCTAAGTATATGAGTTACTGGATATACATAAGCTGATTCCGAAACGAGACAGGCCAAAGCGTGTCACTATGACACTCTTTACATTTATGTACTTTGGTCATGGCCCGGCATGGGCAGTCGCCTTACCACCAAATTATTTTACTATAACATATTTATTTAATCAAAACTATTTTACTATAAAAGCTTTTATTAAACGATTACTTAATGGAAACAAATAGTACACTATTAGTTCTATAAACTGCGTTGTCTGTGATATAAGTCCTGTATTGTAATTTCGATAATAAAACTATTAGATCAGACTTATTAGATCAGGCATAATTTTGTTAATTATTTAAAGATAAAAGATTAAGTTATGTGTAACTAAGTGAAATATTAGTGTTTGTACCCGGAAAATAATTTCGCATAACATTAGCGTTCCTAATAAGCATCAAAGCCAACTCTTTGAAAGTACGCCAGCAAGTAATACATCATAATAACATCCATACATCAGGAACTGTCATACCCATGTCAAGTTTATTTGTTAAGGGAAAGCGGCAGGTAATTTGAGGCATTTTCTTATGTAAGCACCTAGGCAGTAATATATAAAGTTTTTTACGTAATTGTGACTTTATTAATGTTGGTTAAATCGTTTTACGATATATTTGTATTTATTTTATATAATCGGTTACCTAACATAGATGACTTAGAGTAAGAAACAAGAACCATGATACATAAAATAGGACACATAAATACCCCTGCAATTATAGAGCACCACAACATGCACAATAATTAATATTTAATGCTAATTTACACTAAAGTGAAGAATATCGTTAATGGCAAATATTTATATGGCCTACAACTAGCCGTTCTGAGTTTGATTGTTTGTGCGTGTAAAAAATTTCTAATGTAAAGCAATATTTTTTATGTATGTCCTTCAGAAGATAGAAAAAATATTGATATTTTTTTATGTAAATCTTACATTTTAATGTCAATAACACATCATAAACATAAACATCATCATATACCATCATACATATATATATATCATCATACATAAACTAATACCTAGTTAGTTGACAATACATCTTTACTTTCATATTAATATTTTTAAATGTATCCTTACAGATTTCAAGATACGAGTGAAAATAACTCACAATTCACTCAACTATTTCATCACATTAAACTGACAATAGCACTTTCAGTTGCATTGCACCTATCAACGTCATTGCCCATCAATTCATTTAATATTGATTTGCCATTGTTTTTTATCATTTAGTCTATTTTAAATTGTATATTTCAGCATATTGTGAAAATTTGATTGATCTAAATGTATCTTTAGTGCATTGTTTTATACGTATTATACTGATTGATTGTTTTCCTCTTAATAAATAACCATATGATTATTATAAAACAAGCTATCAGTACAGTTCTGTAGAATATCTGCTTTCTACACATATCTACCAGAAATTCATCTCCAGCTAGAGGGAAAGTTAGTAAGCCATAATTTGGCTCTTGGAATTTGGATTTACTTACAAGATCGATTCTATCGTTGGCACTAAGCATAAAATCTTATTAAATTAAAGACTATGAATAAGTGTATTTAATGGATATCATGACAGTTATAGTAAAATTTAAAACTAAACATAAAAAAATCTTTTTTTAAGATTTAAATAACTTCATGGAAATAACCCAATTGCTAAAATAAAAGCTTAACTACAACAATTTAAGGTAGAATACTGACATGTGAGACATCTTAATTTAAATGTTATTGGAATACAAATTCCTTACCAGTTAAAAAATGAGTTACTAAAACTAAATATACATAATGATTTCTAAAAGGATTCTTGCGTATTTAAACAAGCGTCGAAGTTATGAAACGAACTATTGGGATTGGCAGCTCGAGACAGCGACGTTTCGATCAGTCTCACTTCGAACTTTTCTAAATTTGTTCTTGTATATTTGAACTAAGTTTTTATTCGCGATATTTAAATATTAAAAAAATACTTAATATTCATATGAAAATAAATACATCCACGATGTATATACTTTTGTAACAAAAGAAATGATAATCACAGTAATGATTGATTAATCGGTTCATACGCCAATATAAATGCAGTTTGTATACAAACAAGGTACAACCTTTTCAAATTACAATTATACTTTTTTATACTAAGTCGACAAACTGACTACAGTGCTACCGATGGAAAGTGCAATGCAATCCAAAAACGGACACGATTATCAAGGGGCGAGAATCAATTGATAGCCACTGTCGCTTACTTTTACTAGGTTTAGTAAAATACTGATTATTGGCCGAACTACGACCTTTACACAAGTGAGTGAATTGTGAATAATAGAGATACCTACATAGAGAAAGTAGTACGGTGTACATAATAGGATAATTTTTATGAAGCGCAATCACTTAAACACCTTGTCTTGCTGCTTTCTAAACTGAAAGCAACAAGACTCTTATAGAAAATATTTCTATAAAAGACCGGAGTACAGCCATAAACCTGTTTTTTGTTTATTCAGGATAAAATCCATTATGGACCTTTAGGGAATTGGTGAGGGCCGTCCCCACGGTGTGTCGGACTCTCACCGACTCCTGAGTACTCCCTTGTTCGCCTGTACGCCACCCGTGGATGCGGACTCGCAATCTGCCACGAAGTCATAAACCTGTATTTTAATTATTAATAAACGACATTAACTATTGTATTTACCATCAGGGAACCTTTTTGCTGTAAGGTAAAGTGTAGCCCGTCTTTATCTGTTTTTATATTTTTATTAATTAAATAAGATTTTATTATTATTATTAAAAAATATTATAAAATCTGAGCAATCCTGAGTAATAACAAACTTTAGTGACTCTTTAAACATGTATTAAAGATTAAATTCGTTTTGTAATAAGACGGATTGAATCTTGTTCGTGAAGCGGTGAACCGCACAGCCGCTCTCTAAACTTTATAAAACTTTACCGTATATTTCATGGCCACATTACGAAACTTTTATATGACCCTCATGTCTCGAGTAACGAAAGATTTTCAGCTTCGTTCGTTTATTGATATATATCCTCTTGGGTATGAATCTTCCTTCCTACTGTCATAAATACACTTGACACCAGTTTGATTCATATTTACTTTATTTTAACTTATATTCTTGATATACTTTAAAAAACCCTTTACTTTTTTTTTTAATTTTTGGCATAAACACTGCCCAACATCTAAGGATAACTACAAAAATTTCCGCGATTGCCAAAAAATCAGAACTAATTGACAGCCGCCATCTTCATGGCAACCTAAATACTCGTGTATCGGAAATAAGCCCGCAAGCATTAAGATCTCGATTCAGTCGAGCACAATTAACTTACATCATCTCATTGTCCTCGCCCGGTAAAGTGGCACAGCCTTTTCTCGGCCAACATAAAATTGTCCTGCCGGAAAAAAAACATATTGCTACATGTTTAGCACTATCCGAAAGTCACATATAAGGTATAAGGTGTAAAACCCAGGGTTGCTAGCAGAATTAAGTTTGAATTATCACATTACCCTATTTTTTTTTTTGTATTCCGGGGGAAAATCACGCATAGGACCATCAGGGACGCTGTGAGGGCAGTGACCCCCGTGTGTCAGACTCTTATTGACTAAAAACCTCCGGGGTGTCCCTCTGGTTGCTCCACCTGGGCCTGGGAAACCAAATTCACCCAGACGCCCAGGAACCAAAAGTCTTGTTGAGGCTACCTCTCTGGGAGGGTTAGGAGTAAAAGCCTACCTCTCCAAAACCTCTCTCGCAGGCGGTGCGCCGGGCACCGTGCACCGCCTCCCTCTCATCGGGGCAGCAGACTCCCTTAAGTCAACTCTATATTATACGAATCTAGATCAACCATTCAGCTGAAATTGATTATGGAATACATTATATCTAAAATTGAAACATTTACAAGCAAATTCATTGAAAATACAACTAACAAGAGACATTCGAAATGATCGCTGGACAAAGTTTATATAGAACATCACAGACGATGCGGCTTTTAACGGGTAAAGTTTTAACTGCATGGCGTTTACTCAAAATGCAAATTACAGGCTCCATATATGCGAGGCGAGGTTAGACACCCCACAGGATGTGATACACGGGACCCCGATATTAAACCACACGATCGCGCTATAAATTTAAACCTGCTGTATATACGTTGTAATTTTAGCGTACGTGGTGTTTACACGTTTTTAAGTGTCGGAGTAATATAGACTGAAAGCTGTTAGTGCCGTTTATTAGATTCTTCGGACAGTATAAAAGCCGGAAATTATTTGTTATCAGTGGAATATTTTTTTATTTAAGCACCTCTATTTATAAATTTTCTATTCTGTTTTAAAATTCATAGTGATTAAAAACGTTAATTTCTATGATTCCTTATATCCAATCACATTGTAAACTAAAATGTTGTGGAAAGTTTTGTTACTGATATTTTCGTTAACTGTAAAGTTTTCTTTTCCTCTTTTTTAACTGCAACTTACAATTCATTTATAACTATAGTTTGTTCTTTCAGTGTAAGGTAGCTATTTTATTCATTCCGTTGCTCTACATAAATAGTGATACTTACCCTAAACTTTTAGCAAGCTATGATTGTTTCATTAATTATTACGTCATAGTTGATGGCCCTTAAATTATGTAAAAATAAATATTAATAATATAAATAATATTATGAAGATAAGAGGCTCCACATTCAAAATGTATTTAAGTCTAATACAATAAGGTCTTTAAAAAAATCTTTGAATAATGTTAGAGATAGTGCTGGTATTTCAATATTGAGTAAATACATTGCATGAGCCCTAGGAAGAGTAAAAACCACGGAGCGTTTTTGCACAGCTTTGCGCGGTAGTTCGCTAAAGGCAATATTCTACAAATCGCGGCAGACTGCTGACGATACTACTTTGCTGTATTCATTTTTATGATACCAATTCGACTGCAACTGTCTTGTGATAGTAACGCTGCCGTCTGCTCCATGCTCTGGAAGTGCGCTTTATAAAGGTACCCAAAATTATTCATAGCTGACATAATTTCTTAAACTACCCGAAGTTACGACTAAGAAGGATTCGGAATTGATACTGATAAAATGTTTAATTGATTCTATTAGTAAATGTGGCTTGGACACTTTTTAATGTGCCCGTTATCAATAAACGAGTATACATATATAAAACAAACGACTGCACAGGATAAGTATAATGATTATTAAAAACCGAAATCGGTTTTTGACGATAAAAATAATAATATTCTATTTACGTATTTTGCCTATTCCCGTGAGAATTATGCATGATAAAAGCTGACAATATTAAAAACTATTTCTTTAATGAATTTCTAACTTTATTTTATATCTGCTTATAAATAAACGGACGTATATACTTTGTGTTTTTATGCCGTGCCTAATGTGACCAGTAGGTCATCTAATCGCCATTTACGCAATACTTATACACATAATTTTCTAAAATATGTTCTGCAGGTTTCCTTGCAAAATTTTCCTTTACCGGCGAGCACGTAGTGTGGTGTAATGATGCTGGATTTTATATTTAATTAAATAAACGTATTAAACGTATTAAACTATTTTAATATTTAATTAATTTTGTACTACATCTTTTTCCACCTTAGAGAAAATTAATATTTTTCAATCACTATCAAGACCGTATACTTTTGAGAATATTTCAGAGTTAATTGCACTGAGGGGCGTATTGACTTTTTAAAATTATCATGTTATTATTAACGTGCTATTTTGAATTACATAAAGTTTTAAGTAATTGATAGCAGAGTAATTTTTATCGTAGCACGTTGCCTACGGCGTAGCTGTACAGCAGTACCTTTGCTACGAGTCAGCTACTTTTATTTCGTGAATAACAGGAAGTGTTTTTATTATAATAATAAAAAAATGTAAGCCTTCAAAATTGCTTAGCAATTGTTACGTCAATTTCAAATAAAATTTTACTATGAAAGAAATTAATGTTACCTAAATTATAAAAATACACACTGTATAAACAAATTTGAAGTATAATGAATTTCATATTATACCATTAATATATTTTTAAATAAATATAAGCAATTTCTAACACATTTTTGTTGACATTATAAAAATAATGTTTAATATAAAAACAATAAGTTTACTTTGGTGCTGGATTCCTGTTTTATTACACCTATGACTATAAAACAGAGATTATTTACGATTATCGACACAAAAGATTGACGATAATCCGGTAGGTACAAGCGGTAGTAAAATTGTTATATCGTCGTAGGCAGGAAGGAGGCCAGTATTTTCATTAGAGTATTAATTCAAGCTGACGCGAGGCCGAGCGAATTAATTTATTTATGAAACATAACGCAATGTTTCAACATCAGTGATACGAAACATATGTAGATTTATAATGACTAAATATGAATAACTATAACTACAAGCTTTAGTACTAAGTTGCTAAAGAATCGCTAGGTTTGAGCAAAATTCGGGATCCGGTCTTGACGTAGGAAGTATATGGATACCCAGGCCCGGCGAAGGCGAAGAGTAGGCAGTGCTGGCACCCCTGTGTCCTGTGTGTGTGTGTGTGTGTGTGTGCTGTGTTTTAGTCGGTAAAAGTCCGGAACACCAGGGTAGCAGCCCTCATCGCTGCCCTGATGATCCATAAGGATTTTTCACCGGCTTAACAAAAAAAAAAGGATCCGGTCTTAAAATTTGATATTGAATTCTGCTAAAACGGTGATTATTTGTACTAACGGACACGGTAAACCCAACAACAAGCGCAAGATAGATACAGACAACATTCACTCCCTCCTAGTCTCTGCTCACCCTGAAAGGCCTATAGCGTAATATATTGTAATTATTAAATATTGCTTACTGATCTTAATTAAATATTAAAATATTTAGTAACTTGTTTGAATGATGAAATAAATAGTTTTAATAAATACAATTAAAGTTACAAATAACAAACAAAATTCTTCTATTTAATATTCGATACAAATTTTAAATTAAAGAGTATCAAATTACTCCTACAGATTTCTTAGCTATAATTCTTACATTAACAGCGTTTGGGGCATTCTGTAACTAATTTGAGAGCCGAAACCCTTCATAAATTGAAAGTATTATATTGCCGTGATAGCATAATTTGCGATCCATTTGCCTTTAGATCAGTGGGCTTAAAATTTTACCAACTGATTTTTCAGCTTATGTATGAATTTATGAGATATTTAAATGCTGTTTTCCTTTTATTGATTATAAAGCCTTGTTACTTTATTATTTATACATGTAAAAAAATCAAACAGTGATATAAAATGCTTACCTTTGTTATCAGTCCAGTAAATAATGATCAATATAAAAAATTACAAAAACGGTTAATAAAGGTCCTATAAATCTCTTAATTTGTAATTTTCTGTTTTTTTTTATTCTATTTATTTTGGGGACTTTTACATTTGTACGTATGTCAGCCCCATCGTACCCATATACAGAAATACCTAACATATGACATATGGGGCCATTGATCTGAACAGGCCAGACGTCGCATCAGATAACAGTTCTTTTAAGACTTTGTGAAACATTCCGACATCTAGTCTATTTAGACCAAAGGTACTCACAAACACCTCTCTCACATATTCAGATTGGACACATTCCATCAACAAATGGTGGATATCACCTATGAATCCAAAATTTACACACAGTGGAGGATCATTAAGTTTCATAAGATGTTTAAATTTGTTAGATGGAATGTGCCCGAATCTTAGTCTGTGTGCCACTGATTTCCTGTTTGAAAATGAAAAAAAAAGACAATATTAAGTTATAGAAGGTATTTTTAAAACCTAGTCGTAGTACTGGCATCTCAATAGGTCTACTCTTTAGCAGTGTTATAAAATTAACGATTTTTTTTACAACTTTTAGGATGGTCCAGTTTCGGCTTGTCGCGTTTCGGGATCAGCTTGTGTATATCCAGAAGCTCATATACCTAGAGACCTTCAGTCGTGGTATACGAGAGCCGACATGACGATGTAGACAATCAATGGATTTTCATCCTTTGATAGTCGCTTTCGTTTTTGGACTACACTGTACTTTCCATCAGGTACTCTGTAGTCACTATGTCGAGCCAGTGTAAAAAAAATGGTGAATATTATTTATGATGTTGATATGACTTAATTTTTTTTATATTGGTGGTTACAGCCACTAATATATCTCTGTATACCCCATAATAGATATAGCGTGGCGATATATTATTATTTTATGTGGTAAAAGTTGTCTTTTAACTCTGACTTTGGGTTTTCTCAAAAGCGCGGTATTATAAAGCTAATACATTATAACAATTACATTGCAACGTAAAAAATATACAATTTAACGCTATTTCTGTCGTCCCATTCAACAGACCGAAATCTATAAACTACTTCAAACGGTGCTCTGAAAAGCTTTATCTGGAAGTAACGCAGGAGAGTACCGTTTACAGGCAGTTTCCACAATGGCCTCAAAGAGACTGAGGCCAAGTGCGCATGTACGGAGCCACAACGTCAGCTTAGAGTGCGGCCTCTCCAGTCCGCGACTGAACCAAGCTGGGTTGTACTCGCTTTTCGCGCTCGAGCGTCCCGCGCACACACCGCGTAAATATTTTTTAAAACAAGTGGATTCGTTTTTTTGTGACTGTATGTGTGAGACAAGTTTTAAATTAGAACTAACCGTTGATTATCGATAACGTATGTATACAGATGTTATAAGAAAGATGATATAAACTTGATAAAGTGTTTTCGACAAATTATAAGTATATTTTTATGAAAATTTCAATGTGTATAAGTATCAAGTAGTCATTATTAAAATTTAAAACGTTAAATCAACTTTTATCGCGAGACCTGCCGTATCGCGATCGTCATTAACGTAGGCGGGTTTAGCAATTTCAACTTTTTAAGCGTAATATTGTACTACTGATTCATTGAGATAAAAAAAACTTGTTAATATTTTTTTCAAATTTGTCGTTTGTATTTTTATGAGATAAATATAATGTTTTATGATAAAAATTATAAACACAATAGGAAATCAATAATATTTAGTTCTTACCTCAAGAGAGACTTGAACTATATTTAAATCATTTTGAAAAAATATATATTTAAAGATTTTTCTTACAAAAAATTAGACAGTTTTTAATCTGAATTTAATAATTGTGGATAGTTATTCAGTAAAACAATTAAAAGATGAATACAGGACCTAATCCACTATAAATCTATCCGTACACTTTCATTCATTCATTTTACATCCAGGCTGCGGCTAACAAAAAAAAATACCTATAAAATAATTTAACACAATCCAAAAAAATAATCCAGTTATTTTCTGTCTCGGCAAAGTGACTAGAGTGCACCTTATGCTAAGTATAGTATAGTCCAAAAAACGACAGTGACTATGAAAGGACAAAAATCCATTGATAATCTCCGTAGTCTTGTCGGCCCACATTATACCACGACTAAAGGTCTCTAGGTATATGAGTTACTGGACGTTTATAAACTGATCCCGAAACGCAATAAACCAAAGCGAGTCACTACAGCGGTCTTTATACTTGTGTACTGTCACAACCCAGTTCGGGTAATTGGCCTATCACTTGAAAGTTCATTAATTATTAAGGAAATCAATTCAGTGTTCCCTGAAAATACTCTATAATAATATAAGTAACAACTGTAATAGCTGAAATAAGAAATATCATACGAACTTAAGTAAAATTTTTTGCTGATCATTTTTATGCTGACTTAATAAAAGAACTACGATATCCGATGACGACCAAGAAACAGTAGTTTAAATCTTATGACAGGTACCATCGTTTTACCAGCTTGTATACTCCGCGATAAGTTTATAAACGCTCAAACATAATCTCAGCTTAAAAAATCTTAGGTCGAAGCTAGTCATTATGATGAGCCTGCTATCTATATATGTAAGTGCGATCTAATCGGATACTAACCTTGCAATCTCATTTTCGTTTAACACCATCCGGAGGTCATGTGTAAGGTCACAAGGGTGAAAGTCTACGGTCATTAGCAACATCAATCTAACGCTTAGCTTTTTTTAATAAAATAATTATAATCAGCTTGGACCTTTTCAACATCACATTATAATTTTTACTTCATAAATACATGAAAACAATTTTTACGAAGAATCAAATTATTTTAACAATTTTACAATTTGTAAATCTGGAATTCGCTCATCGATTTCGTTCTTCATTGTAACGCAATTCGGGAAAAGTATTCGTTACAGCAACGTATAATTTTACGACCTTATTTTGATATTTATTGAAGTATGATGAGTTCTAACATAATGCAACTTTGAATTATATTAATAATTTAAAACAAGATATTTAATTTATACAAATTAGTGTGTCAAATCAAAGATACAGTTTATAACACAGATGAAAAATAATAATAGTATTATTATTAGTTAGTATTAGAACTCATAAATTGATATTACGCAACCGATAAAATTAAAGTAGACCACAATTCCATCTTTTCAATAAGTATGTGCTTTACAAAGCTCAATCAAAGAGACTCAACAAAGAAAAAGAGTTAGGATTGTTCCATAAGAAGACCAAAGCGTTTAATTGTCAAAATGAAAATAAAAGCTCATTGGATCCCCATTAAGATGTGTGGAAATTCTTGATAAGTTGTAAAATAATTATAAATGATTTAAATATAATTTTAAAGTACAAGTAATAAATTATAACACAAATTTTTGTTTCCCCTTCGCAAATTGCCATTTGTATTCAAGTCAAGAGTTTTATTAATTTTTTCCCCTTAAGCAAATTACTTACGAATCCTTTTAAGTATTCACCAGAAAAATTAAGGCACGGAGGTTCAAATTCAATACAATTCGTCAAGCTCTTTCAATGTTATTATATCAGGCTTATTGGCAAGTAGCTATGTAATCGGAATGCTTCAACTCAATGTTCAAAGCAAGATAATTCTGGTTAATATTAGTAATCTTTCACGTATATTTCTTTATTAATATGATGACAAATATTTGGCCTCTATTTTTAATAATGTAATTCTATATAAAGATAATATTTATAAAACTAGCATATGTTACATTTTTAATTGTATTATCAACTTGCTAGATTTTTTAACATTTTTTGTCTCAACTTATAGAGCTTTTATAAGGCTAAAGAAAATAGTTATTTTGATAAAACTTAAATAAAGGTGATGAATATTAAAAATACTATCACAAACATCACCAATTTATTTCAGTTCTTATTGTTAACCATTTTACACTCTTGATGTTTGCAATTCGCTATAACTTTTATCACTTCTTAGTTGGTCGCGACATATTTGTCTGATTAGTTATGAATTAACTATGTGTTTGTCGCACAAGTGACTTGAGCCGATCTATATTCTTTGCTGACGACTTTTCAGTAATGTCAACAATAATTGAGCGTCTCCTTCACCATATATTAAACATATAATCTTTATTATATAATAACGTTCTGTTATGACCCTCGAAATAACTAAGTCTACCATATTGTTGGTTCATTTTATAACTGGAATCCAGATTCTAGTCCATTATTCTGTGTACCCTTACACATTTTTTAAATAAATATCCCTTAAAATATGCTGAAAAATTCCTTTTAGTACGTACCTAAATAAAAGTAAACAGGCAACAGTAAACATTTATACGTATAAAAAGTATCATTTATGGTTGAAAAACAACCAATATTAAAGATTTTTTTTATATGAAAATATATTTTTAGGTTCATAATTTCTTCACAATAGACGTACGGGTGATAGAATTTTTGCCAAAAAGCATTCTCTGGTAATCCTTTACAAGTCTACTAAGGGCGTACAAGAATGCTGCGTAATACAGTAGTAAAAAAAAAATGAATATAGGTATTAACGTGACGCTGACGTAAAGAAGAAACAAATAAATTAGGTTAATAATATGATTTTCCATGTATACATGGCATAGTACCTTCTGAAATATAATATATAAGTTTCGTCCACTTTTTTATGATAAGTATTTATTACAAAAAAAAAAGAAATATTTCTCATCGTTACACAATAGATGCAGATTATCACGTTTTATATTAATAGTTAATGTAATGCGTGGTCAAAAGCATGAATTCTTTACTTATTCGTTTACAGCGTTAATGCACGTAGAGTATTAAACCGCATTAGAACGTTATTTAACGTTATTGCTGCAATTTATGATAGTTAGGCTTGAAACACGCCATGAACCGTTACTAATAACGAAAACATCTCAAGCTCAATGCACCATAATGCGGTGTTAAAGTTTTTATTCATGTGTTTTACTAAACAAATCATTCATACCATTAGAAAACTTTATAACTATACTTAGTTTTTTAAGTGTAAGTTAATAAACATCACACATTAATTTTATAAAATGAAGAAAATCGACAACTACTGTTGAAAGACACAGATTAATCTGGTAGTATCACAATTACGGTCTGCACGCATGTCTTCTCCAGATGCAATTGTGTTTACTCATTACTTAAATACTAACACCGCATTTAAAAGGTGCCGAATCGGTGTATGTATATGCAATCAATGTTTCAAAATTATATAAAAATTTGATATTCACTCAAATCTCAATTTTACTAGAGTCAATACATTTGGATTATTAAAAATTATTAAAATATTAAAAATTAATATTAAAAATTATCAAAAATTAAAAATAAATTACATTTTCAAAGTATTCATAATTGAATTTGAATCCAAGGTAACAAAATATTGGTTGTCATATCCGCTGAAAAAAATTCATTCTTGAAGTTAAATAAATAAACGTGACCTGTCAACGTCAAAGAAACAATTTCAAAATTGGAATTTGCAAAATCAAATACGCACGTGCCGGCGCGCCGTCGGCTGCATGCCCTCATGCGGTATACGCACGTACGACATGAGGCTGGTACGATGTTGCCATTTGCATAGTTCACATAACTTTGTATTGTTTGTCTCCCTTTTTAATATATGATTGTACATTTTACAATGATGATATTTGATATTCACGTCTGCTTTATCGTAACATAGGAATATTTTCAAAATCATAACCCAATGGTATTAAATATTTCTTTTTTTAAGAGTAATGTTTTACACCAAATAACTTTTATATCAAATAAGAACGATTTGAAATTAGGATATACTGAGTATACGCAAAGCCTATCAGAATATTTATTGTAATAAAAAATCAAATTTAAGTCTATTTCATCCCAATTCCGTTACTATTTCGTCCCTAGGTCAATAGTAAAAACTGTTTATTGTATTTAGTTGAAACATACATATATCACAGATTTTAGGTAAACTGAAACTGTAAGGAAAACTGCAGTTTAGTGTAGTTTTAAGGAAAAGTGTAGTTTAGGTAAACTGTAAGGAAACTATTTGAAATCTATACGGACCATACATGTTACGAGTGTTACTTTATTGAAACATATATATGTGTGAAAACAAATATTGGATTCTTCGTATATTTGTAGAGGACTGACCCCATATTAGATTAGGCTTTAAGGCTAATAACATTTTTTGTTAAGAATATAAGTATATGCAATACTGTGGGTTTAACGAGCACATTATTATCAGAAACGACTCTGAAAAACTTACAACACGGGATCCTATAGCATTCTTGTTGTCGAGAAGAGCAGACAAGAAACTTACATATTTTTCCCATTCACCATCATCATCCCACAGTCTGTTTCAGCCTACTGTTGAACCTAGGCCTTCCTCATACTGTGTCACCATTTTCGATTCTGCACCAATCGCATCCAGGCTCTTCACGACATGTTTATAGTAATGTTGCCAAGTAACTTGTAAACCCATATTATTTTCTTAAATAATAAGATGATAATAAGAGAAGCGCTCTTGCGTCGCGTAAACGTGTGCGGCTGAGTTGTATGATTTAGATTCCCCCTCCCCATTTTACCATAAATTGACGAGACGCCATGCAGGTTTGCACCCTTTTGTGGTTGACATTCCTGCTGCTCGCACGAAGCGATGCACCTCCTCCTTTTTGCTGCGAATTGCGAAGGAGTGGAACTCGCTTCCTGCGTCGGTGTTTCCAGCATCTTATGATATGGGAATTTTCAAACGTCAAGTGAATCGGTATTTGCTGGGTGAGCGCGATCCATCGTCGACCTCATCATCACTTTGGTGATGCAACAGGTGAGATTGAGGTCAAGCGCAAGCCTGAATATAATAAAAAAATATGTATATAACTTAACAGTTACGCATTTCAGTAAAAATTTTCATTCTAAAACCCTTTTACGTAGAAACCGTACCGAAGGTCTTAAATTAATTACTTTCATCTTAATAATACTCTTCTATGTAAAGAGATTTACTGTGGCTTCACATCCAATAAACTATAATGAAAATGTTCAATTGAAATATTATTTTTTCAATAAAACCTTAAAGGAGATTTTTTTTTTTAAATTATTCCAATTATGTATCTATTTATGCTTAATATTATATTCCAGAATTGATATGACACTTAATATAATTATATTGCTGTAATACATGAGAATGCCATTTGCACTGCAGTTAGGTGGCACCTTCCCTTTTGGCTTTACAATTGTTTTTTACCAATAAAACGTTTTTGATACCCAAGGAATGTATTTCTTGATATATTTTATTGACATATCTCTTTTGACGTATAAAAAATCTTCTTGTATAAAATATATAAATATTGAGGTTACGCCTCCGCCTAGGTCGTTCGCGGCCATTTGGCGCTAACAAAACTAATGTCAAAATCTATCAATTCAGCTTCATCAAGAACTTTATAACAATTTTTTTATAAAGATTGAATCAGAAAATAAACATCCTGCTGTCGAAGACTTTAATTAATTATTGGCGGTGTGTTGAAAATCTTAGATGTTAGTGCTGTTTTAAAAGTTCTCTTAAAAGATACAAAAACGTTATTCATACTTTCTTTTAAATCGTAATGTGTGTATTCATAGGATTTTTATCTCAAGTATTTTTTCGTTTATAAATGTCAAATTGTCAGGAATTTTCGGACAACGACTCTAGGAATTGTGGAAAACAAACTTCGTACAATTTGATTTTAAAGACGCAAACTTGTTTGCGAAGTAAATTTTATATAGATGTTATACGATTCATGGGTACATAATATAAAAGTATATACACAAATAAATTATAATGAACATTTTATAGATACTATTTATTAAATTAATATTAATAAGCTAAATATTATGTTTAACCTATATGATCTATGATCATATCTAGTTAACAAAATCAAATTGCCTAGTTATAAAACAAACCACTTACTGAATAGGCTTATTATTTCAATAAACAATGTAATGTTTTGTATCTATTCATAAAATCATGTTATCTATCCGACCATAAAGGTCCACTGTCATTGAAAATCTTGTTCCATAGAGGGACTTGTAAACAGGTCCGGCTTACGCTAACAAGCTTGCTCGGTGAATTTATTTGTCCGGAACTAATAAATTATACTAACTTGAATATTTCATATTGTTCAACTTTGCGTTTTATTAATACACTTATGATATTTAGCCAATATTAAATAGATATTAACAATTTAGGATTTACTTTACTGTGAGTTTATCGTTCGATCATTTAGTGTTTTCCTGTTGTAAATATGCATGTATCTTTCCGCTTAAAAGCATTTTTAGATCATACAAAAATTGGTTTATAGTAGTAACTTACTGCTGAAAAAGGAGTTTTAAAATTATTTTCTCTCATGAAAAAGAAATATTGTACTTATTATGTTTCTTTGTAAAAATAGAACTACTATATGGTATTTTTTATTGCTACGAAAGTCTAATTATTCGGTTAGTCTAATTATTCGGTAAAAGCTTTCTATACACTACTTTCAAAATGTCTTTATTCATGTTCCTTTAGTATATTCGAAAAATAGAAAGATATAATATAAATACACCCGTAATTAAATTTATGACATATATCCGTAACTCAGCAGGGCTATTTATAAGTAAATATCTCTATCTAATTCTAATAATAGATCTATTGTCCTGAATATTTCAATGCGAATATCACGTTAATTTTTTTTGAATGGCCGACGAACCAAATCATTGAGCCGTTGTTAATGCTGAACAATTGTGAAAGGATCTATTGAAGCGGTATTTGATACGTCGGATCTAACTCTATAGCTTACAGTGAGCGTAAGCACTTGACAAATAGTACAGGGAATATGTTGCGTTCGTCTTTGTTGCTAAGTAATGGATAGCTTACTGTTTTGTACACACTACACGATCGAGCCCGAGCTTTGACTCTTGGGATTTGTAATCGTGTTTGCGGTTTGAGGTATAATGCCTTTTGTGATACATAAATGTATTATTATATTGAACGTATTGGGATCTTATAAACGATATTTTGGTGTACGTATTGTAGTAAGCATTTACTTATAACTAACGGTTTTGTGGTGGCAACAATTATACTGTATAATTTTTTTGTCCATAATACACACCTTGTTGAAGTTTTATTGAGTTACTTACTACCTCTATATTTAGTATGAAAATCTTCTTGAATTTGAAAAAACAATGAACAGTGTGGTAGTTAGCAATGACGAGCAGTATTGAGTAAAATGATATGCAATATACTCGTCGTAGTCTGTAGATTAACCTTGATTTATTTGATCCAGTTTTTAGTCTTATATATTTTTCACTCAATTAAATAATAAGATGAAATATTTACGAAGTTCTCTTTACAACAATTCACACTTTTGTTATGCTGAATATTTTAGTAACAAATAATCCTAAAACACATAAACATATAAATTAACTACGTAAATACATAATAGCTCCAAATTTTTAAGACGAAATTTGTTTTATGGCCGTGGTTGAGCACATTTCCGTATATTAAATAATGTTTAGGGGTTGCCGTCATCGGGCACAACGTCCTCTATGTATTAATAAGCAGTCCACTTTTATATCAATTTATTTTAACACCCACATGCACCAACAATCCATGTTTATAATTTACTATCACTTTTAACATAGCATGGAAATAAACAAATCACATTTTAAAATTAACTTTGATAGATTACAATTTGTTTTGTATTTATAGTTAATGTAACATAAATTAAATAATTAACAGCTGATGTAACATTTCAGATCAACTATGACACTTCATATCATAAAGTAGAAGTTAAAATAAATATTAAAATTACATTTGAACTGCTTATAGTAAAGATAAAACTATTTCTAGAATAATATTTATAAAATTTTCTTTAATTTCTTAACAAAATGGAAAACTCATTCCTTTTAAACCATTATCGCTTAAGCTTCAGAGCTGCTGCAAAAGTAACAGAGTTTCAAGCATGTAATACTGCAGAAAACGTTGTAGCCGTTACACCACTTTAATATGTTTTTAATAGGATAACCCGCGTTCCAGTTTAAACCTGTTCATACTCACACTTACTCGAAGAAAATTGTTGAAGCAATCACACTTGAACGACGCTAAGAAACACCTGTAATCCTTATACCTACATACTTTCTTTTCACATTTCTTACTCCACTGAGATTGCAAAGTGTAATACAATATCACAAACTACATTTGTCTGTGATGTCAATTTGACTAATATTTCCAAAAATATAACATTTGCAGATAAATGTATTGTATTACATAAAACTTTAAAGCTTAATTACAATTTTCTCAATGAATAATATGGTAATGATTTTCATGGAATATAAAAAAGTCAAAAATTACAGTTAGCGCTTAGAATCGGATCCCCAGTTCAGTTGAAAGATATCAGTATTGAAATAATATTTTTACCCATTTAAATTTTAAAAATAAAAATTCAACTAAAAATTCTACCTACGTTAAAATTAACATTAAACATACGTAATAGAGTGCTCATTGGATCAAAGACTGTAAAACAGTTGATTCAGTGTGACCACAACTAGCTGGGTAGTTTCGCCAAATGCATTTGCGGTCAATCTTACTGGCCAAAAGCTTTTAGTCCAAACACCAACCTTGACAGATTGGATGAAACTATAGTCCGAAACTTCAGTACAACTTCCACTTCAACAGGAATTACAATATCTTAATCTATGTAAAATTCAATAAAAAATATAATTATTCATTTTATCACTTTCTACAAAATTATCTTTACTTATTTATTTATTAATAGAAAAACAAACAATTATTATAACACATTTAAAACAATTCACGAAAGATACACTCAAATCAATCAAGTTTTCCCGGTATAAGGTTTCAGTAGTTTTCATGTTTTTTGGTGGTAGGGCGATTGCCAGAAGTGGGTTATGACCACAGTACACAAATGTAAAGACCGTCATAGTAACTCGCTTTGGCCTGTCGCGTTTCGGAATCAGCTTGTGTATATCCAGTTTCTCATATACCTAGAGACCTTCAGTCGTGGTATATGTGGGCCGACATGACGACGGTGTCTATCAATGGATTTTCATACATTGATGGTAGCCTGCGTTTTCGGACTACACTGTAGCATCAGGTACTCTGTAGTCACTATGTCGAGCCAGTGTAAAAAAAAGTATAATAAAATGTTCAATTGAAGCAGACTAAGTTTTAAAAAAGACAATAATAATAAAAAGAAAGTAAAAGCAACGTTAAATGAATTGATGGGCAATGCTTACAACACATGCTATACAACTCGAAGTGCTAATATCAGTTTAATGTGAGGGTATTGTTAGTCAAATGAATTGTGAGCTACTCTCACTTGTGTCTTGAATAGAGTTATTTTACTCTTTATTGTGTTTAATAAGTTTGGACATTTTGACCATGTCACTTCGATGAATGATATACCACAGTGTTAAAACATCATACATTATACTTTTCGTTTTTTAAGAGCTGCTTGTACTGTTTTGTAAAGCATTCTTACCTGCTAGAATAGAGTTGAAAATCAATGTGAGAGTAGAACTTATAGCCCGCGCACAATATGAATATGAATACTCGTATATTGAAGGCATACCCATTTTTTGTAACTGGTACATCAAATAACATATTGCATTATGAACACAATCGAGGACATTTAAAACAAAAATTACTGAGTAATATATTACAGCTAATATCGTTGTACTGTAATTCGTCATCACCATCAGCCCATTTTAGTTCACTGTGAGTTCTTGTGAAATGCGCCTTCGAACCCCATACTTTTCTCATCCAATATTTGGCAACCCGATTTTCAACATACGATACTTTAATTCATAGTACCTTAAGCAACTAAAGGTCATGTAGACCTTTCGCTGCCAGGAATTGTAAGATAAATGACGAAAAGACCGTCGGGTCTTTTCGTCATTACGTCAAGTTACGTCGGTAACTTCCCAAATTTAATCCACCTCAAGAAAATTATATTGTTGGTTGCTCTTTAGAAATATTTAGGCAATTTATTTGCCGAGACTAAGTTTTACAGAACTAGCGATATTCTTGTTTGAAAAGTTCTTTAAATGCTAGACCTTTTTGAAATGTTTTACATCGTTTTTAGGGTCAAATATTATTTATAAGTAAGGACCTCTTTTCTTAATGTATCAGATAATACATCATAGAGCCCACGATTGTTAATAGACTGAGTATTATACTTTAGGACACCTAACTATTCTTGGAGTAGATTATAATAACTACAATACGATGGAGCTTTATGGTTACATATGATGTAATACACCGAATTTGTGAAAGCAGCATAAGTTTTATCGTGAATATTTTATAAAATGATTATATGAAAAACAAAGAAAACGTTACGTTTATTAATTGTTGTCATTAATAAAACAATAACAAATGCTTCAAACGCAACGAATAGTCCAACATAAATATAGCTAAAAGAAATGATCGTTTACATGGTTCTTCACTTTACGCCTCGCTTCCGTCCTTCCACGTCGTTTTATAAGCTTTTACTGTCATAAATAACTGATATATCTAGAGTGGAAACTGTTGACTTATTTTACATGTAAATAATATATCATCGTATTATAATAATATAGCTTATATTAGGGATGTAACGGAGGCAGTTTTATCGGAACCGAAGTCGGAGTCGGAGTTTTTAAATT
Organism: Automeris io; assembly: GCA_036320925.1. Classification (NCBI taxonomy): domain Eukaryota; kingdom Metazoa; phylum Arthropoda; class Insecta; order Lepidoptera; family Saturniidae; genus Automeris; species Automeris io. Next base: position 3,799,564 of record JAUDJH010000021.1, on the reverse strand, counting down.
TGATTTATCGGAGTCGGAACCGAAGTCGGAATCGGAGTCGGAGGCAATGTCAGTCACAGGTGACGGCAGAATAAAATAGTTTTATTAAGGGACAAATAAAAACATTATTCAGTGAACCTTTTTAATTAGAAAGTGATAAATTTACAAATATACTGACAATAAAAATTGCGATTTCTTATTAACATTTTCCCATTAACAGTGAACAAATTAAATCAAATTTGCTCCAGTGTTGTTTTTGTGTTAATTTCTATTTTACTTAATTTAATGTAAATGTAAAATAAAAAAACCGTTTAGTAATAAATTTAAATTTAATAATTTTAATCATATTTTTAAAATCTAAATTTTTAAAAATGTCTTCTACAAATTAAGTAGTACTGATTGTGTGATTAATTGATATTATGTTTTAACAGCATATAAAATATAAAATGAAATCAAATGAATTAACTACAACAGTGGTGGTGACCTCCGATGAATACCTCCGATTAAAAGGTTTCGGAACCGAAGTCGGAAGCGGAGGTGTAATAACAATCGGAAGTTCCGACTTATCGGAGTCGGAGTCGAAGCTCCGTAACATCCCTGGCTTATATCATGCTTTTTAATATCAAATTAACTTTACAATAAAATCTAATCAAAGTACCTCAATTTGTTAAATAATAACTTTTAGTCAAAGTTTAATTTGTTAACCCTGATAAAAGATCAATAAAGTTCATTTTGCGAGTAAGAAAAGTTAAATTGATTGGTAAAATTCGAATTAATACACACACATATAACTAAAAGTGTATTCTCATGTCCGCTCATATTCACAGCATGGGTATAGTGGCTTACTAGACAAGGAGCTTAAAAAATATAGGACAAAGACTTGTTAGGCCAAATTACGACACGTACGTTTTGTTTTTACTGTTTAAGTTTACCATTATTCACAACATGTTCTTTGGTATAGAAAAAAATCCTCAAATTGCGCAATTCAAAATATTAACTATAATGCCCTAATAATGGCAAGCAGCTCCTCTTTTGGACACAATAAACACGATTTACAATCTCAAAGTAAATAAATAAATATTCTCGTATATATTCGTTTAGAATGGAAAGAAACGGAATATAAAGATATATTATTATAAATATATTAACGCGTCCAATATAATTTGTGGGTTTTTTATTCAAGGTCCTGCCAACTACAGCTTTTATAATAAAAATGGGCATATATAGTGCAATCGTGTATATAAAACCTTCGTCTATTGTGCTAGTGATTGAGTCTCAGTGAACTGAAGTGTTTAATATTGGACACATGATGTGAAGTGACAATATTCAAAATGTGGACAGCTGAGCTGAGCTGTATTTTCATATTGTTTGGTAAGTAGACATCTTAATTTTTTATAAATAATGGTAAATAAACTATACATACCATAAAATATACATAAAATTTTAATGCTAACTAAAAAAAAGAATACATAAGTATATAGGACGTACAAATATCTTGGTAGAGATAAATCAATGCACTAAACAGATTATCCTCCTCAAGATCAGACCTCTTCAAATCTGCTGCCCAGATGAGAGGGAGACGGTGTGCAGTGTCCGGCGCGCCGCCCGAGTGAGTGGTTTGGAAGGGTGGGCTCTTTCCTCCTACCCTTCCTAGAGAGGCAGCCTCAAAAGGGCTTTTCGCTCCCCGAGCGTCTGGATGTATTTGGTTTCCCAGGCCCGGGTGTAGCGATTAGAGGGACACCCCGGGGGTTATACGTTAGTAGGAGTCTGACACCCCGGGGTCGCTGCCCTCATAGCAACCCTTATGGTCCTATGCAGGATTTTCCGCCGGGATAACAAAAAAAACTAAACTGATTATGCAACCACTATTGTACATAATTGTACCTAGAATCTTTAACATAAAAATACGCATATGTACATACTGATGTAAAAATACTTGGATGTGGCATTTCTTCTTTGATTCCACCAGCCCCATTCCATCACAAAACCATTAGACATCGTGTCAGATACCATCCGTATGTGGTGGATGTTTCTTATATCCGCACGAGAAGATTCGCTTCTACATTCATCATGCGAACGACTAAGGAGTGGAATATGCTTCCAGCGGTCATATTTCTGAGATCTTATGACCTGGGAGTGTTTAAGAGAAGAGTGAATAGGCATTTATTGGGCGGACGCGGTTCATCATCGGACTCATCTTCACTTTCCACCAGTTGTGATAGAGGTCAAGCGTTTGCCTGTAAATAATAAAAAAATCCACATTAACTTTTACTATAGTATTATTATATTTATTTGTTACTAATACATAATTTAATAAAATACTCGGAGAAATAGAACAGAAGCTAATTTCGCAAAGTACAAAAAGGAGAATAAAAATATTTTACAAAGGGTACCAGATAAAAGACATTATGCAAACAAGTTTGAAAGTAAAATTAAACTTTTTCCTATATTTTAAACAGTGAAAACTTGTGAAGTACATTATGATGTCATTTACATAAAAATGACTGAGTATTATTCAAGTATAAATTCATTTTGGTATCTTTTAGATGAACAATAAAAAAAACAGTCATGACCCTAACACAATTTGGCTTCCAATTCAAATAAATGAAACCCCTTTTATCACAGCAACAACAGAAATTTATTTTTCAATAGGCTGACTAAATAATGAAATATTTGCAAAATACGTACAGTTAATGTTAAAAAAAGGGAGAGTAAAAAATAACGGAACGTGACGGGAAACAAAGCACGTTTTTATCGTGGAAAGGATCGGACTAATGGCGGCTGGACTCCGATGATCTCGGCCATTATCAGAACGTTTCCGAAAACTTTGAAACGGTACAGGATATTTACGAGGAACGGGAGGAACTGAAAGCAGTTTCGTTTTAAATCCGAACCTAAAAAGAATGTTTCACTGTGATCTATAAGTTCTTCTAATATCACGAAAATATTTCTAATTAAAGAGAAGAATCTTGATGAAAATACAAGAAACGGACAAGTTGTTTTAAATCTAGAAATCTTTGCGCTTTATTTAAATTTTTGCTTCGTTAATAATTCGAAAATGAGCAATAGATAAATATGCTAATAGTCTGCCACTTTGGTTTTATACAAAAAACATGAACTTTAAATAAATTTACGAAATCAGTACTCATTGGAACGGCTCGTGGTCAAAAGATCTCCTACGCGTTGTATAATGCAACGAAACATAGACAAACATTCATGCTCCAATGTTTCCATACCGCTGAAGACCTCAATAAACATAGATGCAACGCAAGGACTGCATTATCCAAAATAAATGCACTTTCATGATACCATAACCACTCTATGAAGAGTGAAGGATTTTATAGAGATAACAAAACTTTTATGCTCCAAGCCTTTTATTGCGGCATTTTTTTGTAAAAAGGATCAGTAATATTATAAACATAAGAAATTTCATCTACATGAATTCTGTTATAATAATGTACTAGTATCTGATAGTATACTTACTGGCTCCACAGCATTAAAAATTGTTTAACAAGGTTGGAAATAGTTATTCTTTGGCTGGCTGTAACACACAACTCTGACGTTTTTGCGTTGTTTAAAAATTCGAAACTATCCATAAACGCTACGTAATTGATACATGATAGAAAACTCAGAACTAAAAGTGATGATTTACTGTGAAACTTAACAAAACAAACCACGTAATAGTTACGTCGCTATCTATTAAACATAAATTATTATTTTTGTATACATAACACTACACATTAAAAAAACCATTCTGCAGGAATATAAAATCAATATATATATAATAGTAACTTCAAGATCAATATTTTAAAAACAAACCATGCTATACTAAATTTATTACCACACAAAGCTATCACATGTCTACTGTAAGTTGATAAAGTATTTATGAAAACTCCGTGGGCTGTATTTAATTATTTTCGAAACGATTTCCAGTGGCAATAAAATCAATCCGTAGTATAATAAAATTGTTATTATGGTTCGTTTTTCCTTCAAAGAGGTATTATTAATAACAAATATTAGAAGTTACTAAACTTAATACACGTTTAGTACAAGTGGATACAACCACTAATGTATATCTGCTCAATTCGAAAGGGTTATAGCGTTACGATATATAATTATCTAATAGATATTTTAACTATTCTCTTGTTATTAAATTTATTATTGCTCAAAACTTCATTACATGACTAAATCAAAATAAAACTTTTAAATTATAAAATAAAACCTGACGATCCGAAATAAAGCTAAACCGCAATGCTTTTATATATTTGGAAAGATAAAAACTTATTGAAAACTGAAATATTACAATTAATACAATCAGTTAAAAGTGTGCACCTAAATAAATTCAGTTCTTAATGAAATCGTTCATCAGAAATAATTCGTTCGGAATCGCAGATTTAAGTTAGATGTTATAAATTCTCAAACCAGCACTACAGAAATCTAATTGAAAACTCTGTTGGAATAGGTCTAAATTTACAAGCAACCTGAACAAACAAATTAGTAACAAACTTCAAGTTGGGTAGGTTTGGAGCAATCCTGTTTCTTGGAGCTACCACCCCGTACAAAACACAGAAAGGAAGGATTTATTATTTACGCATTGTTGCTTTTGATAGTATGTACTCAATTGTGAATGTCTTAGTACAATAATCTATATATATTGTTCCCGAATTTAGTGAAATACAATTCTCTCAGCCACAGCTGAAAGGTCAGGGATAAAAATAAATTTCTCATAAAAAATATTATTTTCGGAATATTTTCTTCTTTTGATAATACTATATATAAAATATAGATATTATATTACAGGATTATTGTAAATCTGGCAAAAAAAGTTTGCAAGTAATAATTAATTAGCTATATTCGTATAGGAATACGTGTATCAATAAATATCCTAAGCTAAACAATGAAATTATTATAGAGCTTTATGGCTATTTTACACATAACAATAGTTACCTATCATTTTTCACCACTATTACGTTTACTGATACAGAAATTCTAAACCAAAAACTTTAGCATCACACGTAAAGACCCTATCATTTAGCTTTCAGCTTACCTTTCTTTTTTATACTGAATCGACAAATTAACTCACCGCATTAAGCAGAAAGTACACTGTAGTCCAAGAATGACAAAAACGCCAAAGAATGAGAATCTATTCACAAAAGCCGTCGCCATGTCAGCCCACGTATATCAGAACAAAAAGCCTCTGGATATGCCAACAACTAGACATACATAAGCTGACCTCGAAATGCGGCAGTTCTATGCGAGTTTCTAAGGTGACCTTTCAACTTATGTTCTTTGGTAATAACCCGGCCAGACAACAGCGCTATTGCCTCAGAACCTCATATATACTTATTAAAAAAGTATGGCTATGCTTCGAATCAGGTGAAACACTATTTTTTTTACGCACTACACGAAATTTCAAATCGAATCAGAATGACCTTACACTGCAGTACAAGTGGCAATAACATGTTACCTGCAGTCAAATAGGATTAAATAGTGTGTCAATAATACTTTCTATATAGTTTACATATCATATAATTTTTCCTTTATAACGACTGTCAATACTAATTATTTTATATAGTGTATTAACTATTATAAGAATTCACCCAAACCCCGCTCATTTATTTTAAAAATAATAATTGGTTATTCTTGTTGCGTAGGTGTATCAGCGGGCGGCGGAGGCTGGGAGCCCTTAGGGCAGCCGTATTTCGACAACAGCACGAAAAGAGAAGCCACTGCCGCCGTGGGACAGCCAGCCTACCTACACTGCCGAGTGAGGAACCTCGCGGATAGAGCGGTAACTGCGTTAACTTTATAGCTATTGTTATACATCTTTATTTCATATTGTAGATCTACTACATATGTACGTGAATTTTGTGATTACTTTAAAGGCCGTTACTGAATATAGTGGCACTATTAGAACATTCCTCACAATTGTTATAAAATACGGAATCATATATCGATGTAGGCCACATAAAAAAACAGCTTTTATTCATAAGATTACTTAAATCTAGTTTCTATTACGTTATATGTCGAGATCAATAAATCTCGACATATTTAACGAAACTATATAAAAATTAAAAAAAAGGATGTTATTTGAGAAGATTGTTCCATAGATTATTGATTTTTTTTTCTGTTATAAAATTTTTCTGATTAAAGTAGTTTATATCTTTTTGTGTTACTCGTATTTTTATTTTTCTTTTCTTCTGTGCATGTAGTCTACACTTATAAATATAGTCGCATTTATAATGTATCCTCTTCATGTTTTATATAGTTTTATGTGTTAATGTAGTCTATGTAAGTGTACTTATAAATAAATAAATATATTACTAAGGAAATATTAGCACATTTTTTAAATTTGAAAAAGTACGAGACAGCTTGGCAGTCCTTCTTATGAAAATATTGTACTCCTATAATATATTTTTCTCTATAAATGAGTGCTATACCAATAATATAATCACCTTGCTGCACACTAAAAAAAGAGAAAAAATGGGCATGCATGAGCTGATAATAAAATGCAAGGAGCGGAAGCGAATCATTATTACCTAATTTTCGTCTATAATTTTTATTATCACAATGTTTCGTCTATATTCGTATAGGTATCTTTAATAATAAAAACATCTCGCCTTTAATCTAGTACGTACGGCAAAATTGAAACTTCTTTACGGTCCGTAATTGCACATATAAATTACTTAAACTTCAAAAGCCAGCTTACGAGCGATGAAGCTCAGCATACGTCATTTCTATGAATAGGAGGCCTTACGCTTATGTACAAAGCAGTATTATTTGAAACTTTTAGAGAATTAATGATTTATAAGCATAGTGCTATATGCTTTAGCATAGAATAAGAATAGTATGTATTGTTATGCAACGTATTTTTGAATTTATAATTTTTCCCTATAACAGTAACGCAAATTTCAGGAAAATTCTTTATATTTTAAAAACGCTTTTAAATAATAATGAATCAAAATTTATTAGTTTTTTATATTAAGCATCATTTTCAAAACATGGTGTGAGCCGAGAAGTCTATAATTAAATAATTTATGTCACACAAAACTTTACATTTTTTTAAATTGGTTAATTAAAAAAGAACCTGGGCACTATGATAAAGTAATTTTTGAAAACGAATACTGCTTTTGAAATAGAGAGGCTATAATACTAAAAATATATTTTGTATTTACAAAGAATTTTTATTTAGAGTTCAAAGAAAAACATCAATGTGATACAGATTCTGCTAGGTTTGGCAGACTAGTAATTAATTTTTCTACTTATTCTAAATCTTTCAAAATGAAGAGCGTGTTTTTTTCAAAGCTAAGACTAAAACGATGAGTTGCTCCTTTAAAATACTTGTATTGAATAGTATATAGTATTATTTAACGAGAGCACACATTTCATAATCAATGTAATGTGTCCATCATTGAACATTCAATGCATCAATCAATAGTACAAACGACGGTAAACTGGCTTTGGAAGAGAAATGGGCACTATACCTATATTAATTTAGCCTATTATATGAAGAAAATCTCGTCTCGGATGTCGGATGATAATTTATCAAATGATAAATTATCTTCCTATTTCCTGTAGTAGTATTAAGAATGAATATTGGATAATTTATATTATTGATCTTATTGGAAAAGCTCGATACTTATGATAATTAACGGTTTTTTTTAAGTATTAAATATTTCTTCTGTATAGCGAGCCCTTTTCCTTTACATGAAACATATAGAGTAATTTTTAAGTAGGGCAGTTTGGAGAAATCCTAAATTACAAAAGATATGATAACATGGTCTTAGATCTTTTTGTTAGAAATCAAAATTAATATACTTAAACTTTTAGAAAAAAATTGGTCAAACGTGAACTTCTTTGACAAAAAGTTACAAATTAGTTCCAAATTTTTTACAGAAATAATATAGTTTCATTCGAAAATTAATATCTTGTACGGCATGAAAAAAAAACAACGGAAGTTAGTCAAATTCAATATAATCTTGTTCATACCGTTTTTCTACAAATGTTCACCTATTGCCGAGTAGGCGACGTAGTGTAAATTGGGTAGGTCTTTTTTTTTTTTTCAAATTTGGAAATATATTTTACAGTATTTGTCTTGAATGTAGCTACAATAAAATAATTTAGGCAAAGCACTATTCATGAAAGTGGGCAATCTTCTATGTGGTTTCCGCAACGAGCTCGGATATGAATGGTGGTCAAATTGCCAGTGAAGAGCTGACTCATACCCGGTGCGGATTGCGACCGATTCACTTCACTTAGCTCTTATTTCATCTAGCTTTTACCATTTATAACAGATAATGGGCCACACTCGAGGCTCTTCTCCGTTTTATCATTTATATTACTAGAAACTTAAGCTCGATTTTAAAAATGTTAAAACCTCACGCTGTTTACATACAGTATGACTGACAATTATTATGCTTAACGAGAAAACGTTTATCATTATCTACTATGATAACTGAAATACTTGTATTATTGAAAAAACTTTTAAAAGCTCAACAATAAATTTTCTATACACCTACTTTCTCCTATGCCTGATTTTTTAATAACAGTAATATATTCTCATGCTATATCCCTTTCGAGGTGAGCCTCTGCTCAGCTGTATTTCTATACATGAGTGCCTGTATTTACTTTGCGTTTATATGTCGTGCCCAACGTGACCAGTAGCGCAGCTGATCGCCGTTCTCAGGACACTTACACATGACATTTCAATTAGAAGCCATGCGGGTTTCCTCACGATGTTTTCCTTCAACGCTGAGGATGTGGTGCCTAAATCTGTATTTAATCTGGAAAAACCTAGAGGTATGCAACATACGTGTGTACGGTACGTATTTATTAATATTTAAATAAACTAAAATTAATGGGGTAATCTGCAACATACGAGCGCAAAGTGGATATACCTGCCAATGTACCTCAGCTCACACAGAAAAGTATTGTGTGACGATATTTATTATATTATTATTTGCTTTACGATTATTTCAATGCATTACGTTTTCAGGTTACCCTGCAATAAAAAGTAAAAAAGATTGTTTATAACTTACATAATGCAATCTGCAAAGCAGGCATTGACAATACTGTTCTACTTATTCCTGAGCAAGTTCAGTCCAACTTGATCTAAGCTTGACCCATAAAAACTTCAGTACAGAGCAAAAGAATGACCGGATATCTAGTTATATCCAGTTAGTTCTGTCTCAGCCACACTTTAAACTTTCCCACAAAAGTTTTGAAAACTCCCAGTGGAGAAGTCTAGAATACCAAATAGAACGATTCTTTTACAATGCGACTGCATTAAAATGGAAAGCTTTATAAAAAATAGGTTGGCAATTACTTCGTTTAACTGGAGCGTTAGAAGTTACGGATTTTTCTAATTGCTCTTAATAAATTCATCAAATTTTCACTTACGTGACTAGAATTTGGATTTCGTGCCAACTTTATGACTGCAAGTGGCGAATACAAAATATTCGGAGCTTAAGTTTTTAAGTGCTCAGTTCAAAATTACGGCATGTTTTATTACATCTTTATAACTTTATTAACCCTTTGTTCATTACAGCTTTTGCGTAGCTCGTGATGATGATGAACTTATAAAGTTTATATAGATCCTTTAATGTAATATTTTACTTTCTATTTTCTTCATATCCCTTAGGCATAATTAAACATTATAAGTTAAAATGCAAGGAATGTTTCCATATAAAATTATTTTCTTCAAGCAAATTATATTTCAGTTGTTTTGTATGGACAAACTTACATATTCCATTAAATCTACTATTAATATTGTTGACCTACATGTATTTTTTATTCCTAATAACACTTTACGTAACTGTAAAGACCGTTATAGTGATTCGCTTTGGCTGGTCGTGTTTCGAGATCAGCTTGTGTACGTCCAGTTGTTTATACTTATATATCTAGAGAAATTCAGCTGTGGTAACATATGTGTAGGCCGACATAACTATGGAGACTGCCAATAGCTTTGTCCCTTTGCAACCGTTCTAGGACTATACTGTACGTTCTATCAGCTGCGTTGTAGTAACTTAAACAAACAAGTATAAAAAAAATATTGAGATAGATTAGCTTTTAAAATTAATAAATATCAGAATCGATGTTTTTTGTACATGTGTAATTGAACTATATGAAGCGATTTTATAAAGGAGGGAGATATTTCTAAATACATTTATTTGTACCTTATTATAACTATTATAAATGTAATCTATTTTTCTTAATAAATCATAAAGAACAATTGGTCAAAAAAATAAAAGTTAATCCGTAAAAATCAAATACCGAAGCGCGTGTAGCGCACGATTGAATGCCAAGTAAATCAAATTCCTTTTAATTAATTTTACGTAAACAGGTATTGACTTTATTTCCATCGAACTTTATCCTAGCTTAGGATAGACAGCTACCTACTTAATAAGTAATTTTTATTAATTCATTTATGCTTGTAATTTTCTATAAATTTTATGGAAATATGTTGTCTATAATTAACTTTGTTTTAATAAAAATATTAAAATACCACTTTTTTTACACTTTTGGTGTTAGAATCGAATGTTTAATATCCTCCTTGAATATCACCCCCGTCTATAAAATTACCTTAATATATTATAGCTTATCTAACTATGTAATTAAAATAAGCACTAAAGCCATATATACTCGTACCTCTTAATTATTGTATTACTTTGTAATATGTTGTAAAATAAAAGGAAAATTGTTTTATCTAATCTTTTAACTCACGTCTGGATCTCATTCGTCCTCCGCCACTCACATTAGCATCATAATGATAAACCTTTTCGTAAATCGGTACCAATTAAAATGTAAAGCAGCTATATTAATAATGCGCTATCAAGGGTTTTAGATCCTAATACATGGATAAAGGTATAAATTAATGCTACCCAAATTAAATAGATATCAAAGACATAGTTAATGGAACCAGCCGCCATCAATAGAGATATTCAAGCATACGTACCATAATGTTTAATAAAATAACTTGTGTTTTATATAATTCATCTAGCTTGTGATCAATAAAATTGTTCTTTAATTAGTTAGTTGAATTAACAAATTTTGTTTTACTAGCCCAGATTCCATTACTAATTTCTTTAAAGAAATACCATCTCAACATGATTGTTTTTCGATCCTTTTATAAAAATATATATATAGTAGCTTTACAATAAAGACGAATGGGCGTGATTGTTTCAGTTTTTGTTTAAGGAATATAATCATGATCACAAAGCTTAAAGTCCATTACATATATATAATTATTTATCCTCATAGGATTGACGAAATATTATATCGGGTTATTTTTTTATTTTAGTAAGAATTTAGGTACTTACCCTGTCAGTTATTTATTGGCAAACACGTTACCAATCATTAGAAACATTTTATTTCACTGATTTTATTATTTTACATTTATTTGTTGTATTGTAAAACACCAAAAATCTGATTTTATATATGCAAATATTCAGTGGCGAGCATAGCAAATTTACCCCAGGCATGAAAATATTATGAATATTTTCTCTTTTGTTTTGTTTGTAACTTTTAGTAATTTTTCCAAGACTTATTTATTGTAAGCTATGTGTATGTTAGGTAGATTATGTTTATGCATATCTTTATGAGATGAAGTCATTGAACATCATCATTAATATGTTGAAATTAACGAACCTCCACATTAAAAATATCGTTATATAAAAAACCCTATAAAATAATGTAAAGTAAGTAACTCATTTTTGTCATGCTGATTTATAATTGTACTTCTATCGCTCCTGTCCAAACATCTTATGTATTCAAAATATTTTGTAGCGAAACCGTGCTTCATACAATAACACCCGTTCTTCTTTTCTATATAAATTTGAACAAAGAGTTCAAAATCTTACTTCCGAAAATTGTTTGTCGATTTGCTTTGAAATTTAAATTCGAACTTACATTTGAATACGCATGTTTTTATATAACTAAAGTTGAGATTAATGATTCTACTTTAACTTAGCTTGGACTTTGCTTATACAAAATGTTCATCTGAGTTTAAAAAAACTTGGTATATAATGATGTACATATGAATTTGAGCATAGCCTGTAGTATATTCATAGAGCCAAGTCTAAGTTGAAGAAACCGTTGAATTACCATATACTCTAACATTTATTAAATAACATAATTTGCAACATATGAATATGTATAAGGGAAGTCAAAGTAAAGTCTATAGATGTCAACCTAAGTGCCATCTATTGATTGCGCCCTAGCAACGCGAAGCGGAGAATGACTAAAATATGCGTATATGTTCATATTTTCTCGATTAAGAATAATTATAATATTATTATTAGAATGCTTGGCTTCATCTTAAGGATGTCTAAAGATTTTAAGAACCCCTAACACTTATATCTTTCTATATAACGCTTTGGTTCGCTCGTTACTCGAATACGCCTCTACTATTTGGAACCCTCAATATAAAAAATACATCAATCTTCTCGAGAGCATACAAAACAAGTTCCTAAAACATTTAAAATATAAATCTGATTTACACAACCTTCCTTGTCGCTCAATTCCTGCGTTATATCATCGTAGAATTGAGAGGGATCACCTTTTTTATTTAAAACTGTTAACGGTCTCGTGGACTCGTCCTATTTGCTTAGTCAAATAGGTGTAGTGGTGGTTTCAGGTGTCCGCATTCCAATGCAAAAGACTTTTCGCTGTTTAAGGTGCCATTCTTAAGATCAAACTATGTTAATAATACTTTTGTTTTTCGTTCCTGTGATCTATATAATAAACGTTTTTGTGATATAGATATACTGTCCTGTGCCTTTGGGCCCTTTAAACGTATGGTGAGAGAGAAAATATTAGTCTAAGTACAATTTTGTTCTATACTGTTTTTTTATATGTACTATTTATATGTAACATATATATGTATGTATATTTGATTGATTTTATTTTATTGTTATTTATTAGCTTGATTTTTGTACTAACTTTTGTAAATTTTTTTGTGTATTTTGTTATCATTTTTATATTTCTGTATGTTTCCCTTTAAAATATATAAATAAATAAATAAATTCCCAAAGATTTCATACAATAAATTCGTACATACATAATGTTTATATACGTAATAAGAACTAACAACATTTTCTTTTAAATTGGCTCGACATAGTTACTGCACCATATCTGATGGTAAGTATGGTGCAGCCCAAAAAACGCCAACGACTATCGAAAGGTAAGAAAAAACCCATTGGTAGTCGCAGCGATCATACCGGCCTGAACAAATATATATTTTTAAGCTTGATATCCTTTTTGTCCAGGTTTCGTGGATCAGAAAGCGAGACCTACATATACTAACAGTGGGGGTGCATACGTACAGCAGTGACGCTAGATTCGCAGCGCTGCATTCTGATGGCTCGGACGAGTGGACGCTGAGGGTTGCGCCCGCCCAACCTCGGGATTCCGGCGCCTATGAGTGCCAGGTTTCTACAGAGCCAAAAATTAGTCTGTCCTTCAGGTTAACTGTCGTTGGTGAGTAACAATGATGATGATGATGATGTCCTAGCCGGTTTCGGCCACGGCGACTGTTTCAACACCGATTAAGAAAATCGAGGTCCAGTTTTCAGAAACAGTCAATTGCGCAGGAGATATTTAAGTGCATAACTGGCCGCGTAGTCAGAAAAGCACTCTCTCGTCCGAGCTCCCTCATGCCCGATGGAAAGGAAAACCAGTACGATCGGGAGGGAGAGGGATGCAGGTTTGGTCGAGTTTTCCTTCTCTGAACACCTGGTTGAATTGCGGTGTTAAAGAGATACCTTAGTCGCCTTTTACGACACCTCAGCAAGAGGAGAGGGGTGCTATTCTATTCCGCCGGCAGCCACCACGGCACACGTGAGTAACAATAATAATATATCGTCACGCAATATCCTTTTCGGAGTGAGCAGAGATACAATAGTGGTTGTATCCATTTTGCGCTTATATAAAAAATAAAACAAAACACTTAAAAGATCTGTATAAAATAAGACGGAATAAAACATAAAACTATTGATCAGAAACAAAAACAAGAACATCTGTTAACGTTTCCGTGTCAGTAGCCATCCTAAGAAATAAAGTGAAATGATTTCTTTCATAGCATTGCCCTACTACTATTAATTAAAATAAACTATTCGAAAAAAGACGTTTTGTTATTGGTACGATGTATGAAGTTGTGGGCTACATAGGCTAGTATTTCGTAAAATTACAATAAATAAACCGCATCACTAGTATGAAAATGTTATATCATGGTATGATTTGAAATTAATGTAACCGCATTTCATACATAAGTGAATAGGATTTCCGAATTACTTAATATAAATGGGTAGACCGAGGCGAAACGGATTTCTGGGCAAATAGGACTAAAATATTTTTCTCCAAAATATTTCAAAATGGAAAATAACTAATAATAATAATAAAATAACTAATGGAAAAGAACAAATCCATGTATAAATCTGTTATCCTCCCCATATGCCTTTTACCAATATTATTATTTTGATTTCGCTTTAATTTGCGTGATGGGTAAGCTCGTTAGTGACATAGAATTGTCACTGTTGGCATTGTGAGTATCTTCGCACCCGCTCTGAGATATGCCATCTTAAAATTTGCTTAATTTTTTTTTTGTTTATTAGTTAGGAAAATTCTTTAAATAGATATCTATTTCGTATTTTGACATGACAGACATTTTAATATTTTTTGTTTTTAGTTATACGATGGAAGTATATATAATGCTTTATTTCAACCCATAACGTCTAAAATAAGCTATATAAAATTAATGTCAAAAAAATGTATTTCTTCTAAAATAGTTGTGCTTTTGTAAATTAATATTTTTACTTTTACTTCTTAAAAAGTGATCCGTTTCGCCTCCGTCTACCCTGTCTATATTATTTTTGCGTCCCATATAATACTTCGGCTTCTTTCTATATAAGGTACCTAGTAATATATTTATATCTTTATATTATGTTAAGAGACTGCCTTCGTCCTTTTTGCTCTTTTGAAATTAATATAAAAGACCTTTTATGTAATTCGATTTTTCTGTACCGCGCTCATGAATTCTATTGGCGAATGTTGAATGCTTAAATATTTGAAAAAGAAAAGTAAGATTACTTGCTGTATAGTCAAACTAATGCAGGTTAACATACGAACATTCCATTGAAATCGTGGAAAATTAACATGAATAAATAGAAATCTTTGAATAAGTTCACTTTAACAACTAATTATAAGGGCGAGCGACGAGGTTCTTTGATTGGTACTAACAGTTAAAAGTGCGTAATTATTATAGAACCTTTTTGTTAGAAAGTAAATTTTAATACATTTCCAGTTTGACGGTCATGCAATTAAATTACTTCACTCGAGGAACCTCATAGTTTTGTACTTTTTATATTTGTCTGAATCATAGTGGGCTAGAGATATAAAAAATTCGGTCTTAATAATTTTATATTCCGGTTTCAGAAAATATAAGTTCATTAGATATATGTATCTACATATATAATTATGGACTATGGTATGTCGCATACATAAGCCGGGCAGTAGACTTATGGGAATCTGCTGCCCGGATAAGAGGAAGTGCCTGTGAGAAAAATTTCTCTTGTTCTTTACACCTACACCTCCCAAAGAGGAAGCCTAAACAGGCTGTGCGCTATCCGAGCGTCTGAAAGAATCTGGATTCCCAGGCCTGGGTGGAGTGATTAAAAGAACACCCCGGGGGTTTTTAGTCGGTAGGAGTCTGACACACCGGGATCGCTGTCCTCACAGTGGTCAAGATAGTCCTATGCAGGATTTCCACCCGGGTTACAAAAATAAGTGTCGCATACATAACAGCTTTATGCTTATTATAAAACACAAATTAAATATTTTAAAAATAATTATCGTACAATTATTGGCACTTTGAAAGTAATATACTTTTACTATTAATATTTTTTTGTATGTTCAACAGTGTCCAAAGCCGAAATATTATCGGGGCCTGAGCTGTTCGTCAGGGCCGGCTCGGACATCAATCTCACTTGTGTCGCAAAATACGCCCCTGACCCGCCGAGGTGATAACCTAATGACCAATTTACTATAGTATGTTGTGTGGCATTGAACAAAATTTTGCACAATATCAGATCAATAATACGTACTATAAGCCTATATTAATATTAGATAAAATACATCATCTCTATAAATATAAAGACTTATAAATATAATTATATTTAGATATCAAGTATTGTGTTGCGCTCAGCGGTTCAACATTTCAGTACCATCCGCTCTTTACCGCGTGTATGTGTGATTTAAGCTCGTCTGATATTCAGCAAAACTCTTAAATTTTACAAGTCAATTTGTAACTTTAGGCATATGATTAAACTATAAAATCGAAGCCAAGTTATCTTCTGTAATTATCATAAGAAGATTAAAGAATCACGTTACGTATTCAGTTTTAACATAAAACGTAAAAAATATCTCTGTTCTTTAATTTTAGAGTAAAGAAGTAAAAATAAAAGCAAACTTATTTTCTTTGTATTCAAAAACATAAAGAATAATCTACTCGAATGAAACTTTGGTATCATATGTATAAATAAATCCTGACACTATTAGATTATATTAGAAGGTACTTTTAGAAACAATAATTTTACTAGTTACAGTAGGCAATACATTTTGGTATTTTGTGAAATTATGTGTATTTTATTATTCAGTTTGTCTATATCCAGTTGTTCATACGCCTAGAGACTTGCCAACAAGGCAACGGTGACTATCAGTGACCAATGTCGTATTTTGATAGTAGCTATCATTATTGGACTGCTCTGTACTTTTCAGCAGGTGCACTATAGTAAATTTGTCGAATTAATATAAAAATAGCAAGAACTAATGTTGCAATAGCTTTTATGTACACGAATGTCAATGTTACGTATGATAAAGAAAAACTAATACCGTAACTACATCCCAATTCCTAATTAGGTGTGTTCTAAATTGTAAAGAAACGATCTAGTTCCTTCAATTTAGCAATGACATTAAGATTCCAGTATTGAGGTGATATCATTAAGTTCTCTTTGGCTTATCGATAAATTACCAATTGTGTTTTCTTCTAGGACTTCAGTTCAAATACGTTTTTTCGCAGAGTAATGTAGGTCGAACCTTACAAGGTACGTGGAACTTTAGGAAAATCTACTAATACGAGTATATACCAATGTACATTAACTTTATTTATACCAATACATTAAAGTTACGGTTTCTCGTGTTAATAGTAGTTAACAGTGTGATTTCAATTTAGCCTTTTCATATTTACTGTTGATTGAGGTTTGCTAATGTTTTTATACCAAGAAAATTATTAATGTTAATTTAGCACTGTCTAATGATTAAGAGGACTATTTGTTGGAAAATCAGAACAGTCTCCACAACCCGGAGTAGTAAAAAGAAATTATAAATGTAATTTCAGAGGTTTTGACCAGAACGATAGAAATATTGATAGCTATGTTTTCCATATATTATTGTATAAAATTTAAAAATTTAACTTCAACCATAAGATACCTAGGTTTTTCTAAGTTTTGCTATTTATTGCGCAATATAGTGCCGTGTTATGGTTGAGATATATCGGAAAAACTTCCAATTTGAATATTGATAAGGCGGTACGATCAGGGTCTAGATATGACATTTTTATTCAGGTCATTTCATGTGTTACGTGTGACCTCCGTTGCGAAGAATACACATATATACATAATACACAAATGGATGTGTATATCCTAAGTCCGAATATAAAATTCTAATAAAACTGGTATCATCTCTGTTTATCAGTTTCGTGCTTGTATTTTTGACTAATATATTTTTATAATATATATATATATATATATATATATATATTTTTTTCATAATGTGAAACGTTTTATTGTATTGTAACGGACATATAATGGTAAAATAGAAAATGAAAACCTTCTTGTTGAATGAGCAGCATACTGTGTAACAACTGGATGCCTCTTTTATTTAGTAGTTTATAGTTGTTTAATTCTGTTTTTTATTCTATTTGCATTTATTTTTATGTGTATCTGTAAATTAATGATAATAATGTATATGGTATGTATATGTAATATAATTATATATTTATAGGCGTGTGTATTCTTGTGTATATGTATGTACATATCATTATCTATGATACTATGGAATTAGTCTCCAGTGCTGTGTTTCTATACTCTATTGATCCCTTCCTTGCTGTTTTTTGCGTGTCAACACAATAAATGGGTGGTTCAGCACTCGGCACTTAGCATTTGCTGAGCTAACTTCCCTTTAGCGCATCATCACAACACAGGGTATTTGCTTTTGTTGTTATTTGTTATAATTAACCTATCCTGCTGTGTAGTAAGGGGTGTCTCAGAATGTTTTTCGTTTTTGAATTGACCAATACGCGCCGATCGCTGGTAGCAGGGGGAGAGGAGTGGTCTCAAACGCTTGGCCGGCTAGTTAAGTTTAGTAGCCATGAATCGTTTCACGGGACCGCAGCGCGCGTTTTGCGTGCGAGCGTTTTATAAAAACAACGATTCCTACACTATTGTTCGTCGTCTCTACAGGACACATTTTAATTTAACAAGCTTAAAACATGTGCCAAGTGCCAATTTAATTAAACATTGGGTGTGCAAGTTTGAAGAGACTGGGAATACAATGCCGGACAAATCATCTGGGCGCAAAAGGACATCAAGGTCGAGCACGAACGTCGACCGCGTTCGCCAGTCTGTTATGGACGACCCACGAGAGTCGTTGAGATTGCGCGCAGCTTCTCTGAATTTGAACAAATCTACGGTTTATCGCATTATTTCGAAAGATTTGCATTTTCACCCATATAAAATTGTTATTGTTCAAGAAATGAAGCCTGATGATCCTGATAAACGAGTCGAATTCTGCAGGACAATGAAAAACCGTTTTAGGAGTTTCAATAACATCTGGTTCTCCGACGAATCGAATTTTCACATCAACGGTCACGTGAATAAACAAAATTGCAGATACTGGGCTACCGAGAATCCGCTAGAACTGCATCAGAAGCCCTTGTACTCACCAAAAGTGGTTGTTTAGGCTGCCATATCAAGTCAAGGAATTATCGGTCCTTATTTTTTTGAGGATAACCGAGGTCGAACTCAGACCGTTAATTCTGATCGATATTGCCATATGATCCGGACTTTTTTGACTACAGAAATGCAAAACCAGTCTGGCTACAACCGCAACACCTTTTTCCAGCAAGATGGGGCCACTTCTCATGTAACAAATGACTCATTAGCTGCTCTTCACGATTTATTCCCCGGAAGAGTGATAAGCCGCCGAGGAGACATAAACTGGCCACCGAGGAGTCCTGATTTAACGCCTGCTGATTTTTTCTTATGGGGCTACCTAAAAAGTAAAGTTTACAATCCATTGCCACCAAACCTGAACGTTTTGAAGCAAAGAATCACTGAAGAAATCAACGCTATTCCAAAAGCAATGCTCCAGCGAGTGATTGAAAATTTTAGCTCCAGGCTAAATGAGTGTGAACAAGTAAATGGTGAACATTTGCAAACGGTTGTTTTTCATAAATAAACTTCAAGATCTGCTCTTTAATTTAACAATAAATAAAACAAGTTTTAATGGATAATGTTGTTTTTTATTTAACATCAAAAAATGAAAAACATTCTGAGACACCCTTTATATTGTGTGCCAAATAAATACTTTTAATATTATTATTATGATTAATAGATGTCATTTAATGATTTTTATATTTATCCTTTGATTAATATTTTAAATTGATATATTATTACGCTATATCGCTTTTGGGTTGATAGACATCAGTGGCTATCTCTGCTTTGTAAGATATGTAAGTACGGATAATGTGTAGATTGGGAAATAAAAATTTACATCATTTTGACTAAGTTAATTTTCTAGAGGATTAATTTTCATCTGGTAAATATTAATCATGATTATCTATATTGATGCTAGATGTACTGTAATAGAAATTAATATTACACGAATTATTGGTACATACAACGTGAATATAATTTAACATAATTGACTTGTACGTCGTCAGTATATCTTGCTGTAATTAATGACTCTAATGTGTTTTAATTAATGTCAGTATTAGACAACCAATATTAAATATGTAGACATTAATGAATTTGGACATGTTATATGTATTTATTTGGCTTAGCAAGAACTTTAGAGCCATAAATGAAATAATACCGTATATAATATTTAGTACTTAGTATATATTATGTCTAGAAAGATTATATTATTGATAAAATTACGATCTCTGTTATTTCAATGGATATATTAAGCGGCATTATTAATCTAAAGGTGAAAGGCACTATATTAGTATACATATTATTATATATTGTTGAAAATACACGAGTAAACTTTGTCCATTTCCTCTGCCTCCACTTTTGAAGCTACCTTTATCAGATGTAAAACTGTGTCTCGTTTTCTTCAAGCATAATCTTAGAAACTGTATTTTGTACGGTTTCTCTTTTGATTAAGTTTGTTGTGGGTCCAAAGACAGTTAGTTATCTCTCGCTCGGGACCCTTGAACTTTATTACTCGAGCTTTTCGACGTTGATTGCCGCTTTACATCCTGTTTACACAGTCTACCAATTCCGAGTACATACATTTACATAATATATATAACATGTATACAATTAACGCCTGGTTCCAGAAACGGTCATTAAGTTTTAATTAGTTATAAGTTAACATACAATTGAGGACACATTAGAGTTTAAAAGCGGTTTATTTTATTTTAAGAGCGTTTTGCAAACTACACGTCAATTATTTAATTGTATATGTAAACATTAATTGCAAATATATCTACGATTATATGATATACAGTTACAAAATTTCAATAAACTGAAATATACATTTTTGTTAATGGTTGATGTTGGAAGGGAATGTCCACCAAAACTAGATAAAAGTAATAAATAAGATTTTAGTGAATTCTTTTGTGCAATAAATGGTTATAATAGTTAATTTTAATTATAGTTTTATCTACTGGTACCGAGGTGAACAAGTCGTGAATTACGCGCAGCGAGGTGGTATCAGCGTGGAAACAGAACAGCGGACGCGCACAAGTCGCCTTCTGATCGCGCGCGCCGCTCCTCACGACTCGGGAAACTATACCTGCGCACCAAGTAGCTCTGGTAAGCATTTTAATGTACCAAAAAAACAGGCCACCTGATAAAAAGTGATATCACTTATAACCATCTTTTTTTTTTTTTTTGGTAACCCGGGGGAAAATCCAACGTTGGACCATCAGGGTCACTGTGAGGGCAGCGACCCTGGTGTGTCAGACTCCTACTGACTAAAAACCCCCGGGGTGTCCCTCTAATCACTCCACCCAGGCCTGGGAAACCAAATTCGTCCAGTCGCCCGGGGAGCAATAACCAACTTTGATCTAAGATGTCGCCATCCTGATTAGTGATGAAAATGCCCGGGAATTTTCCCAAAGTGCCTAAAACTTCCTTGGGAATATTCCCGGGCATTTTCATCACTAATCCGGATGTCGACCTTAATAAAGAGGAATAGCGAAAAAATCTGGAGATCTCACGACTGTTCGCGGAACAGAACTGACCTAAGCGAGCTTTTATGACGATCTTTGCATTCAAATAAGTAGCAATCCTGTCGAGCATCGACGTCTTAAAATCTCAGCAATCTTTTCTCAGCGTCACCCAGGGATCATATAAATTATATAAAAAGTAGATCCAACTGATGTGAGTACCATAAATCCTGAAATATACAAAGTAAGTGTTTCAATAATAATATATTACCAAGCTATATCATTTCGCTCTGAGTTGAGAAACTTTATTAACTTAATGCTCTTGAAACTAGTACGTCGCACTCAGCGCAGCTGATTTCCATTCTCATGTTACTAAGCATTATAATTTTGTTAGATAATAAAAATAAGTGAAATTAGTAGATATGGATTTGAACGTTGGTACAGGGGTGGTAGCTTGTGTCTATCTTGTGGTGATTACAATGGATTCAAAAGTCATCATAGTGACTCGTTTCGTCTTTTCGTATTTTAGGTCCAGTTCATATACGTCTTATATGAAGTGGACTGCTTATAAATTGCTCATTACATGGCAATCCGCTGCTTTTGAATTAAAATGTAGGTACTTATTTTCGAGTACTGTGTAGCAATTGTATTGAGTACGTGTAAAAAAAACTACACAATATTGTTACGTAATTCCTATACAATGTATAGCTTTACAGGTACTTTATATGTATTGAATCACAGTGTCGTCGCAATCGTATCGTATTTCAATATGCAGATAGATTTTTTCAGCTCTCCATTAATTCAGCTTTTGAATAAAAATGTCGCATATCTTTTTAATGAATATTACATGATCTCCAAGTGTCCTCATTTCAGTATTATATTATCGTTAATTATTATTATGTACATGGCCATCAAAGGAAGTTTGTACTTTTTACATGGCCTTGCAAAATTAATTTGGTCCTTTTGAGTAATTTTATGAGTATCTTTTGGCTTTTTATTTTCTTCTTACTTTTTATGTGTGTTTTTTTATACATAGTACGATTACTTTAAAATCTCTTATATACTTGTCGTGGTAAATTGCGAGT
The DNA here is from genome assembly GCA_036320925.1 of Automeris io. Lineage (NCBI taxonomy): Eukaryota > Metazoa > Arthropoda > Insecta > Lepidoptera > Saturniidae > Automeris > Automeris io. The sequence goes on along the minus strand of JAUDJH010000021.1, from coordinate 3,777,052 downwards.
CGGGGACCCACGGCCGACGTACAAGTGGATGAAGGAGTACCCAGGAGTTTTTAATCGGTGAGAGTCCGACATAGCGGTGGGACAGCCCTCACCACCCATTATTGATTTTCTTCTGGAATAAAAATCCTTTATAATTACACAAATAACTTAGAATTGTGAGACTCGATACAAATTTATTTTGTTGTGTGTTTACGTGTATATTACTTAATTTCAACAGAATCGGCTTCGGTGATAGTACACGTGTTGAGTGGCGAGCGACCCGCAGCTATGCAAAGTTCCGGTTCAACACCACCTCGGCTAAACCACGGCGTCCTGGTCACGTTGGTTGCTCTGAGCACGATTAGCAAACCGTGGCTGGCATTTCTCTGTGTACCAATCATAATAAAAAACTCCATAATATCATTAATCATTGCTATACTTATCGCTAATATAGGGAAATATTTCCTAAAAAAATGTACAATTAAGCGTTTATCTTCAAGATGACCTAAGAAACTTTTGTAACGTTATTACGAACTTTAATGAAAAAACTTGTATAAATGTGTGTAAATTCCGTAGAATTAAGTTAATATTGTTGTGTTAGTCAGATACAACGATTATATTATATATGTATGTCTAAAAATAATTGTGAAATGATCCTTTTTTGAAATTTTATATTTTGCATAAAACAGGTCATAATATAAATAACTTTACATAACAAATAAAACACTCTCTTTGGTAAGAGTTTTGAGTTTTAATACTTCCATATTGCCTACAAACTAACTTTCTTCTATTTGCTAAATCCGTGTTATGTATAAATCTAACTTAAGTTCTGTATCTAAAAACAAGGATTATACTAAGTTTTAAAAGAATCTGAACTGAGTCAATTTACAGAAAAAAACTATTAACTCTTCAGGTCTCACACAAAACCCTGACGATTTGCTAAGGGTATTGATCCGCTGAGTCAACTTAAGCAAATCAAAATACTTGATGATTCCCTCAATATAATGCTTATCACCAAAGTAGTGTGCATCCAGTTTTATATAATTTTCCAATTTTCAAACTCCAGGATGTTTTACTCTTATATTTTGAAATCAGTTGCGTATGTTACTAAAACATAACACCTCGTTTCAAAGATTTCTCGAAAGCATTTCATAGTCCATGTAAAAAGTGCGTTCTATTTCAACGTCGAAAGATGTTTGCGCTAAACTTTGCGAATAGCAAAAGGTGTATTAGTAGGCGCTGGGGTAGCATTATTCAAGTTCATTTGTTACGAAGTCAGATATATTGATCCCATATACAGCTCTACTAGGTTTGATGTCGCATTTCTCCTCTTTCGTAGACGCGCGTTTGCGATACAACAAAAATATGTTTTGAGATCCAGTAAAGGATTATGTTGCAAAGGTAGGTATATAAGTGCCCACCTGTATCATATTTAAAAACATTGTAATAACAATGCTAAGTTGTGCTGCGACTTTATAACCTGGCACGTTTGCGAGCTGGACACGCCGCTTGTCCAAACAGCGCATTAGCCTACATCAGACACCTTTACATATAAAGCCGTTCGTGATCTAGCAACCTCTGTGAGTTGCGACTGCTAGAATCCGACGCGCACTTTTGGGTGTAATGTATCAGAAACGCGCCCTAAAGTCGGAGTCAAGTAAATTGTTAAAACTGTAATGTTATTATAACTTTATAGAAATTATAGTTCATTTTAATAGTTCCGTATTTTTAATATAAAAAATCCTCTGTATAAAAGAAAACAATTTTCAATGATTTGTTCTGGATATATACGTAAATAATTTTAAAAACTTTGTAAATATTAGAATCGTGTAAATAATATCTTAAATTGTTTCTAAAATCAGCCAAAATTACTTTTTTACATGTATAACAATGTAAATCTTCATGTTTTTTCCTGAGAAAGATTTTTCTTTACTGTCTATATCTGTCAAAGTAGTTAATAAAAGGGTTGTGTAATAATTATGTAATTGTAGATGTATGTATTTAAGTATGTTAACTAAAAATTTATAAAAACATAGGAAATAAAGCGAAATAAAAAACTTGAGAATATTTCATTTTATTGGCAACCATTTCAATTCTAATAAAGTCACGCGGCACCTGTATCAAAACATTTGTAGTGTTTCAAATGCTTTAACGTTCGTACCAAAAACTACTAACTAAAATTTATTATACACAAACAACCATTTATTCATACAGATGATGACACGAAAACAAATTTCTCATTTTCACATTTAAACATTCCAAACTGAATGAAAAAGTTGATCCCATGTCGTGTTATGAAAATATTAATAAATAATTTTTCAAATTCTATACTTGTAAGATAAAAATAGTACAATTAGAATGTATTATAATCATGTTATAAAATATACTAGAGGAGCAGAGTTATGTCGCCTCTACGCTATAACACTAGTAGAACAAACTTATTAATAATTCCGACTACATATTCATTACGGCGTATAATTAAATGTATTTGTCTACAAAGGTCTTTCCTGAACAGCGTGGGGCTTATGGTCTCATCTGTTAATTAATTATTTACGTTAATGTTTGGTGATCTCTCACTAGTTTCTGTACAAGTGTGTCGTCTAATTTTAGCGGCAGTGATAAATTGGTAAGTTTTATTAACTATAGCAGTACTATTAACAAATTTTGTATAATAATAATATCCTCCCGCTATATCCCTATCGGGGTGAGCAGAGATATATTAGTAGCTATATAAACTTTGCACTTATATAACGTGCCCAACGAGATCAGTAACGCACCTGATCGCCGTTCTCAGGGCACTTACACATGACGTGTCTATTAGATTCCATACGGGTTTCCTTAGTGTTTTCCTACACCAGTGGTGCCTAAATACGTACAAAGTCTGGAAAAACCGAGAGGTATGTTGATGATTTCACCTATGACCATTTGACTTGCCGCACATAGATAGGTACTGATCGCTTATTCACTAGACCGCCATAGCGGTAAAACCTACTTCTTATAGTAGATTAAGCATAGAGTTCAAATAATAGCATATAATCATTTGAAATATTATATATATATATATATATATATATATATATATATATATATGTATATATAAAACCTATTCATAATCTAATATTAATAAGTACGAGTAGGTTTATATAATTTCGTCTATCTCCATAGTCGTAGTAACTTTTTGGATTGCACTGTATTATTGCATTAAGTACTATGCAGTCACTATGCTGGCTCAGACAAAACAAATTAATGTATTTCCGCCGATTTATAAATAAAATGAATAAAAGTTTACAAGAAGTATATCAATAAATCATGTAATTTATATAAATATTTAATTTGTTAAATATTAATTATTATAAAAATTTGAATATCGTTAGTGATATTTTTAACCCTTAACTTGGCAGAATGTTCTTTCTTTCAATATCAAAATAATATTCATACCGTTTAACCCTTATGTTCCAAGGATGTCTAATAGAAACTAACCGTGCGTTCAAAACCTGAGAAATTACCTAAATATTCATATAAAAATATTAAGTTTGCGCTAATAACTTATGGCAATAGGTTTTGTAAATTCTGATGTATCTCCACAGATACACTATCAAGAAAAGGGTTAAAATATTTCATTATTTTTTAAATTATGTTTATAATCGCGGACAAGATAAAAACGCATTAAGGAACATTTAAACTAAATTAAACATAACCAAACCCTATTGAAATTTGATATCTAAATCTTGTTGAGTTCTTAATTGTTAGGAAAATAATTCCAAAGAGAAAATGTTTCGTTTCGGTATTGCTGCCAATTTGCAAAATCAACAAAACAAATGCTTGTTATCTTAGTTGCTTCAGCGTTTCAAATATAAACTTCATCAGTTAAATTTAATAGAGATCTAAAGACACGGAGTTTGGTAAATAAAAGAGATTTAATTAACCGTTTCTGCTTAGTTAAAAGGTTTTTTTTAATACAAAAAGACCCTTAAGAACGGAAACAAAATAGTTAAACTGTCCATTATATTTTATGGTTTTTTTTACACATACCTAGGTAAAAACTAGGAATGCACATTCAGGGTACAATTATTTTATGTTTTATTCTTTTCGGCGTAACCAAATACATTTTGTGGCAGTGGCAGAGGGCAGGCCATATATGCCGAAGAACCGATGGTCGTTGGAACAGGCACGTTCTTGAGTAGATTCCACGGATCAGCAGACGTATGGTGGAGCACCCCTCGCAAAGTGGAGCGTCGACTTGTGAAAGGTGGCCGGAAAGGATTGGATGAGAGGAGTCGAAGATGGAGCTCAATGACACTCGTTATGAGAGGCCTATATCCAATAGTGGACCAGGATGGGCTGATGATGATGATGAAATATTTTACTGAATCTCAGTAAATTAGTAGTAGTCGTGGTAGTTTTAATTGCGTTTCCCAACTACAACAAAACAAAAGGTAATCCATATTGGCTATTTTTAAGTCACTACACTTATATTATTTTTAAGGATAAATAAGTCATAATTTACTTAACAATGATATTTTCTGATTTTTGGGCTTTCACTGAGATTTTTAATCTACGACAAACATGTTGCAATAACATCATATCGTTTGATAGTTACTATGTAATAATTATAATACAGACTCATAATAACATTATTACAAAAAATATTTCTCCATTATACGTGACAATGTTCATGTTTAATTACACTAATAATCCGTGTTGCTAATAAAAATGCCGATCGCTAACATTTATGCAGCTCTATTAATATTCCAGAAACGTATTAAGAAGGGATCTTACGATACCAAAACCAAATATATTAAATTCGTACACAACATGTTTACATGGGGGTACTTTGCTACTTATATTTCTTAACTATGCTTATGTTATCTAATTATTTTATGTTCCAATCAGAGTCATGCCATAAACGCCCGCTATACCCCGTGATGGCGAATATGGATGATTTTCTCGGCACTTTACGGACTTCCCGGCTGTTCACGGATTGACATCCGCTTCGATTCAGTTTTTTGTATCCACCTCATGGATAGCCCACGTTCATAGCGGTGCAGTTCGATTTGAACATTGATGAGTAGTTGTGCGCTCGCGTAGTGTATGTAACATATCTACGTGTGTGACATGCGCTTATTACAATGTAAAATAACAAGTGGAAACATATTAGAATATTCCCAAAATGAAACGATGATATGTAATACCAAACCGCCATAACACAAAGACAAAAGTAAAAATTAAGATGATTGGCTTCCTCATTTCCTCATCCTACAACAACATTAGTTTCCTCAATATCGTCATTTAAATAAATTAGTGATTTGGAAACCTAGAAGTCATTTTTCACATAAGTACCATATAATAGGTATGCTGATACATTATTTTAGATAGTTATAATCACATAGGAAGACTGTTTCTACAAATTATATACCAAGATGTAGAGAAATATGTTGTTTTTCATACGGTAGTGTTTTCTGTAGGCAATAGATGACAACTTATAAATTTTATATGAGCTTTTAAATGTTTAAAAATCTTTCTATCGCTGAACCGCGCACAATATTTAAATAATTGTTCTACTATAACCAAAGTTCAAGCAAGTCAAGTGTTTAACTTATTTTAAATACTTTAGAAATTTAATTAAAGCAACCATGATAATTTGACAGTTTTAATTGAAACTTTTCTGATTAAGATTGAACGTTAGATCAATTTCGAAAAGTTATATATTAGGTCCTTACATATGAAATTGGCGTTTTTCGTACTGGCCACTTTAATCACAAATTTCTCCTCTTTGGTAAGGAATTTCAAATTCAAATTTGTACAGCTATAGACTCATGTATTTGTGCTTCGATGATCGTCATTCATTTGTTTTTTTCTTCTGTTTTTTTCTGTTTGCGTCACTCATTTTACAAAATGGAAAACTTAAAATATCGCATTATTTACGAGTACGAGTTCCGCCGTGGCACTAGTGCTGCGGAAACAACTCGAAGGGTGAATGATGTGTATGGCGGTCGTGTTGCAAAAGAAAACACAGTTCGTTTTTGGTTTCAACGTTTTCGTTCTGGAAATTTCGACCTGCAGAACAAGCCCCGTGGACGGCCTGAGACTCAAGTTGATAATGAAGAGTTGAAGGCTATTGTGGAAGCGGATCCATCGCAAACCACGCCCGAGTTAGCTGCAGGCTGCGATGTTAGTGATAAAACTGTTTTAATTCACTTGAAGCAAATTGGGAAGATTAAAAAGCTTGAAAGGTGGGTACCTCACGAATTGACTGAAGCAAACCGGCAAACGCGCGTCGACTGCTGCGTTACATTACTAAACCGGCACAATAATGAAGGTATTTTAAACCGAATCATTACCTGTGATGAAAAATGGGTTCTTTACGATAATCGGAAGCGCTCAGCGCAATGGTTGGATCCTGGCCAGCCAGCCAAATCCTGCCCCAAGCGAAAATTAACCCCAAAAAAGTTACTTGTAAGCGTTTGGTGAACTAGTGCCGGTATTGTTCATTACAGTTTTCTCAAATCTGGCCAGACTATTACGGCTGATGTCTATTGTCAGCAATTGCAAATCATGATGGAAAAGCTAGCGGCTAAACAACCTAGGCTGGTCAATCGCTCCACGCCACTGCTGCTTCACGACAACGCTAGACCACACACTGCGCAACAGACGGCTACTAAATTAGAAGAGCTTCAATTGGAAAGTCTAAGACATCCTCCGTACTCCCCGGACCTTGCTCCAAAAGATTACCATTTTTTTTCGAAATTTGGATAACTTCTTGCAAGGGAAAAAATTCAACTCCGATGGGGCAGTCCAAATCGCCTTCAAAGATTTTATTGATTCCCGTCCGACTGGTTTTTTTAGTAAAGGGATCAATGAACTACCTATGAGATGGCAAAAGTGCATAGAAAATAATGGTTCATACTTTGATTAATTAAATATATTATATTAAAAAATATTCGACTTTTTGTTCCTCCCATACAAAACGCCAATTTCATATGTAAGGACCTAATATAATATACGCGATGATTGGGATACATTTTAAAACATCTCTATTTATTTTATCTTGAAAGGGTGTTTATCATTCGTTGATAAATCATGTGCGAGCGGATATTGTCCCAGGGGTATCAAGAATAACGTTTGTGCTTCGGATATATTTTTACTATTCGCTTTGGACCTCGAAACTTCGTGCCTCTCTCGCTTAATTGTAAAAGGCTGATTTTGGTTACATGACAACTTTACGAACACCAAAAACATAATTTCTATAATTAGGAACAAAAAAAAGGAATTTCAATTCATCAGTTTAAAACAAAAAGATTGAAAATTGTTTTTAAAACGTAGGAAATAACTTTTAAGAGTTCTTATCATCATCATAAGCCGCTAACTTTAGCTCACTGCTTAGACTACATTATGTCCATTGCTAGATATATTTCTCCCAATAAGCGACGTTCAACTCAGTCTTCGGTTCTCCCTATGCATTTATTACAAGCGCCTCTGACAAATTGTGTTTAAGTAGAGATGTAAAATAAATCTATAAATTTTAAACAGAATTTAATTGAGTATTCATCATAATTATTTAATCAACTAAAAGCAATGTAAAAAAGAGTAATAATAACGAAAATAGTCCCAATAATCAAATATCTATTATAGTCAAAGACTACTGTTATTACACACCTCAAATAACCTTTCAAACTTGACTAACTAGCTCTCACTTTTGATATTATATTCAAATTCGAAGGGGATAATCCAATCCTCTAATTGTCATTATTAAAGCAAAGGTTGATATTTAAAAGCCTAATAATTTCATTAGGCAATTTTTTAATAATATTATTTATTTCACGCATTTCGAAACATAATTTAATAATTAATATATTTCTAAAAAATATCTTAAGCAACAATTTAACACTTTTTTTATTTTATGTCTTTTTATTGTATGTAAATTTTTACTGTTCATATCGTTAACAATTGTTAAATATCTTCAATTGTAATATTAATACTACTAATAATTTTATCATATATTAGAATATAATCACTCTCAAAACTTGAACGTAAAAATCAAATTATCTCTTTTATTTCTCAAAACCTTTGGTTTCCAGAACCACCATAAGTGAAAACCTATTCAGATCATGTATTCGAATCGATAAACGGTAACAGGCTTGATAAATTACTAGCATGACATCTACAATAAAAAGTTATGTAAATCTCACGGGATGTCGGAACATCTATCTAGTTAGATTCTGCGCAGTCACTGGACCGCTCGTTTGTCATCCTGCCTTTATTGAGAGCTGAGTGACCGGCTCCTACCTCTTGTATATTTGATGTTATCTTTAGTTATTTCGAAAGACATTACTTGCATTACAACACTGTATGTACAATATATACATTATATTAACTATGGAATCTCTGCGTAGATATGTCAGTTGATATTGGTATTTGATGCAGTAAATTGATCTTAATTGGTCGTACCGTCTGTAAGGTCAACGCTCATATACCTAAATGGACTCTAGACTGGAGTAGTCTGAAAACGAGAAGAAGCGTGGCTATTCCAAATAAACCTACAGACGTAGTGTCTTGTCGGAGTTGAGGAACAGCGGCAGGATATGGGATGAACTAAAGTATACTGCTTTGAACAGATTATAATGCCCCTGAAGGCGCCATAAGACATATACATACCACATTTATACCTGAAGTCTCCCTTTAGTGAACTGAAAGGTCAATCTCAAGTAAGGTTTGGGATAATAGCTTATTCTTTAATCATTTCAGTATTGTGGTTATTAATAGGAAATGTAGAACGTTATTTACATTACCGTAATTTTTATTTTAGTATCAGCGTTATTCGCACACATTCGGTCAAAGTGATCACAAAACTGCCAACGGATTCAACAGCTTTAGTACTCAAAGCTTTGTAGATTACACATAAAATATTCAAAGCATTATGAGGTTCTGTTAAAATGCTATATCTTTTACAATTTATTCCGCGAATGGTCAGGCCTCGTTACATTTTATTCAGCGAAATTCACATAAATTAGACTGAGCTCCGACATTTCGCTTTCGGCACACTACGTATCTGTTCCGTACGTTTTATATTATAGCTATGTAGTATACACTTTTAAGCATCTCATGTAAATATATGTATATTGCTCATATATTTTTTTTTAATACTAACTTCAGAGCACATTACAAAGTCAATTACTTACAAAATAGAAAATAAAATAAAAAACTACAATGCCAGTAACGAAGTTACGCTTGCATATAAAAATTTTTTAGCGTGTCGTTTCGTGTCGCTCTACTGTATTCGAGTAGACGAGTGAGCGTGCAGCTGTGTGTATGCATGTGTGTATAATATCATGGTTTTTATTCGTAATCTTGTGACTAATCAAATACCTAGTTAATAAAATCAAACTATTTGCCCACTTTTGTAGTCGGCAAAGAGCGCCAACTAATCGGTTACTTACTTTGTGTGCCTTAATCAGTAAAATATATATATAAGAGAAATAAGATTAAATTAAACATTGATTATTATATTAATAAATCTTTATTTCACAACAAATTTTTACATATAATATAACAGGTTGATAATTCTCATAGTTGTACAAAAACACCCCGCTGACCCATGCAAAAACAAAAATCAACACGTAATAGGAAACAAATAAAACACGTTCGGAGGCGGTGGATATAGCTAGCGAGGATAAAAATAGTAAGCGTAGTGTCGCTTAAAGTGCAAAATATTCCTTAGACCGTGGTCGGCTCGGCCCACTAGTCGGCCATAGTCATCACATCTCAAGTTAATACTTAAATCCTAACCTATTAACGATTTATTCTTTGTTAAATTAAATGCCACAATATATCCACTTCGATAAACACCTTGCATTGGAGCTGTAGTTGAAGAGATTTAAAAAAATAAAATAAAAATACCCAAACAATCCACACAGCTACATCCCGCCCTAATAAAATACTATCCTTAGCTATAAACATGATTGCGAAATTAAGATATAAAAATAATAACAATTATTTGAGGTTTTCATTTTTCTACCCGGTGTAAACTCCACTTTTACTTTCATTATTGCGATATATTTACAACTTTTGTAAATACATATTTCAGCTACTTCGTATTATATACAAATCTATAATATTTACCCTATTTATTAATATGTTAGTGATTTTATTATCAACCCGCAGAATTGCTGTAAATTAGGTGTGTTAATATTTATTAAAATCATACCAATACCGATATAACGTTATAGAATAATGCTAATTGTAATTGTTGTATAGTTATGACACAGCATCTTATAAAACAAAACAATGTATTATAGGTATCTGCTTGTAGAATTCCAATTAAAACTGAATAGAAACACAAGAGATGTAGCGTTTAGTACGTAATCCTTTTGTAAGCACTATTCCCATTAGCATGAAATGGTCGTTCGGCAGCGTTCCGCACCGCCATTCGCTACAGTTTTTATATCTCGCTGTCCCTCATAAATTGGACTAAGCATCCGGTTCCCAAGCAATTTAGCCTTAACTAGTGTTGTTTAGTTTTTCAAGTGAAACAAAATACTTAACTACATTTCGACAATACTCACATTTGCATTTGTATGCCTTAATAAAATATTCACTTATATTTAATCACTAGCTGATCCGGCAAACGTTGTTTTGCTATATAAGGTTTTGTAATATCTTCTAAGATGTTCATTGAAATTAAGTGATGTCAAAGACAATTTTGTTCACAATTAAATACTCTTAATCAACAACACATTTATTTGGATAAAGATTAATATTATTACGTTGATACAACTCTTAACAAATAATGCATTAATTTCGACCAAATTTGATTACCATAAAAACGGTTCTAGTGAGCTAATCTTAAAAGATAGACATATACTGTCGCGGACATTTTTTTAGATCATTTCAAGAGGAATAATTCTTTCTTACATATATTTTTGGTATCTTGAACCGTTTTTGCAGCGCACGCAATGGAAGCCCTCAAGGATGAATAATTTTCCCCGCTTTTTTCACATTTTCCATTATTTCTTCGCTTCTAATAATTGCATCGTGATGTTATATAACCTAAAGCCTTCCTCGATAAATGGTCTATTCAACTCAAAAAGAATTTTTCAATTCGAACCAGTAGTTCCTGAGATTAGCGCGTTCAAACAAACAAACAAATAAACAAACTTTTCAGCTTTATAATATTAGTATAGATATAAATAATAACAGAAAATTGTTAAATAGGTATATATTATAATTATTAATTACATGAATAGGTAATCAGAGTTTATATTTTACTAAGTTACACATATAAAACTCTTTTTTGGGTCGGCAACGCTCGACACCTTCTGTAATGCAGTTGCCCATTGGCGACAGTGAACGCATACCATGAAATTTCTACACTATTTTTTCTCTTAAAATAAAACGATCATTTTTGTCTTTCAGTACGGTCATATATTTATTTTAACGTAGTTATAATATTAATATACGCTGGCCAACTAAACTCCACCCACCAACAAGTACATACTTCTACTTTCCATCAGATGTAATCAAAGTCAAATTTTTAGTCTTTGCCAACAGTCAACTATATAACAATTCCATTAAATATACAATTAAGTATATTCAGATTTACGTCCTCCTCGTGAAATATTCATTTGTAAAGTAAATTGAAATGAAGTACACTGGAATCCGACAGTAATATTTGGTTTTTCCCGAGGCAGATACTCTCTTCGAGTAGGTAGTTAATAAACTCGTAGACCTCTCGAAAACTAACTCGAGCTCGAACTGTTCCACTTTCCACCAACGAACTTATTTCTTGTTATTACGAAACCGCATCTTATTTCAACTTCAGCATTATTTGCTTCAAAAGTTGATTATTTAAGTTTATTATGAGTTTTTACGTTATTATAACTTTTATTTTAATTTTATTAGCAAAAGCTTTCTTAGACATATACATATATATATATATATATATACAGGGTTATAGGTAACTAACGCACAGCCTCTTAAGGGTGGCTTTGATTTATCAAGACAGACAACTTTTGTTGTACGACTTTTTCTAATTCAATTACTTTTTTCCCATACAAAAAAAATAAAAATCAGATTTGCAGTTCTGAACTTTTTAACTCTTCGTAAGGCGACGATCGCGCCACGCCGACATAGGCGACCGAAGACAGACTTACGTAGTGCGCGGCGTCTTGTGTCGCTACTAACGAAGAAAGGGGTCTGCGGCGCGGTGAGCGGGCGTGGCGACAAGTGCTTGACTACTGTGTAACACGGGTCATGTCAGTCGCAAATTTGCTTGCGTGTGCGCCGACGTGTTAGTTGTCCCAGTGACGCGTTCGTTTCATAAATCACAATGTCAAATCGATACACTAACATTGAATATACCGAAATGGTGCGTGTTTATACTCGGTGCGGTGACAATCTGTCTGAAGCTTGCCGTGAGTCCGCGAGACTATTTCCGAATGTGTTGACACCGAGTAAATAGATTTGTGAGTATTTTTGTAAATAGTTTAATTATTGTAAATAGAGTGATTCCACTTTTTAAATACGCCTACATTAAAAAATAGTTTGCAATTATCTATCTTCAAACAGACCGCGCGCCTCTTTTGCTGCGATGAATTGCTTGATTACGTATCAATGTTCGTGTTTTTCTATTTACTTTTTTATTTTTTAGTGTAGCCAGTCCTAAGCCTGGATAAGTATGAAGGGATTGTGGATTCAGTGTATAAATATGTACAGATTGTACAACCTTTGAAACATTAACTTACGTAGAGGCCTTTACCTTGTTCATTTTACGATGTTCCCTATGGCAGACAAATAATAGGTTGGTTTTGTTTGTGAAACAATTATTTAATGTTTTATTTTGATTCTAGTTTGTTTTAATAGTGTATTAGTACGTCAATCAATAAACATTTATTTTCACTATTTAACTAAATATGGAAATTTACGTTCAAATAATTGTTATAAGCGAGTTTGTAAAATAAACAAGGTATAGGGTTAATAAACTTTCTGCTACACGATCCTTAACGCTGCGTAGCAACGTAACTTTGCGCACGACTGCATAGCACCAGCTGATTGGATACCTACGCCAGATCGAATGAAAGTTGGAATATAGAGCTAACGATGACTAGATATTCACACTAAAACTAAAAAAAAAAATCTAACGATGTATTAGGTTTTGGCAAAAGTCGTACAACAAAAGTTGTCAGTCTTGATAAATCAAAGCCACCCTTAAGAGGCCGTGCGTTAGTTACCTATAACCCTGTATATATATATATATATATATATATTATGTTTGCTAATAAAATTAATATAAAAGTTATATATATATATATATTAGGTCCTTACATATGAAATTGGCGTTTTGTATGGGAGGAACAAAAAGTCGAATATTTTTTAATATAATATATTTAATTAATCAAAGTATGAACCATTATTTTCTATGCATTTTTGCCATCTCATAGGTAGTTCATTGATCCCTTTACTAAAAAAACCAGTCGGACGGGAATCAATAAAATCTTTGAAGGCGATTTGGACTGCCCCATCGGAGTTGATTTTTTTCCCTTGCAAGAAGTTATCCAAATTTAGAAAAAAATGGTAATCTGTTGGAGCAAGGTCCGGGGAGTACGGAGGATGTCTTAGACTTTCCAACTGAAGCTCTTCTAATTTAGTAGCCGTCTGTTGCGCAGTGTGTGGTCTAGCGTTGTCGTGAAGCAGCAGTGGCGTGGAGCGATTGACCAGCCAAGGTTGTTTAGCCGCTAGCTTTTCCATCATGGTTTGCAATTGCTGATAATAGACATCAGCCGTAATAGTCTGGCCAGATTTGAGAAAACTGTAATGAACAATACCGGCACTAGTCCACCAAACGCTTACAAGTAACTTTTTTGGGGTTAATTTTCGCTTGGGGCAGGATTTGGCTGGCTGGCCAGGATCCAACCATTGCGCTGAGCGCTTCCGATTATCGTAAAGAACCCATTTTTCATCACAGGTAATGATTCGGTTTAAAATACCTTCATTATTGTGCCGGTTTAGTAATGTAACGCAGCAGTCGACGCGCGTTTGCCGGTTTGCTTCAGTCAATTCGTGAGGTACCCACCTTTCAAGCTTTTTAATCTTCCCAATTTGGTTCAAGTGAATTTAAACAGTTTTATCACTAACATCGCAGCCTGCAGCTAACTCGGACGTGGTTTGCGATGGATCCGCTTCCACAATAGCCTTCAACTCTTCATTATCAACTAGAGTCTCAGGCCGTCCACGGGGCTTGTTCTGCAGGTCGAAATTTCCAGAACGAAAACGTTGGAACCAAAAACGAACTGTGTTTTCTTTTGCAACACGACTGTCATACACATCATTCACCCTTCGAGTTGTTTCCGCAGCACTAGTGCCACGGCGGAACTCGTACTCGTAAATAATGCGATATTTTAAGTTTTCCATTTTGTAAAATGAGTGACGCAAACAGAAAAAAACAGAAGAAAAAAACAAATGAATGACGATCATCGAAGCACAAATACATGAGTCTATAGCTGTACAAATTTTAATTTGGAATTCCTTACCAAAGAGGAGAAATTTGTGATTAAAGTGGCCAGTACGAAAAACGCCAATTTCATATGTAAGGACCTAATATATATATATATATACTATGCAACAGGTTTTTATTTATTTTTTTTAATTACAAATAAGTTTTACATTTGTCTGACATCAATACATATAACATAATCCGTTTTTTCTCAGCCACATCTTCGATGTTTCTTAGATACTGCGATTTTTTTTTCGAGTTTGTCGCGTGTCGATTGACCGGGAAAGGTCTGCACAACTAAACCGGGCGGGGGCTACTACGATTTGAAAATGAAATGAAAAAGTATTTATTTCGCCACAAATATACAAAAAAAAAACAGAAATTTAAATGTAGCAATACAATAAACACACAAAAACAAAAGAAAATACAAAACATACATAGCGAAAATGGGCCCTTCATCAGCCTAAAGCCACAGAGGAAGTCTAATTTTCGTGAAGGGCCCCGGTCGTGTTACATCTTATAAGAATTATCGATAAACAACGAAATACATATAGCTTAAATAATAAATACAAGTGATACTAAAATAAACTACTACTACTATTTACATTACTATACTATATTATATTATATTATATTATTATTATATTATTTATTATTTTATTTATACTATTTGCACGGAATTCCGTGTATATATGCGAGCGCCCAAAAAAAATTCACTTGCACGATATAAGTTACTAAAAATGTATAATCTTTCAATTGGCATAACCGTCTTAAGTGCGGCTATTTATGAATGTATTATGGAATTCAGCCCTTAAAATATTATGTTAGTTTCATTTAAATTGGTTTATCAATAAAAAGTTATGTCAGTTTAAAAAACACGTCGATTATTTATTGGACAAAATGTATTGAGTAAAATGGAACTCATCAGTCAGTTGTTATTGCATTTAGTCTTCCCGGCGTACGTGTATAGTTTGTTGTTATGTTTCGTGAGTTACTATTAAACATTAAGGGCGGCTTGCACTAACAAATTAAATCTAGTTTAGAGTTATATAAAATGCTATTTAGCGCTGATCTGTACTTATTGTCTTGCACTAAATCAAAATCTAGTTGTAACAACACTTAAACTGAAATCATCATTAAGATGGAATCAAACCAATTCAATTAATAAGCGTTTTATACAAGCTTAAACTAGATTAATTCGTTAGTGCAAGCCGCCATAAATGTTTGCACAATTTTTTCTGTTTGACGGTACATATAGTAGCTCTAAAATAATTTTTATGTTCATTGTGTTAGTAGTCATTATTCATTGTAAGTAACGACATACATGGCGGTACGAATTTGGCCGGGTCAGCTATAGTATGTAATATAGATTGTTATAATAATTACCTTTTGATATAAAAAATTGTCTGTCTACTTAGACTAAAATATTATATATATATATATATATATATATATATATATATATATATTATATATATATAATTATATGTATATATAAGTATAAATGCTGAAACGAGAGCAAGTTAAGTCTAATATTGCAAAATTAGTACATTTAAGAAACAGTCGTTACATTAATTTATATAAAAGTTTATTTTAATTAAAAAATATGGATAGCCCCGTGAGAAATCTTATTTCTGAAAGGGAATCTAATTGCTGAAAAGGTTAACCTCAAAAGCCCTAAAAGTACATAAAATACGCTATCAAATTTCAACGATGATATCGCTATGTAAATACGAAAACATGTGATACAATTATATGAAAATATTTACACAGCACAAAAAAATACGGTAATTGAATTTAGTATTTTCGTTTTTTGCAAAGGTGTTTCGAAGGTATTCACATAGAGCAACAATTTTCTAGTTCTACCCATGGCTCGTAACCTCCATTTGCTACAAATAATATTTCTCAAAGCTACTTCTTTCTACCAGTTTCCGTAATTCTTCAATCACGGCGGTTCACACGCTTCAACCCATAACTCGTAATAATCTTAACATGATAACGTTTTGCCAAATATATATAAAATTGAATTTTGGTCGCCGTATTATTACTACGTGAAGTTATATGTAACGCTTATTGAATAGTTTCAGGAAAAATATTTATTACGAAAAATGTTTTGTACATTGGTTTAGAAAATATGTTAATAACTTCTATATTAAAGTGTTTAAAGTGATGCCTAAGTATTCAAATTAAGTGAATATATATTGTGAAAAACATGAAAACATGACAATTTTTCATTATCCACTCAAATTATTTTATTAATGATTTGTGAGCTCAATTTATATTTAATTTGTCTTTTAAATGAAAAAACTAAGCTCAATTTATATTTCATTTGACTTTTAAATGAAAAAACGAATCCTGATAATAAATTTTGTATACTATTTACAAAAAATCCACCGATTTACAATTATCCTGGTACAATTACTATTATTATTTTGAAAAACAACCTATTATATATTGGTAATCCGGGGGAAATCCCTAACGGACCTTCAGGGGGCAGTGGGGGCCGCCCTCCGGTGTGTCGAACTGGCACCGACTAAAACCCCCGGGGTGTTCCTTTTCCCGCCTGCCGAGTGCCAAGGGCAAGGCTGATCCATCTTCCTCGGCACCCAGTGACGTCTAGCCTTCTGCAGGTCCCGCCTACTTGGCAGGGGTGGTTAAATAGTCGCCCCCACCGCTTACACCTAACACATTTGGTGGGGAGAGTGATGTAAAGTGCCACTCTCCCCTCATCTCCTTGATTTGTCATTGGAGCGGTGTGCGGAAACACATCACACACCGCTCACGTCTGGATCCGTGCGACGTGCTCCCTCAAGCGCGCCGCCCGGTGTTTGTTTTGTTATAGAGGAAGGCCTCTGGCGAAGGCCTTCTTCCGGCGTCCTGTCCGAGCTGGGCGGCGGATTGGGTTATAGGGGGAGGCAATAGCCTCCCGAACCCACTCCGCCGCGTCTTTCACCTTCATCGTCTCCTTCATGAAGGAGAGACCTGCCTGCCATGCCCTGTCACTACTGAGCATCGCGCGAGCGAGTGCCGGCAGCGACAGGACATCACCCAGCACCCTTATTAAGTAAGTTAACATATTACCTCATTTCTAATTTAGGATTTATTCACCATGCGAATAAGCTACCTTTCTTAAGTAGCTATTTAAAATTATTGTCAATGTAAATTCTAAAGCATATTTATCAAGAAATAACAGTGCTGGAACAATAGATTATAGAGCTCAGAGCTCTGGTCTTCCACTACTTCGGGAAGTTCAGCAGTAGAAGTCTTGCAGAACTATATTCTGTAAGCATTAACATAAGCCTGATGAAGATTTTTCCCAATTTAGATTAAGTCAACAACAATGCTAGACTATCTAAACAGTCATAAAGATATGCCCATTATCTCATTAACAGCGAAGAATAGTTTTCCAGCATATATGTATGATCCTTACAAACAAATATAGCTGATAAAACCGCTGGAATTAGTGTTACATTAATAAAATCTGAACTTTACTCACAAGTGTGCGTAAACACGCACGTGTAACAAATTACAAGTATTAATTAATACTCTATATAGGTACCCGCCTCTATAACAATATTTCATGTTTTGATGAGCATGGATTGGCATAGATTGAGTGTTTGTTGTTTAAGAACACATAACATACACTATTATACGGAATTTGGTATAGAATTCAATAAAGTTTCCATGATTGATATTACGTATGTATAAAATTTATATTTAATAACATATTACGTTACATAAAAAGTCAATAACTCTAATTAACGATTGATTGTATACATACCACTAGAACTAGAAAAACATAAAAGTAGCCGTGAAAATGACAATGCGTCATGTAAAATGTGTTATAGATTTTAGCAACATATTTTTCTAAATCAAACCTTGTAAATAAGCAGATAGCTCACCTAATAGAAAATGGATGACGTGAAGTCTACAGCCGCAAATGTCTACCTACCTCGAAAGAGTTTACAGCATGACGAAGTATAACAAATATAAATAAATCTATTTAAATTAAAACTCTTTAGCTTTTTAGATCGTATAAAAATATGTGAACGGATTTAAACAAAGTAGAAGGGAAATTACTCTTCGTCATGAGTCAATTCACTGATCGAAGACGAAGAAGCAATCGGAAATAGGTTTGATGGCGACTAAAACAGATTATTGCTGGTAAATATCGAAGATTGCTCGTAAAACTTCTAACGATTGAACTAAATTACAATTTGAGGTGAATCATTTTTTTATCCTATTAATTTATTGTGACTGCCGTTAACGAAGTCCGATCTGATAAATAAAGGTTTTGCTATGAGTAGATCACAAAACAAATGTAAGGTCACTCTCTTGTGAGACTTATGAGACTTGTGTGTGTGAGAGAGACTCTCACAATAATATGCGAATATATTTTAGATTATTAAGTAAATATTTCTAATAATTTAAATTCAAGTAATTTTATAGTATAAAAATCAGTTTAAAGACTAATCAAACGATTAAATTGTTAAAAAGTTTTTTGGACCTATGAGGGTCATGATGACTCTTTTGACGAAATGACCTACTAGCGTAATTCTTTGCTTTCGTTTTACACTATGTTTACGCATTACGCACACTCCCAATTTCATGAATTTTTATTTTATTCTTTGTATCTTCAACTAAAAAAACGCAATAAATCGAATAATAATACCTATTAACGTATTCACGAAACAGACAGGATTTTTATAGAAAACTGTATTTGGTTTAGGTTCCTACCGTCCAAAGGTCAGAGTTATTTTTTTGAGTTTTAGAATTGAGTCTAAACTGATTACTTTAAGATCATACCCTCATATTTTATTTCAAGTATTGTCATAAATAATCTATTTAAGACTTAAATAATCAAGTCTGTAGGCTTAGTAACTTTTTATAAGGATCAATGTAAAATAATTTATCAAAACAAATACAATTTCACAGATTCATATCTTCACATCTCGTGAGGTAATAAATACAATGTAAGATTTTTTTTATTCAGGGCCAGGGTATATTCAATGATGCAAAAACTTCACTTAAAACTTTAGCAACACATGTCTGGGGATCTCGTTACACTTCGTATGGATTTGTTCTGGAATACTGTTATTTGTATCGTCTTAAGCGACGTCAACGTGATGGAAAAAGTTATAAGTACGCGAAGGATTGAAAAGTTGCGAAATAAGTCTCTCGAAAGCTAGACAGGAGCGTTTTGCAAGTATTTGTTAAAAGTTTTCTGGGAGAATGCAACTTTGTTCTTTATTTTTACTTTCTTTCACTGTGATGTAACAAGTAATGGAAGTATGTTTGAAGTCTTATTGAAAATTATTTTACAGAGGTCCTAAAGAAATATTATGAACACGAAACTGAACACTTGTATTGTTAACATTTATAATTGCATACTTTCTTAGACAAACTTAACACTTTACCGCCGGCGGCTGAATTCGCTGTCTTCGGCATCTGACGGCTCTGTAAAATCGAATTTGTCTAATCGGGTGGCGCCGTTTGCATATCTCACATTAAGTGCTTCTGCCGACTATACCTGCGCTAGATACAAATCACTTTCAGAGGAAAAAAAACAAAGGACTACTTTTTACAAACTTTTTTCTTTTTATTAGCACAAAATACAAATTAAATTGATTTCTTTCACTGTACCATAAATAGCACACGCCGACCGATGGAACAGTCCTCAATGTACCATTATTGGTACATGCCGGCGAGAACGTGTTAAACATTTAAGTTGTCAATAATAATGGAAAAATGATTAAATTTAATATTTTTATTAAATTACCTTACCTACATGGTAACTTTGCATGAATGTGTCCTAAAATAAACACAGAAACGGCATTCATAAAAGAAATTCGTCTATTCAAATACGGTCCTATTCTTGATGAGCAATAGTGAACGTACATATATTGTAGAAGCATTTTTCTTGCTCGATCAACTGTGTTTATTGTACAAGGTCCAGTTCAGAAATACTGTTCGCATCTCTGGGAGGGTTCTGCCCAGCATTTACTCGACGCCCTGGATAGGTTGCAGCGGAGAACTGACCGCATAGTGAATAATTCAAACGTTTCTGAACATCTTGAACCGCTCCAGTTGCATAAAAATGTTGCCTCATTGAGCGTTTTCTACTGTCTGTATTATGGCGAGTGTTCTGAAGAACTATTTAACCTTAATCTACCCTCTCCCTTCCATAGCAGAACTACGCGCGTGGGTCTACGGAATCTCAGCTTTTCGGTAACTTACATCCCGGCTAGAACTAAGAAGTTCTAACTTTTACTTTTGCCGTCTCGTTGGACTGTGGAATGGTCTTCCAGCGAGCGTGTTCCCACCATCCTATGATATGGGATCTTTTAAACGTAACGTGAAGAGATATTTGTGCAGGCCGGCATCATCGCCGTGACTACCGACGGATTTTTCTTGCCTATTGATAGTCGTTAGCGTTTTTTGGACTGCACCATGCTTACCATCAGGTATGAGGCAGTCACTGTGTCGAATCGGTATAAAAAAAACCGGCAAGCATGTTCCCATCGTCAAATGATATTGGGTCTTTTAAGCAAAACATGAAGAGATATTTATGCAGGCCGGCATGATCGCTAAGGCTATCGTTGGTTTTTTTTTGCTATTGATAGTCGTTGTCGTTTTTGGACTGCATCACACTAACCATAAAGTGAGGTGTGGTCACTGTACTGTGTTAGAATAAAATAAAAGAAGCATTACTAGCGGTAGGAAAAACTTGACTTATATTGAGTCTTAGTTACTTGTATTTTGACCCAACTTTGCTAGAATTGTTATTAATAACAGCTAAAAAAAACAGTTAAAACACGTTTTTAACACAATCTAATAACCCACAAGCTTGTTTGTGATTTAGTCAAATCAAATTTAGGTCAAAATGAAAACTTTGGTGGTTCCTGGAGAAAATTCTTTTGTTATATTCACTATCGTTCTCTTAATTGACACGTATAGTACGCAGAAGACTAATGGAAACATGGATAAGT
Organism: Automeris io; assembly: GCA_036320925.1. Taxonomy (NCBI): domain Eukaryota; kingdom Metazoa; phylum Arthropoda; class Insecta; order Lepidoptera; family Saturniidae; genus Automeris; species Automeris io. The sequence continues at coordinate 3,755,596 of JAUDJH010000021.1, read as the reverse complement.
AATAACTTTACTTAATTTGTTAACATCAAACAGATTTTAAATTTTTTATTTTCATTAAAAATGTTCTCCACTCTCCTGTAACACACGAATAAATTACTCACGAATAACACTTAATCTCTTAATTCGGCAAATGAGCAAGCGAAGGTTGACAAGGGTCTCATTTGATTTTTAAATGATGTTTAGAACATTTAATTCGTTTCGTACCTTTTTATGCCAGATTTGCAACGGAATACAAGCATTTTCTACTTATTAAATGCATTTTTATCGTACTTTTGAACTTCCAAAATCTCAATTTAGAAGCCAATAAGTAATTAAGTTCTAAAGCTCGAGCTACTATCATAATTAGGTTGAATTATTACATTTTCAATGACGTTAATATCACATATTTAATTGTCTATAACTTTAGCAAATATATATTTTTGAAGCATTGTATTTGAAAAAATATACCGTACACATATGTCAAAGGTATATTTTCATATCAATTCAACCCTTTACAACCAAATATTTGTATTTTATTTTCCTATATTCAGGTACTTTCAACCAGTGATTGGCCAACCCAGATATAGCCGTGAATCACGTAAACCATTTATCATCCAAAAAGTTTCAGCGTCTCTCGACGTGTCGCGATAAGGTGTCCCATTTCTTACAGAAAAAAAAACCTTTAGAAAGCAATAAACGGGAAAACTGCAGATATTTTTTATAAAACTACGTGATCCATGAATGTTATTAAACTTAGTATGTTTCGGTTTATTTTATGTTTTAAATGAAATTTTTGGACTTATACTAATTATTAATTTAATTTAAATTTTTAATATAATTAAAGAAATCAGTTTAATATGTTAAAAAGCCATAATTAATTTATTATTTCAAATATTTATTCCGTAGAAAATAATGTAACTTTTTACGTATCTACATTCCATAATGTATATATCCATTAAATTTTATTATATGAATATGATATAAAAAAATGAATATGATATAAGCAGTTGTAAAAAAAAAACCTCAAAGAAAGTACTGAATTTCGTTCGCAATACCGTGTAAATGGCAATCAACCTGCTTTACTGACTTTAAGTTCAAAGTAAATTTTTGTTACTGCTCGTTAACTTATTTTCATACAGTCTCTCAGTAACCGTTTGCAGATGCTTCTAATGGTTGAAAAGAAAAATTGCGATAATTTTAATTTTAACCTCCCTAATTCTCATATTTCAAATTGTTATGTCCCTAGTGAAAATATCATTCCAAATCCTGTTCTTTACAATATTATTAAGGAAAATTTACTTCTAACACCACATTTATTAAGTTTATCAGAATTTCGTACGCCGCGAGCCATAAATTTACAGGGAAAGAGACTGTTAGTTATAGGAATACTTTGTTCCCACTTCACTTTTCTACATTTAGTAAATATGCTTCAAAATCATAATTATCATGGTGCTAGTTCACTCAGGGCAATGTATTCCTTCTAATTCACTTTATTGCACTAACGACAGATTTATTAACTAATAACTTTATTTAGTTAGTAGTGCGGGATGTAGCATTAGACCCGGTTATATGATCAATTAGCAAAGTAATTAATACATTACACAAAATGTTGTTGATAATTAACTAGCGTAAGCTGTAATATTTTATAAATAAAAATCACTCAACAGCGGCGATACAGCAGCTGCAAGAGTCGAAATCCTCTCTTCGTGGAGCTCATAAGATACTCGTAACAGGTGAAGACGGTCATAACTAATATGCAAAAGCTCGAGGAACTTCAATTTACACTTAACGAGGTACATTTTCGCATGATAAATGTTCGGGTAGCGTGCCCCTCGTACGACACCGCACAAACAATCGTTTTAACTGACGCATTATATTTATTTAGAGACAATGGTGTCAGGAGCACAAGACACCATTGAAGAAGGTTTTGGCGTGACAAATGGCTGTATTACCGTAATCATCGAGCAGAACCATACATTGGAAATAAATGTACCTTAAAATTATTAGCTCGACTACATCTGTCAGCGTTCTATAAAAAATGGTTCGCTGAACAACCCTCAAGGACTTGTGGGCGATATTGCCTAAAGCACAACGAGACTACATCTAGTCTTGCTCATCAACTCCATTTAATGTACACTATAAATAAATATTTAATTTCTTTAGTTACAATAAAGACTTTTTTTTATACAAAACTCTTCAAGGATTATTAATCTTCGAATTGTTTTACCAACAATTGAGCATGAAGTTTATGTAATGTTAGGTATTAGAAATATTATTTCTATCTACCACGTCAGTTTATATGTAGTGTAATTTACTAGCACGGAACCGCGACTTTAGAGGCACTAGACTGTCTGAGTACACGCGTCAACGCAGCCGTTTCCCTTTCCGGTGCCGCGGTGAACGTCAGCTTCAAGCACCATCATTTTTATTACCCCTACATAGCTCTTTGCGTCCTGACTACTATAACGACATTACAGTAGAATACGTCTTAATGGGGCAGTATAATATAGCAAAAATTTAAATATGTTTTGCTAATGGGAAGAAAAAAGGTGACGTAAAAAACTTTAAATTAATAAGAAAAAATATATTACTTTGAAGTTTACAGTATTACGTATTTCATTTATATGCTAGCTCATTTTCTATGTGCTCACTGATGAAGTAATTTTTTATCATTATGTAGACGTCTAAATAACTTAGCTCATATCGGATAAAAACAATGTTTATATATTATTCTATTGTTTATATATATGTATTTCATGTAAATTTTGTACTTTATTTTCTTCAATAAAAACTACTTAGTGAATCAAAAATATTCCAATTTATCATAAGTTAGTAATGTGCGTCCGTCTTTATATGAAAGTATATTAAGTTACGTATTTTTATTACATTACGTGCCTTCATTATATTCTGAGTTTCCTCATTTTGTTTTCCTTTATCGCCGACCACGTAGTAAAACCGTACTTAAGTAAGAAATCCCAACAATACAGGCCGGGATTAAAATCAACATCATCTACATAGTAGTCGGCCAATTTGGCAATATTGTGACTGAGGTTTGAATTTATATCAGGAATACACAGATTCATGAAAAATAATGTTTAAAAATATGCAATTAACATTTTTAATATTTGCAGCCCAACCTGATTCCTAATGTGTTTTTGAGTAGAGCTTGGCAGTTATTATATAAATGTATTTATATATTTTGTAAGATTCTCTCTATCACCGGCTATAACTTCAAATTTTATTAAGCATGATTTAGGTCAAATGTATACCGTTTTGCTATCGAAAATTTTGCTGAAAGCACAAATTTCATAAAGTCACGTGGCATTGCATTACGAGAAGCTAAGCCTGGCTAAGAGTTTAAAATGATTAACTCACGTTAAAATAGATTTAACTCTCAAGTTAAGATTCAAAATTAAAAAAGTAAATGTTGTTATATAGTTTTAAGTTTCCCAAGCGACCGTATAGCAGTATAAAGATGTAATTGTAACAAGTTGTACGATTCCAACAAATCGTCGGAATATTCTCATTTCATCACAATAGTTTTTTCTTTAAGATTCCACAAGTGAAGTATTGCAGTTATCAAAATGAAATGGCTGTAAGAAGTGTGAATGGGAACGAACGCTTACCAATTATACACACAACACATTAAAGTCAAAGTGTTTCAGAATCATTTTAATTTCCCGAACTCCAATTTAGTCGAGAAGGTCGTTCCAACGAGCCCTGACTCAACTTTTGGACGTAATATTTTTAATCTAGGGAAGAGAGCTTCGTAAGTTTAACTTTTTGTTCTGTCTTTGAGTTGAAGATTCGAATATTAAACATTTAATTTCAATATTCTTTACATTCTAAAGTCATTTTCATTTAATAAAACTGGACAACGTAGTTACATTCTATATCATACAACTGAAAAGCTATATTCACTCACTATATTCTAACAAAGATTGTCACATGAATTATAAATACAAGGATTCTTAAAAAGTATCTGATGTTTTTTCAAATAATTTTTTAAATATATAGTTTTTTTAGAAAGTACCATTTCATTCGTTTTTTGTTAGTTTTATAATGGGCGAGAGCAAAATGAATACAATTATTGATACAACATAATAGTAAAATAAATAAATATTAGTAAATAACGAATACAGAAACTTGGCGAGATACGTTTGTACATCGTCAGACAGCGTTATCGGTTGACAAATGTTTGTGCTGCTAAACCGAAGTGTATTTCATAAAGCTTTATAATCTCTGATTTACGCACCCGCACAGCCGCCTGTGGCCGGACAATAAAAAGCAATTTATTTTTCCCGCGCACTTTTTTCATTAGCAAACAAGAATGACGTGTAAAACAAGCGCTCAGCGTGACGAGGGTACACGTAAATAACTGAAGGGAAGTAATTATCCAGTGGTGTGCATGTATATATAAAAAAATCTTTGGTTTGACAGTATTTTGCCTAATGTACTGCTTATCGTTTAAATATTATTTACCCCAATTATTTAGATAATTATATTAGTCATATAATTACCCTTTAAGGGAATAAAATAAACATGTAATGGAAAATAGCTTAAGAGAACGTACCTAACCATGATTTAACTGTTTCAATATGAGCCTATGGCAGGTCTCCAATCCGTAAAACGTAGTCGTGTTCAGTCAAGAACAGGTAGCTTATATCCTCGCTAAAATAATTGAAATTATACTTTATGAATTGTTATTTGTCATCCAGAAATAAATATAAGATAATAATGATAAAAATACTTGCTAACAATAACACACATTGACCTAGTCTCAATTTAAGCTTGCACTTGTACTATAGGTGTATAGGGTGTTGTATAGGGTGTATTGTAGTTGTATTGTAGGTAGGCAAAGATTAGATCACTACCGGCACCCGGACCCAGGATCTTAGCATCGTAAGTAGGGTCGCTACAAACTGAGCTATCAGGCCGTCAAAAATATATTTTAATAGTATATATATTATTACTTTTTTAAATAAATAAAATACAGCAGTAAAATGTTGAATACAGCAAATAACCGATATGTCGTCTATTTATATTTATTGTATGTTATAGTTTTATCATATAGCTATATCAATACTTCTTACATATTTTTACCATTAATTTAATTAACCGGTCATTGATTCTATTTAAAAAAAGTCAACAGTCTAAACCTTACACAACACACTTGATGAAAAAGATAAAACATGTTTTGAATTTATTTACAATTTTTAGATTTAAATTTTAATAAATTTTATTGGTTTTTAACATTTTTTACGCCGAGATATATTCCATACATTACGTAGACTTAAATTGCATAAATAATACACAACAATATCTAATCACAAGGATTTCTAGAGACAAATTACGTACAAGGCTTAAACGTTTCACAGTCGGCATTCGATATGAGTAGGTACACCCTGCGATATCTTGTGTATGTCGTACAGTGCACACCAGGGAGTGTCCGTCGTGTAATGTCAGATGGTACACTCATTTATCATTCCAGAAATATCTAAGGGACGTCGCTGAGACGTGACGTGGTGGCAGGCTCGGGGACATCCGCCAGCTTTACTAATAAGTGACGGCTTGTGATACAGGTGATCCTATGTACACATACTTTGTTAATTGAAATTGCTGTTTACTTTTAAGGGTGTATTAAACATTTATAATGCGGCTATTTCGGTTTTAAATCTAAATAAAAATTAACAAAAAAAGTACTGTAGTGATAGTGTATAAGGAGTTCATGAAATTAGGTTACATATGTAATAAATAATATAAAAATAATTATAACATAATAATAATAATATAGGATAATTAAAAAAAATTAACAGTTGTGTCATCGCTTATAAAATTTTCAGACTAACAAAGATAAATATCATTGCCATGAGAACATATATACATTGAGATCGTAAAGTTCACAAGATGGCACGTTGCTATAAACATTCTTGCACTGAAAGTATTCACAAATTATTGACAGCTTCTTTTTTAGTTTTTAACACCACTATTTTTTTTATAGCCAATGCTTTAAAATGTCTGTTTTTACAATAATAAACAATATTAGTGATTCTAACGCAATCGGATTTTCGACAATGCTTAAAAGCTGTGTCTATATCTGGTTCACATACGTCTAAGCATGTCCGTTTAATATAGTTCATATCTAAATCGTTCGACATGGACGTAGTTAATCCGTATTAGCTGCGTAACGAACTCCATCATCGGTCTCATCAACTTGATTAAGATCAAATGTAGTAAGCCTGATTGTAATTTAAAAAAATCTTCTATAAGGAACATGTTGCCAAGTCTGAATGGCATTACATGCTTTTTTATCACGTCATTTTATTTTTAATATGTAATTTGAAAGCTATTGTTCACGTAACTGAGTCATTTATCACGTGGGCTTATCGGAATGTAGAATGAGCTTCGTGGATGTGACAACAATGCTCTTCGCTTGTAGTCGTGTCAAACACCTATTTAAAGCAAATACCTAATCTTTAGATGGTAGGCACGACATTTTAATTATGGTTTTATAGCATATGTACTCAACAAATTAACAGAGCGTATAATTGGATTCTATGAGGAAAAACATAAATATTTTGTTTTTAAATTACATTGGATCATCACATTTATTGCTATAAAACAACAATATAAATTATAGCCATGTACTTTACTCATTAATAAATAAATATTTACTTAGATCACAAAAAAAAGGTCATTTTTTGTGGGTAATTTTACTTTTTTTTGTATGGGAATAACGTTGAATTATAACGAAACAGTTAACCCACACGCATCAGCATTCATTGTGTCCCTAGATAATGTAACACTCGTTTATCGATAACACTAGTAGAAAAGTGCAAATGCAACTGACATAGCGTGTCAACCTGACATATTTTGAAAGCTTCTGTCAATCCCATATACTTTGTACTTAGCAAACTCACAAACATTAGCGATAAATGAATGTTATTTTATCGAGAGGCACAGATATATTATACGCGAAAGAGTTTTTTTTATATTTGAATATTGTAGTCGTAGGAATCTAATTGTACCTAATCACCAATACTGACCTTAAATTATTTTCCGGTTATTAAAAACTATCTATGTATTTTCATTGTAATGTAGGGTGAGATAACGAGTACACAGCGTGAGCATAAGTACATAAAGGATTTAATTAATATTAAAGAAAGGAACTCAGCTTGAAAAAGTAGAGAGAAATTGCGGTCCATTATTTCTGCCTGCACCGATAGGATTATATTAGGATTGGTCAGTTTAAAAATTAATTGCTTACAGAGAATTTCACTAATAATAAAGAATATTGTAGACGTTCTTAACGTAGAAATTAAGACTATTCTACCTAACATATCGGATGATACATTTTTCAAATAATGTATGTAAAAAATATATATTATTAGGAAAAGATCCTCGTCGTGACATACATTTTAAACAAAAGCCATCTAAAACATTAAGCCGATGAACCGTCAACCATTAAGGAAATAAAACAAGTGTCCAGTCGTGCAAAGCAAGAATAATTGAATCAAAAACAAAAGGGAGAAACATCCGAGTCTCGTTCATTTCACGATTCCAATTGAAACCGTTTGTAAATAGAAGCACACAAAACAGTTCGACAACAAAAACGGGACAACGGGAGCTTTGCTTAATGTTAATCATATTTCATTTGAGGATGGCGGGATTTCCGAGACATCCAAACACCGAGACATAATATTCCCCATTATGAATTTACGTACAGTGCATTAAAATGAATTATATTTAAGTAGATATTTTCCAACTAAATTGCATTGTTAAAAGTCTTATATTTGTTAATAAAAAACTGAAATTGTTAGATCAAATATATTGGAGGCATAGCGCACGTTGAGAGTTTATATTATCAAAAATATTTGAGCAAAAATATGTTTACTTAAATTTATTTGTATTAAATAAATATTGCATTATTATACGTTACTTTAACTTTCGTCCGTTACTTTAAGACAAAATTACGCCAATTTATGGTAACACTAGCTGATCCGGCTAACGTTGTTTTGCTATATAAGTTATTGTAATATCTTCTAAGATGTTCATTGAAATTAAGTGATGTCAAAGACAATTTTATTCACAATTAAATACTCTTAATCAACAACACATTTATTTGGATAAAGATTAATATTATTACGTTGATACAACTCTTAACAAATAATGCATTAATTTCGACCAAATTTGATTACCATAAAAACGGTTCTAGTGAGTTAATCTTAAAAGATAGACATATACTGTCAGGAACATTTTTTTAGATCATTTTAAGAGGAATAACTCTGTCACACATATATTTTTGGTATCTTGAACCGTTTTCGCAGCGCACGCAATAGAAGCACTCAAGGATGAATAATTTTCTCCGTTTTTTTTCACATTTTCCATTATTTCTTCGCTCTTAATAGTTGCATCGTGATGTTATATAACCTAAAGCCTTCCTCGATAAATAATCTATTCAACAAAAAAAGAATTTTTCAATTTGAACCAGTAGTTCCTGAGATTAGCGCGTTCAAACAAACAAACAAACAAACTCTTCAGCTTTATAATATTAGTATAGATGAGAAACAATAAATCAGTTTAAAAGTTGGTGGTTATTTGGGGTCACAAATACTATATGAACCATGCTACTTAGCTTACACTAGGTGACTTCATATTTTATTTATAGTAAGACAAAGTAAATACTTTTATTGATTTAATAAATTGATGACAAGTGTTTGAAACCTCCACTATGAAAGAAAATAACTCACACAATATATCGTTCCTGAATAAGAGGTGTTTTACATAGCAAAACGTCGCTTATAAATTGTTAAATAATAAAACAAGAAAATAAAGCCTAACAAATCGGAGATTTCATGGGAAAATGCTTGTACAAGTTTAAATTAGAGCAATTCTTCCAGTTGAAACATTTGTTCAAGTAAGCGAAAACAACTGAAGCAGCTGTTTAATAGGCCCTCTCGGTTAGAGAAGTAATGTGAAAAAGAATATTGCACCTGCGCACAGTTAAAGTCATTAGTGTTCTACGAGAATGAGGCCAAAGCTTGACTCACAATATCTTCGTTAGGAGCTATTGTAAACATGAACGTCTTTCTGGTTAGCTGAGATAGAATCATCCTTTCGAGTTAGTTGAGTTTAAATGTGCCAACGTACCATTGGTAATTTTGATTTTTAATCTTTGGTTTTTAATAACGAATTAATAGAATATTGGTATGTTAGGCCATTACTGACTAGTTACTAAGGTCATTTACTTTGTTTTTTTTACACTGACACGACATAGTGACTACAGAGTACCTGATGGTAAGTACAGTGTAGTCCAACAACAAAAGCGACTATCAAAGGATGAAAATCCATTGATAGTCTCCATCGTCATGTCGGCCCACATATACCACGACTGAAGGTCTCTAGGTATATGAGCTACTGGATATACACAAGCTGATACCGAAACGCGACAAGCCGAAACTGGTCACTATGACGGGCTTTACACCCATGTACTGTGGTCGCGAACAGGACGGGCACCGACACCCTACCACCTCGCTGCTGCTCGTTTAGCACCACCCAGGAGTCATGTGTAGAGAAGCTAGGGTAAAGCCTACGGACGCGAGCAGCTTCGACTCCCAAAACACGATTATATTACGAATATCACTGAACTGTATCTATCAAATTTTCCAAAGCTGTCCTCTGCTTATTTTTCCGATTTTTTTGCTCAATGATTTTAATAACACTTTTAATAATATGTAACTATAATATAAATGCGTCCTTATTTTTATTCGATTTTATCAACAAAAATGTTTCATGATAGTAGATAAGCTTTATCTCAAATTACGACCATTAGCAATGACAAAATATAACTTTAATTTTAAATGAGAAAGTATCTCTTTATTTATATTGTTAAAATCTCGTAAAAATCCAATCAGTAATTTCAGCGTGATCTCTGAATAAATAAAGAACAAAATGTGTAAAAGCAATTGATTTGCGTTCAGAGTCTCACTCGATCCCAATGAGTTTTTTTTTTTAATATCCTAAAATAGCAGAATTCAAGAACAGTATTTCAGAAAACGACACAAAAATCACGTTTTTGGAGGTATCCAAAATATTAAAAACATTGAACGTAGTCAGTTACTTGTGTTAAAAATAAACTATATTATATAAATAGTGAAAATGTAATCTTCCTTATTTGCTCTGTTTTTTATTACTCAAATGTTCCAATTTAATCACGCAAAAAGCTCCACATGGCGTACCTAGGCAAGCAACTCTCCCTACGGACGGTGATATAGTTTTAAGGCCAACGCAGAAATGGAATAATGGAACTTTTGCATTGTTCCGCACTCAATGTAGGTCCCCTAGTACGACTCAATGATTCCACGCCTTTTTTTCTCATATAAATTGCACGTTATTTCGAAACTTCAAGTTCACAATATAAACACACAAATCACTGCCACTACAAATCGTGTACGGTAGAGGCGAAATCGTTTTGCGCGTGACGTTAATGGGATAGGAGCTATTCTTCACATTACAGCTTTATTGGACAATAAATCAGAAGATCTAGTTGAATTGTACTACTTATTCGCAATTGAATACATTACATTAATAGTTTTATAGATTACATATCGTGAATTAAAACTCTTGTAAACACAGAACCTATGATATGACAATAAAAAGTAAAAAAAATTTCTTGTAATTTGTTTTAATTAATATGAGAATGTATTTCATTTTACGATACCGGTAAAATTTGCTGCTAATATATGATTCCTCCTTCACATTTCGCACGTTTAAATGTAAAAATAGGTAATTAAAACAAAACAAAACATTTGAAAATCACTCATTTTAAAACCAATATAATAAAATACACGTTATGTATTAACTAATTAAATTCGATTATGTTGTTTTTGAAATATGTACATATCTTTTAAGCGTGCACTTTGCATGAATGTAGATACCATTGCTACTGTTGTTATACACAATACATAAAAGAAAATTATAAAAAAAATACTATTTATTGTATATTTTATAAACCTTATTTACAAATAAAAAGCAACTAACTACATGCTAGAATGCATAACTGCGCCTAGGGGTGGCATTAACTTTTAGTTAAAAATGTTGCAAAACGCAGCACTATTTGTCACGGAGACTTTATGTCACCGACAATAACTTCACGTTGAAAAATCCCACGCCACCTCTTTATCACATTTTGCGAAGGAAAAGAATTATCTATTCATTTTGTCACTTGGTTTCTATCATTTATGTAGATAAAAAGTAGTCCAGAAAGTATCATAAAATAAATTTACTCAATCTACGTGAAATTTAGTATTCTATTCACATTACTCACTTATATTTGTCTAATTAACGAAATACAGTATAAGAACAATAATATATCGTCACGCTATGCCCATTCGTGGTAAGCAGAGATATATTAGTCGTTGTATCCACTTCGCGTTATACAAGTCACAGTACACAAGTCACAATATACATATAATAATATGAATTTACAGTTTCTATAAGCATTACTTTGAATTACTTCTGATGATCTTTAAACGGTACGATAAAATACATACTCATAATTTATTTACTCGAGTCACATTATCGCTATTAAATAATCTCTAAATACTGCCCCAGATATTATCCATATAAACTTGGACGTCAATTACTTCAAAGAATGTATGAAAGAGCCATTCAATACTTGTCAACAACATAATAACGATAACATACAATACAACCCGGTAAAATCGTTTATTTATTTTCGTCAATCAATAAACTCGCTTTCGTTATTCATTCAATACATAGAGAGGAGAAAAAGAAAAGTAATCTCGAGGATTGGTCCCGAACACGCGAAAAAGATATTGGAAGCCATCCGAAAAATAGGAACAACTCGCTTTTATTCCGTCAGAGATTATCCCTCATATATTTAGAAGAAAACTTTCGCGGCCTACTTTATAGTAATACGTTTGTTCAGATGTGTCTGAGGCTACCTACTTTATTTATTCACATAATTTCATAATATTTTATATATTTACATATTTGTAAACTTAATCGGCAGATCATATATATCAAAAATTCTCCTCAAAGATACAAAAATTACAAATTAAATCACATTGCTTCTCTAGATCAAACAAAGATTATCATACATCTAGAAAATATTATTGTGTACTCTGTAATAAAGCATTCAATGAAGATGAGGATTAAGAAACTACTCTATAGAATATTATATTACAAAGAATAAAACATAAACTTAAATTATATTTCAGATTTTACGGAAGCAGTTGTAAATAAAACAAAATTTTGTATAGCATCCGTCTAGTTAGTTCCAAACTGTAACTGCACTGATATAAAATCCTTGCGTTTATGACATTGGACAATTTATTTTATTCCGTCTGCAGTCTTCGATACAAGTCTCAAGAGAGATCGAACTGTCTACACGGACTTTACGGTCTTGCAGCTCTTAAATCTAACAGTACTTTACTTCTGCCAGGAATTAGTTGACGCTCCCTTTTTTTTGTAAAAAATATTATAATTTATTGGCTTTTTATACCTAAGTTAATAAAACGGCAATAATCTAAATTACGGTTTAAATGTCTATATATGCGTTTTAGAAATTGTCTAAGACAATAAATACAAATAAACTATTCATCAACCTAAAATAAAATGTAGATTACGGAGGAAATTATGAATCTCACAGCAATCACAGTGGAACGGTATTCCGTTAAATACTATTTATTCTTAAAGACTTGCCTGATTAGTGTAGATTACATCCAAAATACACAGAATAAAGCCCTATCTTAGAAATTTGGCCAGATTAACACTACAACTCTGCAGTGTTATGCCATATATTACGAGTATAAAAGAAAACAGATTTTATTACTATTAGAAACAAGTAAATTAACAAAATTAAGAGACATTGAAGGCAGACAACTGTATTTAGTAATAAGCTATGTTTCATGAAAGGATTACCTTATACATACACACATAATTATATATTAAATAAATACGACAAAGCTGAGTATACCAAAAATTACAAGTTTACCGGTGTATGGTTTTACCATAATAAGAATAACTTTTTCGTACATGCTAATACAATTCCGTTCGCTTCTTTCTAATAAAAATAAAACGTGCGATGCCCAATATTATTGTAAGTCCTAAATGCAAATGATAAGGATCGTTCATAGTCAATTTCAACTCAATATTTTCATTCAGCTCACCTATTTGTATTCATGGAGAAAATTCTTTGAATAGATAAACGGATAAAAGGGTTTCTGCCGCATTATATTGCGGTTGAAGAATGAGAGACAGGCTTTGCACACAATAATTTACCAAAATTATGTAGAAAAGTTGTTTGGTACCCATTCTTCATAAACATAAGCAAGCTACTCGAATCAACACAGGTGCTTTAAATTATCTCTGCAGATGACGCTTTATTATTTTTTAACAAATATTTTCTTTAACTTTAACTTTAGCTTTAACTGATATGTTCTAATGTAGACCGATGTTGTGTTGTTAGCATAATTAAAAAATGTGCTGGCTAAGTATTGACGTAGTTTTGCGGAATCATTTTGTCCGTGTCGCTTTTAAAGGATTAATGCTTCTTGCATCCATACTGTACTTTCAATATTCTGTACGGAACTCCTGGATACTATAACAAGTGAGGCAGTGTGGCGGCAGGATATCAGCGCACGATCATATCACAAATACAGTACATGGATACTACGACTGTCACTCGCCATGGCCAGTCGCGATTCAAGATTCGTCCATATATGTCAGTTCCTTTCCCTCTTCTTATCTATATAATTATATAAAACTAGCTGTCCCGGCAGACCTTGTTCTGCTCTATTTCTCTGAAAAAAAATCACATTGTTTTTTTTAATGTTAAAAGCTTCCCCGTCAGATTTCATTCTGCCAAAACGTATTGGCCTGTCGGCTGTTTTTTGACAATTATTTGAAGGAACCTGGCCTTAATATTATATGTATAAAAATTGACAAATACTGACATGTATATTAGGTCCTTACATATGAAATTGGCGTTTTTCGTACTGGCCACTTTAATCACAAATTTCTCCTCTTTGGTAAGGAATTCCAAATTTAAATTTGTACAGCTATAGACTCATGTATTTGTGCTTCGATGATCGTCATTCATTTGTTTTTTTCTTCTGTTTTTTTCTGTTTCCGTCACTCATTTTACAAAATGGAAAACTTAAAATATCGCATTATTTACGAGTACGAGTTCCGCCGTGGCACTAGTGCTGCGGAAACAACTCGAAGGGTGAATGATGTTATTGTTATGGCAATAAAATGCACCATAGTGTTTAAAATAGAGTTTATAGTAAGTAGATATATAAAAGTTTGTTGTCTGTGTTCGCTTCTTCCTTCCGCCGACCGCTTGTAAAGATGGTGTGTGCTAATATAAGTGCTATTAAAATAGTGTGGCGTTTTATTATACAGAAGCTGATCTAATTGCCCAACCCCATAATAGGTTACGGGCCCAGGCACAAGAAAGATGGAGAAAATAATAGTTTTGGATGGAAATAATTGGCCCGCTTGGGAATTCCAAACCAAAGTTGCTCTAAAGGCGCGTGGGTTGTTTAAGATTGTCACAGAGAAGTCTGCTTTGTTGCCCAGTGATGATAAAGAGTACGTATCATGGCAAGAAAAAGATGAAAAGGCACAAGAATTAATTGTAAGCCGTATAGAAGAAAAGGTTATATTGCATTTAATAACCTGTAAAACATCGTATGACATGTGGGAAAAACTTAACCTTATATATAATAGAAAATCAGAAATAAGTACCCACTTAACATTGCAAAAATATTACAATTTAAAATATGAAGCACCCATGAACGTTTTCTTAAGTAATATAGAAAAGTTATTGCACGACCTGAAAAGTCAAGGTGAAGAGATTTCTGAAAAAATGGTGATAACTAAGGTATTAATGTGTCTGCCTGAAAAGTTTAAACATTTTATATCTGCTTGGGAGTCTGTTACTCAAGAACAGAAAACGTTAAAACATTTGAGTACAAGATTATTAATTGAAGAGGAAAGAAGTGATGCTGATGAGCAAGCGAGCACAGCATTATTGACACAGAAATGTAAAAAGACAGAATATCAAAGAAAGGACTTTACAAATCAACAAAAATGTTTTGCATGTGGAAAGATAAGACACTTCAAAAAGGACTGTCGACAGAGGAAATGTAATTTTTGTGGAAAACTTGGACATCTGTACAACAACTGCAGAGAAAGAATAGAGAAGAATACTACAAAGAAAGTTAAGAAATTTCCAGGATTAGCAGCCGTTTCTGACAACATTAAAGGATGGATCATGGACAGTGGAGCCAGTGAACATATGTGCCAAGATATAAATTATTTTCAGGACTATAGTGTATCACAAACAACTATGTTTATATCACTAGGAAATGGTAGTTTAGTAAAAGTTAAAGGAAAAGGTAATATTCTGTTTTATGGATATAATAATGTTCAATACATGCTCAAAGATGTATTGCATGTTCCAGAATTAAAGGTGAATTTATTTTCAATTGTTAAAGCTATTGACAAAGGTTATAATTTAAAAATAAATACAGACAGATGTATACTATTCAAAAATAATGTTATTTGTTGTAAAGCAAACAGACAGGGAAATTTGTTTTATATGGATTTTAAATTTGATATTAGCAACAGTGTAGCCTTATTAAGTATTAATGAGTGGCATGAGAGGTTAGCCCATCAAAATTATAAATATACTAAAGATATTCTAAATAAAAATAATATTAAATATGATAGCTCGACTGATTATCAATGTATATCATGCATTAAGGGTAAACAACATAGATTTCCATTTGAATATAGTAGTTATAGAGCAGAAAGTCCAGGACAGATGATACATGTAGATTTATGTGGACCTATGGAGGAAAATAGTTTGGGAGGTTCTAGATATTTTTTGTTATTGAAAGATGATTATAGTAGCTATAGATTTGTTTATTTTTTGAAAAATAAATTTGAAACAGTAGACTGTATAAAAGAGTTTGTTCTTATGTTTAAAAATAAAACTGGGTATAAAATTAGAGGAATTAGATCAGATAATGGTCGGGAGTTTGTAAACACACAGATGAGTCAGTTTTTTAAATCTAAGAGAATAATTCATCAGACTACAGTGGCATTTACACCAGAACAAAATTCAAGAGCTGAAAGAGAAATGAGAACTATAGTTGAGGCAGCAAGAACTATGTTACAGGCAAAACAGTTACAGAAGAATCTATGGGCTGAAGCCGTCGCTACAGCAGTATTTACTATAAATAGAACAGGTAAAAGTAAAATAGAAGACAAAACTCCATTTGAGTTATTGTTTAAGAAAAGTTTTGACATAAATAAACTTAGGATATTTGGGACAGAAGTTTATACTCATATACCTAAAGAAAGAAGAAAGAAATGGGACGCTAAAAGTAAAAAAGGAATTTTTGTTGGATATGGTATAAACACTAAAGGTTATAGAGTATTATTTCCAAATAGTAAAGATGTATATACTTACAGGGATGTCATTTTTGTTAAACAGAATATACAGAAAGATGATAATAAAAATGAAGAAAAACGTGTACTGTATAAATATAGATATAATGATAAAGAAGAATCTGGAATTACAGAATATGATGTAGAAGATTACACAGAAGATTGGAGTGATTGCATGGAAGAGATACAGCATGATTTTCTGGATAACAGAGGAGAAAATCAACAGAAGAATACAGAAGTAGTTGAAAATAATACAGAAGAACATAAAAAGAAAACAAAGAAAAGAACTACAGAGGAAAATATAGAGGACAGAGGTGAAGAACTACAAAATAGAAGAAATATAAGTAGAATAGAAGATTCAGACAGAAGATTACAAGAAGAAAAAGATATTCAAATAGAGGAGGTTATAGAAGATGACAGAGAGTTACATAGTGATAGAGATGAATATGTTGAAAGTGAAACAGAAGATTATCAAGAAGAGTTGCATGAAAACCGACTACGAAAATCAACTAGAATAAAAAGGAAGCCAGAATGGTTAAATGATTATTATACTGGATTTACAGCAGATAATATTAAAGAAGGAGAACTAACTTATGAAAAAGCAATGTATAGTATAAATAAAGATAAATGGATGGAAGCAATACAGAAAGAGTTGAAAGCATTACAGACCAATGAAACATGGATAGAAACCGAGCTACCTAAGAACAGAAGAGCAATAGATGCTAAATGGGTTTTCAAAATTAAAACTGGAGATAATGGAGAACAATATAAAGCTCGTCTAGTTGCAAGAGGTTTCCAACAAGAAAATAAATTTGATCATTCAGAAATATATGCACCGGTAGCAAAATTACCAACTTTAAGGATTTTGTTGGCCATAGCCAATAAATATAATTTGTTAATTTCACAGATGGATGTTAAAAGTGCTTTTTTAAATGGAGAAATAGAAGAAGAGGTATACTTAAAACCTCCAAAAGGAATAAATATTGAAAATGGAAATGTACTAAAATTACAGAAGTCATTATATGGATTAAAAAAGTCACCAAAGAACTGGAATGAAAAATTTAACAGCTTTATGATAGAGGAAGGATTTAAAAGAAGTAAAGCAGATTATTGTCTTTATTATAAACAGGAACAGAAACTTTATTTACTGTTATATGTTGATGATTTATTAATAATAGGAGAGAACAAAATTGAAATAAATAAGTTAAAGCAAGCTTTAAAACAGAAGTTTGAAATGAAGGACATGGGAAGCACTAATATGAAGTATTTAGGAATAAATATAAAGAAAACAAAAGATGGTACTATAGAATTAAGTCAAGAAGAATATTTGCAGGAGATATTACAAAAATATAGAATGGAAAATTGCAATCCCATATCCACACCTATAGAGACAGGATTAAATTTAAGGAAGGATCTTAGAGACAATAAAGAATTAGAAACAAGATGTAGAATGTTAATAGGAAGTTTGATGTATGCAATGTTAGGAACAAGACCAGATTTATGTTTTTCTATAAGTTATCTTAGCCGATATCAATCATTTGCTAATGAAGAGCTATGGAAAGCTTTGAAACGTGTACTACGTTATATTAAAGGGACAGTGGATTACAAGCTGATTTATAAAATAGGGGAAGATCAGCCACTACTAGGATACACAGATGCAGATTGGGGAGGAGATAAGACTGACAGAAAGTCAACATCGGGATATCTTATGAAAGTTTATGGTTGCACAGTTTCATGGAGTTCTACAAAGCAGCAGTGTACAGCATTGTCATCTACAGAATCAGAATATGTAGCTTTAGCCAGAGGAGTATCAGAGGGATGTTGGATTAAAAACATATTAACAGAGATAGGGATAAAGTGTCATAAGTTTAAAATATATGTCGATAACCAGTCAGCTATCTTAGTAGCTAAAAATCCTGAACAGCATAAAAGATTAAAGCATATAGATTTGAAATATCATTATGTTAGAGATGAGGTTTCTAAAAATAATGTAAACTTAGAATATGTGTCTACAGAAAACCAAATAGCTGATTTATTTACAAAAGGGCTGAACAAAGTTATTTTTCAAAGATTGTGTAAGAGTACAGGTCTAGTAAAAGACATAAAATAAAGATGTTATTATGTAAAGGTAGAAAATAACACAATAGAGTTTTTAGTTGTTTTACTTGTTTTATATCAATATAGTTGTCACAGGAGTTTAATAATATCATTTGCATTTAATATTGTATAGAAGTTCATATAGATGATTAGTTTCCTTAATTTGTATCAATAGAGACTATGTGTGGGTGCAGTTTTATTGAGGAAGGATATTGTTATGGCAATAAAATGCACCATAGTGTTTAAAATAGAGTTTATAGTAAGTAGATATATAGAAGTTTGTTGTCTGTGTTCGCTTCTTCCTTCCGCCGACCGCTTGTAAAGATGGTGTGTGCTAATATAAGTGCTATTAAAATAGTGTGGCGTTTTATTATACAGAAGCTGATCTAATTGCCCAACCCCATAATAGATGTGTATGGCGGTCGTATTGCAAAAGAAAACACAGTTCGTTTTTGGTTCCAACGTTTTCAGTCTGGAAATTTCGACCTGCAGAACAAGCCCCGTGGACGGCCTGAGACTCAAGTTGATAATGAAGAGTTGAAGGCTATTGTGGAAGCGGATCCATCGCAAACCACGTCCGAGTTAGCTGCAGGCTGCGATGTTAGTGATAAAACTGTTTTAATTCACTTGAAGCAAATTGGGAAGATTAAAAAGCTTGAAAGGTGGGTACCTCACGAATTGACTGAAGCAAACCGGCCAACGTGCGTCGACTGCTGCGTTACATTACTAAACCGGCACAATAATGAAGGTATTTTAAACCGAATCATTACCTGTGATGAAAAATGGGTTCTTTACGATAATCGGAAGCGCTCAGCGCAATGGTTGGATCCTGGCCAGCCAGCCAAATCCTGCCCCAAGCGAAAATTAACCCCAAAAAAGTTACTTTTGTAAGCGTTTGGTGGACTAGTGCCGGTATTGTTCATTACAGTTTTCTCAAATCTGGCCAGACTATTACGGCTGATGTCTATTGTCAGCAATTGCAAACCATGATGGAAAAGCTAGCGGCTAAACAACCTAGGCTGGTCAATCGCTCCACGCCACTGCTGCTTCACGACAACGCTAGACCACACACTGCGCAACAGACGGCTACTAAATTAGAAGAGCTTCAATTGGAAAGTCTAAGACATCCTCCGTACTCCCCGGACCTTGCTCCAACAGATTACCATTTTTTTCGAAATTTGGATAACTTATTGCAAGGGAAAAAATTCAACTCCGATGGGGCAGTCCAAATCGCCTTCAAAGATTTTATTGATTCCCGTCCGACTGGTTTTTTTAGTAAAGGGATCAATGAACTACCTATGAGATGGCAAAAGTGCATAGAAAATAATGGTTCATACTTTGATTAATTAAATATATTATATTAAAAAATATTCGACTTTTTGTTCCTCCCATACAAAACGTCAATTTCATATGTAAGGACCTAATATTTATACGTCACTCAATTGTTTTGTCTTCCCGGAACCCGTGCACTAACATTTAAACTTTATGTTATGGTGTTAAAGTTCAAATTGACTTTTAAATATTATTACGAATTTTTTGTATGAGATTATAGAAAAGTGTTGTTTTTAGACTTTCATATATTTTTTTTAATTTTTCTCTCCGTAAAATAACCTTGCCCAGACTTCAACAAACACAAAAAAAGAAATCAGCCAAATCGGTTCAGCCGTTCTCGAGTTTCGCGCTTATACACATTTAACGATTAATTTTTATATTATAGATAATGGTTAGGCAAAGTAGATGTCAGTGGCTATACGACAGGCTTAACGGCCTGATAGCGCAGTTTATAGTGACCTTACGATGCTAAGGTCCTGGGTTCTAGTCCCGTTTATGGTAAGCTTTTCTGTGCCGAGCAGATCGCGGGTCATGGTTGTATATATATATTTAAGTATGTATATCTTTGTCTAGTACCCATAGTACAAGCGCAAGCTTAATTTGGAACTAGGTCAGTGTGTGTAATTGTCAGTAAATATTAGTATACGGTGACCGTTCAAAAAGGTTATGCGCTCATTACACATTGTAGTCTATATTCATAAAAATCAATATTTTTAGCGTTTTTTTTTTAATATAACTCATTTAACTGTTGCAGACTAGAAAGAACCATTAGGCCGATAGGATATAAATAGTCCTTTATATTCTAGTTTTAAATTATAGGCTAAAAATATCGACTATTTAGTAGACTAAATAGTCTACGTAAACAAATGTTTATCCAGCTTTTCTTTTTAACATTAACCGACTTCTAGAGTTAGCCTTTGTCCAATTAAGGAATAAGCTAATGGTTTTATAGCTCCGTATATATCTATAGATATTTTATATTTTTCGTGGTCATATCATGGGAGAGCCACACAAGAATTTATATTCCGCACTGCGACTCATAAATTTGAGTGAACGTCCTCCACGTTGCCGTTAGTTGTTTCACGTTCGCGAACATTGCAATTTATGATTGTAAAGCTTAAGATTTCACAAGTTATAAATTAAATAATACTCCCCTTTCAATCTCGTTGAAACGATCATTTCATCCTTGAGAAAATAATACATTATGACGTTGTATGAGATCTCTATACGTGTCTTTGTTATATTATCTATACTAATATTATAAAGCTGAAGAGTTTGTTTGTTTGTTTGTTTGAACGCGCTAATCTCTGGAACTACTGGTTCGAATTGAAAAATTCTTTTTGAGATGAATAGACCATTTATCGAGAAAGGCTATAGGCTATATAACATCACGATGCAATTATTAGAAGCGAAGAAATAATGGAAAATGTGAAAAAAACGGGCAAAATTTTTCATCCTTGAGGGCTTCCATTGCGTGCGCTGCAAAAACGGTTCAAGATACCAAAAATATATGTAAGAAAGAATTATTCCTCTTGAGATGATCTAAAAAAATGTCCGCGACAGTATATGTTTATCTTTTAAGATTAAGTCACTAGAACCGTTTTTATGGTAAACAAATTTGGTCGAAATTAATGCATTATTTGTTAAGAGTTGTATCAACGTAATAATATTAATCTTTATCCAAATAAATGCTTTGTTGATTAAGAGTATTTAATTATGAACAAAATTGTCTTTGACATCACTTAATTTCAATGAACATCATAGAAGATATTACAATAACTTATATAGCAAAACTACGTTTGCCGGATCAGCTATGTCTTGATAAGCGCGAAACTCGAGAACGACTAAACCGATTTGACTGATTTCTTTTTTGTTGTGTTTGTTGAAGTCTGGGGAAGGTTATTACGGAGAGAAAAATTAAAAAAATTCCCTGCAACTGTCTAAAAATAACACTTTTCTGTATTCTCATACAAAAAAATCGTTATAAGTCATTTTGAACTTTAACACCATACCATAAAGTTTAAATGTCAGTGGACGGGTTCCGGGAAGGCAAAACAATCGAGTGACGTATAAATATTAATGTCAATATTTGTCAATTTTTATACATATAGCATTAAGGCCAGGGTCCTTCAAACAAGTTTCAAAAAAATCTGACGGGGAGGCTATTAACATTAAAAAAAACAATATGACTTTGTTTTAGAGAAATAGGGCAGAACAAGGTCTGCTGGGACAGCTAGTAATAGAATAATAGAAATGCTATATTCAGATATTCTTAAGAATGTAAGTTACTACTAAGATTGATATTATCAAAAACATACTAAATTGAAAACAAATTTACAATTCAAAGAAACCATAATATGTATCTAGGATAAATTTTATGGAATTGTTTCCTATTAAAAACCCCAAACTTGAACATATTATAGATCTTTATGCCAAAAATAATTAAGGCTCTTTTTTTAAATAAAATAGTAAACACATTTTTTTTATTTATAGATATAGTAAGATCTTTAGAAATGGATAATGGTAGCCTGCCTTGGTCAAACGAGCTATCGACCGTTGTTGCTCGAAGTTTTTATGAAGGATCGAATCTGAAGTGGTGATCCTATAGAGAACTAGAGTAATCCAAACAGCTCAAAAGATTATCAGGTTGAAGAGCCTGTAGACTGATCATATGTACCGAAGAATCGATAACCGTTGGGGAATATGTATTTTTCAGTGGAGATCGTATCTCGGAGAACGTAGCAAAGGCCGCCCTCAGGCTAGTTGAAGTGAACCAGTACAAAGAAAAGCAAAAATATCTAAAAATAACAATTTTTATTATATATTGTAACAAGGGACTGACGTTTAAAGTGAGAAAATGAATACTCTTTAAGTAAGTGTATATTATTTCATTAAATTCGGAAAACGGAAACCGTGTACACAAATGAAGACGTGGAGGGGAAAGTATTGGAATTCGATTTCCATATGAAGTGAACATTTCCGTATCTGGCGACGATCGCGAGTCGCAACTGTCAATCACATATCATTAGATAATACTTGACACACTTCGATGTGCAACTGAAGACCATTGAAGAACAAACATTGAACTGTTTATAGGGTTTTTACTTTTTGTTATACTTAATACAAAATTATGACGGAGTTTAATTATGTCATTCAGAATTAAATAAGGAGCTGGATTTATAATCTATTTAGTAAAGAGGCAATCTTGTTTTTAACTTGTTCGTTTGCATATTTTTTCAAACACCACGTAAAAAACTTCTGAACAAATCGCTCAGACAATGTAATAATCGATCAGCAATAACACTAATAGAAAAGTGAGAAGTGCATGGAATCGATATGTCATGTCAACGTGATATTTCGAAAGTTTATAAGAATCCTCACATTTTTCATTTTAATTTAAAATTGTTATCGTCGATTGCATGTTATTTTGTTTTTTTTTAGTTTGATGATCCGAAACAAAATCCTGCATAGCACTATCAGGGCTTCTGTGAGGGCTGCGACCCCGATGTATCAGACTCTTGCTGACTAAAAACCACTGCGATGTCCTCCTATCACTCCACCCGGGCCTGGGGAACAAGGTTCTTCCAGACGCCCGGGAAGCGAACAGGCTTCATCTCTGGAAGGAGTGGGTTGTAAAGAGTCCACTCCTCCAAACCTTTCTCACGGATGGCGCGCCGTACACTGCGCGCCGCCTCTATCTTATCCGAGCACCAGACTCCCTCAAGTCTATTGCCCAGTAAATGTTATTTTGACTAGGCCCTCCGATTTTGACGGAGCTTTTGCTCATGAATCGTTCAGCCCTTTGAATCAACAGTAGTACCCTGGTTTTTTATTTTTTATTTGAAGAGACAAACATGCTCGTCAAAGACGATAAATAAACATTATAACAAAACCCATGAGTCATTCAAATAAAATGGCATGCGTATGGCTGCGTGAATGGCGACTAGCCACGCTAAATACAACCTACAATAGCAAAGAGAATACACTCACTAATTTAACTTATGTCAATAATTTATAAAACATGATATTTTATTTTGTTTTTACATATTTACTTATACAGGGCGACTTCTAGATATGTGTTTTCGAATGCCGACGCGTTGGTAACCTGGAAAGGCCTTCACAACTAAACCGGGCGGGATATGTATAATTGATAAACATAAAAAGCATACTTTTTCATTTTTATTTAAATTTATTTATTGTAGTTTAAAATTTTACTAATAAAATTCCTACATCTTGTATACATTATCTTTATTGATCCTAAATCTAATTATAATAGCATGAATATTACATATCAACGTACAGTGTATACTGTGGTTAACATAAATGAAGATTATTAAACTGGTTTTAATTAAACGAAAACAAGAACTAACATTAGGTATATCTCTACGCAACAACATTGAAATGAGCAAACTGAAATTAAATCGTATTTCTTGAGTTTATTACAAAATGAAACAAGTTTATTATTAATTGCATTTAATTTATAATATAAATTTCTGTATATATACCTAATATTATAAATGTTAATGTATCTCTGCATAACCCGAAACAGGTATAGCGTAATGATAAAATACTGTTTATTATTATAAGTATTAATTAACATAATAATATATATTAATACAGCAACACAAGTTTTGAAAAGTTTTGAATTTTTTTTTAATGATTTAAAAGCGGACATATGATCTCTATCACACCAGGTGGATTTAAAGCAATACCATTTAAAACAATTTTATTTTCTTCAAAAATGTCATTTCTCTGGTACCGCTGCAATGGTATAACACATGTACATGAATTCTTAGATTTTAATTTCTATTTTTGTTACTGTCTTTTTTGTACTTTTAGTTTAAGGTATGATGGGACTAGCATGTTCCATGAACAAATCCCTTTAAAAGTTTTCAAACAGCTTTAATATTTTCTTTAAAATTAATATTAAAAGGTTTTAAACAGACAGATAAATGTGTCCTTTACTAACTTGTTAAACAAAGGTCTGTGATATATTACATAGGGGCAAAAGTATTATATGAGTAATAATTTAAAAAATGGCGACTACATAACTACGTTTAAATTACTTTCACTTTTTTATAAGTGAGCGAAAAAAACGCATTCGTCTCTACACCATCATTTTGCTTGCCTTAAGAACCGTATACAATAAGAATAACAAAGAAAAGCAAAACGCACCCGGAAACGGCCACAAAAAGTCGTCATGAATAAATTACGCGTAGAAAGAAGGTCTAATTTAAAAGGCACTTTTCCCTTTCACGCGCTCATCCTCTGTCATGTGGCGCCCTAAAAAGGGTGGTCGATGTTAAAATACTATACTGCCGGTTACTAACTAAGGAACACATGGAAACGAAT
Source organism: Automeris io (assembly GCA_036320925.1). NCBI lineage: Eukaryota > Metazoa > Arthropoda > Insecta > Lepidoptera > Saturniidae > Automeris > Automeris io. The sequence continues at coordinate 3,730,351 of JAUDJH010000021.1, read as the reverse complement.
GCAAAAAAAACTGTTTGCTTAGTAAACGACTTTTAATTCATTTACCGGCGAATTAGTTGTATGAATTATCGCAATTACGCACTGCATCCGATTCGAATCCGTGAAAATACGAACCGAGAAAACCATATCCAGAGTTTGATCATTGCATTTCGCAATGCCCTTGATTTAATTTAGTAGCTCATTAAAAACACTATAAAGCATGACGACAAAACGGTAAGAAATTCTAAACACCATAATTTAGACCCAATTCGGACGCAGTACGCAATAATTAATAAAACAGCTATTCCGGTCTGACAATATTCGAAATCGAACCTCAGACCTAAGACGGATAACAGAAATAGAATGACGGAATTAATAATAATAATAATCATCACACTATATCTCTTTCAAGGTGAACTGAGTTATTAGTGGCTGTATCCACTTTGCGCTTATATGTCATGCCCAACGTTTCCAATAACGCAGCTGATTGCCGTTTACAGGTTACTTACACATGACATTCCTTTTAGATGCCATATGAGCTTTCTTACGATTTTTTCTATATCACATGTGGTGCCTAAATCCGAACTTAATCTGGAAAAACCTAGAGGTACGTGCCGATCATTCGCGTACTTCCATGACGGAAGTAGTGGGTAAATTCGTTCCCGGACTACTTCATATTTTGACAGGTAGAGATCGGATTCAGTGCGAGTTACTCTAAGGACGGTTATTATTAATATTACAGTATTAATTTGTATGTGACCGATTCTAAAATACGAATTTAATTGCATACTGTGTAGTATCAGTGTATTGCAGGTGCAAGAGGTCCGGCTGCCGCGGCTGTCTAATGTCTGTTGTGCCTTATAACTAGTGATGCCGTGAATAGTGAATTGGCCGAATACCGAATATTCGGCAACACTGTCGGCCGAAGCGCCGAATATTCCTGGAAGTAGCGTGTTTAGTGAGAGGTTATTTTCTGAGGCTGGTAACATTTACGATGAAAAACGTAATCACTTGCTACCAAAAAAATGCTGAAAAGCTTGTTTTTATCCATCACAACTTACCACTGATCAATTTTAATTGCTAAAGTGTTGTAATTTGGAAATAAATACATCATTTTGAGTAATATAACATGTCTTTTTTACATGATTTGGTATTCGGTATTCAGCCGAATAGTACGTATTATTCGGCCGAATACCGAATAGCAAAAAAATTGGCCGAATAGGCCGAATACCGAATAGTTGCCGAATATTCGTGGCATATCTACTTATAACAGCATGGACCACAGTGTACACTCAAATAAAACCTTTATTCATTTACAATAGCTGTATAATATAACGACCGCTTTAATAGTAAGAAAGAAAGAAAGAAAGAAAAAGTTTATTGAGACAAAAGAAACAACACACAACAAACACATTTATATAAAAAAACAATAATGAAAGAATGAAATGAAAGGCTATACCAATCTCAAAGAGCACTCGGCTCAGCGTATGCTGGGCGACGCTATACACGTAATAGCGTAGTTTTTGAGTTTGTAACTTCGACTATGTGGACTGTTGCTTTTATCCTTACACGAAATAATTATCTATACGGCCTACAGGTAATTACTCAGGGTCTGATTGTTTGCTGCATATTACATTCGTGTATATAAACGCACCTGCGAGACAGGAGTAAACCCTACTGCAAAACAGCGATTTATTATATCAAATAATAGTATAGATTCTTTCTGTAAAAAATGTATATCATCATGCTATATCCCTTATAGGGTGAGAAGAGCTACATCAACATTACAACATCGTGAGACAACACTCTTGGCATCTAAAAGAAACGTCTGTAAGTGCCCTAAGAATGATGATAAGCTGCTCTACAGGTCATATTTTGGACGACATATAAGCGCAAAGTGGATACAGACACTATTGTGTCTCTGTATGTTTTACCACTGTACCGAAAAAAAAATAATATAATAAAATTTTGATATTTCTGGTTTATTAAAAACCTTTGTTATTATATCCAAAAATATGTCTATAAAGACGGCGTAGATAATTTATTATGAAGCTTTGTACATTTTCATATTTGGTTTAATTAAAACTTCTAACAGGTAGGCCACAATCTTATCTTCAAGACTTCTAAATTTAACTTTATAAATAACTACTTACTTAGTACAGGATTGTGTACTAAAATCTGTCAATTAATTTTACAAAATAGTTAAAACATTTCATGTTGTGAATCTATACTAATATTATAAAGCTGAAGAGTTTGTTTGTTTGTTTGTTTGTTTGTTTGTTTGTTTGAACGCGCTAATCTCAGGAACTACTGGTTCGAATTGAAAAATTCTTTTTGAGTTGAATAGACCATTTATCGAGGAAGTCTTTAGGCTATATAACATCACGTTGCAATTATTAGGAGCGAAGAAATAATGGAAAATGTGAAAAAAACGGGGAAAATTATTCATCCTTGAGGGCTTCCATTGCGTGCGCTGCAAAAACGGTTCAAGATACCAAAAATATATGTAACAAAGAATTATTCCTCTTGAAATGATCTAAAAAAATGTCCGGGACAGTATATATCTATCTTTTAAGATTAAGTCACTAGAACCGTTTTTATGGTAAACAAATTTGGTCGAAATTAATGCATTATTTGTTAAGAGTTGTATCAACGTAATAATATTAATCTTTATCCAAATAAATGTGTTGTTGATTAAGAGTATTTAATTGTGAACAAAATTGTCTTGGACATCACTTAATTTCAATGAACATCTTAGAAGATATTACAAAACCTTATATAGCAAAACAACGTTTGCCGGATCAGCTAGTTAGGTATATACCACAAGCATTATGGTCAACTTTTACATGAATAAACTACTTACTAAACAAAATTGTAAAATATCAATTCAAATATTTCAAACCACAATAAACGATAAGATCGGTTTTAGAAACCCTTAAATAAAATTCAGCAAAACATATTCACAACTCGCACAATATAGCTTCCGGGACATATTAATATATTATGTAGATTGCAGTAGCAGCGTGATAAACATTACTAAGAACAAAAGAACTCACAAAACAAATCCCCATCACGGCTACAGTGGCACAACACTAATTAGGTCAAGCGCGACTCACAAACCGCCCTCTAGGCCGCGCGCACTCTTAATGATCTGCTCTAACGAAACAAGTTTTTTCAGCACTATTGTACAGCAGTCTATTATCCTCGCCTGCATGTGAGAGGACTTTCATTATCTTCAAAAACTGTTTAACAGTTAAACTTTGAAGTAGAATTGGCATATTGGTCATATTTGCCGAAAAACTAATAACCGCTGGGATAGGCATGTTCTTGAGTAGAAATCACTCATCGGTAAGCGTAGTGTAGGCCGCCCTCTAGATAGGAGGAGTGACGATTTGCGCAACGTGGCAGGCAATTGTTCGATGATAAATGGCGAAGACCAGGCTCAACGGCGCACCTCGGAAGAGCCCTATGTCCAACAGTGGACGGATACGGATTGATGATCATGATTGAATTTTGAATAACAGTTTACTATCCGATACCTAATATAGCTTAATTGATTATTATTTAAAATTTCCTTTTTTGTAAGCTTTTACAAATTCATATTAGACTTAGGTATAATATTTAAATAAACTAACTTTCATAATACAGGACAATCTAGCTTGGAAATTAGAATTCTAAAATCTTGTTACTTTTAGCAAATAAAGTTGGGATTTAATGTAAACGAAGGCGTAATTCTTGCATTATAGATGTGTTTAGGTAAGGGTAGGTGCTCATCACGAGAGTTTTGCCCTATTTAAATAACATAATAAAAAGTACTCCTTCGGGACTTTTCTCCTCTGAGTACAACAATAACATCCTCATCAGAAGTTACGTATGTTATGTCTAAACTTAAAAAAGCTCTTACTCGTCATATAACAATATCTATGGCTTTGCTTACATTGTATTTCTTTATTATAATTTCCGTGATAGTTTTAGTCGCATTGCATGAAACATGTTTTTTTTATATATACTAGGGATGTAACGGAGGCACTTTTATCGGAGCCGAAGTCGGAGTCGGAGTTTTTAAATATGATTTATCGGAGTCGGAACCGAAGTCGGAATCAGAGTCGGAGGCAATGTAAGTCACAAGTGACGGCAGAATAAAATAGTTTTATTAAGGGACAAATAAAAACATTATTCAGTGAACCTTTTTAATTAGAAAGTAATAAATTTACAAATACACACAATAAAAATTGCTGTGTTTCTTATTAACATTTTCCCATTAACAGTGAACAAATTAAATCAAATTTGCTCCAGGGTTGTTTTTGTGTTAATCTATATTTTACTTATTTTAATGTAAATGTAAAATAAAAAAAACCTTTTAGTAATAAGTTTAAATGTACGTTTAGTTTTAAATGTAATAATTTTAATAATATTTATTTAATCTATATTTTTAAAAATGTCTTCTACAAATTAAGTAGTGCTGATTGTTTGATTAATTGATATTATGTTTCAACAACATATAAAATGAAATCAAATGAATTGACTACAACAGTGGTGGTGTCCTCCGATGAATACCTCCGATTAAAAATTTTCGGAACCGAAGTCGGAACCGGAGGTGTAATAACAATCGGAAGTTCCGACTTATCGGAGTCGGGGAGTCGAAGCTCCGTAAACATCCCTGATATATACACTATGCTCTTCGTTACTAAAACATCTAACTATAATGAATACATATAATTAGTCCGTTCGACAGCCACCTCTCTGACGTTCCGTGGATACTATGATTTGTAATTCCGTGTATATATGTGAGTGTACAAAAAAACTACACTTGCGCGATGTAGGTTAGTAAAAATGTATGAAAATCGTTAAGCGATCTGTACGCCGTTTGTGCCCTCTAATCTCTGAATCAGCATAACTGTTTTAAATGCAGATTTACTAATGTATTATAGAAACATGCTTTAAATATATAGTGATAATTTTATTTCAATCGGCTCATAAATAAAAAAGTTATGTTAGTTTTTAAAAAAGGCGATTATTTATTAGAAAAAATGTGTTAAGTACTTAAAATGGAACACAACTAATTTATCAATTGTTATAGTCATTATATCTTACTGACGTGTACAGTTTGTATTCATAAAATGTTTTCGTAAATTACTGTTAACATGTTAAACATTAATTATATTTGAACATTTTTTTCTGTTTGGCGGTATATAAAGTAGCCCTAAAATATTTTTTATGTGCATTAATTTGTGTTAGTAATTATTATTCATTGTAAGTAACGGCATTCATGGTGGTACGAAGTTCGCTTGATCAGCTAGTAAATTATATATGTCGATATATAAACTCAAAAGCATGTATCATTAACTGTAGAAAATAACTGAACCTTGTATACATGAATGAAATCTGAACATAAAATTTCACAAAATATTCAAAGGCAATATATAAATATATCATGCGCCCAATCTGCCAATGACTTGCAATGGATCGTTCCTAATCAGCTTTAGACAAATGGGGTCAATATTTGGATAGGCAGACTAATAAGATTTTTCTCTATAAGTAACATAAACCTATGTATAAGCTTTGTTCAGTGAATATCAAATATAATTAAATGTCACTATTTTTCACTTGGTAGAAATCCTCGTGGAGCATCGGGATTTTCCGGACTTTTACCGACTAAAACCACTGGGATGATCTTCCCCCCATCTGCCAAGTACTGAGGGAAAGGTAGAACCAGCTTCCTCCACAACTTATATTTTAATTAAATGGTACTAGAAGTTCCACTGTCGACGTAATCTGTACTACCACTTAACAATCAGAAAATATCTACATTTCGCGAGTAAAAATATTTTAATTATTAATGACATTGAGAATATCCATTGTATTTCTTCGTTCAGAGTATAATCCCGAGTACTTCGGAGAGCTAAAGCTGTATCTTTCTAATTATCTAACCGATATTATTTTTTTAATATATGTATTTATAATATTTTTGAGCTACTCTACATTTCACACTTTACAAAAACTATTATGTACAAAAAACATTCATGTTTTAGGAAAAAAATTGTTATTAAATCTTTGAAAGTCGAATAAGGGTATGTTAAGACATTTTTGTGTAACATCTGTACCAGTACTATAAAAACGATATATCTAGAAACAATTGTTTTCTGTTTTGAGGCATGTTTTTTTTTCAGTGGGACATTTGTTGGCTTTTGAAATAGACCTTCATAATTAAACCGGGCGAGAAAGCGAACACATAAGGTGCTCAGCCAGCGATTAATGGGATAGGTAGCAACCTGCAACGTAAGGGCACACCTACGGGTATGGACCTAGACTTGGCTCGATAGCCAAAATATAAAACCTAACGGTGATCTACCAGTGTTTCGGGAGCGACAGCCTTGGGAGGAACGCCGAAGGAAACTCAAGGCTGCGTCAGACTGGATATAATTATACTCGTATATGATTATAAACAATCCCACTCATTTGATATTATCAATTAGCTGAATTTGATTTCTTTACTATCTTATATTAATAGAAATAATTTGTATCAAAGTCACGGTAATCATTATTTAAAAAATTAAAAAGGTTTAATTGTATCACAGAAAATTATGAACTTGAACTAGTACTTACCGTATTTCAGTTTCGCGTACACTTCACCAACAGTTGGCAAAAACTTTTCCATTAAACTTTAGGCACAACTTCACACTTAAAATTCTGCTTAATCGCGAACAAAATGTTCCATTCCTTAGACTACAGCGTGTTATTATTTTGAGCAGAAAAGATTAACTCTTATTTAAATATTTTTTTCGTAATTTCACTTTGATAAATTCGATTAATCTAGACTTCTAACAATTTATAACAAAAATATTTTTCAATTTACTAAACAGTGAAACCAATTAAGCAAATTGCTTTCCACCTTCTGTGAAATAAACACATCTACAAAGTCTACTATTTAGGTGTAAAGTACATTTATGCGTGCTAAAAATAATAAAAAAAAAATGTATAAACAATAATATACTATTTAAATGTTAATAATTTTATACGTTTGTAATTTATAATAAAATTGTGCCCACATGAAAAAAAAAATAAGTTTCTTAATAGAGAACAAAATTGAGTTAAAAGCATTATGAAAAAAAAAGATTGATCAACCAATATAAAAAATCTTCGTTTTATTTAATTGGCTGACTTTCCATATTTCTAAATCTGATCTTATCTCTAAATATTTATAAGATATGGACTTCTTAGAGTTCAAGTGAAATGTAAATTATTTTATTTACAAATTTTACACTTTCCTTTATTAGTAACTTGCGACTCGCACAGGAGCTCTACGCTGCGCGCCAACGCGCCGTCCATATATCAAGCGTTCCGCTTTTAATCTCACAAGCCCTATTTATTCACATTTATTCTAAAGATATTTTCCCACCGGAATTTCCCCCTTGGAATTGGTAACGTTTCCCGCGTTTAGCTGATTTGTACCGCTTCTGTTATTGTGGTTTATTTTACAAGAACAAAAGGAAATGAAATATTTCGAATTTGACCAGCGACGTTGAATATAAATTATGCATGATGTTCATGGGAATTTTGGGACGAATCTCATTTATTTGACGTTTTAAGCATTCGAGATTAATGATCTTTTTTATATTATACTGTATATATGTGATCTCTATAAAACCTTCTATTGGAAAAAGAAATAGTGTTAGCAATGTGAAGTAAAATGCGTTTGACGTAAACAGCCCGCATAAGTTGCATTTAGCTCTCGTATATGTGTGTCAAGTGCTTTGTGTACTGTCGCCGCCATTCAAAGTACATAAGTCACCTTTTTAATGCGCGCACTTTTACCAGTTATAGATTGTGGACTTTTTACATTTTTCTACTCATTCAGACGAACTTAATCAAAATTAAATTATAGATAACAAATAATTAAATAGTAAAACTAATAAATTTATTTTAGTAACAACAGAAGAAAATATAATATAAATTTGACTGGAGGTGTATAGACAGATCTCAAAATAAGTTAGCCTTTGGCAGTGAAAATAAATACTTTTGTTTTAAATAGAGTATGTGACAATTTTGAAACCGATTTCCTGACTGCTATTAACTATCAACTATGAATTCCTTAGAACTTTCCCTCTTGGTTTATTATTCAAAGACGAAGTTCGATACACACTTTGGTTTGTTCAGGGGTAGATATGTGAAAAGTTAATAGTATATTCAAACAGTTACAAATAAATATAAAAAGGAAATAATGAAACGCACGCCTGGGAGCCATTTCCATAGAACGGAAGCAGAAAGCCAACGGTTCTGAGCTCACGTTAAAACCTTTATTCTTGTTATATGCCACGTATATAACTAAAACACGCACTTAACCCTGCTTTTATTGCGACATAAATATATAATATGTAGTTTATAAGTTATAATATCATACTTTTTCTTATATCGAAAGCAACTCACTTCATATTTCCTATAATATTCGCGAAATAATAATCCTATTATAACCGGTGCCATCGTAAGTTGTATTCTATCGATTACAGTTATTATTACTGAATGATCGGTTAATGATATATGGAATAGTGAGCGTAAATAATGTGACAAACTATATCGTTGTCAACCTCTTTTCCTTCAAAAATTCATTTAATGCTTTCATAAATTATACACATTATCAAAACACTTAAGTTACAAAACAAATTTTGTGTTCTATAGATGTTTTTTGTTCTATAAATCTGCAATATATATGTATATATAAACATATAATTTTAGAAATATTAAAATTTCTAAATTCTTTTTTTTTATTATTCGATCGATGTAGTGTTTAAACAATCTACTTCAACGCTGTCGTTCACAGGCTCATTTCACACACGAAAAACTGTGTGTATGACCTACAGGTGGATGGTCGGCTTAAGGATGCTTAACCAAGTAGAATGTGTGTTGATGAATACATACGTGATGAAGTAAAATCCTAATGCACTGCAATATTTAAAAAAAAATGTTGCCATAATGTCCTGATCAATGACTGTCCCAAAACATTAGACAAATCACCTGTGACATAACGAATGAATCGTGCTAAAATATGGAAGACAGATAAAATTTGTTTTCATCGAATGTATAAGAAAGAATATAACGACAAAAACAAGGTCAACGCTAGAAGAATAAATACAACTCTTCTACACATACGATTATCAAATGCTTCGTGAAAATTAATGGTTCGGAAAAGTTGCGGGCTTCATGCTCTGTTCCTTTATATACTACACAATTGCAAGTATTATTGAACAAGATGTTTATTCTATCTAAAGTTTTACTATTACTTACTTAGAAGAAAGTAGTTACGAAATAATATGTTTAATTATTATTAATAAGACCTCTATTCTGTAGCATTTTACCGTAGATAACAAGTATTATGAAACATCCTTATTATTTACCGATCTGTATGGATCAGTATACATACTTATAAGCCAAGATTGTTCAAATTTTTATTTGATTAAAATAAACGAATCTAACCCAAAGCAAACTTAAAAATACATCCAACAATTGACAGCAGTCAACGTTATGCTAATGTATACTCTGGATTAGAGTCAAATAGATAACAATTACGTATTTTAATCGTACCTATAGATTTCAAACGATAAATATAAAAGCATTCTATAGAAAAGACATATCCAATTCAGAATTAAAGTCTTGCGGAACTTCAAGTAATTCATGCCGAATTTCTTTTTACATCTACGTATCCTTTCTCTAGAGAAATCGTACATTTTTTGTCGTCTATAAGGACGCTAATTTTCCTCCAAAACTACTTGTGAATAGTACCATTGAAGTATTGATTTTACCGCGTTATGCTACCATGAAATTGAACAGGACTTCTTTAGTCAAAACCTTTATTCAATTAACTGTTCTTCTAACTGTATTCAAAACTTCTAACAAATGTTTTGCTACAATATTACAATTTTGATATTAAAGTTATGTTTTCTTCCTTACTTTTATGATTAACTTTTCTAAATTAAATATTTACATATTCGTGATTTGCCGTCATAACTTACAAAGCTATAGGTACCTAAAGCTCAAGTAAAACTTTTTGTTAGTTAACGTAACTAGTATACAATCTTATATTTTATTTTTGATAGAAATAAAAATCACAAAGATTCAACACACTTTATTGCACTGATATATATTGAAAATTAACGTACATAATAATATTACGGCTAGTATCTACGCCACTCTACGCATTTCTCTATTAAAGAAAGATTAAGAAGATTTTTACCAAAATACGCGTAAAAGAAATAATAATATCTTATAGCTATCATCACTATTTCAAAGACTTGAATGATTCTTATATGGTTTAGTTTTGAAGGTCTATCCAAGCCATCAACACATCCAGTCGAAAAAAAACTTGAATAACAAACAGGTATAAAATATTTTGTTAGTTACTATTTAATTTTGCTTATAAAAACTTCATTTAGTGTTATAATTTGAATAGCATAGACGTTCTACTACTTACCTAAATTGTATGACTATTTTATACGAAATGTTTTATGAAATATCAAAATTTAAACCAAGATGTGTATATACAAAAAAATGTATTCCAATCTGGGTGTAAATAATCCAGTAGGTGCAGTTTCGCCTCGTACGAGCCAGTTGGCACCAGTAAGATGTCACTTATAAATTCAGAATCTGGAATAACAAATGCAAGTTGGCTGTCGGTTATAAATTATTTTTCAAAAAAAGGAATAATATTTGTACGGAATGCTTTTAAATTTATAATATTTTACACTATGTAAATAGAACTATAAAAATCGATAATAATTGATACATAACGAATTAATAGCAAGTAATATTGAAACATTTCTATGTACAAATTTATCACACCTACTAAAAAGCATTAGTTATCCCCACAAAGATTTATTCATCGAATGTGTGATTTAAACACAAGAAACCTATAATTATATAGTAATATGGGTCTCGCCTACAAACAACGTGAACCGTAAGTATCGGCAGAGCGTCGCTAGTGAAGTGTGGCGAGCACGGCGCCTTCATCAATCTTGTGTAATTAGCAAGCGACGCTTCTCGGCTAACACTAATGACGGGAACGCGTCTGTGCCGCACCTTACTACATAAATTCCACTACAAACATAAATACTCATCGATTCATTTCATTTGAGTGGTTTAGTTTAAATGAATACAAATTAATTTCCCTAATAAAACCCCAAAGAGTATATAGTATATGTGCTTGTGGATATGTATGAATGTATGTTGGTGTGAGTAATTGTGTATGTACACCAGAGATGGGCAAAATGTAATCTGATTAATGGTTAACGATTACAAAATGTAGTCGTAATTTTAATTTTCTTACTCTGTAATCATGATTAAATCCATTTTAAACATTAAGAAATCATAAATGTGCATGCAATCTGGGATTCTGTAGTATTTAAAACATAGATGAGCAAAACGCAGTAATATTAATGGTAAAAAAACATAAAATGTAATCGTAATCATTTTTATTAATCTGATTACATTTTACCCATCTATGATGCACACACTCTGTGTTGTATAAAACTTCAAACTTTTATTTACAAATGACGCTACCTAGCTTAATGCAAATAATAATCGGTTTTTTTAAAATCCTTTACTTTTATTTAATTCGGTTAAATTATTTGTAAGTTCCTATTTCTATGTCATTGGATCGATTCCTACATTGTATTGGCTTTGATGTTATGGTATCCATTGTCTGCTATTAGATGTATTAATTTCAGGCTTTTCCAATTTACTTCCATCATAGTATCCAGGACTTGAAGCATTGGTGGATTAATGTTTATTTTGTTACAATGTAAGTCAAATAGTAGTAACTTACGTGATGCTATCAAACAAAACTATTATTTTAACTACACGTTCTGTGCAAATGAAGCTTTATTTGATATGCCTGTGTTATACGACACACTTATTTCAGTAGGTGTCATTGCATAACTTATGAAATAACGCATACCGTTGCAGTACCGTAATGAATTGAAATTAATTATTCAGCCGTGTGTAGACAAACTGAAATGCATCGTTAACTTAATTGGCAATATTATACCAAATTCGGGCTCCACTAATGAACATTGTTAGTTAGTTAGAGGAAGTTTGAAGAACATGCTGCATTGGTAAAAGTTTACTATTGTACAAAATAACACATCATTTGCTTTATTATGATATTTTATTTAATAACTTCACAATACATTAAAAAAACTATTATAAACTAAATTTAAAAAAATCTACAGTGCCAGTTATTAAGTAAAAACACAAAAATACAAACTTATTTAATATGATTAATTACATATTATATTATGGCAGTATAATTGAGAAATTCAGTCATAAAATATTAATTGTTCATAATAATAATATATCGTCATGCTATATCCCTTTCGGGATGAGCAGAGATACATTAGTGTCTGTATTCACTTTACGATTACATATATGTCTTCCCCGACGTGACCAGCAGCACAGCTGATCACTGTTCTCAAAGCACTTAGACATTGACGTTTCTATTATATGCTATGCGTGCTTCCTCGCGATATTTTCCTTCACCGGTGAGCATGTGGTGCCTAAATCTGTACTTAATCTGGAAACCCCAGAGGTACATGTCTAGATTCAAACCTACCACCATTTTCGTTGCCGCGTATAGATCCTGGTCCCTTATTTACTAAGCCAACACAGCCACGCACCAGCTACAGCCATTAATGGCTTACATTAGCAAATTATTACAGTTATACAAATAACTATTTAAAGAAACAAATAACGATAGAAAAAGTGTAACTTAGATGTACATGAATACAAATGATTACTATTGTTTTTATAATCTTCTTGATTTATATTTTGTATATAATGTATATCCGTAAAACACATATATCACCAGCCAATACATCGTTAGGTTTCCGTTATTCAGTGCATCACTAATAAACAAGGTTCGAACAATCTATCTTGTTATCCGATGCTTGTTTGTCTCATACTACAATAAATTAGTAAATTTAATTGAAGCGCCTGTCTGTTATACAAGTATTAAAATTTTTAAACGTTGCCCTATATTAAAACCTACTCTTGTGATATGGGCTCGTATACAAACTCATTTCCTGGATAACTACCAATAATCTATGCAATTACGAGTGTTTATATATTTCGTGCGAGATTTGAAATCATAACCTGTAATGCAGTATCGGTTCGCTCAACTACTGAGCCAATTGAGTCAGAAAATTGCCATTGAAATGCATAATAATATTTATGTATGTAAATTGCAATTTCCATATGTAGAAAACATACGTTTTTATCAAGAAGAGAATACTAAGACACTCTTGTTTTTATGGGGGAGACAGAAACCACACTATGGGCATCTAATTGAAAATATTGGGCTACTCTACAGAGTGTCTCCGTTCTGTTCTTTTTCAGATGTGACCAACACCCTCAAGGTCTTCGTTATGCAGCTAGCGGCTAAACTTTGTAATACAAATTGAATTCAAATGTTTTAAAACTCTACAAAAATTAGACGTCCATTTCAAAGTTGGGCTGTTCTTCGCAGTAAGATAGCTCTTTAACTTGCATCATGAACATGTGTAGTCCGGTGTTAAATATTGCTGATAACTTAAGGACAGATTCACCAAATTACACATAGCTACTATCAGTCTTCTAACTAACAGGATAATTGATGACCAAAAATGGCCATGATATACATAATCTGATTAATGATTAACGATTACAAAATGTAGTCGTAATTTAAATTTTGTTGCTCTGTAATCATGATTAAATCCCTTCAAAACATTAAAGAGTCATAAATGTGTATGTAATTGAAAATTCCGTAGTGCTTACAACAATAGTTGAGCAAAATGCTGTCATATTAATGATGAAAAACGCAAAATGTAAATGTAATCATTTTTCATTAATCTGTTTACATTTCGACCATCTATATTGAAGACGATGTTTTACCTAAAGGATAGATGTTTAGTAAACAGGATCAACATAAATACACCTAAAATCTGCAATCGGTAGCGCTAGGTTTTACTGAAGCGTAAAGTACAAGTTCTGTTTACTAAGGTGTTTATATCGTAGCAGTGAGCAAAGCTTTGCAAATTCTAACCGTTTGCTCGTGAAAAGCAGGTCTAACGCTTTTGCCAATAAACTTCATAGCATTGTAGTTATGCCGACGATTACTGATATTTCAAAATGTAAGTAAAGATATGTGCACAGTTGAATTATTTGTATTATACACATACCAGTACTTCTTTTTATCATGATACGACACAGTGACAACACGCCTGATGGTAAATATGGTGCAATCCAAAAAACGACAATTATTACCAACAACAAAAAACCATCGATAACCGACGCGATCATGCCGGCCTGCACAAATATTTCTTCACTACTACTACTTCAGTACTTAGATTTTTCAACCTTACAGCTCGTATAGCCACCCTAATAGTAAAAATATAAAGTTACGGTATATACCTTTCCGGATGAGCAGAGATACATTAGTGCCTCTATTTACTTTGCGCTAGAACATCGTACTTTTCGAATGTTAGTGTAAATCGCACTTACAATAATTGTCTGTATATAGATGTTACAAGACAGTTCCAGATATATTTACATTGTTGAAAATAATATTTAATTTTATAAATGATGAATACAATGCACACGTTATTCCAATACAACACAGCAATTAATTGAGCAGTTTTTAGAGTCTTTATATATGAAATCAACAGAGATGATCGTCATTATTCCTTTACATACTTCAAGAGTTAACAAATGTCCGAAATTTTAACAATAAATTGCTCACACTCAACGAAACGGGCCACGACAGGTCCGTACACCGAACCAGAAGTCGCGTGTTCCCTGACAGATAGCAATCACCGCCTCACTTGCCTCTACAGCACGCGCTGGTTCTAATTAATGTGGGCGTATCGCGTGGAAACAGCCTATTTGTCTCCCCCACTGTCGGATGTTCACAGAAGAATTGTAAGCGATACAAATATCTTAAATATCTTCGAACACTTAACTCACTGTAGCGCTAAATAATTCAACACCGCAATTATAATAAACGATATTTGAATTGTGTAAATACACGGTAGTTTTGTACTAATGTACCCAACATTGCATTTAGGTTTATCTGGTTAAGTAACTGAAAATGTAGCCAAATAGTAAATCAACATAAACGTTAATTATTTTAATAGCGATTATACATACACATTAGTAATGGTAGCTTCATTATAGTACTGCAGTGACGACTGAGTATGTTAGGCTGAGATTTGTAAACGGTATTTTGACATCGCTTAGAAAAGTGCTCACAAAATAAATTGATCTTTGACAGAAAACTAAATATATAATAGAAACTTGTTTATAGCCTAAATATTCGCAGAGCCAAAAAAAAATTACAAAATCTGTGACTTATCATATCCTTCGATACTCATTCAGTAATGTACATTGTAATGTTTGAGTGAATTCGACGCAAAGTCAAAGAAGCGTCTATAAATCTCAGCCTTAGAATAAGCATGAAAGTAGCATTAACTCTGTGGATATGCGATCCCTTCGTTTTAAACGCGGAGTAACGCTTGCGGATCGCGTTAAAAACGTAGAGATACGCATAACAGCTGATTTCAAAGATAGTGTAAGTGACAGCATGCACAAAGATATATTTCCCCTATTCGAATACGTTGAATGGATAAATTATGAAAGAAAAACAAAAAACATTATATAATACAAACGTGAGCGAGTATGAACTCAGGCCAGTGGAAACTTACGTGTGATGACAAAATAAAAAGGACCCTGTTGCAGAGTAAAACAAGAGTGTTCCAGATTAGCCATAGCAAGAAGGAAAAGGTGAGTGTTAATGAAGCAAAATAAGTATTCAAGGATGATGAGAGGTGGTGTTCTATTCCTTCAGCCTACCCCAATATCAAAAAAAATGTGATTAAAGATAAATAAACAGTAGTACATAAAAAATCGTCAGCATATTAATTTGATTTGAAAATAACAGAATTCGTTTCTTGTGAATTATGTTTTTAGTTTTTGGTCTGTTCTTTTTTAGCTCACTGACCATATTGTTAAAACAAGATTCCTTAAAGAACTTATTTTGTTCTATATCAACTAGAATAATTAAATACTCTCAAATCCTTACTTTATAAATCATTTGATATTATTATATAATATTTTTTCTTATTATAAATAATTTGTGTATTTTTCCTTCAGTACCACTTGCTCTCGTAACTTAAAATATACTGTAATATATCACATACGTATAATATACATAAAGCGATGTATACTAAAACACAAAATATAGCAAATATTATCTAGCAAGGGTTGTATTTATATATATTTTGTAATTCGTAGTAATGTATGTTTTGTTTAACAAACCCATTAATTTACTCGAAGCGTTGATTGTGGTGGGATATCATTGTGTACTTCTGTGATTTATGAATCCAGCCTAGCGGGTATAAATAAAAAAGTGTATTACCTTTCCGAAGCTTAAAGAAATTATTATATGAATTCCAAATATATTAATGTAAAAAACAAGCTTACTAAACTCTCATGAATTAAAACTTATATATTAATATTAGGTCCTTACATATGAAATTGGCGTTTTTCGTACTGGCCACTTTAATCACAAATTTCTCCTCTTTGGTAAGGAATTCCAAATTCAAATTTGTACAGCTATAGAATCATGTATTTGTGCTTCGATGATCGTCATGCATTTGTTTTTTTCTTCTGTTTTTTTCTGTTAGCGTCACTCATTTTACAAAATGGAAAACTTAAAATATCGCATTATTTACGAGTACGCGTTCCGCCGTGGCACTAGTGCTGCGGAAACAACTCGAAGGGTGAATGATGTGTATGGCGGTCGTGTTGCAAAAGAAAACACAGTTCGTTTTTGGTTCCAACGTTTTCGTTCTGGAAATTTCGACCTGCAGAACAAGCCCCGTGGACGGCCTGAGACTCAAGTTGATAATGAAGAGTTGAAGGCTATTGTGGAAGCGGATCCATCGCAAACCACGTCAGAGTTAGCTGCAGGCTGCGATGTTAGTGATAAAACTGTTTTAATTCACTTGAAGCAAATTGGGAAGATTAAAAAGCTTAAAAGGTGGGTACCTCACGAATTGACTGAAGCAAACCGGCAAACGCGCGTCGACTGCTGCGTTACATTACTAAACCGGCACAATAATGAAGGTACTCCCCGGACCTTACTCCAACAGATTACCATTTTTTTCGAAATTTGGATAACTTCTTGCAAGGGAAAAAATTCAACTCCGATGGGGCAGTCCAAATCGCCTTCAAAGATTTTATTGATTCCCGTCCGACTGGTTTTTTTAGTAAAGGGATCAATGAATTACCTATGAGATGGCAAAAGTGCATAGAAAATAATGGTTCATACTTTGATTAATTAAATATATTATATTAAAAAATATTCGACTTTTTGTTCCTCCCATACAAAACGCCAATTTCATATGTAAGGACCTAATATTTAAACTAATTTGTACCATCATAAGGCAGTACTTGAATAAATGGATCAATGAACCTGATGATTATATTTGTTGTACTGTCGTTTGCATACTTTTATCTGATTTACTTTTCGATCTTTATGAATTTCATCTATTGGATTTAGCACTTATACAATATATTACGATTTACCACTGTTTTTAGATAGACAAATAGAGTGGGAAATTAATGTATGCGGGATTTATAACCATAATGTTTATTATACATTTTAAATCCGTGTTAAAACATACCTTTCAGTTAAACATTCATCCATATATAGTAGTATTTTGATTGTTTGCGAAATCAGGTATTTCATTTTCCTCGCAAACTCTACATACAGTGATTATGCAAATTGAACCTCCCCAGTGTGAATCATATAAATCGTTTCATATTTTATCACTTTTTTGCATAAAATATTTTGTGTAAGCCCAACGATCAGTCAACACCCGTCAGCGCTGAAAGGTGCCTTCTCATTTAACGGATGATTTATTATTTTTTTCATTCACAAACGCAATTAAGTGTAATTCAGTTAGCAAATTTTCTTTGGTCTGCCTTTCCTCGTTAGCTAAATTAATATTCGATCATAAGCGAATTAGTCAATCAGATAAAATAATATGTTTTTTTTTATGTCCATTTTGCTAATCATAATACTATATCATAAATACTAGAGTATGCAGAGTATTGTTTTGGGTTTATATGAAATGAAATACAGATTTTTTAACTTAATAATTATTAAAACGATTGAAATGAAGTAAAATATATATAATAACAAACGTATACCTGATTACCACATTACCTAATTAATGTTATAGCTGAAAATATTAAATATAACTAACAATCAAAAAGGAAATATGTACTCGTACGCAATTTAACATCGATTCAAAATAATCAATAAAGTAAAGGTTTTGCATGAATTAGCTACTTAACTAGCTTACCTTACCTTTACCTAGCTTTGTAACTACTATGTTAAATGTAATAGATACGGCGTTCGCTTAACCCTTGTACATTAAAAATAAATTGCTGAGAGTCATAAGCCCCAGGTTCGCTTAACTGTTACAATCTCTTACGACGGATCCAACATTTTCAGCAAGCAATCATCAACAGCAACGCTCGCAACACCGGTGCCCAATGAAATACCATCTCTCGGTGTGTATGAACAAGGTTGTCAGCCATCTTTAGGAGATCGCTTTGAGTTGTGACCTGTCGTCACACTCCATAATAATGTCACTTCTAATTATTCGCTCTTGCATCTGCATAAATGAGCGATAGAGAGAGCATAGGTAGTGTAAAGAAGTGAAAAGTTGGCTTTATGGCCCGTTCACAATATTTCTCGTTCAGTCTACTTACATATCAGATGGTAAATCGAATATTGGGTAAGAGTATGTATAAACTTGTAATAAAATCTCTTTGGCTGTACTATATGTATCTGGTTGGTTTTGATAACATTAAAAAGGTCACATTAAAAAAAAAAGAAAACAAATAAGTACAATTTTGTTTCCAGCTCCTTTTTATTTGTTCATGAATCATAAATTTGTATGCAATTGAAGATTCATTAGATTTCAAAAGCGTAAAACAGAACAAGCATGTATTAAAATGAATGCAACGTCCTTGTCTTTGTCCTTGGGCACTATAATAATGCCCACCAATCACCACGAACTCCCTTGCGGCGATATCGTAAACAAACTCTGACCTAGCCCATAACGTAATCCAGTAGACATAGTACTAATTACCTAATTAATTGGTCCACACTAAGCAAGGCCAACAGGCGCATCGAAGATTAATTGAGGTCCATTCTAATGAGAATAATACCCTGGATAATTAACTGCCGATAGCGTTCACAGATTTATTACAAGCCAGCGACGTGCATAATCGGCACCGTTATGAACAATATTCAGGCCTCCTTTGTTGCTTTAGCTAGTAAGATAATTATATCGGTATAAATTTACAAGTATAATATATAGGTATATTTAACTTGCATGTGAGAAATAGACGATAAACGCGTACCTTTATTTATACCAAAAGGTAGTAAAATCAGCCTGTGAATGCCCACTCGATGGAAAAGGAATAACATTTTCTATAAATTGATGCAACAACAGAACAATTTTTTTCTTCACTAGCCCGACATAGTGGCTACAGTGGACCTGATGGTAAGTACGGTCAGAGATAGGCAAAATGTATTCTGATTAATGATGAACGATTACAAAATGTAGTCGTAATTTTAATTTTCTTGCATGTAATCATGATTAAATCTATTTAAAACATAAATTAGCAAAATGCAGTCATATTAATGGTAAAAAACGTAAAATGTAGTCGTTAATCATTTTCATTAATCTGATTACATTTTGCCCATCTCATAGATACAGTGCAGTCCAAAAACGAAAGCGACCATCAAAGGATAAAAATCCATCGATAGTCTCCGTCGTCATGTCGGCCCACATATACTACGACTGAAAGTCTCTAGGTATATGAGTAACTGGATATACACAAGCTGACCCCGAAAAGCGACAGGCCAAAGCAATTCACTATGACGGTCTTTACACTTGTCTACTGTGGTCATGACCCAGTTCGGGAAATCGCTCTACCTCCAAAAACCACTATTGTTATGTTGTCGACTTTAAAAAAAAAGAAGAAGATAAAAGGGAACTGGATACCCAGGCTGTGTTCGCCAGGTGGAGCCTAGTCACAATCAAGGTCTTTCCATCCATATATTAATAAGTTAGACATTGCTCAAATGACCATTACCTAATGTTTAATACAACATCGTAATGATCAATACTACCAAAATATTGCCAGTTGAGAGCACACAATAGAGATTTGTTCTAAATTTTATGGCCGAGAGTGAACTCTCCGAATGGAGTTTGAATCTATGTCTTCATAATATTAGGTCCTTACATATGAAATTGGCGTTTTGTATGGGAGGAACAAAAAGTCGAATATTTTTAATATAATATATTTAATTAATCAAAGTATGAACCATTATTTTCTATGCACTTTTGCCATCTCATAGGTAGTTCATTGATCCCTTTACTAAAAAAACCAGTCGGACGGGAATCAATAAAATCTTTGAAGGCGATTTGGACTGCCCCATCGGAGTTGAATTTTTTCCCTTGCAAGAAGTTATCAAAATTTCGAAAAAAATGGTAATCTGTTGGAGTACCTTCATTATTGTGCCGGTTTAGTAATGTAACGCAGCAGTCGACGCGCGTTTGCCGGTTTGCTTCAGTCAATTCGTGAGGTACCCACCTTTTAAGCTTTTTAATCTTCCCAATTTGCTTCAAGTGAATTAAAACAGTTTTATCACTAACATCGCAGCCTGCAGCTAACTCGGACGTGGTTTGCGATGGATCCGCTTCCACAATAGCCTTCAACTCTTCATTATCAACTTGAGTCTCAGGCCGTCCACGGGGCTTGTTCTGCAGGTCGAAATTTCCAGAACGAAAACGTTGGAACCAAAAACGAACTGTGTTTTCTTTTGCAACACGACCGCCATACACATCATTCACCCTTCGAGTTGTTTCCGCAGCACTAGTGCCGCGGCGGAACTCGTACTCGTAAATAATGCGATATTTTAAGTTTTCCATTTTGTAAAATGAGTGACGCAAACAGAAAAAAACAGAAGAAAAAAACAAATGAATGACGATCATCGAAGCACAAATACATGAGTCTATAGCTGTACAAATTTGAATTTGGAATTCCTTACCAAAGAGGAGAAATTTGTGATTAAAGTGGCCAGTACGAAAAACGCCAATTTCATATGTAAGGACCTAATATATATTATGTTGACAGTTTTTATATTATTAGAGAAATACCATACGTAGGTCATCATGGTCGACTCGGTTTATGCTCAATAAATATTGTAAGGGCTCCAAAATCCAAAATTAAAAATTCTAAATTTACACCGAAAATGTACAAACCTGTTAACTTGTTCCACTTTTTAATTATCCACTAACATTTTAGCATGAAATATAAAAAGTAGTTACTGAAAACGTGTGTTTTGCTTAATTTAATTAAAACATGTTTGAAAAACTTGTTTTGTTTTAATTTAAAATCGCAACAAGTACAGGAAATGTATGGCTGGCTTCTGTTTCATAAAAATAAGTGAACCACACAATTCTAAATAATGCAAATAACTGAAGCAAATCAAGTGATTTGCTTCAGTTAAGTAAACTGCAACTGAAACTTTGATGCAAATACGACTTCCAAATTGCGTTCATATGTTTATTGTATTGATTATACAACATCTTTATGAAGTAATCAATAGAATAATTTGATACGAAGAATAATTATCTTATAATCAACAAATAAAATCCTATGTATATATATTTTTTCAAATGTTATTGAAACAGTAAATCTTGTACAGAAATGAGGTTATCCTGAAAAGAATGAATGAACAGTTTTCTATTAGCATGTGTATCAAAACCTTAGAATTGAAGAGCCATTTGTAAGTCGAAATTAGGATTATGTAATTATTTCAACGGCCTGTTAACTAAGTGCAAAGCATTAGTTACGAGCTTAATTTTGTGGGTGGAGCGAACGCATTTCCAGTGTAGCAATAACAAAGGAATGACATGTTATTAGGTATAATCATCGCTTTGCAGTCAGCCGAGCTTTGAAGCTCACATGCTCATACAATTTATTTATAATTTGTCGTCATCATTGTAAATTAGATTTAATTACTATTATAATTTTATTATCACACAGTATTCTTTCGAGAAAAAAAAATTAATCGTTTATATAACTATCTTCTTCACAATTTGAACGTAATTATTTAATTTATTCAGCTTTTTATCACGACTAAAATAACATACAATAACGGCGAATACAGAATTAATAAAATCAAAATATCTCTGAAATAAAATTATGGTTATTTTTTTATGTATTTGAGCGTTCGTACTTCTCGCGTCCGTAGATTTAACCCTCGATATCCCAGTCATAATCACCGAGTTGTCCAAAAGAAACCAGAATGAATCGGAAGGCTGTCTGTATCCGACTAGATAGTAACCGTAGTACATAGATGCAAAGCCCGTCATAGTGGCTAGCTTAGACTTTTCGCATTCCGGAATCAGGTTGTATACATTCAGGTATAACATGACTACCGGTCTACCGTCATGTTATTATATTTACATGTTATACTAACAACGATTATCAATGAACTTTATCCAAGCCTTACGTCATCTCGTTCTCTGTATTTATCATCAAGTCCGGTGGAGAGCTAACGTTAACAAAAGAAAAACAATCTTTTTTTCACATTGGGTCGACAAAAGAACTACAGTGCACCTGATGGAAGTACAGTGTAGTCCAATAACGAAAGTAACTATCAAAGGATGAAAACTCCGTTGATAGTCTCCGTCGTCATGTCGGCCCACATATACCACGAATGAAGATCTCTAGGTATATGAGGAATTAGTAATGAGGTATGTAAGTAGGTATGATGTAATGGTGACTCTTTCCGATTATTGGAACAAAGTTTTATAAAGAAAAAAATTAAACGTATGTGTATTTGATCAAAATTACGTTGTCTATAATTAACTATGTCACTAAACACTCAATGAACAAATTTGTAGTAAATTGACGTACAGAGTACCCTCTAATCAGAGTAATGAGACCTCAACATATAACAGACGCGTACCGTACGCGGTAAACGTAGCTTCTATAACATAAATGTACGCTACACTTAATTACGGTTAATGCATAATTAAGGCCACATTCACACTGTTGAAACGGTTTGCGCACTGCAAAATTACTTAATACAATAAAAGAATTTCTAATATTAAAAAAACGTTTGTGAACTGAATTTGGTTTATGCTTCTACGACGTGACCAATGTAGCTAATCCCCATTTTCAAAGCTACGAAGCACTTATGCAATTTTTTATAATAATAAAAATAGTAATATGGTACCAGTGTGGAATAGAGGAAATGGTTCACAATGCATCTCAACTTTGATGTATCTATGAATCACGCCAATATCGCTCGACTCTGCCAAGACTTGACCTCAAGGTTTGTCTGGGGTAATCACATTTCTCCTGCCCTCGTCACTGTTATCAACAGATAGTTTGAATATGTAGGCCTGGTTACTACGCAGTGTGAGGTCATCCAGTTTCTTTTCCTACGTTTAATGAGTTATATGATTATATAACTATATATACGATCGGATATTTTACACTAGACACTAGACATCGTGTCGGATGCCATCCCAATGTGGTAGATTTACCTTATACCCGCACGAAATAATTCGCTTCGACATTCATCATGCGAACAGCTAAGAAATGGAATATGCTTCTAGCGACCATATTTCCTCGATCTTATAACCAGAGAGTCTTTAAGAAAAGAGTGAATAGGCATTTGTTTGGCGGACTCGGTCCATCATGGAACTCATCTTCACATTCCACCAAGTGTGATTAAGTTCAAGCGCCCGCCTATAAATAATAAAAAAAAAGGTATCAAGAATACTGCGGAGGCTTCATTTACACGAAAACCTAAACCACGTGTTCAATTATTGGTTAATTAAAAAATACGTAAATAGGGCTGATTTAGTTTCTTTGTGAGACAAATAATATATTAATTTAGCACTATAGCACAGAACTAAATAGCTAGAAAAATAACAAACCTTAAGAAAATCTTTTTGTTTCCTATTAAAGCGTACGTAATATATATTACAATATTTATACATATAACACATATTATGTAACTTTGTTTTTGCTAGTCAAAGCCATTCCTAAAAAAATGTAGTTATAAATTGAAAACAACAGTCGGTTTTGTGAACTAATTTAATTTTAATAAGTTTTACTAAAATTAATTATAGTGAGCTCGACTGAGCACTTTGCTACAGTGCAACAAAATTGTATTACGAAATTGTATTTTGAAATTACGCTTTATCTACTTTTTCATATTTCGCATAACAGCAAACGCTTTATACGACCAATTGATGAGCTGTAAAAACACAGAGTTCTTTTTTATTAAATCTTATTTATATAACTATAGGAATACATTTTTTATATTCACGTGATAGGTATACTTAATATTAATAAGTAGAAATAATTGTGAATTATTTAACTTATCAGAAGGGCCTAGAAAAGTAACATTTGGCAAGCATATAACGCTCGCAGAAAAGTACAAAATAAATACAATTGTATTAATATTTAACGTGATATGTCAATTTCATAAATTTTACACTTTGTACTTGCGTTATCGTTTACTGAATATTACTTTATATAGACCCTCCTAATTTTCTTCTATTTATATTATTAAAAAGTACAATAAAAGCAAAGTTCCTACTATATAAGTATATCAATATTTATTTCCGGATTTCTTTTTTGGTTCGACATAGTAATGCATTGCATCTGATGGTAAGTACAGAGTAGTCCAAAAACGGCAACGACCGCCAAGGGACAACAATCTGTTGACAGTCACCGTGCTATCGTGGCTCACATATATCACGACGCAAGGTCGCTAGGTTTATGAACAACTAGTAGTATACACAAACTGATCCCGAAACGTGACAGGCCGAAGCAAGTCACTATGAAGGTCTCACGTTTTATTCACAAATACAAAGTCATATTTATTGTAAGTATTACGTAGTGTTGTAAAAGTGAAGTCTCTAGGCTTGTAGAGCTAATACATACGACGGTATATGTTTCCAAAGAAAGAGTAAAGACTTTTCCCGCTGTTACTGTCATGGGTCGTTTGGATCTTTCCATAAAAATAATGATGAATAGACATATTTCGGAATTCATTTTGAACCAAGGCCCATCAAAGGCAGCTTGTCGAAGGTTGATACTCTAAAATAAACCAAAGCATTAAATATAATAACAATTAAGAAAATATGTTACCTGAACGCATGAAGATTCGCAGTCACAAGAGATAAATTAAGGAAATGAAATATAACTTTAATCAAATAGGCCTATTTCAAAACACTTTTCAATCATTAAAAGAAAAAGAATACACCACTAGTTCGGAATCCATAATTTACAAGGAAGGGCCCGCAAGAAATTGGTAATTGCTCTTTCTAACATATAGGTGCATACAAGTAAATACACAAAGAAATAAAAATAAAAACGTATTAAAACGTGCGTTAACAGTAAAACAACGAGTAAATTGTTGCAAAAAATAAATTACTATTTCATAAGCTTTTTATGTCTTAAATTTTTTTTAATACTTTCAAAAGGGTGAGACGACATAATATGACTCAGTAACCAATATATGTATAATTACATGTGTATTTTACATTACCGTCCAGATCAATTCGTTGCCAAACCAGCATAATATGAACACTTCAATCAGCATGCAATTCAGATAAATTGCCATCCACACCATCTGCATGGGATGACTGCTCGGGTTCTCGATCTGTACGGAAAAACCGGTCTAATGTCACGCAGTTAAATTAGAGATTCCAGATAAAAGAGTCATTTGTCCACACTGCACCATTTCCTTTTTATACAATTCCGTTCCCAATTTTACCAAATTTATAACATTACCAGCTGTCCCGGCAGACCTTGTTCTGCCCTATTTCTCTAAAACAAAGTCACATTGTTTTTTTTAATGTTAATAGCTTTCCCGCCAGATTTTTTTGAAAATCGTTTGAAGGAACCTGGCCTTAATGCTATATGTATAAAAATTGACAAATATTGACATTAATATTTATACGTCACTCAATTGTTTTGCCTTCCCGGAACCCGTCCACTTACATTTAAACTTTATGGTATGGTGTTAAAGTTCAAATTGACTTTCAAATATTATTACGAATTTTTTGTATGAGAATATAGAAAAGTGTTGTTTTTGGACTTTTTCAGAAATTTTTTTTAATTTTTCTCTCCGTAATAACCTTCCCCAGACTTCAACTAACACAACAAAAAAGAAATGAGCCAAATCGGTTCAGCCGTTCTCGAGTTTCGCGCTTATCAAGACATTTTGCGATTCATTTTTATATTATAGATTTATAGAATAGTTACCAGATTTAGCTTATTGTATATCTTTCTGCTTATATAATATAAGTTGAAATATAATAATATAATAGGTAAGAATCATATTACATGGAGGCCAGTATATAAGCAACTATCACCACCGGATTGAAAGCTAGCCGGATTGAAAGAAAGCTGTCGCCGTAGTATTTAGACTGGATGCTTTAAATGCCAACAATATAACAAACACTCTGTATTGGAATTGTCGGTAGGCGACAGTGGCTTACCATCAGGTGAGCCATTGATCTGTTATTGGCCATATAAACGGCCGGGTAAGTAATAAGTAGTTGAAATACAATGCACGTTGTGCAAATCGATTGATTTGATTGATTCCTTGTAAGTATTTAACAGTATATTTTAGTGCACTACAGCTATAAATTTAAATTTAAAAGCTGAAATATTTATCAGAATCGAAGCAGTTCTAAGACGATATCAGTTTCGCATAACAGTTCATAATGTTATTTTTGCAGTGTGTAACTATAACATGTTAAGGTGACTTCCAACAAATGCAATTGTATGCATATCACCCGCGGGAAACGGATTTGTACAGCCGAATGCATCTCCAGGCAATATGAGAGGTGTAAAATAAAACTAGCATCGGTCCCTGTAATTTAAAATAGGAAATGTCGTATAACATGATCAAAAATAAAAAATAAAATGTCGAAATTACTTTCACTCTTTTACGGAAAGTAGCTTTAAATATCCAATCAAATAAAATTAGCTTTACTTAATGGTAATTTGACCATTTTAAAATTGTGTAAATATATAGTTGAATACATACTTCTAGTACGAAAATAAAAATGTGAACTGAAATTCATCGTGTTGCTAACTCACGAAATAGGAATATTTTCCTAACAAAACGTATGTAAAAATAGTGCATACCGATAGAAACTGTATTCCTATCAAACACAGCACCATGACGCTCAACATGAACTGTAGCACTGAAGCTATGCTAAAAGCACTTTCAATCATCGATACGTACCTGAAATAAGATACCGTACACAAAGAAATATCAGATTAAAAACACACAAATTTGATTGGACGCTTATTATAATGCTAAAAGCTTAAGCATTGAATTACAATAAATGTTCGATTTAAAAAAACAAGTTCATTTTTCCGCAATTAACCATGTTTTTACTGTCATTTGATAGCTTTTATTAATATTAGTTTACGAGCATTGTTTCTTATTAATAAACCACTCCGACGCAGCCTTGGGTTTCTTTCGGCGTTTATTATCAACATAGTCGCTTCCGAAACGCTAGTAGATCACCGTTAGGTTTTGTATTTTGGCTGGCGGCCCAAGTCGAGGTCGTACCCACAAAGGTGCCCTTGCGTTGCCACCCAACACATATATTTGCCGGCTGAGCACCTCAGGGTTCTGCCTCTTGCCTGGTTTAGTTGTGAAGGTCTATCCCGGTCACCAATGTATTGCCCAGTTAAAAAAAAACTCTTATCAATAAAGTTTCTCTAGTTATACAGCAATTTTAGATTAAATGATAATATTTAAATCGTGCAGATCTGTTATATCAGAATTAGTTTCACTACAATATTTTTATTTTATCCCCTTTTTTAGCCAACCAGGGACGTCCGAGCGAATATTTATTCATAGCCTATACTTTTCATACCGAATAATACAGTTGTGATGTTTAATGCATTCCTTGATAACAAGTCTTATGTAGTAGTTGCGAGAATATTCTACGCCGAATTTGTTGTCCTCAATGGCCCTCTTACGACGCCTTTCAGCAATAACATCGAAATTACGAAGATTAAACGCCAATATTTCTATTTGCCCGACTGAAACATGAAAATATAAGATATATCATTGAGTATAGAGCACAATACAAACACACACAGCACACATTATTTTGTGTTTTCTTTTTATGTAAATATTGATAATCTTTCTTACTAGCCGAGCACACGAAGGCTGCAAACATAGTGTCCATTGCTCCATCGATTATGCACGTTGCCGGCTTGTAATAAATCTGTAAAAGATGATTTGTTAATTTACTGCCTTTTTTCTATATATTTTATGCTTTAGATTTTTTTTCTTGGTGTCTAAATGCTTAAAAAGATAAACTTGTAAGCTAAACGTTTAAAAAACTCCCTACAGAGTCATTTTGATTGTAAACAAAAACAATTCTATTTGAATAACATTGAATCAAAATATAGTAATTTTTTACTTACATGATGTAAATATATAAGAACGTAGAAGGGAGATTTGTAAACATCAAACTGGGTATACTCAACATTGGTAGGCAAAATATCAAAATTCTCTGTCAATGGCATAATAATCCCCACTGAAAATTAATGCATATTTCATAATATGCGTGATACATCATAACAAATGTTGAATAATAAGTTGTTAAACCAATAATATGTATTTAAAAAATATGATATATTTTATGTATCTTATTAAATATTTAGTCATGTATTAAAAGTCATTTTACCAGAGACAGCTCCAACGCACATCGTTGAATAAAACGTCATGATGAAACGCGCTTTTTTAATACTTTTACGTATAATCTCTTTATGCTCCTGCTCTTTAGGCTTAAATTCCTTGCAGTGCAAATACTTGAGCAAATCTATTACTTTATTTTTATTAAACCAGAAAACTGCCACTTTAAAATACGTATACATTTCACTCAGGAATAGATACAACCTAAAAAAATATACCTTTGTTAGCAGCCTGGTACGAGCCGGCTTTAAGACGAATCATCTTACAAATTTAATAAAAGTTGAGGATCTAAAAATGGCAAACACAGTTCTGATTTCGCGTACGATAACGAAATTCATAAAAAGAGCTTTTGTTTTTATTCCAGTATTAGCAAATAGCCATTGAAATTATTTCTCTGCCCTTACATGGTACGTACCCTTCAGCTAGATCACCAATATTTTGCCTTCGTCTCAATAAATAAACAATCTCGCCGATCCCGGGGAAAAGACATACTAGCCATAACACGAGAAGCGTGTACGTCATCTGCAGCCAGAATTGGATACTTTTACGCGGAAAATTGTTGTACCACATCCCGTAGAACTTGAGCCAGTAAATATGCACGGCGTGATAGAGCTTTGGGTCGAGATTTTCCCACGATTCTATAACACCGTACGGCACTACGAACGATAGAATAGACATATTTTTTTTTACACTTTCAGAGAGTATTTTCATTTTTTTTTTCTTTATTTACTGAATTGTATGTATAAATTTTGACATGTAATTTAATAATGCCTCAGAAGCGATATCTTATTAAGTTCCTTTGTACATAAACAACGTACGAGAACGCAATGTTGAGTGTGTACTACAGCCACATAATCTTATAAGAATCGTCATTGTTAAGTGGAAGGTATTTAATTCTATAATTGACTTGATTATTCAAGTGACTAAATAATCATCAACTTCACTTTTTTTTAAGAAACGTAGATTTTGGTAATAAATAAAAACCTGAATATTATCATCACGAGAAATCAAATAAAAGTTATTAAGATAAATATCTTTAAAGAAATAAATGAAATTAAAAGACTTCATAAACAAATCAGGAAAAGGTTCATGTGTACCTAAATGGTGATAGACTTTTATCCTCTTTTGTATTCGATGACATCAAATACAAAAATTGAATTTCAGTATTAGAAAATGTATCTATAGCTCTTTTTGTACTTGGAGAAAATCCTCACAGGACCTTTTCGGCCTCACAGAAGGTTCTCGGTTGTAATGTGTCGGGCTTGTACCGGCGAAAAACCCCAAGACATTGACGAGGAGTATGGATCTTTTCATCAATGCTACACAGCCTCGCCGTGGTGCGCCCTTGCGAGCAGGATCTCAGGAAAAAAGCGTTGCTTTTCTCAATATTCCACTATATTTTATAACAAAACGTTCTACCTACTTCTCGACGAATATTACCCGGTCGCTCAGGCCCTCACCATAAGCGACCACGACCCCAAAGTCATCAGTAAGTCTGTCGTGAACCCAACGCTTCGGCTAGGACTGATACACCGGAGCCGGTTGTCGGTGCCTCGACGTCTTCTACTTGGAGTGGACATTTTTAACTATGTATTTTTTTTATACCAACTCGACATAGTGACTGCACCATACCTGATGGTAAGCATGGTGCAGTTTAAAAAACGCCAACGACTATCGATAGGCAAGAAAAACCCATATATAGTATGGGTAACACCCATGTATAGTAGTAATCAATCAAAAATCAATGTATTAACACTGACTACATGTTTTATATGGTCTGAGGTTAACTATGCTCCCTCCTAATTTGACTATAATACTTTTTTACCTTCCTACAAACTGTCTATTATATTAAAAAATACTACATTATTTTTATTCGACATCAATATTTGTTTATTAAAGCGCTCCAAAGTATCTTCTCCTTAAAAGGGTTAATTTAATATGTCGACAAAAGCAATTATAATAATTACAATAGCAACGTTATTACCGCTACAAGAACAGGCACCGCTCTCTTAACTACGGATAATTATATTTTCAAAGAGGCTTTCACAATCTATTCATAATTTTCAAATAAATTATAAAAACGTCGCTAAACGGATGGACTTCTTTACTCCGTTCATTGTTTTGTTTACGACGATAAAAAATATAGAATTTCAAACAAAAATCTTGGTTAACGAATTTTGATGTAACATTTTCAAGCCTGTATACTGCAAATAAATTATTAATTTCGTTTTTTATATTCAAAACTCAGTGAACTTTTCACTTCTTTGTCGTATTTACTATTTACTGATATATATTATCATACACAAGCATATACAATGTAGTAACTTTAATCTCAATTATATCACATATTTAAATGTAACCATCTCGTTTAAAATTTACTAGTTAAGAAACAATTACTTAATTGTTACACACTTGTGTATGATAGCAAATGGAAAATTAATTTTGAAGACCAAAGGACTAGACCAGATATAAACCATCCTAATAAAAGTTCTATTGTATTAGTACATTATAAACGTAATTGAATAATGGAACTTCCAAGTTAGACTTAGAAGACATACGTGAGATATGTAAGTCACGTCATCCACAATTATTTATTTGTATTACTGCCGCGTTCGCAGTATCACTATCAAAGCTAAATAAATCCATTAGCATAATAATAAATTCATATACTCCGTCTGGCATGTAGGAGCATGTTAAACAAAGACAGTTTCCTGAAGCTATTCCGTATGCGAGTCTCATAGTATTCTTGGTTTATTTTAGATCTGACAATTCACTTGTCTATTACGAATTATCTTAATTTGTTTTCGAAAATAACAAGAAAATTTACTTAATGGAAGTACTGGTTATACCTAAATATATTCTCGCTTGTCTTATCTCTTCTCTAGTCCCTAGTAATGTTAATAAATCAAAAGCAGAAACAATCTGTGATAAAATAAGTATCGTTTTTTTATTTCTTTTTAGTAAGGAAAAACGGTATAAAACGCAGCTCATTTGATCCTTACAAATGTTGTTAATACATTTGTTTACAAATAACCACTATTTTAATGAATAAAGTTAACGTGCTTCCCTACTTATTCCAAATTAGGGAATTCCAGAGGCTCTAAGTCCGTTCAAGAAAGTTTCATTGGAATTGTATTAAAGTATTCGTCCACAATTCAAGTGAAACAAGAAAACGAGGATTCAACCTCAATATGTGCCCAAGGTGTTGGTACTCAGTGAGGCGAAGTTAAAGGAGCAAAGTTTGCGAATTCGCCCCGGGGACCGATCCAACTTCTCCGTTGCAATAAATAAGGATTTTAGCGACAAATTACCACACGAAAACGTTTCACCCTTTCTTCGAAAAGTTGGGAACTTAGTGAAAATAGGACACCGGTAACATTCGGAACAATAAGAACAATAGCTACCTATAGAATCTGGTATTGTAAGTACTTACCGTTACAGATTTAAGAGACAATCGAAGATTTGAAATGCCAAATTAATTTATATAATGTTATATAAAGTCTGCTTATTAAGCTTCAGCGGATTACTTTAGACAATAATTATTGTTTACGTAATTGTTTTAAAATAACTAGATTATAGGTACGTAGGATTTATAAATTAAACCGGGGTTATTATAAAACAAAGTTTATAGTAGATTCTTTAAGATCTTTAACAGTTACTTTTTATAAATATATTTTTCAATAATAATAAGATCATATCAGAGAAAAAGAAAAAGCATAAGAGATATATCACTTGAAATCACAAAACATTTAAAACTCTTTAAAACCATACTAAAGATGAAATTTGTATTGTTGGTTTTTATTGGCTGACTTATTTTTGTCTTTCATTTCCTTGGTACGCGGGTAACTTGAAAATAAGAAAATTTAACCTATGTGAAACACTATAGATGGACAAACTGTAATCAGATTAATA
The DNA here is from genome assembly GCA_036320925.1 of Automeris io. NCBI lineage: Eukaryota > Metazoa > Arthropoda > Insecta > Lepidoptera > Saturniidae > Automeris > Automeris io. The sequence goes on along the minus strand of JAUDJH010000021.1, from coordinate 3,697,590 downwards.
AAAATGATTACGATTACACTTTTCGTTTTTTACCATTAATATTAGGTCCTTACATATGAAGTTGGCGTTTTGTATGGGAGGAACAAAAAGTGGAATATTTTTTAATATAATATATTTAATTAATCAAAGTATGAACCATTATTTTCTATGCACTTTTGCCATCTCATAGGTAGTTCATTGATCCCTTTACTAAAAAAACCAGTCGGACGGGAATCAATAAAATCTTTGAAGGCGATTTGGACTGCCCCATCGGAGTTGAATTTTTTCCCTTGCAAGAAGTTATCCAAATTTCGAAAAAAATGGTAATCTGTTGGAGCACGGTCCGGGGAGTACGGAGGATGTCTTAGACTTTCCAATTGAAGCTCTTCTAATTTAGTAGCCGTCTGTTGCGCAGTGTGTGGTCTAGCGTTGTCGTGAAGCAGCAGTGGCGTGGAGCGATTGACCAGCCTAGGTTGTTTAGCCGCTAGCTTTTCCATCATGGTTTGCAATTGCTGACAATAGACATCAGCCGTAATAGTCTGGCCAGATTTGAGAAAACTGTAATGAACAATACCGGCACTAGTCCACCAAACGCTTACAAGTAACTTTTTTGGGGTTAATTTTCGCTTGGGGCAGGATTTGGCTGGCTGGCCAGGATCCAACCATTGCGCTGAGCGCTTCCGATTATCGTAAAGAACCCATTTTTCATCACAGGTTATGATTCGGTTTAAAATACCTTCATTATTGTGCCGGTTTAGTAATGTAACGCAGCAGTCGACGCGCGTTTGCCGGTTTGCTTCAGTCAATTCGTGAGGTACCCACCTTTCAAGCTTTTTAATCTTCCCAATTTGCTTCAAGTGAATTAAAACAGTTTTATCACTAACATCGCAGCCTGCAGCTAACTCGGACGTGGTTTGCGATGGATCCGCATCCACAATTGCCTTCAACTCTTCATTATCAACTTGAGTCTCAGGCCGTCCACGGGGCTTGTTCTGCAGGTCGAAATTTCCAGAACGAAAACGTTGGAACCAAAAACGAACTGTGTTTTCTTTTGCAACACGACCGCCATACACATCATTCACCCTTCGAGTTGTTTCCGCAGCACTAGTGCCACGGCGGAACTCGTACTCGTAAATAATGCGATATTTTAAGTTTTCCATTTTGTAAAATGAGTGACGCAAACAGAAAAAAACAGAAGAAAAAAACAAATGAATGACGATCATCGAAGCACAAATACATGAGTCTATAGCTGTACAAATTTGAATTTGGAATTCCTTACCAAAGAGGAGAAATTTGTGATTAAAGTGGCCAGTACGAAAAACGCCAATTTCATATGTAAGGACCTAATATGACTGCATTTTGCTCATCTATGTATTAAACACTACAGAATCACTGATTACATACACAATTATGATCTCTTAATGTTTTAAATGGATTGAAATTAAAATTGCGATTAAATTTTGTAATCGTTAATCATTAATCAGATTATATTTTGCCCATCTCTGGTGAAACACAAACCTAGTTATCACTGAACAGTTTTAGTTCGTTTCATTGCTGTTACTACTATCATAGCGTTTAAAGTGGTGCCAACAGAGATATAAAATAAGTCGTATATATTTTATCAAGGCTGTATGAAATATTTTCCCAAAGCTCCTCACGGTATCTGTTTCAAGAAGTATGATAAAGACACTTTCCAGAGAGACAGAGCGTCCGATATCTTATTACAGCAAGCTGTAAACTGGTAAAACGCTTCTCGAATCACTGCCTTTATAGTTTGCGCCGCCAATATTCACCTTCTTGTACTTTTCCTATAAACTATTTTTTGATTCATTATAGATTGTATGACGATAGACGTAAGGCTTAAAGCGGTAAAACAGCGTTCAATGTAGTACGGGCTGATATAAGCAGATTTTTTATCGACGATGATGGATAAAGAGAAGTCAAGAGCGACTGGATTGAAAATGTTTTTATAAAAAGAAGCGTTTTATAGTGCTTTTGACAGAGATTACCTTCAGGCGTTTTTTATAGACATGTAAGGTTCAGATTTATTATGAAATGTAATTGTATTCAACACACTACTTTAACGACTATTGTGTTTAATTAATTTGCTACCAAGTTTAGATAAGTACTTACCCAGTTTTAACCACATAATTAAATACACAGGTGCCCAAAGTACCCCCAAAACTAAGTAGGAGCTGGAACCCAAAGGAGAAAATATAAATTGTATTATGTACCCGAGAAACGTCAGCTTCAAGAATTAAATTTCAATAACTGTTGCAGAGAGAAATCAGAAGATGTTACATTAAACACTCAAGAAATCCAGAAATGATATAAAACTAATGCAGTATCGTGTCTATTCGCGTAACTTCAAAAAACTAACGTTCCTTTAGTTTTCCAATAACATACAAATAAACGTAGTTTTCTTCGAACAAATCTAAGCTGTGAAATAATTCAAGTAACATTTTTTTTTTTATTGAAGCGGACTAACTACTGATCGCCGGGAAAGGCATTTACAGTTCAACCGAGCTTAGGGTGCGAGCACAGAAGGTGCTCAGCAGGCGAGTTTGTGGGTTGGGTGGCAATGCAAGGGCACCCCTGTGGGTACAAACCTCGACTTGGACCGCCAGCCAAATAGTACTAACCCTACGGGTGATCTACCAGCGTTTCGGAAGTGACTACCTTGAGAAGAAACGCCGAAAGAAACTAAAGGCTGCGTCGGAGTGGAACTGCGCCTCGGTGCGAAAACGCACCGGTTAGCAGCAGTTGACTGAACTATCCTTCTTCGGCGACGCCGGTGTCGTGGAGTGAAAGTAGTGTGTATGTGTATCTAACTGTTTAATCGGTCGGTGGTATTCAAGTAACAGTGTGATCACCTTATTTTATTATATGAGATGGGAAGTTTATTGTATGAATGTGTATGAACCTAAAGCTACAAGTGACGCCATCTGGTATCTAGTAATGATACCAATATATATGGCAAATATTTAAATTATTGCAGTGAGTAACTAGACTCAATAGATATATTTTTGTTTTACAATATTTTTCACTGATAATATACATCCCAATAATAAAAATGTTTATTAAAAATCATCAATATTACGATTTTTTTCATGGTAGCACTCAAGTATGCGTCATTATTCCTTTAGCCCTCTCTTTCTATTCCTCCACCCTTTCCACTTGTCAATACTCGACGTGCCGAGTTGCGTTTGTAATTCGTTTTATCCATAAAAGTATTGATTCCAATACAGTAAAATTCATACATCATCATGGGCGACTCCCTAGATGGGAGCGAAAATTCTGCTGATACACAAAATATCGTACTCGTGGACTTTCAAGACTTCGCCAATTATCTTCGAAGAGCCGCAACGGTACTTTTACCTGAAGATGACATCGTTCCACCTGCTTTAAATGCTGCTCTCGATGACAAAGTGAACCAAGAGTGCATTCGAAAGTTCATATCAGATCCTCAAGTATCATCGCTGTATGTCCAACGATTCTCTACAAAAGGTATGTATACCCCCCCGTTATATATTTTGTACGTTTTCTATGATACACTGCAATACATAAATTATGTATCGAGTGATGTCATAATTTTGCCATTGTATTCATAGTCTAGCACTCTAGCTTATATCTTAATCTGAATTTTAGAACCAATAATTAATATTATATTATTTTCTGTTTGCATTAGAAGATGACAGTGACACGCCTGCAGAGGGTGAAGAGGAGAAAGAAGCAGTCACCTACCAGATCAGCAATGAGGTAAATAAATTATTGAAATTTACTCACATTTGACATAAATATCTGAAGCGATACAGTTTTTTCTCCTATGTACCATTTTAAAATCTAATACAAATAACATATTATCTGGTCTTCCACTTCTAAATCAATCAATTATCAATAAAAATATAAGAATAACACCTATAATGAAGCTATTTGAAGTATAACCTTCTAAATCACTAATATTATATTTATATTAGTACATTTTTACTATTTTAAATATTAAGGGAATTGATAATGTAATCAAGATTTTTATTTAAGTACCATGTTCAGGTAATATTTTCTATATGTAATTTCAAAATTGATTATTATACAAAGCTGTGTACATTTTACTTTTGAAATACTAATATATTATCAACTAATAGGGGAGCAAATATTAGCTGACTTGTGTTTTAGCTGGTATGTTCAACTATCACATATTGTTTAGCACTGTGTTGACCATACACTAAACTCAGATTGAGAAAAGAACCATCTTTCCAGCTTAATTTTGTTAATAGTGCATCATATGTTTTCACACTCCAATGAACCAACTGGACACTGTTTACACAATAGACACGGGGATGTCTCTAAGTATCTGAGTGATCAATATCTAAACTATGGGACTGTGTTTCTATTTCCACATAGAATGTGTATTTGATGGGATATGAACCCACTTTGTGATATATTTTATTCAATTCACAGGTACACTTCACATCTCCCCGAGTGGCAGCCTTTGTCTGCATCAAGAGAGGTGCAGTAATTGAAGCAGACAAATCTATTCACAGCCAGCTGCGTCTAATCAATTTGTCTGATGGCTCTCCTTATGAAACTCTTCATGCATTCATCAGCAAAACCATGGCACCATTCTTCAAAAGCTATGTCAAGGAGAGTGGTAGAGCTGATAGGTAATATTATTTACAATCACATGGTATAGCAGCTTATGACTGTGTACACTTATTTTGTTTGATAATAAAGCTCCAATCTTGCCAGCACCTACTAGCTATATAATGTATAATATTGTTATGACAGAACTAGGGTCAAACTTTAGCCCTAGATTTCTAGGCTTCTAGACAGCACACAACTATGATTTTAAAACATAGATTGTGTTGAGGTACTGCTTCAAATCAAGTAACAGCCAACCAGATGGGCAACAATTGTGGGATGTCCATGTACATCAAAGAAGCCGCATCTATTTGCTCAGGCCCCCTGAGTTCGTGACCTCTATATTAATGAGACAGCTGCTATTCCTGGAATTCTAATTTGTGTAAAGTCCAATAAACCGATTCTCAAATTTACGAGCAATAACATAGGGCTTAAATCTCTATAAGGTACTAGATCTTTCTCGAAAACACTGCAAGGTAACTGTTCTGAGTTGTTTGGACAGTGATATTTCAAGCGACCATCAAGGTCTTTTGCGAATATATGAGTACTATGACTACATAGTAGATCTGCGTGCGATTATTTCCACTGGGTTTTTGCCACTGGACTTTGAGAACTTTCTGCGATTGGACTTCTGACGATGAAACTTCGAGAGTATTCTTCGACAATTTCTAGAGCTTTCGGCGATTTGACATCGAGATTCTTCTATGGTTGCTCAATGATGAGACATTTCTGCGACTGCGTTCTGATTTTGTACACTCTTATGGAATAATAAATCGATTTTCCATCAAAACCGACAATTTACCCTGTGCTCCTAGCAATATTATAATTATTTTTAGACATAATACATGATTACAAATATCAAAGATACTTATTTTGTAACAAATACTTGAGTTATGTTCCTTGTTAACAGATTGTTTAGAAATAAATATTTATATTCAAAAGGTTCTATCCACATAAATGCTGTAATTGTCTGATATGTTAATGAATATATATATTCCATAGAGATGGGGATAAAATGGCACCATCTGTAGAGAAAAAGATAGCAGAATTAGAGATGGGACTTCTCCACCTTCAACAAAATATTGACATACCAGAAATCACTCTGCCTGTCCATCCACTTGTGGCAGCTGCAATTAAAAGGTAATTCTAATAGAAATAACACATTTCTGATAATCAAAATTAAATTTTAGATTATATTTAATTGAATAATTTACAATTGGTATAATTAGTACAAAAATATGTGTTAAAAAATATTCTCATTGGAATCAGACATTACAAACATTTTCAACTGTCTCTTAGATGAACATTATTGTTTTTAAATTTTACTAAATTTAGTACTTAACAGTTAGTGCTCACTTGTTAGGAGTCTATGACACCTGACTAGCTTACCTGATATGGTCTTCAGGCTAAGAAAGAAACAACTTTTCTGAATTACAAGACAATAATTTATAATAAGATAAAGAGATACTGGTCTCATTACCATTGAAGCTTATCTCACCACCCTGTGATTGTGGTCCCCAAAGCCGATCGCAGATTTACAACATGCACCAAAAAGTGATACCCAATGTTGTTTAAATATTTAGAAATTTGACATGTTAAGACTGCATGTGGTAATCTTAATTCTAAATAGTATTCTTTAACAAGGTCTTTATAAGTGCTCTGAGAAGGTCTAAATAGGCAAATTATTATATTTCTTCAAATAAATATTGCTTTTTTTTTTCTTTTAATAGAGTTGCTGATGAAGGACGTAAAGCCAGAGTGGCAGACTTTGGAGATAAAGTTGAAGATTCTACCTTCCTTAACCAGCTGCAATTTGGCGTCAATCGCTGGATAAAAGAAATTCAAAAAGTATTTCAAATTATATAAATTAATACACAGTAAAATAATACATAACAAAGCACCCAAATTTTATGTAAATAATTTGTGTTAACCAGGTCACCAAGCTAGATCGCGACCCGTCTAATGGGACAGCCCTCCAAGAAATCTCATTTTGGCTAAATCTTGAAAGAGCTCTCCATCGCATTCAAGAAAAAAGAGAAAGTACAGAGGTAAGTTTTATTCATTCATAAAGTCACTATGTGATCAACCCTTTAAGTAAAATACTACTTAGAACATTTTCTAATTGGAAAATGTAATTTCAGCTAATAGGAAGTTATTTTGAGTAAATTACATTTGCTTTTACTATACTTACAATTATAAAAAAAATATCTATCGAAATATTATTTTGCTATCGAAATATATGGAAGAAAGATAATAAATACACTTAGTCAAAATTACCTCATCCAACTGTAAATAAGAAGCAGTGAAAAATTAATACAATATTTTCTCTTGTTATTTTCTTTAATTAATTGTTAAGACATCACAATATTACGTAGCTCTCTTTTCTGAATAATGGTTTTTTAATTTGTTTAGGTAGCACTGACGTTGGAAATTTTAAAGTATGGCAAGCGTTTCCATGCAACTGTCTCCTTCGACACCGATACGGGCCTAAAACAAGCTTTAGCAACAGTGTCTGATTACAATCCACTGATGAAAGACTTTCCTATTAATGATTTACTAAGTGCAACTGAACTTGATAGAATAAGGTTTGTTATATTAATTTTCCTTTAGGTATTTTTACATATGCAATAAAAAGTAAACAACCGTAATAATGTATTGCTAACCAATTGAAATGTATTATGTACAGATTGGCAGTGCAACAAATATTTTCCCATCTACGCAAAATTCGGTCTACCAAATATCCAATTCAGCGTGGCTTAAGGCTTGTTGAAGCCATCTCCCGGGACCTTGGCCAACAGTTACTTAAGGTACTCTGACCAACTTATCTGCTATGTATTAATTATTGTGTTTTCAATTTCATACTTTATTTTATAAGTTGATTGTGGCTTAAATTTAATTTTAATATTTTATTACAGGTGCTAGGTACACGGCGTCTTATGCATATACCTTTTGAAGACTTTGAAAAAGTAATGACGCAATGCTTTGAAGTTTTCTCTTGTTGGGATGATGAATATGAAAAGCTTCAAGGTCTACTGCGGTATGATTTTGTTCATTAATTGCTAAGAATAATTAAATTGTCTTTGGTCTAAGATCAAGTGGAATGTCTTTTGAATATACTCATAAAATATAAATGTATGTTGAAAAATGTAGACACTTTATTCATTTTGGTGCTCATTTAAAAAGTACAGGAAAAGAATTCAATACCATTAAAATCGGAAATGAATCTTATTTCACAAGATCGTGGAATCAAAAATAGAAAATAATTCATTACATAGGGACCTGTGTAATAAATAAAAAAACTTGTAACTAAAATGTAAATTACAAAACTTTTTCTATATACTTACTACTATCTATACTAGTTATGTCTCTTAAAAAACTGACAGTAAATCTGTTGATCTTTAGCGATATTGTAAAAAAGAAGCGTGACGAACATATGAAGATGGTTTGGCGTGTATCTCCTTCTCACAAGAGATTGCAGGCTCGCATGGAGCATATGCGTCGCTTCCGCAGGCATCACGAACAACTGCGCACAGTCATGCTAAGGGTAAGTCAAAAAATACTTCAGAGTTGTTAAAACATCTTTTTGTACCTGTTCAGCATCATCCTAATTGATCTTCCACTGAAAGGTGTTACTGTTTTTTGGTTCTTTAACCGAAATGTAAATAGATTAAAAAAAATAGATATTTGAGTTGACTTCTGTTATTGTAGTGACTACTGACTGATTCTACCTTTGTAATAATTTGCTGAAAAAGTCTAAAGGAAGTTAGAAACACATTTTCATAACTTTTTGAAAACTCTTACAATACTATTTTAACATATAAATTCTCGCGCCTTTAAAAATATAATGTTCAATATTTAGGTGCTCCGCCCTCGTACAACCGTAACCACGGAAACTGGTGCCGGCGGCGAACCGGCACAGCCTCATTCACTGCCTATGGATGCCGCAGATGCGAACGCTATAGCTGAGGTAACTCACGGTTCTCTTAGTATAAGACCAACTGATTGTAACAAAAGAACTACAGAATGCAACAAGACCGAAGCGCGACGTATTTAGCCAGTTGTCCACTTTTTGGCAGGGACTTGTAACGTTACTAAAAATAACGTTATAGTAATGATACATAACGTTATTTTTGTAAAGTTACCGCAATAACAAAATGACGTCATAATGGTATCAGTAACGTTACTCAGGTAACAGAACGAAATTTATAACAAAAAATTTAACGTTATTAACGTTATAAATGCGACGTTGCCATTCTTATACTTTTTAAACACGCGTCACCAAATTCTGCTCTATAATTGATAGAAATATAGCGACGTTGCGCCGGCTTCTGTTTCAACACTTTCAATACGTGTCGATGTTCAGGACTCATGCATTGCAAGCTGACGAGACGTATTTTCGACTTTTGGCTTGTTTTACAATACGGGGAGGGAAAAAGTTAGCAAAGTGTACAGATATGTTGATATAGATGAAACAAAGAAGCGTGCTAAATGTTTAGTCGACGAAAAATTTTAATGGTGGTCTATTAATTAATGGCGGAATTTTAATATTTTTAAATTTTATTTTTTAGTATTTATTACAGATAGGCTTGCGCTTGGCCTCAAAGTCACTTGATGGAAAGTGATGATGAGGTAGAAGATGGAGCGCGCTCACCCAGTAAATACCGAATAATGTCTACCTTTTAAACTAATTTATAATATACTAGCTGTACCCGGGACTTCGTTTGTGTGGAAAAAATACTGTTTCTATGATAATCATTATTTCAAATTGAATTTTTTGTGTAAACGATATAAATGCCATCGATTCTTTTTATTACAGATAAGCTTGCGCTCGACTCCAATCTCACCCGATGGAAAGTGACGATGAGGCCGATTAAAGAGCGAATGAATACAAAATAATTATTTTCATATATTTTCCTTAGTTTACATAAAATAAGTTCTTGAACGCACTCATAAAAATTTAAAGCAAATCCTTTTTCAGTACTGACATTATTCTACACTGTTAAAATCCAAAACATGTCAATATCCGAATTTGGGCATATATCTTGTCGATTCGAAACTTTTATTTAAATACGTTCTTTAATTTGAGGCGAGAGCTTACCGTATCGACGGGATGTATATTAAATGTTTGACAGTTACGAAACCCATTAACATTTCCTATGGGAAAATATTTTTCGCAATGGTATTATTTTTCGTCTATTTTCTAATCCAATACAACATTTCAAATACCATGAAAATCGGTCCATTTCTCCAGTTATAAGTGTTCACACAAACCCGACTTTGTTATATACATATATATGTATGTTTTATATTGAAAGTGTCTATATTTAACTTTTTTATTAGTTATTTCTTTTTTTGGTGGATTTATTATCAATTATTGTTAATACTCTTCAAGAAAAGTCGAGCGGAAAAATAGTATATTTGACAAATGTTTAGTACTATTCTGTATTTCAATATATAATCAAATTTTAGGTTATATGAGGACACATGTGGCAACTCTAACTTTGACTAACGGGGCTGGCTAATCACATACGTGATTAAAGCCCTAATAAGATTATATAATAGATTAAAATAGGGGTGTGTGCCAATCACACACGATAGAAGTGAAACTTCAGTAAATCGACAAAAGAATTAGATGAATATATATAACAAGGGTAGGATAGTTACAAACTTTATTTGTTTAAAAATGAACGTATTTTGATTAATTTTAAAAGATATTTTATATTTTATTTAACATATGTTTCATAATATATTGGTGATTATTAACTCTTATATTTGAACATCTATCTTGAGTGTTCAATAATTGTTTTTTACGCGCTCGAAACTCGCGACTACGTTCTGTTAAACTTTTTCCTGCTTTTTTTTTTGTAATTTTAATTTCATGCTTTTGCGTCGATATTCACGTCACATTTCGCCATTCGTTTTCGGCATCTTATAAAATGTATTATTTAGCACAAGATATAAAAATACAAACACTGTTAAATAATAAAAAACCACGCTGACTTCTTACTAAAAAGCTGTTATACGCACATACTCTCTCGCTCTGGCTCACTAATTTTTGTATTTGTATCTCTTACCAGTCCTTTTTCCGTTGCATCCGCTTTTAAATCACAACTATTCTATAGAAGTTTCACTTCAAAAAGTTTATTTTTTAGATTGCGTAAACAAGTCTCCAACATTTCTTGGTTAAAAGATTTGTTTATTTATAGGAATACTAACATAATCTACATTAACACATAAATATGAAGAAGATGCATTACCAATGCGACTAAGATGCAATTAATTTCTTAGTTAACATTTTATGTATAATTAGCAACTAAATTATTTTATACTTTTTCTTTGTCCGTCGCCTCATTTTCATGATTGTGATGATTTTTCACATTTTTCATAAAGTTAAAAAAATTTACGTAGTATCTTGTTCTTATACAGGGATTGACATGATTCAGTTCTTCTAGTAACAACTGTGCAAATTGATCATTTCTTTTATCTTGCTGTTGTCAGATGCGCAACATTCATACTTAGAAGTTTTTTGTTGTGCATATACAATTTTTTTGTCTCCCATAGATTTGCAGATTTTAAAACTTAATTCAAACAACAAAGGGCTATTAAAAGTTTTTAAATCAATGAAATCACGAGAATTTACTTGCTTCATTATTTAAACACAATAGAAATGATAATTAATTCTATCTTTAAATACTTATTATTACTATATATGCTTATTATTTAGTGTTTTTTTTTTTGCACAGTATGTAAAAACCCTTGACTAGAAGAGATACGATATTTTTAAATCCATGTACTCTTTTTAACACAGTATGCAATTGATAATTACGCAATTTTAATCAATTTATGTAATTCCAATTTTAAATTTTGATATATCTCAAAATTGAGCTAATGAATTAATTCCATCTTACCCTCCTCTCGTTTACACAAAAGAGCTCAAGTTGCAATAAGTCTACCACTTTATTTATATCATGTTTATGCATTGGCTCCAATCTGTATTAAAAAATAATAGTACAGCATATTCTCAGTTTGACACAATGGCAAATGGCTCGACAATGTGATTAAACCGTATCTTCTACATAGACAGTCCAAGAACGGTAACGACCGCCAAGGAACGAGAATTCATTGGCAGTCATCATCGTTATGCCGGCTCACGTATACCACGAATGGAACCACGGTATCTAGGTATATGAATAACTGGAGGAACAGTACATGCATAGTCTAGTAAATCCCCCCTTTTTTTATTATATATATATATATATATATATATATATATATAATATAAATATATATATAATATAAATGTATATATATATATATATATATATAATAAAGATTTAATAAATACATAATCATACCTTTAATTGGTCTTGATAAGATTTAAGTAAATCGACTCACTTAATGTGCAGCGCATAGCAACCAAAAAATGTCGCGTACGATACATACAAAAAGAAAAGATAATTGAACTAAGCGAATGAGACAAACAATAACGAAAATAAATAACGTTACTTTTTGTTATAACGTTATCGAGATATCGGAACGCTAAAGAAAATAACAGAACGAAAAAGATAACGTTAACGAAAAGTAACAAAACAAATAACAAATACTGAGTAACGTTACTCTAAAAAATAACGTTATCGCCCTTGGCTTATAACGTTACCGCTTTTATACCGGTATTTAAGTCCCTGCTTTTTGGTGCTGTGCAGTTTGTTGTGCGGGCTGGCCAGATCTCTGCAACTATCAAAAGGTTTACTGTTGTTCGTCGTTGTTGTTTTAGACTTCACTGTGGGTAAACACAGGCGTGTTGTGTTAACTCCTGAGTCATCTTTTATTTATTTTTAATCATTGACAGGTTTATAATTAACCAGTTCTTAATACACATTCACATTTACCCTTCTTTTTAGGTCAATCTTGCATATGAAAACGTCAAAGAAGTTGATTGTCTAGACATTTCACGCGAAGGTTGCGACGCCTGGGAGGCAGCTGTTCGTCGTTATGAAGACAGAATTGGTAAATTTATCTATTTATTTTAAAAAATCCTGCCATAATTACAGGAACAAATTATTGTCAATAACATAGCACATAAAAGCAATGACACCATATAAGCCTAAACAAATACCCTGAACCAAACTTGCTACCTTTGGTATTGTAATCAAATACAACGCTAAAAACCAATTAATCTGAAAAAGAAACGAACCAAAATAAATATAATTAAAATCATGGAGCTTAATATGGAACAACCATATAGTCATTCACAAATATATAATCTTTGGGAGTGTTCTATCTTGAATATCATCATGATCCATGAATAATCAAGTAGGTATACAAAATAATAACTGAAAAAATGTTTGTCGTTTTTCGCATTGGGTTTTATACATTTCTGAGTCCTTTTTTTTTCATTTATTTACAACTATTTTCCCTTTGACTTGCACCATAGACAAATGTTTAGTCTGTATACACAAAACATTGCGAGAACGAGAATGACCCATATATATTTTGCAAAACATGAAACATTTGCTATAAATGATTCTCTAGCCTTTCAGCAAAAATTAGGTATCTTATATTAATTATGTTCAAAGCAAAAAACATTCTAAATCCGCATTATTCATTTGCATTGAAGAAAATATTACTAACAATCCATTGAATCCATAGACCGTGTGGAAACTCGTATCACCGCTCACCTGCGCGACCAGCTCGGCACGGCTAAGAATGCAAACGAGATGTTCCGCATATTCTCGCGGTTCAACGCGCTATTTGTGCGACCACACATACGCGGCGCCATCCGCGAGTATCAGACGCAGCTCATTCAGCGTGTCAAAGACGATATTGAGGCTCTGCATGAAAAATTTAAGGTATAAAATAAAAATAAAAAACTAAAATGTTGGCTCCTGAGAAGCCTTATACATTTACTAAATGATTTTGAGTGTTTCTTGTAAGTTAAAGAAGCATTCGTTTAATAATAAGTGGATCAAACTAAATCATCTCATGATTCCTTGCACATCATTCTGTTTAATTTGACAAAGGAATATAATTTCAAGTTGGGCAGATTATATTATTATCACATAATAGGGGAGCAGTGCTAGCTGATATGCTTATGTCTCAGCTGGTGTGTTCCACTATCACATACTGTTTAGGACTGAGTTGACCATACACTAAAATTCTGATTGAAAGGAGAGCCATCTATTGAGTGTAATTTTGGAACAATTAGTTGATGGTGAGTTACTAATTTCCTGAGACAATTTATTTCAAACTTGTATTATTCTTTTACTGAGTGAGTGGTAACCAATATTTGATTTCGAGCTCTGAAGAATGAGTTACACACAATTCGCACAACGAGCATGAGGATATCTGTTGACATGAAAAATATTGCATAGCTTAGAGCTGTTATATTTTCCTGTTAGTATTTTATGCATCGATAAGATAGATTCCCATGCTGGCTTGCTCCTCTAGAGATGGTAACTGAAGAAATCCTATTAACCATAACCATATGGTATAGGTATATTAAACCAATCAAGACAAAAACCGCCGTTTTTTTACAATTATTCCCTGGTGTAACATATTACAGGAAAATAATCTTGTAAAAGTTTTTATTAATTGTCAAAATAGTAATTATAATTTTTGATAAAATAAAAATATGTTTTATATGGATCATTCCACTTTTTTTAAAGTTCATTATTTTTGAAAAATCAACTTATTCGGAAACTATTTCTTATCCAAACAAGATTTGAACTTTAGACAACTAGTTCTATTACAGGTTCAGTATCCGCAGTCAAAATGCAGTCGTCTGTCTTTAGTGCGAGATTTGCCCCCCGTCGCTGGCTCTATAATTTGGGCAAAGCAGATTGATCATCAATTAACTGCATACTTAAAAAGAGTTGAAGATGTCCTTGGTTTGTGTATTATTTTCTTAATTATAACACCTATAGTACTAATGTATATAAAAAGCAAAGAATTTAAATTATCACTATCACAAATGGCAACGCAATATTATGCCAACAACGCAAATCTTATTCTTCAAAATGTTTTTTTTTTTTTCTAAAATACACCCAAATTATTCGATAATTTTACAGAAAATTGAAACTTTAAAACAGTTCCAATGCTCGCAGCAACGTTTTACAATCAATTTACCCAAAACAATGGACGTAAGATTTATAAATGTTGAATTTAAAACACCATGTACTTATTTATTTTTAAATTTATAAGTGGACAGTACATAAATTCGAGTTGTTTTATACTAAAAAGTTTTGATTAACGGGCGCAATTTTAGACTTCGTCGATATGAGTATTTTAAATTTCAGGTAAAGGATGGGAGAACCACATTGATGGGCAAAAACTTAAAGCAGATGGAGACAGTTTCCGACTTAAGTTAGACACCCAAGAAGTATTTGATGATTGGGCACGTAAAGTAAGTGGCATTATATTATAAAATACCATCTATTTAGGACTCTATTATTTATCTATAACAAATCCGTTTTAGGTACAACAACGTAACCTCGGAGTGTCCGGCCGTATCTTTGCTATTGAATCCGTTCGCGCCCGCTCCAGCAAAACCGGCACAATTCTGAAGTTGAAAGTTAACTTCCTGCCAGAAATCATCACTTTGTATAAGGAAGTACGAAACTTGAAGAATTTAGGTTTCAGGTATGTAAAAATTAATAGTAAGGGTCCGCTCACTCCAAGATACCTGATGGTGCTTGAAAAAGCTAGGTATTTCATCGGGCGTATTTTGTTTTCTTGCTGTAATATGTACCTATATAGTATATATTTAGTAAATTAATTTCTATATTATAACGCCATATTGAAAATGCGCACCTAATCGGACCTGTGTGAAAGGACCCATAAAACTTAAAAAAAAACTCGTAATTAATTCAGAGTTTAGATTTAGAAAAACATGGAAATAATTTTTAATATTTATTGCAACTAACAAGATATTTCTTGCTGACTGAACCAAGGTAAATCCGTCGTGGGACTTCCTGGTCATCATGACAGTGAAGTCCAGGGGTGTGTCCTTAAAACTTTTATGTGTTCCTCTCGTGTGCTTTAAAACTTCCCAAATGTTTGTGATGATACTTTTAAAACTACAATTTCTACTAGTGTAGTACAAATAGATGCTGATTTATAATGATTATGTTCAACAGGGTTCCATTGGCTATAGTCAACAAAGCTCATCAAGCCAACCAACTTTATCCATTCGCCATATCGCTCATTGAAAGCGTTCGCACTTACGAACGAACTCTGGAAAAGGTGTGTAAAAATATCCAAAACTATCCTAACACAACTTACATAGTTATACATTATACAAGCACTATTTAGACACTATTCAAATTAGAAACATGAACAACTTCAAATTAGGTATATTAAAAAGTATCAATATTTGTGTGACGTCACTAACACATGCGTTTTATTTATGCAGCTAAATAATAGGAATCATACTAAGGTAGTTGATTTTTAATAGGTCGCATGGTAGCATTAGCTAATAGTCAATAGTTATAGATATATGCATGTTGTTAATTTATATAAATAGAAATATTACATGTATATTTATTTTGCTGTAGTGTCTTATTGTCGATATGTCATTTATTACATGCTTTATTGTTAAAATTAAAAGTAGTTTAAAAATTCAAAATAAGCAGCTTTTGTGTTTTAAAATAATTGTTTCATTAAGCGTACTAGCGATATCGTGGTCCATCTTTTATTTAATTATAATATTTTTAGATGGTAGCTCATTCCCATGTCTCGATAACGTGAATCTATATCGCTATTTTAATGTGCCTATTATATATAAATGTATTTAAAATTGGATAATTTAACATTGTGTCCCAGATTCGAGATAAAGCGTCAATTATCCCCCTCGTGGCTGGTCTACGTCGCGATGTACTTAACCAAGTGTCTGAAGGCATGGCACTTGTGTGGGAGTCATACAAACTGGATCCGTATGTTCAGAAATTGAGCGAAGTTGTTCTCCTTTTCCAAGAAAAGGTAATATGTTACTCTTTATATTGTCACAATAAATTGTAAAGGTAAGATCACTTTAAGCGTCAATAAGTCTACATCTTTTTGGTTACGGAAGTACACAGTCTACGGAAAGATAGTTTCACTTGTATATTAATTACCACAGACATAGAATTGTACAGACTTCAACACAAGATATTGACAGATAAATATGTAATTTGACAGGCAATATGATTCTGTCAATGATCATACTGATGAGTGTAGTATCCTCCCATTCATTACTTTTTACTACAAAGTTGGAATCTACCTGAAATTATTTTTTTTTTTTCAAATATATGTTGTAATTCACTTTTTAAATCGATATAATGTACAAAAATCCTTACAATGAACTATAATATCATTATTATTCATTTTTACAATATTTTAATTGTGGACTATTCATCTTAAGTATTTGATTAATACTTTAATTACCAAACAGGTTGAAGATTTACTAGCAGTGGAAGAACAGATATCTGTGGATGCTCGTTCGCTAGAGACATGTCCATACTCAGCTCAAAGCCTTGCTGAGATATTGAGCAGACTTCAACGAGCCATTGATGATCTGTCACTGCGCCAATACAGCAACTTGCATCTGTGGGTGCAGCGGCTTGATGAAGAGGTAAATACTTTTGTATGACATGCAGAACTTTGTATTTTTGGTCCTACCATTAAAAATGACAAAACTAATGTTGTAGAGAATTTAATTTGCAACGAAAAATGTACATACAAAAATTCGTGTGGGACTAATAGTTTACAAGATAAACGATAAAAATCTTCTTCCCCCCTTTTTTAAAGATATCGGCCCCGCGACATTGTTGCGACGATATATACTTAAACTTAACTTTACACTAACCTCGTAGTCATCTAAAAAAAATTGCATCTTTTGTCGGTATCTCATTATATTCCTTTTTTTTTTAACATAATCGTCAATTTAATAAAATCTAAACAATTTAAGAGACATACATAAATAAGGGAACATTTACGGTTTCATCAATAATTATTTTTGTATTGTCTAATTAAAACTAAATATTTACTAAACACTGAAATGTATCTTTATCCATTAGGTTGAGAAAAGCCTTGCAGCTCGCTTGCAAGCTGGCATTGAAGCCTGGACAGGTGCACTTCTGGGTAAAAGTAACGAACTTGACCTATCAATGGATACATACTCGCCGGCGGAGCCTACACACAAGCCTGGTGGCGAGCCACAGGTATGTAAAGTGATTTGTATTTGATTATTTTGCACATTTTGATAACTTTTATAACAGCTTTATATGCTAAGGTATACCTGAACACGGAAATTTAATTAAGTAAACCAGAGCATTGTCGGAACATTGTAAAATGTTATGTTATGATATAACATATGTTAAGTATACACTGTTGGATAATATTACCCTTTAGTATCGACCTTTATAGCTTCGTCAATGAAAAGGTGCTCTTGACGCAGCATTGTGTATTATCAGTGCTTTGTTATGTATGATAATATATCTTGACGCTACACCCCTACGAGATGAGCAAGGTAAATTAGTGATTGTATCCAATTTGCGCTTATATGTCGTGCCCATCATGACCAGTAGCGCAGCTGATCGGCGTTCTCAACGCACTTACACATGAATTTTCTATTAGATGCCATACGGGCTTCCTCTCGATATTTTCCTTCACCAGTGAACATGTAGTGCCTAAATCCGTATGTAATTTAGAAAAACCCAGAGGTACTTGCCGGGATTTGAACTTACGACTATTAATAATATTTACAGACAATGACACACCAACATGCCCAATTACCTAGTTTTAAACAAAGCTTGCGCTTGTACTATGACTTGTACTTTGTAAGACACAATTAAACATACTTAAATACATATATACATTCTTGTTTTGCGACAAACTAATCTGTTCATCACAGAAAAGTTGATAAATTTATAATGAGCAGTACATTACACCCTCAAAGTGTGCCCATCATTATTCTGAATTTATATCGAAGTCTAAGACGATTGTAGTTTTAAGACCATGGTATACGCAATGGCCGGACGTCTGACGTAGTTTTAGAACGCTTTCTGTTTTGTCTAAGCTTTGAAACCATGTGAATAATATGAATTCTTATCCAATTAGATTGCGCGCGTAGTTCACGAAGTACGCATAACGAACCAGCAGATGTACTTGTTCCCCTCTCTGGAGGAGGCACGTTTCCAACTGATGAGGCAGATGTTTGCGTGGCAAGCTATCGTTACCAGCCAACATCGTCTTCAAAGCACACGGTATATTTATTATATATCTATCGTCTCAATAGAAAATTGAAATTTTAATTTTTCAAACTTGTTCATTTAGACTCCTGATTTACACTAGTATCCATACTTATATGTATATTTCCCCGGTATGACGAAGGCGACTGTTAGTGAATTCTTTTCAGTCGTTGTTAGATCACACTGTATTTATTGAGCCTTTTGCTTACATTTTACTTGAACTAATATAAATAAATCTGACATAAGAATTTTATTCCATATCTTCTATCCTTAGACTAAAAGAATCCTCCATACCAATTTACAATAGTATAGCTATAATGTATGTAGTAACATTTTCGTGTAAATTAGAAAACTAAAGACCATTTTTAGTTTTCAGATCTATCACCTCAAAATACGCAATAATGTGTTATTCCTTAAATAAATGCTCAGACTTGTTTTGAAAACGGCTATTATATGAAATTACTTTTCTGTACTCTTGTAGTTCAATAATCCAAACTAGGGATGTAACGGAGGCAGTTTTATCGGAACCGAAGTCGGAGTCGGAGTTTTTAAATTTGATTTATCGGAGTCGGAACCGAAGTCGGAATCGGAGTCGGAGGCAATGCCAGTCGCAAGTGACGACAGAATAAATTAGTTTTATTAAAGGACAAATAAAAACATAATTCAGTGAACCTTTTTAATTAGAAAGTGATAAATTTACAAATACAATAAAAATTGCTGTGTTTCTTATTAAAATTTCCCCATTAACAGTGAACAAATTAAATCAAATTTGCTCCAGGGTTGTTTCTGTGTTAATCTATAAATTACTTAATTTAATGTAAATGTAAAATAAAAAAACCTTTTTAGTAATAAATTTAAATGTACATTTAGTTTTAAATTTAATAATTTTAATCATATTTTTTAAACTATAAATAAATTTTTAAAAATGACTTCTACAATACAAGTAGCACTGATTGTTTGATTAATTGATATTATGTTTCAACAACATATAAAATGAAATCAAATGAACTGACTACAACAGTGGTGGTGACCTCCGATGAATACCTCCGATTAAAAAGTTTCGGAACCGAAGTCGGAACCGGAGGTGTAATAACAATCGGAAGTTCCGACTTATCGGAGTCGGAGTCGAAGCTCCGTAACATCCCTGATCCATAGTCTTGATTTTTTAAATTTTACTAGGTAGCAATTTTTAAATTTTCTATTCCAGGTACCAAGTGGGTGTGGCGCGTGCTCAAACAGTTACGTACCGGAACCTCCTTACCAAACTCCCAGGTGGATCGGATCCTCTCGAAAACGCCTACAGCGCTATCGAGCAGAAAATATCTCAAGTCCGAGAATACGTTGATGAATGGTTGCGGTAAGTATCTGAAGTAGATTTAGCTACTTTGATTTGAGTAATTAATCTACAATAACGTAAAATTTTTGCTTTATAAATTATATTTTTAAGAAATATTTGGTTATTCCAATACAATGATTTGTATGTCTATCTATATTGTAATTAATTATTTTTGTTGTATACTTTATTATCATAGCTATCAAGCACTGTGGGATCTCCAGCCTGAAAGTTTGTACGGGAGACTTGGAGAAGACATCACTCTTTGGATCAAATGCCTGAATGACATTAAGTAAGCATATTATTAGTTAAAACTTTAAAAAATTGTCTTCACCAAATGTAAACATGTTTTCAATTTTTATTACACTCTGCCTTCAGTTATCGCAAATCCTTGAGACTTGATAATGATTTTGTTGTCTATACTGTGTATCATTGTTACACTTTGCACTTTGATACATTTACTTATAGCCACAATAGCTTATTTTGCAGCAAGAACTAATAAATGAGCTGCCTCTAATGTTTGTCGAGTCGTTGAACTGTAGAGTTATTCTTAGTCGAATGCTTTCCCTTCTATGATATAAATTGTTATAAACAATAGGTGGAGAAATATTTGTGAAGGGAAACATTTTAGCGACGAATATCTACAGTATTATTTTTTAAGTAACATTATGCTTTACATCTGGTTCAATGTAACCACCACGCGAAATGAGCAAAAATAAACATGCGGTTATGTAACAAAGTATCGACAATTTGAAAAAATAAAAAACATGCAAGATACATAGAGATAGTACTTTGAAACGAATGTGTTATTTTTTTTTTTTACACTGGCTCGACATCGTGACGATAGAGTACCTGATGGTAAGTACAGTGTAGTCCAAAAACGAAAGCGACTATCAAAGGATAAAAATACATTGATAGTCTACATCGTCATGTCGGCCCACATATACCACGACTGAAGGTCTCTTGGTATATGAGCTTCTGGATATACACGAGCTGATCCCGAAACGCGACAAGCCGAAACTGGTCACTATGACGGGCTTTACACCCATGTACTGTGTTCGCGATCCAGACGGGCACTGACGCCCTACCACCTCGCTGCTGCTCGTTTAGCACCACCCAGGAGTCACGTGTAGGGAAACTAGGGTAAAGCCTACGGACGCGAGCAGCTACGACTCCCAAAATGTGTGTTAAATGTGTTACTAGGAAATCTCGCACGACATTCGATACATCGGACACGCGTCGCGAGTACGGACCCGTTGTTATCGACTTCGCCCGCGTTCAGAGCAAGGTAGCGCTCAAGTATGACGCCTGGCACAAGGAAGTTCTCGGAAAGTTCGGCGCTTTGCTGGGCGGCGAAATGGTGCAGTTCCACTCCCAACTAGCCAAGTCGCGTAACCAGCTCGAACAACAGACTATCGGTGAGTTTATTCAGTTATTCAGGGTTCATAATGAGGCTACCATATAAGCTCGGGGATACCTGACCAAACAAATATATTTGACAAACCAGACCGTTAATTAGGTATTTTTTTATAACAAGACTTATCTAAACAGTATTTTATCAGCTTTACCCACAAAACTTGACTAAAATAAAACTATATAAAAAAATGTTTTGACAGAGTTTTTATTTAATGAATTCAGAATCAGATGAAGGAGCATTTTAATATCATAAAACCCTACAGGCGGTACCAACATTGTATTTTTTTTTGTTTGTTTCACAAAACATACATCACACAACTACATACAAAACTTAAAACAATAATACAAAAGCTGTGTCCTTAAAAAGTGAACACAACAAGCTAAATTAATAACATTAATTATAAATAACTCAGACAGAGAAAAAAAGATAGAAAGCGAAATACATGTTACACTTGTAGTCACTGCAAAATCTTATATTTGTTTGTTTATAATCTATGACTATTTTGCATATCACATTGAAACTAGATCTTTACCAATTTAACTACCACTCTACAGTTGCACTCTACTTGCTGTTTTCAGACGTATTAAGAAAAAGTATTTGAATCAAAGCTTACGCTTCTATTGCTCTAATAATTTTACAGAGGCAGCCTCTACCAGCGATGCAGTCTCTCTTATCACATACGTGCAACAGCTGAAGAGGGAAGTGTTAGCATGGGAGAAGCAAGTCGATATCTATAGAGAGGCTCAACGCATTCTAGAAAGACAAAGGTTTGAACAACTCTCTCTTTTGCGCATGCTATAAAACAGCATTTTACATCCAATTCAACAGCCGACATTAAGGCTGAGATTTATTAACGCTATTCTGACTTTGCTTAGCGAAGTGCTCCAAAAAATAAACACGTTTTGATAAAATAAAACTGTATATATAATAGGGATTTAAATATAGTCTAAGTTTTTGCGAAACCAAATCCATGTTGAAAAAAATCGATGACTTTCATATCCTTTGATATCAATTGAGTAATATAAATTGTAATGTTTTAGTTAAGTCTCGGCAAAGCGTTTATAAATCTCAGTCTTAGTGACAAAGGATCATCAAAATAATGTGTAATAAAATGTGTTTTTATTGAAATGTGTAGTTAATCTGGCTACAAAAAAAAAATCACGCGAATGGCAATAACGCAAAACTTGGTATAGGTTTAAATATTTTAAAAAATAGTTTTTATTTGTCACACAGACATCGGCAATTGTTGCAACAGAAAGGGATAAGTAACAGTAGAATAATAATTGGCAACTTTTACACAGATTCCAATTTCCAACGCAATGGCTGCATGTGGATAATATTGAAGGAGAATGGAGCGCTTTCAACGAGATAATGCGCCGTAAGGATTCATCCATTCAAACCCAGGTATGTATGATTTGTATAAACTGACTACAACTATTAAGAAATAATACGGTTCGTGACATTGATCATGCCGGCATGCTCAAAAGCCTCCTCACATCTTAATACGGCGCGATGGACTCCTAAACTACTAAACCGATTTTAATGAAATTTACACACCACGTGAAGTTTGATCTAATTTAAAGGATAGGATAGTTTTCATCTCAATTCATAGTCGCAATATTATTTTATTGCAAATTATTTGTTTATTATTTAGCAGTCATAATTTACAGTTAGCTCCAACCGATTCTAAAAGATGGCGCTATCCGTTGACTGGATTGAGTAATTATTCAAAAACCAGTCACAGCAAAGCGTGGCTGGTCTGCTATAATTTATATGGCAGAACAACGTTTGCCGAGTCAGCTAGTATTTTTATATACTGGCTCGACATAGTGATTAATTACAATGCACCTGATGGAAGTATAGGGTAATCCAGGAACACCAACGACCGCCTAGGGACGATAATGCGTTGACAGTCGCCATTGCTATGTCGGCCCACATATACCACGACGCAATGTCTCTAGGTATATGAACAACTGGATAAACACAAGCCGATTCCGAAACGTGACAGGTCGAAGCGAGTCACTATGACGCTCTCTGCACGTGTGTTCTGTGCTCACGACTCAGTTCGGGCAAACGCCCTACCTCTTCAAAAAAGGTCCAGTACCGTAAGAAGGATGGAATATAACTTTTTAGTGTGTATCAGTATGAAAGTTTTTTACATGAAATTGATTATCGCAAACAGGTAGCATCACTCCAACAAAAGATAGTGGCTGAGGATAAAGCTGTTGAAGCTCGTACGTTAGAATTTTTGACCGAATGGGAACGCAGCAAACCAACAGACGGTTCGACAAGACCAGAAGACGCTCTGACAAGACTTCAAGCTATGGAGACCAGATACACTCGGCTCAAGGATGAAAGAGATAATGTCGCTAAAGCTAAGGAGGCATTGGAATTACATGATACTGGTAAGCACTTGTATATACTTCTTGAATAATGCACTTTCTACTAAAAATAAACACTCCATGTATTTTTTCTTTCGTGCTGATAAATATCTTTCTCTCGCCCTTTTACCCATAACTCATAATTCCGCTCCTTTACTCGTTCTCTCTCTTTATCGTGACAAGCATCTCTTCTTCATATCATACATCGCTCTAAGAATCCTCACTCTAAAACATATAGCATATTTTTAAAACTATTTTTCATTTCCTATTACAGTTAGCTCTGTAAACAATGAGCGCATGACAGTAGCTCTAGAGGAGTTACAAGATCTGCGTGGTGTCTGGTCCTCACTCAGCAAGATCTGGACCCAGATTGACGATATCAGAGAGAAACCTTGGCTTTCTGTACAACCCAGGAAATTGCGGTAGGCATTTAAAAGACTTTAATAATTAATTATACATATAAATAAATAAGGTTTATTTATTTTTATTAAATAAACTACGTCGATAAAGACTATGGTTATTGCACATATCCTGTGTAATTAGATATACTATCTAAAAATAAATGATTTAAAACACTAAAAAATTAATCTTGCTTTATTGTATATTGTTGTCTAATGTGTCGTAATTATATACATGATAATAATGCTATTACAACAAAATTTCATGAAGCTTTTAAATGTCAGCAAGAAGTTATGAAAATTATTTACGACTCAAATATTGTGTTTGTTATGGCCGTACTAAATTGTATCTGTACTAACTTCGAGAGAATTAAAATGCGGTTATAATGTGTACAGGCAACAACTTGAAGCAATGTTGAATGAATTAAAGGAGCTGCCGGCTCGCCTGCGCATGTACGATAGTTACGAATACGTTCGCAAACTCCTGCAATCGTATACAAAGGTTTGTATTATTTTTTTATGGTTTACAGGCAATTTCAATCACACCTGCTAAAAGGTGAAGACGAGGTCAATGATAGACCGCGTTAGCCCAAAAATACTTATTTTGTATTCTTTAAAGGCTTCCAAATAATCCAAGAATGTTGAAAATAGAAGCATTAATCGTAGTCCATTTCTTAATACTATTCGGATGATTGTACTATGCAATCTAATTAAGTAATTCTTAATTATGATGTAATGTGTGCAATATTATCTATTATATTTGCGAACATGTACACCTGGTTCTAGTCACTTTGGCACGACATATAAACCGCAAAGTGGATACAGCCAATAATGTACCTCTGCTCACCCCGTAAGGGATATAGGGTGATGATATATTAATATTAATTTTGACTTATATACCAGGTCAACATGTTGATTGTGGAATTGAAATCGGACGCTTTGAAAGAACGTCATTGGCGCCAGCTGTGCCGCGCGCTTAAAGTGGATTGGGCATTATCCGAACTGACTCTTGGACAAGTTTGGGACGCGGACCTTCTCCACAACGAACACACAGTGAAAGACGTCGTCTCCGTTGCTCAAGGCGAGATGGCTCTTGAAGAATTCTTGAAACAGGTTTGGACAGTTATCATTGAACGTTTAAAACGAATATACATTTGACAAATCAACTGAAACAATTTTTTCCGCAATCGTTTCCTACTACATCAAATGTTTTTTTTTTTTTTACTATTTTAGTTTCCCAACAATTATTGGTTTCGATCAAATATCACCATTTATGTTGTTAATATAAATTAGATAGTTCATTTTGTATCCAGGTTGGTTGACGGAAGTTTTATTTAGATTGTTACTATATTCATGATATCCGAATGAAATATGCAATAGAACGACCATTACAACTTCGAATAGGCGAGTCTCTAATGTTCCACAGACCGCTAAAAAATACATGCGCAATCCAGCCGTCAAAACACACACACCTTTCGCAACCCGCAAACCAAAATAATTTAATTTAAACAAATTAAGCTCTGAATAAAAAGACCTTATTTTTACTAAGCTATTGGTAAAATAACAATTACTTTTTTCTATAATCAGGTTCGCGAATCATGGCAGAGCTACGAATTAGATCTTATCAACTACCAAAATAAATGCAAAATCATTCGCGGTTGGGATGACCTGTTTAACAAAGTCAAGGAACACATCAACAGTGTTGCTGCTATGAAACTCTCACCTTATTACAAGGTAAATAATTCCTAAAACGTTTTATTTTCCCATAATTTCATGAATATTTTTTTAACCTTTTCATTTGGTACATTTTATTACCTCTAAATGTTACCAGAACATATTCTTATAAAAACTCTACCGTAAGTGTAAAAACTATTTTAAAATTCCCTAAATATTTAATTTACTGTGTGTCCTTAAAAAGTGTTATGAAAACCTTTATGTCATTTTAATTAATTTTTTAAGGTCTTTGAAGAGGAAGCTCTTACATGGGAAGAGAAACTGAACCGCATCAATGCCCTGTTTGACGTTTGGATTGACGTGCAACGGCGATGGGTTTACCTTGAGGGGATCTTCAGTGGATCGGCCGACATTAAAACCTTACTGCCTGTGGAAACAAGCCGCTTCCAAAGCATTAGGTATTTAGGACCCCAAATAGTAATCATGTTTTTTGTGATACACATCTGGTTAATATTTCGTGTTTTTCTTTAGTTCCGAATTTCTGGGACTGATGAAGAAAGTCAGCAAATCACCCATGGTAATGGATGTATTGAATATACCAGGAGTTCAAAGATCTTTGGAACGCCTCGCGGATTTGCTCGGAAAAATACAGAAGGCTCTTGGAGAATATCTAGAAAGAGAGAGAAGCAGTTTCCCGCGGTAATTCTTGCTCTATTTCTTTCACAAATTAAACGGCTATTCGTACAAATAATAATGTCTCCATGGATCTAAATATTGCTAAAACACTTCATAGATACGTAAAATATACAAACCTATATATAACAAACTGTTTTTTTTTTTGTTAGTTTCTACTTCGTGGGTGATGAAGATCTTCTTGAGATTATTGGAAACAGCAAAAACATCGCTCGGCTCCAGAAGCACTTCAAGAAAATGTTTGCTGGTGTGGCAGCAATCATACTCAATGAAGACAACACTATAATTAACGGCATAGCCTCCCGAGAAGGTGAAGAGGTCAGTACCTACCTAAACCTATTTAAATTAATAGTATTAAAACTTTATACTTATTTTCATTTTTAATCAAGAACCTATCATCATACTGAAATCAATTAAGTCTCACTAATATTGGGAATATTTTTTATGTTAAAATATTTTTTTCTTACCTGTTATTTAACCGTTACAAAATGGCAGCATTAAATATTAATCTAATATATTTCTTAAGGTGTATTTTACATCACCCGTCTCGACCATTGAAAATCCGAAAATTAATTCCTGGCTGTCGATGGTGGAACGTGAAATGCGAGTTACCTTAGCGTGCCGGCTTAAAGATGCCGTGGGTGATGTCAAACAGTTTAAGGATGGGAACGTTGATCCACAGAAATTCATTGAATGGTGTGACAAATACCAGGCGAGTATTGTAAAAATTACATGAAAACTGTATTTGTGTTTTTTATTATAATGATAATAGAACTTTCAATGTGGAAAATGGGAATGTGGCAAAGGGAAATGCATTCTGGACCATCCCGTGGTGTCTTGGACTTTCACCAACTGAAACCCCCGGGGTGTTTCTCCTGCTACCTACCAGCTCCGAAAGCACCACTGAGACCTCATGCTCAGTACCCGGCTAGGCGTGCACCCTTTCTCTGCCCTCTGCTCGCAGTGAAGATGGGTGGTGTAAAGAGCCACCCCTCTCCTATCTCTGTGTTTTAGAACAGCACGCGGAAACAATCCGTGCCCCTCGCATTCATCCTATGTTGGATGATACACTTCCTGAAGTGTGCCGCCAAGATATAATTCTCTGTTAACTTAGATATAGATATAGTTCTCTGTTGTGTCTAGGGGTCGGCAACCTTTTGAGTCGGAAGAGTCAAAAATTACAATATACTAAAATTCAAAGTGTGTAAAGAGCTACAAAAAAGAAAACTTGCCACCAATATAGAGAGCCTGTATAAATAAAGTTTTTGGATTTAAAAAACTATCTATTTATTCATCTATTCAGAACCATTTTAAAATGTTTTTAATATTTTTTTTTTACACTGGCTCGACCTAGTGACTACAGAGTACCTGATGGTAAGTACAGTGTAGTCCAAAAACGAAAGCGACTATCAAAGGATGAAAATCCATTGATAGTCTACATCGTCATGTCGGCCCCCGTATACCACGACTGAAGGTCTCTAGGTATATGAGTTACTGGATATACACAAGCTGATCCCGAAACGCGACGAGCCGAAACTGGTTACTATGACGGGCTTTACACCCATGTACTGTGGTCGCGATCCAGACGGGCACCGACGCCCTACTACCTCGCTGCTGCTCGTTTAGCACCACCCAGGAGTCACGTGTAGGGAAACTAGGATAAAGCCTATGGACGCGAGCAGCTTCGACTCTCAAATAATATTTGCGTATGGAATAAACAGCGGCATCCAAAGAGACACGGTGTCTCACGAGCCACAAATTGCAGGCTCCTGACCTATTACATATTATTTAATTGCCTTGTTAAACCATTTACTAAATTTTAGACAATATTTTATCGACCAACAGTAGGTATCTCTGCTCACCCTGAAAGGGATATAGCGTGACGATATATTATTATTTTATCCACCCAGGCTCAAATCGTAGTACTAGCCGCTCAGATACTCTGGTCAGAAGACGTGGACGCGGCATTGACTAGCGGCGGTGGCGACGGACTGAAGAGGGTTTTGGCTCATGTTGAAAACATGCTGAATATACTCGCTGATTCTGTATTGCAAGAACAGCCTCCGCTGAGGAGAAGGAAACTTGAGCATTTGGTAAATAAACAAATTATTTTCAGCTGAACCTTAATATTACTATAAAAAATCTGATTTTATTTTATTGGTTGGTGGTTTTAGATGATACGTTTTTTTTTAAACAATTCATTTCCAGTCGTTAACAGTTTACCATCTAACAAAAATGTTTATCACTCCATTTTTGATGGGCTATAATTCACAAACAAATGTACTAAGTTGTACTTTGGTCGCTTAAACCTTGTGTAAAAAATAGGAATTATACAGTTGATATTATCTCTTTAACCTTAAAAACTGTGTAATCTTAACAATTCAACATAATTGACACATGAATGTTTCTTACAGATAAATGAATTCGTTCACAAGCGTACTGTGACGCGGCGGTTGATAGCGTCCGATGTGAACAGCCCTCGATCATTCGAGTGGCTCTGTGAAATGCGATTCTACTTTGATCCACGAAACAATGATGTAAGAAACTTTTGAGATTAATTTGATTCATTCTGTATAGTAGCTTTTTCGAACTTTTTAAATGGTGCACTTGTGAGAATAATGACCCAAGATGACATATTTGCATGAAACAAAGAATATCATGTATATATTAAAGCTTTCGTTGATTGAATTGTTTAAAACCTTCATAGAAAATTAAAACGTCTTCTCGTCTTTTTTAATCTTTTCTTTTCATAATCCCTATATAACATAAATTGGGAATTACTACTTTATATCCTGTGATAGCTATCGATAAATACTTTTACATCAGTCGGGAAATGAATTCAAACCCATGAATGATTTTTAACAGGTATTACAACAACTAACAATACACATGGCAAACGCTAAATTCCTTTACGGATTTGAGTACTTAGGCGTACAAGACCGTTTAGTACAGACGCCGCTCACTGATCGATGCTACCTCACAATGACACAAGCTTTGGAGGCACGCCTTGGAGGTTCACCTTTCGGTATGTATATCTTCATAATAATATATCCGGCGACGGTGTCTTGGACGTCATATATCCAGAGAAGTAGTTCGCTTCCTATCCCTTTCGGCGGCCTCTTTCAATGAAAACCACAGCTTGCACCACCACTGGCAGTGAGAGGTCATCCTCATGGTCCACGAGGACCTTCCTCTCTTCAACTCTGCTTGGGTACTCCTCTTGGATGTACTGTGCTGTGTCTTCGGGGCTCCCGCGGTCGTGATACTCCGTCGTCGGCTCACAAGTCATGGCCAAAGAGGCTGATGAGCAGAAGGAGAGCGCGGCGTTGTAGTCTGTGCAGCAACAGGTGTAGGTCAGGGCGCACCGCCTCAATAGCCTGGATTGCCATTCTTATCTACTATCATCTAAGCAGCTTCAATTAAGGCTATCGGCCCATGCTCGACATCTTGAACCTTACTGGAATGTATTATTTTTATCACTGAACATTGTTTTCTTGTCATAGAATATTGAGAGATTAATAAAAAAAAAATGTTTTTAGGACCCGCTGGTACGGGTAAGACTGAGTCGGTGAAAGCTTTGGGCAATCAACTAGGACGTTTCGTATTGGTGTTTAATTGTGATGAAACCTTTGATTTCCAAGCTATGGGACGAATCTTCGTCGGGCTTTGTCAGGTAATATTTCAAATAAAAAAAAAATCGTATGCTGTAATAAATATACCATCCCAACATTTTTATTTATTTAGAATATATATGATTTCTATTATATCATTACGAAAAACTTAATACAAGGGCGATAATTTACTAGGTGGGCGCATGGGGTTGCTTTGACGAATTTAATCGTCTGGAAGAAAGAATGCTCTCTGCCGTGTCCCAGCAAGTACAGACTATCCAGGAAGCTCTTAAAAGTCACCAAGAAGGCGATAATTCTGGTAAGTTGAAGGTATATTTTTAACGGGATTTCGGAGTATAGGCACAAGTACATAGTAGCATAGCTCTTACTATGCACAACATAGATAACAAAAAATAGATGCTGAAGAGTATAATTTACCTTTTCATTTATGTATCGTATTAAAATTTATTATTCCATGTACCACAGAATTATCTCAATAATATATTGAGACTAACTAAAATAAAGAATTCACACACTACAATATCCACACTTCAAATCAATTTTCCATTTGAACTGCATTTTATTTGAAAACTCATAAATTAATTTTATCTGTAGCCAGTAAAGAAATGCTAGCCAGTGTTGGTATTAACAGTGCCTTAGGTTTTAATTTAATCTCGCTATTAAAATCGATTTAAGAATATTAAAATTATATTTTCTTTTTTTACAGCCAAATCGATAAGTGTAGAACTGGTAGGTAAACAAGTCCGCGTATCTCAGGACATGGCGATCTTCATAACAATGAATCCCGGTTATGCGGGACGGTCCAACTTGCCCGATAATTTGAAAAAGCTGTTCCGTAGCTTGGCAATGACAACACCGGACAGGCAACTCATTGCTGAAGTAATGTTGTTCAGCCAAGGATTCAGAACTGCGGAGAAACTTGCCTGCAAGATAGTTCCATTTTTCAAGTAAGTAGGTTCAAACTTTTGTAACCGATCTAAATAACGAAATTCTCACTGCCTGACGCCTGATTCCCTCGTGATTTATTACATTACATCTTCCCTTTCCTGTTGAAGAAAAGAACTGAGGTATATAGTTTACGTAAAGCTTTTGGCTATTTTTATATATAACTTGTAAAGATATGTTGTCTTCTTATGATATATGTAAATAGACTTTATAGATAGAGGTTTGTAATGACTTTTGAATAACATTTATTTAAAGATTTTGCATTGCAAATATAGTGTAGTTGCCATTGTCAGTGTACAGGTAGTATATGGTGACTTGATTCTCATAAATAGGAGTTACGATATAAGTGGCGTAAACCAGGAATCAATTTCATGAGAAACTTTTGCAAAATGGCAAAATTATTTAATTTTCAGCCAAAAAAGAGCGCGCACAGTCCTTCTTGTACCTGATAATTATGTCGCGTCTCCGATGGATTACATAAATACGAGAAGTGTTACAATTAAATATTGGCTTTAACTCTTTTACTTATAGCCTACACAAACATTTCTTGATCTGCTAAGTTAATTTTAATCGAATCTGATTATTCAAAAACTTTATAATGACATTTTACTTCTAGATTGTGCGACGAACAACTTTCCAATCAATCTCACTATGATTTCGGCTTGAGAGCTCTGAAATCCGTGCTCGTGTCAGCCGGTAACGTTAAACGTGATCGCATACAAAGGATCAAGGTAAACTAAACTTGTTACTTTGTCCTTGTGTATTGTTATTGCTAAAGCTGTAAGTCCATAAATTCCAAAGTGGAGTTAATACGGCCAACATATTTTTACTCTGAAAATATTCAACATTATTTTTTTATTTTGTTCATAGGAGAATTTAATTGAACGCGGTACAGAAGTTCCAGATGAGGCATCCATTGCAGAATCGCTGCCCGAGCAAGATATTTTGATCCAATCTGTATGTGAGACAATGGTGCCTAAGCTTGTTGCCGAGGATATCCCATTGCTATTCTCGTTGCTGAACGATGTGTTCCCTAATGTTGGATACACCAGAGCTGAAATGACTGGTGAGTACTAAAATTTTATATATCTTACAGGTCATCAGATTTCCAATCGCAGAATTGTAATCAAAGCTGATAATTTTAATGCGTCACCAATAAGGTAGTCGCTATTATCATTTCGGGTGAAAATTTAGAAAACGAATGAATTATTTTATATCGGCTGAACAATAAACTGCAGTGTGTGGCCCAAACACATTGATAATATGATGCGTTACAATATCCTATCTTACTTGGTTGAAAATTATTTTGCATTTTGTCAATTAAGATAATAGATCCAGTTACAAGTCAATAACCAATCAACTTTTACTGCTATAAAATTAGGGCAATCAAAACTTTAAAATGTCGTCGTAGATTTGACCAATATGCTGTAGATACGTCAAAGTTGAAAATTTAATAATAAAGTCTTTTTAAATTAATAGTAACATAATGTTTTCTATTCATTAAAAATGGAAATTTATTTTGACTGAAACGGGAATGGAATTACCCAGTGAAAGTTGATTGTAAAAGTCGCAAAAATAAGCTCGTGGATATGACCCTTATTAAGTTTCTACATTTTAACATAAAATAAATTACATCTTTTTAAGTAATAATAAAATTACTACAGCGCAACCAGTCCGCTCTCGTAACCAAAATGATTAGTTACCCGTCTCGCCATTTCACAAATTGTCAGAATGATCACTATGTATTAATCAACCGACAATATTTGAGTGGAATTGAACCTTAATACTTTTTCTATTTTTAGGATTAAAGAATGAGATTAGAGCTGTATGTGCCGAAGAGTTTTTGGTATGTGGAGAAGGTGATGAACAAGGAGCCACTTGGATGGAAAAGGTATGTTCCGATTTAGAAATTTTATCGATTAAACTTGGCTAACAATCATTTGGCAGGAAAGTCATGACATGATAACATTTAACTGCTAACATTTCAATGACATACAGCATTCATTTCATGAGTGTACTCGTCTCGCAAAGTTTTGTGGTACATGAATTCTGTATGCACATAATTTTTGTTCTAGATTTAGCAATTATTTGCATCGTAATCAAAAAGGTGATGGTATCATATTGGATGACATTAATAAAGGATTTAAAATAAAAATCATATAATAATATTTAATAATTTAACAATATATTTATTTGTCACATATTGTGAGAATTGCATTAATGATTCAAATAAATGATCGATAAAGAACCGCCTTTGTAATTTATACAATGGCCGTAATAATTAATATACTATGCTTTCCAACTAAGAGTAGGACCGCTTTGCGGAAACATCACTAATCGATTGTCGTTTTTGGTACTGATAGCAAAAAAAAAGTAAAATTCTATTTGACAATTATTTCCTTTTGTTCAAGAACTGAATTTATTTTTCTAAGACATAATTAAATGCTAGTTTCATGTAAAACATCAATTGTAAATGAAATAGACTTTAGTACAATGAATTGCCGGAAGACTGTAACGTCAGCACGCTGCAATTATCTCGGTTAATTTCGCCGTTTAAGCTAGACTGCAGAGTTGGTTAATACTTTTGTAATTATTAATCCCATTTACGATTTTATTTTTGTATCTACATCCTATATTTTGATATTAGTATCAAGAAACAAACAGGCAAATTCTATTCTTTGTTGGCACGCGTAGTAAACAGATATGTTTGATTATTTAAAAAGTGAATAATGCCGTTTTCACACAAAGATATAATATGTAATAATAATATTGATATACCATAATATATTGGTATGTGAGTGTGAATGCGTATGCGTTTCCATGCTAACCCGCTAACGGCACGTAGAGGCGCAACGCGACAACGCGCGCTCTGCACAGCACGTGGATCGAGAAGGTCAGTGACCGGCCGGTGTGGGTGACTGCTGCATCTCTCTCCCTTGTGTCTCTTTATCATTACAGCTGGTGTATGTGTGTGTGTGTGACTTTCATAAGCACTGCTCATGTTCAACGACGACTGTGTCACTTTGGTGCTATCGTGTGTTCTTAAAACATTGTTTATGCTGAACTATATTTTTTCAATTACTATCCAATAAAAACATAAAATAATTTTATAAGCGATGTTTTATATCACGTTATGACTTCTATATAATAATTATCACAGTATATGTTTTACAAAACTTGAAACTTAATTCCACGTGCGTGTTAATATCATTTGTTGTATAGACAAACATAGATATTATTCTTATCATAGATATTCTAAGAAGATTCAGCTTGAACAATGCTTTTTAATTGTCAATAACGATGTCATTTCAACATTTACTTTGCCTGTTGTTTGTGTATTATCACGTTTCATCTATGCTTTCGCCAGCAAAATTTTCAATAAGTGTATTTACATTTACAAAAACTTTCAGATCACATATTCAAAAATATAATAAAGTTTATATATTTTTCGTAGGTTACGCTATAAGTTATTTAGCTACCTATAGTAAATCTAGTATTTTATTGAAACGTCCTGATGACCTAATAATCTGTGCTAATAATGCTTACCCAACTTTTATGCACAGTTTTAGCACTGTATACCGATAGTTTTAAAATTGTCATGTTCATGCATTGTTTTATTGAAACAGGTTCTTCAGCTGTACCAAATCTGCAACCTGAACCACGGCCTAATGATGGTCGGTCCTTCTGGTAGTGGAAAATCCACTGCATGGCGGGTGTTGCTTAAAGCTTTAGAGAGGTATGTTTTCAATGACCTGTGGTTAGGATATCTACAATACTATTAGAAACAAACTTTGTTTTGCTAAATTTGTGTTAATAATAGTATAATTAAAAAAAAAACAAAAAATAAATAAATAAAAGGTTAAAAGGATAAAAGCTATTTAAACCTAGCTGTAATAATTCTGTTAACATTGTTAATGAAAAAATATTTTCAATAGGTTTGAAGGCGTTGAAGGAGTCGCCCATGTAATAGACCCGAAAGCTATGTCTAAAGAAACTCTTTACGGTGTGCTTGATCCAAACACACGAGAATGGACTGATGGTCTTTTTACACATATATTGAGGTGTGTATATATATTTTTTATATAATAGAATGAATACCATAATTAATAAATACTATATCGTAGCGCTATATTCCTTACGGAGTGAGTAGAGATACATTAGTGGTTGTATCCACATCCCGCTTATATGTCGTGCCCAACGTGACCAGTAGCCGTATTGGCCGTTCTAAACACACTTAGACATGACGTTTTCATCAAATGTCATGCGAGTTTCCTCATGATGTTTCCCTGCACAGGTGATCATGTGGTGCCTAAATCCGTATATAATCTGGAAAACCCCAGAAGTACGTACCGGAAGTCGAACCTACGACCAATGGCGCTACCGCACATGGAAACCGGTCCCTTATCCACTAGGTTGATGATGATGATGTCCTAGCCGGATTCGGCCACGGCGACTGTTTCAACACCGATTAAGATAATCAAGGCCCAGTTTTCGGAAACAGTCAATTGCGCAGGAGATATTTAAGTGCATAACTGGACGCGTAGCCAGAAAAGCACTCTCTCGTCCGAGCTCCCTCAGGCCCGATGGAAAGGAGAACCAGTACGATCGAGAGGGAGCGGGATGCAGGTTTGGTCGAGTTTTCCTTCTCTGAACACCTGGTTGAATTGCGGTGTTAAAGAGATACCTTAGTCGCCTTTTACGACACCTCAGCAAGAAGAGGGGGGTGCTATTCTATTCTGCCGGCAGCCACCACGGCTTAGGCACTAGGTTACCACAGCCACTAATTTCATAATTATTCTTGATACGTTTTAAAAGTTGAAATAATTAATCCTTTGTAAGTATTAATTCTAAAATTATATTAAACCGCTCTGTGTGTGTTGTGTTTTTTTTTTTAACATAATGTGATATTGGTTGTTATTATGTAAAACAGGAAAATTATCGACAACGTCCGTGGCGAAATCAACAAGCGTCAATGGATCATATTTGACGGCGATGTCGATCCCGAATGGGTTGAGAACTTAAACTCCGTGCTGGATGACAATAAATTGCTGACGCTACCGAATGGCGAACGTCTTTCCCTGCCGCCCAATGTTAGAATCATGTTTGAGGTGAGAGACGACCCAAGTTATTACTTTTTTCTTTTTAACCCGGTGGAAATCCCTACGGACCGTCAGGGGAAGTGGTGAGGGCCACTTCCCCCGGTGTGTCGGACCTGCCCCGACTAAAACCACCGGGGTGCCAGCACTGCCTCTCCTCGCCTTCGCCGAACCTGGGAATCCAGATACTTCCGACGGCTCGGCGAGCGACCCAAGTTATTACTAACTTCTACTCAAATTAACTTTATTCTTATTACTATGTTACTGTGTGTGTGTGTGTGTGTTTTCTTGTAGTGGTTACATTACAATTAATGTTTTTTTTTTAATTATTATAATCGGGTTTGTTAATTTTGACTAAAACATAATTTGGTTTAATTATATTAACTTGTATTGTAAAATAATATCAATGAGAGTGCCGGCGAATGAGACTGTTACAGTGTTTCTAACTGAATAACGGTTGTAAGGACAACTCCAAGAAGATACACCGTCGTAATGACTTAATAAGAAGGAATATTTGTTTTAATTTTTGTGGATTTTAGGTCCAAGATCTGAAATATGCAACCCTTGCTACGGTATCGCGTTGTGGAATGGTGTGGTTCTCTCAGGACGTGCTCACTACCGAAATGATATTCGAGAACTACCTTATGAGGTACTTAATTACATTTTCACATACCTGCTTTCCAGTTCTTTCTGAACTCTCCAGCTCATTTCGATTAAATTGATCTAATACAAACGATGACTTTTTAGGTTGCGCAATATTCCTTTAGAAGATGGAGAAGAAGATTCGTTTAGCATTGTTATGGCTGCTCCGACACCTGGAAGTGATCAAAATGTCACAGAAACTATTCTGTCTCCTGCTTTACAAGTAAGTAATCAATTTACAATATATATATTTTTGGGTATGTAATTCGCTTTACTAAAAACGAGAAATATATATTGTAAATCTTCCACAGAATCAAAGAAACCCAAATATCTCATTTTATTTGAAATTGCAATTTATATACTTTACATTTATAATATTTATCATTCGATCGTTTAATCCCAGTTTAAACGATCTTTGTCCTGATATTGGTATGTAATGTCCATAGACGTCAATTAAAATGAAATGTAAATTAAAAGGTGGAAAAAGTGGAGTATTTGGAAGCTATTGATTTACCGGGAAGTTATGTCCATTTTTCCGTTTCAAGTTTCGACACATAACCATTTATTTATTCAGTACAAGATCTCATGCATGTATCCTTTCAGACTCAACGCGATGTTGCTTCTATCCTGCAACCATTGTTCTTTGGAGATGGACTTGTAGTGAAATGCTTGGAGCGAGCAGCCACTCTCGACCATATTATGGACTTCACGAGACACCGTGCTCTGTCGTCTCTACACTCAATGTTAAACAGAGGAGTTAGGTACGAATAATTCATTATCTAGTGTCCGACCAAAACTTCAGCCGTTGCGTCGACCTTTTCACAAATTGTCAGGTCATTTTAATAATCCCTACAAGTTGTTTATGTATATCAAAGTAAGTCTAACATGTGCTAGTTTTAAAAATCATTATAATATTCACTTTTAGTCAATATTGAACAGAATTATTTAGGGTTGTAAAACCTTCGATTTTGTGTATGTGTGTGCTTAACACTACATCTACCGATGAACAATTTATATCGATTTTAGAAATAGGTGTAACATGGTTAATTTTGCTTTGATGTGATGAAACCGCGTTTGTAATGGATTTTCCACCACAATATGGGAATGAGACGACGATAAAGATATGGCTAACAATTTTAGCCCCGATTGTGTGTCTCTCGCGTACAATGCGTTGCACTAACCTGGCCGACGGCTCTCTCGCGGTCCCAGCTTGTCAGCTCCCGCGGCAGGCGGTTCCTTCCTGCTGCGCTCGTCGGGATCAGCGCAACGGATGTAGACTTGGTGATGAGGAAAGTCTGATAACACTTGCCGGCCGGCTAAACGTTTGAACACCACACTGTGCGATTTGTATTCCGACAAATGCTGTTGTATACGGTGTCGCGCGTTCGCTCGATGCACCTCAATCTTTCCTCCCGAATCTATTTTATTGTGTATGAGAATTAGCAACTACTTGCTCCGGTTACGTTTTTTCGAGTGTCTTCTTGACAAGTCGTGCACGCATCGCGCCATTCATAAGGTGGCGCTCGCGACACATTTCGAGAGCCAATCATATTAGGCCAAATTTGTGAATGACACTTTACGGTTACGAAACAATTCAAATTAAATTTATAATAATTAACACTATTTAGTTGTTAGTGAAGGACATGTTATTTGTCAGGATCAAAAATATTAGAAAAGAAGTAAATTCTAAGACAAAATTGAAGACCAATAATTTTGACCGGCTCGATCGGTTTTAGCCTCGGTCGGATATCCACTTTATTAAAAGTAATTAAACAATCACGATCAGATCAAACTATTTTAATTTTAAGCTTGCTAGAAACCTTAGACTTTAGCTGAAATTTCGATCCACTTAAATGTTGTATCTAATGTAGTTTTTTTGGCCGAATGTGACTGAAACTGAAACCTTCGGTCGAACACTGTGTCTAACTTTTTGCTCCTAGTTCATTCTTTCTCATTACAGTTACCATATTAAGTGCGTTTAGTTAATAATTCTGTGTATAATAGGAAAAACGACTCGCTATCTTATAAAATTGCTATTGAATAAAAAAAAATTCCTAAAAAAGTAGTATCGTTTTAAT
This sequence comes from Automeris io, assembly GCA_036320925.1. NCBI lineage: Eukaryota > Metazoa > Arthropoda > Insecta > Lepidoptera > Saturniidae > Automeris > Automeris io. Next base: position 3,658,459 of record JAUDJH010000021.1, on the reverse strand, counting down.
AAATGATTAAAATCCAAGTAGATAACTGATCATTCGTTTTTTTTTTTTTCTTTCAGAAATATTCTGGGCTATAACAGACAACATCCCGATTTCCCGATAACCAACGAGCAATTGGAAGCATATGTACCGAAGTGGCTTGTCTACTCTCTACTTTGGTCGTTCGCCGGAGACGCTAAGTTAAAGGTCAGCTAAAGTTATACACATTATATGTGTTAAATATCAATTACTTTTTTACTACATATTTTCTTTTTTAGGATCGTAACGAACTCGGCGACTTCATAAGATCAGCAAGCACAATGCTACTACCTAACTGTGGACCAAACCAACATATCATCGATTTTGAAGTATGTTCACAAAATTATATCGATTCAAATTGCAATTAAAATGATTATTTTATTCAGAAACATTAACATACATTGCTAATTTATCATTTAGATGTAGCCATCTACTGATGACCTACTGGCCTTAAATAAAAACTTCTTTATATTTTTTTAATGTTACACTTTACCCCCGCACAAAGCTTTACCTTGGATTTATTTATTTTATTTATCTTTATTTTTTTAATTTGGATTTGTCTACGAATTCACCAATTACAAACACACATATACAATCATAGAACAATAACTACTTATAAGCCGTACATGTATTTGATCCTTGTGAAAATCGACCTAACGACTGTGCCAATTGAGTCATCAAATAATTTTGGATTTGCCTTGCAAAAGGTGTGCGTAACTGGAGAGTGGGTGCCGTGGTCGGCGAAAGTACCTCAAATCGAAGTGGAAACTCATAAAGTGGCTGCCCCCGACGTCGTTGTACCAACGCTGGATACAGTGCGTCACGAAGCTCTGCTTTACACTTGGCTGGCCGAACATAAACCGCTCGGTGTGTATATCAAACTTACTAATGGTCGATTTTAATATCCTTTTTTTTCTCTTTATTTTTAAGGGACTTTTGTTCTTTTGAACATGTCAGCCCCATCATACCTTAACCTAAAAATACAAAAAAATATTAAAACTAACAAAAAAAAAAAAAACTATTTATACATGTTCCACAACATTCCAGCGGCACCAGAGGTTGGTTCCGCTAAAATGTTGTGAAACACGCCTACATTATATAAATTAAGGTTTAAACTATTTACAAGGACAGATCTTTCCTTCTTATACTTTTAATATCCTACCTATTAATAATTCGTACATTGATAATTATATCTTTGTCTCTCAGATCATATGCATGTGAAAAGGGATAAGTAATAACTAATTAGAAATGTAATACGTGATAGATAACTTTTTGAAAGCGGCTGTAAGATGTTTTTCTTTTAATATTTAAGTTTTTAAGATTTATCTATAAGTTCCATATGTCATGTTTTCTAGCAAAACAAAATCGATTAGCTATTTACACGTAATATATTTTTAAAAAGAATGTCGGTTCATTCTTCTCTGCTCGCCATGTTCCGGTAAAAGTATTAGGAAACGCCAATATTTCTTTGAAATATTATTTTTATGAAACGATACAATGTGTAATTATGTGACCATATATTTGTGTTGACCAGTACTATGCGGGCCACCGGGTTCCGGCAAGACTATGACACTGTTCTCTGCACTACGAGCCCTCCCAGACATGGAGGTAGTCGGCCTGAACTTCTCTTCAGCCACTACACCTGAACTGCTTCTGAAGACGTTCGATCATTACTGCGAATATAGGAAAACGCCTAACGGTGTTGTGCTTGCACCCGTACAGGTATGTTGATTTACTCAAATCACACAAGATTCATAATCTCTTAGAATTAAAAGAAATACCAATTTTACTTATTAAGAAATATATTCTCTAAATGGTATTTTTTAAATTTATTGGTATTTTTTTAAATGTGGTGTAAGCTTAATTTTTTGTTAAACTCTATTTTTTGTGCAAATATATTTACGTAAATTAAATAAAAAGTTAAAATAAAGTCTTACTAAACATCTAAAAATGACAACTTCCCAAAAACATTCTAATACAATTGAGATACATATTTTGTCGTTTTTATTTGCACTTAATTCACCGTCTATGATGCTGATAAATTGCCGTTTTTGTTTTATATCAGCTGGGCAAATGGTTGGTCTTGTTTTGCGACGAAATCAACTTGCCCGATATGGATCAGTACGGAACACAGCGTGTCATCTCGTTTTTGCGTCAACTACTCGAACACAAAGGCTTCTACCGTGCTAGCGGTAAGTGTTGTAAAATTAAAGGCATTTTTAAAAAAGGTTTTTTTTTATGTAGTAGTAAAAACTTACAGATCACTCGTGGGTTCATCTCGAGCGTATCCAGTTCGTGGGCGCTTGCAATCCGCCAACCGATCCTGGAAGAAAACCGCTTTCTCATCGTCTATTGCGTCATGTGCCTGTTATTTATGTCGATTACCCTGGAGAAACGTCACTAGAACAAGTTAGTTATTTGTAAATTTAAATTATTAAGAATGTAGGAATGAAGCCAAATCAATGAATCGAATATGGCTTATATTATTTAGTTAAAAGATGAGGATCTATAGTTATTATAGATATATATAATTTATAAAAAATTACAAAATTGAAGAAATTAGGTTTTATTTTTAACTGATTATTGTATGAAACCCTCAATACCAACATTCTTCTGTTTCTCCAAAGTTCTGGGAAAGTATAAATTAAGTTGTTTGGCAACTTTTATGTAAACAAGATCCTTCAATAAAATTAGTGAAACATGATTTACAATACACTACAATTAGGTCTCAGTTCGCGGCGAACAATTAGATGCATCAATAAAGAACAAACGCTTCACAGATTTATGGCACTTTCACACGTGCTATGTTACGAATGCAACCAGCACTGCGAGGGTACGCGGAACCGCTAACGCAAGCGATGGTGAAGCTGTACCTCGCGTCACAGGAGCGGTTTACCCAGGATATGCAGCCACACTATGTGTACTCGCCTAGAGAGATGACCAGATGGGTGCGAGGAATATGCGAAGCTATTAGGTAATAATATATCCTCATTCTATATCCCTTTAGGCATGAATAGATATGCAGTAATACCTGTATCCATTATGTAATCGTCTAGAAATTCGTTACATTTAAAAATTAATTAAAATTACTTTTACTTTCATTTTATTCTACTGGCGTATATACATAAGGATGTAAATTCTTTATAACACAATAAAATAAATAATAAAAAAAAAAATGTTTTACCACCTTTGGGTGGACTTTTGTCTTCATAGATCCCCTTTTAATATTTTATTAAGATATCATACAAAGAATATCACCATAGCTATAATTATAAAGTTGTCCTTAGCCATAGGAATTAATGGTGGGTCTCTAGTAAAAGCGTATGAGAATTTAAAGGATGATGATATTTACAGGCCCTTAGACAACTTATCTGTAGAAGGCCTCGTGAGGCTGTGGGCTCACGAGGCTCTCCGACTTTTCCAAGACAGATTAGTTGAGGACTCGGAGAGACAATGGACCGATGAAAACATTGATACTGTCGCTATGCGGTTCTTCCCAGGTAACCATCTTTATTGACATACTAATATCATATGTCTTTTGTTAAACCTAAACTTTTGCCGCAATTTTATTGAGTGTGTATTTTAAATTAAATACCTTTAATATTGACGTGCAATAATTTATGTATTCTGCGAATCAATAAAAGTCTTAGATTGTGAATTCACTGCTGATATGGTTACTAAAGTTCCACCTGCAATGACTGAAGGACCGGTATCAATGGTGTTTATTGGAAGAAACTTATGTCTAATAGTAGACTAAAAAGGGCTGACAGAAATGTTGATGAATGAAAATCATAAAATGTAATTGACATATTTGTCTCGGCCGGTGAAGTTTCCCGGCCAACAGCATTATGACCTGCCATAAAAAAGAGAGATATTCGTCTAAAACATGCATTTCATGTTTATAAATTTACAGGTATCAATAGAGAACAAGCTTTAGCTCGCCCCATACTCTACAGTAACTGGCTCAGTAAGGACTATGTGCCTGTATTGAGAGATCAGCTAAGAGAATACGTGAAAGCTCGACTTAAGGTAAGCCACTGCACCCATATTAGATAGCACAGTAACATATATTCGTTAAATCAAAACACTTTACAGGAAACTATTTATTTCGCAGCCAATTGCTAGATTGTCTGTTTAAAACACGACAATGACGTATATTCAAGGTTTTCACAAAAATTAAAAGTAGCTTATAATTCAAGAATTTTTACTCATACTTTGTTACCTATTATCAACTTTCTGGATAATAGTTTTTGTATTATATATTTACGGCTTGTATCAATATTTAACATTGGATTATTAAAACTTCATAAATTCTAATTGATGTTTACGCAACAACAGATAAAATTTTGGTTACCCTACAGGTGTTCTATGAAGAAGAATTGGATGTGCCTCTGGTACTGTTTGACGAAGTGTTGGACCACGTGTTGCGTATCGATCGTATATTCCGGCAGCCACAAGGACACTTGTTGCTGATCGGTGTCTCAGGCGCTGGCAAAACTACCCTCAGTCGATTCGTTGCCTGGATGAACGGCCTGAGCATATTCCAAATAAAGGTAATATTACAGTTTGAGCCTAAGAACGATCATAAAATATAATACAAGGCACATTCAAAAGAATGTGTATTCTAATTTTAGAAGTCAATAAATCATAAATTTTTACAGTATTATAAAAGCTGGACGTTTTATAACAATAATCGTAAATTATTCAAATAAAAAGAAAAATAAAATAAATTACGTACACAGAGCAGATAAAAAGAGTTCTGATAGGAGGGAATTGTTAGAAGGTCAGAAGCAAGCGGAATCGGAGAGCGCATGAAGAGACTAATGAATGTTAAAGAAGCGAAAGAGGTTTGAAAGACTGGAGAGAACCGGCGTTCCATTGTCTCTGCGTACCCATTAAGGGTTCTGCGTTATGATTGATAGATTAAAATATCTGAAACTATCTCAGGTCCCTCAACTAAGAATTTGTTTACTATATTTCTCGCTGTACTATGTTTAAGTTATATTAAAAACTTTAAATACCACATGATTTATTTGAAAAAATAAATTAACTCTATTTTTATGACAATTAGGTTCATAATAAGTACACGGGCGCTGACTTTGATGAAGATTTGCGATCAGTGTTACGTCGCGCCGGCTGCCGCGACGAGAAAGTCGCGTTTATATTGGACGAGTCGAATGTGCTCGACAGCGGGTTTTTGGAGAGAATGAATACGCTCTTAGCTAATGGAGAGGTTTGTATTACTACTTTTTTACAGCTCTTGAACTTGTCTCAACGTTAGAACATAACGATCCCTTAATTGCTTTCTGATTAAATTTTCTTCAGATAATGCTTTGTAATAAATAAAAAATGATGAAAACAAAATAAAAAATCTTTATAACATTTTTAAGAAGGTTTTATGTCAATTTTATGTATCAAAGGCTATATAAATAAATTAACTTATTTCCTACTGTTTTATGCAGTATTTTTAAAAGATTGAATTTCTTAAGTATATACCTAAATATAAATTTATATTCTGTTAGGTGCCAGGTTTATTCGAAGGGGATGAATTTGCGGCTCTAATGACACAATGCAAAGAAGGTGCGCAAAGGGAAGGTCTAATGCTGGACTCAAATGATGAGCTGTATAAATGGTAAAGTAATCAATCTACTTAATTTTACATGATTAACAGTGTTTTAAAGTAATGCTTATTAGTTTTTATTGTCATTTTATTTATTTCGTACTATCTTTAGTGCCTCGGCTTTCCTCGGATAAAAATCTTTGTTTTACCCCATTGAGGGTTGATTTTTCAAAAAGGTCAGAACACGTTTATTTAATCTACAACCAATTTTTACCGATTTTCATGGTCCTTATTTTAGAATTAACGGATTTTCGTACACTATCAACCCCTATTTTAACTTTTTCAGAGAAGATTTTTCAAAACTGTTGAAATACTTTTTTTTCTACCCAAAAAGCTAAATGCTGATTAAAAATCTTGCTCACGGCAAAATTGACGAACTTTCAAACAAACTGTCTATCCTATGTCACCCCCATGGAGATGGAAAGTAAAAAATCCGCCCTTTGTTTTAGTAGTTTGCGTCATACAGATAACCCAATGTCCTAATTTCATGTTTCTAAATTCAATAGTTTAGGCTCTAAGGCTAAAATTTATAGACGCTGCTTTGACTTTGCCTACACTTTACTGAAACATTACTAATTATATTTTTAATATCAAACTGTATAGCAATTTACCGAATCTCTCAACTTTGGCTTGGCTCTGTGAATACTTGGCTATATTAAAGTTCCTATTATATATCTAATTTTTTGTCAAAGACGAACATATTTCCTAAGAAAAGTCAAAGCAGCGTGTATAAATCTCAGCCTGAGATGATATGTCAATTAGGCCAAGCGTTTATAAATATGAAAAAATCTTTGAAATATCGTCTTGCTGTCTTAATACACTTATAAACATGTTTAATAAGTTTTTAAGTAATTGAAAGTGTTCCTTGGTCGAAACCGCCTCAATAGACTGCATACACAATAACTGAACAAAAGGTTAAATTATGTAAGCGTAAAAGGGCTATCAAATGTTTGAATTCTGTAGGTTTACCGGTCAAGTGATGCGTAATCTACACGTGGTGTTCACAATGAACCCGTCATCTGAAGGGCTGAAGGACCGCGCCGCCACTTCGCCCGCCCTGTTCAACCGATGTGTCCTCAACTGGTTCGGAGACTGGAGCGACGGCGCTCTCTTCCAAGTACGTAAAATTAATACTGGATTAAGACAGCGCAGAGTGCTTGAATCCCTTTGCAAAACTATCAACAAATCCTCAGTTTGCTATAGCTTCTTAAATTTTAAGTAGCAAAAACAATTAAGTCTTCAAAAGTTGAGGCCCAGGCTTCGTTTCATATTTTAAGTGTGTGGTTTTTTTCGCTGTTTTTCTAACACTTGAAAAGGTTTGTAAGTATGCCAAGTTGCTAATTTTCTGTTCGATTTATGCCTGATTCCCTTTTTTGGTGATATAATGCAGATTCGGTATATCATGCCAAAAAAATATTTGAGTACAAAAAAGTACTATGCTCAGGCTGACGGTTTGGGTGCGAAAACTTGGTTTTATATGAATTATATATTAACTAGATAGCTCAGTCATGTTAGAGGAAAATGAGTATGACTACAAGGGGAATTCCACGAGGAAAGACCAGTATGCGAAATTTTCTTACTTTCTATGTAGTCCTTTCTGTCTCCTGCGAGGCCGAGCTCTGTTATTTACCTGTATTTATTTTATGAAAATCGACAATCAAATGATAAATGAATCCATTGTTGAAATGTTTATAGAATGAATCTCCCACCGCATTGCATTGCAGGTGGGCAAGGAGTTCACTCGTCGCATGGACCTGGAGAGCGCGGAGTACGTCCCGCCGGAGGAGTTCCCGAGCGCGTGCGGCGAGCTGGGCGCGCGGCCCGGGCACCGCGAGGCGGTCGTCAACGCGTGCGTCTACGTCCACCAGACGCTGCACCAGGCGAACGCGCGCCTGGCCAAGCGGGCCAACCGCACCATGGCCATCACGCCCAGGTCACAACACACAACTCCTCTTAATCTTTAAGTACTCTCACGGATGGTTTACACTGCCGTTCTCGAGTACAATTTGCTTTCCATTAGGAGCAATATAATCACATTGTCAATTAGTATAAAAAATCTTACTGTGTCAGCTTTATTGCTATATCTACTACTTAATAAAATCCACGTCAGTACTTCAAGGTTAAACAAGATTATATATTTTTTTTTACACTGGCTCGACATAGTGACTACAGAGTACCTGATGGTAAGTACAGTGTAGTCCAAAACAAAAGGGACTATCAAAGGATGAAAATCCATTGATAGTCTACATCGTCATGTCGGCCCACATATACCACGGCTGAAGGTCTCTAGGTAGGTATATTTAACAGCTTTATCTTACGAGTACTTAAAATTTCCATCTGCCTACTTCATCAATACTGAATCTAGCAAAATACAATTAATTTTATGTGGCTAAAAATAACATTAAAACGTAAGCCATATATCGACCCATCTAGATAGGATCTAGGCAAAAATGCAGTTCATCCGCTTCGCATCGAACTCCCAACGGGTTTTTGCCCTGTCACTCCATGGCGCTATGGGATCCTCCTCCCCGTCTTGTTGGAGTCATACCGCGATTAAGTGCGAAGCAACATTATTCATATTATATAAGCAACCATATTCTGTCGAGGTGTCTCCGTGCATTTGTAATTTAGTTGGAGCTTAAAAATGTTTAAGCTCCATTTGGCATTGTAATAATAATGCCGGATCAATTAGTAGAGCAATTGATGCCGTATTGATGGTACACCGATGGATTTTCATATCCTGGTCATAATACTAAATACTTTCCTATGTTCATACACAAATTTTCTAGGTTACTTAAACACATTCTTATTTCAATTCCCTTTATTGCAGACACTACTTAGATTTTATACAACAAATGGTAAAACTGTATGCGGAGAAGCGAGCTGACCTCGAGGAACAACAACTCCATTTGAATGTCGGCCTGGGAAAGATCGCAGAGACAGTCGAACAGGTCGAAGAGATGCAGAAGAGCCTTGCTGTCAAATCACAGGTATGAATTTAAATGCAGTGATTAATTTTAAAATAAAAGAAAAACAATTGGATAATTATCACTATTATAGAAAATTAACTGTCTCGCGACATAACCCTTATAAGGTTGTATTTGTGTCTTTTGGGAACAATTTTTTTTTTGGATGTAATGCTTTTTATCGAAGTGCAAAATATCACGATGATCAGTTGGGTAGTTAAGGCATGTATGTGTAACTCACATGAATAGGATTGGCATAACATGAAGTGAAAAAGAATTACCTTACAATAGTATCGACTTTAACTGATTACATATTTATCAATAAATGAAGCAGCTTATTCATTTTATTTTTTGGCATATATAACTTTACAGGAACTACAAGCTAAAAATGAAGCTGCTAACGCTAAACTTCGTCAGATGGTAAAAGATCAGCAAGAAGCGGAAAAGAAAAAAGTAGAAAGTCAGGAGATTCAGGTAGAGAACATTTTAAAATTGTCAGTGAATAATCTTTTATTCTACTGGTACTTATACATAATTTATATTTCAAATATAGGTCGCTTTAGAGAAACAAACGAAGGAAATCGAAGCTAAACGACGCGACGTAATGGCGGACCTGGCACAGGTCGAACCGGCGGTCATTGAAGCTCAAAACGGTTTGGTCTTCTATTTCACTAGCATGCCTATAGATTACGCTGTAGATTGTTTGCTATTGCCAGTTCATTTGAGATTTAGATAGTTGTAATTGAATAATGCGTTTGTTACTATCGATAGAGGAATTCATACATTTAAATATGTTACGAATAACCTATGTATTGGATTATTCTTTTGTGGATTTTAGCAGTTCCTAAAATTAATATACCTCGTATAGATCTCAAAATTTGATGGCAGATCGCACTTCAGGGTCAAGAATAAAATAAGCGGACTGAGGTCTACATAACTTCTTGTATTATCGTAGATTGTCAAGTACAGCAGAATTATGGGAGTTTTATTGCAACTTAAAACAATGTTTTTGGATACTAAAATGTTCGTCGTTTGTGAATTTCACTTAAGTTGTCACTGACGATACTAGAAAAATGTTATTTGGTTAAAATCACTTATAAATGTCACAGGTTCATGCTATATGCAGTAAATAAACTAATGCCATAATTACAAGTATGTAGAAGCCAATTTCAGCTGTATACATTATTTTATCAATACATCAATCTAAACAGTCATGTAAGACATAATGTTAAATCTGTTTATATTAAACTATGTAGTTTGTTATTCGCAACTGCTTAAAGTTTGAATAATTTTTATTGTATCTTAAGAAAATGTATTACGTAAAGCTATTATTTTCCTCATTTTGTATTAAACTTTGTAGCTACAAAATAAAAAGTCTTGGTTCGAAATACTATCGAAAAAAAAAACAATTGGAATTTATCGATTTTGATCGGTAAATCGATCATTATGTGCTTCTGAAATTTGTATACTCATTGGGCTCTTATACCGATAATTTCTAACCAAGACACGTGTTAGTTTAAAACGTCAAGACCATCGTACAATACAGCCGTGCGGTCGATCAAGAAGCAACAGCTAGTGGAAGTGCGCTCGATGGCGAACCCTCCGTCTGTCGTTAAAATGGCGCTTGAGTCGATTTGCACGCTGCTCGGCGAGAAAGGCGACACTTGGAAAGGCATCCGATCCGTTGTCATGAAGGATAACTTCATATCGACAATAGTTAACTTCGAGACTGAAAATATCACGTTAGTTTCGTTTATATTTAAATTAAATGGGATAATATATAACGAAATATTTGAGATAATTAATATTAATTATTTTATTTTAAATAAATTAATGTTTTTTAATACAATTTTATCGACTATTAATTTTAATTGTTGTTACATTATTCAAAATACTGTTGAAATTTTGTATTCGTTATATGTTATCTTTAATTACGAATATATTAAACTAAATTCGACATCTTAGATAGCGACATTTACATTATATAGTTTTATATTTATTGGCAAAAACATTATGTATTTTGAATGCAATGTTATGAATTATTACAATTTGTAAAATAATAGAAAAATGTATTTTAAGCTGTATTGCGTATTGTACAACATTTGTATGGACTGTTTAGTTTCTTTTTTCCTGTTATCAAATGAATGAATACAGTTAGATAATTTTGTTGTTGTATATAAGCTCGCTTGCATTATGTGACTGTTGTTATTAATAAGTTTAAATAACGCTGTGATCACTCGTATGTAATGTAAAATGGCATTTGTATAAGGCACACTAATATAACGTGAATATTCGTGACTAACCCCGCTGAGCATTGTCGTGAACAATAGATTAACAAACGAAAAATAACCCGTACCAACCGTGTTAGTTTTCGATAGTTTCACTCCATTATCGTGGTTGAGGCTGTTGAAAACTGTCAATCCGAAAATATAATTTCGATGTTTCTCACTAAGTTTTCGTATGCCCAATCACGGTTATAAGTGAATAGGTTTTATATCTGTGATACAGTAATAACGTCAGCCGCATGGTCACAGAACATAGCTAAATGCCTTTTTTGTTTCTCTCTTTTTTTGTACTCTCTCGCTCTCGCTTCGTGGTGGTGACGGACGCGACGGCTGGCTGACGGGCATCGACGACTGACCGTTTAAAATCATACAGCGGTGAAATCTATAAAGAAACAGCATTTGGTGGAAGTGAGATCTATGGGTAACCCGCCGGCGCTGGTGAAAGTAGCTCTCGAATCCATCTGCCTGCTACTCGGTGAGAACGCGACCGACTGGAAGGCGATCCGAGCGGTCATCATGCGCGAGAACTTCATCAACAGCATCGTCTCCAACTTCTCCACTGAAGACATTACGTGAGCACCGCCCGCTTCTTTTCCATTCCCTCCCATTCGAATTTCTTTCATAATATATTCTGTGTTGGTCCATATGAAAGGATGTTAAAGTGAAAGGGTTGATCCACTGTTTTGTATTCATTATTTTAATGATTCAAGGGTAAGACCACAATATAAAACAAATGCACGATACAGTCCAATATTGTTTTTATATAATCGAGTGAGACAGTCCGCTGTATGGCTGAACGATGCATGATAAGTTACATGACATAACGACAGGTAAGCAGTTTTGTCGCCAAAGTCAAGAGTGATATGACACTTATCTACAACAAATATTTCCTGTTTCACATTCACAAAAAATCATTTGTACAAAATATTTATAGCTCTTTTTGTTTCATAATGGGTGCGAAAAAGAGAAAAATAATTATTGGACAGAAGCGCGTTCACTTTTACACCCTGTACATGTGAGATCGGTTTATTAAAACTTGTTGCTAATTTATGGAACGGGTAGAACTTCGTCATGCTACAAGCTGAGGGTACTGAACTCTATAATTATATTCCACATGTTAAACTACATCCAACTCTGTTTCGTTTATATAAAAAACTATCTAGAAAATAATAATGTTCAGGACATGAATTAGCAATAATGTTTCCTTCGTAAGAGAATTGCACGACTATATACCGCTTGAAACATGCATTTAAATGATGCTATGGTGTTTGGTTTACATTGTTATGTGTTTCTGAATTGCACGTCCAGATAATAGATTGGTGTACGCATTTTGGTGATGGTATAATTTTTGAGTAGTCTTCGATAATTTATAAGTTTTATTCTTAAGCATTGATAATACAAGCTAACTACAGTGATAAATTATTACGTAACAATTATTACAACCAATATAAATATAGTTTATATGCTATGATAAACTGATTTTAACAAAAACAATTAATGATCGAAAATTATTTAAAAAATCAACAATAGTTGAACATGAAGTATTGAACTGTCAGTATCGATGCTCATTTAATAATTCTTTATGCATATTTAAAAAATAAAAGGCATAATTTAGTATACTTACTAATTTTTTTAATGATTGCATTTTGTTTTTAGTTTTTAATTTTTAGGAACAATAAAAGGGTTTATGACGCGTGAATGTATTTGCCAATAAATAATGTCCGTCTGGGCTATTCGAGCTGATGAGTCACTCCTGACGGTGAAATTAGCTTCTTTTTTTTTTGTTTTTGTCACTTTATATTTTGTTTGCTGTCTAACGTGTCTTTCATTTATATCTATACTTTTATGTTTATTGATAGTTTTGTTTTGCTGTGTGCTGGTAAGTTACGTCCTTTTATTTTCCAAAAGATATTATGTCATGCATGTAAACAATAAAAATAATCTGGGGTAGGGTCAGATATCATCCATTCGTATAGTATGGTTCATTGGAATTGCACGTGAGCACGTAACATTCGATGAATTTAGAAAATTTGTTCTAACCCGAATATGTATTTTGTCAGTGACGAAGTTCGAGAAAAGATGAGGACGCGATACCTTAGCAATCCTGATTATAACTTCGAGAAAGTAAACAGGGCCAGTATGGCGTGCGGACCTATGGTTAAATGGGCTATTGCACAGGTAAACTAAATTACACCTTATTTCATCTAATTCCTTCAGATTAGGAATACAAATATTATTTAGTAACATACAAAATACTAGGTCGAACTTTCTATACATTTATTAATTTTGGAGACGAAACTCATTCGAAAACTAAGTGTCTTAAAAGGTTTTTTCTAAATGGTTTGGATAATCCCTAACTTTTACTAGTTAAAAGTCCATAATAAACAAGTTAATAGCCAATCTGATAGAAAGTGGCTATTGTTACTTGCAAAAAAGTGCAACACAAGTAATATTGCTGTGGAGCTGTTGACCTGGAAAAAAAAGATTTGTATATACAAGAAATGATCCTGAAGTGTGACAAAAAGTTTTTTAATTCATACCAATAGCCTGTAATCAGACTATGGAGTGATCTGCCAGTCATAGTGTTCCATTCATTTTATGGTATAGGTCTTTTAAAAGAAGTCTGAAGAAAGTTTTGAGCAAACCGGTATGATTACGGGAACTATGAGAACTGTATTTATCGATTATTGCGCTCTATTGTAGGACTGCATTGTCCTAAGTATTAGGTTCATTGTAGTTAGCTATATAATAAACAAGGCAATTATTTATGACAGTTCTTGCGCCTGTGAACTGTGGTCACCATACCACAGACGCAAGGACACGAACACCCGACTACAGAACTAAACCGCATGTAATCTAAATAATCATGTTTGGGCGAATCTGCACACCTCGAAAGGATTCTTCTCGAAAAGGAAAGTAACCGTCGATCCGCGCGTTGCGGCTATACGAACACAAGTTGTTTTACTAAATCTAAAGTAGCTTGGGTAATTCTGATATTTCTCCTTTAATAAAATCTATTCGGATATATCGCAGCATGCATGATTCCACGCTACACGATATATCACTTTCGGGGTGAGCAGAGATACATTAGTGGTTGAATCCACTTTGCGCTCATATGTCGTGCCCATTGTGGCCAGTGGCGCAGCAGATCGCAGATAACTATTATTAACATGTTTTACATTATTATAGATCGAATACGCTGACATGTTGAAACGTGTGGAGCCGCTTCGTAATGAACTGAAGGCTCTCGAAGATCAAGCTCAGAGTAATGTACAAGCTGGTGATGAGGTGCGAGACTTGATCGCACAACTGGAAAAATCAATTGCTTCTTACAAGGAAGAATATGCTCAACTCATTAGCCAAGCGCAGGCCATTAAGACTGATCTAGAGAATGTACAAGCCAAGGTAACAACCTACAACACTCGTAAGAAACCAGAATAAAATTAACCATTTATAACCATTAAATTTATTATCAGTGTAACTGTTTACATACTTAAGGCACCCCTATTTTAATACTGTCGCATTCTTTCTATGCCCCGAAATTATAGTCATTATATATTAATTATATCTATTTCAAACAGTTATAAATGTTTATTTGATATAGTTATTGACTATGAACAGGTGGATAGATCGATAGCATTGCTGAAGAGCTTGGTAATCGAAAGAGAACGCTGGGAGGCAAGTTCGGAGACATTCCGTTCGCAAATGAGTACAATCGTCGGAGATGTTTTGCTCTCCGCTGCTTTCATTGCGTATGGCGGCTACTTTGACCAGCACGTGAGTATTTACCAGATTTTATATTCTGATAGACTACAAGCGCAAGTTTGACTTCGTCATGTACAAATGGATTCATACAGTGATTATTCGTATATATACTTTCGCTTAATGCAATAATGGTTGTCAGTTTATAAATATAATTACAAAATGTACGATAAACGACTCTTTCTTCCCTAATTAGCAGTTCTAGTCATTGATTTTTTTTTAATTATTTTTATGTTTATTCGTAGTAATAACATTTAAGATACAATAACCCTGCTAATCTAGTCGTGGATTAAAATAATTTTGTAAAAAGAACATATTATTTTAGTTTATGCTCGTTTTGTTTTTTGTAATTATATACTTACATATTGTTACGAAACCTTTGGCGTTTCATAGCATTTTTTTTACAGTTTAGAAGCCGTATTTTTTTATTTTGAAAGTACATAGTTTAATTTATTCAAAAGTTGTTTTTATAGTCAACATAAACCTTTAATATAATAGGTTTTAAAATCAATATATTAATCACTTTTAATTAATCTAGAATAAAAATTGTAAACTTCTGGCTTCGGCCAAAGGTTGTGGTGGATGGCCTATTCGGTCGGACATTAGTTTTAACTAATCTGTTGTTTAGTAATTTCATTCTGTAAAGAACATTACCCAGTTTATGATCTGAAGTTAAAATATCAAAAACTTTGTTTCAGTACCGCCAAAACTTATTCTCCACCTGGACGGCACATTTGGCGGCTGCTAATATAAGATACCGCGCAGACATAGCAAGAACAGAATATCTCAGTAATCCGGACGAAAGACTACGCTGGCAAGCAAATGCCTTGCCCACAGACGAATTGTGTGTTGAGAATGCCATCATGCTTAGAGTAAGTATACAACAATAGTATAAACTAGGGATGTAACGGAGGCAGTTTTATTGGAACCGAAGTCGGAGTCGGAGTTTTTAAATTTGATTTATCGGAGTCGGAGGCAATATCAGTCACAAATGACGGCAGAAGAAAAAAGTTTTATTAAGTGACAAATAAAAACATTATTCAGTGAACCTTTTTAATTGAAAGTGATAAATTTACAAATACACAGACAATAAAAATTGCTGTTTCTTATTAACATTTTCCCATTAACATTGAACAAATTAAATCAAATTTGCTCCAGGGTTGTTTTTGTGTTAAATTGTATTTTACTTAATTTAATGTAAATGTAAAATAAAATACCTTTTAGTAATAAATTTAAATGTACATTTAGTTTTAAATTTAATAAGTTTAATCATGTTTTTTTAATATACATTTTTAAAATTGTCTTCTATAAATTAAGTAGCACTGATTATTTGATTAATTGATATTGTGTTTCAACAACATATAAAATGAAGTCGAATGAATTGACTACAACAGTGGTGGTGACTAGTGATGAAAATGCCCGGGAATTTTCCCAAAGTGCCCAAAACTTCCGAGTACATTTCGTAAATTCCCGGGAATATTCCCAAGGAAATTTTTGGGCACTTTGGGAAAATTTCCGGGCATTTTCATCACTAGTGGTGACCTCCGATGAACACCTCCGATTAAAAAGTTTCGGAACCGATGTCGGAACAGGAGGTGTAATAACAATCGGAAGTTCCGACTTATCGGAGTCGGAGTCGAAGCTCCGTAACATCCCTGGTATAAACCAATGCGATTTACAGTTTCTTCTAGTTTTATAACTAAAGTTTAATAGTTATATTATTACTGTACTACCTGTATTAATATTTGTTTTTGTAATAGTTGAATACTATTAATCTTATTCTTTAAAGTAACTACGTTTCTTTTGAACTAATAAATAATTCCATAATTTTGTAATTTTCAATGCATACTTATTTTGATAAATAACTGAGCATACAAGTAAACTGAAAAGCGTAACTGTTAGCGCAGGAGATTGCCACTAGGTTCTAGGTCTCCGCGTATTTTAATTTGGGAACAAACAGTTTGTTCAGACACAGTGACAATGAAATAATCAAAAGGCACTCACCTGGAAACTGGATGATGAGGATAGGCTGCTGGAGCTCTGGACCGTTCACCGTATACAATCAATTAGATGTTCCGCCGTATTGTCCAAAGCAACTGACTATTCCGTAGTATAAACAAGTTCGCCGCCGATGATAAGTGTAATTGATTCCGCCGTGCGTACACAAATGTCGCTGTTAAGGGCCGAGCGAGGAATGATCTGTGAGGAGATGGGAAGGATTTCAAGTATCTTTTTTATACTCGTGCCCTGCGCCTGAACAGTAACTATAAGGAGCTCTCTAACCAAGCACTTTAGGTCCAGTCAGGCACTAACACCTTACTAGACGTATTTTTAATTAATAAATTTATAAAAAAATATTTATAAATTGAAAGTGAAACATAGTTGTATAAATTATTTAGCGATTCAACCGTTACCCGTTGATCATTGACCCGTCCGGGCAAGCGACCGAGTTCATAATGCGCGAGTTCAAAGAGCGCAAGATCACCAAGACATCGTTCCTTGATGACTCCTTCAGGAAGAATTTGGAATCCGCTCTGCGATTCGGGAATCCACTTCTTGTACAGGTCAGTTTACATATAAAAAAATGCTTTTCGATAGTTTTTCCCATTTGACTACTAAATAGATTTTGTAATTACATATTTTGAAAAAAAAAATACTTTTGAATATTTTTAATAATATAAGACTCAAAAATTGAATATAAAGTTTAATATTTCCTATTGTTCTAATTTCTTAAACATCAATTAAATCATCAAAAATCTACAAAATGACTTATGACAAATTTCCAATCAATTTCTTTACTAATACTTTGGTCAGTTTGTGGTACATATATAATATAATTCTAGGATATTATAGTGTTTAATTTATTTAATTGTAATAGAAAATTAATTGTTACTGAAGTTAATTATTTAACTATACAGGACGTGGAGAACTACGACCCTATTTTGAATCCCGTTCTGAATCGTGAATTACGCCGTACCGGGGGCCGAGTGCTTATTACACTGGGAGATCAGGATATTGATCTGAGTCCGTCGTTTGTTATCTTTCTGAGTACCAGGTACAATATAAATTGACTTTTTTTAAATATAAGTGTTATATTTAATTGTTTGTATTATGTTTGCTTTCTCTGCCTACTATAATACGAATGATATAGGTTATAATATATATAACAATTTTAATAGCTTCTCTGAAGACACGGTAATGGTACATACAACAAACTTTCGGAACTTGAATCTATTCGTCTCTTAGGATTTATTTTATTCGCGCACGTTTAAATGTATAAATAACTGATAATAATTGCGTTCCTACTTCTACAGGGACCCAACGGTAGAGTTCCCTCCGGACATGTGCTCTCGAGTGACGTTCGTGAACTTCACTGTGACCCGCTCCTCGCTGCAGTCGCAGTGCTTGCACCGGGTACTGAAGGCGGAACGCCCGGACATCGACACGAAGAGATCTGATCTCCTTAAACTGCAAGGTATTGTCAGTCTTACTAATAAGGCCGCCTATCGCCTTTATATTGTAGAGTTTATTCTTGACTGCGAAGCTTTTTTTTTAAATTGTGAGCCTGTACAATTTATTCGTGACTTCACCGCGCGAAGATTCATTTTGCCAATTGCTGTTGAACCCATGACCATTGAACAAAATATCTCGGATTTTTATTTTTCGTGTTTTTATAAATATTATTCCCTTTCTCACTTACTATAGACAAAATGTCTAAATTAGACATATAATATGACTCACATTTACGACAAAAAGAACTAAGAATATAACAGAAAGAAAAAGACTCTTCTATATTTACTCCTAGCTAAAGTTCTTTAACATTTTTTTTCAAATGCAGGCGAATTCCATCTGCGTCTACGTCAACTAGAAAAATCTCTACTACAAGCTCTCAATGATGCTAAAGGAAAAATTCTTGACGATGACTCTGTCATTGCCACTTTGGAAACTCTGAAGAAAGAAGCTGATGATATCGGACAAAAGGTGAATAAATTCAAGTGACACTTGCCGATTACAGTAGATATAACTGAGGTATTTTTAAATATTTGTTCGCGATAATTTACCTTTACATTTGTTTCATTTTAGGTGGAAGAAACAGACAAAGTTATAGCTGAAATTGAAACAGTAAGCCAGCAATACCTGCCGCTATCTCAAGTGAGTATTTTACTTTAATTATAGTATAAGAGGAATTATTAAAAATAAATAAAATCATATGCTATATTGTATAGGATTTTTTGAAGATGTGTATTGTATAAAGAAGTGGTTTTTCTATGAAAAATATGCATATAACATATGTGTTTTCATTGCAGGCATGCAGTAGCATATATTTCACGATGGACGCTCTGAACCAAGTCCATTTCTTGTACCAGTACTCTTTGAAAATGTTCCTTGATATATTCAGTTCCGTTCTGGTGTGCTCACTTCTGAGTGGTGTAACAGATTACACTGCCAGACTGAAAATTATTACAGAAGAATTGTTTTCGGTAAGTAATATTAACGTCAAATAATTAAAAATATTTTTCATGTGAACTAACTTTTATTAAAAAAAAAACTTCTCTATTGACAATATTTACAGCACTTGTGACGCGCTTTTTTAGGATCTTTGTCTTGCGTACGCAGGGGGTGGCGACTATTTAGCCACCCCCTGCCAAGAAGGCCGGGCCTGCAGAAGGCTAAACGTCGCCGGGTGCTGAGGAAGATGGCTCAGCCTTGCCCTTGGCACTCGGCAGGCGGGAGAAGGAACACCCCGGGGGATTTAGTCGGTGCAAGTCCGACACCCCGGGGGCAACCCTCATCGCCCCCTGAGGTCCGTTAGGTATTTCCCCCGGGTAACCAAAAAAAAAAGGATCTTTGTCTTACAATGCAAGGAACGGCAAAGAAATCGTTTGCAGACAAGACGTTAGCGAAACTTGACAGATTTTATGTTTGTATTTATGTACAAACAATCTTATTTACAATAATATTTATATAGATCTACATTCATAAGTTTACTAACGAGAATTTACCGCTATAAGAATTGTCACTACTATTACAGAAATACACGGAATAAAACCTGTTATTGCAACTGCCCGACTAAAGTCAGAAGCAAAGTGTGGATGTTGACAGACTTATATTAATGCTCATTCAGAGTGGCCAAGCGGAAACGGCCAAGCCGGTCATAGCATTTTCACGATCACATTGCCACGGAAACCACAAACTCAGTTGGTTATACAAAAAAATGCGCCCGGTCCTCGGAAGTATATGGATCCTCAGGGCCGGCGAAGGCGAAGAGTAGGCAGTGCTGGCACCTCGGTGGTTTTAGTCGGTGCAGGTCCGACACACCGGGGGAATGGCCTTTACCAATCCCCTGACGGTCCAAAGGGATTTCCACCGGGTTAATAAAAAAAAAATACAAAATTGTTATGAATAACACATTAAAGTAACTACAAGAAGCTTGACATATGGCAATGTGATCTAGCCAATTTGTACATCCAGATCGCCACTCGCATCCGTCTCTTTGATTTTCTTATGGAAATGTAACATTTGAAATATATATCTTAGGTGGTGTATGAACGCGTGGCCCGCGGTATGCTGCACACAGACAGACTTACCTTCGCTCTCTTGCTATGCCGTATCCATCTGAAGGGCATGGGTGCTGAGGATACTTTGGAACGTTCCTTCGGTGTCTTCCTTCGTGGCAAAGAGGGCTTTGTATCACATTCCGCACCTTTGGAGCCCCTCACGCACCAACAACATGACGCTGCGGCCAGACTTAGTTCTAGGTAAAACTTTACTATAATAATGGACTAATCAGTAAACGTTTATTTGTATTTAAGCAATTTACAATTTACTTTACTCTGTCATTAAAAAAAATGTCCAAATAATAAAATATACAAATATGGAAATTGTTAAACTGACCTATAGAAATTTTGTTTTGCTGCTATCACGTTTCGCTAAAATATAGCATATTAAAGTGTACTTTTTCGTAATACACATACACGCATAAATTGCTATTACATAGGCTGTATGTGCAGTTGTATCTGCTCGATCCCTTTCTCTAACTACTCCGCTATTTAGTCTCTGTTGTATGTTAACAAAACTTCAATGAAATGTGCACCTTATATAGTCAGGTCATACGTATCAAAATTGCAGTACATATTCAGCGTAACGTGACTGCAGGTCATGGGGTAATCCAGCAGAAACATAGGCTGAGATTTATAGACGCTACTTTAAGTTCACTTAGACTTTACTAAAATATTAAAATTTATATTAATCAATGAATGTCAAAGGATTTGGTGAGTCACCGACTTTGTCAACATGGACTTGGCTCTGCGAATACTATAGCTATACTCAAGTTCCTATTATATTTACAATTTTTGGTCAAAACGAATTTAATTTTTGGAAACTTTTCTAAGCAGAGTCGAAACAGCGCCTATAAATCTCTGCGTTAGAGATTTTCTAAAAGTAGTATTAATTAAAGAAAATGTTGGATAGGCTAGCAGCGTTCCGTCGCCTGCTGGAGAAGGCGGACGAGTTGCCCGAGCTGGCGGCGTGGCTGGGCCAAGCGG
This sequence comes from Automeris io, assembly GCA_036320925.1. NCBI lineage: Eukaryota > Metazoa > Arthropoda > Insecta > Lepidoptera > Saturniidae > Automeris > Automeris io. The sequence continues at coordinate 3,637,266 of JAUDJH010000021.1, read as the reverse complement.
CGCCCGAGCAGTGCGTGCCCACGTTGTGGGACAGCGAGCCCGCCAGCCCGCCCGCGCCGCACACGCTCGCCATGTACCGCCTGCTGCTCATACAGGTACATACCTACATTCTCTCTACGTCAATACGTTAAATAATTTCATTCGAATATACCTGAGCTCTGAAACAACTTGCCAACCGTATTTCTACAAAGTCGATGTTTCAAATTTCAAACAAAATTTACATATATTTTTTCTAATAGATTTATATAATAGGTAACTTCAGTATGAAATTTATTAAGTAGAACATATTGCGTCGAATAAAACTGTATTTTTTATGGCTAAAAAAATACCAATTATCCATGGGCTGATTTTTTTTTTACACTGGCTCGACATAGTTACTACAGTGCACCTGGTGATGTGTACAGTGCAGAGATGGGCAAAATGTAATCTGATTAACGATTACAAAATGTAGTCGTAATTTTAATTTTCTTGGTCTGTAATCATGATTAAATCCATTTAAAACATTAAGAAATCATAGACGTGTATGCAATCTGGAATTCTGTAGTGTTTAAAACATAGATGAGTAAAATGTAGTCATGTTAATGGTAAAAACCTAAAAAGGTAATCGTAATAATTTTTATTAATCTGATTACATTTTTCCCATCTATGATACAGTGTAGTCCAAAAACGAAAGTGACCATCAAAGAATGAAAATCCGTAAATATATTACCCGTGATTATATTTTGAAGAAAATTCTTTAATAATTTTAAGACCTACAAAAAAGTGTCCTTTGTTTTGGAAATATAGCTAATGTAAAGATAAAAAAAGGGTAATTATCATATCTGTGTGATAAGATTTGTCGTATAAGATGTAAAAGATGCGTTGTTTGAATATGAATAGATCTTTATCATAAATGTTTGTCAACAGTTTTTTTATTAGTATAATTGTATAAGTGCTATAAATTGAAATAAAATTGTAACGTTTTTCAAAGGCATTCCGACCAGACCGCGTGATCGCGGCTGCGTCGCAGCTCGTGACCGCGGTCTTAGGCGGCGGCTTCATGGGTAAAGCGGAAACGGAACTCGACCTCGCCTCGATCACTGAGACGCAGCTGAATGCGACCACTCCGGCCATTCTGTGCTCCGTGCCCGGATATGACGCTAGCGGTGAGATAATTTGCCATATTGTACAATATTTTCCACTTAGAGAATGGGCCATGAAAGCATTTTTTTAACCCTGGGGTAAATCGTGCATATTACCACCAAGAACGCTGTGAGAGCCTCGATGCCCCTTAATCCTCCTTAATCTCTCCTCCTCCTTCCTCTCCTTAGGCTCATTAATCGCTCCACCCGGGCCTGGGAATCCGAATTCGTCCGGAAGCCCAGGTCGTGAAAATTATATATATTCAAGATTTTAGTAGATTTGTCTAAATAATTTTATTGCAAGCAATAAACAATTGCGCTGTATTTATTTAAAATCATCACAGGTCGCGTCGATGATATGGCGACAGAGTTGAACAAGCCGCTGTCGAGCATCGCCATAGGATCGGCAGAAGGGTTCAATCAAGCCGAGCGAGCTATCAACACTGCGTGTAAGACTGGACGGTGAGCACAACAGAACAATACACTCTTTTCATTTTTATCCCATATTTATTATTATTTAAAACTAGTATAACAAGAAAAATATAGTCACGAGTGGTAAATAATAGGACGTTGCAAATATGAAGCAATCAATACAAATATTTCACTGCTAGTCACATCGATACGATTATATTCCTGAATCCGACACTAAGGAGAGTCGGAGGTTTAGAAGGGAAGAGAAGCGATTAGCACTCATATTTTAAAAAGATATAACAAAATAAGGAAAGCAGGTTGTAAACTTTTCCCTCACGCGAGGGTGATGTCTTGAGCAATTTATACGAAAATCTACAATTTTTGAAATAAATCGAGTCATAGGGTTTTTAGTGTATATTACTACTAAAAAATAAACGATGTTATTTTACTTAATACATTTACATATTCACTAGCTTTTTGTGGTAGTGGGCCGATTGCGCGAAATGGGTCATGACCACAGTACACGAGTGGAAAAACCGTTATGGTGACTCGGTTTGGCCTGTCGAGTTTCGGGATCAGCTTGTGCACGTCCAGTAACTCATATATCTAAAGACCTTCAGTCGTGGTATATGTGGGCCAACATGACGACACTGGCTATTTTCCTCCACCTTTGATAGTCGCATTGATTTTTGGACTTCACTTTACTTACCATCAAGACCACCGTGGACACTTTGTTGAGCGAGTGTAAAAGAAAGCTGCTGGGTTATATTTAATACATAATGACAAGGGTCACTTGTTGATTTCTAAATAGTTGGGTGATGCTCAAGAACGTACATTTGGCTCCGGTGTGGCTGGTCCAGCTGGAGAAAAAGCTGCATTCCCTCCAGCCTCACCCCAACTTCAGGCTGTTTTTGACGACTGAGATCAGCCCCAAGCTGCCTGTGAACCTGTTGCGAGCCGGGCGCGTGCTCGTGTTTGAACCGCCGCCCGGCATACGCGCTAACCTGCTCAGGACATTTGTTACCGTAAGTTACACTGACTAACCATAAACCCGCCAGGCAGTAGACTTGAGGGAGTCTGCTGCCCGGATGAGAGGAAGGTTGTGGAGGGGTAGGCTGTACTCCTTCCCCTCCCATAGGGGTAGCCTCGACAAGGCTTCTTGTTATCTAGGTGTGTGGATGAATTTGGCTTCCCAAGCCCAGGTGGAGCAACTAGAGAGACACCCCGGGGGTTTTTAGTCAGTATGAGTCTGACACACCGGGGTCGCTGCCCTCACAGCGTCCCTGATGATCTTATGCAGGATTTTACCCTGGAATACAAAAAAAAAGTAACCATAAATCCGCCTCCACTGACAGAACATAAGATTAGGCACAAAATATCTGTGGATCTTTTTCATGTGTTCATAATTATTTTAATCTCTCTCGCAAATGTTTCACTTGTTTAAGTAAAAAAGTTGAGTGCAAAAATAAGAAAACCTATATAAATGTTTTGTGTTAATGTTTTTTTGTAATCTGTGCAAGACATATGCTTTAAATTTGACCAAGTATAGTTACTCCAACTGGTCAGTTACGTAGGTTGTTTGCGTTTGCAAGTTCGTTAAATTTTTGCAAGTTCTATGTAACAAAAAGCTTAAGTGAGAATATTTACCAGGTTTACTTCTTGAATTATTTAAATCATTTAAATATTTTTAAAACTTAAATTTCTTATAAGCGCCACTGTACCAGATTTTTCGAGAACTAAAACTCCATCAGTAGACTGCTTGTCTCTTGATGTTTTAACTCCCAGAAAATAAAAATCATTTCGGGATTTATAATTCCCAATTACATTAGAATGTCAAGCTGATGATGAAAAGTATTGTTTTCTTTATCTATTAATTTACATTGTTACTTTATTTAACTTATATTCAGTTAAGATATTATATGAATTAAATAATAAGATTTATAATAAATGAAATACAATGGCGTTTTAGGTTCCTGCTGCTCGTATGATGAAACCACCTTCAGAGCGTGCGCGGTTGTACTTCTTGCTGGCTTGGTTCCACGGTAAGATAACAAAGAACAATATTTTAATATATATTTTTTTATCACTAGCTAATAATGAAAAAATACATTCTTGTATAATAAAAATATAAGATCTTTTTTATATTATGACCTTACACAAGCTACATATAAAAAGACGTCGTATAGGGCACATATATTTTTAGTAATTCATTAACGTAACGTGGTATCAAATCAACTCGTGTCACTTTAATAACGAACGAACTTTACTAACCTAACTCATCAAATCTGTTAATAGAACATCGCCCTGTTTTATCATTTATATTGGCAGTATATTATATATATATCTATGGGGACGGGTTATATTTGTAAAAATAATAACACGTTTGAAACAGTCGTGTTTTTACTCTATGAATATATTTTAGATCGGCTTATGCACGAAAAACTTACTTTTAATTATTATTCAACGATGCTGGTTTAAAAGTAATGAACTAGTTGTAAAAGTATCACATTTAGCTAGTGCCTTACTACCATATCTGGAGTTGTGAAGTTGTATTAGTGTTGTTTAAATGCAGGTATCGTGCAAGAACGGTTGCGTTACGTGCCCCTCGGCTGGGCCAAGTACTACGAGTTCAACGAGTCCGACTTGCGCGTGGCCTGCGACACGCTCGACACTTGGATCGATGCTACGGCAATGGTAATCATTACTTACGGAATAACAATCAATATTACTTAATTTTTTTTAATATATTTCTTTATAGCATGTATTTTTACTATTTCAAACACACGTCCCACACATGTTATAGTTTTAAGTTTATTTGTTTTAGTGCGATTACGTAAATCTTAAAAAATAGACTGGTTTCGTATTTATGATTCAGTGAATTCGTTGGTCGAATTATATAGAATGATGTTATATCGAGATTCTGATGTCGCGTTAACGAAAATCACAAATATGTTAGTGTTACTTCTGACGCCATATTTATTTTTTTTGAGGTACGAAATCTTTTTTTTTTGCCGGGACCTTTATTCATGTTCAATGTAACCGGTATGTTGTTTTAAACGATGTCGCCATATACGGATTTAACTATATTTTTTTAAATGGTAACAGAGTATGTTGAGACCACAGAGTTATGACTGCTCCACTAAACAAAAAAGATATTTAAATAATACTAAAATGGAATGATCAAATCGAAAAATTGTAAAGGTAACCGTCGGGTTTTGGCAGTGGCGACTCGGCAGCTGCAACTCAGCTATGGTTGCCAAGTCTTGATGTACCGCTCTTTATACATTTTTATAAAAAAGCATCCGATATAAGATATTGGAACAATTTTTTCTTATCCAGAATTCAATCTAGAAGCCACTTCTTCAGATTTCTGTTGATTACAAATGAAGCGATCATTTTTTTTTTATTAATAATTATCTTTTTTTTTCAGGGTCGAACCAATCTACCTCCCGAGAAAGTGCCGTGGGAGGCTCTAGTAACGTTGCTCTCGCAGTGTATCTACGGCGGTAAAATAGACAATCTATTCGATCAACGGCTGCTGCATTCCTTCCTATGCAAACTGTTCACACCGAAGTCGTTTGAAGCTGATTTCGCTTTGGTAGCCAATGTTGACGGAGTAAGTTTGATATTTGTATATTAAGGTGCCTTTTTGAACAAGCTAATGTTATTTCTTACTTATTTAACAACGAAAATTAATTGTTTTTCTAGTGTATGATTTTTTTCCATCGATCTCTCCAATACTCAAAAAGAAATGAACAATGAAATCGCATTTTCGTTCATTTGTAATATTGATTGCCTAAATTTTACCTTTCAATTAACTATCTTCTATATCAGTGTTTATTCAGTAAAAAAAACTAACAGCGCAAACTCTTTGAATTTAAAAATTAAAATTCATATTATCTATATATAAAAAAATGCCGTTATTATTTGTAGGTATAAAAAGTGTTCGACGCGCAACAGATGTGTAATTTCATAAACAATCTCAATTCAGAACTCACGAAGATACCTCAAGCTCTTCTAGATTTATCGATATTTTTACATGGGTTACAAATCCCTCTTATTTATAATTAAATGATATGAATATTTTAAGTTTAAATTACACTTGCAGTCAATAAAAACAAAAATAAAGTCATTAGCTGAGAGGTACCAGCACGATATTTTTACCTTTAACGTCATTTCATAAATAAATGAACAACAATAATTTACAATAATGTTTACAGACACTACCACGAGCCTACGCTTAGCTTTTTGGTATCGGTCGGTATGATGATTCTTTCAAAGTATTTTGCAAGCACGTGAGCTTTCCGAACGGCTAAAATGATCGTATATGTGATGGTAGAACGATTGTCCAAACTCGATCGTGACCACAGTACTCAAGTGCAAAGACCAGCATAGTGACTCTCTTCGGATCACGTTTCTGGATCAGCTCGTTTACCTCCAATTGTGCATATATCTAGAAACCTCCAATCGTGGTATGAGGTGACATGTTTCAATAAATTCTCTTCCCTTGCTGTCGTTCTTCGATAACACTGTCCTCTCTCTCCATTAGTGACGCTGTAGTCAGCATAAAAATAAGCATTTTTTTTAAATAAAAATACATTTACAGGCTTCTGGTAACCAACGTCACATAACAATGCCGGACGGCAACCGGCGCGACAATTTCCTGAAGTGGATCGAAGAGCTGTCAGACCGGCAGACACCTTCGTGGCTCGGTCTGCCCAACAACGCTGAAAAGGTATGTACAGTTGTACCACGGTAGGCACTTGCAAGGATATAACAATATATTTCCACCGATAACAATCGATTTATTTTCCGTCTCGGTGATCATATCGAGAGATGAAAGGCCACTTGGTTTAAGCGCCATTGTTTGGTGATATAGTAATATATATATATATATATATTTGGAATCGGTAAAATACGCTGATTTAGAAAATATATATTACTATATCTCAAAAAAATGTCGCTTAAACCAAATAACCTTTCACCGCTCGATATTATCATTATTGTTAAAAACATTTTTGTAATACTTTTTGTTTTCAGGTTTTACTGACCACACAAGGCAGTGACCTCGTGACTAAGCTGCTGAAGATGCAGCAACTTGAAGACGAGGAAGAACTGGCCTATAATGCGGCTTCACAAGATCATGATCCAAGTAAATATATTTTTGAATTTTTATTGAATCTCTGAACTGAAAGTTTAAACCATTATCACTTACTGTAATCTTTTATTTTAAATGAAAAGAGATGAACCACTTATGTTTTATGTTAATATCTTTTCAGTAATGATTGTCAGAAAAATTGTATCAACTTTGAATTTTGTGTCCTACAAATGAGAGAAATTGGCATTTTTACGTCCAAAAAACTAAAAAAAAAGGTTAAAGTCTTATTACAAAATGTCTCATCCAACAGATTCAGTGGTGCTTGGAGACGGAAGACCGGCTTGGATGAAAACTCTGCACCAAACTGCTACCAACTGGTTGCAACTCCTACCGCAACAATTGCCGGTAATTAATGAAATGTCACTAATGAACCATATGATTTTTATAATATTCATCTTATGACTATTTCACACAGTCATTCGTTTTTAGGTTATTCTCATCGGATATGTCAGCTAAGAATAAAAAACATATCCGTTAAATGGACCTGTCAAACGTATCGCTGTGTAAACCAGCCTAAGTCATCTTTATTTTTTTTGAATGATCACAGGATGTCATTTTGTTATATTTACAATTAATAAAACAACAAAGATATTACAATAGGTCTATGACAAGCACTACAATGAGCAATAAAATGAATGTTGCAGACATTGCGTCGCACTGTGGAAAACATCAAAGATCCTTTGTACCGCTTCTTCGAACGCGAAGTCGCAGCTGGCGCATCGCTCCTGCAGCAAGTCTTGCATGACTTACGCAACGTCATCTCGATTTGTCAGGTGAGCTTTTACCCTTAATTAATGTATGTATACATTGTTTGCATGATTGTAGGCTGTCACTCATGAACTTACCACTTACAACATTATGAAAATAAACGCTCTGGACATTGTTTTTTTATCGTCTAAATTGCATTTAATTTGATACTATTCCGCGTTTATTCAGTAAATTAAGGAGTATTCTGTAATAGTTACCAGGGTTCAAATACTTTTGGATTTATTTCATAAAAGCCAAGTCTTACCAAATGGAATGTATTTCAGATGATGAAGAAAAAATATTACGTCATTGCAATAAAATGTATGTATTTTCAGTGACATATTTATGATTGGAATATAGGTGAAGTGATAAGGTGCATGTTGCACAGGGCGAGATGAAGCAGACGAATGAGACGCGCGCGATGGTGGGGTCGCTGGTGCGCGGCATGCTGCCGGGCTCGTGGCGGCGCTACGCGGTCGCGCGCGGCTGCACCGTGCAGCAGTGGGTCGGCGACTTCGCGCACCGCGTCGCGCAGCTCGCGGCCGTCTCCGACGCGGTCGCCGCGGCCGGCGCCAAGCGGCTGCAGGTCACACACCACATTCCACTACCCTTCTGATTTACAAGGCCAGGGGAAAAATAAAATCTTGTATCCAACTGTTGTCTTGTGTAAACTCGAAGTTTGGATACTGATCGCTACCATAGTCAGAAATGTGAAGTATGAGCAGTCTATTCGAGAAGCATAGACTAGATCATCTTTTTTTTACTTGGGGAAAACCCTTATAGGATCGTCCCGGCCGCATATGGGGAAAGCGGCCGAGGTATGTCCTCCCCCAAGGTGACTACTTCTGCGAATTAGTGGGGTCTGCGGGTCCTGTAATCAATTTGCCCCGCTACAGAGTGGATCATCTTACGTTATGCCAATACACTGGCATTCCCCCCCCTCCTTTCCTTACTTCGCACATCACGGCATCTCTCCTAGTAAATTACTTCGTTGTGCCTGTTGTACCCACATATCGCCTTTCCGTTCATAACCTCTCCAGCCGACACAACACCTACACAGTCACATAGGACACCGACGGGAGAATAAGGCTGAAGATTATCGACTCTTAGCGCATATGCAAGCTCATTACATTTTTTAAATACCGAATTCATTAGAACGTAACGGTATTATTTAAAATTAAACAGTATAATAATTTACAGAGCATTCCGGTGTGGTTGGGAGGTTTGCTCAACCCGGAGGCATACATCACGGCGACTCGCCAGTGCGTCGCTCAGGCCAACTCATGGTCTCTTGAAGAACTGCACTTACAGGTTAGTCTTAACCAGCTCACTGTGCATTTGGATAATTTTCTTATAAAAGAAATATAGATGGGATTTCTCCAATCTATATCACAATATTGGTGTAATGGTAAAATCTCATCATCAACAATCGATTAGGTGAAACTGCAGTGTCAGCTGATAATAACAGTGGGATAAATACGAAATTGAGTTGAGTAAGTATTGGAATGTTTTCTATCACACCCACCGTTGAGATAAACTGAGCCCATACACAGGTGATTATATAGACGATAAAGATGTTTCGGAATACAATCATTTGTACCTTCTTGCAACTAATACAAATGTAAATAACTATATTCCATAACACGTCATAAAGACAAACATGAACAAATGAGAATTGATCCGTAAAAAATGTGGGCACCGTAGCGCGTGTAGCACACGATTGATTGGAAAGTAGATAAAGTAATTTTTATGTAATTTTAGGCAAACAGGTATTAACTCGTTTTTTGTTTATACTTTATTCTGGCTAGTACAGGCAAAATACCTGGTTAACAATTAATTGTTATTCATTCATAAATGTGTGATTTTTTTTTCTATATATGTTATAGTCCACATATTTACTTTGTTTTAATGGAAATATCAATATTTTTACATAATGGAAATTAGACAAAAATGCTGAAGATCTCCCTCGTCTATTAAATCGCCTTGGAACTATAAATCAGAGTCATACACTAGTCTCAATATAGAATTTGTCATTAAAATTATTTATATAGATATATGAAACAGCAATTTCTCTTTAAAATTACTTTCGCACTTTTAACTCTTCTGCTTTTGGCAGAAGGTAGATACATTAAAATTGTGCTAAAGAACATATTTGTATGTTACACACGTAGGTAACAATCCCCGACCCCGGCACGCCAACGGAGAACGCGCAAACGGAATGGTCGTTCTCGGTGACCGGGCTGAAGCTGCAGGGCGCTACGGTCAAGGGCAACATGTTGCTGCTGACCAACACCATCATGGTGGACCTGCCGCTCACTGTGCTCACTTGGATACGGTAAATACAATGATGTACTATTTTTTTTTATCCCGGGAGAAAATCCTGAACAGGACCCTCAGGAACGCTGAGAGGGCAGCGACCCCGGTGTGTCAGACTCCTACTGACTAAAAACCCACGGGGTGTCCCTTTGATTGCTCCACCCGGGCCTGGGAAGCCAAATTCATCCAGACGCCCAGGGAACAAGAAGCCTTGCTGAGGCTATCTCTCTGGGAGTGGAAGGAGTAAAGCCCACCCCTCCAAAAACCACTCTCCCAGGCGATGCGCCGGACACCGTGCACCGCCTCCCTCTCATCCGGGCACCAGCTAAAAGTCCTAAATTCGAATCTTTCTAGATCTGGTCACACTATTCTCGAGCTGTTAGCTGCTCCGCCCGTAAACTGTCATGTTATGACCTGAACATGATCATACAAACCAGCATGAATCAAAGCGGAAGCTGATATCGCAACAACACTGCTATAAACATACTCAGTAGCAGAGATGGGCAAAATGTAATCAGGTTAATGATTAACGATTACAAATTGTAGTCGTAATTTTAATTTTGTTACTCTGTAATCATGATTAAATCCCTTCAAAACATTAAGGAGTCATAAATGTCTATGCAATTGAGGATTCCGTAGTGGTTAAAACATAGATGAGCAAAATGCAGTTAACACTTAACAGACGGACCCCGTAGATTTACGTTTTCCATTCAGACTTCCTACGACGGGCCACGTATCATTAAATACGGAATAATAATACGACGTGTAATATTATAAGAAGTATAATTGATTTAATTAAGTTTTATGGTAGTTACAACAATTTACATCCATTCATTAATGTTTATTTAATTCCCCTGAAAAATGCCCGGAAACTAAGAAAGACGGAGCAGATTCGGCCCATCCGTTAAGTGTTAATGATTACATTTCGCCCCTCTATGCTCAGTAGTAACATCGTATTGTAAAATTGCAGCGGTCCCGAGCCTGCGCTAGCCGCACACACTCTACTGTTGCCCGTGTACTTGAACAGCGCTCGTTCAGAACTGCTGTTTACGGTGCGACTGCCGATAGCGCCGGGACAAGAACCGCACGCCTTCTACGAGCGAGGTGTCGCTCTACTCACCTCCACAGCACTCAATTAATGTCATTCCTGCCTTGATATTATTCAGAATATATCCTCGATTACTTTTTTTTTGCGGAAGCTGTATTCGGACTAGTCGAACATAACGAAAACAGTACAGAACAAACAGCACGAAAGCAAAATATCTAACAGTCGATAGATCACTGGAAACCCTAGTCCGAGCTTTACAAAGTTGGTCATAGTACAGTCTACTTCGTTACACAAGTCTGGACTTTGCTTTAAAATGTTAATATAATATTGTAATCACACACACACACCCAGAGCTAATTCACACTATAGTTTTTTTTTAATAATGCTTATGATTAAAATATAACTGCTTTAATATTTATGGAAATAAAACAATATCAATAGAGTTTGGTAATTTTAATTAAACCTTATAATTAAATTATGTTCACTAAAACACTATTATAGCTGGCTGCTTCCTTGAATGGCAGTTTTGATGCCTGGAGGTTTTTGTTTTGGTAACCTGTGCAGAAAAGGTTTTGTGTATTATTACAAAAGTAAATCTTTGTCTTAAATCATAAAGATTAATATTCTTATAAACATTAAAAAATATAATAAACGTTTTTAATGCACACTCAGATTACCTAATGACTATTTCTCTAAAACACTACTACTAATAATAATAATTTTACTAGAATTATATGACGGAAAATAAATATCATGATTTCACTTTTAAAAAATACCATTTTGGATTTTATGATGTCTTTTTTTGCCTGAAATTGCTCTTTACATATATCCATTTAACTCACCGAGTGTGTATTATTTTGCGCGGAGAAGAGGGATGAATCAGATCGTGGTGTCTCTCCCATTCCAAATACTTCTGGTACTGGCGCCGACGCCGTCGGTCCACATAGCTTATCTATATACAAACAACAACATTCCTTAAATATTCAAAATTAACGGACAAGCTGTTCGTCAAGCTTGTATTTTTGGAATTATTCAGCAATTGAAGAAAAACAGTAGATATTTCGTCGCATCACTCCAAGATATTTCAACAGATGAGCTACGACTTACTTTTCATTAAAAATTATATAAAATAGACTATAGGACGCTTATAATCTACGCTCCCCGGTCGTCTGGATGAATTTGGTTTCCCAGGCCCGGGTTTAACGATTATATGAACACCCCGGGGGTTTTTAGTACGTAGGACACACCGGTGTCGCTGCCCTCACAGCGGCTCTAATGGTTCTATGCAGGATTTTTCCGCGGGGTACCAAAAAAAAAAGCTTACAACACAACTGGCTGGTATCCAAATGAAGGCGGTCACCAAAACCACAACTCCGACAATATTATCTCGAAGAAAACCAAGAACGTTGTTGATGTTTATATCTTCAATAATATCCCAGAACCTCTCAACCACATCTTGTATAGTTTTTTCACAAACGCCCTGCAAATCATAAACATTTTCTAATATCAGAATCCTAAATAACAATAATGACAATTAAGACCAAATATTTTTATGCAACCAGGGTAATCAATAACTTCACATCTGGTTTTCTCGGTTTATTTTTTCAAATCACTAGTAATAAAATAATAAAAGTATATTTATGCGGTTGCTAAATCTTTATAATGCTGGAATTAAATAACAAAATAATAATATACATGTAAATAAATATTTACAAATTGTTACCTTGTTACAAAATCCTTGAATGCAGGGAGTTCCGTCTGGTAATATGTCATTGTGTGCGACAGGGAAGCACGTTTTATTCAAACTCTTACGGCAACAACGCTTACACGCATCGGCAACTGTACATATCGGAAACCTGTGTCACTTGGAACTAAACAAAATTAAATGTCAATTTATCTATACTAATATTATAAAGCTGAAGAGTTTGTTTGTTTGTTTGAACGCGCTAATCTCAGGAACTACTGGTTCGAATTGAAAACTTCTTTTTGAGTTGAATAGACCATTTATCGAGGAAGGCTTTAGGCTATATAACATCACGATGCAATTATTAGGAGTGAAGAAATAATAGAAAATGTGAAAAAACGGGGTAAATTATTCACCCTTGAGGGCGTCCATTGCGTGCGCTGCAAAAATGGTTCAAGATACCAAAAATATATGTAAGAAAGAATTATTCCTCTTGAAATGATCTAAAAAAATGTCCGCGATAGTATATGTCTATCTTTTAAGATTAAGTCACTAGAACCGTTTTTATGGTAAACAAATTTGGTCGAAATTAATGCATTATCTGTTAAGAGTTGTATCAACGTAATAATATTAATCTTTATCCAAATAAATGTGTTGTTGATTTAGAGTATTTAATTGTGAACAAAATTGTCTTTGACATCACTTAATTTCAATGAATATCTTAGAAGATATTACAAAACCTTATATAGCAAAACTACGTTTGCCGGATCAGCTAGTAATAGATAAAAAGCTAGTAACACTAAGAAACCAAAATCATAAAACTTCAATTTATTAACCCTTCTTTGCATGATTTTTTTATTTTTTGTAAAATAAATCAGGCTGGTGTAATTGATGCTCTATATTAAGGGAAAAATAATCTAAAAAATCTTAGTGTAAATAAATAATATGAAAATAGTAAAAACAAAATGACGGAAATTTACATCATTATGCAATGCCGCATGTTTAGCTCAGTACTATTTAAATAAATAAAAAATAGAATATGTTTGTACATTCTTTATTCTTGATGATAATTTAAAAAGCAATTATTATTTTTATTAAGACACACAAGCTAACTTTGCATTTCCCACATGATATTGTGGAGTAGCCTTTAAATTTGGGGTATTTACACCTGAGTGACCCACCCACTGTTGGCCAATGCTCAAGACCATCTTTCCTTATATCTTTCGGTGACGGAGGAACTGGAGACCCTTTTCATTTTTTTGTCGGCAATTCTTTTTCAAGGATGCTGCTGCTGGGACGCCCCCTTTTAACATTTTTAGTAGTTTCCTTGTTGCATAAGACAAAGGGAATTCATTTCTAAATTGGCCCATTGTAAGAAAACTCTTTTTAGATTCAACTCTTTCCTGAACATTTTTGTAATAGATAATCCAAGATTTTAAATAGTCTGTCATGTTCTGGATGACGAATTGGTTTGTGTAGTTCATTGTTGTTAAAATGTAATGATAACTTTATTTTCTCAAATTTGTTCAGTGGCATTGTTGAAGGAATTGGTTCATAACCAAACCTAGGTGATCAATATGATCTTGTGCTAGGATATTTTTGTACTGACACGTATAACAAAATGCCCAAGAACTTATATAAATCATATCCTGTATATGTTGTAGAGGAACCGGGATTGCTTCGTATAATATATAAATTTGTCTGCTCCACTAAGCTATTGATAAAATCTTTTGTGATGAAATGGTTGAAATATTGATATCTGCTTGATACATCATCTGGAGTAGCAGAACTCCCCAAGAACGTAATTTTATTTGTTTCATACACCAGATTCCTTTTTTCCAAATCAAGCTTCTTTTGTCAAATGAAAAACTGGATGAAAACTGCAAATTAGATGAAGATGATGTGTGAGAGGGTTCCATTTCCTCTGGGTCTAGAAGAGGAGGATCGATATCAGCAGTTTCATCCACACCATCATCTGTATCATTATCATCAATTTCGTCCTGAAACACTCTTATAATTTTATCAGCATCGTGGTGTTCATCATCGGAATCTTGGTCTTATAGGCCATCTTCCGAGAGCCAACCATCTTCTAACCGTTTTAGATAAAGTTCGATGTCCATATCTTTCAAGTTTTCTTAGAAAAGCAACAACTGATAAACTTATAGTATAAACATTTTCGCCATACATTACAAGTGAGGCAACTGCACAGTGATGTAAATTTCTATCACATAGTTTTGAGAAATTTATTCAGAGTATTTCAATACAAATTGTACATAAAATAACAGAAACACAGAAACAAACCTTATTTCCACTCATTATCACTTTTTATAGCTGATAAATCTTACTTTAGTTTCCTGAAACAATTTATAAAGTCGGCCGTTTTTTCCAGTCACAACAAACAGCGGATTGACAATTTCAAGTTCGTTTTACCGATAGTGACACTTGCTTATTTTTGACAGCTACGCTTTTTTTATTTGCAATGGATATCCAAAAGGTATCCAGACATGATAAAGTTAAAGTGAACTTGTTATTTTATATAACTTTTGAACATTCAATGTTATGATGGAAATTTCTGTCACCATGCAAAGAAGGGTTAAAACGATCATTTAGTGAGATCGAACTGTGTTTTAATAAAAATGCATAACTCGTTTTTGCGTATATTAAAGAGGTAGATATTTTGAGTCATATGTACCTATGTCACACATACAACTGTGCATCCCTTGCGTTTCGCAGTAAGGCACGCACGTGCCGTTGCGGCAGCGACCTCGTTCCGCGCACTCGTGCTCGTCCACTATCGCCGGAGCCTACTTGTTCAACAATTAAGATTTCTTTATAACGAGCAATCCAAAAATAACAAAAAATATGTACAAAGTTAAAAGTTGAAGCATTTTGAGGAAAATTTTGAAATTTCAATCAATTTTCCCTACGGTCAGGGATCTACTGAATTACAATTTTCATATATCTACAAGTAAATTACAGTCGTTAAACTAGAAACAAGACCATAATTTTAATTACGTAAACGAATCATGTATTCTCACTTTATCCATATTGATAAATTGAGAAATAATGATCTTCTGGCAAACCTTGCTACATCCTTTAACACTAGATTATTTAACAAAACTGGAACTGGGACGTTAATCTTCTGCTGGTAACTTGGTTTTCTCAGCTTTGAGTGATATAGGGTTTTGTACATGAGAAGTATTTATTGGTAAAACAAAATTTAAATTCAAAAACATTATCAAATCACGTTTTTCAAGTAAAGAGTACTAATGAGTATATTGTACGAATTTTCTTAGATAGGGGCGATGCCCCACCGTAATTACTATAGCAAGGTAAGAAATATTGATGTAAAGGATGACGTGATCACCTTAGGGCAATCTGCAGATGCTCCATTACAAGTGGCTTCGCCCTCGCAAGCGGAATGCGCCGCCTCACGGCAAACGACGCCCGGCGGAGCGAACACGCAGCCCGCACAGCAAGGAGAGTTCTTATCACTGTTACAAATTGAATTAACACAAGAAACTATGTTAAGATAACCAGTACATTATCGTCAGTGTGCTTACTAATTATTTCGCGAATACCAATCCAATACTGGGTGAGTAATTGGCATTCAACGAATTCAAAATATATATTTAAACTGTGGGCGATGTTAGCAAAGAAATAAATACTTCGAATGAATCTTAATTATTTAATGATATCTCGATTTTTAGCGTTTAATAATTTTGCGTAGTACAGACATAAAAAACATGTCTAGCTATCAGGAATATATTATTACCTGCACACAGCTCCTTGATTTTTTCTCAACTTGCAATTTTTATCGCAGCACATATCGTTATCTTCAGTACCTGAGTAATGCGAAATACGTTTGTACAAAGTTCAAAATGATTGATTAGAATATGTAAATAAAATAATTGTAAATACTCCACAATATTATCATTCTATGTTTTCATTATATAGTAAAACGGAATATTAGTTGGATCTCTGAAAGAGATTTTTTCAATCCCTGAGGAAATTAGTGATATATAGAAAGACAAAAATATAAGAGGTGGATGACATCCGACCTCATTTCCCCTATCAACCAACTCTCATAAAAAGTGTGTTTTTTTAGAATTTAATTATATATTTAAAATTTCCATAAAGAAAATATCGCGACATTAAACGATACAAGAGTTAGGTTAAAAAGGCAACACTATATTTTATATACTTAACATCAGTGATTTACGTGAATTTACAGATTGGTAATCCATAACAAGGATTTGATATTTATAACATAAAAAATACAAGAACAAAATGCCAAAGAAAATGGGGTCATTAAATATTTTTCGATACAAAGGATGTCACGCAATAACAAATTGATATGACTATCTAACGATATCAAAACTTTTTAGACTTTGGACTTTCTCAAATGTCGAATAAACTCACCGAGTAGACCTGCGTCACATTCCTCACCGCCCTCAACGCGGAGGTTGCCGCAGAAACTTTCTTCAGGCTCCGAGAAACATCGGCCAGACTTCGCCTGCAGCACCTTCCTAATCGACCGCAAACTACACGGCGAAAACCTCTAAAGAACACAATATTAACTGAAACTTGTTTTTAATTAGTGATTTATTTCCCTTTGTAATTTAGAACTAATAAAAAATAAACAGTGTCTAAGAAACAACTTTGTGACTTCAACCAGCTCCTAATTGTTGAAAAAATTGGTACTTTTATTTTATTTATTTTTTTACAAACTAATTGAATTGTTCATAGATAGCTAATTTATAAAACGTAAATAAGTATTTTTATTCTGTTTTTAATAATTTTTAACAAGATTCTATATGAGGTACAGTAGGCAAAAAAGTCATGGGCCACTTGCATTATTTTCCTATTCTTGAAGTTTTTCTTATTAAGAGATAAGAAATTACACACCAATTCAATTTATTCACTTAAATTACAGTATATTTTCACAAAATAATACATTTCTTACTTAATAATTCAGATATATCTCTTGGTATTCATATTTATTTTAAAAAAATTGCAAATCGGGCGCAAAAAAAGTCATCGGCCACGTATAATTTAATGACACTTGGTTGAGAATTGGTCCAATTTATCATCATATTGAAAAATAATTAATATTTTATGGGATATCCCTTAGTTATAAGAACTGCTTGCAGCCTTCTTGGTATGGATTCCACTAACTTTTTGGTCACATCCGCCGAAATTTTCTCCCATTCATTTACTATAATTGATTTCAGCTGAGCGATATTGGTGATAGAGTGCTCGTGTATTTTTGAATCCAAATGTTCCCGCAAATGCTCGATCGGATTCGGATCTGGAGATTGCGCAGACCATTCGAGTACACAACACAACAACATTTCTGGAGAGCCAGTCCTTCACACTGCACGCAGTATGCTTCGGATCATTATCGTGTTGAAACACGAAGTCCGCTTCTATATTTAGTTGACTGGCGATTGACATCAAATTATTTTATAAGATATTTTATAAGATATTTTTATATACATACTAGACCATTTTCCTATCGATGAATATTAATTTTCCGACTCCAGAAGCAATCATACAGCCCCACACCATAACGCTTCTACCTCCATGTTTGACAATTGGCGTAAGATTTTTAGGCTTAAGCGCTGTGCAGTTCTTACGCCAAAAGGTAACTCTTCTTTTCGACTAAAATAGTTATATTTACTCTCGTTTGACCAAATAATCTTGCTCCAGTACTCTTGCGGCTTATCTATTTTATCATTCACGAATTGCATTCGCTTCGATTTATTCTTGTTACTTACGACGAACTTTCTGCGCGATACTCGACCACGGTATCCATCCTTCTGCAGAATATTTCTAACCGTTTGTGGCGTTATACTCACTCCAATTGATTCCACAATATTTGTTGTTATCTTTGGAACAGAAATCTTCAGGTCTCTTTTTATTTCTCGGATTATGATGTTGCGCAATCGTCGATTTATTTTGGAGGGCCGGCCATATCTTGATTTGTTGAATACTGTACCGGTCGTAGTAAAGCGCTTATTTTATTTTTTCATGTGAGTACGTGTGAAACGTAATAGTATGACACTCCAATTATTTTAAACAATTATTGATATGTGAAAAAAAGAATGGTTAGGCCGAGAATCTTAACACTTACCTCTTTAAGCCAACACGTCCTTGATTAAAGCAAAAAATAATATTGAATATAAAGAAAGCTCAGCTGGAGCATGTATTGCCTTGGCCCACCACGAATAACACCCCTTTATGCACAAAATTCACTTGATTGCCATCGATTAAGCGTCGAAACATAAGTAGGATGTTAAGAAATGATATGTGGCCGATGACTTTTTTTGCGCCCAATTTGCTATTTTTTTTTTTAATAAATATGAATACCAGGAGATATACCTGAATAATTTAGTCAGAAATGTATTATTTTATGAAAATATACTGTAATTTAAGTGAATATAATGAATTGGAGTGGAATTTCACACCTCTTAGTAAGAAAAACTTCAAGAATAGGCAAGTGTTCGAAGTGGCCGATGACTTTTTTTGCCTACTGTATACAATAGAAATATTTTTCGCACGGTTTAATGGTTCTATAGAACTCTTAGTTTAATTTAAATTCAATTTAATACACATGAAACTAAAATATTTTTTATTTGAAATAGTTTTAATGATGTGTTATTTAAGATTTAATAAATTATTAACCCGATTATAATTACTTTTGACCATGGCGAAGTAAGTATATGTCCTTTTGAGGTGCCTTTTTTTTTAACTTGGGGAGTATCCTCATAGGACCTCCCGGCCGCGAAGGGGGTGGCAGCCGGAGTGTGCCGGACTTTTACCAGCTAAAAACCCTAAGGTGACTACTTCTGCGAATTAGTGGGGACTGCGGGTCCTGTAATCAAATCGCCGCAGCCCCACTACGCCGCGCCTGACAGGCACAATCACGGGGGGGAGACGCCGCCTCCCCCGATACCACCTAGTATACTTACGATTACGATATACGATATAATTATGCTTTTTCTATGAAGAACAAAAATGTAGAGAAAAACAAGGGATAACAAGCTTATAAGGGTATTCAAAAGGTATATTGTAAACTTCGAACAAATCCAATAACGCCACGCTAAGTTCCGTTATTTGGACAGTTTGTTGTAATCCTATTAGATTAATTGGTATCATAATAACAGGATTACCGTCCTGTTAGAATAATAGGTACTGGTTGGATGGTCAAACATAAAGAATAATTAAAATTATTATAAAATAAAGAAATTTGTAACCCTATCAACTAACACATTATTTCATCACATTATTATCTTGTATTTACAAGAGAACTGATAATTTAGGGTAGAATAAACAATTTATCTTGTTGAGATCGTACCCGCTGACGCTGTATGTGAACAAGAGGAGAATTGGCAACCAGCGAGCACTCCGCCACATCAGGGTCACGATGGGAACCCAGTTATGCCCGAACACGTGCGCGGCCACGAGGTCCGCCTCGCGGGTTAGGTTAGCTAATATGTGCTTCACGTGGTATGAACATTTACCTTGTTGTTGAGATCGTAACCGCTGACGCTGTACGTGTACATGAGGTAGGAGCCGCCCTGGCTGGCGGCCGGCGAGCACTCCGCCACATCAGGGTCATGCTCGGAGCCCCAGTTGTGTCCGAACTCGTGTGCGGTCACGAGGTCCGCCTCGCGCGTTATCACCCGCTGCCCGTAGTGGTTGCGAGATGAACTCAGACCAGAGTTCAGATATAGTGTGTATCCATTCTTGAAATATTCTGTTATGCAATTAATATATGTTATAAACAATTAACTTCTTATACTGTGCAATCAAACGCAGCTATAACTAAAACTGATTAGTCAAATCAGTTGGGTGGGCAGAGATGGGCAAAATGTAATCTGATTAATGATGAACGATTACAAAATGTAGTCGTCATTTTCATTTTCTTGCTCTGTAATCATGATTAAATCCATTTAAAACATTAAGAAATCATAAATGTGTGTACAATCTGGGATTTTGTAGAGTTTAAAACATAAATGAGCAAAATACAGTCATATTAATGGTAAAAAACGTAAAATGTAATCGTTAATCCTTTTCATTAATCTGATTACATTTTGCCCATCTATGTAGGTGGGTTATGTTGGCGGAAAACTACACTTTGATCGTTCCAATTATAACAGTCTATAAGCAAATAAGCCATCGGTTACTGAAGTAATACAACTATATGTGTTATTACAGTAGTATAACTATTATTGATGTGTTAACATAAACATGTGTGTTATATCGGCGATATTAAAATTCAATTAAAGACATTTTTATAATATTCATTTACTTAAAGTACAAATGTACGCAATTTCGAACCAATATTTAGCAAACCTTCACCTCAAATTTAAAGAGTAGAGGACCATAAAATCAGACTTCCATTCTGTATATATAACTTTCAGAAATTAAGATATTTTTTTTTGTTTTAAAAGACAATGTTCTCATAGTTTTTAAATAAAAAACATATAAATGCAAAACAAACCAAAAGTACACTCACACTAGACACCATAATAGCTGAAAACAAAACAAACGCAAATTGTTATAAACATAATAAACAAAAAACAACTATTAAAGCAAATCATCATAGACCTTTTTAGGAAAAGTCTTTTATATTTAATTGGACGAGGGCAATTTTATTTTTCTGTCATCCATTTTTCTTCAAAAACAATATTAACATAAATATATAAGACTACATTTACATACAATAGTTATAATTATATATACTTGCCAGGGGTACATATTCCTCCAACAGAATTACGTCGTGGCGAACCGACATAAGCTAATCCCAAAATACCACCCTCGAACTTTAGATCCGTGAACAGATGGGCCAAACAGAAATCCTTGTGAGAATACTCACGGCTAAATACCTATAAATTAAATAATAATAGTGAGGAAACCTGTACGGCATCAAACAGAAATGGCATGGTAAGTGCCCTGAGAACGACGATCAGCAGCCCTACAAGTCACTTTAGGCATGATATAAAAACGTAAAATGAATACAATTACATTACATTAGTCGTTCTAATGTATCTCTGCTCACCCCGAAAATCCATTTCGTTATTAACAAATAGGAATTATAACCAATGTATGTATAATTATGTATTCGCTCACTATATGCGTTTGTTTTAGTTTAAATGATAAATCCTTTTAGAAATTCAAAATAATCTATATCGAAGTTTTTGCTTCATATGTCATGGTTCATTTTTTGGTCAGGTCGCTCTAGAAATGATTTAAATCTTGCTTGTTTACATAAAGATAGCTGAGCAACGAATTTATTATATTTATTGATTGATATTGAGGTTGCACAACAAAATTGTTATGAAATTTTCTGTGACTCATAATCTCTTCCTTTAATCATAAGAGTATTTTTGAAAATGAAGATAGCACAGTGCACAATAAGTAAGTGTGCAATAAGTGTAGAATAAAATAAATAATGATAAATAAATAATATATCGTCACGCTTTATCTCTTTCGGAATAAGCAGGGATACATTAATGGATGTATTTAATACATTTATTTGTCATGCCCAACGTGACCAATAGCACAGCTGATCGTAGTTCTCGCCGTACTTTAAGTAAAACGAAACATAAGGTTTTTCTTTTAATAAAAATGAACATTTATGTATACTAAAACGGTTATCTATAGGTATACTACATTACAATCGTAGCGGAGGAGTATCTGTACATTTTTTGTTAAGCTATAAGAAGACATTAATGACATTTGTTGTCGAGCATTGTAAGACATAATCATTAGTACTAATTGAGTTTTATATTTAGTTGTTGTAATTTATATTAGAAATAATCGATGGAATTTTTATCATTTAAACAAAGATTTCAGCTTGAAATAATTGTTAGATACGAACGCGAACGAAGTCGTGGACACAGCTAGTACATAAATAGGTTGTTAATTATTGAATAGGAAATACTATGATAGTTTTGTTTCAATTTTTAAATTTATTAATAAATACATTCCAAGAATTATTTCTTGTTTCAATCATTGTCCTGGGGATCAGAAAACATATGTAAATAAATATTTTCTATTTATATAAATAAAAAATGAACCTCAAGTAAATTCCGCACATCCCATTTTTCTCGCACCATATTATAATGTGCTTCCCCACCACGAACACGAGTTGGCTCTGAATGCACCAGAATTTTCTTTATGACAAATCCCATGCCTTTGAATCCATCCATGTCCTATAATATTACGGAAATGTAATTGAAACTGGATGGAAGTTGATTACATCGATTTGAAAAATATTAATTATAAATAAATTCCTTTACTTTTAGGCACATAACACTGATTAGAGGTATAATATTGACAGTTTTTTTTTTTAATAATTTGACACGTTGCAAGATCCATCACAGGTCCAATTATGAGTCCTTTTCGAAATGTCTTCAATTTTATGAAGACTTTCAACAGTAGCACCATCAGATAGTTTGAGAAACAATAACTCCACACATTTTTACGCATAAAAATATAAGCTAATTCTAAAAATAAACTGGAAAAAACACACTTGTGTTTGAGATGTGCGATATCCCTTACACTCATGAGACTGGCAATTGGGCCTGTGAGAATGTCTTTGACTCTTGGGTACTTTTACACGATAGTTCTAGCGAGTAAGGAATGTGTTAATATTACTAATGCAGTTAAAACAAACCTGCCTGTCCTGCCAAAGTGTATCATTATAAATTTTGTGAACCCGATCTATTAGACTTATCTGGAAACAGAAAACATTATTTATATACTTCCAATTCAGTTTTTTGTCAATTTACGAAAGTTAAACTGTCTTACCAAATAACTAATTGTGGTCTTCGTGTTACTCGCTCCCATTTCTTGGAAAAACCTATAATCTGCAACCAGCAACAAGGGACATCTCGTTTTTGTGGGTGTGTATTCATAATCACTTTGTCTTTTTACTCTCATAAGGTTTTCGTTTATATCAGTTAAATTTACTATTTGCTTGTCTGTTTGGTCAATGTTAGATTGTTGCATATACTTTTCTTTTTCTTGCTGTTCATGTTTTAGCTCTAAATCTTCTCCATTATCATCTCTTTCTAATTCTACAATTTATATTTCAACACAAATTTTGGTAAAGCTATTAGACTGATACAGATTTATCATCGAATGGAGTGTAGTAATTTTGTCAAACATTTTTAAAAAATTGAAATTAATAACAAGTTTAACACTACAAATATAAGCGAAAATACCTTATAAATCTTGTTTAAATTGAAAATTGGAGAACCTTATATTTTGTTAAGAAAATAAATGCAATTTTAAAAACATTTTTGATATTATGGTCCTACCTTTTCCTTCCTTGACATAGCCACACACACGAGGTTTACCAGCGTCCAAACTCTCTGTATTATCCCAGCTAAAGTGTATATCAGAAGATCGGTATGTGATCATAGTTTTATCATCAAGTTCTGGTAGGTGTCGCCAAGATGGCTGTAAATTATAATGTTACTTGTAACTTGGAAATAAGAAAAACGATTAAGTCATAATAAAGAAACGCATAGATTGTCTCGATGTGCTTAGTATTAATTAGACAGCTGTTTATCTGTGCAATGTCGAGCCAAGAAAAAAATCGATAAACAATTCTGGAACATCCGGACAAATACATAAAGTGCACAGATCTTTCTGGAAAGTGGCGGAAACCTGATGCAGCTATATCAATATCGGCCGGACTCGATGGCAGGACAGTTTCTGTTTGGAAGCGATGTCTCCAAGGATGTCATGTTTGGAATACGACTTTAGCGAACATAGTGAGACTACAGCGATTGGATAGTTTTTCTACAAGCTAATATTTTGACTGGCTCTTCCAACTAGACAAAGAGACTTTTTGACGCCAAAACCTCAGGAACTTTCATAGACTGGTTTCTGGAACCTTGGCGATTGAACATTGGGATCATTCAACGACTGCGAGACGATTTTGCATTCGAGATATTTCTGTGACTACGTGCTAATATTGTATACTCTCTTCAAATAATAAATTGATTGTTCGTTAGCACCGGCGTCTTACCGTCCCACGCTCGTAATAATATAATACTATTACTAATTTCATCAATTTTTTTTTCAATTTTACACCCAGATGCTCTTGTTGTGAGAAGAACAGTGATTTTCAATTGATTATTGTATTTTACTTTTTAATAAAATATTCAAGTCAAACTCACCCCAGCCTTACAATAGTACAAAGGAATTGGGTGGCAAATAATATACCTCAATATGATAGGTCTCATCAGGTGTATGAATGATTCCTGTGATTAAACCATCTTCCATGTGTAGTTTGACATCAGACAATTTTTCTCCAAATACCCTTCCAGTGTAGAAATTGTCTCTATCTGGAAAGTTATTTTTAATCTGTTTTATTGTTTTGTATTTATTATTTAGTGGATATAGCTTATACATATATCTTAGCTTATACTTATGTTTCTCTACTTACCCTGTACAGGCTATAGCGTGAAAATGTATTATTATTATTTTCTCTTTAGTTATTCTATTTACATTATTTTTTTCATTTTAAAATATGTACATATTATTTTTATATTTATTATTATCATAATTTAAATATAAATATTATTTAAATTGTAAATAAAAGCAACAACTTTCAACTTGAAGTGGTGTTAGAAATATGTCAAAAATACTGATTACGTAAAAATTGGTTCACTTTATTTTTCTTTTAACTTTTTCCAGTTTTCAGTATTTATTATTGAATTACATAGGATATTAGCTAAAATTTAATATTAACTAAATACCAAAAACCATTTTTATGACAGACCTAGAAACAAAATAGATCTATAGACAATCACTTTGTTGCCTTGCCACCATATTGTGAAATATTGACATAGAAAATAAATAAAAAAAGGTTTTGAACTTAGCTTAAAATTTTCACTGCAAAGATACAACACTGCAATACAAGTGAAAAAAAATTGCCTGCATTTGCATGAGCCCCATTCCAATTTGATTTTTTAATGTATTAAGTACCACTATCAGCTTTGAGTTAAAGGTACATTTTAATTTCAAATCAAAATCTTATTTAGTTTAAAAGTTATAGGCCTCAGATGGATGGACAGACCATTTTGGCTCATACATCGAAATATTAGACTTAATTGGACAGTGCCAGTAATTAATATAATTAATCCTGTAATTAATTCATTGTGTGATTTCATTTATTCATATTTATTTTACTTATATCCTTATTCATATTAAAATTCCTTTTATAAACAATTGAATTACCCTGAAATTGTGGCTCTGATGATTATAAATGATGAGTTTTAACAGATACTTGTTAAAATTAATTACAGAGGCACTTATTCCTTTTTGATTTCCCGATAATATTTTTCAACCTCAGGTAAGTTTTGCTGGTATACCAAAATCCAAAGGCCAAAGTAAAATTTCATTTTTTATGTTAATTCATATTATTTATCCTATTTTCTCCACATATCATGAATTTAAATGCGTCAATACATATACATGTATTAACTCACTTATTTCTTTTAGTCAAAATAGTTTTGTTGCATTTCCCACACTTTATTTAGGTAGGGCATGCAGATTTTTCATATTTAAAGACACAGTTGTAACCATTTACTACAAATGAAATTAATTTGGAATAAATTAACAGTATTATACTACCTCCCTTGTCCTGACCTATTTTTACATTAGACAGGTGATGGTACAGACATGCACACAGCGGCGCTTGTTTAGGACTCCAGAGTGAATAACCTAAACTATTTGTGTGGTGTCAAGTTTAGTTACAATTATTATAAAAATTCTGAAAGATGGTGGTTTTTTGATATCTAAATGTAAATACCACACTACAAAAGATAGTTTATTATAAAAAAATAATGTTGTTAGTCATAATTGCTTTTCAGTCGAAAGTATATTTCCCAATTATAAATCTAAAAAAGCAATACTTACCAACATGAACTGTTGTTTCTTTTCCATCAGCATCAACAGAATAAGCCTTGAAATTTGAATGGAGCACAGAGCTTTGAGGATGAAGCACAAGCCTAAAGTCTTTTCCCAGTGTTTTAAATTGTACCTCTTTGATCGTATTAAAAGGGTGGCTTGAATGCTTAGCACCACGTTTTACAATATGATGTGTGAAACTTGAAGCATGTATAGTTTCAAAATATTTTAAATTGTGATGTATGGCACCTATCAGAAGAGAAACTATGAGAGTAATGTCAGTCATTTTAATGGTACTGCTAAAATTAATATACTCACAATTCCCTGCTACGAAAAAAGTAATAATTAATAATGTATTAGGAAGCATTGTTAGCAGTTGCATTATTTAATAATATTCTGATGCAGATTCTTTCCAAAAAAAAATTAGCTTTGGAATAAATATAACATCCATTTAATGTCATCTATGAAAAAAGGCGTTAAGATTTAAAAAGGCTTTACTTTTCCTTTATATTTTTTAAGATTCTCTAGTCAGACATTCATATTTATTAATGTTTATTATTATATTGTCTTTGTTAATGTTTACAAAGGTGCGTTCATAATGTTGTTAAAGTCAACACGTCATCTTAGGTCGACACTTTTAACATCACATTCATCATGTACTATCTGTTTAAGGAGTTTTAGTTAAATATGTCAAAATTACTAAAAATGTACCCTCCATAAGCAATTTGACATTTTATGTCAGATATTTTATTATGTTGCTTATCATCCTGTTATCAGGAAAAGTTAATAGATAGCACATATTTTTGGCCAAATTAGGAAAAATAAATACATAAATAAAAGATATTCAAACTACTACTACTTACTACAAGCTCAAAGTTACGAGACATTACTAAAATTTTCCCCTAGAAGTATTTTAAATTCTTCCAAATCGACTGAAAATATTTGTTATATTAATTACCAATTGAATGAATATTCGGACGAAAAATGATATGATTTATCAAAGATTTATTGTACTATAAACACAATCAAATATAACTGAAAACATTTTTTATCATTCGTTTTCATATACCCGAATGTTATGTATATAAAAAATGTATGTATATTGTCATGGCACTTACGGTATGATATGTAGGCCGGCATGGTTATAGTGACCGTCAATATTTTCCTCCGTAAGTATTCGATATTGTTCTTGGACTATACCTTATTTTCCTTCCTTCGCTGCACTGTAGTTACTTTGTTGAGCCGGTATAAAAACAAATTCTAAATGGTAAGACGTACTGCTATCATTATTAGTTAAATTATTCTAATTTAATGTATGTGTAAAATAGTATACTTCCCCTTAATGCTGTCACTTGTCTTTTATTTAATTAAATGATTGAAAACGCTTGGTCTGTTTCACGTTCTAAAAGTCCTATATTTAGGAATATCACATTTAGGCTAGCATCACTGAGTACGCTGTTTGTGCTTCGTCTTTTAAAGCCAAACAAAAATGTACTCATTAAGAAAACATAAATATTTGAAAATAAAAATATAAGTCTTTGGGAGATTATAAAACATTCGTATTAAATGAATTATTTTTAGAATCAATAAATTCCTTCCTTCCTACCTTTGCCTGTACTTCTGCTGGAAAAAAAATATATTTTATAAAATGGCGGACTCTTAAGTGACGTATGTGTTGTTAACCGTGTTTATGAATAAAATTTTACGGAATACAGTGATTTGTGTTATGAAGTGAGAACATTGTAATCATTTAATTATCTTATCGAGTATTCGTCATTTTGGTAAGCAGTTTATCGCTATGAGCTTATTGTTTTCAAATCGACTATCAAAGCTCTTAGTCTTAATATTAGTGAATTGCTGTAGATTGTAGGCGGGATTAGACTGCAATTATTCATTTTACCCATTAAGCTATTAGCGCTGTTCATTATTGACAGTTGCAAATATTTTTTGCAAACAATATGAGACCGTGTTGTGGTGTTTACTTTGCATAAATGGAATTTATATTTTACATCGTATTGGGAATTTTTTGAGTTAGCTCTCTAAGTTTAGATATAAATAGGTATATGATATACACTTGTTTACAAATAGTCTTTGATTAAAGTACTTCGATTAAGTAATACAAAAGTGAAACAAGATAATGTTAGTTATGTTAGTTACGTTTCATCAAAAAAGAGTTACAACTGCAAACTAGACCTCTAGAAATTATTTTCAATTAATACTATTGAATCTTGTTCTAATAGAAAACTAAAGAATCCAAATTTCACACCTTAAATAAAAAATAATAACAATGATTTCATTTGTGTTTTTGTATTACTTTTCCTTGACTAGTAATTAAATATATTTTACAAAGCCAAGATTACTTTGACACTGTTTGATTAAATGATACACAAAATAAAGTTATTAACTTACAATAATATGATTATAACCATTGTGCTTAGATTCTAGTTCACAGTGCTCAGATGATGGGAATAGAAACTACATTGTTGTCTGACACATAAAAACACTTGATTACCTTTTTAACTACTAATGATGCAGATTGTATGACTACCATGTGTGATTGTGTGTGTGTTGTACTAGAAATTCAATATTGCCATTATTATATCTACCATTTGAAATGTGTTAAAAAATGCAAAACAAACAAAATAAAGATTGTTTGTAATTTTTTTCTCTAATATTATAAAATCATAATTTAGATATTTTATCAGGCATCATACATTTTTATTACACAGATTTGAACACAATTTTCAGTTTTAATATGTATTTTTAATTTAAAATCATTTATAAGTTTGATCTCTAGATTGGGTAAAACTCATGATATAGCTTGTTTGTAGTGTAGTAATTAGCAATTGTATGCTAGGAAAGCTAAGTGAAATGTGTAATATATTATGTAAGGTAGTTTTAGATACTAATATTGTGTGTTGGTCTTTGTTTGTTATACTTTATTCCTTCTGCTTTCATATGTTTATTGCATTGTCATGGTGTTTCTAAAATTCCTTGTGTCCTGAGCACAAGCCTATTTAATATAATTAAATATTTGTAACAAAGGTGTGGATGTGAACAGGAGCTTACTGTGAAGTATTTTATACAATGTAGTAATTTCAAGGAAATATAAAAATTAATACAAGTATGCATCAATACCAATATTATACAGAGATAAACTTTGATTATTTTGATCTATAAAGTAATATTTGCAACTATCAATTTCTTTTTTTTTTATATGAATATTTATGCCTACAGGGTG
Organism: Automeris io; assembly: GCA_036320925.1. Taxonomy (NCBI): domain Eukaryota; kingdom Metazoa; phylum Arthropoda; class Insecta; order Lepidoptera; family Saturniidae; genus Automeris; species Automeris io. The sequence continues at coordinate 3,607,605 of JAUDJH010000021.1, read as the reverse complement.
AACATAGGCTATATGTTACCATAAATTACCATGTTATGTGTATTTGTATGTTCTGTTACCATGCAAAATGAAGACTTATAATTTTCTGTTATTTTACACTTTTATTTATATGTTACAGGCTATGTCACTTGATTCTTTACATGTTGAGCAAGTTTGCAAAAGCAAAAGCAAAAAAAAAACAATAGTATGTATAAAATCATGAATATGCTCATAGTTAAACCTAGACAGCAAATGCAAAGTATATGTTAGCATAGCATAATGAAATAAACGTGAACAGTCTGAATCTAAATTTAGTGTAGACTCGGTGTGCAGATGTTAATGTTAAATCTGACTCACATGTTAGTACTACCATTGATCATAGTTGGGCACACAATGATAATCATTATTATGTTAGTAAACATATGTTCTTATTTGGTCATCTACACAATACTGAAATATTATGCGTTCTGAGAAATGAGGTAAACTTGTAATAATATATAAACAGTTATAATCAAATATCAACAAAATTTTTGTATGGTTGACTTAGGAGCCGATTTATGTAGTGGGGCTGCGGCGATTTGATTACAGGACCCGCAGTCCCCACTAATTCACAGAAGTAGTCACCTTGGGGTTTTTAGCTGGTAAAAGTCCGGCACACCCCGGCTGCCTACCCCTTCGCGGCCGGGACGGTCCTATGAGGATGTTCCCCAAGTAAAAAAAAAAAAAGGGGCCGATTTATAAAATATACACAGTGAAAATGGTTAAAAAATATTACATCTAATTGTAGATGCAATATGTACAGTATGAGGACTACTTCTTGAACTCTGTCTTAAATATGATGATGAAAGATGAAGATGCAGTATTAAGTTGAAGAACTTTAAATGTATTTGCCCACACATATCAATTCACTCTTTCCAAATCATAAGAACATCCATCAGTTGGTGTCACATACACTTTGTGACAAAAAAAGAAACTATAAAATAGTTTTTATTTTAGTGTGTATTCTATCAGGTGTAGTCATTTTGTTACGTGAGTGTAAAATTACACCAAGTCACTTTTGCATTATGCACATAAAGCAAACCACAATCACCTACTATTCATTCATTTAATACTAATTATGTCATATACTTTTATAATCCCAGAATAGAGATGACTGCGGAGGTACAAATATTTATCAATATTCACTGACTGAGGCATATTTACTGGAAATACTGCATGCAACAAAACTCTAAGATATTATGAATATTAGTATTCATTTAGCACATAAAAATAGCAATTAGAGACATCCAATAATTGAGGAGTCTTATTTCAAAACCCGCTGAAACAAATTTTCTTACAAAATTACTTAATTAAAAAAAATTAAGTAATTTTTTTTACAATTTCATCTTATTTAATCATGATAGGCAATGTTAAACATAACGTGACCCGGAAAACCATTACTACATAAGAACAGGAAATAATTATTTTCTTTAGAGGAAGAAATAATAATTTATATTTTATTATTATTCATGAAGTAATAAATAGAATCGGTGTACCAGGGATGTTACGGAGCTTCGACTCCGACTCCGATAAGTCGGAACTTCCGATTGATATTACACCTTCGGTTCCGACTTCGGTTCCGAAACTTTTTAATCGGAGGTATTCATCGGAGGTCACCACCACTATTGTTAATTTATTTGATTTAATTTTAAATGTAATCAAACAATCAGTGCTACTTAAATTAAAGATCTAATTTTTTTAAATTTAGATTAAAAAATATGAATAAAATTATTAAATTTAGAATTAAATGTACATTTAATTTATTACTAAAAGTTTTTTTTATTTTACATTAAATTAAATTAAATAGAAATTAACACAAAAACAACACTGGAGCAAAATTAATTTAATTTGTGCATTCTTAATGGAAAAAATTTAATAAGAAACATAGCAATTTTTATTTTCATTGTCTGTGTATGTGTAAATTTATCACTTTCTAATTAAAAAGGTTTACTGAATAATGTTCTTATTTGTCCCTTGATAAAAACTATTTTATTCTGCCGTCACTTGTGACTGACATTGCCTCCGACTCCGATTCCGACTTCGGTTCCGACTCCGATAAATCACATTTAAAAACTCCGACTTCGGTTCTGATAAAACTGCCTCCGTTACATCCCTACAGTGTACCATCAAATCACCTATGCTTTTGTACAAATTGGCTCCTAATGCATTTTATAGCAAAAAGGTTTGGGTTCATATACAACCATATATATATAAACATTTAATTGGTTGGGGTAAAAGTTTCTTCACATTTTGTATGAAAACTCAAGACTTTTTTTTTTCAAAGTTTTTTTACATTAATTACAGTATATATTTGCCATTTTGTTAAGTGACTTTATGCCGTCTTGTAGGTAGGGACATGATGCGATTGCTGTAGAAATTTTAGGACTACCAATAAGAAAAAACGCGACAAGTAATTTTGGCAGTCCTCTCTTGATGTTAATCTGACATTGCCTAAAAAATACTGAGGAGACGGAAGTAGGTGGAAATCTGAAGGTGCAAAGTCAGGGCTATATGACGGATGCTTTAAACACCTACCAGCCAAACTCTCTTAATTTTTGCTGAGTGGCTAATATTGTGTGTGGTCTATAGCATTATCGTGATGAAACACCACACCCTTTCTATTAATCAATTCCGGGTGCTTTCTCTCATCTTCTTGCTTTAATCTCATCAGTTGTCGCCAGTAGAGGCTTGAATCAATTGTTCTGACCGCTCTGTAAAAGCTGTAATGACCTGCCAATCTCATCATACACACAGTAGTACCTTGTTGCGAGTTAAATCGGGTTTTGCCACAGTCTGAAAAGACAGATTGACCTTTGGCCACGACATTTTCCGCATGTTCTTGTCGTAAGTGAACCACTTTTCAACACCAGTTATCAATCTTTCCAAAACGGTTTGGGTTCATTACGCCTCAAAATATTGCAAATGAGTATACACTTCATTAGGTTTCTTTCAGTGAGCTCGTGTGGCACCTGGGTATCAAGCTTTTTGTATACCCAGATTTTTAAAAATGGGTCAAAACTATCTTGTTAGTAATTCCCAGTTCTTCAGCTATGTCGTAACTACTGACATGCCAATTGCGCTTCACTTTAAAAAAAATGGTGTCTATTTTATCCGTAATAGGTGCGCCAATAATCCAGAGCGATATGTATCTTTGAGATCAAAATTACCGGATTGAAAACGCTTAAATTAACTTTGTCCTACTCTTACTTACATTGCATTAGGTCCATAAACATCACATATTTTTGTTTCCTTTTTTTTCTTATTTGTAATAAAATTTTAAAATGTACTGAATTTCTTCATTAGATTCACTTATTTTGACAGAATGTAAAACAAATGAAAAATATCTGGAAACAAATTTTACTAATGTGTTTCTTTTTTAAAATGTAGCCTTTTTAATGTTATCAAAACCAGCCAGATACAAATAGTACAGGAAAAGAGATTTTATTACAAGCTTATATATAGTATCCGCGAAAAGGCTTTTTCCCCGACTTAATACGTTCTTATCATGCTTTTGATCCCTATTCCATACTGTATCGTAAAATCGGTTCGATTAACCATTAACTTGGCAGAATGTTCTTTCTTTCAATATCAAAATAATATTCATACCGTTTAACCCTTATGTTCCAAGAATGTCTAATAGAAACTAACCGTGCGTTCAAAAACTGAGAAATTACCTAAATATTCATATAAAAAATATTAAGTCTGCGCTAAAAACTTATGGCAATAGGTTTTGTAAATTCTGATGTATCTCCACAGATACACTATCAAGAAAAGGGTTTAACCGTCGTTGGAATCTAGCGTAGCGTAGTCTTATTATATCACTTATAATCCAAATTCAGATTTGTAACTTCAAAGACATGTTTCATACATTCTTAAAAAGTTAGATTACAAAATCCATTCCTAGTTTTGTGATAATAAGAGAATTCCATTGCCTAATTTGCATTTGCAGCTAAAGCTCAGCGTTTTCCAACTTTTTTAAAGTATAAACACCTAGAACGAAAAAATAAAATGTGATCATATTCTTGAAGTCGATCGCAGAAACTCTTTAAATATAAAAATGTATGTTGTCTACTATTGTAATATACTCGTGGACTCCATATTGGGAAAACATGAACCGTCAAAAGCTACCATGTCGTGGTTAAAGTTAAAACCACGTACTTCTCTTGCATAAACGCCTACAACTGGAACTACCCGTCCATCATGCAAATATTTATTCCGTGTGTAAATCGAAACCACGATGAGTAGGGCTGATTGACGATCGCTGAGGAACGTTTACTGACTATATTTTACCTCCTATCGAGTTATCGGTTTTATTTATAAAAAAGTATAAAGTATACCTGTTAGCGTTATTGGACACATTTAAGTGCGAAAATCACAAAGCACTAAAAAATATTAAGTGGGTCAAATTTCACGGACACCCATGATATTATAGGCCAAGTTCACACATAAGCGAGTCACGCATCAGCAACCTAGTACCGGTAAAATCCTATTAAAATTCTGGTCTAATATTATATACCCACTGTTTGCGAGTTAATTGTTTGTGGTTTCTGCTACGGGTATTTATCGTGCATAAATTAAAAATATAGTAAACAAAAGTATATTGTAGTAAGTCAATGACTTATTTGTAGATATCTCTTCAAACACGACTTTGTTCTTGTGAAATTCTAAAGTAATATGTCAAAGATTATCTTACGGACGTCGGATGTCATATGCCAATTAAAGCGTCTCAAGTAGTTATGAGTCAGTCGCTGCTCATGGTTGAATCGACTTTTATGCACATAATGATGGACTGTCGAGGATATACGGGCTAGGCTCACTACTTTATTTGTTTATGTATATTTTAAAACAAACTGTTGCGAATATATGAAACTCGAAAGTAAAGTATTTGAACAAATTCAGTTGGACGTAATAGTTTGGCTAACATACGTTGGCGGATGACATCATCCAAAGACAAACAAGCGCCTCGCTCGGCAATGTTTGTCAAGTTAATTTGATGAAAGGACTCGTTCGCACTTAATATCTAATGGCACCAAAACACGCAAAATGCGTTGGTTAATAGCTATTATTATCTTTAACCAGATAAGTGGCATGATTCGTCAAAATCTAAAACTCACATTAAAGACACAGGAGTAATACTACCATTTTAATACTGTTTAAATTTTAACAAGTTTAAATATACTAAATAGCTTAAAATTTTTATAGTATCATATCTTCGCACTGTACTTGGTAATCAGTTACAATAAAATACTTTTACACTCAGTCGCAACGCTCTCTTTTAAAGACTATAAACGTTAAGCACTATTGAATCGTCAATTAGTTATTCTGAGCAAAATAATGTTTCTGCTACTCGATGCAAATGTGTTAACTCTGAAATCATTTACATTGCATTTTTTTTTTATATTAAGAAGTATACATTTTTACATAGTTTGGTCGACTCTCAGTATACTTAAAATTTGTTCTTATTAAGTTATTTCTGCAAAACAATAACTTGTTATTTACTGCTACAGATAATTATTTTATTTGATTGTTTCTAGCAGTAAATAAATCCGAATCCAATGTATATACAGTTTTGTGTTCGAAATCAACCTATTTTCAGAGCAAAGTCAAAGAAACATTAAATCTCTGCCTTAATTCCAAAGATACATTTATCATTTTAACTTTTTTTATAAATACTGTTTTCATGTTTAAATTTATTTGACAATCCAAATGTACTCAGCTAATGGTTTGGATTTCGGTTAACCCACTCCAGATTACATGAGTGAATCGAGGGCACTTCGATGACAACGCCTGGCACTCGGTTACGGGGCAATGCGTCGCGAACACTACCGTATACGCGCCGGATTCCTCTCACGCTCCAGTTGCCACAAATACCACCAATTGTACTGCATTTTGCTGCTGCATAATGTGGATTTGTCGACATTTCAAAAACGTTGTATGCTTCTTTTCAATCTGCTTTGCAGATGTTGTACACCATAACAAAATTCTTACGGCAAAACTCGCAATAACTAATTTGCCACGTCGCTGTGTCTGGCAATGTTGCTTCACTACACTATTTGCTTTTTAAATTTTATTTTAGGTGCTTTATAATTACCTTTATTTAAGCATCTGTACACACTTTGATATAACTACCTATAAGCATTTCGATGTATAAAATGAGGTTTCATTTCCACATTATAATTACGCTCAACGCTTCTAGTATTACGATGATTTTGTAATAGGCAAATAATATAATTGCAGAACGTTGAAAATTTTTTTGATCAACCTAGTATATTTTTTAAGTGTTATTTAAGTTTTAAACATTACAAATTGTTACATATGAGATATATTAGTGTCAGTTTTAGGTATTTTCTGTAATGAAGTTGTTTAAGGTTTACCTACAAGTATAAAATATTGCTTTGAATTATGAGCTACAAGGAAATACATTATACTTAATTATGCATTGAATTGATATTGTGTTATAGCGTGTCTATAAAATACTTTTATGTAAATTTTCTCGGATTGTTATTGATGTATATTTATCTTGTTTTTCTATCATTGTATAGGAATTGCAATTTTGTGCACGCAATATCTTTCAATTATCTATTTGTTGCTCAATCCACAATGGAGTAATTTTACATACGTATGAAAAAAGGTTGTAACATTTTCTTTGACAATGTTAAGACGAATTTAAATATGTTTGTAATGTAATCCAAATTTGAAACTTTGCATACGTAGTAAGTGTATTGGTTCCAATCGCAGGGTATCTCATTGGTTCACTTGATTGTTTACACATAGCCCGATCCTCTTCGTCCGCTCTTTGTAATTTAAAACTTTAGTTGTGACTTCTGGAAATCAACACCTTTGTACAACCATGCACATAGTGACTTGCAAATCAGGGATTATTATGAACGTATTTAGTCAACTACTGACACCATACTTGAATAACGTAACTTATAAGGTTTGTGGATAACTAAATTATTACGAAGATTACGAATTAAACGAATAAATTTTCACATCCTCCGATGTTGATTACGCAGTCGAGATGAATGGTGTACCTATATACAGACGTTCGTTTGTGTAATGCCTTTACTAATAGGGAAATTCATTCGTTTGTGGGTTGAATACGACGCAGACGGCATGCAGGCCCCATGTTGACAGTTTACGAACGTCCATCGAAGTATCTGCACGATTGTCTTTCGTCGACAACTGTTGCAAATATTTACGTTTTCATAACTCAAGTGTGTGGTTTGGAGTTTATGTAAATAAACAAAACGTAGCTCTTGTTTTGAACTCCCTGCTTCTAAAAATCAGAAGTTGTGTAAAATGTAAATACCATACTAGTAATAGTACATAAAGTGGCTTGTTGTGTGTTTTGTGAAATATCGTTCTTGTTACTGCTGGTGTTGTTATGTGAGGCAATTTAGTGTTACCTTAATGCAGATTCCCTGTAAAGTGTTATAAATTGAGACCTTACACAAGCTTAGTAAGTTCCTTAAATACCTCAGATTTAATATCGCTTATGGTCAAAATTCAAGCAACAAATTGATTAAAACGTTTTGTATGAAAAAAGACCAATGTCATTTTTATTTTATACACTTCTAAGGCACGGGATGTCCTCCGTCTTCTTTGACTCTGTTTATACCCATACATATTTTTAGTTATCGTTGTCACGTATTAATGTACTATAGTTTTACAAGATACTTGTATTATTTTTCTTATGCCCTTTAAAATTGTTCATATTTAATGAATTAAATATTTATAATTCTTACCTTTAATTAATAGGTTAAATGTTGGCTAAAATTGTAACTTATTTAAATTGCATAAAATTAGTTTATTGTATGGTTCATATACGTTATATAACCTTTAATAAAATTCTTATCACGACACTCTTTGGTCATAAATAATTACCTGGTTTACATTTTTGAGTCATCCTCTCCATAAAACTAAGGACTGGCTATAACTTTGTGAATTATGAAAAGATCGAACGTCGCTCGCCAAAACAGAATTAATGATTTCCAAACATGGCAGCACCCTCCGGAAATAAACAGTGCCTATTTTTTAACGACTGTCGTATATAAAAAGCAAGGGTGAAATTTACTTCCGGCACATTTTTATTACTGCATTTCCTGTTATCTTTTTATAGAAAAAAAAAAAACATTTTTCCAACGTACTGTCAGATATGATACTGTATTATGTCGCTATATTTATTTACTGTTATGTGTTTATCATTTCATTTCATTAAAGTAACGTGGCTATCAAACAAATTACTCCAATTTAGGCTTAATAGTTATAATAGAGTTATTAATTCAACAATAATTTACTTAATACAATTTATGTGTATAAGTTTTTATATAGTGTAAATTACAAATATGCATTTAGGAACGGTTTTAGTAATTTTTATATCAATTACATAATATGAAATCTTATAGCCTAAAATGCGCAGGTTTCCTTTCGCAGAAGGCCTTGTTTGATGGAAGGAAACAATTACAATTATGAAGTTAAAAGGCCACGTTATTCCAAGTTCCGGTAAACGGAATAGGCAGGGCCTTATAGTACATTAACCTGAAAATTAATTTTTGTTTGTAATTTGTTTAATTTTGTGTTTAAGTATAATATAGATATTACTGCATAAGTATTTTCAAAAACATCATAATTTGTACATGCAAATTATCCCCATAACTTCAAGAAAGTATATGAACTAAAGTTTCATGGTTCCAATTGAATATATTTCTCCAAATCTTTAGTATGTTTAAGTTATTTATGAAAAATAGAATATTGATAAGTAATTATATGACATGAAAGTAATATAAAAATAAGTTTTAATTGAGCAATATATAAATGCGTGTTTTTATTTTAGCAATGGTTCAAATTATTTCAATTCTATTTTTTTTTTCATTGTTGAAATCCAATTTCTGATTTTAAGGTCAGCTTACTTCCAGTTACATTTTAATTTCACGTTACTTTTAAGTTATTCTTTATATAGATATTAATGTCGTTTTTGACTTTAACGAAACTAAGATATGATCGAAACTACATATGGACATTTTAATTTCGTGAGATTTTCCCTCTTATCATTTTCATTTATAATAAGAGAAAATAAACAAATGAAAAAACTTTATTATTCTGTCACTCGATAAGTAATAGCTGAAGACCGGTTTTACGAAGTATGCACTACGTTGAGGCAGTCAAAGCTACGGAGTGATGTTATGATAGTAATATTCGATCAATGAGTTGTAGATTGGCGAAAGTTGACAATCTCATAGTCATATAGTCTAGTCTAAAATTTTAAATTACACCGAAGGCTTCACAACTTTGTATTGATTCAAACGCGACCATATTAGTGAAGAAATCGAATAAAAAGTGAATGTCGTCCCCCCCTGTAATGAATTGTTTAGGAAAAAAATAATGTCAATCTTTTTATATTGTCACAGTGGCGAGGCAAATGACCCGTGAGACGTAGGAGGACTTAATGATGACAGTTTGACGAACTAAAAAGACATGTTTGGCACCCCATCCGTTTCCGTAAAAGAACAAACAATATAGATGAAGTGACGAATAATGATCAGTGTCTGCGGGATGCGACGAAAGTGAAAAGCACATGGTTTGTGGTCATTCAACTCGGCACGCGCCACCGTCGAACTGCATATCTCCTTGCGTCTGTTGATAAGATTTTCTCTTAAAATTGGTAATATTATAGTCTCAAAATAGTAATATTATCTATTAATAACTTATCAGTTCAGTTGCATTACTAAAACAATTTTGTTCGTAGTAAGTAATACTTTTCTAAAAATTCAAATGTTCTTTATTGGATAAAGGTGTCCTTTGGTGTCCCCGAAAAATCAAATTTCGTGACCTACCTTGAATAACTTAGGACGTGGTAACGACATCTTATATGACTTCTGAATTAGCTTTTAAAACCTCAATACAAAGGCTTGTGCACATTTTCAGGTGTATTTTTGATCATAGAGCAATTGGCCTAATCTTTTAGGGAAAATAAATGATTTTATCGTATAAAAGCATAGTGCAAGAAATAGATTTATTTTCACACGTTTAGGTAAATGTTATTTGTACGTGTACTTTTGGTACTAGACAAAAGTGTTTTTTACACTTGCTCAACAAAGTGACTACAGTGCACCTGAGGATAAGTACAGTGTAGTCCAAAAACGAAAGCGACCATCAAAGGATGAAAATCCGTTGATAGTCTTCGCCGTCATGTCGGTCCACATATACCACGACTGAATATTTCTAGGTATATGAGTTACTGTATACACAAGCTGATCCCGAAACGCGACAGGTCAAAGCGAGTCACTATCACGTTCTTCACACTTGTGTACTGTGGTCACGTCTGAATTCAGGCAATCGCCCTATCACCTCACAGATAGCTAATAATGATAAAAAATTAAGTAGGTACCTAAATTGCATGTGATTGGCTTTTTGGAATATAGCGCAGATTTCAATACTGCTCTGTAAATGGCAGTTAATCATACGAATATAATAATAATATATCATTACACTATATCGCTTTTAGGGTGAGCAGAGATTCATTAATGGCTGTATCCACTTTCAGGCAACCGCCCTAGCACCTTAAAAACCGTAAAGGTATAATAGAGATGTTTATTTACGTACATTATTCTAGTAAAAGAGACAATACGGCTGTATGTATTCAAGTGTTGTTTATATTATTGTTAGAGCATCATATAGGACCGCGATGTCGACTTTAAATGGGACAGTAATAATCGCATAATGCTTATCAGCTCACCCGTGTCTTAATAACGTTTTGTTGTTTGCACTTTGTGAGACCACGCCACGGAAACACGTAATTTTCCTCGAGATGTGTCATTTAGATGATCGTTTAATTTACTCACTGGATGTAGCATATACAGTTTATGTTGCCTTGAATATTGTTTTCATCCACATACTTATATGAAGAGAATTATTCGTAATAAATTCTTAATAATATATTATGTACAACGTCATATAGGTTATTCATTATTTCAGAGAATATTATAGGTTTATTTTTACAGCTGCATTTTAGTTAAGAATGACGTATATTTGTTATATGTTAATTTATAAAATTTTTGCTAACCTTATGTAATGGGTATTTACGTGCAAAACTTGGAACTCTTGAGATTTGCTCATTCTGATTATTGATTCTTTTTAATTATTTACTTCTGGTTTTCTATTAGTATTATGATGATAGATAACAATAAGACGTTGTTTTTATAATGCGAAAGCAAACTTTTTTCATTTCATATTATAGTCGTATGTTGTTTACAGATGCTTAGAAATAGTGATTGTTATGGATTTTTTTCAGTCGTTCAAATGAAGAGATACAGTAAATCGTCTTTCACATTAAAAAATAGACTCAATATCTTTTGGTTTTTAAATTAGTAAAATCATTTTTTGTAGAACGCTTCACGATTTTGCGTGTCATCCTTGCACAGGGACCATGATAATCTTCTCTGTATCGTTCCAATTTTCAATCCGAATCAAGTACAAATTAGTAAAATCAAACATAAATCTACGATTGGGATGAAATTAGGATAAGTAAATTGTTAATAATTTACTTAAAGGCTCTTTTAATATGAATAACAAATCGAAAACATCGCGGGATTCTATGAAACCATTTGCGTGTATACGGTGTGAGCAGTCACGCGTGTTAAAAAAAACTACCACTAATCAGTGTGTGGCACTGTTGCGCAACACTTATTGCTTATACCGGCTCACATTCTAGCTAGGTCAAGTGAAAAACAATAAACTCTACTATTCCATATCCGCTCACTTGCTGCAATCTTTGCATACTGATCCCTATGCTAATAGTGTCTGTTTATAATTACATTGTTAAACAGGAACCAGTTGAAATAACAATTATTATAACACTGTTTGGAGAACAAAAGATGTGTAAACTAATTACCTAGTTCCCGGGGAAACCTTTCTAGTGCTACATGATATTGTTCATAATGCTAATTTTACAGTGGCTATTTAATATGCTAATATAGCACCTCGAATTGATCTAGATACGAGAGTAATGTACATTTTAAAAAGGTATAATTACGATTAAGGATAAGGCTGCTCGATGCTGCCACGAAAATATACCACAAAACATTGTAAATATGAAAGAAAATTGTTTATATGCTGTGATTAACCGAAGCTAACTTCAGCTTAAAAACCACCAGCGGCTTCAACAAAAATGGGCTGACCTAAGCCAAATTTTTCTAGCAAGTTCAGAAATTGAACAAACTTTTACGAATGCGTACATTATTTCCAAATTGTATTACTTTTTATATCGTTAAATATACGTTGAAATTATTTAATAATTACATTGTTCACTTTAAGTCAATTTTGGTCTAAAATTCTTAGGATTTTGAAACGTTCGACTTTGCCCAGTAATCGACCTGTATGTATATGAAAACGATTGAGACATAGCTCTATCAACAACACAGCACCACAAAATAGACAACTGACCGACTACTTCGCGACATGGCCGCGCTGTAACGCGTCATGGAGTTCCGTTGCTGTATTTCTACTTTTTAACCCTAAATACGGTTTTATTTAATTTGATTTTTCCTCTGAGAAAGAGTGTATTGATGTTCCTATCAGCGGCGTATGGTTACGCACGTGCAAATTACTCAAGTTACCTCATACAATAAACAGTCACGACAGCAGACACGCATCGCCGCCGCTCGTCAATGGTCATTAGTTCCACACGACCAATGGTCACGTCTCTATAGGACGAGAGTGAATCACATTCTACTATCCAATCACGCCTACAAACCATTGTAAAATGTCAAATTATTATTGACAATAATATAACTGTTTGTGTTTTTGGTAATTTTTATTACAATTGGGTCATTCATGTGTTACACTTCAACTTGGCAGTTTATGTTTAATCAGTTCAAAGAGTTTATTCTCATTAAGATACAAACCACTTACATGAGAACATTTAGTTTAAAAACTATCAAGAACAGTAAAATACTAAGAGCTCACTTGGCAAATACAGAACTATCCTTAATCCATTAATCCTTTCCATTTATAAATTTACATTGATCGTACCTTCTTAAGGCCAATTTACATCAAACGAACATAGAGCTAGAGCTAGAATGAAATCATGAATCTTTATGGACGCAGAAAAAACGCTCTACGTCTGTTTACTCTAAAATAATATGGTAGAGCATTCGCTCCTTTGACGTAAATCGAGCTTTAGTATAAATAAGAAGTAATTACAAAATTGTGAGAAAAAATGCACACTATTACCCTCATTGATCATACAGACATTTTCCATACTCATTAGTCTTAGGAGAAAGACAGCGTAGCCTTATCTCTGAAAGATGTAATAAAATCGAATCTCAAATACAAGGTGTCTCAAAAGAAAGTTCACATTTAAATCTTTTTTTAAAAGAAAAGTCTTAGCTTTATTGAAAAAATGTTTATTTTATATTGATTTACACTGTTTGGGAATTTATTTTTTAAAAATAACATCGTCCAAATGTAAACCGTTGCGCTCTCGGCATTCATTTAGTCGGGCACTAAAATTGCCTATGACAGCTCGGCAGGCAGTCTCCGTGATGGCTGCCATTTCATGACGGATATTTTCTTTTAATTGTGCCAGGGAAGTCGGTTTATTAGCGTAAACTTTTGATTTGACATAACCCCACAGGAAAAAATCCATAGGCGTTAAATCGGGACTCCGTGGAGGCCAATTTATGTCACCTCGCCTGGAGATTAATTTGTTCGGAAAAATTTCTCGAACTCGTGGCAGAGATCTGTTGGACGTGTGTGAAGTTGCTCCATCCTGCTGGAACCATGTTCTATGGTTGTAACCAGGAAAGTTTTGCAGTTGGGGGTACGAAAAACTCGTCTAACATCTCCACATAACGCTCTGAATTCACTGTGAGTGTGCGTCCCCTTCCATCTTCAAAAAAGTAAGGGCCGATAATTCCTCGCGCCGACATCGCTGCCCATACGGTGACTTTGGGTGAATGTAGCGGTTTCTGATGTTTTTGTTTTGGGTTGGTTACACTCCAGTAACGACAATTTTGCTTGTTTACATGCCCATTCAGGTGAAAATGGGCTTCATCGGAAAACAAGATGTTGGTGAACGTTGGAAAGCGCTCAATCATCTGATTTACAAAGGCAAGCCTCTGACCAGCATCTTGAGGCTTCAGTTCTTGCACTAACTGAATTTTGTACGGGTGCAGCTTTAAATCTTTGTGTAAAATGCGGCATAATAAAGATCTGTGCACATTTAAAGCAACAGCACGCTTCCGAATCGAGAGGTTTGGATCATCTCGAATAGACTGAGTAACACTGTCCACGTTTTCGGCTGTTCTTGATGTTCTTGGCCGCCCAGATTTTGGTTTCTCCAGAGTTGACCCAGTCTCTTCAAACTTCTCAACCCATTTTGCAATGAGTCGAGTGCTAGGCGCATCATTTAAGTGACGAATATGTCGAATACTGCAGAATTTTCTACGCGCTACAGTCGCCGAATTACCGTTTTTGTAAAACTCACGTACGCACAACGAACGGTCCGCACCAGAGAAACGCTCCATAGCGACTAAATTCCCAAGAGCCAGACTACCGACTGACATAACCCCCGCGCCCCTCAGAATAGTTGCTTTCGCGTAATAAGATAAGCAAATGTGAACTTACTTTTGAGACACCTTGTATTATTTTACGATATTTTTACAATTCCATTACAATAGATGATGTAGATCGTTTAGCGCCAGTTTGCATCGTTTAGTACAATCCTGACTTGCTTTAATAAAGGCTCTGTTGACTGTTTTCATATGTTGTATCGATTACCCACAGATGATGAGGAGAGAGCAGTCGTGGTAGGAGATCCCGACATGAATTCTGGTATCCATCGTCATCAGGCGCATCCGCCACTGGCACAGGTATCATACTACTAATTGTAATTTATACGTACATACTCTTGAGTTTGTAATTTTTTTTTTAACCCGGGGGAAATTCCTACATGGATTCTCAGAGCTGCTGTAAAGGCAGCGACCCCGGTGTGTCAAACTCCTGCTGACTAAAAACTCTCGGGGTGCCCCTCTCATCACTCCACCCAAGCCTGAGAAACCAAATTCGTCGTGTCGCCTGGGGAGCGAATAGCCTTATTCAGGCTTCCTGTCTGGGAGGGAGTGTGTAAAGAGCCCACCTCTCGAAACCTTTCTCACGGGCGACTTAAACTTAACTTAAATATAAACTTGTAGTTAGTATAATTATTTTAATGTTAGGGAAAGGTACAATTTTACTTGACTGTAATGTAAAATGGAGCTACGAGGAGTTGAAGTTAGTTATATCTCCAGTTTTTTCAAAACATTTTTTTGATCTAACTTATATCATTTTAGGCATTAGCATTATTTTTATGTGTTTTGATTTATTATTGATGGATCATAATATGTATTGACATAAGACTTTCTGTTTTTCCGAAATAATAAACAACCAACTCGCTACATTGGCATTATTTTTATGTGTTTTGATTTATTATTGATGGATCATAATATGTATTGACATAAGACTTTCTGTTTTTCCGAAATAATAAACAACCAACTCGCTACATTGTTTTTTTTTTTAATGAAAAATATATCTTAAAACTGAAGATTCGCGATTGGCTCAATAGTTTCATACAAAAAATCTACAAATAAATTGCTTCATGTTCAAAATAATCGATTCCAGTTATGAGCAGATATATATTAATGGTTGTATACATTGAACTAAACTAAGTATTATTAAACTAATTTTAACTCAAAGCTTCAAACAGTGCAGAAGTTTGCTAATAATAATAATAATTTGATTTTTATTGTTAATATAATAAATAACCTAAAAAACAAAACTAGAACCTACCAAAATTTTTATACAAAACCAGAGCTAATTTTTGTAGGAAATGATTTAAACCTTAACTCTATTAACTCATTTTCTAATAAAGTAGGCTTTATCTGATTCAAGAAAGTTTAGTTAGGATTTGCACCTATATGGCATATACAAATACGGCCCAGCAAACAGAAGCTCGTTTGTTGCGCATTCCTTGTCGATGTATCAGTATACAACAGTGCGGCACTGCTCTGGGCGTTATGTAGGTGCGCCTACACTAAAAACCACTTATAAATATAGTATAAAGTATTAGCTAATAGCTAGCGTGTCAATAAAACAATAATACTGATCCCCGAACTTAAAAATCTAGCAGGTTCGGATTATCCTTACAAAATTGGAACAGTTATATTATGGACAATATTAGTAATCTCTCCAGGTTTATAATTAGTTCACTTTATACGTACACATAGGTCTAGACTTGGTAGTCAAAAAATAAAAGCTAATACTTTTGTTGTTTTTTGTACTGTTGTAACTACTTCTAAACATTACAACTTATTGATTACGAGAAATATCTACCATACACAAATCCCTAGAGCGTCGGCTCCAAATCAGCGCTGGAGGGCGCGTACAACGTCGCCCAATACACGCTGAGCCGAGTGCTCTTTGAGATTGGTAACAGCACACAGGATACATGATGCGATGTTATATTTTATTATTTTATTGTTGTTTTTTATATAAATGTGCTTGTTGTGTGTTGTTTCTTTTGTCGCAGTAAACTTTTTCTTTACCAGATATACATATACGGGCTGTGCCCGCTATTTCGTTCACATGAAATTAGTACTTTTATCATGATAATAATGGTTTCAAGCTGAAATCTTTGTATAAATGACATAAATGCCATCGATGTTTTCTTATATTAATTACAATAATTAAATATAGAATACAATTAGTACTAAGAACTTACAATACTCAATAATAGATGTCGTTTACAGTGTTTTCTTACAATTTTACGAAAAATATGCAGAAACGCCCCCGCGATTTAGTCAAAATAAATGTCTGTTTTTATTAAAAGAAAAATCTTATAAGTTTTATTGAAAAAAAAAAAGGAACGAATCACCTGCGCTTCTGATATATGAGCGCAAATTGCATTCAGCCATTAATGTATCTCTGCTCAACCCGAAAGGGATATAGAGTGATGATATTGTTGTGGTAATTGAACATCGTTAACATGCTGAACCGATTGATACTGGCTCTTTACTCGTCACTAGTACTATATAACTGATAAAGGACTTGATAAAATGAACAGGGTATACATAAGTATACGAATATTTTTATTGATTTTCATATGCGCTGAGTTTCAATTCAGAAATCATAAACACTGTACTTAAGTAGCCAAAATTGTCAACTTACAACTAAAATTACTTGTAATTTATTCCCTCTTAGACAAGTTCGTAAGAAAAAGAAGTACTATGTTCGTTATAATTACCAACTTAACGTTAGGATATTAATTTTATCTAAAGTAAAACAAAGTCTTTCTCTATTTATAATACCATTTCTCACTAGTCTTTGCAACACTATCATTATAAAATTAATACGACACTAAATTAATATTAAAAACATTTACTAGCTTTTAGTCCACAATAGGAAGGGTTTTTGAACATTTTTTTCTCGAAGATTTCTTAATGTGTTGATAACGGAATTGGGACTTGCGAAATATATTTTCTTGTAAAAAAGAATAGATTTTTACCTAAATTTAATGTAATAAACGTTGTTTATTCTTTAATTTGGCGCTAAAACGTTACCACTGCAGGCATGACGATATCATAATAGTGACCTAACGAAATTTAAGTTTTAGCAAAAAGTGATCTTGGCCGAAATTTCGGTTTTATCCAAAGTCGCGCCGGACCGTTTAGCAAGACTGAACCTTTGATTGTTAGAAAATCGGTCCTATATGTAGTATTTTTATAATAATGTTGTGGGTATATAATAAAATTCAGTCTTAATCGAACTCGCTTTTCATTATGACATGGCGCAGACGGTTTATGATAAAAAATCAGTTTTAATAGTTTACAGCAAGTTTGATTGTTTGTGTTAATGGTGAAATTGTGTAATATATCACAATAGTAACGTTTGCAATGGAGCATGCCAGACCGCCAGCAGAATTATGCCTGGAAGGCGGACCTGCCAGCCGCGCCGATGCCTGGCGCAAATGGCACAAACAGTTTTTGGTGTTTTTAAAAGCCTCAGGTGTACACAAGGAAGATTCAGATGTAAAATCAAGTTTGTTGATAAATTTGATAGGGCCTAGTGGGTACGATGTCTATACCACATTTAAATTTAACAAAGATGAAAAGTCAGACGACTTTGATACGGTAATCAAAAAATTTAACGACCACTTTCGAATAAAAACAAATACAACTATGGCCCGTTACAAATTCTTTACAAGACATCAAGATACCAGCGAGGCTATAGACGAATATGTTACTGTGCTAAAAAATTTAGCACAACAATGCGAGTTCGAGCACCTTGAAGACGGCCTTGTACGTGACAGGATAGTGTGTGGAGTGCATGACAGTATCTTGCGCGATAGGCTCCTCAGGACTGAGGATCTCATCCTGGAGCGAACGGTCCGGATATGCCAGGTGAGTGAGATGTCGCAAGAGGAGAAATTACAACTTGAATGTGGAACCACGAGTGACGGTGTAAGAGTACCGAGCAGTGTGGATGCAGTGAAACAGGTGACGCGATTCAGTCGCCGGGCTGTGGCAGCCGGGGCGCCGGGCGGCAGCGCGTGGCGCGGCCGGCCCGTGCAGCGCGCCCGGTTACGTGAGCCGCGCGAGGACAGCACACAGCACGGGCACGGCAGCGAGCCGGAGCCGGCGATGCCGGTGCCCAGGCGCTTATGTGTGCGGTGCGCGAATGCGAAGTGCGACGGATACAGGTGCCCAGCCCGATCAGTTAAGTGTTTCTCATGTCACCAAATAGGACATTTTAAAAGTGTGTGCCCGAAACTTAAAAAAGTATTACAAATTCAGGAAGAAAATCATAACACGGACTATGATAACTCGTTTGTAATAGATGAAGTTGATGGAAAACTTGATAACAAATGGTATGAACAGTTAATGTTGTCGTTAAACGGTATGTCAGAGAGATTTAAATTAGATTCAGGATCAGATTTTAATGTTTTGTCAAAGCAAACGTACATAAAACTTGGTTTAAATATTAATAAGTTACGTATATACGACACGCGAGCATTGTCTTTTTGTAAAAATTATGTCCCAATAGTGGGATCGACGGAAATAGATTGGATATACAAAAATCGTTTGTTTACATTAAAATTTATAATTGCAGATTTTGATTGTACCAGTATATTAGGTAGGCATGCTTGTGAAAACATGGGTTTAATTAAACGTATATATAGCATTGATATTCAACAGTATAATGATTTATTTCATGGTCTCGGAAAATTACCAGGTGTATATAGGATTGTAATAGATGAAAGCGCAAAGCCGTCGATCTGTGCGGTCAGAAAAATACCAATGGGTGTACGTGACAAATTATTACAGGAATTGAATCGTATGGAACAAATAGGTGTGATAAGGAAGGTGACACACCCAACCGCGTGGGTGAATGCCATCGTAGTTGTACCAAAGAAGGATGGTAGTCTTCGCATTTGCCTTGATCCTCGTCCGCTGAACCGTGTAGTGCGGCGCGCTCATTATCCTCTGCCAACGCTCACCGAGATTGCGTCTAAACTGGCAGGAGCGCGATATTTTAGTAAGTTAGATGCTAAATCTGGTTTTTGGATGACTGAAATTGATGATTACAGTGCTGACTTGTGTACTTTTGGTACACCATTCGGAAGATATCAATTCTTACGATTACCATATGGAATTAATTGTTCTTCAGAAGTTTTTCATGCAAAAATAAGACAAGTTTTAGAAGATCTAGATGGAGTTGAGTCGTTCGTTGATGACGTCATCGTGTATGGGTCTACCGAGCTTCAACATGATGAACGATTGAAAGCTTTACTTGATAGGGCACGCCAAATAGGTATTAAATTTAATAAAGATAAATGTGAAATTTGTGTGAAAGAGGTTACATATTTGGGTCACACTTTCAGTGAAAATGGTATGCAAATAGATAGTAATAAATTAAAAGCCATAGTAAAAATGCCTATACCAAATGATAGACCATCATTGGAGCGTTTTTTGGGTATGGTAAACTACTTATCGAAATTTATTCCAAATTATTCAGAAATAGCCTCACCATTACGTTTACTTTTAAAAAAACAAACCGAGTGGGTCTGGGATAGCCAGCAAGACGCTGCGGTAGTGCAACTAAAGCAGCTTGTGTGTAACGCGCCCGTGTTAAGGCTGTATTCGACGCGTGAACCAATAGTGTTGTCAGTAGATGCCAGTTCGTGCGCGCTGGGCGCAGTGCTGCTGCAGAACGGTCGGCCGGTTGAGTTCGCGTCTTCAACTCTTACAGATACGCAAACACGTTATGCTCAAATTGAGAAAGAGCTTCTAGCGATAGTTTTTGCATTAGAGCGCTTTCATCAATATGTATTTGGTAGACAGGACGTTATTGTAGAATCCGATCATAAACCATTAGAAGGGTTATTCAAAAAATCGCTTAATTCTATTCCGATACGTCTACAGCGAATGATGTTACGTATACAATGTTATGATTTTAAAGTTGTATATAAACCAGGGAAGTACATGTATATTGCGGATGCGTTATCGCGGGCGGCCCTCCCTGAGCTGATGAACAATGATATTTCGCAGCATGTTGAGGAACAATCGTGTTTTTTATTAGAGAATATACGATTTAGTGATAGTAAAAAAGAATTACTCAGATTAGCAACGAGCAAAGATGTAGAATGTCAATTAATTATACAGTATATACTAAAAGGTTGGCCAAACAATAAATACAACGTTGATGAACGTGTACGGGGATTATGGGCAAATAAAGAACATTTTGAATATGTCAAAGGTATCATATTCAAAGATGATTTAGTATTTATACCACGAGATCTGCGTAGCGAAATGTTAAGGCGTTTACACGAAGGGCATTTAGGAATTGATAGGTGTAAGCGTCGAGCTCGTGACTTAATGTACTGGCCGGGCATGTCACGAGATGTAGAAGAAATGGTTTGGCACTGCAACGCGTGCGCCGAGCGTGCTGCGCGGCCCCCGCGCGAACCCCTCATGCCGCATCAAATTCCTGATCTACCTTGGAACAAAGTTGGATCAGATATTTTTCAATATAAAAATCTTTATTTTCTTATATTAGTTGATTATTTTTCTAACTATATAGAAGTAAATAAATTAACTAGTATTGGCACTAGGGCGGTGGTGACCGCAATGAAGTCTCAATTCAGCAGACATGGGGTTCCGAGAGAACTAATTACGGATAATGGTCCTGCCTATGCATCGAGAGAATTTGCTAATTTCAGTAGGGAATGGGGCTTCATACACACGACCACGTCTCCCAATTATCCACAGTCGAACGGGCGCAGCGAAAGAAGTGTGCAGACTATAAAAAATATGATAATAAAATGTTCAAACGCGGGCACAGATTTTTACATGGGTCTTTTAAACCTGAGGTCAACGCCGCGAGATAATATAAGTTCGCCTGCGGAACTATTAATGGGCCGACGTTTAAATACATGCTTGCCTATACACGACACCAAGCTAAGACCGAGTCGGGATAATACGCGTGATTACGAAAATATTTTACAAGGACAATCAGTTAGCAAAAAATATTACGATATGCACTCTAGAGCACTGCCAGAGTTAAAAACAGGTGATTCGGCGATAATGATAAGTGGTTCAAATAGAAAACATGTTAAGGTACAGTCTCGAGCGCCGCAACCAAGATCATATTTTGTAACAGATACTTCTGGAAATCGTTACAGGCGCAATAGACGTCATCTTATTTTAACAAAAGCGTCACAGGACAAGGCAGTTAAAATAAACTCAGGTGACGGTAATGAGGTAGATAGATGGACTAGCGCTGCGTGCGGCGGTGAGTGCGCCGCGCCTCACGGCGCAAACGTGGAAGACGGCGACCAGGCCGGGCCCGCCGGGCCGCGCGGTCCAGCGGCCGCGGCAAGAGACTTAGCAGCGTCCGAATCATCGGGGCCTATGCGACCGCACAGATCAGCTGCTAGTGAAGCTCGGGAGAAATTAAAAGTGTATTTTAACAAATAGAATTTACAAATTAATATTACTAAATCATTATACAGTTGAGTTGATAATATGAACCCAGGCAGATATGTAATTTATATATATGAACAGGTTTTGTGAATATTATTTTATATACTCGTATATATAAATAAGCGTAGTTATAAAGTTAAAGAAAACTCAATGTTAAAAAAAAAAGTGTAAATTGTATTAGTAACAATTTTTTTTTGTCTGTTTTTTTTTTAAAGAAAGAGATGTAGTATTTTTATAATAATGTTGTGGGTATATAATAAAATTCAGTCTTAATCGAACTCGCTTTTCATTATGACAATACTGCAATATTTGTTAAAGCTTACTATTATTAATGTAACCGCGCTGTATAACCGCTGCCGTTTTAAATACAGATTTCATATAAACACTGCCCGATCTCTGGCGACACGTGTAAATTCTGTAACGCACATCCTCTGTTATCTGTCGTAATGAACGTAACAGGAATGTAATTTTAAATATGTAAACTAAAACACATTCTTAAGTCGAACTATACACGAGTCATAAAATTTTAACTTGTCGACTTTTATGTAACGTTCTTTATTCTAAATGTGAATAAATATGTTAGGTAACGTTGCCTCGTTTCCATCCATTTATATTAGCATGAATACTTGGTATGCATTTTTTCAGGTCAGTTTTATTCTTTTTATCTTTCATTGATTTCAGATCGTGTAATGTTATAGCTTAAATGATGAGCGTCCGAGTCTCGCACTCTGGGTTGCCATGTGGGGTCGTTTATACTTCTGTTTTAGGAGTCAATCCAAGGTTATACGCAGTTTGAATGATTCGGTAACTGCAATCGTATAGTAAGATATTCTTATTGTATTTGTGTAAGATATTCGTATATCCTTTGTGTAATAAATAAATTGTACAAATGTTGTTGGGGCCGATTATACTTGCATCTTACTGTTTTAGGAGTCAATCCAAGGTTATACGCAATTTAAATGGTTCGGTAACTGAAATCGTATAGTAAGATATTCTTATTGTATTTGTGTAAGATATTCGTATATTCTTTGTGTAGTAATAAGTTGTACAAAAGTTGTTTCGTTGCGCATTCGCGTAGGGTTTGTTGATATCGTTGAAGAGCCCTTTATCTAAATCGTGTGTCCTCGATACAATACAAGCAAAGAACAGTCAGTAGCTGTAACAATTTACTTTGCCGTTGCACTAGATTTGTTAATCGTCTGCGTAACATCATAATAAAATATACTGGTATATCGAAAATCACCAAAGTGTTTCTTGAATTTTTATTACATGTTGTAATATTAAAACTAAACCATTATTTACTAAAACAATATTGGACGCATTTCAACGTATTTATAATTCAGTGCTGATTAGGTAAAATATGTTATGTAAAGATTTGTCTATGAATAAATTATGGGTCAGGATAAATTATTATAATACTTGCATCAATTAATGATGTCATGAACAAAATACAATTTGTGAAGGTTACGTTTTAGGTATGTATTGACTTACTTTGGATTCACAAGGTAAATTTGGACTAAATTTATACGTAACACGTACTAACGCGTTAACTTGCGGTAAATGCTTCTAAAACGCTGATATGCAATACGTAAAACCTGTACTTTTAGTAGTACAATATCAAATACTGTTTTATAATTAAAAATGAAACATGACGTAAAGAATGTTGCATTGGTTATAGTAATTAAAAATCAGACACAGAAGCGACAGACATCGAATTAAAATAATTTTGTATATATATATAATACTAAGAACTAAAATAACACACTGGAGAGACCTTTTTTACGTATATATACTATTAAGCTGTATTCCCTTCAGTGTAAGAAGAGATAAATTAATGTGTGTAGTTCTAAGTATTAGGCCACAATTATAAGCGGTGAAGCTGTCGAGTATAAATAACAGGTCTCACAATGCCCACCTATGCGCAGAAGTAGTTACCTTGGGGCTTTAGTCAATATAAGTCTTATGAAGATATTCCCCAAGTAAAAAAAAGGTCACAAATTTCTACATTACGAACTAAATCCAACGTTTGAATGTATCGGCTAAACTTTTGGTTGGTTATTACCGCTTTGATTTTAAATTGATAATATATGTGTTGGATTCGCAGCACGGAGTCCACGCGAGTGCACAGGGTGTGATCCCTTGCGGATGGTATTCTGCGTCGGCGACACCGGCGCCAGCACCAACCGCACCCGCTCGGCTTAAGCGCGCTCAACCTCCTCAACAGTTACCGGTCAGTTCAAATAAACATACACAAATTCGGCCTTATTGCAAAACTAATATTATTATATTTAGTTCGGGATTAAGTGTTAACTAAAGTTAATTATTTAAAAGAAATTTCGTACTCTTCGTGTGAGAAGACATATTTAGAAAATACTAAATTTTGAGGACAGTCAAAAAACAAGTATGCGTCCGAATGCGAAATCTTAGAATCAATTTTCCTAAGGCATTTTACAAGCTAAAAATTTCTACAAGTGCTTGTTGACTCTACATTAAATAAAATTAAGTAGTTTATAAGAACATATTCTTTATAGATTAATGTAATAATATAAAAAAAAAACTTTTTCGTGGGTTTCTATTTATCCATATTTCTATTGTTAATTTGAAAAAAAAAAGTGGATATGTTTCAATACCTATTCTAAGTAATATTGGATTAAAAATAGTAGGTAAGTCATTCTGTTTACTTTTTAAGCGATTGGTGCTATTTTCTCTTTTAAAATCTTATTATAATATTATTATAATAAAATAAACTATTTAAAAAGTAAAAAATATTTTTGTAATATTGATATGACAACATATGTTACCTACCCTATTAAAAATAAGTTTCGTTCTAATAAAGACAATGGGCTCTTTCTAAAAACTCGTTTTCAAATATTTTATCTAGAAGTTATAATGTTTTATAGAAAGAAGTGTAATGTGCGAAAAACATAGAAAAATAGTTAACAGTGCAATGAGAGCTTAATGTGTTGAATGCATAGTTATAATTACGACAATAATAGGTGCAAGTTATTTTTACCGTAATATCAAACATTGTTTCAGTGCGGCGGCATCGCGAGCGGCAGTAATGGGCAGCACGCGCCCCTCTCGCCAACCGCACTGCACAATTCAGTTCCACCTAAAGTAAGCCATTGATTATATGCAAAAACAAATTGTCGCTTTTTCGTTTAAAATCTCTAACACCAATAAAAGTTCACTGCTTATATTATTAATATAACTAGATAGTGTTTCAGTATAGTTCATTCTTTCTCTCTCAGATAACAATAACAATATAAGGAATTAATGCATTAATTATTTCGATCTCTATTCGTATTTTATCGTAAGTTAGTAGTATTGTTATAATCAAGGAAAAATCATTGTAAAGTAACTACACGTTCACATATAACCAATAATACCAAATATAGTTTTATTTTTTCAGGTCCTAAAGATAGTATATGTTCACTAATTAACAAATGAAAGAATTTTCATTATATTGGTTGAATATGTTTAAGGTTTTTATTTTATTGTTGTTTTAAATTCTAACATGGGATATGATATGCGAGAAATATATAAGTGCCGCAGTTATACAACTGATGTAGTTCGATGGTGGGCTATTAGTCCAAGAACTAATGGTAATTTTTAACAATATCCTTGATGAAATGATCAATATATTAAATATTCACGATATAAAGAAATATAATGACGAATATTTAAAACTTTAGATGATTTATGGGTTATATAATAATCGTAATATTCTAAAACAGGTTATAATGTCATCGTCAGTACGAACAGCTGCGCCCACGGGTCTCGTGTCTAACGCCATGCATACCTCACAAACAACGCCTGCTGGTATGTAACCATTACTAATTAATGTAGACACTACTACGCATTTTAATCAATTAATCCCACAACACATCTATTACTCTAAATTATATTTTAATATGCAGTTGCTCTATATATATGGCTTGAAAATTAATCTGTCACTCCTGGATAAAATGACACTGCAGTGCGCATGTAGTTTTTAACGACAATTGAAAATCTTTGTCATAATAAGAAAAAAACTCATTCTTGGTTAATACTAGATTATATGATCAAAGTAAAATACCCAGAGGAAAGCGCATGGAGTCAAATTATAAATTAAAAGCTAATTTATACCAAAAATATTTCTTACACCTACTCTTCGAAAAATGTTTCGACCGCCAAAATTGTTACTTTAAAACAATCATACCTGATTACAATCGTAACAGGCCTTTTTTGGATAATAACAAGAAAAAAATTTTTTTGAGAGTCGTATTATTTACATACAAGTATATCCTTTGCTGGGGGTTGAGAAATTTCTCGTTTAAATCAACTCATAACCTTTGTTTCGGTTTTTTTTTTTGTTGTAACTGCCGGAAATTTAACTCATCACTTTTTCGCATTTTCGGGTTTGGCCGTATCTACAATGTCGTCTCAATAATTCATCCTTTATATTCAAACTCGAAGGATTCCAACTACGTGGTTTCGATATCGTTGTAAACATAACTGTAAAAGTAGTTTACCGCATGTCTGACCGCAAACAAATGTGACCTATATTATCTTGAAATATACTCTGGAATATAATATACACTTTCCAGGGAATACTGACTTATTATAGTATTACATCATTTTATGAAAATTTATAATGAGATAATTGTATCTGAAATAAACTATAGCTCTTTGTGCCCAACTGGAACATTATTACAATAGTTGCTGTTTTATTACATAAACTATGGCACCTTTTAAGAAAACTTGGGTAATAAAAATGAAGTCATGTTCTGTAAAATTATAAAAAGAGTTCGTTTTCTTAGATATACATTGAAAATAGTGATCTCACTAACACCCATTACTTAAAACCAATATTGTCTGACTAATCCTTTCTCCGTGACGGGAGATTTCAGAGTAATAACAGATAAAAATATCTCTTTGTGGCTGCGGCCGTTTTATATTGCATAGTGCTTACCTTGCGGTGCAGTGTGTATTTACCGTCCCAATATAAAAAAAAAATATTGATTAATTTGAAAGATGAAGGGGATTATGATAAATTAAAATATCACTTATAAGATATGGTCATGTTTTATCCTTTTCGGGGTGAACAGAGATGCTTTAGTAGTTGTATCCATTTTGCGCTTAAACGAGTATGTCGAGCTCAGCGTGACTAGTCGCTCAGCTGATAATTTATTATACAGGGTGATTTTATAGACAAGGGAGATATTTCAGAATACAATCATTTGTACCTTCTTATAACTAATAAAAATGTAAATAACAACATTCCCTTACAAATCATATAGAAACATTAATGAACAAATGAGAATTGATCCGTACAAAGTTTGGACACTGCAGCGCGTGTTGTGCACGATTGAATGGCATGTAGATAAAATTTCTTTTACCTAATTTTAGATAAACAGGTAATTGACTCGTTTCCCTTTCGTACTTTATCCTGGCTTAGGAGAGACAAAGACCTACTTAATAATTAATTGTTATTTATTCTATCATGTGTGTAATTGCCCCTTAATATGATGACTATAAATTACTTTGTTTTAATGGAAATATTAAGATATCACTATTCCTATATATTTGGAATTAGAATCGATTGCTGAATATCTGGCTCGTCTATAAAATCAGCCTGTATATTATAATATTGTTTGTGTTATAGCTGTCTCCAAAGGACCGAGCGATGTATTAGTAAGCTCTTCAGCAGTTCAAAATCCGCCGCCTGCTGCTAATAGACTGGTCAACATGACCCACTGGCCGTGCGTATTATTACAACACTTTTTTTTCCAGCTTTTAGTAAATAATTAGTTCAGAACATATATGGGCAAAATGTCATCAGATTACTGAAAAACTATTACGATTACATTTTGCGTTTTCCGTCATTAACATGACTGCATTTTGCTCATATACGTTTTAAACAATACGGAATCCTCAATTGCATACACATTTATCACTCCATAATTTGTTGAAGGGATTTAATCACAATTACTGAGCAACAAAATTAGAATTACGATTACATTTTGTAATCGTTAATCAGATTACATTTTGCCCATATTTGGTGGAGAAATGTACGAGGGTTGCCTTTTATATTTCGGGATTAGAGAACATAAACAAATATTAATCATCGAAAATCACTTTATTGTTTTTCAAAATATTCCCCATGAAGATCTATACACTTTTACATGCGTTTGAACCAATTGTCGAAGCACTTTTGCCACTCTGATTGAGGTATTTCCAAAACATGCATTCTGAATGCAGCAACCGCTTCTTCAGGTGTCGAAAAATGTTGACCTCTCAGTTTTTTTTTTTTTTACGTACGGGAATAAAAAGAAGTCATTCGGTGCCAAGTCAGGACGGATGACGGCGGATGGCTCATCAAATCGATGTTTTGGGTGCTCAAAAATGCAGTTGATTGAGCCGATGTGTGAGTGCTCGCATTGTCGTGGTGCAGAGTGATCCGTCTTCGGCGGTTGGTTTTCCTGATTTCTTGAAAGACAACTGGCAAACAAATGGTTGTGTACCACTCAGAATTGACTGTTCTGCGTTGTTCTAGTGGTACGGTTGCGACATGTCCAGTTTTTCTGAAAAAACAGGCGACCACATTTGCTTGGAAGTTCTTCGTGCGCGAACAACTTTTGTTGGATTTGGCTCATCATGAAACACCCATACAGTCGACTACTGTTTACTTTCGGACTCATACGCATAAATCCACGATTCATCACCTGTCACGATGTCGTAGACATGTTTCGAAGCACCGCGATCGTATTTTTTGAGCATTGCCTTCGACCAATCGACACGAGCCTATTTTTGAGCGATTGACAAATTGTGTGGGATCCAACGCGAACAAATTTTTTTGACAGTCAAATGTTTATGCAATATGTAATGTACGCTGGTCCCACTAATGCCTAAGGGTGTCTCAATCTCACGATAGCTCACATGACGATCTTGCAATATCAGTTCGCTAAGAGCATCAATGGTTTTCGGAACAACAGCTGATTTTGGACGACCTTCACGAAATTCGTCTTGGAGTGAACTACGACCACGATTGAATTCACTATACCATCGATAAATACTGGTCCTTGATGGAGCTTCATCGCCAAAAATTGAATTAAGTTCATCCATGCACTGTAGCTGAGTTAATCCACGTCGAAAGTTGTAAAAAATTATCGCACGAAAATGTTCACGATTTAATTCCATTTTTGGGCCGAAATTAATCTTTAAGTTACTGTAAACAACACAAATAGTGCTCGTATGTCAAAACGTTCTGAGTACGTATAAGCTCAAAAATGTCCAACTTTACGATAGAGCTGTCAGTTGCCAGACTACCACACTAGGGTTGCCAAATCTCGAAATATAAAAGGCAACCCTCGTATAATCTCTTATTCATGGTTATTTAATATAACGTACTTGTGGTGACCGTTTCCAAGTAACTTATTGCTACGGATATCACAGATTAACGTTTAAAGTAGCAATAATGTTTTTTTTTTATCAAGAACCAATATATTCGAATCATTGTTAAGTACGAAGAAATTATTAATTATTTTTGCCTAGCCACATATATGAAATAGAACAATTCACTCTTCAGTTCCCAGTAGCGACCTGAACTGAACGTGCCTTGTGCCACTTCTTATAACTTTCTAAACACGTCGTGTGAATTTAATATTGTATAGAATAATGATAAGTCACACACAAATGATAATGCAAAATTGAACGTAGACAGCAGAGATTAACCGCTTAGATTTAATTTTCTTCCTTATGACCAACGTAACAATGTTCAGATTGCTATAATTACTGGAACAAAAACGAAAAGCGTTTTAATTTTTGATAAAATTAGATAACGATACCGTTGTCCAGATAAGTTTAGTATTCATAGAGACAGTGTTAAGGCATGGAGTCTGATATTACAAAGTGTTTTCAAAAACCGCATAAAGTTAAACTGTTTATTCCTCCTATCACATACGACGGTACTGACAGGGAGTAAATATCAATTAATTTATACTTTGGACTTATCACTTTAGTCCATGAAGTTCACAGAATATTGCTTCTAGTATATATTTTAATTATAATCAACTAAGAAGCCAGTGATAATTAAAATGTTTTAGAATATTGTTTGTGTCTGTTCTAAATATTATTATCGCGCTTTCCATAAAGAGTATTATTAATTTTTACATAGCACTCGTCTTTTGCCTTTATAATTATATATTACAATTGATTATTTTAAAAAGCAGAAGACTTATAAAAATTCTATTATTGGATATGAAAAAAACACATTAAGAGCTTTTAATAAATTGCAATAGTAATAAAACTAAAGCAGATTCTTAGATATTTATGTAGTATATGGTGAAATAGATGTCCATAACAATTATTACAATATGTAATCGTTATTGAAATTTCAATTTAAGGAATGATTTAATTCCTTGATCATAAAGAATATTTGTTACAAAAAGATACTACTTAATTAACTACACACATCATAAATGTCTTAAGTAACATGTACTAATTTGCCAATAAAAAAATACAATTATTACGTTTGTTATTTATAATTTAAATAGCAATTTTAGTGTCTTGCTGGTGTAAAAATCCACTTGTTTTCTAAATAACATAAATGAATTATATTAATGAGTACTGTATCACACATAAAACAAACTAAGGTACCACTACAACCAGAGATGGGCAAAATTTAATCTGATTAATGATCAACGATTACAAAATGTAGTCGTAATTTTAATTTTCTTGCTCTGTAATCATGATTAAATAAATCCATTTAAAACATTAAGAAATAATAAATGTTTATACAATCTGGGATTCTGTAGTGTTTAAAACAAATGAGCAAAATTTTTATTATTTTTTTTGGAATTTTAAATATTCCTTCAGATGTTCAATTTTGTTGTCACTCCATCTAAATCCTCTAAAATACGTCTGCGGTGCATGCTCGATAGGGTTGAGGTCTGGCGATTGTGCAGGCCAGGCCAATAACAGGATGTTTTCCGATTCCAAGTACTCATTGATTCACAAAGCTGTATTTTCATATGAGTTTATTCTAATTCTAATTAATTTATTGTTTTTATGTAAACTCAGGACACAGCAATAAATCCCAGGGACATTGATTCCATAAAAACATAGAAAGTATTGCCTTATAAAAGTATAACAATATAATGCGCCACTGATTAATTCTATTGTAAGACCACTTTTTTTTTTTAAAGAACAACGATTATATTGAATAGCTGCAACAATAACTTAATGTATTAATGACAGGTGGCACCACGGGGCGATATCCCGGGAACGCGCTGAAGCCTTACTGTCGGCCTCTTCTGACGGAGTATTTTTAGTACGAGAGAGTACTAACTTTCCCGGAGACCACACTCTCTGCGTGCGGTTTCGTGGGAGAGTAGAACATTATAGGTTTGTACAATAACACTTATATGTATTTTTATTTCATCGTGGCCATTGCTATGTCCACTATAGTTCAAACGATATTAATCCACGTAAAACGGTTATTATACGTCAACAGTCACAATTGCATTGAAAAAGCATAATTATAAATTATTTCCATGTGGAAATGACATTTCTTGATGTTTCATCTAAATATATGTTTGGTTTAAATTAGGATTTCACGAATCACCAGTTGTAATAACAATTATAAATATAACATGCTTTATAATTGGCAAAAGTGTACATATAGCACCTGTTAAAATTCATGCGGACCTTGACCAAGATGTCTCTACGACAATACAACACGTGCGAAAGGATTATAACATAAATAATACCCAGATAGAAATCTTCATGAATATCTATGATTTATCAACAGTGATATAACTGGGATAAAAAAAAAACACCACGTTAGTGTTTAAAAAAAATATTAAATCACTTGCAATGCCTACCTCAAAGCTTTTTGAAAATAACTTACATTACTTGATCTCAGTAAAACGAGTTGGAAAGCCTAGATTATGCACTGATGTTGAAAATGTTTTTTTCAATAGTTACCTAACCGATTCGTGGAACCGATGGAAATATTGTGATTTGATTTAGGATTCTTATATCTGATTGAGTGGATAACTAACAATAAATTGACTATTTAACTAGTGGGAAAGACGAAGATGAAATTTTGCTGTTTTTAGAAATAATATTTTTTATGATTACAGAGTTAAATGGGCCACAGCGCCTGACAATCAAAATCAACGTCTAACTATAGACGATGAAGAATTCTTCGACAACATTTCCGACTTAATAGACGTAAGTTACTTCAATATTAGTTAAAAAAATATTATTGTTAATATAAGATTTCATTTCCAAACTTGTATATCGATTTTTCATGGACTTTAACATCTATAATCGTCCGATCTCCGAATTTTATAATTAGTGAAAAAAATTATAAACGGAGTTTGTGGCATGAAAGGTGAAGAGACGGCGCGCGGGCAATATAGAATATCTTTTAATCCGCGATATAATTTGTTTTAAGTATGTGCAGATCACTAGACTCGGTGGGTGTGGGTTTTTAATAATTTTGTTTTTATTTAATTAACAGCATTACCTCGAAGACGCCGATGGGCTGTGTACTAAGCTAGTGAAGTGTTTGCCGAAAGCGGCACCGAACGGCGCCAACAATAACGGCGTGTTACAACCGGCGTATCCACCGCATCCCCAGGTAACAGCGCTTTCATATTTATCAAAACACAACTTTTATTTTATACTGACTCGACATAGTGACTACCGTGCACCAAATTGTAAGTACAGTGTAGTCCAAAAACGAAAGCGACTATCAAAAGATGAAAATCCGTTGATAGTCTCCGTCGTCATGTCGGCCCACATATACCACGACTGAAGGTATCTAGGTATATGAGCTACTGGATATACACGAACTGAATCCGAAACGCGACAGGCCAAAGCGAACAACTAAATCTTATAGGTACTTAAAAATCAGTTTAATAAAAATTGTACACACACCACTAACACCACATTACGAAATAATAATTAAGTACAGTTTTACCACAACAAGAATACTTCTCAGTTTATTTCTTAAAAAAAAAATAAACGATTCTTTTTGAATGAAATGTATTTTAGACGATATAAAAATAACATTATGTCAAAGATTTAATTTTGGTTTTGAGGTTTTTGACTCAAGCCGATAACCTATAATCATTTAGCCGAGAATTGATATTTTGTTAAAAATATCAGATTTATTATATTAGGAATAATTGTATATTACCCCACCCCCTAGTTTCCCTACACGTGACTCCTGGGTGGTGCTAAACGAGCAGCAGCGAGGTGGTAGGGCGTCGGTGCCTGTGTGGATCGCGACCACAGTACATGGGTGTAAAGCCCGTCATAGTGACCAGTTTCGGCTTGTCGCGTTTCGGGATCAGCTTATGTATATCCAGTAGCTCATATACCTAGAGACCTTCAGTCATGGTATATGTGGGCCGACATGACGATGTAGACTATCAATGGATTTTCATCCTTTGAGAGTCGCTTTCGTTTTTGGACTACATTGTACTTACCATCAGGTACTCTGTAGTCACTATGTCGAGCCAGTGTAAAAAAAAGAAAAAATATTTGACATATATTGTGTATGTTCCGCTGTGTATAGCCACCGCCATACCCGCCCACGCCGAGCGTGACGTGTGTTCCCAATCCCGGGCACTTCCAACACAACGCGTACCCGGCGCAGCTGCCGTCCACCGACCAGACGGACAGCCCCCAGCCGCCGCAGAACTTCGTTGATGCACGTACGTTACAAAAAATATATTGCCTACATTATTATTATAGACAGAAAAAAACCGTCTCGATTGATTTAGCGACAAATAATTTGAATCAGTAAACTTGCAGACGAACAATAAAATGTAATAAAAGAATATTACCTTGAGAACCAAATTAATACATGATAAACTATTATGACTACAGAACTCAAAGACTGTGATTTATAGATTCTGTGTTAGCTTTACTAAGACTTGGTTAAAAACTAAATTCCTCTTTGACAAAAACTGAATGTGTAATAGAAACTAAAATATAGCCTAAGTACTTTCAGAGCCAAATTCTGGATGAGAAAATCGGTGCTTACCATATACTTTGATATTACTTAATATAGTAGCTCATATTTGAGTAAATTTTAAGCAAAGCCAAAGAAGCGTATACAAATCTCGACCTAATGAACTTAGAATACAGGATTTATATATTCTATGTTGATAAGTTCAATCTAATATATAAAACTAGTAAATTATTTTTTAATAATTAAAAATCTATTAACCATAAAATAAACGTCTGAAACACTTTTATATTGTAATTGAAAATATCTAGGTTGGAAAATTGATGAACGGGATCTGGAAATTCGAGAGAATATAGGAAAAGGCGAGTTTGGCGATGTCATGCTCGGTATATTGAATGGAACGCAAAAAGTCGCCGTGAAGATATTGAAGGACCGTGAGGCGGCGAGCAAGTTTCGTGCTGAAGCTAGTGTCATGGCGTAAGCTATTTACATTTGTTTGCTTTTGATACTTAATAACTCCTTTAATTAAATCTGTTAGAGCGCATAAAGGTATTGATGTATATTAAGGAAGCGAAAGAGATAGGGAGAAGTGATGTTCCATTCTCTGTGCGTACCTCAATAAGGGATCGGCCTGATAACACATAGTGAGTAATGATGATTTGCAGGTCCCTAAAGCACGAGAACCTGGTGCGTCTGCTCGGGTTGGTGTTCACAGCGGCGGGCAGCACGTGCATCGTGACGGAGCACTGCGCGCAGGGCTCGCTGCTCGACTACCTGCGCAGTCGCGGCCGGCACTACGTCACGCAGCTCAACCAAATCAACTTCGCATAGTAATCCATTAATATCATCTGCTACACTAACGAGCCGTTTGTACTAATAGCATACTTTACATTAGTAGAGGAAACCTTTATTTTTATAAATTTTTACATTTTACGTTTTTTAAATAAGTAGTGCTTTCACGAGTTTATACTTTATTGTAAATTCTTACTTTTTGTAACAAACTCAACAAAAACGAACAACAATAAAAAATTATAAGAACACATTAGCTCACTGTTTAGGAAAACCGGTCGGAACTGGTTTTTTACAACAGTTAGTCATCTTTTTCTAACAAGAAATAGTAAGAGAAAATGAATAAGTGCCGCTATTAACATTCCGATTGTATAACTGCGCACGTATTACATATTAGCGTGTATTCAACAGTGACGCATGCTGCGGAATGGAGTACCTAGAGCGGCAACGCGTCGTGCACCGCGATCTGGCCGCGCGGAACGTGCTCATCTCTCAGGAGGGCACGGCCAAGGTCGCGGACTTCGGCCTGGCGCGGGCCGACTTCACGGTCGACGATCCCGCGGACGCGGCGCGCCTGCAGGCCAAGCTGCCCATCAAGTGGACCGCCCCAGAGGCGCTTAAATACAACGTGAGTGCTCATTCAACCGCTTTACTCACAAAACACGCTCTCGAACGTCGCTCTGGCACTCGTTAACAATACACTAGGTGATCCAGTCGATGCAGCTTGACAGCCGACCAAGCTGCCCATCAAGTGGACCGCCCCAGAGGCGCTTAAATACAACGTGAGTACTCATTCAACCACTTTACTCACAAAACACGCTCTCGAACGTCGCTCTGGCACTCGTTAACAATACACTAGGTGATCCAGTCGATGCAGCTTGACAGCCGACCAAGCTGCCCATCAAGTGGACCGCCCCAGAGGCGCTTAAATACAACGTGAGTACTCATTCAACCACTTTACTCACAAAACACGCTCTCGAACGTCGCTCTGGCACTCGTTAACAATACACTAGGTGATCCAGTCGATGCAGTTTGACAGCCGACCAAGCTGCCCATCAAGTGGACCGCCCCAGAGGCGCTTAAATACAACGTGAGTACTCATTCAACCACTTTACTCACAAAACACGCTCTCGAACGTCGCTCTGGCACTCGTTAACAATACACTAGGTGATCCAGTCGATGCAGCTTGACAGCCGACCAAGCTGCCCATCAAGTGGACCGCCCCAGAGGCGCTTAAATACAACGTGAGTACTAATTCAACCACTTTACTCACAAAACACGCTCTCGAACGTCGCTCTGGCACTCGTTAACAATACACTAGGTGATCCAGTCGATGCAGTTTGACAGCCGACCAAGCTGCCCATCAAGTGGACCGCCCCAGAGGCGCTTAAATACAACGTGAGTACTCATTCAACCACTTTACTCACAAAACACGCTCTCGAACGTCGCTCTGGCACTCGTTAACAATACACTAGGTGATCCAGTCGATGCAGCTTGACAGCCGACCAAGCTGCCCATCAAGTGGACCGCCCCAGAGGCGCTTAAATACAACGTGAGTACTCATTCAACCACTTTACTCACAAAACACGCTCTCGAACGTCGCTCTGGCACTCGTTAACAATACACTAGGTGATCCAGTCGATGCAGCTTGACAGCCGACCAAGCTGCCCATCAAGTGGACCGCCCCAGAGGCGCTTAAATACAACGTGAGTACTCATTCAACCACTTTACTCACAAAACACGCTCTCGAACGTCGCTCTGGCACTCGTTAACAATACACTAGGTGATCCAGTCGATGCAGCTTGACAGCCGACCAAGCTGCCCATCAAGTGGACCGCCCCAGAGGCGCTTAAATACAACGTGAGTACTCATTCAACCACTTTACTCACAAAACACGCTCTCGAACGTCGCTCTGGCACTCGTTAACAATACACTAGGTGATCCAGTCGATGCAGCTTGACAGCCGACCAAGCTGCCCATCAAGTGGACCGCCCCAGAGGCGCTTAAATACAACGTGAGTACTCATTCAACCACTTTACTCACAAAACACGCTCTCGAACGTCGCTCTGGCACTCGTTAACAATACACTAGGTGATCCGGTCAATGCAGCTTGACAGCCGACCAAGCTGCCCATCGAGTGGACCGTCACCGAGGCGCTCAAGTACAGCTTGCTTAGATGGGCAAAATGTAATAAGATCAATGAATAACGATTACATTTTGCATTTTTCATCATTAATATGACTGCGTTTTGCTCATCTATTTTAAACACTACGGAATCCTCAATTGCATACACATTTATGACTACTTAAAGTTCTGAAGGGATTTAATCATGATTACAGAGCAATAAAATTAAAACTATGTGTACAGATTTCCTTTTACTGGGTCATGAGCGGGGAGATTGAATTGAAACCACTAGATACAGGTCACCACTGGTTTAATAATTGAACATATATAGCACGTAAAGCCAATATATTTTTTTTTTCTTTCTCTGTGGTTTCGTCACTTCGTCACGTGGCACCTTTGCCTTATATGCAGCTGCTGTGAACGACTATAACGCGATGCAATTTGGCACAACGCCATCTACCGAACCGACCTGCATCGCGCCATAGTCTGCTCACAGCAGCTGACTCATGTTCTTTTACTCGAACACTATGACTACATTTTGTAATCGTTAATCATTTATCAGATTACATTTTGCCCATCTCTGACAACATGAGTACTGATCCAAGTACTTCAGTAACTTGTATTAGTAAAATTATGTAATAGAAGCATTGATAAAGACAGGAATAGGCAATCATGGAATTTTTATATTTCGTACGAAACCAATAGTTAATTTTTTTATTTAATAGTGTTTTTTTGTTATAATTTACTTTGTATTTTTTTTTACAGAAATTTTCCAATAAGTCTGATATGTGGAGCTTTGGAATACTGCTCTGGGAGATTTATTCATTTGGTCGTGTGCCGTACCCTAGAATTGTGAGTGTTACTTTGTTTCTCTTTTTACAGAAATTGAACTCCTACTTTCAGTAAATCTCTTAAAATATTTACAATGCGCGATTAAAATGGATTATTGTGGCTTACGCTTTTGTTCGTTTTAATGCTACATGCATTAAAACAAATTATATTTTTAGTAGGAATCAAAATTGTGTTTGAGGCTTAGGGTGAGTTTTATAGACGCAAAAAGTAAAGAAAAGTAAAAAGTATTATTAACATATAATTTAACTTTATGAATTGCACTTTAAACAGTGAAATGCCTCTTGCATTGGAATGTGGACACCTGAAACCTACTTGGCTTAGCAAATAGGACGAGTCCACGACACCATTAATAGTTTTAAATAAAAAAAAGCTTTGTTTGCATCGTGTCTCGCAGCCTCTAGCGGACGTGGTGCGGCACGTGGAGCGCGGCTACCGCATGGAGGCGCCTGAGGGCTGCCCCGCGGGTTCGTACGACGTGATGCACGCCGCCTGGCACGCGGATCCCGCGCAGCGACCCACGTTCGCGCAGACGCGCCTCCGCCTCGCTGCCATGCGCGACGCCGCGCACCGCGCTCAGCCGCAACCCGCGCCCGCGCACCAGGTAACCAACAAAACTCCTTTGTTTTCGACAGGTCGTTTGTTGTCAGTAGAAATAGACCTTCACAACTTCACCAGGCTTGGAAGGTGAGCACAGAAGATGCTCAGCCAGCGAATTTAAGGCTTAGGTGGCAACGCAAGGGCACCCCTGTGAGTACGAGCTTGACTTGGGCCGACAGCCAAACCTGAAGGTCATCACTAGCGTTTCGGAAGCGACTACTTTGAGAAGAAACTCAAGGCCGCGTCGGAGTGGGGCTGTGCCTCGGAGCGTAAACGCACCGGTTAGCGACAGCTGAACTAAATATCCACCATCGGCGACGCCGGTGTCGTAGAATGAGATTAGTGTATCCCCCTCATCCCACGACTCATAAAAGCTCGCAATTTCAACGTCTTCAGCAACTATTTTATTTTTTAAACAAAATAGAATATTCCGTTATCACTGCGGTTCTATTTAACGAATTTGTGTGCTACTATCTTACTTGATTTTTTTTATTTAAATTTTACTTATTACTATTTGTCAAAAAAAAGAAAACTGAGTTTGACACGGTGCGCTCATTAAAGTAATTTTTTTTTTTTTTTATTTCTAATTATTTCTGAGTATCTCCATAAACTTTTTAACTTGTTCTGTCCATAATTTTTAATGTTTTGTATATTATTGCTTCTTTTCAAATTTGTGTTTGTGTGTGTTTGGAATATACGTAAGCGTTTATATAAGATATATCTGGTCACCCCGACAGTGCTATAGCGTAGCGATATACTATTAATATTTGTAGGACGCAATTTAAACCTGAAAATAGTTCTCTCCCCCATTTATAATCTTACGTGATGCGGTAGACACTTATTATTGTTAATACTAATTTTACACTATTGTATGAAATCAAGTATGTCCAATGTTTTTACATATTACAACATAAAAATCTATCAAAACTTGATGTCTTGTTACAGTGAACCTCGAAATTGAAACAAAAAGGACCCGGTTTCGTGTATATTATTTGTTTAAAAATTGGAAGAGCTGTGACCCTCAAGCGGCATATAGTATACACATTTACAATGTAAGTACTAAATTATTTTAGTATATCTGAAGACGCTCGTTTACGGAATAAGTGTAATTAAGAAAATGTAATGTGTAAAATTGGTGTGTTATTACTTTTAAGAAATATGAACAGAATATTTGTTCCACTATCGGCAGAGCTTTTAGTGATATGTCTTAATATTCTATGTATGAATTATTGCTAAATTGTTTATTCTATATTTGTTTATTTTACGTGTTTTTCTGTCAAGAACGTACGATTAACTCCTTTATATGGATTATTTTAATATTAAGGATATCTTCAAAGGAATATTGAAATGAAACATATTCTTATGTTGTTAAAGCCGTCCAAATTGTATTCATTTAAAGGTCGGTTGAATAGTTTAGATTAGTGTATAGTTATAAAATACCTATCAAAACAGCTGGCTGCCCACTAAAAGCTCTGATTTAGTATCCATATGAAATGAAAAGGCCTAAATGAATGATCGCCCTTGCATATTTTCCAAGCAACAGAGGCCATAGGAGTCGTATCGCGCGCCGGCACTATGGTACGGTCTAGTCAAAGTATTATTTGTAATATTGTTTGTATCATATTAGTATTTGCACATTGTTAAACATAAGATGACTGACTACAGGAAAATATGGGAAATTATGCACTTTTTCTGTAAGATATCTAATTATAAAATAAAAATGTATTTTGTTTAAAAACTTACAAAATATTCTAGTAAATTGCTATTTTTTTTTCTTGTAAACAATATCTCAATTTGGATTTTCAGAACATCTGTCTCAAATTGTCCTAAATCAAACCAGTTCAGCGATCCAAGTGAGAATTTTTGCGAGATTACTTCTCAAGTTAAGTTTACTTTGTAATGTCAAATTGTTATGAAGTTTTTGCTAAGCTCCTCTACTAAATCGTTTGAGAAACAATTTCTTTCTATTCAATCAAATTCAAACAAAATATCTTAAAGACTCGCACTTGGACTGTTATTTCCCATTCGAACAAAAATTATGCTCGATTAAACGCTAAGTCGGTATAATTTTTAAGAATTGTTTCATATAAATTTATTTATGCTATAGCTACTTTAGCAGTATGTTGTGATATATGTGGTTTCCTAACATTATAATAAATTAATTGCAATTTCCATTCGGTATTATAGAATAGGTTGCGCTGAAGATAAAAAACATAAGCCATGGTTGTGTACTATTATAAAATATAGAAGTTAAATGGTTACATTTATGTATTTTACTAAGTAATAAAAGGGAGAAGGACACATTTTAATATTATGCTAATCTTATTTATATGTATGTCGATTATTGTTCGATACAATTATTATCATCTTAGCTCCTTATTTTAACATAACGGCACATACCACAAAGACCGATTATTTGGTGGCTTTTAAATCCATTTTATTCCGATGAGTTCTGGAATCAGTGCTATATTTTTAAGTATTTAGAAAAAACATCAATCATTTTGAATTTACTAACTTTTTTACCGCAAATATCGTAATAGGAGCCGGTAAACATTTATGTAAATTGCATATAGTTTGCTTTTTTCTAAATATTCCAACCACATCGCAATAAAGTGGCTTTATAATATTCTAATTTAACGCATAAAATGCTACTCGTTGAAGAAACATAGTTCAACATAGGGCCTAGACAATAGAGTAACATTATATCAGCGATACCGGTAGTGGACAACCTTTTAATCGAGTATCTTGCGCCGTTGGCTGGCGCCCCGTCCTCACATTTTTTTTTACGCGGAGATAATCTTCATAGGGCCGTCCCGACCGCACATGAGGGTGACGTCCGAAGTGCTCCGGACCAGTGTACCTACCAGCTAAAACCCCAAGGTGACTACTTCTGCGAATTAGCAGGGAGTACGGGTTCTGTAATCAATTCGCCGCAGGTCCTCACATGCTTGTGCCAACAGAACTTATCAATGGTTTGACATAACGCTCTCATTGCGTATGTTAAAGCTGTTGACCGCAATGAACGAATGCGCTAACCTGAAGTAGTTTTTTTGGAGCTATGACGTGAGGGTTTTTTTAAAAGGGAGTGAAAACGTTTGTCATGGTCGCCAATATGACTGCTACACGTTGTATTGTTGTGTTGTGTTGTACGCGACAGTAATATCTCTCGCCATAAGTGGGCTATCACTTTACGTGCCACCTTCGCCATACAAACAATATAGCCATGTGATATTTTTATAGTTTATGTCAATGTAATATGTTTTTGTACTTATCATTAGCGTTATTGCTGATAAAATTTTACTTTGTTTTTTTTTCTAATACGTGAAAGGATCGGGAAATAATCGTCTTAAAAATTGAAATCATGTTTTAAATACAATTTGCATTATTGAGTAGTAGTGTACCTATTTAAGTTTCAGTAAATGTGTCCAACATGACAAAATAGTTAATAGAGAATTGAATCTCACATAGAAGGACGCAACAGTCCACTTCTGATAAGTTGTATTTCATTATTTTAAGAGAAATTTGAGCTGAGTAGTTGAAGAAGTTTGAGTTTCATTGGATTGTAGTTTTATTCTAATTTATAAGCAACATCTTATTTATTCAAAACTTTAACACTTTTTATTTCAAAAATAATCACATTCCTGGATATTATGGCTTGTTTTTACTTAATTTATAAAAGGAAAACCTATTCTGCATGAAATTCGTAGACCAAATCAAACTCAAACTTCTAGGAGACTGTTAATTACGTGATTATACAAGATAAGAATTTCTATTAAATCGTAAATATTGTCTATATTATTTATATGTACATATTTTTAATAATTTAATGTGAACATTTTATACGTTGGTTTCATTATTATGCATTTTTACGAAGAGTTCTTTTTAAATACTTGGTTTTAAAAATATTTGAGGGAAAAGTCCGTTCGTGTAGTCTAATGCAATACTAGCTATAAGTGTTGAGTTGTTTTTACGGCTAATTTATAATTATTATGATCTATATATGAAATCTGATTGGACCGCGGCAGTTGGTACCTAGCCAAAGCGTTAACAATTTCTATTATAGGTAGTTTTATCTCTTTCCTGTTTTTTAGTACTGCTTTATTTTAGTGAGAGACATAAGTTTTTTTTTATTCACACACCTCTGGTCTTAAATATTTTTGGAATTTTGGGTAATACAGTAAAATCTCTTTTTTAATTATAAGTTCTTAATTTTGTTGTATATATATATATAAGTATATTTGTAATATTAAGAGATAAATTGTACAATAAATAATATAAATATATTGTTTTGTTATTCTCTTGCACTATGACAATCGCAACTATCGGTAGTAGTTCCCGAACAACATTCACTTTTAGATGTTACAGTTTCTGATGATTTTGATTTCGAAAAGCGCACCTCAGCCGGCTTTCTTTTCTTTTTTCGTTTATTTTTGCTATTTCGAGTCGCGGTAGTATTTGTAAACGAATTATTCTTGAAAACAGTTTGTGTTTCGCGTCCTACTTCTGGTGTACAGTCAGTTTGCTGGTCGGCGAACGTAGTTACTAATTTGTTAGACTTTACTAAACTTGTCGATACTTTGCCACAGTCACAATACACGTCGGTTCTATTTGGTTTTATATTTTTATTATGCTTCTTCGTGCAATGCTTATTTGAAAGATTATCCTCTATCCTCGTGTCTTCCACTGACATATGACTTTCTGCATTTCCATGATCACAAGAATGTAAGTCAGTTTTAGTTCCTTGTTGAAGATTGTTTTGGCAATGACAAAGTTTCTTACAGTAAACTTGACAGTGACAAATATTTGTGGTTAAAATTGGCATATCGACCTGGACGGCTGCACTTCCTTTCTGTTGTGCAGAGATCCAATCACGCTGACAAGGGCCGGGATAAAAATAATACAAGTCCGTAGTTGAACTCCACTTGTCGTTGTGAAACTAGAAACCAATGCACAAACTTTACTACTGAACTGCTCCCGCCCGGTTAAGTTGTGAAGACTTTTCCCGACTAACAAATACGCGTAAATTCGAAAAAAAAAATTGAACTGCTTCCTAATAAATACATTAAAAAAAAACACATTAGTTTGCAGAACGTCAAATAATTTCGTTATTAATTTTAAAAATTAAAGATATTAGTCATTCTCCGGAACCTTTTAAGAATGTTTTAAAGCAAAAAGTGACGAGCTAACCATATCGAGGGGTGAAAGGCAATTTGATTTAAGCGACATTTTTGGTGATACAGTAATATATATATTCGGAATCGTTAAAAAACGCTGATTCTGAATATATATATATATATATATATATATATATATATATATATATATATATATATTACTATATCACCAAAAAATGTCGCTTAAACCAAATAGCCTTTCACCCCTCGATATGGTTTGGCTTCTAACAGCTGCTACGTCAGAACTTTCTTTTAATGATTTACAGGCAAACGCTTGACCTCAAACACAACTGTTGGAAGGTGGAGAGGTAAATGTTTATTCACTCATAAAGACTCCCAATTAGAATGTGATGAAACAGTCGCGGCTGGAGTACCTTCCTTGGCACCCGGCAACGTTTTGGCTCTCCCTATTCCAAAAAGCAGGGGATGGGTGATGTAAATGGCCACCCACTCCTCGCTCGCCTACTTATCTTGGAGCAGTGTGCGGGAACACATCGCACACTGCTCTCGCCTGGATCATTAAACGGCGCACTCCCTCAAGTGCGCCGCCCAAATCCCCTGCCCCCC
Organism: Automeris io; assembly: GCA_036320925.1. Classification (NCBI taxonomy): domain Eukaryota; kingdom Metazoa; phylum Arthropoda; class Insecta; order Lepidoptera; family Saturniidae; genus Automeris; species Automeris io. The sequence goes on along the minus strand of JAUDJH010000021.1, from coordinate 3,563,497 downwards.
TAAATTACTAACCCCGATACAACAATGACTTAGATGACCAATGTACTCTGGTCCTCATCTAGTCTGGTACAGACTCACTTTAACCTCATTGCTTATTTTGCATAAAAAAGAAGTAGCTAATTTAAACCAGACAATAAAATTCTAAAGGCATCATGTTGAAATTTTACCTTAAGCTGAAATCCAGAATTGTAGGTGTTAATATTACAGTCTTGGCTGTAGCAAGATCCCACGTGAGGCGCAATTGTCTGTGTCTGGTACGGTTGACTGAGCGTTGCAGGTAATCTGCGTTTATCAATTAATATTAACCAAAGAATCGGCATCAAGCTGTTTATGTTTTAATATATATAAATTACGTGTCACGTTGTTTGTCCACGATAGACTCCCTAAACTATTTAACCGATTTAAATAAAATTTACACACCATGTGCAGTTTGATCTAACTTAAAAGATAGGATAGTTTTCATCTCAATTCATAGTCGCAATATTATTTTATTGCAAATTATTTGTTTATTATTTGGCAGTCACAATTTTCAGTTAGCTCCAAACGATTCTAACAGATGGCGGTATCTGTTGACTGGATTGAGTAATTATTCGTTATATGGTACTATGTTATACGCACTGTTTGGGTTTTTACTACAATAAATGCGTATTCACGTGTATCTACTATAATATATATTACTTTATTTATTAATCTTAATTTGAGTTGCAATTACAAGACTTATAATTATATATATAAAAAAACATTACTTTATTCATATTCTGAAAAGAGGATTGAATGTTAATAGGCAACAGATGATGGAAGGGAAGGAGGAAAGGGAGAAAGGGTATCCGTTTAGCTCTGAGTTAATTCGACATTCAGGGCGGTACAAAGTTCGCCGAGTCTGCTGGTAAACAGTATAAAGATATAAGTAGGTAAACCATTTAGTCATTATTAGATATTTCTTCAACAATTATACAAAACATTAAACTATATAACTTCTTTCTTCACTCCAAACGCTATTTTATACTAAAGGATGGGGAAGAAGCTGACAGTTGCCGTAATGGTAAGCTAGCGTTAAAAATTATACGTAAATAAGCTAATTCTTATAAGCGACAAGCCGAAGCGAGTCATTATATCAAGCTTTGAACCAATTCAAGTATTTAATATACTATGATCGCTATCTAGTTAGTTAATATATAAAAATATGTATATAAATATAGACTACGAAGCCCTCATATACAGGAAGATATAATTATCAGTGCTTATAATCCATGCCTACGATTGCCTATAGCAAACATGCAATCGTTAATCTGATAAGCGTATAATTATTGGGTAGGCAGATATTGAAAGAAACCACTTACGGGCTATTTATGCTTCGTACGAACCATGATGTTATTGTAGGATTAAAATAGTTGTAATTAGGTTTTACTATAGGGCTAAATACACATGGCATCCACTGTGATATTGGTAAGAAAAAATACTGAACGATTCCCTCTGGTGACACTGTCGAGACAACATCACCTTCACCGATAACTTCTGCAAAAACATGTCAGAAGAAAGCTGTAAGTAATTCACGTATAATATAAATACTTCAATCTTATAGTACGTATTGTGTATAGCAAGTACATTTGAGGACCTAGACAAATAAATAATCCATCAACGAAACGGTAGTAGAGAACTGTAATATGATATGAGATTGACGTAAGCTTTCAAATCAATCACGTGTCTCGATAAATATTAAATCCCAAGTCACGCCTCAGTAAATCGAAGGTTTAACTAATTTTATAGTTAAATAAGTAACATTTATTCTACATCCTATCCATATGACGTGAAGTAGTTTTAAAAAGGTAAATTATAATGTAAAAAGGCATATCTTATTCATTTACGTATGCCTTTTGATGTATTTTCTGTACTTTATTTAACATGGGCATACATTTCGCATTTTCTACTAATATTATCGCTGATTAAATCGTTACTTTTTCTAAGCCCTAAGATCAGTAATCGAATATTCAGTCCGTAAAGAAGATAAATATAATAACAGAACTAACGTGGCTTATTGACAAAGTTCGGTTCAAATCTATTGGGTCCAGAAGGCCAGTACATCTGATAATTCTGCATGCCTATTGTTAGCTTGTATTTCGATGTTTCACTTAAATGTTAATAATTTTTGATTGGTTCTTACATCATGATTATTGAATATATTATGTACCCATATTTCTTGATAGGAAGGATATTATCAATTTGTGACACTTTACACAAGTCACTTAAGAGTATAGATGGGCAAAATCTAATCTCGATTACAGATTAACGAAATCAATCAAAGAAAGTAATAGTTTTTGGTGATTAAGGATTATCAGTTTGAATTCGGATTGATAATTACATTCATGATTACTTTTACGAATACTTTCCTGTTTGATGCGTGAAGTGTGCCGCCGACAACAAAGTAGCGCTTACCTATATGTATTTACATACAGATACTAGCCTAACTAACTAACTTAGTACCGCATAGTTGTAAGGCGATTACCCGAACTGGGTCATAATCACAGTACACAATTGCAATCATCGTCATAGTGACTCGCGTCAACCTGTCTACTTTCAGGGTCAGTTCTTGTGCTTTCAGCTGTTTAAGCTGGTACGTTGATTGCCCAAACTGGGTCGTAACTACAGTACCCAAGTGCAATGACTGTCATAGTGACTCGCGTCAACCTGTCTACTTTCAGGGTCAGTTCTTGTGCTATCAGCTGTTTAAGCTGGTACGTTGATTGCCCAAACTGGGTCGTAACTACAGTACCCAAGTGCAATGACTGTCACAGTGACTCGCGTCAACCTGTCTACTTTCAGGGTCAGTTCTTGTGCTTTTAGCTGTTTAAGCTGGTACGTTGATTGCCCAAACTGGGTCGTAACTACAGTACCCAAGTGCAATGACTGTCATAGTGACTCGCGTCAACCTGTCTACTTTCAGGGTCAGTTCTTGTGCTTTTAGCTGTTTAAGCTGGTACGTTGATTGCCCAAACTGGGTCGTAACTACAGTACCCAAGTGCAATGACTGTCATAGTGACTCGTGTCTACCTGTCTACTTTCAGGGTCAGTTCTTGTGCTTTCAGCTGTTTAAGCTGGTACGTTGATTGCCCAAACTGGGTCGTAACTACAGTACCCAAGTGCAATGACTGTCATAGTGACTCGCTTCGACCTGTCTAGTTTCAGGAACAGTTTATATGATTTCAGATATTTGAGTTGGTAGGTTGATTGCCGGCACTGGGTTGTGGCCACAGTACAAAAGTGTAATGACCGTCATAGTAACTGCTTCGACCTGCCTAAAGTTGCTTAAATTTTGAAATTAATTATTGTCAGTGGGAACAAGATCTGGCAAATATGGTGGGTGATGGAGAGTTTCAAACTTCTACCCCTGTAGCTTTGACACAATCCTCGGTGCAGCATGTAGTCAAGCGTTGTTGTGCAGCAGAATTTGAGTCATCCGATTAACTAATTTTGACTGTTTAATCTTATGTAATCTCATTATTTCGTCTAATTGATAACAATATACATCCACTGGCCAGGTTCCGTAAAGCTGTGGGGTATGACACCTGAGCTACACCATCTAACAATGACTATTAGCTTCTTTTGGTGGATATCTCGTTTCGGATAGTGTTATGGTGGTTTATCTTTGTCCAGCCATTGCGATGAACTCTTACGATTATCGTACACGATAATTTTTCATCATAAGTAACAATTCGATTGTGAAACGATTCAGCTTTGTTGCGAGAAAATAGAGAAAGACATACGTCGCATAAAATATGTTTTTCTTTGGTTTTCAGTTTTAATTTTATTATCGGAAACGTAAACTAGATACAATCGGCATCGATAGGAAATCATCTATTGTAATCAAGATATTTGAAATCACATTATAAATTACTCGTTTTTGCTCATCACTATTGATAGATCCGGATCTACAGCTCTTTAATGCTACCATTTTGATTTATTTATTTGTCATTTATTTTGCGTATAAACATGTTTGACGATGAATGCTTAGACGAGATACGAGAGCAACGGCTTACGCCGGAAAACCCCCACTGTGTATGAATACTTATGAAAATTTAGTAAATATTTGATGAATTTACAAAACTGAAATTACGACTACATTTTGTATAAAAGCGCCGGAACTGATCCTGAAATTAGGCAGGTTGAAAAGGAATCAGATTAATAATCTGATGGAAAGTAATCATGATTACGGCCATCTTTGCTTAGTACTTTTTATCAGCATAAACACATCTCTCTATAATAATTACAATCAGTGTTTATTATATATTTTAGATATATCCATTTAGGTGTTTTGTGCCCCAAAATTTTTTAAGCATCTATTTCAATTACATTAAAATTGGTATCACAAAATTCTGTAACAGTTGCTATCGGAACTATAATATGTGCAGGAATAGACAAATCTTTTCTGCAATAATACCACGATATTGTCTGACACATTTATTCCAAATATTATATACACTTGATATTTACAACAATATATCGGCCTTGCTTTTTCAGGATCAACTGAGTACAGCGTTTCTTATGTGAAAGTTAACTATAATTTATGCAGGAATAGAAAAATCTTTTCTGCAATAATACCACGATGTCGTCTGACACATTTATTCCAAATATTATATACACTTGATATTTACAACAATATATCGGCCTTGCTTTTTCAGGATCAACTGAGTACAGCGTTTCTTATGTGAAAGTTAACTATATATTCGGAATTGGTTCTTTGTACACTAATGGCGAAAGGGTCAGTCGGATGAAATGTAAACGCAACTAATCTTCTTGCACTCGCAGGCACCGACTGCCCCAACACGCCAGCGTATATTTTAAACTTCAGTAAGCCAGAGTCTCGAGCATAAAATCTAAAATAAAATAAATACATCATACACATTATCATAACATCAATATATTTTTGTCATGTATTTTAGAGAGACTATGAATACCTATAATAGAATCTATGAGATATTCGAATAGACAATCATAACTGACATAAATGAATCGGATAATTCCTGATTTCTCTATTCATCATGAATACTAACTGCTAATTATTAAAAAATATGAATCTTAGCACACTTTATATTAGAACTTAAGTAGGGGTAAGGTTTGTTGAAAAAAAAAACAGGGCAATAGACTTGGGAGTCTACTGCCCGGATGAGAGGGAGGCGGCGCACAGTGTTCGACGCGCCGTTTGAGAGAGGTTCTGGAGGAGTGGGTCCTTAACACCCACTCATTCCCATCGAGGAAGCCTTAAGCTCCCCAGGCTTCTGAACGAATTTCGATACCCAGGTGCGGGTGGAGCTATTAGGACACCCCGGGGGTTTTTAGTCAGGAGTCTGACAGCGGGGTCGCTGCCCTCACAATTTGTTTTTGAAAAAAAAAAAGTTTAGTGAAAAAGCATATTTTCAGAGATACAATACAGATTTGTTTAATTAATTGCTATACCATAAAACCATATTTCATGAATTTTTTACAAAAACATATCTACAAATAAATTATTAGCAACAGGTGCCATGTAAAAAAGTAGTTTTCCGGGGTGTATCTGATCGGGGTGTGACTGGATCACCTGAAACACAAAAACCAAAATGAGTTTATTAGGTAAAATGTTTTTTCAGGTAAGCCTGAAGATGTTTTTTTATTTCTGCAGCTCTTAGAAGTAAAATCACTATTTTCGTTAAAAAAAAAACGACAAAATGAATTTGTTCATTCGTAATAAAAATAATTTAAACAACTTATATGGTAAACAATTTTTTTAATTAAAATAAATAGAAGTTCAGTATTTTTACACACAAAAAATCCTAGATATAACTATTATACTCACACAGTCATCAATCCTAGGCCTCTTAAGTTTGGAAGTTTCCTCTAAAACGTATAAAGCATCTTTCTATACTTGTCTTCCCAAAATTGTGTCTACTTTACTAATATAGACAGCCTGTTTATCTGCTCTGCTAATTCATAAATAGTCCACTGTCCACGACCATTAATGATAACTCGGCCCTATATTGATCTCCTTATCTTGCCAATAAAGCAAATCACCATTTAATGTGCATGGTGGTATATGAGATGCAAGTTCTACAATAGTTGAAGAACCATTCATTGATTTCGAAGATTTTTTTCCTAATAAGCGCTTTATGACTCTTGTTCTTTTGAGTAAATCGCTGACGTCGCTGTAAAAGCAAGTCTTCTACTCTTCCACAATGAAATAAATTTAAGGATTGTAATATAACATAAAAAGGTTCCAAGTAACCCTACTTTGATAAGTATCGGGAGCTGCCAAGTCGGCATAAAAATCAGTCTCGAGCAACAAACAGTTAGAAATAAATTAATAACTCCGTTAATTTTGCTCTGATGGCCTTGTAGTTATTAAACAATATTTTTTAAAATGTTACACTTTCCTTAAAATCCTACGTTCCTTTCACATATACTATTGAATTTATTGAAATACTTTTAAAAGTTTCAAAATCAAATATCCGGAAGTCTGACCAAATGCGATATCAATATCCAAAAATGGAATTCAGATTTTCGAATATCCTCAACTATAATATTTCATATAGTACTGTAATTTTTGTAATACCTTATAGGATATTCTCCGTAAGCTTTGGGTCGTTCCATGACAGATACCCACTTGTCGTCGTAGCTGAACAGTCCTAAATCTAAATAAGGCGAACCACTATATGACTGAGCGCTTATTGGCAACTGCGCTAAAATTCGTTTTGTCGCTTCAGTCCTCCCGCCGTATATAGCCCGCACAATGGTCTGTTTAAATCTCTGTTGCGTGAGTCGGGCATACAGGTTATTTGACGGAGAACACGTGAACTGGGAGTCAGCACAGAGTCTAGCATTTCTAAAACAGTCGCAGTAGTTTTCAAACAACTGTAACAGGGCTTCCGAAGTGTTTTCATATACTTCCAATATTTTACTTTCACTTATGTTGTAGATAACGAAAAACGAAGACTGACTGTTTGGTTCCGCCGCTCTTAATGTTACTACATCTTCACTGGCGTATTTTATAAATAGGTGATCCTCATCCAATAACTGCATCTTCCACATCCTCAAACTCCTGAACATGTCAAAATATTTATAAAATTTCCTTAATTCTAAGGGGTCACCAGATTCATCGCTAATGGCTTTTGCCCTTTTAAAAAGGAACACTAGCAGTCTATGTTTTAAACTATTTATGGTCTCTTCATGGAATGGTCTTTCATTCATAGTCGCTACATACACTGAGCTGACTATATAAGGGTCATCGTCAAAGCAATATCTGCCAATTTTTCTTATTTCTATTAACATTCCTTCCACAATTTGGAATAAATGTATAGTTTGATGTTGAACTGATAGAACTGCTAGCACTTCTTTGTACAGATAAATACCTTGATTGTGTGACAAGTAAATCTTATCAATACTGAAATGCTTAGTATCACAAAGCTTGCCTTTGTGTAAGTCCACTAAATGGAGAGAATAATCTTCTAATGGTGATCTGGAACATAATTTAGTTTTTTTTTTAATGGTACAATAAATTTAAAATCATGGGGAACCCCACAAGGTAAAAGACGAAAAGGGAAACGTACAAGATGGGACGACGAAATTAAAAAAATTGCAGGCCCAGGTGGTATCAAATAGCGCAAAACAAAGAAGCTTGCACGTCCTTGGAGGATGCCTTTACCCGCTAAAGGGTTCTTGACATAGATAACATTGATATAGCAGATAAATGTAAATAAGTTAAAAAAAATAACAAATAAAGGTTTTTTTTTTAATTTTATAGATTTACATAAAATCATCATCATCAAACCGTATCTGTCAACTGCTGGACATAGGGCTCTCCCAAGGTTCGCTACTGAGCCCGATCTTTGGCTTTTCTGATCAAACAACTGCCTGCCATTTTGCTCAAATCGTCGCTCCACATGGCGTCTTACACTATGCCTACTGAGATGTGGTGTCCACTCAAGAGCACGTCTACCCCAGCGGTTATCAGCTTTTCAGCAAATGTGACCATCCCACTGCCACTTCAGCTTGTTAACCTAACCAAACAAAATCCTATGATTTACATAACATTGATGTTAAAATAATAACTTTTTGAAAACAATAAGGAATATAAAACGGTTTATAATAACAAGAAAATACTGTTAAATATCTTTTTTTCAAATATTCTCGATTACTTGCATAGTAGTGTAATATTTTAAAAAAATATGTAAGAAACTCTGTCAGTACAATTTTACTTAGGCCTCATAAGTACCAATCAATGTTTAAGTGTGAATGACTTTTGTTGTCTATGACTAATGAAAAAAATTGTGACTTTTTATTAGGTGGATTTCTGAAATATTCACTGATTTATATAATAACTAGCTGACCCGGCAAACGTTGTTTTGCCATATAAGTTATTTCTAGGTTATAATTGATCAGTTTCCGAGTGGAATGAAAAATGATTACATTACTAAAATGGCTATTAAAAAATAGCGGTTGGTGATAAAAGGGTAAAAATTAAGGGTTGTATGTATTTTTTAGTGCCACCTTATAGAAAAACGAAAACAAAAAAATTGACCAAAAATTAAAAAAAGTTACAAGGTGAACAACCCTTATCACTTAGGGGTATGAAAAATAGATAGTAACCGATTCTCAGACCTACTAAATATGCATATAAAATTTGGTAAAAATCGGTAACGCCGTTTCGGAGGAGTAAGGTACACGTGACACGAGCCCGCCAAGCCGTCGGAAGTATTCGGATTCCTAGGCTCGGCGAAGGCGAAGAGAGGTCAGTGCTGGCACCCCGGTGGTTTTAGTGACGAAGTGGCCCTCACCACTTCCCCTGACGGTCCGTAGGGATTTCCACCGGGATAACAAAAAAAAAAAAAACACGTGACACGAGTGTATGACATGAGAATTTTATATATATATATATATATAGATAGTCTATATCCCTTTCAGAGTAAGTAAAGCAATTTCCTTCACCAGTAAACATATGGTGCCTAAATCTGTACTTAATGTATAAAAAAGATATGTACAGTGATTAATATACAAGACCATTCAAGGTTTCAGAATACAAACAACAGTTCTTTACCGACTAGGCTACTACAGCCACTCCTTGATTCAAAATAAAGTTTTTCCAGTGTCTAAAACAAGTTAAATTATTTATTACCAGAGATAGTCAAATATGAATAGACAGATAGTTAAAAATGTAACAATAACCTGACAGTGGGAGTGACAGCTTCATTGTTACTATGTATGTGGTAAAAATGTGGCCTTAAATCTTCTGGTATATGAGCAGCTGAGCCAACAATAACATATCTGCCATCTTCAGTGAATAGACTGCACTCTCTGTTTAACTGTTGTTCCATAACAGGATGTTGGCCAGCATTATTACGTTGTGTCTGTAAGACCTCCCTTTGTTGGCACACATTCACTGTGAATTTTGGCTGTGAAACAAATGATTGCTTAATTTATAAAATAAATTTGTAAAAATGAATATATGTTCAATGTTAAGGAATATGTGCTAACAGTCTCTATGCTCAGGAACAATAGTAAATAATGAAGTGGAAATCCACTTAGATGATGAAGGTATAATCTTGCCTATGTGATTTTATCACATAAAAATATATTTTATCTATTGTATACAAAATTCTATTTTAGGACTATTTTGTATACAATAGATAAAAAAACTTTAAGTTTACCATCACCAGTTTAAGCTTAAAAACACCAGATACTGCTTCTCCTCTTTTCCAAGCTCTGCAGTATGATGGCAATAATCTTGGTGTTGTACTTGGTCATAACCAACAGTAGCCACTTTCCATTAAGTGAGCTGTTAATTTGTTTATCACCATTTGGTTTAAAAAATACGAACTTAACCCTTTGCACTCAAGGCCTTTGCGATTTGTATGTAGCCGGGCGCCGAGGCAGCACCACTCAAGTGCAAAGGGTTAATATAATATTTAAGTATTATACATACCACTTTTAGAATGATTACCTTGAAAAACCTGTGGAATATATGTGTCCTAATTCTGTGATGAGTGTCAGCATCTGCATTTAACAAGTCTGAGGGATAGCCAGCCACCAAGTCACCAGCTGCTGATGCACCTCTGTACTCATAAATCTACAAAATTCATTTATTCATAGTACTTGAACTCTGTGACCACAGTCACTAAAGGCATGTGATAAATAAACACTAAAAAGCAAATCTCATTTCCACGCAAACACATCCATGAATTTAATCATTTCCATGAGATAGGAACACACTCAAGGCTGAAAGTCAGTTGGACATGTAGATTATGATTACAAATAAAATAAAATGAATTTAATGATACATTTAGTATTATTTAAATGATTCATTTAAAATAATCCTCAAGTATCCATTAATTAATAGAACTTTCTAACAATTAGCAATTACAAACATTAAAATGATCAAAATTAACTTATTAATAAAAAAAATCTAAGCTAATCATACTTATTTAAAAAATATTAATGCAATTGTATCATTATCAAAATTAAACTTATAATCTTGTTACTATAAATAAATAGAAATGACAAAACGTTAAGTCAATATAATTTAATTACAATATAGTTAGTAAATATTACTGCAAATCATACCTCCAATGAAGTTTGGTCGGCAGAAAAAGCAATAAAATGTTTTCCATCAGGGCTGAATTTCCTCAAAAAACAAGGAGGCTTTTCAACATTGACTATGGTCAAATTAGGAAATACATTCTGGTAAAACTCCCGAACTACATGAAAATGAGACCCAGGCTTACGGGAGCCATAAATTTCTCGTTCCATAAGCCTTAAAACTATGTTTTGGGGTTTAATTTTTCTTGGAACAATTCTATCCGTACAAAAAAACTCATCTTCGTTTTGAGTTCCAGGAGGAGGGTCCTCATAATAAACATTGGTTGCCTTGCTAGTTGATGGCAATTTTCTTTTCATTTTAATTAATGATTACAATGTAACACTAAAATATTGAAATTTTATATTATGTATAGGATAGGGCTGTATATACACAACTTTTATCAAATGACACTGACAGCATAAATAGATTCAGAAAGCATTTATTGGTTCAATATCTAAAATATAGTATTGTGTGTTTATTCAGCGAAACTGTGTATTGCAATGTTACAGAATGACATCGTTATCACAATAACTATGTATTGAGCGAATATAAGTATCTTATATGACACAACACTTAACATTAGGTGGGCAAAATGTAATCACAATTATAAAAATGATTGCGATTACATTTTGCGTTTTTTACCATAATATGACTGCATTTTGTTTATCTATGTTTTAAACACTACGGAATCCCAGATTGTATACACATTTATGATTTCTTAATGTTTTAAATGGATTTAATCATGATTACATAGCAAGAAAATTAAAATTACGACTACATTTTGTAATCGTTAATCATTAATCAGATTACATTTTGCCCTTCTCTGCACTCAACGATATTGCTACCAAAACGAGCTTTCTGAGGCGCTAATAAGTGATAGTAGGCGAACGCATTAAGTGGTTACTCGACGATGCAAAAGGTATTTTATATCTACTTTTTCTTCATGCTTTCATACAACTTTTTTAACAGTGCTATTTTTCATAGGCACGGTTCATAGGCTAATAAACTTTGTTTAAATATGCTAATGGACTTTAAATCTTATACAATCAATCATACAATCTAATACAACTAAAAATAGACCTGTGTTGACCAAATAAAACAAAACATAATTCAACAAAACAAATTATAAACAAAAAGAACTATTATTTTAGTCCAATGCATTTACTACTCAATTTTATTTATAGTGGAGATTATACAAAATGAACTCTGTGATGAAGACCCTTTTAAGCTTAGTTGTTAAGGGTGCACCTGTGTTCAATTAATCAATAAATTGATATGTCTAGTCAGAAACAATATTTTTAATTTATATGGAGTATTGAATCAATCCAGTGAATCAATACTTTACCCTAAGATGCCTTCCATAAAAAGTTTGACATTTAATGTCAGGTATTTCAATTGTAGTAATCCCTTAGTAGTAGGGATGTGATATACTTGCTAAATTCGATACCAGGGCTTTTAAGTACGAGTACGTAAAAATACCAGGGTCGAAAACCAGGTTTTAAAATACTTGCATACCAATTTGACCCGTATTCCATGTCGTCCTATGATGAATAAGGAGCAAAATGGTATAAATAAAAAAATACTTTGTACTTCAAAGTATTTTCCATTCACAGATAACAAACACTCCAAACCCCGCGCGGTTTGCGACGCGAGCGGTGTAACCAGCCGCGGCGACTTAATTTAAAAATACTTGCATACGAATTCGACCCGTATTCTATGTCATCCTATGATGAATAAGGAGCAAAATGGTATAAATAAAAAAATACTTTGAACTCCAAAGTATTTTCGATTCACAAATACGATTGTGTTTCTTATCTTTATTAAGATATGGATCGTTTTCCTATGTAAGTATTTTATGTATAGTATTTCAAGTTCTTCGCGCATCGACCTATAGCAAATACTTTCATACTTGCAAGAATTTTCTGCTCATACCCAGGGCCCCCACTCCGTACCCCGCGCTACTTGCGACGCGAGCGGTGTAACCAGCCGCGGCGTCTAAATTTAAAAATACTTGCACACGAATTCGACCCTTATTCCATGTCGTTCTATGATTAATAAGGAGCAAAATGGTATAAATAAAAAAATACTTTGAACTTCAAAGTATTTTCGATTCACAATTACCATTGTTTCTTATCTTTATTAAGATATGGCTCGTTTTCCTATGTAAGTATTTGTATGTGTAGTGTTTCATAATCTTCGCTCATCGACCTACAGCAAATACTTTCATACTTGCAAGTATTTTATGCTCATACCAGGGCGCCGTACTTCGAAGTGAAAACCTGGTTTTAAAACCTGGTAACGTAAATACGTCGCAGCCCTACTTAGTAGTCTGTGTTTCAATTGTAAATGTTGTTATCCAATGTTCTGTTATCGGGATAATTAAATTTGTAAAACATATTTTAAATTATATTAGTAACAATGAATGCAGGAATATTAAATTGTCCAAGTTTGATGATGTCATAAATTAGGAGACCGTGGTTATTTCGCCACTAGCTAAAATGTCTGTCTATGTGAACGCACAAAATAGCAGCGACTACATCAAATAATCTGCCAATAATGTCAAATTAAAATGACAAGTTATGGTTTTTGCCACACATCGTAGTTGTTATAAAAAAAAACATCATAGTTGTTGCTCAATGTTTACATTTACTGATTTAGAATAATCTATTCATACTGCATAGGACATAAAAATATCAACCGATCATAAAAGTTCTATTACCAAATAAAGTGCCAACTTGTAGGTATATATATTATGTAATACATGCAGTAAAACATTTATAATTTGAAAAATGTCTGAGGAGCTCTCAGCTCGCATAGAAACTTTACGAAATGCCTTATTTCAGCTGAGTAAAAGAAAATCGTTCAGATATGGATTACCATTCGCATTATTTATTATAGGAGGTTCATTTGGTCTTCGAGAATTTACACAAATTCGGTTTGTACCTTTATAACAATTTTGATGTCTAGTACATAAGCAATGTAACGATACCTATAATTTATATTGTTTACATTCATGGCAAATTTTATTCTTAGAGTCACTGTCCTTAAATAAATTTTATGGTTTTAGTAAAACAGTAATAAAATATATTATTGCTTAAACAGATACCAATTCTCAAAAGTGAAAGGTGTAAGCAAAGAAGAAGCAGAGAAAATGGGCTTACACAAAGAAAAGGATGTAACTTTAGAAAGTACATATGAGGAAATTAAAAAAATTGATATAGATAATTGGGAAAATAAAAGAGGCCCACGGCCCTGGGAAGAAAATATTGAACAACAAAGTAAAACCTAATTCTTTATTAATAATTAAGATAATGTAGGTCTAGTATAATAAAATGTATATACCGTTATAGTGATTTTATTTTCTGTAGATATCAAGTGTATGTTTGAGAAATAATTAATGGACAAATAGTTTATTATAATAAGATTTCTGTATTGTTGACAATTATTATCATTATTCTACTCAGTATCATTTATAAGCACTTTTAATGAATCTATAGATAAATTAGGAACAAAAACTTTATTTACTATACAACTTACAGTATCACATACTTCTAAACATTCATATTCTTCAAATGGGCTTATCCTTGACCTCAATCACACCTGATGGCAAACATGATGAGGCAAACTTGCTCAATACCGATTCACATGTTGCTTTATTATTCCAATATCATAACACTGAAAAAGCAGGCAATGGTCACAAAATGCATTCCTTGCACTTTCCTACTATTTATGACATCTAACCTGATTCTTCAAGACTAATCCAACATGCTAGGCTATCAAATGAATAGTTCAAAAATTTTAAAAATATTTGCAAATGTAGGTGTCATTGTTTACTAATTTTGATTGAAAAAGAACTTCATATAAAGAACCATGATTAATTATTTATGATTTATTATAAGACAATTCTGGTATCTTTGATACTGTAAATATAAGTATAGAGAAAACTCATGGACTTAAAGTAAACTTGCACAAAATAGGGTGGGCAAATATTGTTGCATTCATTTGCTCAGTTTAGTCTATGCTTTAAACTAGATTTTATTCCATACTGTTTTAGATTGTCCTATGAGACACCCTTGACCTACTACCGAGTTATGGAAACTTATGGTCAGTATCTTTAAAATGTAATTCAATATTATTTTTGAACAGGCTGCTGTGATAACAGCTGGTAATTGCCTATATTTTGGAATTTTACACTTTTTTTATTAAGCTGCCTGTGACTTAGTCAGGGAGTATCTCACAGATGGCGCTCAAATATGTAAAAACACGCGTGCGTATAAGAATGCAAGCTATGCTGTGTTGAAATATTTGTTCTGATTTGAACAAAGAAACAATTTTTTTTTTTTAAGAGATATGTTTCACATCGAATTACAAACTGATATTAATTCCTATAGATAATAGCTGGATATCGGCCCATTTACTGTATGGCTGGCTGATACTATATATTGTGTATCGACTTTGGCGTATATTCATTTTTAAGGCTTCACACTCGAACACTCTAATTTTTTATCAATATATACAGTCAAACCTGGATAAATGAGAAAACTTTATAAGTGAGAGTAATAGCCAGGATCCCTCATTTTAAGCTCTCAAAACCTCTATTACCGAGAAACAGAAACCTCTGTAAGAGAGAGTCATTTTTCCCTCATGGACCTCCGTAAGTGAGACTGCTACTTATCTATACCTCTATAAGCGATAGTTGAGCTTTATTGATTTATATTATTTAGGAGGAACAAATGACAATAAAATTACAAATTTAATATTTGCTATTTTATGACTCATTCTTAACTTTCTGGAAAATTCGACAAAATTTATGAGTTAGAGAAAATTATTCAAAATACAAAAACAGAAACCCAAACGAAATTGACGGATTTTTTTAAGTGTAAAATAAAATTACATAATACTTTTCTTTTGTTTTCGTAAGCATCTTGATACCTACCCTTATAAAGTACTTATATGTCGAAATCTAATGAACGTAACATATACACACTATTAAATATATATATATATATACATAATACATTCGTACTTGCCGTGACTTGTTATTGTTGCGTACTTATATAAGAGAGAAACGCTACCCATGTACCTGAATTAGCGAGAAACTCGTGTTAGTGAGAAACCTCAAGCAAGAATGAGATTCTGCTCCCTTGAACTCTCACTTATCCAGGTTTGACTGTATTTCCATATTAAAATTTGTTAAATATTTATAAATAATACATTAATACACATATATAATAATTATGTACGTATATAAATACTTAATTCTTTAAGCCTTATTTATTTATCTCTATGCTTTTGTTAGTGCAGCGGTCGACCAGTCGATTTCTGTACTAAGATGCATGGTTTAGCTCCCCACAAAAAGCTCCTTACATGTAATTGTTCAGCTAGTCAAGTTATGCAGATGTTTTTTTTTATAGTTTACAGGCCAACGCTTGACCTCAATCACACATGGTGAAAGGTGGAGATGAGTTCGACAATGGACCGCATCCGACTAACAAATTCCTATTTACTCTTCTCTTAAAGGCTTAAAAGATCGAAGAAATATACACGACGAATATTTAGTTGGGGTGTTTGTTCACCTGGAATCGTGTTTGTAAACACAATCGCGACAGATGAACAAATCTTATTGTCAAGAGATATTTAAAAAACAACAAATAAAATATCATGAAACATTCTTATTATCAAAATCACGCAAAATAATGGCACATACCACCATATGTCCGTATATATTTGTCTATTCTAACATTATTTGGAAAAAACATAGCGAATTACTAAGAAATTTCCAACTACGCCGTAATTCGGTAAACATGTTAAAAATAAATCCTTAGAATACGCTCGCGCAGTTTATAATAGTTTAGGTGGGTGGGTGTTTAGGTATTTTATTTCCTAGAAAACATTCATATACAACTATTAAAGAAAGATAATGGTACGTAAATATATTCCGCAATGCATTAGTGTTATTCAAATACATTTACTATTGTAAAATGATGTCGTCTCATCAGAATATCGAACTGGCACAAATCTGAAATAGCTCTGTATTTTTATACAACAGTAAACTTCCTGTATTTTTATAACTACAAAGAAAGGATAAAATCTCCAATAAACAGAAAGGCGATAAAACCATGTTGATATATTTCTTGAACACGGTTTTTTAAATAAATATTGTATTATGAAAGTTTAAAAAATTTTAGCGATCACGCGTTGATTTGTTACATTTCGGAATCAGCCCGTGGATTCCCTTCTTTGTTCTTCTTCTTCAAGGTCGGCAGCATGCTGGTAACATTTTTGATGCTGCACTCATTTATGGACTACAATAGCTACTTTCTATCGGGGGGATGTCAGTCTGTGAACCACATTTTTGAACCACATAAAAATATGTTATTCGTTTTTTTTTTCAAAATGAAGTATAGTTGGAATATATGTATAAATTGTTCATACTCTTTGCAATATAGTTGCTCGAAAGAAGTGGGTATTTGCATCAAAACACGTGAATAATTTAAGCGGTAATGCCCAATACCATAACCAATATTTTTTCCATGCGATTGGTATCCCGTGATGTGTACGTGATAAAGAAATACCTATCTACCTACTACACAATATAATATGACTCTTAACAAATATTGGATAATCAGTATTGTTATATTTTAATAGAACGTAATCTCTCAGGAACTACGTTAAAACAGGAGGAATATAACTATTTGAACCGTCTAGTCCATATTTTGAAAAAAAGCATCTCTAGGTATTTATATAACAATTTTTCATTGTTTAAATATTCGCTCAATGAGGCCAATATCTTTGACAAAGATATGATTACCGAGTTTCATTCTTTATTGCAATACAATTTAATTTCATCGTTAGTTTCCGCTCTTGTACCAACTAGTATTATCTACCAACTAGTTTACCTATAAATAGAAACATATTATTATATTCTCAAGAAAATAATAAATATGTATGTTTAACAATTAAAATTAATTATGTAGAAACGTCATCTTTAGTAGAAACACAAACTGGGGTGGATGTATCTACCTATATCTGGAGACATCTGGTTCAAGGAAAGTCAAAGGATATTGGTAAGAGGTGAGATGAGTTGAAGTGTGCTGTGCAGGACAGGTCAAAATGTAACCACATTATAGACGTCCTACTTCCCAGACTGGGGGTACATAGGTCATTATTTAAATGAATGTTTTTACTTTTCCTTACAATCCGGACCGTTAGAAATTAGGAAATGAGAATAGATACGCAATAGATTCGTTCATCATTCTATAATTAATTTTATTCAATGGGAATAATATTGTTTTCCACGTTTTGTGTTTTATTTTACTAGAACTTTCAAATTTAGATATATGGAAAAGCCATATGTACCTATTATTTAAAATAAAACCTTTTATTATTAAAATACGTAAATACATTCTGAAAATCTATTTGGCAGTGTACTAAAGTTTTGTTTTTCTATATTTTGCTTTATTTATCATTGTTAATAACGATTCAAATGATTTGCAGAATTATCAACTAATCGCTTGAGGTCGTTGTGTATGTATCTACGTCACAAAGAAAATTCGCCAGTGTTCTAGAATAACAACTCTCGTGTCCCTTACGCTATCCATACATTAGAAAGAGAAAAATAAGAGTTCATTGTGTTTGCGTTCCGTTTTACAGTATTGATTTGAAGCGAAACGTTCGTGTATAAAAAGGTTCGTGGCCCCCGTTACCTGACTCATATCAAGACAGAAACGTGACACGTTGGACTTATATTTCGTTATTCACTTTAATACAGAGATTTTTTTCATTTATTGACATTAGTTTAGTGTATTATTAAGTGAAATTCTTGTGATACTGTAATATATAATTGGTAAGTGGTCATTTTCTTTCGAAAAGAGAACATTGTTTAAGTACGCTACTCGAATTAAGCGGTTATTAATTTATAAGGTCGCCATTTTCTTCTGCAGTATGCCGTTGTTAAAATGTTTAGTATTATAGCCATACATAATAGCAAAACGTGATTATGATTGGGAGAATAATGCAGTATATTTAAATTACAACTACGGAATAGATGAAACGCATAATTTAAATAACCATTTTTTTATTTCTACGACGACATTACTTGTGTTATAGGTATTGATTGAAGTATATACGCTATCATTGTTGAAGGCCTTAAGTAATGGCGTATCAAAGGCAGGGGCTAATATAAGAGAAATAAAACTATATTTGGTAATATTTCATGGTTAGGGAGATATTATAACCGTTAAACATTAAAATAAAACTAACATGACTCATTGGGGGCCAAAGAGGGTAAAATTTAAACTTACAATTTAATTTACGTTGGCCATATATACGCCAAATACTTCATATACTCTGTGTTTGTGATATAAAGTATATAGTAGATCATTACATTTATGATGTAAATAATATTAAATAGGTGTAATTATATCTCGTAAAATATGTATATACGTTTCTCGACATGTCAAGAATGATGAAATGAACGTAAGTGTGGCGTACTTGCGTCACGTCTATTTAATAATATTTATCTTGATTGACGTTTTATATTCTTAAGTATATAGAATGTAATAAAAATAATATGGGGTAGTTAATTAAAAATAATTCAAATCCTTTAATTTTGGTTAAGACTATGGATGAACAGTTTATATTTATAATAATAATAGTATTAAACAAAAATACCAGTACTATTTTATTCTTTATTATCCATGTTTCACAATATGTTTATGTATGATGAAATGAACTGAGTCATCACGTGATTTCGACGCCGACTTTTTATTGCAGTTTTATTATTTGAATACTTATATCATTTTTCCACTTTTAAATACGGTTGTTTTTAATCTTAAGGCAGTATATTGTTCCGTTATAGATAAGCCAAAACACATTGCTGTTAACAATTTGTCTGCTATCAAGAGTATTTTTTTTTTATCAACTTTTAAATATCATTGAGTCACAAATGTCCAGTCTTAAATTATCAAGATTAATATAAAGTACGACAGTATCACAAACCAATATTTACATGTAACGTAAAAACTTATGACTACTACCTAGGTACATAATAAACTTATTTTATTGTTAGGGAATATGTATTCAAATTAAATTATACTCCATGCATTTCTATCAAAACAAAACTTCTGTAATAAAATCATTATTAATAGTACCTATTTTCTTTTTTTACAGGGCAACATGCAAATCTTTGTGAAGACTTTGACTGGAAAAACGATCACATTAGAGGTCGAGCCCTCTGACACAATTGAAAATGTAAAGGCCAAAATTCAAGATAAAGAGGGTATTCCTCCTGACCAACAGCGTCTCATCTTCGCCGGTAAGCAGCTAGAAGATGGCCGTACGCTTTCCGATTACAACATTCAAAAGGAATCCACGCTCCATCTGGTATTACGTCTGCGAGGTGGTATGCAGATTTTCGTCAAAACCTTGACTGGCAAGACAATTACTTTAGAAGTTGAGGCTTCAGACACAATTGAAAATGTCAAGGCCAAAATTCAAGACAAAGAAGGAATTCCACCAGACCAGCAGCGTCTTATCTTCGCAGGCAAGCAGTTGGAAGACGGCCGTACGCTTTCCGATTACAACATTCAAAAGGAATCCACGCTCCATCTGGTATTACGTCTGCGAGGTGGTATGCAGATTTTCGTCAAAACCTTGACGGGCAAAACTATTACGTTAGAGGTGGAGGCTTCCGACACAATCGAAAACGTCAAGGCCAAAATTCAAGACAAAGAAGGAATTCCACCAGACCAGCAGCGTCTTATCTTCGCCGGCAAGCAGTTAGAAGACGGTCGTACACTTTCCGATTACAACATTCAAAAGGAATCCACTCTCCATTTGGTATTGCGTCTGCGAGGTGGTATGCAAATTTTCGTCAAAACCTTGACTGGCAAGACAATTACTTTAGAAGTTGAGGCTTCGGACACAATTGAAAACGTAAAAGCCAAAATTCAAGACAAAGAGGGCATTCCACCAGACCAGCAGCGTCTTATTTTCGCTGGTAAACAGTTAGAAGATGGCCGTACTCTTTCCGATTACAACATTCAAAAGGAATCCACTCTCCATTTGGTATTGCGTCTGCGAGGTGGTATGCAAATTTTCGTCAAAACCTTGACTGGCAAGACAATTACTTTAGAAGTTGAGGCTTCGGACACAATTGAAAACGTAAAAGCCAAAATTCAAGACAAAGAGGGCATTCCACCAGACCAGCAGCGTCTTATTTTCGCTGGTAAACAGTTAGAAGATGGCCGTACTCTTTCCGATTACAACATTCAAAAGGAATCCACTCTCCATTTGGTATTGCGTCTGCGAGGTGGTATGCAAATTTTCGTCAAAACCTTGACGGGTAAAACCATTACGCTAGAGGTGGAAGCTTCCGACACAATCGAAAACGTCAAAGCCAAAATTCAAGATAAAGAAGGAATTCCACCAGATCAGCAGCGTCTTATCTTCGCCGGTAAACAGTTAGAAGATGGCCGTACTCTTTCCGATTACAACATTCAAAAGGAATCCACGCTCCATTTGGTATTGCGTTTGCGAGGTGGTATGCAAATTTTCGTCAAAACCTTGACTGGCAAGACAATTACTTTAGAAGTTGAGGCTTCGGACACAATTGAAAATGTAAAAGCCAAAATTCAAGACAAAGAGGGCATTCCACCAGACCAGCAGCGTCTTATTTTCGCTGGTAAACAGTTAGAAGATGGCCGTACTCTTTCCGATTACAACATTCAAAAGGAATCCACTCTCCATTTGGTATTGCGTCTGCGAGGTGGTATGCAAATTTTCGTCAAAACCTTGACTGGCAAGACAATTACTTTAGAAGTTGAGGCTTCAGACACAATTGAAAACGTAAAAGCCAAAATTCAAGACAAAGAGGGCATTCCCCCAGACCAGCAGCGTCTTATCTTCGCCGGCAAGCAGTTAGAAGACGGCCGTACACTTTCCGACTACAATATTCAAAAGGAATCCACTCTCCATCTGGTATTACGTCTGCGAGGGGGTATGCAAATTTTCGTCAAAACCTTGACGGGTAAAACCATTACGCTAGAGGTGGAAGCTTCCGACACAATCGAAAACGTCAAAGCCAAAATTCAAGATAAAGAAGGAATTCCACCAGATCAGCAGCGTCTTATCTTCGCCGGTAAACAGTTAGAAGATGGCCGTACTCTTTCCGATTACAACATTCAAAAGGAATCCACGCTCCATTTGGTATTGCGTCTGCGAGGTGGTATGCAAATTTTCGTCAAAACCTTGACTGGCAAGACAATTACTTTAGAAGTTGAGGCTTCAGACACAATTGAAAATGTCAAGGCCAAAATTCAAGACAAAGAAGGAATTCCACCAGACCAGCAGCGTCTTATCTTCGCCGGCAAGCAGTTAGAAGACGGCCGTACACTTTCTGATTACAACATTCAAAAGGAATCCACTCTCCATCTGGTATTACGTCTGCGAGGTGGTATGCAAATTTTCGTCAAAACCTTGACTGGCAAAACCATTACGCTAGAGGTAGAGGCTTCCGACACAATTGAAAATGTAAAAGCTAAAATTCAAGACAAAGAGGGCATTCCACCAGACCAGCAACGTCTTATCTTCGCCGGTAAACAGTTAGAAGATGGCCGTACTCTTTCCGATTATAACATTCAAAAGGAATCCACTCTCCATCTGGTATTACGTCTGCGAGGTGGTATGCAAATTTTCGTCAAAACCTTGACTGGCAAAACCATTACTTTAGAAGTTGAGGCTTCGGACACAATTGAAAACGTAAAAGCCAAAATTCAAGACAAAGAGGGCATTCCACCAGACCAGCAGCGTCTTATTTTCGCTGGTAAACAGTTAGAAGATGGCCGTACTCTTTCCGATTACAACATTCAAAAGGAATCCACTCTCCATTTGGTATTGCGTCTGCGAGGTGGTATGCAAATTTTCGTCAAAACCTTGACTGGCAAGACAATTACTTTAGAAGTTGAGGCTTCGGACACAATTGAAAACGTAAAAGCCAAAATTCAAGACAAAGAGGGCATTCCACCAGACCAGCAGCGTCTTATCTTCGCCGGCAAGCAGCTAGAAGACGGCCGTACACTTTCCGATTACAACATTCAAAAGGAATCTACACTACATCTTGTCTTACGTTTGCGAGGCGGTTAACGAGACTTTTAGAAATATTTCTTATGAAAATTGTGAAAAATAAAAACTTACTGCATGATTTTTCTTTATTATTTATCCTTGTAATACTAACAAATCGATTATTGAACTATAAAATCGATTTAGATATCTTTTTAACCTTTCTGACAATGAGTCATATTGTCCATTTGTTTTAATCATAATTTTTATCAAATTCTGAAATCTAATTTATTTGAATATTTTAGTTGTAGGATAATTTGAGGCTGAAATAGAAATTTCTGTATTGCTCTAAAGTTACAAGATATAAAAATACTAATGGGATTAATTTATAAAGCCTCAGAGGCTACTGAATAAAAAACAATGGTTTAAGTAAATTTGTATTCGCTTATTAAACCAATTTTAATGAGACTCAGATTCAAATGATATCAACTTGAAACCTTTAGTCTTAGAACAGGACAGAGATGGGCAAAATGTAATCAGATTAATGATTAACGATTACGATTACATTTTGTAATCATTAATCATGATTAATGATTAACGAAATTAATCAAAAAAAGTAATCATTTTTCGGTGATTAAGGATTATTAATCTTTAATCGGATTACAATTAATCATGATTACTTTTATGATTACTTTTCTGTTTGATACGTAAAATGTGCTGCCGACAGCAGAGCGGCGCTCGCCTTTTTTTATTTATAGTATTCGACTACTACTAGCTAAACTGGCGAACTGAGTACCACCACATAGTTAGGTGTTAGGGAGATTACCCGAACTGGGTTATGACCGCAGTACAATAGTGCAAAGACCAGCATAGTGACTCGCTTCGACCTGACTACTTTCAGGATCAGTTCGTGCTCGGTGGACATTACGTAAATCCAACGAAATCTAGTTAATCATTGATGATTTTACCATTGTTCTGAGTGATTCCTGGACTATTAGAACTGATTATCAAAATACCGCCCATATTTTACTGAAATACCGTCTCCAACTCGATAATCCACGCCCGCCTTCGGGATGGAGATAGAGAGAGCAAGATAGCGCAAAATTTTAATTGATCAGAATAAGACATTATTTTCTCAAATTTACACAAGCTTCTATAGCGCAGAGCGCAACATCACCTTTCTTGGTCATCCGTCTCTCTCTACCGACTCGGTTTCGTCTTTGATGTAAACCGAGCCGCCGCGCCGCACACGTTCGTATCGTATTTTGAATTTTAACTCATAATTAAAGTTGAGATATAGATTTAATTTTTTTTCCGGATAACTGTCGTTCTACCTAATAACTATGATTCTTACAATAAATCAGCGGGACACATACATAGTTTTTTTTCTCAGATCGCTTCATTTTTTTCGCATTTGACTTCCATATTCTTAAAGACTAAGGAATATAGTACTCAGAAAAAAAGAAGCAAATCAACATATGGGCACGCGCCATTTTTATCTCACTAAAAACGCTTTTTGGTTTACCAATATATATATATTGTTTAATATATATATATATATATATTGTTTAATGAGTAATAAAAGTAAAAAATAGTAATTTCATTTTTCTGTTCTAAAAATTTAACTTTAACTTAAAGGATTGCACACAAAGTCTTTGGCCATTATCAGAAGTATTCTCCATCTCCAAGGCGGGCGTGGATTATCGGGTAGGAGTCGGTATTTCAGTAAAATATGGGCGGTACTTTGATAATCACTTCTAATAGTGCAGGAATCACTCAGAACAATAGTAAAAGCATCTATGATCAGCTAGATTTCGTTGGATTTACTTAATGGCCACCGAGCACGAATTGATCCTGAAAGTAGTCAGGTCGAAGCAAGTCACTATGCCAGTTTTTTCACTTTTGTACTATGGTCACGACCCAATTCCGGCAATTACCCTACCAACTCAAACGGCTGAAAGCACAAAAAATGGTCCTGAACGTAATCAGGTCGAAGCGAGTTACTATGAGTTGGTAGGTTTATTGGCCGAACAATGTCGTGACTCGTGACCACAGTACACAACTGCAAAGACCCTTATAATGATTATGATTCGCTCAACGAGACGGATATTCGGGGCGGACTTGCACCGGCTAAAACCACCGGGTGCCAGCACTGCCTAATCTTCGCCTTCGCCGGGCCTAGGAATCCAGATACTTCCTAGGGGCCCGGCGAGCGCTTGGTCTTAGACAGGCCTCCTCCCTGGGAGAGGGTCGTAAAACTACCCAAACAATACCTCCCATTGGGGCGGCGTGTGAGCACACACACGACGACACCACCCCACCCTCCGCTGAACGCCACCCTCCACTCTCCGCTGGACGCCACCCCCCCTCTCTGCTAGACGCCACCCCTACTTTCTGCTGGACGACACCCCAACTCTCCGCTGGACGCCAACCCCCCCCCCCACTCTCTGCTAGACGCCACCCCCCCACTCTCCGCTGGATCCCCCCAATCTCCGTTGGATGCCACCCCCCACTCTCAGCTAGACGCCACCCCCGCTCTCCACTGGACGCCACCCGCCACTCTCCGCTGAAAGCCACCCCCCACTCTCCCCTGGACACCCCCTACTCTCCGCTGGACGCCACCCCACTCTCTGCTGGACGCCACCCCCCCTCTCTCCGCTGAAAGCCACCCCTCACTCTTCGCTGGACATCACCCCACTATTAGACGGAAGTTTGGGGTAATATTTTATTCGAAATAAAATAACTTGAAAAATTAAATAAACGAGTATTTAAATCGGTCTCTCTCTCAGCCAGAACTCAAAAGTAATCATTAAAATAATCATGATTAATTGAATGATTACTGTAATCAAGATTAATGATTACTCATGTAATCATGATTAAAAGTAATCAGATTACAAGTAATCATGATTACATTCGTCATGATTACTTGTAATCTGATTATTAATCTGATTAAAAGTAATCATGATTATGCCCATCTATGGAACAGGATATGCTAGAGAGCCAAAAACTGAATAGCAGGTATAGGTATTGACCAACGCAAATAAATTAAATCTTTCCATTATATTAAGATCACTTATTAGAGCGACATAAACGCAAAGTGCCTACTGCTACTAATATATTATTATTCAGCTCAGAAGAGATAATATATTATAACTTATTAGAACAATATAATCATAAAGTGGTTATAGTTTCTATATTATTATTAAGGTTTAAATAAAAATAGTGGAACACCACCTCTCTCTATCTCTGGAAAACGCTTTCGCTTCCCTAACATTTAATAATTTCTTCATGTATACTTGCCGATATCGCAACCTTTTGAAGTTATACCTTTCATCAGAATTCTTTACATTATTAAAAAAATATATTTTAAGTTATTTAGCTGATACAAATCCGGCACATTCCAATCGCTGCCTGGACACTCACATACGTCCGAGTGAATCCTATAAAGCTTGATCCCAATTATAAAAGACATTTTTATATATATTTTATAAAATGGGTTCACCGGAAAAAACATGATCACCGGTAATAATTAAATCGTAAAGTACCTATTACTGAGTGACCTAGAGGATAAGGAATCCTGTGTTCATGTTCGGAAACACAAATCGTCAATGGTCGGAGGTTCGAATCCTGACATGTACCTATAAGATTTTCCAGATTAAGTACAGACTTTGGCGTTATATATAGTACATCTTCCCCGATAGAGAAAATTATTGCAAGGAAATACGCATGGTGTTTAATAAAAACGTCCCAAATTTTATGAACGGCGATTTTGCAGCTATAATTTTGCATGATGGACACGACACAGGTACTCTTCAATAGTTAAGAGCAAGGTAAATAAAGCCATTAATATATCTCTGCTCACTTCGAAAAAAATATAGCGTGTCGATATATTACTAATATTATAAAGTACTTTTTGCTTATAAAAGTGACAATTCCATGATCCTAGCAAATGGCAACTAATTCACTTGGCGCGTTCACAGCAAACGGCGTTTTGCAAAACATCTGATTGCTTTTTTCTTTCTCGTGTGTTTACGGTTACTTTACTCATTCTCATTATGTTTTGCGTACATCAAGCAAACCATGTGTTTATAGTGTTCGATAAAGACTAAATGAAATGCAATTACATTCAAAGAAAAAAATCTATGTATAGTTTACGAAAACAAATCATTAGCTGGAAACGCAAAGTTAGTAAAACGGTAGGCAGTCCTTTTAATTCCACGGTTTTAGCGTATGTAGCTATCGTTAGCTAGATGCAGACGCGCCCTTTTTATGAGGCAGAGTAGGTATACTTTTTGATTGGTATTTTCCCACAAAGGGTAAATAAAACAAAAAAAAAATCGTTTGTCTTTAACTTTCTTTATTGGCAGCCGCCGGGTTGTAGCTACGATATCTATGATATATTCGTAATATACTGATTGAGATATATATATATATATATATATTTATACATATATGTATATATACAGTGAGTCCAAAAACTATTCGTCTAGTTGCAAGTTTAAACAAAAATCGTGTCTAAAGAACAAGGTAAGGAGCGAATAAAATCTCGATTAGTCAAACATGTTGAAAGAAGCTTTTTTAACTATAATTATCCAAAAATAAGTACATAAACAATTTTCTAGCGATAATAAGCGTAACAAAAAACTGAGCATTCATTTTTAGCTAGTTCAAAAAGTATTCGTCCATACCATATTTAATGGCGTTTTGAGTTACAGAACATAATTTTAGAATAGGATTTAGTACTTAGTTGGATTTCCCTTCGCGGCAATCACTGCTTGGAGACTTTTGGGCATAGAATCAACAAAAAATTTTACCACAGAAGATGGAATTTTATCATATTCTTACTGAAGTGCTCATTTTAAGTTATTCTTGTAACTGATGTGCCTTTTCTAATATTATCTTCAAGCACTTTCCAAAGATTTTCGATAGGATTCCTATCCGGACTTTAAGGTGGCGTATGAAGTTGTTTTGGGATGTTATATAACAGCAACAGCTTAGTATTCATAGCTGTGTGCTTAGGATTGCTATTCTGTTGAAAGATATAATTGTCATGGAGACCCAATTACTCAGCACTTGCATTCAAATTCTCGTTTGAAATGTTTATACACATTTTATGATTCATAATGTCTAATATGAGTGCAGTTTTCCCATACCTTCTGCACTCATATACCCCCACACAATAAGGGAATGTTTCACAATGTTGTACTGTAGGCGCGAGATTTTGAGGCAGCACTTTAGTATTCATCTTTCCCGACACAATTTGCTTTCCATCTGACCATATATGTTGTGTTTGCTTTTATCGGATAATATGACACACTTCCAGAAATATTTTTTCTTAAACCTATCTTCTTGGGCAAAAACGAAACGTTTTTTTGTCAATTCTGTTTGCTAATTCAAAACATCTTGCGATCTACTCGGCCATTGTACCCATTTTTTTTTGCATATATTCTTGATTGTATTGACGCATGCTTTTTTGCCCCTACTGTACAGTTCCCTAGGAAGCTTAAGTGCACTAACTTTTGGGTTCTTCTTAATTTCTCGCACAATAAACCTCTCGTCTTGTTCGGTCAGTGCACGAGGGCGTCCACTCCATGGATTGTTTTTCAATGTTTTTATTCTACGGAAACGATCAATCACCGACTGTGCTGTCGGTAGAGGTCTACCTACCAACTTGGATATCTTGCAGGAAGATTTACACTCATTATGTAAGTGTAAATGAGTTTTCTTTCAGTCGTGCATGTTTCACAGCCCTTCCGACCCATATTACTTAAAAAAATATAACTTCTCTTCTCCGATCAGCTCGAAATAATGATAGGTTGTCCTATAGGCTGTAAGAGCTAACAAAAGAAGCGTGTTAAGTATTAGAGGTGACCTTGTATCCGCGAACGCCTATTGTTTTAAGGGTGGACGAATACTTTTTGAACTAGCGAAAAACGAATGTTTATGTTTTGTTACCTTCGTTATCGCTAGAAATTTGTTTATGTACTTGTTTTCGCATTATTATGGTTAATATTCCTTTTTTCAACATGTTCAATTAATCCAGATTCTCATTCTCATTCGCCTGGGCCTTTAGAGACGATTTTACTTTCAAACTTCCGACTAGACGAATACTTTATGGACTCACTGTATATATACTAGCTGATCCGGCAAACGGTGTTTTGCTATATAAGTTACTAGCTGATCCGGCAAACGTTGTTTTGCTATATAAGTTATTGTAATATCTTCTAAGATGTTCATTGAAATTAAGTGATGTCAAAGACAATTTTGTTCACAATTAAATACTCTTAATCAACAACACATTTATTTGGATAAAGATTAATATTAACACGTTGATACAACTCTTAATAAATAATGCATTAATTTCGACCAAATTCGATTACCATAAAAACGGTTCTAGTGAGATAATCTTAAAAGATAGACATATACTGTATCGGACACTTTTTTAGATCATTTCAAGAGGAATAATTCTTTCATCCATATATTTTTGGTATCTTGAACCGTTTTCGTAGCGCACGTAATGGAAGCCTTCAAGGTTGAATAATTTTCCCCGTTTTTTTCACATTTTCCATTATTTCTTCGCTCCTAATAGTTGCATCGTGATGTTATACGAGGGTGGTCCGATAAGTCTTTAGCCTACAAAAGAAAAACGAAAATTTTGGAAAAGTGACGATTTATTTCTCTACATAATTTCCTTTTAGCTCGATACACTTGATCCAGCGATGCTCCAACTTTTTTAACCTGTCTGAAAAAAAAGTTTTCGGAAGGTCTGCAAAATAGGCTTCCGTGGCGGCGATGGCCTCCTAGTTCGACCAAAATATCTACCCTGCGAATGACTTTTTCAAATTTGGAAACAAAAAAAAGTCACACGGGGCCAAATCCGGGGAATATGGTGGATGGGACAGCAGTTCGTAGCCTAATACGACCAATTTGGCCGTGGCGACGGCGGAGGTGTGAGCCGGTGCGTTATCATTGTGGAAGAACCCTTTTTCTTCGCCAAATGGGGCCGTTTTTTCTTCAGCTCGACATTGAATAGACCCAATAATTCAGTATAGTAGAGCCCTGTGATCGTTTTGCCCTTCTCCAGGTAGTCGGTGTAGATCACACCTTGTGAATCCCAGAAAACGGCGGCCATTACCTTTCCGACCGATTGGACAGTCTTTGCCTTCTTCGGAGCACGTTTTGACTGTTCCTTGGTCTCTGATATGTACCAGTGGATCCATATTTCGTCTAGGGTTATGAAATGACGCAAAAACTCCTTCGGATTGCGCTTAAACAGCGCCAAACATTGCTTTGAAGTGATTTCACGATTTTGCTTGTTGTTCGGAGTGAGCGAACGCGGCAGCCATCGTACCGACAGCCTTCTCATGCCCAAAATTTCATGCAAGACATGACCCCACCCGGTCTTTTGAGATGCCTACAGTCTCAGCTATTTCGCGTACTTATGTAACACCTTTCCTAAAAAATTCTAAACTACTGAAAATGGAAGCGAAACGAAATCTTCATATGGCTTGTATGTTATTTGGTATTATTTCAACTAAAATGCCTTTTTACCTCTACTCAAAACTGTTATGGACCAAGGACTATACCAAGTATCCCAGTAGAGCGTGTAAAAGAAATATATTTATCATACAGCAACATAAAACAACTGCATTCCGGGGATCGTTCAGGTTCGCGGCATCGAAATGCTGGAACGACATACCGCCACCTATCCGTGATTCCCTACAGTCTTGGGCAATGTTTAAAATTAAATTTAAAAAATATCTTTTATGTGAACAAAATTAATTGCATGGATGTGCGTGGATCTGTTTTTTTTTATATTTTTATTTTTTTATGGTATAATATATAGTATTTAAAGGTGTATATTGGTTTATTGTTTTTTTTTTTTTTTGTTTTCTTTTGTCTTATTGAGTTTTGTTGATTGATAGTCTTTTCTGTATTATATTATGTAAAATGATTTTATATTTGTATAACTGAAATACTTAATTGAGTTTGTATATGTGGAGCTGTTCCGGTGAAGTGGCTGTGTCGATCGCAAGGGCCTGTCAGAATACCAGCGCTGCAGAGTCTAGTGCTCTGTAGCACAAGCTGAGACAGGGCCCTTATTGGCGGCGGCCTAAACATTTTTATTTTTTTTTATGTATTGTTTGGTTGGTTTTTCTTTTTATGTTTTTGGTCTTTTATGTGTGTTCTATTGTTCAATGTTTGTTATATGGCTGCTGTTAATAAAACGTTTTCTTTCTTTCTTTCTTTCTTTATTTTCAATTGGCAGTCTGCCAATATGAGATTGTGGATTTTTGTCACCTTATCCTCCGTGGTAGCCGTTTTTGTGGCACATGGACGTGGCTCATCAAAAACCGACGTGCGACCACATGGAAACTTGTAAACCAATTTTTGATGGTCGCCATCGAAGGAGAAGAGTCACCGTACACTGCATCCAAGCGCTCTTTGATTTCGCTGCGCAATTTTCCTTCCAAAAACAAGAATCTTAACACGGACCAATAGTACTCTTTCTTCATTTTTTGAAATTCGCCAAAACGCTTGCTTCTACACGGAGTCAAATCAAAACTATGTGCCGCATGTGGCTGAAATTTTGTCAGCAGCGGTCTAAAAGAATGTATTACACGATGGTAAATTTCCCTTGCAATAGTGGCGCCATAAGGCGGTGAGGCTAAGTACTTATCGGACCGCCCTCGTATAGCCTAAAGCCTTCCTCGATAAATAGTCTATTCAACACAAAAAGAAATTTTCAATTCGAACCATCAGTTCCTGAGATTAGCGCGTTCAAACAAACAAACTCTTCAGCTTTATAATATTAGTATAGATTGTAATATCTTCTAAGATGTTCATTGAAATTAAGTGATGTCAAAGACAATTTTGTTCACAATTAAATACCTTAATCAACAACACATTTATTTGGATAAAGATTAATATTATTACGTTGATACAACTCTTAACAAATAATGCATTAATTTCGACCAAATTTGATTACCATAAAAACGGTTCTAGTGAGTTAATCTTAAAAGATAGACATATACTGTCGAGGACATTTTATTAGATCATTTCAAGAGGAATAATTCTTTCCTACGTATATTTTTGGTATCTTGAACCGTTTTCGCAGCGCACGCAATGGAAGCCCTTAAGGATGAATAATTTTCCCCGTTTTTTTAACATTTTCCATTATTTCTTCGCTCCTAATAGTTGCATCGTGATGTTATATAACCTAGAGCCTTCCTCGATAAATTGTCTATTTAACACAAAAAGATTTTTTAAATTCGAACCAGTAGTTCCTGAGATTAGCGCGTTCAAACAAACAAACAAACTAACTCTTCAGCTTTATAATATTAGTATAGATTTATACATATCATATTAATAAATATGTTCAGGATTTTCTAGAAACTGCAATGGTCTTGGAAATACTTTAATAATAGTAA
This sequence comes from Automeris io, assembly GCA_036320925.1. Lineage (NCBI taxonomy): Eukaryota > Metazoa > Arthropoda > Insecta > Lepidoptera > Saturniidae > Automeris > Automeris io. The sequence goes on along the minus strand of JAUDJH010000021.1, from coordinate 3,531,406 downwards.
TTTTAATGCCTTTTTTATATAAGAAATCATGGTTAAATCAAGTTGTAAACACGTGATTAGCCGTAAATTGGTAAATATTGAAAGTAATATAGCTTCAAGGTGAAGTAAAGTGATTCAAGACCTGGTTATTTATGCTACTTCAACCTTTCTTAGTAAATTTAACATATTGATTTAAAAACAGTTATCTTTAAAATATCGTAACTCATTTAAATAAAAATTTAGAATGTTTAGACTTAGATGGCGTTTACATTACTTACAAAATAATGTCAATAATGATGGCTGAGGAGTGATTAGGAACTATTGGGGGCTGATAGAGATGGTGTAAAATTACCAATTTTAAAAATATTATTAGAATTTAAGCCTTTGCCCACATCTTCTGCTTTATCAATAAATTGCTTGTTGATGAGCCAACTTATAGTTTAAGTAATAATAAATAATGGGTCAACGTATAATTTAAGTAATCTGTAATAGTAAATAATTTAAAAGGCTTTTTAAATCTCTCGCAATTCTTTCCATGTAGCATTCCACTATTCCAGTTATTGAATAACTACAATAATCATAGACATACATTTCTACATTTCTGACATTGCACACTAAGTTTGCATACAATAAGTAAATTTCAAGTCGTTAGCTTACGCGTCTTAGAAGTGAGCCTCTTACGGACTGATTATAAAATTACCTTTGAGAGTTCACATCACTTGATCAAATAATATGTTTTTGATAATTTTATCAGTTGCTTCTATATATCTCTATTTCGTGTCTGTCTACCACATATTCAATAAATCAATACTAGAAGAATTATATTAAAATTCTACGCTTAGAAATTAATGTTAAGTTTAGCAGTCTTTTACCGGTAGCAGAGTGGAGAGCGTTCTCGGAGGCTACATTTATTGATTCCGCTAGCATAATTTCACCATAAAATCACTAGACACCGTGTTGTATACCATCCGCACAATAATATTCGTTTCCACATTTGTCATACGAACGGTTAAGGAGTGTAACTATGTTTTAGCGAGCATATTTCCACGATTATGAGACGGGAGTCTTTAAGAGAAGAGTGAATAGGCATTTGATGGGTGGACGTGGACCATCGTCGAAATCATCGGATTTCACCTTCCACCAGGTGTGAATGAAGTCCGGTGTCTGCCTGTAAATCATAAAAAAAATGTCTCCATTAGTCTCGTTATACGGTTGTTGGCAGCCCTGTATAGAAATGAGAACTGTCAAATTTTAAATTTCAAGCAGTTTTGCGTTTGATGTTAAAAAAATATATATTTAATTTAGAAACATGAATCTATTAAACAAATAATCTAATCTGTTAATTTCGCTGCTTTGTTGTGTATGTACGCATAATGTGGTTGATTTATACTACAAAAAAGAATTTAATTTAAAAGAGTAAAAATTATTTAAAGTTTACAATGGAAGAACGTATGTTAAGATATGAAAAAATTGATTTTCTTGGAGAAGGACAGGTACACTTACTCTTTATACTTAAGTCAATAGTTAAGGATAAATCCTCTAATTTCAAAAAATTAATAAATTAATTTCGTGTAGATGACAAAAATTATACTAACCTACAAATAAGTACTTACATTAATCTTAATTACTTTGCATTTTACAGTTTGCTACAGTATATAAAGCTAAAGATATTAAAACAGAAAAGATAGTAGCTGTGAAGAAAATTAAAATAGGCTCTCGATTAGAGGCTCAAGATGGTATCAATAGAACTGCTCTGAGAGAAATAAAATTATTGCAAGAGTTGCAGCATGTTAATCTTATTGGATTGTTGGGTAATATAAGAAAAAAATATTGACAATAGTTTATAGCTAAAAGCATTTACCTGTTTATACAAATCAATTAAAAACAAAATTGAATCAGTCTAAGTCACATTTGGTCCTTTTGAGAGGGAAGTGGTGCATGGTGTCCAGTGCATCGCCTGGGAGAAAGGTTTTTGGAGGGGTGGGCTTTACTCCTTCCCCTCCCAGAGAGGTAGCTTCAACAAGTCTTCTTGTTCTCTGAGCGTCTGGATGAATTTGGCTTCTCAGGCCCAGGTGGAGCAATTAGAGGGACACCCCGGGGGTTTTTAGTCAGTAGGAGTCTGACACACCGGGGTCACTGCCCTCACAGCGTTCCTGATGGTCCTATGCAGTAGTTTCAGCTGGGTTAAAAAAATAAATAAAAAGTAAAACATTTAGTCCTTTGGCAACATTTCCTCATCCTTTGGCTATACATTTTTAGTATAGGCTTAGGCTTACATAATTACAGTTGCTGTCCTTTACATAAAGTATAGGCTTTGTTATCTTTTTATAACTGAGTTTGTTGGCTTAAATTAGGCATATCTTCATAAATGTTAGAAATTAAGATATATAATATCTCAGCTAGGACTAAGAAGTTTTCTAAATCTTACTTTTACTGAGTCTTTGAGCTATGGAATGGTCTTCAAGCAAGAGAGTCCACTATGTGTCCTATGATATTGGGTCCTTTAAATGCAGCATGTAGTGATATTTGGGTAAGCAGGCATTATCCCTGCAACTATCAATTATTTTCCTTTACTGTTGATAGTTACTTAGTTGATTTTAGACTGCATCATGCTTACTATCAAGTTTTTGTGGTTATTATCCCAAGTCAGGATTTTAAAAAGAATGTGTGATTCCTGGATTAGCATCTCTGTAGTAGAAAACTCCTGTGATTAGCATACTCCTCATGAGTCATGAATATTTTATATTATTTTAGTACCAAAAGTTCAGATGTAAACCTAGTTTAGAGCAATACATATTAATTTGTTTATATGATGATATTGATAATTGTATTTAGTAAATTATAATAAGTAATGAAACAATTATTATTACTATAACTTTATTTTGTATATTAAAAATTAATATTTATAAATTTTTAGATGTTTTTGGACAAAAATCTAATGTATCTTTAGTGTTTGACTTCATGGATACAGATTTGGAAATAATAATTAAAGACAATACTATTGTACTTACCCCTGCCAATGTAAAGGCTTATATGATTATGACATTGGAAGGTAAGGTTGCATTTACAGCATGCATGTTATCTATATTAATTATTAAACATTGCATGCCCATATGCAATACACGGTTTTAGTAGTTGATTCACAGCTAAGATGTTACATATACACATATGTATATATGTGTATATTACAGGTAGTATTTACATATTATGCACAAATATTGATCATGTTTTTATAATATCTTTTTGTGATATAGATGCAATATAGTAGAGTAAGCAATATGTGATTACATATATATATATCAGCTATACTACTGGTCCGTAGGAACTACATAGATACCCAGGCCCAGTGAAGGCGAAGAGTAGGTACTGCTGGCACCCTGGTGGTTTTAGTTGGTAAGAATCTGGCACATCGGGGCAGTGGCCCTCACCGCTACTCTGATGCTCCATAAGGATTTCCATCAGGTTAATAGTAAAAAAAACTATACTACTTGTCACATTGCACACAATATATGGAAAAGGTGGATACAGCCACTAATCTATCTCTGCTCACCCTAAAAGTGATATAGCAGGACGAAATATTATTATTATATATTTATCATAGCCCTCTTCAAATAGTGTCATAATTAATATAAAGTATTGAATAAAAGGCATTTCTAGGATTATTTTCAATACTTTGCTAATGCAATATATGAAACTATTAAAATATTAGAAGTGAAACTCAATATAATGTTTCACTTCTAATGACATCTAAGATAAAATAAGTTTTTTTTTTAAATTGTATGGAGTTTTGCCCTTTTGCCAAAAATACCATGTGTTAAAGTAGGCAGAATAATGCTTTCCATCAATATGTTAGTCACTTTGTTTGGCTAAGCATATAGACAGACTAGAGTATTTAGTTATAGACCCTACAGTTTGGTAGTTTTCCACATGAAGGCTCCTCAGGGTTTAAATATATGTCAACCATACTCAGCCTGTCCTTTTGACTTTTTGATGTTAGGGCTATTGCTTCATTGGATTGTGACCATAGTAAATTAGTGCAACGACTGTTATAACATTGAATTTAGCGATTAGCTTGTGCACATCCAGTTGTGCATATGCCTAGAGAACTTCTGTTGCATTTGTGGGCTAGCTGATAACATCAAATGCCAGGGGACTATCATCCCTTGGCAGTTGACTGCCATTATAGTGTAAGTAAGAATGATAGTGATATCATTCTTGGACTACATTGTAAGTCCTATCAGATACATTGTGGTTACTTTGTTGCACTAGTATGGAAAAGAAATTATCGTGAATTACGGTGTTGTGGGCAGGTCGTAATATTTAACATACCATTTAAGAGTACTGATAAATCATTTACTTCCAGGTTTAGAATATTTACATCAAAACTGGATATTACATAGAGATTTGAAACCCAATAATTTGCTCATTAACAGGGAAGGTATTTTGAAAATTGGTGATTTTGGTCTAGCTAAAGCTTTTGGGTCTCCAACAAGAGTAAACACACATCAAGTTGTAACGAGATGGTATAGGTTAGTGTGTACATAACATAATAATTCTAGATCAGGTATCAGGTTCACACGGGCTCATTTTCCGCAACTCGACGTCTGAGTGCGCCTATTTTGCGTGAAAATAATTCTAGATTAATGATTCAATATATTTTTAATATAAAAGTTTGGTAATACAATTTCTACGTCACACAGAGAGCTCCCACGCTTTTAGCACTCAGACAAAATTAATGTAAGTTTTAATAAAATAAAAAGTAAGTAGCTTGAAATTATTAAACAAGGAACCAAAGCTATTGAAATAGCTTTCAAAGTTAGTTAGCTCAAGTGGCAGTGAGTTGATTGGAGAAGACCTGATGTTCACTTGAGCAGTTGGGTACTAGAATGGAAATAACAAATGTAGTTTGTCTTTCTCTGCCAACACGGAGTGATGACTTGTGAAAGTTAGTTGACAATAACTGCACAAGAAGAGCCCAAAACCAGGCATAGATGTTCTTATTATCAGAAACTTATGTCTAGCAGTGGATTAAAGAAGGCAGATCATGTATCATGTTCATACGATAGAATTTTACCCTTTATTTTCTTTGTCTGTAATGTTGTGTTTGAAGATTTTTATGCATTATTGTTTTCACAATTTGAGAATCAAATCAAATATTAGGACCTTGAAAAAGTTCTCGCTGTTTTTTTGGCTTAAAAAAATGTATTTAAAATATAAATCTTACAATAACTTTACTCAAGATATTGTCCATAATTAGAGTCCACTTGCTGCCATCTTTCTGGTAGTAATTGAATCCCCAATCGAAAAAACTATTCATCTTTAGACGCAATCCATAAATCGACTCATTTTTCGGTTTCTTCGAAAGAATGAAAGGTCTGCTCGCTCAAGCTATGCGTCATTGACCGAAACAAGTGGTAATCGGAGGGAGCTATGTCTGGTGAATACAGCGGGTGGAGTAAAACTTCCCATTGCAGCGGTTCCAGGTACTTTTTGACTGGTTTTGCGACATGTGGCCGAGCATTGTCATGTAATAGAATCACTTTGTCGTGTCTCTGCTTGTATAATGGCCGCTTTTCTTTTAGAACTCGACTCAAACGCATCAACTGAAGTCGATAGCAAGCTCCCGTGATAATTTCCTTAGGTTTAAGCAGCTCATAATAAATTACGCCCTGTTGATCCTTCCAAATGCAGAGTAGAAGCTTCGAACCGTGTATATTTGGTTATGGGACGATGTTGATGCGTGTCCGGGCATACCCCACGATTTTTTACGCTTCGGATTGTCGCAGTGAATCTACTTTTCATCATCAGTGATAATATTGAGCAGAAAACCTTTTCTTTTCTGCCGTTGAAGCACCAATTGACACATGAGAAAACGTCTCTCGGTTTCAGTTCATACGGCACCCAATATCCTTGCTTTTGGATCATTTCTAACGCTCTTAAACGTTTTGTAACTGTTGAAGCATCTACTTGATATGTTTTTCGAGCTCTACTAGCGTCTAACATCGACCTTGATCAAGCAATGCCTCCAATTCTTCGTCTTCAAACTTTTTCGGTGCTCCAGAACGTTGTTTGCCTTCAAGGTCAAAATCATTATTTTTAAAGCGCCTAAGCCAGTCCTACATATTGTATTCGACAGAGCATTGTATAAACAAGAATTCTGTGTGCTTCAGCTGCAGATTTCTTTTGAATAAAGAAGTGCAATAAAATTCCCCGCAAAAATAATTTGTTTGGCACAAAAGTAGACATTTTTAAAATATATAAATAAACACGTGGTTGACACTGGGGTAAACTTGATTGACTAGAATTTGAGGTAACATATAGTACTACCTAGCTGATGCGTTACCGTATGAAATTCCATGCACAGAGTGCCGCAACATCATCTTTTAAGAAACAGCGAGAACTTATTCAAGGACCTAATAAAATCTTACATTCAGGCCAATGGTCCTGTTTTTGATTATATTCTAATATGTTTTACAGAGCACCAGAGCTCTTGTTTGGAGCACGTCAGTATGGGACTGGAGTCGACATGTGGGCAGTTGGCTGTATATTAGCAGAACTGCTTCTAAGGGTGCCGTTTTTGCCCGGAGAATCGGATCTGGATCAATTGTCCCGTATTTTTCAAGTGTTTGGCACTCCTACAGAAGAGAATTGGCCAGTGTGTACAAAGATATTTATTTCACACATTATATCCTATCTCAAATATTTTAAAGGAATATTCCACCTATACAGATTATTTATAGTGTAATTGGTGTAGTTTGTACCTAAAAATGTAACAAACAGATGACCATAGTAGTGTTTTAAGTTTTGTAAGAGGACTTTTTTTACTTAAAAAAAAAAAAACTTTGAGGAGCGTCTACCGTATACAGAAAAAATTATAAGTGGTCTTGGTGACAAAAACAATTTGGCAGTTTCAATATATTAAATTAAATATTTCAATAAATATTACACAGTATATTTTCATACAGGGAATGAAGAGTTTAACGGATTACGTGCAATTTAAAATGTTCCCTGCACAACAACTTCAGCATATATTCAGCGCAGCGTCCGACGACCTTATTCAACTGCTAGAAAGTTTGCTAGCGCTTTATCCACCAAAACGGTGCGATTGCACGCAGGCTCTGCAGATGTCATATTTTAGGTGAGTTTCTCAAACTAATATTACTGCATTGCAGCGATAATTTTGCTCCTTTTTGTATATTTATTATAAAGGCAATGAAACTTCTTATTGAAAAGGTATGCTATGGATATGTATAAAAATTTATAGTACATAAATGCATGAATTCTCATACAAAATGTTTGATTTTTGGTAGCAATTTGAATGCAAGCCTAAACGCTGGTATACTGTTGTCTTCCTCAATTTATTTTCTCACTTCTCTTCACTTTCTCACTCACTCAATTTATAGTTATTATAATTATTCACCTAATATTAATATAATAACCCTAATAACACCTAATATTCTAATATTAATAAATAAATAGACCATAGAAATTTTAACTACTTTATTGATCTTATAAACAAAAACTTATTAAAATCTTACCTTGATGAGCCGATAAAGTATTTACAAATCGTATATAATGCAAGAGTTTAAATTGTACTGACTTTCTATTTTTAGTAACAAGCCTGCACCATCAGTCGGGTCGAAACTACCAATGCCTTCAAATATATCAAAAATCGAGATGGAGAAACCGTCATTGAAAAGGAAGCTTTTGGACAACATTGATGGAGGATCCTTAGCAAAAAGACTACAGTTTTGATGTAAAAAAAACTACTACCGCCAATTTTAGTACAATGAACTATGAAGTGCAATGTAGTAAAAGGATAGATATGAAGATTCATAAGACAGTCGATAGAAATTCTAAATATGGAAGGCCTTAAATGTTAATGTATATAATTTGTGGATAGAATACAAGGCTAATAATAAAGTGCAGAGGGAAAAACATAATAGTAAAAAGCATCAAAAATTATTTTACATAAAAGCAGGACTTTATTTTAAATTTGACGAATGAAACTGCTATTTAAGTGATAGATAAAAAATGTTTAATGTAAGAGAAATATATTAGATTTGATATAAAATTGTATTTCTTTTATTTTTCATATCTGTTTAAATTATTTTTTCTGATTTATAATATATACAACTATAAAGAGGAAAGGTTGATTGTTGTGCTGGACCAATTTTAATAATTATTTCAGCATTAAAATGCTACATTATTACAATTACTTCAGACATTTTGTCCTGTAATAATGGTCTATGTAAAGCAAGCTTGAAGATGAAAGTTCTCTTGGGTTTAGAGTAGTGATGAAAATGCCCGGGAATTTTCCCAAATTGCCCAGCACTTGCGCGAACATTTCGTAAATTCCCGAGAATATTCCCAAGCAAATTTTGGGCGCTTTGGGAAAATACCTGGGCATTTTCATCACTAGTTTAGAGATATACAACTATCGTAACAAAAGTACTACTATATAAATCAAGTTCCGAATACAGCTAACATATTATGATCTATGGTTATAACTAATAAATAATATTTAATTGATTTTTATATCCAACATTTACAATATTAGTTCATTATGTAAACCAATTATTATTTCAAAATTCAAAGGACTCTGTTTTTAAATCAAACCACAAATTAAATTGATAAAGTCAATGTATTCTGCAGTATTTATAATGTCCCCGTATTGGAAATTATGGTAGAATAAGTAATATTAAATTATTTATGTAAATACAGTAAATAATTAACAACAATAAAAAAAATCGTTTTATCTCTTAAATAACTGAATAATTACAGTTCGCAATGTTCCAAATCGACTAGATTGAACACTTTCCTTGAAAGCGCATGACACAAGGACATCACTATAATTATACAATTTACACAAGGCTGTTGTAACAAATCACTCGGGAAGTGGAATTGGCGTAGATATCCTGTAAAATATTCAGGAGAAATAAATTAATATTCACAGTTTCCATCTAAAAGACATAAATTAATACTATTTTTTTACAATGGCTACATAATGTGACGACACCGCACCTCATGTAAGGTGCAGTGTAGTCCAAAAACGGTAGAAACTACCAAGGGACGATAATCTTTTGATTATCCATTTCAATTTTCAATTTCAATTTGATAAAATATGTCACCTGAATTACCAGACCGTAGTATAATTTTGTTATATTCCTGTCGGGATGAGCAAAGATACACATTAATGGCTGTAGGTATCTTCTACATTGCGCTTATATGAAGATATCAACTTTTGTGCCTGATAATAGTATAACTATGTTATTTAACCCTTTGAAGCCGCTTCACAAAATAACCACTTATAGTTGACACCAGAGATGGGCAAAATATAATCTGATTAATGATTACAAAATGTAATCGTAATTTTAATTTTCTTGCTCTGTAATCTTGATTAAATGCATTTAACATTAAGAAATCATAAATGTGTATACAATCTTCCCAGATTGTATACATATGTATATTTCTTGATAGATTCTGTAGTGTTTAAAACAGATGAGTAAAGTTGCAATCATATTAATGGTAAAAAATGTAATCGTAATCATTTTTATTAGTCTGATTACATTTTGCCCATCTATGGTTTACACTCGAAAACCACACATCACAGGTCGCGACCGCGACAAAGTATTAAAAAAAAAAAAAAAATTCTACTAAGCCGAGTGAAATGAAATTTCATAGAGCCACTTGGTTTTATAAAGCATACGTTGGTAAAGTTACCTATGCCAAAAATAATCCATATGGGTATAAAATGACTAAATTATGAATAACTAAATATAATAATAATATATAATAATTATGAAATTATGATATTAGTTATTTTTGGGAATCGAAGCTGCTCGCGTCCGTAGGCTTTACCCTAGTTTCCCTACACGTGACTCCTGGGTGGTGCTAAACGAGCAGCAGCGAGGTGGTAGGGCGTCGGTGCCTGTGTGGATCGCGACCACAGTACATAGGTGTAAAGCCCGTCATAGTGACCAGTTTCGGCTTGTCGCGTTTCGGGATCAGCTTGTGTATATCCAGTAGCTCATATACCTAGAGACCTTCAGTCGTGGTATACGAGGGCCGACATGACGTTGTAGACTATCAATGGATTTTCATCCTTTGATAGTCGCTTTCGTTTTTGGACTACACTATACTTACCATCAGGTACTCTGTAGTCACTATATCGAGCCAGTGTAAAAAAAAAAACGTGAATTCACGCCCGCGGGCTGCAACGGTACAATTGTTGGGCGTGAATTCACGACCGCGGGCGTCAAAGGGCTAATAGCCACATACAATACCGACATACGTACGTTTTCATTCTTAGCATCGCATAGGCTGTGCGCATACGGTGGGTCCTTGTTGAGCGATTTGCGGCGGGTGTCATTGCGAGCGGTCGCTCGTAGATCACAGCGTCAATACAATTTACCCGTAGATCTATTTACAAAAATGTAAAGATTCGAGTTCATGTTTCAAACGATCTTATGGTCGAACAAACATTTTTTAATGAAATTAAATAGAAGTCCGCTTACCGTTGCCTCGTATGCCTTCACGGTTTTTTAGTTTATGATTAATAGATTTGTTGTTCTTCTTTATGGCCGTCTGTACATAAAATTTTAACTGTCCTTTCTTTAATATATTACACCTATATATTTTTTTTCTATTTTGTAATAATTTGTTTCTTGTTGCGCTTTCCATTTACACTTTCTGTTGGCAAACACAATATTTTTTTACTGAAAGAATTTTTGTAATTACAGTGTCCTCAAAGCCAATTCATTCTAAAAATAACATTGTGTTAGCCCACGAAATTTAAACAAGTCATTAGGCATTTTTGAAATACTCATTACCTTGGGTGTACTAGACATAATAGAAAGACGTCCGTAGACACCATATTTGCGTTCATCTTCGGGCCTCAGTGTCCCCATTTTCTTCATAACTAGATATATCTGTTAAAACAAAATATTATTGAGATAAAATACAAAATTCACGAAACAATGTCTAAGTCGACTATGGAAATGCACGCAACATATATATTTTAAAATATAGATTTATTTTCAACCTTATTTCCATAAAATCACTGCTTATTTTGATTATCACTAATCCTTTTCTCGTTTAGCGTTCTCTTTTGGTACAGAAAACCCCCATCAATGTTTTACCTGAACTAAAATAAATAAAATATTACCTGTTCCAACATTCCGTAGCTTCTTATGAGAAAATCGCGTTGCGCTAATAAGTTCACCCGCTCGCGTTCTTCTTTTTCCACTATGGGATCTGGTTCGAATGAACATAAAACATAAGGCGGCTTGGTTTCCTTTTCTTTTACCTTAAAATTGAATAACAAAATATATAAACATAGCTGCAGGTTTCCCTCCGTAACTTCACTTACACTAGCAATAACGAGATATCTCACCTCAGCCAAAATTAGCCCAGTAATATCGGTTAATCTTGAACATATATACAAAAGAAAACGTAACTAATCTAGAAAAAAATAGCAAGAATATGAAATTTCATGTGTTGAATGATCCATAAATGGTCGTTTCAAGTTCGCAGAATTCCAAGAGAAGAGATTTTACAAGATTTGTTTAGAACTTAAGGCATGTAAGTTGGGCTCGGTGCGAAAGAGTAGAAACGAATTTTAGGCAGTTCAATTTCAATGTGATATTTTCAAAACGTATGTCAAATTTATACATTTAGCAGTCTTTGCGATTTGCGATATCGTTTACCCAATGTCTCTCAACTTCAACTCAATCCTTATCTGCAGTCTGGTACACTTATTAAATCGGATGACATTTTAAATTAGAAGATGTAGAGTTTATGGTCAGCATACTCATTGTACCGTTTGTAAAAACCTCATTTTGACATTTACAAACAAACTGATTCGAAAGGTCCATCTCGCACTTAGGTATTAGCTGTTAGATTGACTAGAAAGTATGTCATTCGAGGTGAGCAATGATATTGTAATAACTGTATTTATTTTGCGATCGTACGCCGTGTCTAACGTGACCAATAATGCAGGTAGGCACTCAGGGTACTACAGAGTGCATCGGACATTTTCAATGATGAAATCTCTTTTAAATATAATTTTGTAATAAAAATATAATACAAAATATTACGCACCGGTTCTAGCGCAACCGACGGTTTTGCTGTAAGCTTATTCTTGTCCTTATCTTCTTTCTCTTTCTCCTTGCGTTTCTCTTTCGGTTTTGCTTTCGCCTTTTCCGTGACAGAAGCTGCAGCGGTACTGCTCACTGTGACATCTGCACTCGCCTCGTCGGCACTTTTCTTTTCAATCTCCTTTGGCGGTTTCGGCTGAGACGGCTTCTTTAGAGCTTCCGCTTTGGCCTTTGTTTGCTAAACTCAATCAGAATCATTAAAATAATAACTAACAGACAAAGACATGGTCCAAAATCATACAAGAGAGATTTCTCACTATTTTAAAATTTAATACATAGGTATTATACAAATAAACCATTCGGAATAATATAACAATTACAATTATTTATATAATATGTCGAAATTATTGTTTATTACCTTTTCAAATTTCCAGGTTTAGAAACAATATCGGCTCGATCATCGCAACAGAAACGAAAAATACGTAAAAATAAAACATTTATAGAATAGGTGTGTTTAAAATTTTCTCAGTGATAAATTTCTTTGCCATGTAGTCAGTTCGATTCCAAAACAGGATAAACACTCACCCGGTTTAGTAGTGAAGGTCAATCCCGGCCATCAACAAATATCCAGTCGAAAAAAAAAGGATAAACAGTTGCATTGCCTTGTAGTACTTGTTCTGACTCTAGGCGTTAAATTAAGCTCATTGAATTTATGTTTATAAAAAGTATTCTAAAAGCAGTAAAGGCATTCCCATGGCAACATTAAGTCAAGCAGGTTCCGGAAGAAGTAACAATTTGTATTTTTTCAAAGGTTTCATTTCATTGCTTCTAAAGTTTTTCTTGTACTTTTGTGATATTGTTATAAAATCGAATGAACACAACTAGTAATCGATTAGTTTAGTAAGTGTTATTAGTAATCTTATAATTATATTGTGGTGTTAAAACAATGATATATTCGAGATTTTGTCGCTAACGATGTCGTTCCGGGTAAAAAATAAGTTCAGCATATAATTGCGTTTAATGGTCGTTAATATACCTGGAACTCTTCTCTCTGTAAGCGGGTACAGTCACCGCGTGCCCTCGAGGATGCGGTGCCGGTATACAGTGAGCCAGACGGTTGTTGGAACAGCGACGCGTACTGTTCCCCCACTGGATATACACGCCTTCAATAATATTTATGCATTTTAAATAAAATAGGCCTCATACCCATACAGTGCCGGACTAGCCATGTACTATAGCAGGGGTCGGCAACCAGCGGCCCGTAAGCCATTACAGTGCGGCCCGCGCAAGTAAGAGCCGTTTCACAGAACGCCGCACCGCAGGCAATAAATTAAAAACATAAGAATAAATAAGTTACTATTTCATTGTTTTGTGTGCGCGGATGCCGGAAATTCAGTTCAAGCTACCACAGTCAGTAAAATGAGAGTAATAATAAATATGGTTAAAAATGCAAAAAAAATAGTTTTATCTAAAAATGGTGTTTATTAGATGAAATGTGGCCCGCACCAATATACTCATCATATTTGTGGCCCTTATATAAGAAAAGGTTGCCGACCCATGTACTAAAATATTTGTTATACCAATTACTACAGGTTCCGCATAACCCGACTGCTTCAGCTTAATTTTTTTAAAGTGATTTTCTTTTATTTTGATTGCTTTTTTTTTTCAAGTCATCAATTTCTTTTAGCTGACTGTGATTTATTTGATATTAACTCTAATTTTATACTTTCACACGTTCTTGAGAAAAAGGGACTTGATGACAGGCAGTCATGTAGACAAAGAAATCATTGTATAAGGATCCCTTTTGTCCTTTAGGGTACAGAACACTAGGTAGAACCAATACACCTTAAATTTGGAAAGAGATACAAAAATACCTGTGCAGATATAGTGACTGGGTAGCTAACATAATAACCATAGCTTGTGTCACTTTGTATATGCTAGAGTATGGCACGGAATCTATATAAAATTTGATCACATTATTAATTATCAATGAATTCAGTATGAAGTCGATCCTTACCTAAAATTACCAAGATGAGTTTCTTCCCACTGTATTTGCGTTTGCCATGGACTCTTTTCGGGTTCTTTCTCCTCAGCCGGAGTGAAGTCGGCAAATCTAAAAATTGTTTTTCTTTTACAAATTATGGACTTGTACCTAATGAACTTATCGAGCTTGTGAAGTGAAATATAATGTTATTTTAATAGAATAAAAAAGATAGATAATTCATCTAAAGTCTTTAACCTTTCGTCAGTGACGCGTCCCATTACATGATACGGTAAAACACCCTTATCTTATTTGTTAACTCATATTGTTTTTCATAGAACAGTTGCAATGCAATTCAAAGTCAAGTGTAATGTAAGAAATAACATAAATAAATATATTTATCGATTAAAATAATTGGATTTATACAAAAGTCCAATTAGATTTAGAGAAAACCAGATTCGGGGTCCTGTAATGGGACTCCACGGACGAGAAGTTAAGCTAAAGATTGTAATACAGTTTTTTTTTAACTATTCACGGCATTTGTTTGGTAATTATTGCAAAATATGGAATATAGTAATAACTATGTTTTATATTAGGTCCTTACATATGAAATTGGCGTTTTTCGTACTGGCCACTTTAATCACAAATTTCTCCTCTTTGGTAAGGAATTCCAAATTCAAATTTGTAGAGCTATAGACTCATGTATTTGTGCTTCGATGATCGTCATTCATTTGTTTATTTCTTCTGTTTTTTTTCTGTTTGCGTCACTCATTTTACAAAATGGAAAACTTAAAATATCGCATTATTTACGAGTACGAGTTCCGCCGTGGCACTTGTGCTGCGGAAACAACTCGAAGGGTGAATGATGTGTATGGCAGTCGTGTTGCAAAAGAAAACACAGTTCGTTTTTGGTTCCAACGTTTTCGTTCTGGAAATTTCGACCTGCAGAACAAGCCCCGTGGACGGCCTGAGACTCAAGTTGATAATGAAGAGTTGAAGGCTATTGTGGAAGCGGATCCATCGCAAACCACGTCCGAGTTAGCTGCAGGCTGCGATGTTAGTGATAAAACTGTTTTAATTCACTAGAAGCAAATTGGGAAGATTAAAGAGCTTGAAAGGTGGGTACCTCACGAATTGACTGAAGCAAACCGGCAAACGCGCGTCGACTGCTGCGTTACATTACTAAACCGGCACAATAATGAAGGTATTTTAAACCGAATCATTACCTGTGATGAAAAATGGGTTCTTTACGATAATCGGAAGCGCTCAGCGCAATGGTTGGATCCTGGCCAGCCAGCCAAATCCTGCCCCAAGCGAAAATTAACCCCAAAAAAGTTACTTGTAAGCGTTTGGTGGACTAGTGCCGGTATTGTTCATTACAGTTTTCTCAAATCTGGCCAGACTATTACGGCTGATGTCTATTGTCAGCAATTGCAAACCATGATGGAAAAGCTAGCGGCTAAACAACCTAGGCTGGTCAATCGCTCCACGCCACTGCTGCTTCACGACAACGCTAGACCACACACTGCGCAACAGACGGCTACTAAATTAGAAGAGCTTCAATTGGAAAGTCTAAGACATCCTCCGTACTCCCCGGACCTTGCTCCAACAGATTACCATTTTTTTCGAAATTTGGATAACTTCTTGCAAGGGAAAAAATTCAACTCCGATGGGGCAGTCCAAATCGCCTTCAAAGATTTTATTGATTCCCGTCCGACTGGTTTTTTTTAGTAAAGGGATCAATGAACTACCTATGAGATGGCAAAAGTGCATAGAAAATAATGGTTCATACTTTGATTAATTAAATATATTATATTAAAAAATATTCGACTTTTTGTTCCTCCCATACAAAACGCCAATTTCATATGTAAGGACCTAATATTAGTATTTTGAGACTATTATAATTGTGGTGGGTTATCAACGAATGCTTCCCTCTCGAGGTAATAATAATCAATTTTGAGATTGCATTACTGATAAATAATATCACTTGTTGGTTTGCAGCAGTCTATCGCGTATCCTCTTCCGATCTTCCTCCAAAATCCTCTTCTTGTCGCACTGCCATATGTTTAACATCGTAAAGGTGTCAGTGAGGAGACTCTCTTTAACTTCGCGATCAAGCTGAGTGTCCGTGTGAAAACTTGGAGAATGATTCACCTACGAATATTCAAGAGGAGAGTCTTATGAGTACAATAGTTAAAACAATAACCCCCTGCTTTCTTATCTATGGCAAACTTTTTAAAGGTATAGATTAATTATCTCAGTTGGATCGGTGAGTGTACATTTCGGTATTAAATTAGTTACTTCAAATCAGCTACGTATAAAAACCATTTATAAAATATTAACTGCTAAAGGTTTAGATTACCTCTAAGATGTACGGATGCAATTTATGATCCAAAAGTATATCGAATCCAAGAATTTCAAAGCAGGCGTGTACCTGAAGACAATTGTAATTATAAATACTGTTTTATACATTCTAGAAATAAGTATTTAAGACTATTATTACAAAAGTAAGCTGTACTTAACAACTTAAAGCAGGCCAAAGTAAGAAACACCTAGCTACATACACACATACATAGCTACAAATAATTTTCAAGTCTGGCGTAAAACGAAAATCTAACAAAACTTATATAGTCGGTTAAAAATGTAACTAATACAATAATATTACAATTAAGGATTTTGGTTACATACATTTGTTTTGTATTGACTTTATTTAATCAACAAATACATATATTAGCTTGTATAATTCTATAATGCTCAAGTTTTTATATAAATAAGTTACCAACATAAACGACAAATGGCAAAAGCCCTCTTTAAATTTAAGTGTACCTAGTTACAAACTAAACTAAAGCATTGGGTACTATAATATAATAAATCTATTGGATATAAAGATTAATTCTAAGCCTGGCCTAAGACTGAAGACTGACCTAAGAGCTTTTAGAAAAGACGTGTTACTGCAGTTGTATTATGCAAGTACATAAACTGTTTTAGCGGCAAATGCTTTAAAATTAAACGCTGTCAAAATATGTAAGTACATTACGCTTAAAGGGCCAAGACAACATACGATCAAAAATGATATTAGGGCCGGTCTAAACTGGGTCCAACAGAGAGTGGACTTACGTCATATCATCAGGCTTACGGAGTGTTCTAGTGATGACGACGAGTGTATTATCGATAAGTTGTGACATTATGACTTGTAATTAGTAAACTATGTAATTGCTATGAAAAGACTTCTTTCTCAGAACTGGCGAAGTGTCGGAGAAATTAACATCATATTGGGAGAGCCGACGTCGGTTAATGCAAAAAGAATTTACAGATTCATTCAGTTGCCGCTTCACCAGAAATTTAAACAACATGATATGCCTTCCGAGGCTGGTATAGTCATCTAGCATGCACTAAACCATCATTAAAGTATTTGATTTAAAAAAAAAAATAGTAAACTGTAAAAAGGATTATATTGACAAAGCTTTCGAATTATCACTTTGTCGCGTTATATCAATTCCACAAACTTGTACTTTTCTACATGAGTTAACGCTGATCTAGTGTTACCCTCTGGTCAACATCTACAGTAGAAATCGTATTTATTGCTTATTAAATAATAAACCATATCATGAGACGGGAAGCACGCGTGATAACTGTGCTTGAGAATGGGCCACGCGGATATGATGGTCTTCACGATGACTTGATCTATCGAGTGCCACAACCTGTCCAGATCGATGCCTTGAGATAGCAGGATCTTGTTTAGGGTCGATATCTTGCTGACCAACCAAAATGATTCCATTTAAGATCATAGATACATTAGGATAGATAATTATTTCTATAGTAATCAAATCGAAGCCAGTGAAACCTAGAATGATAGTAACCGCCCAGGACGAGAATCCGGTGAATCACTTCATCGTCTTATCCACCTATTTAATTATACCATACGACTGTCTTTATGCATACAAATAACTGGATGTACACGAACTGGTCCCAAAACATAACAGGCCAAAGCGAATCACTATATTGGACAAGGAATACCTGTAACACTACAGTAGAAAGTTGCAAGAACGTATTATATTTCCGCACTGATAACAAATGATTTATTTCCTAGCTATAGTGGTAGGTTGTCCGTTCTAACCGTAAATCAATCTTTTTTTTGTAACTCGGGGGAAATCCCTGACGGACCTCAAGGGGGGACGAGGGTCGCCCCCCGTTGTGTCGGACTTGCACCGACTAAAACCCCTGGGGTGTTCCTTCTCTCCGTCTAGCAGGGACCGGAGGCTCAGCAGCGTCCACTTCTCCGGCCCGCGACGACGTCTGGCCTTTTCGGTAGGCCTCATCTCTGTGTTTACGAGGGGGTGAAGTAAAGGGCCATCCATCGCTCTCCTCATAAGTAGTCTTGGAGCGGTGTGCGGAAACACGTCACACACCTCTCTCGCCTGGATAAGTTCGGCGACGCGCAACCATAAACTAATCAAATTAAATAATCAGTCAAAGTATTATGGATTTTAACGCTATTTATTACATAATGTTTTTTTTATTGCTAAGAAAATATAATTCACCAAGACTCTGTTTTTACCAGGTACCGGTATAACAATATAATGAAAACTTTATTGACCTCGAAAGGCATATATTTTTTATTTTACTTTAAAAATAATCAATAAATAATCACCGTTTACTGCCAGCTTCGGAATCATAAACGTAGGTACGGCTGTGCTTATTCAACGCATAGTTTGTTAGATGCATGAACACATTTGTGGTGTTGTTCACATTTGGATCGGCGTATCTACTAGTTGCAAATCTGTAAATGGCCAGTCAGTAAAATTTTAATCGTATCGTATCGTTTTATAAAGTTTAAAACAAGTTTTTTCTATGTAATATTGAGGATTTAGAAAAAAGATCAACAAATAACAATGGCGAATTAAGTATCAGTGAACGCCAAAGATGGCTAACCCTAAAATTACTCTTGTCAAATATGGCTACTTAATTCTTCTCTATTATTATAACATTGTAAAGGGCCCAAATCCTGTTATTTCTAGATAAAACCGCGTAAGGTCATCTATTTACCTTCTTAGAAAATCTGTACGCACCGCACGCTAAAACTACTGAACCGATTTTAACGGGATTCTTAAAAAAATAGGATATGGTTCTTCAAAAAGCAAGCAATAACGCTTCTTTTGTTCCACTTGTTCATAGGTGAAAGTGACCGTTTACCATCAGGTTGGCGGTTCGCCTATTTGTCTTTCTTTAAAAAATACAGATTCTTACCTCACAAGTCCTTCGTTATAAACAAATATCCTTAGCGGATCGCAGGATGTTATCAGGCTATACACTCTTATATCAAATTTGTAGCCATCAACCAAATATGGCTTCGAAAGATATACCTGGTTAAAGTACATATTGAATTATAATACAAGCAAATTAAAGTTGATTGTCAACGAAACCCTGGCATTGCGATTCTATTTATCAATAATTTCGCATCGATACTAGGACTCGCACATTTATTGGAGATGGCTGAGCCAAAATTTAAAAACACCTTTTTTTAAAAAGTCGTAGTCTTTTAATGGCTATACTTTGAAACACATATGGGCAAAATGTAATCAGATTAATGTAGTTTTGGGGATCTTCAGATCAAATAAAAACCAAAATAAACCTTGAAATCTTCTTTATTTCATTTTCTAAATTAATTTTTCGTCTTAACACTTCATCTTACGTCTTAAAATTACAGATCGCTCGCATCGAAAAAAAAAAAACGTTTATTTTTTCTCTTTCTATCTTTCATTCCTTTCACTCACCTACATTCCGTTCTATGCATTTACTACCTCATACCATCCTACCTAAAAATGATAACGATTACATTTTACGTTTTTTACCATTAATATGACTGCATTTTG
The DNA here is from genome assembly GCA_036320925.1 of Automeris io. Classification (NCBI taxonomy): domain Eukaryota; kingdom Metazoa; phylum Arthropoda; class Insecta; order Lepidoptera; family Saturniidae; genus Automeris; species Automeris io. Next base: position 3,511,475 of record JAUDJH010000021.1, on the reverse strand, counting down.
CTCATCTGTTTTAAACACTACAGAATCCCTAAGCAATTAAGAAAGCATAAATGTGTATGCAACACATTTATGCTTTCTTAATGTTTTAAATGGATTTACTTTGGATGGATGGATTTTTATATGGATTCATGATTACAGAGCAAGAAAATTAAAATTACAACTACATTTTGTAATTGTTAATCATTAATTAGATTACATTTTGCCCATCTCTGCTCTGAAATATGTGTTTGAGGGCTTCAATCTCTGATTACAGCATTCTTTTTGTATTACAAAACGACTAAATACGGCATTTGATGCCACCCTTACTTAGCAGATACTACCTAAATCGCTTCATTCATAATGTAAACAGCGCAAGAGTGGAATCAACGTAACCACATTCCTATGTTTAGGTAGCTTTATTAGATGGGCAAACGCGGCCCATCGTCGACCTCATCTTTACCTTCTACCAAATGTGATTGAGATGAAGCACTTGCATATAAATCACAAAAAAGGAGTAAAAATGATAGTAAGACAAAAACAACACTGTTTTAAAAGGTAATGGTACAGCTACTGTATTTGCAAGTATATGAGTGTACTTATATTTAAAGAGAATAAAATGACAGGCCGAAGTTTCGTAAACTATCCATCCCCTAGACAAAGCAACATTCGTTAAATGATAACGCAAGTAGAAAATGAAAATATATGAAATTGAGATAAGCATTCGGAATATCATGTCGTCATGTTATGTTAATTTCATACTGTTTGCACTTTTTTTATTGATATTGTTTATCGACTGTTATTCTGTCTAGACCTTCATGAGGCTTTATCGAATTTCTTTGATTTGTAATATGTATATGAGTGAATCTGGGGCACTTATTGATAAAGTATAATGGCAGTTGCCGGCAATATACTACAATAAATTATTAACCCAAAACATTGTTAATCGGACGGAAGTACTAACAAACAAACAAAATAAAATAAATTTTGGTGGTAGGGCGATTGCTCGGCCTGGATCATGACCACACTACACAAGTGTAAAGACCGTTTAGTGACTCACTTTGGCCTGTCGCATTTCGGGATCAGATTGTGTATATCCAGTAACTCATATACTTAGAGACCTTCAGACGTGGTATATGTGGGCTGACATGACGATGAAGACTATCAATGGATTTTCATCCTTTGATGGTCGCTTTCGTTTTAGGACTACACTACAACCACAGGACTACTTACCATCAGGTGCACTATAGTAACTATGTCAAACCAGTGTATAAAAAAAAAGAAAACTAAGCTCCTTATTAAAAACGAATATAACAAAACATTCAAATTACCTGACAGATGAGCTTATCTGTAGGCTTGATATCTTTGAGTGATTTCGTCAAGTATATCCCACGGCCTTGGCTTCCACATTCAGGTTTTATAATAAAAGTTTTGTTTTTGCGCGACTTGCTGTAGATTAAAACTTCGCCAAAACTGTTTAGAGTGATTATGTTTGATTAATTGTGTATTTTAATCAAAACTCTCGATTAAAAATATTAATTGCAAAACTAACTCGGCAGGAAGACACCATGTTTTAGGGAAAAAATTATACTCCTTTGGATAAATCTTTTGCATTCTATTTAAATTCCGCGCCAACAGATCTTTCCTAAAACAAACTTAAAATAATAATAATAGGAAGGAAGGATAAACCTGGAATTAAAATGTAAAAAGCAGAATTCCTTATTTCTGGGTGGTACGGTGATTCCCCATACTGGGTCATGACCACAGTACACGAGTATAAAGGCGGTCACAGAGACTCGCTTTGGCCTGTCGCATTTCGAGGTCAGCTGGTGTATATCCAGTAGGTTATATAACTAGACTTTCAGTCGTTGTATATGTGGGCTGACATGACGACAGAGACTATTGATTGATTTTCATCCTGAGACATTCGCTTTCTTTTTAGGATTACACTGTACTTACCATCAGATGCACTATAGTCACTTTGTACTGCCAGTGTAAAAAAAACCTCAAATGATACATATTGCCCTTATGAACTTAAATATATTGTTTAGTTGAAAACAGAAAAATATTGACCTGCAGATTTCTAACATGCCAGGAAAATGATTAATACGTTGAAATCGCTTCATCTCTTTTGCTCTCTCAACTGATACACTCATGTCAGTCCAATAGAAGTTCCATGCTTCTTCCTCTGAGACTTCCCTCATGCCAAAAGCGCTGGCCACTTTTCTTATTGACTCATAGCGGCAGTTTGTCAGGCATATACTTATTTGAGATCTGAGAAAATTTAAATAATTTGAGAGATAACCATTTTAACTTAATATAGAAAATTTAACTAGAGTATTCAAGAACCATTTAATATTTAGCAAGTAATGTAAGCAATTACAAAACCTTTTTCTCTTTTTTTTCTTGCGGGTAGCTTCAATAGGGATAATAGGAGCTGTCCGAGATGTTGGTTGGGATGTGTCATCTTCTCCACACAATTTAGGATCATAGTTTCGCATTAGCATTGAAGCAATATTATCTGCTTGTTCTTTCTCCTCTTTTGCATGCTTCTGTTCCATTACTTTATCATCTGTAAATTTCAATGTTTTATTTAATTATTAATTACTTAATTTAATTGTTAAGATGATGATTTAATGTAAACCTTTAAATTAATATATTATTTATTAATAAATGTTTTTAATGATACTTTTAAAAGGAAATAATTAATTTACCATGAGATTTGTCAGTTTTGTTTTTATTTATCATTAAAAATGTTTGTTTTGAGTTATGAAGATATTGTGGATCCTCATCACGCAAGAATGTGTCTTGCAACTCCACCTGTAGAGTAATTTAATTTAGAAATATACATACTCAGCCTAAAATTTTCAACTCTATGAATTAAAAATAAGGGATGCCTACACAGGCAAAATCTAGCAGAGTAACTTACCTCCATTGTTGTATTTTTTAAAAGAGTGACTTATCTAACTTCTTTGTGCATCCTAATTTAAGTGACAATAATGCTCAATGTATCTGTATAGGTCACTTGATAATGGAGATCTATAAATTCAAATTGCGCTGTAAAATTACAAAATACATGATAATCAGTTCGCTTATTGTCACCTTATTAATAAGATTAGCTTACCAAACCTAGTTAGATATAAATTTCATTAAAATTTTGGGAAAGACATTATTGAAAACTGTTTTTTGTTTTTGTTTCACGTCAAACTTCAAGTCAAAATAAAGAGACGTTTATTTCCGTTAGGAGAAAATTACTTCCGGAAAATTGATTCGATGCTTCCATTAATGGAGCGCCCACATCAAACCAATGATAGTGACAACAGTTCTTTGTATAAGCATATTTTTTCATATTTGCCTATAGCGCCTGGAACTTGAAGTATGAAGATAAGAGATAGATTAATAAAAAAATTGTAAGCTACCGGCGGCTATTTAGGTAAGCAAGCCATCTAAAATAAAAAAAACTTCTTGTACATTGAGCAACTGCTGAATTTATTTCTACACCTACCAATAAATTGTTTTTTTGTTATATTTAAGTTAACCGTGGCTAAAAGAGTGATGAAATACCTACAAAGTGCCAGTCACTGCATGCTGTCGATATAAATATAAAGTAAATCAATAAAAATGTAGGTAGGTAACATAACACATATATATATATATATATATATAGATAGATAACATTTGTCTTCATTCCTAATTTCTATTTTTCTAGTCACTCCTTGTTTTCCATAACATATGACGCTGTTCCCTTATCCCAACGCTCCCTTAGGTGTAACTGTATAGTACATTTACATCTTGTAAATATGTTATATTTACCTCTACTATGTATGGTAAATGTTCAAATAGGTGTCTACTTTTATTTACTAATATAAATAGGTAGTATAATTAGAATTTTGTTGTCACAAAATTAGTGTTGTTTTAAATACCTACTCAATAAAAAATGGACCAATTTAAATAAAACATGAAATGTGCATTAATTTATTACATTTTATTTTATTTTGTAGCATTGTATGGCAACATTAACCATAGACAAGAGTGGAGAAATATAACCCAGAATAAAAATTTCGACCTATAACTAGCTTCATTATTTACGACATTTTGCCAAATTGAACTAAAGTGCTTAAAAAATAAAGAGCATAATTGCAGCTTAATTTATAAGGTTAAAGTTTATATGCCGGAAGATTTCTCTATAGGACCACCACTTCAGCCGTCAACCCAACGCGAATCGTCAAATTCTATATTTCTATTACATATTTCTACTTTTCCGCCAAAGTACACAGTCATTCTTGATTTGCCAAAATGGCAGAGGGACAAGACCCCAAAAAAATTACGATTACAGTGAAAACGCCAAAAGAGAAACAACAAGTGGAGATCGAAGAGGATGCTGACATTAAAAAAGTGAGTAGGGCGCCGCAAGAAACGACGTACATGGCGTAATAACACAGATATTGGACACGCAGTCAGTGACGACGTTTATTTAATAATGATGCTATTAAAATAATTGTTTGTGGTTTGCTTTTAGCTCAAAGAAGTGCTATCTCCTAAATTCAGTGCGGAACCTGAACAACTATGTCTCATATTCGCCGGCAAAATCATGAATGATGCAGACACCTTGAAACAGCATAATATCAAGGATGGGTTGACGGTGCACCTCGTTATTAAGTCTCCTCCACGGCCTGAGCCGGAGGGTGCGGCGCGGCGGCCTCCAGGTAAACTATTCAAAAGACGTTTCGTTCTTTAAAGTCAACATAGTTAAAGTTTAGTTACATTTAACACAAATATTTCGACAAGTTTCGTTTTCTCCTTGTTTTCACAGCATAGATACTAATATCTGCCTTTATATTTGGTTTCTTCCTATCTCCACAAATCCTGGCAGTCTTATTGGAATGAGAGTTCCAGTGCTAAAGGTAAACACTACTCTATGATCCAGCCTGAGATACAAGTTAAACCATGGTTCTTTAAATTGAAATCACCAAAAATAATAACATCTATAATCTGCAGGCTTAGGCTGGGTCATGCCTGCACCCCAGCTCACCTAGCCAAATTACATATTAGGAGTACCGCTGTCTGTGAATGTGGCCTGGACATAGGAGACTTTAATCACATATTCTTTTCTTGCCCTCTATATGACAGAACAGCTTTTATGAAATCACTTATAATGATAGGTATTCCTTTTCCATGTCATATTTATGACCTTCTGATTTCTCCCAACCTGAAAATCATTGAAACAATTTTTTGTTTCCTTAGCTATAATAACATTAAATTATAATATGTATTTGTGTAATGTATATATTGTATATATTTATATGTACCTACAATAGTTTTGGTTTTTGTGTATGTACTAATCTTTATTAAAATGTCTTAATAACAATGTATATTATATTTATTTTCAGATTGTCATACATTTCACTGTATTTACCCAAAATTTTTAGCTAGTTTAATACTCGGAAATAAACAGTAACATACTTTGACACTGGCAGTAGTGAAAAGGTTGCCATAAATAAGAGAAGATAAGATATTTGGTTATTTATTGTATATTTACAAAAACGTAATCTACTGCCGTACTAATTTTTTCTACATACTACTGCGAAAAAGCTCAGGATGCAATTCTCAAAGGAGCCTTCAGTGCTCATTATTTTAATACCAGAAAATTACTTTGATCTTGCCATAGTGGCCGCTGAGTTTTCTTAATTATGTTGTTTGTTTTTTTTTCTGACTTCTTACTTCTCAATGCTAATATGTTCTACCCATCTTAAAGTAGCCTTTTTTGTAACTCAGAGAAAATACTGCTTAGGACTGCCAGGGCAGTTGTGACAGAGTGGCAGCCCTGGTATATAAGTCTAAATGCCGGAAAGGGAATAGCCTTTTTTAGCCTCATCTCTTGGAGAGGTGGGTGTAAGAAGCCCACTCTTCAGGACCTCTGTATTAGGTGATGTACAGAAATTGGATTACGTTGAAGGCCTTGACCTTCTGTTGTGCTTAATTCCCCTTTTGATTTGTCGACTGGAATCGCGTTCGGGATTTCCTTTCTTGTTTGCCGACCGGGATCACGTGAGAGTTGTGCGGGAGCGCAGGTCGATACATTAGCCACACGTTATGCCAGTCCGCTAGATGTGCTGCTGGAGCACATCCGTGCTACAACATATTATTAATATAAATTGAATTAAAATGGGTTTGATTAATTATGTTCAACATTAATCATCCTAGTACATAATTTAAAGAAGATAGAACACATTACATTACATTGCTAGTTAAAAACTAATTCACAAGGGAATAACATTACAATGTTCACATGAATTCTGTTGTTAGTAGATGTATTTTTTTAAATTGGATACATTATGGTATTGCACAATATAGAGTTTAATAGGTCACATGCCATTGGTATAAATTAGCTTGAACATAATACATATTTACAGTTTATTCAAATGGTACATAATTGACAATTCAAGTTTCACATTGGAAACAGAGACACAGACATTAAACATTAGAAAGTATAAATTTTTAATTGCTACAATATTTTTTAATTATAATTTAGAACTCCAATGATAAACTTGAATTTAGTCATAATTTAAAAAATCAATCACATAGTTATGTTTTTTACATTATTATTCTAGCTGACATTGGTGCAACACCTTTTGGATTGAATTCACTGGGTGGTTTAGCTGGTCTCGAGAGTTTAGGACTTGGACAGAGTACTTTTATGGATTTACAGGTAATAAAAATACAGAAAATTGTTTATTTGTGAACACCTTTCATAGACAATACTAATATTTCTTTTGACATTCAGTTGTGATACCACTACACTTCAGACCCATTATGGTCTTCGCCATACTTGGTCCGTATTGGACTTGCCATCACAAGAGCTGCAATCACTTTACCAAGGAACTAAGGCTTTAATTTTTACATAGACACATATCATACAAATACTTTTAACTTAAGGTGGAATATGAAGGATTCATAGTTAAGCATCTAATATAATTTTTACAGGCAAGGATGCAGCAGGAGCTACTTTCAAATCCGGACATGTTAAGACAAGTGCTAGATAATCCACTTGTGCAGCAAATGATGAATGATCCAGAAAACATGCGCTCCCTCATCACATCAAATCCTCAAATGCAAGACTTGATGTCGGTTAGTAAATTTTTTAAAAAGTTTCAAACATAATCATTGACACCTGAAAACTACCACCACACACTAGACAGTGTACCACCACCCCACCTTTAACCATAATTATGCTTCAATCTTTTTTTTATTTCTTACTATGAAGTCCTAAATATAAGCTTGTTTTTAGACAATGGTTTATAAAAAGCTACTGCTGAGATATATACTCATCAGTAAAAAAGCTGCTTGCTTATTCTTTAATTATAATAATTATTTATTTTTAGTAAAATCACTATTTTCTCAATATCTTCTAAAGAAGTTTTAAATTGAAAACAATGTTTGCAGTAATTGTTAGAGCCATATTCTTTCTAATGTCCCTTTAGTCATGCACTGGGATTAACAAGATACCTATATATTATTTTGAATTATATTTCTTATAATGGATAAACTAAGACACATTACTGGCAATGTATGACTCAACATTGCCTCATTCAATAAGTGAAATAGAAAATATGTTTTAATAAAATTTGATTTTATGTTATCAATGAGTAATGATGACGAGTTACATGCCACAATATTAGCATTCATAAAATGAGTAATTACATTATCAAGTCTTGGACTATTTTTCTAAAGTAACTTATATTCATATAAACAATATAATGTTGCAGAGAAACCCAGAAATCAGTCACATGCTGAATAACCCAGAACTGTTACGGCAAACCATGGAACTAGCAAGGAACCCTGCCATGTTACAAGAACTCATGCGTTCGCATGATCGGGCTCTGTCCAACCTTGAAAGTATACCTGGTATGTTAACTTCGATTTGTGAATAAAAGTTTATCAAATTGATATTTAATATGTGAAAAGTCAATAAAAACAGGGAAGAGTTTTAAATTAAACTTTTTCACACTTTAAACAAATGATACAAGCAAAGTTGTGCAAAATGTAATCTGATTAATGATTGACGATTACAAAATGTAGTCTTAATATTAATTTTCTTGCTCTGTAATCATGATTAAATCCATTTAAAACATTAAGGAATCATAAACGTGTATGTAATCTGGGATTCTGTAGTGTTTAAAACATAGATGAGCAAAACGCAATCATATTAATGGTACAAAACGTAAAATGTAATCATAATCGTTTTTATTAATCTGATTACATTTTGTCCATTTATGGATACAATTAAAATTAATATTGACATTATCTTTATTGATATCAGCTTAACAATGTTCAAGAATTAACTAATGGATTTCATTCATTAATCACAATCACAAAAAAAAATCAGTCAGACAATTGTATTAGTAATATTCAGTAGGATATTTCTCTAAATAAGGTTTTACATTTTATTCTTACTGTTGAAAGTTGTATGATATTCTAAATTAATTTAAGTTTTAGTTGAATCTTTACTGAAGAATTAATGTTATAAAATATTTTTATGTTGTGATCTGTTTATAGGTGGATATAATGCATTGCAGCGTATGTATAGAGACATTCAGGAGCCCATGTTGAATGTAGCTAGCAGTATGGCTGGTAATCCATTCTCAGGACTAGTTGATAATTCAGGTATGATATATTTATTTATTTAATATTTTAAGGGATAGTTTTTGTGGTGATGGTTTCAGTTAGATAGGCAGTCTTATTCGTTGACAAAGCAACAAAGCAATATTTGCTGCTTTGGGAGTGATTATATCGTTCGGAATCGGTGTCATGTAGGATTGAACTTGATGGAGTTCAGTGTAGAGTTATTGTTAGCTCTGAACGTACTGCTTATTGTAGAGGTTCTCTTCTACCTGACTCCAGAGACTCTTCTCTACTTATGACCTGTCTGGCTGTTAGATGTCTGTATTGGCGGCAACTACACAGCAATTGTTTGCACATACTACTTGATCACTGAAAGATTGGTTATTACGTAATTACTAAAAAGGTTTTAGAAATTACGTAATTACCAATTACTTTGGAAATTTTTGACTATTACTCGTAATCATATTTTAATATCTTGCCATGACCTACATAAACTAAGATTATAATCAATGTGCTTTAGTGACTTTGTTTAAGCAAAAGAGATATGCAATTTTATATAGAGCTGTCACTTTTACGCCATATTCAGCAGGCAACAAATTTAGTGAACGATTTTATTTAAAATTATTTCTAAACATCATAGAAGTAGACCTAGTTTTAAAACGTCATAGTTTACGAAAGTATTTTTAAGATTAAAATATAGATATTTTAAAGGTGTGACTATCAATTCAAAAGTTTCAAAAGTTCAAGTTTAAGATTCAAAAGTGCTTGGAAGTAGGCCTATTTGAATAAAGTTATATTTAATTCATTCATTCATTATCGAGGTTATTTTTTTCAGACGGCACGAACCCCCAACAAGGTGCAGAGAACAGACAGCCACTGCCAAACCCGTGGCAACGTGGAGGCGGAGCCGCCGGGGGTGGTACGACGGGTTCCGCCCCGGGTTCTGGTCCAGGCCTAATGAACACTCCGGGCATGCAATCCTTGCTGCAGCAGATGTCAGAGAACCCGCGGCTCGTCCAGTCGATGCTGTCCGCGCCCTACACCAACAACATGCTGCAGGCGCTCAGCGCTGACCCAGAGATGGCCTCTCAACTCATCAATCAAGTATGTTTATATTATGATTCTTAAAGTGTAACCAGTTTTAAATGCTTGTTAAATACAACATAGTAACAACACTCTTTGTTTTGCTATTATCTATACGCAATGGTAAACACTAACCATCAGGTAGACCGTCAGCCTGATTGCTGATAAAAGTAAAAAAATCTATCTTCCTAATCCCTATTTAAATATTTTGGCACAAACAGTAGAATGATATTTCTTTCTTCTTTCCCTTTTTTTTGTGACATTTTATTCCTGTATTGATAAAACCCATTCGCTCCGATATTCATACATCTCCCACTTTCTTTCTTTTTTCACACTCATCAATGTTCTCTATAATTTTAATATGATTTGCATTTATATGTTCCATACTATTAACCTTCCCTTATTTGTATGACTTGCGACTTTTGTCTGACCAAAAATCGATTTCGCGTCGAAGCAGAAGCTGCCAATATATTGTATGAATATTGGTATAAGGTTCACTTTAAGATTTGCTAAACGTGATTAATATAATACTATATTTTTTGTACATTGAAGGTTTGTTTTGACTGTGTTGTATACGTAGAGTACTTTATTGTTGTTTGTAAGAAACAATCAATACAAGTAGGTAGGTTAAAAACTTAATGTGATTGACGCCAGTAATATGTACGCTACCAAGCAATAAACATCGATATAACTAAATAGTGTTTTCTTAAACCTAACAGACTGCATACATATAAACTACTTCTAGAGATGATTAAAGTAAAATAATACCATTTAGAAATAATGTGAAAGTGTTAGACCTGTCCCAAATCCAGTATGTGATATATTAGATTTATAAACCCATAAAAAAGCAAATCCCCTAAAAGACAGGAGCTAGAATATGATTAATACATAAATATGTTTCTTGTAGAATCCCATGTTCGCCAACAATCCACAATTACAAGAACAGATACGTACAATGATGCCCCAGCTATTGGCACAACTGCAGAATCCAGAGATGCAACAGATGATGACTAACCCCCAGGTAAGTGACACGGACAACTGTCTTAGCCAACAATATGGACCTGGTTTGTCCAGACTTGTGTATTATATTATGTAGTCTATGGCATTAAGAGCATAAAAGAGCTCTCACTTACTCTCTTCACTATAAGACTCTCTTCTATTCTCTCTTGGCCTTTATGCTATAAGAGTTACCTTAATATATTTAATAAGAATAAAAAAGAATTTTGTATTATCCTTACAAAAGTTTTACTGTGCTGGCCTAGTACATAAAAGACAAGTATCCATGCCTGCCTACTTATACCAAAATAGACTTTCAGTACATATATGACCAACTGGACAAGGTGAGCTGATCCCGAAACGCGACTGGGCCAAGCAAGTGACTATGACCCTATTTACCCACTCCGATAGCTACTTGGCATTATGATAAATGAATAATTATTTATTGTCAGGCCCTGAACGCGTTGCTTCAAATCCAGCAAGGCATGGAACAGTTGCGCGCCGCAGCGCCCAGTCTCGTAAACACCCTCGGGATGGGAGCCGCTGGTGCGCCGGCATCGCAAGAGGGCGTGACGCCCCCCGCCGCCCCACGTACAACCGCCCCCGATGCCAACCAGCCACGGCAGCAGCAGAATTCTGAACTCTTCACGCAGGTACTGGCAATTATATACCCACCCTGATAAATAATGGGATTTGAAATGCGAGCGACACGCAACTTTCACACATCTATACTCCCATCTGATATGTAACAAATATTTTTTTTATATTCGCTCGACAATTTAACTGCAGCATAGTGTAGTTCAAAAACTTCAGTCAAGGAACTGGAATCCGTTGACAGTTGCTGTCATCATTTTGCAGTAGCGTTAATTCCATAAATGCAGGAAAGCATTGCATGCCCTTATGATAAATAAGTCTGGAATAAATTCCTTTAATTTAAACAAAAAAAGTAACCCTTTATATTCATTTCTATTCTATTTTCATGCAATCTATATTTCCTATGGAAGTAATATAATATTCATTATCATTATATAATATTCAGATTCATTATATGAATCTGCCTACCCTGTCCAAATACTCTATGCACGTTACTGTCATTTTGACTCACATGTACAACGATAAAAAAAACTCTAGCTATATAAACAACTCGACGTATACAAGCTAATCCCGAAACACGACAGGCCACCGGGAATGGCTTTTGAACTTATTTGCTGTGGTCAGGACTAGTTCGGGCAATAGTCCTACCAAATTGACAAACAAAATACGAGTGAGAGGGAATCAAAAGCGACGCTATTTATTGAATGCGTCTTCAATGGATAGATGCGATACTTTGAACTTAACTATAAACTCAAAATAACTTTATTTAAATCGTCAATAATATCAATCTCTTACTGGTTCGGAAAGCAAGATCTACCGATAAGAGCAGGAGAAGATTTGGTAGACACTGGTAGTCCGGTGATGGTATAATAATCGGAGAGCTGGGTAAGCTTTGCCCCGATCTAGTTGTGTACAAATGAAGAACAAATATGATATATGATATAATAATACTGGTACTATAAACCAACTAAAAAGGTGTTATTTTATTAGTGAGAATCATTCATTGAATTAATTTCAGATATTGTTCAAAATCGTAGTTTCATTTTAAATGTTATATGTTTAGTTTATGCAACGGATGATGGCCGCAATGTCGACGAACCAGACCAACCAACAACAGCCCCCAGAGCAACGCTACTCGCAACAATTAGAACAACTCGCTGCCATGGGATTTCTCAACAGGGAGGCCAATTTGCAAGGTGAATATACTCCACAATTGTTCTATATTTTTATAGAAATTTAATAAGTACAAGCTCAATTAATTTTTAAACATTTATCTATACTAATATTATAAAGCTGTAGAGTTTGTTTGTTTGAACGCGCTAATCTCAGGAACTACTGGTTCGAATCGAAAAATTCTTTTTGTGTTGAATAGACTATTTATCGAGGAAGGCTTTAGGCTATATAACATCACGATGCATCTATTAGGAGCGAAGAAATAATGGAAAATGTGAAAAAAAAACGGGGAAAATTATTCATCCTTGAAGGCTTCCATTGCGTGCGCTGCGAAAACGGTTCAAGATACCAAAAATATATGGATGAAAGAATTATTCCTCTTGAAATAATCTAAAAAATTGTCCGAGACAGTATATGTCTATCTTTTAAGATTAACTCACTAGAACCGTTTTTATGGTAATCGAATTTGGTCGAAATTAATGCATTATTTGTTAAGAGTTGTACCAACGTAATAATATTAATCTTTATCCAAATAAATGTGTTGTTGATTAAGAGTATTTAATTATGAACAAAATTGTCTTTGACATCACTTAATTTCAATGAACATCATAGAACATATTACAATAATTTATATAGCAAAACAACGTTTGCCGGATCAGCTAGTATATAATATGCACGAACGCACATCTTGCAAAACTATTTAATAGAGTAGTGGGCGTAGACAAAGTAACATTCTATACCCGATGGCGGTAGCTTTGTGCAAAATACATGGACTTTTAAAATATCACTTTGACACATTGTGATAGTTCCATACATTTTGCAGTTTTCTATTAGCGTCAACTACTAAACGACAACAACTAAACGAATCTTACGTTGCCTAGGCCTTGGTGTGGGAATTTTGCAGTTTTAATAATATGTATTTTCCAAGTTAACATATGTAAATTTGTTCTGTATCGATTGAGTTGAACCAGTTGAAATAAAGTTTGATTAATTTGTAGTAAGTACTACAACACATTTTTTTAAATGTTGGCGACACACCATTCTACAGTAATAATTGGATGCTGCCTGTAACTCATGCTGTGACTGTTTTCAGCTCTGATCGCGACCTTCGGAGACGTGAACGCGGCAGTGGAGAGACTACTGGCCCTCGGACAGCTTTCCATGAGCTAACACTGTGCGACGACCACTCGGACCCTGTCGCGTCAGCCGCCAGCCAACCGCGTCACTGGACCATCGCCCTCACCTAACATTGTATTTATTTACAAACGTGCACTACGAACAGGTTATTAAGTTCCATAGGTGTGCATGTGCACTAACAATTTTTCCGGCACTGTAATATTTAAACTTCCACTAAATCACGTATGCAATGAATGTATATGGTGCATCCGCAGCAAATGTTTTGTGTTTTACTAAACATCTGCTTATCTGTTTTTATTTCTCATATATTTACGATGATTATTTTCTTTCTCTTAATGTTTTGCGTACACAAACTAAACAAAATCTAGCACATGTTTTGCTAAACACAAAACACTTTCTGCGGAACTTAACTTTAAGTTTGGTTTTTGCCATCTAAAAATATTTCTATTTGACAATATTGTTTATACGTAGTAGACTGATGGTACTTTTAGGTATGGTCTAGCTGTGCTTATTGACATAATATGAACCCATCAGGACTAGAATGACTTAGGGTGAAACTGCATTGTGCAGCACTGAAATTGCACTACAAAATTGACTGACTAATCTAGTCTTGCTTCGGCCACGCGTTGTCGCGTCCAGAGAGCCTACACAAAGTAACATTCGATCAGCGATAACGCTAATAGTAAAGTGCAAAATGTTAGAAATTGACGCAAGCTGTCAAAGTATCTATCGAAACATGTCAATTTCATAAATTTTGCTTTGCTTTCCTTCTAGCGTTATCGCTGATCCAATGTTGCAGGCTTTCCTCAGTTTCCTTGTTGCATAGCAGTCTTGTCCCAAATATAGATTTTGTTGATTTCAAGTTTGCCTCAGTAATAAAAAAAAAATAGCGTTTAAAATCAAATATTTTCAAACCACAACGGCCGCAGTTTTACCACATTATCATAAATGTCACCTTTCATCAATATGAAATGTAGGTAGCTAGATGATTTTCATAGTCTTGAGTCAGTCACTCTGGTTTTGATGGCTTGAATTGTAATTCTCACTACACGAAAAATATTACTTCACAGATATAATAAAATTATTAAATAAATATTGCTTATGAATAGAGTTATATGAAATTGAAAGCAGCATTTAAACACTTTGTTTGAAATTTGTTATTCTTTAGTTCGCTAATTAGCAAGCACCAGCTGTATTTTGTATATTTATTATGAAACAATAATGTATAAAGGTTACTAAATACTTTTGTGTTGCTGTTTTCATAGCATTTATTGTAGATAGAGATGTTTGCTATTTTTGTTTGATAACCACAATTGAAAATATCTATGGGATATGAAAATACAAAAGTGAACCTTTTAATTACTGGAAATAAATTTCGAGTCCCTAGGTTGATATATTTTATTTCCTTTACAGATTGTAATAATCTCAATAAAATAAAACCGAAATCTGTATCATAAACAAAAAAAACCATACGTTTTGATTCGATTCTAAATACTCTAATATCAAAAGTTATAAAATAAATTAGCTTCATTTGTTAGAACAAAAACACAGCTGAATTTACTGCCTTTGTTTTTGTATGCATCGTTTTTCATTGCACACCGATACTTGGCTCTTAAATCTTGGCTATTCAATCAAATATACTATTTCATTCTATGCAAATGATTTGTAGAAATAATAATTCATACTTGGATTCGCGGAAACATGAATTTTTTGATTTTTGAACTTTTGTCTACAATGAAAAGGACACTATCGGATTAAATTATGCGGTACTTATACTGTAGCTAAGAATAGGATAGTCTGGACATTCTTTTTCCTCGTTTTCTTACTTCAATAGTATCTAAAGAGTGTGAAATCCACCAAAACATTATTAGAAACTATCTGAATTTAAATCCATAAAATAACCCAAAGGTGTTTTCAACAGGATTTCGCATACCCAGTAGTTTTCGCCTTGCTAAGCACATTTGGCTTATTTCTATCTTCTGATTATTAATTTTTCTTTGTTATTTTATTTGTATCTTTGTATGACATCAATAATTGATTTTTTAACTTGATAACTTTCCAAACTGTTATACAGTAATTGATAATGTCCTATTCTTAGTTTAGTGCATAGTACATTCTTCTTTCTTTTAAATAAAAATGTTTGTCCCTGGCAAAAATGATGTAAATTAGTGGAAGTTTTATTTCTCTACGATTGTTAAAAATGTGATGAGAAATCGTTTGTTCAGTAAATTATTTTTATTTTAGTTCAGTGGTGTAAGTGATAAAACAATTTATGTTTATTAGTAAAATTAACTGTCAGATCGTACTGTGGGTAAGGATTTTTTGAATTATAGAAAACAAATTCATTCCTTCTTTTTAGAGTTACAAAAAATCTTATTTGTAATTTGTTAGTTACTTCGTAATGTACATCTATAATGCTATACATATATAATAACTTCTACTTTTATTCTTTGTTATATTTTTTATGTTTAGGCTCATGTATTTGCGTAAATACTGCGTACAGTTAAGGGTTATGTAAATAGTTTTGCTTTGCCACGACATTAATAAAAATTATATCTAATTCACATTAATCATGTCCCTATGCTTGGCCATTATTGATGTACAGTTGTTTGAATATTTTTATTTGAATGTATTTTGTCACAAAGCATCTGAACTTTAATCAACATTAGACGAGTCAGACTCGACGCAAGTAAATTTCATTTTAAATTTGCAACGTTAGAGATAAATTAAAAAGAGTTAGAAGTATGGGCTATCGTAATTGTGTTTTCTTTGCACTTTCGAGTGTTTATATTTTTTTTTATTGGGAACTGTGGTGGTAAAACTATTTCAAAGTTTTTGTTTTGTAGTGACTTATTTACTGTTGTTGTGTAACTCCAGTTGTAAAAAGTATGAGAGTATAATTGCTCAGGTTTACTATAGGGAAACGGTCTAGTAAATGTACCCAGGTAACGATAATGTTACTTGGTGAAGTAGAATGATCATAGATGCACACTGGATAATATTAAAAACATCATCATTGTCCTTTCCTATTAATATTTTGATCGGTAATCGTAAATCATTACAAAATGATTGATTAAAAACAAATTATATATGTCATTTTACTAGTTTCATTGCGATGTTTTTATTAATTGATTTTGATTATTGCCGATACAATAGGTACTTTCATGTAAAGAAAATCACTTCCGTAAAGTTGTGTATTCTGTGATTAGCTATAGTTGTCTGAATTTGTATGAATCTGGGTGTTACAATATTATTATGTGACAGATTGCAATTATTAAAAAGTAATAAGAAATAAGACTTGTTTTATTTTACATCTTTATCTTTAAGAGATACTTATCGAAGACTTGTATTGAAATAATTTTGTTGTGCAGTGCCTTGTTACTTTACATTCGCTAATATGGATACGCGATTGTGATCCTACTGTTTATTTCAAATTTAGTTTTCTCATTACCGCACCATTTGTAAAAAAACTGCATAAAAAGTTGATCCCCTAATGCCCTCAGCATTAATATAATATTTATAATATAAAATAAATATTTTCTGATCTACCAGTAATTCTAAATACTAACATGAGTATTTAATATATCTGTGAAAATACTTAATCTGAGACAGATCCTGCTGAACATTTCTCTGTATTATATTATATATTATTTTATATATATTTATATTATATTTTTTATATATATTATATTTATATTATATTTTGTATATTATATTATTTAATTTAGTATGTATTTAAGCCAGGGATGTTACGGAGCTTTGACTCCGACTCCGAAAAGTCAGAACTTCCAATTGTTATTACACCTTCGGTTCCGACTTCTGTTCCGAAACTCTTAAATCGGAGTTCACCACCCCTGTTGTAGTCAATTCATTTGATTTCATTTTATATGTTGTTGAAACATAATATCAATTAATCAAACAATCAATGTTACTTAATTTGAAGAAGAAATTTTTAAAAATTTTGACAATGATAAAATATGATGAAAATTATTAAATTTAAAACTAAATGTACATTAAAATTTACTACTAAAAGATTTTTTTATTTTACATTAAATTAAATGATATAGAAATTAAAACAAACACAACACCGGAGCAAATTTAATTTAATTTGTTCACTGTTAATGGGACAATGTTAATAAGAAACAGCAATTTTTATTTTCATCGTCTGTGGATGTGTAAATTTATGACTTTCTAATTAAAAAGGTTCACTAAATAATGTTTTTATTTGTCCTTAAATAAAACTACTTTCTTCTGCCATCAATTGTGATTACTTACATTGCCTCCGACTTCGGTTCCAACTCCGATAAAACAAATTTAAAAACTCCGACTCCGACTTCGTTCCGATAAAACTGCCTCCGTTACATCCCTAATTTAAACTGTCTCATGTAGTTAAGTCTGCCATAAATAAAAAAGACAAATGACATACCAACGTTAATGTTTTACCTGTAAATTTAAGGATTTCGTAACACAAAAGATTTTTATAGCTTGCAAATTCAAAGTATCAATATTAATAGAAAAGAAAAAAATTAAATACAAATATTAACAACATTATTAATATACAACAATGATTTTTCATACACAAGTTCTAAACATTTATAGGTCATTTTATTTCTCGTGTATTAATTAATTTCTTCTTGTCTAATACATTCTTTAGGAATTTCTCTTAAGTGTACTAAACATTGCATAAAAAAAATAAAGAATTTTAAATACACGAGAGATATTATTGCGAAATATGAAACATATACCTATTCTAGGAATAGAATATATTACGGGTTGTTTGGGTTTTAAATTTGTTTCCTTTAGACAAAATTAGAAGAGAAATGCATGATTCCATACACATTTATGAGACCACTAATTTTAAGGATAATTTTATGCTAAGCTAAAACTTAAATGATAAAACTAAATATATTCTAGACATCATAAGCGTTGTTTTACGTTCAGTTTCATTAATTTCTAGGAATAACCTGATAAAATTTTGATAATTTTAATTTGTATGTTCTTTAAATGAAATACTTATTTAATATGCTTTAATCATTTTATTTACGGTTTAGCCAATAAATTTGTTTTAAACTAATTTAAAGGAAATTTTGTAGATCCTAATTGCAACACTGACCTGCAGTTTACGTGTAAGGCTACAGAAAAATGTTTAATTTATTTTTATCAAAGATTTTTATATCAATAGCCGCTTTAGAAATTGATAATATTGAATTAATTTTTAGTAATTAGCTTTTTACAATAAATAATTTCGATTTAATAGCCTTACAAGTGTAATCCTGTGGTAAATAATTGAGTTTTCTTAAAATTTTCTATCGATGCTTTTTATATTGTCGATAAATAATATCATTTTTTGTAATTTTAGATGACAACATGTATTCTCCACGACAAAAAATATTATTTTTCGCATTTAGTTCAAGAATAACTATAATTTTATTACAAGCATTCTCAAATCTTATTGTACCAGATCACGATGCGAATGTTTTCATTAGCCCAGACGACCCTGCGTTACGAAAAAAATATGGAGATATTATTGTGGACAAGTTGCTTGGAGGAATGAAGAGATGGGATGCTCAGTATTTCCTACACATTGCTCAGTATGGATACACTTACGAAAACTGTTTAGCATTCTTCCCATTATATCCACTGGTTGTTAGATATGTTGCTTATTTACTCAATAGCATATTTGGATACGTGCTTAATTTTCACAGTAATCTATTAATATCTGCCGTACTTATTAACATAGTGGTTTTTATAAAATCAGCTGACATATTACACAAGTTAAGTTTAAGAGTGTTGAAAAGTGAGACCAGGGCATATAAGTCCGCTATTCTATACTGTATTAATCCTGCTAGTATCTTTTTCTCAGCCCCATACTCTGAAACTTTTTACGCATGGATGACATTTTATACATTATTAAAGTGTACAGATAATGAAACATTAAGATTTGCAAATATTGATATATTAAGTGGTTTGCCAGCAGGTTTCTCAATAATAACAAGGTCAAATGGTTTAGTTAATATAGGCTTTATACTGTACACTAGTTTTAAAAATGTTATTGAGAAAACCATACCTGAAATTATGTACAAGTATAGGACAATAAAGCGAAGAATAATTCTTCCATTGCTTTTATTGCCACTGTGTACATCTTGTGTGGCATTATTTTTGACTGTGATAATAGCTTTGATACCTTTTCTTTTAGTTCAAACATATAATTATTTTAAGTATTGCACCCACAGTGATCATAATTTGCCTGGTTTTCTGGCAAATTCTGAGTATGTTTTGCCTGGAACAGCAGATAGCCCCTGGTGTAATTATACAGTACCTATATCATATACTTACATACAAAATCATTACTGGAATGTTGGTTTTCTAAAGTATTATAAGTTGAAGCAAATTCCTAATTTTATATTAGCTTTCCCTATACTATTTTTAATATTGTATCACTGTATGTCATACATTATTAATAATATAAGACTTTGCTTAAGGCTTGGGTTAAAATTAAATGTATTCGGAAATTCTAACAAAATGCCTTACAAACTGAAGCAATATTCTAAAGGATTTGGGGCCAATGATCCTGCGTTATTTGTGTATGTGATACATGTAACAATTTTGGCTATTTTTTGCATATTATTTGTACATATTCAAGTCTCAACTAGGTTCTTAGCATCTGCTAGTCCAGTTTTATACTGGATTTGCTCTAGTCGAATGATGGTTGGTCCTACACCAACATCAGATCAGAACACTATAAATGAGCATTTCCGTCGCATTGGTACTGGGAAAAGATTTCCCGCTCATCAACTTTCAATAGCAAATTTGGAAGGTATTGACAATATGTACAGTAAATGGAGAACATTTATAGTATCACGGCATATGCCAGACTTTGCGTCCCGAATGATTCAGTATTATTTCATTAGTTACTTTTTAATAGGCACAATTTTATTTTCAAACTTTTACCCTTGGACATAATTTTTCTTCAAATACTGGCATATCTTTTACGTATCAAATGTAAATGACAATACCATTTTACATATCAATCCAGATATATCTTAAAGACTATTAGCTAGGTATCTTAAATTATGTAAATATTTTGAACTATTAATATTATATTGAAAGCCTTGCTAAACTTGCCTTTTTTAGAGTGATAATATATTGTACTATTGCTGTTAACTGTTGAAGAAATAGAAAGGAACTAGTCAAATATATTATATTAAATTTAATCTATTAAAACATTATTAATTAAATTACATAATTTTATATACAATGTAATGATAGTTAGCACCAAATTAACCTGAATTTCTAAAGTAATTGTCTTTATACCTGCATACATTTTATATTAATAGGTATGATCTGTAATATTTTTTTGTTTAAGTATTAGTGGTATGGTATGAACACCCAAAAGGGAACACCTTTTATAGTAAAACAATATCATGGCAATAATTATAAAACTATTATTTTCAATTGTAGTATCTTCTATATTGCGATCCTTAAAATAAATGACATTTTACAAACATAAAAATATCAACTACATAAGTGTAGACGTTTACCTGCATTTGCTTCCCTTTTGAATTGTTACCGCACACTACTGGCAAGTGGTATATCAAAAAGTAACCTAGTTCTTTAAATATGATTATACATAGAAATAATTTTAATCTAGTCATTGACTGTTTTAACAAGTGCGGACTTAGTGGTAAGGATATTGTAGTTTTATGTAGAGAAAGACAATACTTATTGATTGATAAAAATTATCTATATATTTGGGCCCAAAGCTTAGCACTATAAAGTTTCATAATTCATTAGTATTAATTTTATGTCATGATTTTATTTGCTTATTATTTCCTATTAAGACTGTTTTATCATTAGTTTTATGACAGAATATACAAAGAAAATTGACAATATTATGGTGTGCAATTATCGTCAACATAAATAAAAATGTATAAGTTGTACACCTAGAATCCTTCAGTTGTTGTATATGTGGGTCGACATGACAACTGAGACTATCAATGGATTTGCATCCTTTGATGGTTGCTTTCATTTTTGGACTACACTGAACTTACCATCAGGTGTATTGTACTCACTATGTCGAACCAGTGTAAAAAAAAATGAACAATATATCTCTCCAGTAATGTCACAACTTCACAGTAAAAAATAGCATATCTTCTCCTTGCTTCAAATTATATTAAATTGATAAGAAATTACAATTTGTAATAATATAAAACAAATATTATAATTAATGAGAAGCATTCATTTTTATATGAAAATGTGCTCTTAAAATTAGTATTTTATAGTGGCACAAAGCACAGCTTGTTCAGTACTTTAGCAGCCGTCCACAAAGTCCAAATATTATGTAACTATTTAAAAAAAAAACTTTATACTGTTCGCTTAAAATTATAAAGGTCTATTAGATGTAATTTCCGATTAACAATTACAATAATACTTGTAATACCAAAAATGTAATTTATAAAATACTTCCGAGATTTTTTTTACTGTAGCTTTTAAGAGCAAATAGCATATTTTTTATACATTGTATGAAATAAAATTGTGCATAAAATCATACGTATCTTTGACAAGAAAACTAATATAAGCGTGCAGATCGGAGCGCAACTATCTACTAAGTTAAGTCAAGCTTTATTCCACATGAAGACAATATATTATGTTTCGTACAATTACTCTGTATACAGAAGTGCAACACGGCCTGCTTACACTCCGTGCCTCTCGCTATGTTTTGGCTTTAAATCTATGAATGCACATTTAATACAAAATTAAAATGGTTGTGAAAATAATTTTAAGCAATTATATTACAATTAGACTGGCACAATTGCATTTATTATTTTAAACTAGATTATACGCCTTATTTTAAATTAAACAACAAAATATGAAAAAAAGTTTTTTATTTATTACACACTTAAATAAGTAATATACTTTTATGAATTAAATCTTACTTTAAAAATCGTTATCAGTATTAGGAATATTAAAATTGTATAATTATCATTAAACATCTACAGTGAGTCCATAAAGTATTCGTCTAGTCGCAAGTTTGAAAATAAAATCGTCTCTAAAGGACCGGGCAAATGAGAATGAGAATCTCGATTAATTGAACATGTTGAAAAAAGAAATATTAACCATAATAATGCGAAAACAAGTACATAAACAAATTTCTAGCGATAACGAGGGTAACAAAACATAAACGTTCGTTTTTCGCTAGTTCAAAAAGTATTCGTCCACCCTTAAAACAATAGGCGTTCGCGGATACAAGGTCACCTCTAATACTTAACACGCTTCTTTTGTTAGCTCTTACAGCCTATAGGACAACCTGTCATTATTTCGAGCTGATCGGAGAAGTTATATTTTTTTAAATGTTATGGGTCGGAAGGGCTGTGAAACAAGCACGACTGAAAGAAAACTCATTTCCACTTACATAATGAGTGTAAATCTTCCTGCAAGATATCCAAGTTGGTAGGTAGACCTCTACCGACAGCACAATCGGTGATTGATCGTTTCCGTAGAATAAAAACATTGAAAAACAATCCATGGAGTGGACGCCCTCGTGCACTGACCGAACAAGACGAGAGGTTTATTGTGCGAGAAATTAAGAAGAACCCAAAAGTTAGTGCACTTAAGCTTCCTAGGGAAATGTACAGTAGGGGCAAAAAAGCATGCGTCAATACAATCAAGAATATATGCAAAAAAAATGGGTACAATGGCCGGGTAGATCGCAAGAAGTTTAAGAATTAACAAACAGAATTGACAAAAAAACGTTTCGTTTTTGCCCAAGAAGATAGATTTAAGAAAAAATATTTCTGGAAGTACGTCATATTATCCGATAAAAGCAAACACAACATATTTGGTCAGATGGAAAGCAAATTGTGTCGGGAAAGATGAATACTAAGGTGCTGCCTCAAAATCTCGCGCCTACAGTACAACATTGTGAAACATTCCCTTATTGTGTGCGGAAGGTATGGGAAAACTGCACTCATATTAGACATTATGAATCATAAAATGTGTATAACCATTTTAAACGAGAACTTGAATGCAAGTGCTGAGTAATTGGGTCTCCATGACAATTATATCTTTCAACAGAACAGCAATCCTAAGCACACAGCTATGAATACTAAGCTGTGGCTGTTATATAACACCCCAAAACAACTTCATACGCCTGTTTAAAGTCCGGATATGAATCCAATCGAACATCTTTGGAAAGTGCTTGAAGATAATATTAGAAAAGGTACATCAGTTACAAGAATAACTTAAAATGAGCACTTCAGTAAGAATGAGATAAAATTCCATCTTCTGTGGCAAAATTTTTTGATTCTATGCCCAGAAGGCTCCAAGCAGTGATTGCCGCGAAGGGAAATCCAACTAAGTACTAAATCCTATTCTAAAATTATGTTCTGTAGCTCAAAACGCCATGAAATATGTTATGGACGAATACTTTTTGAACTAGCTAAAAATGAATGTTTAGTTTTTTTGTTACCCTTATTATCGTTAGAAAATTGTTTATGTACTTGTTTTTGGATAATTATAGTTAAAAATGCTTCTTTTAACATGTTTGATTAATGGATATTTTATTCGCTCCTTACCTTGTTCTTTAGACACGATTTTTGTTTAAACTTGCAACTAGACGAATAGTTTTTGGACTCACTGTACATTTTACACTAAACTTATGGTTCCTAGGAGCTCCTATATCATATGTAAATTCTATTAGACCTCCTGCGCATCATACAACTGCTGCGTCTTACGACTTCAAGCCGTTAGCCGTGCGCCCTGCGAGTCGAGAGTGCAAAGGCTTTGTTTATTCAAAACAGCTGTATTATATACAATAAATAAATTGAGATGCATTAATGAATTTCCCCCAAGACGCTCGTCAGGAGCCTGACTGCGTGCAACCAAAAGGTTGCCGTATGATCACGCACTTATTATTATGCAGTTTAATTCAGCTTGTATCACTGCAATCCAAAAGATGTAGTGTGATCCCCAACTTACATCTAAGTCTCTGTCTAGGTCTATAGTTTTGAAAAACTGTAGTACTTTATTTGCAGATACAGCTTGACCTTCTCTTGGGTGTAGCATAAAAATCCTAAATGGACACACAAGAAACTACTTCCTATAGTATTGTAAAGTCAAAATATAAAATTGAAAAGAATTCTTTAAGAGTTGAAAGTTTTAAAATTAATAGTAGTTTTCATTAAAAAAAAAGCGATATCCCAAAGACCTTGACACAATTAACGGTAAGGTTACGATTAAATTATTTGTATGTAACTTCTTACAACAACTTGAAGCCTACAAAAGGATTTTGTTCTACGGTATTTTGCTATAACATCTACACGTAGATGAGCAAAATGTAATCAGATTAATAAAAATGATTACGACTAAATTTTAAATTTTTTACCAGTAATATGACTGCATTTTGCTCATCTATGTTTTAAACACTACAGAATCACAGATTGCATACACATTTATGATTTCTTAATGTTTTAAATGGATTTAATCATGATTACAGAGCAAGAAAATTAAAATGACGACTACATTTCTACTCCGCATCTATATTATTTATTTGCTACAACTGAGATCTGTTATGTTGTTTAAGTGCTTCCAGGTCCAATTACACCTACTTGTAATTGTATGTTCATTTCAGCAGAATATAGTAATATACCTAAAAACTGTGTTCATTGGTAAATAAATATTCATTATTATTTTTGAGTAAAATCAATAATTAAGGCTAGCAATAAATAATTAATGACGTATTATTTATACTTATAGAAATAAACATTAATGCTATAGAACCTTAATGGCAAAAAAGTTATATAATCATAATTTTAATATTTGTCACTAAATTCTACTTAATTTTATTACATTAATTTATTATTATAACTTTTCATTTTTTGTTCCAACACACAGACAATATTTTTTACATTTACTTTTTTAAATTAAGTATCTAGTTTACAACACTCAAAACACTGATTTTTGTTTTTACCTAGTCCACTCTGGTTTTGTTAACCTGACACAATTTCATTAATGACGCACGTTTAGTGTGTTCTTACAATTAAATACGTAACTCTACAAAATTAACTAACCTGACTTTACAGGCCTCCATGTAAAATCTTCAAGAAAAAAAAAAATATTTTATTAATTAACGTTTGTGATAATCAAAGAATATAAACCCTTAATTAGTATCATTATCTATGCTAGAGTCCGCTGGTGCAGTTTTCGGGGACGCGGTGGTGGAGTCTGCTCGCACGCCGTGCATGGACAGGTCGGCGGCGAGGTCGGCATCAGCGTCCCCACCGCCGGCGTGGCCCTGGACACCACCAAACAGACGATATAACTTAGTCGCAACCGCTGGAGGGCGCCTTAAGACAGCATTCGGATTTTAGCAGACGCTGCTCCGCGGCATCTATCATGATCGCAACGCTTTTACATTTATTCGTTTTTTTTTTTTTGTTTACGATAAGGATACTTGGGCTGAGATTTATTGACGCTATTTCGACTTTGCCTGGCAAAGTTCTCAAGAAATAAATTCATTTTGACAGAAAACTGAATATAGAATAGGAGCTTGAGTATAGCCATGATAAAATCGGTGAGTTATCAAAACCTCTGAGATTAATTGAGTAATATAAATTGGAATGTTTAAGTAAAATCTAAGCAAATATTAAGCCGCTGGCGAGCATTGACTGCCAGAATCCGAATCGTATCTTTACGTGGCCGATAGAAAAACATAAGTCAAACTGGAATTGCTACTATAATGATGCATCTGCAGCAATCGTTTCGTGTTTCACAAAACATCTGCTTGTGTCATTTCTCTTGTGCTCTCTCGAGAAGTATATATGATTAGTATTAAAATCAGCACTTATTGTCCAGGTTTCCCAAGTTCGGGTTTTTATTCCACTCTTGAAGAGGTTAAATTATGAGGTGTTTTATATTACTTGGCACATAATTGGCACATCTGATCTCAGTTACGAATAGAAACATTATTTTGCACAAATTGAAAAAAAAAAAAAATTGTTTTTCTTGTATAGTCTTGACAAATGACTATTGCGTTCCTAATGAGAAGCACAGTGTAGTCCAAGAAAGACAGCAACTATAATAGAACGAGATTTTGTAATGATATTGAATAGGTAATAGAATAGAAGATTGCAATAAAAACTACTAAGTGTGCCTATTCATTACCTAGGAAACCGTTAAGGCCTCGTGCAGACGCTGTCGCGCTCGCATTACTCGGTCCTCCTGGCGTCGCACGTCCTCCTTCGTTATAGTCACGGCCGCGATTAGGGGCTGCTCAGGGTTTAAAAAAACTCCAGGGTTTTCCAGAATTGCTTGTTTCGAACCGGTCTGCCCTAAAATGTACAAGAATATTTAAAAATCATAAAAGCTCCTTGAGATGTTTTAGCTGCACAGGAACATTGCCTCGCTGAGTGTTTTTTGTATCGTTTGTATAATGGCGAGTGTTCTGAAGAGTTGCATACCTTATTCCACCCTCTCCCTTTCATAATAGAACCTTACGCGTTGGGTTCCGGGGCTACAGTTTTAAACCGACTTCTATTTCAGCTAGAACTAAGAAGTTCTCTAACTCTTACCTTGTCGTTTTATTGAATTATGAAATGGTCTTCTGGCGAACGTGTTCCCTTCGTCCTATGATAATAGGTTTTTTAACCTCCTGAGGTTCAATGTGATAGTTCTAAGACAAAATCATATAGTATACTAAACGCCCAGCAAAATCACAGCTACTTAACCCTTAACTTGGCAGAATGTTCTTTCTTTCAATATCAATATAATATTCATACCGTTTAACCCTTATGTTCCAAGGATATCTAATAGAAACTAACCGTGCGTTCAAAAACTGAGAAATTACCTAAATATTCATACAAAAATATTAAGTTTGCGCTAAAAACTTATGGCAATAGGTTTTGTAAATTCTGATGTATCTCCACAGATACACTATCAAGGGTTAAGGACCAAGACCCACGATACTAATAACTAGGACATAATATTTACGGTCCTGTAAAATGTTTGAATTGAATTACACGCCACATTGTACACACATCGGTTTTATGACCCAACGTACTAAATAAAGAACAAAATATTATAGTGGTTTTGTTTTATTTATCAAGCATAGTACCCTCAAAATATCAAAATTTGATTCATAATGTCTTGGTCTGGGCGTTAGTGACTATATATTATTTATGTTCTGATATTAGGACAGTGGGATTTCTTTCTTTCTACTTTTAAATTGGACTGCAGGAGGTTAAACGAAGTGTGAAGAGATATTTGTGTAGGCCGGCATGGTCGCGGCGACTGTCGGTAGGTTGTTGTCTCTCCATAGTCGTTCTCAGTTGTCATGGTACAAAGACATAATACTTCGGTAAGTGCAATTATTGATTGCACTGTTTTAAAATAAAGTACTTAGGTAGTAAGTAACAGTTGCCATAGAAAAAAATGTATACCAGTAATAGGTTGTGATGAAACATGTAGAGCAGTAGCCAAGGACTGGATAGTAGTTGCATCTGATGTGAATGGACCTAGTGATTTAATATATTTCGGCAAAGTAGTAGTCCCTATAACTCCATTTGCATCGCAAGCTGTGAGTCCCTGTATGAGAAAAAACATTGTAATCTATACTAATATTATAAAGCTGAAGAGTTTGTTTGTTTGTTTGAACGCGCTAATCTCTGGAACTACTGATTCGAATTGAAAAATTCTTTTTGTGTTGAATTGATTATTTATCGAGGAAGGCTTCAGGCTATATAACATCACGATGCAACTATTAGGAGCGAAGAAATAATGGAAAATGTGAAAAAAACGGGGAAAATTATTCATCCTTGAGTGCTTCCATTGCGTGCGCTGCGAAAACGGTTCAAGATACCAAAAATATATGTATGACAGAGTTATTCCTCTTCAAATGATCTAAAAAAATGTCCCTGACAGTATATGTCTATCTTTTAAGAATAACTCACTAGAACCGTTTTTATGGTAATCAAATTTGGTCGAAATTAATGCATTATTTGTTAAGAGTTGTATCAACGTAATAATATTAATCTTTATCCAAATAAATGTGTTGTTGATTAAGAGTATTTAATTGTGAACAAAATTGTCTTTGATATCACTTAATTTCAATGAACATCTTAGAAGATATTATAATAACTTATATAGCAAAACAACGTTTGCCGGATCAGCTAGTTGAATATAAATTGTTTTAAAAGTGTGCCGAGGCCTATGGAGACATAACTATACAGACCAGATAAAGAGAGTTCTGATGGAGAGTAATTACAAAAGTACGTGGAATTGGCAAGTGTATGAACTAAATATTGTTAAGAAAGCGAAAAAGATTTGCAAGAATAGAGATTCTTGCGCCATTTCTCTAAGTGACGCTCCATTCTCTCTGCCTATTCCTGTAGGAATACGGCATGATAGTAGATTGTTTTAAAATTTACTGTATAGAATCCATCTCAAACTATCTTTTATTTTGAATGAAATTTTAAGCAGACAGGTAATATATACTACTTACTTCGAGCCTTTTCTCCCAGAATAATTGTTTTGGTTTCTCCTGGGTACCTTGTTTGAGATCTGTTTTTACTTTACTCTCTTGAGTTTTGTACACTGTCACTGGTTGTTTGAAAATTGAGGCTGTTTGTCGAATAGGTGGCACCAAAGACGCATCAGAGCGTACACCCCTAAATTATATTATTTTAATTAGTACAAGAAAATTAAGGACATAAAAGATAACAAAAAAAGAATCTTAACTGTTATATTGATTTCCTTCTTTGAAGGAAAGTGAAACAAACACGAATAATATCATTTTAATTTGTAAATATCATGCTACATCAAATAAAACCATGCATTTAAATTTAAAATCACAAAAACTAAACAAAAAAAGGATAGGAACATAGAACCCTGTCATTGACAATGATGAGCATGATAGAATAATGTTTTTAGTGAAGCTGTAAGTAATGATTGATATTATCTAATATTCTAATAAGTATATGAAAAGCAAAGCGTTTCATTCATAATTTGGGAAAAATTAGAAATTAATCGTTATATTATAATTTCTTGGTGATTGTGTAGAGGACATTATTATTATGCAGTTATTAGATGCGGATCAAGGTAATTGACGTTTTAATTTGGAATGAGACCTATCATGACAGGTATATGCATGGGCCAAAATGTTTATTGTATAAATAAACACCTTTTCGATCCGCACCTATGGGTGGTAATTAAAAAAAAGCACTACGAAGCTTATAACCTGATCAAACATGGTGTTAAATGTACATGTAAAGGTTGTATTTCAAAGCTGTGCATCATTGGCTAAACTACTTCTGACAACTTTTGATTTTATATTAAAAGGCATAGAACAATTGCTTATAATAATCTAGGGGTGATAAAAACACATAAACAAGCTCCAGTTCAAGTAATAGCATTAAAAATACAGATGGACCACAAAAGCACAGCTCTGCACTAAAACTCACAACACAAGTGGAAGACTAGGACACTAATATGGGAACCTGTAGTCAAACTGCGCACGCGCTTTCTTGGCCTTGCACAGCAACATTGTGTTTATTTGACCTTGTTGGAAGTCGAAACATGATAGGTCCATACTATCACCGAGATAACGAACTAGCTCAGGCTTACTGCGAAACTTTTTACCTGTTGGACTACAGAAAAGTTATTGTCATTTCTTATCATAGATAGGAAAAATGATGAACTGTGCTAATTATATAGGTGAATGCTAATTATATAGCATTAGTTGTAACTTCTATTTAGTGATGAAAGTGAAGTTCTGTTAGATGTTGCATTAGTCTTGTTACAAATCTTGTTAATTAAAAACAATTTCTATGTATGTAACAGATTTTTGTTGTAAGAAGATTATGATTAATGAATGTTTCTTTCAAATATAATACACATAATAATATTGGATCGATAACTCCCTTGCATCAACAACTACAGAATGAATGTAATATTGTTATGTTAAATAAATTTATATTATTTCAGTGTAGTTTTGTAAAAAATAGAATGATTTGTTCATGACTATCACCATTTGTAGTTGTAATGAGAATAAATGAGACAATGTAAACTCAAGATTTGTGAATAAGAAACAATATACAATTATAAGTGTTTATTTAAACTTTTATAACAATCATGATATTCAAGATATCAATGAAACTTTAATTGGATAACCTTGAAACATTTAATTTATATAATTACACTCTAATATTTTTATTATTCATAGGTAATTTTTTCAAATTGTAATAATTTGCATTGTTATTTAACTTTCATGAGTTAGACACAAATAGTGAATTTCAAATGGATAGATATTCTATAAAGTAAGTTTTTGTGTATTATTAATAATAATGTATTTATTTTTTCCTCATAAACAAAACTAAATCACATATTAGTAGAAACAATTACAATAAAAAATGTTTGTAATGTAAAAAATTACCAATCTCAATGTATGATATCTCCCTAAATATCTAATGTTTCAAGCATATGTGGTTAACCACACAGTACACAGAGCAAATTCAGAGTGAATAATTTTTACCAGGTTTCATTTAAGTACTGGGTTATGAGATGTTTAACAAACATAATAAATAAACAGCAGATAAGTAGTTAAAATTGACATTTATGCTTATTTGAACCATTTCACAAATTGATAAAGGTCATTTGAAGGTTCTGGGTGACCCATAAACAGCAGGTTGGCCATGCCTGGTTTAGTTTTTTTTTTAGAAGTTACTGTTGACATTTTGACCATTGATGAATGTTTTTATTGGATAAATCTTTCACAACTCCTGATTGATTAAAATATCCATAGTGTGAATTTTTATTATAATATTATTATGAACCTGCATTTGTTTGTTTCTTTGTCTACCTTAGCAATGACAATATTGCCCAATTTAAGTCAATTCTGATACTTTTAAATTCACACAAATATTTTATTATCATGTAATAAATACCATTTTAATGAACATCCATTGTGATACTGGATATAAACCCAAGATCAAGATATTCACAGTTTTACAGGGGAGAATTTGTATTAATTATGTAGGCTTTAATATGTTCAATAGTTTCAAGAAAATGTTTAGAAAATATTAAATGTAAGATTCTACAATTCTATTCTGTTTTGATATCAGGTTTTATATGTACATTTATACAATATTTTTGGACAAAGAATTGAAGGCATACAGATAAACATTGCATCATAAACATCAGCACATATGAATTGGAGCAATATATAGCTTTCCATGTTAGCCCATCCTCCCATCTGACAGATAATTCTATATGTATTAGAGGACATTCATGTCTTTCTGATTTGGAATGCAAATGCTTGCCGCTAACAAGAACTGGTGCGGTAAGATATCTGGGAGTATATTTAGACAAAATGTTAAGCTGGAAATCACATATAGATATTAGAGATTAATAGAACTCAAAAACTTATCTATGTCTTTAAGAAATTGAGAGATTCTGCTGACAATTATATTCTTAGGACTGTTTATTTCTCTCTGTATGAATCCTTGATATCTTAGTGCATTGCTGTTTGGGGTGGAGCCTCTAAGACCACTTTATTGAAACTTGAGAGGGCTCAAAGGGCAATCTTAAAAAAAATCCAGAAGTTTTCCTATTGAACTGTTATATTCTGAATGTCAAGTTTTAACAGTAAGACAGCTCTTGGTCTTGAAACTTGTCCTCCGCAAACACAAAGTGGTTCTTGTAGAGACAGATAGTAAAATAAAACCTCGTAGGATGAGGTATGTTTACTCTATGTCGATTCACGAGTCTAGTTTTCAGAGAAACAATTTTGGATTCTTAGTTCATGGATTTACAACAAGGTTAACCATGAATTCAATATCTTGAATTTAAGTAATTACAAATGTAAGATGAAGCTGAGGGACTGGTTGTCGAATCTAGAATATAATGATACTGAGGTCTGTTGCGGGAAAAGATGTACTAGGGTTTTAACATTACTGTGAAATTATTATTTACTTTGATTGTATAGTGTATGTAATATTATTGTATTGTTTGGAGTTAAGATCGGAGTTACGCAATAGATATAAACTATATGTAACAAATTGTGTAAAATGTGTTTACATCCAAGATACAGTTTGTCCTAGTTTGGGTGTCAGCTGACTTTAATGTGCTGCTTTTCTTGTATTTTATATTGGTTATTATTGATAACGCTTTCGGGGGTTCTTAACTAAATTTAGAAATACAAAACATAGTTATTGGAAGTTAACAAAATATTTAATATATATAATTACCTGTAGTAATAAACATCAACTTTGCCGGCAGATAAGCCTGTTTTTCTTATAATTTCTTCTCTTTGCCAGCCTTTCGGTAAAGCTGAGCAGTCAGATCTTTTTTTCTCTATTGAGATATTCATAACTTCGTATGCAAATTTTGCAAAGTTCAATGACGTAAAAGTTGTAAACTTATAGTATAATTTAATGCACTGTAACACTGAACTGTAAAAACGAGTATGTTAATAACACAAAATTGTTTAAATTTACGGAATGATGACTACGACAAATAAGATAATCATGTACTATGTTTCATTACCTATTGTGACGATAATTCAACCAGCACCTAAGGCAATTTTTTTCTATTCATTTACCTCACAGCGTGAATACAAGTATACCAAATATATATAATACAAACCATATACACATATAAAAGATGACAAAAAACCGTAAAATGGGTGATTAGAATTTTTACTCTATGAAACTACTTCTACTGCAACAATATCGTCATTCATATTCGAAATGTTGAATGAAATGTGAATAACATAAATTCGTATAAGTGAACCCCAAAATATTTGTATTTCGAGTATAGCCCAAGATCCCAGAGCCGCCAGACCTTTCTTATTTTCTCAGAAATAAAATATATGAAATAACGTAGTGTTAGTATGTACTATGAGTGTATGCATACCCGCTAGCTTGCGCGGGCGGCCAATTTACAGGTACCAGGTGCGAAAGGTAGTTAAAAATTATACTTACTTTACTTATTTTCTCAGTGCTAATTTTTATATATATTTTAGAAAATATTATTTTAAATGTATAATGATTACTGCCAGACTCGTTTCGGCGGCCATTATTTTTACTAGACGCTTTAAAGCAGCCAAAAAAATAAGGTAACTTTACTTATATTCTCAGTCTTGATTTTTATACATGATACTCAGGAACCTAATTCAATAATTTTTGCAAGCAGCCAGACCACTCGGATGGGCCTAACATTCCCCCAGACACATATAAAGGCTTTCTGTTTGTATGAACGCGATCGTGATTGCTAGACGGTTTTATAGCATAGTTTTGTAAAATTTGTTATTAATCATCTAATTATTGAATTCGTTTCCTGAGTATCACGTATAAAAATCAAGATTGAGATTATAAGTGATGTTACCTTATGTTTTTGGAAGCTTTAAGGAGGTTATCCTATGTGATGGGCTCAAAAAAACGTTTTTCTGTTTTTTTTTCATAAATTGCTTTCTAATATATCTAGAATACGGTAGTAAAGTAATTTTTAAAAATTCGAAGTCATTTTAAAGATACTGCTGTCAAAAGAAGGAGCTATTCGGAGCGCTGAGTTGGCAGTCGGAGTTGGGCTTATTGTGTACAGTCGGCTTGATACCTGGCACGCTTTCATACAAATATAAGTTTATACAAGTTTCTACAGGCTTAAAAAGGAATTTCTATAATTATTAAATATTTTACTGAAGTTATTTTAGTTTTCGTTTAACTTCGAAGAGCGCGAAAACTACAAATTATTTCTTTTCATAATGAGTAGACGGAAAGGATATACGAGTAGATATGTTCATCCTGGCCGTAGTAAAAAAAGAAAGTTTAGAAGAAACCGTTTTACCACCCAAAATGAAATGGTATTTACATCAGCTTCGACAAAAAACTTCAAAATAGCTTGAACATGGATGTTTCCATCGCTTTGAATTTCGCGTATTGCATTTTAGAGTTTGTTTCTGTATTCGCTGCAATTTCTGAAATGGTAATATGCAAAACTTGTAAAAGTGATGTGCCTATTTCGCTATCAAGTTTCCAAGGCTTAAGTTTTAAAATTATTCTATCGTGTGAGTGTGAAAAACAGACAGTTATAAACTAGGGCCCATTGATCGAGAATGCATGTAAAGTTAATCGCCGGTTTGTATTTGTGATGCGATTAATATCAGTTATCATCTTTAATGAAGGTTTTGAAGGTGTTTTAAAACTAATGCCAGTTATGGGATGCCCTATTGGCCGCGAAGCCCATACTTATGTTAAGAAACGTGATGAAAAGCGAATCTCACGTTCTGAGCGGCGCGTAAGCGATGTCGTTAAGCCAGGAATGACTCAAGAGCTGAACAATATGCTTTGAAAGAGTTTCAAGAGGAAGAGGAAGGAATACTTTATGGAACAGGCATCGCCGATTGAGGGTAAGTTAAGACTTTCATAGTTTTAAGCAGACTTGAAATTTTAAATAAGTTTTTCTCAAAACTGTGCTTTTCAAACTTTCCTCCATCGTATCTCAAAAACGGCTTGACCGAATATCTTAAAACTTAAAAGGCGCACTCATCTCATGTAAACGCATAGAATGAACTATTATTAATTAAACTTTCCCAAAATTTCGATTTTTTTTTAAGCAAAAAACTAAACAAAAACGCAAAATTCGCGACTTTTTTTTCAAATGCCTATCAGAAGTCCAAATTTCGGTATATTCATTTGATAATAGTTCATTTAGGTCTACAGATTAAAACGCTGTTATTTTTTTTTTCAGATAAGCCAATCAGCCGGAATCGTGGAGGAAGTGCGAGCCCATTTTTTTGAGGCGGGGTTGTTCAGAGCGCTGTAACTCATATTCGACACAACTTTTTTAGCTTAAAATTTATATTTGTGCTGTGAAAATAAATATTAATAGATGATAATAAAGCTCTATCTATTTACTGGTCGTAGAAAAAATATAATCCTAAAACATCCCTAAAAAACAGCCCATCACATGGGATAACCCCCTAAAAGCTTCCAAAAAATAAGGTAACATCACTTATAACCTCAGTCTTGATTTTTATACGTGATACTCAGGAAACGAATTCAATAATTAGATGATTAATAACAAATTTTACAAAACTATGCTATAAAACCGTCTAACAATCACGGTCGCGTTCATACACACAGAAAGCCTTTATATGTGTCTGGGGGAATGTTAGGCCCATCCGAGTGGTCTGGCTGCTTGCAAAAACTATTGAATTAGTTTCCTGAGTATCATGTATAAAAATCAAGACTGAGAATATAAGTAAAGTTACCTTATTTTTTTGGCTGCTTTAAAGCGTCTAGTAAAGATAATGGCCGTCGAAACGAGTCTGGCAGTAATCATTATAAATTTAAAATAATATTTTCTAAAATATATATAAAAATCAGCACTGAGAAAATAAGTAAAGTAAGTATAATTTTTATCTACCTTTCGCACCTGGTACCTGTAAATTGGCCGCCCGCGCAAGCTAGCGGGTATGCATACACTCATAGTACATACTAACACTACGTTATTTTATATATTTTATTTCTGAGAAAATAAGAAAGGTCTGGCGGCTCTGGGATCTTGCTCTAGTAGTGAATAACCTTTATTCCTTTGTAATACCACGATATAATTTTATTATCAATACAACGTGATTTGAATCTTTCTACCTTTTAGAAAAAGGATATTTTTTTCTAACTGGGCAATACGTAAGTGACCGGGATAAACCTTCACAACGAAATCGTGCGAAAAAATGTCTAAAAACATGCATATAAGTCAAAATAAGGCAATGTATCCACTTACAACTTACAACTTTTTTTTTTATAGTGTATCTATTAAAAAAAGCTAAAAGTAGGACTAACTGCAATTTAAAAAATTGAGAAGAAAATGTTACGCTTGAAAATTTTATAGAATTCAGCAACAGGGCGAAAGAAGCAATTTAGTGAGGATAACAGAAATAGTTGAGGGTGTCATAGCAACTGGGCAGTAGACTTGAGGGAGTCTGCAAAACATAAAAGTCCCTAAAGATTCAAGCATTATCCGAAAATTTTAAAACTTTTTATTGCTTCAAAGTGTAATTTAAACAGTAACACTGATAATAATAAACGCTTCTACAATATTACGTCGGTCGGACGGATGGGCCACGAATAACAGGCAGTAACTGTTACAAATATCGATTACAAAAAATCATTATTGAAGATCATTGTAAAGTTATTGTTATGAACGGGGGTCCTTTTGGTTGGGGTCTCTTTCGCTAGAGGTTAAGGTCCTTTAGCTGGGATAGTCTGGTGTAAGGTCTCTTTAGAAAATATAATGTAAAAAAAATTGAATTCTAATTTGCATTACGTATTTCATCGTTCCATCGACCGACCATATAAATCGAACGTCGGGAACACTCGGGATCACTCCGCCGCAGCCTTGACTTTCTTTCGGCGTTTCTTCTCAAGGTAGTCGCTTCCGAAACGCTGGTAGATCACCCGTAGGGTTAGTACTTTATTGGCTGGCGGTCCAAGTCGAGGTCCGTACCCACAAGGGCACCCCCTTGCATTGCCAACCAACCCAAAAACTCGCTGTCTGAGCACCTTCTGTGCTCGGCCCCTAAGCCCGGTTGAACTGTAAATGCCTTTCCCGTCAATCAGTAGTTAGACCGTTTAAAAAAAATAAAATTAGTGTGGAGTAAAGTCAAGAGGAAAGAAGAGGTTATATGAAGAAGTTAAGAGGAAGCATGACTACCTGTCCGTAACATTATTATTGTTGAATTTAAGTTTTTGTTTTGAACTTTTGTTAAAAAAGCCTAAACGGCGAAAAAAAACTGTACTCAACAGTGAAACCCTATAATATTAAATAGGTACTTATTAGGAATATTGACCCACCGTCGCTTATCTACAACAATGTTTAATATGTCTAGAGCAATAACAAATTTTACACATAATACACCCACACCATCTCATCAGAGTTACAAATATTTTAAAACGTTACTTTTTGACCAACTAGATATTTTCTGTTTCCATTACTAGCCCGTCTGTCAAAAGATCAAGCTACCTTGTACAGTGTACAACTAGCAAAGATACAAACAAATACAATTAATTGAAATGTTCAATTTCAACAAAAATTTGTGTTCTGTAACGTATACGGTTGTGAAATCATAAATCAACTAATGATATGCATTATCAGTATATAATGACAATCAATTCCAAAGATTAAAAATATTATACTACAAAAGTTTATCAAATTGACATCTCTAGTTTTGTCTATGTGTTGTGGTTGCGAATGTGTTACGAAAAACTTGGAAATTGTTTAATTTTTTTTGTGAATAAATAATATAGGAAAAGCAAGTTTACCTTGATATATCAGCTAATAACAGTCTCAAGTATGTATTTTTTAATATAAACATTGAGAATATTTAGTAATGACAATTTTCAACATAATAAATAGCTTTGAAAATAATACTTTCACTTGCAATATCTGCTTTATTCTTATTAAAGTTGGATTAAGTAGTACAACGGGTTGCACTGTTACAGTTTGAACAATACAATATAATAATAATAAGGTAAATTTAAATACTGGGTATAACAAACAATCTATCTATTATAGTAGGAATTTCTTGTAATAAACTTAATTGTTACACCTAGGTGCATATTTGATTTTATTAAAATGGAAAAGTTTTCGAGTAATCTTAAACATAATGCACGCCCCTAGTTAGGCTTAAATATTAAAATTGAGGTATAAAATATTCATTATCAGTGTACCACTTTACATAAAAACCTGTTTTTATTGTTATTGTCGATGTACCTTGATCCCAATGGAGATAAGTGTGAGGCTGAATCTCACTAGAAAAATCCTTACAGATTCAGAATTCAGTTCAGTTTGTCTTTGATTTCCTTGGCTATTAAGTGATAAAGTTTGTGTTAAAAAAAAATGCTTTTTACTGCCTTAAACAAAAATGATTAGAGCCTCACTAGCAAATTACATTTATGGTGAATTATTTTTAAGCAAATTATTTTATCTACAAAAATACTATAATAGGCTATAACGAAAAATGTATATATGTATATTATACATTATTTATAATGTACTATTATTATTTATGTTATGTGTATATATATATATATATAAAAGAATATACAGTCTTAGTTTGTCTTTATACAGACATTTTTCTTGTTTTTTTTTTGTTTTATGAATAGAAAATAAAGCTTTTGTAGATCAAGAAAAGGATTTTATTATTTTTGTATCCTTAGGTTTCACATAATAAATATAATATATTAAAATCTTGTCTCCATGTTTGTTGGAATTATAATAGTAACTAAAGCTAATTGCAGATGTACCAAATTAAAATAACACTTTTCACATGCCAGAGATTTCAAATAATCTTGAGACATCATGCTATAATTATAACATATATATTGTTTTTTTTTTGGCAGTAGGGTGATTACCCGAACTGGGTCTTGACCACGGTACACAAGTGTAAAGATCATCATAGTGACTCGCTTTGGCTGGTCGTGTTTCAGCTTGTATATATCCAGTAACTAATAGTCCCTAGAGACCTTCAGTCGTTGGTATATGGGGCCAACATGACGACGGAGACTATCAATGGATTTTCATTCTTTGATGGTTGCTTTCATTTTTGGACTACACTGTACATACCATTAGGTACTCTGTAGTTACTATGTCAAGCTAGTGTAAAAAAAAATAACCTACTCTCATGCTAATAAACAAATTTAACCCTTTACTTGGCAGAAATTTATTTTTTTAATCTATACTAATATTATAAAGCTGAAGAGTTTGTTTGTTTGTTTGAACGCGCTAATCTCAAGAACTACTGGTTCGAATTGAAAAATTCTTTTTGAGTTGAATAGACCATTTATTGAGGAAGGCTTTAGGCTATATGACATCACGAAGCAATTATTAGGAGCGAAGAAATAATGGAAAATGTGAAAAAAAACTGGGAAAATTATTCATCCTTGAGGGCTTCCATTGCGTGCGCTGCAAAAACGATTCAAGATACCAAAAATATATGTATGAAAGAATTATTCCTCTTGAAATGATCTAAAAAAATGTCCGCGACAGTATATGTCTATCTATTAAGATTAAGTCACTAGAACCGTTTTTATGGTACACAAATTTGGTCGAAATTAATGCATTATTTGTTAAGAGTTGTATCAACGTAATAATATTAATCTTTATCCAAATAAATGTGTTGTTGATTAAGAGCACTTAATTGTGAACAAAATTGTCTTTGACATCACTTAATTTCAATGAACATCTTAGAAGATATTACAAAACCTTATATAGCAATACAATGTTTGCCGGATCAGCTAGTATCAAAATAATATTCATACTACGTAACCCTTATGACCCAAGAGAGTCTAGAAAAAAGTAAACATGCATATGAAAACTAAGAATTTACCTAAAAATTCATATAAAACTATTAAGGTTGTGCTAAAAAATTATTGCCCTAGATTATGTTAATTCTGATGTATCTCCACAGATACGTTATCAAGAAAAGGGTTAATGAAAATTAGGATTCCAATGATAGGATCATTTAGGAAATAAATTAACAGTGAAACAAAAATATTAATCCTCTTTATTCCTTATCCTGTATGAATTCCACAAAAGCCATTTTTATTTCTTGTTTTACGTAATGAAGGGTATCTCTTTGCAACATTTCAATTAGCTAGATTTAAGGTTTAGGTTGTGTAATTGTGGTATGAGTGATGAGTCATTTATTGAGTTGTGCTTGTCTTTGTATATGTATAGGCTTACTAATATGTTTTAGGACATAAAAACCTTAGGTCCTGAAACTTATTTGTCTCATACACTGCTTGCCATATTCATTTTTAGTTAGACCCACTTCTAAGCTAATATTAAATAAACAATTACTAATCCGTGCTAATATTATAATTGCGAAAGTAACTCTGACTCTCTGTATGTCTATCACGCTATCACGTCAGAACTACTGAACTGATTTAAATGAGATTTGATACACAGATAGTCTAGAACCTGAGAGAAGACATAGGCTACTTTTTAATCTGAAAAAGGGTTGAAAGGGAGGGGGGCTAAGAAAAGTTGTATGGAGGTATCGTCATTTTTTGAACTAACTTTTTTTAACTGTTTTTTTAGGCTGTTGATTTGATATAAATAAATATGACATTCAAAGTTTGTAAAAGTTTTGCCCTTAAACTAAAATGTGTGGGTGTAAAATAACTTATTAAACACCGTGCTGTACTCAATGGTCGCTCTGCAGCCGCGCGGCGTGGTACTGTGCGGTGTAGGTGAGGAAATATGCCTGTGCGCTTACCCGAATGGGCAGACGACTGTGCCGCACACATGCGAATACTGATTTATACGTATGTCTTATTTACAAAATAATTAAAAAATCTACCCAAAGATAGTATTCCACGCGGACGAAGTCGCGGGCACAGTTAAGTGATTTGTAAAATAATCCCAGTTTTACTAACAATCTCTATTAGGAATTGACGAAAGAAAACGAATCCATATGTACTTAAATTTTCTGTGAGGCTGTATTATATTATATGGAGCATCACTAGAAAATATAATAAAAGGTCGCCATCGTCGTAAAAATATTGGCAATGATTTTTCTCCTGCTGCATATAGCAGTGACAAAGAATAATAGTTTCATACTGTTGCGGATAGGAAAAATGTAGCAAAATTTCCATGACTACTTTCAAGTCATAAAATGATTTGTAGCAATGAAACAGGAATATGATTTATGATGTTACATTAATTACTACGCAAATAAAATAATTAATTAAAATTACTTAGATAATAAAGAGAAACTGCATCCACAAAGTCTTCATTATCAGTATCTATAAGATAAATGGGAATGCAAATATTGAAAAAAACAATACTAGCCCCTAGCTTATTGATTACAAAATATGTGCCTAACTGTTAAAAAATAGCAATACAAACATTATTCACATGGTTGACGCCGGCATAAGTCATTGCGAGTTGCGCAAATTCGAACACTCAGCGGAATAGTGAAATAGCTCGATGCATGACTTACCGAAATGTTGACTTTGGTTTGCAATGTTGAAAATTAAACCATATGTAAGGTGTTAACTGGAGCAGCAAGATGTCGTCATTCAGTCACGGAAGTATGTCTAAATATCACTGTGACGTCATACGATAGAGGAAACATTAGGATTTTTTTTAGTAAAAAGCTAAGAATTCGGACATAAGTACCGTTTTACTTTACTACGCGGTTTACTGATTCATTCAAACGTATAAAACTAATAAACATTGAGGCTTAGCACGCAATAGATTTCAACTAGTATTAGGTACCTACTTTCTTAACTTATGTGATGGTAAAAGAATTTAATTGTTTATGTGAGTGATTATGTGTATAAAAATGTAATTTGCTTAAACGATTTTGTCTGGTTTGGTTTTTCTTAATAGAAATAGTTTATATACTTGTCTCACGTTATTCTGTGCGTTGTCTTTCTGTCATTTTAGTACATTAAGAGTTAGCATTCCATTCTGCACGTTAAATGCCAAGGTAAGGCACTGCGGCAAAAGCGCGAGCAAGTGGAGCAAATAACCGGCCAAAGCTATTAAGCTTTCGGTTATCTGAGGTAGGGAAGGGCTGCTTTGTTGCCCGAGTCCAAATGTCAGGCGTGGCCTGTGACGTCACCTGGCGCTGAAATGGCGCGACATTTCCCAGTACAACGCGCCTGTGCCCACCCTAATCTGTGCCATAGAAAGCAGGTTTGTCCGCCTAAAGCATCCTCGAAGTTCCCGTAGTGATTTATACGGCTGAATTTGCTCCGTATTTTATTGACGACATTAAGAATTACTGTATTTGTCTTGTATCTTTTATATTACTTCAACTTCGTATAACCAGTTTTTAATGAAAGTGATGTTTGGAAATTGTTGGCAGTCTGGGTCTATAGATGCTTGTCGCAGTCGTTTTTTTTCATATTTTAAGGAACAAAGTAAAATTTTTATTTTGTTGCATTAAACGTTATATTGTTCTATTAAATTTTGGCAAAGTGGTTAATTTTTGTAATAAGTATTCTTAAAACTATCAATCGCAAGTCTCCAATAATAGATTACGTTCTAACTACAAGGCTTATAGTAATGACGTTACAGTAAATAGTAAGAATATTTACTTATAAAATACTATTACTGCAGTCTTACACAAGGAAAATTCCCACAATAGTTTTTATAACAAGAATAATAAAAGTCACAGATTACGTAGCATTTTATACTAGAAATCTAGATTGTAATGGTGAACAAAAGTAGAGAGCAAACTCGGTTTTGAAATTTCATTTTTTAGTAAACTTGTTTGTAATTTGGATATTAGCATGATTGTCGAAAATTAATAATATTTTTATTTACTTACATATTGGTTGCCTTAACAGAATTTGTCCTGCCAATACCTACAATAGAAAGAAATTTTAGGGTGAGTGATAATAATTCACAACTTTAAACTTTATTAATTCAGGGATATCAGTTATAGCAATTATTTCTCAATGTAAGTTTCTGAAAATATTTTAAAAACAACTAACACCTTAAAATTCTGTATTTTTTGTAGAAAAATAATTAAAATAAGGAAATCCGTAGTTTTCGAAAACAATGAGATTTTGCGAATATTTTTTAAACGAGGTAGTCTAATTGGAGAACTGTAATAGTAGTTGTTCATCAGTAAGTTTGATGCTACGCTCCCTACATTATCTCATTAGATTTAGAGCATAATCTCTGTATAATAAATGGGAATTCTATTGACTTATTTATCACAAAATCTCGAAAACTTATATAAGAGTACTTGAGTCATCTTTAGATCTATATTAATGTTACAAATTAGTTTGATTAATTTGTATATTTAATCTGATTTATTGTCTAAAATACATTATGTACTGTGGATTTGTGAAATAAATAAATAAATTTGACAGAAAGGTTCCTTTTGAGGTGTAGGTGGCCGATAATAGCGGAGTTTTAGAATTCCAACCTATAAAAGAGTGAGATAGGGGATTTAAATTCTACTCCTACCCCTCCCAGAGAGGTAACCTCAACAAGGCCTTTTTTCCCTTGGCGTCTGGACGAATTTGGTTTCTCAGGCTCGGGCGGAGCAATAAGAGGGACACCCCGGGGGTTTTTAGTCAGTAAGAGTCTGACACACCGGAGTCGCTGCCCTCACAGCGTCCCTGATGGTCCTATGCAGGATTTTACTCCAGGTATAAAAAGATGTATGACGTGAATGTAACTGGAGGTGACAGTGGACGTCGACAGAAATTAAAGATGTTATTTCGATGAAACAGCAGGATGTTGGTCCTGTGTTCCCGCACACCGCTCTAATGACAATTCAAGGAGACGAGGGGAGGTGGCACTCTACACCACTCTCCCCGAAATGTGTTAGGTGTACGCGGGGTCGGCGACTATTTAACAGCCCCCGCCTATTAGATGAGGCCCGAACAAGACTGGACGTCGCCGGATGCCGAGGAAGATGGCTCGGCTTTGCCCTTGGTATCCGGCAGACGGGAGAAGGAACAGCCCGGTGGTTTTACTCGGGGCAAGTCCGACACATCGGGGGAGCGGCCCTCACCGCTCCCATGACGGTCCGTAGGGATTTCCACCGGGTGAAAAATAAAAAAGGATGTTGGTCCTGCTCGGCAATAAGCAAAACGTTTGGTTTGTATAGATTTGTACTACGGTGCACTGCCCGATAGCATTGCTGTTGCATTGGAATATGCTTTATACAAATCAGTCCTTACGAATCAGTCGATTTTCTTGCTATCTAGCA
Source organism: Automeris io (assembly GCA_036320925.1). Taxonomy (NCBI): domain Eukaryota; kingdom Metazoa; phylum Arthropoda; class Insecta; order Lepidoptera; family Saturniidae; genus Automeris; species Automeris io. Next base: position 3,467,164 of record JAUDJH010000021.1, on the reverse strand, counting down.
GCACCAATGCCTATTAGCATTGGTACGGCTGCTACTTTCGACATTCCTACTACCTTTATATAAGCTAACGAAAAAAGCGTATTTAGATGTAGGCTAAAAAATTTGAAAACTGGCAAGAGGACATGAAGGATCTAATTAATGTTAAGAAGGTAAAAGAGGTTTGCAAAAATAGCGAATAGTAGTATACATTTTTTCTGCCTACTCTAATTTGGAATTAGCGTGATAAGAGATAGATGATAATATTTTAAGAATACGCAGTCCTTCGGTAAGAAAATAAAAGCTAGCAGTAGATTTAAAATATAAAATTAGCAATTCAATAGTTGTTGAGTTTTTTGCTAATTTAACCAATTATAATTAATTAAATTCGTTCGTGTCATTTTATATGGTGAATATTAAAAACCGCATTTTTGCTGTTTGGATATTCCTGTAATAACATAACAGCGCTTACAAAATTTAATTCAATTAAAAGTAAATGTCGGCCCAATGATAACGTTTAAAGTAATTTGTATGATGACGTTTCATTTTTACTTAGCTGGTGTAAGTTTATTTACCCATGTAATCAGTCATAGAATGATTCTATTTGTTGTTCGTGATTAATTATATTTGTTTGGTAAATCGGTTGTAATAATCTCTGTAGTTGTATAGTTTATCTTGAGTCAGTCAATACGTATGGATGTATTCCGTTTATTGATTTACATAAGGATTTAACAAACTACTCATTACTTAACACACAATCTTTGTTTTATACATGGACTAACTTCATTGTTCGTTTTATATGAAACTAGCTGATACAACAGATTTATTAAAGCTCAAATGAACTTGATACTTGGAGTATACGTTTATTTCGTGTCCTGTACTATTGTTAAGAAGAGGTGTTATTATTTTCGTTTATACAGAAACCACTGAAATTTTGACACTAATAAAAAGCTAAATTATGTTTCCATAATGTAATAAAATTACTATATTACTTCTAAATCTCGATAATTGTAAACTAACTACCGAAATTTATAACCTATCGATCTTTAATTCGTAGATCGATAGATATATATACCTATAGATAGATATACCTCCCTTTCAAACCTGTGTATGCGAAAAGAGATGTACTATAGTTGCTATAACAACAAATCTGAGATAAGGGATAGAATAGGTTATTAATTTCGGTCATAAGTAAGAAGGAAAAGCGGCGTGTTATAGCTGAGATTTATAGACGTAACTTTAAATTTGCTTAGACTTTACTAAAGCATTATAATTTATATTACGCAATGAGTGTCAAAGGATTTGATAAGTCACAGATTTTGTCAACATGGACTTGGCTCTGCGAATGTTGTGGCTATATTCAGTTTTTTGTCAAATCAAATTTATTTTTTGAGATCTTTGCTAAGCTAAGTCGAAATAGTGTCTATAAATCTCAACCTATGAGTATATAAAGAAATGCTGTAATGAAATACGAGAATATAACGTTTTACATAAATATTATCAAATAATTATTTATTGGAGTTCTACCTTCAGTAAATATATGGAACAAGAACGTCGGTACACACATACACGTGACGTCATTTGATCACAAATGTAAATATGTTATGTGGATGGTGCACTAATGGTTTACTTTTGTTACAGGTATTCGCTATGGCAGAAGTGGCGTTCAGTTCGTGAAAGCGTCCTCGCGTGCTTTGCTTCAGGTGTGTACTTGTACGTGTCTCTTATCGCCACTACATCTCATTTATTATATTCGTGTTTTAAAGCGCTATCCTGCTTAAGAATTTTTGGGATCTTTTTCTTTGTTATTATTAGATGTAATGGATAAATTAAAATATTTTGACTATATATTTTTTGAATATTCAATAAAATGTATTATTATTTTGATTTCACTAAAGTTAGCGATAAATGCGATATTTCACACATCGATATAGAGATTATTTCAAGGGTTAACATTGTTATTTTTAAGATATACGTAGAATAATGAACACAAAAATTAAAGCTCGCCAATGGCGATAAACAATGGTGTTGCGAATTGTATAGACGTCGTTGATAGATGGTTTTGTTAACTTTTGTGTAAACGCGACCTAAATACGGAAGTGGACGGATTGTCTTACCGAAGGCCATTTCGACGAAGGTGCGGCCTACATGTTACGGAAACATTTACCTAAATCAGAACGACGCATCCCTTTAACCTAAAAATAAATACGCAATACATTAAGTGGGTGTAGATAATCGTGGGAATAGATCAGCAAATGTCCCGTGCTATAAACACGTTTCGCAATTATGTTTTAATTCATTTTTATATGTTCAACGCTAAATTTAATTAATAATAAGTTTGCACCTTTATATTTTATAACTTTTATTGCTTGTTTAGAAATATATATAAAGCTACATGTATAATTTCGTAATACTCATGTAAAATACATAATTAACTAGTTATATATTTTTATTGAATTTTTTTTTAAATAAAATTTGATATTTTCAAGTATATTTTTCATGAAAGGTCCGATATCAGTTCATCATTTCTGGTCACTGCCGGGTATAGGCTACTGTCAGCTCCGGGAAGTTGGCCCCGCATTTTTCGCGTAAGAATTTAGAAATTTTTTGAGGGACTGCCCATCGATTGCCCATTATTGCCCATCATTTAAATTTTTTTGCCCACCCCTATAAAAAAAGTTATGAAAGATTTATGTATGCGCGGGCCAGCGTCCGAAAAAATTTCAAAAAATCGAAAATGTCAAGGTGGATTCTTGAAGTTTGTCGACTGCCCACTTTTGCCCATCCTTTACTTTTTTGATAATTCAACTCCTAAGGGATGGAAATGGGGGTGGAAAAAAAAATTGAGGGGTCAAGAAATTTTGAATTATGCATTTTAATCTACATCGATTGCCCACTTCTGCCCATCCTTTACTTTATTGTTAATTCCACTCTTAAGGGATGAAAATGAGAATGGAAAAAAATTGAGGGATCAAGAAATTTAGATTGGAAAATTATGGCTTAATAAGGTATATTCGTATTCTAAAGGACATCCTTTGGATTGCCCATCATTTATTTTCGAATGCCCACCCTTAGTTACAGAGTTATTCTGCTTAGAATTTGACATACCGCACTGTTGTAGGAACATGTTACATTTTCGTTAGTCCACTAGATAAATTTTGGAAAATAAGGGCTCAATAAGGGTTATTCGCATTCTAAAGGACATCCTTTAGATTGCCCATCATTTCTTTTCGAAAGCCCACCCTTAGATACAGAGTTATTCTGCTTAGAATTTGACATACCGCACTGTTGTAGGAACATGTTACATTTTCGTTAGTCCACTAGATAAATTTTGGAAAATAAGGGCTCAATAAGGGTTATTCGCATTCTAAAGGACATCCTTTAGATTGCCCATCATTTCTTTTCGAAAGCCCACCCTTAGATACAGAGTTATTCTGCTTAGAATTTGACATACCGCACTGTTGTAGGAACATGTTACATTTTCGTTAGTCCACTAGATAAATTTTGGAAAATAAGGGCTCAATAAGGGTTATTCGCATTCTAAAGGACATCCTTTAGATTGCCCATCATTTCTTTTCGAAAGCCCACCCTTAGATACAGAGTTATTCTGCTTAGAATTTGACATACCGCACTGTTGTAGGAACATGTTACATTTTCGTTACTCCACTAGATAAATTTTGGAAAATAAGGGCTCAATAAGGGTTATTCGCATTCTAAAGGACATCCTTTAGATTGCCCATCATTTCTTTTCGAAAGCCCACCCTTAGATACAGAGTTATTCTGCTTAGAATTTGACATACCGCACTGTTGTAGGAACATGTTACATTTTCGTTAGTCCACTAGATAAATTTTGGAAAATAAGGGCTCAATAAGGGTTATTCGCATTCTAAAGGACATCCTTTAGATTGCCCATCATTTCTTTTCGAAAGCCCACCCTTAGATACAGAGTTATTCTGCTTAGAATTTGACACACCGCACTGTTGTAGGAACATGTTACATTTTCGTTAGTCCACTAGATAAATTTTGGAAAATAAGGGCTCAATAAGGGTTATTCGCATTCTAAAGGACATCCTTTAGATTGCCCATCATTTCTTTTCGAAAGCCCACCCTTAGATACAGAGTTATTCTGCTTAGAATTTGACACACCGCACTGTTGTAGGAACATGTTACATTTTCGTTAGTCCACTAGATAAATTTTGGAAAATAAGGGCTCAATAAGGGTTATTCGCATTCTAAAGGACATCCTTTAGATTGCCCATCATTTCTTTTCGAAAGCCCACCCTTAGATACAGAGTTATTCTGCTTAGAATTTGACATACCGCACTGTTGTAGGAACATGTTACATTTTCGTTACTCCACTAGATAAATTTTGGAAAATAAGGGCTCAATAAGGGTTATTCGCATTCTAAAGGACATCCTTTAGATTGCCCATCATTTCTTTTCGAAAGCCCACCCTTAGATACAGAGTTATTCTGCTTAGAATTTGACATACCGCACTGTTGTAGGAACATGTTACATTTTCGTTACTCCACTAGATAAATTTTGGAAAATAAGGGCTCAATAAGGGTTATTCGCATTCTAAAGGACATCCTTTAGATTGCCCATCATTTCTTTTCGAAAGCCCACCCTTAGATACAGAGTTATTCTGCTTAGAATTTGACATACCGCACTGTTGTAGGAACATGTTACATTTTCGTTAGTCCACTAGATAAATTTTGGAAAATAAGGGCTCAATAAGGGTTATTCGCATTCTAAAGGACATCCTTTAGATTGCCCATCATTTCTTTTCGAAAGCCCACCCTTAGATACAGAGTTATTCTGCTTAGAATTTGACACACCGCACTGTTGTAGGAACATGTTACATTTTCGTTAGTCCACTAGATAAATTTTGGAAAATAAGGGCTCAATAAGGGTTATTCGCATTCTAAAGGACATCCTTTAGATTGCCCATCATTTCTTTTCGAAAGCCCACCCTTAGATACAGAGTTATTCTGCTTAGAATTTGACACACCGCACTGTTGTAGGAACATGTTACATTTTCGTTAGTCCACTAGATAAATTTTGGAAAATAAGGGCTCAATAAGGGTTATTCGCATTCTAAAGGACATCCTTTAGATTGCCCATCATTTCTTTTCGAAAGCCCACCCTTAGATACAGAGTTATTCTGCTTAGAATTTGACATACCGCACTGTTGTAGGAACATGTTACATTTTCGTTACTCCACTAGATAAATTTTGGAAAATAAGGGCTCAATAAGGGTTATTCGCATTCTAAAGGACATCCTTTAGATTGCCCATCATTTCTTTTCGAAAGCCCACCCTTAGATACAGAGTTATTCTGCTTAGAATTTGACATACCGCACTGTTGTAGGAACATGTTACATTTTCGTTACTCCACTAGATAAATTTTGGAAAATAAGGGCTCAATAAGGGTTATTCGCATTCTAAAGGACATCCTTTAGATTGCCCATCATTTCTTTTCGAAAGCCCACCCTTAGATACAGAGTTATTCTGCTTAGAATTTGACATACCGCACTGTTGTAGGAACATGTTACATTTTCGTTAGTCCACTAGATAAATTTTGGAAAATAAGGGCTCAATAAGGGTTATTCGCATTCTAAAGGACATCCTTTAGATTGCCCATCATTTCTTTTCGAAAGCCCACCCTTAGATACAGAGTTATTCTGCTTAGAATTTGACACACCGCACTGTTGTAGGAACATGTTACATTTTCGTTAGTCCACTAGATAAATTTTGGAAAATAAGGGCTCAATAAGGGTTATTCGCATTCTAAAGGACATCCTTTAGATTGCCCATCATTTCTTTTTGAAAGCCCACCCTTAGATACAGAGTTATTCTGCTTAGAATTTGACACACCGCACTGTTGTAGGAACATGTTACATTTTCGTTAGTCCACTAGATAAATTTTGGAAAATAAGGGCTCAATAAGGGTTATTCGCATTCTAAAGGACATCCTTTAGATTGCCCATCATTTCTTTTCGAAAGCCCACCCTTAGATACAGAGTTATTCTGCTTAGAATTTGACACACCGCACTGTTGTAGGAACATGTTACATTTTCGTTAGTCCACTAGATAAATTTTGGAAAATAAGGGCTCAATAAGGGTTATTCGCATTCTAAAGGACATCCTTTAGATTGCCCATCATTTCTTTTTGAAAGCCCACCCTTAGATACAGAGTTATTCTGCTTAGAATTTGACACACCGCACTGTTGTAGGAACATGTTACATTTTCGTTAGTCCACTAGATAAATTTTGGAAAATAAGGGCTCAATAAGGGTTATTCGCATTCTAAAGGACATCCTTTAGATTGCCCATCATTTCTTTTCGAATGCCCACCCTTAGATACAGAGTTATTCTGCTTAGAATTTGACATACCGCACTGTAGCAGAAAAATGTTACATTTTCCTGCAGAAATGATGGGCAATCTAAAGGATGTCCTTTAGAATGCGAATAACCCTTATTGAGCCCTTATTTTCCAAAATTTATCTAGTGGACTAACGAAAATGTAACATGTTCCTACAACAGTGCGGTATGTCAAATTCTAAGCAGAATAACTCTGTATCTAAGGGTGGGCTTTCGAAAAGAAATGATGGGCAATCTAAAGGATGTCCTTTAGAATGCGAATAACCCTTATTGAGCCCTTATTTTCCAAAATTTATCTAGTGGACTAACGAAAATGTAACATGTTCCTACAACAGTGCGGTGTGTCAAATTCTAAGCAGAATAACTCTGTATCTAAGGGTGGGCTTTCGAAAAGAAATGATGGGCAATCTAAAGGATGTCCTTTAGAATGCGAATAACCCTTATTGAGCCCTTATTTTCCAAAATTTATCTAGTGGACTAACGAAAATGTAACATGTTCCTACAACAGTGCGGTATGTCAAATTCTAAGCAGAATAACTCTGTATCTAAGGGTGGGCTTTCGAAAAGAAATGATGGGCAATCTAAAGGATGTCCTTTAGAATGCGAATAACCCTTATTGAGCCCTTATTTTCCAAAATTTATCTAGTGGACTAACGAAAATGTAACATGTTCCTACAACAGTGCGGTATGTCAAATTCTAAGCAGAATAACTCTGTAACTAAGGGTGGGCATTCGAAAATAAATGATGGGCAATCCAAAGGATGTCCTTTAGAATACGAATATACCTTATTAAGCCATAATTTTCCAATCTAAATTTCTTGATCCCTCAATTTTTTTCCATTCTCATTTTCATCCCTTAAGAGTGGAATTAACAATAAAGTAAAGGATGGGCAGAAGTGGGCAATCGATGTAGATTAAAATGCATAATTCAAAATTTCTTGACCCCTCAATTTTTTTTTCCACCTCCATTTCCATCCCTTAGGAGTTGAATTATCAAAAAAGTAAAGGATGGGCAAAAGTGGGCAGTCGACAAACTTCAAGAATCCACCTTGACATTTTCGATTTTTTGAAATTTTTTCGGACGCTGGCCCGCGCATACATAAATCTTTCATAACTTTTTTTATAGGGGTGGGCAAAAAAATTTAAATGATGGGCAATAATGGGCAATCGATGGGCAGTCCCTCAAAAAATTTCTAAATTCTTACGCGAAAAATGCGGGGCCAACTTCCCGGAGCTGCTACTGTCATGTATATTATGCCACTATTTTCGAACCTGTGTCAAGTTCATCCTATTACGACCCGCACCTTTGATCACATCTTACATCCATCTCGTAACATATCAGTAAAATGGAATTAATTACGGGAATCCAATCACAATGATTTAACATGTCTATAAATTAATAAAAATAGATTATCTTTGCATAGTATAAAATGAAATCGCTTCCGTTGTCTGTTCGCTTAGATCTTTTAAACTATGTAACGGATTTTAATATAGTGTTCAGCAATACATAGAGTGATTCGTAAGGAAGGTTTATATGTATAAAACATGTATATTATAGTACCGAAAAACTCAAAGATTTGTAATGTGATGTCGTAACAAACACATCGTAACATATCAGTAAAATGGAATTAATTACGGGAATCCAATCACAATGATTTAACATGTCTATAAATTAATAAAAATAGATTATCTTTGCATAGTATAAAATGAAATCGCTTCCGTTGTCTGTTCGCTTAGATCTTTTAAACTATGTAACGGATTTTAATATAGTGTTCAGCAATACATAGAGTGATTCGTAAGGAAGGTTTATATGTATAAAACATGTATATTATAGTACCGAAAAACTCAAAGATTTGTAATGTGATGTCGTAACAAACACATCGTAACATATCAGTAAAATGGAATTAATTACGGGAATCCAATCACAATGATTTAACATGTCTATAAATTAATAAAAATAGATTATCTTTGCATAGTATAAAATGAAATCGCTTCCGTTGTCTGTTCGCTTAGATCTTTTAAACTATGTAACGGATTTTAATATAGTGTTCAGCAATACATAGAGTGATTCGTAGGGAAGGTTTATATGTATAAAACATGTATATTATAGTACCGAAAAACTCAAAGATTTGTAATGTGATGTCGTAACAAACATATTTTTGTGCGTTTAAATCGCAAACGTTGGCTAAACCATACGAGATCCAATTAATGTACTACGGAATTGAATATCTTCAAAAGATCGTTAAGCAAGTCCGAGATGATATATTTATCACTGAAGGATACCACCCATATAGGTAGGACCCATAGTAACCAATTTTGTATTTTACATACTAAAAAGAAATGTTTATTTACCAAGCTATTTTATACAATACACTTATTATTCCTTATCAAATGAAATACATTACATACGTTGTACATTGCATGTAAATTAAAACTGCGCTTAACATCATTTCATTATAATGGATATCTTAGAAAACTGCTTCATATTAGTATCTACATTGCACCCGTGCGAAACCGGGGCGGGTTGCTAGTCAAGTATAAAGTTAATACGTGATTGTATACTTAGTAAATCTATGATTGTATACTTAGTAAACTAACCCTATCTCACCTTCACAACCTACGAGTTAACACTTTATATTGGTTGGATGACCGCATAAACTCATGGTAAGCGCCACGCCTTGCTCAATCTCTGTCATGACTAGGCTTTGATTTTTACTAAAATCGAATTCCACTAATATGGAAAATAAACTTTCGGGCGTACGCGTAAAGTTCTGATTAGCACACGGATTGTTTAAGGGTTGATCGCGTTTTATGCGGTCTATAGTCATAAATTTGAACTCCGTTGTAAGTACATAGAGTCTTTTATAATAAGTATTATAATTATAGATTAACTAATATAAAATATAGTATGTTTTAATAACCGCTGATACTTAGGCTCAGATTTATAAACGCTGCTTTGATTCTACTTAAACTTTACTCAAACATTACGTAATTAATACCAAAATATATGGAAGTCAACGGTTCGTCGTCTAGGACTTGATTATACTGAAGTTCCTATTATACAATTAACTTTTTTTTTGTTAAATACGAACTTATTATCTCAGCAAAAACAAAATAGTGTCTATAAATTTTAGCCATAATTTTTTTCAGTCAGTGATTTTGCTTGTGATTTTTTCAATACACCTTTGTGTATTTATGAATTGTTTGATTTTTTTTTCATACCACTCAATATTTTAATGTGATTTTTTATGTAAAGCTTACAAATAAAAATGCCACTGAATTTTATTGTAACAACTCGATCAAAAAGCGGTTGTTTTAAAGTAAATGTGTACTTTTGGAATACTGCCAGGTATGTGATTCTGATTCATAATATAGTTATTCTTATTCTTATTTTTCCCACTGAATGCTACTAGTGTATTCAATTATTATTTATTTACCTTACAAAAATTGCCTGTAATTGGATACAGTCATTTCTACTCTCCTTAACATCACAATATCTACAGTCCGTGTCTAAAGTGAGTTTAATAAAGAATAATACTTTTAACACGTTCAGCGCCGCGTCAGCCAGCGATGGCTGACACTAGACTCTCCGTTTAGGCTGCGTCAGACATCGTTGGCTGACACTAGACTTTCCAAGAACCAAGAACTGTAATGGAATACGAAATCAGGTAAAATTTCAAGTAACCTAAGTAAATTAAAATAATATATCATATTTTGACGATTGCGCTCATTATTTAATTATTACGTGTACTAAATCGATTGTTTTTCCTGATTCATGTATAATAGTTATTTTTATACTTTGTAGCAGAAATACAGACCAGAACGTAATTATTATATCATTTAATTTTATATTTTAGAAGTTGATGGTATATTTAGTTGTTTTCACCTGGGTGATGTCAGGTTGAATTCGTTAGTAAAAATCAAACATAATCAATAAACTTTTTATAATATACAACTGTATTGTCTGTGTTTATGCAAGCCGATTATCATATTTGCACAAGATAAATAGGTCCGTGTAAATGTAACTCTGAATGTGTCATTGGGTCATACTGTACTAATACTAGTAGAGCGTGCCGTTTCGCAAAGGCAGCCTGAACCGTCCTCGGTGCAGCCGGTGCACGTGTCCTCGATTTGTACGCGTATATTGCTATCAGCCTCATTCTACTATTTTTTCTTCTTTACACAATAAATCGATTACGCGCTTGTAGTACTTGATACGACCAATTAACTACATAAGTGCAAATTTATTCATGTTTTTTTTTTAAGCTAATACCGGACAATGTGGAAACGATACGCGATGAACGCGCGACGTAATTGGTAATTTATGAATTTTACTTTGCGGTTATGTTTCACCAACTTAGTGCTGCCTAGTCCTTATAGTGTTTTTAATGCTTTCCTCTTTTCCCTTAATTTACGTTTAACGAGCCATTAGTGTTACAGGGTCGGAAGATTGTGACAAATTTTCAATAACTTCTGTTAATTACTCTTGTTTTTAATGTTTGTAATATCATGTTCATTTTGTATTTGTTAGTATTAAATTTTAATTAAATATATTTAAAATTATATGTATAAAATAATTTTACTAAAAGTTTTTAATTTGGAAGCTACAACTAAAGTGTGTTAAGGTTTACAACTTTTTCAGCTTTATATCCCTTTTAGGCTTTATTCACGTATTCTAGATTCGTTGTTGATTTTTAGAGAGAAAATTAAGTGCCTTCCTTAACACAAACGGCATTGGACAGAGAAGCGAACGAAAACTTCAATGAAAGTGATGTCGTGTCCTAACTTCGGTATAGTTTCGATTTACCTTGGGCTTGATGTACGTACGCTAAAATACACTATCAAAACAGTGTGTTTCGTTCGTCGCTCGCGATCACATGCCCGTTGGTCAGACTAAAAATTTTGTTTTAAAATCACTTAACCAAATCGTTAATAAAATATCTTCATAAATTTAGTTAACAAAAAACTGAAGTGCCTTAGTCTATTATTTTTATAATTTTGCGAGGGTTTGTTAGAAGTGAAATTATTTTTGTAATGCGAATGACGTGTTTTACACTGACTTAGCGTCTTGCGGGATCGAGATTGTCAAAAACTTATTTAACGATGTAAGTGTTGTCATGAATAATAGTGTCTGAAGATTTATTAGATTAAAAAAAAAACATTTTTCCATAACAATGCATCGCATTAGTGTACCCAAAAACTAAATTATTTTATGTTTTCCTTAATTCATGAAATTTATTTTGGAATATGTAATTGTATTTTATCTTGGAATTAATGAATCCGTTTTAAGGTTAATCAATATTTATAATGGAGTTAGAAGCATAATTTAATATCATCAAAGCTATAATTTTTATTATGATTATTTTAACTCTCACTGTGGACCGTTGTAACTGTTTCGTCCTTTACTCCTATTTTCGCAACGAATTTGTATGTTTTGTTTTTCAATATTAAACTGCTTATATTTGGGGAGTTTGGTACGTTCATTCATATCCAGTATGAAATTAAAATTAGAACTTTATTGGATGTAGTCCCTAGTTTATATGAAATATTATCATATATTTTATATGATTATATTCTTATGACTGTATAGTTTTTATTATTATGTGTACATTATTAAGAATGACGCCAATTATAGTAATATTTATAACAAAATAAGGGTCAATAAATAGGGTGATAAAACTACAAGTCACTATGTTATAATGTCTTGAGAATGATTGTTAGAAAGCCTCCATTCTAGCGATGCGACAATTTTTTATTTGCTATTTTATATCGATATTCTATAAATAATATGTATACTTATGAATAATTAAATGTCCATGCCATTAAATATTTCTAGACATAGTATCAGTATAGTAATATCTATTAAAGTCGCTATTTGTGGTATCGGTCTGTCTATACGTTTGTATCTCGTTAACTATGCAACGAATCTCAATGCGATATTCACCATTATTTAGTAAACTGGTTAACATGTTTAATTAATATCTATTTTATATTAAAAAATAGTAGATATACCGCTCTTGGGGAAAGTTGGATCTCGTCAGATAGTTTTAAAAAGTTGATAAATAATGCATGTACTGTAATTGAAAATATAAACGAGTATATTCTGCCAAACGTTAAACTACATAATTGCAATACATATTTGTTATTGAGTAATGAAATGAGGTGTGTAAATAGGGTTTATTACCGACGTACACATATTTGCTTAAGGTTTAATAGCCAACTAGTCTAATGGGACATAATAAACCTGATTGCAAATATTTGATGATTTGCTCATTCCAGTCGAATTATTAACTAACTGTCATCAAATCAAACTAATTATTAACTAATTGTTATCAAATGAATTACAATCTACATTGCTCTACACAAGCGTCATATACGATTTTCAAGAAGACGGTAGAAATAAAATTGAAAACAAAAGGTCGATAATTAATACAAACTTATTAAACTAAAGAATTAAATAACAACGCAAGTAATTTCTACAAAATCAACTTTTTATATTTTCCCCTGGGGTCAGAATATAGGTTGTTTTCTAGTCAAAAACTATTTATTAGTTTAAACACATACATGTATATTTACCAATTATCAATAAGTACTGAATAGCCACTAGGCAAAGATAAAGAATGACGTGGGTATCGAGCTAGAGCATTCAAACTGGATTTTCTAAGGCTGTGTAATTTATTTCACTTTGAAACATTTTGGTACAGAAACTTAATGTGTCATTCCGGTCCATTCGTTTACAAAGAGCTATTTACACATTTTTGTATAATATTAATAATTATATTATATAATTTAAGGAATTCAGGATGAGTTATAGCCGTTGCTATAATTTTTGCTAATATATTATAATGTATATATCAGAAACCGATAGATGATAACAAGAGAAGCTAAGTAGCATTATTTACATGAGACACAGTATATGCCTTATATTCGAATGCACTGTATTTTGTACTAAGTATTCATTAGTCTAAAAATAAATATCTTAGGCATAAGATTTATCCACATTTATCCTTCCTATACACAGCTTTTAATCGAGGCACGTCTTTAAGCTAGGGAAACAGGAAAAACGTAAAAATAAGTTGTTTATATGCCTATAATCATTTTTATACATATTATTATGTATATTGTAGTATTATATAATTTTTATAGAAAATGTGTTTATATAAACCTTCAGTTATTCTATTTCATTATATCTTCAATACCTCGTTATTCCTATTTCTCACGTCTATACATATAAAACATTTATAATTTTTTATCAAAATAAGAATCGTACGGGATAAAATATTAAAACGGTCGGGACAATTAATATTTAAAACTGAAAAATCTCTGGTAAACCGAGAGGAATGGTTAACCTACCAAAACAAAACGTAATCAGATTAATGAAAAACGATTACGATAACTTTTTACTTTTTTTTTATGACAGCATTTCGCTCATCAATGTTTTAAACACTACGGAATCCTCAATTGCATATACATTTATTATTCCTTAATGTTTTGAAGAGATTAATTATGATTACAAAGCAACAAAATTAACATGATGACTGTATTTTGTAATCGTTAATAATTAATCAGATTACATGTTGTCCTTTTCTGCTGCTAATGAATGGATGTTATTAGGTTATATACCATATATGACACATCCGCTGATTCTGTTATGGCGATGTGTATATTCGTAACTTTTTATAAATTTTTCTAAAAATAAATACTCGAAATCGGATAAAAATTACAAAATAAGCCGCTGTTTCATGTTTCCTATTTTTTTTATAGGAGAAACATCCGTTATGAACCGTCAGGGGACGGTGAGGGCCGCCCCCCAATGTGTCGGACTCTCACCGACTAAAAAACTCCTGGGTAATCTTTCATCCAGATGGACGCCGGCCGTGGGCGGGAGCTCGCAATCTGCCACGACCGGCGCACGGTGGACCTTGTTAGGCCTCCTCATAACATTGGTCAGGCTGGAGAAATCCCGTCCTTGCCATCCTCAGAAATTAGCGGTTTGCGGGAGTACGCATATACCGCCGCCCTTGTTTATAACGTTTACTATACCACTACCTACAAAAAACTGCTCTTTAGCATTTGTATAATTTTAGTTGTTCGATCTGTGTTTATTAATATTTTTTTTAGAATGGCTAGCAAGACCATCTAAGTATAAGCTCTCGAATACAATTTATGATATTCACTTTTAAATGTGTACAAATTAAATATCTTCCAAAATCATAGCAATGTTCTATTTTATTAGACTCTCAAGGTCCATTCTATGCTGTCAGTGATGTCATCGTGTCATAGAGGTCCGTTGTATCGCATGTTTTAATTGCTGGGAACTTGTTATGTTCTATGTAGACGCTAGGAATTAATTTTATTATGTCTGAGAAACCTATAACCCATATGGGTTATAGCTATATATCTATATGGGTTTCATCGTTACATTAAATACGACCAGTGGTGATCCAGCGTTGCCTGAGTACAAATAATTTACCCCGTTGAGGATTGATTTTCCAAAAACGTCGGAGCATGTATTTTTTCACGTAATTTCATCGCAATTGATGGATTTTCGAACATAATTTCAATACGTGTTTTACCTCATTGGGGGTTAATTTTCCAAAAAAACGTCGAAACATGTATTTTTATTTCTAACCAAAATCTAAATACCAGTATCGAATATGGTACTTTCTTCGAAATTGACGGATGGCCAAAGAAACTTTCAATCCTTATTTTATCCCCTTTGGGGATCAAAAAGTCTGCCCTTAGCACGTGCTTACGTTATACAAAGAACCCAATGTTTAAATATTGTTTCAAGCTTTAATAGTTTAGTCTCTACGATGATATGTCACTATACACACACGATGATATACACTATACGATGATATGTCACAATATAAATGTTTTTATATACTTATATAGATTTATTAGCTGATGCCTACGATTTCAATTACGTTAATCACTGAATAAAAATACCTAGTTCATTTGACTTGGAGTCGTATATAATTTTTTTAGTTAATAATGGAGTAATTTGATGATATAGTAAAAAAAAGTGATCTTTTCAATTGAACACTTTATTTTTAGGTTTACGCATAGATAGTGGGGCTTAAATTTATAGTTGCTTTTAATTTTAAGATTGTAAATTATATTTTTTAATATAATAAATACAAAATATATCGTAATTCAACGATTTCGTCAAATTGCACTTGGCTCTTTGAATAGTTGGGCTATACTCCAGTTCCTATTATAAATTCAATATTTTAAATAAAAGGACCTTATTTTCTAAGTGTAAGTAAAGTCTAAATAGCATCTAAAAATCTCAGAGTAAGTGTAATAGGATAATCCTGACATTTTATCCAATTACCACCCAATAAAAACGTTTTTTTTATTTAATAATACGGTTTCTTAATGTATGTGATGTTTTTCAAAATTCAGAACCAACCTCTTGGTGATCCAGTAATCCATGTTGGATGACATATTTCACTATTGTAAAAAAAAACCCTTTGGCGGTTATTATAATAGGTTATGTAAATAATTTTCGAAACATTTTATTGTTCAATTTAAATTAGTAATTGAGATGTATAGACGTGTCGACCAACCACGTGACTTTCAAATGGCGCATATCAATTCCTTTAATAAAGCTTAATTGTCTTATAACGAGCACTGGTTGACGGATTCTATTACTAGGTTGGAGTTTTTTCTTCGATTACCCATATATTGCATTGACGATAAATAAAAAAACTTATATAAATCGATTAAACTGTTTTCCTTTTTCAAATATATTTTGTGTGTAAAAGTGACTGCAGTGCACCTGACGGTAAATACAGTGTAGTCCAAAAACGTAAGCGACCATCAGAGGATGAAAATCCGTTGATAGTCTTGTCGTCATGTCGTCCTAGATATATATCGACTGAAGGTCTCTAGGTATGTAAGTAACTGGATATATACAAGCTATTCTTTAAAGGATGTAAAATTACAATTTATCAATTCAAACAGTTCGTTTTAAGTTTCGTGCTTATTTCACATTACAATATGAATGCATATGATAACAATTATGATATGTATGCCCTTGGCTGATGTCCTAACTTACGAGGGTACATTAGTTAAGGGCATTTGTGTAACATCAATAACTTGGGCTTTCTTCTATTAGTCGAGTTAGTAGATTTTTACACTTCAGATCTTATGCGTGACCCAATGGTGGAGCTAAATTGCTGTTTGAGCAATGAATTCGTAAAGGAAGAGCGATGCCCGATTTGTTGTACCACGTGTCTGTCGTCACAGCCATTTCGAATTGGGTGTTTTTTTTTTTTGCCAATCTTTGTATTCATTTCTCTCTTATTTGGTTTTCTTAAAATTAAGAACTCTTAACTCTTATATTCATAAAACTTTCCATACTGACATATAAAATAGTCACTGACAATATTTTTGTCTTCTGTCGATCGTCGTTGATCTTGGACTGTTTTTTACTTCTCAATTATCATCAGGCATGGTACATTTTGCCGGACGAGTATGATGTACCTGAGAGCAGAGATGAGGAAAATGTAATCTGATTAATGATTATAAAATGTAGTCATAATATTAATTCTGTTGCTCTACAATCATGATTAACAATCCCAAAAAATCCCTTCAAAACATTAAGAAGTCATAAATTTGTATGCAATTGAGGATTTCGTAGTGTTTAAAACATAGATGAGTAAAATGCTGAAATATTAATGATGAAGAACGTAAAATGTAATCGTAATCATTTTTCATTAATATGATTGTATTTTGCCCACCAATGGCTGAGAGTTGCTGTTGTTGAGTGTCTGACTTTTCTTCTTAATGCGTAAAAGTGAAAGTAAATACTGAGAACAAACTTTAAGCATTGTAAAGAGTAAAATAGGCAACTATTTCTATGAAACGTTATAGTTCTTACTTAATTGATTTTAGATGTAAAGTCATGTCATTAGCATAGGTACTTATTTTCTTTTAATTAGACGTTTGAGTTTATATGTAACTTGAATTATTGTATCTAGTCATTTAAATCAATATGTTGTCTACATTTGATAAGTTAATAATTTGTTTAATTTAATAAAACTTGTTTTTAGTCAATATCTAGCAAAGTTCCCCAATAAAAGCTAACATATAACATAATAGTTTGTATTTGAATATTCGATATAATTTACACAGAAAATACGTATTACCAGGAAAAGTTGAATGTATTTGACTAATAAATGGGTTAGTGTTAAGGAAATAGTAATTTATAAGTGTTTAATGTACTTTCTGTGTCACGTCATTATTGATAACTTTTAGCGGACCTCACCCTTGTCACGTTTTATCGAAAGTCCTTCACGTACATATACCCTTTCTGCAAGCTGCGTGCCGATGAAATGTAGGAAGTCTTATTGTACATTATTACGGGTAAAGTGTTTTAAGTCGTCTCTGATGTGATCAGCGATAGTTATTTTGGTTTTGTGATTGTTGCAGGAAGATCAAGCGCGTAAGTCGAGCGCAGGATGCCGATCGCGCCGCGCGGCCCTCCGCTCGCCTCATCGCCACCATACCACCTGCCACACCGTAGGAGACCCAACAAAACCCTCAAGTGTCCTTCTATAATATAACGTCTATCGTTTTATACGCCCCTTTTACATCTACCTACCTACCTTTACGTATAATTACGCACAGTGTTAGTAATAAGTGTCGCGCGCGAGTGTGAGTTTTTATGTGTGTCGATGGTGCGGCCGACATGGGAAAGTCCTCGGCGAGAACACATGGCCAAGGTGAGTTCATTTACTGTCCAATGTACACCAGTCCCTGGGACAAGTGTTTTCAAGGTTGTTAATGTAGTTTGCTATCGATGTAGCAATCGGCTTGACCTTCCACCTTGGTAATGATAACGTTTGGCGTCTTAACTTCGACCAACCGTACCACCGAAGCACTTAAAGCATTTATTACTTTACGTGTAAGTTGGACCAAATAACTACATTTGATACACCTGATGAAGCAGATGCAAGAATCACCAAGTTCTACTAGCAATCGCCGACGTCATAACAGCCCGCATAGGCCTCGGGAAATTACCTCTAAGGCTGAGATTTATAGATGCAACTTTAATTTTGCTTAGACTTTACCAAAACATTACAATTTATATTACTCAATGAATGTCACGGGATTTGGTAAGACACCGATTTTGTCAACATCGACTTGGCTCTGCGAATACTATGGCTATACTCAAGTTCCTATTATATATTCAGTTTTTTGTCAAAACGAATTTATTTTTCTGAGAACTTTGCTAAGCAAAGTCGAAATAGCATCTATAAATCTCAGCCTAAGACTTTGATAATTTGATTTATGTAGGTTGCAACAGGAGAAAGCAAAGCAACTTACTATAATAAGCTACCAACAGTATACATCAGATTAATTTGAAATATAGTTTGCTGAAGAACCTTATGTCATTTTACCATCTTCAATATTATGGGTATCTCTAAGAGTATATCTACTTCTACAATTTGTTGCAGTTATATGATTAAAATTGCTCGAAAGGGGTCGTCTTTTATTGCTTAGTAAATAAAAATTCACGAGTAGGAAAATTTAATAACTTAGCGTCACATAAAATAACCTGAGCTTTTCTTAATGAAATGTATTTCATTTGTGTTCTAAAGCAAGCATTTTATACATAAAAAAAAATCTATCTATGTGGAATCTCTAATTTACTCCGACAAAAGATTATAGTTGAGATTAATTGGTTGTACGAATTGTGACAATTGAGTAATTAATGAGAAGTACTAGTAAATAATTCCGATGTGTGTGTGGGCTTCGCATCCAAGAAAAACTATAACGTAAAAAACGTCTAATTCGTAAGCAGCTGTGTTAAATTTTATTCACTTATTACAACTTCTCTGAGATCCAAAAAAAATTCAGTATTAAATCTATTTGTTCATTAAATAAGATATTCTTGTTTATTTTTTAAGTAAATCGAAATTATGTACTACTATCGCACAGATATCATTAAACGAGGTAAAAGTCTTAATGATGTTTAAATTAATTAACGGCGGCTTCAAACGTAACCACTTCTACTGTCTTATTACATGAATTCTGAATTAATATTGATTTCATACACGACGAGGTTAAGAGTTAATTTATAATGAGCACTGCAATTATTAGCATCAGAACGTATGATTATCGGTGACATGTTAAATATAATCAAAATATAACTAGCTATTTGAGATATGTAGAGTTTTTTAAGATGTGATTTTGTTTGAACGTCTATTCATATAATTTTTAGTAGATATTATTTAAATTTTAATGTAATAATGGTATATCACTCTTGCATTGTGGACCCAATGTGACTAGCCCCCGTAGACAAAGCAACATTCGATAAACGTTAGTGGAAAGTCAAAAATGTATGGAAATGATATAAACCTTCGGAATATTACATTGACGTGTTATGTCGATTTTAAACATCTTACGCTTTTCTTAGTCGTTAACTTTTGTCCAATGCTACTTTTTTTTTATCCCGGGGAAAGTCTTGCATAGAACCATCAGGGACGCTGTGAGGGCACTGACCCCGGTGTGTCAGACTTCTACTGACTAAAAACCCCCGGGGTGTCCCTCTGATTGCTACACCTGGGCCTGGGAAGCCAAATTCATCCAGACGCCCAGAGAAGAAGAAGCCTTATTGAGGTTACCTCTCTGGGAGGGGAAGGAGTAAAGCCCACCACTCCAAAACCTCTCTCTCTTCACTCGTAAATTATATTTCCGACGGACAGTTAGACCAGCACCAAAATGGGACAAAAAACGCTACACACTATTGAATAAAGATAGAACTATCCAAATCAGTCTATAAATGGCGGAATTACGGGCTAATCATACAAAAAAAAAAAAAATACAAACATGCATAAAACATAGAATGTTAGAGAAATCTTCGGCGTCAGCCAAAATTATTTTGATTTTTTGGTCGAAGATGGTCGACGGCCGAACTGAAGTTTCAGTCGGACACTAATTACCTCCTACTTTTAGTCAGGAAGAGATTTATTTTATTTTTGTATAATTGCTAATATGGCAATACAAAGTGATTTCTACTTTGATCGTATTCCAAAATGGGTTAACGGGAGCGACGAGACACAATATAGACCTGGTCATGTCCGGCGCCTATTGTTTATAAATTGTCCCGTAAGCAAGCGTCCAGTCTACTTGAACCACTGCCAACGGTCCGTTCATTATCGTCTGGATTTCTCAGCCAGTTCGCATTATTGTTTGCTCATCTTAACCCTGTGCATCTGCTTATAGATACATGTTATTTATTATTTATAATATCATAAATCAATTTACAACCGTCCGTTTAATATTTCTCAGATAATATTTAAAACAGGGCCGTCAGCCGCTTGTGCAGACATTCCTTAACTATTTTATGAGTCTGGCTTCCTTAGATGACATCATTGTCATTGTTTGTATTACGTTATCAACAATTGCGGGGCTTTTATAGAACAACAAATTATGACGAATACATTTTTGAAGGAGGATTTCTGGAATTATTTTTCTTAATAGCTCATTGGCGTCCTTTGTAAAATGGAACCGTCTGCATAAAAGTTTTCATTTAATCCTTGCCGGCGAGATCTAAAACTTGTTATAAAACAATTATTTATTTTCGATGGTTCAATATTTGTGTTGATTTTTCTGTATACATAGCATAGGAATTGTCCTAGTTCATTAGAACCTTAAACGTAACCTGTGTAATTTATTATAAATTTTATTTTCATTGTTCTATGAATCATTGAGATATACTTAACGTAAACATTGAAAAGGAAGGGTAAGCAAAGAGACGGCGCAATAGTATAGCGGGTGACATGCGCGCGACTCGCGGGCTGTCGCTCCGATGGCGCTAGTGTGAGCGGAACCACGAGTCTCTGGTTCGCAGCGGATGAGAGAACGCGTGTGTCGATCGTACGTCCGGCGCGTCGCGAGCTAGGAGCAGCCGCAAAGCGGCGGCGTGGCCGCGCGGGCCGGCGCGCGCCATGGTGCGGCGGTAGCGGCGCGGATGTGCGCGCGCTCCGAGGCGGTTGAGCTGGAGGTGCTGGGCGCGGAAGGTGGAGAGGCACGAGCAACACCACGGCCACTACGCCTATCCATCCTTGACCTCCTGGGCAAACTGGTGCGCCGCGAGCAGCCCGCGCCGTCGCACCGCCGTGCCAGGCACAATCACCGCTTCCGCACCTTCGTCTCTTGTGGTCGGTACCAATCGATTATTATGCGTTTCGTCGAAAGCGTTTCTCAATAAGTAGTTGTATGGTTTATACAATGTTGTCAGATGGTCCTAAAATACATGGTTTACTGTAAATTTTATCCCGAAACTCCAGTAACCATCACATTTCTATAGAAAAAAGCAACCTTCCAAGCAAGGATCGTCTGGCAATAATCTTTTATTTACTGTCCAACCGACCGATATCCATTGTTCAATTTGACAACATTGCGCGTGAAATGCGTCGTCAAGGGTTACGGTGTAGGGGTTTCATCTTGTGTAAGATTAAATCGCAATAGGTGAATTCTGAGTGGTTGTCACTGTTTGTTTTGGTTCTGATGGTTGTTTTTTTACGCCTCCGTATGTTGGAGTCGTGGACAGTGGCCAAGGTCGATTTCGGATGTCGGCTCGCCCCCGCACGGTCAACGGCATGGATCGCGACGAGACGCCGCTTCAGCGCTTCGCGTATGACCCCGCGCTCTTTATCGATCATCCGCAAATGTTTTACTTCGCTAAATTCAATTATAATGCAATTCGTCTGCAGCAATACGGGTATACGGGTTTATAATGCTATTTATTGTGTACAATGTTGTTGTAGTTTGATGCAAGTAATTTTTAATTATTATTAACAACTAATGTTACCTACAAAACGGAAATTGGATAATAAAACTTTTTTATTGTGTCCTTTTCTTCTACGCAAAGACGACTAATATACTTCCTCATTAATAAAGTGTAAACTTTTTAATAAACTAACTAATAAATGTTCACGTGTACATTGTGTATACATGTGTTTTTTTTATTTTCATAGGGATGATTGTTTGATTTTTGTATTGTAAATTATTATATTATACTACATACAGAGCAATTATTATATTATAAAACATGTCACAAACAAATTACAATAAGTCGCCCACTGTATATGATCCGCTTTTTTGTAAGAATTTATAAAAAATTGATATAATTTTATTGAACTTTTTATCGAATTAGTATTATATTTTCGCAGTTTGTTTCAGATTCAGATTGTTTCCGAGTATCCAAAATATATTATCAGCCTATACATATAAAATTCTGAATATAGCTATTCGTATACCTAATTTCTGAATTATTCGCGTGCCCATAGGACGCGTTCGATCTCCATTCTCGGGTCGCGGTCGTCGTTCCATATTCAAGAGGTTCTAAAACTGCGGTTGCGTGTTTTCGTTTCTCATGGAAGTTAAGTAGTCCTTTTAAAACCATTATTAATTAGGGTATTCAAGTGTAAAAGGAATTTTAGAAAATTATCATAATTATTATAAGGTTATACGAATAAGTACGTAATATGATTGTTTAAAAAAGTATTATATACCTGTTTTAAAGTTATAAATGGAATGATGCAAAATTGAAGGAAATAATGTCACATGAAATTAAAAAAAATATAATTCTGAACTTTCCTTGTAAAGTTGAAATTTTACAATAGTTCATCTACAAATGATGGAAGATCCAATAACTAATATATATGTATAAACATTGTGTATTGATATATATGTATAGGTATACCAATTATTCTGAATAGAGCCTTCTACATAAATTGTATTTTTTTAAACTGTGCTTTTCAATGATTAAATATTTACTAAATTTTGTTACACTGCTTTCTGTATTAACTATAAAAATATATATATATTATATTATATTACTACGCGTGATCACCATGAAATATATTCCAAAAAGAATGACAAGTTCATATATTATTTATTACAAATGGCTGTGACCGCGACTTCCTACGCGTGGTAGTTGTCGGTACTTTTATTATGATAATAGCTATTTTAAGCTGAAGTCTTTGTGTAAATACTATCTATTTTTTCTTATATAAAGTACAAAAGCCTAAAATAGAACACAATTAGTGTGTGTAGTGTATTGGGGTACTAATGACTAACAATACTCGACAATAGATTTTTTTTTTCGAATGTCGACGCTTTTGCGACTGGGAAAGGCCTTCACAACTAAACCGGGCGGGACCTCGACAATAGATGTCAATTATAGTGCTTTCATATCGAGGGGTGAAAGGCTGTTTGGCTTAAGCGACATTTTTTGGTGATCTAGTAATATATATTTTTTCTGACTCAGTAAAAAACGCTGATTCCAGAAATGTGTATTACAAAATATTACCAAAAAATTTCGCTTAAAGCAAATAGACTTACATCCCTCGATATTGTTTTACAAAAAATTTACAAACACGCCTCCGCTAAGATGTTTGTTTTTATATTTAAAAAAAAAAACCACGAAAACGACAGTCGGCTATGCTACTGGTCAAGCTGGATTCGACATATAAGCGCAAAATAGATACGGCCATAAATATATCTCTGTTCACCCTAAAAGGGATTATAGCGTGATGGTATATTATTATTATATATTTTTAAGCCGTGGTGGCTGCCGGCAGAATAGAATAGCACCCCCCTCTTCTTGCTGAGGTGTCGTAAAAGGCGACTAAGGTATCTCTTTAGCCCCGCAATTCTACCAGGTGTTCAGAGAAGGAAAACTCGACCAAACCTGCATCCCGCTCCCTCCCGATCGTACTGGTTCTCCTTTCCATCGGGTCTGAGGGAGCTCGGACGGGAGAGTGCTTTTCGGCAGCGCGTCCAGTTATGCACTTAAATATCTCCTGCGCAATTGATTGTTTCCGAAAACTGGACCTCGATTTTCTTAATTGGCGTTGAAACAGTCGCCGTGGCCGAAACCGGCTAGGATATCATCATCATTATATATTTAAAAACATATTTTCATAGTATAGTAGGAGTTTTTCTGTATTAAAATCCTAAATTCTTAACAAAAAATGTTTTTGGTTCTATGGCATTAAGAAAGGCCCCTCTTAAAAGTTTTTCTCATTTATTTTCCATATACACACAGAAATCCGTTACAATTTTATTAAAAATAGAATATTATATGTAATTCAGCCAAATCACCTTAACAATTATTTTATACCATTTTTCTTCCAATAAATGATCGCCGTGTTTTTTTAAAGTGATTTAACTTTTTTATTTGATAACCGATTGAAGTAAAACTTTCCACAATACATTAATGAAAACCGCATCTAAATCGGTTATGTTGTTTCTGAGATTAGCGTTCACAGATAAGTGCAAATTAATTAACGAATCCTATATATTCTTACTAACCTACATCGCGTAAGTGAAATTTTGCTGGCCATATACATACATACTCTTGCAAATCATGGCATCTACGCAATGAAGAACAGATTTATTATATGTATTGATGACTTGTCTGATGTGCATTTAAGTATTGGAAATAGTTTCCAATTTCCAAGAATACCACTAACACGTTAATTCTAGTATTTCCGTGCTACCTAGTTTATTACCTACGTACTGTAGCGTAAAAAGAGTCAAAACACTTACAAAATTATTAGCAAAATTTTAAATTAGTATTTTTTTTAACCCATTTCTTAACTGTAGTATATGAAATGAAATGAAATATATTTATTTTCACCACAAACTAACAAAATACTAGAAATAAAGAATATATAAAAGAAATAATAGAATATATTAAAGTTATCAGTCAATACTTTTATTTTCGATATAAAACCACCGTTATTTATTTTTTGTATTAGAAAGTATATTATTAATCGAATGCCTAGTCTCAAAGCTACTTTGATATTGAATGAATGTGCAGTCAAGGACAAGAGAGTTCGTGGCTATTGTTCAACGAAATTATTGCTCAGCGTTGCTAAAATTAGCCGGGTGTATCGTGCTTATATCACCAGTACCACCGATTTGGATGAAACGAGCTCATTGCGCTAAATATCCGATAAAATGTTCTTTACGAATACATTGCTGAGTTTTTTAGTTTTAGATTAAGAATCGTAAAAATTCCCTACTAAATTGATGAGACATGTTGAATAAGTTCACGGGTTTTTATTAAATGCATATTGGCATAAGGCAGCTTGAATAAGTGCGTCGCCCAACATTTTCAAGGGGAGAGCGGTGCACGATGTGTTCCCGCGTACCGCTCCAACACAACGAAGGTGAGCCTGGCGCGCGTAGGGGCCTTCCATAACAGGCCAGACGTCGCTGGGCGCTGAGTAAGCTGGCACAGCCTTGCCCTTGGCCCCGGCAGACGGGAGAAGGAGCACTCCGGGGGTTTTAGTTGGTCCAAATCTGACACACCGGGGGCGTCCCTCACTGCCCCCTGATGGACCATACCTGGTCTCCACCGGGTTACCAAAAAAAAAGGCATATACAACAAAATAATAAGGATGTTATAGTATCTGTTACAAGTACTAATATTAAAAAGAAATTAATACAAAATAGATACTATTCGATTAATTAATGTTAAACTAAATATGAGGGGATAAGTTATATTTTATGTTGTTGATCTTTAGCAACAACCAGTTTCTTGTCGGTGATTTTATTATTTGTAAATTCTTATGCTCCTTGGTTTCGATAGATTATAATTTACAAGTTTTGTTACTAAACACATGTGCATAGTCAGCGTTTACAAGCAAGCATAAGATTACAATTTAAATCGTACACCATTGTTTATTAAAAAAAATATCATTTTTTTTAATTTGTAGTTATCAAAAGTGTGCCTGAGACTTAGATTTTGTTTATGTGTTTCGGGTTTATATAGTTTGCCTACGTGAAAATTGTCAGCTCTAGATTTTTAAGTATATCTACCTTCATTCCTTACACACTAGCTTGTAATCTACATAGTTTTGTAGAAATTATCAAAATTGAGTTTATTCAAAGAGACGCCCATGAAAGCCGTCCTATTTATGTACCATATAATTACTGTTACTTTTTACAAAAATGCATCCTTCAATATGTCCTGAATATCAACTCAACTAAAACCAGACCCATGACTAAATCTCTCTTACAACTCTATATTTATCATTTTGGATGGTAGCGAA
Organism: Automeris io; assembly: GCA_036320925.1. Taxonomy (NCBI): domain Eukaryota; kingdom Metazoa; phylum Arthropoda; class Insecta; order Lepidoptera; family Saturniidae; genus Automeris; species Automeris io. The sequence continues at coordinate 3,440,718 of JAUDJH010000021.1, read as the reverse complement.
ACTTGGGGTGGTTGATTATTATGTGTAGGATGGTCAGTGTTTATCTTTTAGATATCAATAATCCAAAGAGATTACAGGGTGCAGACTGGTAGGACGTTTTTGGTTTAACCGGCTTGTTTAAACATTTATTAAATGTTGCATTATGAGTTACGACTGCTGTATAAAGTATATAACCCTTAAAAATACACAACATTACGCTTACATTTGATACAAAAGAAATTCGCTTCCATCTGAGGAACGTGCATGGAATTGTAATGCTAGTGAGCAATAAGGTAGAAGGTTATACGAGCTAAAGTGTCCCTAAAATCGTTATTAGTCATAAACCGGGAGATGAAGATCGATCGGCGTCTCTGTGGCGCCAGTCTTCGTTGAGACGTGACATAATAGTCCCTCCATGATCGCGTACTTTCCCTATATTAAACTGTTGATAAAGCATATTTTTATTTAAATTTTAATCATACACTAACCATTCTGCTGTCAGAGGGGCAATGTAAAAATAAAATCATTTAGCAGTAATTTGTTCTCTGTATAATTTATAGCTGTATATTATAAGAATTTATTCATGCCGACATGCAGATCTTGCTTCACTTTTTAAAAAAATGGCGTCCAATTTACGAGTAACGGTTACCAGAGCGAGGTGCATCTTTGACATCAAAATACCCGAAATAAAAACGCTTAAACCAACTTTGTGCATATCTTATTAAACACTGCATTGGGTCTATGAACATCACAACTTTTCTTCCGGGCTTTCTCAAGATATTTATCTTCACTAATAAGGTCATGGGCATAATTCTTTGAGATGCGCGCGGTGTCATTCCCATAGATTAGGGTCACCAGCGAATATTATTGGGAGCTTTTAGACAGATTCGATATTGATTTAAAGCAAAAACGACCACATTTGGCAAAAAAATTGTGCTGTTCCACCGAGACAATGCACGAGTGTACACGTGTGTAGTCACTATGGCAAAAATACATAAACTTGGCTACGAATTGCTACCCCATCCAGCATATTCATCAGATTTAGTCACCTGCGACTATTTCTTTTTCTAAGTCTGAAGAAATAGCTGGGTGGTAAGAGATTTGAGCCGAATGAAGAGGACTTAAACGAAACAAACGCCTATTTTGAGGGCCTTCAGAAAACCTATTTGCTGTAAAATGTTTTATTTAAATAGTCATGGAGCTGGAGCTAACAAACAACCTTCGTACATAGCTTGGGGAAATGTCTAACTCAATCTAATGTTGGGAAAATATAAATTCTCGTAACTTAATATTTAGTTTATGCAGACATAAACTTTATATATTTTATACCCATGTAAGAGCATTTTTGATTTGGGATCCAGTCGATTTCGACTGGGGTTATCGTTATAACTTCGAATTCGACGACCTTCATATTAATTTGTATGGCTCACATACCATATTAATGTGTAATATTAGTTGTATGTTATTAACTGATATGTATATTAGTGACATCTTATTGCAACTGATGTTTGTGCTTTAGATTATTCCCGTTTCGCATCAACTCAATAGTCGATGAGATTGAAAGAGATTTTCCTTCTAATCAAAGATACCATCTCATTTGCTCTCTAAATTCGTTTTATTTTCCATTTCGAATACTTTGTTGATGCAAATAATGTATGAACACTGCCATTGTTCGGCAAATAAAACAATGATTCTCAATATAACATAAGGTAATTATATACATTGTGATGAGCGCGTCACTTCGCATCCGTGGCTGAAGATTCACTTGTATTGTTTGTTGTTACAGAGAATGAACGGAGAATCAAAGCGAACAACAGGGAATACAACGCGCAGTTCCGCTACGCCGTAAGTTTGTTATATCTAATATGTATCTTGTTGAATTCAACTTTGTCCTTATATTTTTCTTTTTATTTTAAATTATTAACTATAACCTTTAACACTGATCTTTATTTTCGAATATTCAGTTTTACCTACTAGAAAGCGTAATAAACAGAAGTTGAATGTACAATGGTCAAATTTTCTCATATTTATTTGAATGTACAAGCAATTATTATTTCTTGCTGATATCTCTTTATACTTAGTCTAACTTGTTTGAAATACTAATAAACTTAGAATATCTAAATTCTTATACGAAGTATGGAATTGTTACGTTACCTTTATATGATATCAATTTGTCATTGACGTTCTTTAAATTGTATTTCAATGAATATGTTATTGTTATTATTGACATTCCACAACTGAATTTTCAACATCCATGTTTACTGCAGGGTTGATTCATATTATACGTATGGAATGCATGAATTTTTATTTGTTTCAGAATAATTACATCAAAACATCGAAATATTCGATCATAACGTTTCTACCGCTGAACTTGCTGGAGCAATTTCAGCGGTTGGCGAATTTCTACTTTCTGTGCCTGTTGGTACTGCAGCTGATCCCGGCCATCTCTTCACTGACGCCTATCACGACGGCCATACCGCTTATTGGTGTGCTCGCACTCACAGCCGTTAAAGACGCCTACGATGACTTTGTAAGTAAGCTGTTATAAAAATTAATGGATGCATTCTACTCGAATTAATCAACTAGCAGCAACAACGGGCGCAGGCTTAGATTTATAGACGCTATTCCGACGTTGCCGAGTAAAGTTCTTAAAAACTAAATTTGTTGCTGCACCCACGTGTGATGCGGCTAGATCCCTGTTCATGTTGCTGTTAAAATTTTTAGCAGAATAATTTAGTGTAGTGTTATTATTTATGTATCTTTACTTTAGTGAACTTCTTTTAGCTAAACAGGGCTGGCGTAATCACATGTGTGATTAAAGCCCTAACCAAATTATAGAATAAAAAAAAAAAAAACTAAATTTGTTTTGACAAAAAACTGAATATATAATTGGAATTTGAGTATAACCATAGTATTTGCAAAGCCAAGTCCATGTTGACAAAATCATTGACTTACCAAATCCTTTGACATTCATTGAGTAATAATATAAATTGTAATGTTTTAGTAAAGTCTAAGCAAATTTAAAGTTACGCTTATAAATCTTGGCTTCAGATTCGGACTATTATATGCTACTCAAAAATATATAAGGGTCACTAGTAAATTTCGTACAGGTGTTTAATTGAATATCTGGTATACTAATCGGAAAAACTGAATAGAGAGATATCATTTTAAACGTCCATGAACATTTTTTTAGAACTTTCTTTTTTTTAAGTGACTGCATTAGATTTTTTTGCTGACACTTCATTTCACCCTCTATTTACGAGAATCGTGATGGGAACAGATCCCTCAAGAAACGACGAACGACATGGCGACGGAGACCATCAATGGATTTTCATCCTTTGATGGTGGCTTTTGTTTTTGGACTACACTGTACATACCATCAGGTGCACTGTAGTCACTTTATCGAGCCAGTGTAAAAATATAAAATAAAAAAGTATGTATGATGTATTTTATCTTGTATGATATATATTATCTTGTTATGTCGTTAAGTCATTGCAATTTAATACACATTAAAAGCGTATACGTTAAGTTTAACCTCGCTAAAGACTTTTAAATTACTTCTTCATTTAACCTGCTTAGATAAAAATGTTTAAAGATCAATACATTATCAACCAATTTTTATTCATGAGATCTTTTTTGTAGACATTCAATTATCTTTTATTGAAAAAATACAATCAAACGCCTTTGGAGGCAAGCTGCTAAGACAGGCAGTAACCAGCATTTTACTAGCACACAATTTGATTACTTACAACTGCGTTGAATACAAATAATTTCCAATTATAAAGGGTGTCTCAGAATGTTTTTCATTTTTTGATGTTAAATAAAAAACAACATTATCCATTAAAACTTGTTTTATTTATTGTTAAATTAAAGAGCAGATCTTGAAGTTTATTTATGAAAAACAACCGTTTGCAAATGTTCACCATTTACTTGTTCACACTCATTTAGCCTGGAGCTAAAATTTTCAATCACTCGCTGGAGCATTGCTCTTGGAATAGCGTTGATTTCTTCAGTGATTCTTTGCTTCAAAACGTTCAGGTTTGGTGGCAATGGATTGTAAACTTTACTTTTTAGGTAGCCCCATAAGAAAAAATCAGCAGGCGTTAAATCAGGACTCCTCGGTGGCCAGTTTATGTCTCCTCGGCGGCTTATCACTCTTCCGGGGAATAAATCGTGAAGAGCAGCTAATGAGTCATTTGTTACATGAGAAGTGGCCCCATCTTGCTGGAAAAAGGTGTTGCGGTTGTAGCCAGACTGGTTTTGCATTTCTGTAGCCAAAAAAGTCCGGATCATATGGCAATATCGATCAGAATTAACGGTCTGAGTTCGACCTCGGTTATCCTCAAAAAAATAAGGACCGATAATTCCTTGACTTGATATGGCAGCCCAAACAACCACTTTTGGTGAGTACAAGGGCTTCTGATGCAGTTCTAGCGGATTCTCGGTAGCCCAGTATCTGCAATTTTGTTTATTCACGTGACCGTTGATGTGAAAATTCGATTCGTCGGAGAACCAGATGTTATTGAAACTCCTAAAACGGTTTTTCATTGTCCTGCAGAATTCGACTCGTTTATCAGGATCATCAGGCTTCATTTCTTGAACAATAACAATTTTATATGGGTGAAAATGCAAATCTTTCGAAATAATGCGATAAACCGTAGATTTGTTCAAATTCAGAGAAGCTGCGCGCAATCTCAACGACTGTCGTGGGTCGTCCATAACAGACTGGCGAACGCGCTCGACGTTCGTGCTCGCCCTTGATGTCCTTTTGCGCCCAGATGATTTGTCCGGCATTGTATTCCCAGTCTCTTCAAACTTGCACACCCAATGTTTAATTAAATTGGCACTTGGCACATGTTTTAAGCTTGTTAAATTAAAATGTGTCCTGTAGAGACGACGAACAATAGTGTAGGAATCGTTGTTTTTAATAAAACGCTCGCACGCAAAACGCGCGCTGCGGTCCCGTGAAACGATTCATGGCTACTAAACTTAACAAGCCGGCCAAGCGTTTGAGACCACTCCCCTCCCCCTGCTACCAGCGATCGGCGCGTATTTGTCAATTCCAAAACGAAAAACATTCTGAGACACCCCTTATTAGGTCCTTACATATGAAATTGGCGTTTTGTATGGGAGGAACAAAAAGTCGAATATTTTTTAATATAATATATTTAATTAATCAAAGTATGAACCATTATTTTCTATGCACTTTTGCCATCTCATAGGTAGTTCATTGATCCCTTTACTAAAAAAACCAGTCGGACGGGAATCAATAAAATCTTTGAAGGCGATTTGGACTGCCCCATCGGAGTTGAATTTTTTCCCTTGCAAGAAGTTATCCAAATTTCGAAAAAAATGGTAATCTGTTGGAGCAAGGTCCGGGGAGTACGGAGGATGTCTTAGACTTTCCAATTGAAGCTCTTCTAATTTAGTAGCCGTCTGTTGCGCAGTGTGTGGTCTAGCGTTGTCGTGAAGCAGCAGTGGCGTGGAGCGATTGACCAGCCTAGGTTGTTTAGCCGCTAGCTTTTCCATCATGGTTTGCAATTGCTGACAATAGACATCAGCCGTAATAGTCTGGCCAGATTTGAGAAAACTGTAATGAACAATACCGGCACTAGTTCACCAAACGCTTACAAGTAACTTTTTTGGGGTTAATTTTCGCTTGGTTAATTTGGCTGGCTGGCCAGGATCCAACCATTGCGCTGAGCGCTTCCGATTATCGTAAAGAACCCATTTTTCATCACAGGTAATGATTCGGTTTAAAATACCTTCATTATTGTGCCGGTTTAGTAATGTAACGCAGCAGTCGACGCGCGTTTGCCGGTTTGCTTCAGTCAATTCGTGAGGTACCCACCTTTCAAGCTTTTTAATCTTCCCAATTTGCTTCAAGTGAATTAAAACAGTTTTATCACTAACATCGCAGCCTGCAGCTAACTCGGACGTGGTTTGCGATGGATCCGCTTCCACAATAGCCTTCAACTCTTCATTATCAACTTGAGTCTCAGGCCGTCCACGGGGCTTGTTAGGCAGGTCGAAATTTCCAGAACGAAAACGTTGGAACAAAAAACGAACTGTGTTTTCTTTTGCAACACGACCGCCATACACATCATTCACCCTTCGAGTTGTTTCCGCAGCACTAGTGCCACGGCGGAACTCGTACTCGTAAATAATGCGATATTTTAAGTTTTCCATTTTGTAAAATGAGTGACGCAAACAGAAAAAAACAGAAGAAAAAAACAAACGAATGACGATAATCGAAGCACAAATACATGAGTCTATAGCTGTACAAATTTGAATTTGGAATTCCTTACCAAAGAGGAGAAATTTGTGATTAAAGTGGCCAGTACGAAAAACGCCAATTTCATATGTAAGGACCTAATATATCATTGTGGTAAAAATAAAGCTTCGTAGTTAATAACCATTATTTTTGTGTTAAACAATTATTTAATTTTTCAACGTTCAAAGACAGTAAACCCATTCGTCCATCACTAAACACATTTATTGCACAAAAAAAAAACAGTAAGCAATATCAACTCTGTAATAATCTAGCGAGCCCGTTAATACAAGGAGCATACCGATACGTGACGTAGCACGATTTTCTTTTCTACCGTCCACCGCGGCCAGTGCACAAGCAATCCGTAGAACCATCACGGCGTCCGCGAGTGAGGTGCGGCAATGTGCACTCTACAATTTTTATTTTTACTTTCATGGAAACATACAGCAATATATAAACAATAAAAAATACAGACAGAGATACATAAGTTTCCACAAATACAAAACAAAAATCAAGCTAAGGGACATTCTAATTCATAATTAATATTCATTCTGTTTTTATTACAAATCGGTATCCCTCTATTGTTAAAACCTTATTGTCAGCATGTATATACTGATATACTTTACCAACATCTACAGTACATCCATTGTTTAATGTTGTTTTAAGGTCACGCACATTTTGTTGTGTCCGCGGTTCTATATCAAGGACTTGTTTCGTGATGTACCGTGAATAGAAACTATTTGTATTAGGTTTATAATCTTGTTACAATTACGGCGGCTAATTTATTGTTTAATACTAAGTCGGTAGAATTAAGGTTCAAATAGTATTATTTGTCTAGTACTTGTAGACATTAAAACATCAGTAATTGATTTTACAACAAATACAACTGTCGACACTTGACCAATTTTAAAGGTTATACCTTTCGTTGCGGCAATGATTTTCCATAAATTTATTACGAAATTAAAAACAAGATATCAAGCATTAGATCAACGTTGTACATTTTTATTACACTGGTGTGTTAAACGACGTTTAAATAAATAGTGATTGCGATACAAACAAACAGTAAAACTGAGAAGTTCGAATATAATATTGAAGCCACCGGAAACGATTGCTGTGCGTGTTTCATGACGCAAATTGAATTCGATATGAAAGACGTAATGGTTAAGTAGGCTACTATTCAATCAATCGCAGTATTGGTGTGTTTTCATGCACTTGGCGTTCTCACCTGTCGCAGTTTTCTATCTATTTAGAGAAGTACGTACGAACTTCTATTCTAGCGGATCCACTAATGTATGTGTTGCGTATAGATAGGTCGTCGACATGAAGGCTTCTATGTCTAAAAGCACCATTAAATGGCATAAGGTCATTAAGTAACTCAGTTACTCAGTATTAGTGCTATTGTGAGATTGCTCCTCTTGTTATGTTTTGATAAGATAAAATGAAAGTCTCGTAGCGAAACATACGATGTTGTTGGTCTCTATCTTCGATTATCACCTGAGATTGTCGTAAAGCGTAAATCTTAAAAAAAACTATTTAAAGTTATACGTTATAATGATCAAATTTAATTTCCTAGCTGTACTTTTGATATTTTTATTCAGAGAAACACCTTTCTGTGTACGTTGTGTGGTGGTGTACACAACACTAGGAAGATGGACAGCACAATTAGAATAGTAGTGAGAAGACTTTAGATAATTATAAATATATTACATTACATAATATATTACATTACAATATATTACAGTTTTTCTTCAAGAGCGCACCGTGTTAAAAATTTTTCATCAAATTTCACTAACCTTTTTGACATATTAATCGATTATTTAATAAGTATAACTTAAATAGAAAAAAAACGTATAAAAAGGTAGCCTACAGTGTAGACAGATCCAAAAAACTATTGTTGATTTGTTAAATTCACATTGATTACATTATTAAACATTGATAGAGATTCCGTAAAGTGAATAACTATAATTAATATTGTAAACATCGCTTTGCAGTAGGTATTATAAGGGTTTTCTACACATCGATGAGAAATGGTGATTAATATTATATTATAGAAAATATTTGTGATTTTTCGCAGTCCTGATTATTCGTGAATAATGAAATAGATTAATAATTGTCTTTTGATATTTAGTTCCATCCTTAATGTGCCTACATAACTTTAATGAATTCTAGCAACGGCACCAGAATGATTCGCAAGTGAATCATCGGCGCGCTAAGACGCTGCGCAATGGAAAGCTCGTGGAGGAAAAGTGGGCGTCTGTTCAGGTGGGAGACGTCATCAGGCTGGAGAACGACCAGTTCGTCGCCGCGGACATTCTGCTCCTCAGCAGCTCGGAACCAAACGGCCTCTGTTACATAGAGACCGCTGAGCTGGATGGGTACGTACAATGTGTTCTTACAATGTTTGACCACGAGGATGGTATGTTTGGAATACTCGCATAGTAATGATGTTTTAAAAGCTCTAACACCCAGAATAACCTCTAGGAATAAAATTTAAGAGTGAATGTGGCGTTATATTAAAAATTTTGTCTTATATCGAGGAAAAACACTGTAAAAAAAATAAGTGCCTGACTGAATAAATCACCTTCAGCAATCTCGAATGCTTGTTGTAACCAAAGTCGGTGCCAAAGTTTTGGTCTAAAACTAAAAAATATAATTTCCCGTAAATTATTGTACGCACCTACCTTAACTTTGCAATAGTTACTTCTTTTTAAAATAAATCATTTTCTATTGTTCCTGCTGGCTTTTTACAATTCCTCATAATATTTTTTTAGTGGAGCCACTTAGTAATAAAATTACAGCATTTTCTTTAGTTAGGGTCGACAGTCGGTCGGTCTTTAAAATTCAGTCTTAAAATGTAAGAAAAAAAAAATATATTATTGTCTCGACAGGAAAACGATGTCTAATTTTAAAGATTTTATTTGTGCACTGTATCAAGATTCACACTGAATCTTGAATAATATTCTAATTAAATTCTAACCGTACCTGTTATGTGAGTTTACCTTAATAATGAATAACAGCCACGGAGTATAACTGCTGACCTAGAACTAATTTGCGGCAGGTATTAAATCCACAATCAAGTTATATTAAACTTCCGCTAGAGACCTATTCGATTGATGATTACCACATAATTTGCAACACTTCTAAGGTCGACCAGGTTATGATCAATTAGTTGTGCAAATTGCTTGTTCACCTATAGATACAAATGATGTAAATATTAATGTACTCTTTAAATTTGATAAGGAAAGCTATAAGCTGTCAATTTTAATTTCCAATCGACTTTTATGACTTAATTTAAACATTGGATATGTGTCTACCTTGGGTAATTTTTTAACGTAATCGTAACCGTAATCGTTCGTTTGTTTTCCATAGATGTACGTATTTATTGCCGCCTGTTATACGAAGATTATAAATAATACGTATGAAATTGTTTTATATTGGTTTTTAGATCTAAAACCACAAAACGTTTTTTTTACAAATTTCCATGTATCAGAATTGCTCTAATCTTGTTTCATGTAAGTTACAAAGTAACATTAACCAATAACAAACGTATTTAAGTTTTGCGGAGTGAGCGGTGGTGCATTGGTGACTTTTTTTTGTATCCCGGGGAAAAATCCTGCATAGGACCATCAGGGACGTTGTGAGGGCAGCGACCCCGGTGTGTCGGACTCCTACTGACTAAAAACCCCCGGGGTATCCCTGTAATCACTCCACCCGGGCCTGTGAAACCAAATTCGACCAGTTCGCCCGGGAAGTAAACAGCCTTATTCAGGCCTTCCTCTCTGGAGGGGTGGGTATAAAGAGCCCACGCTTCCAAGACCTATCTCTCAGGTGGCGCGCTAGACACTGCGCACCGCCTCCCTCTCATCTGGGCAGCAGACTCCCTCAAGTCTACTGCCCGGTGCATTAGTGGCTATATTTACTTTGAGCTTATATATAGTTTCCAACGCGACCAGTAGCATAGATGACTATCGTACTTTGTTTAATTTAATTTTTTTTTTATCCTGACATGGCACAGTGACCGCGCCACACCTGGTGGTAAACATAGTTGAGACTAAAAAACGACAACGACTATCGACAGTTAAAAACAACCCATCGGTAGCCGCAGCGATCATGCCGGCCTGCAGAAATATCTTTTCACGCTACGTGTGAAGGATCCCATATCATAGGATGGTGGGAACACGCTCGTGGAAGATCATTCCACAGCCCAACGACACGGGAAATATTAATATCTATCTTAATTATTTTACTTACCATATAGTCTTATTTAAGACAATATTTTTTGAAAATACTTTTTTGTTATTAATACACGATTTTTTTTTTTACAGGGAGACTAATTTAAAATGTCGTCAGTGCCTTTTGGAAACTGCTGCAATGGGCCAGGACGACGCATTGTTGGGCGCATTCGATGGCGAGATTGTTTGCGAAACTCCCAATAATTTACTTAATAAGTTCGACGGTACGTGTAAGGGCACGCTTGGGATTCTGGTAGTTGCGGCTCTCTCTATGCATTTATATTTAGAGGTGTCCGATGTAGACGATTGTGAAGCGACCTGTGGCAGGTGGTATGTTCGATTCACGACCGTGCGGCCTACACTGGCCGCCGCTGACTTGGCACCCGCTATTAAGGCTGAGATTTATAGACGCAATTTTATGTTTGCTTAGACTTTACCAAAACATTACAATTGATTTAACTCAATGCATGTTGAAGGATTTGGTAAGTCACCGATTTTGTCAACATGGACTTGCCTCTGCGAATACTATGGCTATATATTCACGTCCTTATTATAAAGTCGGTTTGTCTTAAAACGAAATTATTTTTTGACAACTTTGCTAAGCAAAGTCGAAATGGCGTCTATAAATTTCAACCTTTGTTGCCACTGCCTGGGCGACTACCAGAATTCTACCTTTAATATGATACAATCTCAATAATATGGTAATAATATTAATGACAATTACATACATTGACCGAGTCCCAAATTAAGCTTGCGCTTGTACTATGGGTACTAGACAAAGATATACATACTAAAATACATATATACAATCATGAGTTGTACCAAACTCATCTGCTCATCACAGAAAAGTTTACCACTACCGGGACTCGTACCCGGGACCTTAGCATCGTAAGTAGGGTCGCTACAAACTGCACTATTGGGCCGTCAAATATGAGCCACTTGTTAATTATAAATATCTGGATTGCTAATGAATTTAGTGATGTTTCCCTTATTCGAAATATTTAATCATTACTTCCTTTTTTTGTTGTTAAAGGCATTTTTTGTAATAATTGACATTTATGGATATGCTGGAAACTGATTCTTAAAATGTTTTTATCTTAGTAAAATAATTGTCTTTCTAAATTTGGTACCGAAGAAGGGTCATGTATCGGCCATCTTGTATCAGCTGATGGCAAATACTTGCCTATGTTTTTTAATATAATCTAGGACAAACAAGTTTTACTATATGTATATATGAATGTTATAATATACCAAATAAATATATTTTATCATGGCCAGTACGGTATTATACCTAATCCACGCTATATGCCAAGGTAAAGCTATCGTCGTTTGAATTATCGAACTCTTCTTCACTTTTCACCAGAGGGCTTAGACAAAGTAACACTTGATAAAAATAACGAAAAAAAAAGCAAAATGTGTGAAATTGACATAACGTGACGACGTTGTATTCCGAAAGCTTATGTGAATTACATATACTTATGAATTTCTAATAACGTTGTATAGCATGTAGACGTCACCCGATACGCAGTTGTCGCCCTAAGGGTCGTTAGGGTGTTACGAGACGTGCGGGGTAAGAGGATGCGCGCGCGCACGGGACGCTTGGAAGTTAGTCGACTACCGAGCCCCAAGGCGGGAGTACGTGCGTGTACGTCGCAGTTCGGTGTGCCTTAAAGCGCAAATAAACTGTAAAACACCAAATTCGTGTCTTACTAAAACCACACCCACGACCACCGGTCATAGTTGTCGTTTAACGAATTTCACTTTATTTACGGAAGTTGTGTCAGCGTTTGCCTGTAGATAAAAAAGTATTTATATTGGCAGGTACGTTAAGTTGGCGCCACCAACACTTCTCGCTGGACAACGACAAGATCCTCTTGCGGGGCTGCGTGCTGAGGAACACGTCCTGGTGCTACGGCGTAGTCGTCTTCGCCGGGAAGGACACTAAGCTCATGCAGAACTCCGGCAAGACCAAGTTCAAGCGCACTAGCATAGATAGGCTACTTAATTTTCTTATTATAGGGGTAAGTTAGTTTATCCTTACTTTTATAATAAAACAACAGTTTGCAGCTACGGAACTAAAATTGCGGGGCCTTATCAAGACGCAACGTAACGTTAAAGATGTAATTTATCTTGCTGTGAAAGACGGTCATCTTATTGGATTTCGTTACTAGATTAAAGCAATTGTGAAATCAAATAGGCCTATTACAAGAAAAGCTTTGGGAAGTACCGAGAGCTACCGAACGAAACGACAATAAACTGAGGAAGTTTGATTTTAAAGTTTTTTTTTTTTAATACGAATCGGTAAATGCACAGTATATCTTCTTAATTAATCATATATTATAAAATACTTCAATGTCAATGGTGGTGGCCTCTCATGTATTCTCCCATCGTTGAAGCTAATACATTTCTGCCTCAGGAAAGCCTTGGAAGGTTTTTTTTTTTTTTACACTGACACGACATAGTGACTACAGAGTACCTGATGGTAAGTACAGTGTAGTCCAAAAACGAAAGCGACTATCAAAGGATGAAAATCCATTGATAGTCTACATCGTCATGTCGACCCACATATACCACGACTGAAGGTCTCTAGGTATATGAGGTACTGGATATACACAGGCTGATCCCGAAACGCGACAAGCCGAAACTGGTCACTATGACGGGCTTTACACTCATGTACTGTGGTCGCGATCCAGACGAGCACCGACGCCCTACCACCTCGCTGCTGCTCGTTTAGCACCACCCAGGAGTCTCGTGTAGGGAAACTAGGGTAAAGCCTACGGACGCGAGCAGCTTCGACTCCCAAAACGGATCGGTTCGGATTTGAACGAGACGCATTGTTACAGATAGTATTCTTTCTACTGTCGATGTGCGTATTCTGCACGGTGGCATGCGGCGTCTGGGAGTGGCTTGTGGGCCGCTACTTCCAGGTGTACCTGCCGTGGGACACGCTCGTGCCGGGGGAGCCCACCTGGGGCGCGGTCATTATCGCGTTACTCGTCTTCTTCTCCTACGCCATTGTCATGAACACTGTCGTGCCTATATCGCTATACGTTTCCGTCGAGGTGAGCTACTCTTTACTTCTATATTTATTAATCCAGCCAGCAGCTATTGGCTTAAGAAAGCATTCACAGCTTAACCGACTTTCTATTTCGTAGGTAATAAGATTTGCGCAAAGTTTCCTCATCAACTGGGATGAAAAAATGTATTACGAAAAGACTGGAACAGCGGCCAAAGCGCGAACCACCACGTTGAATGAGGAACTTGGTAAGAATCGAGTTATTGTTTTAAAATACGATTTCATGACATGTAGTTTGACATTATAAATAGGCGGGATCCTAATGAACTCATTTGTAAAATATCTTTTGTCGTATTTATATTGTTTTGAAATACCATTAATATCAGTATATCCTCAAAGTAATGTATTTTAATTGTATTACGTTGACTAATTAAAGATGGCAGAAAGATCCGATATTTAATCAATTACGTAAGTAGATACGTTTTATGGCATGGACCTATAATCTTTAGTATTAAAAACATTATTTGTAGTTTAAGTATAAAAATGTTTACTTTTTGCAGGGCAAATTCAGTACATATTTTCCGATAAAACGGGGACACTCACGCAGAATATAATGACGTTTAACAAGTGCTCGATAGCGGGAGTGTGCTACGGAGACGTCGTCGACGAGACCACCGGGGAAACACTTGAAATCAACGAGGTGAGGGCTATTTAACCTATATATAATTATTATAGTTTGAATTTTTAGTTTCAAATAGATGTCAGACACAGCAATATATTTTTACAAATCACATTCTGTGCATGTAGATTGCATATCGAATCATATTACGGCACAATGAGAAGTTGATAAGGACTCGCACGTTCGAAGTCCTTTGTATTTTTATGCATGATGTTTAATTTATTACAGTTTTAAATTGTTATCAGGCGGTCTGACATTATTGCTATATTGAAAAATGTTTTGTCCTCGTTCGCCCACGCTTGAGAATTGTGTGAATCGTTTTTTCATGTCATGTCTCTCTTTTCATATGTCCTTTTGTGTATATTTTAAATGTTATTCAGGATTTTCATCAATATTTTTATTGATATAGCATTCGAACACAACCTCACCAGTCGTTCACTAGGATAGTTTATTTGACTCTTGCATGTATACATTTTGCTATAGTTGATGCGCCACACGTATTTCACGCATATGGGTCGAATGATTTTATCAAGCAACTTTAAGATCACATATGTACATATAAATCTATGTATTGAGTCAACATTGTACTAACCTATTTTGACACTTGAGATGTCAAAGTTATTTTTTTAAACCTCTCGTATACTATACGCCAAACACATCAATACACTTACCACACACATACAATAGAATAAAGATATTTTTAAATGCCCAAGGTTCGCTTAGTTTTTGAATCGCATTCCGCTCGCGATCAAGTGCAAAACATCCGAGCAGATATAAAAATCGATAAAGGTATAGCAGATACGTCATAAATAAGGCTAGTTGTGCGCCTTGATGCGTGCGTAGTGAGCATTGAGGTGCGCGGGCGGTAGGAGTGACGTGTGCGGTGTGCAGCGGCGGTGCTCGTCGAGGTGCGGCGCGGGAGGTGCAGGTGCAGGTGCGGCCGCGAAATCGGCGCAGCAAGCGGTCCGCGCTCGGCTACTGGACATGGAGCACGAGCAGGGGCGCAGCACGCCAGGCGCACGCCGCCCCGCAGATTGCGCGCACACTGTACGCCACTCACACTTCACGCTCCTCTCTGCTCCTCTTGCGCTAGCTTACCTTACGAACCTGCCCATTCTCAAGCATACATTCACTGAACTCGCTGTATGATCATCCTCATTAACTTCCAGTCTCGGTGGCATCTCAAGCCGACGTGTGTAATGACATGTCCTTGTACTACAACCTCTGTGTGCCTTAGGCGCTCAGCTTTTCGGTTCAATAAAACTAAAAGCCGTCTCAAGTCAACACTAATATTTTGGTCGAAAAACAAAGCTGTTAGTGTTAAATCATATGCTATGTATATATACACCAAAGATGAAGATGCGCATATAAAGTTTCTTGTATATTCATATAATACTATTACAAATACAGAGGTATCAAGATATCCTCATATTTTTAGAAACATACTGCACTCGTTTGTACTAATTATCTTAGCAGTTATTCAGTTACTTTATTAATATATTCAATTTAATTAATAATTTAATTAAAATTTAATTTAATTTATATTAAAAATTACACAACTCAATTATCTTACAACTTATATTCATCCAAAGGACAAAGGATGTCATCCAAAGTCTTTGATAATCTATCCAAAGGTTCATCCAATAGTTCCTGTAGAGACTCTGTCGAGTGATTGTTTAGGGCGGGTTCGTTATTCTCTTCGCTCGATAAATAATCACATTTATTTGCACTAAGGAAGTGACAAACTTAACTATCTATACATATTATTTAGGAACTAGTTTTATCGTACTTTTTACTGATATTTTCTGTTGAAACAATCTAAACTCTTTGTATAACTATACTATGTACTTAGAATATTGTTTCTTGAATACCCTCGTATATTATATGTATATGTGCAGATAATTGTGATAATATCTCGTTTCTATCTATTTCCTCTTTGGTTTGGGTTTAAGTTTTTGCTATTAAATCTGTTACAAGTACGAATGTTAATTAATTTACTGAATAAAGTTGAAGGAGAGAGCTGACTTATTATTTTATTTTTAATTAAATGGGAAAAGGAATGAAGTTGAAAGTTAAGTTTTATTACTTTGTTAAGTTTCAGTGTTGAATATTAAAATTAATATAATAGTAATAACAGCATTTAAGTGTAATTTTATTCAATCCAATTTAAAAACATTATTGGGATTGCTACATTAATCCGTATTTTAAATAAACGTTCAACTTTTAGTTAATTAAGGATCGTCTATCTTTCTTTGTACCGATAACCCCCAATCTTCTCATAACACCAATAAATCTTAGTAACTCGTCTACATTTTATTAATATTCACCAGTCACCACACTTATGAAAAACTGCGAAAGCTAGGCAATAATTCTTGAGCTCGCAAAAACCTACTTTCGTCTATGTTTATAGTTTCTAGTAGTGTTTGTTAATTTTATTTACCTTAAAAATTTGTGACAATCGCTATTACTCAAACTAATTGCCTGTAGTTACATTTTCATAAAAGAGTTCAACCTTCAGTTGAATGTCCTCTATTTTAATCACATTAATGTTTCGATTGTAAACTTCATTATAATATTTAGATTGTAAAAAAATCATAGTATATTAATGTATAGAATTATTAAATTCAATTTATTTAATCATGAAGTTGATTCATTTGTTTATGTATTGAAAAGGAAAATAGTTTAAAATAAATTACAATACTCACGTTTACTTTAGATTTCGGTGGCCACATTTAATTAGATATAGGATTCTAAAACGTATTCACTATCCATGTCTACTAAACAAAGCATATTTCATTTACTAATGATATTAATTTTCCTTTACTGTACTTATACTGTAACAATCTTATAGTTTTTTTTGTGCCTTGGAGTAACAGGGTATGTGTTTTATTCTGCATGTTACGCTTTGCATCGTGTGTCAAGTGAAATTTGTTGTCTATTATTAACACTTCTATTAGATTTAATAAGACAAAGCTACGTTAATTTTTATTTACATTTCAATGCTTTTTCGTCTTTTTATACGGACTAATCATAAAAAATATGTCAAATTTTATTTATAATATTCAATTTCTTAGATATTTGCATAATAATTTATATAACTTGTATTTTTTTCGTTTAGGTTAAAACTTTTCTGTGCTTTATAAATATTTTTAACGTAGTTTTGTCAACGAACATATAATTTTTGATAGCAAATAAAAATCGATTATATTATTTAAACAGAGTTCGGAACCGTTGGATTTTTCGTTCAACCCTGAATACGAGCCGGAGTTTAAGTTCTTCGACGCGACGTTGCTGGAGTCAGTGAAGCGGGGCGATGCGCCCGTGCACGACTTCTTCCGGCTGCTCGCGCTCTGTCACACGGTTATGCCAGACCAGAAGAACGGACGGCTGGAATACCAGGTACTCTCAGAACCTCTTTTACCAACCTTTTGTAACTTCATTCCAACAAGCATTAAAGATTTTATCAGTACTTGTTTGTGTCATCGTAATCATAACGCATTATACTAATTTTATGTAATCTACACGAACGTACGCTAAAATGTTTTTCATCCATAAAATTTGACGTTTTGAATTCAAACTATTTAAAGAAGTAATAAATCTTATAAAAATTCGTGCTCGAGCTTTTGATTTATGTTCTTATACAGATATAATCGTGTCTGACATTTTATAAATTGTCTATAATCGAGAAATAATATGTTTTAAGGCGCAATCACCAGACGAGGCGGCGCTGGTGTCCGCAGCCAGAAATTTCGGCTTCGTGTTCAGAGAACGTTCGCCTAATAGTATTACTATAGAAGTAATGGGTAACACAGAGGTACGTATTATATTTATAGAGTAGTAGTTGATGTTTATAAGGAATTGATAATTAATTGGTTCAAAGTAAACAAACATTGAAGATAGCCCCGTGTAACTTGTTGAACAAAAGTATTTCATTGTAATGTAACATCTTGACATCACGGGTTCTAGTGTAAACTGTAGGCTATCTATAGTATATCTCTTGAACTAGTAAAATATTGTTTAAACTGACATCAGGGTCACTTTTATTCTATTAATAAATAATTAATTTTCCTAACTAAATCCTTAATGAACAAATTCTAGTAAATTGTATTATGTTTTAAAAATATTTTAATTGACTATTTCTTGTTTCAGGTGTATGAATTGTTATGTATATTAGATTTTAATAATGTTAGGAAAAGAATGTCCGTGATATTGAGGAAGGATGGAGAAATTAGACTATATACAAAAGGTGCTGATAATGTAATATATGACAGATTAAAAGGAAACCATTCTGATGTTAAGTCGAAAACACAAGAGCATTTAAACGTAAGTTAATTTTGATATTAGTGTTGCATTAAATAGGAAAAACGCGCCTTGCTTTTCTCACAACTACAAAATATCCAAAGTGGCGAAATAAAATGTTATCTTATTTGGTTCAGAAGTTATGGAACTCTGACAAATAGATGGATAGACGAATTGACAGACAGACAGACAAAGTGCCAAATCCTCCCAGCTGACTCAGAGACTTCGCCTCCCTCAGTCAGTAAAACAGTTTCCATTGATTAGTAAAAAAACATTCAAATATTAAGAAATCGAACAATTCGTACACATTATCCCTTGCTGTTGGAATTCTTGTACACATAAAGTAGGCAGATATAGCGCATAGCAGACTGCCATTAACACTAGATCTACCAAACCGGTTAACATGAGCAGTCTTTGTATTTGTTCTAGATTTATTTTCGTTTTAAAATATTTTTTAAATTTTATTTCTGAAAAATAACATCTTGTATATTAATACAAAATATTATGGATTCAATTTTATTTATAACAAAGCACAATAAACCATGTTATACCTATTTCTACAGTAAAAATAAATTGTCCGCTGGTAGATCTAGTGTTAATGTACCTATGCTGACCCTGAAAGTGATATAATAAATATAATACATTATAAATAATGTAAGGATAGACTTTTGTTATGTGTAATGTGAATACGTGTGTGAATTAAAGTAAAATATTCATATATCAACAGAGTTATTTTATTATGTTAAATAAAAAAAATGTATAGTGTTGTTCCCTGAACTGCACTTCAACTAAAGTCAAGGACCCACAAGCATCAACCTTCTCTCAAAGGCAATTCATTATTTAAAGATATTTAAGCCATGATGTTACACAATAGTAATTGTTTAGTCATCTCTAATTAAAATTGGTATCTCTTTTCTAAATTTCTTTTTTTACAATATTAGCGAAAATTATTGTTGAATTGATAGTGAGATGTAGTTTTGTTTATTCGAGAGATGGCGCTGGCAGAGAATTGAATCACGTGTAACACAGGATTCTATACTCTGCAAAATATTAATAAATTATAAGTAGCGATAAAGCAACTGTTTATTTTATTAAATCACATCTCGAGTAGACAGTGGTGACATCTATACTAGTTTTGTTCAATAATTATAATGAATTCTTAATATAAGAGCGAGATAGGCTGTAAGTGATTGGAAGTGGTGACAAGTACTACATATGTATTTGTATATACAGTGGGTATTATATATTCTCTTATAATTATATGCATAAAAAGTATGGTTAAGGTGGGTTTATCTTTAGTCAATATTGAACGATTATCTCGTGAGCAAGGGCTGCAGTTGTTTGATTTGTGTTAGAAATTCGCGGGCGAAGGTCTGCGCACGCTGGCGCTCGCTTGGCGGCCGCTCGAGGAGCGCGCGTTCGCCGAGTGGAAGCGGCGGCACCAGCAAGCCGCGCTCGCACTCCACGACCGCGACGACCAGCTCGACGCCATCTACGAAGAGATAGAGACCGACCTGCTGCTACTTGGTATGTATACAGGACATTAGAGGCATGTCCAGTCAATGGGTATCATACATTTACTAAATCGAGGGGTGAGCGGCTATTTAGTTTAAGCGACATTTTTTGGTGATATAGTAATTTATATTTTCGGAATCAGCGTTCTTTATCGATTCCAAATATATATATATATATATATTACTATATTATCAAAAAATGTCACTTAAACCAAATAACCTTTCAGCCCTCGATATGTTCGAGTAAAGAATGGTATTAAAAATGGCCTCGGTTATTCTTTCCCTCTCGCAACAGTGAGGATAGAGTTGCGCTAATCTACGCGCTTGATGCGTTTTAAAATTATCTTTGCTTGTTATATAATCTACAATTTTAGTTTGTTGAATACAACACATAACATTTTAGCTATATGATATGCGGGTTTTCTGTCAATCTTTTCCTTTACCAGTTAGGATAATAATAATATGATACATGAAGCTAGACTTATAATGGAGTAACCCAGAAGAACGAATCGAAATAATAACAACATGAATACATTAACGAGTATTTGATAAGTATACCGTAATGTTCGATTACAGGTGTCACAGCCATAGAAGATAAACTTCAAGATGGCGTACCGGAGACGATAGCGAATCTCAGTATGGCTGGTATTAAAATATGGGTTCTTACGGGAGATAAGCAAGGTAATTGTATTCTTTGTTTATAATAACATAAAATATCATTTGTATGTTATTCGCATTAACTATTACTTCATATCGATGTGTTAAATATGTTTCTTTAGAACAATATAAAAAAAAGTGACTGGAATACTAACGCTATCAGTGGCGTGCATCCCATATAAAGCATAAAAAGCATTATCTTATCTTGGACATTTAGTATTAATATTAATATTGACTTAAAATCTGGTGTTTACCAAAATAGAAGTCTGAGAATCCAAATTGGACCAAATTTTAAGTATACACCTATCCCCCGATTTACACGGTACTTGTTTTACACGTTTTCGCTTTTACACGGTTTTCCAATAAGTTTCTTTTTTGTTTTTATCGCACTCTACTAAATGCTACTGTGTTTGAACACGTGCGCTGTGTACACATCTCACGGGGAATCCCGAGCTTATGTGCTGACTTGCTGCACATGATGAAGGATAATAAAACACCTTTGGTTTTATTTTTTGTTCTTCTGGTTAATGTATTGTAATTAAATAAAAAAACAGTGTTTCCGTAATATATTACATATTTTAACCTGTCAATGCATTTTATTTTTATTTCTGTGTACACCTAAAAATATTGAAAAAAATCACAACTTTTAAATAGCAAAGTAATGCATTTTCTGCAAGCTTTTCGATTTACACGGTTTTGACTTGAAAATTTTCAATTTTCGATTTACACGTTTTTTTCAGGAACGTATCTACCGTGTATATCGGGGGATAGGTGTATATGTGTGTTAATTGTCCAAGTATAACGAGATAATGTTTTTTATGCTTTATATGGGATGCACGCCACTGAACACTATTATGTAATATACATTTTAAGTTTTCTGGTGTTAATATTACAGAAACGGCAATCAATATAGGATACTCCTGCCAACTACTCACTGACGACATGGCAGAAGTGTTTGTAATCGACGCTTCTTCACACGACGATGTCGCTAAACAGCTCGCCAAGTGCCGCGACTCTATACATGTGGTCAATACGTTTTTACCGCACGGTGAGTACGTATTATAGTAAAGAACTTTAACGTAATAATATAAAATAAATACAGTTTTGTAATATACCAATAAACTTTACTTTTTTTTAGCCATCATACCTTCAATATGTGTAAGTCGTTTATTGTAAAAGTGTACAGGTCTAATTGTTTAAATATATGTTCCTGTTTAATTTACAGTTATTGTGGAACTCGAACAAATACTGTGTGTTTAGCATAACCCTGAGCTTATGCACTTATTGAACAATTGCGAACCGGTTTCGGCGCGTATAGTTTGACCACAGCTGGAATACTTCTCGGCTTATTTAGCAAAAGCCGGAGTTTGCCGAAAAAATGTGGTTTAGACGATAAAAAAAAAGAATTTAAATCTATAATACATTGACTCATATATTCCTAATTTATTTTTATTTATCTTTGCTTCGAGTCGACAGCCTTAGATCATTTAGGCGGAAAATAAATTGATTTTTAGAGAGTTGGTCGTGAGAAGACTAAGACAAAGTAACATTCGATCAGCGATAATGGTAGTAGAAAAGTCCAGAACGTATGAAATTAACAAAGGCTTTAAAATATTACATCGACACGTTATATCAATTCTATATATTATAAATTTTCTACTAGCGATATCGTTGATTTACTGTAACTTTGTCTAAGCACCCTGGTTCGTCCTTGCGAAGTTTTGTCGTTGTAATACTGTATATAATCCCCGGGTAGGGGAGTTGGACATACGCCCCGTTTATTTGCTATTATTATCAGTAGTTGGACTCGCTTATTTACTAGAGTATCGTTTCTAGGCGTTTAGGTTTGAACGATGTTGTCTTTTTGTATAAGTATTTGTGCACGTGACTCAGGCTCGTCGGAAGCGAGGACGCAGAGCGAGAACGCGAACGGAGGCGCGGGGCGCGGGCCGGGCGTGTCGCCCGCTCGCGCCGCCAACGTCAAGCTGAACGCGCCCGCCGTCTCCGTCGTCACATTTAGGTGGGGCCCTAGCACTGTACCCGGCACCAGGTAGACACCACACCTACGCTGCTCTGCACACTGCCTCACCCCCGCCCGCACCCGTTCACCGGACACCCGAGCGAGACTTTTTGCAAGACTTCTCGAAATAACCTGCGTCAAACGGGACAATTCCTATGAAGTTCATGATCAATTTCTTAACTAAACTCTTCGAGAAACATAATACCTCATACGATTTGTCAATTTTAACGTTGAGTATTTCGAAAAATAAATCTTGCAAAAACTCACATTCCGGCTATTGGGATGATCGATATTCTGTTCTGAATAGTTAGAAAATGTTGATATTCGTTAAATTATTGGAAATACGTTAACAGTCGTTTTTCTAAAATAATCTTAAAAGTCAACCATATAATTTTCTTTAGCGATCTATTTTTAAATAGCTGTATCAATAAACTAAAATATAATTGCACGTACTAGAATTTTATCGTACACAACATATTGTTATTTTTTTATTTTAATTGTTATTTATAAAGTCTCTCAGTAATTTCTCGTACGTTGTTAATAATTTCAAGTGCATTTTTTTCTAGCTCTCGCATAAAAATTAATAATCCATTACTAAAAACAATTAAAGTCAACATTTTGTCTAATTACTTTTATAAAGTAAAATACTAACTTGCTGGCAGTACAAAAGTGAAGTGAGTGAATGAAATAGTTAGTAGTAGGGATTCACAGGTTCTAGCTCACTGATCACGGTGGCAACCCTAAAAAAAAAAAAAAAAAAAAAAAAAAAAAAAAAAAAAAAAAAGGTTTTGAGGGTCGCTGAATCGAATGCAAGTATTTAAAATTGCATAGCTTTAACCGTTTCAGAGATAGCATAACATTAACTACGCTATAATAATACAAAAGCAATGGGGTACAGTTAACAATGGATTATCCGAGCAAGGGTCACCTATTGTTCGGCTCGAACGCTATTGTTGTGTTACGGTCGGAGGGTCTCAGGTACTTTTTCTATGTATAATAAAAAGCCGTCTACATTCCTTCATTACTCATATTCATTTATTTTAAAACAGTAATTAAACAAATTCCATAATAACATATCATTGTACATGGTATCGATGTCAAATTGATTAATAAAGTAATTCATTGTACAGTTGTGCAACTTGTAGTACAAATACATTAAACAGTATTGACCACATACTGAAGTCCAATTGTTTTGCAATATTTTTTTATTGAAACTCCATCGGTGGCTATTTCTCTTTAAGAATGCATAGTGATATCCAGAAGGTGGTCGTCCATAGGAGTCGAAAAATTCACCAAAACCATTTTTGTCTATATGTAGTGCAACCCAATGTGATCCAGGTTTTGTATCGGGGTCCAAATTACTAATTAAATAAGTAGGAGTTTCCATGTATATCGGTAATCTATTTGCAGCATACACATTATACCGCAAACTTGGATGTATTTCGTTCAAATATTTCTGTAGTTCTATTGTATTCATATTTATTTAAAAATACAACTTTCCAACCCCAGAGATCGCAAACATGTGTGCGATTGTAATTACAGTAACTTATTATATATCGAAAGGGTGATTATTAAAAATAATACAAAGTAAGTTCATTTTAATTAATTTATTCAAAAATGTACACACAAAGAGATACATACAAATATTACAAAGTTAATATTTTTACAATATATATATATTCAACTATTATAATCGACGGATACATTGCGGTTTTTATCTATCTCAATAACATTATCAAATTCGGCGTAAACAATACAGTTAATAGTTTGTACAAGCGTTGACTCAAATCGAACTTCTAATCTTACAGTGCCATGTCTTATAAGATTCCAATGACCTGAAGAGTTGGCTGATAAATCCGGAGTTAAATCAAAAGCTAACAAACAGTAACCGTTCGAATATTGTTCTCTCGAAATTCCATTCCCTTCATTTAAAAAATGTATACCCGTACCCGAAAATAATGTATGATAAGCCGTGGTGAAAATATGGTTTTCAAACGAAGGTTGTAAAGCTTTCGAAGGTATTTGTTGACCATCAATATATAAACAAAATGTGTTAATGTTGTAATTTTCGAAATTAAATGGATTTTTAGTGAGATTACCGTTAAATGCCCCGTTATCAACAAACCCAATAATACATCTTTTTGGGACTTGCCCCAAAAAAATGTTGTCAAGTGTTTTGCCTTGAATCCCAGATGGTATAGTTAAAACTTTCACTTCAGCTCGAGTGACGGGATATTTTGCTGTAGAAAAAGCCAATGCTTTTTGATGTGCAAGTAAAACAGTTGGATTGATTCGTGCTTTACGAACGATAAGTGTTGCATCTGTAATGCATACTTTAAACTTTGAATCACTTGAAGGGGCCATTAAGTTAAATGTTTCTCTAGAGCGAACTAATTTAACTGACATTTCTACACCATTGATCAAGAACTTTTCTTGGTTAAATATATCGCCATGTAAGTGTCCAATCATTTCAATTTCTTGACTTTCAGAAGCTAATTTTTGTCTTTTAACAAATCCTCCATTTTCCTCGCCGGTTTCATTCATTTTGTTGGCTGTATCTTCATACCAAAGGCCACACGTAAGATGAGATTCTTTAGCTGGTTTAGCATAATTCAACAAAGTTTCCATGTAGGCACGATACGCATATGTATTATTTGGAGGTGATATAAGTTTTTGATTTAAATAGACATCAAGTTGACTGAAGATTGAATGCAACCAATTATTAACCGGAGCCACTACCGTTGAGGCAGCTACCTTAGAGGAATCTTGATGCAATATCCTGGCTTTTATATGAATCAAAGTATGAGACAGATCTATATAATCTTCACCAGTTCCTGGTACTTGAAATTCGAGGGGCCCATCATCAGCTAGAGATGATATAGGTTTATAATGTATCCATATTCCATTTTCTATACTAGTTTGTGTTGAGGGTAATGCAAATAAATCTAACTCTGATTTAATGCACTCACATGATTTGTTATGTAGAAATGACATTTTATGAAAATATGTCTTTGATTTTAGTATGACTTGACTTTGATTTTTTGATACCTTTCACCTTGACATTCGGTGCTGAAATGAGAGAATTCAAACGGTTCCTCTTTTTTATATATCCTGAACCGGACATGTTAATTCGATTAATTTTATCTTGAGCTTTTTTGTGTAAATTTGAGCTGGCCTCTTTCAATCTAGTTCTTATTGAATCTTCCATGGGGCGTGCATTAACCATATCCGATAATAGACCCACACCGGCATTTAAAGCCTCTTTACCCACTACTTTAGCACCACTAGAGAGCAATGGTAAAACAGATCTAAATAAGCCTCCTAAAAAACTACCAATTCCATGTCCACGCTGATACGGTGCTCCTCGATAAATCACACCAATACCGTGACCAGCTTGATGTGAATAATAGTGCTCATAAGGACAAATTTCATTATATTCTTTGGAATACATTATAGTTTCATAAAGTGGAGTTTAATACACAATGTCCCAAACTGGAATGGTATTTTTTGTCCTGTGCCTGATCTTATATTTATTTCAATCGTGTCAAACTCCCTGCGCATAACAGGTATGTAGTGAGGTGGTGAGAAAACATGCATTTTATTAGCTCCATATATGTATTTTGAAGGGTCTAGTGGTATTATTCTTAATAATTGTGTCATCACATCCCCAACAATTTGCGGTTCAATAATATCACTATAAACAAATAACTGGGATGGTAGCCCTAGATGTAAATTCGCTGAACATTTTCCAAAACCACCCCTGTGTGCTAAGTTTCTAGTTGGTTCAAATCCTAGTTGAAGACTTAAGCTAGGTGCTAACGTAACTGATCTTATTGATTCATCCATTACAGTTACAGATACAAACTTTGAAATTTCATCATATCGAAATATAACTTTATCATCAATGCTGTTTAATGCTGTTAAAATTTGATTAATATCATCATAGTTGGTGGCTGGTATATAATGTTTGTAGTATATTAGTGAAGGTTTATCCTCATGGGGCATTACAGCCCATTTTGTTATATAAACAATATTTTCATGTTCCTGAACTGTAAACATCGTGCATGGATATTGAAATTCAACGACACCAACAGACCATCTACCTTCAAGTATAATAGGTTTCGGTAATTTGGTTGAAAACTGGGTTGTCGTATTTTCTGGGAAGTATTCCATGGAGCTATTACTCAACAATGTTAAATAAAAACTTTCCTTCATCATATTTTCTTTAAACTAGAAGCCAATATCCAACTATTAAATTTATCCGGATAACCTTTCCACTTGACCAACACTTGCTTTCTGTTACCGGAATAGCGGGAACCGATAATTTTATCTATTTTATAACTTGAAGTAGGATCATAAGATATTTTTTGTAACTCTTTCTCATAAAAAGTTCCTGTTATTGGTTCATTTTGTAAATCTTTTAATGTGTATACTACCCACGGTGATCTATCTATTATAGAAGATATAATAAAAATTTCATCACTCCAATTGGATTCATATCCCTTTTGAAAGATATGTTTGTGTTTGGTGATTCTTACATAGTCACCAATATGAAATTTTGGAAGTGAAATATTTGTAGGTTGACTAACTTTTTCTCTGTCATACAAATTATTCCAAACAGTCATTATATTATCAAAATTTACATCGCAAGGACACATCTTAATACTAGAATGATAGCTATGGTTATATGCGTATATTAAGTTCTGTAGGATATCTATATACCTATGGGTATTTTTGTGAGTGAAATAACGCCACATTCTCATTTTTAGTGTCCTTTGGAATCTTTCTACAATGCTGGCTTTAATATCAGGGTTATTTGTTGTATAATAATTTATATTTTTACTCTTTAAATAACCCTTTACATCTTTTGAAAGGAATTCACTTCCTTTATCAGATTGTATATGTGTTGGTGTGGTATTAGCTTCACTAAAAATACTATCAAAACATGATTTAACTGTTTCAGAATTTTTATTTTTCATAGGTCTAGCATAAGCATATTTAGTAAACACATCAATAACACAAAGTATATAATTAAATCCGTCATTATGTGTAGAATAAGATCTCATATCACTTAAGTCTACCTGCCAAAGTTCATTTAGGTTGGACAAAATATATTTGTTTCGAGGAAATTTCCTATGTACTGGTTTATGCAACGTGTATGTTTCTTGTAACCGTAGCCACTTTTTAACGTCTTCCTTAGTCATTTTACCTTTCATAGCTTTCGACAATTTTTCAATACTACTGTAACCAGCAGGATGTGATGGATCATAATAAATCTTAGTTATCTCTAGTATGGGGTCCATTTTTCCCAACTATTTTTTTTTCTTATAGGTTTTTTTATCTTTTCTAGATTGTTTTTTTTATCATTAAACTCTTCATCTGTAGATACTTGGTCAATATCCTTTAATTGAAGCCGGTGTATGTATTCACTTCTAGCTGGATTCCCAACGTAAGTCAACGGTACTTTAATATCCTTCAATGCTGTTGCAAACTTTTCCCAACCTATTGGATCACTTTTTTTTAACGGTCTAATTGCATCATTTAACAAATCTACTATATTACTTCCAAGAATTTTTTCGTTATCTATAATGACTGTACCATCATCATTCCAATGAATTTTATTTGTACTTAGAGTTAGCAATTCCAATAAAGACCCACCTTTCTTTACATAGGTTTTTGGTATTAAACTAAGAATTTGATCTTTCGTGTAAGGAAGTTTTTCATAAGATATAGTACTCTCCTGATTTTTATCTTCAGTGTTTGGTGGCAGAGCTGTAACTAAACTCTTGTCGTCGGTATAATTACTTTTATTAGATGTATTTACTTTTACTTCTGGAGTGGTAGTATCAATACTTTTAGTTATTATTGGTATTTCATGAGGTTGACGGTCTTCTCCAGTAAAGTGTAAATATCTTTGTAAAATTTGTAGATATAGAATACATTTTTTCCTATCATCCATATTACTATTCAAAATATTTTTCATCTCAGCATCTAATCTAGAAGTGGGTCTATCAGGAACTTGGTTGTATTTTAGTTTGTCCATCAAACTTGGTTCAATGAGCAACATTTTCTTAGCTTGCTCCATTTTTATTACATAAAATAATTAACTAAGCCACTCAAAATTGAACCCAATATTATTGGTAGAAATGCACCACCTTTTTGAATAATAATATTTTTTCTTATTTTATTAGAACTTTTATGTAACAATTTCCGCAGTATAGATTTATATCGTTTAAGTTTTTTTTTCTCTTTTTCTGGTAGTTCCACTTTACCTTGGAGGACGTTATGTATACATTCACAAATACAGTTAATTTCCTTTTCGTCACACGATTGTAAAAGAGCTTTCCTATATTTAGGTTTAAGCTTATGTAGTGCTCTCAGTAAGTCTTTATGTGTGTTTAGACTTCGCGGCATTATGTGTAAATGACAGGAATTTGTTGATTCTTGCTATATTTAAAGCCTTTGGTGGGGACATAAACAACGCAATGTACATCTGGAGGAAATATTTTTGTTTTAATTCGACACATTTCATCAGTGTTTTGTTTAAGATCTATCATTAAATACCCATGTGCTTCCATAGTTGCATTACGATAGGCATCTTCAAGAAATTTTGGATTTTCTGGCGATACTTGGCGTGCTAAGTATCGTATTTGAGTTTTATCTCGGGGATTTTTAAAATAAACAATATAATTTGAATTTAAAGAAATGTCTCTTTGTCCTTTACCTTGGTGAAATAAATTTTGTGTGATGTAAAATACACTTAAGTTTCTATGGTGGCTTCCTTTGGTAAAAATATCAACAATGCGACCATCAGACTCTCTCATAAGATCATCAATTATTACAAGGTTTGCATTCTTCCCATCAAACATATTAAGATCTGGTATACCTTGATGATAATTTACATTTGGCAAGTTATATAAAGGTTGCATTTCATCAAAGCACCAAGTAATTTGTGTAAACTCCCTACTACATATGTCATTAATATATTTAATGAAGTTTGTAACAAAATTTGATTTTCCACAGCCACTTGGACCTGCAACTATTGCAGTAAATGGATGAATAAAGTGAAACATCACGTTGCACGTGTGTAAATGCTTGAAAGTTATAGAGAGAAATAAAACATTTCGTTCAATTGTTGGTTTATATATTCACTTACTACATGCATATTAAAAAATAAACATAAGAAAAAGTATTTACAAATATTAACTATTTATTGACAATAATAATTGAATAAAAGATACATCTTAAGACTAGTATACAAATACAGCAGTGTACAGCAACATATTTACAAATATTATATTCATAAACTAATCGAAATACATACATATTTTAGTTAACATTAAGGTACTTAATTAGAACATTGAATAGAAATATATATTAACAAAGAAATATTTACATACAGATTTTTCTATAATCTATTTTAATTTGTAATGACCCCACGCCAGTGTATCCATATTATTGGGTAGAATATAACGCTTTGTGTCGTTATAAGACAAACATCTTTTGTTTATTTGCTGGGTGAAAATTGTGTGTTTAATAGATTTGAATCTGTACATGTTGCAAAATTGGATATTTTTAGTGAAGAGACAAGTCTTATAATTTTCCATGGTCATTTTTTTTGTAACACATTTATTAACACCCTTTGCTTTTGCTGTCAATTTATTTTCGACGTCAAATGCATACATTTTAGATCTTAGACCTACAAACTCTTTTAAAATTTTTCCATTATTTTCATCTTTGAAAAATCCTAGTTTCTTTTTATTGATTTTTGGATAACCATATGTATTATCTGATGGATAATCGGATGTATCAAATCGATAAACGAGGTCGGTTTTAATATCATTGTAAAAGTTGTCTGTAAAAATCTGATATATTAAACTATCTGTGTCAGTATACAATAATTTTAATTTATTATCAAACTTCCTCATCATGTAGTTGTAGTGAAAGTCATACATAAGAGTTTTTGAAATATCCAATATACAAAATCCTAAATAAATGGGTTTATTATGAACCAACTTTGTTTTTCGCAATTGTACTGCAACTAAGTTTTCTGCAAAAATCGATAAACTGTGAAATTCCGGTTTTGCAATCAAATCTTGTACACCTAGAGTTTTACCGTTATTTTCCCAATGCGTTAACAATTTCACATTAACCCTTTTTTCAATGTTTTCCATAGTTTTCCCAAACACGGAATTATTCATTAATTTATAAAAATCCTTTTCAAAATCCGAGACTGCCTCTATTCTACGTTTTGTATTTAAATCAATGTATTTTTGCAGCCATGAGCTCTGTCTAAATTTTAGTATTCTATGAACTTTTGTTATTTTCATTCCCATATTCAGACACTGTTTAAGATTTCTATAATGAATTTTATATCTGATCTTATTATAAAGATTTGGTATTAATTTGGTTTCTTTAGAATCACTACTTATACATATTTTCTCAGGGCAAAGTGGAAAATCAGAGTGTAAATCGTGAAGTTCAACTGGGTACTCTAAATCTACTTCTAAAATAAAACCGAATTCAGACGTGTCGGGTATATCAAAACTTGTATTTGGACTGACCCATTCAAATCCTCCTTCAGGTAAATATTGAGACATAGCCCAACCGTAAAGGTTATTTGCATCGAAATAAGCAAGATATGATGTAGGTTTATTTTCATCATAATTATCTAAAAATTTATTATTAGCTTTAGCATAACGATTGCTGCATTGTGATACTCCCCCTCTAATACCTGCCTTGATGAAAGCAATTTTATCAAAGTCTGTTAATAATTCTAACTCTATTTTTGTATATTTTAACATAGCATCCCAGCTCAAGCCCGGTGCTGTATAATAATGAGCAGGATCTAATCCATAAGTTGTTATACAAATATTTCTAAAGTTTTCGAATACATCAGTTAACAATATAACATCTGTTTTCAGATATAAGTTAGAGTAATCCAGCATATTTTGACAACCAAAATGTTGCCAAACATTCTGTGCATGATTATAATCATCATTAGATACATTTGAATCAGTTAATGAACTGTAAAATTGATTTTTAGTGGGAATAGATGTTAATTTTAAACAGTCGTATGATGTTATAAATTCATAAGGATAAATACCTTTTCTCCTAACATACCTGAAATCTTCATTTCTTGGAAAACTATTTTTTAAAGTAATAAATTGTTCATCGTTGAGATTTTTAGCTAATTGCTCAAGACTACATGGTAAAAATTTTAGGGAATCAAGAAATCTTAAATTCAAAATTTGGCTATTTATTATTAATGTTTTAGAAAAAGATATGTATCTTTCTTTGTTTTGGGGAATGACATCCACATCACCCTCTACAAAGTTTAATGCATGAACAATGAAATGTGCATCATAGTGGCTGAGATTATGTAGGAATACTGGAACATGACGTGGTATCCTAAATTTGCTTATACAAACATCGTGTGCAACACCTCTAAAATTACCTGTATACCAATCAAAATATGAAATCTTTTTATCATCAGAAAATTCTATTTCACATATACAACAGAGTTTAGAATTCGCAATTTCCTTTTCATTTTCTGCAGTCAATGGTTTGGGGCATTTTTGAAAACTATTTTTCTTACTTATTATTTTTAAATCATCATATAAACGATTCATAAATATCTGTACACAATCTGGACCGCTATACGTTACATATTTTGACAAACTATTATCATATGAACATTTAATATAATATCCAAAACTATAAACTTCATGTTTGTGAACATTTTTAGTATACGGTTTATTTGGATCGTTAGAACACGTTTTTATTGGATTTAAAAAGGCTTCAAAATCTGCATATATAACGAAGGGTATCTTTAACTTTTTATGAAAATTTTCAAATTTTAATTGAGTATTTGACACTAGTTGTCCAAACCAATTTTTATATCTTTTATCTATATTTGGTAGTTCTACAGTAATATGTGAACAATCATATTGTTGATGGTTATTCAACCTTTCCTTTGTGGGGAAATGCAATAAACATCCATCGCATATATAAACCACATGATTTTGATTTGAAATTTGTTTACTGACCAATCTTGATAAGTTTTTAATATAACAATAGTGGTAAGTCCTTTCTCTATTTATGAGTAATAAATTAATGTGACTATTTCTACGACATTTTGTTAAATATAGTGGACCCACTACACTATGCCTTTTCATTTCTTTATTAAATTCTAAACCGAATACATTGATACTAATATTATTTAATTTTTCAACTTTTGATATATCATTTAATTTAACGGGAAAAGATACACCATTAAATTTTAGTTTATTTACATGCATGCTATAGGACGATACTCGATTTGCGTTCTTACTCACTGGATATAATGCCGAAAGTAATGCCCATTGAAAACATAAATTGTCAGAGTTTTTTACGTTTATCACAGCTTTTTTATTACTAATATCTTTAGGTAAATCAATATATGACGTACCACGTAGCGGATTAAATTTATTAATATTCATGTCTAAGCAATTAATTTGTTTAAGACTCCACCCACTGTCTTTTTGTTCAAAAGCACTTATTTTATTTGTTATAGCATCACATAATGAAGAAAAGAAAATATTTAAGTCATCACCTCGAAAAATTATATAATTACATGTTTGAAAATCAAATGAATTTAGAATATCTTTAGTTTGTTGTATAAAATCTGCGTGTAGTATAAAATTTACTTTAAAAGCAGTATGTTTCTGCATAGATTCTTCAATCAAAAATAGCACATCATCTTTTATAGAACTTAAAAACAATTCCGGCGTTTCAAAATCTAACATAGATGATAAATCAGATTTATTTTTAATTTTATATGTAATTATTCTATTTCCAAAGGCTGTTTCAGCAATTGATACATTTTTAAGAGATGTGTGAGAAGTTAAAACATTATTATTATGAATTTTGCTTTTTAAATGATTGGTAAAGTATTTTCTAGTTATCAAAATTTTACACGTGTTACATTGCACCTTGTCGACATCGAGGTCTGCTGATATCCCGATCGATGATAATGAAGTTGATGGCCTATCTTCATATCTAGTCTTTTTCTTATTATTGTCATCATCCTTCGTACTACAAAGTTTCTTAGACCCCATCCCGATTTGATATGATTGTTTTGATTGTCTAAAACAAAGAAGAAACATATTTATAGAAGAAGAACAAAACAATTCTGTAAATTTTGAGATAATTTAAGAAGGCATACTCACGCTATGTTTTCCTCAACTACTGCACAAATATTGTACAATTCTTCATCATATGTGGAGTCTTTCAATCCACTCTCTGGAACTATTCCCCACAAATTATACATTCCATATTAGATTTGCGTTGAAGAAAGGTACAGATATAATTTTAGATTATGTTTCAATAAAATGGAAATATATGACACGAACTTATTTAAAGAAAGTACTAATAAAAATTTGTATTTACAAAAATAGTTTTTTTATATTCTAGCTATAAAATACACATGATTATTATATTCAGAAACTATAAGTAAATAATATATACACGAATATTAATTGAATGGAATGCGTTTATTACTTATTACTAAAGTGAGATTTTTTACAATTTTCAGTCTTAGAAATTTCTTTAGTTATTTCGTAAACAATGTTTCTAACGTTTGCAGAATTTTTGTGTTTATCATTTGTGTAATATTTAACTCTAAAATCTGCGTGCTTCCAATGTTCTGTGGAGGGTATTTTTGCAATCTTTTTCATGTCATATATTTCTATTTTAATAAGTTTACTTGAGCTGGAACCATCATCAACGTTTGTTGATAAACAGACGGTATTACCTTCTTCATCGATTCGAGATACAGTGGATGAAAGTTTTTTTCGTTTTATTATAGGACCTTCAAAGAATTCATCTAAATTCTTGGTAATAATATTTTGCTCCCTCTTTTTCTTTAGTTTTGATTGTAAATTACTAAGTAAATCCTGACTACCTTCATCCGATAGAGGATAGTAGTAATTTTTAAAAGTATTTTCTTCATCAATAATTTCCAGTGAGTTCTGTAAAAATATTTTATAAATTTAAATCTGAATTGACGGATGTTCGTAGTGTAGCGATGGTTTTTTAGTGTATATAAGTGTGGTATAAAGTAATAACAAAATTACTTACATTCATTGTTGTATGAATCTATGTCACTAATACTTTGTAAATTAAATTTATACTTGTATTTCACTTCACTTAGAAATACACGAAATATAACAAACTAAATGTTCACTATAGAAATGACAGTTTCACAATGTAACTTAAACAGTTCCAACCCTATATATATAGAAAATATCGCTCCTACACCATGACTCATGGGTCCAATGCACAAAAGGTTTGTGATAATGAATTCCGGCTTCGATATGAACAAAAGATATGAACAAAAGATATGAATAGGTTTATAACATTTTGTAAGGTGTCTTTGTTAGTCATCTTTCCATTAACTATTGTTAAAAATATTTTGACTCATTGTTTAGAAATTTTTGAAATACTTTGGAACTTTTTTCTGTTATCAGACAATGAAACAAGTTGTAACATGAAACTGTTAGAAATGTTTGAGTCATAACTAACAAATTTTGGAATGCATTCGTCAAAACGATAAGAAGATATGACGATTATATAGATCTGTCTCATACTTTGATTCATATAAAAGCCAGGATATTGCATCAAGATTCCTCTAAGGTAGCTGCCTCAACGGTAGTGGCTCCGGTTAATAATTGGTTGCATTCAATCTTCAGTCAACTTGATGTCTATTTAAATCAAAAACTTATATCACCTCCAAATAATACATATGCGTATCGTGCCTACATGGAAACTTTGTTGAATTATGCTAAACCAGCTAAAGAATCTCATCTTACGTGTGGCCTTTGGTATGAAGATACAGCCAACAAAATGAATGAAACCGGCGAGGAAAATGGAGGATTTGTTAAAAGACAAAAATTAGCTTCTGAAAGTCAAGAAATTGAAATGATTGGACACTTACATGGCGATATATTTAACCAAGAAAAGTTCTTGATCAATGGTGTAGAAATGTCAGTTAAATTAGTTCGCTCTAGAGAAACATTTAACTTAATGGCCCCTTCAAGTGATTCAAAGTTTAAAGTATGCATTACAGATGCAACACTTATCGTTCGTAAAGCACGAATCAATCCAACTGTTTTACTTGCACATCAAAAAGCATTGGCTTTTTCTACAGCAAAATATCCCGTCACTCGAGCTGAAGTGAAAGTTTTAACTATACCATCTGGGATTCAAGGCAAAACACTTGACAACATTTTTTTGGGGCAAGTCCCAAAAAGATGTATTATTGGGTTTGTTGATAACGGGGCATTTAACGGTAATCTCACTAAAAATCCATTTAATTTCGAAAATTACAACATTAACACATTTTGTTTATATATTGATGGTCAACAAATACCTTCGAAAGCTTTACAACCTTCGTTTGAAAACCATATTTTCACCACGGCTTATCATACATTATTTTCGGGTACGGGTATACATTTTTTAAATGAAGGGAATGGAATTTCGAGAGAACAATATTCGAACGGTTACTGTTTGTTAGCTTTTGATTTAACTCCGGATTTATCAGCCAACTCTTCAGGTCATTGGAATCTTATAAGACATGGCACTGTAAGATTAGAAGTTCGATTTGAGTCAACGCTTGTACAAACTATTAACTGTATTGTTTACGCCGAATTTGATAATGTTATTGAGATAGATAAAAACCGCAATGTATCCGTCGATTATAATAGTTGAATATATATATATTGTAAAAATATTAACTTTGTAATATTTGTATGTATCTCTTTGTGTGTACATTTTTGAATAAATTAATTAAAATGAACTTACTTTGTATTATTTTTAATAATCACCCTTTCGATATATAATAAGTTACTGTAATTACAATCGCACACATGTTTGCGATCTCTGGGGTTGGAAAGTTGTATTTTTAAATAAATATGAATACAATAGAACTACAGAAATATTTGAACGAAATACATCCAAGTTTGCGGTATAATGTGTATGCTGCAAATAGATTACCGATATACATGGAAACTCCTACTTATTTAATTAGTAATTTGGACCCCGATACAAAACCTGGATCACATTGGGTTGCACTACATATAGACAAAAATGGTTTTGGTGAATTTTTCGACTCCTATGGACGACCACCTTCTGGATATCACTATGCATTCTTAAAGAGAAATAGCCACCGATGGAGTTTCAATAAAAAAATATTGCAAAACAATTGGACTTCAGTATGTGGTCAATACTGTTTAATGTATTTGTACTACAAGTTGCACAACTGTACAATGAATTACTTTATTAATCAATTTGACATCGATACCATGTACAATGATATGTTATTATGGAATTTGTTTAATTACTGTTTTAAAATAAATGAATATGAGTAATGAAGGAATGTAGACGGCTTTTTATTATACATAGAAAAAGTACCTGAGACCCTCCGACCGTAACACAACAATAGCGTTCGAGCCGAACAATAGGTGACCCTTGCTCGGATAATCCATTGTTAACTGTACCCCATTGCTTTTGTATTATTATAGCGTAGTTAATGTTATGCTATCTCTGAAACGGTTAAAGCTATGCAATTTTAAATACTTGCATTCGATTCAGCGACCCTCAAAACCTTTTTTTTTTTTTTTTTTTTTTTTTTTTTTTTTTTTTTTTTTTTTAGGGTTGCCACCGTGATCAGTGAGCTAGAACCTGTGAATCCCTACTACTACTATAGTTCGCAAGTACGATCTTGTTACTTGAGACTTTTTTTGAATAACCTACTGCGTGTTGTTTTATGTTTTTTACTATAATGGAATATCGATGTTTTTTAAATATTACTCATCCCTAATACCCCTTGTGTCTGTCTCTGTGCAGTGCCGCCATATGATCAATGTATCGCTGTATTTACGTGGATTTTCAGTTCACTAGTTGTGGCTAGGTACACACTACAAATTCACTCGATAATCTGACTATACATGTAGAACATCTGTTCATTTCGTTTTTAATTTTGTTTTCGTATTGTATCATTTGGTTTAATTATAAGTTTTGAGTTCTCAACAAGAGTTGCCTTATTTATATCTATTACAAATTGAGATATTAAACGCTATTCCGCTTTTGTCAGTGCATTTGTCTGTATACAGCGGCGTGCATCCAATATAAGCATGAAATAACGTTATATTTGGACATTTAATACGTATATTAATTTTAAATTTGGTCCGATTTGGACTCCTAATAATAATAAAAATTTAAATCGATATATTTATTAAATCTTCACGGATAGCAATGTAATGTTTTTTATGCTTCTATTTGATGCACGTCTCTGTTAATAACAATTTTAAAATCTATACAGACTGTATACATTTTATATTGTTATTAACACGTTGTCTTTATAGAAGTACTAGCATCGCTTCAGATCAAAATTTGATAAAGAAGTTTAATAAATAGTTTGTATACAATAGCCAAACTAAACGGTTGATTAGTGAAAGGACATGAGCTGACGTATGGCTGATTGTATTTTTACGTCTTATGTTAAGGAGTTTTTGTTTAAAATGGGGTTGATAGTCATTTAACATGTCGATATGGCTGTAAATGTACAAAACAGGAGTATTCCGGTTTAAATTTCATTTTCTTTGGATACCTCGTCTTTGTGATAGTTCCGGTTATGTTGTTTTTTTCATAGAAAGTATTTCCTTTAAATATTTATGTGGAAAATATTATTAATATGTACTTAATTCGAAATATTTGAGATTCCTTAGTTTTTATGATAAATAACGACATTGTCCTATTAATTTATATAGGATATCGTTACAGACAAATATATTATAACACATCCTTGTTTAATCTATAACCGTCGTTACTTTAAACTTATATAGTAAAAATTATAGTTTTTAATATATAATGTTATTGTTTTCTAGACCACCTCACTTAAAATATAGAAAAATAATTATAGCCGTTATTAATGCGTATGGAGGGGTGTATTGCAGCAACGAGTACGTGTCCGGTGGAGCGACGTACTCGGCGGACTCGCATGAGCACGCCAACGATGATAGCAACGGATTCGCCATCGTCGTCAATGGACACTCGCTCGTGCATTGCTTACATCCTAAGCTCGAAGAAAGGTTCGTTCATTATCTTCATTCTTTTATATTTTCTCTATTTTGAGTACAAATAAAGGAACATACATTTTTAAAATAACTCACAATTACACATAGCTGAAGCTGACAAAAGACGAAATAAATATATGTTTAAGTGTGAATACATTATCAGGAATCTAATTTATATCAAGTGTGAGTATTAAGGTCAAATGTAAGTTTTATATTATAAAAAAATATCCATTATGCATTTGATAAACTGCCTACAGCGCACCTGATGAAACAAAAACCTTACCCACGAACGGAACAACAACGACAACTAACACAACACAACCACACAACAACAACACGCCAACAACCAACAGGATAACAAGTACAAAATTAGGAGAGCCTATTGACAGTTGATGATGATGATGATGTCCTAGCCGGATCCGGCCACGGCGACTGTTTCAACACCGATTAAAAAAATCTAAATTTTCGGAAACAGTCAATTGCGCAGGAGATATTTAA
This sequence comes from Automeris io, assembly GCA_036320925.1. Taxonomy (NCBI): domain Eukaryota; kingdom Metazoa; phylum Arthropoda; class Insecta; order Lepidoptera; family Saturniidae; genus Automeris; species Automeris io. The sequence continues at coordinate 3,401,438 of JAUDJH010000021.1, read as the reverse complement.
GTGCATAACTTGACGCGCTGCCAGAAAAACACTCTCTCGTCCGAGCTCCCTCAGGCCCGATGGAAAGGAGAACCAGTACGATCGGGAGGGAGCAGGATGCAGGTTTGGTCGAGTTTTCCTTCTCTGAACACCTGGTTGAATTGCGGTGTTAAAGAAACACCTTAGTCGCCTTTTACGACACCTCAGCAAGAAGAGAGGGGTGCTATTCTATTCTGCCGGCAGCCACCACGGCTTGACAGTTATCGGTGTCATGGCGGTCCTCAAATACAACGGCTGAAGGCAGAATGGTCAGTGTCTGATTAACCACATAGTAAGAAAGGCGAGACGGAGCCCACGCCCCGGGCGGCAAATCCTATGGACGTGAATCAATGTGAATTCAGAATATGTTGTGTATAATTGTACATTTATGTTCCAGGTTTCTAGACGTGGTAATGCAATGTAGGTCAGTGATATGCTGCCGAGTAACGCCACTGCAGAAAGCCATGGTCGTGGAACTGATCAAGAAAAGCAGAAAAGCGGTCACGTTGGCAATAGGAGACGGAGCCAATGACGTATCTATGATTAAAGGTACAGTTGATAATGTATATATACTATTGCAAGTTTTTTTTGTTTACGTATTTATATAAAGGGTGCTTTAGTTTTCGATGCCTATATTTTTTACTCTCAAAAGTGTGATGTAACCAATGCCTGTAATGTAGTCTTTGTGCAAAAAAAAATCTTAAGAGTTTATTTTGAATGTTTTAATGGAACCAGTAGTTTCAGCATAAAGCTAAAGAAACGCAGACGCATAAACATAAATGTTAAACGATGTTTTAGTTGTTTCTAAATAGACTATGAGTCTGTTAATAATAGATGATAGAATTTGCAAGAAGTCAATACAAATTTGCAAACACTCAATACCGATTCATATAAATGGACAGTTTATAAAATATAAAATATATATTTTTTACACTGGCTCGACAAAGTGACTACAGTGCACCCAATGGTAAGTACAGTGTAGTCCAAAAACGATAGCGACCATCAAAGGATGAAAATCCGTTGATAGTCTCCGTTGTCATGTCGGCCCAAATATACCAGGTCTCTAGGTATATGAGTTACTGGATATACACAAGCTGATCCCGAAACGCGACAGGTTAAAGCGAGTCACTATGACGGTCTTTACACTTGTGTACTGTGGTCATGACCCAGTCCGGACAATCGCCATACCACCAAGGCTAGGCAGACCTAACTCAACAGGCTAACCCAGGCTAGGTTTAGGCTTTGCAGCGTTTTAGAGATTTAATTGAGAATGTAATAAGGTTTATCGTGTTGCGTGTTCGACAGCGGCCCACATCGGCGTCGGCATATCCGGGCAGGAGGGTATGCAGGCCGTGCTCGCGTCCGACTACTCGATAGCGCAGTTCCGGTTCCTGCAGCGGCTGCTGCTCGTACACGGCCGCTGGTCCTATTACAGAATGTGCAAGTTTCTACGATACTTCTTCTATAAGAATTTCGCCTTCACCGTCTGTCACTTCTGGTTCGCGTTTTTCTGCGGATTTAGTGCGCAGGTCAGTATTCTTGAATTATTTGTTTAATGTTTTTATAGGTGATATGTTCTTCAGACTATAAAACCAGGGGTGATAAAAACCTTTATAGATTAAAAATATTGTGTAATTGGCTGTCGATCGAGCACTCTGGGCGCGATTCTGTGGATATATTGAAAATTGATGTGCTGTTCTTTCATTCCTGTGAATGCTTATTATAAATTCGCTAATTCTGTTAGTTATAACTAAGGAACCGTAACTAACGAACTAAACGACAACATAAATGATAAATCTACTTTTTAAATTATTTATGACGTAAAATCGGTAGATTTTCATGTTTCCAAACACCGTCCTCATTATGCAGCTTTATTCCCGTCCCATAGCCCATAAACTATCTGGCAAGTCCAAGTGTGGTTTTATGGCTTCAAACAATCATTTAAAAACGAATTAAAAACAAACAATCGAAATTGACTATTAACGCTATCGATAAACTGGCAGCTATCGGGCACAGCACTATACTATGGATGAGAGAGACGAGTAGAACGGCACGGCTGAGTGGATGATGCATCTGCCCTTTAACTCAGCACCCGAATGCATTCAACTAGCGCTCTGACTATAGAACCTCATAGAAGGATTTCTCTAAAAGACATAAACAAAACGTGTGTAATCATTGTGTTGTCAGACGGTGTTCGACGAGATGTTCATATCGGTGTACAACCTGTTCTACACGTCGCTGCCGGTGCTAGCGCTGGGCGTGTTCGAGCAGGACGTGTCCGACGCGAGCTCGCTGCAGTTCCCCAAGCTGTACGCGCCGGGGCACACCAGCCAGCTCTTCAACAAGGCCGAGTTCATCAAATCCACGTTGCACGGCTGCTTCACCTCGCTCGTGCTCTTCCTCATACCCTACGGTATGCTTTATCACTCTCATACTCGTTTGCGTGTACCACTCGCGCAGATCGAGAATCGGATTGAAATCGGTGGGGCTTATCCATTCTCTATTGTTCGCACTCCTTAGGAAGAGATGAATGACGATCGCAATAACTTCACACCAGTTTCGCTAATCTTTACAATTATTGCGTTCTAATAAGTTTTTTACACAGTTTTTCTGCTTTTTGTTTTTTTTTTTTTGGACGGACTAATCTTGTATGGCCGGGATAGACCTTTACAACTCAACCGGCCTTAGGGGGCGAGCATAGAAGGTGTTCAGCCAGCGAATTTATGGGTTGGGTGATAACGCAAGGGCACCTCAGTGGGTACGACTTCGACTTGAGCGGCCAGCGTTTATTACGGTTATTTCCGTTACGGTTAGTTTTTATATTTCTGAAACTTTAAATTTTTAATTAAAAAATAAAGCAATGATCACGTGAAATCACTTTGAAGTTGATGCACGTAAAAATATATATTTATTAAATAATATAACGTTACATTTAAGTATGGTTTTATATTGATACAATTAAACACACTTTATATGAATTGTAACGAAGGAATTCTATAACCTCTCGCCAGTGACAAGTCAAAATGTTAATTAATCACATCTGTGTAGTCCTGTGAGCGGACTTTACACAGACAGGGTATTTTTCAGGTATAGGTTTAGAAAAACCTGATTTTTTCTAAATCTAACTGAAATTATACTTAATTCCAATAAGATTTATATTCCTATTAGGTTTCTTCATATAATTATATAATATGAATAAAAAACAGCCCATAAATACACGTTAACGGCAAATCCCCGTAGCGGACTCGACATATATTCGCACTGAAGTGCAAAGTCCGCCGAGCGGACGTGCCACTGGCGAGTAGTTAATGAGTGCGCTGCCAGTACAAGCGTAGTGAGCCGTTTCTAATCCTATTTTTAATCTGCACCAGTGGTTTTTTTTTATCGAATATCATTAAAATGATACATATTATTTCAGGTACATACAAGGATGGCTTGGCGCCCGATGGAAAGATATTATCAGATCATATGTTATTAGGAAGCGTAGTTGCCACTATACTCATCATAGACAATACTACACAGGTAAGAAATATTCCTATTTTTTATTAAATACTATAATTTAATGACTGTCAATAGTGGCTTGATGATTAATGCTACAAAAATGTAGCATTCAATACTAAACATCAATAAGCAATTGGTATATATTTTAATTAAATAACACATCAACAGATACAGGTCAAACACAATTTTATGTAGTTATTTCGGATATGAGCGCCAATTAAAAGGAAAACATAATATTTACTGAAAAAAATTGAGGATGACTATAGCAGATGTGAAATTTCTAAGATGTAAGATAAGATTATAAAGACTTTTTTTTTCGTTTTCGTCCACCATGATATGATTGCAAGTGCCATGGTATTGCAGATAGCGCTGGACACGACATACTGGACGGTGTTCAACCACATAACGATATGGGGCTCGCTGGTGTCGTACTTCGTGCTGGACTACTTCTACAACTATGTGATAGGCGGCCCTTACGTCGGCTCGCTTACGGTCGCGCTCACGCAAGCCACGTTCTGGTTCACCGCCGTACTAACAGTCAGTCACGTTTCTCCATACTTATATAATGAACACTATCGATTCTTATCAATCCATTTTACATTTGAATATTTACATGTCTTAATATTATTTCGATATTTATGAAAATATCACAAAAGGCTTGAAACAAATTATTTTATTGTTTTGTAGTGTATTGGCCACTGGCCGCCCTTAATAATATAAAAATAAATAAATAAAAGATATTAGGATTTCTAGAAGATGATAATTAATTGACAGTAGCCATTAGTCATGCAGGACTCAAGCCGTACGACGGAAGTTATATATGTAACTAACTGCATATATATTAGATGATACCTAAATGTTGATAGCTAGAATGTATGTATCATAAGCAGAAGCAAACACTTTATCATGTGTGTTTTGTGGATTCTTTATGCGGATCTCCTAATATTATCTTATTTTTTTTTGTGATTACCAATTTAAAACACATTTTAATAAACTGTTAAATTAAACTTTTTGTAAAAGACGACTATACAAAAAGATAACATTGAATTATAATATTTTTATTGTTCTTTTCATTTAAATAATTATTTCTTACAATATCTACTTATTTGAATGGTCATTTTTAATCGCCTATACTGTCCAGTTCAATGGAGCGTTATTAATGTGTAATGATGACGATTGTTTACTGTACCATCAGGTGATAATACTAATGGTGCCGGTGGTGTCGTGGCGGCTGGCGTGGTCGCGCACTCGGCCCACGCTCGCGGAGCGGTTGCGCGCGCGACAGCGGTGGCGAGCGGCTGCGCCCGCCCCGCGCACGCCATCTGCGCGCCGCGCCCGCCGCTCCGTGCGCTCCGGGTACGCGTTTGCGCACCAAGAGGGATTTGGTCGGCTCATCACCTCCGGCAAGATCATGCGCCGCATCCCGCATGCAGACGCCGCGCTCTCCGCGCTTGCCTCGCTGCCGGGCAAGTTCCACGCGAGGCCCTCCTCGCCGCCGCCCTCACCTCCCTCGCCGCCCACGCCGCCGCGCAACACGCGCGCGCCCACCCAAAACCTCGACTCGCACGATTTATGAACGTACACTACTGTATATTTCTTACTGGTGTTTAACGCTCATAGAACATATTCATATTAAGGTTATCAAGCTTTCTCAGGTGAAAAACATTGTAAGCGCCATAAATGTCAGACTATTTATCGCCTCTTCACGTTTACATTGTTTCTCGTGAATATTATACTGCCACGTTAATAGTAATTTAATTTTAAAACGTTCCTCCTGTTTCTTAAATGTCGCTTACGATGTTACGCCTAAAAAGCGCGATATGCTAAATGGGATGTTGATAACACCTGAGGCGTCAGTAATAACACACTATCGACTTTAGACCTCTGTGCCTAAGTAATAAGTGCTTATTAATATTGGCCGATATTAACTAAAATACCGGAATTAAATGTCGAAATAATTATGAGTTATATCTTGATGATATTACGTGAGCTATCGATATTCATTTTTACAATTATCACTTATACTTAGGACAATACGTAAGATTGAAACTATCGAAATAAATATTTCTATAACGCCCCCTCGGCCTCCGCCAGAGTACAATACTACAGACACTGGTATACTGGGTAGAGCGTGACCCGCGCCGATTTCGGAAATGAAATACTAAATAAGGAATTGTTATCGAAAATTGGCTAAAATTAAAGACGTCTAGATTTTTTACCTTTATTTTTTCACTTATCGGTTGACGGACCGTTTTGAGCGTGGTGCTAAGAGTGCGTCGTGCCGTTGGCATTGCTCAACGGTTGTAATTCGTTGTATCTACTACGTTCATATATAATAAGGCAGCACACGCGGTAGAACTCAGTTACGAATAGACATTGTAAAAATACAATTTATACGAAAGCACTTTTACAAACATTCCCGTCGAGGATTTATCTGGAACTCGATTGATTTCATGTTTAAGTAGACATACAAGTCTGAATTTTATGAGATTTACTCTTTAAATTAGTTATTGTATGTTGTTTTTGGTTAGTTCTTTGGAAAACTTAACCCTTTGCATTCGAGGCCGTTCCCGCGCGCATGTAATGTTGTGAGCGAGAGTCACCTTTCGAGTGCAAAGGGTTAAATTACATTTTGATATAATTAATAACAAAAGTAAATCTTGTACATATTCACATCTTGGCTACACAGGGCCGGCTTCAATCCTTAATTGTATTAATTTGATACCCTGTAAATCATCTTAGATTTAACGTCTTCAGTTAAAATATTCACTTATTTGGGTATATACTACTTTATCATTCGAAACCTTTATAGTAAACTGATCTAGGATTTTCTTTACATATTGATTTTTAGCAGTGTAACCTTTAAAAAATATGGCAATATTTTTTTGCGTTTTGTAAAAAAACACAGCAAATATTTATAAAAATATGGATATTAAACAAAATGCCCTTGAACTGAGGAGGTTAATTTTATTATGGAGTATCACACCAAACCAGTGAGACAGTCAACGGCAGTTAACTACACTTTTTTAATTTGCAGGCTTCATTGTTATTGGTCACCGCACAATATTCTGAATAAAAAAACGAACTATTATAGACCTTTGATTTGATGTAGACACTAAATAAGAAACATAATATTTTTACTATTTATTGATATGGCTGTTTGTTATCGAGTTTCAGACTTTGATTTAGTGAATGCTAGTATGTCGAAGTAGCAGCAGCATACAAATCGATTGGTTTATATATATGTACATATGTATGGAGCGTATTGGATGAAGCAGTGGTGCTGCCCGGCAGCACGTCACACCATAGACAACACGTCCAGCCAATGCGTTGGTTGCAGCATCGGCTTTTGTCCACTTTTAGCCATGTTTTGACATTTTGTGAGGGAAAGTTAATAATATCTAGACGTAGCTTTAATAAATTGATATCAATATAATAACAGTTGAATATAAAGGTTTTAAAAATAATTATATTATTTACTTTCAGCTAATACAGAATTGAATTATTTAGAATTGTTAACGGCTTCGGTTTCAGCGAGATTTTAATCTATAATAAAATACTTATTAAAAGTAATCACGATCAGATTAATTAGTTTTAGTTTAAAGTTGCTATAAATATTACTGTTTAGCTGAAATTTCGACCCATTTAAATATTTTATTGATTGTAGCTTTTATAGCTGAAGTCTTCCGTCGGACATTATTACACTCCATATAAATCTTTACAAAGCAGTCGATTTGTTTGTTGCCGAACGCGGCAACTAGCTGCTGCTTCCTTAGACACGCCGCCGTATACCCGTCGCTCGCGCTGAACGAGTAAACTTGTCTATATCTGGAAATGAGAATTAATATCCTACAAAAGTGCATTTAAAGTGACAATTTCGCCGGCAGTAAACACGCCACATAAACTGAATTGAGTTTGTAGATTTTAGTGCCAAAGGTGAAATTAACTTATAGACCTTACAACCGAACAACATTTTATTGTTTTAGATAATCTTTTATCAGAGTGAAGGTATTGATTATGGAAATCAAAGTATTGACTTTCTAAACGAAGGGTCTTACGTTAAAAGATTAGAATCTATAGGTACTTGTATGTAGTTTACCTTATTGGTTTTTGCACTTGGAAAGTAAATACTTTGAAAACGTGATTGTTAAATTGTGTTGATTTTATATAAATGATATCCTACTAGACGTGTACAAATTGAGAAGTAAATATTATTGAAAATGTTGCGTTTTACTGCATGTGAATATTAATATAATGAATATTTGCTTTTGAATCGATTTTTTTAATAAAAATATAATTCATAATAAAACTTTTTTGAATTTGTACCTCCATACCTATAGAATATAAATTGCATACAATGCAATTGGAAACAGTTGAGATTGTAAAAATTTTTACTGCTACAATGTTTGAGAAAAAGTTTAGCCAGAGGTACAATTGCTTTGGGCCGTTGTGGCCCGGGTTGGGCCCGTATATATCACAACTTACGAATGCTTTTTTGACAGGGACGATAGAATGTAACTTTGAATCAAATCGACGAAATTACAAATAGTTTTTTATTCCCTTAGTTATTATTATAAATATTACATGATATAGATGTGTACATGCTTACTTAGGATGAGACAGAGCATATTTTAAGTACTAGTTTCTGGCGAATTCTAAAATAGATTTTTAATTATTATTACCTATCAATAACAATACGTTCTCAATCTTTTTCTTTTTAATAATAGTATTTCTACTACATCAGTTATCTGATTTTATCTAATTTAATTCAAACTTTGAACCTACTAAAAAATATTATTTATTTATTAGAGTCCGACCGAAACTGGTTTTCCGGCCGAAACCGAAACCGAATATTCGGCCGTGGCTTCAGTTTCGGCCGAAACCGAAACCGAAACTCGCGTGGTCAAGTATAAAAGTCAACGTGGTCAAGTAAAAAAATGAAACAAAAACTTACATGTAATCAGTTCCATCAAAACATAACCTCTAAAGAATGTTTAAGTCGGGTGATAACGCACTTGCTATAGAGCAATGCGAATTAGATCCGTCAACTGTCGTCTAAACGAGGCAGTTACACTCCGACGCAGCCTTGAGTTTCTTTCGGCGTTTCTTCTCAAGGTAGTCGCTTCCGAAACGCTAGTAGATCACCGTTAGGTTTCGTATTTTTGGCTGGCGGTCCAAGTCGAGGTTCGTACCCACAGGAGTGCCCTTGCATTGCCACCCAACCCATAAATTGCCGGCTGAGCACCCTCAGTGTTCACCCACCCCCCCGGTTAAGTTGTGAAGACCTTTCCCGGTCAACAAACACGCGTAAATTTGAAAAAAAAAGCAATGCGAACGGCGCATGAATCCCGACCAGGGCCGCCAGCGTCCGCCAAAGCGTTGCCGCAAGAAACGAAGTTAGGCAAGCATGTACGACAACAACCGAAATCAGTTTCGGTTTCGGCAAAAGTTTCGACCAATTATGGCCGAAACCGAAACTGCCGCCGAAACTTGATTTTTGGCCGAAACTCGGCCGAAACCGAAACCGAAACCGAACTTTCGGTCGGACACTATTATCTATATAACACTCTCCAATGATTGAATTAACACTCGGGATAAGGTATAATCATTACGCAGGTACTACTTTTGTGTTTGAGATGTGAGCATATAGGTATATTATCATTCTGGATAACTGTAATACTTGATTTTATGAAAGAAATAAAGTTTAAATAGCATTTAGAATATAATAGGTTTTGATCATTATTGGTAGAAGCAAAATTATTAAAAATGGACTTTAAATATAAAATAGAATATAATCATTTATCCGATTAAAAAAATGTACTAATCGGTATTAGCGGGATTAAGGATAGGGGCATAACTACATGGGTGAGGTTGGAGGCTTATGTTCAATTATGGGATAAATCGGGCTACTGATGATAAGGAAATCAAAGCGCCATAGCTGTTGTATCTATGTTTCATCAGTTTAGTACCCTTATTGCAAAAACGGATTTAATCATTTTTTAATAAATAATATTTTTTTATTTTACTCACAGGATTGAGCTTATAGAGCTCAATCCAATCCAATCGAATTCAAAATAATTTAATTATAATTGAATTTCATTGATTTAAAAGTTCTATAAACAATATGTCATAACAAATAATAATAATAATGTGTATAACAAATTCAATAGAATTTGACAGTAGACATAACTGTATGGCGTGAAAGCCTTTGCCTTTCCCACAAAGGGGAGAATAAAACCAAACAAAAGATAGTCGACAGTAGATTCATAGATTGTCGGCAAAACAACCAGTCGGAGTGGTTGCATCTCTTCCGCACTCTCGTTGAATAATTGTTGTATTCTTGTGGCGGTCAGCTGTGTTTTCGATTGTTGTCTCAGCTTGTGTTAAGAGCTTTGGCAACAGTGGGATGTTCGGGCGACCGTGTGCAATGAGGAATCAATGGTTTTTGGCGAGACGCTAGTGGAGTGCTAGGGGAGTCTCTTGGGTCGCTGAATTTTCTCGCCAATCTACAGTCTTTCTCGCCATTTACATTGAGCGTAAACATATAAAATTAGATCATTAAACAAGAAATGAAGATATATATGAAATCAAATATTACGTCAGTGACATAAAAGCGTAGCGGGAAGACGACATGAAAATTAATAAGAGTTGTAAAAAGAGACCCCAGACATGACTGTATGGCGAAAGCCTTTGCCTTACCCACAAAGGGGAGAATAGAACCAAAATAAAAAGAGCAGATTCATATTTAGGTTAGGTTTTAAATACATTTAATTTTTAGCTTATTTTAAAATTATTTATCGTGAGTATGAATCTGATTTGCTTTAAATAGTGGATTACATTGTGAAATAAAAGATAAGATACAAAATGGCCAACGATTTCTTTGTTGTACCGTGGTATAACAGTGAGGAATGGCGCCAAGCATACGAATATATGCACTCGGATCCACCTAAGTTAAATGAAGCACTTAACCTTCTACAGTTATGGAAATCTCGTTGTCCTGCGTTACCATCTGGAATAGAATCTACTTTAACGTTATTGCAAGTCCATATACAAGATAGTACTTTAGACAGTGCGTCAGACGACAATATCTTGAGACTTGCGTATTCATCAGCAATAATGCGCTTTGTTAACCATATGCTAGACACGGAGACAAGCAAAGGGAACACGATTTACAAAGCGGCAAAAAATGCTGGTGTTCCAGATTGGATCGTTGAGATGAGACACGACACAGCACACAACAACACTCTGCCTTCTATAACCTTACTTAGAGAGGCCACTGCTTTTAGTTTAGAGTGGCTTCGCAATAATTATTGGAAAAAACAACAGGACCATATTCATGATTATGTGTGTGGGGTTCAAGAAAGTAATAAATATCTGGAGAATAAAATCGAAACTTTAATGAATTTCTGTATATCTTTAAGCTTTTGTTCTCACTCTATCTGTAAAATTAAGTCTCTTAAACAAATTCAAAATTCTAGCATGTGTGAGTCAATTATAAATGATATTAAAGATTTGTTTAAAGACAATATTGATTTATCTAATTTAAAATATGTGACTATATCATTACTGGCAGAAAAATTAAACTCTAATTCCAAAAAATTACTAAAAGGTAAAGATATACACATATATGTAATCAAAGCTTTGTTAGCAGAGGACTCACTGTTTCTCTCTATGGAGTTGTTAAATTTTGTAGGAGGGGAATATTTTAAGAAGAATAAAAAGCTACACACTCAATATTTGCAATGTTTTGAAGTTTTGCTAACCTTTTTACATAGAAATGATCTACTCTTGCCTTTTATCATGGCTCTTATTAAAGTCACTCAATGTGCTAAAAGCAGCCATGAGAAGGCATTTCTTGCTGCATTGTGGGTGTCAGAAATTTTAGTCGCATTGAATAAATCAAAAATATTTATAGAGAAGATGATTCTGTAAGTATTCAAATTATTTATAAAGTTACTACATTATATTTTATGGGACAATGTTTTGAAATAGTTTAGTGTAAGGTAAAATTTTTCACTATTGCAATAAGATAGGATAATTGCTACTAGTCATTTTATTAATAAAAATATATCCATTTGTATAGCTATACTTGATGAAATGGAAAAAGGAGTAATAGCTTTTATTTGTCATTTTAACTAAAAATATTTAGCTGTTAGTTATTCAACTATTTTTCAAACAATGTGGCCCAATGGTAATTCCAAAATACAGAAGTAGTTACAAAGAACTTCTTGAAGGAATATATAATTGTTTTTTGGATTTACTAATATCTACATTAGCAGTTTTGAAAAAATGGTCAGTAAGCGAGAAAGATGCTAATTCCTGTCTTCTTTTTATGTCAACTGGGTGTGTACTTTATTGGCATGTGACATATTTTTCTTTTCTACTGGTGATTTGTGCAATATATTTTAGACAAGAAAAAGAATGACCAATTTACATATTTATTATAACCTGAATTTTTGTGGATGTTACTTGGATAACAATCAAGGAAAATATTCCTGAGAACCAGAGGTTTACTGGATATAGTAGTAATGGACACACATGTTATTATAAATAATATCTTTTATTATCTTAAACAATGTATTTTACTATTTGTTGCAGGTCTGATGTAGAAAATGTTTGTAATAGAACACAAAAAGAAATGAAGGCCTTTTACTACCACTGGTTTCCAAGTGACAAAAATTCTGGTCTTTCTCTAGATTGGAATAAACCTGTTCCAGAAGAATTGACAGACATAAACTTCATTCAACCAATCATATCATCATATAACACATACCTAACTTACTTTATCAAGGATTTGTTAGTTTTAATTAAACCACAGTTACCAAATACTGTTATTAATAAAATATGTGAACTAGCAAAAATGATATCTGGCACCTCAGTTTCAACAGAAGCATTATCAAATAAGATATTTACAGTAGATGATGTAAAATTTGATTCTTATGACTTGACAGAAAACAATGATAATATAGAAGAAACTAGTTTAAATAAAAACTGTTCCAAGGAATTTATAGATGGGATATGGAAATTAGCTTCTGACAAGTATAATTGGGGTAGATGCCCAATTGGAAAAGTGCCATGGAGTCAAGAACATCAGATTGAAATGGAGATTGACATTTAATATTATTGATTAAAAATACGATTTTTCACAGAAATTATCTTTTATTCATATTTTGTATACAGTGTTTTGGTTAGATTTCATAATATTGACACATTACACATACCTAAAAATATATCAGGCAATATAGTACACTTTTATATGATACAAGACTCATTTTTGATTAACATAGGACACATGTTGTGTAATAAGCATACAGAAATATAAAATGGCTGTGTAAAAGAGTTTAGAGCATATTGGTCCTTAGCAAAGACATGTTAAGCTACATTTGTATAACTCAGCTATAGCTAGAAACATTCTAGTCATGTCTTATCATACCACAACAGCATCATATGCTTATTATAAGCCAAATAACAAAATTGATTTCAGTTAAACAATGGATAATTTAAATATACATATATAAATAATTGTAGAGTAATTTTACAGGTTTATTGTTGACACTAGAAAATGCAAGATGGCAAAGAGTAATTCTGTGTCGAATAAGACTGGAAATACGAATATAACAATGTTACAACTCTAAAAATATTTTACATACTGTAGTTAAGTATATTTAGAGTAAAATAGTGGAAACTATTATCATAAAAAATATTTTCATTAAATATGTTTTGAATCAAATTTTTTTGGAACATTAGCATAAAATGATCAATAACTAAAACACGTTTGACTGGCTTACTTTTAGGCTCTTATAAATGAGCAAAGACTATATATAGCACAATTAAAAGAAAAGGTACACAGCTAAAACAAACTATATTTACACATTCTAATGTAACCTCACAAATTATCTACATGCACATTCAGTGTCGGTAAGTATTACACATTACCAAGATTCACATTCAATATTTGCATACAAAACAGCTTATTTTCATAATGATACAATTATGAGTAAGTTTCTAAGAGGAGCTCTTAACAAGTAAATATTAATGAAGTATTATTTCACTACTGATTAAAATGGGCATTACCTGCTATACTATATGCTTTTTATTAAAATGTCACAAAATTCTAAAACATATATCAACAGTAATAGCTAACTTTCAGACACATTCTTGCTAAAAATGGACTGCTGAAAGCAAACTATTTGAAGGCACGGAAAATACAGTAACTAACTGCGACACAACCCCAATAAAAACAATCAACAAATTTTTACACAAAAATACAGTATTTGTTCGGCACCTTAGAAACATGCACAGTTTTCGATCGTGTAGATCATAATTTTCATATTAACAAGTGCTAACAATATATCTAATCATAATTTTAATATTTTTATGTCATCCCAAGAAGTGTTTCCAAAGGTACGAGATTCACACTTCAGTTAAATAGTAAATAGACTTGAAGGTCTATTTTCATCATTTAGGTTTAAAGTTACACAAATCCACATTAAAATCCCTCCGTTAAGAATAAATCCAGAACAGTATCAAAAAGATTTCACAAAACAATTATTAATTCGTTGTAAATAGTTATAAATTAATTTTATTCCTTTTTTGTGGCTTTTCCACTGATAAATTAATTTTAAAAGGATAAAATATTTGTGACTTAACGATACATTAATATCTTATTATTAGACAGTCTTCTTTAGATGAAAAAAAAACAGAGGCAAGTATATCGTAATAGCTACATAGAATAGATTAGTTAATTTGTGAGAGATGTGTTTACTGATTAACATATTGTCATGGTATGAAAATAAATAACTTTAATACATTAAAGCATATTCACTGTTATCATATAAGCTTAATGTGAAAAATATATTAAATGCAATGCCAAAATATGTAATAACATATTCCAAAATGGGGTGAAGACAAAAGCTACTGACGAGGTCAAACCGACTTGCTTGTAAATTGAATGACTGTAAAATTTAATAAAAATATAAATTTTATTTTCAAAAATAATTCTCAACTATGGTTGTTGAAACAAATTAAAAATTCTAATTATATACCTATAACTACTTTTAAAATCACTGTAAAAGTTTACATATTTACAAAAGAACATTTATCATAAAATATAGTAAAATCGATCAAATAAAAACACATTTTTGTGAATCTTTTGCCCCTAATATTTTTTTGTTCTATGACAACTACCCTGAACATTATGTTAAGTATATGCATTTTAAAAGCACAATATGTATATTTGTTGAATAATTTGTAGACAATGCTAAGTACGTAAAAACGCAGCGACGAATAATTAGCATCTATCTATGGTACACCCGATATTAAATATATTTTGAGATAGACAAATTATTTATAGAAATACCTGTATTTGGATACAAAGTGTAAATTCTAATAAGTATAGTAAACATCTATAATCGCACCACTGCAATATAAGTACTGTATAATACTAATAATAATAATTATTATTTTTATTAACATTAATTAATCACAAAAGAGCTATGAGATTAACTTTTGCATTAACTTGGATATTAAGCAATGGTATAGTTATCGGTCGAGAAAACATAAGCCTAATTCGATTTTTTTTCTCATATTCACTTGGGAGTGAAAAGTTTAAACAGGAACTGAAACAAATGTGTGAGAACATTAAATAGACGAAACACTCGAAGTAAACATTTTCCAGATTTAATATTTCTCTTTCACGTTTGTAAACTAGTACTGTTGTAACTGAGATTATGTTGTATATAGACACACAAGAAGTGTATGTGTGTAATGCGTTTTTATACTAGTAAAATAAAATCATTCAACGTCAAATAAAAAATACTCACAGCCAATTCACGGCTTATAAATAAAATTTGTCTTTTTTTATATACTTAATGTTCTTTGTACATTGCTAAGTTAAATTGCATTTAGATATATTTATAGTGGAAATATGAATGATTAGCGGACACTAAGTGCCCTAGTAAAAGCAATATCAATATTGACACAAATAATATCACAACAATCAAAAATTTTTGTACATCTGAAATAATTTTGCATTGGTTTAAAATTAAATAAATTTTATTAGATTATGTTTATAATTACGAAAATGATTATTTTTCTAATTATACTTACGGATATTATAAATGAAATGAAAAACATTAACCAAAAATGTTACTTGAAATAGTTTGAACTTGTCCACTTTTATAAAATATATCTTCATGATATTTTAAACTGAATGATACAATGTAAAATTTTTGAACCAAGAAGTTAGTTTTCAAAGAGTAAAGTTTACGTTATTAAAGGTCTTAAAACTATAATATATTGGCTATTTCAATAGAGTCGAAATATACAAAAATGCTTGCAGATATCTTTAGAGGTACGGACAAACAGTAAACGAAGATAAAAGAAAATTATATATCTTCAATTTTTCTATCATCTTATTATGCCTACAACATTTTGTATGAATGCTTCAAAAACTGTAAGTAGCCATTGTTAGCAGAGTCTAGTGTAGCCGTAAAGGTCGTTAAGTGAGGCCGATGAAATAAAGTTTTATTAGTTTGAGGACAGCTCAGATATAAAGCTCCATTTTCATTGAAAACTATAATTGTGGTCTAGGTTATACATAAAAAAGAGATATTATTCCGCTTGGTGACAAGTGGGAAAATGGATGTTGCGTGAAATTATCTCTTTCTTACCTGTACGAATGTAATTTATCTGGACAATATGTATATCGTGTAATTTAATATTTCATTAAAAAAAAATCTTCATCTATTCATGGCATGGTATGACATTCATTCTTCATGGTTTTATTTATTTTGCAGTGTGGTAACATGGAGTACAAAAAAAAAAAAAAAACAACCTATACAATGTTGCAATGAAATCTTTAAATTGACATTCTACTTTAAAATATTTGTTTCCGAAAGAAACATATCTTATAACATTCATAAGTGAAGCATGTCCAAACTACTGCTTCTGTCTACTTATTATTTTTTAAATGCCGTTTTACTTTGTGTTCATATATAGAGAATGACTCAAAATTGTTATTGACGTAAACTCAATTTACATCCAAGTGTAGAAATACTCTTTTAATTTTAAAGACATCTTTACATTTAAAGAGCATCTCTGTAACGGAATGTTAATTTCTTTATATCACTTTACACAATGTCGTATATCTGTTTTAATTTTACCCTTTTTTTATTTGTACAGTACAAACACTTTTTTTTTATAAAAAACGCCTATTACGTAATGATCGCTGATAGATACTGAAGCCAATATTGATTTATCATTTTAACACTTTACCGATCGCTTTTTGATAATTTAATATAAAAATCAATAAAAACTGTATAGTTATTAGAAAGTTTTGACTATTTTAAGAATATATAAAATTCCATTGACCGTAAACCTTTTCAAAACAGTAGGAATAAGATGTAAAATAAAAGGAAAAGAATAGGAAAATATTATGCTAAAAGGTTTTTTTTAATTCGTTCGGTAAAATGCTAATTTTAATTAATCTTACAACAAAACAAAGTTTAATTATAATACGGCATCAAAACGTGTGCAACATATGTGAGAAATAATTGTATCTCTTGTAATACCGATTTAATGTTTTAATATTCACTAAAAATGAACTTCGTTCTGTAATAAGGCCGTTTCGGTTAATTTGTATCGTACCTTTCGATCTTTGTTTGTTTTGAGTAAAAAGAAATTGTAATGGATTAGTTTTTTTTTTGTCTCCAAAGTGTTGACAGATTGCAATGGCGGCTTTTGGGATAACTATAGTGAGTATAAAATAATACAGTATCGAACCTTACTTCAGCCGAAAAGTAATTTTCACCTATATTCATTAATATAGGTATTTCCGTTAGGAAGAGCACGTAAACTAAATACGCGCTTAGTTAGAGAATAAATGACAACGCTAAATCTTTCTCCCAGCAGTTAGGTAAAGGATGAGTAAAGTTTCCAAAAAATAACCTCGGTCATTTAGCTCATTTTTCTGCATCAAATCGTAACTAAGCATAAATTATAACAGGAGGAGTGCCTGCTATAAGCATTATCTCTTTCGCACGCGTAGTTATTTCACAGTGCTATCTCGGCGTCGGTTCATGATTTTCCTTTATCATTGTTACATCAACGGTGATTTCACGTTATTTCCCATCTCTAATCGTATTATATTCCCTTGAGGCACTCTGATTATGGCAAGCCTGATATGAGTTAAACAAAAATATTAGGAGCCTCACGGGACAACAAGAGGGGAAGCCGCCAGCGATGAGTCGTTGCCTACACCATGATGGGGTCGTCCGACGAGAGCTGCCGGTGCAGCAGCCGCTGCGAGCGCAGGGAGCTGGCGCCCGTGCTCAGGTCGTCGGTGCTGCCGAGCTCGCCGTCGTGGTCCGTCGTCGACAACAGATCATCGTCTGAGGTCGCTCTGTAACAATAGTTATTAATATCATCACACTATATCCCTTTTCGGGTGAGTAAGAGATACACTAGTGGATGGTAGGTTATGTCGTGTCCAACGTGACCAATTACGCAGCCGATCACTGTTTTCAGAGCGCTTACACATGACGTTTTTGTTAGATGATGGCATTTGATTTCCTCACGATATTTTCCTTCACCGGTGAGCATGTGGCACCTAAATCAGTATGTAATCTAGAAAAAACCCAGAGGTGCGTACCGGTATTCGAACCTACGACCATTAAAACTGGTCCCTTATGAACTAGGTTATCACAGCCACTTCCTTATTAATAGTTTTTTTTGTATTACAAAGTATACGTATATAATCATGTATTATTATGATTTAATAGTGTATATTTTTTAAATGTTTATATGACTATTATTGAAGAGTATTTAATCATTAGAGTTCTTAATTTTTATTATGTCACACTGAGCTTTGCTAGTGAATACGTATATGGTAGAAGTCCATATTATGGGACACTGTCCCTATTTATGATACACAATGTGAATATAATCATTTATAAAAAGAATACCAAATTATACTTTTAAAAAATATAATAAACACATAATTTTATCATTTTTGAATGAAATTAACAAGTCTAATTGTTAATTATTACTTGTATGTTTTAGAAAAAAATTATAAAAGCATGAGGTTTGTTGTTGGTATTCAAAACCGTGGCTTAAAAGAGTTGAACGATAACTACTGTACAGTTTTTTACTTGGATGAAATTATATATTTTATTTTATTTATATACATAATGTAAGTGTAATCTAAAAGCTTATAAATTATAGATATTGTATGTTATTTGCATTTATGTTAATTTATAGCAATATTATTTTATTTTTGAGTGTCTCACAATACCGACACTTGTTAACGTAGACGTACCGGTATATGGAACACTTTACACCGCGTATCACTCAATACGGACATCAAGTCTTATAATTGTCCCCATTAATGAGACAGTGTACTGTTATGCGTTTTTAATTAAAATATCAATAATTTTTAGTATTAAAAAAGTAAAATGATTAAATATAACAAATTATTTATCAGCATAACTTCAAATAGTTATTTCTGAGTAAGTATTTTCAATTTAATTACGTTAATTTCAAAACTTAACCTAAAATCTAACATTAATTTTGCAAGTTTTTTCTTTTCTTAATTTTTTATTTGATATTATTGAAATATTTAAAATATGTTTTTTTATACTTTTATTAATTAGTGAAATTTTTTTTTTACTCTGGCTCGACATAGTGACTACAGAGTACCTGATGGTAAGTACAGTGTAATCCAAAAACGAAAGCGACTATTAAAGGATGAAAATCCATTGATAGTCTCCAACGTCATGTCGGCCCATATATACCACGACTGAAGGTCTCTAGGTATATGAGCTACTGGATATACACAAGCTGATCCCGAAACGCGACAAGCCGAAACTGGTCACTATGACGGACTTTACACCCATGTAATGTGGTCGCGATCCAGGCGGGCACCGACGCCCTACCACCTCGCTGCTGCTCGTTTAGCACCACCCAGAAGTCACGTGTAGGGAAACTAGGGTAAAGCCTACGGACGCGAGCAGCTTCGACTCCCCCCATCGACATATCTCTCGATATTTTAGGTTACGTGGCAACAGTGAACAACAAAAAACAAATTATTGAAAATCGGAGTAATGGGGACAACAGCCGTCTTAATCAGCAAAAAAGAAAGTGTTGTGTTCAAAAGTGCTTGATAAAAGACTTAAATATGACCCAATAGATGTAGAAAATGCTTTAAAAGCAATAAAAGATACCGGGTCATCATTACGGAGAGTAGCTGTTGCCTTCGAAGTATCTGTGGCTACTCTAGGCAGAAAAAAAGTATTGGGCTAGATGATTTAAAAAAAATCTAAACCAGAAACAGTCTTATCGTCTCAGGAAGAAGATGATATTGTTAAATGGGTGCTAGACAGGGCTGCAATAGGAGCACCTGTAACAAAAACTGAGTTATTGGATTGTGTTCAAAAATATGTCCAAAAATTAGCTGTAAAAACTCCGTTTACAGAGTCGTCCTAGTCGCCACTGGTATGAAGGGTTTAGAAAACGTCATTCAGAATTAGCTATAAGGAAACCCCAACATTTGAGTGTTACAAGAGCAGCTGTCACTTGTGTAGAATTGCAAGAGTGGTTTAAAAAGTCTGGAGCATATTTTGAAAGTAAAAATGTATGTAATATTTCTCCTACAATTTTTTTTAACTGTGATGAAAGATGTTTACTCCTCTGTCCTGAAGCAGAGAGCGTGTTGGCATAAAAAGGATCACCATTCCACCGCGAAACCACTAGACATCGTGTGGGATAACATCCGTATGTGGTGGTTGTTCCTTATATCAGCACGTAAAGATTCGCTTCTACATTCATCATGCGAACGGCTAAAGAATGGAATACGCTTCCAGAGGCAGTATTTTCGCGATGTTATGACCTAGGAGTCTTTAAGAGAAGAGTGAATAGGCAATTGCTGGGCGAACACGTTTCATCGTCGGACTCATCTTCACCTTCCACCAGGTGTGATTGAGGTCAAGCGTTCGCCTATAAGTAATAAAAAAAAGTTACAAGAAGAAAAGAAAAAACTGATGGACAAAGTAAAAGAACTGCAGTAGAAAATTAAAGAATAAAAGTGAATTAAATATTTTTATAATTTTCATTTATTTCTCATTTAATTTAGTAAAGACTAATTATTTGTTATTTCAGATTCAAGTTTATTATCTATTTTATAAGTATTGTGATTTAAAATTAATAAATAGTTATTTTAAAATCAGTCTTATTGATTTCTAAACTGTCTCAAAAATAGGGACATACATCATGAGACATTGGGGCCATCTACTTTTTAAGTGTCTCATAAATAGGGACATAGAGGTTCCTCTCATAAAAGGCTATTAATATTATTTTTACAAATTAACATTCAATAAAAACTAGCTATATTAATTAAATAATCATAAGACAATTGTATGATACGATTTAAATAGTATTTTTGACTTAAACAGATTATATAATAGCGGTAATGTACGACCAACCTGAAAATGTGTCTCATAATACGGACTTTTACCATATATATAAAATGATATTTTGTTAAGAAAGTATAAGGGGCATTTTACAGATCGCTTAGCCATAAATTGAAATTGCAACTAACGTACATCTACAACCACAGCATTGTTTAACTATTATATATTATGATTTGGATTCTAGGATAGAGCAATACACGCGTGCAAACCTAGGCTGCAGTATTATTTTTGTTGTATGTTATGAAATACACTGAACATTTGTGTCCTGATTTGTTAATATGACTAAGACAACGTTATTTTTTGTTTCCATGCCAGGAATTCACGTAATGACACTATTTGAAGCTGTGTGTTTAAGTTGTGAAGTAGCACAGACCTGATGAGCGTGGGCAGGTTGGACGTGATGATAGCCTTCTCCTTCTCTATCTCGTGTATGTGGCCGACCAGGATCTGCTCCTCGGGGCGCGGCGCCTGGCTGTGCGAGCGCAGCGTCGACAGCCGGTTCGTCGCCGTGTGGCTCGCGTTGTCCAGAGTCGCGATGTCTTGCAGCATGCTCCGGATCTGGTACACGACGCGAACACAACATTAACACTCGAACGTAACTCATATACCTAGAGACCTTCAGTCGTGGTATATGTGGGCCGACATGACGACGGAGACTATCAATGGATTTTCATTCTTTGATGGTCTCTTTCGTTTTTGGACTACACTGTACTTACAATCAGGTACTTTATAGTCACTATGTCGAGTCAGTGTAAAAAAAAGTTCCATTCATGGGGAATCTCTTAATTTTTAAAGATATAAACTTCTTGAAGACTGTTTTTCTAGTAGTGTGTTTTGTGTTGTTTGTTTTAGTTGTGTGTTAGACGAACGCTTGACCTCAATCACACCTGGTGGCCTATTCTCTCTTCTTTCTGTTTTATGATATTATAGATCAAAGGTATCTTTTACACTAGAAAATGACAAAAACGTTTATGTTTTCTTAACTCACTGGATTAAAAGGATTAGTCTGGTAAAACTTTTACTGGTTCATCTTATGTACTATAAGTCTCAATAGGGTTAAGGCGCGGGTTGGATTTATTTATACTAGCTCAACAGAGTGTACAGTAGTCCAAAATCGAAAGCGACTATCAAAGGACGAAAATTTATTGAGTCTCCGTCGTCGTGTCGGCCCACATATACCAAGACCGAAGGTCTCTAGGTATATGAGCTACTGGATATGATGGTCTTTACACATACAAATCACTTGCTGTGTATGTAGTTTGTATGTGTATGATGTGGAATATGGTGTAGGTGAGGATTTGTGATGTATGTTAACGAATTGGAAATTAATATAAGCGATTGTGATGCGAAAATATGCGAAGCGACGTTTAATTTTTAAGGCGAGATCAGTAACGTAAAAGGTGTCGTACCCCAGATGGCGCTTATGTTTTGGTGCTTTCACACTTTTATTGTTTTCGACGGTCTGGGGTTGTGCCTTTTGGCGCGACTACGTTGTTTTATGAATTTGTAGTCGTATTAAATGTCAGTAGAAGTGCGCCCTCCTGGTGACACCGGTAACGATGTTCGATGACGTCTGATTGAGAGTGTTGGTCAGTGGTGGGTTACCGCTCGCATCTTGTCGACGAGTATCGCCTCGAGGCAGGCGGTCTGGCGCGCGATGTCGTGCAGCGAGTCCTGCGCCGGCTGCACCTTGTGCGTGCGCAGGATGCACGGCGCGAACACTATCGCCAGCGCGTTCGGACCCATCCTGATCACAAAAACATGTATAATCTTATCATGTTCCTTTTCCATCTTGTCTTTATATTAATACAGTCAAAACCGTTTATGGTGATACCGTTTAGAATAACATACCGGTTATATTGACCCAGAACAAGGGTCCCGGCAAAAAGAATATGACTTTGTATCTCGAAAACATCACTGGTTGTTACGACTAAATATGATTAGTCCCTTCGATGTCATTATAACAGATTTTGACTATATTTCTACAATTTATAAATTGTTGTCGTATTTACACATACTATATTTGGGAGATATATTAGTATCATAATTTTTGTTGTATTTCATGTTTATCTTCTGTACTAATAATAATATATCGTCACGCTATATCCCTAACGGGGTAAGCAGAGATACATTAGTGGCTGTACTGTGACTGTAGTTTGAACTAATATGCTGTGCACAACGTTTTATAAACAAATGTTAAAAAAAAATATTTTATAAACATACATCAATAAAACGTTAAACCTAATTTTTAATTAATAAAACTTCTGAATAATGAAAATAGTGCCAAACTGAAGGTCGATTTCCGACCAAGCCCTCTTGGTCTTGACCAAAACTCAATGAACCTACCATCACATTACAACCTTAAAAAACATTATATTATATTTAAAACTCTTGAACTAAACGTTTATTTCGAATGTATAGAAATAACTATTAAAATATAATAGATAAAATATATATATAATAGAATAAAATAAAGATTATTAAACGGCTAATTATAAGAATGCACTGAGTAATATAAGATTATCTCACCTGTTGTGGTCTTCCCCTAACGCCACCCTCGCTAGATGAAATATTAGCCTCTCAACTAGATCGAAGTTCGGCTTGGGAAGTTTTTTCAGAATCGTGAATATCGTCGATACTCGTTCCTGTTGGATAGAAACTTAGTTATATAGTTTCATTATTACAAAAATGTAATTTATTGATATTCTGTCACTTCAAGACATTAAAAACGATCAATTATTTAGAAATATGTATAACGCATAAACCGAGGCCATAAAATCTATCACTTACATACACCACATTACATGGGTGTAAAGCCCGTCATAGTGACCAGTTTCGGCTTGTCGCGTTTCGGGATCAGCTTGTGTATATCCAGTAGCTCATATACCTAGAGACCTTCAGTTGTGATATATGTGGGCCGACATGACGACGGAGACTATCAATGGATTTTCATCCTTTGATAGTGGCTTTCGTTTTTGGACTACATTGTACTTACCATCAGGTACTCTGTAGTCACTATGACGAACCAGTGTAAAAAAAAAATTAACTGAGATCTAAGCTCTCAACGATTTAGAATATTCACTTTGGCTTTTCTTTAGGCTGATTAATATTGCCGGCTAGGTAAAGCTTTATAGATTAACTGAACTTAGGGCAATCAGTTAAAGAACTTAAGGATTTTAATACAACACAAGGGGAACTCTGTGGACATAGGATTGAATGACTCTCGATAGCGATTGCCTTATCTGGTCACATGACGAATGTAGAAGAGAATCTTTTCGAGCGGATATAAGGAACATCTACCACAAACGGATGGTATCCGTCACGTTGTCTGTGGTTTTATGATGTAGTGGGGTTAGCGGAATGATGATTCTTTGACGATTGGCTTATTCATTAGCATAAATATATAACTTCAAAAGGTGATTACTTTGAAGGTGATACAGTAAATTGGGATGACTAATAGATAGCCTGTGTGTCATTAACCAGTTTCCGTCAGTTTATTGACACTGTGGATGGGTCACCTGCGGGTCAGATATCTGCGCGGCGAGCATGAAGTCGTCGTAGAGGTCCGAGGTGAGCAGCGGCTCGGGCAGCTCGCGGAAGAACGTCTTGAGGACCGAGGCGCGCACGTGCACCGCGAACGCCTCCAGCCGCTCTATGCCTTCCTCGGGCCGCTCGTCCAGTATCCGACGTAACTCACGCACCTGCATGTTATTAACATATTCAATTAAGAAATCCATCCTATTAGCACATATTAAAATAAAATTATTTTATCGTAATTCTTAATTACGTCGTGAATTTTGAGTTTACATATGAGAGCTTTATAAAAGTGAATAAAATGGACATACGCCTAGGTCCACAAACAATTGTTAAATTTTAAAGCACCATTAAGCACTAATCAACCATTGTGTTTAAAAGCGTTATTAAATTAACGATTGTTTCGGAACCTAGAGGTAAGTGATTTCATCTAATTCTTTATTGGCACCAGCGATAAAGTTGAATTATATTATCGGTACTGACTTAATAGTAAATTAACGAAGCAAAACCAGCGATATTAAGACTTCTAGATTTGAGGTTTTACTTTGCTTATTTTATTCTTAATAAAGCGTTACCTTAGAACTTAGACCACTTTTCCTATACAGGCCCTCTGTGTAGAGGCCTGTCATTTCTATTGTGGTAATGAGTCGATCCACCACCACGGGAATGTTGCTATCGCCGGTCGGCAATTCACTCAGCGGCACGCCGAATACCTACAACATTGTTGATGTTACAGTCCAGCAGCTTGAGTCCCAACCTTAAATCTCCGTGAACCATAAAAAATATAGTCGATGATAAAGCCGGAAGAAATCGAGAACAAATTAAATGCGTTTGAAGACAAAATAAGCATTTCTGAAACTGAACCATAATCATACTTAGTCAAGAGGTTATACCTGTTTCTAGAATATAACCCAAACTTATTTGAAGCTTAGTTTGCATTGAGAGTCTATTTTGCAAAGAACCTTATTATTTACTAGGAGGCAAATTAAAACCAATGTATAACACATTATTAACATTATAGATTCCGAACAATACTGACGAGATAAGCGCTTGTTCCATTTTAGGTAGTTGGGTTGTGGTGGCAGGGTAATTGCCCGAACTGGGTCATGACCACAGTAAACGAGTGTAAAGACCATCATAGAGACTCGTTCGGGATCAGCTTGTGTATATCCAGTAGCTCATATAACTAAAGACCTGCAGTCGTGGTATATCTGGGCCGATATGACGACGGAGACTATCAATGGATTTTCATCCTTTGATGGTCGCTTTCGTTTTTGGACTACACTGTACTTACCATCAGGTGCACTGTAGTCAGTTTGTCGAGCCAGTGTAAAGAAAAAAGTTAATATTTTCGTGTTGATTCCTTCAGAATATTCTAGCATGTTTTGGTATGATTTGGTTTTGTGTGGGTCCATCGATTATAATATTGGAAACCGCTAGATAATGTATTCATTATCTTTGAGCTAGAATTATCTTTGTATTACCTTCCCCCGAGTGAGTACGCCCATTTGCTCCCGTCCACCCGCGTCCACGGCGCCAACGATGGCGGCCGACAGCGACACGTTGTCTCGCCGACAGAGAGTTGAAACCTGAATTTAGAATATGATGAGGGTTCAGTTGAGCGCATATTTTTTCCTGTCCCAACCATTCCACTTCATTTTATTGAATTCTCCCTAATTACATCCCCCGCCTCACCAACTTTCATTCCCTTCTCCAAGTAATAGACTCATTTTTTCACTTTTCCCTTTTGTTCATGTTATACTCCAGTACATAAACTGGCTTTCTTCTTATAGAAAACTTGCAATGCAATTCAAAGTCAAATTTAGTATAAAAAATTGCATAAAGAAATATATTTTACTGATAAGACTAATTGGAGTTAAACATCGTTACAATTAGATTTACAGAAATCAAGTTCAGGTTTCAGGTCCTTTAATGGGATTCCGTGGACGAGAAGATAATAGTTCAGCTTTAGTTTCCCAAGCAACCGTTTGTCTCAACAAAGCCATAGGCCATTTGTCAAATAATTCGGTATTAATTTGTTATGTTTATACAAATGCCATACTAATAATTATTTACAAATCATTCATTAAACTGATAAAATATATATAATATTAAAACATGTGCTTTACCTTGGTGTAGCACTTTTTATGTGATGCAAGTTTACAAGTCTGGCATATAAGTGATCGCTCTATAGGCCACATGAAGAATGTCTTGCATATTTCACATTCAGTGGGTATATTGATCATTGACAATATAAAAGTATGACCTTTGTACTGTATCGGATCGTCCACCTGTAAGAAAACGAAACAGATTATGAAAATTTTAACATTCATAAAAGACATAATCATTATCTATTTTTAAAAATCAAAACAATGAAAACTAAAATAACATTCTGCTGATTTGGAAGCAAAATGTATCAAGAAGGTCAGCAAGAAACTTTAGTGGTTGTTTTTATTCAGTATATACAGATGAAAATAAAAAATTAAATCAGACACGAGAAAATCGTTTATTTTTCAATCAAGAATCAATTGAATGACTTATTTATTTATACATGTCATAGTATCCATAAACACACACTCATATAGTAGTCACAGCTTTTCAATAATTCACATCACGGCTAGGACTAAAAAGTTCTCCAACTCTTACTTTTACCGAGTTGTTGGGCTGAGGAATGGTCTTCCGGTGAGCGTGTATCCCTCGTCTTATGATATTGGGTCTTTTAAGAGCAGCGTGAAGAGATATTTGTGCAGGCCGGCATGATCGCGGGGGTTATCGATGGCTTTTTTTTGGTGTTGGTGGTCGTTGTCGTTCTTAGACTGCACCATGCTTTCCATCAGGTATGGTGTGGTCACTGTGCCGTGTCAGGATAAAAAAACCTTTATTTTTAGATTTTAATTTAAGTAATTTTATTGTGAGAATAAGCTATCAACACGTAGAATAGGGGTCACTGTACTCCCAGAGCAAGCGCGACATCCCCCGGTGACAATAGCCGGGCAGTAGACTTGAGGGAGTCTGCTGCCCGGATGAGAGGGAGGTGGTGCGCAGTATCTAGCGCGCCGCCTGAGAGAGGTATTGGAGGCGTGGGCTCTTTATACCCACCCGTCCCAGAGAGGAAGCCTTAACAAGGCAGCTCCCCGGGCGACAACGAATTTGGTTTCCCAGACTTAGGTGGAGTGATTAGAGGGACACCCCGGGGGTTTTTATTCAGGAGTCTGATACACTGGGGTTGCTGCTCTCACAGCAACGCTATGATTGGTACTATGTAGGTTTTTCCCGGGGTTACAAAAAAATGGTCACTGTACTAACTTTTCGTTTTTTATCTTTTTTTCTCTTTGTCCTAGATTTGTCCGTGTCATGTTGGCTCATAAACTCGTCCATGAATCCTCTGAACGCGTTCACACCCATCGTGATGGATAACGTTGAGCCCTCTCGAGCACAGACTGTTTCCATCACGTGAAGGAAGTTGCCTATGAGGTCCTTGTACTTGAGGGCCGATCCTCCCGACTCCACTATGCTGTACGTGGCTACCAAGTTATCTTTGAACTCTAACAGTGCATGCTTGAACACCCTGTCAACCTGTTAAACAAGAATTTCTATGGTTAAAATGCAAGACAAACATTTAACAGTACTTTATGTATATAACATAAACCACACATTTAAATCTCATTTAATACCACAAAACCATTCCACCACAAAACTACAAGACATCGTGTCGCATACCATCCGTATGTGGTGGATGTTCCTTATATCCGCACGAGAAGATTCGCTTCTACATTCATCATGCGAACAGCTAAGGAGTGGAATATGCTACCAGCAACCATATTTCCGCGATCTTATGACCTGGGAGTCTTTAAAAGAAGAGTGAATAGGCATTTGTTAGACGGACGCGGTTCATCATCGGACTCATCTTCACCATCCACCAGGTGTGATTGAGGTCAAGCATTCGCCTATAAGTTATAAAAAAAAAAACATTATTACAATGGTTTTAGTTTACATTTTGAAAACATTATTGAACAAACTGCAATTATTATCTTAACATGTGCATTCCAGATGACCAGGAAGTAACCAGCTTTTGGGAATTTTCTTGTTTCATTGATATTACTGTGGCCACAGATACTCAAAATATTTGTACGCAAACTAACTTGACATAAAAATATCAATTCAAATAAGTATTTGAAAAATATTATATTAAAATAATTTTGAATGGAATAGTTTGATAATTTATCCTTTAAATTGTACATTTTTTTGGATTAATGATCCAGAAAAAAAGCAGATGAAGGAGAATAGAAATGTACCATTTTAATACTAACCACGATGTTTACAAATCCAATCAGCTACCAAAAAACTCTGATTGCTTACAAAATAAAAGTCCCGTTCTATGGAATGGGGCTGTGTTGTTTGTGGAGAGCTGTTCTTGTTTGTAACATTTATGAATAAACCAATTTCTACAAAACTTACTTCCGATTGCTTCCTATTCTCGTCGGACTCCATTTTGTAAATCTTCTCGGTGATGAAATTCTGCATCGCCTGTAGCTCGGTCGCGTCGGATATGATCTTGTCCGTTCTGTCCATGAACTCAGACGTGCCGGTCAAACTGAAATTCGACCCTACGGCGCCTTTCTGGTCCGCGTACGGTCCATAATTGGAACTTGATATGTTTCGCTTCCTGTTGACTTTATGCCGGCCTCTGGTCGTCGCCGCTACGGGGCTGTTGCATGGCATCGTGATGACACCCTTGTTCTGTATGCATTTGGTGTGATAGAGCTGTTTGCAGTCGATACAGCGTTGCCCTTGCGTGACGAAAGCGTCGATCGCTTGGTGGCAGTATACACATTTGTCGTCTTTAGAGAACCGAGAGCCTTTTCGAAACCTAAAAAATACAATACCTAATAATAATAATAAATAATACATCACGCTATATCCCTTTCCGGGTGAGCAAAGATACACTAATGGCTGAATTTATAGGCCTATTCTAGTCTGTTTTAATATGGAGAGCGCACGACATATCATTTCATTCATATGATTAGATAATAACAGCAGAGGTATGACTTTACTGGCAAATGCTTGACCTCAATTGCACCTAGTGGAATGTAAAGATGAGGATGACAATGGGGCAGTTAATAAATGCCTATGCACATTTCTTTTATAAGCTTCCAAGAATATGATAAAACGAGCGTATTCGCCGGTAGCATCAAAGAATTAAAACTCGGATATTGTTGCGTATTAAGGTGCACTTGCACCGGTGTCCAGAATTTGAAGAAAAGCTGAGGAGCGTATTCGAACTCAAGAGAGATCAGGTCAAGCATAAATAATATGTAAAGATTTGTCAATAGTGTGGTAACCTTTACTACAAGCACATGAGCTTTTAAAGCAAAATGAGCAAATATTTTTGCATGAATCAAGCCTTAAGTAGATTCCAAGTTACCGTAGACGCAATCGATATGAAAGATCACATCACCTGTGTCCGGCGATGCGGAACAGCCCATTGCCAGTCTGTCCTATGAAGTCTGTGGAGCGCGGGTCCGGCGGACGCACATCGCCCGGCGCCGGGTCCGAGTTGCGGCGCCGGAGCGTACTGGCGGTCGCACCGCCCGCGCTGGCGACTGCCACAGCCGCCGCCGACACCGGCCCGGTCAGCCGCGAGCCCGGACCATAGTCGTTCACCAGACAGTTTTGTTTTAACGTCGTCCTGCAAATATTTCTCTATTTAGAACATATAATTTTTGCCTATGACAGTGTTTTCAACTCCACAAAACAACAGAAGTAAGCGCGTTAGGCTTTTTGGAGTCGGGACCCACGGAAGCGCCCTTTAAAAGGTACATACCTAAGTTCAGGCCGTCGGACAGTTTGGCCAATTTACCTACGTTCTGGAAATGTGTAACCCTAAGAACAAGTGCTAAAAGAAACAAAAGGTTATAAAATACATGGAGGTAAAATGTCTGCGTTTCTTAATTTATTAAAAAGCTTTAATCAATTCTGATTCATTTGAATAACCCTTAACTTGGCAGAATGTTCTTTCTTTCAATATCAAAATAATATTCATACTGTTTAACCCTTATGTTCCAAGGTTGTCTAAATAGAAACTAACCGTGCGTTCAAAAACTGAGAAATTACATAAATATTCATATAAAAATATTAAGTTTGCCCTAAAAACTTATGGCAAGAGGTTTTGTAAATTCTGATGTATCTCCACAGATACACTATCAAGAAAAGGGATAACCATCTATGCTAATTAGTTGGTTGTTTGAAAGGGACTAAAAATTTATATGATAGCCCTCGGATTTCCAACGTTATCAGAAACGCAGTTGATCGTATATCACAGGGATAATTCGCTATACAAATGATTTTTTCTGGGCGATGCGCTTTTGCTTTTCTGCTTGCGTGCCGTCCAACTCATCCAGGTGAAAGCGGCGTGTGACGTGTTCCCATACACAACTCCAAGACATTGGGGTGGGCGAGGAGTGGCTTCACAACTGCTCGCAGTGCAGAGATGCACTCACAGAGGGCCAGAGAAGAGGATAACACTGTACCTCCGTCCCCGGTCAGACGGGAAGACCCGGGGGTTTTAGTCGGTACAAGTCCGACACACCGGGGGGCAGCCCTCATCGTCCTCTGAGGTCCGTCAGGGATTTACTCCGGGTAACAAAAAAAAAAAAGGTTTTTTCTATAAATAAATTTAACTGTTGATATAAGCAAAATAAGTGTGCAACATGATGCGTTACCGTTGCAAGTCGCGATCGTTGAGTGACATGGAGGCGTCGACAACGATGTCCGGTGGCAGGCCGCGAACTGCCCGGCGAGGAGACCGCCGGGGCGAGCGCCGAGCCGCGCGCACCGGTGGCGCGGGAGCCGCACCGGCCGGCGTCTCTGACTGCCGCTGCACCGTTGTACATGCTGGACACAAACAGATGATTACAAAATTAATCTTAACATTAAGGATATGTTATTATTTCAATCTTTAAAACAATAACGTGATTCAGAATAATCATAAAATAATATTGTTCTGCAGCAATACATTATTGACTTAATATCCATTTATTTATATTATAAAGATCTCTTTTCCATTTTTTCCCTTAATTTTAGTTGTTTGATTTTTGGACCAATTCTTTGTACAGCGTCCAGCACATTTTATTATCATCTATGTTTGGGTGGACCGTGATATCGTTTCTGGTTATGTGAGAACCACTGGGTTGTTTACAATTATAGTAATTAAAAAGGATTTGTTATATTTAAAACGATAATAAGTTAGCTTAAATTCATTTTTACAAATTGGATTCTCTGTTGAATTATTACAAAAATGTATGTATTTGTACGAGTTGGCTATTCTAATTCTGTTAAATATAGGTGTGTAACAAAACGGTAAAATACTATATTAAATTTGATAAAAACACAAATATGTTACAAAATACACAGTTAAATATTGTTGTAGATAACATGTTTCCAGGGTTCTATAAATTTTCCGGGCGGCGCACTAGAGGGATTGCACAAGGCCAGACTTCGCCGGGTGCCGAGGAAGCTGGCCCGGCCTTGCTCTTGGCCCTCGGCAGGCGAAAGAATGAACAACCCGATGGTTTTAGTCAGTGCAAGTTCGACAGACACTGGGGTGGAGGGTGTTCTCACCGCCCTCCTGACGACCTATAATGGGGTTCCACCGCATCAAAAAAAAAAAGGGTTCTATATGCTTTCAATCTATTTTCAATATTTTAAATTCAAAACTCTCATTTACCACTTGAAGAGAATAACGGCTACTATTAGAAAATTAGAACAAATTCAAGACATTGCTACTTTAAACATGAAATAAAGTGGAGAGAAAAGCGACAAAGTAAATAAATCCTCCAAAAAATTCAATTTACGCGAGTAAATAAGTGTTGAATGATTAAGTTACTGAGGGTTTCAGATCATGAACGTGATATTTTTTATAATTTCTTTTATGTAAGTATTATAACGTTTGAACTCAATTATTCAATAAGACATACATACCGTAATAATGAAATACGAACTTAAAGATGACATCGACATATCCCATAAGCACTAGAATAATTATAAATGCAACTAGATAAATGAAAGACTTTCCTTCCAAAGCAACACGCGACAACAACATCTCGACTGTTCAACGTCCACAAAACAAATGTACATAAACAGGTTACTTAATAAGCGTCCCCACTAATTTGTTTACTCCGCCACTCATTACAGCGGATTAAAATATACAATGGCGTGCATTTGGAAAGCACAGTTAAAATGAATATTATGGAGTAATTAAGTTCGTATTAATATATCCATTTAACGATCTGGTTAATGGGTCGCAAAGGCGTTATGCACAGTATTATATAAGTGATATTTGGTTTTATAATACTTCTTTATTGATAGTTACAGTTCAACCACAGATAGAAAATTTGTCGACTTATTTTCTAGGAACTGAGTTTTTTCGATTGAAATGTATTTTAGTTGATGATAAAGAAATATTATCTTAAACTGTTAACCTGCTACTTTGATTGTATAATTTGTTATTTTATTTTATGGACGTTTGTCTCGAATCTGATGTTGCTAAATAAATTATCAAACGTAAAAACGTTGCAGGGCATGAAAAACTTGCAAAGCTGCTTTAATTGTATTGTAGACACATATTTTTAGAATTTCGATAAATACTTGAAATAAAAATAATATAATATAAAATTGGTGAATATGGATTGTATATCGATATTTATTCAAATAAAATAAACATATAAGATGAAATGCGGCAATCAGTGGTCTGGTATTTAGTCCTAATTACGTTGCTTATTAATTTGTTTCGACTGTTTACTTTTTTATAAGAATATTCACAATAGGACTAATTCTGCTAATGTTTCCTAATAAGATATTTTATACAAGGAATAACAAAAATTGTACACTTTTTTTCGCGTATTTAAAACAAAAGAAAGGAATGTCATTGATATTCTTTAATATTACTGTGCCCTAGATGTTATATAAACAACAACAACAAACAAGAACAAACAAACAAAAAACAAAACAAGAAAAAAGAACAAAAACAAGAAAACAAAAGAAGAAGAAGAAGTGTAAGAATGAACAAAATTTTTCAAGAAAGAATTTTAAGGAAACTTTTTTTTTTATATATAATTTCTTATGTTCCCTCGATCAGCGTGCGAGATATCTGGCTACAGGTAAACGTTGCGTTCAATAATGCGCAGTACACTTTTACAAGTAAATTTTTTTAATTTCAAATAAATATAAGAATTTATTTTTGCACTAACTTTTAAACACTATTAGAAACGTATTGTATAAAATAAAGCACGCAAAACAAGACGTATGAACGCGCTCACCTATGGCCGACGGCGAATCAGTTTCATTGTCCTGTAGGGCCAAGGTGGAGGAAGACGTTTGGGCTTGGGCAGTGTTGGTCATCGGTGTACAGTTGGTCGCAGCGTCGTGGTGGTGCCGACGTACGGGCGGCAAGCTGACCAGTCCCCGCGCCGGCTCTAGCGTTGTACTTGACAAGCTGCGCTGATACACTTGAGGCGAACTACGCCTGCGAATCCACATGCGCAACCGTCTCTATCATCCATAGTAAACATGTGTAAATTAAATCTTTTGAGTGAGATTTACATAATGTTATAAATCTTAAAGCAATACACCCCAAATAAATCTGTTATTTTAATTTTTTTTTGTAACCCGGGTGGAAATCCTACATAGGAGACCATCAGGGTTGCTGTGAGGGCAGCGAGCCCGGTCTGTCAGACTCCTGCTGACTAAAAAGCACCGGGTGTCCCTCTAATCACTCCACCCACGCCTGGCAAACCAAATTCGTCCATTCGCAGGGGGAGCGAACAGCCTTTTTAGGCTTCATCTCTGCGAGGGGTGAGTGTAAATGAGCCAACCCCGCAAAAACCTCTCTCTGTTATTAAAAAAAAAACACCAATTAAGTCTAAGGTTGAAATTTATAGACGCTGCATTGGTTTTGCTTAAACTTTACCCAAATATTACACGTTATATTATTTAATTAATATCAAAAATACATGGTAAGTCACCGGTTTCGTCAGCTAGGACTTGGTTTTGTGAATACTTAAGCTATACTCAAGTTTCTATTATACAACCGGTTTTTTTGTTAAATATGGACTTATTTTCTGAGCAAAACCTAAGCAAAATCAAAATTGCATCTATATATCTAAGTCAACTCAGGAATACTTTTTATGCCTACTAAAAAAATTGCAATATTTAAAATAATATTATACGATTTAAATCGTAATTTGATGCTCGTATAAAATTAAAAAATATATATATATTAAAGTTTATTAATAGGCACCCATACAGAACTATTTTAATGTATGTGTATGAAAAATAGATTTAATATACTTGAGTGCCTCCACCATTGTGACAATGAATTAACAATTATTATAGTCGATGTAATAAATTATTTCACATTAATACCTGGAACTGCTTCGAGTGCTGTCTGAATCTGCAGGATTCCAATATCCTATCTGCCTCAAATACTCTTCACTGCTGCTCGTCATCGATTCGACCAATTCCTCCAATTCCTTTTCTTTTTCTCGCTTCTACAAATGTAACAGGAAATAAAGACACTACTAGAGTAAAAAAATATTATTAGTGTTGATAAAAATCGAGATTGCCTGAAATAAAAAAAGACAAAATCGAAAGATTTATAATTATAGCAAAAGAAAACAATAATTGATGAAGAGGCAAAAACCCTACCTTCTCCGCTTTAAGATAGTTCTGGTCTATTCTGAGCCACAGCATCTCATTCGCAAGGTCTTCTGGTGTTATTCTGTTTGATAACTTCACGCCGTGTGGATATTTCCACTTGTCACCGGCAGACGATTTATCTTCTGACCATTCTGCTGTACTGCAGAAGATTTACGCTATGATTTTTACATATATGAAATTTGACTCCTTACTTAATGAAGGAGGGTAGATAATTGAAAATATAACTTCATCATATTCATTCACGATAAATGTTTTTCAATTACACATAGCGTTCGGGTAAATAATTGTTAAATAGCATTGAAAACCGCATGAGGATCTGTTACGTTGTTTAGCAGTTATAAGTGAACTTACAGACTGGCAGATAAAGATAGCAATTTCAATATATGCAATGTAAAAATACAAGGAGCGCAATATGTGTTCGTGTAAATGTTCGACAAGTACCTTTTTTCATAATCCTCTGATGTTTTGTCCGCATTTAGTATTCTTCTTTTCCCATAACTCAACAAAGGTGATTTTGGTATATCTTCTGCCGAAGCAGCTTCGCGTTTTTTTTCCAAGCTGAAATTGTATCAAAGTTATCAATTAATCGTAATTTCACTAAATAACAATCTTAATTTAGAAGTGTAACTTTTGCTTAGTTTTATTTTTCAACAATAGTGTGGAATTTTATCTCAAATAAATTCAATTAGGTAATAATACCGATAGCGTATTTAAATCTATTGACGAAAGATAGTAAAGCAACGGAAAAAATATTAAAAAAAAATGTTGTTACTGACTCAAATACACTCATTGAAACATTATTGAAAAAATAAAGACGATCTTACTTTTGCAATGGTAGCGACTGAGTTGCCCTCAATAATCTCGTTTTCTCTGCATCCAGATGAAATTTTATCATGTCCCTAGAAAAATATATAAAACTTATTAAAATAGTACGTATTTTTTAATCTAAAAGAGTTTATTTGGTTGTTTAATTTAATGTAAAAAGAATAATTAGTATTATAAACCTAAATTTGTTTCGGCAAATTATTTTTTTAACGATTTCAACTATTTATAACCGAAAAATTAAGTAGTACCAGATTGCTTATTAAATACAGATAAAAATATAAAACTCATAATTGAAATACAGCGATAGAGACACAAGTTTTACTTAGCCGAAGCATAGAAGCCTTATAAAATATTTAATTGGAATAAACAAATTATTAGTTATTCTGAACTCGATACTTACAACTGTTTATCGATATCGGCATGGTATTTCTCTGAACAAGATTCTCGAATCTTATACAATTCTGCATTTGTCAACGCGACCGCTGGTCTACCATCATGCTGTCAACACAGAGACGCAAACAAACATGTCGTATTTACAACAATACATGAACTACTTGGTATTTGTAACAGGAGGGATATTACAATGAACTATAGTCGAGTTAGTTATTATTTACATACATGGTACAAAAATTGGGAATGCATTATACTACTAAGGTCTATTCCCAAAAATAAATTAATTACAAAAAAATAATTATACACATACGTAGGATTAAATATGCTTACTTTAATTTAAAAAAAAGTTAACGCTAATGCAATTGAGGTAAAAATTAGAATTGTATTTTTTATTTTTTACTACGTTATTGAAACAAAAAGGATAGATGGATGGCGAGAAAGAGAAATATATTCAGTATTGTTAAATGATAATATTTGAGAAATTATTTTTTTTATATCTAGATAAAATCGACAAATGGTTCAACCATATTAAACTAGCAATAAGTAATGTACAAATATGTACGAACTGTTCATAAATGAGTTAAACACACATGCGCAGGCTATAAAATATCTCATACACTCACCTCTGATTTATCAACTTTATTTTCCTTTGGCGGTGGGATCATTCTCCTCAAGTCCGGCAGCGTTTTTCTCAAGAGGAAGCCTCTAGAAGCTGCCTGGAACGCCACTATGCTGTTACACAACCGCAGGTACCATCGCCTGACTCGAGATCCGCGAAACCAGGACTGCACTTTAATCGCAGCATCATTCCTTACCGCTAACCATTGCCTGTTGAAATACGATAACTTTAGTTTTAACCAAATAATTCTTCTCATAGGAAACTTTCTTTTCAACTTTACGATTTGTTTCTTCATTGCCATGACATGAGTTTTAATTGGTATAACATTATGTAACTAATATATTTAATTGGATTACGTTTAAAACTGTTCTAATAAATTTCTTTGCAATTTTAAAATTGAGTAAAGAGCATCAAATAAATAAACTGTCTGGAATAAATTTTCCAGGTGATGGTGAAAAGACCACACAGGAAAACGAAAATAAAGACTTTAATTTATGCTAGACGTCCCTGCCTGGAATTCACGTTTGTTTGAGAACAGGTCAATATAGATATATAGCCTATGCCCACCCTTTAGATCCATTCTATATTAAATTTTAATGGAAAAAATAAACTGCAATCATGTGAATAGTTTCTAAGATTACACATCAATCTTACAAATATTCGTGTAAATTATGCAAGGCAATGAGGAGGCACCTGCAATAGAACTGTAGAAGCGTGGAAGCTCGACGTAGCGCGAGGAATCTTCTTCGCTCTAGTACAGCTCGGAACCACCTTTGGATTGTGATGATGGACGCCATGATCTGCTGGTGCAGCCGGTATTCCAGTTTCGTCTGTTCGCTCTCCCGCATGAATATCTTCGTCATTCCTTTGTAACCAAATTACTAGGTTTTAATTCGGACTGGTGTAAGATTCAATGAATAAAAGTTCGACTTAGAGGATTTGTTGTCTGGGTGATTAGGTTGGCTTATAATATAAGCAAATTTATATCATGTGTAAATCGTACTTTGCTAATTTAACTTGAAAATTACTCTTGTCAAATATTTTTCTTACGCCGTATATTTCCGATACATTTTTTTACTTTCACTGGTTTATATAAAACGGCGTCTTATTACAGAGCATCCAGAAGATATCGATAAAAAATCAGATCATTCTGCTAGTACAAATGTGATAAAAAATAACGTAACATTGCTTATACTCGTGTTATATCAGTACTCGACCACTCGTTGGCTTATAGACAAATGAACCCATCAAAATACAATAATCTATCAACATACCAATATGACACAATATCACTGAATAATTTATGTACAGTCTACTGTAATTACACAGTAGTTATTAAACATTATTAACATTATACAGTATTAAACACATAGATGGGCAAAATGTAATCAGATTAATGAAAATGATTAACGATTACATTTTATGTTTTTTACCATTAATATGACTGCATTTTGCTCATTTATGTTTTAAACATTACAGAATCCCAGATTGTATACACATTTATGATTTCTTAATGTTTTAAATGGATTTAATCATGATTACAGAGCAAGAAAATTAAAATTACGAGTTCATTTTGTAATCGTTGATCATTAATCAGATTACATTTTGCCCATCTCTGATTAAACATTAGTTTATAATCTTACCTAATTGATAGTTGTCTCTATCCAAGTTGAGAGTGGCCAAGAAGTGCCTGACATCGGTTTGCGAACTAAGCAACCCCTTCGGCAGCAGTATCCTGTACAGCTGTATGAATTCTTCGTAAGTGAGCCTCACGTTGTAGCCCGCTTGTCTGATCCGCACCGTTTCCAACATGCCCGTGTACCGCAACTGCCTCTGCACAGTCTCGTCGTCGAAAACGTGAGGCACTTTATCGCTATTTGACTTTATGCATCTGTAAAGAGTACATCTCTTTTTAAAGTCTGCACAATTATTGATCTGTCTCTTTGTTGGGTATAACGATAAGATAATTACAAATATTAATTCGAGTGCAACGTTTATGTGTAACGACTCTAATGTAATAAGATGAGAAATATTTATTGGTACAGAAAAAATAGTACTAGCTTCTGTGTGTAGGTAATGTTGGAATGTCTGAATAAACAAGAAGTATATCGTTATGACGGTCTAAATTTTTTACGCCGGTACACATATAAAATACAGATAATTGAAAGTACACGAACTGATTCCACACTGCTACAAGCCATATCAAGTTACAATTTTTTTTACACTGGCTCGACATAGTGACTACAGAGTACCTGATGGTAAGTACATTGTAGTTCAAAAACGAAAGCGACCATCAAAGGATGAAAATCTATTGATAGTCTCCGTCGTGATGTCGGCCCACATATACCACGATTGAAGGTCCCTAGTTATATGAGTTACTGGATATACACAAGCTGATCCCGAAACGCGACAGGTCAAAGCAAGTCACTATGACAATGCATCCATTGAAAGTAGAAGAATCTATAAATTATGTTACGGACAAAATGATTTTTATAGCATGTAGACGTAACCCTATACGGAGTTGTCGCCCTAAGGGTCGTTAGGGTGTAACGAGACGTGCGGGGTAAGAGGATGCGCGCGCGCACGGGACGCTTGTAAGTTAGTCGACTACCGAGACCCAAGGCGGGAGTACGTGCGTGTACGTCGCAGTTCGGTGTGCCTTAAAGTGCAAATAAACTGTAAAACGCCA
This sequence comes from Automeris io, assembly GCA_036320925.1. Lineage (NCBI taxonomy): Eukaryota > Metazoa > Arthropoda > Insecta > Lepidoptera > Saturniidae > Automeris > Automeris io. The sequence continues at coordinate 3,361,678 of JAUDJH010000021.1, read as the reverse complement.
AATTCGTATCTTACTATAACCACACTCACGACCACCGGTCATATTTTCCTTTATATGTTTAAAAAGCTGTTTTATCCAGCTTCTTTTATTTTCATATCATTTGAAAGATATTGTATCATACAAGTGTACATTAAAACAATTTTTGCACGTTTCTATAATAGTAGGTAAACTAAATAATTCAATCCTCTCCGCTCCCCTTCATCCTCATGGACAAGAATGGGTTATTTAGCTTAACTATAGTAACAATGGTTTACAATACCTGATAAAAAAGGGATTCGCTTGGTTTAGGGTCTCCATTAGAGCCGCAAGCGAATGCTGAAATTGTGCCGCTACCGTCATCGGCTGTTTCCGCTTGCCGGTCGGCACGGCGATTCTCCCCGCTAGTGTTTTCACACTCTGAAGGTTCTTCAGACCCTTTTTGGGACGCTCGCGTGGCCTGAATGATTTATTTTTCCTGCAAGAGTAATAATTTTGCTTAGAATTTTTTTAGAGGTTCTCAATTCTTTAAGAGATCATTTAAGCTTTATTGGTGAACTAAGTGATACTAATTGACATGTGTTTTAACAAAGAATAGGACAGCTGCTATCTTGCTTTCCTCTCGCACTTCTAACTTCATGAGTGTAAGATGAACAAAAAAAAAGAGAAATTAATTATTATGATTTTTGTGATTAAAATTTATTGACAAAAAAAGGAATATTATAAAGGAGAAATATCTTCAACGGCATTGAGGGCTACTTAAATATTTTCTTTTTTTTTAATTATTTTTGTTTGTTTCATCTAAAACAATAATCAAGCCTACATGTAGTTAGCGAAAAATTTTGTCTATCACTACTAATAACACTTATTGGTAGTTTTTCATACACTACAATTATGATATCTTCAAATAACATAAGATCTCTTAAAGAATTCTATAAAAAAACACAAACCACCTTTAAAATTATATGAATATGCTAATTTAAAGTTCAATTCATACGATAATAATGTGCAAAGTCAAGATTTTGAAAAAGCTGTGGTCATATTTATAAATAATTATCATTTTGGCAACCTGCATAAAGCGGCCCCTTGTTAACAAAGCGAATATTATAAATAATGTAGCTTGTTACAGTTGTACAATAAACAAAAACCTATATAAAATTAACTTGTAACATAACACTTTAGCGAACAGCAACATTTTTTAATGCACAAATAAATACATCAACAGCATAAATATACATTTATACAATAAAGAAAACTGCGACAATAGACCCACAGAACCAACACCGTAACAGCAGAATGTGTAAACAGCCCAACCGTTTTTGTTTTCATCAAACAAAATATTAAATTATTATTTTCATTTCACATGTTGAGTCCACAGTGGTCGTATACTTTGTTTATGTATTTAATTAATTATATTATTTTTTTAATACATATATATTTTAGTTTTTAGTTTAGATATTTGATATAATTAAAGGACGCGTTTCGAGCGTCTACGTGTATAAATTTGATAGCAAGTAAAATCGATGAAGATAATTTGTTTGATGAAGAGAGAGTGCGCTAAGTAGAAAGAGAAACATAGTGTTTAGAATGAGAGGGAAGCGCGTGTCACGGGGCGCACGTACATAACGATCTGGCTGGCGCGCTGCAGTACATCGGTGTCGTCGAAGTCGCGCTCGATTCGGCGCGTGCGCGTCTCTGCGATCCTATAATTTTTTGTCGCTTTCCCGGCGACGCGCGTCGCGCTTGGCGTCTCTTTCGCTCTAATATCATTGGTCGGCCGGCTGGGCGTGTCGCGCGCTCTACTCGCCGGCCTGTGCGGCGTTCTTTGTGTCGCGGGTAAGAAAGTTACCGAAATTAATCATAACAGAAAGATACACACCAGAACCAGAGAGCATTAGTTAACATTTCGTAAATTTAATGTTTGTTTGTCCATTTTTTTTTTCAAATATTAGCATCAGTTTTATAGTATTATAGATTTCGTCCTTCGCATTGTCTTCGAATTGTGTTTTTTATGCATGATTACTACTATGAGATTCTAGATTACTTAGATCATTGTAATTTAGTTACTTTTGAGCTATTCTGGTTCTAATGGCTCAATATATGAAATAATAAAACAAATCAGACAAAATGTGATGCATGCATGCCAAATTACGAAGAGAACATGGATTACACTTTAGAAACTAACAAACATAAAGTAACAAACTAAACAGTTAAGCTAGTAGCAAAATAAACATCAAGACCTTTTTGGCTGCCTTTTTATACTTTTATAGACAGTCGTAACAATTCCCAGATTAAAGACGCAACAAAAGTAGATATGTAGACTGTCTAAACACATTGAGCAGCCTTTCCCAACCTTTTTCAAGGGCGAAACCTCTAACACCAGTTTTACCTGATCTGCAAATCTCAAAATAAAATATTACTCTCACAGGTTTGCTTTGTTTTCAAAATCTAATAAAAATTGAATTACCCGTGGAGCCCTGAGAAAGGAATGCGGACCCCAAGTTGGGAAATACTGGTATAGAGTACATGCTTAAAGTGCACATATAACAACAAGAAGCATGCCATAAATACGGTGACTTACGCAATGCGGTTGATTGCGAGATTGATTGACGATACTGTCACCAGTTGGCTGAGCAACAAGACACAATTCATTACGTCACAAAACTTTGCTTGCAAAAAGCTTCTATAAATATAGATGATTAAATTATTATCACGATAAAGGTCATGATCTCACTACAAGTGCTTCTTCTTGAAAATATTGAGTTCATATTACATTTATTTGGAAATCTGTTTAACCCTTTGCTGACGTATTAAATTTTGACATGGGTATCGTACTGGTCGGAATTAATTTTCGTCGAAAGAGCGGGGATACATAACACGTAAGATTAAGATGGATAAACAAGATTTGGTAATTCTTTTGTGAACTTTTGATATCTATTTATTTAATACAGTCCATCCATTTTGTTTCCAAAAAGTGTAAACTGATACATTGCTGCATACAGTATAGGATTCGTATGGTTCCTTGCTGTGGTGGCTGAGAGCAGACATTCGACCGCTAAGGGTTAATTAATCTTATCACTTATTAACATTCCAAATAAAAATTTCCGATACACAAAACAAAGGTAAAGTTATATTGAAAAATGCAAACTTGCGGTGAAATGACAACAAAAACTTTATTATCAATATGTATATCGACTTGGGATTGTTTTATTTCAACATATATCTATAGTCATGCCTTTCAAGACAGTTAATTATATTACGATATTTTTCACAAGTTAGTCGTATACACGGTCATATAAGCTGTATATTCATGTATAATGCAAGTTCGACACATTGAAATGGAACATAAGGTATATTATTGTTTGACTCACTTTATGAGGCTATCGTTCGGTGCATGTATTGAAGCACGTGGAACTCTTGACGCACCGTCAACTCTATGTACTCTATGTCTTCTTCCTGCTTCTAAAAATGCGAAGTAGCCTCTGGAAAATCAAATAAAATATCAGCGTTTTTTCTTACTTTAAGTTTGGCTCCTTCGTCGACAATACATTAATATAGTAGAGTATTGAAATAAGTTCAAATAGATAGTTTTATCTCTAATCATAATAGCATTCTGTAATATACTGTGGAATATACTGTTTTAACTGGAGTCACAAAATGTTCAGTCAACTAAGCAATTATTTTTTTTCGTAAAATAGTATTTCTTGTAGTCTCACTGTAGACTGTTCCGGGCTTAACTTTTGAAATTTAGATAAGCTAGTGTTAGTAAAGCTGCAAATCACCTGAAAAACGCTCGCACTATCGCCCAACGGAACACGGCAACCGGGTCCACACCGACAAGCTCTCTCACGAAAGCCAACGAAGAGTTCTTCAGCACGCTCACAATGTCTTGTCGCATCAAATCCAGGTTCTTTTCGCGCATCGCCGTCACCTTTGAATATTTATCGTAGTTACAAATTGCTAGAAATTTTCGATTGGTGCTTCTATCAAAGACCCAGTTTTAAAACAAACTCGTTTAACATCTAGTTCCGATTAAATATCAATCTTGTGTGAAAAATTACATTAATTGTATTAAGAATATCCCAAAAGTGAAATAAGATCGACACGAGACTGAAAATTATAGTCTTCTGACGAATTTGGGAAATATATTTGAAAATATAAAATACTTCGACGAGAAAATACCGTAAAAACTCACTTTAAATTATGGATAAAACTTACGTGGAAATAAAGATCGTCATCATACCATTTTTGGGAGTCGAAGCTGCTCGCATCCGTAGGCTTTACCCTAGTTTCCCTACACGTGACTCCTGGGTGGTGCTAAACGAGAAGCAGCGAGGTGGTAGGGCGCCGGTGCCCGTCTGGATCGCGACCACAGTACATGGGTGTAAAGCCCGTCATAGTGACCAGTTTCGGTTTGTCGCGTTTCGGGATCAGCTTGTGCATATCCAGTAGCTCATATACCTAGAGACCTTCAGTCGTGGTATATGTGGGCCGACATGACGATGTAGACTATCAATGGATTTTCATCCTTTGATAGTCGTTTTCGTTTTTGGACTACACTGTACTTACCATCAGGGACTCTGTAGTCACTATGTCGAGCCAGTGTAAAAAAAAATACCGGCCTAAATATATCACAACGAAGAGCTACTTAGGTCATAACTTTTAGGTCTCTGTAAAGGATGGTCACAAGCATAGATGGATAAAATTTAATCCGATTAATGAAAAGCGATTACGATGACATTTTCATATTTCAACATTAATTGCCCACCTGTGCTTTAAACTCTAAGCACTCCTCAATGACATACAAATTTATGACTTTGTAATATTTAATCATGATACATAGTAATGAAATTAAAATTACGACTCCATTTTATAATCGTTAATCATTAATCTGATTACATTTTGGCCATCTTTGGTAACAAGCAATGCACGCGCTCAATATATCCAGCAGAGAGAAATTGAACCAGCAATAATTCCTCGGTGTATAGATATATAGTTAAAACAAATGCTTGTTAATCATAAATGAACAGAGTATATTTATTTACCTGATATTTGACCCTTCCGGCATAATGCCGCACTACGAAGGCCGGTTCCCGTCTTTGCGGTTTCTCATAAAAAGGATTGTTTTCGTGTACGGAATTGAATTTCTGCAGCAGCGTCTCATTCGTTGCCCAGGGGAAACTGAAAAACAAATAAAAAGCCGTTTAAATTTATGAAAGGAAGAAAATAAGGTCATCTATATATCATTAAAATATTTTTTGCCCATTAATCGGATATACTTATTAGCACTATGGTAAATAATTCCTTAATTTTTTAATATAGCTCTAACAAAAAAAAAAACAAAGTCATATTAGTCGTTTGTGGCCAACAGAGATCTCGCAGTATTATTAGAAAGTAACATCATGGGACAAGGATTTTTCGGAACCCTCTCATATCATTTCGTTCACACTTAGCACTTTTAAAATTATATCGTTACTAAATGAAATTATTACATTATACAGAAAAAAGAATTTAAAATAGACCGGTCAAGTACGAATCCGAATCACGTACAGAGGGTTCCGTACAAATTTGTTTCGTATAAACAGACTTACAAGAGACATAGTATTTAATTACAATTTCAAATCAACACCTCCATGCAATTCTGAGAAAAAAAGTGGTGACAGATAATGAAGAGGTTCTATAAGGGTTCCTTTTGAGTTACGGAACCCTAAAATTTTTTAAAGACTGGTATAAGCTCACCATGAAGCGTTCTTTGCAACAATGCCCCAAATAGAAAATTAAAAGCGAAAAACAGCACTCCATTAGCATGTATTGAAGCTATATTTAAATTTGAACTATCATTATCAGCATGGTATCAAAGTTTTACATAATATATCCTTAGATACAAATTGTTATCATATTTTCTTTAGAAGTTATAGGAGTCAAACGGACCGACGGACAGACAGACGAACAACGTGCCGAAAGCCACAACTAGACTTAAAAACCTCGCTTCACTCTGTCCATTATTTCTTCCGTTGTTTATACTATAACAACTGTTTTTGTTTTATTTTTCAACGTAATTATTTTTTATTATAAAGCTTAACTCGAGATTGTATATTTATAATATTATGATTATGTAGCTTACTATTTAATTCAAATAAAAATAATTAATCTAAGTAATTGATATTGAGAAATGCGTAGCAATATAATATTTCTATGACCGCTTAAAATTTATAAAATCTATCTGATACCGATCTTATCACACTGGTTATTAAAATTAGTCATTTTACGCCTAATCATTATAATAAAAAATATCTTACATAACATTCATACCATATATGAATTAAAAAAATAATGTACCTATATCGTGTATAGGAGACAAACTTCGTAATGTTTAACAAAGTCTTAACAGAACTATTGTCTACTGAGGCGTCTGGTTTGTTCAGATCAATGGCACCTTACGTCATACTATATGTTAGGTATTTTTGTATAAGGGTACGGTGGGGCTGACATACGTACACGCGTAAAAGTCCCTTAAATAAATATAATTTAAAAAAAGACAAACTTTCAAAAACTTAGGTAGAAGCCTTTCTTTTATACCAGCTTATTGTACAAATTTATTCTGGCGTTATCAGCGAAGCTACGTCGTAATGAAATATTAAAAAAAGAGATTATCTATTTTAGGACTGTTTTTTCATAGAGTAAACTATATATGTTATAAGTAAACCATATATGTTAAAAAAAACTAAATTTACACGTACAAGCCGGCGGGATCCATCGGTGACCCACCGGACTTGACTGTTCCGTGGGGCGGCGTGACCCACCGGTGGGTCACACTTGACTGTTCCATGTAACGTGATAAGACAGTCCCGCCTCACGCGGAAAAACGTAGACATTCGCCCCGCCCCGTGAACGTGTTAAATATTGTAGCAAATGATGAATTTTCATACTCACTTGCATTGATCATCAAGTAAAGACAACAGTCCATTGAGTTTTCCCTCAATAAGCTGCAAGCACCCTGTGTTATCAGAGAAGCCAATGTCCGTCCATCGGATACCTTCTCTTCTATATTCTTCCTGTTCGTACTTAAAAACGTGCTGATTGAAGTAGTACTGGAGATGCTCATTGGCGTAGTTAATGCAGAGCTGTTCAAAACTATTGCTCGGGCCAAAGTCTTCGAAACCAAAAATATCGAGAACGCCTGGAACGAAACATACTTTATTTACAAAACTGAAAAACAAGCTATTTCACGTCCAAGTTTATGTTTTTCAAGCGACACAGAATAAATTTTGACTATTAAATTATACAAAAGTAAAATCTAAGCTATAATAATTAGAAAAGCAAATCTTGTAAGGCCTTACAGACCTCGGTCCACAGCCTTATGTACTATTGTGAAACACAGTGGAAACCTCACCTATACTATTTCCCTGATGTTCCCTTAATGTGTCCTTTTTGGAGAGCAAAGCGTGGTTGACCTGCATCACAATCCAGTCGAACAAAGCACCGTAAAGACATTTTGCCATTGCATCGCGAGTCGCAATGGCTTCTGGTAACCTGAAATAGGCACGACATTGAATTTAGCTTATTTATTCCTTTTATTTTCACGGACTAGTATTGTTGATTAAGAGGGTTTATGTAACTTGAGGCACAATGTTTTACATTTTTTTCTCACCATTCTTCTAAAGGAAATAAATGTACAATACAGAATATCGACATCATAAAAACGTTTGTTATACATATCACAGGAAAAGTAAAAGTATTAGGAACATAATTTGATAACATAATTTGGTCTAATCCTATACACATAGACCTTTAAATTACTTTTGAAAATCAATTGATCTTTTGCCTATAACGTTTTCATTATATTCCGTGCAATCATTGTATTAAAGCAAAACAGAAATGTATCTTTTTTTTCGAATTGAACAATATTTTGATGGCCGGGAAAGACCTTCACAACTAATTCGAGCGAGAGGGGCGAACACCGAGGTGCTCAGCCAGCAAATTTATGGGTTGGGTGGCAACGCAAGGGCACCCATGTGGGTACTACCTCGACTTGGGCTGCCAGCCAAAATACGAAACCTAACGGTGATCTACTAGGGTTTCGGAAGCGACTATGTTGAGAAAAAACGCCGAAAGAAACTCAAGGCTGCGTCGGAGTGGGAAAGTTTAATATTGATATCGTAAAAGTTCTTTTAACTTTCATTAAAAGTTATTAACCTTATCTCAAGTGTAGATAGCATGTAAAAAAACATAAATATCTTCAGATAAAGTACACATTTAAAGTAGTCACAATCAATTTCAGATAAAGATCAATCCTCCGCTGTTATCAATACACTTATAAATATTAACCGGACACTGTGCAATTCTTTACAGATTGAAATGTGTTTTCCTTTTCATTGCTTTATAGACAAAGCCGTGTTTTGGGGTAAAATTTTGTTTCTACACTGGCTCGGCATAGTGATCGCGGAGTACCTGATGTTAAGTACAGTGTAGCCAAATACGTAAGCGACCATCAAAGAATGAAAATTCATTGATAGTCTCCGTCGTCATGTCACCCCGCATACACCACGACTGAAGATGTTGTGTACTGTGGTCATGACTCAGTTCGGGGAATCGCCCTACCACCAAAATGATGTGATATGGGGTTCTTTAGATAAGGTGACGAGGTATTTGCGTTGGTTTGTATAATCGTAGCGACTATCCTGACAGTTTCTTAGCGCAGTTTGTTGAGAAGCTACCAGCGTCGCTGAAAGCATCGGGTACAAATCCCGGTACAACTTAACTTTTTTATGCCGAGCAGAACAGTTTATCGAGAGTTATGGATATATTTGTATATAGGTTTTATCTATATCTTTGTCTAGTACCCACAGTATAAGTGTAAGCTTAGTTTGGGAGTAGGTTAATGTGTGTAATTGTCCACAAATGTTATATCATCGACAGGTGCCTCTAGATAGCCGTACTCGTTCCATCAGATGCATTGTCTGTATGCCATTAAATAAAAATAAAACTTTAATATTATTGGCCCAGGTGAACATTTTTCATTTTCTTACGCTGTCTCGACAAACTGACAACAGTGCACTTGATGGTAAGTATAATTAAAAAACGACAGTGACTATTAAAGGACGAAAATTGACAATCTCCGTCGTCATGTGGGCTCACAGACTGAAGGTATATGAGATACCGGCCATACACAAGGTGATCCCGAAACGCGACAGGCCAAAGCGAGTTACTATGACGGACTTTTCACTTGTGTACTGTGGGTCACGATCATAATTAGAGCAACGATCATAATCATATCAAAAACACATTTTTAATTTGTTATTGTCGTTTATCTTACGTTTGATATCAGAACCAGATTGGTCCAAAAGTCGATCTAAAAATGAGAATAACTCATGTGAAATGCGCTATTATTGTCTAGTAATAATGCATAAAAATAACAACAATATAACAACAAGAATAAAGTAATCTACTATATTGGTACGGAATTAATATCGAACCGCTTGCTAAATATATATATTTTTTAGATAATATAGCTAAAACAAAATATAATTTAAAAACTGGGACTTGGGCCAATCCGATTCTGGTGCGATAAAATACCTATAATTGATAACGAGGGTTTCCCCCGATGCTCTCGCTCTTTTTGACGTGAGGGCGGCTAACAAAGTTTCCTGTTTCACTCGCAACAATGACGATATTAACGAGACCACTTCAGGGTTGCGGACTCCTACGGCTTCGTCGTGGTGGTAAGACTTACGTTGTGGCTGGAATTCCACATTCCCTGAAATAATACACAGTTAGGAAATGATACATCTTGTTATTCATATATTTAGAGGTTTTTTTTATTCTAATTATTTAGGGGACTTTTACGTGTGTACGTATGTCAGCCCCATCGTACTCTAATACAGAAATATCTAATATATGACATATGGTGCCATCGATCTGGACAGAGCTGACGCCTCATCAGATAAAAGTTCTGTTAAGACTTTGTTAAACATCCCGACGTCTAGTGTGTTCAAACCAAAAGCACTCACAAACGCCTCTCTCGAAGATTCAGATCGGAGACATTCCATCAATAAATGGTGTATTTAGAGAGTAAAGCATAATATGTCATAACGATATACCCCTTTCGGGGTGAGCAGTGATACATTAGTAGTTGTATTCACTGTGATTGTTGTTGTGGAGTAAAGGATGAGGTTTAATTTATGTTTAGAAAATATTTTCTTCAGTACAGAGATCAGAGAAATTTTAATTTACTATTGATTAATAACTTCTTTTTTTTCTATTTAGCAGACATTAATAAACTTCGTAATTTTTAAAAAAGCATTTGTTCATTATTTACTTACATACAGCAATGTTTTAGGGAAAATAATAAATTAGTTATTATAAATAGGATTGAAAATAATAAGAGGAAAAATCCCTCGAAATTGTTACGTTTCCTCTGTATTATGGATTATTAACATACAATGCATTTTTGTTTTCATTTATCATATAATAAGCTTTCGACACGTAACAAAATTTGTATGATAAGAGGGCATGGGTGCTATCGACTGAATTAGTGTCTAATCTATATCAATTGATAACTGAATAGGCACTCTATTTGGCATTTATGTACTTGTAAAACACTAATAGACTTTAAGACCACTTTGGATACATTTGATAACATTTACATATAATAGAGAAAAGTGGCGTTCTATTCTCTCTACCTACCCCAATAGGGATGCGGCGTGATGATTGATAGATTGGAGAGACTTTATTTAGTCAGTAAAAAAATATGTAAAAACGTAAGGTCTTATTCATACAATATTAAACAGATTATATGGATATTAATTATAAAAATCTTAGTAACAAATAGTAGTCAAAATTACCATTTAATATAGCTTTGCTAAATTTATAAGCACATTTTGTTGTTTGCAACACATTCTAAAAATCCTTACTTAAACATGTTCTATATTTTACGAATAATTTTAGTATTATAATAACAACCTAGAGAATAGAGAGGTAAATGATTATGCGAAATATAGAAATTATATAAAACTCACCCAAGAGTAGCACCGCTGACAGAACAGCGAATAACCTCCGCTGTTTGTCCATCGTGAAACCAACCATCTCCATAGATTGCTTGAGTCGCGTGAATTCATACTGTTCCTCAGTACCGGGCACATCACTGCAACCAGTCCGAGACAGATAATTGTACTTGTCCACACTGAGTAAATGCAACTGCTCCTTCTCCTGTTCTGACGCACCAGCCAATAAATAATAGAACACGTGATAGTTCCTCTCGTTACGACCCTGACTGCAAATACGCGACTTTTCGAGAAGATACTTCTGCACCACAGCACCGTGCACCATGCCATTTTCCTTATAATTAACCTGAATGAACTTGCCGAAACGACTTGAGTTATTATTGTGAGCGGTTTTCGCGTTACCGAAGGCTTCCAGTACTGGTCCAGCGCTGAGGATCGTTTGCTCAACCCCGCTGCCGTGGGAGCCCTTCTGACTCAATGCCGTCAGGTGATGGAGTAGGAAGTTCGTACTCTCTGTTTTTCCTGAACCGCTCTCACCGCTGATCACTATGCATTGGTTCGTTTTCTCCCGTAACATGCAGTGGTAGGCCGCATCGGCTACGGCGAATATGTGCGGCGGTAAACTGGAACCGATCCGTTTGTTTTGATACAACTTCACGTATTTAGGATTGTATATCGGGTAGAACTTGAATGGGTTGAGGGCTATTAGTATCGAGCCGACGTATGTGTAGATGTAACCGGCTGCGAACCTCGCCTTCAAGTTATCTAACAGCGTCTGTTCGTTGAGCTCTGGCAACTGACATAGATCGGGATATTCTCGATCCTTTGGCTGGTACAAAAATCTCTGAAAATAGTCCTTTATCAGTTGCGGATCCACCGAGAAATTTTCCATCCATGGCTCGTCTGGAATCTTTTCGCGGAGATAAAATCTGCAAAGAAAACAAACAAAGCTCAACAGAAAGTTATTATAACGCGGAGTGAGCTAATAAAAATCTAAAAATAAATTACTTTTGAGTCATATTTATAAGTGGACGATAGCTAAATACTGGCGAGGGCCGGTAAAGTTTTAGTTTCCATGTTGATCGCTCAGTAATGTTTCAGTTTGATTGGCAGGATGGAGACGGTGTTATCACGCAACGGCGACAGGAAGAATGAGTCACACGGCACTGGGACTATATCCCCAATCACGGTTGTAGCCCTTTATTAAACAACTTATTGTAAACAATGCGCTAATTTTATTTAACTACGAACAAGATGTGATAGCTTATCGACAAAGCTGCTCGGTTTATTGACGTGAAGATAATTTAATTAATTCAATGATGTATTAACATTTGCAATGTTAAATATTTAATACACATTGTTACAAGGATCCATCACGTAAAAATCACCATAATTATTGAACATAAAACACAATGAATCATCCCAGTGGAACATTGTACAAATCGTTTGCAAATACTATTGCGGTGACAAGACACGTTCGAGACTGAATAGATACTATACAGGAATAGATAAACACGGTCTTAAAGGTATCTCGTTTGCTGTGTAATGAATGGAATTAGATAATTACATACTATTAACTGATTTAACATTATCGATCTTATGTTAACATGTTGTTTACATTAGCATAATAATAAATGCTTAAATATATATGCCATTGTATGTTGCGTTATTCTATAATGTTAAGCTACATTCAATATATTTTCCGTAATGTTAATATACAAATGTATACGCTATAAGTTTATAGTATAGTTAATCACTAACAATTAGCGGCAGCTAAACTGGCCAAGAGCACGCGACAATGCAAATAGACGTACATTTGATTCCTAGTTCGTATCTGTTTTTTTTAATAAAAAAAAAATAACGGAAACGTTTTGTCAAGGCATCTAAAAGTAATTTTTTGACTTAGTCTTCAAGTATGCCGCATTAAGCGTTTTTTACCGCCTGTATTATGGCGAGTGTTCTGAGGAACTAATTAATCTTGTTCCACACTCTTCTCTCCATAACAAACCATGGGCATGGGTTTGCGGGGACATGGCTATACAGTGGCTCATACCCTGGCTATGACTAAGAAGTTTTTTAACTTACTTTTTTCGAGTTGTTGAGCTGTGGAATGGTCTTTCAGTGAGCTTGATTCCACCGTCCTATGATATTGGGTCTTAACGAAGCGTGAAGAGATATTAGTGCAGGTTCACATCATTACTGCGACTGCCGATTTTTTTTTATTACTGTTGATAGTTACAGTCGTTTTTGGAACGCACCATACTTACCATTAAATAAAAAAAAGTGATATGTTATGTATACTAAAATAGTTCAATTAAGACGTTTATTAGGAGATCTCTTGAAGGTTACGAAGCCACTAACACTTATTGTCATATGATATTAGACGCAATGGATATATTACTATATTATGTCCACATAGCAATATAACTCCCTATTTTCATTATTTGTTCTCCTTGTCGTATTTTCTGGGTAGTTATACATTATTATAAGTAGTAAATACATAATAAGACTTCATAGGGACATTGACTCAATGAATAATCATAAGCTACGACATGTATATATAATTTTATAATATTTTAACTTAAACAACCTTCACTAAGACTTTGCATGTCAGAGGAGTAGAAGGTTAAATGGCAATGTTGAGATATAATGTTTACCTGTTGTATTGGCCTGTTGATTTGTTCTTTGGCCAAAGTAACATGACAGCGACTGGAGACTCATTGGGGCCAAGACGTCTCTCTTTGCATTCACCACTAACTGTATCCCCAACCACCTAGATCAATCAAGAATATATCCATTAGAATGAGTCTTACGAAGAGAGACTATGCAGCGGTTCTCTAGAACATTTTTATCATTGTATTTTCGAGTTGGAATGGCCAGTTGAGCTCAGTTATCTGTAGAACTTATGATATGGGTTTTTTCAAAAGGGTAGTGAACAATGTCTTTTTTGGTAAGCAATGCAATACAACAACAACAATACTGCTACAACAACAACAACACAACAACAATGCTGCTTGTGTTGCAGTTCTTACAGGTGACGGTAAACACTTACAATTAGGTGGGCATCCAGCCTGCCAAAGAAAGTTAAAAGAAAATTGTGGATATAATAGTTTTCAAGAAAGAAAATTACCAAGAGTTGTATGTTCACTAAACCTATGACTAAATTATATTTTTTCAAATAATTTCATATTGTTATTATTGACTATATATACAAATATACAATTTTTAATAACCTGTGGAGTATAAGGAGACAAGAAAATAATAGCAGCAAATAAAAAAGAATTAGGGTCATTGTGATAACTTATAAGTAATTAATTAAAAAACTAAATACTCTATAAACCATATATTCCCAACCTCCCCAATCTTTAAGAACTTGTACAAGACGAGATTTTAACTTAATGATTAAATGAAGGAAGTATTAAATTAGACTTGAGAAAAACTGTACTGAGTCATACGATTCTAAATAACACACATTTATATTCAAGTACATTGCATTCATATGTATTTATATGTGTGTTTCTATGTCACAACAAATTTTAATTAATATCAGTGGGTTGGTTTTAAATTTTTTGTATCTCAGAAATAGCAATTAAATGGATCAACCTACTGAGAGCTGTCTACACTCGAGAATTAACAAACTGGCAGTTATAACAAATAATTCTCATTCAGTGAGGATATTGACTGTACATTTTATTAAATAAACTAGAAAATTGCATCTTTTAACAGTAGTGGTGTCTTGATCAGAGACGGGTAAATTGTAATCTGATTAATGATGAACGATTACAAAGTGAAGTCGTAATTTTAATTTTCTTGCTCTGCAGTCATGATTAAATCCATTTAAAACATTAAGAAATAATAAATGTGTATACAATCTGGAATTCTGTAATCTTTAAACTATAGATGAGCAAATTGCAGTCATATAAATGGTAAAAAACGTAAAATGTAATCGTAATCATTTTTATTAATCTGATTACATTTTATCCATCTATGGTCTTAATGAACCAAAAGAGAAGCTGGTACAGTTGAACAATTATTTTTTTGTGATTTGTAATTTGAAACTTTTTTTGTTTGTTAATGTATTTTTTTTTTATTTGACATGCTAGAAAATACTGTTCAAAGGGTCAATTCAGGGTAAATGGAGAGAGCTCACAGAAGAGGTCCTTAAAGTGAAAGAGGAGGCGGAGCGTGAGCGGGAGAGGCAGGCTTCATCTTCCCTGTCCTTTCCGCCCCTCCGTCGCCCTCGCCGTACTGGACGCAGGTGGGAAGCCTACTCAAGGCACTTCCTCCCTAACGAATTGACGCCTGGGCGGCGCACTTGAGGGAGTGCGTCGCCCAACATCTCCAAGGCGAGAGCGGTGCGCGATGTGTTCCCGCGCACCGCTCCAAGAAAATAAAGGTGGGGAAAATAGTATGCAGGGGCCTTCCATCAATAGGCCAGACGTCGCCAGGTATTGAGGAAGCTGGCATAGCCTTGTTTTTGGCCCCAGCAAACGGAAGAAGGAAATCCCGGGGGTTTTGTCGGTGCGACTCCGACACATCGGGGGGCGACCCTCATCGTCCCCTGACGGTTGATAACGGGATTCCCCCGGGTTAAAAAAGGGTTAAATGGAGAGGAAAAAAAGTGAGGTTGTGGAATTTGGTCACATTTGACTAAATTGTACTTCTAGGGTGTGTAGCGTCCCTGACGGTCCTATGCAGGATTTTCACCTGGGATACAAAAAAAAAGTGTGTGAATGTGTTTGTGTACTTTTTTATTTGTTTCAGTTTTGGGTACCATGTTTTGAACTTTGAAAGAAGTGATGCTAGTTTTGCCAAAGATGTTTAATTTCTAAAGCACACAAATCTTAAAAACCAAATAATCCTTATGCTCCTATCTTCATATAATTTTCTTATAAATCTGTATAACATAATTAATACAATAATAAATATTACAAATAACATACCTCTGCAAGCTCATATGGCCCTCCCGTCCCATCATTTAAGCTTAATTTTTCAGTGATGCAAGTGACAATTTCTTCAGAACTGGTCTGCTTGGAGGCTTCCACAGAAAGGGCTTCATAATGAGGAGACAAAGCTCCGACATAAACCTGTATTAAAATTATACATTTACATTTCTTGTCTAAACTTGTATTCTGGCTTCGTTTTTTAGTTCATTTTACTAATTGGACTCTTTTTGATGTTTCGATAGAGTCCAAATACTATATATTTCCATATATAACCACTGAAATACAACACCAGCCAGTGAATTCAAACTGTGTGATTTCAGAGTGGTAAAATATAAAAAGGAGGATATCCAAGTTTTGTCAACATGGACTTGACTCTGCAAAAGCTATGAATATACTAATTTTCCTATTATATATTCAGTTTATTGTCAATATAAATTTATTATTTGAGAACTTTGTTAAGCAAAGCCAAAATAGCATCTATAAATCTCAGCCTTAATCCATTACCATAACATGAATTATAAACTATGTGGTATGTTATTGAGTATTATTATGTCATGTGTTTTGTTTGATTTAAAATTTTTGTCCTAATATGTGTATTCTGTGTGATAAACAAATACCTATAATTAGATCTAATCTTATTTCACTTTATTATATGTTTGTTGTGTATTGTTTCCTTTGCCTCAATAAACTTTTTCTTTCTTTCTTATTTTCAGGGTATCTGCAAAATCATTGGCAAGCCATGGTTTCACCATGTAAGATACAGGCTAAATTGTCATAAAATATAGTGTAAATGTTTTATAGCATGCAATTATTTTAAATTTTATTATAAAATGAAGTTTAACCTTAAGTAATATAAGTTGAAATTGTAGTAACAAGTATTATAAAAAAATAACTAAATATGATAAAATAGTCGCATTTTTATAACATAATTTGTTTATTATATAAAATAACAATTTTTTATAATAATAAATTATAATTACTATTTAATTCTTCTCTAAAATAAATTTTGATTTGTAATAAGGTAAAGTTTATATTACCTACATAATATAATTGCTTCCTCAATTATTACATGTTACACTTGTTAGAATGGAATGTATGGAATGATATTCATTCCATAAATATATTATTTAATATCAAACAACAGATTAAAATAAATACAGGTGCTTGTGGCAGTGTATAAGTACAGTTATTTTCTTTATCTGAACTCACCAAGTTGGTTTCCTGTATATATTGGTCACATAAAAAATTAATTGGTGAAAGTAATTAATTAAAATAAAATAGTGGAAAAGTGACTGGTATCCAATGAGAATGATTATAGGTTCAAGTCTAGCAAATATATACATATATGCATACATATATGGATTTAGGCATGACATGCTCACAGGTAAAGGAAAACATAGTGAGGAAACTATATATATATATAATAGAAATATCATGTGTAAACGCCTTGAGTATGGCGATCTGCTGTGCTACTGGTCAGGTTGGACATGATATATAAGCGCAAAGTGAATACAGCCACCAAAGTATCCCTGATCTCCTCAAAAGGGAAAAAGCGTGATAACATATTAATTAATTAAAATATTTTAACTAGCAAAAACAATATTTTTATACAGAAACATTAAATATTATTAAATAGGTATTGCTAGATTGTTTCTTAATGTTGAATATAAATAATATAAAAAGCATTGCACTAATACCTTATATTGTAATTAAAATTGGAATATACTATGATAGAAGTGATTTTACTTGTTAAATTAATTTCAAACATTAATTTGTTTTTATATAATAAATTTTTCAAGTCTTGTTGTTTTTTAGGCTGTTTGAAATATTGCGAGTTAATATTTTAAATAAACACAATATATTTCTATACTAACCTGTACAATATGTCTTTGATTCTCAGAATGAGCCATCTTGCATCATGGTCTTACTCCTAGCAGTATAGTATATGTCAAAATATATAATCTTCATTTGATCCAATTTTTTTTAACTCTTCTTTTATTATTTGTAATCATTGTTGTTCGTTTTTCTTTAAGCTTTCACAAATAATGTTTTAAAAGTACAAGGGCTTAAAGATACTTAAAATCAACGAGGATATATGTAGATCTACAAATTCTGCACCTGACCCCCACAGAGTTAGGCAGGTAGTCAACCGTGACGAGTTCATTAAATAGCATATCTATATATTGTCAATCAAGAGGGTGAACTGGCTCCGTAGTTTTTCCAACGCCACTTAACGTTTTCCGGCGTCTTAATAGCACTTATGAAATGAAATACAAAGAAGAGAAATCACAGATGTGGGTCACATGCTGATTAAATGGAATACTCAGTGCTTACTTCGTATATAAAACATATTTTAAATCACAGTATTTGATTGAGTAACCTTGAAACTGATCACAAAACACACTTTTTGAAACTCGACACACTGTACAAAATTATTACAGTTAAAAAACAACGCATTGAACATAAAACTAGCGAAATCGGTGTCTCCAACAACCTGTTATTTGTCAAACACTTCACTCCCTGATCCACTACGTAACTGTACTAATTACTTTCCAATATTGAGCGATTAGACCGAAATGATTCCAAGTTATTTCATGTACTTAATATTAGCTGATTTTATTTCAATTAATAAATAATTCAAGAATTTCTATTGAACCTCCATTTTTATTTGTGTCCGAACTGAATCGTGTATCAATAAAATTTGAGAAATAAAAATGTATTAAAAAGTACAGTAAACAAGAGTCAACGGTGTTCCATTGAAATTGATCGTATTATATCGTAGTTTCGCCATAGACTGCAACTTATTTTTAGTCTATTATATTAAATTATAGTCTGCGCCCAGTTTATTTTTAACTATTTCTATTAACCAAAGCAAAGAACAAAGAGTATAATTACATTTCGATTAATAATAATATCTTTATTAATAGTTAATTATATACCATAGAACTTATACTTAATTTCAGAAACGTTTTATTGTATTTAAAAACGTTTTTAAAGACTAATAAATTGTTTGGTGCATATAACAATTAATTAATGTTTATAAAAGCATCTAAAAATTTAAGGAGTGTTTCTGGAACTAGGTATAAAATTTCTTTTCTAGCGTCATTTATAGAAGCGTTTATAAACTAGGGCCTTTGATTTTAAGCAATAAAATGAAAACACTTTTATAATTTTGCTACTATTTAACACTATTAATCACATTTAATTTTATAGTAATATGGATGCTAGAACCCATCTCTACGTGTAACTCTACGCTTTCGGTTAAGCCAGTCTTATTGCTTTTAAAGATTAATTAAGCGTCCGCTGCAAATGTTTCGTGTTTCAGAAAACTTCTGCTTGTTTTCTTCTTTCTCGTATATTCGTGATTATTTTTTCTTTATCGCACGCCGTAGAAAAATGTATAGTTTGTATTTTTTTTTTCGAATTTACGCGTGTTTGTTGACTTGGAAAGGTCTTCACAACTTAACTGGGCGGGGTGCAGAGCTTGTGTACGCTATAGGCATAGGATAAATTGTAACAGGGAATATGCTTTTTATTAGATTTATCTCTTTCGCACTTGTAGTTTTATGATAGTACTATAACTTTCTAGGTTTGGGTGTGTTTAATTTATCACATAAGCAAAACATTGCGAAAAAGAAGAAAGTAATTGTTAATACACGACAAAGAAAAAGACAAATAGATGTATTTCAAAACACAAAATATTTGTTGAGGATGCACCTTGAGGAGAAAGCCATTGGATAGAAAAGTTGGATGTAATGAAGAAAAGTGTTAGTAGTATAAATAGCTTTAAACTATGAAAGTTATATAGTAAACTAAGAAATAAATAAAAATACAAGGAAATTATGCAAACTATAACAAAAATATATTTATCGTTTTTACATTTTATTAAAAACGGTTGGTTGGAACCTAAGGTTGGAACATGAAAAATATTTTTATTTATATAAGTTTAATAACTAAATGTGTCTATGTATTTCATTTTTAACGAGTACATAATGTTAATTCATAGGTAGGTAGATCCCAATGACCATATTATTATTTAATAAACTGAGTTTTAAACTTAAAACATGAGATATGTCTGGTATTTTTGAGAAAGTTGTTTTAATACATTATAAATATTTTAGAAATATAAATAAAAACGAATATCAAAAATTAATTGTAAAGTAACAGTAATGTAGTAAGCTATTAGAAAAAGAAAACATATTACCTACCTAATAAGTACGAAGAAGTGAGTCGAGAAGAACAAACGATTTGTCGTTTCTGTCGCATACACTTATACATAGCATCAACAAATAATCAGTCAGTTCCCTTAATAATACATATGGAACACTTTATTACCTAAAATTCACAGATAATTTTCATATTGAGGTAGCTTCGAATATATTACTAGATAGTTATTAATATTTTGAAAATAATATTGGTAACAAGGGGAAGGGGTAAGTGGGGGGAGTGGAAATAGAGGACTACATGTAATAAGTGAGAAAGGAGAAAGAGAATAGAAGTGGATTAGGGTGGATGGGGTGTCGCAGGGTCATCTGATAGAATAACATTTTGAGCTGTAAATAACCCAGCTTCATTTTTGATACGGCATTCAGTCGGGCCTTTGTTTACTGTTGATTAACGGTTTAACGGGGTAATGACAACACTTAATGCACCGTTTCCTACAAATGAGAAAAAAATACAGTAAATGTCAGTAGGGCCATTGTTAGATGTGGCCAAGATTTTTGTTCTTGCAATACTTCTGTCGGCAGATAATTGGAGCTTTGTAATAAACTTGATTAGATTTTTTTGTCGGGTGTTTTCGGCTTCTATTCCACAATGCCTGATAACCAGTTTTCAATCAATGCGTCGTACCAGTTATGGGGTATGGAGCCGTGACGTGGACACTAACGGTTGGACTGGTTCACCAGTCTAAGGTCGCTCAGCGTGCGATAGAGCGGACTATGTTGGGCATCTCTTTGAAGGATAAAATCAGAAATGAAGTTATCCGACAGAGAAGTCCGAAGTCCGAAAGTCGAAGTCCGAGTTCAGTGGTACTTCTTAGGAGAGGCCTATGTCCAGCAAAGGACTAGGATGGAGTGATGATGATGATGATGACTAAATTTGGTCAAAATTTTACAACTTGGTCCCGATCGTAGGGTACAGGAAGCCAACGAAAAATGCTACTAAAATAAATTGTTATTATGTGACGTATAATTTCTAAGAAGTTGGCATCGGATGCACATTGCACATGTATAATAGGTACCTATTTATATGTAATAATATCTATATGTACCTATATATCATAGACTTATTATACAATAGACTGTTCATGTTGTTGTATAATCACACGGTTCGGATGTTGCGATGGCTTTGGTAGGATATGTTGATTCAAAACTATACACCGATTGGTTATCAATAAGCCAACAACAGTCGATTATTAAATTGACACAACTAGACGAATGAACGTATGAATGAACGAATGAATGATATGTAACTGTATTCAAATAGGCCTACTTGCAAGCACTTTTGAAGTCGAGGTTCGTACCCACAGGGGTGCCCTTGCATTGCCACCCAACCCAAAAATTTCGCTGGCTGAGCACCTTCTGTGCTCGCCCTCTAAGCCCGGTTGAGCTGAAAATGCCTTTCCCGGCAATCAGTAGTTAGTCCGCTTCAAAAAAAAAAAAAAAAAGCACTTTTGAATCGTCAAAAAAACGTAACGTTTCATTAGTGTTATTTGATTGATGTGTTACTAGAAATATCAATATTATATTCGATGTCTTCTTCTGATTAGTTATAGGTTAATTGGTGTTATTTATTTGCAGTTGTGGTTATAATATTTTGCATTATATTTGAAATAAGCTTACGTTTATTTACAAATAATATTTGTCGCTATAAACGTCGAACTCTGTGAAACCCTATATTTCTCACTCCCTTTTCAGAGTCTATTTATAAAATATATAACATGAATAATTAGTAATAATATCTAATTTTTTAATATATTATATCGAATAACGATTTTCGATATATTTTAAGTATATAGCCTGAGATTTATAGACATTTTTTGACTTTGCTTAGACTCTGCTCAGAAAATAAGTTTGTATAAAAACTGAATGTATAATAGGAACTTCTCTATAGCGTAAGTATTCATAGAGTCATGTCAAAATTGAGAAAATCGGTAATTTAATATTTACTTTGACAATTATTAAATAATACAATTTATATTCTTTATGTAAACCTTAAGCCAAGTTAAAGTAATATTTATAAGTCTCAGCCTCAGTGGGTACGATACTGCTTAATTTTTTTTTTTTGTGAGTAATAAATGAAATTAATAATAATAAACTGTTTGACGGAAAAAAAATTTTTTTTGAAGTGTGTCTCATCCTTACTCTCATCACAGCTATAAACCCATTGTATATTGCAGTTACATTTCGTGTATCGACCATCTACATTCAATCAAAACGAAATAGGCGCTTTCCAATGGTGAACTATGTTATTTTAACCCCTTGAGTGGAAATGATGGGCCTTGCCCGTCAAGATTTTCTGTACTAAATTTGAATTTGACACGCGTCGCCAGTGTATATTATTTTTCATTTCTTTAAACTTGTAAAAATAAAAATATTATTATTGTTGCACATGGTCTTTTTTATATTCTAGCTAAATTACAACTGCTATAATTGCCCTAAATTTAATTGTCTGCATGCGTACTATTCTTTGAGATTTAATCGTAATGCATGGGGTTAATACAGGTTTTCTTCAAATACCTTTTCTAATTATCTTTTTAAAGGTGCTAATGTTTATTTTAAACATAAAATATTAAAGATGGAAAATATTTCACACAATATATACAATTAAAATATAATGTATCTGTAATTAAAATCTATATACAAAATCACTCCTATCATAGGTCCATAGTCCAGATTTGAATAAAAGTATCACAAAAGCAGGATGCCTCTCGCCGATCGGCGTTGCGAGTGAGGAGCATTGGCCGCTCTGCGAGCCACCGCGGCTGCTGCTGCGGCGCGTCTTGCGTGCACTCGTCCGTGCTTCGCTAGGTGATCTGACCGCGCGAATCTCTTGCAGCACTCATTGCATCTGTATGGTTTATCCCCGGAGTGGCTCCGGCGATGTCTGGCTAGCTCATCGGAGCGCGCAAACCGCCAAGAGCAACCACCCCACGTGCACCGGTACGGTTTCTCGCCGCTATGTCGCCGCAGATGCGCTCGCACGTGGGACGCTTTCGCATAGAGTTTACCGCACTCTTCAACTGGACATTTGAAACCTCCAGCCTCTGGACAGAACTTCGGCTCGCCCCAATGTCGCACTTTCACCTCCGTTGCTTCGGTTTCCACTCTTATTGTGTTCCAGTTCTTCTCCAAAGAAATGTAATCGTGGGTTTTTAGTGCGTCTGGTTCTATGGTGTATGGAATGTCCTTCAGCGCTTGGGGGATATCGTTGGACACGTCGCTCAGAGCTTCTAATAAATATTCGTCGATTATGCTTTTATCCAAGTCTTCAAAATCGAACATCGGCGACCTGTTGAGATTGGGCTCTTCCTTGTTTGAATCACTCGCACCGATTACGAAACTGTCACAATTGAGATCTAAGTCACTGAGTTGCCACTCACTGGCGTCCGATTCGAAGGACGGCAGCTCGAAATTTATAAGACTTTCAGCCGGTGAATATTCAAACAGAAGCTGATCGTTGTAGAGTGCGTCTTCAAGAAGGGATCCACTGCCATCGCTAAACATCGTGGATCTGGAAATAATCCTGCTTTTAATTAATTTAGCTTTGTAACAACGATTTCAATTTGTGGTATGTTACTAACAATGGATGTATTGAGCTGTATTGCCGCCAGTTTATTTTATCGCACATTCGTCGATAATAAAACAACGTGGGTATAAATTCGGGATGGACACAAACGGGCGGCCGTGCCGCGCCCCGGGGTTGGAGTGAGTGTGATCTGTGAAGCGCCGGAGTCCGTGGCGGACGCGCGATAACAGCGATCGACGATTATCACGCACAGCGCCACATCCGACCCTAATGAGATGATCAATTGGTATTGCTCTTCAGTTGCATTGTCACTAGGTATATAACACTTTGTATTAGTAAGCGCGCTACTATACTCGTGGTATGCATGATTATCCCTTTACAACTAAGTAAGGCATTTGTTTTTGTTAACATTTAAACACATTGCGCAGTTAAGTAGATAAAAAGAGCAGAAAGTACCAATTATTACTGTTTATTGAACATTATTGAGACGGCGGTTTTCTGTTCTTATCGGTTGTTACCCCGACCTGTTCTATAATAATTATTTTACCTATGATCTATAATTGGTACGACCCCTAGAAACATAAACTATTTAGATTGTACTTAAATATATTTAATCACCATTCTGTGATCGTGATATCTAGGAAGCAAAAATGTATAATCTATAGTTGCTATGGATTTCGAAACAAAATATTATAGAAAAAGGACCACAAATTTATAAAAATTAATAAAATCTATAAATTCGTTATAAATCGTTTTAAAAGTAGTACTTAATACAGATAGCTGTTAAAATTATCTGGATAATAATGTGGTAAGAGTGTTTATAGGTCAATAATATCAAACTATCTATTTATAATTAATGGTACATTGCCTTCTAAATATTATTGCCGTTGAGATATTTTTGATTTACATATTATACCTACCTATATAAGTACCAATTATTAACTATCTGCATGTATTGAATAAGTTAATATACGTGTAACTTTACATCTGGATGATATGTCATCAAAAATTTGCAGTTCATTTCCATTGATAACGGTTTCCGTTGGAAATCCTCGGAAGTGATGAAGGATATATCCGCAGATTTACACATCTGTTTGAATTTGTGTTTGTATTTTGACATTTACTATTTTCACCAATTTAAGTTCCATCGGTGATGTAGAGACTAAGCTTTCAGTATCTCTGCGAGATAGGGATCTCAATTAGCCTATTTATCAGCAAACCACAGTCACTGATACTATACTAAGTAAGCAACCAGATACAGAGGCAAGTTACAGACATTTAAGACCTTCAGAGGCCCCATCCTACTCGGAGATCCGCGATCTTATGACCTGGGAGTCTTTAAAAGAAGAGTGAATAGGCATTTGTTGGGCGGACGCGGTTCATCATCGGACTCATCTTCGCCTTCCACCAGGTGTGATTGAGGTCAAGCGTTCGGCTATAAGTTATAAAAAAAAAGAAAAAAAAAAGACGAAGATGTCTTGATGATTAATCGTAGAAGGTTGATGTCATTGGAAATGGAGCATTGATTATAAAGCACATTGTGCGTGGCAACGCGTAGATGGGGTATTTAGTCAGTACAAGTCCAGCTTATCACAGCCGCTAGCCTTACATTCGCCGAGAAGTTCCTCTGAGGTTTTCCGTTGATTAAAAAAAGCCTTTGAGGTAAACAAGCACTTAGGTTGAGAGGTATAGGCGTGCAAAGACACCTTAAGTTGTTTTGTAAATACGAAGAGCGATTTTTTATAAAGCAGTGTGTAGGAAAACCTATTGTGATAGAGTCAGATTGATTTTCATTGCATCACACGTGTCGCGTGCGGCCGTCTAGCCAGTGATATCGGTCCCGGCGGCGGTGGCTGGCACCGCCAGCATCTGGTGCGCGCGCGCATGCAGGGTCGAGATGTGATCATGTTACTACTTTTGTCGTGTTTACCTCAAATTGCGTGTTATTTCATGCCATCAAAACCAGAACGACCGAAAACTGGTTATCAAAATTGTCGTGATCTAAGAAATAGGCCACTATGGTCTACAAAAAATAAACATATTGCCTAAATCATCACAAATGATGAGGATCAATGATCGCAAAAGAGTTTTTGATGAGTTTTATAATCTTTGAATTACTTGAAGTCATGACATAATATGTCTTGGAATAGGGTGTAAATATACGGGCAGTAGATTTGAGGGAGTCTGCTGCCCGGATGAGAGGGAGATAGTGTGCAGTGTCCGGCTTGCTACCTGAGAAAGCGGTTTTAGAGGGGTGAGCTCTTTACTTCCACTCCCCTCAGAGAGGTGCTTCCACAAGGCTTTTCGCTCCCCGGGCGTCTGGATGAATTTGGCTTACCACGCCCGGATGGAGCAATTAGAGGGACACACCGGTGGCTTTGGTCAATAGAACTCTGACACACATGGGTAACTGGCCTCACAGTCATGACTGTCCTTTGTTGATCGCCGTCGTTCTTGATCCGTGCTATATTACCATCACATGGAGACATTTTGCTGTGTCACGTAATGTGATAATGAGAGACCTGACAATATTAATAATTATTAACATACTTATTAGTATAATTATATTATAATTGATATATTATGATTACAATGGAGATATTTGTAATGAAATGTCTTTATACGATTTAATTTTATCTTCCTAAAAACATTTGAATATACATGTAACGCGGAAAATGTCGACAGATACTCATAAATTGCGTAGATGGTATCTATTACTCTCAGTGGTTGGCAATGTTATTGTCTGCTAGAATGGTCATATTACCTACTTCTATTAGTAATTATTATAAAAGTTGTTTATTAAGCGCATAAAACACACGTGCATATTACCTGGTCACTTCAAAGTCATTTAAATAGCTTATAGTTAGTACCATAGATGGGCAAAATGTAATCAGATTAATGCAAATGATTAACGATTACATTTTACGTATTTTACCATCAATATGACTGCATTTTGCTCATTTATGTTTTAAACACTACAAAATCCCAGATTGTATACACATTTATGATTTGTTAATGTTTTAAATTGATTTAATCACGATTACAGAGCTAGAAAATTGTAATTACGACTACATTTTGTAATCGTTGATCATTAATCAGATTACATTTTGCCCATCTCTGGTTAGTACTTATGTACTAGACAAAGAGTAGGTATATAAAGTAGTGTCTGTTCGATGGCCTAGGAAAAGTACGCTCAAAATACAGAGGTCTGACCGGCGATGGAACCGCTGACAAGTTCCGGCACAAGCGGTGAATAGAAGGCAGGCGTGTGCTGCAGTCTCCTAATTCTTCTATGAAGCTATCCCACGATTCCGCTGCGTCGTCATCGAGGGCCGCTTTAACTCGCTCTACCATCGAGTTATATTTAATTTTCGTGAAAGGGCAACGGGTTTGTTGCCATGCGCGTCGCAGCGCCCTCTTCTCATCGATTAGCATCTGGATCCGCCGGGGAAGTGGCCTAAGCCGACCCCCGGTCGGAACCGTATGGCTAGATCGACGGAGAGCGCTTTGAATGCTACGCGTCAAGGCACCCGTCATCCACTCGACATCTGCACGAGAGGACATCGGTCTCGTGATGTTTGTGTTTTCAAGCTCTTTCACGAATGCGGTCCAATCTACCCTGAGACGTGATGTTGGAGCGTTGATTCGTGTTGGTAGAAAATCAGAAAACTCGAGAAGGACTGGGCGATGGTCCGACGACAGGTCCGGGAGAACCGTCTGCCGCGGTGGCGCTCTAAGGCCTCTATAAACACATATGTCCAAAACGTCCTGCGAATTATAACCGTAGCGTGTCGGCGCGTCCGGTCCGATTATCTCGTAATTATTGTTCACAGAGTGACAATAAAACGCTCTGCCCATCCAGGTATCCGTACTCGAGCCCCAGTAGGTACTCTTCACGTTGAGATCACCGGCTATCACTGTCGGAGTCGAGTCTCGCAGCAATATATCCCCGATGTCCGCGCAGAAAGACTGGCTATTCTGGTGACTCGGTGGTTTATATGCCGCGTAGAGCTTGAAGTGATGCCCTCTAACGTTCAGGAGTATTCCCAGGGCATAGAGTGATGGGTACTCTTTATATGGTATCTCTTGATGTACAATGTTCCTTTTGACGAGCACCACTAATCCGCGATAAGCGGCGCCGTCGGACGCCTTCTCGTTTTTCCTGTACGTGTAATAGTTCGACACTTTAAAAGTGTCGACATCACGCAGGTAAGTTTCTGATATCAACATCACGTCGACGTTCTGCTCACGAAGGAAGTGCGCCAGCAGTTTCTTCTTCCTCCGGAGCGACTGGGCGTTCCAATGTACCACCCTTAAGGTTTTATTGTCCATTACACAGGAGCTTGAACAATCCCTTAAGGGCGGCCTTCTGTCCACTCTCACCCTCCTGCACGGCGTCAAGGATTTCACGGATGACCCCGATAGTATTGGCGAGCGTCACCCACGATTCACGGCAAACGATCGGGCGGAGATATTTGCCGAGTGTCTGGAGAGACAGTTTTCCCTGAACCCGGTATCGAACCCCCAGCACGATATTGATGTCAAAAGACATCTGGATCGCTTCTTCTTAGAGCCTGTAGCCGGTAGCAGCGAAGAAGGCACCGCTCTATACGTTAGTCCGCACCAGGTTCTGCGGACTATCAGAAAATTAAAGCCTAGAAAAGCCCCTGGCATGGATCGAATTACGAATACGATGCTTCGTCATTTACCGTTTAAGACCGTTGCGGCAATGACACGACTTTTCAATGGAATCCTGCGAAGCGGCCACTTCCCACAAGACTGGAAACTTGGGAAGGCCGTCATGATACCTAAACAGGGCAAACCCCTGCAAAAACCAGGGAGTTACAGGCCTATTACGTTGCTTTCTACGATGTCTAAACTGTTCGAAAAGGTTCTCTTGGGGTTTTTAAAACCCCATATCACACCCAGAGACGAACAGTTTGGTTTCAGGGAAGAGCACTCAACTGTCCTACAGCTCACAAAAGTCATCGACACTATTGCCCGAACACATGATAATAACGAGTACTTCGCTGCAGTACTACTAGATATGGAGAAGGCGTTCGACAGAGTATGGCACGAGGGGCTGCTATACAAGCTGTCAACGTCGTCGGCCCCCAAGAAGATTACCCATATAATAAGATCTTTCCTGGAAAACCGCCGCGTCGTGGTAGCGGTGGAGGGGATTACCTCCAGGGACTTTCCTGTGCGGGCAGGAGTCCCTCAGGGCAGCTGGCTCTCGCCGTTGTTATACGCACTGTATACCGATGACATTCCGCTGGTTGGTCGGGCGGAGCTCGCGTTGTATGCAGACGATACGGCATTTTATGCAACAGTGTATAATGCAAAATCTGCCGTCTTAAAACTGCAAAGACAGCTCGATGCTCTACCTGAATGGCTGGCGAAGTGGAGGTTGTCAGTCAACGTCGGGAAGACACAAGCTCTTGTCACCAGAGTGCAGGCAAGAGCACCGCCACCATTGACGTTCCAGGGACAGACTATTCCTTGGTCGGAAAGAGTCAAATACCTGGGCGTCATTATCGATCGGAACGTGACCTTCAAGAGGCACGCGGAGGGTGTGATCGCGAGGGCTAAAGTAACCAGGAGAATGCTGCAACCAGTGCTTGGTTCGAGGCTCCCACTTCGCACGAAGTTGGGGCTTTACAAGACATACATTCGGTCGCGTCTCACGTACGCGGCCCCGGCATGGTATTCTTACCTGTCCACCACCATGAAGAAGCGGCTTCAGGCCCAACAGAACCTCTCTCTACGCGCGGTGTTGGGTGCGCCGTGGTACGTGAGCAATGCCACCATAGCCCGCGACTCAAGAGTCGAAAGCCTGGATGCTTTTGTTAGCAGCCTGGCAACTAGAATGTTTAAAAGAGCGGACTCGTCGGCGCACGTTCACCTCCAGAACATTGCGCCGCTCCACGCAAGACCCCCAGACGAAGGTGAACGCTACGAGGCAACAAGATCCCGTACTAAAAGGAAAAAGAAAAAGCCTAAAGCCCGCGATCTAGTCCATACCTAGACTGCGCCCGACTCGGAGAGGGCGCGCTGGAAAGTACTAGACGGATGTGCGAACAGATCGCTCACCCTTAAGATTCCGATCCCACTCAAGAAACGCCCAGACGGACTCCGGTAGATTTTCCACCAAGAAGGACGCGCGAGCTACCTTCGAACAGCGACCCGTCTGTCGTAGCAGACGGAGAAGAACGCCGCCGTCAGGAGGTTCGCCTCGAAACGGCTTCCCGCTTCAGTCCCCCTTATTTCATTGTATTAGGCTAAGTTTTAATTTTAAAATAAAAACTTCCTCTGTTGTTGCATTTTATTCTATTTTTAAGACTTAGGTTAATTTTTGTACATTCATAGTTAAGGTTTAGTTAGGTACTAGTTGTTTAAGATTTGTAATATAGACTTAAGATTAGGTTTAAGTATTATATTGTAAATTTTATTCAATAAATGGCACCACCCAGACCTTATCAGTGGATGGATGAAAGAACGATGAATGAAAGGCAGTGGAATGGGGTGGTGTGAAATTCGCAATTCGCAAAATACAGATGAAACGACTCAGAGGTCATATTAGAAAACAGGCGGAATTTAGAACGTCAAAAATTTACCGATCAGATATTTTTTAGTCTCGAGGCTCACCATTGGATAGCTGAGAACCGTCCGTCATAAACAATTCGAGTAATGACGTTGGTTATGATTTTAACATCAAGTTTTATTGTGCTGTTTTTTTTTGTTTTTGGAAGGTTTTGTTTTTATTTCGCTAGGGCTTTAATACATATCAGGTCATAAAGAATGTTGATGTTTACCAAGAGCTTATTGACAAGTATCAATTTAAAACAGAAGGAATTTTCAATGTTGCTCTGCTTTTCTTTTGGTGTCCAGGGCGAAAATCCTTCATAGAACATTCAGGTTTGCTGTGGGGGCAAAGACCCCGGCGTGTCAGATTCCTACCAACTAAAAAGCCCCGGGGTGTCCTTTCATCACTACACTCGGGCCTGGGGATCCAGATACTTTCAAACGCGCGGGGAGCGAACAGCCTGTTTAGGTTTCATCTCTGGGAGGGGTGGGTGTAAAGGGCCCACTTCTCCAAGCCTTCCTCACGGGTGGTGCATCGGACACTGCACGCCGCCTCCGTCTCATCCGGGCAGCAGACTTCCTCAAGTCTATTGCCCGTCTTATGTCACAGTGGGATGTCACGCTGATTATGAGTGAATACGTGCCTCAGGGTGTCATTTTTGTCCCTGTCTAATGTCATTTCGTCCGTTGGTGCGGGCAAAATAGATTATCATTGATCTCTCTTTGAAGTCTAGTCTCTCCAGATAAGTTGATTTTATTTAGATTTAAGCTTCGTGCTTTATTTTCTCAGATAAATAGCGGATTGTTATTAGATACTAAATTTTGTATCTTGTTTCGTAAAAATAAAGAAGACATTTCCGCAAAATAAAATACTATGTCGTTTTGTCCGTACTTCCCTTAACAATTAGTTTTTATCAAATTTGTCAACACTGATGGATATTTCGCACAAATACCTAATATTATTACTTTTTATGGTGACAAATCGTTGTAAATACAATATCGTAATGGCGCATTAGATAAAAACATCATTAACCACCACATGCTAATGTGTTAATATACCACATGGTTACATTGATATTAATCAATCTGCGAAATAACACGAGAATGGGTCTAACGATAAGCTATTTTGGACTATTTTGTTTGAAAACAGATACCCCATATCCATTTGTTCGAAGGGCATTTGTTTGTGTTATTGAATATGTTACCTAGAAATTCTGGGTGACTTGCTTTGAATAATGTAAAAAAATGAGTATTTAACTAATAATCAAGTAGTTTAAGCCAATTTACCCTTTTGTATGAACAGGCCTTAAGTTACTATTATGTTAGTGTGCCTCATCCAGTTCTTGAAAATGGTTATGCAACTCTGCACTAGGATGTTTTTTGTTAACAATGATATGGATATTTTCTAATAGAGCAAATATTGTGGTAGTATCAATTAGTACGACAGGTGATATTTGTTAACCTTTGAATCCTCATAATAAAAACCCCATGAAAGCAGAAAATGAAAATTACACAATGTATTTAGATTTAGCATACATTCTTAAAATATAGGATGTGATCTCAA
This sequence comes from Automeris io, assembly GCA_036320925.1. Lineage (NCBI taxonomy): Eukaryota > Metazoa > Arthropoda > Insecta > Lepidoptera > Saturniidae > Automeris > Automeris io. The sequence goes on along the minus strand of JAUDJH010000021.1, from coordinate 3,329,855 downwards.
ACATTATTATCTCCTGATAGTCATTTCAACTAATGGGATAATAGAAAATTGTCTTTGATTACACAATCATAATTGATAGATTTTTCACATGCATCACCGGTAAAGAAAAACGTCGTGAGGAAACCCGCGTGGCAATAGAAATGTCATATGTTAGTACCCTGAGAACGGCAATCAGCTGCGCTACTAGTCACGTTGGGCACGACATATAACCGTAAAAGTGGATACAAATCAGTGCTCTGCTCACCCTGAAAGAGACCATTGGTTACATTTTGAATTAGTTCTTATTTAGTTGTTGCATTAACAGCTGGTTACAAAAGAGAGTTCTTTACTTACTTGATAGACCGCGCTTTGTGGGATACCACATTGGTTATTGGCTGACTGGTTTGACCTCAGCACATACTTCTTTAGTAGTGTGTATTTTTAAATCAAAGTCTTTTAATATTTATTTATTTCACAGAATAGGAGGGATTAGGGTATCATCATACGACGGGAGATATCCTACGTTGTTACACGACTCTTAACTTTAAGGAGTATGACGCGAGGAAGGGGATTGAGAAAATGCGAAATATAGAATTAGATATATTTACAAAATACAAGAGTTGAAATATACATATTACTTTATTATTATAATGTCTATTGTTAGATGAATGGTCTAGGTGATGATTTCACATTTCTGCAGCTAAAAAGAATGATTTGAAAATTGTTTCTTAAACCGAATACTTTCATTAAGAATTAACATACTTTGATATAACTATTGAGTGAAGACAAACCTGGTAGTATACTTAATGGAATTTTTTTAAATAAAGTGTTGTACCTACAACACCTATCGGAAATACCTGTTTCCGATATTGGTGTAAAGATTTCGGATTTTTTAAGTAGTCGTATGACAGTTCCAAAGATATTGTATTTGATAATTGTCAGAAAAATTATTATTACACCCAGTTTCCGAGTCGCTCCTTAAATTTTAAAACGTTTTTAAACGCTAAAGAACCGTTTCGCAGGCAATGCAAGGGTGTTTTCAAATCTGAGGAACTTACTGAAATAAAGCGTAAGTTTTTAACAATTAATAATATTAATAACTTCACGATATATATATTTCTGAGTGAGAAAAAGTATATTAGTGGCACTATCCACATTGGGCTTATACTATGAGCATGTAGTGATTAAAAAAAAATTGATTATAAAAAGCAATAAGATAAGAATCCTAAGATTAAGGATTTCATTTGCTACTGCATTGAATACAGATAACGCAAGATATATTTTACGCTCGCTCCAAGATATTGAGGCGTGCGAGGGGTGGCTCCTTACACCACTCCTCGCAGTGCAAAGATGCGGCTTTACAAAAGGCCAGACGTTGCCGAGGGTCGGAGAAGAGGATGACGCTGTTCCTCTGGCCCCGGTCAGACGGGAAGAAGGAACACCCTGGGGGTTTTAGTCGCTGCAAGTCCGACACACCGGGGGGCAGCCCTCACCGCCCCCTTAGGTCCGTTAGGGATTTTCCCCGGGCTATCAAAAAAAAAGTTATATTTTACGCCTAAATAAGTATATCAGTTTATTTGTTAAAGCATAAACTTTTTTTTTACTTGGGTAAAATCCTTACAGGAGCGTCCCGGCCGTACATGGGGGTGGCGGTCAATGTGCGCCAAACTTGTACCAGCTGAAAACCCCAAGGTGACTATTTCTGCGAATTAGTGGGGATTGTAATCAATTCAAGTTCTCTAACTCCATCTTTTGCCGTGTCGGTGGGCTGTGGAATGGTTTTCCGGCGAGCGTGTTCCCACCATCCTATGATATGGGATCCTTCAAGCGTAGCGTGAAGAGATATTTGTGCAGGCGGGCATGATCGTTGCGACTACCGATGGGTTTTTTCTTATCTTTCGATAGTTGTTGGCCTTTTTTGGACTGCACCGTGCTTACCATCAGGTATGGTGCAGTCACTGTGCCGTGTCAGTTAAAAAAGAAAAAATCGCCGCAGCCCCACTGTTATAGAATAAGATTGCTTTGTCTCATCATAGATCATAGTGACAAAATGATATGTTAACAGCGATTAGTACAATCTATGAAATACATTTTCATTTTTTTCATTAGTTGCATTAACTAATCACATTGTGTACAACAAACATGAGTACACTGCTTACGAATGATTTTATTAATGGATCTATGTATACTGGTTACCTCAAAGTAAAAGAAAGGAAAGTAAGTAAATTATTTCAACTTACTGTTATGTTATAAAGATGTATGTTACTAGATGTAAGTTTACTGTTTTTCATTACATTGTTTAATCCTTATATCCTCTGGAATAATTTTGATTAGCTTATGTATTTTTATGGTGTTATGAAGGAAATATATTCAGTTTCTGGGAGTGATTATATCGTTCGGAATTGATGTCGCATTCGATGGAATTTTTGATGAAGTTTATTGTGGATTCGTTGATAGCCCGGAACGTACTGTCTTGAAGAGATTCTTTTCTCACAGGCTTGGGTCAAACTGAGCCGGTCTGAACGCAGGTGTGTTCACAGCAAACTATATAGCAATTGTTTACATATAACAATTGGTCACCGTGAAAGATTGACTGTTGCGTTATTGCTAAAAAGGTCTTAAACTTTAGCAATTGATGACAAAGGAACGCAATTTACAAGATAATTGTAAAGCATAGTAAACCCAAACTCATTAAAAAAAAGGTGTAATAGACACGTTTTGTGTACCTAAAATTTTTTCATTTACTTTTTATCAAAAAAAATATACGGATATTTCGGACAACATCAAAAACAGTAGTTAAAATTTAAAACAACAACGTCGTGTGTGTGAGCATATTATAAGGGTAAAGGAAGTAAATGAAGTGACCAGAACCAAAGTGGTCTAAGTAAAAAAAAATCTAGAGAGGCTAGTAGCATTAGCTATATGAGAAATTTCGACAGTCACGTCAACCTCGTCTTTGCTTTCAAGTGTCAGCTTGTAAATAGTAAAAAAACATTGATAAACATAAAGGCACGCTTCGGATTATGTCATTTACTGCTCCCAGGTCCCGATATACTACTATTTTTCCATATGTAAATATGAAAAGGTGTCCGATGTACGCAACTGTGTGGCGCATTTAGCCACTCCTCCTTGCGACCGAAAAGCCACTAATTACACTGGGTCGCGAATTCCAGAATCCGACGCGTGTCTTAATACTGCATTGTGTTTATATGCATTATCATTAGATAAATATATGCTATTTTATTTGTACCGTTGTCATTTTGACGTTTAGACTCTGGCCCACTCTGGTTCTAGTGGTTGAAAATAAACTAGACATATCGGTTGCACATATCTTTTCTTTAATACGATCATTTACAACAATAATGAAATGTTATCATTTTGAGATCCGCTGCCAACATACACTACAGGCGCTCAACAAATAAACATAAACCGCGCACACTAATCTATATAAACATGTGGCATAAGTACATACAGGCTCCCCGGTATAATCTATACATACAATAGAACTAGTTATCACCACTTGCCGCCGCGTTCTCTGAACGTTCGTCGCGCACTACACAGTCACTAGAATTCAAGTTTGTTCGTTAGTCCGAGTGTCTGTAGGTCGCACTAGTAGATAACTTCGTAAACTGTCGCTTTCTTGTCGCCGGAGCCCGTCACAATGTATTTGTCGTCGGATGAGATGTCGCAACTGAGTACTGATGAGGATTCCTTTGACTGGAAACAAGAAATTTCCTTATTAAAACTAGAAGTTCAACCGGCGACTTCGTCTGCAGTAAAAATTATGAAAAATGGCAGTTTCAATCAAAATAGATGTGTATTGTGTACTTAGTAATGTATTTGTGTATTTATCATGAAGCTATTTACACGTTACGGGGAAAAAACATTTCAAATGAACTCTCTAACGTGGGACTATGACATAGATGTCAGACTGTATCTCAATTTCTACTCAGTCAATTTTAACAGAACTTGTAATACATCTAAAGTTTCGTTGAACGCTGTTATGAATAATGTTTCGTATAATACTTTGGTTGATCTTTATCTCCAGCTTCCCATAGCAATTGTGACCGAACATAGACCACAGTGTAAATTAGAAATTATTCATTATAGCTACGAAAGTTCTGTTAAGATCGGTACGTACGTAGTTAAGGACGGTCGTTGCTGCGTGATGCGCGTAAAAATACCTTATACATTTTTTAAGCACTCGACTCATTGTTCTAACCCTCTACACTGCTTAATTATAGAGTTTTTAAATATTTAATGACCTTTATAATATATTTTAGGCAATATAATGGTACAAAGAATAGAATAAACTAAAAAACACCTTTTTTAAAATAGGTTTATTATAAATATTAAAAAATCGTCTATAATATGAATACACTACCGGTTCGGAAAGCAAGATCTACCGAGAAGAACTGGCAAGAAACTCGAAGATCTCTCTTTATAGTATGATAGTATAGGTAGGTACCTGGAATATACTGGCGCCGTACGGCGTACGCCAGGCGTTGAGCAAGTTGTCCTTGCCGGTGGAGACGAACCACTTCCCGCAGGAGGCGAACCGCAGCGACAGCACGCAGGACTCGTGGAGGTGCAGCTGGTACTTGTCCGGCTTCACCGCGTGCAGGACCTCCACGTTGCTGTTCTCCATGCCCACCGCTAGCCACTCGCCTGGTTATCAAATGTCATTCTTATTCATTAGATTCTATGATATTTATTATAGAAAACACCGCGACGCGCTTGTTGGCCCATAGTTGAATATCAGCATCCCAATCAACCCCCAATCATCCAATTTTATATATTTTAAGGGATGATAAACTATTTGCTTTAAGCGACATCTTTTGGACACATTGACATACAGAGTGCTTTTTTAAAGTAGGGCAGTGTGGAGAAATCCTAAACTACAATAGATACGACAATACGGCCTTAGAAAGCTTCAACTCTTTATGTCCGAAAATAAAATTGGCATTATTAAAAATTTGTTCAAGCGTGAACTTTCAACAAACACAGACAAAAAGTATAATGCAGCTATGAACACACTTTCATGCCAAGGTCATGTATATTAAAAAAATATTAATAGGGGAAGTTAGTCAAATTTGGTGATAATTTTTTTCATACATTTTTTATAAAAATCTTTATATGTTGCTTAGTGGATACTATAATTTTAGCTCAATGCTATAAATGCCGCTAGTTTATAACATAATAATTAGAAAAGGAGCTAAAACCGAACTCTTTTTCCTTATTAGAAGTCAGAGATTAAAATACAGACACACTCTTACATATACAGATTACACATACTCACAACACTGTTTCGATCAATCTCGTACTTAGAGCTATCCAAAATACATTAACTAATTTTAATATATAAGTGTATCTTCGTAACTGGCGCTGTAGCCTTTTTTAATTCGTTTTTAATTAATTTTATGTAAATGTGCTGTGAAATTATTATTGAAATAATCAAATAAAATAAAATGATTGTTTGTGGTTTCGCTCCCGCGGAATTCTCGTTTCCCTTGAGAATGGAATATACCAGGTTCACCTAGAAAGTCCCCCGCCCGGTTTAGTTGTTTTCCCGGTAAATCAACGCGCGCCATTTCGAAAAAAAAAAGAAGAAAACCTAGAAGGTCCATTCTTAATATGGATGAAAACATTTTTGAATTTTAATAAATTATTGCCAAGATAAGATGTTGCTTACATATGTACATATAAACGAATAAACATTGCCTCTTTACAAAAATAATATAGATTCAAACTTGAAGTAAAGCAAAGAAATATAGAGAAAGCCTCCACAATGGCTGGCATTGATTAATTATGTATTAGAATGGGCATTGTTGCACTACCTTAGATCATTAATGTACACTTACCCGTAGGACAATATCCTAATGAGAATATTTGTGAACTGAAATCGTGTTGCTGTAATTGTCTTCCTTCTCTTAGATCCCACGACCTGGACACAAAAAAGAAATAAATATTTTATGCGATTCTTCTGTGAAGTCAAAGACAGGAGTAGAAACATCCAGCAGTCAGGTTTATTAATTTTGATAGCGATTTCAGAATTTAAGATGTAAAACTTATCAGGCTATATTCGTTTTGGTGTAACCAAAGATACATTATTAGCAGTATCTACTCCGTACAAATGACTGCAATGAACCCAAAGTTCAGGTGTGTCGTTTTACAAAAATTATTTCCGAATTATTATACTTTATATAAAAAATTACAAATTGTACAGAGTTTTAAATACTGCTAATTAACAACTACATATAAAACGGTATTTTAAATTATACGATCGAAACCTCCAAGCATTCTCGCTAACATTTTAGTGATACTGAGTGTGAAGATAAAATAGATTTTTTAAGTACATTCGAAAAGAAAACAGTAATTATTGTGAATGTAAATTGGAAACTCACCGAACTGTATTGTCTAGACCTCCCGTCCACAACTTGGTGCCGTCAGCAGATATGTCTATACAGGACGCGCCATCCGTGTGCCCTTGGAACTGCCGAACCAGTGTCTGGTTGTGCAGGTCCCACACTGCTATATTGCCGTCTGAACAACAGCTGAAGCAGACCTATAATATATATACATTTTAATATGGCCTCATAGTAGGATTTCCTCCTGCGTTAAACGTGTGTTTATAAATATACATCCCATATGCACACACAAACTCGGAACAATTTCCAAAACGTAGTAAAGCTGATTCATTTACGATTCTAGAAATCGAAACCGTGATTTTTAACGCAAAAATCGATCTCTTGAGTACTTGGCCAGTTGGGACAACATTTATTTTTATTCTACAGATAATAAACGAACATTATAACATTAACATTACGGACTGACAATTTTTTCTTGTAAAATAATATCTTATTTTGGAATTACTGTGAATAGTTACTGTTAAGTCACGCAAAATTAAAAAAGAGTCAAGTTCTTTAAAAAAAATGTACCACAGTCCGCTTTGCTTATAAAAAAATGAGATCTTAATAGATGTCAAACTTTAGAAACACCTCCACTAATTGTTTTAAATAATTATTTATTTTAATTTTTAAAGTTGATTATACTATAATAAGAGAACCATAACTAATTACTTATTCAATGCATAAGGCATGAATTAATGTACCGACAATCCTTCAAATAGACTTTAGAATTTAAAGAGTGTTTCTGCATCTTAGTGTTCGAATAATACAAGATTATTTCTGTTAGAGTGTACCTTAGAGTCAGGACTAATAGCTAGCGCATAGCAGGCGGGCGCCGATGACGTGAGCTCGGCCTTGATCCTGGGCGTGGGCGAAGCCAAATCCCAGATGGACAGGTTGGACGCCTCGCCGCCCACTATCAGCGTGCGGCCGTCCGGTAACAACTTTACTGATCTTATGTAGTTGTCCCTTTGCTGAAACATCAATCAATTTCTTTATCAGTCTTCAATATTTAAAGCTATTTAGTATTAATAATTTACTTGAACTTTCTAGTACAGAAGAAGGGTACTACAGAGCAGTCAAGTTGTAGTTCTATTTCTATTGAACTGATTTTAATAAAACTTATAATTTATAGACACCTATAATTGTAACCTTTTTTATATTTATCATTAATGAACTGATAATGGTTTGCATTATAAAAATATACTGGTCAATCTATAGGTCAGGTTCTAAACAAACAATAATGACCACATTCAGCCCAGGCTTAAGTTGAGAAATAAAAATGAGAAATACGAAAGACTCCAAAAGATCGGTTCGGTAATTCTTGCGTAATGCGCGTACAAACTTACAAATTCTAAAACGATTGAGTCTTGCGCTGACATTTATAGACGCTGTTTCGACTTTGCTTAGACATTGTCCAGAAAACAGGTTTGTCTTTAACAATAAAACTGAATATATAATAGGTACTTGATTTTAGCGTCAGTATTCGTAGAGCCAAGTCAGAGTTGACGAAATCTGTGACTTACTAGATATTTTGATATGAATTAGTTAATATAAAATGTGATATTTGAGTAAACACTAAGCAAAATCAAAATTGTTTTTATAAATTTCCGCCTCAGAGCCTGTAAGTCGTCGATCCTTATCTAGGTTTTAATTCTTCTTGAACAACAGAATTTAACCCTTTTAATTCATTTATTTAATTTATTTTTAATGAAAGTGTAATTGATATTTATTAATACACACACTCACACACGTGTGCATATATATGTATGTGTACACACACACACAGTGTGTGTGTGTTCCTATTAGAAGTACCTTTAAAACAAAAATAAAATGAGTCTACCATTGGTTCAGAAAGCGGAATCTACTAAGATGATCTAAAGTGAAACTGTTGTAGTTGCTTTTTTTAAATAAGTGTAAAAAAAGATCAGTCGATGACAGTTACCCACTCACCAAACAGTCGAGTTGGCTGACGGGCGCTTTGCTGGGCTGGCTGATGTCCCAAACTTTGACGCATCCCTTGCCGCCTGTGTACACGTACTTAGTGGGCGAGGACACAGTCACTGCGCAGACCACTTCGCCGTGAGCGAGGGCGGACACTTGACGCGCGTGACGGGGGATGCCGGGGCCCATCAGCGCGTCAGGGGGAAAAGGCACCGGCTGCATTTGACCTTCCGCGGAAACGTGGAATGAATACGCCCTGGAAACAATCGTATCCTCACGTTAAGTTACTTCAAACGCACGGCGAAACTAAATATACAATCAATTTTAGCATTGGTGATAGAAATATGAAGCAGTTATAAGATAGGATATTGTTTTTGTAGCTACATACTATATTTGGCACTTCATGTGTTCATACATATTTGGAAGATAGGCTAGTCTTAGAGCTTTGGTAGTATATATTACGTTGTATTTCATCTGTACCCTCTGTACTATGGGAGTTATTAAACAAACATATAATCCTATATTTGAGATAATATAATACAATCATTATTTATAAACATTTCTCATTTTATGAATGAGGTATTTATTTGAATACAGAGAGATTTCCTAAAGATAGCACTTGGCTAGAAGAGAAATTACTTTTGGATCAAGATAATCTTAAAGAGGTGCACTAGTGTTGGGGAATGAACTCTAGGAAGATGATGGGGATCCCCAGGGTGGCAGCGAGTTGAGGAATATTCCGGAGTTTTTTTATCCAGTAGGAGTTTGGCATCGAGACCGCCATCCTCACAGTTCTATGCAGGATTTGTCCGGGTTACAAAAATGAAGGTATAATGGCACAAAGCACTTACGGTTTACCGCCGGGGATGGCTGCTAGCCCCGCCGGTCCGATTGGAGGGCGTAGGGGCTCGTACGCTAAAGCGGCTCGCGCGGAATACCCCGCGAGGCCGTAGGCGTCATGGGCCCCGTTGCCTAGGTACGGGTATTGTAGAGCCGGGGGCTTCACTGCCGCCTTTAAAGGCGCGCCAGCTGACCCAGCACCACTGGCCCCTGACGTCGGCGTCACTGGTTTCGATATTGGCGTACTAGGTTTCTCATCTAACTTCTTGGCTGACGGCGTTGAGGCATTACTGGATGTCCCCGATCTAATAATAAAAATATTAATAGTATTTACATTTCTAATATAACAAAAGTCAATTACTATATTTCTATTTGGTAATTTTTATATTCGGTTTATTAATTGAATGAATTAAATGTACAAAAATGTATTTCCTCGGTTTAAAAAAAAAGGACATATACAATAGGAACTATGTTGTTGTCAGACTGTCTACATCATCTTGCGTTTTTTAGGGTTACTTTATAAAGTCAACAAGCTTCATTTCATTCATTAAAAAAAATAGGGTCGTTACATTTTAATATTTTACTAATTTTATAGTTTGAAGATAAATTTAAAAGTACAAGAGATAATTAGTTCACATGAGTATATTTTATAATACATAAATCAATATGGTAAAATAAAGTTGTTCACGAATTAACCGTCAAGGCGTCTAATCTCATAGCTGTTAACGTAACTAACACCGAACGGAGCGGTGTCTATTCCGTAATTGATTCACTGAGGTAGCGGATTAACTTTCGACTTGGACAACTCACGCCGTGTAGTACGATGACCTCTGGAGAGCTAACAAGCGGTTTACACTCTAGGGCTTCCATTAAATGGATAAAGTTATTTATCACGTTAACACTAGGCCGCAGCTTAGCCAATAGAAAGCGACACGTACGGTGTAAAAGCACTTCAACTTTGATGTCGCCTACAATTTAATTAGGATTGATAAAGGGTTACCACATTTGACATCAGAAATATCCGAACAAAAGTAATTTTAGTTAATGTAAAAAGTAATCAATATTACAAAATATATTATTATTATTTTTTATATTGTACAAATTTCATCATCAAACGTACGAAATGATTTATACAATTTTAGTAAATAACAATAAAACACAACAAAATTGTACTTTGTACTGTTAAAAAAATCAAATATAATTTAATAATGAAATAAAAAAATGGCACGCGTGTTATTATAAGATTATACGAATACAAAGGAAATGGTAACAATATATGTAACCTAGTATTCATATTTAATAGTACTAAAAACAATGCAATATTAAGATCTATGTTTATGTATTATAAATTTTGTGACAATTTGCGGCATGTTTAGTAATTATTTGTAATTGTAATAAGTAAAACCGCACAAATCCGAATGGATATCATAGGAAAACTTTAATTTTTAGAAAACTAGCTTTATGTTAGTAGCCCTGAGTATAACAAACGTATCAGGATTTCAGAACACTATAATACCTTTAATCTTGTTAAAGCGGTAATCTAGTTCCATCTAACGCTGTAAGCCGATGGGTATGTTTGTGGGTTGTTTGATATGATATATTATAAGATTACATACATACATACATATATGAGTCAGTAAATATAAATAAGATATAGACGTATATCTAAGGCTAGAATATAACCCACTTTTATCGTGTTGAGGCAAAACAGGACATTTTTTTTAAATTCGCTTGGTGCCTAGATTACCACACTCCTGGTATTAAACATAGAATAGTATTTAAACCGGCTGCATTTATCATTAGCCTGTGGCGGTTTCGGTGATAAAGGAATTGGTATCCATGTAAGGAAAACGCGCATAGTCGTAGATTCGCATTCCCGCGCATATATCTAGGTCTTTCCAGAGAAAATACAGGTTTAGGCATTACAGGCTCATCGAGGAAGGAAAACGATGAGGAAACTTGCATCTAATAAAAATGTGTAATTGCACTGTTAACAACGATCGGCTGTGTCACGTTGGGCACAGACACAAACGCTAAGTGAATACAGTTACTAACGTATACCTGTCACCCCTAAAGGGCCCTATAGCATGGTGGCATATTATTATTTATTTTCGAAAAACTCGATACTACCTGAGAAATTAAGCCTAATCAAACAAAAAAATAATTTCAATTGTAACAGTTTTTGGTGGGCCGATGACCCACGAGCTTATTCGTGATTTTGGGTCAGCATTAGTGCTTAGGCACCCTGAGGACATATAATGTTCAGTGGCGTACGTACCTAGGACTATGTGGTGGGTGTTCCTTCTTGGGTTGTAACTTATCTAGGCCGTTTTCTCTTGGCGAGGGCGCTCCGTTGTGGGGCGAGGTCGGCTCTTCGCTCGCGTCATCCACTACTAATTCCTGAATAAATCACATTTTTGGTTTCTATTAACTATTTCTGTGAATTCTGAAGGCTTCATTGTTAGTGGTCTTACCCGCGACACTAAAGGCCTTAAGCCAGAATTTTCAAGTTCTTACTATCATAGGCATACGACTTGTTCTAATTATTTAAATAAAATTTAATCATATCTACGTTCTAGTTTAATAAAAAAATCAAAAACTGTGTTAACATTTACATGTTTTGCATATTTGGCTACTAATTTTTATCAGTATTCTTGATGAAAAATTGTATAAATTGAAATGCTTAGCTGGCACAGTGCGGACGTAAATATTTATTATTTATACGAAAATGAAGATAACAATGAATGTAATTGAAATTACTTACATGCCCCATATCTTTCTCTTCCTTTTTTAACTTCTTATGGTCTGGTTCTGCTGGACTCCGCGTTCTATATTTTTCTCTTTCACCAGGTGATATGGAGTTTCTCTGTAACAATAAAATGATGCAAATTTAATAATAATTATAATTTGTACGTTTGTAGCTAAGATTAGATCTAAAAATTATCCGTCCTAAGGGTAATATATGATTTTAGTTGTTTATGTTTATAACACAGTACCATTCAAATTATATTCGTTTTATTCTAAAAAAGTGGGGGAGAGTAATTCTCACCGTTACTTATAAATATAAAAGATTAATTATTGAAAAATATATTACCGTAGTTTTACAAATAAAAGTGGGCAAACATAATCAAAACGTTTATGGGTGGGTTAACGTGCCTATGGCGACCAATCGATCATTGTTCGCAAATAAATCGGAGCGCAGTGAGGCGAGCGCTACAGTCAATATCAATATCAAAACACGCTGAGGCAGAACAAATTGACCGCATGATTAGCTCCGGGAGTGGTCATCACCCGCTCACCCTGGGGGGAAGGTAGGGGGTCACCGCAACATTTGGATGAGCGCGCAAATATGAACTAATGAAATAATCATATACGTGACGAACGACCGCCATGCGCTCGACTGATTCCGCTGTTGTTGACACAAAGTACACTTGTGCACACAAACACACGTCGCAGGCGAACTCAAACACAGATGCATTGAAAGCTTTAACAGATGTGGGTATATCCAATAAAGTTAGGTGTACACAGTTAGATAGGTCATATTATACTATAGAATCTCTTTGGATTATATTTTATCAAACGGATTATGGTTACTATCCACTAAAACCAATACTACAGCTATTTTATAACATACTATGACCGTTATCATTCCGATACATGTAAAAGTTATATGAATTATTTTTAAGTTACTATGAACTATAGGATTTAACTCAATATAAAAAAAGAACGGTACAAGACGTATCGGTCAAGACATGCTACAATGCTTACAATCGGTAATCCATGTTTTGGCGTACCACACATCGGAGCGCCTAGACAAAGTAACATTCAATCACCAACCAATAACGTTAGCAGAAAAGTGGAAAATGTGTGCGATAGACATAAAAGCTATCGAAATATAATTTCGACACGTTATGTCAGTTCTGTGTATTTTACAATTTTCTAGTAATGATGTATACATCAAATCCGTATTATTTGGATTGTTGTTACGATGGGTACTATTAGTATTCCAAGAAAATTAATCGTGATTGCTGACGAGATGATATGTATTGGACGATTTATCATACAAATAAGTCCAAAATTCGAATAGCATGGTCACTCCGATTCGTTTGATGCATACCTGTGGACGCCTACCTTAAATCCAGGTTACAAAAGTAAATAGTCGATCAACCTGAACGTCTCAGCGATGTAAGATGTTATTCTGATTCTATCTGCTACAGATGTCGGCGATTTGAGAGAAATCATTGTCTGATATTAGGTACCGATATAATGCTTTGATTCGTATCTAAGGTATAAATTCAAAACGTTTCACCGTATAACATGTTGAACTGTAGTTTAATTCTACAAATACGCTTGTCTTCATAATAATACTCCGCAATATAAATTTGTTCGGGTCGTAAATGTTCTTCAAGGAGAAACTGCTCGAAGTTAACCCGCAGTCCTCCGGGAGTAGAGCAGGCATGGTCCGCTACTATCTGAAGGGGTGTAACGGGGCCTAATTTTACGAGGCACTAAGTTAAAGTCAAGCGGCTGTTAATTTGCTCGCCGCCGACCTGTCGCCGCCTGCTGTGACTTACATTCAGGGTTGCTAGCTATAAGGAATATTTATTGAAATAAAACTTTTTATCGCACGTAGTTAGTAAGGTTAGAAAAATCATCAATAAAGGTTTAGGTATAAATTGCTGGAATCATCACTGATACCACGTAGAAACTATGAAAATAATTTAAAAAAGTGAAAAGAAAAACAATGATAAAATGCATTTTAATTTCGCTACTATAAAGTATGTAATAAAAAATATTAAACAATGTTATGTATTCAAGCATCTATCAGGAAACAATAGATACAATATATATTTGAACGAAAACATTGTCTTTCTCATTTTCTTTGATAATAATTGAATGATGATATCTTAAATGTTCGACAAAAATGACGATCAAGAATATTAAGCAAAATTGTCACAAGACAACCCTATTTAGTCTGCAGATTTGCCTCCTAATGAAACAATAACGCTCGAATTAATATCTGTTTCCCACAATAATTCGCCATAATATTGAACGGTTTTGTTTTGATGTGTCGGCCATTAAATGAGAATATCGAGTAGAAGCGAGGGTCCTTATTCTCGGGTATAAACAAAAGTCGACACTTTTTATTTCGGAAGGTTATTATTGGAGCTTTAATATTAATAAAAGTTTTATGATCGACACAACATGTGAAGACCGTAAAAATGATGCCCACTTCAACTGGATAAGCTTAAAATTAAATCTTTTTGTAAATAATAAGATATATAAATAAATAAATAAGATATATAGATAAATAAGTTCATATATTAACCCTTAAATGCATGACTTTTATTTACACTTTAAAAATATATATGATGATGATGATGATGATGTCCTAGCCGGTTTCGGCCACGGCGACTGTTTCAACACCGGTTAAGAAATTCGAGGTCTAGTTTCCGGAAACAGTCAATTGTGCAGGAGATATTTAAGTGCATAACTGGAGGCGCAGCCAGAAAAGCACTCTCTCGTCCGAGCTCCCTCAGGCCCGATGGAAAGGAGAACCAGTACGATCGGGAGGGAGTGGGATGCAGGTTTGGTCGAGTTTTCCCTTCTCTAAGCACCTGGTTGAATTGCGGTGTTCAAGAGATACCTTAGTCGCCTTTTACGACACCTCAGCAAGAAGAGGGGGGGTGCTATTCTATTCTGCCGGCAGCCACCACGGCTAAAAAACAAATATATATATATCTTGCAGATAAGTACACCACTATGCATGGAAAAATAGAAAAGAATATATATATATATATATATATATAATATTTTTTATACTAATTTAGTAAAAAACCTTATGTTGCAGATATACAATACTACATTTACTATGCATTTTCTGTACACTATTGTATTTAAGTGGTATGATGCAGTTTTACATCATTATGCATTTATGGGTTAAAAAATTAACAACCTGGCGCTTCAATTGGCCGATGGTGAATCTATAACAAAGATATACATTTTCTTTCATAATTGACTAAATTACGGACAAGATCGCGAAGCATTCGATTTATTTAGGGCTTAGTACTTACTCATTACGCCAACAATAATCTAAATACCTATTATAAAGTATGTCCTTATTTTTTGGTTGATTGAGATCAATTCACCATAAACATCTTGCAATATCGAGGCACAATGCCAGACAACTGAGCCTCAATAAATATTTAGAATTTAGATAATATATCACGGGAATGTTCTGTATTGTTTGCGTTCATTTGAGGAAAAGTAATCAATTGTATTATTAAAAAAAAAACGTTCTATTATAAAGTTATGATTTATTGTTGCCATATCACGATAGGTATTCAGGGAACCAAAACCTAACTATCACATAAAGACATAAAAAGAAAAAACTACGCGACCTATAAGAATAGTATGTGTATTTGTATAGGTAGAGCGGGTTGGGGTCACAGTGTTCGTTCGAGCCCTAATTTTATGATCTCCCGCTTTCGACAGCACCGACATCGAATTTCAAGTGAAGCTATTTGGAGAACCCACGTCGCCCGGCGTAATGTGACGTGTCGGGTTCGATTGGACGGATTTTATGTTACCATACGAACCGTTCACTCGAGGGTACACACCGTTTGCGGTGGATCGTTAATTCAATAGAATTAATTTGCGGTCAGCTTCATTACTTTTATAGGTTTCGTTTACTTATTTCATCTGATATGGATATAGTTAGAGACGAGGTTAAAAATATTTTTGATAAATTTCAACATTCATTGAAATTATTATTAGCTGGTAAATTTTTGGAAATTATGCCACTTTTTTTAATTAGCTTAAAATAACTTGTGTCCTTTTATGTTGCCCTGATTATTGATTATTTATGATACAAGTTGCTGCTAGCAATTGTCTGCTTTTTGCGGCGAGTATAGAAAGTTTAATTTCTAGCTACAGAAAATATTTTTATTTTTAAAGGATATATTAAAGTCCTTGTAACATGACTGAGTATTAAAACATTTTTTTTAATACCGATTTGGCATAAGACCATACACGCCTGACGGTAAGCATAGTACAGTCCAAATAACGACTGCAACTAACAACAGTAACAATCGATAGCCGTATGACCATGAACGCATAGATACTGATATATTATTTTGTTAATACCAGTGTATTTTTAAGTGTATAAAATAATACAGAAAAGAACTGAGGTAAATCGTACATTGATTATATGCAGGTAAATATTACTACTAAGAAAAATCGTTCTTTAGTTAAACAAATAATTCTAGAATACTTAAGAAAGACATTTATTTCCTCAGTAGAAAGAACTCATTACAATGTACGCCCATTTGAAATGGGAAAGCCAACGGAGCTAATCTTTATTTTATCCCATTACGCAGGTCGACCTCAAGAAAAAGGCAATCGAGTGAGGAACGAAGGGCTGAGTGCGGGCGACCGACTCGACTCGATGCTAAACAAGCTCCGACAACACGACTTATCTGCCACCGTACAATCGCACCGTGGAGGTCGCGCACACATACGTGCTGCTCCGCGACGGGTCGATGTGGAATGGAGCACTAGCCGGGGAGACGGGCTTGGGTGCTCCATGACGTAACGTATAAAGTGGCAACACACAGCCGCGCTGTTAACGCCGTCCGGGCTTATTGTCTGCGGTCACGCGACGAGCCGTTTAGCCGCGCGCCGTGCCGCCGCCCGGTTAACCGGAAGGGGGGCGGTTAACCGGACGCTCGGGGGCGGAAGAGGGGAAATAGATAAATAGACCTCCCGGCGCTAGGAAATGTACGGATTGAGTTCGGACTATATTTCAGGCATAATAGTTTTGAAAAGTTACGTGATTTACACGCGACATTTTCAGCTGTTATCGGGACCGCCCGTTTTATACGACTTCGTTTTATTACACTGTCATCGGAAAGTTTTATTGCTAGCAGTTTACTTTAACTATTTGCGCTATCAAATAATAAAGTACAACTACGGTGCGAGCGACAGTTAAGTGATATATAGATATAAATTGTCTCAAGACATTGTCGTGTTGACACGCTCATTCATAGCGAGTACAGGAAAGTCATTAAACCGGGCGCTACTCACGTTCATGAAACAAAAAGATAATAATCATTCGAAAACGAGATCCCACGTCGGTCGGAAACGTGGCCCACAAAAAGTTTAAAAAAATAATCGCGCATCGCATAAATAGCGCCGCACCGGGCGACTTTAAAATTAACTTTACCGGTTCATTCGTATACATAAATAATGGAGGAATTTCTGAATACACATTAAACTCCTATAAAGAATACATTAGCATAAATTTATGGTAGCAAGTCGGCGTTCCGAGCGCGTTTTTACGTGACTCGTAAAGTTTATAGTCGCGAGTGGAGGATTGCGTTTACTGCGCTCGCTATTGGTTTATGACCGACCCCAAATAACCGAATTGGCTGGTGGCCGTAGTGGAGCTGGCGAGCACGGCTGTGCCGGTCCGGCTTCGAGTGCAGACCATTACGCCGCTACTCTGCAAAGAGCGCTCTCGGCGGAAACTTCACCGTCCCGTTCGCCTCTACTTACAAAATACACTTGGAAACTTGCCCGTTGCAATTCATGTTCCTTACTACTCTTTGTGAAACCTCGGCTTTACCGAGCTCACTTCAACTATATATACATTTAAGAATCCTTATTTTAGGTCTCAATGGTTTTTATTATTGTTGAAGTCGTGTAAAATATGTGGGCGTCATTGAGTGGACAGTACATTATATGTAATTAACACGAAACTTGGGCAGCTGCGTGGCATTAAGTAAATTCCTGAGAAGCCGTCGATAAGCAATCTCACCCCGCCCTCTTGCTCCATTACAGGAGCAATTAGCACAATTAACAGGATCGGGCGGGGGTGCCGAATAGCGGCTGCCGGGGGAGCGGTGAGGCGCGATCGTTTTCACGCACGCAAACAAATGTCACGAGGCAAGAGGCGCCTTCATTAAAACGATAATTGAGTTGACTTGCGCAACTCATCCGGCATTTCGGCATTCCGGGAGAAATTTCACGGAAACTCCCTCTCCGAACTACGCGGCCCTTAAGTGTCGACGACTTTAATTTTGTGTTTGCGTCTACTTTGCGGTTTAGAGGCAAATTTTAATATGTCTCGGATACGCGGCTTGCCTTTGTAAGACTTTACATTACTAAATAAAACTGAATATTTCGTTATGTTGATTACTTGCTGGGTAATTGCTTGTTTACGAGGCAATTCGAAATTAATAGAATAGATATTTAAACGATAAATCATTTTTGTTAAATTTATACATATTTGCGACTAGGATTTCTTAAATATAATTTCTAGTGATGGGCTAGCCGGCAAAGAGCGCCGACCATCCATCCGGTTTTTATTTTATATGTATTTATTTTTTTAGTAAAATTTACATGAAAGGAATTACAACTTGATTATAGTAATAATAATAAGTGTTTCTTTTACAAGAAAAGGTTACATCTAATACGACAGGATGATAATTCTTAATGTTATACAAAAACATCGCTTTGATTCGTACAAATCCAAAAAATCAAGACCTTATTTGAAGGAAACAAAACATGCTCTGACACGTTCGCAGGCGGCAGTTGCAACTTGCGCCCGAATCAGTTGTAAACGAAATGTCGCGGAAGTTGCCGAATATCCTTAAGACCTAATTCTAATTTCTTCTATTTTTTTTTCTTTTTTTAATATCCTTATTGGTTTGTCTGGCTAATGGTCCGAATAGTTAGCTTTTTTCTATTGATTTATTTTAGATAATTGGACAAATACATAGTCAGTACATTTCTAATAATTTCGTTCATGTTAAGCTTCGAGCAATAATTAGATTTTGTTTCCATGACTCATACTAAGTGTAAAATTCGTTATTATTGTACTTTATACATTCTGAAATTGTAAACTTTTAATCTAAGTTGAAGTTTCAAACTTAAACGGATTCCGAATATGCAATTACTTTTTTTTTAATCTCACCACAGTATAAGTAGCTTAGTAGCTATGTTTTAGCGGTATACATTAATTTCTACACTATAGGTAACTATAATAAAAGATATACATGTTAAACAATAGCTTAAAAAATATTACATAAATTATTGATTATTTTTAATAAAACACCATAAGAGGTTAGAAAGTAGTTCACAGTCTTCAATTAGCCGCAAATTTTCATTGAAAAGCAATATTCATATTGCTAAAAGCAGAATAAATCAAACAAATGTAGAATATATTTATTTAAAATCCGCAAGTGACTTGAACGTAGCGCACTCGTGAAATCGGGGTCAGCGCTCCGCTATTTAAATAAGAGTACCCTCGCTACCCGTCAATAAAACATTAAACACGTAACAAGTTTATGCGCAGCGACAACCCTAGCGGATTCCGCCACTTCGTTAATCCGGGGCGGGGGCAGCCCTAAATTAGGGTCGAGACAAGCCGTAATCCCCCGCTCGACGCGACGGGGGATTTATATTGTTATTGCTCTGCGTCCGGAATTATACGAGGGTTGAGGGACTAATGAAAGGGGAAATTTAATTCCTAATGATTCTCGTCTTAGGCCGTAACGAGGAAACTCGAAAAAGGGCTGCGACCCGCGCACTTTTTGTGATTAATAGCTCCAAACGAACAACATTGTTTGATTCAATTCACTCCGGTCTTTAGTCGAGTATGTTTATTTTTATGGAAGGAAACGTGCACGTTTGCGGAGTTAGAAGTTAACGAGCAAATTGGATTACAAATTTATTCATGAAACATTTTCGATGCTCGTACACGGCAACGAGCGAACCGTATGTAAATGTGTGATAAGCATGAAGGGAACGAGAGGCGACTGGCGACGTGCTATGCATAGGCGTGTGTAGACGGGTTGCGTTCGCTGCATGCGTGCCGCGCCGTAGCGACGTGCAATGTCGTCCCAACACGCCACACTGTAACGCGGCACAAATGCGCTCATAGACTAATAATAAACTAGACTCTAATTTCCATATCCTTGTACTATGTAAAAATTCATAAATTCTATCAATGATTCAAAGGGTTAAAGTCCAGAGAGTTAAGTTAGTAAAAAAATAAAGTTATGTCTAAATTAATAAAGAATAAAATAAATTGTTGACATCGAAGTAAGATATAGATCTATACTTAAATATGTAATAATGTGAATTGCTAAAAGTAATTATTTGTTGCTCCATTATATTGTATATTTTATTATTATGTTCTGTATATTGAATAAATACCCATTTTGTCTAAAGTGTATTTCGATTGTTAACAAGGTCAATGTTTTTTTAACTTTGACTTCACTTGAAGTAGATTTTTATCATCTAACAAAAAAAAAGAAGGGTTTTGCGGGCAAGATCGAATTTTGCTAAAGTCAAATTAAATATAAAGTTATTTACAGTTATTTTTACTGAACGGTAGTAGATGATTTCGGAAGTATTGCAACTTGCTAGAAAAAAAAAACTACTATTAGACGTCTTATTTTATTTGTCGATGGATACAAATCACAGGGTCGGCACACTGCCCGCATTATTAAACATACCGCTCGACAACCGCGCAGCTACGTACATAGCACAGTAGGAGAAAGTGTAGAGTTATCGGTTCCCGTTGAATTGGCAAATGATTACACTTCAGTATGGCAGTGGAAACACACACAGAAACGGGCTGTTTAAGTGCGTGTGTCCACTGGCTGCCTGTTATGTACACGCCGAAACCGGCTTACGTGAGCACAGCCAGTGGATAAACTCAGGGCTGTGCAAAGTGTGTGATAATTATTTTTATTACACATTTATAAATCAATTTATTGTATTTATCGAAGCGTCACATAAGATAGAACTTTATCACCCAAACATAACTTTTAATTTTAAATTGAATATAAACTTTAAATTTACGTTTTTACCGACTTTCTACTATTTCCAATATAAAAAAAAAATGGTAGATAAGAAATTTGTTGTAAAAATTGTCGATAACTTTTGTTCCCATTTTTATCCTACAATCGATATTTTTCAAGTTAAAAGAAAAAAATTTTGTGTATACAATTGATGTATCCCGCTTTTTTAACAATTATAGGAAATACTTGGCCTAAGAAAAAGTAATAGAAGATCATATTTGCTAGTAATAGAAGTATAATATAAAAGCAATAGAAGATAATTTACAACTTTTTTTGTATAGTCTATTGTGAAATATAGTGGAGATATCGACAAACAAACTTAAATTTAAAATGGCGACTAACGCAACGACGGCATTTGGTTGCTGTCATGAATATAAATTTCTAACTATAGGATAATTTTTTTTTACTAATATATTGGACTATAAAGCATTAAAACTTGTATTATAATACTGTAAATATAAATACTTTGGTATTTTCATAAATTCTGTACTTTATTCAATGTTATCTAATTGTTTGAATATTTTTCACTCTTGAGGCAATACTGTTAACATGATACATCAAAGAAAGGTTTCCTCTATAGATTATTAAAAAAAGATACATTTAGAATTTACTCTAACACATTAAAACAACAAATTATTGAAGATTAAAAGTAATGCAATATTTATACTGAGTAATTTAAAAATAATAATATTCAATATTCTTAATGAGTTAACAAATAAAGGTGTGGTTTTATTAATCTTATCTATCTGTGACAACCCTTGTAAATTTGGCAGGCGTTTGACAGCTTTCCACCAAGCGGACGTTCTGGTCCGACCTATCTACGAATACTTTTATGGTGCATGCCGCTTCTTCGGAACCTATATTTGACATTTCTCAATCAAACATTTCCACTATGTATTCATTTTTATGTAAACAAATTACATATAAAGCAACCGTACCACAGAATTTATAGCTTCGGTATGATTATTCGAATATAAAAACTACATTATCCTTTATAAATTATTTCTTATACATTGTTTAGAATTTCATATTCTAATATTTAAATAGAATTTATGTAAAGAAAATATAATATCTTTACAAATGTGCATATACATTGTTTATTGTTAACCCTTTTATTGCTACTGACCTATACAAGGCCTGAAAAAGTTGTGTTTAAATTTTAGTTAGTCGTAAGTAAATTGTACAATAAGGCACTTATTACTTAACCATATCTAATATAAAACACTTATTCCCGACAAGTAGGTTTTAAACATTGTAAAAGTTCCACTCTTACAGTTATAACGTTTATTTGGAATAGAAAAAAAAATAGTCAATCTCCTTCTTATTTTACGAAGCGTCTTTAATAATCATACCAACTAAACACATACAATGATTAAATAAATTCGTAAATATAGTATTACTTTAACAATAATAATGGTCCTTAAACAAATGAATATATAAAATGTTATTTAATTACAGTAAGCGTATCGCCGGCCGCCGGTAGCGAACGCGCGACGTCCGTCGCCCTTCCTCTCATTATGGCGACGACTAATGGAGACAAATTATGAAGACGTGCTTACGGCCGCGAGGCACAGCGCCCACCTACCTGCTAATTACAGCGATTTCAATTAACCCACCACTAGCTTTTTTGCTCAGAACCATAGTATGTTTATTTTACTCTTGTGATTCAGCGTAAGAGCTATAATTTTGTGGAATATAGTATGAATATGCAAACAGATTATTTTGGTTTCGGATAATTTCGTATAATTCAGGTTACAAATCATATTTTTATTTATAAAGTTATAGTAAAAAGTACTACAGTTAAGTATTAAAGCAATGGTAGAGAATATTCCTGACAAACAATATTACAAACAGTTTCCTTTGTCATATTGTTGAACTCCGAGAATATTCTGGCGAGCATGCTACCTTTCTCCTGAAGTATTGGATTCTTTAAAACGAGAAAATATATTTGCAATCCGACATAATCGTGACGAATATCGGCAGGTACATAATCTCGACAGACGGGCTAGTTTTTCGATAGCACAATAATTATTTACAGAGTAACAATGCGGTCAATCACCTACACGTTTAACAGACTTATTTTAGTAACGCTATGGACCGCAATAAGTAGACCCGTCTTGAGGACAACAATATCCAAAACAAATGCATCAAGATGAGACCTCGACCACTCTGTAAAGGTTGAACGTCTAAGAAAGAAGTCAGAATAAAAAAAACCGGACTTATCCGACTCATTTGGATATCTTCAACATTCCTGTTAAAACACAACATGAAGTTATATTGCGGAGCATCGATTCAATTAGTTGTTAGTGGTTATTACGTGTCGTAAAATCAGATCGAAGCGTGTGCAATAAACGCAGGGTGCGGATAGCAGTCGTGCATGCGGGAGGCCACACACGTCGCTTCAAAGGCCCTGCGGCGTCAGTGCGACCGCAACAGAGAGTATGGTCGTTGGTCAGTGTAGGGCGGAGCACGGCATGCTGGCTCGTCAGCTCTGCGGTTATGTGACATCCGTGTACTGTTTATGACGCTTCTGGATAGCTATTACACATGCTATTACATATACATGCTGAATATCTGGTAAGATATGAATTACAGTGCTCCGACTGAGGCGTATTTGGCGAGTAGACGAGTGTAGACCACATTATTAAATTTCATTTTTTTTCTTCTTTGTGCTGTCGTTTTAAATCTTGTTATTTAGGATATTTAAAACGTAACAAATCATTAGAAGATCCACGCTAAAATATTTTACTTTTGAACAAAAATAACAAGTTTATATACTCTACATCTTTCCATCTAGTACTTATTGCTTTTAAAGGACAAGGTTGCACTCTGACAGGTCACCTAATGTACACGGCTTTTTATTCAGTTATTTCTCATTTAGATTGCCGAGAATTAACGTTAGCATTCAGTTATTATGATAGCCGCAATAAATAATAATAATATTTGCCTTTTCAATTTAGGCAAATAAATTAACGTTCTAGCTTCGCGGTCACTGTTACCTGTGGGCAACTGTAACATAAGAAGTGTCATGTGATATGGCGCTGCCGCCCGAAAAGAGCGTTTTTAGCGGAAACCGGTTTGAAACGGCGAAGGTAGACGGTAGCTTATGAGAATGAGATTAGGTACATTGTGTTTGATTAATTTTTATTATTTAGTTAAATATTATAACATTCTTTTCTTTAGGAACCATAGAGTCAGTTACCACAGAGAATTGAGCAAACATTTACTAGTATTTCTTGTAATATTAGGGAGTACAACGGTTGTTTGATCGAATTTATTTGAATGTTGGATCCAAGTATTGTTCGCTTTAACCTCGACGCACAGAGTATTTTCGATTCGCGATATCGTGTGCAATGCGTATTGAATATTTCATTTGTATTATTGAATCCGTAGGAGTGCGCGCCGGTTATTCGTTACGGACTCAGCGCACCGATGCGATCTCGACTGTATCGAAACAATGAATCTTTGAAGCACGATTGCAATCACAATAACAATAAAACGTTCGGATATCCATAATTTGGCGTATAGTGATTTAATTGTATCCATCACTACGATACCTACATGCCATATGAATATATAAAAATGGCGAAAAATTTTAATTAATGATATGCTATGGGGAAATACTTGTAAAATAAAAACTTTCCGTGTCTCATTCATCAAACGTTAAATAAAAAGAAAAGTGCGTCTATTGTATGCGAGAAAATAAAATATACTACAATATTAATTAGTGTGTGAAATTTATATAAGGGTGGTTAGAGTAAACTATGCATGTTTGCAAAACATAGAGAGTTAAATAAATATTAAAGCTTTCTATCGCTTAGTAGTGCATTGTAAAGAGATTTATCCGTACAAGAGACTTTAGAACAAGATGCAGATATATATTATTATTATTATAAACATAATAATATATAAATATTATTATTTATACTTTTCTATTGTATTTATAAGACGTAACCCAAAATTATTTAATTTAATTGCAACAGATAAAGTAATAAATAATATCATATATTGAATTAGGGAAATCAGTAGCATCCCTATTTATTAAATAAATATGGCATTAAAAAGTCTTATTTATGCTATTTTAATAAATGTCAATAAATTCGAAGATTATGACAAAATTCACTTTGGAGATATGACTCTGCGCTTTCAACTGACAACGTAATAAACCGGCAAAAAGAAACTTCGTTGCAAATTCCAATAATTTATTGTTTTTGCACCCGTTTCATGTGCGTAGGTGAATTTTATTTTCTTTTGTGTTTTGCATCACAGATGTAAAATAAAAAACAATGAGGGTTGTTACTTACCTAAAATTAGTGTTTTTATTATCGATAAAGCTATATTGTTTCTTTAGTATTAGCTTAAACACATTTTTTTTTTTAATTCTTTATATTAATAGTAGCAAATAATAGTTGTAAACACAACTTGAATAGCATTAAAAATAATGCTTGAGATAATGTTTGTTTATAATGCTTTCTTAAAATTCATAAATGTTTACAAGCATTTAAATAACACTATACTTCAAAACTCAAAAGGCAATGAGTTCATAATGAGTGGTAGTGTTTTCTTACCTTGTTCAAAGTTATAGCCTCGTTGCAATAGTTAAAGAAGGTCCAAGTAATGTAAATCAGAAGTAATAAATATTCTAGTAAATAAAAAAAAATAGTAATAAGCCTGTTAATTTTATGCAAAATTCATTATCGCGTTAATGAAATTGAAACCAATTAAAGCGAGTATTATTTAAAATTATAAGACATTTATTATAAGATAAGAGACAAGAAGACAAATAACTAGATAAATATATATTTTTTTCTCGGATATGTTTTTTTCTTTTGATAAGGGACAAATTATAATAGCTATAGTAATAACTAACAAATGTTAGACAGAGGATGCATATGGTACTAAAACCGACCAATGAACGACAATTATTTCATAAATGCTAATAGCCCAAGATCCCAGAGCCGCCAGACCTTTCTTATTTTCTCAGAAATAAAATATATAAAATAACGTAGTGTTAGTATGTACTATGAGTGTATGCATACCTGCTAGCTTGCGCGGGCGGCCAATTTACAGGTACCAGGTGCGAAAGGTACATAAAAATTATACTTACTTTACTTATTTTCTCAGTGCTGATTTTTATATATATTTTAGAAAATATTATATTAAATTTATAATGATTACTGCCAGACTCGTTTCGGCGGCCATTATTTTTACTAGACGCTTTAAAGCAGCCAAAAAAATAAGGTAACTTTACTTATATTCTCAGTCTTGATTTTTATACATGATACTCAGGAACCTAATTCAATCATTTTTGCAAGCAGCCAGACCACTCGGATGGGCCTAACATCCCCCCAGACACATATAAAGGCTTTCTGTGTGTATGAACGCGATCGTGATTGTTAGACGGTTTTATAGCATAGTTTTGTAAAATTTGTTATTAATCATCTAATCATTGAATTCGTTTCCTGAGTATCACGTATAAAAATCAAGACTGAGATTATAAGTGATGTTACCTTATGTTTTTGGAAGCTTTAAGGGGGTTATCCCATGTGATGGGCTCAAAAAAACGTTTTTCTTTTTCATAAATTGCTTTCTTAACATATCTAGAATACGGTAGTAAAGTGATTTTTAAAAATTCGAAGTCATTTTAAAGATACAGCTGTCAAAAGAAGGAGCTATTCGGAGCGCTGAGTTGGCAGTCGGAGTTGGGCCTATTGTGTACAGTCGGCTTGATACTAGTGATGCCACGAATAGCGAATTGGCCGAATACCGAATATTCGGCAACGCTGTCGGCCGTAGCGCCGAATATTCGGCATGGAATACATGCTTGTCGGGGGCGCGTTAGCTGGATTAAGGCAAGTTGCAACCTGTTTTCCTCGTTGCGTTGGCGCGGCCAGCAAAGACAATACAATACCCAATACAAACGAAAAACAATACCCAAACCTTTCGAAATTTGCTAAAGTTTATCTTTCTTCTCCTGGAAGTAGCGTGTTTTGTGAGAGGTTATTTTCTGAGGCTAGTAACATTTACGATGAAAAGCGTAATCGTTTGCTACCAAAAAATGCTGAAAAGCTTATTTTCATCCATCACAACTTACCACTGATTAATTTTAATTACTAAAGTGTTGTAATTTGGAAATAAATAGATAATTTTGAGTAATATAACGTGTCTTTTTTACATGATTTGGTATTCGGTATTCGGCCGAATAGTATGTACTATACCGAATAGCAAAAAAAGTGGCCGAATACCGAATAGTTGCCGAATATTCGTGGCATCTCTACTTGATACCTGGCACGCTTTCATACAAATATAAGTTTATACAAGTTTCTACAAGCTTAAAAATTAATTTCTATAATTATTAAATATTTTACTGAAGTTATTTTACTTTTCGTTTAACTTCGAAGAGCGCGAAAACTACAAATTATTTCTTTTCATAATGAGTGGACGGAAAGGATATACGAGTAGATATGTTCATCCTGGCCGTAGTAAAAAAAGAAAGTTTAGAAGAAACCGTTTTACCACCCAAAATGAAACGGTATTTACATCAGCTTCGACAAAAAACTTCAAAATAGCTTGAACATAGATGTTCCCATCGCTTTGAATTTCGCGTATTGCATTTTGGAGTTTGTTTCTGTATTCGCTGCAATTTCTGAAATGGTAATATGCAAAACTTGTAAAAGTGATGTGCCTATTTCGCTATCAAGTTTACAAGGCTTAGGTTTTAAAATTATTCTATCGTGTGTGTGTGAAAAACAGACAGTTATAAACTAGGGCCCATTGATCGAGAATGCATGTAAAGTTAATCGCCAGTTTGTATTTGTGATGCGATTAATATCAGTTATCATCTTTAATGAAGGTTTTGAAGGCGTTTTAAAACTAATGCCAGTTATGGGATGCCCTATTGGCCGCGCAGCCCATACTTATGTAAAGAAACGTGATGAAAAGCGAATCTTACGTTCTGAGCGGCGCGTAAGCGATGTCGTTAAGCCAGGAATGACTCAAGAGCTGAACAATATGCTTTGAAAGAGTTTCAAGAGGAAGAGGAAGGAATACTTTATGGAACAGGCATCGCCGATTGAAGGTAAGTTAAGACCTTCATAGTTTTAAGCGGACTTGAAATTTTAAATAAGTTTTTCTCAAAACTGTGCTTTTCAAACTTTCCTCCATCGTATCTCAAAAACGGCTTGACCGAATATCTTAAAACTTAAAAGGCGCACTCATCTCATGTAAACGCATAGAATGAACTATTATTAATTAAACTTTCCCAAAATTTGAATTTTTTTTTTTAAGCAAAAAACAAATCACAAAAACGCATAATTCGCGACTTTTTTTTCAAATACCTACCAGAAGTCCAAATTTCGGTATATTCATTTGATAATAGTTCATTCCGTGCATTTAGGTCTACAGATTAAAACGCTGCTATTTTTTTTTTGTTTCAGATAAGCCAATCAGCCGGAATCGTGGAGGAAGTGCGAGCCCATTTTTTTGAGGCGGGGTTGTTCAGAGCGCTGTAACTCATATTCGACACAACTTTTTTAGCTTAAAATTTATATTTATGCTGTGAAAATATATATTAATAGATGATAATAAAGCTCTATCTATTTACTGGTCGTAGAAAAAAAAAATCCTAAAACATCCCTAAAAACAGCCCATCACATGGGATAACCCCTAAAAGCTTCCAAAAACATAAGGTAACATCACTTATAATCTCAATCTTGATTTTATACGTAATACTCAGGAAACGAATTCAATAATTAAATGATTAATAACAAATTTTACAAAACTATGCTATAAAACCGTCTAATAATCACGATCGCGTTTATACACACAGAAAGCCTTTATATGTGTCTGGGGAAATGTTTGGCCCATCCGAGTGGTCTGGCTGCTTGCAAAAATTATTGAATTAGTTTCCTGAGTATCATGTATAAAAATCAAGACTGAGAATATAAGTAAAGTTACCTTATTTTTTTGGCTGCTTTAAAGCGTCTAGTAAAAATAATGGCCGCCGAAACGAGTCTGGCAGTAATCATTATAAATTTAAAATAATATTTTCTAAAATATATATAAAAATCAGCACTGAGAAAATAAGTAAAGTAAGTATAATTTTTATGTACCTTTCGCACCTGGTACCTGTAAATTGGCCGCCCGCGCAAGCTAGCGGGTATGCATACACTCATAGTACATACTAACACTACGTTATTTTATATATTTTATTTCTGAGAAAATAAGAAAGGTCTGGCGGCTCTGGGATCCTACTCTATAACGCAGACAAAGTCACGGTCAGACGTCTCTAGTCTAATAATGCGTATAGTAGTTGATGTTCGCGTATGGAAGCTATTCAACTTGAGCTGTAATTAATTCTCTTCAGGGGTATTATACATTCCAGGGTTGAACGGCGCCCCTGACTCCACGACAAGACAGATAATCCGTCTGGAATCATCTGGATGCACCGTCGACGTAATCTGCATGTTATTCCTATCAAGGAGGCGGAGGGTGGCAGAGATTAGCTACACTATCACAGTATTTGATACGTAGCGCCGGCTTCAAACGGCTCGCCGTGTGTTTGAACAGAAGCTCTCCCAGACTTAGTCAATATAATAACTGAGATTTTAGTTGCACTCAACTGGAAACTCATATATGTACTATAGAACTTGTATTTGGTTTCTTTACATGTTTCAATACTGCATGTGATAGAATGTAGTTATTAAAAACCCGTTTCTTACACAGCGTTATATTACATTGTCTCTCAATCCTCGTTATAGCATTCTAACCTATAATTGACTCCAAAATTGTAACTAATAAATGAACAGGCTATATATATGTATATATATATATATATATTGATATAACTTAATGATTTAGTTAGATAAATTAAATTAAAAAAAGAGTTCAATTAAAGTGATAATAATAAAATTAAAATTATTTATGATATTTTGTTGTTAACCTTTCTTATGAATAAGTCTTTGATAAATAAAGCTTTTAGGCGGCAATACCTTGTCTAATAAAAAAAGATAGGGATGAGTTAATTTATTACAAATATAATAAAAATATCCATTGAAAAAAAATTTGCTTATAAATATATTTTTCATTCATAAAGATGTAACGCAATAACTGTACAATAAGTGTAACTGTAATAAATATAAAAGTTAAAAACAACCAAAAGCTCTAATACTCTTAAATTATAAAAAAGTAGAGTGGATTAATTTAATTTAAATAAAAAAGTCACTTGACTTTTCTTTCAAATGAAAAGCTAAACTTATGCTTTACAAAACTACACAAAAATACTCGAAAATATATTTCCATTTTTATAAACAATTTACGATTATTTTCAACCTTATAACAAGTTTATTGACACTGCATTAGATGTTAACAGAGATAGCAATTAGAAATTAATACATGCTGTTCTTAGAATAATATTAACAGCTAACCGACTAGAGTGTGCGGTTGGCTGTCAAGCTCCATAGTTAGAGCCTTGGGCTCCATGCAGAATCCCTGATCAATATCTATTCGAGCTAGCTCAGATATTAGACGATTTACTTTGATGTCTAGCTATCCATTAGTGGAGTTCGATTGGCAGAGATATAGCATAGAGATACCAATAAATTATACCTTAAGTTTTTTGTACGTGTTCTCTTCGATATTAACTTGTCGTGTTGTGGAGCTGACTAGTATTTACTGCCGCGGAATGATTAGATCAATTTTGATATATTTACAGTAACATTTTGTAGACAGTAATTTTATATTTTATTTTTAGGTACTATATTCGTACCTGTAAACATTTTTTTTTGGTAAGTAAAGTTTTATCTAGCAGATTAATATGTAAACATTTATTTTAGAGTCTAAAGTCTAGTTGAATACATCAACATAAAGAGAAATGGCTAACAAAAATTATTTAAAAGGTTTCTAAATTACTTATGTTTTAAATGTTTATACATTTAAATTTTAATTAACTAAATGAAGTTACAACTTAAAAGATCATTTCAAATATAATCACTTTATTGCTTACATTATCTTACAATCTTGATTATGTTATTATAGCTTCAGTACCTAGATAGTTGTATAACAAGTACTTTCTGTAAATACTGTGGATTACTGAGAATACAGCCACTAATGTTCACCCCGAAATGGATATATCGTGGCAATATATTAATATTATTATTTATTTCTTCCGCTACGTCTCCTCAAAGAGTCTGGGTTTTGGTAGTGTGGGCTCGATGACGGTGGTCCGGAGTGATACAGCTTTCTGTATGAAAAGCCCGAAGAGCTGCCAGAAGGCTCAGTTTATTTAGATCATTCGGCGACCTCTTCGGGATAATTGAAATGGTGGTTATTATTATTGTCACTTATTTTAAATTCGTAAGATAAAAAAATGTAAATGGATGATTAAAATATAAATAACGTTTAACTTGTTACTCTGTTAAATGGAATAAAAATTACATTACCTTAAAAAAAGAACACAAAAGCCGACATAAATTTACAAGCAACATTTCATGAAACGTTAAAACAGTAAATAAAGTAGCGGAGGAGACGGCCACCTCGCAATCTGTTTCACTTTAGGGCGTCTTAATAATTACAAGTGGCCATTCTTTCCAATTAAGAAAAGTCTCGGGCTATAAATTGCCAGGGCTGTCACAGGCTAGAACGCGGCGGAGCGGTCGGTGTTATACACGGCGTGCAAACAGCAGCTAGGGTTGCCACCGCTATCGACGAAAACAAATCACAACTACCAGTTCCCCTTTTAACCGTTTAATAAAACACTCGCAGCTCGGTCCCATGAACATAACTCGTATTTACACACTCCGCTTCCACCTTAATTAAAGGCGCACCTTTAAGGACGCAACGATCCCGCCGCGCCGGGTATAGCGCACTACGACGCAAATTTATTCTGACTGGAGGTTTTTTGGCATCTATTAAATAAAGAAGTCGAGGAGAATGCTAAACAAGGTTGAACGGCTCTCGCCCTGCGCGTTTTCCACTTGAGGTGGTGTGCGGACGCCCCGCAGCGACTGGGGTGGGCGACATGGGGTGTGTTATTCAGAGTGGCTTAGATAAGGTAAGGAGGATGAAGACGAGATGCGCGGCGTAATGAACCGGCTCCGAGCAGTTTTTGTGTGGTTCGGGAGGCCAAATTGAATATTAGGCGCGATTTGAGAGCGAATAAGCGGGCGGCAGAAATAAATCCGCAGTTATTATGTTACACAAATGAGATTGTGGAAGGGCTCGCTCTGTTAGGCTCAGAGTCGCTGCTCAATTTCGCAGCCGTGTAAATTGGCAGTCGTAAACTCGGTTATTTCGTGGGATTTCCAACAGCTTTCTAGAAATTAAGTAACGTTGAAATGGGTTGTATTAAAAAACGTTGTGAATAGTGGATGTTGGTTTTTTACAGATTTTATTTTATGAATAATAAATTTCCTTTAATTAAATATAAATTGTACAAAACTTAAAATGAATATACTGTTCTTTTAGATAATATGCTTACAATAAAATGAGTAAAATGTTTCAATATATTACTTGATAGCTCCAAAAATGTTTTAATATTTATTTCAGACCAAAAGTGCATCGTATATATATTTACTGCCTGTTTTGTTTTAAAATGGTTAAAAATTCCGCTTTACGGAAAAAAAAGAGAACTAAAACCAGTAAATAAATTAAAAGTATTTCTCTACATTGTTGCTTAAACAAAGGAACGATATATCGAAACATCGAATATATAGCTATGTTTGTAAATAAACAACGAACTAGCTGTAACTGTGTGCCACCTCCGTGATTTTGAGTAAAAACATTTGTTGGACAAGCGAATAAAGCGCGATTGTAACTTGACGCCCTCGCTGAACGCCGAGACAACGGGTTATGTAAACTTTATTACTGTACTGAGTGCACTGTGCACCACCTCACACCTACTGCTAGGGTTGGCAAACAATTAAAATTGTTTAATATTTGATCTAACACATAATATAACACGGCCAGGTTTATACTTCTTCAAGTCTTATTTGTAAATATTTACTTTGAATTAGCTTATACTATAAGCAAAACTTTTTTCATTATATGAATTGACTTAATAAAACATAAGGTATTGCGTGTAAAGTTTAATAAATAATACATATTGTATAGAAAAGTAAAAATACGTAATAATACATTCTATTAATGATTTTGAAAGCATCTCCTTATAATAACTATTCAAATAATATATGTTTATTTTTTATCAAAATAGACTATTAACTCTTTATATTTTAGTACACTTAATAACCATAATATCAGTGACGGGCATAAGATATTTGGACAGGATAGGAAGAATTCGCGTAATTAATTTTAATATTATATTATGATAATAAATAGTATATTGCTTTCATAGGAAAGATAGATGGCGTAATTATAGAATAAATATGAATATAAATGGTTCCATTTTTGTTTAATTTTAAGTAATTTTTTTCAGACTCATTTATCGTCCGGGCATGCAATGCTTTCATACATCTATAGAATGAACGCTACTGCCTAATATTAATAACCCTATATGTGTGATAACCCTAGCATACTCTCTTCGGTTCAAATTGTAAGTCGCGTTCGTACATTACTCAGCTCGCCGCGTGTTTGCACAGATCGACGGCTCCGTGCAACGAATGCTTAACACCACACCGCCGTATCGGGGTCACACTATAAGATAAACTCTTCACGAGCCGTTCACAACTTACAAACTTGCCTGGCTCACACAAGTTTTCTAACTTATCGCGCTCTACGACTTGGTAGTTTTATTATTAATATAGAAGTTAGTGAAGGATGTAATAGATATCTCAAGTTATTTATATTTCGTATTACAAATAATGATTGTATAAAAAAGTGGCTTCTGTAATTTAGAGGCTTAAAAAAACACATGATATCGTTTTAAGTGAAATGATGTATGTATAATAAACTGTATCCGGTCTATTTGTTAATAGTAACAAGAAAAAAAAGTAATCTGCATCCGGTTTGGAAAGCTAAACCTATTAAGAAGAGCTGGCTAAAAACTGTTAAAGTATTGTTTGTGCATATCAGCGGTCCAGAATCTAGTGAGATCGGTTACCTTCACTCTATTTACAAGAAACACCTAAATTATGAAACACAATTTTAATCGTCCTACATATATTTATGTTATTAGAAAACAGTAAGTATATTGAAAAAACAACAGAACAAATGAATAAGTAAACCAATATTATTGAAAAAGTTACTCAATGTCTTTCGTAAACTTCATGAGTTATATTATTTTCGTGTTATTGTGAGAAAACAATCCATAGTTACAGAAACATCTTTTAAAAGTCTAGTGAATTATAACAGAGCGAATTAATCGTTTTTTAAAACTTAAAGAGTGTTTTCAATTTGGTTTATGAGTATGACAACTGAAGCCAGATGTAGGTTAGTAACAAAGACAATGTTACAAAGCGAGACTGGGGAGGCAGGTATCGATTCGTATGCATTTCAGGCGAGGCACATCTGTGCGGTGCGCCGCCACGTTCAGCGAAGCACAACAAGGGTGGGCGACTGCCACAGTCCCACCCCACCACGCTCCACGGTAGCACGATAGCCGACATTCACAACACCTCGCAAACGACGCACTCGCGAGCGAGTACACTTCACGCTAGGGTTCACACCTATCACAATTTTACCTCGTTTAATAAACTTCTAGTAATACTATAAAATTGTTAAGGGTCCAATTTTGTTATTTCAATATATTACATTAACATATGAAATCGTTTATGTATAGAGCAACCATAATTGTACGTTTTGGAAAAATTGTATGTTTGCATAAATTAAAGTGTCGAATTTAATGAGACTTTTATAGTTTGAATATAAATTTTCAAACCTTGAACTAATATTTTGCTCGGCAAGAACAAAGATATAACTTGACTTCTCTCTATTAAAAATCATGCTAAACTAGAGAGTTCCTGGGAAATAGATTTCAACGTAACCTTAAAATAGTTTGACTAATTAAATTTATAATATAATAACTTAATTGACTCTCTCTTATAATTCAACCTAAATGAGGATTATTGAACATTGTTAACGCAGACGAAGTTGCGTTGAGGAAATAGTACAGCCATAAAAATATTTTAAAGATTTAAGACAAAATTGTTCGTGTTACACCAATTTTGTAAAGTAAGTAGGATAAAAGACAATAATTTATAGCTAATAGTTTGATTTATGAATACTAAGCAAACGTTGTTGACAACCCTATACTGAGGGGTTGCGGCACTTGCACCACCTACTTGTTTCAGTCAGGGCCATGTTATGAAATCAACGTGTTCGAGCGAAACACTCCTCTCGGCGTTCACGTTCGCATTTCCAAATGGAAAAGGCTGTAGCTACCTACGCTTGTAGTGGAATTTTTCAAAGCAAAATTTTTTCCCCGTCGGAATTTTAACAACCCTAGGGAATTTCGTAAAATTTATACTGTACTCACGTGTCGTTCCTCCGCTGAACTGATGCCTGAAACAAAATTTAAT
This sequence comes from Automeris io, assembly GCA_036320925.1. Taxonomy (NCBI): domain Eukaryota; kingdom Metazoa; phylum Arthropoda; class Insecta; order Lepidoptera; family Saturniidae; genus Automeris; species Automeris io. The sequence goes on along the minus strand of JAUDJH010000021.1, from coordinate 3,294,344 downwards.
AACGTTATTTGTTGAACATGTTGTCAGTCGCATTCTGTGTTGTTTTATGTTGTTATGCTTTGAAGAGAAATTGGATCTATTTTTTTTTTTCGTTTGAATATTTAGTTAGATTTCATTAAATATATATTTTTATAACGTAATAATATATTATATCATGGCACTATATTTCTTTAAGATTAAACAGAACAATATCAAAAGTTTTTTACAGTTGTTAATATGGTAATTTTTTTTTGTTGTTTGTTTCTTAGTATATTATACTACGGTTTTTTAAGTGATGCCCAGCATGTCCAGAAACGCCAGTGAACAATGAATTGTTTAAAAAGAAATTACCTACATAGAATATACCACGCGTTAAAAAAATTATGTATGTCATAGGAGTGTAAAAATCTATTGTAAATATATTAAAAATGAATAATACAATAAATGGACGCCGTCTTACATGAGCAGTCAATTAGATCTCAGTAAAGTTGGTGAGTGACAGTCGTCGGTTAGGTACAGAAACAGGTGAACTCTGACTCGCGACCGAAGTAAAGTGGCCGATGAATATTTTAGAAGGTGGCATAGTGTCACTTGTCCCAAGCGAATTCATCCTGTCACATACAATTGTGACTTCGTGGAAGGTCTGATTGTATAGTTGTGAAGCTGAAGGCCCGGGTTCAAATTCGGATTCCAGAAAAAAATCTATTATTAACTAATTTTTCTACCTACGTTAATTTTTTTTTCGTTCTTAATTTTATAGTATTATTTAAAAAATATTTATACCGTGTTCATTTTAGGAAGTCCTCTATTGACAAGTGTCAGTTAACCAGCACTAGTGAAGGGGTTATATCAATTGCTTCACCACGTTAAGGTGTTCAATTACCACAACGAACAAAATATTATACTTAACACTGACTTACTTAAAGACTGAATATAGGTATAGCACATACGTATATAGGGAATATAGAGAGGGGGCGAGGTAAGTACAACTATATATATATATTACTTTTATATAACTAAACTTTAAAAACAGCCAAAATCACTGCTCTGAGCAATCTAGTGTTAAGTAGCTTAGAATCGGGACAAATATTCAATATAATATATATTAAATATTTTATTATATATTTATTTAAAACATACTTATAAATAAATAACTAATAGCTAAAGTATTTAGATTTATTTACCACACATATGTGTATATTATTCCAGTTATATTGTGAACATTTATTTTTTTACTTTAAGATGATAGAATTAATTTCCTCAGGGATTAGAACTTTCGGTAACATTATTTCTGCTGTAGGTACATCAATGATCTACTTAAACGCAGATGCTAGCACTGTTACTGATAGACATCTCTCTGAGCCGCGGACAAATGTCGCACAGTCTTTCGATTCTGAATGATCATGGACATAGAATCTAAAGTTGAGAAATCGATCTGTTTTTTTTAGATAGAATATAATATTTTATATTTTTTTCTCAGGTTCATTTTTGTTTCGTGTTTCATTTCCAGTTTCTGCAAGACTGCATAACATACTACACAGAAAAAAGTAAATGAGGCAAATCGATTTGCAGCTGCGCGCGGTAAATATCACACAGTAATCCGATTTTGAAATTTGGTTGACATGGGATCAAAAGTTAATATATTGTTTTTTTTTAAATAGCTCAGTGCTTACCTAATAATTTTTATTCTTAGAAAAATTCTATAGGATGTATAGTTTTCGAGAAAAAATATATTGTTTTTTTTTTATGAATGGAGGAAAACACGTTTTTGTTCCTCAGGTTCGTTCAATTTGTTTTATGTTTGGCTTCCAGTTTCTTGAAAACTAAATATTCTAGTATTTAGTAAAAAAATAAAAAGGGCAAATCAACTAACGGCTGCACGGATAATATCATTGAAAAAATTGATGTTTTTTTTTTCATTTTTGCGGGTCTCGCTTACTTCTGTCTCACTAAAAGACTTATTTGTGTACATAATTACTTTTTTTTTTAAATAATGAGTGATGGAATACGTGAAAATAATTTTATTTTTCCGTTTTAAAAATTATCTAACTTAAAGGAATGAACTAAATATAATAAAGTGCCTTTATCATGGTAAACAATGACTCCAGACACGTATTGTAGTGTTTGTGATAATAATCATCGAAATATGTGTAACGAAACGATGGTCCTTTAAAGTTTTCTTTTCTGTAAAACTATATTCATGACAGTTTAACTTTTATCTTACCACTAAATATAGGATTTTTTTCCCGTTTCAATATTTTCTTAGTATCAATAATTAGGTTTGAATATCGATATTCATCTCTAATATGCATGGTTGTGCATTATATGGACGAACAGTCGGCATACTACCACTGTATACATAGCTATAATTAATTTAAACGCAATAGCCTCAATCAATGGCCAGCCATTCAGTTATTACACGCACTATGCATCATTGCACTGTGAACATTGCAATTGCATCGAAACAATCGAAATCTCGACATAACAGGCCATTATTAACGCTCGTATATAGGGGGTTTATCATTATTTTGATTTAGTTATAATTAACAATCTTTATTGTAGTATGATTTTTTGATCTCTGAAGTAAAATCAACTGTATAACTGTAAGGATATAGATAGCATGCTATCCTAGATTCCATGTATATGGTTTTTTTATGGATATAATTAAAATATTTACTAACAATTACACACATTCACTTAGTCCTAAATTAAGTTTGTGCTTGTACTATGAGTACTAGATAAAGATATATATACTTAAATAAATATATACAACCATGACTCGGACAGATTCATTTGCTCATCATAAAAAAGTTTACTACTACCGGGACTCAAACCCAGGACCTGAGTATCGTAAGTAGGGCCGCTACAAACTGCGCTTTCAGGTCGTCTATGTCGTCATGGTATTAGTGAATAAAATATAGCAAGGATAAGAAATAAACAGGATTTAAAATATCGCTTTATAATTCTTTTTTTCGTAACTATAATTTTTATATAATTCAAATTTGGTATATAAGAAAGACTATGCATTTTCAAAATGTTCCGGATGGAATAAAAAATATTTCTAGGATATTTTACATTAGTTATTGTTGTGGTTCCTCGTACGTCAAGCCAAGGGAAGTTGCTTGTGTACAATAAAGTAACTAGTATTTTATTATTAACCCTTTCGCTACTATTGCCGATTTTAGTCACCAGCTAAAAAAAGCCGCCTGAATACGATTGGTGACTATAGTCACCGGCTGAAAAGCACTGCTTATACACGATGCGTGACTATATTTTATAATTTTATTTACATGTATTATTTTTCCTCTGAAAAATAATTAAAATCGTTTTGGGCCAAAACTTTGGCCCTCAATGTTGGAGACTGCGCGCGTTTGATGTGCGTACTTTCAGCACGGAGCTCGGTTTCCTGCGAGACACTTTGCAAGGAGGCCTGCCATAGCGAAAGGGTTAATCGATGAAACAGTATTAAACTTTAGTAGAGTAATTGCACAAAGTTTAATATTATTTAATGACGGCTGAAATACTATAGTCATTGAACACTCAGAAAAAGACATCGTATCGTAACTAACACACATATTTTTGGTGCCACATTAATGGAACAGCTCTAATGTAATGTCATGTTCTCTTATTTCACTTCAATAACCAACTGATTGTTGGTTTGTAGATAATGGAACCTATCAATGTATAGCTTTTCACCATTCTAAGCGATAAAAATATTAAGATAGAATTAACACCCTGTTCAACTAAAGGTACTGTTCGGATTTTGACAGTTGCTGCTCGGCCGTGGCGACCCAGTAATGGCTAATGTACCGGTCTGTATACATTGCGGCGTACAAAGAATAACAAAATTGTAACTACAATGTTTATATGTCCGATGTAGGCGACTGTGCAGCGCTCTTAGATGTCACGATTTTGACATGCCACTTGTTAGTCACGCAGTCGACTACATCGGACGCTTTCCATATAAATGCATACAAAGTGTAACATTGCGACCTCACCTTTATAACTATAAGAAAGAAGAAAGAAAGAAAGAAAACGTTTTATTAACAGCAGCCATATAACAAACATTGAACAATAGAACACACATAAAAGACCAAAAACATAAAAAAGAAAAACCAACCAAACAATACATAAAAAAAAAATGTTTAGGCCGCCGCCAATAAGGGCCCTGTCTCAGCTTGTGCTACAGAGCACTGGACTCTGCAGCGCTGGTATTCTGACAGGCCCTTGCGGTCGACACAGCCATTTCACCGGAACAGCTCCACATATACAAACTCAATGAAGTATTTCAGTGATACAAATATAAAATCATTTTACATAATATAATACAGAAAAGACAATCAATCAACAAAACACAATAAGACAAAAGAAAACAATAAAAGAGAAAAAAAAACAATAAACCAATATACACCTTTAAATACTATATATTATACCATAAAAAAATAAAAATATAAAAAAAAAACATATAAAAAAAAAAAAAAAACAGATCCACGCACATCCATGAAATTAATTTTGTTCACATAAAAGATATTTTTAAATTTAATTTTAAACGTTGCCCAAGACTGTGGGGAATCACGGATAGGTGGCGGTATGTCGTTCCAGCATTTCGATGCCGCGAACCTGAACGATCCCCGGAATGCAGTTGTTTTATATATATACGACATCGGTATTCTATTGTTCACATATCTATGGTTATAGTTGAGCGAGTGCTAAAATGTAGGCAGTCTGCGTCCTACGACCGCATACACTCAAGTCACCCGCAAAATTACGTTACTAATTGAGTAAAACACGCGACGCTCACACCGGCAAGGAATAATTAATTAGGCGCGGGTCAGGTGAGGAGCGAAGGAGGGGGCTATCTGCGCGGTAACTCTTACATCAGTACACCGATAATGGCACAAATTAGCCGGGGAAGTGGCGGGCGACACCCCGGGGGGGTAGGGGGTCGCTAAGCCGGAACATCCCGGAGCGCAGATTACCGCTTGCTTTTGTAATTAACCGGAGCGACGGGCGGCTTCCAAATCCATTTCAGTGTTACATTTTCATTTGTGGCGCGCTCAGAGCTCACCCCGCGCTGCGCTCGGCTTACCGCCACCGTCCAACTGGAAATCCTCACCGTTGTTTCATATGAATATTCTCTATGATACCCTACAGCGCAATTTAAAAATCTCTAGAGCTAGGAAAATAATGTAGCCATTCGGAGGTTTGTGAATACACCACTTTCCTAGATGTGAGAAGAGTTGTAAGAATTGCACGGTTGCTGGACGTTTGATTAGCCAGTAATTATCGGTGGGAACAATGTGTTGTTCAAATAACAACATATCTTGCTAATTAATCATAAATATAATCCTACAAAATAGTAGTGCAAAATACCACTCAAAACGTAGTGTAAAATAATACATTTATATTTTCCTAACACAATAAACTTTAAAAATAGAGATCGTCGCGTCTTTGTAATATAATAAATTTGTGATAATTGTCAAATGTCAAATATCACTTAAAGAATATTGCTTAAAGACGAAAAAATTAGTTCCGTTTTACACTTTTATGCTAAATTGTATTTATTTGCGTTGTTCAGCCGTGAAAGAAAAATATTTTACTAGATCTGCTCTACATTTCTTTGTTTACACGTCCAATATAAAACTTATGAGTACACTGGCATAAACTCTGAGAATTGACTTATTCATACTCCCGAAGCAATATCGAACGAGCCCGAGCCGTCAGCGATACGAAAACACGCAAACAAAGTTCAAAAGGCTCTCGAAGCTGGTAAATATTGAATCAGAAGTGGGATCGGAGACGTCTGCCGCAGCGTGGCCGACGTGACGCGAGGTACGGGGAGGTACTAATAGTCTCCAGTGGCGTAAGATAAACAGCGTGAACATACACAAATGTACGACAACCTCCTAAAATATTCACATTTGTATCTAGTCGTTAGGCGGCGACGCACTCTTTAACAAATTTCATAAGTTAGTTCTGCTAACCAACAGAACTCTAAATACAATTTCATATTGCCTTACTGACTTCCAGGTTGAACGTAAGGTATACAAAAACAAGTAAAGAAAGTATTTTTATATAAATAAAAAAAACTATTATCAAAAGGCTTTTAAAATATAATTGTGCGTACCTACTGAGTAGAGAAGCTTATTCAGTACAGATGACAAAACAAATGTAGCTCATAATGATTCTACTCTTCTTAGTAATTTAATTCACCTACATTTGTTTATTGGTATAAGAAAAAAACAGAAAAATAATTTATTGCTAAAACAACAATAAGTTCTGTCCTTGGAATTAATAATTTATTAACTGATATATATTTTTCTACCGACAGTACGAATTATGTATGCCAGTTAATGAGTAAATAAACATGTTTGCAAATGCAATGATTGTTTTATTGGTAAGCAGTAGATATATTAGTAATTTCGTACCGTTTCCCTTGTCGTCTGGCCGATGGTGGTCTGGTGGTTTAGCGAGGACTGAAAGTGGGTGATGCGGTACGCCAAGACCCAGGAGACCCGCCGGCGGCAGAGCCCCTTGTCCCAGAAGCGGTAAAGGCGGCGCCCCATGCGTTGGAAGGTGGGCCGCATGCATTTGTTGCAGTAACCGCGGCAAGTCTGGCCTTTGTTGCTGTAATAAACATAGCAATTATTATAAAATAGTAACAGGGCACAGAGTATGCCAAAAATTTCTATAAACAGGGTAAAAATCTGTTATTTCAAGATATTAAACATGAAATCATGAAAACATCTAAAACTGCATATCTCTTACAACCCTAGTTTATTTACGTCACGTTCGGTAAATTTGTATAAAAACAACTTACTGTCCTAATATTCTAATCAAAATGTTAATTTACCTTAAGATATTGAGTGTAATCAATAATCCGGACGGTTGTTATCTATTGTGTAGATATAGCTTGTTGAATAAAGGAAGAGGTTTTAATTTGAAATATCGACGTGCAAAAGTGTACCTTTTGAACTGTCACCGCAAAGTTTCGTGCATTTTTAAATCGAGGCGGATCTAAATTAAAAAGTCGTCCGCGCCGCGGGGCTCATGCGCGCCGCGTTATTTTAAATTTTAAATGAGAGCTTTGCCGGTGGCAGCGCCAACTGAGCGAAATTGATTACTCCTTCTCCATTATTCCCCTTTTTCCACTTTTCCTGTATTTCCCGTTCGTATCTCGACTCGTAACGTTATTATTATAAGCCGAGGCGAGGGTCGGTCGGCATCCGGTCGGTTTCGTCACGCCCGCTCCCTCGTTCAGCTTATCGCTTGCGTTGCCTCGCCGAGCTTTTCCCGCTCGGACGGGCGCGTTCTTTTTTTTATCCGCCGAAAATTAATTGGATTTTCGCCGAGGGTGGAACATATTTTTTATTGGCCGCTCACGGCCGTGATTTATTGTGTGTCAAAAGGTGGCGAGCGCCACTTAGCACTGAGTGCTTTTTTACAAAATCTAAATTTTAATTTGTATAATTTGTGTTTAGACGGTTCATTTTTTATCGGATTCATATTAATTTAATTTCTCATATAAATTGTGTAGTACGAAACTGTAGTATTCAAATTATAATACTACTACAATTAAATTGTATTTTATTTATTGTTTTGACGAGGCATATTTATTATATAAAAGTAAAAATAAACTATACATAGCTATTGACTATTATTAGTGTAGTTAAAATATATAAGAAATTAAATACTTAAAAATTGTATATTACAGTACTATTATAGCGATGCTCAGTCTTTATGTTCAATTATGAGCTATCATAAAAATATTATACCTATAACTTTGATAAGAACGAAAATAGTGATTGAAGACTAGTGACGGTATATACCTTTTTGTAATCTATTCTATTATAACGCTGAGTACGTGGTGCAGTAGACTTAAAAAAATGTATGTGATTTTCTAGGATAAATAAATATTTGACTACTAACACATATAGGTTAATATAATCAAGGCACGGATTATAAGAAGGAAAGATCTGTCCTTGTAAATAGTTTAAACCTTAATTTATATAATGTAGGCATGTTTCACAGCATCCTAGCGGAACCAACCTCTGGTGCCGCTGGAATGTTGTGGAACATGTACAAATAGTTTATAATTATTTTTTTGTTAGTTTTATTATTTCTTTGTATTTTTAGGTTAAGGTACGATGGGGCTGACATGTTCAAAAGAACAAAAGTCCCTTAAAAATAAAGAAAAAAAAAAAAAAAAGGCACGGATGTTCTAAAGTCCGTTCTATTAATCAAAGCCATTAATTAGGCTCCTTGTGATAGCAACGAGTCATTTACGTTGGAGAAAATTGTCAGCCCTTACAAATGGCAGAGTACATCATTGTCTAAAAACATATCTAAAAGTATTAAGTTCACCCTCGTTACTCTGCGGCGTGATCCAAGCTATCGCTATCCGCACGGCTCCGACACGCCACCCTCATCCTTCCTGCCACCCTCACCCGTCTGTTATGAATGACAATAGCGCGCCGTGATGTTCAGCGCTTATTTTTTCCATAGCACATATTTAGACGTGATTAAATATCGTCGATACGGCCTCCCGGGATTAAAACTTGTTCCCCTAAATATTTTCGATTCGTTTACTTATCTCCCTACGAAGTCTGCTGTTTATTTTATCAACCAAATTTAAGTTTTATTAACTTTCGTCTCAAATAAAAGGAGAGGCGACGGTTATTATTTTTGTTGAATTTTAAATGCGAAATTACGGTTAATCGCATTTTTTAGTTTTTTTTTTTAATTTAATGGCTAGTTTGTTATTGTGCTTACTATAATTACTATAATAATATGTAGACTTGTATAATATAAGTTATGAATAAAATAAATACATTATATAGGCTAAGTAAGTAGCCATAAAGTATCCGCATTTATAGCATGATAAATTTGCATTAACTAATACAATAATATATTATAATAATTTATATGTATAACATGTAAAAACAATACGTACTTAAATAAAAATCTTATAAAAAGTAATAAAGATCTGGTAATGAAAGATTATGAGCTAGAAAAACTTTTAGGTTTAGATTAATAAAATACAATTTGAATTTATGTTTGATATTATCGTGCCTCGGTGAAGATATGTAATGTCGAATTTGTATGAGCAGCAGACAAACGTTTTGGAATCTTTTGTCACTAGAAAAATGCTTGGTCGCGTTTGGGTTTTCACGGCACATTTGCCGCCGCCTATTCGCCCGGGATTTTCTCCATTTATAAATGAATAGCGTACGTCATGCACAGAATATTTTTCCATATAAATGTTTTAAATTTATAGCCTGTTTGGTCTGTTGATATATGTTGTTCAATAAGTGTTGCTATTTATTTATTAATTTGTTGTATATATTATTTGTTTTGCAGTGATTCATCTTTTTCTTTAGTGGCAACACTGATAATTACTTAAAAGATATAATGAAACGAAATGAAAATGATTGCATAAATTGGTTTTTAAATATTTAAATTTAATATTATTATAAGTCTTCGTATAATATTCCTTTTTACTTTCAAACAGATAAGAAATATTGTCATTATTTATTGCTTGCGTATCAAATGATCTCACCTATACAGTATAATAATAATACGAATAGAAACTGTATAATTTTAGGGTAAAACAATACGTAGTCTCAACATAATATTACCCTAAGGTCATTGACATTGAAAATGGGATCAACATAACCAAGTTGAAACTCATTAAGTAATATCCGTTGAAAAATTGTAACAGTCGTTAAAAAATAATCACTGATTACCGAGACGTTTAGGCAATACGATGGTAAATAACGTTAAGTGTTTAAGTAATGTTCTCTTAACCTACAATTAGTTATGCTTTTAATAGCAGCCAGGTATCGGGAGAGGAGGAAAGTTCCACGGTAATATGATTAAATAATTAAGAGTTAGTTTGCGGTCGGAGGCGCATTACGGTGCTATTATGGAGCAATTGCCTTGGCTCCTTGTATTTCGAGTAATCAGTAGGAGTTTAATTGATTTGTTCTATAATTTTGCTTTAAATACGTGTAGGCTTATTTACCTGAGTAGGAAATTTAGCCTATAATTAGAATAAATTTCATCTTTATTAATTACGTACTGCTGACTTTTCGGATTGCCATTTATAAGGAGTTAAAGAAAGTATTTTTATTAAAAAGGAATGCGAATTACGGTGCAAATATTGTGTCATTATCATACTTTATCACACTTTACATACATTATTACTGCCTCCGATTTTGAGCTCTTGCATTTATTATATTTTTATATGATTTAAAAATATCTCTTTAGATAATGTTAATATTCTCATAAACTGATAATATTCACTTTAGTAATCATAAAAATGTAAAAACTATCATAGTCTTGTTTTATACGGTTTATAAATGTTATTACTATTAGTAATAAAACGAGGTAGCCACGATGGTGAAGTTGTCTTACCTTAGGTCTACAATTTACTACAAATGCCAGTGAACGGAGATATAAGATTGATTAAACACACGTTTGATTCACACAGCTCGAAATTTCAAGACGAAATAGGGAAGTACAAATAATAGTCTAAGTAGAAATAATAACCACGGCGAAAACAGAATGAGTGAAAACGAATACTAAAACAGTACCGGGTGCGAGCAAGCGATACGTGTGTCTAGTCTGACTCTGTTAGCGAGATTGAAGTAGGCGATGGCGGCGCTCGCGTCGCGGTATTGCAGCGCAATCTTGCTTACCGATGTGAGATCAACCTCACTGCCTTCTAGTTATATTTCTAAAGCATCACATATCGTTAGCATAGAATAAATAGTAGATATTATATACAAAAGTAGGATAGAAATAAATTGATAGTGAGTAGATCACAGTAGCATCAATATAAAGATCAAATCTATTTCTATTTGTAGTTTAAATGCTGAGAAAATAATATGTAAATGTAACTAAAGACCTCGGTTGTATTAAGAACCTCATAAAGTGCAGATATTTACTCAAATAATACAAAAACAATCAGTTAACAACATTCATTAACAAAACTGAATTTCTAATTTCAGTATTTAAGGCAATTAACATGAAAATACACAAAGCAATGAGACTGGTGTAACACAGACCGCAGACGTCGCCAATTTAATTGTTCAACTAAATTGTGTACTTGTTTAGTTTAATCGTATAACCAGCTTTCTATGTAAATCGGTCGGTTTCCGGCCGAGAATGCAATCCATACCCAACTACATAATTGAATTGTAAAGTGTGTGGTCTTCGATAGTATATTATCACTCTATTAAAGTTGCTCGATATTCTGTGTAATGAATATCAGCCAAAACACAGCTAATAAGATGTGTGAGCTGCCTACACATCTGCGTAATTTTATCGATGGTTTATGTCGCCTGTTAACGATCCGTAAAATAGATTCAAGGTAAAAATAGGCACCTACGCTTAATTTATATCTATCGAATAATTTCAATAGGCATTACTTGCTGACCTATCTTATGCATTTATTAGATTTCGTTTAGATGCATTTGTTTATTGTTCGTAATCATGTAAATGTGTATGCATGTGTTTTTGTTTTGTTACAGGGAAATGATTGTTCTACCTTACACCGTGCTTTTATTTAACCTAAAAAATACTCTTAGGATACGGCTGCCTGCTGTATAAGCGTAAAATTTATGTTTTTTCAAGGCTTATTAGACTGTTTTATATTGTTAGGTGTTGTTTTATCCTCGGCTTCACTCAAATGCTGTACTCGAATGCCTTGAGAATAGTATTTTTCCTCGGGACGAAAGGTACCAACCAAATGTCGTTTTCTGTACTCCTGTTAACGTAAGTGTGAAATGTTATGATGATTCGTTGTTCACATGGTTAAGGCGTGAAAATGTAACAAATAAGCTCACAATGTAATCTACAATATTAGTAAAGATTATATTTTTTAATTAAGTTGCTTAACTTAAAATCGTAGGTATGCGGGTCCCTTAAAGGGAAACGAGCTGAAGGGTGTAGAGCTCGGCTTATAGGGCAGGGAGGGCTCACGCACCATTAGGCGGGAAGCCCCGGGTGGTGGCTCGACACGCGATGCCGACACGTGTTATACTTTCAACGTAATTGCTTCTAATCACATATTATTATTATATCTAAACACACACAAACATTAATAACATGAAACGAACTATTTCTGACGGCAACGAACGTTGTTATTATAATCCGACAATATAGGTAGCTTGTTATTAATATTATACTTTGATCTTGGTATTTGTTTTGATAACGGTATTGGCGAAGATGGATAAATTATTTCTATAATTAATAATTGAATAAGAAGACTACTTTTATCTAATTATCAGTTTCAAGACAAATATCACACATATGAATTAGTGGAGTTTAGTTACAATCCAACAGACAAGCCGGTAGTATAATGCACACATTACACTAGAACAAGAAAACAGATAAGAGGATCCATATGAATTTGTCCAGCATGACAGTATTTCCAGCTCACTACAATAAAAAAAGTCTTTTTCATAATAAGATAATAAAAATATCGACTTGGTTACTTGTTTGACAGAACTTGTATCCTTTTTGGATGGAAACCTCACAGCAAAACTATTTCCAAAGATCTTCTATTATGGTATACGTAGGTTAGTACAGCAATCATGAGAGTTTGCTTCTCGTCTCTTAATAGTCACTCCTGTTCAAGGACTACTACATAGGTACATTATACCTTTAATCAGGTACGCTCTAGTTACCTTGTCGAGCCCGTATAATAATACCATTGATATTTATGTAATTTAACCGTTTTGATTAATAAAAGTATGTAAATAGATTCGAAGCTTCATCTTGTTGCGAGGAAAAAAAAACATGCGAAAAAAAACGCCTAGCAACGATAAGAAAAACTCTCGAGTCGGATGTCTTGCAAAATAGATTACATAATTTCATTGGAAGTGTCGACAGAGCGGTCTCTTACTCACTTGCGCGTTAAAAACAAGGAGCGACTAAGCGACAGGGAGAGTTAATACGGCCCTCGAGGGTGGGGTAATCAGGGTTGCCACAGGGAGTACGAGAAATGTAAAAAAAAATGGTAAAGTTAAACATGAGATATATGTTTCTATGATTTGTCTATGTTTGTTATTTCTATTTTTTGTATCCTTTTGTAAATATACATTATTTTCAAATAGTAGTAGGCTGGAAAGTACGTCGGAATGTCAATATATAAATAAGTCAGAATATAAAAATAAGGTATTTTTTTTCTTTCAGCACTGACAACCCTGGCGATAACAGCAAAAAACACCGGGATCTTGCAATGCAATATTTATCACCCTCCTGCGAACGAGTCTAAGAAAGAATGACAAATTCATGCTTCCCCAACACACTCTGGTCCGTTCCACCCCGATTTATTCGCCTAGTAATTTTTAAAAGGTGTGCGATCGTAAACTACGTTGAAATGTTTTTACTACGTGTACGACTCGACTGTTTATAATGGTAGATTTACTCTAAACGAGCGAATATTTCTTTTGTCTAGCCTATATAAATTTCTTGTTCCATCGATTCAAGAATTGTCTAGTTTATTTTGCACTTGTTTTTCAACTTGTTATATAAAAAAAAAAACTTAAGGATTCAAATAAAAAATATTTGTATATTGCTGAGTTTTTTTAGTATGATATAATTATTTTATAAAAATTGCCTGAGTTTTTTTAATAAATAAAGTCTATTAAGACTCTTGGACAAATCACTAAATTTTGGACTTGAATTTGGACGTGTTTAATTGAATTGAACGACCCAAACACTGTTTGTGCAAATAAGAGATAGAGTATTTCATCATTGTACTATCTTTATTGCTAGATATTCTATAGAATGTTCTAATTTATTACGAATGCTTGTTCGCTTGAACTAGGCAGGAGTGTAAAGATATTGTCTAAGTTCTACGATCGTTTCGTGTTAATCCACCTTAAGTTATCAACGAGACAGAGAACGGATAAATAGATAATATGCTCTATTAACGCACACTCATGTCTTGCAAGTTAATATTACATAAACAATACACATGTCTATTTCGCATGTCAACGACTTTTCAATTAGGAAATCGAGTAGTCGTGCCGCGATGTCGGGATAAGATTTATCGTCGGTCCGTGGTTGTGCATCACCGACTTTGTTAGGGACACAAATGGTATTTGGTTTCGATTTGCGAAATACGAATTTTCAAGCAGACCGACATTATCAGACAGATTTTAAAATCATTTCTACATGTTATCGCTGATTCCTCGTGGATCTAATATTTTATTAATATTCTTGACTTATATACATAATTGCATACAAGTGAAGGCGGTCTCCTGGCACTTTTTTAGGAAGGTAATAAATAAAAATATAAACATTTTTAACGTAACGGGTGATCATTTATTCTTTTGCTTTTTCTGGTTTTTGTCAACAGAGGACAAATGTAGATTAAAATGACAGAAATACGCATACAAAGAACTCTTTTATCGCAAACAATAAGCCCCAAGGCGGATAGCGGACTTCGACGGACTTTATTATACAAAAAGTACCCAAATATAGAAAACGCCATAGCACATCAATGTATAAGCATATTTTTATCCTCCACGAATTTCTTAAATTCAACAGAACCAAATTTACATGTTGTGTCTATATATCCCCAACACATTATCGATGTGTAGAAGTGACGTGAATATTATTTCAATGTGAACGTTTGTGTCATGTATAGGTGAACCTGAGAGGAGGTTTCGTATCTGGAAGCCATTACCCGCGAAGGGCGGCCACCCTTCGGGATCGACGATGCGGAATAAAATGAGAACGAGAAATGATTTACCCGGCCATATCTTCACGGTGACAACCTTCCGTTGTCTGCTTTTTTCTTTTATTGAGGAGATACCGCATATTTACTCGGCATAATAAGAAAAACGTTTACTATAAATAAACCGTAGAAATATTTACTAAACTCTTGCACGTGGAGCCGCGTAAACAGCTATATCGTTAAAAATTAAATAAATATATGTAAGAGTTTCTATTCAAAGTGTTAAACGATTTTAACAAGCACCAAAACAGCCTTTAATTTGAAAAGTATTCTCTTTTTACAAATCGAGCTTCAGAATCGTCGCAAATCACATGGATCCGGGAGGGCGGTGAGCACGGCCGCTCTCAGGGGAGAGCCCTTTTGATCCCTAGCTGACCCGAGAATAAAAAAAGGTTCGTAATAAAAAAAGCCCGACATACGGAAGGTGGCGCCGCTTTTTTATTTAAATTAGAGTGTTTTATAGGGGAAGGGCGATATTGCGTTTTGCCGGTGTCTCGAAAGCTGTTCGGTAACATATATCCACGCGTATAGGTAAATCTTGCGCGGGGGCGACGAACCCTTCGAATACTTTGGGTTCTTAAGGTATTCTCTTTTATCCTCCGAGTGTTTTCCGATCACAATCACCGAATAAAAAAGGTTATTTTGTTGCCAAATGCAGAAATCATTTACATCACACGTCCTCTCAAAGGAGGCGTGCGAACGTTAAAGGACATAATTTATTATACTATTCTATTTTCAGTAAAAGTTTCCATATCAGTTTGAGAAATTCCTTAATTCTACGCGCTTATAATCGCGCAATTTAAAACAAATAATTTATGAGATAGGCAAGGCATTCATTAGAGGTTAAACTTATGACCGAATTTCGGACGTTTCATCGTGATAATTTTGTACACGCACGTTAACTGTTTAAACTGACATTTAACTTTCGGAAACGGGAGGCAGTAATGTTGTCGTAACGATGAGAGCTTTGATCGAGTTGGCTTCACGCCAGTCCTCCACGGTCGACGAGCATCTATCGCTTGCAGACGGATGAGCGTCGAGTGACGTCCACCGCTTTATTTTCGCCCTCATTATCTTTAAAGTGATTTATTTTTGTACAACTATTCACGGATTCCGAATACCAAACGTTAACACATCTCGAGAATAGGTCACACCGGTGACTTGGCACGGAACTGCGAATGAGCCTATTGACATAATAGATGACAATGAAGTCCTCACGACACCTACCGACTAAAAAGCACAATTAGAGTATTTTGAAATTAGTTAGAGCTATAATTTACAGAACGGTCACTAATTCACGGTTCGAGTGGCGGTGATAACATCGTTTCAGTAAATTGAGGTATGTAAATATGTGTGCTAGCAGCGGCGTACTTATATATACTCGTATATACATGTCGCGGCGGACAACTTTATAAGCACAGCAGCATAACATAATAAATGACAAATTATAGTTTCAGAATATTAAACATCCAATTCCTTGTAGACGTGCCAAGCCGTAATAAAATTATTCTCTATAATGACTTGAGTTTGTAGCAATTTTATCAATAGCACGTCGTTGGAGCGCGGCCAAGTCTTCTTGCGTGGCTTAGATCGTTTAATTAACGACCGTCGAACTTTCGACCTGTTGAAAGCGTTGCTTTTAGAAAATCAACTCACTTTACACTCGTTTATTTTATACAAGTATTCTCGAGGTTGTACACTGTAATATATTAATGGTTTTGAAGCTTAAACTGTTTTCTTAATAGCGTCTATTATTTAATATTAGACTCAGAAAGGTTATATCTTTGATAATTAGAGATCAAATGCGCGTCTTGTACCAATTGGATAACGTTGTGAAGGCGTGGGTAGTTGAATCATTTAAACTAGTTATCGCGCGACAAACATTTTGATTTATAGGTTGTTTATCGTGGAACACAGCAGCGACGACCTTCCAGCCGTTTAATATTCGTGCAACAACCGAGCAGCTTAGCAATGACATGCTTCACGCTGCGTCGCGAAATGTTTGGACAGATGCCACACACAGCCACTCGGCAGTCAGCACTCGGTAGCATTGCTAAACATTCCACGGCACATTTACAACCGACCCACTCCTGAACAAATTAGACACGTGTTGTCTAAATCGCTCTCCGTTGATATACTATCTACGCCTTGAAGATATTAATCTTGCACCAGGGAATTTTCTACGAGATCCGTTAATCTCAAGGAATTTAATGTTTACGCTTCAAATGTAGCTTCTAATCTGTAATTGTGATGTGAGTGGCGTATTTTCGAATCACGTTTATTTTTTAGTTATGAGTTAAAAAAAAAAAAACATTTAAAGTAGGAATTGTTTCATGCAAATATTATAATTTTGAAGGAACAAAAATTCAGAAATCGAACTAACTTATTTAAATTGAGCTCAATTTTCGAGTGATAATTTACGGCGATAATAAAATATAACATAACTTTCTGTCGTTATGAAAATTTGATAAAAGCATCAAGATTCAAAATATCAACTAATACATCTAATATTGCTATAATCAAAAGTAGCATATTTTATCTGTTATAACTTTTAGTTCTCGACTTTGTTGGTTAGTTTATTGGCGTACAGATAATTATTGTATCATGAGTTAGTATTTTCTCCAATAACAAAACTCATATACAATAGTCGTTTCATTTACTTTTTATCCGAATAAAACACGGTATAAAAAGTTTACGATAACAATACGGTCTATTAAAGCTGTCGGAGCGATTCACTAAGCTTAATATGAAGATATCTAAAAAAAGTATTGAATAGTGATAGAGTCTGTTTTTATTATATAAATTAATATAAAAAGTATACCTATAAAATGATTAATTTTATTTATAATAATAACAATATATTGTCTGCTGGACGAAGAACGGAAACTTCTTGGAAACGAGAAAAGTTGTAGGTTAGAATATCGGAACTTACATCTTGGTTTTTCCAGATTAAGTTGTCTTGCCGCCATTTGCTTACCGATTAAAGCATACATCATGAAGAAACAATCAAATACATCAAAGAAAAATGTCATGTGTAATTGCCCTGAGAACGGCAATCAGCTGCTCTACTAGTCATGTTTGACGCAACGTATGGTATAAGCGTAAAGTGGTTAACCCTATTCTTGTATCTCTGATCGCCTCAAAAAGATTATCGCATGATGATATTTTTATTAAAACAATTAAATAATGCTATATTGAGTAAAATTACATTGAAATACTCACCCCAATGATTGCATTAAGTTCAGTCATGGTGACTTGTTTCGCTCTGTCTACTGCCGAAGCCACTTGCTGTTGGTGCTCCTGAGACAGGAACGGTAATATTTGTGCTATTATCGCGTTCAGCCTTTTCGCTATCTCCGTCTATAAAACAATTTTATCATATTACTAGTTATATTATAAAAAAACACACACAAATACAGTATATAAACTTTTGCATTACGAAACTAGTATTATGTAGGTATATACATTAATAAAAATAGGAGTTCATACGTCGTATTTATAGTTTAATGTCATAGAATGTATAACACTATTTTCGTAATGTAAATTCGTCTTGAGTCCGTGTTTATTTATAAAAAAACGAACTACCAATTATCAGATAAAGTGATCGTTTACATACAAAAATTTATAGGAAAACATTTCCACGCTCCGATACAGATTTAATTCAATAATAAAATGTATAATTAGTTGATAAGCCAGTCGGAGAGCAACAAATAAAATTAACACGATAAACAATAATGCATGCGGTCGAATGGAATGATAAATTGACGCGCCGTTACCGAGCCATTCGCATTTATTGGCTTTGTTCGCATTTTCCGTTTAAATGCACATTAATTTTATTCGCAGATTTACAGTGAATCGACGACAAATTAACATAATTGAGTGTATTATTATATTGGCTCACGTAAATTGTTTGAAATATTAAATAATTTCTCTGCCTTCTGCTGATTGGGCGATAACGATTTTATGCGTAAACTCAAATGAAAAAGACATCATTAAAATAAATATATAAAATCATTAAATATTAATTATTTAATTTATTCTAATACTTATATTTATGATAGTATTAATTTGTGAGATTGAATTATGCTACCTTTAAGTTATACAAAAATTATAATATTTAAATTTAAAATTATGAATATTTATATAATAATAGAAACACCAAAGTGTTATGGAATATTGATTGCGCCAGGTTTTTCCACATAATATAAGTATGTGTGAAGAGCAGTAGTGAAGGTTTTTCAAAAATAATAAATACGTAAACTGACTGGACAGTATTAAAATGCTTTGGGGTTAATAGCTCTTTTAATTGGTAAGGTGAAAGCTATTTATTCTAAATTACAGTAATAAACTAAAGTATTTTGTGTCATTAAGAAAGTTTCACACATCTTTTTATAGATAAAAAATTAAATTTTCATATAATTATACTCATTATCATTTTTCATATAGATGTGTTTTTTACTTTTTGGCTCTATTTGCATTCCACTTTTAGATTTCGGCCTTTTTTCTTTTATTATTCAAGAACTTTTATATACGCTTTTCAATTACTAAATAAGTATCATGTCTATTGGGATAATTACACATTTAATGTACTAAAACTTTTTGATGTGGCGCCGTAACCGCCGATGCCATAAAACGTTCGAAATATCGGAAAAACAACATCAAATCGAAACCGCGCTAATAAATAAGAGCATTTTAAAATAAATGCTGAATTAAGCGTCAATAAAATGTTTAAAACACGAACTTGTTTGTAAATAAGTGCTGAGAGAATCCGGCCGCGCGGCCGTATCACGGTAGCGGCTACGTGCCGCCTCGCCGCAAATTGAACTTTCATTCCGGTCCGCTGAATGGACGGTTTGTACCGATTCTCACTTTTACCTCTAATTTTATTTGCCTACGTTTCCCATCTTTATTCTTAATCCCTTAAAATAAATACGTTCTCAATTTTATGAGATTCTTTGTACGAGCACGTCTCTACATTTATAAAATCTTGATTAATAAACGAAATTGTATTATTTAAAAATATTGTATTTTTAGACTATAGTTCTACGCAAACCACGCAAAAGCTTTTTTTGACAGGACTTTGGCAATTCTCATATAGGTATATTTTATGCCTTAAAACAGTTTATAGTATTTCTTGGTCGTGATTGATCGGATAGAAACGAAGATAGACTTTAATCTCTATATGGTATATGTATGTCGTAATAAGTTAAAAGTGCTTGAACCAAATTATTATTGATCATAATATTAAAGTTGTTTTACTATCTATCTACATATAATCATACCGAATCTATATTTGGGTAGACAGAGAGAATGGAACGTCACTTCCCTCTATTTTTTGCAAACCTCTTACGCTTCCTTAATATTCATTAGTCTCTTCATGCACTCTGGCTGATTCGGCGTACTTTTGACATTACCCTCCATCAGAAGTCTCCTTATTTGGTCATTGTAGGAATGTCTCGGCCGACCGCGGCCCTTAATTCCACTCACATTAATTTTGTATGTCCATTTCATCATCCTTTCAAAATTTATCCTCTTCACGTACCCGAACCATCGAAGAATGTTTTGTTTTAGTAATAAAAGTATATCAATTGTAACGAAGACGAAGTTGTTGACTGAAGCTATTAGTAAATACCTACCTAATAGTATGATAGTTATTTGTATAAACCATAGATGGGCAAAATGTAATCAGATTAATGAAAATGATTAACAATTACATTTTACGTTTTTTATCATTAATATTACTGCATTTTGCTCGTTTATGTTTTGAACACTAAAAAATCCCAGATTGTATACACATATATGGTTTCTTAATGTTTTAAATGGATTTAATCATGATTACAGAGCAAGAAAATTAAAATTATGACTACATTTTGTAATCGTTCATCATTAATCCGATTACATTGTGCCCATCTCTGGTATAAACATATGTGTAGATATCACTCTTTATGGAACAAATTAAGCAATAAAATAACGATAAAATCATATTATCCTTAGACGTTGATTCTAGTAAATACTATACTTTTCCCTCAAAAATTATATTAAGGCACTCACCAAACGAAAATCAAACAGCTGTAAAAAGAAAAGTGCTTCATTTTATTAATACATTGAACGTAAATGAAAAAATAAATCCTTTACATTAAACATACCATATCATTCAGGTTGCAGTGAGCTAAGTATAAATGTAAAGCAAAAGTATTTTAGACGAGAAATAATAAACAGATTGTAAACATATGGATGAATTTGTATTTTGTAAAGCTACACGGGGTAGTGAAGCGAACAAGCCGCGACGCGGATCCGCGCTATCGCGAACCGTCCGTATTACCGCAAATTACATTTTCATTCGGCGCCTCCCGCTCGCTCGCGGTTATTGTGAAAATTTACTACTTAACTGAAAATACTGTCTCTGAATTTATTGTTCCCACATTAACGAAAGACGTTTCCAACGGTATTTTGTGTATCCATATTTATGAACAATACAATCTATTTTAATTTTGTTTTGAATTTAGTCTTCATATAACAAAAGTTTATTTCATATTTGATTTGTCGTAGGAATAATTTAGAATTAGAATTTTAAGGAGTTATTTAAACATTATAAAATATTATCTCTATCTATATCTAAGGAAACAACCAGGAGATAAATAAAAAACTTTATAAAAAATTAAAAAGTCATATTAAAAAAGTGATACCGTTCGCGGAATAATGCGTAAAGCAGTCTAAAAAATCTTTATCGCGGGCATAAAGTAATGATACGTACATTTATAAATAATGAGTATACTTTTACAACTAATAAAAGGTAAACATGAGATAACAGAGATATTATATTAATATCAGTATAATTCTTCGATCATTGCTCAGTGCACACTCTTGTTTATTCGATCATTGCTTATCTTTAGAATTCTTTACGCAACTCAATTACCAAGAATTTAAAATATAATGTTTTTTCTCAAGAAACCTGTTAAATGTATACGAATGGAATTCGGGCAATTCGCATCCTTTAACGCTTTTCGAAGCGTAATTTCGACAAAACGGATTGTGCTCGCTGTGTCGAAATTTAATCAGAGAACCGTCCCATTGAGCACGAAATATCGACAAAGGGATTCAGATTAAAACTGTTTTTCTTATTGTCGATGCGTCTAGAACAATCTTCGTTCCATCTGCACCTCGTATTTATATCTGTAAGCATGGTGAAATAAAAAGAGAGCTCACAAAAGGGCCGCAAAATACGTACTTTTGCGAGCTCTCCACAAAAGATATAGTACGGTTTGTCATTAAGGAGTTCATCCCCGCGCGAGAAATAAAAGAGGAACGTCGGGTTTCGGGGTGAGTTGGAGGCTTTACGGGTGGGCGAGGGGTGGGGGGAGTGCACTAATGGCTCCGACACTCATCCGCTAATGCCGCGGGTGACTCCTTTTTTGCGCGATTTTCACGTGGTTTAGTCGGTGGAGCTTTTAATCTGGGACTGCATCTTTCTATCTGTAACGCTCTATTTGAGTATATCTCAACCTGTGCCGCTTTATGTTCTTCATTAATTATAACATATTCTCATACAGCATGTTAAGCTTTGTTGTTTTTTTAAATGATAATTACACGAAAATGGTATTCATTTCACAGAATTTCAAAATATTATATGTAATTTTTTCACAAACTAAAAGGCTCAAAGTGGCTCGGTATGCCAGTAATGTGAGTAAGCAATAGAGATGTCGCCGTTGTGATGTTGAAATTGAATGAGACAGACAGAAGCTGGATATATAAGAGCTAACCTAGAAAATCGACTATCCTAAGCGAGTTCCTATGACCGTCTTTACACTCAACTACTGTGACCACGATCTAGTCGGGCACCGACGCTACCACATCACTACTGTTCGCTTAATACAACCTAGCTTACTTGTATGGATGGCATCAAAAGTAAGTGTAGAGGTGGAGTTCACACAACACGGGAAGGAGAATTAAGATACTCGAGAAATTAATATGTATATATTAATAATATAAACAGTTTTTCTTAAGAGCTATAAAGCACACCATTGAACGTCACAAATTCCATTATCTTATTCTAATTTCTTTTTTGACATATTGACATTTATATGAAGTAAAATTTAAAATGTAAAAAAGGTTTGAATAAAAAAGGTAGCCTACAGTAAGAACCCTGAGTTGTTTACGACTTAAAAAAAACTTTTGCATAAGTGTATTATTTATAGATAAATATTTAATACCGTATTATCAAATTAAGTATAATATTTTTTAAATGACAATGGAAATTAACTGCTTTTTTCAATTTTATAGAATGATGATGATGTAATCCTCAATAAAATGCTAATAAAGTAAGGGGGCTGCAAAGATTTCGCTACCTAATGCAAATAAGATCAGATTTCAATCTCCTTTTACTACTACTACTTAAGGAAAATGTAAAGTAAAATAAAAGGTAAAAAAGATTAGATATAAATGATATATATATAATTAACTGTAGACTACCTAATTTAAGTATATACGCAATATATCATTTACTAAGATATTAAAGCTTATATCTAATGTAACATTATAATAAATACTAGTTTTTGTCCATAATTTTATTGAAAAAAAAAATCCTTAAATAAAAATTAAATGTAATTTTAATTACGTCGGCTTAATAATGGTGAAATTTTTTTTTTAATAAAATACCTTTCAAAACCAGCTAAGACCTTCCGCAACATTCAACAGTATTTTTATATTATTTAATAAGTACTTATTTAAAAAATATATATATATATATTCTACGCAAAGATTAGGCGCCATTAAGGTTTTATAATACAAGACAGGTTTACCAAGGCTGGATGCAAACACTAATCAAATAAAACATGATGCGGAAATAGATTCTTGTTATTGAATTAGCACGAAGTAATTTATCTCAAAGATCGCGTTTACAATATCGAATGATAAATTACTAATGTAAGCGAGCCGGTAGAGGCACGGAGGGTGTACGAGGATAATCGGTGTTCGTGTGGACTGTTCACGGGCTGCATAAAGGCGGTGACCTAAATGCGGCCGCGGTCGTGCTTCTACACCGCAATTTATTGTCTCTCTCGTGGAACGCTCACGCTTGCGATTGCGCGCACAGTGGAAGCCTGGGCGGAATGCATGAGGCAACATTTAACGCTACTTTGCTTACAATTCATTTAAACAAATTATATATTAATAATAAATAATATATCTTCACGCTATATCCCTGTCGGGGTGAGCAGAGGTACGTTAGTGGCCGTATCCACTTTGCTTTGGTATGAGGTTGAAACTGAAGCCGATAAATTGGCCATAGGCAAAACCTTCGTCCAAAGCCGAAACCGAAGGTATTAAAATCCTATAATAATTAATTTTGTTCAATATTTAGTAATTTTCTAAATAATATTATGATTTTTTAATTTTTTTAAATATAAGGTGTGTGTTGTTATACATAAATAATGTGTAAAGATTATTAAAATGACGTCACAACTTGTCAAAAGGAGGCTAAAGCCGAAACCGCGGTCAACGTTTCCGTAGGCCACTAATGATAATTAATCGATTTCTTTCTTCTTTAAGTCCAAGAACTAAGCTCTGCGAATACTTAATTTATACTCAAATTCCTATTTATATACCTATATATAGTTTTTTTTTGTCAAAGACGTACTTATTATCCGGGCAAAGAGTAAGTAAAGTCAGCGACAATAAATCTCCTTTGTGTAGAATGGATCACGGAACAGTCATTATTATCTAAACGCATGCATAAAATTTGTATGAGAATATTGTTTTGTGGGTTCATGCTGCTCACATTCGCTTTACGTTCGATACTCTATACAGGACTCTTAACTCTTCAGTCTTAAATGAGCATTAGTGAGGCTGTAAGGCATTAAAGCCCAACTAAATCGTGACAACAGTGCTTTTGTGCAAAGACCACCAGCTTCGGGATATCATCCATCTATCTTTTATTCTTTTTCTTCAAGGTTTATAACACACTGTCAGCATTTACTCACGGCTCTAGGTGACGGAATTCATTTTCTATAGGTGTAAGCTAGTAAGGTTATTTTCCGATTTTTGAACTAAAAAAAAAAACACTATGAATACTTATGAAAACATTAATAAGACGGATATTTCTACTACTGGAGGTTCAATTACGATTCAGTTATAGATCAGAATAGTAAGTAGAGACCTTTACAAATAATATAAAATTACTAAACACCATACTTCCAAAGTAGCGAAGTCGAAATTCAACCGACTACTAATAAGCTTAATTAAGACAGTATCTTCATCCAAGTTTAGATCGCATACACAGTTTGCGGGCTATCCGGACTTTAACTACTTTCCCACTTTGTTACTCTCTACGCCGTGACCTCTCGCGCTCTCGGCACTCTGCCCGATTAACTTTTGCTGCGATTGTGTTCACGAATCACGAGATAAACTGGGACGCCCGCCTCACTGCCGCTGCGGTCGCGGAATCCGTTAATAACTTCCATCTCTTTTATGAATTATTTATGCACGCCACGGCTTTCTTATCTCACCCTCGGCGCTCAGCCGGAGTTTCCACTTTATTAAACCAAACAGACGCCGATCGAAAGGCTTCTCTATTGTATTGAAAGCAACATCGCTCTCATGAAAGGAAAATAAATAATTCCTCCAGCGAAATGGCAGTGAGCTCGATAAATGGGCTATTATGGTAGCGAACAGAGGCCAATATTATCATCGATTCGTATCGCTGTGGAGCAGTAATAATTGTTTAAACATAGCTCGCCGTGGTGCGCCAGTGACTGGCATATCGATAATGCAAAGTGCTCAGTTCTGTCGCCGTCTCCTTTGCTTTCTAATTGCTAACAGCCGTGAATGTAGGTCGATTTTTTAAACTGTTGGTTAAACTAGCAAAGTACAAAAATAGGACAGGGTTACGAGTTAAATATTTAAAGACACTCAAATTACGTGGGCCGTTAGGTGAAGTGCCGTCGAACGACAATATAATTGCCTTTACTTAAAATAATTGCTTCTCGAGCGCCGATACTTATATTAAACCAAATCGTTTGGGCGGAAAGGCGCGTCATTAATATTCATTATAAAACAAATGGATATAATTACTTGAACAAGTTGATTCGTTAACCGCGATGCGGGCGTGTAGCGAGGGCCATGTAGTTATCTCGATATCGTTTCGAGTCGATGTCACCTCGTAATCAGATCGTAATTGCACGTTCGAGAGCAGACCGCAATTCAATAACCACCACCTGTCAATTTGCAATATGTTGCTTCCAACTGACGTACAGTAGACTCTTAATACTGTTTTAAATAGTATATCAGCACCTGACGACAGCGTATTCCAAAAACTGCGCAAATACGAGGTACTAAATAATGTCTGTCTACAGTTGCCGTGATCATGCTAGCCTGCTGGCACGTCTCTTCACATTTATTTTAACGGTCCCAATATCATAAACAGGAGGAAATAAACTGGTGTGAAGATCATTCAATAGCCAGAATGGCGGATGTCTGAATTGGAAAACTTTTTATTGCGCGTCGGGATGGAAGTAACAGTTTTACATAGCTTTCTTGTCATTTACAGTCACATTACAATTTGAAAGTACTTAAATGATTGTATACGAAAACTAGTTTTCATGATCTATAATAGCGGGTAAACCTTTATCAATTATTAGACGGATCACGTAATACATAGTGGTATTTAAGTATGGGTATAAAATATATCTTATTAATTTATAGCTAACTAACTACTCGGTGTGACTAATAAAAAGGTTAGCGAAGCAAATTATGTGTTTCGAAGATAAGTGATAAGTTTATCGACTCATGGATTAATTTAGATTAATATAGTGTTATAAAATTAATATGACTAGGCGCTCTATTATAAATCATAAACTAGTGTGTATATCGTAAATACAAGAATATTAAAGAAATATTGAAATCGAAGTCTATTTATTTATTTACTTAAGGTACTTCTACTTTTTACACATAGTAATATTATATTTAATAGAAAAAAAGCAATTCTTGTTTAAAACAAATAGGAAGTGCACGTCATACGAAACAAAGTAAACGGACTAGAATTAAATTAATAATAATAATATTATTACGCTATATCCCTTTCGAGATGAGCAGAAATTCATTAGGGATTCTATGAATTAAATTACCTAACACTGGATTTACCGAATCAGTCAAAACGACTGGTCTTTATATTTGTCTTCGAATTATTTTCTTTTCAAATATTTTTTAATTCGGAAAAATAACATGTACTTTACTGATACGAGTTGTTGATTAATATTATGGATTTAATTTGATTTGTAACGTTTTAATAGGTATATTTGTCTATTAAAATTTCTGTTCTTATTAGAACAACCACTGTCACACAAGTATACGTTATATAAAATGATCATTTTTATTAACTTCATATGAACTGATTATTAAGTGTAACAAGTTATAAATTGATAAACGGCATCAGATCTTGTTTGATAAAGTCGGATTGACAGATAAACGATGGGTACAAGAAGCCGCGACACACGAATCCTTTATAAGGAACGGCGATGGTCGACCCACAGGATTGAAGTGGGCAATGTTGACTCGAATGTTTCTCGCCAAACAAAGAGCCAGCTTCCTAGCTACCCCTGTTTGTTTAGGTCCACGCCAAACGTTTATTGCCCTTTGTGTATCTTACCTCTATGTGAAGCGTGAAGCCTTTTTGACTCGGCACTTTTTACGAGAGCGCTTGTATAAGCGTGTCGATTGCATTTCCTCCAAAAAAATAACGTGAGACGTTTATTTTATGATTGTAATTTCTTATTTAATTTTATTAGCAATAGCCTTCTATAAGGATTTCAAAACGTAAGGTTATAAAGTATTACTTATAAAGAGACTTATTACATTAAAAATTAACTTAATTAACATCAAAGTTTTATTAGTCGATAAAATTTATATTGCCTATACTAATTGTAAGCTTAAGAAAGGACAACGTTTTAATTAAAGTAAGCATGCTAATATATATTTATATTCGATTATTTTTATCTACTGAAATTCTACCACAGTCCGCAAGTATTGCTTTAAACTAGCAAATACTCAATCACGTAGACACTCAGTTATTTAGAGTCGAAGAGAAATTTCTTGGCGAATATGTGATAATAAGGAAAGACAAGTTTCTCAGCGTACATGAATTGAATAATTTGTAGATAGACGCTACACGCCACAAATGGTTTTTATAGTGGCATCAATCATCAAGGTACGGTTAACCTTTTTGCAAGGCTTAACGAGCCTGTTACGCCGATAATGATTGTGCAATTTCGGTGCCTTGTGTGCAATGCATCGCCGGCATTACGAATACAAATCCATTGAACGGAGTTGCAGCGCATCAATTAGTACGATTAATACACTCCTAATTTATACAACGTGCTACAAAGCATTCTCGTTTCAAATAAGCATAAATGAAGCATTCATACGTTATTGTATGAAATGTTTGAACATTCGTGTCCGTGATAAATTATTTTCGGTCGGACGCGTTGCGCGGGCGAATTACTTTTAGTTTCGCAACATCGATTAGCGGTCGCTATCGCGGATTATTACCTCGCCTGCTATCACCGTTATTCGGAATAACAACATTAATACCTGCGATAAGTTCATCCTAAAATTCGATTGTTATCGATATAAATAACCTTATCTGTCCTAAATTATCTCGTATGATTTTTATACACAGCTGTCTTGCTTTTGTTCAGACATGATAGAGAGTTTATCACGGATTTTGTACTAAAATTGATTGGGCTGATAATAACAAGTCCTGATAAAATGTGTACCTATCCATTACCTACCAACATTATTTTCGTATGGTTAGTAAAGCTGGCAATGAGAGTACCAGATAAGGCCGTGTAAGTCGCGATAAAAAATTGATACGAAAAGAAATATCAGGCAATGTTCGCCAGTTAATCGAGTTCGACAGCAAAAAATGATTTATAAGTCGATGTTGTCAGATAAGAGTTACATCGAACGTCAGTTTCAATGAAGAAAATCAATGTCTGAGTAGGTACAATCAGTACCTACTAAACTTAATACAAATATGGTTGTATTTATCGATGTATGATCAAAGAATTTTAACAGCTCAATTTCAGATAATGTCAGCGATCATATCTACAAATTTCTATATTGAATTCAAGTAGGTATGCTTTCACTAATAAAAAACTAGGAAATACATGCGCATATATCTCTCCATTACAATACTAGAGACAATACTGCTATTTTATAAAGCAATCATTTATTTAAAATTATTTAGAAAATATAACATATACTCGTACTATTGGAAATTAATTACAAAATAGTGGTAAAAATAGTTTCACAAATAACTAGATATGAAAAATAAATGTTATTGCAGCCCTGGATCATGGGGGAGGGTTATGTCGGTATCCGCATTACATGCGTCTAATTCTAAATACGGCAGAACAACACTTTACCCAGCGAACCTATTGAATAATATAAAAAAGTGGGATAATTTAAAAAAAGGAAAAAATATCTGTAGAAAATTTGTACAACCCTTTTTTTGGGGTTTTAAAAGTAAATTTTCATAAGATAAAGTAACAATGACTTAAATTATACAAAGTTAAAGGGGGCCATCGTCAGATAGTAGTTTTTGTTCCTTCTTGTAAAATTTTAGGATCCAGGGCTGTATTATTTGCGACTATATCAATGGGGAGAAAAAAAAACCGACAGCATTACTACGCATTTTTTTTTTACGCTAGCTCGACATAATTACTACAGTGCACCAAATGGTAAATCCATTGAAGTCCAAAAGCGAAAGCGACCATCACAGAATGAATATCCATTGACAGTCTCCGTCGTCATGTCGGCCCACATACACCACGATTGAAGGTCTCTAGGTATACGAGTTACTGGATATACACAAGCTGATCCCGAAACGCGACAGGCCAAAGCGAATCACTATGACGGTCTATACACTTGTATACTGTGGTCACGACCCAGTTCGGGCAATCGCCCTACCACCAAAAAAATGAATGTAATGCAGAAGTACGCAAGTTTATGCGAATGCCCGCATACCACCTCCTGTTTCTCCGAACACTTTCATGTATATTGAGTACATTTATAAAAAAAAAACACTTTGAAACATATAAGATCTATAAAAGTGTATACCAATAAAATCTTCACTTAAAATTGACTTGCTTTATGACTCTTTGTATAATACAGTGCGACATATGCTGATATGTTATAATTTATGGATTATTTCGCACACAGACTTGCAAACATAGGTGGGTTAGCGATTTCAATATACACGAAGAGCTTTTATACACAAAATATTTGCGTGGAGACTCATCGGACATACCAGAGGGCTGGAGTTGTAAGTTTACACAACTTGTGTTTGCAGAGCTTGTTTACTGGCTCAATGCTCATTGCTAACGTCTGCCGAGCCGTATCGCGTACGTGTGTATTGTTTAAATTGTTAGTTGCATCAAGTGAGGCTCAGTCCGTATAAATGTAAATTGAAAGAATCAAAACAATTCTAATCGGAGGAAACCATGTTACACATTCGAAAAATATAACTAAAAATAGCCTATCATTAGCTCACATAAACATCAAAGTAATAATGGGTACGTAATACCGACATACTCAACATCACTAGAACAAGTTGATAAGATATTTGTCATTTTATAATGTTAATAACAAATGATAAGTACAACTTGGTGCTCCTTGAATTTAAGCGAAATTTAACGAAAACCGACGCAAATTCTTGGAGTAAGAGGCTTCCACATTGTTGAAATTTGTTGGGCTACTGACCGTGAATCTAACAAAGATTTTGCTGAATCAGCTAATAAACATACGCTAAAAGTATATTCTTATAATAATATATATAAAAACAAATACTCTCCAGTCCATTCTAATAGATATACTTTACTATAAGCCATCTACCAAGCCGTTACAAATTTAATAATTTGAGCTGACTGATAAAAAATAAAAATAACAAATGACGCCAATAACAAAGAAATTTATACACTCAAAACCGCTTACGGCGACATCGTTTAGAACAACATATTGGTTATATTGACCCAGAACAAAGGTCCCGGCTGAATGCTATATGACTGATTGTATCTCAAAAACATCACCGGTTGTTACGACTATCGGTTACGTCTTAATATGATTAGTTCCTTGTCATTTATAACAGATTTTTAATGTACTTTTATTTCGTACATTCCAAGAAAATTTCCTAAAACTTACATACTGTTTAAAATATTTCGGTTTTGAACTTGACTAATAAATGCGCGTAATGTATCTAAAGTAAATACTTTTTAAATTGGTGTCTATTGGTTTTGTGTGTAATACAAATACATTTTAGAAGCATTTAAGGTTTATTGGTGTAGATATGTATTTTATATGTTGACTAAAGTGTATTTACATTTGAGAAATTCGAGATAAACAGAGCAATATTTTATTAGAAGTAAGCGAGAAGGGGTGCCGGGTGCGGTTCGCTTCAACGGGAGTACCGCGACCGCAGCGCGTCGGTTCACCGCAACCGCTGGCGTGCCTCCCACTTTAGGGCTACCAACCTTTTACACCATATATGTACGTATTAATAAAAATCGGTGCCCTTCATTTTTATAAAAATGATTTTTTAAAAGTTAAGTCATTTTTATTAATTCCTTTTTTAATTTTTTTTATAATTTTATAAAGTATAAAATGCATTCATTCATTCTACCTTATTAAGAAAATGAACATCAATCCATATAAAAATTTAAAATAAGTATTATTTCCTTCGTTTCCTATTCCTTCCTATTTTCTTATCTTTATACGGTTATTTATAGATCACCACTAAATCACTGAACCTTAAAAAACAGTAGAGCTGAGGCAAACAACAGATATTAATATTGCTCAAATAATGCCAGTTTCTACTAGAAAACTAAACAGGGATATGGACATCGCAATACTATTTTAATTGTTTTTTTTTTTCATTTAGTAATTACAATAATTCATATAATTCTAAATATTTATTGATGAAGTTTTAAATATATATGTGGTAGTATTAAATAAATAAGTTAATTAATATTAACAATTATTATGTACTGGGATGTGACGTTAGAGAAATAAGGTGACAACCCTATGTCACACTTCTCCCTGTGGGCGCGTACCCTAAATGTTAAGCTGGACTTGTCCCTTCTCGTCATGTTTACGGCTTTGTAAGGGTTAAAGGCCTTAATTAAAAATATTTAGCCGTTTTATTGTGTTATGTCTAGCTGCTTGTGGGTTTAATTTTTTATTTTATTTATATTATCTTATATGACCGCAAGGCCAACGTTTAGCAGTGGATCGATAAACTACCACGAAGACAAAGTTTATCGCGTTATAAAAACTCAAACAATATATTGACGATTAATGTTTGCCGACTTTATAGTCTGCGAATAAAAAGGTTAAATTACGTTATAGACATAAATTTTCGGAAGCATGTTAAGTAAAAACTTAAACTTTATGAATACATTTATACAAACGCAGCGTCTGTTTTCTATTCTTCATTTATTATACATTATAAAAAAAAAGTAATATTTGTACGAATTAAGATA
The DNA here is from genome assembly GCA_036320925.1 of Automeris io. Taxonomy (NCBI): domain Eukaryota; kingdom Metazoa; phylum Arthropoda; class Insecta; order Lepidoptera; family Saturniidae; genus Automeris; species Automeris io. Next base: position 3,262,085 of record JAUDJH010000021.1, on the reverse strand, counting down.
TACCTATTTGTATTTATTGTAATAAAACCCGCACACGTAGGTTCCTTTACTCCAGTTAACCTTTCCTTTTTTAAAATAATATATCGCCATGCTATATCCTATTCAGGGTGAGCAGAGACATATTAGTAGCTGTATCCACTTTGCGCTTATGTCTTTTATCTTATATGTCTTGTTTTATATGTATTTTTTTTTCTTATTATATCACTATAATAAAATTAATATTCGAGTAAACTTTTTTGGCCTATAAATACCTAAAGATGGAATCTAAATAAAATATATATTATGTTATAGGTAAATCCCACAAATAACCGACACAAATTAACAGCTCAAAGGTTAGAATTTCGAAAAAGTAATAATAAAGGTTTTATAGTCTTCTAATGTGGTATGTACATAGTAAGTTTCAGATTTCTGATTTAATTTTTAATTAATATTTATACAAATTTCCCCCTTAGGGGATTGATTAAAAATTATTAGTCACGTATTTTTTATTTGTAATCATGTGTCCGTATTTCAATTGTTATGGCACTAGTGTAAAAATAATATAACTTGCAAAAATTGTATATCCCTGTTTCACACCCCAAGGGTGGATTTTAAAAAGTAATAAAGTTATTTTATTTATTTCTGTAGTGGTATCCTATTATGGTGTTTTGCGTGTCTAACTAAATTGTTAGCGAAGTTACATACATAAAAACTTCAACCCCGTATTTGACCCTCTTATTGGTTGAATTTTCAAAGCTCCGTTTTTATTTTTTTCTCGTACCTAAACCCTAAAACATACTTACATTTTAATTTTTAAGTCAGTAGGTCTTATAGTTTCCAAGATTTTGTGATGACCAAGTCAGTCAATGACTTTCCCTTTTAAAACAACAATTGTCAACGTGTATTGACAAATATAATACGCGCATTTAATTTATAACAACAATAAATAACTAATACGATGGCATAAAATGTCCGTCATTAGTCAACCTAATGCAAATATTTTAAGGTGAAATGTACTCATTAAATAACTCATTAGTGGTTTAAATAATTATGACACGAAAGTGAGTTTATCTGTTCTGTGGTATATGGCTTGTTTTTGAAATTACGACGCGTGTGCGACCACAAGCAATTAGGTTATGGTTTGGTGTCACAATATTTACGACTAACAGTTAACAAAACGGAATTAAATTACGATTTTTTCTTTATTATAATCATGTATTAGTAATAGATATAGTTTCTACTTTTGACATAATTTTCATTCCAGGTATGCACCTACATGCTATAGTTGAAAAAACATTACAGGAATAAAATAAAATATTAAATAAAATAATTTGTTTACAAATTACTAAGAAACGAGTTAACGTATCATTGAGTAATCAAATATATTTTTAAATAAAATTTATAATTGGACGGTGCGACAGGGTTTTTTGAGGTGTTAAAAAAAATAGCAGATTATAATCGTTCCGTAAACAAATTCCACCTAGCAGCTCTAAAGTAAACGCAACTTGTAATAAATAATCATGGTAAACATATAAATTGTCGGTTTAAAATACCACCAGCACGCTATTACCATTACATATTTATTTTCACATAATTACTGCCTAATTAAACCGTGTCGGTGCAACTAAATTAAGAGGTTTTTATAAGATGTTTAACCGAGTGAAAAATGGTTTTTAATAAGCCCCGGGCCTTCGTAATGCCTTTTGTGGGTGTTTAAAGTCACACTTGAGTGAATTTTAAGAAATAATGGGTGGGTTTTAGTAAATTTACTAAAACTGTGAATTGGTATTGTAAAATTAATACAAATTCGCTTGTGAAATATTGCGTGAAAACTGTTTCTAAATGAATCAGTTTCGATTGTTACGTAAATAAAATGTGCCGATTATTATTAGCTTAGTCTAGATTTATAAAAATTATCTATGATCAGTTAACGAAATTTATGAATAAAATCTACGACTGTTAATAGAATATTTTTAATAAAATTGCTTTGCGTGTAATAAAATATTTTTAATAAAATTGTGTAAAAAACTGTTTTTAATAAATAATGTATTTACATGTTTAAATTCCAACAATATTTTACATTTAACATTATTTAAATAAAAAATTCAGAAATTATTTACGTTAAAACCTTGAATGTTAATTATTAATTTTATAAGATATGTACATATTTTAAAAATTGGTCAGTGTGTTTCGGTGCAGTTCAATAAGGGTTCTGTACTTTTAAGTGAGTTACTTTTTACAATTAAGCTCTAAAAGTATCAAAATGCATCGGGTAGTTATATTAACATAAATTTATTCTTTGAACCAAAAACATAATATGACATATACCTATTGTATATCATTAGTAATATTATAAAGATTTAAGGTTTGGTTGTTATTATATTGGAGGTCATATTCGAAACAATAAATCCGATTTCAAAATGTTTTTCACCAATATTTAGAAATTATTTTAAGCGGCCATGCATCAACCAACAAGAGACAACATTGCTATGTGATTTTGTTTAAAAAAGAGAGATATAGTATAATATTTATATAGTGTTGTCACTTTTACGCTTTGGCCAGAGAGTGTCAACAATGAAAGCATGATGGAAACAATACTACTATACAAGACCGGGTAGAACTACAAAGTTCACAGCTATATTATGTAGTTCCGTTGCGAAACGTGTATTCCATAAAGGCAAAGGCGCAGACAAACCTGTACCGTATTAACAGGAGTAACTTGAGCTAATGTAATCAATAACACTAAGCCCTAGTTAGTGTTATCCTGCTTGAGATCTTACAGTAGTGAAGAAGTTATTGGAATTGGAAGAGAAATTACCTGTTTGAAGTTATGTCTCTCTTGGATCATTTGTTACCACCCTAGAATGCTAAGTAACGAATTTTATTATAAAACAGGCCATGAATTAACTGATATGTTATTTATAAATTCAATCACGACTGTACCACGGATTGCTTATGCTAAATACGTAATCAATAGACATATCCCGTTCCACAAGCTTTGATTACTAATTATGCATTTCTAAACCGCGGACTTATTTGTAATTCAAAATGTCGACGATGCAATTATCGAATCGACGATATCCTGCATTAAATATTAATTCGAGAATATAAATATCAGGCTTAGATATCAGGTTAACGCGTATTGTGATAGTTGTAGTTTATTTTGTAATGATTTAAATTGCAGAGAATTGATTAAACGATTACGAGACAATTACTGAAGGCTAGGTAGGCAATGATTTGAATATTAAATTTGTTTTTTATGTATAGCATAATGCTTATTACTTACATGCATTGCATGACGAATTATAAAAAGTGTTTGAAAGATATCAGTAATTATGCGATCCTGTTTTGCTTTTAGAAGGAATTTTAATGCTTTACTTTGTTACATTTTTATTAAATTTGTAACTCATACAGCAACCAGTACTTTATCTAATATTCGCAGTAATAATATTTTTAAGCTGGATGCAGAACCATATTTATAAAATGTACACAAGTTTTGTACAAGTTTAAATTAAATACAAAACGCGAAAGTTTAGAACACGTCATATATAGTGATTTCTAAAAAATAATATATAACTATAAATTAAAGTGACGGCGTCGAAAGCTTTGACATGACTCTAAATTTCAATCTCCACCCCTACCAGCCTTGAAATATCTCATTTAATATTTCCAGGACGTCAAACCTCATTTTCCCCTCGCACGGTCGGAGCATGCAACACGAGTGCCCAACGAATGGTTCAACAGTTTTAATAGGATAATATTGTTAAATCTCCCCTTTGTATTACTTTATTACATTTTTAATAGTGCACACAGAATTTTTACTGATATCACCATGTATTTTTTATTTTTATTTCTACAATTATGTCATAATAATGACATGAAATAAAAAGATCAAAGATAAACTTACCGATTATTTTTTAAAGCCCCTGATATTTACTTTAATTTATATTATTAATAATAACTTGAGATCAAGATTGTAGATTACAAAATTTGTTATTTATTATTGTATTTCGTTTACATTTTATTGTAAGACAGTCTGCTTTTCTATTAATAAATAAGCCTTTCAAATATCTTCTACGTGATTCCATCATCTCAATCTATTTGTACTATAATGACTAGAGTTTTTATTACAAGCTTTTAAATAAGGTTTAATTTCCATTTTTTAATGTTTAAATTTTTTGGAATGCAGACCGAAAGGTGATTAGGCATAGATATATTTTTTTTACAAGAGATTTATACTTAGTTTTCAAGAAGCAATAAAGTAATTGGGGCATTAATTTTCCGACTAACTCTCGGCAACAGTGTTCGAGTGCACTTCATAGCAACCCCGCAAGTGTAGTGAATGTCAGATTGCGAGGGATGTCGTCAATAGCTGCGGGGGTCGCCACCCTCCTGTTTGTAACCCCTTCGCCTTGTTTGCATTGTTACACTATTTGAATAGACGTGGGTTTCACCGCCGTACAACTGTTACCGTTTTCATGATAATGTAAGCGAGATTTAATGATCCTGTCTATTTGATTAAATATTTCAAAGGTTCGCACGTAATTGCATATCAAGAGTGCTAAAATCAGCAGACATATTTTATTTATTTTTGTATATTTCTTCATTTGTTTACGTATTAGTACTGTAAATATCAGTGATATCAGCTGGGCTATTGGTCACGTTGGGATTGATATATGAGTGTAAAATGGTTATAACCACTAATGTATATCTGTTCACTCAAAAATGGATATAGCGTGACGATATATTATTATTTACTATAAATATAATGTGATTTGAAAATTAATAAAATTCTTGTTTATTTCACCTTTGGATAATTGTTATCTTGAACTTTATTTAGAAAATTCTTTAACATAAATTTGAAATTGTATAAAAGGCCTGATGATTTCTTAAAAAACAAGATAACCCCTCAACTTTTATGAAATGTAGTACTCGATATCTACATAATTTTACTGATTATTTGTAAAAAAATTGAAAGTTTATATTCACACAAGTCATTGTGTGTCGATAGCAACAATGTATACAAACATACACATCACATGTAGTCTCTACAGGAGTAGGCAGGAATGATTATAGTATATTATAGTAGGAGTAGGAATTCTGAAAGTAACTTCTTTCAACTTTGCAAGTTCAATAAAGCGTTCAAATGTATTTTTCATCATTATCCAAATGACTCTACGGCTTCAATTATTTGTTATACCTACTCCTATCGTTTAGACAAACGCCGCGAGTTGCTAAGAATTTACATTTTGTACTAAATAAATGTTAAATGTTGTTTAGTATGCCGAAGTAAAAACGGTCCTTCTTAAAATTCTTCAAGTGGCCGAGCTGCAGTTTTACGGGTTATTACATTGAATGGGGAATGAGTGAGTCATAGGCGTGTAGTTTACGAGTGGAATAGAAATCGTCTGTTTTAAATGAAAAGTCAAGGAGTGAACAAGGCGTCCATTATTCATGAGGGCAGTTTCACGCCCGACCACTGACAAACCCGGCTTGAGTAACGCGAGCCAAGTGAATCCAGAGATTTCTAACCTAGGGACCTTCAAACCAATTTAACGGGCTTCACAGCTGAGAGAATAAGTACACTGCAACAATTTGTAAGTGTAATCCACAAAATGCAAATTGTAAATTTGTAAATGCGGTGACCGCAAAGAAATGAGAGAATTTGAATATAATACGATAATTACTAACGGTGATCACATGTCAATAATGAATGAGACTGGATTCTGTAATCCGAACCCTACAGAAGATTGGAAATCCCTGAACTAATCCGACAAATAAACACGAAACTGTTTCGAAATCAATATCCGTGTCTCAATCAGCGCAATTACGGCGACCCGTGGAACGTGGGCCGTATTCAATGTAATTAGTTTCACACCGCCGCGGCCGAGGGGCGATAAATAAACGCCGAGAAAAGCTCTAACATGGAATAAAGTCCAGCGTGGGGAGTGAGACGCCTGCCATATACATCATGATACATAAATTACCTCTACCTCACTGTTGATTATTACATTTTAAAACTGTTAATTTAATAATACCATCATTAATGATTTAATTAATTAAACGTATCGTTTTAAATGACAATTTAAAATAAGTTAATAAATACATACTTCAATTATTATTTTTTAATTATTTTTCATATTGAGAAACAAGCGAACCTCTGTAAATGTCTTAACTTTTAACCACATGTTCTGTAAAGCTCGTATTTATACCATAATTATGAATTCGTATGGTTCAGAATATGGTTTATGCCGCGTGCGTGGCTCGATTGAAGTGAAAAAAAAAATGGGCAAGACAAAATCTGGTGTCAATATAATTAATAGCTATTTGGTGTCCTTGTGAGCTTATCTATAATCCAAAAACAGGAATTAAATAAAACTTTTTTATATACGTTTTAGCAAAAAGACTGTAAATAGTTTGAAAGCTCATATACTTTCAATTAGTAATCGTCGCCTATGAAAAACTTTAGCACTACATATGTTATTGTCGTGTGCCAGTCAAACTTATAAAGCGTTTTCATTATCCTTTTCAACATGTGCACGTTTTAATTATATTTTATTTTAAATGAGTAAATACCAAGTTAAAATTCAAAAAGTCTAGTTTAATCGTTTCTAAATTTAATAACGTAAATAATTTTAAAACAGCCAATTAATTAATTAATGACCGTTGTAAGCAGATATGATTTAAAATTATTAGTACTAATATTATCTACGACTTAAATGTTAGTGTAAAAATATTACGGGTATCTTTGTATTTATACGAGTACGATAGAGTGGTTGGAACGTGAACAAGTAGTCTAACACGTGTTATTAGATGTTTTATTTCGTAGCGCGTTTTAGTTCAATCATAAAACAACGTTTATTGGTCACGAGCGTAGACGGCCATATAACATGGTCCGACGAAACGCGCACGAACACTGATTTCAGTAAATTACATTCTTTATACTACATTCACTACACTCGGCGTACGGCTAGAGACCAAATTCAATAAAGCAACGAGGGTGAATCTGCCCTGTTTTTTCACACGGCACGGCATATTCCATCCCTCGATATTATAGGGGCCGAATTTGAAAACAAAATTAGACTTAATACATAGGTGATTGTTGGCGTACAAGGGTCGCAGGCGAGGGGTTACGGCAAATCCTTTAATTTAGCTCCCCGATCAAATAATAAAGCGGACGGAGGGGCAGCAAGCGGCGATATCGCGTTTAGTGGTTTTATTGCAAGCGCCATCTGCCGCGCGACGCACCCTGTAGATGGAGAGATAATTTCGCTTTTAAAGCGAGGGGGCGACGCGGCGGACCGTCTCTCCTGAGTTTTAGCGTTCGTTTAGACAATTCACGGGTCTATATCAGTTGATTTGTATGAGATAGCGCATTGTGCGGGCGCCCTCCATGTCTACATGTTGATGTGAACACTCAACGCTTATAATTTGATAAGGCACGTTGCACGGCCCAATGCACACGTACATTCCCTTTCATACATATTGTTTATTTCTTATAAATATTTATGACTATTATTAGTCCTTGATATTATTATAATTTTACAATAATTTAATAATATAACAGCATTACTAATATTTGAAACAAACCACAGAGATCTATGTATTATATATTTTCTAATTAAGACATAATGACGTCAAAAACAAGAAAACGAATTAAAATAATCAAGATCATAATCAGAGCTTAGCATTTTAGGATTACATTTGCAGATTGCGAAAATAAGGACATTATAATATCATTTTATTTATCAAGTAATTAAGTTGATTTAAAATGTAAAACGATATATTAACGATAATCAAAACGATAATTTAGGTTGTAACCGTTGTAGGTGATCGATTAACAAAATACGTATTTAGGTCTAACGTCACAGTTAATCTTGTACCGGTGTTTTTATAAAACTAATCGATCTTTGATTAATTTTTTTTGTAAATTGTAATCGATTTGTTGATAGAGAAATTACTGGAACCGTTCATATCAACGGATGCCGTAAATTATGATTCGAACCAGTACCAAAGAAAGTCAATGATATATTTTTGTAACCCTCTTTGTTTTATCATTATAGTAGGTAAGCGGATCGGGCACGCGCAATGTTTTTATCCTGAGACTCAACGGGTGTGGTGTGGACGGACCCTAATGCAAGGGCAAACAAGTTTCCGCCCCGCGCATGAATAAATTTACTCTATCTGATACACAAAATAAACCGTGCCACAGAACATTAAGCCACATATTGCATGACTACAATAACTTCACAATAATTAATCCGGGGAATATTGTTTTTCATTGTGTGCCGAGCCTTCTGTATAAAAGTCTGTTAGTTTGTGTCGGGGTGAGGGACAGAGTTGCAATAGCCCGTAGATTATTAAATTATACGCACATATACTGGAAATGTCGAAATGGATTTTTTTCTATGCGAATACCAATTTATTTGGTTTTATAATATATTATTTTATTTACTGTGGGGGAATTTCTTTTACAGTGTGTAAATGTTAACTCTTAACATGAATTTTAATAACTAGAAACAAATAACAATTTTTCATATTATCTATAGTCTTTAAAAGCAAATAGGTAATTGTTTAAGTTGTTTTAGCATTTGGTAAACACTTTTAACTAGATATATAGCAGTCGTACAGTTCTATAAATACTGTCGAAGTCAATACAGTAAAGCAAACATCGAAATAGGTATTTACAGAGATACTTCGAGTTCGTGCTATTGATATTTAATTTCAAAACAAGCTACATCACCGGAGGGAGGCGAATGTGTGCTGCAAAGTGAGCTCAACAGAGGTGTCAACGCTCGTAAACCTCGACAAAGTATTTTATCGATATCCCGCTGAGCGAACTCACACTCCGCGCGGCCCTATTGTCTCCCAACGTTCGTGATACTTCATGAAATCACTGTACCGTTATGGATTGGCTACCACTCTTTCTATATTGCCGTGTAAAATGTATTCACTGTTGAACAATTAAATCTCTACATTCTAATCCCTGAGTAAGGAAACCGTTGCGTTGACCGGCAGCGTGAAAGTCAGCCAATCCGTGGATAACATCTCTGATGCACAGAACAATAAGTCTTCGTGTCGATACAGCCGTACAAAGACGAAACAATCAATTCAAGCGTAAGTAGGTGTGATTCGGCACGGTCTCTCTACGGTCTGGTCCCGCGACTAACAAAGAAAATCTAAGCAATTAGTCGTCGTCAGAAAGAGCGGAAAACGCGCGTTAGACGTGGTCACGGTTTAGAACGCGATGCGGTCACGACGCGACGGGCCCATTAGTTCACAAACAAAATAGACTTTATAGTCGCTGTAACCAATGCTACTAGCATTTGACAAAAACTTTCCTAAAATATTACCCTTGAGATCATTTTTTCATTGTCTAAGTTGTAAAAACAAAGACTTATTAAATTAGTCATTTTGTAGAAAATATGACCAAAGTAAATTCAAAAAATTGTTTATAATTTCTAAAACGTAGATACGTATTGTTATAATGAGCAATGTTATACATTTGCCTAATATGCAGAAAATGTCCTTTATTTTGCTTTATTTCGTCTCAAATTAACTATTTTCGATTTTCTAAGAAATAATACCTAAAAAAAATTCTTTTCACATTACAGACCTGTTTTAGTGGTAAAATTCATGGGATGGCATCACTTCAATGTTTCTCAATGCATGATCGATTCGGTATCCAGGTCGACCTTGACGCGACACAAGTTCATTGTAACGAAACAAAAAATAGTGACCAGAAGTTCGGCTACAGATAAAAACATTTATTTATTGAGTGTTTAACCCGGCCGACCGCCATGCAGCGTGGAGAAAACAAACATGATTGATTAAAATAGATTTATAATTGAAAACGACTAAAATACATGCTGTTACAATATTACTACGATACGATAATATGAACTAAAAAGTGTAAAATAATCTTAAAATGCGATGAATTAAATTTAAATATCACGGTACGCTTAATACCAGTAAGCAGTAAGTTGAAGCAGCACCCGACTAATTTTACACCTATGTTGAAGTATTATTTAATTAAACATATTTTTTTACTTTTCAGTTCGATTGCTATAAAAGCATCAAAACATAATTTTATTACTTTTAAATCTTTAAGATTAACAACCCTAAAAATTGAACATCTGTGCAATGATGACAGTTGAGTTCCATAATAACAAACGTTAATTCGTACTAATAGCGGAAAAATACACCAGCAACCTTAGCATAATTTTAACTATTTTCCAATAAAACACTCACGTAAATAACGGAGATATCTGTAACTTAATGAAACCCTATGAAAATTTTATATCTAAATAATTTTACAAAAAAAAAAATTTATTATTAACACCTCAGTATTTTTAAAAGTTGTGGTTACAAGCACGTAACTTTTTTTTAGCAGTAAACTATTTTTAGAATGTTTTAAGATTTTGTATTTATCGACAAACGTGTTTTTGACAGTCCGGAAAAATGGTTATTTTCATATTATGTCTATTTTTCACAAAAACCTGCAAAGTAATAGGATGATGAACCTGATAATAAATTTTATTAAATCATTGTATTGTGATCGCTTCGTATGAGAAATTTAAAATTATTTATCACAAAATTTTGTTAAATTTATTTTTAAATTCCATTACATTCATACAGGTGAATATAAAGTGTGTAGTAAAAAAAAAGGTAAGTTAACATTGTTCTATTACGCTCGGAAGCACTATAGAATTTAAAGTCCGAAGGGTACGCTTCTGGTTCTCGCTCGACTGAGCGTGTTAAGTGCTAATGTAATAATCCATTACAATGAAGCGCGCCAGTGTACGCTAAATAGCGCATTCAAGCATTGAGCTGACGGGGCCGCCATCTGTCCGCCGCAGTGGCAAACAATACAACCCTTCGCAGTCACCCTCGTCGCTAGTTCCCCAGACCCTAAACAAATATTGCTTACTGTCGTTGCCTTTAACATATTCTACGGTCGCTAGGCTTAAGCTGTTATCAATAAAGTTATATTAGGTCCTTACATATGAAATTGGCGTTTTACGTACTGGCCACTTTAATCACAAATTTCTCCTCTTTGGTAAGGAATTCCAAATTCAAATTTGTACAGCTATAGACTCATGTATTTGTGCTTCGATGATCGTCATTCATTTGTTTTTTTTCTTCTGTTTTTTTCTGTTTGCGTCACTCATTTTACAAAATGGAAAACTTAAAATATCGCATTATTTACGAGTACGAGTTCCGCCGTGGCACTAGTGCTGCGGAAACAACTCGAAGGGTGAATGATGTGTATGGCGGTCGTGTTGCAAAATAAAACACAGTTCGTTTTTGGTTCCAACGTTTTCGTTCTGGAAATTTCGACCTGCAGAACAAGCCCCGTGGACGGCCTGAGACTCAAGTTGATAATGAAGAGTTGAAGGCTATTGTGGAAGCGGATCCATCGCAAACCACGTCCGAGTTAGCTGCAGGCTCCGATGTTAGTAATAAATCTGTTTTAATTCACTTGAAGCAAATTGGGAGATTAAAAAGCTTGAAAGGTGGGTACCTCACGAATTGACTGAAGCAAACCGGCAAACGCGCGTCGACTGCTGCGTTACATTACTAAACCGGCACAATAATGAAGGTATTTTAAACCGAATCATTACCTGTGATGAAAAATGGGTTCTTTACGATAATCGGAAGCGCTCAACGCAATGGTTGGATCCTGGCCAGCCAGCCAAATCCTGCCCCAAGCGAAAATTAACCCCAAAAAAGTTACTTGTAAGCGTTTGGCGGACTAGTGCCAGTATTGTTCATTACAGTTTTCTCAAATCTGGCCAGACTATTACGGCTGATGTCTATTGTCAGCAATTGCAAACCATGATGGAAAAGCTAGCGGCTAAACAACCTAGGCTGGTCAATCGCTCCACGCCACTGCTGCTTCACGACAACGCTAGACCACACACTGCGCAACAGACGGCTACTAAATTAGAAGAGCTTCAATTGGAAAGTCTAAGACATCCTCCGTACTCCCCGGTCCTTGCTCCAACAGATTACCATTTTTTTCGAAATTTGGATAACTTCTTGCAAGGGAAAAAATTCAACTCCGATGGGGCAGTTCAAATCGCCTTCAAAGATTTTATTGATTCCCGTCCGACTGGTTTTTTTAGTAAAGGGATCAATGAACTACCTATGAGATGGCAAAAGTGCATAGAAAATAATGGTTCATACTTTGATTAATTAAATATATTATATTAAAAAATATTCGACTTTTTGTTCCTCCCATATAAAACGCCAATTTCATATGTAAGGACCTAATATTAAACTTGACTTAAACTGTCGTATGTTTTAAAATATTCGGTGTTATGTGACATGTGGCGGTGTTATACGACTTTCCTTTCCTTTAAGATTGGCGGCATCATGGCAATATTTCTAGTTTGGAGTGGTTAAAAGCGCATGCTTGCCATCAGGTGGGCAGTTGGCCACAATTATTAATAAAAACAGATTGTTAACAAATAGCATAATTTAAATTAGTAAAATATTGTTTTTTTTTTATATATTTTAAAGTTTTTAGTACATATAGCTGTTAATGTCTAGTCATCCCAAAGGGGTCTAGCTTGACGATATTTTATTATTATTTATAATATTATTTCTTGATAATTAAGATAAGTTTTGATATCAAGAATAGAAATCGAAGAATAATTCATTTATCAATAAAATTATCAGTAACATGAATAAGATAATCCAAGCTAATTTTTATTCTCTGGCAACGTGTTTTATGTTATTATTAAAATGCAGGTTTCGTTGTAGAAAACCCAGCCAGCGTAAAATCAACAGATTACCATGAAACCCCCCGTGGATTGCCCCTCGGGCGTAAGAACCCCCGGTGCATAATATATACCTATTTGTTAGGATGGCTATTGTTGTCCCTGTTAAGGGTTGTCGGGTACAAACTAGCGCAATTATAATAAGTTTCTATTGAGATTCAGTTGAGCAAACCCGAATTGAAAACTTAAGCATCGAATATATCGCATATTTGAAAAAAAGGATGTATACAGTGCTTTTTCTGCTTCTACATTAGGTAATGTGTCATTATTACATGTTATGTAAATATATAAGTGGTGACAAAAATAATATGAGGGCTAATCCCCGGAAGCATTTATAGAATAAGAACTAATTAATGTTTATATGCATTCGGACATAAATAACTTGAATATGATTTTAAGTGATAATTAATTAGACATATTTTTATCTAATATTTTAATTACGCAATATTTCACCCTTAAATAGCGTTCACATTTTGTGATTCCTTCTGAGAATCTAAATCAATTGTACAAAAATATTTTATTGAATTTGACCAAAGACATTGGGGAAGTGAATGTAGAATCATATTCACTAAAAATCCTGAATAATAAAATTGTACGAAAAACCAATGCACAGATTATTACGGAATTTAACTCGCTGGTCGAGCCGCGGTTTGGATACAAAAACTGTTTGTTTTGCGAAATTTTAAAAAGGCAAGAGTATTTTTGCTAAAACCAATTAGCTTTACAAAGTTCGTGGAAATTAAAAACAGAAATGTCAACAAAGTGGTTTGACCGAAGCGGCCGCCCGCCCTCGCCGTCGCCCGCCCTGGACCGCTGTCAAACAACGTTTATCCAAGCAGGCCCAGCAATAACACATTTTTTACTTTTACAACAATTCCCCGTACACCAATCCTGTCTCCGCTTTGTTTTATTTTTCGCTTTATGCCACACTCATTTCTATGTCATCGGAACGTGGAAGAGTCACTCTATTATCAATATTACCCGATTAAATAGCGATAACTATTCTAATTTGCTTTTAAATTAAATATTTACCTATTAGTTATCTGAATACATGTTAAAGTTTAGATTGAGACATTAAAATTTAACAACTTTTTTTTTATTCTGCGTCACAGTAATTGCTAATCTATTGACAATTTATATTTTATTTTATTATACCCGGTATACTTAGTATGTTACGTTACCGTGTTATTAAATAATCAAATAAAACTAGAACAATACAATAAAAGCGTATAAAAGTAATAATGTTTCAGTCTAAACATTCTCATGAACATACAATGGATGTTACGTACCTGTTTGTGCATTTCCACATTGAGACCATACGACATTTCATAATACTGAAACATAAATAACACAGATTAACATACACACAAAGACAAACATAAACACAAATTAGATTATTAGTTCAATCTTTTAAGTAAAAGTTCTTTGGGTGCTTTGAAACTTGAAAGTACAGTTTGACGCTCAATTTTGAGGACAACGTTTATATATAACATTCTATTTTATTTTTTATTAACAAATAAATAATTAGTTAGTCAAATGAAAAATGAATTGACTATGATTCGTGAGGACTTGATAGCGAAACGGACCCATGCAGAAATAAGACATAGACACAGGAACAGGCGCGTTTGAGTTTGCAAAAGAAGTTTCACTTCTGTCACGTGTACGGAATCTTATGCGATTATTTTTACATTGGTTATCAACATAATCTGAACAGCTTCGGATAGTAAGTTTAGTACAGTGATATCGAGCTGCGAGGATTGCAAATGTACTATGCAATACAACGAATGTAGGATTCCTTCCAACAGGACAAAGGACCGGCTGGTTAAAAAAATATACAAAAAAGCACTATAATTTTTAACAAATTGTTTCTCAATTTTTATAACACAGATGAATTAGTAAAAGCGTTCAAAATAGTACGTAAATGTAGCGCTACTTAGTGTGACACGAAAGGCATTTGGCAGAGATTAGCTTCCTCAAATTATAGGCGTCGGGTGACTAAACATCCGCACCGCATTTTGGAAAACGGCCAGAAGTGTTTCCGACACGAGAAAAAATCTCGCGAAAATCTCCTCCCGAGCATATTAAAATAAATTGCGAGCGATTTGGCAACACTTAATCGTGATTCATATCTGAATGGAGCGAACATGCGGGCCCCGAGGCATGCCAAAACATTCGAGCCTCTAAAATATGCTCGTTGGTGTGCGAGACGCTAATATGTTTACACGCGGATGTTCCAGACAGATCCGTTGTTGATATGATTGATTGTACTGTACACAAAAGTTCGTTTGAAATTTCCATTAATATAAAAGGTTTAGTAACGATTCTCCTTTCTTTTCGTTGAGGGACCAAGATATTTATAAGCTTGAATTAAATTTATAGGCAAGGAAAACTGTTTTCGTTGTTCTTTTTTTGTACCAAAAAAGTGGGTTTTACCGAGTGTAATACCTGAAAGAGTGGCATCATGATGCCGATAGAGAAAAAAAAAATTTTTCATTATTGTATAGAAGTATTTGAATATAGTTCAAGTTTTTATAAAATACAAACAATGCCGGTGTCGAAAGTCTATTAGGTAATTTATTGATAAAATTATATACCAGTTAAAAAAAAACGAATACAAGTAGCTCAAATACGCTGTTATTGATAAATCATAGTACACAAGTATTAATAGTTGATCAATATAATTATTTCATATCGTCAATTATGAGGAAAATAAAAAATCTTAATTGACTGAGTCAACCCAGTATAAAAATATCTATGACAGATATGGATGCGCGTTCAATAAACGAAACATATTTATTGATTTCACACGCCAACGGACCTTTTAAGTGATTAATGATGATTATTTTCATTTGAATGCTGGATTAGTTGTTAATTTAACATTATAAATGACTTACCATAACATAATGCCTTTGTATTTCAATTTTTTCACTAGCAAGCTTTTCGCATTCTAATTTTAAACTGAAACAATAAAGATTAGACAATTAGGTCATGTTTTTTTTTAAGCCAAGGAATTATTTTTGTTTAAGAATACTATTATCCCGACCAGAACGTGTCTAAATTATAAATTTCAAGAACTTAGGTATTTTAGTACATTTTCTAAAACTATAATTTACTATTTATTGCCTAACAGTGAGTCAAGACACGAAGACAGCTCTTGCGTATAACATCTAAGTTATTGTTTACTTTGGAGTGATAAGAAAAGAAGGTAGTTAGGTACAATAATCGATTAAAGTTCTTTACAAGAAGCATTTGTAATAATATACGATAAGGCGGTATGTATAACAAACAGCTTGTTTTACAGCTGTTATCGATGTGTACCGGGTCACACTTGTTATGCTTACGTTTTTTATCGTCGCATAACCCACTCAGTTCAATTTCAATTCTAGATTATTGCCCGTACTTACCTGCGAGCATAACGACCCCATTGAAAACGGAATTGCCGCCGATAAGGATTCATGATGCTATATAATTTTATAATAACTAGGTAATGAGCTCTTTTCAAAGGTATGTGTAATAAAATGATTTCTTGGCTTTAATATGATTATAATATTTATTATACAATACATATACAGTTACCTGAAATTAAGCCTACTGAAGTCAACAACTTAAACATAAAATTATATTTAACCAGAGTTATACTAGTAGTACCTTCCTATTTATTAGCCCGTTTTTTTGTACATTATGTATAGCGTAAATGAATGAGTTGTTCAATCTAAAACTAATTTTAGCCAGCAAAGCGAGGTTTTTGAGTCAAGTTGGATCGTGCTGCACTTTACCCGTCTGTCAGGCCGTCACTCAGAAGCCTATAAATTTTAAATCCAATAGGATAACGATTTGAAACCATGTAAACCTTTATTACAAAGCCAATGATGATATTTAATGTAATAACAAATATTTAAAGGGTTTTACCATATGTACATATGAAAAAAAAGGTATCAATATTACGACCGGGTTATCATTGCTAAGAACTTTGAAATTCAGGGTTAGATCCTTTTGCTCAATTTTTACGTCACTAATTCACAATTTGGTTAGCAGACAAAGTGGTAGTTTTTAGACCTATTTTGAACCTACGTACACCAAAGCATGCTTCATTTAATTATATAGCAGGTGTCTTCCGATTTAATAGACTAGACTACTAGTTAACTAGAACACGGTTTTTATTATTGCAGATTTTATATTACAATATATTATAAAATATTCAGCATATACTTATTCCATCTATGCATCTCTGCTCACCCCGTAAGGGATATAGCGTGACGATATGTTTTTTATTATGATTATTTACTTATTCCATCTATGTACCAATAAAATATATTTAGTCTGTATCCTTGAATTATGCACAGAATTTTAAATTGCACAAGTAAAATTGACCAAAAATATTTTTTTTTGTGTATTCAAAAAATATGATTAGCAATACATAGCTTTTAATGATTAAGCTTGGTTTTTAGACAGTATTATATTGTATGATGCATCGTTCACTATGTTGAAGCAGTATGTTTCTCATTCTGCTTCAGCCTTATGCCTTACTTATGCCTATTGAAAAAAAATCTTATTTATTCGTTGTTATAAAATATGACTACATATTATAAGAAAAGGAATGTGCTATAATTTATTTTTTTCCTAACTAAATTGTTTATTTTCTACATATTTGTTTGTAATGTTGAATACCAAGAATTAATCCTATTATAACTGTTTATAATATTTGTACATCAAAGTGCCACATTATTATACCCCTCAAGATGGATTAAATGTACACGTAAAATAAATGAAACCGTCTGAATTTTTATACTAGATGAGATAACAATGGAGGAAGATCCCAAAAAGGTCTGATAAAAAAGGTTCTTGTTCACAAAGGGTCAGGTAGGGGATGATTCGCCTGATACCCGGTGACAGGACCAAGCCGGGATCATCCTATTTTCGAGCCTTTTATTTGTAAATACTGGCTGGTTTATTGACCATGAATAGTTTTTTTTATACTGAATTGTTAAAACTTATCGAATAGACGAATTGCCATTCCTTTGTCGAGGTTTTATCAACAAATATAAAATTATTATTTATTGCATAAAGTTTTTCAGATTAGGTTTATGTAAAACAATATGACCCTTGATAATAAATAATCTATATTTACGGCTCAAAAAACATAAAAATACTATTTGGACGAATTAACAAGTTGAAGCAATCTTACATTATTTCTTGCGCTTTTTCGAACTGTCACAATACCCAATTAACAAAACCCGGTCATAAACCATATTAAAAACACTTCTTGAATAGCTTTTGTACACAATTGTAATAAACGAAGCAATCGCTTGTTCAAATGTATAAGCTTGGTTCCCAGAACATTTATTTCAAAAAGTATAAAAATAAATGGCAGTCAAAATGTAAATGTAAAAAACATGATATTTGCTTATAAAGAATTTAGCTTATAAAGTCAATTTGCTATTCAATAATATTAATAACGGTATTTGAACAAAAATTTAACTATTATCGACTATTTAGAAGCCTTTGAACACAAAAAAGAGATGATTATAACTAGGAAGTCGGTTAAAAAGAATCAATATATTAATAGTATTTCTAAGTACCAAATAAAAAAGCAGTAACCAGACACAGACGTGCTAGAAACTGTCAAAGTTAAATTAAAAATCGGCGGTGCACTAAATCACAGAGCTAAAAAATAACACGGTACATTTCTTTTCCTTATCGATAAGTCTTTGTTAATGTATAACGAGGCTTAAGAGTTCTTACAACGAGATAAAAATAAAGATAAAAACATGGCTCTCTAAATTATTATAAAAATACACTGGTTTGACGAATTTTTTACTTTATTATAAAAAGCCATATAGCAATATTCCCTGACTCCAGACACAATCCTGACATAATTTTTCACTACGTGCTACTTTAAAAGTTACCAATAAGTTTTTATTATTGGGTTAGTCCAATGTTGAACGCATTATATTATTTGATATATATAGTTTCCGTAGTTAGTGGTTAACAAATAATGTTATGCACTTATGCTAAATATTGCTCTTGAACAAGTGG
Source organism: Automeris io (assembly GCA_036320925.1). Taxonomy (NCBI): domain Eukaryota; kingdom Metazoa; phylum Arthropoda; class Insecta; order Lepidoptera; family Saturniidae; genus Automeris; species Automeris io. The sequence goes on along the minus strand of JAUDJH010000021.1, from coordinate 3,243,285 downwards.
ATTGCGAATTCGAAATAATATACACGCTGGACAATGTATGAAGTATATATTATAATAATACTACGTTATGCGTTGAAATAATAACCTAGCACAAATCATAAAATTTACAAACAGGGATGATTTTAGTGCAGATACTGTTCCCATGCATATGCCAAACATAATAAGGTTGACAATCTTTATACTAATGCGTATCATTAAAATTTGGAGTACTTTTTACGATTATGTAAATAAAAGAAAGGGATTTTAATATCTCATTCGATATATACAGTGACATAGACAAACATATATTACCATTAATGTGCTAAGTACATAGGATATTTTTATACAAAACGCTTTAATATTTGACGAATTTTACCAAAGGCGTAGAAAAAAATTAAAGGCTAATAATATACGAGTAAATGTTAGTAAAAAAATATATGATATGATTTCCAATTATACAACAACGTGAAGTGTTGTCGACTGTCAACGTTTATAGTCGGAGGCGACAAATTATTTACACGTTAATTAACGCGTACACTCACACCGATAAACTTATTTAAAAATAATCAAACAGGAAGGTATTTTACGAATGTTTCTGATGGTAACGGGCATGAAATGGACAATAAAATAATAATAAATCATAACGCTATATCCTCTTGATGATAAACTGAAATTCATCTGGGGCTGTATCGACTCCTATCTGCATCGTACACCTTCTGCGACTAGTAGAGCGGCTAACCACCGTTATTAGTGCACTGAGTTATATGATACTTGTAGGAAAAGAATGCTCGACCAAAATATCTATTTAAAGTCATAGTTGCAGTCATTTTTTTTATTACAGTTAGAAAATGAGTTCTGTGGACACTCTGGTTCAAAAGTCACTTAATTATAATATTTAATAGGATAATACTCACTTGTGATATTGAGCTTGTAAAAAATTAAATTCTTCCTTTATGCGATCACAGGATTCACCCACTGTGAACTTTATGGGTTGACCAGGCTGCGGTGGTCCCTGGAACAAAGAATTGTTATATTTTTAACATATACTAATAAATTTTTCAAGTGTCCACTATGTAAATTTATGTAAATCTGAAGTTAGTTTTTTGCAATAAAACTGCCGCGCAGTCACAAAGTATAAAAAAAAAACTCATTTACATAAATAGGGTCTTACAGTGTTTTTTGTATGAGTGTCATTATGTATGTATGTATTCGTGTGAATATATTCGTGATTATTTAATGCAACATTTAGAGTTCCAAGAATGGTATTAAATATTTTTAAATAATTTGCATATTACGAATCGTTTATCCGAACACGCGACGTTTAATATATCAAACTTATACATACAACTCATCAATCTAAGTCTGATGTACAAAAACATTCCTATCACGAAACAAGAATTACACGCATCACAAATTACCATAATACAAATTATCCTTTAATGACCATAATTCGGTGAGTCTCGATTAATGGAAAAAAAACAGCGTCGAGCGCTCGCCTCTTAACACAAAAATAAAGTAACGCGAACACGCAAGCACGTAATAATAAAAAAACATAACTCCATAATAAGAAGCACGAAAATAAAAATAAAGCGAGGGACACAACACACACGGTCGCCGGGAGGCTGACGGCAAAAAATAAATAACCGCCGCTCGGAGCCGGCGCGAGGAACAAACGGACTTAAAAATAATAAAAGGAGCGTAAATAAAAGCGTAAAAGGAACTGGCGCGGCGTGTAGACGTTGTAAATGGAGCTGCGGACAATCGGGCCCGGGAAAAATGTGGCCGGGAATTTAGTGAATGCAACCACCGCGGTACGGGGAGATAGCCTTGCGGTCGCGCGCCTCGGCGCCGCTCTGTGTGGCCAATCATGGACAAAAAATCCTTCTAAAACCACCAAACAGGGCAACGAAACTTAAATCATACAATCAAACGTGTATTTATTATATTTAAGAAAAATTTGGATTCGGACGGATCATTCATAAAATGTAATACAATTTAATGTAAAACATTGTTTATCACCTTTAAAATGAACTTATCATCATAACAAGTCATATTATAATTTGACACACCATGTACCATATTTCTTTTCTAAAATGGTGAATAATTTAAAACCCCCCAAATAAATTCTCCGAAAAACCCTCTATCCACATAAAAATCCCGCAATTTAGGGTAAACCTCTTAAATTGGCATCACAAGAACTCTCCGAAGCTGTATTGGCCGATCTTACTTAATAGCATGACAGATACCGCCGCGGGATGGACTGACGGCATGTTCCTTTTAAGTACAACTATCTTTATCGTATTCTGATACCTCTTTAATTGCGGAAGTTTAGTATTACTGAACCAATTGATGAGATACATGTTCTGTGAGAAACAGATCGTGCTACGGCAATTTAAGCTTTTAATTGGATTGTGAATATAAAATAATGTATATAGATATATATATTATTTTATATACAATTTTTTTTTGCTAAATAGAAACGAAGATTTAATAAGCTTAAGGATTGCGAATAAAGCTTGCTTGCAATAAATAATATGAAAATAAATATTATAGATACTCTTAATGTGAATAAACAAATCATTGAAACTTACAATGATTACAATGATTGCACAAAATGTTCGAAGCAATAAAACGAACTCTGTTAAAAGCACTTTGTATCGAGATGTGTTGAACAGATTGACTTAAGCAATCAATTACCAATGTTCCTACCATCTGAATGTATTAATAAAAATAAATTGCACGGTTATGGGTTAATACAAGGCGCGTTCTTGCCGTGTCAGAACAAAACGACGCTGACACAGTAGCAAAACACCGCAGTTTCCAGAACTTCATACAGTTTATAAATGATTCACTTTACATTAAGCGTCTCTATGTCTAATATAACATCTATTTCTTTGTATATATATATATATATATATATAATAAATCCGTTCCGCAGCTACCTCTCCTGTATTCCATAGATACTATGATTTGCAACTCCGTGTATATTACATATGCAAGTGACCAAAAAAACTATGCTTGCCCGACGTAGGTTAGTAAAAAATACGAATCTTTAATCTATCGGTACGCGTTTGTGTCTTTTAATCTCTGAATCCGCATAGCCATTTATAATACATTAAGGTATTATGGAAAGCTGCCTTAAGCATATAGTGTTAATTTTATTTCAATCGGACCATAAACAAACAAGTTATGCCAGTTTAAAAAAAACACGTCGATCATTTATTGGATAAAATGTGTTAAGTAAAATAGAACGCAACTCATTTGTCAGTTGTTGTTTTCATTGTCATTAAATTTTCCTGACGTATATAGTTTGTATTTGTAATATTTTTTCGTGAGGTACTTTTAAACATTACAAGAATTAGCACAATTTTATTTTAAATCTTTGAACATATGAAATATGAGGAATCATGGCATATTTCATAGTGTATATATTTATATACAAGGGTCCCATTGAAAATGTATTTGAACTTTGTAAAAAGTGCTGACATTTAGCAGTTCTAAAAATTAGATTCCCGTAGAATTCACATCTTGTACTCGGTTGAACTTTCCTTGGCTGGCAGACAGGGCGATTTTTTTCATTGACACTGTTCATTCTACTGTAATATCCGGTTTTCAGATTCGTGGCTACGGTGATGAGTAGATTAATTTGTCGAGAGCCATGATAGCGTTATATTTCTTGTCTAGTACCCATACTATAACTATAAGCTTAATTTGGGGTAAGACAATGAGTGTAACAGCTCGTAAATATTATTATTACATGTTCTTTGAACCATTTTTGAAACAACATATGGCTATATCCAAGTTTATTTTGTGCAATTTATCTATAACACGTAAATAAAAGTGTCTGAGGCCTGACAGTGTGTTAAGCTTTAAATTAACGATGGAATTCTTTTTATCACCGTCGGTAATTAACGTTGAGACGTTTTAATTATTTATTTTACTTCGCTTTATCTCAGCTTATCTGCGACGCCTAACGCGGCCACCCTCGTCTATTATAGACATTATTTTCGCGTCACACGCACTCGATACATTATAGACGAGTGTTTTATTGTCTCGATTACATCAACATTTGAAATAATGCAACGAGATTAAATGTTTAAATCGTCTTGTTTATCATGGTTGGCTGAAGTCGTGTGTATCTATTAATTAACGGCTGATATTATTGTAACCTAGAGCAATAGTTTAAACAAAACTACGCTCATTTGCTAAAAAAAACGTTGTCTGAACCACAAAGAGTTTCGAAAAAATATATTTTATGTATTACCAAGCAATTTTAATATATTCGTGTTTTGTATTCTGTATTTTTATATTTTCATATAAGAATGTAAAAACTCCATACGAATAATTATTTTATTCATGACCATACGAATAATAATGATAAATTAAACGTAATATTCTCACGAACACATGCACCTGGAAACCCTATTTATGTCATAAAACAGTTTAACATACTGTCTACGATCAGTTGTAAATGCATATCGTGCGGCTGATATTTTAATTCAGTCTTTAATACGACTAGCAGGAAATCGGATTAATCGTTTACGCGTAATTGATTATATATTGATACGCAATAAATTGCAGTTCTAACCAATGACTTTTGATTAGGAAGAACATTAAAATAATCTAAAACGATTTTTAGAATCGGTCCATTTATTTCATCAAATTATCAATGTAACTTTGTATTTAGTTAAAAAGTTAAATACGTCATTTAATCGATATTGATATCAATTTAAGGCTGCCTAAAATGAGTTTTTCGATATATCGTATATTATTTATTTGTCTAATAATATTATCATTACATTTATTAATATATTCTCACGACATAAAAATCAAATGTTCCCTTGTGTATCTAAGAGCTCAAAGATCGATCTCAAGTTAAAAGCGATCACAAAAGAAACGAAAATAATCCTATGCAATAATAGACAGAGTAAACGGTCCCCTCCACAACAGAAAAAAAAAATTCCCATAAATTATCGCCGAAAAGGTCAAATTAAAATACAATGAACAGTTTTTGAGTGGCAGTATTGTGTGGAGGGGCCGGATGAAAGGCCCGAGCCAGAATCCATGGACAAAAACAAAACTAAACAGAATGCGTTTAAACGGATATAAAAAGAAATACGTGTTCTTATTTCAAATTATTGAATACGTCTGTCTGCCCACGTCTACCTGCTGTACAACGTCGGAGATTAATTCCTTTTGTTTGCATTTGAATTTAGAACGCTACGGTTGCGTTTAAATCTTTTTTAGAATTGTAAATGCGTTCATTATATTTAAGGAAACGGATTTCTTTGAAAAGTGTACCGATGTCAACTGTTTATTAGTCATATTAGAGGTTTTCTCACCAAGCGTAGTGCGTATCTACATAAGTCAGTGGCTCGGCAAACATCTAAACACCATTCGCACTTACAAACCAAACAAGCATAGGCAAATATTTAACTATCGAGATTGCCTTTATAACGCAATGCTTCATCGTTGAACAAGATCGGGCCAATTTCCACCTTAAACTTCTAAACATAAAGCACATAAAAACGGATTCTTTGTTTGGTTTTATTGCATTTTGTATCGAGTAAATAAAAAACGTTAGTTAACCAATATGGTAGTGCAGAGATCGGAAAGCTGATTTTATTTTCTGAGAAACACAACACCGTATGCCACCCGATGTGTGGATGGCTAATGGCACGTTGGTCGTTCGATATCGACTGTTCTAAGAATAGAGCCGTAATTATACTACGTGTAGAACTGACAAGTTAATGCTCTTTACCATGTTCTTTTTTTATTTTGGAATCTTTAAGCGCCTGGCAACTGTAAGGATTACAATAAAATATTTATAATGTCCTTGTTTGTCCATGGTAATAAATATTTAATTATTGTTTTATATACGTTTCATATTATAATAAATTATGATTTATTATTTATTTCTGTTAAATAGTGTTATAAGTATAATTTGTAACGAATAAGGTCAATTATTTTGACATCTGAAAAAATAATCTAAAACTATTAAATTATTTTTTTTATACCAGCTCAACAATCGCCGTCGTCATGCCGACTTTTGTATACCGAAGGTCTCTAGGTATATGTACAACTAGAGGTACACAAGCTGATCCCGAAACGCAAATTCAAATTAAGTCAAACGGTTATACGATAAAATAACGTATGCTAAAATAAACTTCAAAGTCAAAATAAAATTTAAAATAGTTAAAAGTTTTTTGATATTATAAAAAATAATTCATGAATCGTAATATAAATTACTTATAACAGAAACAGATTTAGAGAAAACATTATTTTTTTAAATCCGCGTCTATGTATTTATTTAATCTATTAAAATTTATTAATGAAATGTAACTATGTACCTATACTTATTCCATTAATAATTTTGAAACATAAAAGGATTAATAGGTACTAAGGAATAACATTATGTATTTCATACGATTGAGTCAACACGTATTGCGGCTCCGTAATACACTTGTACCTGACTCCTGTATAACTGGCTAAAAATTTGACGGAATCTTGATATGACGTAGGAATGTTAGCATACTCCAAATGTTTTGTTTGTACAAAGTGATATCATATTATCAGACTACGAATGGCGAGAATAATTTTAATAGACTGACTCAAGGTACTCCACTTGTTAGCGATTGATAATCCAGACAAAGTATGTTTCCGATGCTGGCCAGCTCCGATTACGTAAATCTAGAGATCGGATTACATGTGACTTGAAATATGCAAGCAAATACGCGTTATTAATGTTTTTAATACACGATAAAATCTATTTCAAAATGTTTAAGTATCATTATCATTTTTATATTATGGCTTTATTCCAAAAAGTAAATACAGGTAAAAAAAGTCTAAAAAAAACACTGATAATGTTAAGGAGTCGTCTGGAAGCCACAGCACAAAAAAAACGAGGTAGAGGAAAGTAAAAAAAATGGTATACACACAAACACAACAACACAACAAAATTCGATTTTTTATTTAAACTTAGAGCATACTTATTATATTCAATTATAAAAATACAACATTATTATCATGTTACGGGTATTATAGGTAATTTTTGTACTTGCAAACGTCACCAATCAACACTATTCCAAAAATTTAGTTGTAGCATTGGATATTTATAATTTGAAAAATTCATTCTACGTTCGTCAAGGTCAACATCAGCGCGTACCAGGTAGTAGTGAAATTTAGGTAGATACTTAATATATATTTTGTGTCACCTTTGGAATAGTTGAACCCGAGTTATATATACAACTGTCTAAATATGTGGCACTATTGTTAGCCAGGGGTTTGGTTATAATATCTTCAAACGTATTTCTTTAGTATAATTATAATTACAGTGGGGGTAACATTTGTAATATATTTTTTACAATTATACACTTGCATGTAATCTGGTATCTAGTCGTAAGTCATGAAAATCGGCATTGACACCGATTTATTAATTCACGAACACTGTAAGGAGAACGTCGCGTCGTGTTTGAAGAGATACCGTCTCATTTGTCCGTAGCGGTAATTCTGTCACTCAAATATTGACTGAGTGGGACGCGACACGGATTTTGAGCAAATAGACAAATAGGCATTTACATTAGCACCCCCCTCCCGCGCCCCACACCCCCGCCCTTAGCCAACAAACCACGACACTCGTAAAACACCAAAGCGAGTCAGCGACGACGGCGTCATAAAAGAAAATTCTGTTCATAAAAGTAGTCAATATGGGAAAATCCCAAGAATATAATTTAAGATAGCTTTGTTTAAACTTTATAAAGCCGTATCTGGTTTTTTTTTTAAATATTTTATTTCACTCTATGACAATGGACTATGTATAGAATTACTTTTATACCTGTCACGTTATTAATAAAAATCAATGAATTGAATTTATTGAAGTTACAATTGGAATATACGGGCGTTAATATTTACATAAACAACAAACAGGATAAAAAGGTATGAACATAATTAAATACGAGCCTGTTAATAAGTTACAAGATCAACTAACTGTTTTATGACATAAATATCGGCAGTTAATAATTATGGCGTACATTGTAAAGGGTATCTGTAATAAATCAAGTTTACAGTTCATTTGTATTGATTAAGCCAATATTATCGCTGTTATTCCCGGATGTGACTAGATGTGCAACATGCTTAAGATATGAGACAATGTTTAACATACTTTATTGGAACCAATCGTAACTTTAATAGGTATCCAATTGCTTTTATGGTATGAACTTCAGTGACAGACTAATAAGATTATAAAATATTACCACACCGTATAGCTCGGGATAAGCAGTTACCATCGTCTTTGAAATCGTCTTTCAATTGTACCTGCATTTAGAGACGTGCAATTATTATTTCAGCTAGTGTACTCCCTGTCTCATATATTATGTCCTTTAAAAGATTGAAGGGATTATCGACCAGACTGGCCGGCATAACTACGACGACTGTCGACGAACAATCTCTATTTTTTCTATAGTTACAGTTGGTTTTTGTCTGCGCTGTGCTCGACATAGATGCAGTCACTTAGCTAGTGACATAGTATGTCACTTTGCCGTATTAGTATAAAAAATATAAATCAGCGATACAAAATAAATGATCAATTTCTGTTGTAGCTTTTCTATGGTACTTATTATTAGAATTTAAATCAGATCGTAGGAATTTGCGTTGCAGTCAAAATCTAAGATATTTATGGTTTACAGTAGGTTCTAATAAAGTATATGTAGGTACACAAAACGCGTCTATTGTACTTTTATTTTAATGTGTTTGGGTTTATTACTCTTTAGAATTGCTTTTTTAATTGCGTTCTTTGTTAACGATTTCTATAGCGTAAGACTTTTTTAGCAAGAACGCAATAGTCAATCTTTCACGGTGACCAATTGTTATGGGTAAACAATTGCTATGTAAGCTTGCCGCCAACGCGCCTGCGTGCACGCCGTCTCAGTTAGACCGAAGCTTGAGAAAAGAGGAACTCGGCAAGACAGTACGTTCCGGGCTAACAACGTGTCCACACTGAACTTCATCAAAATTTCATCGAATGCGACATCAATTTCGAATGATATAATCACTCCTAAATATATATCTTCAAATTTATGATAAATTGCTTATCTTTGTTTCTCAAATATAATACACGTGTATTGGAAAGGGACGTACTGTGCTATAATATCATCAGAATATATATTTTTTTTATTTATTAACATCTGTAATTTGTGTTTTATACACTGCCTCAAAGTAAGTGTTATGGCTATAAGACAATGATACGTATTTATATACATTTATGACTCGTAACAAACTAATCTATTGATCAAAGAAAAGTTAGCTGCAACTCTGATTTGAAGCCAAAACCTTAGCTTTGTAGGCAGGGTCATACTATCATTGCGCTATCAGACCGAATAGATTAATAGCTCCAGACTTTAAACGAAACTTAAAGAAGTATCGAATACTGGTCAATTAAAATCGATCTAAGGACTACTAAGGATTTAATTAAATTCAGGACATTTTATATTTCTATGTGGCTATCAATTGCCATTACAAGTTAAAACACTAACCTTCTTAGGCAGGTGGACAGGTATGGTCGTTTCCCGCATTACAATAGTACCATAAAAATCGGACCTATAAAAAGTATGGCAAGAAATATGTAAATTAGAGTTCATTAAATAATGGTCACGTATCTTTAATAGATTAAAGTGGATAGGAATGCATAGACCGTGTGGGAAACCGTTCTTAGATACTATTTTGACACACTGATTGTTACCTGTTAGGAACTTGTTTTGCATATTTTCTAAGCGGTTATTGTTTTAAAATCATATTTGTTATATATTGTTATTGCTTATAATTACATTATAATATATTCACTATTATGATTTTTAACTGATAAAGGTATGATGTAATCTATGATTGGAAAAATCTTGAAATTTTAATTATCTTGCGCCAGTAGTTAAAACATATTTAATCGTAATAAACGTCTTCAGAGACAGTAAAAAGGTTAACAAAGTTAAGTTATTAAAACTTCCATAGATATTTTCGACGGAAATCGAGTAAAACACCAATTTTATTATAATTATTTCTTTTTTAAGCTCTGACAAGAAAACCAATAAGCTAGGATGTTTATTTACACCTTTCACACTTAATTTAGCGAAGTATATTTTATTTATAATTTCGTAGCAAATATAAGACAGAGTTGAAGCAAATTATAGTAATGCAACAAATAAGCAGGTGTCAAAACGTCACTCATTCATCTTCATTGTGTGGTACTATTATGTTTCTGTAATACTATACAAGTTTTTATGGGATTCTTATTTAGCAACTAATATTTACTTGGCCTTGCATACGCCAGACCGGATCGTTAAGACTTTACAAGGGTGAAAGACCTGCCTTACCTACTTTATTATGCGTTTTACGACTCAAAACGTCCTTATCTATACTAATATTATAAAGCTGAAGAGTTTGTTTGTTTGTTTGTTTGTTTCTTTGTTTGAACGCGCTAATCTCAGGAACTACTGGTTCGAGTTGAATAGACCATTTATCGAGGAAGGCTTTAGGCTATATAACATCACGATGCAATTATTAGAAGCGAAGAAATGATGGAAAATGTAAAAAAAACGGGCAAAATTATTCATCCTTGAGGGCTTCCATTGCGTGCGCTGCAAAAACGGTTCAAGATACCAAAATATATGTAAGAAAGAATTATTCCACTTGAAATGATCTAAAAAAATGTCCATGACAGTATATGTTTATCTTTTAAGATTAAGTCACTAGAACCGTTTTTATGGTAAACAAATTTGGTCGAAATTAATGCATTATTTGTTAAGAGTTGTATCAACGTAATAATATTAATATTTATCCAAATAAATGTATTGTTGATTAAGAGTATTTAATTGTGAACAAAATTGTCTTTGACATCACTTAATTTCAATGAACATCTTAGAAGATATTACAAAACCTTATATAGCAAAACAACGTTTGCCAGATCAGCTAGTTACATACATGCCGGTATAAGTTTTGTCACTGTAGATAGATTCTCATTTGTTATCGATGTCCACAGATCTTATACTTAATGTGTCTCCAGTAATTCTGTTAAGATCTTTAAGACACGAGTTAATTAAACAGAATAGGTTTAATATTTGTAATACCTTTCGTGAAACGGCCATATTTAGACGTTGCGAAAAGGCAAAAATATAGTCAATCTGGAAAAAAATTCAATGAGTAGACGTAAAACGTCATAAAAGGATATATCTTTATCACGAGTGTGATTACTTGACTTAGACTTGCCAAGTTTAAGACATTAAGCTTAGTAATCGTACATTGTTAAGATTTGAAAAGATTAAAATTAAAAAACATGTTTAGTACAACGGATAATAAATAATATTGTTATTCCGCGTATGTATTAGTATATACTTTTAGTTTTTAATGTAAATATACAAGTGTTACGCACTAAATAACTAGTAAATATTATAACGACATACTTTACAACAGTTATAATAAAAAAAAAGAAAATAACTAGTTAAAGCCGAGTAGGTAAAAAATAAAATTTCTTACAATATTAAAACTTTTTGCAACTAACACCAATATATAAAGCATTACAACAGCATTCGTTTAACTCCTAGAGATATTCATGTGTATTAATAATTAGATGGTGTAATTAAGATATTTTAATATTTCTTGTAATTTATCATCTTTAATTAAGAATATTTACGTTTCATATTAAACAATGAAACTTAAAGTCACCAAAAATATGTTAATTCACTATAATATATTTTACATGTTAATTATTGTATTGTTCTAAAGATGTTGCCATTGACGGCTGGCGAAAATATTTTAAGGCATAAAACATAATATTCCAGTGAATATTTAAAGAGATTCTTAAGTTTTATTGTGGTTAGTTTTCCGGCGGCAACAGATGTGCTGCGGCTTTGTGGTCGCTCTAGCTATTCTCAAAATTAAACCGCACTTTATTCCGTTCATTTAAAGCTCATTTTAAATTGCAGGCTATTACGAACGCTTGGTCAAGTGTTGGAAAGGTAAGCCGTATTTTTTATGAAGTGTAAAGAAGTGGACAAAAGTAATTCATTCTTGGTTTGTTGCGATTAGATCATATGAGTTATGATTTCACAGAAATATATTCGCAATGCGCAAAGTAGACACATGTGTGAGTAAAGCATCTCTGCTTGTATAGTGTAGATAGAGAGATATGATATACATTATTATTACGATTTCACGGGTAATTGAGCGCCTGACAATGCTCAACGGCGCGTTTCTGCCTCCACGGGGGTTTACAGTTCTCGTTCATTTGTTTAGCCCATTCAACGATTTATTATTACTTTTTCTCTTTTATTACTGTCACCCCACGTTTCTTTGGAAACCTTTTGTGAGAATTGATTCTAAAATCTGTGCACTTTTATTCCGTATTTTCGTGTATAAAAAATAACAGAAAAGATATAAAAATTCATGCGCGTCCAATTTTTTAAAAACTGTAATTAATTTTTACTGTGTTTCGTATATTACTTCGACGTTATACATACGCGGGTAGATATTTGCATAATATTTAAATACGAAATAACTTAATTACAATGTTTTTAACAGACACGAATAATGACTTTCTCCTTTGCTGTATGAGTGTAAGTCTATTGACGCGGCGGTTACGTGGACGTGTGTATAACAATATTGCAGAAGTTAATCAAGAGTGCTTTATCCTCGTTAGGCTTCGCACACGCTTTTTGTACAAAATAAACGGTGTCAGGTCCATTACCTAACACAAAATCTAACTGCACAGTATTAAATGTCGACAATACTAATTGATATAGAAATAAATAAATCGTTTTTTTTTATTTAGTGGACTATGAAATATCTTGTAGTAAACTGTTTTAAATCTAAGCACGAGGTATCTTAGCGAAAAATAACACTCCGTCGCATAATACAAAGGTTACCTGAGCCTAACAACCAATATTGTCTATGGCCATTCTGGATAAAAGAAGGGCAAGATTTTTTATATAAAACAAAAATAATTTTTGGTCATTCAAGTCGACCCAGTTAAAAATTCTCATGCCCACAGACAGGCATAAGTACGTGTCTCACGTTAACGCAAAAGCGGGAAAACTGAACTTGTTACGGTTTCGAAAATTTGCCATTCATAGTTACAGTTTAATGTTGGTGCCTTCGCTCAAAGTGTACAAAGGTCGTTACTTTACAGTTGACTTTTGTGTTCTGGCCGTTGGGATGTATGCGCGTTAGGTTATAGGGTGGTATCACTCACCGGATGCCTGGCGGCCGCCACGGCAGCTGCTGCGGCGGCGGCGTTCATAGCGCCCGCGCTCGGATACATCCCTAAGTCAAACACAAACGGTCATCGTCTACACAACAAAGGACACAGCACACACACTCGATCCACAGAAACACAAGGTACGTAGGTACTCCGTAATTAATTCACGAGATCCACTGTCACAGGATTCACACACGTCCAACTATCACGATCGTTGCCAACGAACTGACGCGCGCGGGGGGGAGACCGTCTCACACTCCCGCCAAACCTCGCGGTATGCCGATCGTCGTACATATTTTCTCCACTCGAATTTTTCGTCGACTATCTCCATGTTTGAGGAATACTTTAGCCGAATCGGAGATATACGCTCTAATAGCTACGTATTATCTGGGGATTTTCTGGGAGGATGGAGGGAGTCACGGGTTGTTGGGATAGCTTGCTACTGTTATTTTAGAAAATAAATAAATTTTTAACCCCTTCGTTCATGTTATTTGAATTGTTTATAATGTAGTTTGTTGGTTTACAATTTATAAAATATCTGTTAATACCTTTTGTATGGTAACTTTTAAAATATAAGTTCAGAAGTACTTTAAGCTTATTTAGTAAGTACTTCATAAGTAAGTAAGTTATACTTATTTTCTAAGATTCGTTTAATGTAGAATTATAATTTTTAGACATAGGTTATTCTAGCCGTTTTAATTAATTAAGTAATTTGATAAGACTTATTTGAATATCGAATTTGTTCTTAAAGAGGAAATTCAATCAAAATACGTTTCATCCATGATGAGTTCATAAATTATTCAAACACAACACATGAGAAATTATAATTCGTTTAAAACAATGATACCTAATTAAAATAATTCCTATTAAAATATTTCAACCAAGTTATAAAACGTAAAGCGTATTAATAATAAAGCATTTAGGTAAATGGTTACGAAAATACATCAGGTACTCGTATTTAAAGGGAGAATGGTATTTGCGGTCACAGATTAAAATATGAATGAGAGCGGTTAATTCGGCAGTCCATAGTACCCCAGACAATGGCACATAATTGATACCGGTATACCAATAATTATTGATACCAATATATGCTGACCTCAGTGACGTGCATAGGGTATTTGGACAGGGTAGGCAGATTCACATAATGAATTTGAATATTATATAATGATAATAAATATTATATAATTTTCATAGAGAAGATAGATAGCGTGAAAATAGAATAGATATGAATATAAAGGGTTCCTTTATTTTGTTTAAATTAAAGGAATTTATTCCAGGCTTTTTTATCGTAAGGGCATGCAATGCTTTCATGCATTTATGGAATGAACGCTACTGGCTGACCTAAGCCTACGTTAAAATACCGATATGGCTTTACGATGACCTAATAAATATTTGGAATTCAATAGTTTCATTGTTTATCAAACTTGAAAAACTTTCAGAACTCTGTAATACAAGTTCTATTCATTTTTTATTATGTTATGAGTTCAAAAGCTATAATATTTGGAAATATATTACCTAAGTATCTAGAACATATATAACGGAGTTAATTATAATATCTTCCCAGTAACTAAGCAAGAGTAGAGTGAATCGTATTCTAACAATTATATGATATAATATTTGAATTAATTTACTGTTAAAGACTAATGCGTACACAAAGTTATTTGTAAGTACCTATCCATTTTAAAACTGACAGCGTCGAGGCGGAGGCGTGAAAAGGTTATCGATATATTGGTGGCGCGAACACCTCACACCGATTCTGTCTTTTATATGAAATGTGATAGAGAAAAAGCAACATAAAATGTGGCTCCATGAACAGGCATAGACATATGTAAAATAAAGATATAGATTGATCTTTTCCTAGTAATAGCCATGTTACTTTACACAGGTAAAGTGAAATAGTCTCTCTGTAACCTTAAAACAGTGTTAGTAAGTAGATAACTCCTTTGATCTACTTCCTTTGGGCGTGGTATTTTTTTTAACACTGGCTCGATAAAGTGACTGCAGAGTACTATACAAAGTCACAGGCAGGGGTTAGTATACAGTGTTAGTCCATATGGTATACCTAATCAAATAGCTAATTAATAATAGATAATTCTGCCAAATGAGAAATATTGTTGGTAGAAAACTATATGTTTATTGGTCTTATCTACAAGCTACAATATAAGTACAATAGAGTAGATGTGACATGATATTATAATATATATGAGTTAAAAGAAAGTTTCATATTAGCTAGATACTTTTACACCACACCTGATGCTAAGTTCAGCTTAGTCCAAAAATCAATACTAACTACGAGTAACTGGGTTTTGTTCCCTCGTAACTGATACTGTTGTTCACATCAGCCTATTTAAAAGCCTCTTTTCACTTCTTTTAAAGGATCCAATATCATAAGAAGAAGGGAATAGGCTTGATGTAAAATCATTCCATAACTTAATGTCACAACAGAGGTAAGGATTGAAAATTTTTTTAATGCATCTCGGAATGAAAGTACCAGTAAAACTGTAATTTTGTAAATCAACTTGTATAGTCTTGTCTCGTAAAAAGAAAGGCAATGTTATATACAACGTCTTCTTCTAAGTGGGCTATGTGTACAGCCTATAGATCTGTCACCGCAACCGACGGAGGCTGGGCTCGAGTGAATGAGACCGAATTGCCTATGTCCGTGTTCAATCTATTTACTCACTTGTACCACGATAATTGCACTTAGTTCCTCCGATGCTATTACAAGACGTAGGCAGATGTAATTATTATTTAATTGTATTACTCGCTTCAGGCTGTTGCCTAGTTACTGTTCATTATTGTTCTGGAAAGTGATATCTAAATAAGCTTAATGTTGTATTACGTTTATAACCAAATCTTCATGTAAATGTTTCTAAATAACACAAACACAATTGACCTTATTAGATCAATTTCTTTTAACTTGAATGAGGGTTCGAACAGTGAAAAAACTCAGTTGTAAAAAGATTAGCTTAGCTAATTTATAAAAATCTTTGTAAATACTTAACTATCAATATAGTAAATGCTAGTCTATTTTTTTATATTAGCAATAAAATTTCTTTTAACTTACTTTTTTCGCAGTCTAAAACTTTCTTAAATTATTTTGTAATAAAGCAGAATAAGTGCACAAATAAAACTTACGTTAAAAATTAATAACTACAGACTTTTTAAGAATTCCAGGTTCTCTCTGAACCGAAATTTGCATTTTTTACTAAAGATTTTTCTTTGTAACTTTTAAAGTGTTTATATCTAATATTTGTGTAATATTTGAACAATAATTTATAAAACTAGTGATCTATTACTTTAGTAACTGTTAAGAATTTAATATCAAGTAGTTACATAGCTAGATAGTTTTTAAAATGATAAAACAATTATCGAGATATTTGTTTTGGTATATTTCTGGAACAGGCTAAAAAAGGTGGATTATATTGTATATACCTGAATAAATAACAGTAAAATAGCACACTAATGGTTTATGAGAATGATGAATATTCTTCACTTATATTTCTATTTTATATACTTCAATATTTTATATTAATAAATTACAAAGAAACATCTTATAACAAAAACATCTACGTTTACCCAATTTTCAAAGCATTCCAAAAATTTTAAATAAGTGTATCTTAAATATCAAATTCATAATAAATAATTTGTAGTTTGGTGCATAAAAATAACGGAAATTGTTATAAATAAATCTAGTTACTGACAAAAATAGATTAATATTAGGTATGTCAAATATGTAGGTACACAAGAATACGTCTAAAAATTTGGGATATACTTGAACACCCAAAGTTCTATAAGCTCTTATCGTAAGGCAAACATCGTGTGGCGCCTGTGTCCTGATACAGACATTGGTGTGTAGATAATCAAAGACTTACTGTTTGACTAGTATGAAGCTTTTCTTCAATAATAATTTTCCAATAATTTTCTATTACAGTAATAATTTTCTATTACATACTATTTTCTATTACAGTAATAATAATAGCGTAAATTTCACTTCTTCATTCGGAAGGTGAACAGTGAACAATTGGTATGCGATCCTACGTATATTTTTCCAAGTTGTTGTGATTTCGGAGCCGTCAAAAAAAGTAAACAAGCATTTGTTCGGCAAATGCTGGCCACCAACTTTTTTATCTTTAAGGTTTGCTCGCTTGGTCGTTCGAGGAATACGGATTCCCAGGCCTAACTAGAAGCGTGATATTCCAGGGGCTTTTAGTTCGTAGGAAACTGACACATTAGATACCGGATTCACTACTAGCTTATCAAAAAAGGGGTGATTAAGATCAAATGTTTATCTGTAAAACATAAAAATTATTGTAGGACTAAATATAAATAGTCTACTAATAGGGTGTACTATAGATAATACATAATAACCCATAAACGTTTTACAGAAATAATTTGAGTTTATTTTTCTATGTTTTCTTGACATCCCACAGTTATTTTAAGGTCATGCACCTTAGAAATTAGAAGTATCTGTTCGTTTCTCGATCCATCATAGAAGCGTAAAACAGATAGACCGTTAATTATCGAGAATCTAAAGAATCAATCTGTTCAACCCTGACCAGATGAGACCGTTGACGGACACTAATAATTGATTGGCTTCGTCTGCTGGTAGGGCTGTCACCCTGGGGCAATACCGTGATCCAACATTTCCTACAAAAGTAAACGAGATTGAGATTATCTGGAGTACATACATTTTACAAATGAATTCGAGAGGTACATCTTGATTAAACTGACACTTAAGACTTCGTCTATACTTAATCACGGAATCAGTCTTTGTCATTGTATAGAGTCACAATACATTCCTATGTTCTCTATAAAAATAATATTGCATATACTAAAAATATATTCGTTGAAAACATTAGATATGGATTTTTTTTTAAAACAACAAGCATATTAGCAGTAAATTAACAGCTAGACAAAACATAAAGCAAGAAACAGGAAATAGTTAATAACATTATTAAATAAAATAATCATTGTTTTAAGGTTGGCAATTCTAAATAGATATAAAAGTTAAAAAGCATAAATAAAAAAGGTTTTCGTACCAATAAAACAATATAATTTAGATGAAAGTACTAAAAATAATAAAAATTCTTATATTATAATGAATTTGTATTATATTTTGAGCAACATATTACAATTTTAGCTTTTTAAAATTAGTATGAGTAATTTACATTGACCTTTATTTATTTTGGCTTCAATCATTATTTTAATGTTGCGGTGCTCCATTTTTGTGAGCAGGTGCTAGCACAGAAGGAGGCGGCAGAGCGAGTTCGGGAAGCGCTTGCTTCAAAGCGTCATTCCAGCCTGGCCGTCGACGCAAGAATGGGACGCCGTAGAGCGGTGTATATTAGAAACGTCCGTCTCTAACGGCAGGACCGGGCGGTACACTTGAAGGAGTTTGTCGCCCAATAAGGGTGCGACCGGCACGCGATATTTTTCCGCGTGCCGCACAAGAACGCAGAGGCTAGAGAGGGGTGGCTCTTTACACCATCCCTCCTTTAACGACTAGAGACCCAACTAAGGTTGCACGCCCAGTCGGGTATCGAGGATAAGACCCTAGTCGTCCCCTCGATTCCGGTAGGTGGAAGGTGGAACATTCCGGGGGCTTTAGTCGGTGCTGATTCGACACACCAGGGGGCGGCCCTCACCGTCTCCTGAGGTCTGTACGGATTTTCCTGAGGTTACAAAAAAAAAACTTAAATATTCATTAATTCTGTCAAGCTAATTAAAGTTGAAGTAAATAAACTGTTTTATACATTAAATGAACTTTACGAAGATATTGCGTCGTCAATTTAAAAAATATTTAAAAGCTTAGAATTATTTACAAATATAAAACACTATGAATTAATCGACAATATTAACAGAAAAAACATGCCGTTCGACAACCCTACCATTGTCTTAAATTAACAATGATGTGCAAAAAATAACCTCTAAAGTTGCTAATTAATCCATCGGAACCACTTCTTTAAGCTCTTTACTTCACAATAGCGTAATTTTGGAATTTATTTCGTAAAAACAGCTCATGTTTATAACATTATAAAAAGTGATCTGCATTACGCTGAAGAAACACGTAGGTGGTGTTTACGAGCGTTATATTTATTCAGAGCATGTGTTTATCCAATGCATTCGTTGGGCTGTGTGAGTTGCGGTTTTTTCGACCGACCAAAGCCATTCATGGGAGGTGAATTGTGAATAATTTTACCCACCATACTCGTTTGTATGGACTTAGCTTTTTAAATTTTTTTAATAACTGCATCCGATGTCAAATGCAACACGGTCTATGAATGGCTGCAACCGCAAAGGGACGAAAATTAAAAATTAACAATCGCCATTATTATGACGCATGACGGTTCAAATATACAACAACGGATAATTATATGTAGATTATAGTAATTAAGACGGACTTTGTAGCCATGAACTGTATTCGCAGCTTAATCAGACATACAAATGTAGATGTCCTATCATTGCTGCTCTTTTGCCACCAGCCGACGATAATGTTTAGGGCTTAATATACGGATGCGAACAATAGGTGTTAATTATCGTAGATTGGGATATTACAATGGAATTCCCATTTCCCATCATGTATGGAATTTCTTAAAGACATGCATTTTGCTAAGAAATCAAGAAACTGTTTCCATTTTATTAAATTAACTATTACTTAAGTATGATTTATAATCCAAATCCTTCGAATAAATTGAATTTCTTAATGAAATAATTAAATTACAATGATAAATGGCAGGGTATTAAGCGCTGAATGTATCGCCGATCGAGTTCGCATGATAAGAAACAAAATATGAACGCATACCATTAAATATTTGTATGTGTGGTGAGTAACTTAGCGAGTTAACGCATCATCTTTCAAGCAGCGAGCTGCACAGTTGCGCACTCCCGCGACTTCGTGCAGTAATTTACGTGGCATTCACAACCGGGGGAGGTAACGAGGCGCGACAAAAACCTCGCAGTCGGCGACGCTCGTTCGTTTATGTTTCTTTTTAAGTTTAGGGTCCTTTGGTCATTGTTTTGAGCTAATATATTTGTCAGGGATTATTCTCATCGAGTGTATTTGTCGCAGCGACATTTATATCGTGCTGTCAAATTCAATAGTAACTAAGGACGTTGTTTCAGTGGCCGAAGAAATCCGCGAACTCTAGATATATTATTATAGTGGATATATTATTGTCCCTTATCTATCTGGTGTTTGCTACTTTAGAAACCATTTAGGACCCTTTTCACACACAACGCACGTTTCTGAGCAAGAAACAATTATTATAACTGTCTCTAAACTGTCTCTGTAGTCCTGTTAGGAGCTTCTTCGGAAAACTTTGAGGGTGACAGAAATTTTAAGCAATATCGGTTGATGAAAAAACAATTGTTGCCGTACAGCGAAGTTAATTTTGCGACAGTAAGGTGTAAGCTTCGCGACAAATACGCTCATGGAAATACCCCATAAAAGTTAGGAGAGGGGTAACAATATTAACATTAAATCTATACTAATATTATAAAGCTGAAGAGTTTGTTTGTTTGTTTGTTTGTTTGTTTGAACGCGCTAATCTCAGGAACTACTGGTTCGAATTGAAAAATTCTTTTTGAGTGGAATAGACGATTTATCGAGGAAGGCTTTAGGCTATATAACATCACGATGCAATTATTTGGAGCGAAGAAATAATGGAAAATGTGAAAAAAAACGGGCAAAATTATTCATCCTTGAGGGCTTCCATTGCGTGCGCTGCAAAAACGGTTCAAGATACCAAAAATATATGTATGAAAGAATTATTCCTCTTGAAATGATCTAAAAAAATGTCCGCGATAGTATATGTCTATCTTATAAGATTAAGTCACTAGAACCGTTTTTATGGTAAACAAATTTGGTCGAAATTAATGCATTATTTGTTAAGAGTTGTATCAACGTAATAATATTAATCTTTATCCAAATAAATGTGTTGTTGATTAAGAGTATTTAATTGTGAACAAAATTGTCTTTGACATCACTTAATTTCAATGAACATCTTAGAAGATATTACAAACCATAGCAAAACAACGTTTGCCGGATCAGCTATAGTGTCTTGATAACCGCGAAACTCGAGAACGGCTGAACCGATTTGACTGATTTCTTTTTTGTTGTGTTTGTTGAAGTCTGGGAAAGGTTATAACAGAGAGAAGATTTTAAAAAATTTTTTGAAAAAGTCTAAAAACAACACTTTACTATATTCTCATACAAAAGATTTGTTATAAGTCAATTTGAACTTTAACACCATAGCATAAAGTTTAAATGTTAGTGGACGGGTTCCGGGAAGGCAAAACAATTATTGAGTGACGTATAAATATTAATGTCAATATTTGTCAATTTTTATACATATAGCATTAAGGCCAGGTTCCTTCAAACAATTTTCAAAAAACAGCCGACAGGCCAATAGCTATTAACATTAAGAAAAACAATGTGACTTTGTTTTAGAGAAATAGGGCAGAACAAGGTCTGCCGGGACAGCTAGTAATATTATAATTGCTTAGATTCACAAACGTGAGCTGTCGGACTATACTTTCACAAAGTTAGTTACGAAATATGACAATGTTATTTTAATTTAAATCATTAAAATACACAGGGAGACCGTAAAAATTAATACATATACAATATTCAGATATAGAGTTTTATGAAAAGTAGAAGCAGTAGCCTGCATCCCATATAAAGCATAAAATGCATTATCTTGTTATACTTAGACATTTAATAAATGAATTGACTTAAAATGTGGTGTTTATCAAAATAACAGTCTGAGAGTGCAAATTTTAAGAATATATATATATATATATATATGTATTAAATGTCCAAGCATATTGTGATAATGCTTTATATAGTATGCACGCCATTGAGTAAAAGTATGTCATCATAATCAAAATAACATAGACACTTACTAATAGGAAAAAAATGAAAAAAAAAAACAATAATAAGGTACATATAGATTCTTATCTTGTTTTAGACGTATTAATGTAACCTAAATACCTATAGGTGTACAGGTAAGCACTTAAATCTGTCATTTATGATGTACGGAACCCTTAAAATATATTGAAGTAACTTGTCAGTTTATTTTTAGTTGTACAAAACGTGCAGTCGTTATGTTCGACGTCCACATGTCGCATCGCGCTTACTGATGTGGGTCACACTTCCTAACCATGGATATGGTGTTTGACCCCAAAGTACTTGTTCTACGGAGATTGATTATTCAAGTGTAAACATATTTGTTTTTTTGCGTAAAATTATTCTTTGTCTTTTTATATTAAAATAGCAAAAATGTTTGTCACATCTAATCATAATAGTATATATTAGTCCAAATGTTATAAATGTTATATGATTCTTAGCAAAGGTGAAGCAAATAAGAAATTATATTCAAAAGAACAATTAAGATCATCAGTCACCGCGAACCAGTGCATATACATAATAAAAAACTTTGCTCTGTACTAGATTTGACACTATTTTTCTAACTACTATAATGGGAAGAAACTGTACCAACAATGAGATTGTATAAATGAATAGGTATCAGTAAATATTATCTTCTTTTTTTTTAATTTTTCCCTTAGACAATAATTTTGAAGGACAAAATTTTATTCTTCCAGTTCTATAAAAATATATTGTTAACTATATTTTAAATAATTAACAAAAGACACAAAAAAACGTACTTAAGATATAATGAACAAAAGTACCTACTTATCCCTTTTATTATGTAAACTGCTAATGTATGTAAGTAGCATTCTATCATCTCAAACTCTCTCGTAGAAGTCATTACACAAAAGACATAAATACCAAAGCCACATGTTTATACCACGCCGTGGTAATTCAATAAAACTAATTAAACATCGATGTTCCTAAACATTCTCCGCTTACAGCGTTCAGCTTCCAAGTATATTATATTTAAAAATAAACTATCCATCTAACAGGCTTTTAAAAGACAAGCCCGTTATTTATGTCGCAGCTTGGAGATCGTGATACGATGTGTAGGGACTCCCTGCGCAGGCGGTCGACTCTCACGGGCGATCGTAGCGCGATAAACGACTTAAGACCCTTTTAGACGATGCCGTTTTATTGTAGATAATACAAAATAATAGATTAAAAATAATTTCATGCGAGAGTATGTTCGTTCCAGAATTTTAAGCAACGGTTTACACGCATTTATAGTTGAATGCAATTTTTGAATAAGACGTAATAATTACCCGTATAGTTTGCACTCTAAGGAAAATTTTTTGGGTGTAGGGCGATTACCTAAACTGGGTCATGACCACAGTATACAAGTGTAAAGACCGTCATAGTGACACGCTTTGACCTGTCGCTTTTCGAGGTCAGCTTGTGTATATTCAGCTACTCATATACCTAGAGACCTTCAGTCGTGGTATATGTGGGCCGACATGACGACGGAGACCATTAATAGATTTTCATCATTTGATGGTTGCTTTTGTTTTTTGACTACATTGTACTTACCATCAAGTGCACTGTAGTCACTATGTCGAACTAGTGTAAAACAAATTGTGAGAAGAGATAATTCTATAAAAGTTCAAGGTTAGAAAGATAAAAAAATCAAGGTCTGACTTGCTTTCAAAAACAGACACTTTGTATGAACTAGTAGATACAATTTGTCGTTGCTTCAAGAATTCTGAATACCTATATGTAAGTGAAAGTGTCAAGAAAACTGTATGAGCAATTTTCACTAAGAATAGTTTTGAATGACAGCTTGCATCTGCAGCGCAAGAATGTTGAATATCGTTTAGACGATGTATAAATCAATTAATGCTTTAGTTTTATTACATTTGAGATAGACAAGAAAATGTCACGTGTAAACAGGGCTTAAATAACAATAGCACTATATCGGCCCGACATCGTAACGACATCGCGTCGCCTCCACACCCGCCTGTTATCAGACTACCTGAGTGAAACAAAATTTTTACGATCCCATCGCGTTTACGTCGATCGTATCTCTGCGGCGCGGCTGAGAGATAAGCTTTAATTAATTAGGTAGGCTGGTTTAATCGGCCCTTTATTTTCTTGTCCATTTAATTTACACAGTTGATGAGTGTTATAAACACCTACATATAGATTACCTTATTCGAAAGCTTCAGTTACTGATTTTTGTTTGGATTCGCGGGGGAAGCGGATTAATTCGTTTTTGAGAATTTTTATAGTTGCTTATAAAATATTTTTATTATGATGCTGTCTGTATCCTTGCCCGATTTCGAAGCAATATGACTGTCACTTATCACTATCTATAAAAAAATCTTATGCTTTCAAGATTAAGTTATAATTTTCTTTAACTTATTCCTTTTGGATTATTGTTTTTAACTAGAATGAGATTTTTAGATATCTAATTGATCCGTGTAGTTTTTTTTTAATACTGACAACACACCTAGTTGTTAAGATCTACACAAAAAATAGCTTCTGTATGTTGTTGTTAGATAGGTAATGTCTTTGTGGAAACTGGAACAAGTGGTTTTTATACAACATATTGTACAAAAGCAACGAAATAAACGTCTGAATTCGTCTCTATTCGACTCGGAGTGGAACAAAAACTATAAAACGGATTCAGATCTACGTTACAATAGTCTATACCTCCTTTGAGATCTTATACGTGCTACAGCTTATTACAAAATATTTTTTGGTAGAGGTCTAAGAATAAAATAAAAATGTAACAAATTAAATAATACCAAACAGAGATTAAATGAATATAAATATATTTTTTTAGTTTAGTTAGTAGTTCTAGTGAAGTAGCAAAAAGGTGTAAAATCATACTTTGCACTAATAAAATTGCTTTTATTTTTAAATATGTAATTTTTTTTAATCGTATTAGATTAGATAAATCTATTCCTCAGGCCAAATTTATGATAGTAATTTTATTTATTCTCTTAATTGTATATCAAAAATATCTATCTATTTTATAAATATAGACTACATTTTTTTATTTTAGATCGACTAACTGACACTTCATCTAACAAACGCGTTCGCCTAGCTAATGCCTATTCACTCTTCTCTAAAAGACTTCCAGGTCATAAGATCGCGGAAATACGGCCGCTGGAAGCATATTCCACTCATTAGCCGTTCTCATGATGAATGTAGAAGTGAATCTTTTCATGCGGATATAAGGAACATCCACCACATACGGATGGTATCCCACACGATGTCAAGTGTTTTTTTAAGGACAGCATACTTCTAAAATTGACCGCAAATACCGAGAACTTCCACGCCCGGTAATGTTGTGAAAGCCTGTCCACCATTGAATCGCCAGTTCGAAAAAAAAAAACGAAAACTTACATAACATGATACTAAATATAAACTGGCTACTGACTTGCTACTGTTATCATGCCAGCCTGCTCAAAGTCTCTTCTGCCATGTCGTGTGTGTCTGTTTCAAACATTAATGGCGGCTACACTTTTGGATATTCGACATGGATCTAGTAATTAGGTATCATTTACGTATAACATGTTCACAAAGCCTGTTTACGATTGTCTGGTCGCATTATCTGCTGGGACGTAGAACTAGGGATGTTCATTGTGTAAATCTGTAATCTAGACTATTTGATATCCGAATTTATTTAGTATCCATATGCTACATAAATATTTTGGATAATAGCGGACACTTTCGTTAAACGTTAAATTTTTTACAAGTTATTATAAGCAAGCTTTTCTTGAGACTAAATCTGATTATTTGTAATTTTACTGAGATATATTTTGAATAGTTTTTAGTTCGACCTTAACCGATCTGTTTCAAAAAAATATAATTAACTTTAATATAAGTCGCCGAACGAAGATACTTCTTATATTTAATAAGGGTTATCCGAAATTATCTAGGTATCTGAAACAAACTGAGTATCAGCGACTTACATCCCGTGGAGGTGTAAAATACATCATTTTTTTCCCAATTTTGGTCCAATTTGGATTGGGAGACTCCCATTCTGGTAACTATCAGATTTTCAATTATTATATTTATTAGTGGCGTGCATCCAATAAAAGCATAGAAAGCATTACCTTGTTATATTTCGACATTCAATAAATATATTGACTTAAAATCAGGTAATTGCCAAAACAGGAATCTCAAAATTTAAATTAATATATCGAAGGTTAAAATACTATTTGGTTTATGCGACATTTTTTGGTGATATAGTAATATATATATATATATATATATATATATATATTCGGAATCAGCGCCTTTTACCGATTCCACATATATATTACTATGTCACCAAAGAAATAGCCTTTCACTCGATATGTATTATTGTCAAAATAAAAAAAGATAATGCTTTTTGCTTCTATGGGATGCACGCCACTGAATTATTTATTATTCTTTATCCTGACACGGCACAGTGCCACACCACGCCTGCTGGTATGCTTGGTGTAGTCCAAAACCAACAACGACTACCAATAGAAAAAAATACCATCGATAGCCGTAGCGATCATGCCGCCCTGCACAAATATCTCTTCACGCTTCGCTTAAAAGACCCAATATCATAAGAGGATTAAAAATCCAAGTACAATTACACACCACACTGCACTGCAATCATACACATATAATATATAGTTTTCTTACACTCACGTGACAAACACACACACACGCACACACATCTATCTCTAATTGTTGCGAGTTCACCGTTTTTTTATTTTCCTTTTCTTTGTTAGTTTTTAAATAATATCATTGTGTAGTTGGCACAGCTTGTCAACTGTACCGTATGTAAAATGAATAGATATATTGTGCTGTTCAATGATAGATAAATAAATAAATAAAAAAAATAATCTAGATAATGCTTTTTATGCTTTTATGGTAATATTTTTTTAGATATCCATATCCGAAATAAAACATTTAACTTATACGGATTCCATAACAACCCTACGCAGTACTATTCACCGCCAAACAATTTCGACAAACAAAACACGCTGCATAATTAAGCGGCGCGAACAATTAGTTGTGTAACCTCCCATTGTGTCCTGTAAAGAGCGGTCTATTTTTTCCAAAGCCCGTTTCCCAGAAGGCGCGCTCGGGTTCCCAGCGTGGACGGTTTTTTGCTCGGAAATTAATATTTAATGCCTCCTCAGTTGGAATTGCACGCGATCGGGCACCAGATAGCCCCTTTATTTACATTCGAGATCGAATCGAGGATTTTACCCGTATACCTATAGCTAATGAGAAATAAAAAGTTGATATAAAAACACGTGGTCGAATCTAATACAAAGTTTGTGATAAAAGTTGGTGTTTACAATTGACATACGGTACCGTATGTATTACGGAGATAATCTTGTAATTCGAACGTCTACGCAACTGTATACAGACAAAATCTTTTTATTTTAAACTTTTTTTATATCTACCAAAAGGTACAAAACAGGGTGACAGCTTATTTGATAGAAAACAGCCACTGTCGCCTATTAATAAGTGCACGTTTCGATCTATGTAACATTAGAAGAAGGAGAAGAAAAACAAAGTAACTGGAAAGTAACTATACGGTCTATGCACCCGCCCGTGTACCGTGGTTGCGATCGTGCTGCTCATTTAGTACCACCTAGAAGCTAACAAGTTCCCTTGCTCGTTCTCAGTTCAGAGTTCCATTTAAGCCACCAATACTACTATTGAGATGACGTCCTGGGCAAATAAGCTCTAAGGCTGAGAGTTATAGATGCTATTTCGACTTTGTTTAGCAAAGTTCTCAAAAAATATATTCATTTTAACAAAAAACTGAATATATAATAGAAACTTGAGAATAGTCATGGTATTCGCAGAGCTAACTTCATGTTGACAAAATCGGTGACTTACCAAATCCTTTGACATTCATTGAGAAATATAAATTGTAATGTTTTAGTAAAGTCAAACTAAACTTGAAGTCTATAAATCTGTCTAACTACTTACTTATTAGTCTTCGACGCGAAGAACGCGGTCGAATGTTTCTCTTTCGGAAGATACAATTTTGAGCCTAGACTTGACATGCATTTATTGGTACATAGTAGAACAATAGTATAAAGTGTTAGGGGAAAACGATTAATTTTAAGTGCGCTTGATGTTTTATCTGTCCGCGCATTTCGCTGATACTCGATATCAAGTAGCGATGTGTAACGAAACAATAATAAAACTGAACTAGCTGGGAACTTGAGTGCTCAAGATATAACTTGCGTAAGTTATTTAATCTACTAAATACTTACAGGTACGAAAAACATTAAAGCTTTTTGGAGTAAAGTTTTTTGGATTGTGTAACCATAATTATTGATGTTATTCATTAACAAAAATTCAAGTTGTTAGTCAAACATAACTCGATTTAACATTTTTTTAGATTGGGTCGATGCAGTGACTAGAGTGCTTCTAATGGAAAGTGGAGTAGAGTATTATCAAAGAATGATTGGTCGTAATCAACCCGGCGTTTATATACTATGACTAAAGAAAGGTATCCAGTTTTATGAATAACAAAATTATTATTAATAAACGTTTATTTTATGAACAAACGGGTAAAATATCCCTAAAAAGGTTTCAATTAAAACGTTCTACAAGTGGTTAATAAAAGTTATACTTACTCTATAATTTTTGGAATAAAGAAACGTTAATTACAGATACTCGTGGGGATAATTTTAAACATTTGCCGATTTTGCTCTAAAAATATCGGGTTGAGCCTTTGCTCAAGACATCAATCTAGGAAATCAATTTTAAAAGCGATAATTACTGTGGACTCTCAAGCATATTAGATACGTACAGAACTTGTGTACACTTGAAAACATGCTTTTACTTTTGCTTTTTCTACCTAGTCATCAACATAGACAATTTCATTATAATTTATTAAGTAATCATCTATTCTGCCATAGATTGTTCTTAGTTACAAGTCATAATAAACTTTAATACCAGTATTAGTAATATAATCATAGCCCTACTATTGAATATACATCTTTTCAAAAGTAATGTCATCGATAATAATCCTACATGAAAAGCATATCTATTTGATGTCAGTCGTTACAATTGCATCATCACCTGTCACTATATTAATAATGATATTGATGTATTTCAGTTAAGCTTGGATAAAATCTTAATTTATAAACATCTTTCGTGTTAGTTTGATTCACCATTACCGGTTATATGTTTTCTATTGTCTATATATTAATAGTACCATCACTACGATTTGTAAATTATTGTAGCTACATACCATCTATACTTGGAACTTCCTGTGGAATTTTTGGGTAATAGACTATTCTCAGAACTTTTGTTTTATGTATTTCTTATATTTCATACCTGGTCCCTCCCGATCGTACTGGTTCTTCATTCCATCGGGCCTGAGGGAGCTTGGACGAGAGGGTGCTTTTCTGGCAGCGCGTCCAGTTATGCACTTAAATATCTCCTGCTTAATTGACTGTTTCCGAAAACTGGACCTCGATTTTCTTAATCGATGTTAAAACAGTCGCCGTGGCCGAATCCGGCTAGGACATCATCATCATCACCATATTTCATTGTTTATTCTCTGCACTGTGCGCCTTAATAAATAAAATAACCTATTGGGGTTACGAGTTCTTACTTGGAATGACATATAAAATTTATTAAATATAGTACCTACATATGTGCGTATACTTATTCACCGTTTGTTTTAAAAAGTAAACAAACGCAAATGATGTGTTCACATGAAGCTATGACTAAACAGCTGAAGAGAAACGATAAATTACTTATTGTTGTTGAACAATAGTATACTCACTTCATTAATTACTTTCGGATAATAATTCCAGTACCTACAATACATTCGCCGGCGTTATAACTTTTTTTTAACAAATTATTTGTTATGTCAATTGACGCGAAAGTATAAAGTTCACGAAATCGTTAAGGTATTGAAAAATTGTAATAAACAAATGGTACATATGAATAAGTATAAATTCTCCAATAAATACTTATATAAAATGAATCTTTATTTACATAATTTATCGCAAATGAGAAAAACATGATATTTTACGTATAATTTTTATTATATGATTATTAATTGTGGCAATAATTTTTACTAATAACTACAATGACCTTGTTTTAAAGTTGGATTTTTT
This sequence comes from Automeris io, assembly GCA_036320925.1. Classification (NCBI taxonomy): domain Eukaryota; kingdom Metazoa; phylum Arthropoda; class Insecta; order Lepidoptera; family Saturniidae; genus Automeris; species Automeris io. Next base: position 3,213,044 of record JAUDJH010000021.1, on the reverse strand, counting down.
AATAAAAGTATTAATTTATCTTTTTTGGCTTAGTTTTATATGGTCTATGTAATTTTATATATACCTACCTATTACTAGCTAGATACTAATTAGGTAACTGAACTTGTATAAAAATCTTAATAATTTCTTAATACAATTATAATTTTCAACTTTATGTACTATATACCTAGGTGCATATAGAAATCTAATTTTATTTTGAAACTATTCTTTTACCGAATTTCAAAATAGTTCACAGTATTTTAAACTTTTTGGAGAGCTGGGTATTATAATACCGATTATAGATATAAAACATAAATGATAAACAAAATAAAAACGAATATAAAAATAGCTGCGATTTCCAAGTTTATTACACAATTCCAATAAAACCATTGTAGTTATTTATCGCAGTTTTTAATTTTTTGTTATTGGACATTAAGAAAATAGAACGCTGTAAAAGACGCTATAGACGCTAGTTGGGATTGACGAGATGATTTGGCAGTCGAGCAGCGAGTCGCGACCTCAAACATCAGGCTACATCACACTCGTGCGTTCAACGATTGTTATCAAACATTATTGTAACAGCCGACCGGTATGATTATTGCTCTACACGATTCATTATTGATATAATGACTTGTGATGACATCAAAGGCGGCCAGATTACATTGTTGGGTTAAAATAAATGTGTTACTAATTATCTACATATGGGCGTTAATCTAAACTCTTTTACCATACCAAATTTACTTAGATACTAATATAATTACACAACTCTTTCTCAATTTCAACAAATCTTGGCTAGGTAAGTAGGAATTTCTTCTTGTAAATATAATTTGTTACCTAAAATGAAAATAAGATATAAAACTACGCCGCGTGTAAACCCCACAATTCCTTTGGTAAGTTGGTCTTATTTTTTTGCGTTTTGTAAATTTATTTTTTCCTTCTTATAATAATTTCACTTTTTCATAGAACCAAAGATAGGCCTATCTAAAATCACAATGATTCCCAAACGAGGAAATAATTTCTTTAAAAAAATCGTCATGTTTTAAGTAATTTCAAGTATATGGCAACATTGTCAACAAGTAACAACTTATCTCGCTTTTGATGTTTTGGCACGCAAGCTTAAGCTAGTTTTAGAAATTAGAACATATATTCTCGTTTTGATAACTCTATCGTGTAAATGTTTACTTACAGGTATAGCCTACAAAATAAGTGTGAAGACCTATGTTAGAAAATTAATTTCTTTTTTGTTTAAACTACGTAAATTATTTTTTGCGTCTTTGTTAATAATTAGAATTTTAACTTATTATTCAGCAATATTAAATAGTTGTTTATTATTGCTCCATATAATTCTTAAGTATTAGGTCCTTACATATGAAATTGGCGTTTTGTATGGGAGGAACAAAAAGTGGAATATTTTTTAATATAATATATTTAATTAATCAAAGTATGAACCATTATTTTCTATGCACTTTTGCCATCTCATAGGTAGTTCATTGATCCCTTTACTAAAAAAACCAGTCGGACGGGAATCAATAAAATCTTTGAAGGCGATTTGAACTGCCCCATCGGAGTTGAATTTTTCCCTTGCAAGAAGTTATCCAAATTTCGAAAAAAAAATGGTAATCTGATGGAGCAAGGTCCGGGGAGTACGGAGGATGTCTTAGAAAACTGTAATGAACAATACCGGCACTAGTCCACCAAACGCTTACAAGTAACTTTTTTGGGGTTAATTTTCGCTTGGGGCAGGATTTGGCTGGCTGGCCAGGATCCAACCATTGCGCTGAGCGCTTCCGATTATCGTAAAGAACCCATTTTTCATCACAGGTAATGATTCGGTTTAAAATACCTTCATTATTGTGCCGGTTTAGTAATGTAACGCAGCAGTCGACGCGCGTTTGCCGGTTTGCTTCAGTCAATTCGTGAGGTACCCACCTTTCAAGCTTTTTAATCTTCCCAATTTGCTTCAAGTGAATTTAAATAGTTTTATCACTAACATCGCAGCCTGCAGCTAACTCGGACGTGGTTTGCGATGGATCGGCTTCCACAATAGCCTTCAACTCTTCATTATCAACTTGAGTCTCAGGCCGTCCACGGGGCTTGTTCTGCAGGTCGAAAATTCCAGAACGAAAACGTTGGAACCAAAAACGAACTGTGTTTTCTTTTGCAACACGACCGCCATACACATCATTCACCCTTCGAGTTGTTTCCGCAGCACTAGTGCCACGGCGGAACTCGTACTCGTAAATAATGCGATATTTTAAGTTTTCCATTTTGTAAAATGAGTGACGCAAACAGAAAAAAACAGAAGAAAAAAACAAATTAATGACGATCATCGAAGCACAAATACATGAGTCTATAGCTGTACAAATTTGAATTTGGAATTCCTTACCAAAGAGGAGAAATTTGTGATTAAAGTGGCCAGTACGAAAAACGCCAATTTCATATGTAAGGACCTAATATTATTCTTAGGACAATATAATTTTTTCTTCGTTAGTATCAGTTATTGTTTTAACAAGTATCAAAAAATTATATGTTTATTGATATTGATGTAAATATACGTAATCTTGTGAGTGCTTTTAAAAAATGTCATCTTGCAGGTCATGACAGTTTAAAAATGAAGTTTCTTCCAGGAATTGAGTTCTGATAAGAGGATTTTTAATAGGTATTATTGCATACTCATTAACAAAACCCAAGTTTATAATATTTAAATCGCTGACATTATAAAAAATATAATTAAAATGTTTTTACATTTAGGTACGTTAATGTAAACTAGAATATAGTTTTATGTATACTCATAACGTATTAATAACTGTCTACATTGAGTAATAGGTATAACGAATAAATAATAGGTACCTATAGGTATATCTCTATATAATGCGCTATCTTCTTCGCAGTCCACAGAGATCCGTTATTGGATGTAATAGCGTTTTGAGCTTTTACTACACTGCCAGCGTGACCAGTAAATAAATATGATAGCGTGTTTTAAGACTATGCATACCTAACTAACATCACTATCCCTAAATATCTAGGTATCTATATCTAAATGGTTAGTATGTATAGCTAAATCCGCATTAATCCTTAAAGACCTAAAGATGTAGGTATGTATGTCCTCCACTTTTTACGAATTTTATCAGCACACCTTTAAAGTTTAATAATCAGTAGGTAGTTTAATGGTTGTAGATTAATGGTTGATCGGTGATTGTGCGTAGCAGTTCAATAGACAGGATGCCGGTGAACCACTAGGTAGACGTAGTTTAGTGGGCCTACTCCGCCAGTCGGCATTAGCGCCGCGCATTCAATAATAATGAACGAGCCGCACCGAAATATCCCCTGTTTACACCCACTCGCTCGCTCCTCGCTCCTCGCCGCACCGACCGACCGCATTTTATTTTTTCGCTGTCGCACATTTCGCCGTCATAGCTATTTCCACTCGAGGCATTATACGCGCGTACGTGTGTGCGTCAGTCCACGTGGACCGCTTCGACGGTCGCAGAGCAGAACCGTTGAATCCGTGGACGCTATTGGCTAGAATTACGAGATCGCTTATTAAGGGCGGAGTTACACGCGTTTTCGCGCAGCCGTTGGCTAGAGACAGTCGCGAGCTTAGTAGCATTGGTCGAGGCGATTTTTATAAGAGCGTCAGTCCACGTGGACTCGTTTATCTATTCAGACGCCGACGGCGCGGTCGCGGGGGGAACTCGGGGGGTATACGGGCAATCAGTAAAGGCGGGAGGAATACGGCCATATTTATAAGAGCTGCGGGGATGCAATCACGAAGCGGTGCGGGGTAGGCGGGAGGGCGGCGGAGGCGGCGGCCATTTTGAGGGCAGCTCTTTTTATTCGTTTTTCGCGCGGGGTGCGTCGTCGGGAGCACGCCGTGCGCTAATTGCGGGGGTAATGAGGGCGCTCAACTCAGTTCGCTCACTCTATTAAACTCGCTCGCTATCGACTGCCTTATTGATTTGTCCTTAATCGAGGAGCGCGGTGTGGCGCAACTGAGCGGCCGCCGCGAGTCTGTGTAATGTAAACAAAGCGGTACGCGCGCCCGCGTCACCCGGTGCCGCGGTCGGTGCAAGGAAACGGCCGCACAAATTGAATTAGAATCATTACAGCGACACCGGTCACCGGTCACCACTGTTGTTCCTACTTAATTCTGGGTTGCCCTATTTACATATTAAAATTGACGAATTTTGAAGAAACATTAAGAAACTTGCCGAAATAATAAAATATCTTGATAATTTAGATTTTAGGAATTTGATTTACATTACATATAAGCTCAAGGTAGATATAGCCACTAATGTTTCTCTACTCACCTTGTAAGTGATATAGCGGGGCAATATATATTTATTCATTAAGAATTACACAATTCACTTACGAGTGTTTACTTAAAACACTAAAAACATTTTTGTAATGAATGTACACAATAGTGTACAATTGAAGACAAAAGTGGGTATAAAATAACTTCTCTAGTGTAGGTGTACAACAATGACTAGCTGTTATAGTACAATTATCCACACAGAGCAGTGATAGCTGGATGTGGCTACAATACGTACCTACATATATACTATATATAAGTATAATTTATTTGCAGTTATATTTTTAATCTGCATATTTATCTATCTAACCAAACTATTTCAACATTTTTTTTATACTTCTAGCTTATACATAATCAAAAATATTGCCGTATTTATTCTATAACATATTACAATTTATTACCCTATAAGATCTGATCACCGTAAATTACGGTAATTGCTGCAATAAGAACAACACTGTGACCTACTCTAGGATCACAAAAATAGCTATTTTCGTCCTTGTCGGTCGAACCAGACAGTTAGCTTAGTGGGCAGCTGTCAAACACTTACAAATTTTACAAGGGTTGTCACAGATAGACAGTTTAATTAAACAAGACATATAAGTACCTCCCAATTCATTAAGTGTGTCGAATATTATTTATAAATTACTTTAAATATTGTATTTTTTTATAATTTGTTATTTTTATGTGGTAAAGTAGGTTTTAAAACTTACTTTTTTCTTAAATAATTTACAAGGAAACAGTCCGATGATATATCAGGTGAACTGTATTGTCTCAGATGGAAAAATAATCTAATAATCAGGCAAAATTGAATGAAGTAGATACAGAATTTATGAAAATACCAAAATAATTTAAATTTACAATACTATCTATATCACAAGTTGGCATTCTTTATAGTCCAATATATTAATAAAAAATGGTTCATATCATTAGAAATTTAAATTCAGAATAGTCTAATGTTAGAATAGATCAAATGTCGCCATTGAGTTAGTCGACATGTTAATTTTTTTTTGTCGATATTTTCGCTATTTTTTGCAATAGGCTAGACAAAAAGCTGTAAGAAATGTGATCTTTTGCTACTTAATGTTAGGTCAGTTATTTCCTATAATTAATTGTTAAAAAACAAGATACACCATTTATGACTACACGCAATATTTTTTGCTTTTAACTTAAAATTCTTATCTACCATTTTTAAAATAATATTGTAAATAGTAAAAATTCCGTTAAAAAACTTAAATTTAAAATTGATTTAAAAATAACAGTTATCTCTGGGTGACAAATATCGTCACAAAATATGTCATCCTTGGACCAATACACTAAATTGATTTATACCTAAATGTGGAATGAAAGTAATTACCGCATGCTTTGTATAGTCCTGAGTTTGTCCACTGGCTATGCTGATGTAACCCGGTTTCGGCGTGTAGGTACGTGACTGATAGCCAGTGGACACGCCCATATAAACCGCTTATGTGTTGTAGTGTAATAATTTGTAAACTCTGTGGGAAGCAAAAACTCTGTACACTCTCTACTTCTTTGCAAGTATCGCTCACACCACCTGTTATTATCAAAATATCACCACGCCAAATCCCTTTCTGAGTAAGAAGGTACCCAGCTACCTATATTAATATTATTCACTTCACGCTTGATTGTCGGCTTCGTTTTGTCCAGTTGGACAAGCCAATTTAAATATTTAACCCGCTATCCTTATATTTTCCTTCCCTTTTCCACACTTTGGACAAACCGCTCTTTCACGCTAAAAAATCATTGGTTGCCGCCAAAATCAACCAATAAAATCACCGCATTATGACGCCAAAATAAGCAAGCGACGCTTTTCAAAATACTTCAAAAAAGTAATTAGTGAGACGCCAGAGGCCGCGGAGAATATACGTCCTCGCACACCGCACCCGCTCCCGCTCTAAGTTTTATTACTAAGACTTATCGCGAGTGACTCTTTCTCCACCTCAAAGTGAGACGCCGGAGGCCGCGGAGAAAGTACCTACTCGCACACCGCTCCCGCTAAAACCCGCGCTAACGTGCTATAAAGACATTGGCCAGTTATTACTAAGACTTATCGCGAGTGGCTCTTTCTCCACCTCAAAGTGAGACGCCCGAGCCCGCGGAGAAAGTACGTTCTCACACACCGCACACCGCTCCCGCTAAATCCCGCGCTAACGTTCTACAAAGGCGTCCACCAAGTGTTATTACGCAAAGACTTACGCGAGTGACTCTTTCTCCACCTCAAGAACAAAGCCCGCGTCCGTGGAATAAGGACGAACCCGCTCCCGCTCAAACCCGCGCTAGTGTTCTACAAAGACGTTAGCCAACTGTCAATACGAAGACTGTTCCGCGAGTGAATCTCTATCTCTCTCCGCTATACATGCGCGAGCGCGTAGCGATTTGTGTCCGTGCGACCGCTGAGGAGCTTGGAGCTGACGAGGAGCCGACGCCTGTGCAGCCTCGCTGCGGTGACTAGTCGTGTGAGAGGCAGGTACAGTCCAGGGTGTGGTCCCTCGAGTCCGGATCCTTGTAGTTCCTTTCTCCTAATCCTAAATTCCTAAAATCATATAAAATTCAAAAAGACGCTTCAAACATTTTACCGCCAAAAACGTACATCGACACATTCCCGCGCTGACGCATTGCTCCGCCATATTGTGTTCTAATAATAAAAAATTATTCCCGCCTAATCGCTCCAAATAAATATTTCGACGTGTAATAATCACGTAATAATTAAAATATCCTTATTCAAAAGAATAATTAAATAGGTCGCATCAATAAATATAATATAAAATATTTCCAATAAAAATTAACTCGCTTTGTTAATAATAACAATAATCGCTTCGTGAAGTTAAAACTTTCATTTTTAAATTGTCTCAAGCGCGTAAGCTTGATTTGCAAAATTCCAAAAATAGAACACGTGTAACCTTGACCTACCGTGAACTATAAGATAAGGCCCGTTCTATACGGATCCAAATTTCAAAATAGTTTATTCCGCACCGCACCAAATTAAAATTAATTTTCATTCTTTTAAAACTATTATAACGAATTATTGAATTATTATATTATTCTTATAAAGATACTTAAAAATTATACTCCGCTTTAAATAATAATTATCGCATTCGCATTATTTAATTAATAAATTTTATAATATAAAAATGACTTCAATAAAAGTTCTTGAGGCTAAAAGCCAATCATTATTTTCTATGGTTCAAAGAGCCTATGACTCAATTAAAACCGCACCAACTCTCGAAGAGAAGGAAATATTTTTAGCAAATGCATTTAATATAGAAAAAAATCGCACCGAGTTTATTCAAGTTATTGAAAAACTTAATACACGCAAAGAGGAATTAAATCCTGATTTTGAGCCGTCATTTAAGGCCGTAGAAGCTTTTGACGATTTATATAACCGCGTTAAATATTTTGAATCTTCATTAAACAAAGATTCATATGATACGGGTATTCAAATTTCTAAACCAAAGCATAGACTGCCAACTTTAGATTTGATTCCATTTTCAGGACAACCTGAAAAATGGCCGCTTTTTTACCAAAACTTCAAAGAAATGATACATGATAATAAACACTTAACTGATTCAGAACGCATTCAATATTTAGTTTCGAAATTGTCAGGGCCTGCTTTATCTATCACATCAGAAGTGTTGCCCACCGCATCCAACTACCATGTGATCTGGAACATGCTAGTGGAACGTTACCAGGACCCTAGAACGCTGGCTAATAAATATCTAGAAAAGATATTTAGTTTTGAACCTCTAATAACCGCCTCCTCTCAAAATTTAGACAATTTTATAGAGACGTACTGCGCTTCAGTTTCGGCATTAAAACTCTTAAACATTGATGACTTATCTGATTTTATTTTTACTAGTGTTGGTTTGAGTAAATTAGATAAAGAAACCGCTCAACTATTCGACCAACAACACCGCAAAGAAAAAATGCCCTCTTTTAGTTCGCTATCTGCTTTTGTCAAAGAACAGAGCAAAGTTTTATCACGACCGCAATTACAACTTAATTCTCAGCCGAAACGTGTCAACTCTAATGAAAATTTTAAAAATTATAATTTTCCTAAAAGTAAACCGCTCCAAGCTTTGGTAGTAAACCAGCCTGAACCAAATTACAATGCAACATGCGTTGTTTGTCACAATGTGAAGCATGCCTTATACTTATGTACTGAGTTCCGAAATTTAGACCCGCAAACAAGATATGAAATAATAATAAAAAATAATTTGTGTAAAAATTGTCTTGGATTTCACTCGACTAATAAATGTAAATCTAACCGCACTTGCAATATTTGCAATAAACTTCATCATACGATGATACATTTAAATAATTTTTACACACAACGCAACCCGCACCCCGCGTACAACCAACCCGCTTATCGCACTTCACTTACGCGCCCGCAACAGAACTCGCACCCCGCGTATTATCAGTCCGCTCACCGCGCTTCGCCTACGCGTCCGCAGCAGAACCTACGTTCTGCGAACAACCAAACCGCTTATTGCGCTGCGCCTACGCCGCATCTAGCTAACGTTGCTTTACAACCGCGTCGAACTGAGGCCACTGAGTTCAGTTCGCACACCGCTGTGTCTCCAGCACGCGTTGAACTAAACGCTGCAAATACGCAACCGCATGCTGAGCAGAATCTTGCTCAATATTCACAATGTTTAATAACATCGAATCCTCCCGCTCCAAATAATAATAATTTATACGATTTATTACCTACCGCTTGTGTTAATGTATTAACTAATACTGATAAAAATTCATCGATTCGCTTGCTATTAGACACCGGCTCAAACGCAAATTTTATTACTGAGTCGTGCTGCCGCCGCTTAAATCTCCCCATAGCATACAAGCCTTCTAAAGTGTATGGTATGGGATTATCCGAAAATTCGGTATTAGGACATACAACTATCACGTTTATGTCACGCTATGATAGCATATATAAATATACAATTAAAGCCGCTGTAGTCAATAATATCTCACGAAAGTTACCTGATAAAAAGATAAATACAAAATTTTTAGATTATTTTAAAAATATTCAATTAGCGGATGAATATTTCCACATTCCTTCAGAAATCGAATGTCTTATTGGTGTATCTCTATTCTCTCAATTGCTATTATCAAATAAAATTGAATGTCCGCACTCATCTATTATCGCGTTACAATCCACATTAGGATACATTTTAATGGGTCAAGCAGAATACGACTCATTCTTGCCCGTGCACACCGGGCATGAGAATAATAAACATTCATTTCACGCATTAATTAATAATGATGATTTATCTCACAATGAATCAATACAAACATTCAGAAATCTCGAAGCTATTCCTCCGCGAAAAGTATTAAGTCCTGATGACCTTAAGTCTGAACGCATTTTCACAGAAAATGCCTCGCGTCAATCAGACGACCGCTATATTGCTTCTTTATCTTTTAAAAATTACTCGCAACCGCATTCGTTTTCTTATAAACGTAATTTCTTAAATTCTACTCTCTAATTTTATTTTAAAATACTTTTAATATATTAATACTACTTTTACAAAACGCACAATTCTCGCTCAAACCGCTACTTATATGACCATCTCGGTCTACTCGCACCGCTTACCGCTCGTATGAACCTTATCATACTAAATGTTAGAAACGCAATTTATGTTGGGATCACAAGGTTCCAATAGATATCACTCACGCATGATCTCAAATTATCAAAGAACTTGATAACTTAGCTAACATTAATATTCTAAGGCATTTCTCCGCATTCTAACATAGCGTTACTTGGTATAGCTGACGCTAGCGAAAAATGTTACGGTACTGTAACATTTATTCGTATGGGTTCACTTGAACCACCCGCACATCACAGCAAAAGTTATATTGCTCAGCACTCATTAAAAAAAAAAAAAACGCACCGCTTAAAAAAGACAACACTTGACCGCTAAGAATTGTGAGCTGCACATTTATTGTCGCAGCTGATAAAAGTTGTTATCACCAATTTTAAGTTCCGCTATGAAAAGACACACACAAAGTGTATACCGCATTCCAAAGTGAATATCCCTATACAAAAAGGGCAAGTAGTTATTCTTAGAGAAGATAAACTTCCAGTCCTTTGCTGCCCTCTTGGCGTGGTAGATGAGATATATCCTGGCAAGGACAAAATAAACCGCGTATTAAAAATTAAAACTAAAAGTGGCAGTTTCCTTTGAAATTTTCACCACGTTGCGCCATTGCCAACGCAATAAATAAATAAAAAACAAACCGCTACATCCCGCTTAAAAATAAATAAATAAAACAAACCGCTAAATATCGCTTAAAAAAAAGCCGCTACATCCCGCTAAAAATAAAAAATAAAAAAACCGCTAAATACCGCTTTAAAATTAATAAACCGCAATTATATAATAATTACGAAGAGACATGTTGGAGTTCCTCCAAGGCAGGCCAGAAATGGACAAGCCAATTTAAATATTTAACCCGCTATCCTTATATTTTCCTTCCCTTTTCCACACTTTGGACAAACCGCTCTTTCACGCTAAAAAATCATTGGTTGCCGCCAAAATCAACCAATAAAATCACCGCATTATGACGCCAAAATAAGCAAGCGACGCTTTTCAAAATACTTCAAAAAAGTAATTAGTGAGACGCCAGAGGCCGCGGAGAATATACGTCCTCGCACACCGCACCCGCTCCCGCTCTAAGTTTTATTACTAAGACTTATCGCGAGTGACTCTTTCTCCACCTCAAAGTGAGACGCCGGAGGCCGCGGAGAAAGTACCTACTCGCACACCGCTCCCGCTAAAACCCGCGCTAACGTGCTATAAAGACATTGGCCAGTTATTACTAAGACTTATCGCGAGTGGCTCTTTCTCCACCTCAAAGTGAGACGCCCGAGCCCGCGGAGAAAGTACGTTCTCACACACCGCACACCGCTCCCGCTAAATCCCGCGCTAACGTTCTACAAAGGCGTCCACCAAGTGTTATTACGCAAAGACTTACGCGAGTGACTCTTTCTCCACCTCAAGAACAAAGCCCGCGTCCGTGGAATAAGGACGAACCCGCTCCCGCTCAAACCCGCGCTAGTGTTCTACAAAGACGTTAGCCAACTGTCAATACGAAGACTGTTCCGCGAGTGAATCTCTATCTCTCTCCGCTATACATGCGCGAGCGCGTAGCGATTTGTGTCCGTGCGACCGCTGAGGAGCTTGGAGCTGACGAGGAGCCGACGCCTGTGCAGCCTCGCTGCGGTGACTAGTCGTGTGAGAGGCAGGTACAGTCCACCAGTTATACATGTGTTTCAAAATTACCTACTATGCAAACTGTTGTTTGCTCAGTTTTGCGTGGGTTCTTTTATGTTTTTGCTTTACTGACGAGGATGAGATAAGTTTGTGGGTAGTTGGGCACTTGAGCGTCTAGAAGGAAAATTTAGCTACTTAAAAGTATCTCACAATGATACAGAATTACCTAAGTACCATACTATTTCTAATTAGTATCATTTAATATAATTCTAACATATCAATAATTTTTTTGTATCATAACCATTTAGGTACGTAACTACCTACTTCCACTTAGGAATTTATAGAGTTATTAGGTATAGTTGCTTTAAAATTATCCTTTATTATGGACTCACATTTTGTAAAGTGTATTAATATAGCAGTAAGTAAATAAATACGTTCAATAAAAAAGAGGAACTAGCTGAATTTATTGTCGACTCCTAGTAGATTCTGCTTTCTGTATGGATGATAAGTGCATTCAAATCGTTTGCTTAGCATAAGGTTATTCGAAAAATAAAAAAAATTGTTTTATTTTATTTCACAAAAATAAATTGGCAGCCCTAGACAGGTATATGAGGTAGACAACAATTGTACCCTTGTTGTCAACAAAACAAAAGCTAAATAACTAAAATTTATCTAATATACCTTTTCAATTTACCAAAAAGGTGCAAACTCTATACACATACCTACTTATGAAGTAATGTGTTAAATCTATTCTATTAACCCATTAACTCCGAGATGATCAGAATTTTTGTTAACTTTTCAACGTATTTATTTATTATGTTAACGGACTCAAATAATAATGCAATACCTCTATTCCTACGTGAAATTGCGAGAAAAAAAACATGGCCGATTTAACGTGCAAAACGTGAAAAATTTCCAAATAATTTACACTATGATACCACACAATGATAAAATTCTGATCATTTCGGCGTTAATGAGTTAATATTAATATGTACAATAATATATTTATTATAATATATTCTACTAGTGGCTTTCACAGTATATTAATAAATATACTGATTTAAAATCCGGTAATTACAAGATTGTTTGACAGAGAACCTTGTAATTATCAGATTTTAAGTAAATATATCTATTAAATATCCAGATATAATTCGGTACCCAATGCTTTTCACCTTCAATTTAACTTCACTAAGCGACAACCTTAGTTACGATACCAGGGTAAGCGATACCTAGAAGTTTAAACCTTTACTGTTCGCAAGCACGTGGATCTAAAAACCACGAGCTGGCACCGTTATTCTGTTTTCTAATCGACTAGTTAAATTACTTAATTCTCGCCCAGTGGGTAACTAGAGTGATCTGGTGCCACGTAATGGATAACTCACTTTAGTTTTTATTACCTACTTATTGGGATCGTAATAACGTTAGAGCACAGGAGTGGATCGTTGGAACGTATAATTTGAACTTCTCACTAAAGACGTCCCTACTTACTTTATTTCTAAAATGATCACGTTCCGTGATTGCCATATCTATCAACTTAGTGTGTAGGTATATTACGAGATATATATTAACAGCAGTGACGTGCATAGGGTATTTGGTCAGGGTAGGCAGATTCACATAATTAATATGAATATTATATAATGATAATAATATTATATTGCTTTCATAGGAAAGATAGATGACGCAAATATAGAATAGATATGAATATAAATGGTTCCTATTTTGTTTAACTTTAAGTAATTTATTCCAGACCTATATATTATCAGCACATGCAATGTTTTCATGCATCTATGGAATGAACGCTACTGATAGGTACGTAATGAAATAATTCAGTAAGATTTGTTTTCATCATGTCAACATTTATTTATGTAATCACCTCTTACTCTTGTGTACCCATAGTCTTGTGGTTTGCTAGACGATTGATAAAAGTAAAAAACAAAAATTCTTTGACTATTGTATTGTCAATACTTAGATAAGTAATTACTTAACAGTGAAGAAATTACTATAAACATCAGTGCATTATTTCTCACTGATGAAGGAAAACAGTGAGGAAACCTGCATGGCATCTAATAGAAATTTCAAGTGTAAGTGCCCTGTGAACTGCGATCAGCGACGCTACTGGTCACGTTAGACAAGACATGTAAGCGTAATGTGGATACAACTACAAATATCTCTGTTCACCCCGAAATGTATATAGCGTGACGATATATTTTTATTATTATGAAATTATAATTTGTTCCTTTTTTATTATTAAATACTTATTTGCTTCAACACAAATTTTAACTCCAATATCATTATGATCATGTACATTTCAGCCCGCGTCGGTTTACTCCTAAACATAGGTATCTCCTTTGTTTCACTCCATAGGTTTCTCTGTTCGATTTTGTTTACATCTAGAAATATCCAGCTGCGTTTCGTAAACCAAATAGTACTCAAATATAGTAAGTAGCCAAAAATGATATCACAGAATACAGCCTAATATAGTTCCACTATTGTTATACAGCCTACGAGGTATACATAGTACGTATCTATAAAATTAAATATTAAAAAACTTTGATTATCAAATACAAATAATCAAATAAAAAAAATTATAAATTTCTTACGTTAGGTAAATAAATTACATTAAATTGAGATTAATCAAAAGTGTATAATTAGTCAAGGCGATAATTCAAATTTCGAACGTTATTATTTGCGTATAAATTTGTCGGAGCTCATCATAATTTATTGACGTCAAATTGTATGCGCCTTTAGAATTATCTCGTAATGACTGGCCTTCTAAGTTGCCGGTAATAAACTAGTGAGAGCCGTTTTATATTCATAGAGGTGTTATTAGTAACTAAGCTTCTTGATACTTTCAAACTTTTATTACTGTTTGTCCATACTCTTTTATTACCTAAATATTGGCCTATTTATTTTAAGACCTCTAAGATTATTTGTCACCTCTATTTCTGTTTATTGTTCGAGCTTTGTGTAAATAATAAACTGAGGTTTTTAATTGAATTTGTCTACATTTTTTGTCTGTGTCTTGATTAGTTATGTACTGTTTAAGTGTTAATTAAGTTTTTGTCCTGCTTTATCTTGATAATATTATTTTTTTAAGGTAAACAATAATAGTGATTGTAAGCTTTATTTCTGATAACCTAGGTGACAATCCTACATAACACCATCAGGTTCACTCTGAGGGCAGCAACCCCGGTGTGTCAGACTCCTACTGACTAAAAACCCCCGGGGTGTCCCTCTAATCACTCGACCTGAGCCTGGGAAACCAAAGTCTTATAGTAGCCCGGGAAGCGAATTGACTGTATAGGCTTCCTCTCTGGAAGAAGTGGGTGTAGAGAGTCTAGCTCCCTAAATCTTTCTCTCTCACGGCACACCGGCCCAAGCGCTCCGCCCCCTCTCATCAGGGCAACTCCCTCAACTCTACTGACCGGCCATTGTTACGAGGGGATATTGCGCTCATTTTGGATGAACGCGTCATTTCGGCAACAGTGTCTTCGCCGCCAAATGTCCAGGCAGGTTGATTTCTCCCTGTCCCTTATAGCAGCTTACATCTGCTGTATAACTACTTCAACAAGTAAAATTATTTTATTTGACATCACAAATAATTTAAATGGCCGGTTTACCATACTTTGACTTTTTTTTCTACCGCTTAAATTGATAACTTATTGCAAATTACGGAACTCAATATAACTTGTTACGGGCCCCTTGCTGCCGTAATCCGGCACTGGATTTATCGTGAACTATTTTTTACCAATATAGTTAGTAGTGACGAGCAGTCAACCGACTTCTATGTACCCGTAAACAAGTTTCGTATCTGAACGCATACCACGCGTGTTGAATACGGCAAATGCTTTTAAAAAATCTAATCAGCTAGAGACCTCGGTTGAAATTGAGGTACAATGGTTGGTTTAAAAAGTAATAAGCTTGTTTGTATTTCTAGTTTTTATTAGACGACGTGTAATGAACCTCAAAACAGCGTTTCAATTTATTATAATCTTACAGTTGTGAGACACTGGTAAAAATAAAAGATATGTTGTATAATAATTGAAGACTGATATTAAAATATTTCAAATGTCGACTCAGATATAAGTTAAAGTTAGAAAGATTTCTTGGAAAATATTACCTAGTCTATTTAATTTATAGAAAACCTTGTTTCATGAGGAAATGAAAATTTGAAATAAGATGCCAGTTTACACTTTACAAAGTGCTTATGTATAGGAAGGTACTAGAACCTGAGATGTAAGTGCAGTGAAGTTGCCACAAACTTCTGCCTCCGCTTCCGCAAAAACGGAACCTCCGCCTCTGTCTCAAATTTTTATTACGGAAGTATTGCGGAGGTTATTTCTATTGCGTAAATGGTGACAAAACAGCTCGTGGGTGTCTCAGATTGACATTTTTATGTCAACCGCTCGTGTGATTATATGATCACCAGAGTCGTGCGTCCTTTAAAAAAGTGAAAAACATTACCATATTATAATCGGGCATTTGATAATTATACTTACTTTAAATCTGGTATCTTAACAGAATAGGAGTATGGAAATTTAAATTCAACCAAATTTGAAATCAATATATAATAAATGCCCAAGTATAACTAGATAATCCTTTTTTGCTACAATGGCATGCATTCACAGACGATCAAAACGTCATTAAAGCAAGCCCAATGAAGTATAATCACACCGCAAAATGCTTTACAATACATCAGATTTTTTAAAATGTGTAAACAAAAATATATTTAGAAGTAGAAATCGTAGAAATTGTTGCGTTACAAAACGTACCTTTCAGACTACGTTGCTTATTGCGTTATCAAAGTTTTAAGGATTTTTTTATATTCACGCACATGTATAAAGTTTCCTTATTCATTAGGTTTACAAAATATAACAAACTTGTTAACTAACTTTACGAACCTACATTACAAACTTGACAGTACCAGCTTCCCCCTTCGAAATTGACCACAAGCCACTGGTAGTCTCCATTTTCATATTGGTCAATATTACTATATTATTATATTCCAATACTAGCGCTTGTAAAATTCTAAAAATGCTCTGATACATTCTTGAATATAACACGAAATAACCTTGTTTTATGATCAAAATCGAAATAAAATAAGAAACATTTTACCTACACGTAAATGAAACAATACAAACATATGTTTAATCAGGTGTTTCAAATTCTCGTTTATTGAACATGGTTGTAGTGGAAATTTGCATGTGCAAATAGTTAAACCATTTTTATAAAACATATATGAGAATGATACTATACTCGTATATGTACCTGGCAGGTATGGTACTGCTGGTTGTCGCAAACAATTAATGAAAATATAAAAACGTAGCTTTTTTATGCTCTACAATAAAAAATGCATTAGGAAATCAATAGGAAAGCATCTGATCATATATGAGCACATTTTAAAGTCTTACTCTTTTCCTTATTGTAACGACTAACATATAAAGACATTCTCGAGCATTGTGTTTTCCGCATTCGTTTTCAGAAGCTCATATTCCGTTAATAACCAAAAAGTTAACTAACATTTACTTATGCTGTATTCTAGTAGCGTAATTAGTGGTTCCCATTATCCTGTGATGAGTATTTGTGCAGCTCGACATAAAAGTAACGATTATTGTAAGGTCTTTGAGTTTGTGCTTACTATCAAATGAGATGTAGCCAGCGTGGTGAGGAAGGATAAAAAATATCATTGGGATTATTGAATATAGCTTGCATGGTTCTGACTGTGTGACAAATTCACCTACCACGTATCTGTTTACTAGCAGACATCTGTTTCACTGTGATATTACTCCACGACAACAGTATTAGCGCTCATAACCTACTTCAAATTGTATGCAAGTTTGCAGACCCTTTAAAGACTCTATTAGGTATTCTGAAAGGCAAAATATCACTTTGATAAAAGCTTAATACTAAAGAATTCAACATAACAACACTGTAAATATTCATATAATACATTATTCGTTTTGAAAAAAAGCATTAATTTTACCTTGACTTGCAGTATACCTTGCATAATTTTATTTTATAAAAGCTAAAACCTTTTTGGCTTTGAATAGTTTTTTGTCAATTTGATTTTATTTTGATACGAATCATGACTGAACATAAGGAACTGCGGTCCTTATAATCAGGTGCGCTATACTCAGTTTTGCCGTGCTAGTATAAAAATAATGTATTTTGCAATGCCAAATTAAATAAATGTCATTGTAACACCTATACCTAAATATTAAATTCCTTGGATATTTATTTTGCTAATCGTTTCCTAACTACTTAGGATCGTGACTCCAAGCCCATCGAGAAACTAGCAACCTCCATGAATTAATTTCTTCTGCTTAGTGGAGCGCTGAGATAACGGGAATCTCCAGCGGCTTGGAGACCTGGTCTAATCTACTTTTAGTGCTCTGGTCTTCAGGTACTTTCCTCTGTCTTTCAGTTATTATTAACCATTCCAGATAACTGTATTTTCTTTATTATCAATTGCTTCAGGAATTACTTAGACCTAAAGTTAATGTTATCTGTTGATTCAAAAACAAGGAGCATTCGGGGTCAATATTATTATCATATCGTTCAAAATAATGATTTACTACATAAATACATCCTTTTTATGATTACAGGCGACTCTATTGCGGTGCTAAACGATAGGTTGATTGGTACTTATTATTACGTATTCCACCATGCAATAATTCTAGTCTATCACGCGATTTTAAAGTGACTTTTTATTTCATGTTGAGCATATGCTTCATCACACGATACGTTGCTTTTTTTTTATTACTTTCTAATTGTCATGTTCACAGCTCTTGCGATAAAGGTAATCAACATGTTACCTAGTTATTTTTATTTATTTATTTTATTTTACAAATCATGGGTTGTCGACAGTGACTTAATTACTGGATAACTTGGAATCAATTCTGAGGCAATACATCAATATTTTAGGATGACCATAACATGCACTAAATATAAAGTTTATTACATAGGCAACGAAACATAACTAAAGTAACCAAAATAATAACAATAATTAAAAAGAAAAACACAGTTACAAATTTATTACATACAAAATTCCTTCTCGATATTCAGTTTCTGTGATCTTGTAATCCAGAAAAATTAATAATACCGCCAGAAGAAATATTTGTTATGAAATAAATATTTAGTATAACGAAGATTTATACAATAAACAATGTGAAAGAAACAAAACTTGTGATGTAATAATAAAATATACATGATATTGTACCAAATCCAACGAAGCGTTACATATTATGTGCAGTTAAATACTTGTAACTCAACATTTCTTAATAGTTTGGCCTCAAGCCAAGCTTTCAAGAACACATACGTTGCGCACCTAGTTACTCTAGTTAGTGATGCGAATGTCGCTGACAATCACAACATTGCAGCATTTATTTTGGCACTCCTATTGAAGTCAGCTTCTTCAATATAATTAATTGCCTCTAATTTGAACTTGATTATATTAATATGAGCTATCTCTATAATATAAAAATGAATCGCTGAATGTGTTGTTAAGCGCAAAACTCGAGAACGGCTAAACCGATTTGGCTGATTTCTTTTTTGTTGTGTTTGATGAAGTCTGAGGAAGGTTGTTATGGAGAGTAAAACTTAAAAAATATAAGGAAAATATTAAATACAACAATTTTCTTTTCCCAACCCGTCGAACCCGGTCGAGCCAGTGTAAAAAAAAAAACTATAGGCTGAATATATCTACCTACCGAGAAATCAGGTAATTGCTCTTGTCAGCACCATAATGTTGCAATACATTTTAACCAATAAAATAGCAATACATCGGATAATTTTTATTAATGATACTTATATTTTAGTACTAAAATGTCTTTGCATTAACACAATACGTTATATATTAGTAGCGACGTGTTTAATGTGATTTAGTTACATCCTGTGTTCCACTTCTTCAATAAAAACATACACATTATATAACTGGACACGGTATCTACCTAAAAACACGTGACAGCGTTACAACTGTGTCAATTATGACCAATTCACACTCCAACTTATTGTCTTCTTACAATTCACTTATGTTAATCAGTTTTGTCGCTTCAATATAAGCGAACTTTTACTTTTACATACCTACCAATAATTTTTCTTCTGGCAAGTACACTCATGGCCACCGATACAATTTTATCGTAGCTCTGGATTAATCTATTGAATATTTTATATTGCAAATACGGTAACCATCGAAGAGGAAGGCCGTGAGTCAAACATATACCTAATCTATGTTTTTAAGTCGATATTTTCGGCTTAAGATTCAGAGCTAGAGAAAAGTTAATCTTAATTCCGGTTTGCCATAGGTAAATCACTGTTATAACATTGGGTTATTAGTCCAGAATTTTCTGATATAAGCTAGGGGTAGTATGTAACGGGTCACCATTATATCCGCAGGACCAGTGATGTTCTATATAATAGTCATGTACCGAAAAATGGATTAAAATAATCATTATTAGTAAGTGTAAAAAGAGGTCTTAGATTAATTAACATGTAAGCTGATTTATCAATCAATATGATAACGAACTAACTTTATCTAGGTATAAACATATCTAAAGGCATTATTAAAGCAAACAGGTCTGCATGTTGAACAGTCAAGTGTAACAATTGAGTAGTTTCAATAGGCAAGCGAGGCACCAACAATGGAAGCCGTGCGGCGCGGTTCAGCGGTAGAACGGTATGAAATTTCATTAACAGGGGTCGGTTGTTGCTAGGGGTGTCAAGTTTTAAAAAACAAAAATGGAGGAATATTTATATAATAGAAATATGTCAAATAATATTCCCTACCAACAAAATTAGAGTCACTACTTAAAACACAAAGTACACAAGTATCACGATAAAAATTGCAAAGATGTAAGTACCTTTCTACCAATAACAACTGATTTATTTTCCGCTTCAAACACCATAGGCTGTCGGCGCGAATATAGGCCAATAAAATTAAATCACATAAGTATGTCATGTAACACTTTGACGAAATGTTTTATTTTATCATAAAAAAGACATTTAATTCCGTCAGGCTCATTTATTACGAAATATATTGATGAGTATTCTCATTGTAGCTATGTATTCATATAGTATAGATAAGTTACAAGAAGTAAATATTCTTTGGCCCGATTTTGCCGACAAGGAACCCTAAATATATAATTATGAAGTGAAGGTACATTTGATAATAAGGATGGCACCCCTAATAGATCCACGCTACTCTACAAGACGGCGCGACGGGCAAACAGCGCGCGTGAACCCAAGAATAATTCACACGCGAGCCCTACAAATAACGCTCCTCAAGCCCCCGAAGCTTAACCAGGCCTTTACACACCCCTGATGTAGGTTCAACATACTTTTTCTAGTCAAAACCAAGATAAGTAATAAATATTTACGTAGGCGTTACCGCATGTCATTTTAAGCCTTTATTTAAAGTTGATATTTCAATAATATTTATTATGTGACATACTTTTGATTTTTTAAAACAAAAAGTAGGTGTTAATGCAAAATGCAAATAGTTGAAAGTTTTATTACCAATCCGTCCTCCAGGTACTTTCAGCACTTACTACATGCTGTATAAAGAAGGAAAAAAATTGAGGAAAGCCGCATGTCGTACAATAAAATGGCATGTTGAGTTCTGTGTAGAGATATCTCATTTTGAATTGATTTGCCAAAATAAAATATAGATCTGTAATCAATAGGTGTAAATCTTACGTTTCTCAAATATTATATATCTTTAAATCATTGACGTTTTAATACAAAAAAATTAAATTTAATGGAATTCGATGAGGCAAAAAAAATTTATCTCAAAAAGATTATTTCAGTAGTAACATGTGTTTGTTTTAGATGTATTTCTCGTCAACAATAATAGCTATCCTAATATAAAGCAAATATGGATAGTTGTCTGGATGAATTTGTTTTCCTAGGCTCGGGTGGGGTGATTAGAGGGACACCCCGGGGGTTTTTAGTCAGTAGGAGTCTGACACACCGGGGTTGCTGCCCTCACAGCGGCCCTGATGTTCCTATGCATGATTACCCCCGAGACACCAAAAAAAAGATAGTTGAAATTCTAAGATCAGAGTAAGTAGATATAATAATAATTTTGGTTTATACTGACAATGTTGGTACCGAGAGACCGAACAGTGGTTGGTTACCCTAATCTTCGACCGCAAACTGAGTTATTTATCATCCCCGTCCTTTCGGTCCTGTCGTGGGGACAGGAAATACCCGCACGTATTTTTACTGCCGCGGAAGACCGCATGCTGAAGAAACCCTAGCGACATCTCTCCGAGCTACCATAAATTTATCAGTGCGATAGTTTTCACTTTAGGTCGTTCAGAATCCGATGTATCTATTTAAGTATTTTATGCCGCAGTATGTTGCGTTGGGGGTAAATTGAATTTAAAGGAAATGATTAGATGTTATCATGAATTCGTATTAACGAAATTTTCATTTTTAATAGTTTAAAAACATTAAAATATTAGCCGATATCGAGTAATCAGGAAGAATATGATATGAGGTTACATAGGTAATAGTGAATATAATTATCTATGGCTGTTTAAGGCTAGTACGAATTTAAACGAATAAGTTAATTAGCATTTTGTGAAAACTTAATTAAATAAAAATATCTTTAGTAGATTATCCCAAACGTTTTATTGTTAGTTTTTCCGTAAATAAATAAAATAAGAAAAAAAATGAGAGACCTATCTCAGGGATGAAGTTTTATATTTTCTTTTGCAATGTATAGACAATATCTACCAACTAATAACTACTTCTACGTAAAGAAGGTTAAATTACCTAATTACGGTTCGACATCCGTAGGTATACCTTGCTAACTACTGAAATCCATAATGCAGTATTCTAATTTACCTTATTATTTAATTAATGTTCCCTTCAACATGTTTATTAAACGTATTTTATCAATACCGGGAAGGAAATTCGGAGTTCTTTAATTAACAAAAGGACCCGATAAGTACACACGGCGTGAGTCATTGTTTGGCAGTAGAACAGTAATATCTAAGTATTTGCGGTCTCTATGGGTTGTTTGTGAGTCAATTAGTGGCGTACGCTAACTGCGGGCATGACGATCTGCCGGAAATAGGGGTTTTATGTGGCTTTGTTAACAACATGCACCTTTTTCCTGCAACAAAATAGAACTTAAAGGTAAAAAATCTTTGTTAAAGTGTCCTATTCACTTTATTGTTGAGTTATTTTGTTGTATTGGTCATGTTCAGATATCTACAAAAATATAAATCACATTAATTCTGGATTTTATTAAGTACATAAGCTTTAATCTTTTTTTTATTACAAAGAGCAGATTAACCCATCTCTATGGCATTTTTCATACAGACAATCTATAAATATAATTATATTCGAACCCAGTACCTTTAATGTCCCAAGCCGTGTCACGAATAATTGCTATAAGAGCGTAATACCGTATGTAAATATTAAATATTAAAAGGAAAGAAATAAGGCTTTCACAGATCACTGCGAAAGTGGCAAATTGTTAGTATAAAAGTTATATTTTTTTCCAAAATCTGAGTGCTATCGAGGGTGAAGTGATAAAAAATTAAAAACAAAATCTGTGTACCCCTTCCTCTATTTGAATACGGTGCTCGAAGGGTCGCTACCCCCTATTTTTTGCGGGTAGGTTACGTGTTCGGTGACACCTAGCTCAGGTTAAGTGCGGGGGAACAAGTGGGCATGGATCGCTAATTTCGAGTAGGGTTGTTCCACTTGCGGAGATGTATCGACATTAATTACGATAGAAAATAACAAAGGACAACTTACCGCGCCACTAAGATAATAATATTATATATATAATACAATAACAATTTAAAATTAATACACAAAATAAAAATGTTATATCGCAGTCAATAAAAATTAACAATTACCTATGCGTAGAGGACAAGCATGAACTCAAAAAGTTAAATATAGACGTCATTCTATACCTACAATATGTACCTAAGTACTCGTATCTTTCACATATTAAGAACCTAGGTACAGAGTCCCTCTACTATAGAGATGGCCGAGTCATGATAAATGCCCCTGCGCTGGCTGCGTCTCAGAATGCTTAGCATCCGCAGTAGGTAAGGAATTAGCTCTAAGTGTTACTGTAATAATATAGAAGTCTAACATAGACCACCGAACTGTTAGTTCGTTTTAATTTTAGTTTTTAAAAAACCAATCCTCTGCCGTCATACTTTGACTACCTACCTAGGTGTTTTGGAAGTTGTTGTTAAACTTCCTTTAAAAAATTACTTACCGAGGTAAGTACACACAGGAGGTAGTAAGGTAAGCACATCTGGAGAGATGTGTTTTTAATGTATAAAATTCGTCGTTTCACAACTAATTTCGCCTATTATTAATCCTATCAATAATCCTAAGTTCATCCTGAAGGTCCGTAATAAATATAGATACAAAATATTTTAGAAATTGAATTCATAATTTCGAAGATTACCTTCTATAAACAAACAAAAGAAAGAGGTAACTCTTTATAATATTGCTATAAAAAAATAGATGATAGTTTTTTTTTTGTTTTTATACATTTTGATCGTTTTTTTTGTAACCCGGGTGAAATCTCTAACGGACCTTCAGGGGGCGGTGAGGGCCGACCCCCGGTGTGTCGGACTCGCACCGACTAAAACCCCCCGGGGTGTTCCTTTTCCCGCCTGCTCAGTACCAAGGGCAAGACAGAGCCATCTTCCTCGACATACACAAATTGACCTAGCCTCAAGCTAAGCTTCCTTACTTGCTTGCCTATGAGTACTAGTCAAAGATAATAATAATAATATATGATGATATATATTACACACACATCACGCTATATCCCTTTTGAGGTGAGCAGAGATACATTAATGGCTGTATCCACTTTGCGCTTATATTATACGTCGTACGATGTTATGTTGGTTTCCTCACGATATTTTCCTTCCCCGCTGAGTACTTATGTGATGCATAAATCCGAACGTAATCTGAAAACACCCAGAGGTACCTACTCATATTCGAACTTACGACCATTCGAGATGCCGCGCATTAAAACCGGTCCATTATCCATTAGCCTACCACAGCCACAAAAACTAGCCAAAGATATTAGGTCCTTACATATGAAATTGGCGTTTTTCGTACTGGCCACTTTAATCACAAATTTCTCCTCTTTGGTAAGGAATTCCAAATTCAAATTTGTACAGCTATAGACTCATATATTTGTGCTTCGATGATCGTCATTCATTTGTTTTTTTCTTCTGTTTTTTTCTGTTTGCGTCACTCATTTTACAAAATGGAAAACTTAAAATATCGCATTATTTACGAGTACGAGTTCCGCCGTGGCACTAGTGCTGCGGAAACAACTCGAAGGGTGAATGATGTGTATGGCGGTCGTGTTGCAAAAGAAAACACATTTCGTTTTTGGTTCCAACGTTTTCGTTCTGGAAATTTCGACCTGCAGAACAAGCCCCGTGGACGGCCTGAGACTCAAGTTGATAATGAAGAGTTGAAGGCTATTGTGGAAACGGATCAATCGCAAACCACGTCCGAGTTAGCTGCAGGCTGCGATGTTAGTGATAAAACTGTTTTAATTCACTTGAAGCAAATTGGGAAGATTAAAAAGCTTGAAAGGTGGGTACCTCACGAATTGACTGAAGCAAACCGGCAAACGCGCGTCGACTGCTGCGTTACATTACTAAACCGGCACAATAATGAAGGTATTTTAAACCGAATCATTACCTGTGATGAAAAATGGGTTCTTTACGATAATCGGAAGCGCTCAGCGCAATGGTTGGATCCTGGCCAGCCAGCCAAATCCTGCCCCAAGCGAAAATTAACCCCAAAAAAGTTACTTGTAAGCGTTTGGTGGACTAGTGCCGGTATTGTTCATTACAGTTTTCTCAAATCTGGCCAGACTATTACGGCTGATGTCTATTGTCAGCAATTGCAAACCATGATGGAAAAGCTAGCGGCTAAACAACCTAGGCTGGTCAATCGCTCCACGCCACTGCTGCTTCACGACAACGCTAGACCACACACTGCGCAACAGACGGCTACTAAATTAGAAGAGCTTCAATTGGAAAGTCTAAGACATCCTCCGTACTCCCCGGACCTTGCTCTAACAGATTACCATTTTTTTCGAAATTTGGATAACTTCTTGCAAGGGAAAAAATTCAACTCCGATGGGGCAGTCCAAATCGCCTTCAAAGATTTTATTGATTCCCGTCCGACTGGTTTTTTTACTAAAGGGATCAATGAACTACCTATGAGATGGCAAAAGTGCATAGAAAATAATGGTTCATACTTTGATTAATTAAATATATTATATTAAAAAATATTCGAATTTTTGTTCCTCCCATACAAAACGCCAATTTCATATGTAAGGACCTAATATATATACTTATTATATGTATATACTCGTACATATACACATCAGCACAGTGTTGTTTGCCGGTACCGGGACTCGAACCCAGGACCTGTACCGTCGCAGCTAAAATCACTAGAAACTGCACTATCTGGTCAAAACAGAAAAGGCTCCAGAAGTATATATAGATTACGAAGATCTGTTTGGTTATCTTGCTTATGTATTCTCTTTTTCAATAAATTAAATACGAGTATTCGCTTAGATATATAATTGTTTAATATTGATTTATCTAAAATCTGCGTTTTCACTTTTATTATGCCAATATAATTTTTTTCGCGTGACCGTCCGATACCCCTCTGTTTCCCTTCCGGCTTTGCGTTTATAAAGTAAAATAAAAAGGGGCGATTTAGCGCTCTCCGCTGCACAGTCCGATTAAAGGCGCCCTGGGAAATTAAAAGTATTCCGGCTTTTGGCATCCGATACCGCAAATGTTTAAGACTAACTATACAATAAAAATATATCACCACTTTTTTAAGCACTTGACTGTTATTGTACAGAATAACATTAAAATATATACGTATCTTAGTAGTAAGTATTTATTTAGTTGATTGTTGGGTATCTTCAAAACGGAACTTAGTACGGCCAAGTATAAAATTTACATTTGTAAAGACGATATTTTTATGTAACTTTTTGTAAATGTTAATTTTCTCAATCATGGTTTTACAAGGGTCCTAGGGTGTGTGTTTGGTTATCTAGCTCGTAGCTACAAAATATAAACTGCAAATCAAATATATTGCCGTTATAAACGAAGATGATAAGTTTGAATGTCCTATCTTTTGGATTACCACACGCCACACGTTAAATAGAAAGACAATACCAATTCTCTAATTGTATTACAGGCATACTTTGATTTCATGTCAAACTTTCTTAATAGCCCATAACATATTCTGCGCATTTTCATAGTTTTTTTATGTAAATCAAGTAAGTGCCTGTCGAGATTTTGGTCTGAAGTCTGCGCATGGCCTTAAGGTTAAATAGATCGTTTATCTCATGATAAACATTGTATCTGGTAGTACATTATACAAACAAGGATATAGTTGAGTACACCAAAACTTGTCAACAGAGATAATCCTCCCTCGTAATCACACGCGCTATGATAACCGGCTTATCACTATCATCTCGTCATTGATGGAGTGATACCGCTCGAGACGGAATACGGCATTATGGACTAGGCATATTATAGGGTATCATATTAGGACCGTACTATCAGGCAAAAAAATAATCGATTTCTAAAAATATATGAACCATGCCGGCTTGGATGTTCCGTCATCGATAAAGACCGTAGCGTAACAGGCATTATTCTGGTCCTCTACACCCAGACGGGAGTGGGAACTAGATAGAGCGAAGAAAAACGCAGCTAACATTAAAGTTTAATTATTTAAAAAACAGCTTGTGTATATCCAGTAACTCATATACCTAGAGATCTTCAGTCGTGGTATATGTGGGCCGACATGACGACGGAGACTATCAATGAATTTTAATCCTTTGATGATCGCTTTCGTTTTTGGATTACACTGTATTTACCATCAGGTGCACTGTACTCACTTTCTCAAGCCAGATGAAAAAATAAAAAAGAAAGATTATTTTTCAAAAGTATGTAAAAGCAGATAATTTTCGGTGCATTTTAAAATAATGTAAATTAAATAAGAATTACATTACACGTCACAGCATCATCTCACCACTGAACAAAATGTAATTAATTTAAATCGTATTTAAGTAATTAATATTGTCCGACACCCCTCTTCTCGCAAAGTGTCAACTGATCTCAATCTAATAAAGTTTATACTTTTACTAATTTGAAATTAGTGTCTTCTAAAGTGTATAGGTAGATTTAAAATATTTCAAAAGACTGACATAGATACATCAGCGCCCACATAAGTCAGTACTTATGTGCCTAATGCCTAACCTAGTAATATGTTATTTCGTAGCCTGTAGAAAGTCTTGGCAAATGGCTAGTCATGAATAAATCATTCTCGCAATTTCTAGGTCAGCCGAAAAACATGAAAAACTGAAAAGAAACATTAACGCGCGCTGGAATCACAACACTGTCGATCGAGCGCGTGTTTGGCAAGTTTTTTATCAACGAGGGCGGCCGGGACTAATAACTTCGTCTATAAATCAAATATTAGCCGTAATAAAACGGGAAACTTGTACGCTTCTACGTAGCTCTCCACAAAGACTATATTATTTACAAAAGCGTCCGATTTCTGAACCAACGGTGGCCATTAGCCAAAGAGGCGCACTGCTGAGTTTGCCAGAAAAACAACAATGATGAAAATATGTAAAGAGAATTTTGATCTTGGAACTATGTTCGGGTAGGTGTACTTAAAGAGAAATGTTTTTTTTTTTTGTATTGGATTCGTTTAATTTGTTGGATTGGATTGCATTATAATGTTATATTTCTTGATAAAATATTTATTAAAACCTTTTTATCTCGAGCTTACGTTTTTTTTTGTTTTAATCATTTGTCTTTAAATTATTGGCTTATTACGTAATAATAATTAATAATATTAGGTCCTTACATATGAAATTGGCGTTTTGTATGGGAGGAACAAAAAGTCGAATATTTTTTAATATAATATATTTAATTAATCAAAGTATGAACCATTATTTTCTATGCACTTTTGCTATCTCATAGGTAGTTCATTGATCCCTTTACTAAAAAAACCAGTCGGACGGGAATCAATAAAATCTTTGAAGGAGATTTGGACTGCCCCATCGGAGTTGAATTTTTTCCCTTGCAAGAAGTTATCCAAATTTCGAAAAAAATGGTAATCTGTTAGAGCAAGGTCCGGGGAGTACGGAGGATGTCTTAGACTTTCCAATTGAAGCTCTTCTAATTTAGTAGCCGTCTGTTGCGCAGTGTGTGGTCTAGCGTTGTCGTGAAGCAGCAGTGGCGTGGAGCGATTGACCAGCCTAGGTTGTTTAGCCGCTAGCTTTTCCATCATGGTTTGCAATTGCTGACAATAGACATCAGCCGTAATAGTCTGGCCAGATTTGAGAAAACTGTAATGAACAATACCGGCACTAGTCCACCAAACGCTTACAAGTAACTTTTTTGGGGTTAATTTTCGCTTGGGGCAGGATTTGGCTGGCTGGCCAGGATCCAACCATTGCGCTGAGCGCTTCCGATTATCGTAAAGAACCCATTTTTCATCACAGGTAATGATTCGTTTTAAAATACCTTCATTATTGTGCCGGTTTAGTAATGTAACGCAGCAGTCGACGCGCGTTTGCCGGTTTGCTTCAGTCAATTCGTGAGGTACCCACCTTTCAAGCTATTTAATCTTCCCAATTTGCTTCAAGTGAATTAAAACAGTTTTATCACTAACATCGCAGCCTGCAGCTAACTCGGACGTGGTTTGCGATTGATCCGTTTCCACAATAGCCTTCAACTCTTCATTATCAACTTGAGTCTCAGGCCGTCCACGGGGCTTGTTCTGCAGGTCGAAATTTCCAGAACGAAAACGTTGGAACCAAAAACGAACTGTGTTTTCTTTTGCAACACGACCGCCATACACATCATTCTCCCTTCGAGTTGTTTCCGCAGCACTAGTGCCACGGCGGAACTCGTACTCGTAAATAATGCGATATTTTAAGTTTTCCATTTTGTAAAATGAGTGACGCAAACAGAAAAAAACAAAAGAAAAAAAACAAATGAATGACGATCATCGAAGCACAAATACATGAGTCTATAGCTGTACAGATTTGAATTTGGAATTCCTTACCAAAGGGGAGAAATTTGTGATTAAAGTGGCCAGTACGAAAAACGCCAATTTCATATGTAAGGACCTAATACTTTAATGCGTCGGCTAGCAAAGCTCTAAGAAAGATTTTGTGTATACGAAGATAAGCGGCAATACGTCAAGCCGAATTTTATTTAAAAAAGTGTTTTTATAAATAATTACCTAATAGTTTATAACGCAATAATATATAGACGATTGTAAATGACGTTAGAAAATCTTGTTATTACTTTAATACAAACACAGGTAGTTTTATATTATTGAACATGATTCATCGTTATCTGACAAAAATCAAAGTTGTCGATATAGCTTTTCGTATTAGCATGCTGAAGTGGCAGTGGGCAGGCCATATATGCCGAAGAATCGATGCTCGTAAGAGTAGACGGGTTCTTGTGTGAAGACCCCGAATTGGCAGGCGTAGCGTGGGGCGCCTTCCGGCAAGGTGGAGCAGCGATCTGCGGAAGAAGGTTGGAAAAGAATTGGGTGACTTGAACCGAAGACCGGGCTCAATGGCACTTCGTATGTGCACCAGCGGACTACGCTGGGCTCATAGAAAGAAATATAACAGAAATTAAAATTAAAACACCTTTCGCGTCAATTATGTATCGATTTGTAGCCTATTCCTTGCGATCATTTCAATGACCTTAAACTCGATACATCTGCTTTAAGTAAGAGCAGAGTAAAGTATCCTGTTGTTTCTAGAAGATGCTGCAGAATCATCTTCAGGTTACTATATTATTGTTATATCACTGAAGACACAAGATACTAAACATTGACTCGATCAAACAAATAAAAGGGGCTATTGTTCCTTCACAATCATAAAAGAGTTGATCGTCTTCAAGCAGCTGATATTTTCTTTAATAATAGCTAAAACACTCTCGATAAAATCAGCTTTAAAATAAAATAAAAAACTAAATCAAATCGGTTCATCCGTTTAAGGGCGACGATGCCAAAGACAGCCATACAAATACACAGCCACATTTACACAGTACACGAGTTAAATTTATTATATAACATCCCACTTTTTCCGTCGGGGGTTAGAAAGTACAAAAACAATTAAATCTGGTTATAATTTTTTTTTTTCTAGATGAATATATGATTACCTATGTATGTAGGTGTTCTATATAAAGTAACAAGTCTAAATAAAATTGAATTGAGCACTGTACACTGCACTGTTTGTTTAACAGATCAATTTTATTATTCCGTTTTAGTTCAGATTGGAATTTATCGTCGAAAACAACCGCTTATGAGAGCCAGGAGCCGTAGTTAAGGACGCATTAGCAATAAACTCACCCTTTTCAGTCGGCACTCAGCTATATATTAATGGTGCCTATTTAGAGGTTTTACCTTAAAACTAAGGAATTTTAATGTGGATAGGAGTATTTCTAGAAATTTCAGGGGATTATTAATTTCTTAGTAAATAGTGGCTATGGTGGCACAGTGGATGAAATACCGGTATTCATTCACAGTAACGTGAATGGTCCTAGGTTCGTATCCCGGAACGTTATTCTAGGTTTTTTCAGATTGAACATGGATTTATGCACCTCATGCCCACTGGTGAAGAAAAACAATGTGAGGAAGCCCGCATGACATCTAATAGAAATGCTACGTGTACTAGTGCTGCGAGAACAGTTTTCAGCTGCGCTACTGATCGCGTTGGGTACGACATATAAGCGCAAAGTGGATACAATCACTAATGTATCTCTGCTCACACCGAAAGGAATATAGGCTTACGATATATTATTATTATTATTATTATTTCATAAATGTAGTAATTAAAGACATCATTACAAGAAATCATCAATGTCATACACGTTATTTCGAAGAAACTTAATTTTAATTAGGTATTGCTCGCAGTTGCAAATGTTTATAATGGGTACAAAATTCGAAAGTTTAAAATAGGTTACTTTTTATGTAGCCCGGGAGAAATTCCTGCATAGGACCATCAAGCCCACTATGAGGGCAGTGACCTCGATGTGTCAGACTCCTACTGACTAAAAACCCCCGGGATGTTCTCCTTATAACTGCACTAGGGCCTAGAAATCCAGATTTTTCGAGACGGACGGGATACGAACAACCTGTTTAAGCTTTATCTCTGGAAGGGGTGGGTATAAGGAGCCCATCCTTCCAAACCTTTCTCACGAGCAGCGCGCTACCTCCCTCTCAAAAATAGGTTACATTATCTACTCGTCCAGTTTAGTTGTGTAGATCTTTCCCAGCCATCAACCTATATACAGTCGGAAAAAATGGTTACATTATGTCAATTTATTACAATGATTATTATGATGATAAGTACGTTTTATCAGAGAATCTAATAAATATTCAATGATTCATTTATACGTGTTTTATGGTAATAAAATGCTTAATCAATAAGAATTTAATTTTATACAAAACACTAGTTGATCAAGATGGCTCTAGTTGTTCAAGGCTCTTGAAGTTCATGCCTCTATGTCAGTATGTTGGTAAAAAATATAGTTGGTAATAATTTATTTATAGGAATAATTCAACATTATAAAAATCATTATTTGAGACAAAGCTTTCTCGTAAAAATTAAATAACCGTAGAATGAATTGTTATTCATTTGATTTTTAGAAATGGTTGTAATATATATTAGAGCCATTTTTTATTCGAAGTTGGCAACCCTGCGTGACAGGTACGGTAGAGCGAACACGCCAAGGGCTGAAGGGTGGCTCGCGTAATATTTCCGGGTCGACAAAAGATCCCCTCTCATTGAATCAAAAACATAATCACAAAAGCGCTTTTAAGAAGTCGATTTTGTTTCTTAAAACGTTTTTGATTTTGAACTTCTTCATTTATTTTTCATTCCCTTATATAAGAGAAGGTCTTTTTCCCTTTAGATGGGTACCTACCTATTATATACGAATAATTTGATAAGTAGACGAAGAGGTTAAAGTACAATTGTATTACAAATTATTATATAGGTAACTTAATTAATGGTTTATCAATTAATGAACAACAAATACCCTAATATTACGGTTATTCAATATAGCTTGAATATTATTATATTATACAACAAAATATTGGTTAGCAATGCTTTTTTAAATTATATATTGAAGGAACCGAAGTTTTTGTTTGTCTTGAAATATTCTCAAGCTTTGTTTTGACCTACAATAATTTTATTCCTTTAAATAATTTTATTTAGCTACGTTAAAATATATAAAATAAATTAATTCTAGCTATGCTGACCTTCTGTATAAACGATCGATATTTATGCGCGATAATGCAAACGGTCGCAGGTTTGAATTAGGCACGTCCCTCTGGGTCTTTCCAGATTAAGTAAAGACTTAGGCGCCATATGCTCACAGGTAAAGGTAAACATAGTGAGAAAATCCGCATGGCATCTAATAGAAATGTCATGAGTAAGTGCCCTGAGAACGGCGATCAGCTGTGCAGCTGGTCACGTGAGGTACGTCAAAAGGTATAATACACTATACGTAGCGCAAAATAGTTACAGAAACGAATGTATCTCTGCTCACTCCAAAACGTAGGTAGGCGTGACGATATTATTATAAATTCAAAAACTGGTCGCTTGTTCATTCGGTCAAACGGCATAAAAGAATAGGGTTGATATTGCGACGAGAAAATATTGTGAATGTTGAGTGCATCCACGATAGTCAAGCGGTAGGAAAACCTCGTGTCTCAGCATAACAGTTGACTCCCAACACAGGCCGTACAAAACAGGCGGGGGTGAAAGCGGTGTGGGGCCCAGGGGGGCAAAGTGTGACGATGCAGTTTGCACCGCGGCTTCTTCCAACCTTCACCAACTTGCGCCCGTGTTCTTGGGGATCGTTTTAAATTCAACAACCACAAACATTCTTCATTCGACTTTAAGCTATAAAACCACGGTATATGGCATAAAATCGTATCGTCAACTTTTTAGAGATAGTTTCGAAAACGAAGGATCACGCGATCGAACCATAAGATTTAAAACTCTAAATCCTCTAGAGAATGTTGAAAATCGTGCAGAGGTCGACAAAGTAGAAATTGTCGTAAGTGTGAGTGCGGAGGTGAGAAATACATTAGCGGTACCGTTTTCTATTGGTCGTTGCTCCTGTGTTGATATTAAGCAGTCCACGTGGACTAGCTTTGCGGTTGCTTGTCTCGTTTTTTTCACCGGGACGCTCTCTATCTGTCCCGTTCTAATTTACAACGAAACGTGGAATGTCATGTCCGGAGTTGTTCAGAAAGTCGTGAGCGTGCATCGTGCTTCCAACTTGTTTAACTTTTATAAAGGATACAACTCTTCTTACAACTTTCATGAAATGTAGCTTTATGTATATTGTAATACAGTTTAAATTTAATAAAATTTAATCCTGGTTTAAACTACGTAAAGAATTGAAATATTGATAAGCATTTTTAAGTCAATTAAGGTTGTAAGCTAAAAGCGGTTGTTGCTACATTTAAATTATCGGCCGGCATTCAAATAACGCCATTTTTTCGTGTCGGCACGAATTTATTTAATAGTTAAATATATGGTATGGTGTATATATCTAATAAAGCAGCGTGGGCGATGCAATATGTGCAAACCTACTTTATAACACCTATAACACATGGGATATATAGATTCATTTATTAGCATTATCCGGTACAACATACATAAATTTTGGTATATAAAAAAAAAACATTACATTATATTTATACATACAATAAGTAAGATACGGGAAATTTTATAATTAAATATTAACATTAATCTTGAATGTGCATAAAACATTTCAACAACTTGAACAAGAGATCAACACATTCAAGATTAATTCTAATTTGAGTTCAACAAACTACATTCAAAATATCTTAAAAACAATATACTACATAATCTTGTTTACAAAGTATAAATTGAAGTCACTATTTTTTATTGTCTGCCAATAAATTTGCTTTTTTCTTCCTGAGTTCTAAATTAAACATTGGACCTTAAATCTTAAGATACAGTGCTTCAAAAAACTACGGAGGCACTGTCTTAGATTATTATAACTGTATAAACTGTATTCTGTGCTATGGCCAAAGTACTGCTATCTGTTGACTAAAAGACATTAACTATACTAGAAAGAAGGAAAATAAGGAACCGTTTTTCAACATAATCTTAAATACGCCTAACAGATGTCGTTGATGCAAAATTTATAAGGTTTTGATTTCTAAATATTGTATTCAAATTTACGTAAGTTTGTATATTTATTTATTATGTTACTAAGTTTTTTTAAGCAAATAAATAATATAATATTTTAAATGTTCTACAACAACATTATCTATGCTTTCGTAGTTTTTATCTTAGGTTTTTTATATAGGGTTAGACTTTGGAGTGGTATTATAATTTAAAAATATTATGAAGTAAAATTTAAAATTTTAATTTATTATAAAATAAGATAAAGGTAATACATGAAAATAACCTAATTTAACAATTTATTATATTATGTCACATATTCTTATCATTATATGTGAACCTTTGTAATATCCACTAGTATTGTAGGTACTAGTCGTTTAAGGTAAACGGAGACTTCGGGGCATTATAAGATTTTAACACTCGGATAAAGGATTTTCGGAATCTTGTGTTTAACACATCAAACTTAGCACCTTTTAAATAAAATCATTATCGAACAAAATTAACAAATTTTACAGATGAACAAATTTAATATATGTAGCTGACGTCTCAGTTTAGTGGCATAGGATGACAAGTACAAATAGAATAAACAATGTTTTACATTCAGTTTAACAATATGGAGAATCCACTAAATCTCATGTAACTTTTAACAAAATATCAATATAATGAGCTTTTGGTTTTATATTTTACGATTTAGGTAATAAAATTTTTGCTTCTAGAAGTTATTTTTAAGGGTGTTTAGGTTTTTTTCTGTGCGAGATTTTCTTGTTCTGCAGTGGCATCACTGATTTTCAGTTTCGGATTTTGCTTGTCAGTTGTCTGTACGGAATATAATTACATGTGGAAGAATATTTTATACTATAAAATTTTGACGAAAAGTGCCATCTTGTGCTTGCCCCCAAAAACTTTACAAAGGAGAAAATTCAAATTCTGTATTAATTATTATTATTAATCTGTAATAACCATTTTCACTTGTAAGAAATCTCATTTGAGATTGGTTAATGTATAAATGGTGAAGGTGAACACAAATGATAATACACCACCGATATAAATATTTCACTGATTTTATAAGTATTTACACAATCGTTTACAACAGTATAAGTTCCGATCAATAAAATTATTAAGACGATAGCGTCCGCATGAAGGTGTTGGTAGCACTGCGTAAGCGAACCGAATTAAGCAATCGTTTGCGAGGTACTTCTGCGTCGTCTGCTGGAATCCAAGATGTATCGATAAGGTTGGTTCATTGTATAATATTCTGGCTACAAATGAATTAAATTTCAAATGGCTTAAAAAAAAAACAATTATTTCAGAATACTTTAAACACACATGACGAATGTTAGGCATTACGGAATAAAACAAATAAAACATCAATTTTTTTTCCTAATTTGTTAACGTATATGTATATAAGTTTTCTTTTTGAAAAAAATTGTAATGTATGCTTTTATTTTTATCTATATCCATATTTGGTTAGAAATTTTCTGTTACTGCAGCATTTGTTCAAAGTTCTGTTAAAAATTAAATGTTTATCTAATACAAATTATTAAGTAAATTCATGTATTAACGATGACCCAATGTTGATCGGATATAAATGCAAATATAAAGCCACTAAAGTTGAATGGCATAAAGTTTCCTTGTGGGGTAACTTTTTAAAATGGTCGCAACATATTTTTTTTACTTCGAATCAAAAAATAAATACCAGTTTTTCTATGTCTTCGAAATTTCCTGGTTTTTAAACAAATATTCAACCCCTATTTGTAAATGTTTTTCATTTTATCCCTTACATCAAAATATTGCCCCCGTAGGTATTTAAGGACTTTCAGACCACGTTGACCATCAGAGATGTAAATTATTGCCAGAACAAATAATCTAATGCATTATTTAAATACAACGGGTAACACTGTTTATAAAAATAAAAAATGTTGTTGTCAATAATTCGTTGATCTCGCTATCAAAGACACAATACCTTTAAAAACAATTAATTAATAATCACTGTCTATTCGTTTCAAAGAAACGCGTTCATAACATCACTCATTGGCAATCTGTCAACTCTCAACGAATAATATAACCAATATATACCAATTGTCAAAACAAAGACAAATGAATTATTGTAGACCGTTGTAAAAATTTTAAGCAAATAACGATACTACAAACCATTATTAAATGATTAATTACAATTTTGAACTTTTAATTGCAAGGAATAAAGTTTAATTTTATTTGATATGTTGTCAGCACAACGGATTCATCATTATCAGTTGGAAACAATTGATATGAGATTTACAATTTTGGTCTTTATTAGTTATGCAATAACGTTTCATTTTGTTACACGATTACAATAATGAAATAATGTTATTATTTTGCTAAAATATAGTTTCAAAAACGTACGATTAAGACAGTTCGTTGCAGAAAGTTATTCACGATGTTGCTATTCAGCGTATATTTAATCTTATTTGTTTAAGTTCTATTAAATAATAGTATAGTATTTAAAATGCCAAAAATAAGGTCGACAACAACTCATATATGAAATTATTTTGGAAAATGTGATATAAAAGAGCAACTTACAAACTAACTAAGTAAAAAACTAAACCAAAACTAAACTAAGTAAACTAAGTATTTTTTGTAAAACTACTTTATCTTACAAAAGTGCGATCACTAATTTAAAATTACATTTAAGTAAAATATACATAGGGATGTACGAAAAGTATAGTCAGTCGAAGTCATCAAATCTTGGTAACTTTATTGGAACTTTGAAGTACTTATGCAGTAGACCCTTGACCGTATAAACATTTTGAAAAATTACGTAATAATAACAAAAATACAGTGTAGTTAGTACGAGAATGTAGTAGTTCGTAGTTGAAATTTATGTTTTCTTGCGAATGTAAGTACAAGATTTGAAATAATATAAATAAATATAACTATTGATTTCGTAAGAATTACTTGATGGTTAGGGTTTGAACTTAGATTTTTGATTTCACGAAAAATGTGTATACGAAAAAATGTTTTGTTGTTCAGTACTCGCAGGTACAAGGAAACATTAGCTGCGGATACTCTATAAAGTGGACCACTATATAACCTTCCTCTGTATACAACCAAACGGATATTTTTTTGTACATTTTATTTTACATATGGCTGTATCCACTAAATACAACATATTCATAATTTGCGTTTAGTGATACAAACTTCATTTGAATTTTTTTGACAGTTGAAACTTTTTAATTGCCATGAAGTTTTAATTATATTTACATAATTATGTATTTAAATAAATGATATAATTATTGTTATTACAATAGAGATACATATTTCAAATATATAAATAGATTTTTTAATATTGGTGGTCCGGAGAAAATGCAATCGTACAAGTGCTATGAATGTATAATAGGTAGAGATGTTGTAAAATAACATGTTATGTAAACAACAGGTATAATTTTTTTTGTGGTACATCGAATTTATCAGCTACCAAATTAAAATCCCCGTTGAGATTGACTCAAATCACTAATCTCTATTTATATATAGATGACATACTATTAATTCTAACTTAATACCGACGTAATATTCGTTGGTCTTATATTATTACTAGAGATGTAAATTATGGCTAGAACAAATAATTTAATGCATAGTTTAAATTCAACAGGTAAGCCAGTCCAAGCTCCAAAATCAGCATAAACAAAAGCAGTGGAAGAAGTAGATATGTGCGTTAAAGAAGCATTAATTCCTCGGCAAGCCTGTCCTCTACAATGGCGGCGAGAACATCAACATATATATCCATATCTATATTCGCTCTTTATAAAGCATGGACATATTATGCTTATATCAGTGCCTTGCAAGAGGGAATTTTCTAAAGCAGGTTATATTATAACAGACAGACGTACTAGATTAATCTCATCAAAAGTACCTCAGATTATGTTTTTATACTCTGTCCATCATATTATCAGTCTTTTGACAGCACACGCTTATTAAGTTTTGTATTGATTACGTACAAATGTCATACAAATAATATTTGTACTTTATGGATGGGTACCGCCCACTTAGTGATGTGTCACACATAATGGTTACTACGATTATGCCACAGATTAAAAATAATCGGTAGAAATCAATGTTACGAGTATTAAGTCTGCTAAAGAAATACTCTTCTATAATGTTAATAAAGTGTAGTTAATATGTTATTTAAATAATGTAATGATAAAAAAAGACATTTAATAACATTATATAAAATTTTACTTTCTTAATACATGAATACAAATAAAACAATCAGGATAGTTTAATTTATTTTATTAGCACGAGTCGTCGGAATGATAATCAACACTAGACTCCTCCGATGAGGAGTCTTCAGTAACAGTTATTATTAGCTCTTGTGTAGATAATATATTATCAAACGCAATATCACGTTCCCAATCAGAGAATATTACTCTTTTAGTTCTTTCCACCACACTTGCCCAGTTCTCGGCCGTTACGTGGGTGCAAGCATTTTTTAGCAATTGCAACATTTTATTCGCTGTGAATGGGGGGCTTGTATTGCATCTCGCAGCATGCCCTTTTACTTGTGCCCATATAAGTTCTATTGCGTTGTACTGGCAGTGGTATGGAGGAATCCGAAGAACAGTATGGCCATATTCTGCTGCCATTTCATTGATTACATAGCGTTTTGCTCTCTTTTTGGTTTTTAATATTTTTATTAATTCAACTTTTAACATTGAGTCGTCCACATTTTCTCCATTGTCCCGAAGCCAATTAATTATTTCATGCTTTTTATTAGCCTGTGTTGGCATTTTGTCAATTTGACGGGAGTGGTAGGGCGCATTATCAATAAAAATTATTGATGGTTCTTCCAATGAAATGAGCATTTTTTTGAACCATTCTTCATACACATTTGCATTCATCTCTTCGTGGTAGTCATTTGATTTCTTCGATTTAAATGCCAACAGTGCGTCTTGTACAAATCCTTTTGCTGTACCTGCATGGCAAATGATTAGGCACTCACCTTTTCCTATTGGTACTGAGGAAGTGGAATCAGCAGTATCATCAGTCCAGAAACGAGATAGTGTGTGGTTAGCGTTGAGCCATGTTTCATCCGTGAAAACAATATTTGCCCAATCTTGTATTTTCTTTGCCTCTCTTAAAAAATCACAACGTGCTATAGCTATATCTGTGCATTCCATTAATAATTTTCTTTTATTTGACTTTTTATATGAAAAGCTAACTGTGTTCAAAACTTTGACCAAAGAAGATTTTTCACCATGAAATAGACCACTTCTTTTCAAAGAAACAATAAGTTTTCTCAAAGTTGGAATTTCTTTTCTCAAGTAGTAATCATATACATGACGACGAATAGCGTCAGCGTCAAAGTCATCAACAGCTGTCACCTTATGAGCCCGGCGCTTTCTTTTTGGTGTAGATGGTTTGTTTTGCTCCAAGCCGCTCCTGCCATAGGCATCAGTAGTGATTTTAGTCACAGTTGATAGACTGATCCCCAACGCGGCTACAACACGGTTTCGGACTTGCGTGATAGGTATAAGAGGTCCGCCATTTTGATTTTCTTGCTCAAAATACTCATGAAGTTTTAACACTAACTGTCTCGATTGTGCTTTCAACACACGTCCTTTCGGCATTTTCACGATCAATTAATATAAGTTTCACAAAAGTTTTACCGAGGAATAAAGCTACTCAACTCAAGGTGTAATAGATGCGAGAGAACACTCAGCGAACGTAAATGCGTGTGACTATCACGGGCGTTTCGTTGCGAGTGACAGATCACGTCAAAATGGCGGCCGAGCGGAAGGTCTGTTGATGTTGCCAGTTGATATATAATATATTTTTTATGATTATAATAAATACATACAGATTAACATTTATTTTCAAAAAACTAAGGCAATATTAAATCAAAATGTTGATTTCTATATCTGTTATTAGTTTACGTAGGTTACGTAGGTTAGTAGGTACTATAATCAGAATGGTATCGCATTCGAGAATCTTTAGGACATCACTAAATATGTAAATCGTCATCTGTCAAAAGAAGGTTAATAAAATTTGTCTATAATAACACCAGAGACAAATCATATTTCCATGAATAATCTGTAATACTGTCTGTACATACTAATCGTTCGGAGTAAACCGAGGCCTTGGGGTACTATAATATTTTAATGGCATAGAATTAAAGTTTTCAAACACATATTATTATCTCATATTAACATTTTAGATTTCATAGTTAATATCTATATTACAAAAATCATCTATTAACACGTAATATGCTAACGACAGCGACGTAGGGTACGACGTATAGGTTGATAGATAAATCATTCATTCTTTTATACACAAATATTTAGTTATTAGTAATTGAAACTTGTTATTTTGTAATATTTGTTGTTGTTGGTGGCCTGATAGCGTAGTTTGTAGTGACTCTACCAGTGATGTTAAAGATTCTGGGTTCAAGTCCCGGTACCGGCAAACTTTTCTGTGATGAGCAGATTAGTTTATCGTGAGTTATGGATGTGTATTTATATATAAATCTGTGTATATTTATCTATTACAAATACATGTGCGGGGCAAGAGTAAGTTTAGGCTACGTAAATTTTTTTATGTAATTATTTTTTGTTTTCTGTTTGTGTTTATTGAACATCCACTTTATAATATAGTAACAGTATTTTATGGAGTTTTTATACGTAGGATTAGATATACGAAAATATAATTTCTTAGGATTTTCTTAATATGTTTGTTAAGCTCTGTGTAAGATTTTATTTACAAAGTCTCAGGATCCTCTGCGCGAGACAAATTCTGTGTTTGCTGGAATAAAAGAAAATGTTTTCTTTTTCCAATACACCGACCTCATTTTATTGCTACACAAAATGAGACCTACCGTATAAAAAAAATGGATGCAAAAAAACAATATAATAAATAACAGTTTTTAAAAACCGTTATTACAAAAAAAAAACAGCATAGTTCATTATTAAAAAACAGCTGTTATTGCCATCTCTATTAACCATCCCTGGTAGTCAGTGATTGTCAGTTCGCGGAGAAAGTGTATTGTTTTTGTAATTTAATAAGTTCTATATTAAATCTGTATCTTTATCATTATATTAATTATGCACAGAACTTTAAATTAGCTGGTATATTTTATTTTACAATATTATTCTACTTAGATAGATTTCAGAAATGACTCCAAAAATTATATTATTATTTAGTGGCAAAAGAAAAACTGGAAAAGATTTTCTAACAGATAACTTAAAAACAATGTGAGTATGATTGTAGTATCTAATTTGTTCAATAATATATTATAATTTTTATCATGTCTGTAATGTTGACTAAATATTCTTAAATAAAAGCTCTCAATTAATTTTTAAATATCTGTTAAATATTTTATAAAGTGTTCTAAACCTCTTATATATAGTTCTCAATTTTTAGATTCATATTTAAAGTTTATTTATATTTATTAGAATTAGGACAAATACATGTGTCTCTATATCTTTAAATTTTAATATAGATTTAAAAGATTATACATTTAACCATGCAATATCATATTTTATTTTTACAAATAAGTGTGTTGTCAATTTCTTTGTATTTTGAACAGAAATTAATATCAGATCTGTTTTTACACTGGTCCCCATTGAATAACCATAGTCATTTCTAGTTATATATTTATTTTTATTTAAGTTTTATAACTATATTTTTTAACATTGCTGGCCTAATACCACAGTTTGTATTATTAACCCTGCCTTCCTACCTTCCATCCTACCTAATTTTGTATTATTATTATTAACCTTACCTTGTTTGCTGAAGAGTCTGGGCTTGAGATCCAGTACCAGCAAACGGTTCCATGATAAGCAGAATAGTTTGTCATAAGTTATGGATATGTATTTTTATACAATTATGTACATCTTTGTCCAGTACAGTAAACTGATAGTCGTTACCAATAGCACAAGCTACCACATATGCTATGGGTATTGACTATCAGTTTGTAGATATCCAGATATTTACGTACTGAGAGACTTATTTAAGGTGGTAGGAATAATTGACAAAACTGGTATGTTTTTTGTTTTGTTTTTTTACTAAATGATTTGGTTTATCGCATTTCTGGATCAGTTTGTGTATATCCAGTTCTTCATATATCTACACACCTGCCATGATAACATAATTGGGCTGACATAGCACTGGCAACTGTCAACGTTTTTAACCCTTTGAAGTTCAGTACCATTCTTTGACTACATTATACTTTTTATCAGGTGCAATGTCATCACATAATTAAGCCAGTATTAAAAAATAATGATTTGGGTGCTAGATTGATGTATTTATTTGTTTCTGAAATGTTAAAAATGAGAAAAATAAAACATGCTTATAATGTTTTCCTCATTTTCAGATTAGGAGACAGATGTGAAGTGATAAAAATATCTCAACCAATCAAAAGTCATTGGGCAACAGAGAAAAACTTGAATTTAAATGCGCTATTGAGTGATGGTGAATACAAAGAGCTGTACAGAGTTGAAATGATACAATGGAGTGATAAAATGAGGTTAATTGATTATGGATATTTTTGCAGAGCTGCATGCCATAATGGTAATTTAAATTTGCCTTGAATCATGGTAAAACATTATGATTCTTCTTGAAAAATTGCAAAGGAACTCACATGGTATCACACAAAAATGTTATGTGGAGAATGTTTGAATGTTGTGTGATTGGATGGGTAAATGTTTTATGTATTTTATGTGTGAGGTCTAAGAATTCAGCCGTACTATTGAGGGTACCTTGCAAGCAGTGGCGTGTATCCAATAAAAGCAGAAAAGAATTTCCTTGTTTTATTTGGGCATTTAATAAATATTAAACTTTATTATTTTATTTATTGACTTAAAATCTCGTAATTACCAAAACAGGAGTATCAGAACCCAAATGGGGCCAAATTTTATGTCAATATAAAATAATAATATAAAATTTATTAGATTTATAGATTAATAGATTGTTATAATGGATAACAATCTAATATTTATTATTGTTTCTATGGAATGTGCGCTGCTGCTTAAGGTTGAGACGGGCTCATTCTCCGCAACTCGACGTCTAAGTGCGCCTATTTTGCGTGAGGCCGGGTTGGGATGATTTCAATCATCCCAGCCCAGCTCCTCCAGGAAATCCGCCAGCCGCCTGATGTTGCTGGTTGCTTCCTGAAGGGACCTCGGTGAACCGAGGTGTTGTGCCCGGTATGCCGCCAGTACACTGCAATCCATAATCACGTGCCTGGCTGTCTCCTCTTCTCCCATGCATGCTCTGCACAGAGTTGTTTCTGTGACACCTAAATGGAAAAAATGTCTATTAAAATAACTGTGTCCTGTTATGGCTCCGGTGACCCTACGTATCTGTAATTTACTGAGACGCAGGACAGCCTTAGAGATCCTTGGATTCGCTCGAGGCAATGCCTCTCTTGCGCTGCTGCTTATAAGCACCAATATGAGAGTATTGTGTACCTTTATTTCCCTTTTGAAGAGACAATATACTCCTATTATTATTATTTATATATCTATATTTCCTGCTAGTCAACATAGATGATCAAACTCACAAGTAAATTGTATTGACCAGTCCATTCCATTTTTCCAGTGTATTCCATTTGGTCAAGATGATACTGAAGCAAAATTTGAATTCACAAATTTACTATTTAAACAATTCCTATTTTTAAAGGGTTAAGTGTAAAAAGAGTTGTTTTTTTTAATTTAATTTTAAAATAAATGTAATTGATAAATATTAATTATTTTTGTGTAGTATTACACAATATTTTAATTTTAGGTAAAATTGTATTTTCTTCTAGATTTTGTGGTTTAGTTTGAATATTTGGATATTACAGTTAAATTATTTAATTTAAAAAAAAAAACTTAATTTGATAATCATTTGACTTTGATATTAATAGCCATTGAGGTAGTAGGGCAATTACCCGAACTGGGTCGTGACCACAGTACACAAGTGTGAAGACTATCAAAGTGACTCATTTCAATTTTTCACATTTCATGATCAG
The DNA here is from genome assembly GCA_036320925.1 of Automeris io. Taxonomy (NCBI): domain Eukaryota; kingdom Metazoa; phylum Arthropoda; class Insecta; order Lepidoptera; family Saturniidae; genus Automeris; species Automeris io. The sequence continues at coordinate 3,168,303 of JAUDJH010000021.1, read as the reverse complement.
CTCATATAAGTCCAGTAATTCATATAGTTAGAGTCCTTCCGTTGTTGTATATCTGGGCAGACATGACGACAGTGACTGTCAATGGATTTTCGTCTTTTTCTAGCCGTTATCGTTCTTGGACATCAATTATGTCATTAGAACTCTATGCAATATTGGAAGCTGTCATATATGCTAGTAATCTAAATTTGGAGAAAGTAGTTATTTTAACATTTTTTTGCATATCTCATGAGGAAAGACGAGTCACCCAATTGTGACACATGTGGAAAAGATTGAAGATTTGCATCACTTGCTGATGGAGTGTGCCCGGAACGAGACACAAAGGGAGTCGCTGATGAGCAAGTTGAAAATTAACAGACAAAATATTGGAGCATGGCACAGCATTTTGGCCAATCCTTTGTCCAGTGAAGTCAGAATGCTGTGCCAGATGGTGACGCTTGCTCATCCGCGACTCCCCTAGGATGTAAGGAAATAGGTTAGGGTACAATGGGGCTGAAATATTCGCCTTAATAAAAGCCCCTAAATTAAAATAAATTAAAAAAAATGTTCTTGGACTGTACCATACTGTCCATCAGGTCCACTATTGTCACCATGTCAAGCCAGTATAAAAGAAATATAAATAAAAACTACTGCTTACCTTTGTAAAAAGGTAAAGCACTATTAAAAAATAAACTATAATAAATATGGTTTACTATGCTCAAGTTAAGTTGCATAAACATTTTAAAAGTTAAGTTAACAACTTTTGGAAGCTATTTAAGGGTGATAGAAGGTATAACCGTATATATTTAAATTTAATTTCAGCTCTACAAAAGGAAATTTGGATAGTGAGTGATATAAGACGTCAGACGGACATAACTTGGTTCAAAGAAACCTATGGGCATCTCATAAGAACTATTAGAATTACAGCTGATGAAGACACACGAAAGGAGAGGGGCTATCTGTTCCAAACTGGTGTTGATGATGTGGCATCTGAATGTGATTTGGATGGTTATAATGACTGGAATTTAGTAATAAATAACGGTGCTGGTAGATCAACACTGCCTGAACAAATTAGCAGTATACTAGAGCTACTTAAAGATTTATGATAAAGTAATGAACCTATTTTCTTGAGCATAGCTTTTATATGTAATTACTTGTGGACCTAGCTTTGTACTTTAGAATTTACTCTAATTTCTCTACATTTTTTAAATTTAACACAAGTGTATTAAATGTACTATCCGCAATATATTGGGTCTGGGAAAAAGTTCGTAGCGTTTTTTCCGATGACTGGCGTTGGTCTCATATATAAATTACAGCAACACCAATGAGCGCACCTTTAAAGGTGACCTTTCGAACGTTAGTTAAATATAAGAAACATTGCAATCTGTACAGTGGTTCGAAAGTATTTCGCACTCCAACATGGTGCTAAATAATAAAAAAACCGGTATATTCTACAATATCATTATGACAACGATGCGCAGGCTTACGAAAAAAAACACGTGCTGCAACAGTGAAGGTATTTTATCGAATTCTGCTGTATGGAAATGGTTCGCTTGCTTTCATTTCGGTAACTTTAATGTGAAAGATGAATCACGCTGCGGTCGTGCAATCACTGAAAAGCTGATGGACATGATGATGGACCGATTAAACATCTGCCATACGTTGCTGAAACGGAATGAAATCGAGCCATGTCTAAAACGTGTAATAATCGGAGATGAAAAATGGATTACGTACGACAACTGGAAGCATAAAATATTGTGAATAAAGGATGGTGAGCCTTCACAGTCATTTGCTAAACTAACATCGACGCCAAAAGAAGTGATGTTTTTTTTATTAATTTATAGGCGAACGCTTGACCTAAATCACACCTGGTGGAAGGTGAAGATAAGTGCGATGATGAACCGCGTCCTCTAACAAATGCCTATTCACTCTTGTGTTGTTGTGTTGTCTTGATGTTGTGTGTGTGGTGGGACTGGATGGTTATCGTCCACCACGAGCTACTTGCGACTGGTGAAACGATTGATTATCAACTCTACTGTGGTTGACTAAAAAGATTAGGCTTGGCGATTGAGAGAAAAAGCCTCGAATTGATAAATAAGAAAGGTATTGTCTATAATCATGACAACGCCCGACCACACACTTCTCTGATGGCCCGTCATAAATTTAGAGAGTTTGGTTGGGAAGTTTTGTTCCATCCACCTTACAGTCCGGATATAACACCCTCTGACTATCATCTATTCCGATCTCTGAAGAGCTCTCTTCATAGAATTAACTTGGTTTCAAAAGAAGCCTGTGAAAACTACTTGATCCAGTTCTTTAACCACAAACCACAGAAGGTCTTCACCGATGGGATCATGGATGTACCTAAAAAATGTCGAAACATTATCGATAATAATGGAACATATTTGGTTCAAATAAATTCATTCACGCACTTAAGGAAACTAGTCGAATTTTACTGAAAAAACGCCACGAACTTTTTTCTAGACCTAATAAAATAAATTTCCCTGCCTGTTTGCTTTACAACAGATAACATTATTTTTGAATAGTATACATCTGTCTGTATTAATTTTAAATTATAACTTTTATCAATAGCTTTAACAATTGAAAATAAATTCTCCTTTAATTCTGGAACATGTAGTACATCTGTGAGCATGTATTGAACATTATTATATCCATAAAATAATAATATATGCCGTGGTGGCTGCCGGCAGAATAGAATAGCACCCCCCTCTTCTTGCTGAGGTGTTGTAAGAGGCGACTAAGGTATCTCTTTAACACCGCAATTCAACCAGGTGTTCAGAGAAGGAAAACTCGACCAAACCTGCAACCCGCTCCCTCCCGATCGTACTGGTTCTCCTTTCCATCGGGCCTGAGGGAGCTCGGACGAGAGAGTGCTTTTCTGGATGCGCGTCCAGTTATGCACTTAAATATCTCCTGCGCAATTGACTCTTTCCGAAAACTGGACCTCGAATTTCTTAATCGGTGTTGAAACAGTCGCCGTGGCCGAAACCGGCCAGGACATCATCATCATCCATAAAATAGAATATTACATTTTCCTTCAACTTTTACTAAACTACCATTACCTAGTGATATAAACATAGTTGTTTGTGATACACTATATTCCTGAAAATAATTTATATCTTGGCACATATGTTCACTGGCTCCACTGTCCATGATCCATTCTCTAATGTTGTCAGAAACGTCTGCTAATTCTGGAAATTTCTTAACTTTCTTTGTAGTATTCTTCTCTATTCTTTCTCTGCAATTGTATAGATGTCCTAGTTTTCCACAAAAATTACATTTCCTCTGTCGACAGTCCTTTTTGAAGTGTCCTATTTTTCCACATGTAAAACATTTTTGTTGATTTGTAAAGTCCTTTCTTTGATATTCTGTCTTTTTACATTTCTATGTCAATAATGCTGTGCTCGCTTGCTCATCAGCACCACTTCTATCCTCTTCAATTAATAATCTTGTACTCAAATGTTTTAATGTTCTCTGTTCTTGAGTAGCAGACTCCCAAGCAAATATAAAATGTTTAAACTTTTCAGGCAGACACATTAATATCTTAGTTACCACCATTTTTTCAGAAATCTCTTCACCTTGACTTTTCAAGTCGTGCAATAACTTTTCTATGTTACTTAAAAAAACGTTTATGGGTGCTTCATATTTTAAATTGTAATACTTTTGTGTAAGTGGGTACTTATTTCTAATTTTCTATTATATATAAGGTTAAGTTGTTCCCACATGTCATACGATGTTTTACAGGTTATTAAATGCAATATGACCTTTTCCTCTATACGGCTTACAATTAATTCTTGTGCCTTTTCATCTTTTTCTTGCTATGATACGCACTCTTTATCATCACTTGGCAACAAAGTAGACTTCTCTGTGACAATCTTAAACAACCCACGCGCCTTTAGAGCAACTTTGGTTTGGAATTCCCAAGCGGGCCAATTCTTTCCATCCAAAACTATGGTTTTATCCATCTTTCTTGTGCGTGGGCCCGTAACCTATTATGGGGTTGGGCAAGTAGGTCAGCTTCTGTATAATAAAACGCCACACTATTTAATAGCACTTATATTTGCACACACCATCTTTACAAGCGGTCGGCGGAAGGAAGAGAGAGCACAGACAACAAACTTCTATATATAACACTATGGTGCATTTTATTGCCATAACAATAATATTCACTTATTTTGACAGAAAGAAAAACGAATGAAAAGTAGCTAGTAACATTTTGGTGATTTGTTTCTTTTTTTTAATGTAACTTTTTTTAATGTCATCAAAACTAGCCAGATACAAATAGTACAGCCAAAGAGATTTTATTATAAATTTACACATATTAAACGCGAAAGAAACCTTTTTCTCCGACCTAATAAATAAGTAAAAAATGTCGCTTAAGCCAAATCCCCTTTCAAATATTTCATAATATGAATTCAAAAATTGCGTCTTTAACTCTGGTGGTCTGAATTCTTTATAATATGAATATTTCTTTGTTCCTAAAATATATTTTTCTGATATTTGTTGCAAACATTTGTAATAAAATTGATAAATAATATAATGGTTTCCCTGATTTACATCAATAAATGATTGATATTTATCTACTATTACATCTCTGCTAATGACGACGTATTATTAAAAACAACATTTTTTCCCCATACTTAAAAGATACGTAAGGGATATTATCGATTGGTTTCAAATTAAACTAGGCATTATTTTTTTTAACGGCTTGCTGAAATTATTTCTTATATGTCTTCAAATGTTTATTATAAACTTTGATACGAAATGCATGAAAATAATGATTGTAGTGTTTTGTCTGTATTATATAATTTCTTTGATTTTTGGCAAACTGTTATAATGGTGTGTTCGTATTATTTAATTTCATTTTAGTTTTTATTTTTGTTTTACTGGTGTCGCCTGCCTCGCAGCTTTTTACCTCTTGTACAGTAAAGACTGTTCTCAGGAACTACATATTTTGATTCCACCAGCCCCGTTCCATCATAAAACCACAAGACGTCGTGTCGGATACCATCCGTTTGTGGTGGATGTTCCTTATATCCGCACGAAAAGATTCGCTTCTACATTCATCATGCGAACGGCTAAAGAGTGGGATATGCTTCCAGCGAGCATATTTCCGCGATCTTATTACCTGGGAGTCTTTAAGAAAAGAGTGAATAGGCATTTGTTGGGCGGACGCTGTTCTTGTGATCATTGGACTCATCTTCGCCTTCCACTGGGTGTGATTGAGTGCAAGCGTCCGCCTATATTCATATATAAAAAAGACGCATTTATTTATCTATTTGAACTGCTATTTATTGTATACCTTCAAGATATTTATTAATGAAAAGATTATGTAACACAAATAAACTATATTTACACTAGAATATTGCATTTTATTTTCTATTCATACCTCATAGGCTATAGGTTTTTATTGAAGAGACAAAAAATATATGTCAAACGTTCCTATTCTATTTTATATTATCTGTTTCCGTGGTTTAACCTGTGTGAAATTAAAGTTATTTTTCTATCCTTCGAGAAATGTACTGTTTTGGAATGAAAAGCACCCTAAATTATTTTTTTCATAATCATTGGATTGGTAGTCATAGCGTTACAGCGTAACAAACAAACGAAATTCTTATAAAACTTTAACCAAAACGCTTGCTACTACTTCATACCAAAGTCAAACAGCATATTAATTATAAATAACAAAATGTGAGTTGACCCTCATAAAATGACCAGGGAGTACTCCGGTGCCATTGTTTATTCACAGGCAAATTCGTATTAACACGCTCTTTAACATTCCTGTCCATTCACACACAACTCAGAAGAAAAGGTACTCCTATGGTAACACGTCAATGTAATAGTACTAATGTAATGTATGTACTTATCATCATTTACTCACATCTCTTTTGCAATGGACAACATTAGGTACAGATGGCTATGACGTGTGAGATATGTCTCTTACTCAGGACCTAGCAAGATTATTTGCGATAATATGTTTGCCTTATTTCGAATTCTGAAATTGGCACTTTATGCCGTGATATTTCAAAAATGCCAATCATACGCGAACTTACGAAATTGATTACCTAAACAATAGTAGGTCGTAGAAGATTTTCATTTAAAAATGGTCGTAAATTGTGATTGAAGATTTCTATATACTGCGATATACAGTACCGATAACAGAACTCCTGGGAATATGACGGTTTACTATGCGAACACGCTGTCGCAAATATTCGTACTAGAGCCTCTGTTCAGACCACGCTCGAAATGTATAGTATATTTAAATATAAGCAGCACAATTTTAATATTTCTTACTATTATTAGAGCTCGTTTGCTGATTTCACTACAGATAAAACCAAAATATTTATAAAATAAGTAAACATAATTATTCATGAATAATGACGATAACTATGAAAATAAGAAAATAGTTTGTGGCTAGATAGTAAAGCTTTTAACAATAAAGTTGTCTAAAACTTTACGTTACTCCTGTCTGCAATACACAAAAAACTTAAAACTAAGGCAAAGCACTGCTTTAGGTGAATAAACTCTGTCCTTCGTTGAAATGTTGGCTGAGTGCCTGTTAACTATAGCGGGGTATATAGAGCATCGGCGAACGGGCAGGATGTGTGGCGCCAATCCCTGGACGGATATCTACGCTAGCACTAGACGTAGTTATGCAAGAGATCCAGTCAACATTACAAATATTGTAGTGTTCGACCGAAGTTTCGGCTGCTGCTTCGGCTTTTCCATCTTTTGACAAGTTGTGACGTAATTGTAATAATCTCTAGACGAATATGTGTATATCAATAAAACCCGAAAATTAAAAGTTCTAAATATCTTCTTTTTTTTTTTTTCGATTTGTCGATGCGTTGGCGACCGGGAAAGGCCTTCACAACTAAACCGGGCGGCACTTCTAAAAATCATTTTATTCACGTTTAGCCAATCTTCAACTGGATTATTTGTAAACACTTCGGGCTTAGCTGAACGTTGTAGCCATCACATCTAACCTGTCTCTAGTTTAGTGTAATCAAATCACAGATTCCGTGACATCTCTACAATAAACTCAGCAGGATGAATAGCCAGAGGTCTGTGGGTGCAGACGAAGCTCCCAGCAGCTCATCATTCCTCGTCGCACTACATCGGATTTTAGAGGTAGTTTCCGGTATGCAGCGTCCAAACGCTGGAACAATATACTGCCTCCGTTTAGGTTGTCTTTAAGCTTGCATACCTTTAATAAGATCATATTATTGTCTATCTAGAATTCACAGAAGTAAATAATAACGAGTAATTATTGGTATATGTTTACGCTATATCTCTTTCAAGGAGAGCAAAAATAGTACCAGAAGTGCAGCTGATAACCGCACGCGAGTTAATTTGTAAAGCAATATTAAAAATGTTCATATTGTAGGAGCTATAGATAGCCAGTTCCTATACATTTTTTTTTATAATATAATGTAGCATGTAAGTAATCTTTTAAAAACTCGTTTTATAATTTTAGGACAACACATAAAAGAACGCGGGATTGCAAACTAGTCCGCGACACTACATAAAGGCCCGTAATCGGGTCACGTAGCCTGACCTTCGTTCGCTCATTTCTATTAGCGGACAACTTAAATGCCTTTTGCAGTTGTACCCGCAATTAATTTCATAGAGACGTAATCCTAATCATGTAAGCCAATATACATGTAAAGTTTACATGATATAAATTTTTTTGGTACAACTACAGGAAGCAAAATAGTGTAAGTAAAATGAATGTATTTTTTTATAAATGCTGTTTTTTGATAATAAGTTTACTGAATAAAAGTTTCTTTGTACATATGTGAATATTGGTTTTTTTCATATTTATAATAGACATTTAAAAGGCTGTTTCATATTATGAATAACTTATGAACAACTTAATTCTATTTTTAAGTTTACACGTCAGCATATTAGGTGACTTTATTACTAAGAGCGATAACTTCAAAGTATCACTTGAGTGACAGGATTACAAAAAAGTTAGGAAATTTTAGTGGAACCCTGAACGTCATCTGTAATCTTGATAGAGCGGCGTGTAAATGAAGCTCGCTGATGTGTATGTTATGTACGTCTAGGAATGTCTCCGGTGTAATGTCAATTGCGGGTAGGGGGTTGTCGTGTGGGGTGAGCGCTGCGGCGCGGGGCCGGTATCGATGCGGGTGCGCGCGCATGGTCCCGCGCCCCTCGGGTTCGATTTTCCCGGTCCGGGAGCGGGCGGCGCGACGGTGGCGGCACGTTGCATAACTGTGTGGCAGCTGACGGCACTCCGTGCGCGAATCCGCACTGAGCGCCCGCCGCGAGCGCGCCCCACGCGCCATACGCGCCTAACGCGCAACGCGCCCTTTACGTAACGCGGGACCGCCGCAAGCGCCCTCCGCCCTTCACTAGCGGTTAACGTTCACAGTGACAGGATACAGAGTGTGCCAGGCGTATCTGGCTCATCGGGAAGACGGTGCGGCCAGGCGCGGATCGCCGGCGGCTGGTAGGTGTCAGCTCTGTGCGCGAGCTCGCCCTTTGTCCGGGTGCGTGGTGGCGACGGTGACTTGGTGAATAATTGACGCGGAGGCTGTCCGCCGGCCGCTATCGACCTGGCTTGCGTGACTGGCGCGTATTACCCGCGGCAAGGCAAGGACGCCGCGCTGGCTGCGCCAATACGCTGTCGTTGCCGCCGTCGCCGCTGCGTCTTCCCTCGCTTTTGTGCTTTTCTCAGATTCTATGTGTTACTGATTTACTTATTTGTAATGCTAGAGCCCCAGAATTGTCACCCATGCTATTCGTGGATACGTAAATATCCGCATAATAATTTGTCCTAGATAAAGGGTATTAACGCAGTCGTTCCGGGAAACCATCACTGACATTTAGAGTTTATTTAAGACAAATTAATAACAAGGAACAAAGACATTAAATACGTTTAATGAAATATCATAACCATTAAAAAATTCATCTATTAAAAGAGAACTATTATAACATAGGAACTAGCTGGTGAAATTCAGCAGGATCCTGATGGAAGTCGTTCACGTGTGAATAAATTCAAGGACGTCTTGGCTTGGTGTGTTGTCTGAATCTTTACTGTACCCAATGCGGCTACGATTGCGGATGCTACGGCGCGTCTATGGCGCCTGCTACAGACAGTCATGCGCCCGCTCGTAGCCAACTTACTGTCTACGAATATCTAATGCTAATATTGTTAACACAAAGAGAAAAACCTTGAAGAAACTGTTTTCACAACTCTTGACTCTTTTACGTTATTTCACACTGTTAAGTCATTAAGTTATCTGCAAGCTAATTCTTATATATTTACAAATTTTTAGCTATTTATAATATCGTAAAGGGTCTTAAATTATTTATATTATAAAACCCAATATTAAAATCAAAAGTAGACGAGCTTTGAGAAACTGGGGAGATTTGATAATTTCAATAACTACATTTAAACTTAAAAACGTAGACCTTGGAATTACGAATACTTAATTAATATATAGAAACTATTCGAGATTTCAAAGGTTACAAGGAAAATGCTATTAATTTTATCGTTAGTTATAAACCAAGGTTTACATATTCAATTTTGTTTTCTTTGTTTAAGTCATTAGAAAGTACATGTATAAATAACGATATTTATACATTTTGCGCGATAATAGCACTTAATGTAAACATTTAGACAAGCTATACAAAATAAACTTAGTACGTTTTATAATTCCGAAAAATCTCATTTACGGTCAATTCAAAAAACGCTTCTTAAATGAAACTTCTAAAAACTATACGTATCATCGATTGCCTACAAATTTATAACTCAATAATGTTAAAAATACGTTTTAAAAATTGAGGAGTGTTTTTGAAAGTGGGTGTTCAGCTTAAAAAAAAAACAAATAGAAGTAATGAAATTTCGAAGTAAAATAATTTTCGATGTACATGAAAACAGTGAAAACGTAATTTTTCTATAACTAATAAAGGCGTAGTTAATTTTAGAGATTTCATGTTAAACTGTTTTCATAAAGTTTCATAATCTTTTCTTAGTAAAATATTTACCAAATAGCGTATTCAAGAATATTAATTTTCTTTGTTTTGTTAAAAATGCTTTCATTTAATATAACATAGAGTGTATTAAATAAAACCTTAATTACACTACGGACTTTCCAGGAATTCAATGAGTTATTTTTCATTGAAAACGATAAGTGGATTCCTTGCCTAATGGTTTTTTTTTTCATTTAGGTAATATTCATACCTTTTGATAATTAACGTTAACGCGGTTTCTTTATAGGAAGTTGTAGATTAGTTATGTCTTCATACTTTAACTTGGCAATATAAGATTTCGTGAAATACTGTCATGATAATTATAAAAACCAATAAATAAACTTGTACCTGTAATAAAGTAAGTCATATAGTGCCGATTTTAACTGAAGTACTACTACTTGCATGTTAAAATATTATTATAGTTATAGTAGTAAGGCAATTTAGAGAAAATTTTAGTTCTTGTAGTTTTATATACTGCAGTAATTACGTTTTTTTATTTAAATTTTAAAAGGAACCATGTAGAAAATTTAAGCTTTCTAGGGACTAAGTTTAGAGTTGGTCTACGGTTAGTCCAAGTTTTCTTTTTGTATATAGAGAATTTTTAAAGGGAACTTGAATAACCAAACTATTTCTCGCGACTATTAACTGTTTTTATGTTTCGAGATATTTTATAGTGAAATCACAAAAAAATTGTTTGACAATAATGAAAAATGCATAATTTGAAGACTTAATATTTCTAGCTTTTATTCGTAACTGATAACATTGACAAAAACTTTTTATTAATACCAAAAAACCTGATGCAGTTTTTTGGTACGTAGGTTATTTGCTTTTTCAATAATGAAGATAATTAAACACTAGACGAGCGATGACAACACCACTTTGTGAAATCAATTACTATACGCCATAAGGTTTTCCAGGGCGCAGAATGACCTAGATTATGAAATGTATAGTGATACCTACATATTGTTAAAGTATGTGTATTTTACACCTCCGTGATACTGATTGATCAAAAGACGTGTCACGCGATTCTGTATTTTGAATCACTTATGGACTTATTACAAAGCGTAAATTATAATAGATTTAAATGAGATTTAAAAAACCGTGATTGCCTACGCATTTTCTAACATCTGTATTACGGCAAGGGTTCTGAAGAGTTGTTTAAACTTGGTGCATCCTTTCCCTTCTATAATATAACCAAGATTGCAGGATTGTAGTCACAGCTTTTCAGTATCTCATATCCTGGGCTAGGACTAAGAAGTTCTCCAAATCTTACTTCTGCCGAGTGGTCGAGCTGTGGAATGGTCTTCCGGCAATTGTTTCCCATCGCCATAAGATATTTGGTTCTCTAAACGAAGCGTGAGTTTTTGTATGCCGGCATAATCACTGTAAATATCAATTGACTTTTCATTACTTATAGGCGCATTATGATCACTCAGATATGGGCAAAATGTAATCTAACGATGTAACGATTACAAAATGCAGTTGTAATTTTCATTTTATTGCTCTGTAACAATAATTAAATCGCTTCAAAACATTAGGGTTCAAAACATTAGGTCAAAAATGATAAATGTGTATGCAATTGAGGATTCCGTAGTGTTTAAAACATAGATGAGCAAAATACGGTCATATTAATGATGAAAGATGCAAAACGTAATCGTAATCGTTTTTCGTTAATCTGATTACATTTTGCCCGTCTATGTGATCACTATGCCCAGTCAGGAAAAAAGGGTTATTATAAAAGATACAAAGATAGTCCCTATAGATAAAATGAGCTATTTTACGTTAGAAAAATTTATTACTTATATGACACAAAAACTATTTTCTTTAATAAATATTGTAAAACTTTGTTAAATGCAAACATTTACAGAGAATTCGAGACTAATCTTCTTAACTCTCGTATGAACTTGATATTGCTGAGTGGGTAAATTTTACCCAAATTCATTTCCGTTCTAGTCACGCCAAAAGGCGCAACTCCAGAACATCAAAGAAATTAATAATGTAAACGCACCGTATCCCCAACGCCACCTGGCGTTCATCATTCACATTCCTTCTTTACTTACTTTCTTAACGTTCTCGCATTTTAAACCAAACTCCGCATCGCATTCTTTTTAAACTAAAACATCGCATCGCATCCTTCTCCATTATAATCGCATATTAACAATTTCACACTCGCAACACACAACACAACTGCTCAAAAACCATACTCCACATTCGCATTAAAATACATACATAGTGAGTGGTTGTAAAGTGCCTGGAATACCGCTGTTCGGTAAGTACTTGACTTGTCTCAATTATCGCAATCTTAACTTTATTATAAATCATCCCGCCTACGAGGGTGCATTTTTTGCAACGGCATAAGTCAATACCTTATCCCGGCCCGCGTACGTTCTTTTATTATAAAATTGTCTCCGGTGGGACTTCATCAACCTAATCAATAATAGCGTGCGATAAAAATTTGGAAATGAAGATGATGCCGACAAAAATCGGCTACGTTCGTGAAGTCAATATTTTTATCTTTAGGCTAATATCAATTCTATTCTAAGTAATAGATAAGAGATACCCAAAACAAGGAATAGTAATTTCATTGTCTCGTAGATATACAACAGATATTTAGAAAATGCGCATTCCACTTGAATTTGAAGTGAAGTTGCATGAAACTTTAAACACATTAGCTTTATGGATTCTCTTTATGGTCTAAGAAAGCTGAAAGCAATTTCGTTGAGAGCCGGTGTCGGACGACGAAGTAACATATGTAAATGGATACAAGGCTGCGTGCTCATATGTATACTAGGGATTTCAGTCTCGATCAAAATTCGAATTCAGGAACAAAAATTTCGAGAATTGACTTAGTTTCCAATTCTCCGAAAAATTAGAGACATTTGATACTTCTAGAAAAAAGATATTTTCAATCTGAAACTTTTAAGAACTGAATGTTGTTTCGAGATTTATACGTATTACTTATATTATTTTAGATTAAACGGCAAGTTATAGGATTTTTTCTGTTACATATACTATCCAGTAGAGGTGCTTACCAAAAACACCGTATACGTAAAGTAATTATTTTCGCTTTTGAAATTCGAGAAATAATTCGAGAAAACCCAGTCAGCAAACATTTTATGAATAATTACTTAGGAAAGCTCAATCTCTAAAACAGACCAAAACACTAAGACTCTCGAGGTGGTAGCAACTACATATAAGTCTAAACATAACTAAGGGACAGCTCCGGATCTTTGGCTAGCTGGGGTCCATTCCACGGGCGCCACACTGAGTAAGAGCGGCAGACGAGCACGTAAATACTGAAAAATATACGTAGAAACCAAGCCAACGTCTCCGTAAAAAAAGACTCATAATCTATACAAGCATTTGTTTTGACGTTTTAAAGTTAACTCAAAAGTCTCATAAGACGTCTTTTTCACATGTTAAGTTATGTAAGGTTAAAGGTCTTTATAGTGAATATTTCATTTTCTATGTGATAAATGATATTAACATTTTTATGAAGTTGTAGGACATAAAGTAACTACGAACTGTGCTGTAAATATTTGTTTGACTAGATTTGTCTATATAATTGTGAAGAAGACATAAAAGAACTAACTGGCGGCAGAAAGTAGTAGTTTGCCCTACCTCGAAACTTTACAAGATACAGAGCTGCTTGAAAGGGATCGACACAACTTTACCTGAATCTGATATTTTTATAGTTCCGTTCTACCTCTAACTACTTTGAGATATAAATGTAAGTTTTGAGGAGTTTTTCTTCACATCATTTTACGTTTTTAAACGTGAAATTGTATTAAATGTTCTTTTAAAACTTCATACAATATTTTAAAATTTAAACTAATTCTAAAAGCAAATCTTGTAAAAACTTGCGAATAGTTAACAAAAACGATTACCCCGAATATAACGTCTGTTATCTTAAATTTGTATTTTTGACCTTTTGTATGAATATATCTAAATAAATTAAATTAATTAGAAGTTATCTTTTCTACAGTTTACGAATTTAATTAGAGAAATTATTTATATTCTGTATTTGCTTGGAACTTATTTTATATTTATTTAGAGAAATCTGTGTTTTCTACATTCTGTTTATGCTCTTTTGTATAAATAAAAACAAGTATATATTTTACATTGATATGATAAATATCTAACTTTGTTTATTTTATATATTTATTTATTTTTACATCTGATAATTGATTTTCTTATAGATTTATGTTTAATAGAGTGTAAAAAGAAAGAAAAACATTTTGATTTATTAATTATAATTTATATATGCTTTTGAAGTAATTAAATTCTGTTATACCCATTTAGTTGAAATATACACATTTACATTTTAAAATACCTTAGCATATTATAAAAATTTTGAGACTTAAGGAATATTTTTTAGATTTACTCTTTTGCTTACATAAATCGTATATTCGAATATTTTCAGTATGCTTTCATTTATGGATAAATTACATACCCTAACGCCTGATAAAAAGCAAAAGCAATATCGTATATATACTTTTTTGTTTTACTGATTTATTCATTTATATTTGAAACCGATAATGTGTTATGTCACAAACTCAAACCTTAGAGATTGAAAATTCAATACTAGGTTTTCATTACACTTTATGTTATGTTATGTTATGTTATGTCCCAATATTGTATTGGGATAATTATTTGTCTATATATGATGTACAAAAAAATCCTCGACAATTTATACCTATGTTCACTGACTAAAGCAACTCTTTTTTTTATAGCTCTCAATATTAGATACGTGGAAAATTAAGCACTGCGAGTGCATTTCAGTCCATAATTATTCGCATAATTAACAAAGAAGTTATTTTATTGTGTAGAAATTAGAAACATCCACCATTATGGGTGGTATCTAATACTGCATCTACTTGTTTTGTGGTGAAAAGGAGATCTAATGGTGTAAGGTATCTAAAAGGTGTAAGAAAACAAACTGTATTCAGTGTTTTCTTTAAAAAAAAAATTATATATATTTTCGTGTATTTACGCCATTAAGCTTATACAATTATTGGGAGATTTTAGCTTTGTTCAAGAAAATGATATGAAATGATAACTGGAAAGAATTTTTTGATATAAGAAGTAAAGAAAAAGGTATATGGTACAAAACCATCCTTAGTCAGCCTATTCATGTCCCCTGGTTCAGTGAAGCTAAAACAAGCAGAAAAGATGTAAAACTGTGGTTAAGACTCTGTTCCGGGCATTATCCGGCGGCAAGTTTTGCATATCTCATGAGGAAAGCCGAGACACCCAATTTTAACACATGTGGAAAGATTGAAGATGTGCATCGCTTGCTGATGGAGTGTGCCCGGAACGAGACACAAAGGGAGTCGCTGATGAGCAAGTTGACAATTAACAGACAAAATATTGGAGCATGGCACGGCATTTTGGCCAATCCTTTCTCCAGTGAAGACAGAATGCTGTGCCAGATGGTGACGCTTGCTCATCTGCGACTCCCATAGGATGTAAAGACGTAGGATAGGGCACAATGGGGCTGATATATTCGCCTGAATAAAAGCCCTTAAATAAAAATAAATTTAAAAAAAGCTTATACAATTTTTTTTTTAAAGTAAGCATATCATAAACACCCGTCTAATCGAAAGTAGACGCATATAATATAATTATTTCTAATATCATTAGCTTTAGATTGTTGATAGATAATTAAGGCCATTAACTTATAAGTTTTACCAAATTAACTCGTCAATTAATTTGGTAGAATCATCACCCTTTTATATTTCATATAAGACATACGCGGTCTAATTTATTATTTTACTATGGTCTTTCTCACCTGTAAAAGATGATTTACGTAGCGCCGCGATGGCTGTGTATTGTATTTTGTATCATAGTATCATGAAAAAATATTTCATAACAGTCATTCTAATTTGGTCGGCTAATTCTTATGAAATACACACAGTCCCGCAGTATCTGAATCGAATAAGACCTTGAGAACTCACCCACCCTTGGCACCCGCCACCCTAAAAATTTGTTTCTTGTTTTTCTATTACGAAATTGTTTGATTTCGCTGGTACTTTTCAGATGCCTACTTTACTGTGAGATTGGCAATCGAAATCCTTTATATTTGCTTAATAAAAACATTGCATATATTCATCGTTTAAATTTAGACTAACAATAATATAGAAAACAACCATTTCTATATTAGCCATTGTTTTTCAACTTAAAATAATTGGTAAAATTATAATGTTTACTCATAAAAACTTATGTAGAGTCAAAATTTACCTCTCCACAGTACTTGCCATTATGTTTTATATAAGACATAGAGAAAATAATAAATCGTTTTACTAATAGAGCATATTATCCAAGTATTTACTTATTCTTACTTACGTTGATGTTTCTGGACAGCTTGTCAAATGGGCATATTTTTCCAGTGGCTTGTAGACTTAGTGTCATAGTATGGTTTACAATTAGACTACACTTTCTGTATCATAATTCTTAATTTGGCATTCAATTTGTTTCCACTAAGAATCATAACATTCGATTGTGATAGAATTTTGGACTTTTTTAGCTTAATTCAAGTTCGAATAACTGCTATCCAAATACGTTCCTACACAATCTATTTAATTTCAAGTTTTGTTACAATATAGGTTTACGCTTTAAAGTCGGGCATTCTGACAAAAAAAAAAATTGAAATATCTTAAAATCTATTGAATTTGCCTTTACATCAGAGTAGTTTAAATTGTTACATTTTAGGATATCTATTACATGCTTCCAATTATTTGGCGAGTTTTCCATAATCCTTTAATTTAAATATTTTAAAATTTATTTGGTTTCTCAAACCTCCGCCGTCAGCTTTGGCCGAAGTATGCAGCAATAACCGAACAGTATTAACTTCGGCCTCCGTCAAATATTGACCTACAGTTGAACAAAAATTAAAAGCAATTTAACAATAATAATCATATCTATTAGTCTTAATTCTGCGCTTGTTAGAAATCGAAGGCTTTACCTTAAATGTCTTTTGGCTGAACGTGGCAGAAGCCTTCGGTCAGACTCTATTAACGATATAATCAGTGAATCAATATTATCATACAAAGGGCAATTTATGTGAAGGCTAGAATTTGAATCAAGTATCTTATTTCATGTCTGACCTTAGATAAAATTGAAATCTCAATAGATTTCGCATGAAAGAATATTGAAAAAGATATCATTGAATAAATACTTATCTATTCTCACTTGAATCACGTTAGTTATTATAATATTACTAATCAAAATGAGCTTAGATCTACATGCAAAGAATTATTAAATCGTCATAATATTTTAAGTAAATTTAATTAATTTTTTATTTAGTATTCAAAAATAAAGGAAAGTATTTGCTGTGAAAAGATTTATAAATTGATTCTAATTGTTGAAAAATATACACTTGTGTATATTTTATCATCATATACAATGAGTTGCAGAAATTGGTTGAATTATGTAAATATCACTTATTGCTAAGCTGATTGACTGTAAACACGAAATGACGTGCTTATTTTTTAGTAACACGGCGTATGTTCGTGGCCGACTGGATGTGTATAACGATGATTTGCGTTTCCACATTGCTTAATTAACGAAACGGGATAAGTAAGATAAATATAAAATACTATATACGTAGGTACCTGTGTAGGACAATTATAATAATTTTTAAACAACCAGTCATATTCTTAGTGCCTATTTATTCCATAAAAATAATCGAATACTAGATATAGATTATAATTTTCAACTGAATATTTTGTTTTTACAGTTCTTCGATTAGATCTACCAAAAGTATTTATTATAATAATAGTGGTCCTTAGAATTTTCATTACTAGATACAGTTTGTTTCGAAATCGGGTATAGATAAGTGTATGTTACGAGGAGTAAAGGATCGACTAGCGCAATGTAGATATTTTGAATTTCTAAAATAATGTATGATTTTGATATATAAAAACTTTTACATGGAATGCGAATATAATTAATAATGGTGTCATTTTTTTGAATAAAATGTAATATGAGCACTTTATCGATGGGTTTAATAATATTTTGTAGTTACATTTATATTTCGACCCTACCTAAAGAAAATTGCTTTTATTTATTCTCTTAAAAAGATCTGTAATAATTACAAGTAATAAAACAAAATATAATTCAACCATGAAAGAAACAGGTAGTATATTAATTATCACTGACGGACCAACAATGACTAATAGACAGGCCAATTGAATCCTATACAAAACAACAATATAATTAATAAGTATTAATTTGAAAAAGTAAATAATTTCTTGAAATATTAGTTACTTTATAAAATTTTCAAAAATCATTACGGTTTTTGCAAGCATTTCTAATATGTTATTAGTAGATATAGACTAAAAATTTTGCATTAAAATCAGATGTTATCGAAATATCAATATATTATATTTTGACATACAATCTGTTCGAAGACGTTTCGTGTGTAAATACAAGGTGTCTCAAAAGTAAGCTCACATTTGCTTATCTTATTACGCGAAAGCAACTATTCTGAGGGGCGCGGGGGGTATGTCAGTCGGTAGTCTGGCTCTTGGGAATTTAGTCGCTATGGAGGGTTTATCTGGTGCGGACCGTGCGTTGTGCGTACGTGAGTTTTATAAAAACGGTAATTCAGCGACTGTAGCGCGTAGAAAATTCTGCAGTATTCGACATATTCGTCACTTAAATGATGCGCCTAGCACTCGACTCATTGCAAAATGGGTTGAGAAGTTTGAAGAGACTGGGTCAACTCTGGAGAAACCAAAATCTGGGCGGCCAAGAACATCAAGAACAGCCGAAAACGTGGACAGTGTTACTCAGTCTACTCGAGATGATCCAAACCTCTCGATTCGGAAGCGTGCTGTTGCTTTAAATGTGCACAAATCTTCATTATGCCGCATTTTACACAAAGATTTAAAGCTGCACCCGTACAAAATTCAGTTAGTGCAAGAACTGAAGCCTCAAGATGCTGGTCAGAAGCTTGCCTTTGTAAATCAGATGATTGAGCGCTTTCCAACGTTCACCAACATCTTGTTTTCCGATGAAGCCCATTTTCACCTGAATGGGCATGCAAACAAGCAAAATTGTCGTTACTGGAGTGCAACCAACCCAAAACAAAAACATCAGAAACCGCTACATTCACCCAAAGTCACCGTATGGGCACCGATATCGGCGCGAGGAATTATCGGTGATCGGAAGATGGAAGGGGACGCACAGTGTATTCAGAGCGTTATGTGGAGATATTAGACGAGTTTTTCCTACCCCAACTCCAAAACTTTCCTGGTTACAACCAAAGAACATGGTTCCAGCAGGATGGAGCAACTTCACACACGTCCAACAGATCTCTGCCTCGAGTTCGAGAAATTTTTCCGAACAAATTAATCTCCAGGCGAGGTGACATAAATTGGCATCCACGGAGTCCCGATTTAACGCCTATGGATTTTTTCCTGTGGGGTTATGTTAAATCAAAAGTTTACGCTAATAAACCTACTTCCCTGGCACAATTAAAAGAAAATATCCGTCATGAAATGGCAGCCATCACGGAGACTACTTGCCGAGCTGTCGTAGGCAATTTTAGTGCCCGACTAAATGAATGCCGAGAGCGCAACGGTTTACATTTGGACGATGTTATTTTTAAAAAATAAATTCCCAAACAGTGTACTTCAATATAATATAAACATTTTTTCAATAAAGCTATGACTTTTCTTTTAAAAAAAGATTTAAATGTGAACTTTCTTTTGAGACACCTTGTATTTAAAACTTATTATTGCCGATAAACTTATGGAGCTATATGCAACGACACTAGGTGCTTGAAATATTATTTTTTAAGGACTTAGAATTTCACACTTCACACTATTTCAATACATTTTTTTTCCGAATCACATAATATATTATTAAAATATAATTATCTTTGCTTTATTATACACACGAACAATAATATATATTTATCGTATGTAGGTATCTAAATGATAGCAATAATAGAGATTAAAGAAAAATGTGCTAAGTAATTGTTATTTGCTTCGTTAATATTTAAAAAGATAAATATATAACTTTGTGTCAAAGTCATGCTTAAAAACAAAAGTCACGTAATGTTAAACAGTCATGTCGATAATTATAATAAATTAATCTATAACGTTTATATTATCTTCAACAAATACGTACTTATTACGGTTATCGTATAGAAAGTTATTACGGTAGATTTGGTGACTGTTCATTTTATTATAACTGCGTCACTTTTCACATGCGGCTCCACACGATCAAAACTAGTAGGTAAGCTACGACGCCTTTGCAACAAGTATGGACAGATTTGCACATGTAATTTTAATGTCAGCCATACATAAAACAAGTGGAAGTCTATCCAGGCACTAGAATTGAGGGAGTCTGCTGCCCAGATGAAAGGGACCCGGAGTGCCGCTTAAGAGGGTTCCAGATGGGCGGGTCCTTCACAGCCACTCCCTCCCAGCGAGAAAGCCTTAATAAGGCTGTTCACTTCTCGGGCTTCTGGACCAATTGGGATTCACAGGTCCGGGTGGAGCGTTTAGAAGGAAATCCTGTCGTTTTTACTCAGTAGGAGTCTGACATACCGGGTTACAAAAAAAAGTGGAAATCTATTATGACACTAGGTGATTCATGTAACACAATGTAATTCAATTCCAAGAACCAACCATGATAGCTACACGGGGATTTATCACAGTCACGTGATAATTAAATACTTGGCAGTGATTTTCGTATTGCCATGAGAAATGTGAGTCAAAGAATTATATTTTAAAAACTCATATGTATTAACAAAATAGTCAATTCGGATAAACTATGACTAGCCCAGCCCCGCTATATGTTTATAGAATAAACAAGCAGCGTCTAAAAAACTGATCACTGATATCGACACGGTTAGAAATATTTATTTCCATGATATAAAAGTGACGGGGTCGATCGAACTAACCGAGCGCAAATCGAACGGCAAAAAATTTACATCCCGCGTCCTGGAGCGTACTTCCAGGTTTTTTTTTATTACATCAAATATAGACTTGAATTTGCGTTTAACAAAAATAGCTTGTTAAAACTTACTAACAATAAATATTAAGCGCCCTGAGAATGTCAGTCAGTTATATTACTTAGCTGTATGATCAGCACGAGGTAGTACAAGTAGAGACGGGCAAAATGTAATCAGATTAATGAAAAACGATTACGATAACATTTTGCGTTTTTCATCATTAATGTGACTGCATTTTGCTTATCTGTGTATCAAACAGTATGGAATCCTCAATTGCATACAAATTTATTACTACTTAATGTTTTAAAGGGATTTAATCATGATTACAGAGCAACAAAATTAAAATTACAACTACATTTTGTAATCGTTTTTGTCAATCTTTGAGTACAAGTGATATATAATCGCTAAGCCAGCTTGATCAAAATAACTTATGGTAAGCGAATTTATTTCATATTAGAACAATGTTTGGCAGTTAGCATATTAATGCTTTGCAATTTTATAATAATAATCTTCCGATCTCAATGTTGTGTTACCGATAAATAGCCTATAGACATGCGTACGGAAATGTTCAGTGTTCTTCTTCTTGTAAAATGTAAAAAAAAGTAAAAGTTCTTGTAAAGTGGTTAAAAAACGTATTTGCATAGCTGATACTTTAATTAAGCTGTTACACCAATAAAAAGACCAAGCTATATCACAACCTAAAACTGACCTGACCCTTAATAGAAACTAATTAGATTTCAAATTACTGCTTATGTTACTGAAAACTAAAGGACAAACATTCATCTAATAAGCTATTCAGAAACGTTAAGTCAAAGGTTGGGGAGCATTACAATAATTTAAATTTAACACTAGATTTAACAAACCAGTCAAAATAACTGGTCTTTTATATTTATCTTAGAATTTTTGTCTACTCTAATATTTTGACATTTGAAAAAATAACAAGTCTTTTGCTAATACGAGTCATTGATTGATATAATCGGGCAGTTTTACTAGAGGGAGTCCACTGCTGAGTCCGACACACCAGGGGGCGGCCCTTATCGCTCTCTGGCGGTCCACAATGGATATTTCTCATGATAAAAAAAAATTGATATAATGGAATTAATTTTATTTATAACAAAGCAAAAAAAAATCATCTTGTACGTATTTCTAACATAGATATACATATTGTTTGCCGGTAGATCTAGTGTTAAAGACGGTTTGTACATCTGAAAATATCATATGACATAATATGCCATGCTAAAATAAAAAAGAAAGCTTATTGTTATACACATTTACATTGTCAAAGCATCTTCTAGTGCTTTATTAACAATAGCGCGACGTAGGTAGGCCGATAGACATGTAGGGGAGGGTTTTGTAGTCGCCGCAGCGCTTTATTTGAAACTGGGTCACAGCGATGTAAATGACAAATATAGAGTATGTAGATCATGACTCCAGCATACAAGGTAATTTTTTCAAGTGAACTAAAATTGCTCCAGGAATTTGCGAAAAGTATTTAAAAAAGTCGGACTTTTTTTCGTGTCGATAGTGGCAGACAAGCTTATGACCCACCTGATGGAGAGTGGTTATTGTCGCATGTTTTGCCGCCCTTGAAAAACATTTTCTTTGAAGGTAATAAAAACTGTAATTGAATCATTGTTTAAGCACCGTTATGTATAGAAAGGTGTAAATCGCGAATTAGAATGGAATAAGCTCAGAGCGTGTGGTTGGTTCCCACCGATAGCTTTGGGTCGCGGATCGATTCAAAGGCGCCGACCCGGTCAGTAGATGCCACTGCCTGGCCGCCCCCTGCAAATAGTTCCAACTGCCGGTCGATTGTTTTTTATACATCGAAAAGCCGACATGCTAACATCGCATGCGATTCATTCGTTCAGTCATAATGCAGTGGTTTTTGGTTAAATGGCTCTATGGACCAATTTTCTTCTCTCTTCTTAGCCTTCTTTTGTTATATTATTATATCGAGGGGTGAAAGGATATTTGGTTTAAGCGACATTCTTTGGTGATATAGTAATATATATATTTTCGGAATCAGCGTTTTTTACCGATTCCAAAAATATATATTACTATATCACCAAAAATGTGGCTTAAGCCAAATAGCCTTTCTCCCCTCGATATAATTAATCTAAGTCTATATGATCTATGTCGACAGCGCGTTTCAGCTAACTGTAAACCACAGGCCTCCATTATTTTGTGCCACCATTCTTGATCCTGTGCCAGTCGCATCCAGACTCTCCTGACCGTTACTATATCGTCAGCCCAGCGCGCCGCCAGACGTCCTACTCCGCGTTCCCAGTCTGGGCTACCACTCGCTTATTTATATAACTCCACTTGCAATCACCTCGTCTGGTAAGCCTATATATTATAATATTATTATATGTATAAAAGGGAAGTACGATAAGTTACTTCATATATGCATATGTCTTAAAGCATTTATACGCGAGCAATATTGACTGTCAAAATCTATCTCCAGTATATATAATATTTTATTTTTACATATCTATATGCATTTATGTTTGGCAAACAAAGGACAGCTACTGCTCTAGAGCTAATAGCTATCCGATTACGTATTCTTTTTGTGTATTTTACTAGGACTACAGTAAAGCAGTCCTTGCGAGCATGTTATTGTAGTAAAATTTTGTTTTACTTTGGCTTGGAAGTGGAAATAATTGGAAACACGATTCAGTGTAATTTTTTTTTTTTATTTAGAATACTTTGGTTAGTATTGGAATGTCGAGTTTTATGAGTTGCTGGAATATATTTATTGGCTCTTTTTTAACAAATATAATGCTCAAAGGTGTTATGAATGTACCTACACACGAACAATATGTATATTACTATAGCAACAATAAGAAATTAAACTATACATATAACTATACATAAATTGACTATAAATTAACGTATGTTAAATATTTATTATTTCTTTGAAATATTAAAAATTAAAATCACATATGCAACACAATTGATATTCACACCGTTTAGGTTCATTAGATTTTAATGTCTGATTCTTGTTATGGGTTAAATGAATTTCGAGATAAGGTCAGGAGGGAGAAGCCTACTCAAGGCACTTCCCTCCCTAACGGATTGACGCTTGAGCGGCGCACTTGAGGGAGTGCGTCGCCCATCATCTCCAAGGTGAGCAAAATGGTTTCCAGGGGGCTTCCATCAATAGGCCAGACGTCACCGGGTGCTGAGGAAGCTGGCACAGCCATGCCTTTGGCCCCGGCAAACAGGAGAAGGAACACCCTGGGGGTTTTAGTTGGTGCGACTCGGACACACCAGGGGGTGACCCTCATCGTCCCCTGATGGGTTTCCCCGGGTTAAAAAAAAATTCGAGAAAAGGTTTAATTATCGGTGACACATAACCGATGTATTATTTATGGCGGATTAATTAATTCGTTTAAAAAGTACAAGAATTTCAATGTATTTTCGCAATATGTCCTTATGTTGGAAAACCAAAAAATATTGGGTAGGTATAGAAAATCGTATATGGTCGGGGGAAGTGACGTCTCCCCTAGATATTGTGCGAAATGTGAAGAATGGATTACAGGTTTCATAGATGCGCATTAATAGTCACCTTATGACTTTTAGCCGGTACAAATCCAGTAAATCTCGACCGCCAAGTCATTTGTGTTGGCGAGATGGTTCCACGTTCATTTTCTCCAAGTAAAAAAAAGATTATATATGAAATCCAAATCTTTTAAACCGAGTTACTATAGTTAAAATAGCTTTATAATAGCTTTTGTAGTGTTGTGTCCCGATGGTTTTGTTGATTCATTACATATTCCTGTTCAAATGTCAGATTGACCCAATTCGGCGGTTTCGACATTCCCCGACAGGCTCTTTACTAAAGCAGCACAAGCATGTGTGTACATACATATTTGACGTAATATTTTATAGGTATACATATAGGCGATATGTTGGAATAAACATACTAGAATATTTTTCATATAGTTTTTTTTTATAATATCAGTCGATATGTAACTACATATTAGGTAATCGTATAGATTTATGAATATACTGAAAATAATTTCAGTCATCTTGCTTATAATATATTAATTTATCGATTTCATATTAACTAACTTTTCTAACATATTTCCCTCTCTGTTACGTCACAAGCAAAGCAGTTAATTGCTGGATATTATTATGCCCAACATTACGGTTTTAATAAATACGCCCCACTAACTTTACGTAACCCTAGAAACAATAGAATAAAAAATGTTACTTTGTTTATTAAAAGAAATGTTACGTAGTATATTTGCAGAACAACATATATAAATAATAAAAATATTCATTGGTTTAGGACTTTTTTGTTAGTTTATTTATACGGGAAGGTCTTTTTTGGGATCATGTCAACCCATGCATTTAGCATGACGGTGAGATAAGGAACAGTATGATAGTTGCAAATTAAACTTTTTGCTTCTCAAAATCGAGGAACATAAAATTGGGCTGTTCTAAATTGCCCCAAGCGACGTGTGTAATAATCCAATTATTCATTTAACTCTAACTCGAGTATACAAAGAACCGTCTCCAATTACAGGATCTGCGTATATTACAACCAATTGACAAGACACTACAGGAAGTTGATGCATCATATAATTTTCAAAGCGTCATAATATGGTCTGGTTCATGTGTCGAGTCACCGATAGTACACAAGTTAAAAGACCATCATGGCGACTTGTTTCGAGGTCAGCTGATGTACGTTCAGTTCTGCATGTGCCCCGGTTCAGTAAACTTGAGGGAGTGTTCTGCCCAGATGAAAGGGGGCAGAACGTTGTAGCCGGTGCGGCGCCTGAGAGAGATATGTGGAGGGGTGGTCTCTCTACACTTCTCCCAGAGAAGAAGCATAAACCGGCTGTTCGCTTCCCGGGTGTCTGGAAGAAACTGGATTCCCAGGCCCGGGTGTAATGATTTGAAGGACACACCGGGGGTTTTTCGTTAGTAGGAGTCTACGACCCCGCAGCGACCTTGGTGTGTTAGAGACACATCGGGGTCGCTGCCATCACAGTTGCCCTAATTAGTCTAATGGTCCTAAGCAGAATTTTCCACAGGGTTACAAAAAAAAGTTATGCATATGCCTATTTACATACAGTCGTCGTATATAGGCCGACAGGACGACATCGACTATCAATATATTTGTCCCTTGGAAGTCTGTGATATTCTTGGATTACACTATATTTCCTACCAAGCGTGGAGTAGTCAGCCAGTCACTTTTTTTGAGTCCGTAAAAAAAATGTGATTTCCGTTACGTATACATACGTGCGTGAAATAAACGTGATTAGTGTCATAAAATTTCTTCATACAAAATAAATAATGCATAAAATTACTGCTCGTGCCTGTGCTTTCGGTTAGATTTCAAATAATTTTATTGTGTCCTTTAGTAATAGCATTATTAATACATAATATTTTCTTACTTTTTTCATATAACGGGTATAAACAGAACATCAAAACGTATTTTCATAAATTATATTCAGACTTTGTTTCTTTTTACAATATTCATGTAAATACCACCGTTTGGGCTCATTATGAGACGTTTGGGATCGAAAGTCATGAATCTCGGTGTATTTTTCGACGGCTCAACGCGGAACTTCGACAGCAGTTTTGTGATGCACACACGGGACTGGACTTGAGCAAATCGCATACCTGAAACAACAACACAAGATTTGAATTATACCATTTATTTTTTTTTGTTAGCCCGGTGGAAATCCCTAACAGACCTCAGGGGGCGGTGAGGGCTGCCCCCCGGTGTGTCGGACGTGCACCGACTAAAACCCCCGGGGTGTTCCTTCTTCCCGTCTGACCGCGGCCAGAGGTACAGTGTCATCCTCTTCTCCGACCCTCGGCAACGTCTGGCCTTTTGTAAGGCCGCATCTGTGCACTGCAAGGAGTGAGCCATCCCTCGCACACCTCAATATCTTGGAGCGGTGTGTGGAAACACGTCACACGCCGCTCTCGCCTGGGAATTATACTATATGTATTAATTCAATTTAACCGCTGGAATGCTCAATGAATCATGTTCAATAATATAAAACTACCTGTGTTTGTATTAAAGTAATAACAAGATTTTCTAACGTCATTTACAATCGTCTATATATTATTGCGTTATAAACTATTAGGTAATTATTTATAAAAACACTTTTTTAAATAAAATTCGGCTTGACGTATTGCCGCTTATCTTCGTATACACAAAATCTTTCTTAGAGCTTTGCTAGCCGACGCATTAAAGTATTAGGTCCTTACATATAAAATTGGCGTCTTTCGTACTGGCCACTTTAATCACAAATTTCTCCTCTTTGGTAAGGAATTCCAAATTCAAATTTGTACAGCTATAGACTCATGTATTTGTGCTTCGATGATCGTCATTCATTTGTTTTTTTCTTCGGTTTTTTTTCTGTTTGCGTCACTCATTTTACAAAATGGAAAACTTAAAATATCGCATTATTTACGAGTACGAGTTCCGCCGTGGCACTAGTGCTGCGGAAACAACTCGAAGGGTGAATGATGTGTATGGCGGTCGTGTTGCAAAAGAAAACACAGTTCGTTTTTGGTTCCAACGTTTTCGTTCTGGAAATTTCGACCTGCAGAACAAGCCCCGTGGACGGCCTGAGACTGAAGTTGATAATGAAGAGTTGAAGGCTATTGTGGAAGCGGATCCATCGCAAACCACGTCCGAGTTAGCTGCAGGCTGCGATGTTAGTGATAAAACTGTTTTAATTCACTTGAAGCAAATTGGGAAGATTAAAAAGCTTGAAAGGTGGGTACCTCACGAATTCACTGAAGCAAACCGGCAAACGCGCGTCGACTGCTGCGTTACATTACTAAACCGGCACAATAATGAAGGTATTTTAAACCGAATCATTACCTGTGATGAAAAATGGGTTCTTTACGAAAATCGGAAGCGCTCAGCGCAATGGTTGGATCCTGGCCAGCCAGCCAAATCCTGCCCCAAGCGAAAATTAACCCCAAAAAAGTTACTTGTAAGCGTTTGGTGGACTAGTGCCGGTATTGTTCATTACAGTTTTCTCAAATCTGGCCAGACTATTACGGCTGATGTCTATTGTCAGCAATTGCAAACCATGATGGAAAAGCTAGCGGCTAAACAACCTAGGCTGGTCAATCAATCCAGGCCACTGCTGCTTCACGACAACGCTAGACCACACACTGCGCAACAGACGGCTACTAAATTAGAAGAGCTTCAATTGGAAAGTCTAAGACATCCCCCGTACTCCCCGGACCTTGCTCCAACAGATTACCATTTTTTTCGAAATTTGGATAACTTCTTGCAAGGGGAAAAATTCAACTCCGATGGGGCAGTCCAAATCGCCTTCAAAGATTTTATTGATTCCCGTCCGACTGGTTTTTTTAGTAAAGGGATCAATGAACTACCTATGAGATGGCAAAAGTGCATAGAAAATAATGGTTCATACTTTGATTAATTAAATATATTATATTAAAAAATATTCGACTTTTTGTTCCTCCCATACAAAACGCCAATTTCATATGTAAGGACCTAATATATTCTTTGTAAGAAATACTTTGCCATATTATTAACCTCCTTGTATTTTGAAAAAGATGTATATAAACTGAGAAATAGGCAAAATTGTACAGTCTAGTAAGTAAAATAAAAAAAAAAACGTTTAAATTCGAGAACCCGGGATCAAAATTATGTACTCGAACTTAACTTCGACATTATCTGAGCCTTTCATCTTGGAGGCTTGGAGGTAGTTCTAACTTACGTTAGGACTTAACATTTCTGAGCAAGAGGTGATGCGTATGTGCCTTTCGCACTGCCTAACTGAGAGGTCCTGAAACGTGGGTTCTATACACCCATTGTCTAAGAAAGACTATTCCCTGGCCGCACTGCACTGAATGGTGGAAAGAATATGGATTGCCAGGCCCGGTTATCAGCGAGTTGAGGGACATTCCAAAGCCGCTGTCTTCACGGCGGCCCTGGAGCGCTGGCCCATATTACAGGGAATATAAAAGGGACTTATTTGGTATAAATAGCTTGGTATGGTAGCTTTTGACATAATAAAAGAATAAAAATAGTAGTATTGACTTAGGTTGCAAAACACCTAAAGTTTTTCCTAAAAAGACATTGCTGTAATGGAACTAAAAATAATCTTAGATTCTATTGTTACTTGAGATATCGAGTGTTTAAGTCAAATAACAAGTCAAATTTTTAATGTTAAAGTACTAGTTATTTTTAGAATTTTTTTATTTTGTTAGATCTAATTGATTTTTTAGGGGATTATATATGTAGACTTTGGTACATTTTTTACATGAAAATGTATTTTTGCTAGGATTTCTTACACAGTATACTTCTCTATATTACTGTATAGTACTTTACACTACCGTATGCTACTTAATACTTTGACTTATAAAAAAATTGTATTACTTCTAATATCATATAACTCACCGATGCAGTTTCTGGGTCCAGTTCCGAAGGGTATATGTGCACAGGGATGTTTTTGACCTGCATTTTCTGGTGAAAATCGCTCCGGATCAAACTTTTCAGGATTGGGAAAATATTTTTCATCATTATGAATTCCCATTGGTGATATTAATACAGTTTGACCTTTTTTAATTGTTACGTTTGTTCCCGGAAAAGTATAATCTCTTTGGGCGTTCCTCTGTAAGGGTTCAACCAAAGGAAACATTCTGAGAGTCTCGTTAAATATTTTATCTAAATAAACCATTTCTTGTAAGGCATCGTAAGTGAGTTGTCCTTTATTTTTCTCAAGGACGTCATCTATTTCAGCAATAAGTTTATCTTGGACATCGGGATTCAAAGCTAATTGATGTAGTAAAAAAGCCATAGTGGTAGCACTAGTTTCATAACCAGCGGCATAAAAAACGAACGCCTGAGCTGCTATAACGTCCTCATTTAGTTGAAGAGTGAGTATCTTGTCATCCGCATTTCGTTTAGTACCTTTAACTTCACCTTGTTGTCTTAGCTCGAGTATAAGGTCCATGAAGTCCTTTCTATTTGTTGGTAAACCATTTCTTTGAGAGATAACATTACTTGCAAGTTCATTAAAGAATTTAGTCACAGAGCTAGGAAACAGTGATAAATTTAATTTTTTTAACATTCCTGGCATTGTCATATCTAATTCATTTACGAAACTTATCGAGAACACTAACGAGTCAATTTTCTTTAAAGTTTCAAAGTGTAAAAGTGTAAAATGTAAAATTTTTTCAAAGTGTAAAATAGGCGAAGCCTGCAGAAGATCAGACGTCGCCGGGTGCCGAGGAAGATGGCTCAACCTTGCCCATGGCACTCGGTGGGCTGGAGAAGGAACACCCCGGGGGTTTTAGTCGGTGCAAGTCCGATACACTGGGGGGCGGCTCTCACTGCTCCCTGAAAGTCCGTTAGGGATTTCTCCCGGGTTACAAAAAAAGGTCATGCTGAATGTAAAAGTTCTGTTGATAAAATAATTTCGCATGTTAAGAATATGCCAAATTATTTTTAGTATATATTGCTTATGGTTTCACGGTGATATATTTTCGTACAACACGTATCTGTTCATATTGTTTTATTAGACAATGATTTATAAAACAAACGATCTATTATAATGCAAATTAATATCAACTGACACCGCTTTAGATAAGAAACACTAAACACGTTGCAAAAATTTCTTTATGTTATCTGAAGTAAATTAGTAGTCACTTATGAACTGATAATGTCGGCTCTGACGTACGCGAAACTTTTCCTATTCCTTTTTTTTCTTCTATTTCTTTCGCACATACCTCAATTTAATCACGAACTTTATCCGTTATGTGGAATATCTACCACTCTTATTCAAACAAAAATGGCACCAAGAAAATTTTGCAATTTTGTAATTAGATTTCAGAAAAATGTTGTACCCAAAAAAAGAATAAAAATCTGCTAATTTTTAATTCAAAAGATATTAAAACTAGAGTTATTGAGCTTTAATATGATTTTTCAAATTTTTCATTACGATCATTTTACACTGTATTATAGACTCTCCAAAATCACCGAAAAATTTAAAATTATTTCCAATCATTAAATCAATTCCCTACGCGTATACTCGTTAGGAACAAGTGTGGTAAAAATATTATATTGACATTCTGACTTCTCTGATAATATTAACTATTCAAAATATTTCGTTTAAACTGATTTTATTTAAATTGTAGACCATACAGTTATATTTATTTTGTTTGTTTGGATAAACAGCGATTATTAAGCATCATCATTATTTGAGCCCACATCGGTCTATAGCTGAAGATAGGTTTCTCCTAAAGCTCGCAACTGGTGTGTTTTCTGCGTTGTTCGCATCTAGCTGCCTTTCGCAAGCGTCGGTCTATCTGACCTCTGGGCGTCCTATAGGTACTACGCTTGCCAAGACGTAGTTTTTACTCTAGAACTCATTTACGCAAACGGTTGTATATTATTTGACAGCAAAACTTTTTTAAATTCGAGCATTTTTACGGTAAATCCATTAATTATCGTAAAGGATTGTATACGTATGTATATGAAAAGTGTCTTTACAATTTTAAAATTCATTGTTCAGGGCTTAGCGAGTAAAGAATCGGATTATCATAAATTGAAGTGAGCATTGTGCATAATGTCCAAGCTGATACTCGACAAGCTTGTTCGAGCCTAACATGATTTGCGACAAGCCGATTTGACGACCTCTGCGAGTTCAAACATTTACTTACTGCGTGATTTACTCACATTGTCAATAAAGCGTAAAAGTCCTTGTGGATTTATTTATATTGTTACAATATAAGAATATTCATTTACAGGTGTCGTAGGTCCAATATTTTGTTGCGATAGTTTTTCTAAATTTATTTTTGTTAGAGTGGGACATTAACCTGGTCATATTTTTTATTACAAACAGATTTTTGAATGACATCAACGTCATCTGGAAGAATATAGAGCGCGCTAGCTCAATAAATAGATGCCACTTCTAGTTATTTCGATGTTTTATTTCTATGTTTAGAATATTGTTAAGTTTGCCATTTATGAGAAATTTATCACATCGAATCCCTATAAAGGTAAGCAAAGAGAATGAAACTTCACTTCTTTCTAATTTTGCAAAATTCTTTTGCTTTATTAACATTAATTAGTCCTTCATATACTCTCGCCGTTCCCGCATACTTTTGACATTATCCTCCTTTAGTTCTTTAATTTTATTTATTAGATACTAAAACCAGTAATTTTTATAACATGAAAATCAATACTTATTACCTATATATACGTCAGTAGCGGTCATTCCATAGATGCACGAAAGCATTGCATGCCCTTCCAACAAATAAGTCTGGGATAAATTACTTAAAGTAACCAAAAAGAAGTAAATATTCCTAATTATACTTATTCTATTTCTATACCATATATATGATGATATATAGGAGAAAAATAGAATGTTTACTAAAATAATATATATTCAAATTAATTATGCGAAGTCTGCATATTTTGTTCAAATACCCTATGCACGTCACTGATATACGTGTATTCTATAATTCAAAGTACAGAGAAGAAGCTCTATTTTATTCTGTAGTAACACTGATTGTAATCGTAATAGAGTCTAAGAGCGACGGTGACCGCCAAAGGACGAAGTTCATTGACAGTCGCTGTCGTTATGTCGGCCTAAATATACTACGACTGAATATTAGTTATTCGAATAACTGGAGGTGCACGACCTGATCCCGAAAAGAGACTGGGCAGTCACTATGTCGGTCTTGACACTTGTGTACTTTAGTTTTGTTTGTTATTTTTCATAACATATACAATATTTTCAAGGGAAATAAACTTTTAAAAACATGTCTACACGATTGTATAAAATATCTCGTACTCTTAAAATTAATGGTTGGCAAATGAATAGTAGCTTCAGATTTCTTGCGTGACACAGTTTTTATAATAATAATAATAAATACTATCGTCACGCTATATCCCTTACTCCATGAGCATTACATTAGTGGCTTTATCCACTTTACGCTTATATGTAGTATCCGACGTGACCAGTAACGCAGCTGATCGCCGTGCTCAGGGCATTTGAACATGACATTTCCATTAGATGCCATGCTGGTTTCCTTACGATGTTTTCCATCACCGGTGAGCATGCGGTGCCTCAATTCATACGTAATCTGGGATTCGAACCTACTACCATTCGCGTTGCCGCACATGAAAACCACACACACACACACACACACACACAGTTTTTCTTATCAAAATATCAAATATAGTGGTATATATACATATATATAGTATACTAGTTCTGTTTGAAAAAAATCTGTACATACAAATGTATGTTCATGTATATACATATGTTAATGTAATGTACTAAGGTTGAGATTTATCGATGCTGCTATGACTTTACTTAAGCTTTGTTCAGAAAATAAGTTCGTCTTTGATAAAAAGGAATTCGTGTATAGCCCAAGTATTTATAAAGCCAAGTCCAAGTTGAGAAAATCGGTAACTTACCATATGCTTTGATATTAATTAAATAATATTTTTTGTAATGTTCCAGTTAAGTTTATAAAACTGAATCTAAGCGCTCTGAGAACGGCGATCAGCTGCGCCACGGTGTGCTGGTCTCGTTGGATATGACATATAAGAAAATGAATACAGCTACTAATGTATCTCTGCTCACCCCAAAAGGAATATAGCGTGAAGATATATTATATATATTATTATAAATTATTTGCTTTCAGAAAAATAACACTTTAAATTAATTTTGCTCATAAAGAGACCAAAAATACTCATCTAAACTTAATTTTTTTGGTCTAAAATAATGTAAGCGATACACGTAACTGTTGTTTCAAAGGCTAAACTGTAATAAGAAAACACGTCATTAATTATTCGAATAACTGAAACTTTTGGATTTAATATCAAGTTTGAGATTCGTTATCTTGGAATAAATTAATTGTTACTAGTATTTTATAACAAGCAATAGTTTTCACAGTATTACATTTCTTATGAAAATTACAAAATACTTTATATTGGACAAATATTAAAACGACCTTCGACAAACAATACAATTTAGACATACAAAGAGACAATGGTACAATGGATTACAATGAGAAACACGATTATGGGCTATAGATTGTACAGAGTTAATCGCTAAGAAAGTCAAAATGAAAGCTAGTACGAATATATATTGGTGGAAAATAACTAAAAAAGAAATATTATCACACCTTTAAAGCCCGTTAATAAACGAAAATGTTTCAGATATTTATTATTATCTGGCATCGTTTTAAAAAAAAAGTACAAATGAAGAGCTTATAATTTTTTATTATAAAAAAATTGTCGATCTTAGAAAATTCTGTCGACTTTATTATGAGAGAATTGGAAACTAAGAGAGAATATAATAAGCTTAGCTGGAATAGCTTAACGCCATTCCGGATCAATTTCACGCAAATTAGAAGTAACTCTATTTTGAGTTACAAGACCAAGCCTGTTTGTATCTATATTTTCTAATGATGATACTATAAAACTTATACAATAACTAAATGATTTAAGCTTGATACAGTTTTGTTATTGTTTACTAAACAGGTTATTCCTGAAGAAGACATCATTGCGTAGTCTATAAATGTCCTTGCCACATTGGAGACAATAATTAAGCAATTAGTCGTACGTTACAGAGACACAATAGGTTCATTAAATGCTACGCTTCTTTTTTAACATTAAGCACTATTAGAAGCTAGAAGTTAAATTAATTAAATATACAAAACAGAAATAAAACCAAATATCATCAACGTCGATGTCGACACACCTACAAATAGTTAGGTGACTATATTATAAGACTGTAAATACATTGAACTATTCGAATATTCAACAATAACCTCTATGAATTTATAAAAAAAATTACGTCAGATATGTATGTGTACGTTGGTATTTCTTGTCTCGGAAAAAATATGGTTTAGGGGAGAGTCCCCCAGTACCGGCCAGTTGCTAGATACAGTATTCTATAATGAGTCGCGCTGTAACTTTCATCGGTATTAGTGTGATATGCTCTAGCAAGCATATGCCCCGCGCGAACAGTTTGAACAGTTTACTAACAGTGGAAAGATTTGTGAAAAACGTGGTAGACGTACGCTACCCAACTAAAGTTCTGTGTGTGATTTTTCGAAGTTAATGATTGAGTTTGAAATAAGTTAAACCTGGTATGTATTGGCTATTTATATGGCTATTATTGTATATGCTTCAAATCAACCTTCATTCATTCGTTCGGGTCTGTGGTCGAACATAATATGCTATTTTGTTTCCCACAGTACCGGCCACAAAGTTGGCCCCCAGTACCGGCCATTAACTAAGTTCATTTTTGTGTAGTTTAATTTGGTTACAGATACACAAAGATGTCAAACGTTGAAATTGATGGCAAGAAAAAGAAGAAGGGCACCTGGTGTTCTGCGAAAATGCGTAAAGTCGTAGAAAAGATCCTAAATAACGAAATGAGCGCACGCCAAGCCGCAGATCGCTATAAGGTGCCACGAACTACATGAAATGACAGAGTTAGTGCTATCAAACATGATAAAGAGATGTCCGTTGGGCTTATGGGTCATTTTCACAATACCTTTTCGCCTGAACACGAAATTTTTTTAGCAGAACACGTCAAAGACTTGGCTAATAGGCTAACATCTTTAAACAGGAAAGAACTTTAAACAGAAAAGAAAAGTTGAAATTCGCCAATTTAATAAAGAAAAAGAATCTGCGGGATTATCATTGCGGACTCCCAAATCAACGAGTTTGATGAGACCTTTAACTTTTTCTCAAAATAAAGTTTCATTGACCAACCCGCTGACAATTTCAATGTGACTGCTTTGTGCCTTGATTCTCATGAAGAGGATTGAAGGAACCGCAAAGCTTGGGTCCACGAAGCTTGTGCGAATACATCAGAGTTATCGAATCAGTATATTTTCGATTATTGCATGGTATGAAAGGTTATTATCTTTGCTGGCCGGTACTGGGTGCCAATTTTTATGAGACTGATTTTTCCTAGTTTTCAAATTGCGGTAATAAAGTTGATTATATCTAAATATATAGATAGTTTATTATTTTTATTCATAGCCTAAGAGTTCCTTCACATATAACAGAAGGTATTAAGCACGTAACCTAAGGTACTTCGATTTTCTTGTTGATAAACCTTAAGGTGACGGTACTGGGGGACTCTCTCCTATAAACAGGTTTGAAAATGTGCCTACGAAGTGAGTAATTACTCCTTAATAAAAAATGACAAAGGATTGCTTTAGTAAAAGAACCAATTAATGACAGAAATAGAAAGCGAGAATTAAAATAGTGGGCTGCCAGTCTAAATTCCGTTAAAATCTAAGATGGTGGAAACGTTGTTTTATGCATTGCAAACATAAGCCAAACTGAGTACAAAAAATTTGTAGTTCTATCGCGGTTATCTTTTTTGCTTGTTAGCACACAAGATTATAATTAACATTTAGCAAAAACTTGATATTAGTATCAATACAAAATATAATAATGCTAAAAATATTTACCAGGTTAAATTTAATAATCAATTTTTTGTACGTATTACATCTGTTTCAAAAATCTTTATTCTCTATCGTCCGAAACAGAACTGGAAAATGAAAAGCAAGTGTCACCAGAGATGGTAATTTGAGAGTTTTGGATGTTTTAGGTGTTTGAAATGTGGACAAGGGTGTTTATATACGTAGAATGTTTTGTGGTTAAACAATATACAAAATCCAGGGATAAATATGTGGGACCCTCGGAAAACTTAGCTAAATAAAAATAAAAATCCACTGAGTCAAATTGTACAAATTCTTTCCGTCACTATTAATACAAAAAATCTTCCTGCGTTGAAATCAATGTTCAATGCATTTTTTCCAGTCCACCTCAGACAGCTTCCTCAAAAACCTGTTTGAACGCAACTAGCGCGTCTTCCGACGGTGAAAAATGTTTCCCTTTGGGACGGATTTTTATTTTCGGTAGTAAAAATAAGTGACAAGGTACCAAATCTAGGCTATAACAAAGATCACTTAGAAACTTGACCGGTGTGCTTATCAGGAACTCTATCGTTTTGAGAGCTGTGAACACAGTTGCAATGTCATAATGAAGCAGCAGCCTACGAAGACCGTGTGCGGTCGATTGCTACACACAGCAGTGAACACTTCTGGCAAATAGTTGGTAGTGTATCAATCAGCATTAATGCTACCTTTATCTTATAAAGGTATTAATAGCATATATCCTATCACAATCAAAATACTAGCGATCAAAATCGTCTCTAGTCTTCTCAATCGCTTCATTTTGGTAAGCGTCGGTCATTTGAAACAGCCAAACAGTCGTCTGGCACTCGTTTCTGGATCATATTGATAAATCCGAGATTCATCACCTGTCACGGATGTAAAGGTGCGTAAATTATTATAAAAAAATGTAATAATCTATTATAAAAGGACCAAAATAAGATTGCTTAAGTATGAAGTATATAAATGATATTTCCTCTTTAGGGAAGCTTTGCATAGAGAAAAAACCTTTTTTGATGAGAAGATATTTAGGCAGTAATAAGTATCAGAGTGTCGCAACGAAGCAAATGTCTG
Organism: Automeris io; assembly: GCA_036320925.1. NCBI lineage: Eukaryota > Metazoa > Arthropoda > Insecta > Lepidoptera > Saturniidae > Automeris > Automeris io. The sequence goes on along the minus strand of JAUDJH010000021.1, from coordinate 3,130,814 downwards.
TTGTGCCGAGCGTAGCATAGCCATCAGCCGAGGTTAGCCGGGTATCGATCTATGCGGCATCGAGTTTGTTCAACCCGCCCGCCCTTCTCATACCTATCTGCCTTTCATTGATTACACACAGAAACCGCTGTTTATTATATTTGCTCACACTCTTGCTGTCTTTTATTGAACGATACGTCTCTTGAAGCATTGGTGACGGCGCTTCACTCTAACAACTGATTCAGAAGACATCGCATTAAAGCCCGCAGACATAGAACTTACCAGCTCTTGCAGCAGTAATATTATAATTTTAATATGTCCATTGTGTCAAAAGACATTCAGGGATTCACTGCCATTAGCGAGATCACCTTCGTCGAATCGCGCTACATCCTATATCTAAACGCCAACAAAACCGAAATCAGCTAGCATTTCATCATCATCCATTTAATTTTATTGCCATATGTCAAATTATGTTTAATTCGAAGTATTAAAGTAAGTTTAAAACAATATTTTTCTTAAAGTTGGTAGTATGCATGCTGATTTTTTTAACACATTTAGATTATCCTTTATGTTTAGAGTCAAAGCCCAAGAAGTAACAGACAAACAGCAATACAAAACGATTATAGTACTACAAATACAAATTTCAATTTCTACCTCCTTTAAGCGCTAATGGGGAATTCATATTTTCAAAAAAATTCAAATTGTGTATTGTTTGCGCCTTTTACAAAAACTTACTGATTTTTTATATCTCAATTGTTTATTCGTATATTCTTTGATATTTTACTAATATGAGAATAGTAATATCAATGCTGGATTTACAGATAATATCAATTACTATAATTCGCTCAAATTGTTTGTTAAAAACTACGGTTGAGAAAGATAATATATTTAAAAAAGTACCTACTACAGCTAATGTAATTTACTATTAAAAAAAAATCCACAGTTAATGTTATGTTTAAAGAAATGTCATACTTGGTGCTTTATGTCTCATGTTTATGTCGTTATCAGAAAAGCGACCGATTTCTAAAGTACATATTCAATCAAGAAGCCAGGAACTATTATAGTATTTGAACTCTTTACGTTTATTAGCTCAAAATAATATATATTTATTGAATTTAGTTTATAGGCATTTATATCCTATATTCCAAGTACATATGTAGCGGAAGTCAGGTAAGTTGAGTTCTGTGACGTATTTATGCAGCAGTAAATTTTAGGCCTGTTCAGTGTTCGCGCCTATATTGGCGTGTGCGAAACTGAAGTGTTTTTTTTTCACTTAGAATTTAACTTCTATGTCTCGAACTGTACCTAGATACTGCTTACCGAAAATACATGTCTCCCGCTCAGTTACCCTTTAATCCACAGCCGTCGCTTAACCTATATCTTTTCGTATTTTAAGAAATGTTTGCCAGTTCTATATAAACCTTCTTTCAGAGAGGAGTTTATTCCGAATGAAATTGTGGATAGAATTATCATTTACGAATTCTTTTATAACATTTTCGATATTTACTTTCTTTGTTTTTTATTCTATTCGATGTGTAAGTAAATCACCTGACTCTTAGGTAATTGAAAAAATAGTTCATGATTTGTTAAGACAGTTGTAACAATTAAAAAATAGCTCTAGAATGAGTTTCATAATTGTTAATAACTGTACATAATTTTTATAATACCCTTGGGGATATTTTCATTTTAACCCTAGGGGTAATATCCCTACAAATACTATCGTTCAAAGATATTAACAGGTTTCACTTATTCTTTATTGAGATTACAAAATTATGATAAAATTTATAAGATCTTTATCTCGATAACCATTTACGAAACTGGTTTCTTTATTCACAAATCATCATGATAAATCAAAAATAATATTTTTTGTTTATGTATACCAAACTATAATAGGTAAGATATTTTTGGAACAATGAGTAGCAAAATTTTTCGCATATTATAACAAGTACTAAGAGTTACTAGCAGAATCGAATGCTTAATTTTATCAAGCAATTACCGGATGTTGCATTTCAATAAAAAGTTTAATATGCTGTTTTCGCTACTACATGGTTTGTTTTTTATATGGTCATTAAGTGTAAATGTTTAATGATTTATTCTTATATATATTCATATTTATCATTGAATGTAACGTACTTATACAAACTCAATGCAAGTAAATAAATATAACGCTACGTAAGAAAATTTTGTATGCGATTATAGATTCCAGTATAGATTATACATTTCTTTCCTTATCCTTAAATATTTCTAACGAATTTCTGTTTACAATATTCAAATAGACGCCAGCCCCTGGACCGACTATGATGCGGTTAGGATTAATTGTCATAATTTTCGGTGTATTCTTGGACAGTTCTACACGAAACTTTGATAAAAGTTTTAAAATACACACTCGAGACTGGATCTTAGCGAAGCGCATACCTGGAAAAACAATAATTTAAATAAACCATATTATATTAACCCAGGAATTTACAAAGAATTTTCTGTTAAAATGAAAAATTGTAAAAACTTTCGTAGGTTATAATAAGCATTCACTATGAACAATTAATAAAAATAAAACGTTCGTATACCTTCAGTAGATTGAGACAATTATTATTAAATTGACGGACGAGTTCCATTACATTTAGTGCTACGTGATACTCTTATATTGGATGATATATGTACGTACCAATGCAATTCCTGGGACCCGTTCCAAATGGTATATATGCGCAAGGATGCCTTTGACCAATATTTTCTGGTGAAAATCGCTCAGGATCAAACTTCTCAGGGTTGGGGTAATATTTTTCATCGTGGTGGATTCCCATTGGTGATATTAATACAGTCTGTCCTTTTTCAATCATTACATTTGTTCCTGGTAAGGTATAGTCAATCTGAGCATTTCTTTGTAAGGGGTCAACAATAGTATACATTCGAAGAGTCTCACTAACTACTTTATCTAAATAAACCAGGTCATTGAGGGCCTCATAAGTCACTTTTCCTTTATATCTTCTGAGTACTTCATCTATTTCAGCAATTAATTTATCTTGCACATCAGGATTCATTGCTAATTGGTACAATAAGAATGACATCATGGTAGCACTTGTCTCGTAACCACCGACGTAAAATATGAATGCTTGAGCTATTATAACATCATCTGTTAGTTCTATAGTTAATAATTTATCGTCAGCATTTCGCTTAGTACCTTGAACTTCACCTTCTAGTCTTAATTGTAATATTAAATCCATAAAATCATTTCTGTTAGTGGGAACACCATTTCTTTGAGAGATGACATTCTTTACAAGTTCAGTGAAGAATTTTGTTACGATACGCGGAACTAGTGAAGCGTTCAATTTCTTTAATATTCCTGGAAACATCATATCAAATTCCATTGCGAAATTTGGTGTTAACAGTATTCGGTCAACTTCTTTCAATGTTTCTAATTTGTCGTACATAGTTTCAATATTAACACCAAAGGCACAGGCAGATATTGATGCTATTGTATACTTCTGAACAAGTTCATGCACTTCAAACTCTGGCTGTTGAAGGTGAATCTGTTCTATGTAGTCTATAAATTTATCTCCACAATCAGTTAACAGGTAAAGCATATTTTTTAATTTACCGGACGTGAAGATTTGTGTAAATCGATTTCGTAGTATACGCCACGTATCTCCATCTGCGTGGAAGAGATTAGCTCCCAAACCTTTTTTGCTAAATTCCACTCCGCGATCAGCAAACACGTCAAAATCTTTAATCATAATATGCTTGATAAGGTCCAAATCACGAATTAGTAGAGCTGGTGTCGTCATGCGATAAATTCCTACGATTTTTTCATTTGGAAAACTGTCGTATATTTCTTTTAATACTACACTTATATTTTTCCTTCTTAGTGTTGATTCCAATAAATTTCCAAATAAAACAACGGGTTTTGGACCAGTAACATTACGTTTTTTCCAGAAATTGAAATTTCTCGTGAAATAAATATAAAACAAATAAGTTACGGACACTAAAAATGAAAGCAAAAATAGCACCGACATTTTAGTAAAAAAAATTACGGGCGTTGCAGCGATCACAATAACGTAAATGATCATTGTATGTATGCCGTAGGCAGCTCGTTCAGGTTTAGTAATTTATTTTGATGTCTAGACACTTCATTAAACAGCATCATTTTAATTTATGGTCGAATTATGCTTAGAAAACACGTTTCCAAAATAGTTAAACGTTTCTTAGCTTATTAATAGAAAAATTGAGATATTATTTATGTAACCTTGGAACCATCAAACCAAACAAAACAATGTAGTAACGTATTTTTAAATAAAATACGTACAAATATCATATTTACAGATTTCAAATATGGTATAAAAAATTATATGTATAATAATAATAATAATAATTTTTATTGGATCAAAAATTTTACATAGTATAGTTAAGTTTACGTTGACGCCTGCACTAGTCGTGAGACTGTGTCGCAGACGTCAGCGCCCACCATTACAGAGAATACAAATTATTAGAAAAATATACAAAAATATACAAAAATATACAGACGTGTTGTGTATAGGTGTGATTATGTGTAGAAAAGGGTGAGTAAAGAGTGTTGTGTGTGAGTGCAGATTATATATGAGCATTTAAAAGATTTTCAGTTTGTATAAAATCGAGCTGCAACAAGTAATCCTTGACTTTGATTTTTAGTTCATAAAGGGAAAGGGGATATATATTGAGAATTACATTTACATTTAGTTGAGAATTACATTTATATACTTGCATACTTTTACTTTACTTTACTTTACTTTTTTTTTTTTGCATATTTGTATACTTTACAATTGGGCTATATTTTTTAACATTTTGTTTTTTTTTTAAATACTTCCAGCTACTTATGTCTAGGATCGAAAAGGATATGAAAGAGATAGGTATGCTTCGTAAGCTATAAAGCATACTTATCGATTTTTAGAAACAATTAAAAAAAAACTTTTGTAGTCTTTTGGAAGTTTTACATTTTATAGTCACTACTCTAGCTTTTCAGATACAAATAATTTGTAGTATAATTATTTTTTTAGATAACTATTCCCGTCGCAGTCCTGAAAACAGCTTGAAATTTTTCTCAAATTCAAGTATATTTTAGTTTTAATTATTAAATTCAAACTAAACAAGAAACTTGGTACAACAACATCACACATTTCATAAGAGTCTCAGGTATGGATCATGACGTTATTGTAATTATGATATTTGTTTTATGATTACCATCGTTGCAGTGAAAAGAAAATAAGTTTCAAATGTCCTGGCTGATCTATTTCAAACTAATATTCTATCATTTATTCAATTGAATGTCAAGCTATGTTTATTTATTATTTATGGACTAGAAATCCAATAGTATGCCATTGTTTCATTAAGTAGACACTCAACAGAATGGATGAACTAAAAAGTTAGCTGTGACATACTGTGACACTAGTTGATATTCTGGACAGTCAATTGGGTGAACCCGCGGCGAACCGCGGATCCTAGTTGGTAGGTCTTATGCTGTAATGGCGTATTCCTCTTGCGTAGCTTCACGATACGTAGCCATAATTGGCTGAAATGCATCGTTTATCCGGAAGATGTCGCGCAGATGTACTGGCCTTAGAAGCTTTACTTTCAATCTGTCGTTGCATCATTATCATTGACAGGATCTTTGATTGGCTATAGGTTCATAGATTTAAAGTTAATTAACAGAAGATTACTCGTTTCACTTCATTATAAATAAATTACTAATTTGGGCAATCTAGTGACAACACTAGTTTTTTACATTGGGCAAAGTACCCCGAGCGTCTGAATGGATTTGGTTTCCCAGGCCCGGGTGGAACGATTAGAGGAACACCCCGGGGTTTTCTAGTTAGTAGGAGTCTGACCCCCTGGGATCGCTGCCCTCACAGCGGCCCTGTCGTATGTAGGATTTCCCCCAGGACACAAAAAAAGATTAAGCAAAGTTAAGGCAAATTAGGGTTTGGCACTCGCTTTTGTAAGATTAACCTTCAATGTTTTACAGGTTTTGTAATATCAAATATAATATGATTTTCTTAAAAATAAAATCACAATAAATCTAATGTAAACAAAAATAAAAGTTTAGGATATATTTTTAATGAATATCTAAGTATTTATAGAATTGCCACTTGGTCGCAAGTGATTTTAAACATCATGATATACCTTACGAGGCTGGCATAGTGATCAAGGATATACTAAAGCTTCATTAGTATATTTGATTTAAAAAAAATCTAAATAATAACAAGTCTTCTTTATTTACAAACTATTTATGAAGTAGTTAAAAGAGATAAATAATTCTGTAAAGATTGATGGCATTTGTTTATTTAAAGTTAATTGGATTATTTAAATATTGACTTAAAGTTTTTAATGCCTTGAACCAATGGGGCGCTTCGATTTTTAAACTTTGAATTTCATATCAACTCTCCGTTCAAGAAAATGTATATTTAGTTGTACTATAATTCGTATATAACTGATTATTAGAAACATATACAATTTTTTTTATTTAATAAAATATTAACTCAGTTATAAAGAGTTCTTGACCTCGACGAAGTAAGAAAAAATGTTCTTTTGAAAAGGCTAAGGGAACAAAAAAGCTTATTAAACTGGATTATATATTTATTATATTCTGTAAAATCAATATTTCTGATTTTAAGTAATTTTAAATCGACATAGTATTAATAAATATTTTTAAAAAGACCCTGCATATATATCGGTTATTTATGGATGAAATATATTATTAGCTAAATATTAAATTAGCTATACTTAAATAATACAATTTGTTATTTTATTATGGTATATTATGATATTTTATTTTGGTTATTTTATTATATTTATATACGCTTGCATAATTGCAAATAAAGTTCGTTCAACAATACTTATATTACAGTAACAAAATATAAACTATGGAGGGCACAATATAAATGTTATTAACGTCAATTGTCTTGCTGAACAATTTTTTTAACTCTTTGCCTATATCGCTAGACTTTCATTTTTACTCACAAATCAGACTACAATTATAAATTCGAAAGTTTCTTTGTGTATGTAAGTAATTTTTTCACGTCGAAATAACAGGACAGATTTAGATATTCATAATCACGACATCCACAGGGCATCTAATAAAAATTTCATCTGTACTACTGCTGTGTGAGAACGGTGGTCAGATGCGCTGCCAGCCACGTCGAGAATTACATAAGGCAAAGTGGATACAGCCACCCATCTATTTGCTTTCCCCGAAAGGGATATAGCGGGACGATGTATTTATTATACACATTCGGTGATAAACGAAAAAAAAAATACCCAAACCTTTCGAAATTTGCTAAAGTTTCTTTCTTCTCCTGGAAGTAGCGTGTTTAGTGAGAGGTTATTTTTTGAGACTGGTAACATTTACGATGAAAAGCGTAATCATTTGCTACCAAAAAATGCTGAAAAGCTTGTTTTTATCCATCACAACTTACCACTGATCAATTTTAATTACTAAAGTGTTATAATTTGGAAATAAATAAATAATTTTGAGTAATATAACGTGTCTTTTTTACATGATTTGGTATTCGGCCGAATAGTACGTACTATTCGGCCGAATATCGAATAGCAAAAAAAGTGGCCGAATAGGCCGAATACCGAATAGTTGCCGAATATTCGTGGCATCTCTAATAATCACATCGTCCTTCAGAAGTTTTGTTTTCGCAAAATCTGACAACTTTTTACAAAAGGCTAACTTTCCATAAGCCACGTTGAACATTTATTCATTAAACTAATATCTTAGTCCGTCAATCTAATCGCGAATTATTTTGCTGTTGCGATGACGTCTTAATGAAAAATCATTCAAACTCAGTTTGATAAAAATATTTTATACTAAACATATGACAATTCAAACATTATTTCTCTTTACAATATTCATATGTATACCGCCGTCAGGGCCAATTATGAAACGTTTGGGATCGAAAGTCATGAATCTCGGTGTATTTTTCGAGGGCTCGACGCGGAATTTCGACAGCAGTTTTGAGATGCACACACGGGACTGGACTTGTGCAAAACGCATACCTGAAAAAATAACATTATACTTTAATTATTAATCCAAAAAAAAAAAAGAAAATCAAGTATTAAAATAAAGTCTGTTAATAAAAACTATGAAATGATATCGAAATTCACTAAAAAAATAATCAAAGTATTTTGAACGAAAATATTAAGTTATAACATAATTTATTTTTGATTTAATTTTGTTTTGTAGTAACTAAAGTTGCTGCAAATTAATTAATCTTATGTACTGTTACTTTTCCATACTATGTAGATTACATATTTAGACTGCTCTCTCTACTAACCGTATATTTCTTTGATTATATAATAGTTATCAGTATTTTAAAAATAACAGCGCTTAATATTATTTACATTGTCTTATATAATTAACTAAGATGACTATTATGTATTTTACCCAATTACAGAATTGATAATTTATTTTCTTTAGACACGATCACTAATAAACACATCAGATATACGATTAAGAAATTAATAACCTTCATAAACTATGTATTTTATGTACATTATGTTATGTGTCAGATATTAATATCATATAACTCACCGATGCAGTTTCTGGGTCCAGTTCCAAAGGGTATATGTGCACAGGGATGTCTTTGTCCTACATTTTCTGATGAAAATCGTTCCGGATCAAACTTTTCAGGATTGGGATAATATTTTTCATCATTATGAATTCCCATTGGTGATATTAATACAGTTTGACCTTTTTTAACTGTTACATTTGTTCCCGGAAAAGTATAATCTCTTTGGGCATTCCTCTGTAAGGGTTCAACCAAAGGAAACATTCTGAGAGTTTCGTTAAATATTTTATCTAAATAAACCATTTCTTGTAAAGCGTCGTAGGTAACTTGGCCATTGTTTCGCTCGAGAACTTCATCTATTTCTGCAATTAGTTTGTCTTGAACATCGGGATTCAAAGCTAATTGATGCAACAAGAAAGCCATAGTGGTAGCACTAGTTTCATAGCCAGCCACATAAAAAACAAACGCTTGAGCTGCTATAACCTCCTCTGTAAGTTCGAGAGTCAGTTTCTTATCATCCGCATTTCGTTTGGTACCATAAACTTCACCTTGTTGTCTTAATTCCAGAATTAAATCCATGAAATCCTTTCTGTTTGTGGGCAATCCATTCCTTTGTAAGATAATGTTTCTTGCAAGTTCATCAAAGAATTTGTTTACCATTCTAGGAAACAGTGAAGCGCTGAATTTCTTTAAAATACCTGGAAACATCATATCCAATTCATTTGCGTAAGTTGACGTTAACACTAACTTATCAATTTTCTTCAAAGTTTCTATTTTATCGTTAAGAGTGTCAATATCAACACCAAAAGCACAAGCAGATATTGTGGCCATGGTGTACTTCTGTACAAGTTTGTGTACTTCTTGTTCTGGCTGTTGATGGCAAATGCTTTCCACGTGATCTACGAACTTGTCTCCGCGTTCAGTCATTAGGTACAGCATATTTTTCAATTTGCCGGACGTAAATATTGGAGTGAACCGATTACGTAGTACACGCCAAGTATCTCCATCTGCGTGGAACAGATTGGATCCTAAACCTTTCTTACTAAACTCTATTCCACGATCCACAAACATATCGAAATCTTTAATCATAACGTGTTTGATCAGGTCCAAATCACGAATTAATAAGGCTGGTGTCGTCATACGATAGATACCCACCACTTTCTCATTAGGAAAGCTGTCGTAAATTTCTTTAAAAACTATCCCTATATTTTTTCTTCTGAGTGCTGATTCAAATAAATTTCCGAAAAACACAATTGGTTCTGGACCGGGCACATTTCGCTTTTTCCAATAGCCGAAATTTCTTGTGAAAAAGTAGTACGTGAGATAAGCTAATGTGACTAAAAACAACGATATTAAAAGAGCGGACATTATTCTGCCTCTTCGCTCGGTTAACAAGTGTTATAGTCCGAATTAGAATTTGTATATATATGCTCGGTCCCATACGATATGTTTTTATCAACATACGTCTAAAGGTCTTGTTGATAAAATAGATACGACAGTATACGAAAAAATAACGAATACGAATAACGCAAATAGTATAATTGAAATAAAAATACCATTAGTTATTATATTGTATTATATTATAGTAATAATTACAATTATAATAATCAATTAAAAAACATTTATTTATATTCATTATTATTCATTATTGTTTTATCATAAAACACGTACTTACATAAACGCAGTGAATTTACTTTGCAAAGCTACATTCAGCGGCCAAGGCATCGTCGCCGGAGGGATGCGTTCGCCCAAAATAACAATACAATAACTGAGCAGTAGACTTGAGGTAGTCTGCTGCCCGGAAGAAAGAGAGGTAGTGCGAAGTGTCCGGTGCGCCGACCGCGGTATAGGGTTGGAGGCGTGGGCTCTTTACACCCACCCCTCCCAAAGAGGCAGCCTGAATTCAGCTGTTCGCTCCCCGGGCGATTGAAAGAATTTGGTTTCCCAGTCCTGGGTGAAGTGATTAGAGGGACACCCCGGGGGTTTTAATCAGTAGGAGTCTGACACACCGAGGTCGCTGCTCAAACAGCTGGCCCGATGGTCATATGTAGGACACAAAAAAAAAATTGAGCAAAGTTAAGATAAATTAGAGGTTGACACTTGCTTTTGTAAAATTAACCCTCAATGTATTACAGGTTATTGCAATACCAAATAAAATATGATTTTCTTAAAAATAAAATCACAATAAATCTAATGTAGACGAAAGTAAGTGTTTAGAATATATTTTTAATTAATATCTAAGTATTCATACAATTGCCACTTGGTCGCAAGTGATTTTAAACATCATGATATACCTTACGAGGCTGGAATAGTCATTAAGGTAATAAAAAAAATACTAAATAGTAACTATACTAAAGCTTCATTAGTATATGTGATTAAAAAAAATCGAAGTAATTACAAGTCTTCTTTATTTACAAACTATTTATGAAGTAGTTAAAAGAGATAAATAATTCTGTAAAGATTGATGGGAATTGTTAATTTAAAGATAATTGGACAATTTAAATATTGATTTTATGTTTTGAATAACTTGAAGAGGCACGGTCCAATGGGGCGCTTCGATTTTGCAAATTTTGGAATTTCATATCAACTCTCAATTCAACTCAAATTTATATTTAGTTATACTAAAATTAGCTTGTAAATGATTATTAGAAAATTAAACAGATTTATTTATTTAATAACATATTAACTCGATTATAAAGAGTTCTTGACCTTGACGAAGTAAGAAAATATGTTCGTTTGAAATGGCTAAGTAAACAAAAAGGCTTATTAAACTAGATCATATATTTATAATATTCTGTAAAATAAATATTTCTGATTTTTATTAATTTCAAATCAACATAATGTTAATTAATATTTTTTAAAAGATTCTGTACATTGATAATTTTTGAATAAAAGACATTGTTAGCTAAATATTAAAATAGCTGTAATTAAATAATACAATTTATTATTTTATCATGGTAATTATATTTATATACGCTTGCATAATTGCAAATAAAGTTCGTTCAACAATACTTATATTACAGTAATAAAAATTTAAACTATGGAGGGCACAATAAAAATGTTATTAACGTCAATTGTCTTGTTGAACAGTTTTTTTAACTCTTTGCCTATATCGCTAGACTTTCATTTTTACTCATAAATCAGACTACTATTATAAATTCAAAAGTTTCTTTGTGTATGTAAGTAATTTTTTCACGTCGAAATAACAGGACAGATTTAGATATTCATAATCACGACATCCACAGGGCATCTAATAAAAATTTCATCTGTACTACTGCTGTGTGAGAACGGTGGTCAGATGCGCTGCCAGCCACGTTGAGAATTACATAACGCAAAGTGGATACAGCCACCCATCTATCTACTTTCCCCGAAAGGGATATAGCGGCACGATGTATTTACACATTCGGTGATAATCACATCGTCCTTCAGAAGTTTTGAATGATTTCGCAAAATCTGACAACTTTTTACAAAAGGCTAACTTTCCATAAGCCACGTTGAACATTTATTCATTAAACTAACTTACTTTTTTTTTAACCCGGAGGAAAATCCTGCATAGGACCATCAGGGATGCTGTGAGGGTAGCGACCCCGGTGTGTCAGACTCCTACTGACTAAAAACCCCCGGGGTGTCCCTCTGGTTGCTCCACCCGGGCCTGGGAAGCCAAATTCATCCAAACACCCAGAGAACAAGAAGCCTTGTTGAGGCTATCTCTCTAGGAGGGGATGGAGTAAGCCCACCCCTCCAAAACCTTTCTCCCAGGCGGTGCGCCGAACACTGCGCACCGCCTCCCTCTCATCCAGGCAGCAGACTCCCTCAAATCTACTGCCCAGCTATTGTTACCGGGGGATGTCGCACTCGCTCTGGTCGAACGCGTGGCTCCGGCGACGGTGCCTTGGCCGCCGAGTGGCCAGAGACGTTTGCACTTTGACCCTTTTGGCGGCCTTCTTCTGCTTCATCACCACCTCGCAGAAGGATGACACCTTCTGCCACGCCTCTTCGGTCCCATACGATATGTTTTTATCAACATGCGTTTAAAGGTCTTGTTGATAAAATAGATATAACAGTATATGAAAAAATAGTTACATAGGATTACAGTAATGAAAGTGCTTTTACTGAAGACGGGTGAATACTTTAAATACTGCTGATAATTATTATAAATATTATAATTAAATATAATAGTATAATTATATAGTATAATTGAATTAAAAATACCATTAATCATTATTATAATGCTCGTTAAAAAAAAACATTAATTTGTATCATTAATATTATAACATAATGTACGTACTTACATACCATACACAGTGAAGTTAATTTGCCAAGCTACATTCAGCAGCCAAGGCATCGTCGCCGGAGGTATGCGTTCGCCCAAAATTACCGCGTCATTATCCCCCGGTGATATTAACTGGGCAGTAGACTTGACGGAGTCTGCTGCCCGGAAGAGAGGGAGGTGGTGCGCAGTGTCCGGCGCGCCGCTCGTAAGAGCGAGTTGGAGGCATGGGCTCTTTACACCCCTCCCAGTGTGCAAGCCTGAACTAGGCTGTTCGCACCCTGGGCTACTGGACGAATTGGGTTTCCCAGGCCGGGGTGGAGTGATTGGAGGAACGCCCCGGGGGTTTTTAGTAGTAAGAGTCTGACACACCGGGGTCGCTGCTCTCACAGCAGTCCTGATGGTTCTATGTAAGATTTTTCCCCGGGTTACAAAAAAAAAACTATGCCAAGATAGAAAATAAAAAAAACATCATTTATAGTGTGTATTATTTACTTATTCGACGCCATTGAACTGCACATTTATATAATATTATGTATTTCAGTCAGTTTACATTGTACATGGTTATGTTCTTTGTGTTAATTATATCGAGGGGTGAAAGGCTATTTGGTTTAAGCTACATTTTTGGTGATATAATAATAAATTTGTTTTCTGAATCAGGGTTTTTTACCGATTCCAAAAATATTTTATATATTACTATATCACCAAAAAATGTCGCTTAAGCCAAATAGCCTTTCAGCCCTCGATATAATGTTAAAATTTCAGATACATCTATAGAGATAAAATTATTATTAGCCATAGAGCTACGTTTCAACTTTCTATAAAATTTATATTTTTCTTTAATTTTAAGTGACTACATTGTTTATGGTTTGTACATTGTTGTCTAGAAACGACGGTGATCGTTTAGAAGGTAGTGTCTGTTGACAGTCGCCTCCATGCCGTGCAGATCTCAATAAACGGTAGCGCAAGACTTCGAGGTATATGGTTAGTGGACACGGTCAACGACGCAAAACACGAATAATTGAGCTACTATAAGAATTTACAAAGTTACATTACCTTTGGAACTGACTGCTTGTATTGTTGAACTATTTAAATTTTTTTATCAACTGCATTCCGCTTAGTACCTTGAATTTCACATTTTTGTATTCACTGTAGTTATAAATCCATAAAGTAGCTTCTGTTTGTGGGAATACCATTTCTTTGGGAAATAATATTTTTCGTAACAATCCCCGACTGGACATCAGAAAAATCTTAAATTTTCTTGAAATTCACAGATATATCATACCTGTATATGTAAAATGTATGTCAAAGTAACATTTTCATGTATTTTGGGTTTGTGGTTGACATTGAAGTGACAAAAAGAAATAGAGTTGAGCTGATACAATACTAATGTTAAAACCAACTTTTGCAATGGAATTGTACATACAGGGTGAACGGTAATGCGATACATTCCTTGATAGACGTTGTAGTACAGCTTATTTGGAGTCATTTAAGTCATATGACACCATGTCCGAAACTTGTTAATTTCTGAGATATTCAAGATTTAAGTATTTTTTTTAAAAACTCCAGTTTTTATGTTAAAATGTTCCCTTGTAGTGACGAATACAAAATAATGTTATTGTTTATGCTGTATTCGTATAGCTAAATAATAATAATCTCATTTTAAATTAAAATTTGTAAGAAGGAATCGTCATTACTTAAGTAAAAGCTAAAAAACAAAGTATCATTTTGCAAAAAAAAAATTGTTTTAGGTAAATAAACGAAGAATTTCCAAGAAAATATGTATTGAATGTTTTGTACAAATTACATAATTTTATTCCTTGATTCATTGGCTATTCAAAAAGATACAGGTGTCAACAAAAACTACATACTTATTGTTTTATTTGAATTTTATTTGATATTTAATTAATGTCTAGTAGATACTTTAATAAAAAAATGAATAAATAAAAAGACACACAAACAACTAGTATTTTTGGGCCCTAATAAATGAAAAACTTAGTATTTCAATAATACATTTATTGGCTAATTATCTGGGTACATTATTTCATGTCCTGCTCAAAATGTGAGCCCCGTCTTCTAATACAAGCTCGAAGTCTGTTTCTCATTTCTGTTTTTGTGACTCTTGTTGTCAAACTTTGCCGGATGCGCTCACGAAGCTCTTGCTCGTTGTTTACGGGGGTTACATACACGAGATCCTTCATGTGACCCCATAAATATAAATCGCAAGGGGTCAGATCCGGGCTTCTGGCTGGCCAAGGAATAGGTCCACCGCGCCCTATCCAACAAAGTGGATATTGTTGATTCATCCAATGGCGTACACTGAGCCGAAAGTGAGCTGGACAGCCATCTTGTTGGTAGATAAGATGTCTTCTCGTGGCTAAAGGGACGTCTCCCAATAAAATATTCACTTGGTTTCTTAGGAAAAGTTCATAAGTTTCCCCATTCATATTTTGAGAAAAAAAGAACGGCCCAATCAGTTGGCCATTTATTATTCCCATCCAAACGTTCACAGATAATCTTCTTTGATGTGTCCTTTCTTTTTTCATCCTTGGATTCTCTCTTTTCGGTGCCCAATAATGTGAATTGTGATAATTAGTGATTCCGTCACGGTCAAACTTGGACTCATCAGTCCACAGAATTTTCTCGAGAAAATGAGGATCTTCCATATCGGCATTTAGCATGAAACGACAGAATTTCATTCGTCGGGCTGGATCGCCTTCTTCTAGAGCTTGGATCGGTGTGTAGTGGTAGGGATGTAATCTTGCTATATGTACGGTAAACCAAACCATCCACTGGGATAATCCAAGGCTTCTAGCTGCAATCCTTGTAGAGGTTGTTGGATTTCTGTTAATTAAATCAAGTATTTCTTCTTCTTTATCAGGAAGTTGAACTCGAGGTCTACCAGAATCGCTTGTTTGCGCTGCGAAACGCTGCTGTTTCACGGACGCGTCGATACGTTCCCGAAAACACTCTTACGTTTGGTACACGTCGGTCAGGAAAACGCAGCATTTACTCTCTTTGCGCTGCTGCAGCATCGCCGTCACATAATCCGTAAACGTACAGAATGTCCGCGTATTCTTCATTACAGAAGGCAGCCATTTCTCAAGATTTTAATCAGGAGAGACGTAGTTAAAAAGCAACGATAGGTCTGTACTCAGAAGACAGTTGTAACTAACTGATACAGATAACTTAAATATCTACGAGCAAATTGCCCTTCATATCAATAAATCCTAGCGTTGTAGCAGTGTCAAGTGCAAGGCGGTGTCATAAAACGAACAAATACTGCACACGTGCGCGGTAACATAATGAAGAGGATTTCTAGGAAACAGGTAACTTCGTCTATTATTAGGGTTGCAAACCAACCTCTTAGTATTTTGTTATGACATTTGTACTTTTTAGAATAGCCAATGAATCAAGGAACAAAATTATGTAATTTGTACAAAACATTCCATACACATTTTCTTGGAAATTCTTTGTTTATTTACCTAAAACATTTTTTTTTGCAAAAATGAATCTTGGTTTTTTAGCTTTTACTTAAGTAATGACGATTCCTTCTTACAAATTTTAATTTAAAATGAGATTATTATTATTTAGCTATACGAATACAGCATAAACAATAACATTATTTTGTATTCGTTACTACAAGGGAACATTTTAACATAAAAACTGGAGTTTTTTAAAAAAATACTTAAATCTTGAATATCTCAGAAATTAACATGTTTCGGACATGGTGTCATATGACTTAAATGACTCCAAATAAGCTGTACTACAACGTCTATCAAGGAATGTATCGCATTATCGTTCACCCTGTATGTACAATTCCATTGCAAAAGTTGGTTTTAACATTAGTATTGTATCAGCTCAACTCTATTTCTTTTTGTCACTTCAATGTCAACCACAAACCCAAAATACATGAAAATGTTACTTTGAAATTCTATATTTATACATAAGTTGTTGTACTTCCTGTTTTAGCCGTAAAAGGCTTACAGGTTCCATATTACTATGTAGAATATATTTGTAATAGGTAAAACATATTTTTCAATTCTACCAAATGTAAAATGTAATTGGAATGAATTAATTTCATTATCTATGCGTGTAATAGGCTGGATTCCCAAACACTTTTTTTTTCTAAATATTACTTTGCAATGGCTAAATACGTCAGGATCTTTAATTGTACTATACTTGGTAAAACGAACGTTATGAGATTAATTGCAACGACATATGTATGTGGACAACTATCGTATATTTCTTTAAAGACATATTTTTTCGTCTGAATATTAATTCCAATATTTCAAATACAGCAACTAATGTCAGATCATTAAATTTTTTTATTCTATAGTAATAATTAAAATTTTTGTGCAGAATTTATTAAAGGATGTAATTTACGAACATTAAAAATGAAGGAACAAAAACACGGATATATTAGTTGCAATGACAAATTCACGAGAACTATTAGCTATAAAAGTAATAATAACTTTAAAAATATGCAAGTCATTATTAAATATTATGTCATCAAAAGATCGTCACCACAACAAGTCCAATGATAATATAATATTATGTTATTCAAATTCCGATACCACATAAAGTGTAATTTATTCGAAATAAACTAATAAAGTTCACTTTAAAAATAAAACACTCTGATAAAATAGTAAAATAAGTTTAATTATAATGTAGGTACATATTTTTATTTCCTTTTTTATTTGTAAGCGCAAAGTGGATACAGCCACTAATGTATCTCTGCTCACCCCGAAAAGTATATAGCATGACGATATACTATTTTAATTATATATTTTTTATTTTACTACAATATTTATATCTTTATACCGATGTATATTGTATACTATATAGTAGATATTTTTTTAACCAATTTTGTGTCTCATTAGACTTGCCTTCTCTAATAGACGTCGAGTAGTGGTTATATAACAGTAATGAAATTCCATTCGGATAATTACAAAAATCCACAACACGACTCATCCTGGATATGTTTATTCCATTCCAACTATTTAATTATATCTATCTTCTCAAATAAGCTAATTAGATTAAGAACAAAGGTACTAAAGGAGCGGACATTATTCAGTCTCTTCGCTCACTTAACCAGTGTAATCGTCCATATTAATTCCTTAATATATGTCTGATTACATACGACTGTGTTTTTATAACCATGGGTCTTAAGGTCTTGTAAATTAAATATAATACATATAACTGCATACGAAATCTTTTTTGCATAAACTTCTGGTCCTGTGGTGACACGACTCGTTTCAATGAAGATTTGTGAATTTCAATCATTAAATTTGAATAATTTATATAATTTACGTATCGAGGTGTGCGATGGGTGGCTCCTTACGCCGCTCCTCGCAGTGCAGAAATGCGGGGGCACCGGGGGGCAGTCCTCACCGGCCCCTGAGGTCCGTTAGGGATTTCCTCAGGGCTATAAAATATATATGTATATATATATATATAATTTACCTATATTTCAACATTCGTACATGTAGGGCTGTTATTATGTAGAATCAAAATATTAAAAAAAAATGCCTTATAGCATGTAATTATTTTGTAATAGTTCATTTATAACGTTATAGTCTTAGACAATACATTAAAAACAAATCCTATTGTGTATATTCTCCAATAAAATATATAAAAAAAAAAATAATATAATTTTTATCTTATTTATTATAATTTTTTAACATAGGAGTAATAATTAATTAATTTAATCAATATTTAATTATTGATTAATAAATTTAGAATTGATACTGTTCACATGACCCAATGCTTTGAACTGGATATCGCGACTTGCAGTGTTTGTGCAAATGAAGATGGTGTTATTTGTGATTTGGAGACATCTTTGCTCAGCATTTTCTACCGTCTAAATTATGGTTAGTGTTCTTAAGATCTGTTACACACAAACTCTAATAGTACTATTGCTGCAACCATACTTTTATCATTCATATCCGTACCACAAACTACTTAAAATAAAGCTGTTTGAGTCTTGCTTTAGCGATTTTGTTTGAGTGAAAGGGATAGAGTATAAAGAGTGAGAGGGTGAGAGTAGAGTAAGGGATTTGTATAAAGCACCATCACCAACGATGCCTTCACATTTACCCTTCATCATACTGCTGTCAAATTAAGTCGATGCAAGTTTACTTTTTGGGCATCATAGTACGAAACGGAGTTACCATTAATTTATATCAGATGACGCCTATTTTGATTTATTATTCAAATAATATTAATATTTCTTTAAAAAATTTTAGCTTTGTTGTTTGAAATAAAAGAAGAGCTATAGTTCTGTGAATTCGGAAATGTTTAAATGAAATTGATTCTTATGGATATTCGCAACAAGTCTGGTACGAAATATGAAAGTAAGATTAAAATTTGGTTTTTAAAATTCGCATGCATCCTCTATAATACCTTTTGTGTACTTTGTGCTAGCTTTTTTAACTATTAGTAATTACTTTTAAAATTTATGCATCCATAGTCGAAGGTGACGCTTAGGTTATCCGATGTAAATATTATGTTCTTAAAAAAATTGCTTAGTCATAATGATTCAAGATTCGTGTGTACTTACTTAAACAGTTTAAAAAATGAAATAATACAAAAAAAATAGATATTTTCTTGCAATATATTTTATTTAATACCGCTTCCTGACAATGAATTACATTTTGGAATTATAATAGTACTTAACGAATTTGTGATTATTAGATCCGGGTACTCGTAATATGTAATGCAATATCAATAAATTAAATATACATCTGAAATGATTTGATGATGAAGATGTAATCTCCGTTCTTGTGAATGTAATATTGTATTATATTATAATATATACTAGAATATTATAGAGTTTGGCCCATTAGATAAGACTTGTTAACAAAGCAACCTTAAAAAATGGTTCAAAATATATTTATTTTATACATATAGACATGGGACTATTCCGTAATTAAGCCATTGTCCTGCATGAGCAACGGAAAGCGACAGAAGGCGAGATGCGATGCGATGAAAATATCGGCGCTGCGAAGCGTTTCGTCTCGTTGCAAACTGACTCACGTGACAACAAGGTTTTAAGATACAGGGAGGTCCCCGTACAAGGTACTTTTTATGTTTTCGCAATTTGTCGCCTAGAGGTGCTTTTCCGTGTTTGTAGCTTACGTAGGACTTTTCGTAACATTTATATCGTTCCTATATACATTTGTGTGTAGGGCAAAATCATTTAAATTTAATTTCTCTTTACAATATTTAAATGAACACCATTCTCTGGTCCAATTATTATGCGATTAGGGTTGATTGTCATGACTTTAGGTGTATTTTTAGATGGTTCTACACAAAACTTGGACAGCAGTTTCGCGATGCACACTCGAGATTGAACTTTAGCAAAACGCATACCTGAAAAAAAAATCCGTTATCATCATACCGTTATCGTTATCGTTCATATAAAACATACGGAATCAATTTTATACTAATATTGGATGCTACTGGGACCAGTAACTAATTCTACAATAGTAATAACAAAATACTACATATTGAGTAGACTGAGATATACTTTCAGTTAATAAAACTTGTATTACGATGTATATAAAGTGTTAAATAAATACTATGGATATGTCAAGTTGTATCTCCGATCCTACTTGACCAAGTATCGCTTGACAAAACGTCGCTCGTTTAAGGAGGAAAATGTATACTAAAACGACGAGAAGCTCACCAAAATCTATTCAGTATTTTTTGCGTGACGTCTGGATAAAGAAACAAATCATCTAAATTCTGATTTGATAATATTGAAAATTAGAATATTTAAAATTGCTACAATAATAAGGATAAAACTAATTACTCACCAATGCAATTTCTAGGTCCTGTTCCAAAAGGTATATATGCACAGGGATGCCGTTGACCAATGTTTTCGGATGAAAATCTTTCAGGATCACACCTCTCAGGATTTGGGTAGTATTTTTCATCATGATGGATTCCTATTGGTGATATCAAGATAGTTTGACCCTTCGGAATCGTAACATTTGTTCCCGGAAAAGTATAATCTGTTTGAGCACTCCTTTGCAAAGGTTCAACTATGGGATACAATCGGAGAGTCTCACTGAAAGCTTGTTCTAAATAAACCATATCATTTAAGGCCTCATAAGTGTATTTTCCGTTATGTCTTTTGAGCACCTCATCTATTTCAGCAATTAATTTATCTTGCACATCAGGATTCATTGCCAAGTGGTACAACATGAATGCCATCGTAGTAGCACTGGTCTCGTAACCACCGACGTAAAATACAAATGCCTGAGCTACTATAACATCATCTGTTAGTTCTATAGTTATCGTCAGCATGTCGCTTAGTACCTTGAACTTCCCCTTCTTGTCTTAACTGTAATATTAAGTCTATAAAGTTATTTTTATTTGTTGGAGCACTTTTTCTTTGTGCGATAACAATCTTTAAAGATCGTTGAAGAATTTTGTCACGATGCTTGGAACCATAGAACTATTTTTTTTTTTAAATACCTGGAAACATAATATCCAGTTCAAATACGAATGATGGTGTTAACAGTATTCGGTCAACTTCTTTCAATGTTTCTAATTTGTCATTCATAGTATCAATGTTAACACGAAATGCACATGCAGATATTGATCCTATTGTATACTTCTGAACAAGTTCATGCATTTCGTGTTCTGTCTTGTGATGGCAAATATGCTCTATGTAATCTATAAACTTGTCACCGCATTCAGACATCAAGTACAACATATTTTTATTTTGCCAGACGTGAATAATGGAGTGAAGCGATTACGCAGTACTCGCCAGGTGTCTCCATCTGCATGGAACAGGTTGGCTCCTAAGCCTTCTTTGCTATACTCCACTCCGCGGTCAGCAAACACGTCAGAGTCTTTAATCATAACGTGCTTAATAAGATCCAAATCACGAATTAATAAAGCTGGTGTCGTCATGCGATAAACACCTACTAACTTCTCATTAGGATAGCTTTCATATATTTATTTAAAGAGAAACATATTTCCGAAAAATAAAATTGACTTTGGACCGACAACATTTTTCTTTTTCCAATAATTGAAAGTCCTTGTAAAGTAATAGTAAAAAAGATATGCTATGGACACTAGAACTGAAGTGACATAAAACAAAGACATGATCTTGTTTTCACGTACAGCTGTCGAGTGCTTGTTTTCTATGTGCAAATTCTATATACATATATACGAAATCTCCCACGATAAGAATTTTATCATTAGAGCTATATAAATTGTAAACTAAATACACTATTAATATTGTTAAAATGTAAAAATTATCATTAAATGGGTTTGATTAGATGACACATTTCAAACGTATTACAGTAAATAATTTACAATAACATAGCTATTATTTTATATAGTTTTGTACACTTTTTATAGAATGAATAAAATGAATAAATAAAATGTATCCCAATAAAGTCAAGTTAAATAATTCTGACTACTATTCCCATTATCTTTTATTTACTACTTCTTTTATAAATGGTATATTACTAAGAAAATAGTAAATAAAATCTAAAATGTACATTAAAGATTAATGTACTATTTTTGTGACTTTTTGTTGTACTGTAGAAAAATAATGTTTATCTTTTTATTACTAATACTAATTTCATATTAGCCTATTTTTTTTAATTTATGGTGTAAAACGTGTGCTCCTATAGGCTTGTATATAAGAATAATACCTTTGTAATTAATTTATTCTAACGTTTATACTGGCTATTGGCGCACCGTAAATAAATAAATAAAATTCAATAATTAAAATATATATATTATAGTGTAATAAGTTTTTGATCTATTACAATTGTAATGTATATTTTTCGGCATTTTCTAAGTCTAAATTAAAAATGAAACACTTTTGTTACAGCTGTGATGGTACAGTTAAATTTGATTTAGGGCTCTCTGCTCGATGTCTGGATGAATATTAAAATTATAATTTCATATCACTAGAACAAGTAGAATTAAAACCAGGATAGCGTTGTTTTTTAGAGCGTCCTTTATCTATTTGAACAATTTCGAAAATGCAGTGAGTAAAACCATAGAAAAAACACGTGAAGTTCATGTGTGTTATTACACTCACGTAAAAAGGAGAAATCATACAAGAGCGGAAAGGTTTTATTAAAAAAAATGTAATTTGTGTAACTTTATGTCCATAAAGTAAATAGTAGAAAGAAACTGGTGACAGCCACAGAATACAATTACGTAGAACTTCGTGTAATTTCGGCTTCTTTGATATTTAACTTTGTAAATTTATGTCAAAAAAGACTTAATTAGTGCCGAATATTGATAGTTGAAACATATGATCATACTGCTAATTCATGGTTTCTATTTATGAGTCATCATTATTATTGTATGAGCTGAAACAAAGAATTATTTATAAGTATTGTACTTGTATATAATAATGACTTGCAATAATGACGCGTGGAAAATAAAAAGTAACAATGACAAAATTATTATTTTTTACTGTATATTTTAAAGGAGTTTTCTATTCCACTTATTTATAATATTATATCTGAAGAAACTTTGAAGAAATCTACTGCAAAATGAAATTATTTTATGAAATATAATTATATTAAATCACATAAAGCTTTCAGTTGTATGTGTCAGCAGACTTGCTACGAGAGACATCCGCATTGTGCTGGTAGACTCGGGGAAATGATAGTCTTGACGTCGCCGGCCTCTCCTCTGCACTGAATGAGTCTCTCGATATAATAGACTAGATAAATAGCCATGGAACTTTCACACAATCAGTATGCCTTTTCAACAGAACTCGGTCCATTCTTTAGGAATTATACATTGAAACCTGACGTAAAAAGTGAGATCTCACCTATGTGTTTAATGTCTATCTTTGTATACATATGTTGCTCTGAGTATTTGTATCTCTATGTGGGATCATAGACTTTAAATAGATAAACCAATTTTGATTACTTTTCTCTTTGTTTCCAGAGTATTCTTAGCTATGATTAAATCAAGTCATATCGGCATTTTGGAGATCATACGCTCTGTTCTAGCTGTTGAAGGAATACATAACTACATAGGTACATAGCATTGGCGAACACTTAAAGAATGAGCTTTTTATCGTCATTTAGATATGAGTAAAACTGTACATCAATCAACGTATATATGATGACGTATTATGATTTTTTATACGAAGATTGAATATTATAGTACTAAACTGTGTACTAATCAGGATAGTCGAATGAAAATAAAAATAACTATAATAAGACAATTAGCATTTTTAGATCTTCAAATAATTGAGCAACTGTTTTCTGAGTGAAGGTCTCGTATCGATTAGCATGACGCTCCTCAACAAAATGGAGCAATTACTTTGTGAATATGACTGGGTGAAAAGACCCGAAGACTGGATTCAATCAAGCATGTCTAGAAATGTATTAGAGTAGGCTAATGTAAAACTCGCTCAGGAATATATTAAAATTAATACTGATGATAAATTCCACATTTAGTTGGCTGACTTTAATAATCTCTTTTACACTTGTTTCTCGCATCGGAGCTGGCAGACTACTGACTGTTCAACCTCACAGAAGCTATATATCCAAATAAAGAAATAGTGTGGCCATATTAATAGTTCGTTTTGACGTCAAGAAACGATCAGTGTTGCCATATTAACAATGAGCGTAACACTAATGATAAGAGATAATATATATTGTTACAGAGAAGCTGAAACACTAATCAGATGTTGCGAGCTTGGGTTTACTGGAGAGAGGAGCGCAT
Organism: Automeris io; assembly: GCA_036320925.1. NCBI lineage: Eukaryota > Metazoa > Arthropoda > Insecta > Lepidoptera > Saturniidae > Automeris > Automeris io. Next base: position 3,106,304 of record JAUDJH010000021.1, on the reverse strand, counting down.
GTGGACCGCAGGCGTCGCGGCGGCACTACCGCGTGCCATCTAGACCCCTAAACACACCTACACACTGGACTTTACCCGGTAAAATTATAATATCACGCCACACCCCTTTCGAGGTAAGCAATTATACATCAGTTGCTATATCTACTATACGCTTACCTCTTTGATCACATGAGCAGAAAGGTAAGGAGCAAGTATGATCGGTTTCCTTGTTTGAACATTCAAAGTCTCCAGTGTGAAGACTCATACTTTGTATAGTTGCTATTAAATTTTGTAACTAGGTTTGAATGCCACTGTGATAAACACACTTATAAAAATTAGCTCTTTTAGCCTCTGAAGTTTTGGGGTCCGTTTATGTATCTTGAGTTATTTATAAATCTAAAGACACGCAACGCCTGTCAATGGATTCTCCTCTCTAGGCATTTTTGCCGTTTTTAGGCTATACTGTACTGGCCATCTGGTGCGCTGTAGTCAATTTACTTAGCGAATATAAAATAACCATTACTATAATGGAGTTAGTGAATGCGAAAATGTATTCGTTGACAGGTCGGTCATGAAAAATCTCGCCCATTTGCTGGCTGTCCCTATCAGCGAAATCGTGGTAACTTACATCTCTTTAGTAGCAGCGGCCACACTGCTTTCGTGGACCACAGGTGAGCCTTACATAAAGACGTACTAATACCTCTTTTCTTTGTGACTGTGTTTATAATAAACTTATGTTTATCTTGGAAATCAGTGTATGAATGAATAGATAGATATTTCAGTATAAGAGTTTAATTAGTGAAATAATAATTATAGTCAAATTTAGTTGCAAAATCGTTATGAATTTATTACGACGAGATGGTTATCTTCTGCCTTCTGACGCCTGTCGCTGATACGCAACAAAATTCACATCATTACCTACATAATATAAGTTATTTTTTACTTGTAAAATTTCACATTGGAGGACCCGGTTGCGCGTTAAGCCAGCAACATCAAACCATTGCATTGAGGTATATTCTGTGGGCTTGTCGTTTGTCCTTGTCTTATTAAAAGTGCTTACAAAAATTCTTAAGAGCAGTTACGCAACCGTAAAAAGCGGATTTAAAAAACTCGGATCGAATTCAAATATTGCTTCAAGCATTATGTCTGATTCAAATCCGCCAGAATACAGATATAGGAAACCATAGAATTCGGAAACAAAAATGAAATAAATAAAAATATAAATTAATTTACTTAAATAATTTTTAAAAAATCTTAAATTTAATGTGGTATTTCGCATCGAATCACATTGCTATTCCGCGTAGGGGGCTACCGTCGTCCGGCCCGCTTCTTTGAAACTACTTGAATTCTGTTCAAACGCAAGCGTTCATACAAATAGTACTTCGGTCCGTGAATATTCTGAGTCGATTCAGATAATAATGGATGACTGATAAAATCAGATGAAAGATGAAGTCCGTAACGTACTAACATATATAATTTATTCTACGAGAACCTTGGGAAGTATTTTCACGAATTTGTATCGGATCAGTGTGTAAACGCCCTTACAGTAATAATCCTTGTAAAAGTAAAAAAAAATGTTATTTTTATGGTGCCACAGAAGGGCGGTCCGCCCGTAGGTGGTCGGTGGGAAAACGCGGGCGTACAGAGTGCGGCCGCGCGCGTTTCCCCCACCACACGCATCCGCCTATTCTCTGTTAGCAGGTAAATACTAACTTTTATACACTCCTTTTTTTACAGCAAATCTCAATCTCACTTGATTTATCAATCATACAAACGAATACAGAACTTCCTCCATTCTAAAGTCGGTTAAAAATTAGGATGTAGTCAATGGAGGATGAATAAATTTGCTCAAAAGATGTCATTCTACTTTGACTCCCGTGTTGTATGATATCTGGAAAATTGACATCGGATGTGAATTCCATTTTCAGAACTTTTTGTTTTGTTGGTCGACAGCAATAAAAGTTTTTCTCATTTTACATGATTACATCGACAGTTCAGATAAAGTAAAAATAAACGTACTATGGTTATTAATATATAATAATAAAATTAACAAAAGAGACAAATAAGTTATTAATTTCAATCTTTTCACATTGAATTTAAGATTCTCCGTACTATTCTTAAATATTATCTTATTAGTATCGTCAACCAGAGGGCTTAAATAAAAATCTTTACTGTTAACGTTTACGACAAACGTACCTCTAAAATGTAAATGATTGCCATACATTGTTGAAATATTACGTTGATACGTATAGTGAATTCGATACATTTGTATTTATCTACTAGCGTTATCAATAAACGAATGTTACTTTATTTAAGGGCCCAGTGAAAATATCGCCTTGACTATATCAAGGCAAGCCTATTTAGAAAAGGAGAGGTAAATCACTTTATAATCACCACAAGATTCTTATCTATTTCTTTATTTGGATAATACTTATATCCTATATAAATACCTATAGATATTATTTTCCTATCAATAATCGTTGAGTTATAATTATATTCTAGGTCCTTAAATTCATCAAGTAAATACAACAATCATAATTAAGAGATAAAATCATAAGCATTTCATATCTCTTTTATATTTAATCAGTCTTTGAAGGTTATGTTATTTCTACTTGTAACAAAATAATTATTACATTTCAGTAAAACTCGACTGTTTCGATAAACATAGAATCTGTTATAGGAGCAAACGGTACAAATAATAAACGTCCTTGCCCTATATTTGTTTTCACAAATCATACTTATTCCTTTTATGAAACCGAGGTAGACAAATATGAAAATATTAATATTTACTTTATGGGTTACAAATTCTTTTAAGCCACATTATAGTCTTTACAACTTTGACCTAGATTTTGGTGTTTACATACCTAAGTATATCTAAAGATACACAATAAGATCTTTTAAAAATATATGCTTCATTATATCGAGGGGTGAAAGGCTATTTGGTTTAAGCGACATTATTTGGTGATATCTTCTTCTATAATATAAAAATGAATCGCTGAATGTGTTGATAAGCGCAAAACTCGAGAACGGCTAAACCGATTTGACTGATATCTTTTTTGTTGTGTTTGATGAAGTGTGAGGAAGGTTATTACGGAGAAATTTTTTTTAAAAAATTGCCTCAAAAAGTCTAAAAATAACACTTTTCTATATTCTCATACAAAAGATTAGTAATAATACTTAAAAGTCAATTTGAACTTTAATACCATACATAAAGTTCAAGTGTTAGTGGACGTAACAATTGAGTGACGTAAAAATATTAATGTCAATATTTGTCAATTAATATACATATAGCATTAAAGCCAGGTTGCTTCAAACAATTTTCAAAAAACAGGCGACAGGCCAATAAGTTTTGGCTGAATGAAATCTGACGGGGAAGCTATTAACATTAAAAAAAAACAATGTGACTTTGTTTTAGAAAAATAGGGCAGAACAAGGTCTGCCGGGACAGCTAGTAGTAATATATATATATATATATATATATATATATATATATATATATATATATATATATATATATATATTAGGTCCTTGAATAAGTTCTCGCGGTTTCTTAAAAACAGGCGTTGTGGCACTCTGTGCATGGAATTTCGTACAGTAACGCATTAGCTAAGTAGTACTATATGTAACCTCAAATTCTAGTCGATAAAGTTTACCACAGTGTCAACCATGTGTTTATTTACATATTTTGAAAATATCTACTTTTGTGCCAAATAAAGTTTTTTTGCGGGGAATTTTATTGCACTGCTTTATTCAAAAGAAATATGCAGCTGAAGTACACAGAATTCTTGTTGATACAACGCTCTGTCGAATACAATATGTAAAGACTGGTTTATGCGCTTTAAAAATAATGATTTTGAGCTTGACGACAAAGAACGTTCTGGAGCACCGACAAAATTTGAAGTCGAAGAATTGGAGTCATTTCTTGATCTAAATCGATGTCAGACGCTAGTAGAGCTCGGAAAAACATTTCAAGAAGATGCTTCAAAAGTTTCAAAACTTTTAAGAGCGTTAGGAATGATCCAAAAGCAAGGACATTGGGTGCCGTATGAACTGAAACCGAGAGACGTTAAACGACGTTTTCTCATGTGTATTCATTGCTTCAACGGCAGAAAAGAAAAAGTTTTTTGCACCGTATTATCACTGGAGATGAAAAGTAGATTCACTACGACAATTCAAAGCGTAAAAAATCATAGGATATGCTCGGACACGCATCAGCATCGTCCCCAAAACCAAATATCCATAGTTTGAAGCTTCTACTTTGCATTTGGTGGGATCAACAGGGTGTAATTTATTATAAGCTGCTTAAACCTAATGAAATTATCACGGGAGCTCGCTATCGACTGCAGTTGATGCGTTTGAGTCGAGTTCTAAAAGAAAAGCGGCCACTATACAAGCAGAGACACGACAAAGTGATTCTATTACATGACACTGCTCGGCCACATGTCGCAAAACCAGTCAAAACGTACCTGGAAATGCTTCAATGGGAAGATCTACCTCAGCCGCTGTATTCACCAAACATAGCTCTCTCCGATTACCACTTGTTTCGGTCAATAGCGCCTGGTTTGAGCGAGCAGCGCTTTCATTCTTTTGAAGAAGCCGAAAAATGGGGCGATTCATGGATTGCGTCAAAAGATGTATCGTTTATTTATTTATTTATTGTTTGTTTATTGTATTTAATTACTGCCAGAAAGATGGAAGAAAGTGGTCTCTAATGATGGACAATGTTTAGAGTTAAAGTTATTACTTTTACTCACCCTTTTCTACACATAATCACACCTATACACAACACGTCTGTATATTTTTGTATATTTTTCTAATAATTTGTATTCTCTGTAATGATGGGCGCTGACGTCTGCGACACAGTCTCACGACTAGTGCAGGCGTCAACGTAAACTTAACTATACTATGTAAAATTTTTGATCCAATAAAATTATTATTATTATTATTATTATTATTGTAAGCTTTATATTTTAAAAAACTTTCTGTAAGCCACAAAAACAGCGAGAACTTTTTCAAGGACCTAATATATATATATATATATATATTACTATATCATATTATAGATACATACTATACATACAACAAATTAAATTACATGAAAGAAAATAAAATAAAATGGTTATATACACAATTTAAAACGAGAATTCACTGTTATATTTTGAACACATAATGAAGACCTATGTGTGATATAACATTATTCTCAGAATCCACAAATAGAATGGTATGACATTGTAGGAAGGCATTGCCCGAACCAATCAATGTTTGAACAATACTCAGTGTGTATAAATGAACTAATGTAGGAATAACGTACACCATAAACGTAAATATATAAAGTATCTGCCATATCTTGTGACGTCACAGGCATGGCTATACTAAACTATTCCTCTAATGGTTGCGAATTGAAATACTTGTCCTTTGTACGTATTGGATATATATATTTACAAATCACTATATTTCGAACGAAATATTATCCAACTTTTACAGAAACGAAAAGCGGTAATAAAGGTGACGACATTTCCATGAAACACCTCATAATTGTGAATCGAAAACAGGTTAATTAAACCTTGTATTCGCATTAAAGTGTTTGTAGTAATAGTAAAAGGTAAACATAGACGGCCTTATTATAAAACGAGTTTTAACGTTAATAAAGGTTTAAATAGCAGTAAATGTAAGTTATTACAAAAGTAACTTATATCTTGTACAATAATTTTAGTACTATATCAAATGACAGTTTATATATATATATATATATATATAATACCTGTACCTATATATAACCTTATATATATCAGTTCAAAGAGTTTATTCTTATTAAGATACAAATCACTTACATGAGAACAATTAGTTTAAAAACTATCAAGAACAGTAAAATACTAAGAGCTCACTTGGCAAACACAGAACCATATTTGTTAGTATTTATCTTTAATGTATTGTAGTAATTTAGTTCTGTATATGCCGAGTGAGCCCGCGCTTCTACTGCAGGAGGGTAACGCGTCGTATATATAACCTTTACTTTGATTAAAATTGGTTTTTTAATAAGGCCATGAGTGTTTATTCTTTCTTGTCGTACACTCCTGGCAGAGTGGTCGTGGTCATGAATTGCTGGATGGGTTGGTTGTAAATTTACGATAGGCCTCCATTTCTTTCTATTAGAGGCACTGCGTGTGCATTCTATGAGGGAACACCTCATAGAGAATTTAATGAAGTCTGTCCAACTTCGGATGGTCGGGCGCAAGAAGGTCGACCTTCCACAACTTTTTGAACCACCAAACGTTCTAAAGAGATTTTGTAGCGGATGATGTATCCAAACATGTATATTATGTTATTCTATTTGATACTTCTATCTTCTATTCCATTACACAATTCCATTATTAGACATAGGACAAAAGGAACTTAATTTATTTTGATATCGGATAATAGTCTTTGACAGTAAAAGCTAGGGCGAATGATATTGTATATCTTTTATCGTTACTCACCGCACGGTTCATTATTACTTAATAACAAATTGCAATTGTAATTTTTGATTAATTTATGTATGATTAATTATTTGTATAACAGTAGGCAGTTCACTCGGGGGGAGTTCGATAGACAATGTCCGAAGAATTGGAGTCGATCAGCGAGGAAGAACGAAGCTTGTTCCGACCCTTCACACGAGAGTCATTGGCAGCTATCGAAGCCCGTATAGCGGAAGAGCATGCCAAACAAAAGGAACTCGAGAAAAAACGAGCGGAAGGCGAGGTACAAAATCACAAATACAACTTTTTTCGTGTCAATGGCTAATATTAGGTCCTTACATATGAAATTGGCGTTTTGTATGGGAGGAACAAAAAGTCGAATATTTTTTAATATAATATATTTAATTAATCAAAGTATGAACCATTATTTTCTATGCACTTTTGCCATCTCATAGGTAGTTCATTGATCCCTTTACTAAAAAAACCAGTCGGACGGGAATCAATAAAATCTTTGAAGGCGATTTGGACTGCCCCATCGGAGTTGAATTTTTTCCCTTGCAAGAAGCTATCCAAATTTCGAAAAAAATGGTAATCTGTTGGAGCAAGGTCCGGGAAGTACGGAGGATGTCTTAGACTTTCCAATTGAAGCTCTTCTAATTTAGTAGCCGTCTGTTGCGCAGTGTGTGGTCTAGCGTTGTCGTGAAGCAGCAGTGGCGTGGAGCGATTGACCAGCCTAGGTTGTTTAGCCGCTAGCTTTTCCATCATGGTTTGCAATTGCTGACAATAGACATCAGCCGTAATAGTCTGGCCAGATTTGAGAAAACTGTAATGAACAATACCGGCACTAGTCCACCAAACGCTTACAAGTAACTTTTTTGGGGTTAATTTTCGCTTGGGGCAGGATTTGGCTGGCTGGCCAGGATCCAACCATTGCGCTGAGCGCTTCCGATTATCGTAAAGAACCCATTTTTCATCACAGGTAATGATTCGGTTTAAAATACCTTCATTATTGTGCCGGTTTAGTAATGTAACGCAGCAGTCGACGCGCGTTTGCCGGTTTGCTTCAGTCAATTCGTGAGGTACCCACCTTTCAAGCTTTTTAATCTTCCCAATTTGCTTCAAGTGAATTAAAACAGTTTTATCACTAACATCGCAGCCTGCAGCTAACTCGGACGTGGTTTGCGATGGATCCGCTTCCACAATAGCCTTCAACTCTTCATTATCAACTTGAGTCTCAGGCCGTCCACGGGGCTTGTTCTGCAGGTCGAAATTTCCAGAACGAAAACGTTGGAACTAAAAACGAACTGTGTTTTCTTTTGCAACACGACCGCCATACACATCATTCACCCTTCGAGTTGTTTCCGCAGCACTAGTGCCACGGCGGAACTCGTACTCGTAAATAATGCGATATTTTAAGTTTTCCATTTTGTAAAATGAGTGACGCAAACAGAAAAAAACAGAAGAAAAAAACAAATGAATTACGATCATCGAAGCACAAATACATGAGTCTATAGTTGTACAAATTTGAATTTGGAATTCCTTACCAAAGAGGAGAAATTTGTGATTAAAGTGGCCAGTACGAAAAACGGCAATTTCATATGTAAGGACCTAATACATTCCAATAGCCACAGTGTGAAATCATTTCTATATCTCTATTGCAGGCCTTAGTCAAATATTTGTAAAGCAGGTGATAGTGGCTGGTATGAGGGTAAACATGAGATTGGAGTGTCGTCTTATATGCGTACATATTATTCTAAAGTATTAATATAAACCCAGTTACTCAGAATGTTCCGATAGCGACTCTGCTGAGCTGAGATTCAGTTACAATTATTACAAATACCTTGTGCAGGTTCTATTCCCCAAAAGGTAAAAGAAGCCCTTATAGGATCACTTCGACGTCCGTCTGTCTGTCTGCAGGAACTAGTGGAGGTATCACGGTGAATATCTAATATTGAGGTCTGCAATCCCTTAGAGCTTTGAAAAAATATATAATACTCCTTAATCAATACAATTAAAAGATATGTCTGTCCATATTGTACAGTTTATCGATTTTTCGATTTTCGCAAGGCAATCATAACCCTACTATACCCTGCTACTACTATATATACTATAGGTTACTTCCCGTTGACCTATAATCACGAAGTTTGGCAAGAAGCAAGGTATTATATTAGTTGTACAGGATAAAATGTGTAGATACATCACAGAAAAAAAAAACACCAACAATAATTTGTATGGAACCCATGTACTACACGGCACATGGTACGTAAGATTGACTCGTACTTAGCTGCTTTTTTTATGTTTTCATAATTTTTAAAGAAGCAATGAATGGGTACATCTTGGTTATAATCAAATTGAAATCTATAAATGTTTACACTTTTTGCACTTCCAGATATTTAATAGCCTTTTCAAAAAAGAAATCCAACATAAGCAATCCACGTGTTACACCCGTCCTAGGTACTAGAACACTTTCACCCTATATTACCCAGTCATATTACTGAAGTAAGTTACATAATCTTAATTATCATAAATATTGTATGAAAATTAGTTCAAGCTTTTGTTTGGACGTTTTAAAAGCTTACTCAAACGTCGCGTGAGAAATTGTTGCAGCGTTATACAAGTTGAAAGGCCACGTAATTTGGTTTTTCGTGACTATCCCGCTGCCTACGCAATAAATGATAATTGTATTTGAACAAAAGTTGTAGAGGACAAAATTATCTACAAATTGTGCTACAACACATTTTTTTTTATCAATCGCTTTGAAAATAGAGAGCAAAGAGAGCGAATTTCCGTAAAAATGTAAAGCCTATTTCATTCTTGTATAGGTTAGAATTCAAAATATTCGCTATTGTCGGCCCACACTTTGAAAAGTCACTTCATGCCAAGTTTAATTATTGTTGTCTTTATATAATAGTTAATAGTTTTTAAGATTTTGTGCTGAATTAGTTAGTAAGATTCTCTTTTAATGTGTAAAAGGTACTCTATAAGTCATGATTTAAAGCTAATGTGGTGATAGTAGGAGCGTAGCTGCAAACTTACTGGTAATACCAATCCAATTCTAGCTCGTTTAAGAGGTATTCACATAATCACATTTGGATAACTATAGATTTCCTCATTGTATAGTTTAAAAAAAAAACAGATTTTAAGATAGTTGGTTTTAAATATGTTCAGAGTTAAGTCACTTATATTGAAAAAATATAGTTATTTCTGATATCGCTGAATAATAAATAAAGTGATATATAAAGTTTAAAGTTAAGTTGGAAATTATGACCACTCACATAAAAAAATTGTTACTTTCTAAATAAAGGCTTGAAAAAAATATCAACAGTTTTTTTATAATTAAGATAAGATAATATGACTGGGCTACTACAAAATATTTCAAAAATAACTTTTAAAAACAAACAATAATAAATTTAAACGGACTTAACAATTAGTACTTTGAATTAACAGTTAGTGACGCTGACGGATTATTTTTAAATTATTACAGAACGATTTGGGGCGGACGAAAAAGAAAAAAGAAGTAAGATTGCTTGCTTGCCCCTTATACCTTTTTTCGACTCGTTTTTACTAGAGAAATATAAGCAAGTTATCGCTTTTGATCGAAATTAAATAACGCATCGAATATTCAAATTTTTGGCAAACATTGATACAATTTATAATTAACCGTTGAAGCGCGATAACTTGTGCTGCATTCTGGTTTATGCATATCGACTGCATACAAAGCATTATTTTTTAAACACACCGCTTTGTCGGCAAAGTATTTGTCAAACTGTCTTTGCAAGTTTAGCTGTCATCTTATACTCATCATGGCATAAAGTCGTGAAGTATTTTAACAGCTAAATTAACGTAAGTATTTAGTTGAGCAAATGAATGCTTATCACATTTTTTTGCAGTTTGTTAAAGACAAATTTAATATAACATTTTACAAAGTATTTGTAAATAATTAAGAACAAATCAAGCTATTTATGAATCCTTCATAAAAAACGAATATCTAAAACGTAACAAAGTAAATGTTTCAGGAGCCTGTAATTTACAAATTCCCAGTTTTTATTTCGCATTTGCTCGATATAGAAAGATGTCTTGATCTATTTTGTAATGTAAAAACCAAAAGCTCCAAGAGCTTTAGAATTATTAGAGACGGCTGAATTCAAACACACTAGCACATACATTCACCATTATTTAGCGTTGCACAGGCTCATCGCTCACATCATCGAGTACAGTCATTTCAGTCTAGAACGGTGACATCACCTAGCTAGATTTTAGTGCATATGAAAAATAGAAGCAACTTAAAAGTTACAAAATATTTTCCTATAAGAAATGTTTATAATATTCCTCGGGCTTGTACTAGTTGCGCTTACTATTTTACAACCGTTTTCGAATCCATAATAGCTTATTCATCGCGATACTACTAATGAAGAATAATGTGTTAATTAATTTTAATATCGTTATTCTAAATGGTAACATAAAAATAGCAAACGTTTCATATGAAACGCTTTTAGTAATGCCAAATTTGTAAACACAAAAAACAGCAGCACACTGAAAAATTAGCTTCCAGCGCCTTCACAAACATGATCACTAAAAACTGTGTAATAATACTTTAAAAGTATTGGTACAAATATTATAAGGAACAGTATTCTTACATAGTAACTCACACGACTCATAATGGTTGATTAGCCTTTTTGATAAAAATTGCCTGTTTCAAGGATTTGAATTCTTACATAAACGCGTTCCAAGCATTTCACGATAGATTGGTAGAGCTATAAAAAGTTTCGACCCTAACCTAAATATAGTCTCTAGTTACGTGCATTGCAGAGAGTAGAGTATAAATATATAGTCAGTGACAGTACCATACACCAAACTTTCCCATCCGTAAACCTACATGTCTCCAGGAATCGCGAGGTACCTACTTTGTATGTTTGTTCACGCACAGAAAAATTAATTGTGGCAGAATTGCAATCTGCGTCTTTTTATGATTTACGGAATTTTAAGCGCCAACCCTCCTTTGTTATAAATTCATTCAAATTAAATTATACGTACGAAAAACAACAACAAATCTTTTATTCTAACACAATTCTCAAACAATGTTAAAAATAATTGATTAACAATATCGGAAACATTATAATACTTCGAATTATTTGACTTGATAAGAAATGAATAATTTTATCTTTAAAAGTTTTTTCCAGAGTCGCAAAAAAATTAATGTTGCGCTGAAAAATTGCGCATTCATTAAATATTAATTATTGCGAAAGATGTTTTATACTGATAAACATCGATTGCTATCAAATAATGTAAATATATATATTTTATATATATTCATCTTAAGTCCTTAGTGTTCAGAGCTTAAAAGGTTGGGAAACACTGTCATAAATCATAGAGAATATACACACATAACACTCTAACAATTCTCTCCTAGACTTAATGTATTGTAGAGTAAACCAATGAGACATACCTGTCGCTCTATCGCTCTATCGTGGAAATCTTTATAGAGGGGACTAAAATTCATGACCAGAATTTGGAGCAGTCATTTCATATAATTTTACAGGTTTATTGTAATTATTAATGTGTGTTGGTTAGGTGCGTTATGATGACGAAGATGAAGATGAAGGTCCTCAACCAGACGCGACCTTGGAGCAGGGTCTCCCTCTCCCTGTGCGAATGCAAGGATCTTTCCCTTTGGAGCTGGCCTCCACACCTCTCGAGGATATCGACCCTTTTTATCATAATCAAAGAGTAAGTACAACGTATCTACTTTTTAATTTTTTAAATCGAACTTACGTAATTAGTTCTATGAACCTAAGATCAGCCCCACCTATTCCGAGGAATAATGTATTCAACGCTATTTCTAACCTATTCCACACTATTTTGAAAAACGCACAATACATGAAATTTACTAGAATTTTATCGCAATACTTCATTTCAGATTTAGTCTACATTTTATTTCAAATACGTGCTTTCATTGTAAACATAATAGGGGTAACATTATTACCAAATCTAGGGGATAGATATTTTTATTTTGTTAAATTATTATTATTGCAATAGAATATAATATAAAAATTGTTTTATATTTAAAATAAAGAAAATTATATAAGACCACGATAACATGTTGCTGATATAATAATTAAAAAATAGCGTGATACTTGTTATATTGGTGAATGTCATTGTAGGCTAATGTAAATATTTGCTGAGAAACATGACTTTTCTAAATCGCCAAGAATTCGACAATCATGCGAATGATAATGTATTATAATTAAATACATAATCATCATTTCCTTCTGAATTTTTATCCGTAACTATGTATTAAATTTATCAGAAATGATTTGAGAATCGTGGCGTATACATGTTTTTTCGTAGTAGCAAGAAAATCGCGAGTAGGAAATCCGTCCTTAAATTCAATTAAAAAAAATAAGCTGATTGGATTTTAACTACCTAAACGTATATGCGCCTTGGGCTTATTTATCTGAAAATATGATTTATCATCAGCTCTCTACAGTTATACCAGTTTTGAGTTCATCCAATTCTACTCTTTGATGCTAAAAGCTATATAGCACTTGGTAGTATCTGAAATGCAGTAAATACCAACGCTTCTCTTTGTGTGTCATAACTCCAAGCAAAATACAATGGACATACAAAATTCTGTCATAAATTGCAAAGACTTATCCAAAAAAATTGATTTGTGTACATACTATACACAAATCACAGCTATACGGTATCTGACATCCCAGCTAGGACTAAGAAGTTCTCTAACTCCTTATTTTGCCGTGTCGTTGGGCTGTGGAATGGTCTTCCGGCGAGCGTGTACCCACTACCCGATGATATGGGATCTTTCAAGCATAGCGTGAAGAGATATTTGTGCAAGCCGGCAGGATCGCTGCGACTACCGATGGGTTTTTTCTTACCTGTCGATAGTATTTGGCGTTTTTTGGACTGCACCATGCTTACCATCAGATATGGTGCAGACACTGTGTCGAGTTAGCTTAAAAAAAAATCCTATATATACGAGTATAATTCTAAGCGTAAACAGAGTATAGTTTGGACACCTATGAAGAAATTTGTAATAATTACAAATATACTTTTAACCAAGGGATTTGAAAAGATAATACTTTAGTCTAGTAGTCGCTAAGTAACATTCCGGATTCAAACTTAGCCATATCATTATGATAGTAATAATGTTGTTATCAATATAAATTTCGCTTAGCTTAATGATACGAGTAGCTACTTCGATAATGAGGTTTATGCAGGTTTATACAGGTTTATGCATATTTGTTTGTCACTATAATATGTATCAGCCGTCTACCCAAAACTTTTAATAACATTGAACCATTCAATTTAATCCCAAATACGATTTATAAATAATTTGTTTATTGAGTTATTAGTTTATTGAAAAGCGCTTTATGATGTCCATTTCCGAAGTGCAAAATAAGTCTCAACTGCAAGTTTCAAGTACAAAGACTGTCATATTGACTCGCTTCGGCGTGACAAATTGCGGGATCAGCTTTTGTACCTCCAGTTTTTCATATACTTAGAAATATTTTGTCACGGTATACATATGTGTTCTGACATGACGATGTAGACTGTTGAATGGAATCCGATTCCAAGAAAACCGCTGCTGTTTTTAGATTTTACTGTACTCTCCATCAGGTGAGGTAGTCACTTTGTGGAGCCAGTATAAAAAAAGGGGACCTTGTTAGTTGACTTCTTAGAGCTCACCAAAAATAAATTAATACCTTTGAGTTAGAGATGTAAATTTATTTACGAATATGATGTTAAAAAAATGTTTTTTGTTTCAGACCTTCGTAGTTATAAGCAAGGGTAAAGATATCTTCAGATTTTCGGCAACCGACGCTCTGTGGATACTGGACCCGTTCAATCCTATTAGAAGAGTGGCAATATATATACTAGTGCATCCTTTGTTTTCGTTGTTTATTATTACGACAATCTTAGTTAACTGCATTCTCATGATAATGCCAACAACACCGACCGTCGAAAGTACTGAGTAAGTAATATATAATTAACAATATTCATAAATTTAATAGTTTTCTTTCAAATATCATATCCAATGAGGATTTATTTAAAACTTTCAAAATTAAAGAACCTATAAATTCCTTTATCGTAATAGGTTCTAGAACATCAGTAGATTGCACGTTAGTTTCAAAATTGTTAGCCGACAGTTAGTTTTCAAATTGATTTATTTAATTGATATTTAGCTAAAGGAAACATTTCATAATACTAGAATTTATAGAGTATATTGGATATTAATCTATTTTACCCATACATTATAGCATTCCAATTATGCTTTAAAATATTATTACATTATCCTATGTTAGTAATATAAATGCAAATAGAAATTGTCTTAGCAAAATTGGTACTATCAACTCATTACAAAATTGTTTTAAGTTTACAGAAAACAATACTTTATAGTCATATTTCAAATTTAATAGCAATTAAGCAGTGCATTATAAGTTTTTAGTTTTTAAGTAACTTTTGTATTTTATCTAATTATTTAGATTGACAAGAAATAACATTTAAAACATCACCCTTTAACATAATAGATTGATATAATATTAGAATTTTTGATTTGTCTATATACAGAGTGATTCTTATTAGAGTGCACATAGAAATTTATATGAAATTGGACTTCATATTATAATCTATGTGAAAAATAATAAGAAATTCTTTATATATATTTTTTTTTCTTTAATTTACAGCTGTTTACATTTTTGTTTTATTAGCAATTATCAAATATCGACCCTACCTCCAAAAATGTATTTTTTTAAATTAAATGAGTAAATGTGTTAAAGCAAAAATTATGGCTATTGTTAATATTGTGAGTGTGACTATAGTGGTAGTGACAATAAAAACCATTTACTCCAAGATGAAATACGATAACGATTATTTAAAAATAAGGGGTAACTTGCGAAAATTCATATCGTTTTACAATGTTTTTCATGATAAAAATATTTGTCAAAAACTCCCAAAATATTGCCCCCTTTTCTGACAACTTTTGGATCGAGCAAAGCACGATTTTTGTGGTACGTTGGAAGTTCAGTACTTTGTCCGTCTGTCTGTCCGCTTGTCTGTCAGTCCGTCCATCTGTCAGAGCCATAACTTCTAAAGTAAATGATAAAAATTCGAAAATATGAATATCATAAAACTTTGACGCAAAGCCCATAGTGTCATTTATTGTAACAAAATAATTGAATTTAAAGAGAACTCCTATAGATACAATAGGGGGTAAAATTTTATTGCTTTTAATATTCCATGTGTGGTATCGCTACAAAGAACTTTTTAAACAGTTTTTAAAACCGTTGTTTAAAATTTTCTACACCAGTTATTCACTACTACTAGTTTGGTAAACCGACAAAGTGAACATTTTTGGACCCATTTTGTTCCTACCTCTATCATAAAAACGATTTAACGTATTCAGTTGATACCTATGTTGACTTTTAGCTTGTATCCTATAATTTAAAAACAAGGACTGAAAACTGCAAAATTTTATAAGAAAAAAGTTATAAGCAATATATGTGGACGATGCTTACTGAGAAGTAAGCAGTATTTTGTGATATATTTCAAACACTGATTTAATTTGAAAGTTGTTACTTTGATATAAAATTTCAGTTATATTTTATATTAAAATGATAAAAATAATTAACAAATCAATCAATCAACAAATCAAAAACAATTAAAAATTATATCTTTACTAATATTAACGGATGTATAGGAGGTATCGCTGGAGTTATAAATTAATATTTTTTACAATAGCTATTTTCATAACGTAGACGAATACATAATTATTAGCAAATTATTTTTACAGAGCACACAGAGAGAATTCGAGTAAATCAATTATTTTAATACAATAACCTAGTTGATTTAAAATATTTAAAAAAATCTTTAGATGGGTCGATAGTTACTAATCATAAAACTTAAACCGCTATAATCAAAGAATTTTTATTTAAGAATTTTTGATTATTCTTTTCATCGATTATAATATTATTACATATAATTTCACATAAATTCTTATATGCACTTTAAAATTAATGACACTGTATTCCAAAATGGAATTGGTGTCCTTTTAACATATATATAGTATTCCATTATAAATTATTTGTAACAATAACTTTTGTACAATCGAATGGCATTCCTCAGCAGAGGTCAATTTTTACAGAGTAATCTTTACCGGAATCTACACATTTGAATCGGCCGTGAAGGTGATGGCTAGAGGGTTTATCCTTCAGCCATTCACCTACCTTAGAGATGCATGGAATTGGCTTGACTTCGTAGTAATAGCTTTAGCGTGAGTAGTAGAATTTTTTCATGAATTATGTAGACAATTATAAAAGTTGAAACGTAGATAATATTTAATGTAAAATGTAATAGTTCTTATAGATGAATTATATTATTACAAATTATTAATAACTAAGTTCCGCGCTTACAATGAAAGTAACATTTTTCAGATTAGACTATTTATGGTTATAATATGACAGTTTATACTTGATGTTTTTAGTATTTTAGATGAATTATATGATAAAAAAGAAATTATTAGGCATACATTAGTATCAGTGTTCCTAAGTAGATATGTAGCTAAGTGTAACAAAGTAGATGTTGTGTTTGATGATGTGTCTTTACAGTTATGTGACAATGGGCATAGATCTTGGAAACTTGGCAGCACTGAGAACGTTCAGAGTATTACGAGCATTGAAGACTGTTGCTATCGTTCCAGGTAAAAACATCTTTCTCTAATTAATATTTTTTTTCTAATAAATGGGTTGAATATTCTCATTAACCGTCACCCACGCCTTAAGGGCGACGTCTGCGCTGTGCTAAACTCTTACTGGCTAAAAATCGCAGCGGCATTCCGCTCCTCGCTGGAAGCCTGGAAGTCTGAATTGCTCCAACAATCCGACGAGCGAATAGCCTTATGCAAGTGTCCTCTCCGTGAGGGTGAGCGTAAAGGCCCATACCCCTCAGGTCCTCGATCTCTATAAGGGGGCGCTTACTTTCGTCAGCTCCCACGTAGACTCGAAGAACTCTGCTGCCCGGCTTCCAATGACATCTAACTTAATTTTTATCAGAGCACGTTAGGTCAGTATTTTTCAGGTTGTAAACAAGGTTTTTTATTTATTTTAAATAGTAGCTACTCAAAAATATTTACTATATCTACTAACTTAATCTTTACTTAAAACTTGCACCCCTGTAATAAACAGGCACTATGAATCCAAGTAAACTTGTTTAAAATAAAGGCTTCTTTCTTGTTCGCTTTTAAATCTATAAGCAGCAATATTTCCAATAAAATTTCATATACCTAAGTTGACGAATACAATATCTAAAACTAAGCGAAAACAAGCTTCCATGATCGTTAGTAAAAACGCTTATTGAATTTAAAAGCGATTTTAAACATTTATGAATCACTTATTAGTATTTTATATTGTTAATTTGTGTTTAAAATGAAAAGAGTGTCTTTACAAATGGGTTTCAGTCAATAAATTTAAAAGGAAATAGTTTGTAGGTGGACACTGTAGAAAATTTTGAATATATGCTTGTTTAACCTGTTTAGGTTTGAAGACCATCGTCGGTGCTGTGATAGAATCCGTGAAGAACCTAAGGGATGTAATTATCTTGACGATGTTTTCGCTGTCTGTATTCGCTTTGATGGGCCTGCAAATCTACATGGGGGTTTTGACGCAGAAATGTGTCAAAGTTTTTCCTGAAGACGGCTCTTGGGGCAATCTCACCGATGAGAACTGGGAGAGATTTTGTCAAAACGAAAGTAAGCTAAATTTTATAAGCCAAATATTTAAAAAATTCGTTATATCTATTTCTAAGGAAATTTCTTCAGCATGGTAAATATGATTTTTTTTTATTACTTATAGGCGAACGCTTGACCTCAATCACACCTGGTGGAAGGTGAAGATGAGTCCGATGATGAATCGCGTCCGCCTAACAAATGCCTATTCACTCTTCTTTTAAAGACTCCCAGGTCATAATATCGCGAAAATATGGCCGCTGGAAGCATATTCCACTCCTTAGCTGTTCGCATGATGAATGTAGAAGCGAATCTTCTCGTGCGGATATAAGGAACATCCACCACATACGGATGGTATCCGACACGATGTCTTGTGGTTTTGTGGTGGAATGGGGCTAGTGGAATCAAAGAATGTAGTTCCTGAGAACACTCTCCACCGTGCAACCGGTAAAAGACCGCGAGGCAGGCAACTCTACGTCGATGCTCGATGCTTTGCATTTTAATTTTTGACAAAGAGTCGTCGCCAATAAGTCTACGAGCTCTACGATCAATGGAGTCCAAAGCCGCCAACTTATATGAAACAACAGCGCTGATTCACGGCAAATAGCCAATGTTAAAGAGAAACTATTAATTATTTGAGACAGAGAACTCTGTCATAGTTGCCTCTTGTATTTACATATTAGTGAGACTCCTTTGTTCTCAGTTTTGTCTTTACACGTTTCAACTTAACTGAATAGTTGAACTATACAATTAGAACTGATGTCATAATATTCGCGCTTTAGTGTCCGGCCCATGCGGTCAGTATTCCGATATATGTCTTAATTGTACAACAATATAACCAAGTTCGTCACAGTAATGAGATTTGATTATAATTACTGCCTTATTTGAAAATTATTAATTATCATTTGTACAAAAGAAAAAACGGGGCCATTTGCATTACAAGAACTGTTACAATAAGTGACATCATATATGTATGTAATAAAATACAGCATACGTAATATACAAATACCGACGAAAGAAAACAAAGTCACAGTAAAAATAAATATAATTAACCTGGAATTTTTTTTCCAAAGATATAAAAGTATTTCGAAACTATATTTAATTTAATTTGTGTTTTTAATAAAAAAATGTTGCAAATATAGAATACTTGACAAATTTTTGCTAATACTACAATATCTGTTTAGCATCATGACATGCGAAATGATTACGAATCCACGAAGCGCACAATCGATAGTAAAGGCTTATTTTTCCAATAATCTGATCTCTGATACTTGGTCATGTTACGATTTTTTCATGGTTATTTAAATAAAGAATAAAGTTAAAAAAATAAATGCCCACTGCGCAACAGCATGATTCGAACGAAGTGTTATTATAATTTTAGTTCGTTTATTGAAATTAACTTAATACTATAAAAATACAAATTCATTAAAACCCCTAGATTATAAGATTTAACGAATATTTATAAATAAATATATTAATACCAAAAACTTTATAGGCCTGATAAGGCTTTACTCGATATTAATCCAAACCGTGTACGTGTACTAATGATGTCAAACTAAAGGTTACTAAATATCGAGTTGAAAAAAAATTACATATGTATATTTTGTATATTTTAGCGAACTGGTACGGCGATGGTGGAGAATATCCTCTTTGTGGAAACTCATCGGGAGCAGGGTGAGCGAAATTATTTACAAAGATGGGTCTTATTTCTTTTATCCATGTTTCAATGAATTTATTTTGAATTACATAGGCAATGTGAAGCCGGCTATGTCTGCCTTCAAGGCTATGGACCAAATCCTAACTACGGCTACACAAGTTTTGACACTTTTGGATGGGCTTTTCTATCAGCGTTTCGACTTATGACACAGGACTATTGGGAAAATTTATATCAATTGGTGAGTATTATGAAAATGCACACTAAAGGATATAATTTACATTAAATGTGTGAATAAATATTGTCGTTAAATTACAGGTATTAAGATCAGCAGGCTCATGGCACGTATTGTTCTTCGTTGTGATTATCTTCTTAGGTTCATTCTATCTTGTAAATTTGATCTTGGCTATCGTCGCTATGTCTTACGATGAATTACAAAAGAAAGCTGAAGAAGAAGAACAAGCTGAAGAGGAAGCTCTTAGAGTGAGTTTACAAGATATACGTATTTAAAAAAAAATCGATAACTTATTTTTTAAGATAAAACAATGAGTAAGAGCAAGACCTTTCTAAATATTTCCATGTAAATGTTCAATTTCTCAAACATCATTTATAATGTTTTGTCAGTCTATAATATACTGTTGAAGTAAAACGTATTACTAATAAATATGAATGTTATATTCATAACAAAAATACAGTTATAATGTAGACAATCAATATATATTAAAATATCCCAGCCGTTACAAAAAAGTAATCAATTATTCAACAGAATTCAGTCACCTTTCACAGTGAGAAAATTATAAAAACTATGAAGCTGAAGCATATGGATATTTCAGAAGTTGTTTAATCTGAAGTAATGTATTAAAGTGTAATTTAACTGGCATCCAGGAAGCAGAACAGAAAGCGGCAGCAAGAGCGAACAAGCAAGAGGCAAGAGAAGCGCACGCAAGGGAACAAGCTGCTGCCGCCGAAGCCGCAGCGTACGCCGAAACGCATCCGGCCAAGTCCCCGAGCGTGTTCTCCTGTCAGAGCTACGAGCTGTTCGTGAACCAGCGAGGCAACCAGGATGACAATACGCGGGAGCGCATGTCTCTCCGTAGTGATCCCTTCCAGGAATCGGTGAGCACACAGCCCACGCACAAGCCCACCGTCACCGAACCGCACAACGACTCCGCACGACGACCGAGGAAGGTCAGCATGGTGAGTATGCGCTGAGCTGATCACGCTAATCTCACTGATGATGATTCACCATTATTCTGGAACAGTATCTATTCAACTTCAAACACAATATACTATATTGATTATAATTTTAACGTATCATCTGTATCAAGTTCATGATTAACAATTTTTGTTATATTTCTACATGATACTCTTTACTGCAATGAATAGCCTTAACTTTTTGACAAATATTCAAGGTGTGTAGTGGTTTCTACTAACATTTGCTGGAAAGAATTTGTATTTTCATTTGAGTCATTGTCAGATGAGCATTTCTTTTCAACTTGATCTTATCTTCATAGCTGTCAATGACTCCTTTGCCTCTAATAGAAAATTTTCTTACATTCTCCTTTACTTCTGTTTGAACTATGTCACTAAATCATTGCCATAGCACTTTTGATATAGATCAAGTCGAAAACTTCTTTACTAAAATACAATTATTATTTATATGATCTTATTAAATTCGATTGTACTCTTTGTTTTAATCTTTCTAATAATGTTTGCTATAAATTGAAAATGATTATGTTATTTTTTTTTTGTTTTAATTTTTTACTGTGAGTAATTCAAATGTGAGTAGAATTTTGTTACATGTGTATATGTATAATAAAGACAAATTGTTTTGATTTGGTTTATTATTTGGGCTTAAATATTAAATTTTGTTTTGAATTTACAAAAACCAAGCATGTTAGTTGGAATGTGAATGTTTTCTGTTTGTTTAGTTAGTACTTTGATTGAAAATTATTCATTGAAATTTCTTCTTTTTATTTACCATCTAAAATAACTAAACATACATCATCTGCTTGCTATCATTTTAAATTACATATTTCCTCAATTAGATCTAGATAATTTAAAACTTTTTTCAGATTATTTTTATTAGCATGATGACTATGTAACAAAATCGATCTAGATATTAATGTTATTATAGCTTACCATAGCATGTCCTATAGAGGGTTTTGATTATATTTTGATTTACGAATGGAATTCCAATATTATTTCTTAAATGTGACAATATTAGATTGACCACATAGACACAAAAACGATTTCGGTTTGCCCTTTTTAAAGAAATAATATTGGAAAAGATGAATCTAATGTCATGGTAGATTGTTTCTTTTGTGATGTAAGTGTACACGACCGGGCCGGGCTGAAAGAGAGCTTTTCATCGAAAAAGAGGTGGGTTCAGTAAAAATAATTTAACAGTAACATAATAATTTTATTGTTATCCAAGAATTTAATTCCTCAATTTCGATTAGTGAAGTGCGGAGGCTTCTGTATCTATTCCAATTGGATATAAAAAAGGAACAGTCTTCATGACTATATGTAGAATTCAAAAATATTTAGCGAAGATACAACTATGATCTAGAAATTGCAAAAATGCATGTAAACCCTACATAACTTCATGTGTTTATAAACAAAGTTACTTGACTGACTTTTGCTTACCCTCATCGCTTCTTTTACCATGTTCTCACTTATTTTGTTATAATAAGACTTTTTATCAAGCATCCACATCATTTTATTTTAGAAGGTTATGTAATGTAACAAATAACTAAAGTTCTTGTGGCATTAGTATCTTACTTTGTTTATTAGTTAGATATCACCATAGCTTTTTATCAAGCCTTGCACCTTATCAGCATATTTTACTTTGATAAATAAAAACGCTTCTACGCCAAACTGTGTTTTTGTGTGCATTTGTTTATGTATTTGTCAGTAACTGTTCTCTATATCTTTACCCTATTCGTGGATATTGACGATTGAACTTTTCGTATATAAGTGACATAATAAATTCAAAAGTTTGTTTATGTATTGAAGGTCCCCCATCCTGAACGCATAAATAAAATTGGACAAATGCCATATGGGCCACTGCGGGAGGGCTCACAGGTTTGTCCATCACTCCTCGTTGATGTTTGTGCTCCCTTGCCCTTTCTTATTATTGAAATTAGCCTAATTTTCTTCCCTACAATCATACCTTATTCTTCCAAATTAAGCTATTAGTAAATCTATTTTCTTTATCTTTCTAATTTTGTCAACTTGCAGCAATTCATGTTATGCTTTCACGATTTACGCAAATATATTTATCTTGCAATTGTTTCAATACTTACACATGCATTGATGCAAAGGGACTATTGTTCGGACCTTATACTTTATTTAATTTTCTTATTTCTCTCTTCCTCAACTTTATTTTATCTTAGGTAGTAAGTTATCCTAAATTATTTCAGACTTTTGTTTATCAGCACATGAAAGTAACATTCATCATACATGTAAAAGGTATTTAAGACTATAACGAAACCCATAATTAAAGCCTCTGCAACTGGTTAATAGAGCAAGAAATATTAAATCATTAGTAACATTAGGGAAATCTTTATCATGTAGATCTGAATTGAGGAAAAATGTTTTTGTTATCTAAAGTTAAACCATGTTTCTTGTTAAATAATTTAAAAATTAACGCTATAAGTCCATGATAGAGCAATAGTGTAGAGCATAAATTTAAACCTCAATTACTCTATATGTAGCACCAGAATGGTGCTAAGCGTGTAGCAAAGAGCTGGTGGGCGCTTATACAAGAAAGAATCGCTTCGACAGCACATGATCTTTATATCTATGTATATTCGTGGACCAATTTCAATTATGTTGCACAGCATTATAGAAGATTTTTTTTATTGAAAAGATACTGATCCTAACATTATTCATTCTAATAAAACCTCACAAATTGTGTACAGTTCCGATCAATAATTACTCCGACACTTGCGATATCTACAATTTTGTATGTCATGGCCATTTTCAATTACTCTTAAGGCTACAAACTGGACATATTTGATCATTACTATATATTCTACAATGACAAAATTTACAGATTGTACCTAATTTAAACTAATCTCGAAGCTCTACCGTCTCTATCGTGGATAAAGTGCTTAATGCATCAGTATGACATAACGGCACTGTCTAACATACGTGTAATTATGATCATGCAGGCCTCATTGTCTTTACCTGGATCACCGTTCAACCTACGGCGTGGGTCGCGGGGTTCTCACCAAATGGCGTTGAGGCCGAACGGTCGACCGCGGTACCCCCCTGGGGCTGATCGTAAGCCTCTCGTCCTATCGACATACTTGGATGCTCAAGAGCACTTGCCTTACGCCGACGACTCGAACGCTGTCACCCCAATGTCTGAAGAAAATGGTGCTATTATAATACCCGTATATTATGCTAATTTAGGTAAGATAGTTTTTATAGATCATCTATTTAAGTAGTATATTTATATAGCGACTAAGATATCTCTACTCCAGTGGCGTGCATCCCATATAAAACAGTATTATTTTGTTATAATTGAACATTTAATAAATATATTGACATAAATCTGGTGTTTACCAAAATAGCAGTCGGAGAGTCGAAATTGGACCAAATTTTAAGTATAAATATATATGTATGTGTGTGTGTTAATTGTCCAAGTATAATGAGATAATGCTTTTCATGCTTTATATGGGATGCACGCCACTGCTCTACTCATATCAAAACGAATATATTGAATGAAATGAAAATCTATTTATTTCGCCACAAACCAACAAAAAACCAGAAATGTATAATACAGCAACACAAACAACACACAGAAACAAAAGAAAATACAAAACATATAAACATGGCGAAAGTAGGACCTTCATCAGCCTAAAGCCACAGAGGAAGGCGTTTTTTTAAATTAAATTTATATATGTTAACAATGACAGTATTATTTTAATTTGATTGTGAAAATGTATATAAATATTGTCGTCGTTCACATTGAAATGTAATAAATTAAAAGCCAGTATATTAAGCGACTTTAAGATTTTACTATACCTACCTAAAACCTAATTAATTAGAAGTTCAGATAATCTAAAAACTGACTGTAACAGGTACAAATAAAATAAATATAAAAATATACAATACAATATGTCCTACAATCTTAAAGTTTTATTTTAAAATTTTCTATAGCTAAAATTTGTAATAGCACTCTACAAAGGGTTTGCTTGTGTTCGTCAGCAATCTAGGTCTATAGATATACCTATGGCCTAGTTTCTTCTATCATTGTTTTAAAGTTTGGCTTTTGGCCAGCTTCTTTTAGGGCCCTCATCTGCGTATTCTAAGTATTGTACTTTCATTTTTACCTCCATTGTCTACACTAAATTGCCAATAACTTTTAAAGTTAATAAATAAATTTTGAATCGTGGCAATCACATAAATAATATTAAGTATGTAATAATCAATACGGTATTTTAATTAAAAATATACTACAATAGATTTTTTTATAAATGCCTAAAATCAGGTTCGAACTTGGGTAAAACATGATTATATAAAATATATCATGAAATGTAATGCAATTGTTTTATGAGAACAGCACTACAAATATTACATTCACCGTTAGGTAACACGAGTGTGAACCCTGTTTTAAATTAATAGAAAAACTAAATTACCTGTTTTACTAATTTCAGGATCACGACACTCGTCTTACACATCACATCAATCTCGGCTGTCGTATACATCGCACGGCGACTTGTTGGGCGGCGGAAAAGCTCAAACCAAAGAAGCCAGGCTACGAAACCGGTCGGCCTCCAGAAATCAGAGTATTACTTCTCAACCACACGCTTATGCAATGCCAAGACAAGATTCTTTGCTTGCTACACGACCACTTAGAGAACATGTTAGTATTACATTCATTACTCGTATATTATAGATACTACTAGCTCTCCTTTGTGCCAGTTAATTTTTTTTTTATACCAAGAAATGGTACACTGGATAACAACCCACGTCATAGATACTACTGTCGTCTATAACTAAAAGCAACGCTAGAAATGCTGTCGATCTTGACTAATGGAGCTGGACATTTAGTACGCACTTTTTCGGTGGTAGAGCGATTACCCGAACTGAATTGTGACCACAGAAAACAAGTGCAAGGATTGTCATTGTGACTCGGTCCGAATTGTCACGTTTTGGGATTTGCTTATATACCTCCATTTCAATTCTCTTCCTATATCAATGTATAGAAAATTCCTATTTTATAACATTAAAGTAACGCTTATTATCATATCCCAGGGTATTACGAAAGATCCTGATGCAAACACCAACGAATTTGTTATATTGATAAAGAAATCACTAACAACTTTTAATAATATTATAGTTAAAGAAATAAGTCAACTCTAAAACGAACATATAAACTATATTGCATCGTGTAAAAATTAATAATTAAGTATTTCTTATCTTCTTTATAAATATATGTAAAAACTTCAATTACCCGAAAAAGGCATCGCAGAATTTCTCTTTTAAATATTATTTTAACACTTATCCAAGATGCTGTTTTGATTATTTTCCATAGCTGCCGATATTTTGTTATTATTGAAGCTGATGATAATAAAGTATACTCATAAGATAATTTAAAACAGTACCATAAGTACGCGAACGAATACAAAGAATAAAAAAACAATAAGTCATAATAATGACTTTTTACCTTTAAACCTTGCAAAGGGTTGTTACTTTACTTGTGCTAATAGTTATAGCATATTGATTATTTTAATCGTTATTCATTAAATTACGGTTGTTGTATTTCAGGAGATGACTGAATGTACAGATGAATCGGGTAAAGTTTTGAAACAACCGAACGATAATCCGTTTATAGAATCTTCACAGCGACCTAACGTTGTTGATATGAGAGGTGAGTCTTATATTTTTTGTACAAAATTGCAAACAAGTTCTTAACCTGTATCAGGCACAAGTACGTAGTGTATGGAGTTTTGCTGCCAGGGATGGCTCCGCCATACACCATTTGGCAGCCTAGGACTCAATGGATCTCCGAGCTCGGTGATCCATTGCCGATGAGGTTCTTACGTCGTGTAAGCTACTCAGTTTAGATCATCGTCGTAGAGTGGCCTGCCTTTCGACTTTCTATACTCTGGAGAGTGTTCGGCTGAGTTGTATAACTTAGTTCCCTTCTCCCATTCTACCACATATTGACTAGACGCCATGCGGGTTTGCACCCATATGGTTGACGCTCAACCAGCTCACTCAAGGCGATTCGCTTCTTATTTTTTTTTGGGGGCCGCCAAGGAGTGCAATTCACTTTCTGCGTCTGTTTTGCCAACATCTTATGACATGGAAATCTTCAAACGACGAGTTAGTCTGTATTTGTTGAGTGAGCGCACTCTATCATCGGCACCATCATCGCTTTCCATCAGGCGAGATTAAGGTCAAACGCAAGCCTATCTGTAATAAAAAAGTTCATAGCACATTTGATGGTAGCTACTGTCGTCTATAAATGACAGTAACATCAGTAATATTGTGAAAATTAAATGAAATGAAAGTGAAAAGAAACTGAAAATATACTATAAAGTATAGGTTACTATGCTGGTACAATGTATTTATAACTGTATATAAATATTAAGAATATATTATATCTAATTTAGGTGCTAACAGTACAGTCTTAGTGTTTATTTGTTTAACCCACTAATGACACACTAATTTTATAGCACACAAAAAAAAAACAGAAAAATACTTCTCTCTGTTTAAATACAAAACTTTATTAAACGATTTTTCTACTTTTCATACATTACATTTCAAAATGATTAATATTTATATATAGAGTGGTAATTAGAGAATATTTTTCAATTTTTACATTAATTTTTGAGATTAAGCAAACACACAAAATGTTTGTTTGGACTAGTAAGCACTGGAGCGACGTTTAATCTGTATTATGTTACAGATGTAATGGTGTTGAATGAAATTATCGAGCAAGCTGGAAGGCACAGTCGAGGCAGTGATCAAAACGGTACGGATAAATCTTATCAAAGTTGTTCTCCTTCTTAACAAAGCTGTTGTCGTTTGCGATGCTATAATTACTAGCCATCGCTGTTTAATGCTTTTCGCCTAAACCAGGGGTCAGCAAACCGCGGCTCAGGAGCGGCGTGTTTCCTAAGCTATTCCAATTTGACGCTTGTATAAATAATGACTGTCATTGGAAACTTTTCCTTTTATATCAAGTTAATATTCATTGTAGAATAAAAAAAATCCAGTACAACTATTCTATGTAAATCAATCTATCAAATAGGTAGACGGTTAATAATATAAATATTCACAGTTTTAAACTACTTTCTAAATTAAGCTATTTAAAAAATCTTTTACTTCTGACGTTTGGATTTTTCTCTTATGATTTTGCCGACCCCTAAATGCCTAAATTATCTAATAAAGCATACTAACTATACTGTCAACTCTTATGTATTTTTAAAACACATTAACTTAACACTTACAATGTGACACTATCGGTATTTGCTCATTATGCAAAACGAAAGCATAATTGGCAAAATATTAAGCTATTGTGGATGTCATTTATTGATGTTATTTTTTAAGCTTTATTTCCACTTACAGCACCTATAAAAAGTTCAATTGATAAATACTTCATTTTAATCGTAACCTTTTTAGAAGTAACTTGTAAATCCATAATTGATTTTGGATTTTTTATTTAAACTAGCGTAGAAACTACAGAAGGTCAATTCACTTTCTTCATTTTCGGTCTTTTTAAATCACATTTACATCTCACGTTATATATGACGCTTACTTTGTAAAAAAATGTCGTTTAAAACTTAGCCGAAGTTCAGATTTTGAAAGTTTTTTTTTAAATCACTAGAATTGTCAGTCTGTACCCGTATTTTTATTATATTCTTAATAAATTTTGTAATTGAAATTTAATTTACTATATTTTTCAAAAAAAACAAATGAAGTTAATCGACGTTACACTAACAATAAGTAACGAATAATCTCTGTATTCACAAATATATTGAAATAAAATGATTAGGAAGTGTGGTAAAGCACTTTAAAGCCACGATACACGTTTTCTTTATGATCAGATAAACGTTTAGTCAGCTTCACTCCTCTAAACATATTTACAATATTGCACTAATATTTGTCACTGTTTTTATTTGCATGGCTGTTAGATTTAGCTTTAAATTATGTAAACGCTTATTTAAATCTAATATTGAAAATTTAATAAACTTTATTATTTTTTTATAAAATATCCATAGAAAGAAAAAATAATGTTTTTTTTTATTTACTTGTAGTGATTTCTCTTTATCACTTACTTTATCAGGTTTTGCAATGCCGCAGAAATTCGGGACTATGTTAAGCTTATGTATTTTCATGTTAAAGCGGTGGTTTTTATAAAGCACGGCAAAGTCACTGCTTTTCACCTGATGGTAAATACGACACAGTCTATGAAAGGCAGCGACCGGCAAAGGACGAGAATCTGAGGACAGTCGACGAATGCGCTTTGATAATTTATTGATAGATATATCACAAAACACCAAATCAAAACGTTTCCAAATTCATGGATAATCCATCCATCCATGAACCAGGGTTGTGAGCTAAACGTGAAACGTGACTTGATGAAGCGAGTTACTGTGACTGACTTTATGCTATGGTCATGATCCAGTCAAGCATGTTTATAATTTTTATTACAACCAACTTTTTTGTACCCAATTCATTCAGAATCACAGTTTGGTTTCAATTTTATAGAAAAATAATTATGTTTTTAAGTAGACGAAGCTAGAAGTAGATTATTAGAGATCAATGCACCATGATTAATATTCGTTGAATGTGCACAAGATTACCTGGCACGAACGAATATTTTAAAATGATGACTTTACAACAAAAGCCATATAACTCAAGTAAAACGCTATGAGCGAAACGCATCCTTTTCTTTTGAATTTTAATAAATGACAATCTGCAAAATACAAAAAATTGGCGTCGATATTGGCGTTTATTCATCTTATTTATAAGTGTTATAAATATTCAATATTCCAATAAAAGAATAACTACATTAAATTATTGGTACCATGAATATCACTTTGACTCTTTATTTATGAATTATAGACCCATATTCTTTATTGGAAATAATGAAAAATATCTTGTGCTTTAAATAATGAGCGAATACTAACAAAAATGTTTCTTTCTATCTCAAACACACACACATGCATTCTGCCGCTAAATGGGACCCAACAGTGTCTGTGTACTACTTCTCAACAGAGGAAAATAACGAAGAGGAAATAACGACAAAACAGAAAGTGCTCGGATATGTGATGGCCGGCATAGACTTTTTATGCGTGTGGGACTGTTGTAGCTACTGGCTGACATTTCAGAAGTTCGTTGCTTTATTGGTTTTTGATCCGTTCGTCGAGCTCTTTATAACGTTATGTATCGTTGTAAACACGTTGTTCATGGCTTTGGATCATCATGACATGGATAAAGACATGGAGAGGGCATTGAAAAGCGGGAATTATGTAAGTCATCATTACGTAAATTCAATAAAATTTACTTAGTCAGTGTTTGATTTCGTAAAATGGTTTCAGTTTTTCACCGCAACATTTGGTATTGAAGCTGCTTTAAAATTAATAGCAATGAGTCCAAAGTACTACTTTCAAGAGGGATGGAATATATTTGACTTTATTATAGTGGCCTTATCGCTTTTGGAGTTGGGACTTGAAGGTGTTCAGGGTTTGTCTGTCTTACGGTCATTTCGTTTGGTAAGTATCAATTAGTTTTGAAATTAACCTTTTATGTAATTTTAAACATATATAAATGAAACGAAAATCTATTATATTTTACTGATTATTTGATTTGTCTTCTAGTACTGTATTCATTAGCCTGATGTTCGTGAGTACAAGAGACAATATTTTTATAAAATAATCTTTATAATGTTTTTAACTTATTTATAGAAACCGAAAGTGTATGTATAAATGTGATAAATATTTTCAGCTACGTGTATTTAAACTGGCCAAGTCTTGGCCGGCGCTAAACCTAATTATATCAATAATGGGTAGGACCGTGGGAGCTTTAGGGAACTTGACCTTTGTACTTTGCATCATAATATTCATATTCGCGGTGATGGGGATGCAGTTGTTTGGCAAGAACTACACAGGTTCTAATTTAAAAGAAAATTTAGCATCTCTAATTAATGAACTAAGCTTCATTATTAATTATTCAGCTTTACACAACAGAAATTTTTACACTGGGCTTTGACTAAACATTATTTATTATTCATAAGTGACCGACAGGTCAATGCTGTTGGCTTTATAACACGGAATGAGGCTCGGAACACTAATGAGCCCTTTACAAACACGTTATAAAGCTATTACCCACGCAGCTTGAAATCATGATAAAGCTTTGCATCGAGTAATATAGATTTGACTTGCGGCTTTGCTTATGATGGGTATTTTACGCGTCAGAGCGTTATATCTGATGGGATCTATGTCCGCGAATATAATCAGGCAATGACGATAAAATTATGTTAATCTAAAATTCAGTACAGCTAACGAAACATATATCCCACTCAATCTGAAACGATAAAATCAATGCACATCGATAGGAACCTCGAGCACATATTCGCTAAATTTAGTACATAATACTGATCCAGAATCACTACAGAAACACGAATGCCTCGATAGAGCTTTTGTAAGTATTGTAGATGACTCTGGATCCTGGAAAGGATATCGCAGTAGCATAGGTGAAGCGCCGGTAAGCGAGCTTGTGTGACGCCTTGTTTCACAATTTGTAATTGCAGCTTCGAGTATTCAAATTGGCAAAGTCATGGCCGACTCTTAATTTACTCATCTCTATAATGGGTAGGACAATGGGTGCTTTGGGCAACCTGACCTTCGTATTGTGCATCATTATTTTCATATTTGCGGTGATGGGTATGCAACTATTTGGAAAAAATTATGTGGGTAAGTGTGATTGGCGGGAGTGTTGCATGTACATTGGTGTTTGAAGATGTGGACTGTTGGCAACAGGCGGCGGTGCCCGACTTGCGTTCCTGTCAAGAAAAGTATTTCAATATAAAAGCTAAATAAATGCCTTATATGTTTATTGCTTTTCTGGTTATAATATTAAAATATAATTGCTCATAAAACACTAGAAGTTAAACTAATCTGCCGTGCCTAAATGCACATAAATTGGAACAGGTACAACTTATGAGATGCCCCTATGTTTTTATTTGTTTGTTGAAATACATTTCTAACTATTGCACTTAATGAAACGCTGTAATAAATAAAACTACGAATTCGGGCTCGCCGCCCTATTTTTGACTAGTGATTGTGTTTATGTGCGTCACACTGTTGTGCTCATATTAGATTGTCGATAATATTTGATGTGTTCCTTCCAATTATGCCCGAGTTCCTAAAATATTTTTATCGTCCTATTTGAATGCCCCGTACAAAGGCGCCTCACTTGTGAAACACTATGTACTATTTCATCTTTCCTGTCAACCTTTCATTTTCTTCAACTAAACCTGGCTTCTTGGAACCCTCTATTATTTCTTATACTAAATGTGCATGCTATTGCTACGTGTAAAACACACCTCATTTGACACGAAGCTTCATATTTTTCTCGGGCTGGCAATATTATTCCAAGGTTAACAGTTGTTGCATGTTTTCCCGCTTTATAATATTTATAGCAATTCTATAACTTACTAAAAATTTAAATGTAGATGAGAACAAGGATTAGAATAAGTAGTTATAGTTACGTATAACTAAAATAGATTGTATAAACTTTGTTAATATTTATAAGTTATCAATGTTGACTAAGAAAATAAAAGTGCGAAGATTTAAAGCTTTTTTTATAATTCATCCAGATAACGTAGACCGTTTTCCTGACGGAGACCTGCCTCGATGGAATTTCACCGATTTCATGCACAGTTTCATGATTGTGTTTCGAGTACTTTGCGGAGAATGGATTGAAAGTATGTGGGACTGCATGTTAGTCGGAGATGTTTCATGTATTCCATTCTTCTTGGCCACGGTCGTCATCGGCAATCTCGTGGTTGGTATAATTGGATTTTTTATTTCGTTCGCAGGGTACCATAAGTAGCCATTAACATATTAAGACAATGTGCTGAAACAAGGAGCATGTTATTTATTTATTAAAAACTAGTTGGAAAAGATTTGTATCCTACTCTTTTTTTTGTTTTCCGCTAAGTAGTAAATTTCGCTCCCTGCGAGTTTTTTCCAGCGATATACTATATAAAAGTCTTCAAACGAGTGAATCGGTATAACGGACTCCATCACCCGCCTCATTCTCAATTTCCACAAAGCGCAACTAAGGACAAGCAGAAATGTGTTTATAATAAAAAAAATGATAAAGTAAACGTTTACAAATTACAGGTGCTGAACCTTTTCTTAGCCCTGTTGCTCTCTAATTTTGGCTCCTCAAGTTTGTCGACGCCCACTGCCGATCAAGACACAAACAAAATAGCAGAAGCGTTTAACAGAATATCGAGGTTTATTGATTGGACGAAAAGGAACGTTACAGATTTTCTTAAACTTGTTAAAAACAAACTCACCAATCAGATAGCGATACATGCACCCGGTAAGGCCAATATCTTTGTTTGTATGCCAATCGTTGTGGCATGATTGTTTTCGTCGTGTTTATATTGTGCCTAAATTCTATCGACCTTTTTACAAAATGAAGAATATCTCAAACAGATTGAAGAACTGAATAAAATACGCTACTATGAAAACTACCTTACTTGTTATTTAAGAATCTCGCAAAAGTTTATTTTTTACAAACCACAGAAGTATTCTTTTATCTTCTAGTCATATAAAACATTTTTTTTTATAATAGCAAATACAAAGCATTACTTACTAATCTTCTTTTTGTAATAAGGTCTTATTTATGATGCAAAATTGTAAAACTAAAAGTTTTTTTTTCGACTTTAAAGTATACAAGCATGTAGCAATATAATTCGTATGTTTATTTTGATTTGAATATTCATATTATGTCTAAAATAATGTTAATCACAACGTGTGAAAAGTTTTGACTAAAAACTATTAAAGAATAGCTTATATTTCTATAACAGTGACCAGTTTAAAGTCCCGTATTACATACAGCATGGTTCAAATAATCGAGCATGATTTTGATAAATTCCAAAGTAATTATAAGTTTATATTGTGAACACTGTGCGTTGCCTGTGCCCTAGAAATCCAAGTGTAGAGTGCAGACCCTGTCTCCTGATGTTTTTTTTATCTTTCTTTATAAAGATCGTGTTATTCTGTTTGTTTTTTTTTAAACTTCACGATTTATTTTGAAACAATATTTTTGTGTTTTTCATTTTGTATCGTCTTTACGCTTATGGTGTTATTATCTTTTATGAATATGAAAATGTAAGCTTTTTGTGTGCATGCATGTATGTTTGTGAAAATATGTTGTGTAATTATATTTGAGTGATTATATTTAAGTACAATAATTTCTCTTTAAATTTGAAGGCAATTTGAACTCTAATCAATCTTTGATTTGTTGCGTATTTAACAAATTATGGATTCATTAGCGTTTCAAATACAATTTAAAATAAAAGTACGTCACATTGACGTATCAATTATTGGTGTCCGTCAATATATACATACGTCAGCTAGTATATTTAAATTGAAAAGATAAATATCATTTAAAAGAAATGCTAAGAACAATTTTCAGGATTTATTTTACCTATCGCCTGTGAACGAAAATCGACATGAAAAAATCATATGTATTTTTGATAATTTCAATTTTGTGCTCATTTAGACATTTCTACCTTTCTAATGATATTTTTTTTATAAATATTCCAAAAAATAAGTAAAGTTTTCATTGCCCCTCTACAGAAAATCATAATATTTTTATTGTAAAATCATCATCCATTAAATAAATAAAAAATCCGATAATAAGCCACAAAGATTAAATTTTATTGTAGATGCATTAATTTGCACAACAATATTGTTTTATTTAACTACGCGTATAGTTTTAATCATCGACTAATAAAAAAAATAGTCCTGAGCTTTCCCACCTCTACAATTAAGAATACACTAGTAATCTAATTTCGTAATAGGAAAACTGCCGCTTGTTAGTTGGTCTCGAGTTTTACTTATCTAACGCCAAAATGAAGCACACAGACGACATGGACGTTATATTTTGTCTTAATTCGTTGAATTTATTCAACACAGCTATGTCTACATTTTTTATTAGTCAATGATTTTGGTGATCAGTTTCTAAGTTCATACGTCCTCTGGTCTGATTTCTATGCTTGGATGGTGTCATCGATGACGCGTGTGACGCACTGTGGAACACAATGGGCAACATTAGGCTTAAAAGCGGCTCTATGTGGCCGCTGTGTATCTTCAGAGCGTGTCGACAACGAACTAGAACTTGGCACTGATCTGGAAGACGCTGTATTGTATAAAGATAAGAAAGTAAAAGATCAAGTAGAGGTAGCTATAGGTGATGGAATGGAATTTACAATACCAGGTATGTACATTCATATTGAAATTACCATTTCTGTGAAAGTAATCTCATTTATACAATCTATAATAAAATTTGTAGGTGACAATAAATACAAGAAAGGAATGATTTTAATGAACAATATAAACGCAATAACGGATAACCATCGGGATAATAGATTAAATTGTAACTTAAATCATCATGGATATCGGTTGCAGGTAATTTTTTTAAAGACCTATCAGTTAAATCATCAAATTACACTATACATATTAAAATGACAATATCAACAATATACTTATATTTATTATTAACATAGTTTGCACAAAAATCTTTAATTTTAACACGGATAATGCATACGGTAATTACGAGGTCTCCTTTCAATATACGGTTGTTTAATTATTTCAGGACGATGATACAATTAGTCAAAAATCATATGGAAGCCATGAAAATAGACCTTTTAAAGACGACAGTCACAAAGGTTCCGCAGATACCATCGAAGAAGAAGAAAAGAAAGATGCTAGTAAAGAAGAATTAGGTTTAGAAGAAGGTAATAATTGCAAACATTAAACACTTATCTTTTTAAACCAATAATAATGATTTTTTTTTTATTCACTTGCCCCTAAAACTATTTTACATTGTTTTAAAGTCCAAAATTAGTAGAAATTATAAAAATATGTCAAACTGACAATAAATGGTTTTTCTTTAATATTTGTAATGATCCACAATTAATAAATGCCATTATTGAAACTATCAAAGTGATGTAGAACTCTGAAAAGACTATCTACAAAAGCAACAAAAAATGCATGCTTGCTTAAAATGATTGACCAATTAGACTATTCAATTACGAAAATAATAACGTTGTAATGGTAGCTTGTTTTTTAATTCAACTGACAAATATTGAACATATAATATTGCTTACACTTTCCAAATATCAATATATTTATAAGTACTTGCATACTTTTTGGTGATACTGTATAAACATTTATTAAAATAGAAAGGATTTGAAATAATTATGAGTTTGTTTCAAATTAGAACTTATTGAAGACGATGACGATAAATTAGATGAAGGATTAGGAAAGACAGATATAAAAGTAGTCGCCGATGAAGAAGTCGTTGATGACACACCGGCAGATTGTTGTCCTGAGCAATGTTATCAACGATTTCCATTTCTTGCTGGAGATGAAGATTCACCCTTCTGGCAAGGCTGGGGAACTCTGCGGCTGAAGACGTTCAAATTAATAGAAAATACGTATTTTGAAACAGCTGTGATAACAATGATTTTGCTCAGTAGTTTGGCTTTGGTAAGTTGAATCATTATTAGGAATACTTTTTATTCATATAAATTTATTATATTTATTTAAATGAAAATACTTTTTTTTTCAGGCTTTAGAAGATGTACATTTACCACAACGACCGATTCTTCAAGACATACTTTACTATATGGACCGTATTTTCACTGTCATCTTCTTTATAGAAATGTTAATCAAGTGGCTCGCTCTTGGGTTTCAGAAGTACTTCACTAATGCTTGGTGTTGGCTAGATTTCATCATTGTAATGGTAATTTTTATAATATTTTTTCAACTAAGTGACAATTATTATAATTCAAATACATTGCATCTACTTCTAGATTTTAAAACAAAAGCCTTCTTCGTCGTCTTAACAGGTAATGTTTTTTATTTATAAGAATACCTTTAAAATTATTTGTCAGGGAATAATTATTATTTAACACCTCACATTTTTCAATATTACACTTAATTATAAGATGAGTAGCCAGTTACAGTAAGATTAAGCGAGAAGGTGATAGAGTGTCTGCCCGACTGGATCGCTACAACAAAACAATGGTAAAAAAACAATCATACTAAGAGTACCACGCTCTAAATATAAAGAGGAAAGAGATATAGTACAATGCTTATAATTATAGTGCTGTCACTTTTATACCTGCCCATTTAGTGTCAAATATGTGTAAGAAAATATGATAGAAATGATACTGCCATGAGAAATTATGGTAAGTCAGCAGCCAGTATACGTCCAGTTATTTGTATACCAAGAAAACTTAGATCGTAGTATATTCCGTTGGCAAGGCGATGTCGACGTCAATTGATCATCGTCTCATAACAGTCGCTGACTTTCTGGAACGGCACTGTCTTCCCAACAAGTTCAGTGTAATCATTTTACCGTGCCATTAAATAAACTGATGGTATGACGTTAGCTATCGCTCGTAAACCACGGCGCGGTGATGGCTGGCGCGGACGACATCCCAGCGTTCCGATCAATGCGAACATTGCGCGCCCTTCGCCCTCTCCGGGCGGTGTCCAGATGGGAGGGCATGCGCGTGAGTACGCGCCGTCGATGCCCACAAAATGTTGTCAATGTCGATCCAGTTGCGTTGCCCATTGTCCGCTAAACTAACACGATCACTATTCCTTCAGGTTATTTTTATTGTTATGTGTCAAGATATCGTTTGCTTTAAAACATAGTTATGACTAATAAACGATTGCTGGTAAAATATAAGATTTACATTGTTAATAACTTGTTCTAAAACCATTACATGGCGGACACTGGAGATTCGTATTATTATAAAAATGTACCAGATTTTGAGATAATAACTACTCAGTAAATTCTCCTTACGGGATGGATTTTCTATTTTTGTTAAATACAGTTGGGCGTACGCAGAAATTCCGTTTAATGAAATACGTGTACAAAATTAATATTGTAAAATAAAATATTTTGTAGATGTAATATTTCGAAGGTTATTCACCCATCTTGAGATTTGTTATTATTTGAGGAAACGGTGGGCAACGCAGCTACTAGTGTGCAGCTTTGACTGTTCGATGTATGGCGGCAGAGACAACTCTCCTGCGCCTTGAGCTCTCGATGTCGTAATGTTTATTTATGAATATTGCTTTTTGTCTTACCCACAAACCCTGCTACTTTTGTATGGCCAACTAATGAAAGATTAATAATCTATTCTATAGCAATGTCGACCCGATGTTCACGTGCATGATACACAAGCTCTTTGTGTTCTTGTACAATACAAACAAACGCTGTTTTCACATAAATTTAAATTAGATTATCATTTTATATATTACGTATAATATTTTCAAAGTTTTTACTGTATACAAATACGTAAAACAAATTAAAATAACACATATAATCTTAACTTTTAGTCTTTATGAATTTGATTTTATAAATTCAGTTTTTACTTTCTCAACTAATTTACATAATTAAAATTGTTAACTTGGACATGATGAGATTTGACTTAATCTTATTATGTATAATTCAATACATTTTGTAATATACATATAATATTTGTAATATATATATATTAAAATGTTGAAACGTCTTCATATGATGAATTCATTAAATTTTATGGGTATAGCAAGTCTTCACCATTTATAATTTCCTATGATTTATTATAGCGGTCGTTTGTCTTCTCCCAGTATAGTTGTGGTCGATATTAATCGTTGGTAGATCGGATTGTCGTTGTTTGTTTATTTTAGAGATACGATGTGAAGTTTTAAGAACTGTCTATAATAATATCACTGGTTATGTTTTAGAAATTTCAAACGTTAATTTCATCAGGTCTCGCTTATAAACTTCGTAGCGGCGCTTTGTGGCGCCGGCGGCATTCAAGCGTTCAAAACCATGAGAACGCTACGCGCACTGCGCCCGCTCAGAGCCATGAGCCGCATGCAGGGCATGAGGGTATGTACCACCCTGCCGCGCAATCTCAACCCCAGCGCTCACCCACCACATACGCTCCACACTTCACATCCATATTTCTACTATTCAAACATCTGTATAATATCTAAGATCTCACAATTTTATCTCTTTCGTTTTCAAGAACAAAAATTTCTATTTTACACCATTCATCCGGACATCATTTCTTTATTATTACTAGTTTCGAAAATTGTTATAAATTCATTGGCAGTAGTCGAAACATTGGTTTTTTTAGAAAATCATTACAAAGTCATCAATGGCACCCTTTGAATGGCTTTGCATCACCACTGTTCGTAATATTGATGTTTTTTTTAAGATTCCATCGAATTTATTTCACGAAAAAAGTTTTTAGATATTTTGGTCAACTTTTCTTATTCGGTTTTTACATTATTAGTTACAGTAATTACTAGTATTTTGAAATGTTGATTTAGATTTTCCACTATTGAATTTCTTCTCCTTTCTACATTCTCTATATGATATGTTTGGAATCTCGCATGTGCTATATTAATAATGGCTATTACTTTTTAAAAGGTAAGTATAAGTAATCTTGCATCTTGTGTTCGGTAGCAAGTATGGCGTGTGCTTGATTGTTGTGATTTTGCTGTATTTTTATCGCTATTACTGATCTATTGTTATTTATTACGTGTTGATTATTTAACTACCCTAAATATTTAAGTAAATACTAATGTCGAGAAATGCTGTATGAGACAATCCCACATGCTTTACTAAAATTATTGTCTTTATGCGTTTTTTAGGCTACATGTATTGGCTTTTTTAAAATTGCTTTTATGCAAATTCTAATGAGAACTTCTGTATACAGGTCGTGGTGAATGCGCTGGTACAAGCAATTCCATCCATCTTTAACGTGCTACTCGTCTGTCTTATCTTTTGGCTTATCTTTGCCATTATGGGTGTTCAGCTGTTTGCGGGAAAATATTTCAAGGTATTTTTTCTAATAATAATAAACCGAGATTTAGGTTAGGTACCCAACTTTAAGCAGCAAAAATAGTAA
The DNA here is from genome assembly GCA_036320925.1 of Automeris io. Classification (NCBI taxonomy): domain Eukaryota; kingdom Metazoa; phylum Arthropoda; class Insecta; order Lepidoptera; family Saturniidae; genus Automeris; species Automeris io. The sequence goes on along the minus strand of JAUDJH010000021.1, from coordinate 3,066,288 downwards.
TGACTGGTTTTAATAATAATAATCTATATAAACATAAGCTTAAATAATTAATACATATATATGAATATATATGCATTTTAATATTTAAAATTTAATCGTTCTGACCCCAACAACTACCGCCCCATAAACTGTAACTTCAGTGTCCTGTAAAATCTTGAAGCGGATTGTAAATGCTCTACTTGTCCGTAACCTAGAAGATCACTCTCTCATTAGTAATCGATAATACGATTTTCGACCGAATCGATCCACGGGATTATCTTCTAGGGTACGTGATGCATCGCTGGTGTGAGGTTATTGCCAAGGTGTGGTGTTATCAATGTCCCGAGTTGGAATAAAAAAATAAATAAAAAAAATCTTATAACAAATGAAATCCAAACTATACTAACAATAATTAATGATTGAACACTAGATTCAATTACTATTTGTTACAGATGATCTTAATGTTTGATCATTTCAGTGTGTGGATTTAAATCATACAACATTAAGTCATGAGATCATCCCGGACCGGAATGCTTGTATCCTGGAAAACTATACCTGGGAAAACTCACCTATGAATTTTGATCACGTCGGAAAAGCGTACCTTTGTTTATTTCAAGTAGCGACATTCAAAGGGTGGATTCAAATCATGAACGACGCTATAGATTCCAGAGAGGTATAAATTTGATCTTTGTCCTAATTTTGTAACGTGATTAGATTGATTTCAAAATATTGTTTGCTTTTTTAGGTGGGTCGTCAGCCAATCCGAGAGACCAATATCTACATGTATCTATACTTCGTATTTTTCATTATATTCGGCTCGTTTTTCACTCTCAATCTATTCATTGGTGTGATTATCGATAATTTTAATGAACAAAAGAAGAAAGCTGGCGGCAGTTTAGAAATGTTCATGACTGAAGACCAAAAAAAGTATTACAATGCTATGAAAAAAATGGGGTCGAAGAAACCTTTGAAAGCTATTCCCAGACCGAAGGTAATTTAAAAGTGTTCTTGTAACTATGCGTAGTACTCTGTAAATTAGATTAAGTTGGTTGGCGAGTCTGATTACATTTTTATAAAATTTGTTATTAACAAACTTACAAGTTTTTATTCATATTTAAAAAAATATAAATATAAATTAACTTTAGTCAGATTGCGAACGATCATATGTTTTCTCAAAGACATCAGCTATAGTTTTAGATATGCCTAGACTAACAATCGCCATCTTATTTCTATAAATTAATGTTTTATAACATTTATTTCAGTGGCGGCCACAAGCCATAGTATTTGAGATAGTAACAGACAAAAAGTTCGATATGATCATCATGTTGTTTATCGGATTGAACATGCTTACAATGACGCTGGACCATTATCAACAAACCGAAACATTTAGCGCTGTCTTAGACTATCTTAACATGATATTTATAGTAATATTTAGTTCAGAGTGCCTACTTAAAATATTCGCCTTACGGTATCATTACTTTGTCGAACCATGGAATTTGTTCGACTTCGTCGTAGTTATGTTTTCAATTTTAAGTAAGTACAATAACTTTTATTTACAAGTCAATCAGTTTTAATGAGGTATTGGTTATTAAATCTTTATTTTTGCTTACAGCGTTGGTGGTAAGTGATATTATAGAAAAATATTTCGTGTCGCCAACTCTACTAAGGGTAGTGAGAGTGGCAAAGGTTGGGAGAGTTCTTCGACTTGTCAAAGGCGCTAAGGGCATCCGGACGCTACTATTCGCATTGGCCATGTCACTGCCAGCTCTGTTTAACATTTGCCTGCTGTTGTTCCTCGTAATGTTTATCTTCGCAATTTTCGGCATGTCATTTTTCATGCACGTCAAAGACAAGGGTGGTCTCGACGACGTGTACAATTTTAAGACTTTCGTTCAGAGCATGATCCTGCTTTTCCAGGTCAGTGTCCTCGAGTAAACAATTACTTTTGGGATGTTTGACTCTAATTTTACTGACCTTAACCCAAATGTGTTTAATTTTTAGATGTCGACTTCGGCTGGATGGGATGGTGTGTTAGATGGAATTATTAATGAAGAAGAGTGTGACCTTCCTGATAATGAGCGTGGTTATCCTGGCAACTGCGGTTCTGCGACTATCGGAATCACCTACTTACTCTCATACCTTGTTATATCTTTCCTGATAGTAATCAACATGTACATTGCTGTTATTCTAGAAAATTACTCTCAGGTAATTCCTAAAACTACCTACGCAGTGATTATACGCAATATGCCCTGAGCTTTTTTGCGTCAACCTCAAAAGCTTCGTTCGACTGACCTTAACAACCCTATATAAAAGAAAATCTGTAGACCACTGGAATATAATCCCAGGATTAAAACATTCGAAAGAGTTAATAAGGGTTTTTGACCAGCACAAAGCCACAGAAGCTTTGATGCCTAGAAGAAACCAATTATGAATTTTAGTAAGGCTGAGATTTATAGATGCCACTTTGACTTTGCTTAGAATTTGCTCAGAAAATAAGTTCATCTTTGACATAAAGCTGAATGTGTAGTAGGAGCTTGAGTATACCCTAATATACCAATATAGAGCCAAGTTCAACTTCAGGAAATCGCCGACTTACCATATACTTTGATATTAATTAAATAATATAAGTTGTAATTTTTGAGACAAGTCTAAGCAAAATCAAAGTAGCGTTTATAAATCTCAGCCTGAGCACTGACTGATAACTGCTGCCTGAACAAGGACCTGTTCAGCATTGGTGGCCTGAATACTAAAGATGGCAGATTCTGCGAAAGCGCAGAACGCTTAAGCACCTCCTGTGTGAATGTGACTTATTAATGCTCAAACGTAACCGTATCCTGGACCGCCTATGTGCTACACCCCGGAAAGGTTCAAAATATATTTCTACTGTACACCAATAAATTACTACTATTCTTAAAAAGTATAGCCTTGGAAGTATAGCTTTAGATGTAACATGGCGATCAGAATAGATTTTTCAGGTCGCAGTGATACTTACAGGCACACTGCATAGCCCTGTACCGCATAATAATAATAATAACATGCAGTGATTGAAGTTATAACAGTGCTAATATCTGTCACATTTTTTATTCACAGGCCACTGAAGACGTACAAGAAGGCCTTACTGACGATGACTATGACATGTATTATGAAATCTGGCAAAGGTTCGACCCCGATGGAAGCCAATACATCCGCTACGATCAGTTGTCAGACTTTTTGGACGTACTAGAGCCTCCGCTTCAAATACACAAACCGAATAAATACAAAATTATATCAATGGACATACCGATATGTCGCGGCGACATGATGTTCTGTGTGGACATCCTCGACGCGCTCACGAAGGACTTCTTCGCACGGAAAGGGAATCCTATCGAGGAGACAGGCGACATCGAGGTGGGCAGACCAGACGAGGCTGGGTACGAACCTGTCTCATCGACGCTGTGGCGGCAGCGCGAGGAGTACTGTGCGCGGCTAATTCAGCACGCGTGGCGGCGGCATCGGCGCGCGCACGAGGATCCTGGCGCCAGCGAGGGCGAGAGTGGCGATTGCGGCGTGGGCGCTGCGACTGCCGTCCTGCTGGATGCAGTCACGCCAAACGGGCATCGTGTCGTGCTGCAGGGCGGCGGGGCGAGCGCGCGGCCGCCTGAGCCAGCGCCGCCGCCCGCGCCTGTCTGACCCGCGCTGGCGCTCGCGCTGCTGCCCGCGCTGGTTGACGACGCCCCGCTGCCGCTGCCGCTGCCCGCACCGCTGCCCGAGCTCTTGAGCCCACCCAAGCGCACTTAATTATTTTTACGCTGGACGTTTCACGAGTACGAACGCAGTGTGCGTGGGCGAGCCGCAGCAGAGGGGCGCGACGCGATCCGCGCGAACCGCCGCTGCGCCTCCGCGCCTATTCATTCGTGAACGTTGTTTTTTCGCGTATAGAGACGTTTGAAGTGTTGAACGAAGTGTTTTGTGTTCGCACGTCTAATATGAAGCTTGAGTAACTGCTTGTTTTGCAATTGACAATTGTTTACACGTGTTCGTCGCGTCCAACCGTTCAGATTTACATATTTTTGTTAGTTTGCGTCGTCGCGTATTTCGTGCCTCAGTGAAAGGAACATGGCAATAAAAGATATCGTTTTCGCGAGCGTGTCCTTTTTTATTCGTCTGGTGATGTAATATAAAGTGTTGGATATATTGAGAAAACTCTAAAAGCTTATTTTTGTATTCGACGAAAAGTACGGTTAATTTCAAAACTGAATTGTATTATATTATACCTAATTATTTTTCCTACTGTGAGATATCATTTTTTTCCCCGGAATGATGTCGAGCAATATTAATATTACACAATAAGCGATCATTGTCGCACCGGGTCGCGATGCGAACCCTTGTTCGTTTGTTTCCGTTCCGCCTACCAATATCATGTCCCGCCCGAGGGTCACAGCCAGCAGATTAATGTAGCTCTTAATCATTCGAATGAACATGACTATTTATAAACATTTAAAATAAAATTGCCTTTGAGTCGCCCAAATGAGGTGTTAGTATGATCGTATTCTAATAGACGCTTAGATAAAGCAGTTGTTGCGCCGATTCATATCAATACTGTCCGTGTAGTTTTATTAGTACCAATTAATAAGCCTGTCCGTGTACCGAAGCGACGTTGCACCGCGTTTGGTTACACGAGGTTGGCTCATCGTCAATGTTCTTGAAGTTAGTTTAGAAAATAAAATGCAAATAATTATATAATTAGCTTTTGAAAACAGCTAAGAAATCGGTACCATAATTCACTTCCGTCCTAAATCAGTACGCATCATTGGAGTCGAGCCATTTTATGTAACGCGCACTTTCCACTTACCCAGTGATGTAATTTACTTCCCTTGAAAATTGTGTCGAGTGCGAGGAGATGCCTTGAGCGGCCCTCCCAGCTGTCTCAACGTTTCTCCACGCCTCTAAGTGGTCACTCCTCGATGGTGATTACCAGGTCAATACTCCGGTCTCATGGTCACACGGATGTTAGCTGATGATCGTACTCGAAGAATGATACACATATAGCACCTGATAATACCGAGCGGGCTGGTTCTGCTTCGACAAATTTTTCTCTTGTATTTTGGCTATGTTAGTAAATGTTATATTGATCATATCCATTGAACGAGCGATTCGGTAACTCAAAGGAGATTACCGTAACTTAGCAATAAGATATTATTGATAAAACTAAGACATGAACGTCCCTTACCGAGTAAGGTAGATTATTATTATATTTCTTTGGTTTTTGATTGACATCTCGAGCCAGTGCGGTCGTGAACTGTGCATGTAGGACGCAGAGGGGCTAAGCAAGCGGCAAGCTGGCCACGATAGTGACAGTATTGTCTTTTCTAGCACAACAGATTAATTATTAATCATTACATTTTTATATTTTAAATTTGGAAGTGGTCAATTTTCTACTACTCTGTAAATATTGAGAGCTTATCGCCGGGTAGATCCCGAATTGCACGTGGCAACACATATTTTGACATATTAACTATGGTTATCCAGCGAGTACGCAGCGGTACGTAATAAGCTTAAAGCAATAAAATTAAATGAGTACTCGGTGGAAGATTTCGCTTTACATTAATTGAAGATGTCGCCGGATGTTGTGTGTCGGTTGTTTTCGACTTATTTTTATAAACATGAAAACATTTTAAAGTGCAAGACGATTCTAAGTGTTGCGAAGTTCAAAGATGCTGTGTAAACTAAGTGAGACGCTTACAGTTTTGCACACATTTTGCAATATTACGATTACTAATTATTATTATATAGATAATTTTATTTAAAAAGCGCAGGGGGTGTACGAGCGTACTTCCCCGTCGCCCGTGCACTCACTGGGCGTTGCGCCGCTACTTCGACCACTGTTGCCAGATCAAAAATAAATATATCAGATGGTAGGGCAGTAAAGAGAGGACTTTCAAGATGGGCGGATTGTACAATCTTGGCTTGGCTATAAAAGCAAGGTGAAGGAAAAAGACGGTGACTGGACGTTTAAAATAAAATAGTATGGAAAATCACCCCTATTCAGACGACCTGGCAACACTGTTCTTGGCGTCCTGACGTCTCTTTCCATTTCTAATTAATTTCATTATGTATAAATTTCAAAATACTCAACCTAATGGAGCGATTCAAATACGTACGATATAATAAATCGCTAAGTATTAGAAGACTGATTGGATAAGAAACGAAACGAATCAAAAATTATTTTCTTTTTGAAAATTAAAACTTTCTAAAGTTCCCATCGCTTTTCATTTGGGTTTTTTCCTCATACCTAAGTGAAAGCGACAATAAATAAAAATTAAGTAATTTTTATCTCACATGTAAAGATATTAACTTTATTCGTATTTTAGTAAATATTTAGCGAAATCTGGCTATGAAACGGGTGTTAAAGGGTTTGAATCATTCCATTAGTTTTATATCTAAAATCCTACGACAATCTGTCGTAAATATATCACTTTATGTTGGTCAAACCAAACATTTATATACTATTAGGCGTATTTGCACAAAAATGTTGTGTTTAATTAAGTTTAGACAATAAGTTACTATATCATTGTATTTGTTTATTTTAACTAAAACTTATGACAAAAAGTGAGTTCAGTTTGCTGAAAGATAGAAGTTTTATTGAGTATTTATTATATATATATTGTTGAAGTTTGTACAAAATAAATTAAGTAAATGATAATATATAGAACTTGACTGCTTTATTTTAGTTTTATTTTTCATAATTTCCTATTTGTATCAATAACCCTAGCAGAAGTCACCAGCGTGGGTCGCGACCCTCACATCATCCCTGATGATCCTGTGCAGGATTTTCCTCCGCGTCACAAAAAAAAGGTCACCAGCGTGCCGATGGCTCTAGGTGGCGGTAAGGCGACCTGCCCCAGGCCTCTGATCAGAAGGGTCCTCCGAAAAGGCAAAATATAAAAAAAAGATTAATCCACGTTATTTTAGATAAATATAATAAAAACAAGGCTCAACCCACGACTTTCTTTGCGTTAGCAATGAATATTAGTGTATTGTAAGAGTCTCTATCGTTGGATGGCTACTACCACGGAAAGATCAAGTTTATAGCTCTTTTATCGCACCGATTTTAATAAGATTTTTATTAATGTATAGCCTATAATTATAATTAATATGTTCACATTTTTTCCAACGCGAAATATTCGAAAATAATAGGGTTACACAAGTGTAAAGACCGTCTTAGTGACTCGCTTTGGCTTGTCGCGTTTCGGAATAAGCTTGTGTGTATATCCAGTAACTCATATACCTAGAGACCTTCAATCGTGGTATAAGTGGGCCGACATGACGACGTAGACTTTCAACGGATTTTCATCTTTTGATAGTCGCTTTCGTTTTTGGACTATACTGTACTTAGCATCAGCTGCACTGTAGTCACTATATCGAGCCAGTGTAAAAAAAACCATCATACGACTTTCCGGTCCCGTGAAGGTGGCGTCCGGGGTTGTGTCAGATTCCTACGGACTACAAACCCCTGGGTATTCCTATCACGCCGCGGAAAACCGGCTGTGAGAGCGAAATACGTAATCTACCACGATACGGGCGGGCGGACTACCTTTGAAGGGCTCCTCAAATTATGAAAGGTGTATGAAGTTGTTCGCCTCCAGAAAACCGTCGTAATAGACTGTGTGTGGGAACACTCGCACCCTACCTTTTTCGTGCATGGTCAGTGGACTCCCTCAAATACCACTGCACATGTTAGAAAATGGCAAATACTTCTGAAAATCGAATGAAACTATACTTTGCACTTGCACTATAATTAGGTTTGTGTATTAAATATTTTATATTGTACCTATAATCTTGAAATCTTACGTTAAACTTCACTCTAAATTTTATTAAATAATATAAGTCAGTGTAAGTAATATAGTAAAACATTATTATCTATTTTTATTTAGGTTTTTATTCAATAATATACAAAGCTTGCTTTATACAGTTTTTTATAAAGTACAAAAGGGCATAGAGTTTCAGTGTAAAAAAAAGTAAATACCTAGGTTCTAACTAAAGTAAGAATAATGAACCGTAGTAATTAATTAGTCTTTATTCACTTGTTGGATTTTTAAATGATTCTAAATGGTTTGGACGGACGATGAATCGAACCCTGTAAGGGAAATATTAGTTGTGATTTTTCTAATTAATTTTCAAGTAAAACTCCAATTACCTTTGTTTAACGCATATACATAAATTATATGTATAAGTTTTTTTTAACTCGAATATAATAAAATAATAATAATATATCGTCACGCTATATCCCTTTCAGTGTGAGCAGAGATACATTAGTGTTTGTATTTACTTTGAGCTTCTTTGCCGAATGTGACCTGCAGCTGATCGCCGTTCTCAGGGCACTTGCCCATAACATTTCTATTAAATGCCATGCGGGTTTCCTCACGATGTTTTTCTGCACCGGTGAGAGCATGTGCTGCCCAAATTCGTACGTAATCTGATATAACCCTGATGTACGTGCCGGAATTCGAACCAGCGACCATTTGCGTTGCCGCGCATGGAATTCGGTGCATTATCCACTAGGCCATCACAGCCACTAAACTCGAATATACCCGTCAAAATCAATAGGGCAACTGAACATGCCAGTACCTTCAGTATGGTGGTATGACAAGGGATAATTGGTTAAAATAGTAAGAAATCTATCCACAATTACCTTCACCGTCCTCATTACTAAAATCGTTGCTAGGATGTATAATTCGTGACAAAAAAAAACTGTTCATTATTCATAATGCGAACAGAAAACGAGTGGAAAAATATCTCTGTGTTTGTTTTTCTACGATATTAAGATTTGGGAGCCGTTTTAAAGAAGTGTGAATAGCCATCTATTGTGCGAAAGCGGTCTAATATTGGTCTCATCTTGACTTTGCACTTGGCATGATTGAGTCAAGTGTTAGTTAGTGTGTAGTGTTGGTAGTGGAGTTACTGTGCTGTGAATCATAAAATAAAATATGGCGACAATTACTAATACTTTATTATTAATAGTCGATATTCTTCTAGAATCTAGATTATTAAGTAATGTGCGAAAAACCACTGTCCCCATTGATATAGTTACGCACGACGTTACCAATCACGCCTAACCTTTTCACCTAATAAACCCTATTAATCGATCTCTACACTGAATCAACTGTTGTAGCTGCCGGCAAGGTCAGGGCGCCCGGTCAATAGCCACATATTCCGCGCATAGCAAGCCAGCGCACATCTCGTTGGCAATCATTATAGAAATAATTTTTCTTTACGAGTACAAGTTCATCTTTATAATTTCACAAAAATACTGTGTATTTTCAAGAACACAAATCATGGTATTCGATTTAACTCACCGATACTTGCCGCTGCTAGGCTTTGCCGGGCCTTGTCGGAGACGGCGCCAGAGCATCCCTGGGAGAACAAAACAATTACAACTTCACTAATAAAAAAACAGCTGTCATTTGTAAACAACTGGTACAAAACGTAAACTGTCTGGATTTGCCACGGCTTAAATTAGCCGACAGTTGCGACTCGAAAGGGGAAATCCAGTACCGACGTGTTAAGCTGTAACGTAATCTTTTGTATGCATTTATGAGTATGTATATGCAGAGATGGGCAAAATGTAATCTGATCAATCATTAACGATTACAATATGTAGTTGCAATTTTAATTTTCTTGCTCTGTAATCATGATTAAATACATTTAAAACATTAAGAAATCTAAATGTGTGTGCTATCTAGGATTCTGTAGTGTGTAAAACATAGATGAGCAAAAAATAATATGACTGCAGTCATATTAATGGTAAAAAACGTAAAACGTAATCGTAATCATTTTTATTAATCTGATTATATTTTGCCCATCTATGTTTATATGTAAAGATGTCCGTTGTAGCCTATACCGCCTGACAGCGGAGTGTAGTCGCCTACACGCGAAATCTTCACGTACAAATTCATACATCGCCGCCATTACCGAGTCGGGCTGCCAAAATCCAACACCTTTACATCCTACCCGCGTTTTCGATTTTATATTTTAATTGGTTTATCCCACAAATTGTCATTATAATTATATTTCAAAAATTTTAATCCACTTGTCTCTCTCAGGCAGATATAAGCAAAACGTAATCTGATTAATGATTACAAAAGGAAGTCGTAATTTTAATCTTGTCGCTCTGTAATCATGATTAAACCCCTTCAAAACATTAAGGAGTCATAAATGTGAACGCGATTGAGGATTGCGTAGTATTTAAAACACAGAAGAGTTAAATCCAGTCATATTAATGACGAAAAACGCAAAAAGTATTCTTAATCGTTTTTGATTAATCTGATTACATTTTGTCCATCTATACTGTCAGGTTGTAGCTCTTTCGTTTGCTTTCAGTTTTACAATTCAATTATGGTCGAAGCGCTTAAACATACACATCGCCCAATTACCGATTATGAATTGGGCAATAAACCATCCAATTTTTCAGTAATAATTTTAAAGACGCCTGTGTTGCAAATTATTGCAACTGCGGAGATAAGATCTGAATATCTGGTGGCCCTTTAATGTATATGCTATAGAGTAATAGATGGATTTTGGATTAGGACAGGAAACAAGAAAAAGATTCACAGGAAAATTTCGGAATTGGCAAATAGGATAAATAAACAAACTTCCTGATGTTATTACTATTTTTATTTAAGTCTTAATTTTAAGACAATCGTGTCCTTAGCGTAGGCACACATACAGTATGTTATTCAATAGATTAAGACTGTGAATTACATGTTAATCATATAAATATCTATACAGCATCTATATGTACAGTATTGGTATGTGTGTACCGAGAAAGTCCTCCAAATAAATTAATTCACGATAGAGTAATTTATATGGAGGACTTTTCTAACCTAGTAGGAAATTCACTATGTGAAATCCCCCTCACAATCAACGTTTTAGGTTTTACTGATAATGCAACCGATGCACAATCCATTATTAACGACAATGAGATATGTAGCGCTAGAATATTTTACAAAGCGTAATTCTGCTATATTTAAACATTTTCCAAAATAGTGACATATTGCTTCAATAGCGTTAATATGATGTTAGTTATCATATTACATCAACATCAGACCCTATTATCATCGTATTTTATAAGTTAAAGTTAAATTTAGTTTTTAGAATATTTTTAACATTGAAATATTTTGTATAACCCTTACATTATTCAATTTCGATAAAAATTGATTGAACGGCCTTGAAGGCTTTAAGCTATAACAAAACCACACCGTCTGGAAACTTCTGTACGACAAAATAAACATAGATATATTTTACAGTAACATGTGAACTTAATTTATATTTTCATTAAATATCATTTTACGTCTCTTCAGATGATGAAAATTAAAAAATCGTTTTATTAGTTGCATATTAAATATTCATTGATATTATCATTTCAGCGAAATTTACACAACAATTTTTCGAAACTCTCTTCTAAACTGAGAACACCAGAAATTCTCCGAAAGTTGTTTCCTGTTAGACTTATACTTTATTGATAATTATGATCACTACTCAAATTAAAAAAATAGATTTTTTGGTAAAAAATATTCATTTCCTAAACCGATATTAAATATTTATCCATAAATTATGCAACTATTGTCAATTGAAAAAATAATTTTTAGCTTTATTTTTATATATTCCCACTCCAGAATAATGAAAAGAATACAATGTTTAACTAGATATGGCATTATAATAAAATTCAGGGTTAAGTGATAAAAACAAATATATTTCGATGCTTGTAAAAATATATTTTATCAAAATAAACGTTGAAACTTCATTATATTTAATAAATACTGCCTAATATCTGTTTTACACTCTGTTATATTTTATTTTGTCAATTCTATTCCAATCCAAAATGTTACAGAGATTAAAAAAACGTTTTATATTATTTTGTATTTCACTTATTTTACCACTCAACCCTTAATGACACTTTCAAAGAAAAACAATGTTAATACATATTATTTAATACACTACATAAAATATATCAACATTTCCAAACAACGCTAAGCGAAGGCGAGTTACCATTGACGATACTACGCTAAGTGTAAAATGAAGTGATTATAAAATAAACACATGACGTTACGTAAAACGTATTGTAATTAACTATATTAATATAATACCCGGAGATCTGAATTAACATGACAACAGGCAGCACGCAGAATGATCTTGATTTCAACCATTTGTTTAGAATGAGCTGCCATTGTTATCTGTATCTACTGCCCACCATTTAAATGCCATACAAATAAAAAATATTTACTTATTGTAAGTAAAAGGCAAGGCATGTCATTAATTTGTAAGTTTTCTTTTTAAAGATCTTTAAATGTATAAAAATGAGTATTTAATTTAGGAGACAGTACATTGTATCGATATTAGTATTATATTATATATTATATTATATATCTATAACCACGTTAATTTTTTTTATATATTTCTTAGTTGCAACTTCAATTAGCTGTTTAAGTTGTTTTTCCTTAGTAAAAATAAAATCAAAAAAATGTAAAAAATAGATTTAATTACAAAATAGAGAAATTTACATAAAGTTAGATGACATAAGAATAACAACAAAGTAATAATTATAAATATAATTTTGTAACCAGTAATTTTGGTAAAACATTTTTATACAAACGCTAAAACGTTTGTCGATGAAAAATTGTAAGCACAAGTAAGATAATACTAATGTAATATAACATAAAATATTTTCGGCAATAAGATCTTCTATTACCAAGATAGTATTTTATACGTATGATTTATTTCACAAAAATAAAGCGCGATCGTAAAATTTTGCACTTTATTATAAAAGTAAAATACGAAAAAATAATCCATTTCGCCCAAACATACAACTATGTTGTAACTATTTTAAGGTGAATAACACAAAATCATTTGTTTTACGATTTAGAAAAAAGCTATTGTTAAATTTTATAGGAATATTGAAAAAGAAACAATATTAGCTAACAGTATTGCAAAATAATAATTTTATAACAAAAAAATCTAAAAGATTTAATTGAAAAGTAATCAAACAACTTTTCTAAATACCGTCATAGTACCCTAATATACACTATAGTTTAATATCGTCATTAAAATTTACTATTCCGAAGGCAATAAATGTATTTACATTTTTTAAATTGCTACAATCATGTACCACCAAATTAGAAATATTAAAACCCTTGGATCAAAGTTGAAGAGTTCTGAAAATATAACAAAATATATGTTTGCTCAAATATTGAACAGTATTGGCTACAAAGTACGGTATAACTATTGTACGAAGTCCTTTTACTTTTATTTGTTGTAAGTGTAACTCATGTACTTGTACAATTTTTATTGAATGTAAGCTCGGCGTCACTTTTGCTTAATGTCTTACGGCCAAATTTCTATATATTACGTACAGTTAGTGTAGAAATCAATGAAATAAAAGTTATTCGTGGCGATACTACATTTTTTATTTTATTGTAATGTGAAAACATTTTGATCACAACATGTCGAACATCAAGATGCTAATAAAATTAAGACATCAAATAAATTGTGATACTTAGACTATAACATGTAATTATATAGAAGAAAAAAAAGGAAAAATTTTGATGAATACTTTGACTTTGATTATTCATTTACATATTTAAATGAAATAAACTAGAATTTGAAAATAATCCCGAGAGTGAAAACAACGCTAAGCTAATTCTAAATTGCTTCTCTAGTTGTCATAATGATGATTTTCTAAAAGAACATGTATCAATGAAAACAAATATAAAACTGAAAATTAAAAATTTATTTCTGGTTATAGTGACCGGCTACTTATTTTAAAGATCATGGACGCGCTAATCTGTACACTCACAACTACATACGGCTCTGAGAGGACTTAGTGGAATAGATAAATTATAGATTAAAATAAACAATCATTTCCCAATGTAGTTATTGGAGGCTGTTTATTTTCGTGTGAGAGTTCGAGCTACACGGTAAAGGTGAACAGTGAACTTTAATGAAGGAAGGCGATACAGACATTTTAAAGTCGATATTTTTATATCTTACTGAAAATATCACATTTTATTTATTGAGACAAGCAATCCACATATACATTTTATAACTTTGTCCATTTGTCAAGTTATATACTGTGTGCTATATTTAAAAAAATGTTATATTTTACAATAAGATTGGCTGTTTGCAATGTGAAGAGAGAAGCAAGAGATTTACTCTGTATAGTCCCAGCAATCCTTCTCGTATCCTTCATGGACGTGTTCCAGCAGCACCTTGCGCCGACTGTCGCAGTATCTAGAACAAGGAATCCAGTTTCACTATGGTTATTCCTAAAGGTAGGATTCGGATTCTGACAGTCGCTGCACGGTAACGGCGACCCATTAGTGGCTATTTATTATTTACATAGAAAGGGGTCCGATGCAGGCGTCTGTGCATCGCTGTCATCTGTCACGATCGCGAGTTTGACACGCCGCCTGACAGGGTGGAGCATAGATGGGCAAAATGTAATCAGATTAACTAAAATGATTACGGTTACATTTTGCGTTTTTTACCATTAATATGACTGCATTTTGCTCATCTATATTTTACACACTACGGAATCCCAGATTGCATACACATTTATGACTTCTTAATGTTTTAAATGGATTTAATCATGATTACAGAGCAAGAAAATTAAAATTACGTTTACATTTTGTAATCGTTTATCATTAATCTGATTACATTTTGCCCATCTCTGGGGTGGAACAGTCTCCTACATCTCATACATATAAATACATATAGTACCGATATCGGTATCGGACATTCACTACTGCATCCCCACTGCCGAGTACCAACTACAAGATTATTTTTTTTCTTACTTTCTTTTTTAAAACTGGCTCGACAAAGTGACTACAGTGTACCTGATAGTAAGTGCAGTGCAGTCCCAAAACGATAGCGACTATGAAAGGATGAAAATCCGTTGAGTCTCCGTCGTCATGTCGGCCCACATATACCATGACTGAAGGTCTCTAGGTATATGAATCAATCTGAAGTGCACTTTAATGCGACCGCAGATAGTAGCACCAATAAGTCTATTCTGCTATATGAAATGACTAGCGAACCCAGGTCCGGTTAGTTTAGACTTGTCCAGGTCGCAGTGTTCAAACGAGTCCGTGAACTCCGCCTGAGAGGGGTAAGTGTGCCTCCCGCGGCGCTTGAAAGGCTGAAGGCGGAAGAGCGTCGATCAGCAATCAGAATGTGGCGCGTGCAGCTCAATGAGGTACGATGCATGCGCCAGCGCGTGGTCGGCGCCATTCTGCCGAACCTCGAAGTCTGGCTGGGTTGTAGAGACCACGTCACCTACCGTCTGACTCAGGTACTCACGGGACATGGATGTTTCCCTGAGTACCTATGCCGGTTTGGACGAGAAGCGACGGCCCAATGCTACCACTGCAGTTCGGACCTGGATTCCGCCCAACATACGCTCGCACACTGTCCGGCGTGGGATAGCGAGCGGCGGGACCTGGTCCGAAGGATCGGACACGATCTCTCCCTGCCAGCAGTGGTGTCGGCTATGCTGGCAGGGTATGACAATTGGAGGGCCGTGGCCTCCTTCTGTGAGGATGTTATGTCCCAGAAGGAGGCTGTAGAGCGAGAGCGGAAAAAGGCCGCTCGAAGAAGGACCCAGGGTACCAGCAACCGCCCTGGTGCGTCAGTCCCAGCCGATCGGTCGATTCACGACCGGTTGGCTAATGTGTTTGGGGTCGTGGCCTCTCAGGGTGGGGGCCCTGAGCGACTGGTTAGCGACCTTCGGGAAGTAGGCAGAGCATTGTGACGTGCTCTGCCTAAATACAACGAGCAGTATCGGGGAAGGCAACAACTTCCCCCGAGTTCGTGCCTACTGGGCGCGGCGCGACGGGGCTGCGGCGAATTGAATACAGGACCCGCAGTCCCCGCCAATGCGCAGAAGTAGTCACCTTGGGGTTTTTAGTCGGTACAAGTCCGACCGACACACCTCGGCTGCGCAACCCCCCTGTGCAGCAAAGACGGTCCTATGAGGATTTTCACCAAGTAAAAAAAAAAAAAGACTTGTCCAGGTCGGGCTGTAGACTTACCCGAATCTGCTGCCCAGATGAAGTGGAGGAGATGTGTGGAGCACCACCCCCTACGTGCTGACTCTAGTCAGCACCCGCCTCCCTCTAGAGGGGATCATTTATTCTCTCCCTCGAAGAAGTGAGACCTTTATAGGCCTTTCGAACACCGGGTCGAATGACGAATAACCAGACCCGGTTAGTAGCGACGAGGACACGACACCCCCGGAGGTTTTTAACCAGTAAGAGTCTGGCACACCGAGATCGCGGCCCTCACGCCGACCCCAACGGTCCTATGAAAGATTTTCTCCCGGCAAAACCAATATAGCAACAAACTGCCTAAATACGAAGTTTTAGATTTCTTTAGCTTTCTCAGCTTCAATAATATCGAAACTTCTGCATAAATTCACACACGATTTCTTACCCTACGAACAAACAACAACAAACACACCATATCATTTATATCCCTCAAGAAACTGAGGTGGAGAGATAAGACACACTGTTGCAACTATATAACGTGATACTACTATACCTATATTTATCCTGGACCTTCTGCTTGATGTCGGCCAGGTTCTCGCTAGTGATGTCCCTCTCGAGGTACTCGGAGAGGGTCTCCGTAGCGGACTCTAGGTCTCGCTGGTTGTCCTCGAAGATCACCGACTGGTTGTTCTTGCGCAGGTAATAAGCAAACACGTATGTGTACATCAGCGTCTGCCGGCACTGGCACAGGATGTCGACGGCTTTCTTCAGAAATTGGACCTAAATACAGACACCATTTAAATACCAACATTTTATAAAGGAATCGTCGTTAGACTGTGGCTTTGGCTGTTAAGAGGTTGGACCACGCGCGGTAAGGGTCGTAGTTTCGAATCCCGGCAATCACCTATAGGTTTTTCCAGATCGAGTACGAATTTAAGTACCACACATGTTCGCTGGAAAAAGAATACACTGTGACGATAACCGCACGGCATCTTATACACATATCATGTATAAGTGTTACGAGAATGACGATCAGCTGGACTATGTTACGTTGGGCTTTACATGCAAGTGCAAGGTTGATACAGCCACCAATATTCAATTTGCTCACTCCGATAGGGATATAGCGTAATGATATATAGTTAAATGTTATATTATCTTCATTAGACAATATAAAAAAAGAGTTGCATGTCACATAACTTTATAAAATAGGCGTTACACAAAAGTTAC
The DNA here is from genome assembly GCA_036320925.1 of Automeris io. NCBI lineage: Eukaryota > Metazoa > Arthropoda > Insecta > Lepidoptera > Saturniidae > Automeris > Automeris io. Next base: position 3,049,063 of record JAUDJH010000021.1, on the reverse strand, counting down.
ACATATGTCTTGTTTAGTGATGAAAATGCCTGGGAATTTTCCCAAAGTGCCCAAAACTTCCGAGAACATTTCGTAAATTCCCGGGAATATTCCCAAGGAAGTTTTTGGGCACTTTGGGAAAATTCCCGGGCATTTTCAACACTAGTCCTGTTTCAGAAACGGTACTTAAATTTTAAGTCGCATTTAGGATTAAAGCGAATAACCAATTGCATACAAATTTGTAATGAGCACCTTGTGTGCTCGCCCCCTAAGCCCGGTTGAGTTCTAAAGGTCTGTCCCGGCCAATCAATATTAATCCGTCGAAAAAAAAAAGTCTTTTCATCTAGATAATATTATATAGGTGGCTGAGGAATGGATTTATTATATGTATGGATGATGGCAAAGAAATTTAAATTCCTAAAAAATTTATATACTAACTTCGATCCAGCTCATATTATGCTGTTGCATCTCTTCCATCTTCTCCTTGACGGAGGCGTAGAGCTTGGACTCGAAGCGCAGCGACTGCATGTGGTTCATGTACCGGTTGCAGTAGAACAGGTATCGCTGCAGCGCCGCGCGGGACCGCTCCTGGGCGTCGCGAGCAGCTTTAGCTTCGTCTTCGTCGTACCTGTACAAATATCATCCGCTTTGTTGCAAAATTATGTTTATTTTTAATTATACACACGAACAAAGCGCTCGCTCTTAACAGACACTAAGGTAAGTCAGGGTAAAATTTATAGACACTTCTTTGACTTTACTTAGATTGTATCCTTGACTTTAACAAAAACAAAATTCATAGTCATGTCGCAAGCATAGGATGCGTGTTAGCTAAGCATAGTCTCATGTCCGCGAAATCTGTGACGCTACCAACAAAAGATGCCGTTGTGTTGCCAAGATCCTCCGAAAATAGATAGTTTTCAGTTGTCTTTTTTTTGTTTTGATGACGATGAATTATTTATTTATACTCTAATATTCATTTAAACTTTATTTATTTCCTTAATTCCTAATAAATCTTGGATTACACATATATTTTTTGATAAAGTTATCAAATGCGTATGATTTTATAATTCATTTTAACTAAAATATTTTTAGGGGTTTTCCTCTCCAGGGCTGGGCTACCAGCCCAACTAGTGCTAACTAGAAAGCTCGTCTAGTGTTTATTTATTATGACGTAGATGTAATGCGTTTCGTTTTTGTTAACTCGTGTGAAAATTTAGTAAAATTACGTTGTTTTGAGCATAAAATAATTGGATCTATACAGTAACCTTATTTAAATGTCAATACAACTTTTTTACGTACTATAACTCAGGGGGCACTTAACGTCTTAAGTGGTTCATTTCGTCAAACTAAATGACCACTACCTGCTCCCATTCTTCCTATTCAAACGCAACGAATGATACCCGGACTCCTAAATATATATACTGACTTAACAAATGGTATAAGTTAGCTAATAATAAATCTGGCGAGATTTGCCTCAACTATATATAACTATAGTTGAGGTTTATTATAGTTGAGATCGGAACTACGTAGTGGATGTAAGCTGCAGGTTACATATTATGTGACATGAATAATACTGACACCTAAGATACAGGTAGCCCTCCTTAGTTAGGATGTTAGCTGGCTGTAATGTACCGCTTTCAAACTATAAATAAGTTATTATTATTATTTATAAGCAGATATTGTAAACAGACCATAACGGCAAAACAGTATTAAAAAAAAGATAATTTTATAAATCAAATAAATCAGCATTAACGATTCGATTTTAGATACATTGGTTGACATCCCTGAAAATTGACATTCAAATAGATATCGAAGTTGGTAGGCAGGAGTCTGGAGCTACTGCACTCTGTTTGGCCCCTAAGGTCGAGATTTTGATGAATATTCACGAATAATATGTAGTCATTAACACCTAACCATTCTGGAGAGGGAAGATGGGAGAAATAAAGATTTTTCCTGGAGAATATACATTTTTTTTTTATTCTATTTATTTAAGGGACTTTAACGTGTGTACGTATGTCAGCCCCATCGTACCCTAATACAGAAATACCTAACATATTACATATGGTGCCATTGAGAGAATATACATCATTAATAGTTTTGTACTGTGCCACTGACCTATTACAGTTATACCAACTACTCCCGTGTGGTTCCCAGGGTCCGAGACAGACCCAACAAAAGTCAGCCTTGCAGTTCTGATTCTTGCACACCATGTGGTTGCAGCCGCCGTCCTTCTCGATAGTAACGTTGCATTTGGGGCATTCCTTTGTGTTCGCTGCTATCCAGTTTGAGGTTTCCGAATCGTCATCGCATTTCTAAAACAATAAATAATAATAATGATTTCTATTCTATACTAACTACGTATGCGTTACATCTTCCAAATGACAAGTAGTGGAATTGCTATTATCACAGCCAGTAGCAGCTTTATGGGTAAAAATATTACGCCATCCTGTATAATAGACATGGATTATTGTTGCAAAAAAGAACTAATGTATCAACAGCCAAATGATTTATTTGTTGAGGCAAACAAATATTCGAATGAAATTTGACCTCCAAATAGATAACAAAAGTAGTAATCAGGTGCTGGATCAAATAAAATGTATTCAATATAGCATTACGCTATGCTTTATCTAAACTATAATTAAGGACTATGGAATAATGTGATTTTCATTCAAATTAATACACACATAAACCTTAGTGCTAAGTTAACTTGTCGTTTCTAGTTACTGATAGAGACCAATTTAACATTTCGGTTATTAAAACAGAATAAAGGTCACAACAAATAAAGGACATTTTATCTCGAAATCAGCTCCGATTGTTAGGACTAAATGTGAGTTGTCCCTTCGATGTCGTTATAACAGATTTTAACAGTATTTATTTGATGCCAAAAGAGAGATCGCGAGTCTTGCGTGGTGTTTTCGTGCATTCTCAAGGATTTGCCTCATTTTTTTATATCTAGTTTGTACCTCAAGCAGTTAAAATAAAACTCTATAAAGTATAAACAATCTCGTAAAAAAAAAAAAAAAACTAGCTTTCGTTCCGTTCCACGGCAATGTAAATTGGCCCCAAGATTAACGTTACCTTAATCCATTTCCTGAGCAGACAGCAGCGCACCGGGTCGTGCCAGTTCTCCCCGCAGGAGAAGCAGAAGGTGTGCCCGCACCGGCACGTCACCGGCGCCGACTCCACGTACGCCGCCTTGATAGCGTTACTGCAGTCCGGCGAAGGGCACCAGCGCAACAACCGATTGCACTGGAAATATTCATCAGTACACACTATAAACACTTACTAGATATAAAGCCATTATGCCCACAATTAATGAATGGGAATGTAAATATAAGGCAAAGCTTATTTATTTCCACTAACTCGCATCCGTTAAGAAGAAAATAACTTCAGACCCATTTCACTAATCTGTGCGATTGATGCATTGCGACAGATATAAATTTTATTAGTTTTTAGCTTATAGCAGTTCTGGTAGTTTTATTGTTATCATTATAATTCTGAAATTTCAGATTATGTCTGTTTTTTATTGATTTATTATTACATTTACAATGGAGTCGTAATGCATGAAAATATTACTTAGTTGATGCACGCAAAATTAAAATTATTAATACGTTTTTTTTCATTAAATTATAATAATCTCATTCAATAATGTGTACGCTGACAGTATACGCCAAATGCGCCGTCATTTTCAATACCTATTTTTGTCTGCTTGAGATATAATAACTAAAAAATACGTAAGCAATTATTAACTTAAGAATAATTAAATATTATCATCTACAAAGAGTCATAATTCTATCTTCACAGTATATATTACCTCGACGAAGCTATTCGTTATGATGTGCTGGTATTTAAGTTTGACACGCGGATCACGAAGCAGTCGCATAACAGTCGCGTCGTCAACCAAAATGTCGCAAGCGTGGGCCGCGCAAGCTATTGTTTGCCCCTGAAACATGTAAATATAAATATAATCCGCCACCAGTAATTAAATAATTACGCATATTTTAATTCTTTTTTTTTTTTTGCAAAGTCTCATCAAGTTTCGCTCTTTTTAAATGCCAAAAACGTATGCAAGTGGCTATAAATTAAAATAAATTGAAAAAAACTATGTACAAATAGGTTAAATAAAAAAAACTTACTAAACCCTCCTCCATTATTTTAGTTGTTAAGTATTCACACCAACATTGTGTGCAGAATCTGTGACCGCACTCCAGTCCTGTCATTATCTATAAATTTTAAAAATATATTTGTAAGAATAGGTAGTAACTTTTTCCTCATACATTAAAACAAAAACTTACCGTAGTAGGTAAAACTGTAAAACATATTTCACACTCCTCTGTGCCTGTAGTTGATATCCGTCTCGGTAACTAGAACAACACATTATTCATTATCATTGCAATGTTTCGAGCTCAACCTATATCAACTGCTATAATTTTGAACAAATTTTAACAGTTAACCCAGAAATAAATATCAAATCAAAAGGCAAAATATGACATTGGGACAGTTTGTAAATTGCTAGGCAGTAACTAAAATACAGTTACTAAATATAATTGTATATATAACAAAAGTTACTAAATATCTAGTGTCCAAGTAATGGTTGATTTCTGGCCAAAGCCAGAGTCCATTAATCAGCCATCATCACAACCTTAAGCCAAAGCTGAATGTTAGAAAGCCTTAATATATTATGTTTAAGATCAAATAAAAACGAATAATATAATAACCATAAAAACTTTAAGCTGTTTTTACCCAGGGTAGTCAAAGACTGAAACTAAATCTGAAGGTTAAAATTATAAATATCAAAAATGTACTGTGTATATAGAATATGTTCACAAAGCACTATTAAAAGCAACAAAAATCAGTGCTGCACACACATTTGAAAGAATTATTTTCAACAATTTCAGCAAGAGATACTTCACAATGTATTATACTAACTAAAACATTAAAAAACGCTTTACAAAAGTAATACAAAGTTTGTTTTTTTAAAGAATCTTTTAATATGGGAGGCAATCATAAACTTGGATTAATTTTGTTAAACAATGTATTATAGCCAAAAAAATATTAAAACTGTTAATGTTATCAGAGTTTTTTTTTCTATACCTTTGGCCTTTGTATAACAGGTTTCCTGAATGGATTAATTACTCTAGCCTCAACAAACAATTGATCTTGATCGCCATCATAGAACCGTTCCATCAGCTTTTCCTTATCCCATTTAAAATGATTTAATAGGATTCGGATTGTAGTAGCGGGTATCTGAAATAAAGTATACATTTGTATCTAAGACAATATCATTATGATTAGTATTATTATATATGAGTGTTTATAAATTAGTAGCAATCACATTTTGAAGTAAATTAAAAGATGATTAACAAACAACAAAAATCAGCACTAATGCTGCAATTTATATACATTTGTTTGACTTTGCTTACACTTTACACAAATATTACAAATTATATAATTTTATTAGTATCAAATATGGTAAATATATGGTTGTCACTAATTTTCCCAACTTGAACTTGGTTTTATGAATACTTAGGTTAAACTCAAGTTACTTTTAAATATTTAATTTCTTGTCAAAAACAAACTCATTTCCTGAGATTTCCTTCATTTCAAAGTAAAAGTAGATTATATAAATCTCAGCACCAATTAATTCATAAAGGACTACAAAACAAAGGCAACCTGCAATACATTCATTATAAAGTTATAAAATTACCAACAGCACATATTGAAAATACATAAAATCACACTGTGGATATTTGGATTTAACATAAATTTAGAATTATTAACATATTATGTGTAAAAACTTTTTACAAATCAACATAGTCAATTTGCCAGATAGCACAGATTGTAGTGACAGTGCAATGCTGAAGATCCTTGATTTGAATTCCAATACCAGTGAATTTTTCTAAGATGTATAGAATAGTTGATTGCAAGTCACCAATGTGTATATGTATTTCAGTATGAATATCTTTGTACTCTACTCGTATCCAAATGCAAGCTTAAGTCAGGACTAGGTTAATATATGTAATTATCTTTATATCATTATTATAGCAAGACACTAGTTAATAATAATTACTATAATCCTGTATTTTTTATAAACATAAATAAACATGAATGTATTAAAGATAAATCCTCCCTTGTTAAAAATTGGATTCCTATGACTTCTAAAGGTTATTTTAGCCTAATTCGTTAAATTATCATATTTGTTTTCATGTATTGAAGTTAACAGAAGTTATAGATATTAAAATAACACAATACTAATCAATTAATGATTTGTTATGACAAAATATTAAAGAACAGTTTTATAGTAGGGCATTCTTTGACTTTCATAAACAGTCTTGTTGGTATTACAATGCAGTTTTATGTTCTTAATTTTGTGATACACAATATCGTGATTAAAACAATAAAATTAGTCATCATTCTTGTGAGTCATCAGATTTCAATTCATTTTTTTTTCACTTTCATTATTTTATCAAATTCTTAAACAAAATTACAAAGATAAATAAGAAATGATGCATTTCTTTCAATATTTATTACATACATTTGCATATTTGATCAGGTATTAACAGTTGTTTAAATCAGGGTAAAACTTGAGAGCTTTTGAGAAAAAAAAAACATAAAAAAAACAAGTTAATGATGTATACATAGCATTTCGACACAAAAGACTTACTCGATACACTATTGTACGACTAACCTAATTTGATTGGTTCATTGTTTACCCTTAAACCTAGCATACTGACCTCGACAACAGAGTTCACTTCTTTAATACAATCTACCATATGTTGGACAATTTCATCAGTAGACAGAACTTCATATGGGTACTCCTCAATATCTGTCTGCCGTTCTCTTGTACTGTGTGTCTCAACGTCCATTGCAAAGTCGACATCGTCTCCACTAGACTCATTTCCAGAATCCACATCGTCCTTTGTGTCGTCTTCGGAATCCATCGTAGAAACTTTTATGAAATATGTATATAATAAATTAAAGATACAGCCAGAATACGTCCAACGATGAAATATTTACACCTAAGATTTAGGAAAGGTCAACAATGAAGAAAATAGTTCACCCGCGGGCTGCCAAAACCTCTGACGTATGGATGGATGGCAGTACGTTCCACAGATGTTATCGATAACAGTCACAATTTTGTATTGTTTTCTTTGTCTTATTATTCCGTCATCAAGCATTCAATCCCAATCATTTATATAACTATTCTGATAAATTTAAATTAAAAAACAAAATTATGTTCACGTAGCAATAATGATAATATTGTTATTTACAGGTAATAATATATGTTCTTCATGTTTTTTTTTTATTTATTAATTTCTTTCGTAATTTCTGCCTCTGTTTCAACACCGGTTAAGAAATTCGTGATCCAGTTTTCAGAAACAGTCAATTGCGCAGGAGATATTTAAGTGCATAACTGGACGCGCAGCCAGAAAAGCACTCTCTCGTCCAAGCTCCCTCAGGCCTAGAGATGAAAATGCCCGAAAGTTTCGGAAAGTTTCCGGGAATCTTCCCTTTATTCCCGGGAAAATTGGGGAATATTCCCTGAAAGTGTCCAAAATTCCCAAATCTCATCAATTTTGTCAATCATAATTTTCTCGATTCGTGCTTTCTTAAGGTTGTTTTTAAGGTGTAATTTATACTTAGTACTAATAAACCTCGGTAATATATTACATTACAATGAAATTATTATAAACTATGTGATTAAATTTAAAGTTAAAGGGAAACTATGACATTCGTACCTTCCGGCAAGCCGAACCCATGTGTTTTTTTTTATTTCACGTATGAATTTTATAAACAAAGGAAGGCGATATTATTCATGAGTTAAATAAATAATATTTATTTAGTTTTAACCTATGTTCAAAAATCTATATACATATGTATATAAAATCACTTGTCCTAACATTCATGACATAACATTCATGTATATATCATCGTTAAGCTCAAACGACAACAGCCAGAAACATGAAATTTGGAAATTGGTTTTTACTACTAATTGGTATGATGTAGGTATCCACAAAACGCAGAGTTTTTGTGATTCCATCGTTATGAGGGTGTTGAATCTATGGTTGGAAAAATGTTTGAAAAATCTGCCAATTTTGAAGTAAGCACTATCAAAACCAGTATTTCGACTATTGGTTGGAAATTAGAAAAAAAAAATGTTTCGACCTTATTGGAAAATCAATTCCTAAGAAGATAAAATAAGGGTGAAAAGTTTGTTTGTTTGTTTAAAATCCGTCAATTTAAGTAAGCCCTATAAAAATTGATATTTAGTTTTTTAGTTAGAAATAAAAGAATATGTGTTTCGTCGTTTTTGAAAAACATATGGCGAAGTGAGTAAATTATTTCTTCCCGAGGAACGCCGGGACACACAGCTAGTGTGTAATGTTTTTTATGTATGTACACGAACTACTCCAGATTTGTGTATTTTTTAATGATATTTATTATATATATAATTTTTATAATATTTTATAGTATAAATAAATCCGGAGTAGAAGTTTTTAGATCCACTGCAGGTGACAATCTCCTAATGGCGGTGTTTCAGGTAGTTCTTTAAATGTTTGACTGGCGTTTAGTGATTATTTACCGGAGCTATATTCACTCTCTGCTATAATAATATTTTCTGTATCTTTTTACATAATGTATATGTAGGTACAAAAATATAATTACACTGCATTACTTTTTAGAAGTCGTTATTTGAAAAGGAAAAGAGAGCCTTTATAGAACCAATTCCTTGTCTGTCTGTCTGACACTTTTTCTCAAAAACGCCCAGAGGTATTAAGCTGAAATTAAAATCAAATACTGATATTAGCAATTCCTTGTACCTCTAATTTTACTTTTAAGATAATACTAACAAAACATGTGCCCTTTTATGTCGCATATTTTACAGTTTATGATGTTTTCACAAAGGAATCATATTTTAAAGGATATTTTCTGTTCATCTAGAATCATGAAGATCTTAAAAGAAAAGTACACAAAAATAAAATAAATTCATTCTTTAATTAATTATTAAGACTCGCATCTGTGCGGCATTTTTGAGCGGTGACATAAAAGTGTCAGCGGAAACGTCTTGCTGCGCTCTCACTCACACGCTCACAATCTGTGTAATGCCGTCGCATGCGTTGTTTGCCTCCGCGCAACTTGTCGCTTTGCCGGTCCACAGTTGGTAAACATATCGCAGAATACGAATAAAATCCGTCAAAAATATTTTGTAGTATAGCGGTGGTGGCCTAGTTGATAAGGGACCGGTTTCTATGCGCTAGAGTGTGAATGGTCGTAGGCTCGAATCCCGGTACGTACTTCTGTGTTTTTTCAGAATAAATACGGAATTAGGCATTACATGTTTACCGGCGAATGAAAACAACGTGAGTCAACCTACATGGCATCTGATAGAAATATCATGTGTAAGTACCTTGAGAACGGCGATCAGCTGTACTTCTGGCCACGTTAGGCACAACATATAAGCGCTAAGTGGATAAAACTACTTTTTTTATCCCGAGGAAAATCCAGCATAGGACCATTAGGGACGCCGTGAGGGTAGCGACCCCGGTGTGTCAGACTCCTACTGACTAAAAACCCCCGGGGTGTCCCTCTGATTGCTCCACCCGGGCCTGGGAAGCCAAATTCGTCCAGACGTCCAGGGTACAGAAAGCCTTGTTGAGGCTACCTCTCTGTGAGGGGTAGGAGTAAAGCCCACCCCTCCAAAACCTGTCTCTCAGGCGGCGCGCCGAACACCGTGCACCGTCTAGGATAAAACTACTACTGTATCTCTGGTTACCCCGGATTATAGTGTGACGATATATTAGTATTTATCATGATTTTTTTATTGTTCAACAATAAAAATATTTTAAATAATAATATACAAACATATCTATTTTGAAATATTTTGTGGTTTATTACGTCTCAAATCATTTTGAAAAGTTTGACCTCTTCATACACACACAATTTATACACTACACTCGTGTAACTTTCCTATATAATAAAGACACCATCCTTAAATAAGTATAAATAAAAAGTTTTTTGATTATTTCAAAATAGTTATGACTTCATCCGGAATGAAATAGCAAAGGTAATTTATTTTTTATATTTAAATTTTAAGTAAGAAAATAAACTGCAATATAAAAGTCTCGTTTTGATATCATATGTAACCATGTTTACAATCGACCCACAGGCCATTATTTTATTTCGGAAAGAAACTTTAAGAAATAAACGTATATTTCTGTTTACACGTTCCATGGGAATATTCCCGGGAATTAACGGAATGTTCTCGGGAATTTTGGGCACTTTGGGAAAATTCCCGGGCATTTTCATCACTACTCAGGCCCGATGGAAAGGAGAACCAGTACGATCGGGAAGGAGTAGGATGCAGGTTTGGTCGAGTTTTCCCTTGATATGATACCTTATATGGAACGTACAAACTTCCGCCTTCTCACTTCATTCAATGTTATTATCACAATGATGTCAGCTGGATTGTTTTCCCCATAAAGAAGGAGTTAATATGTAAAAAAGGGATCTTATTGTAGTCACTATGACCACAATAGTAGATAACCGGAATTTTAATTATGATTGTGTAAATGATTTGTAAATGTTTTGTGACTACTTTTGAGTCCACCAATTATCATCAATGAGAAATTAATCTTAATTTCAAACTTGAATTTGAAAAATAGACCACTGAAATACATCTCTTTGATTTATTTGTCTTTATTGCCTTATAGAATTCTTTTTTCCGATGTGTCGTTCTTAGTTGACCAGGGAAGGCTTTTACGCCTACACCGGGCTTGAGTAGGCGAATACTGAAGGCGCTCAGCCAGCGTCATATGGGATAGATGGCAATACAAGAGCACCCTTGGTTACGAACCTCGATTTGGTGGCCACCCAGCCAAATTATCCATTTATTAAGCCAATGGTGATCTATTAGCGTTTCGGAAGCGACTAGCTTAAGAAACGTCGAAAGAAACTCAAGGCTGCGTCGAAAGTTATAGTTGTCTCAATCTAAATCTTTTGTATAAATATAAATGATTTAAATATTTATTTGGAAAATGTAGGATTTACCGAGTTAATAGCTGTTATTTATAGATTCACATCATTTTAACCTATCAAACAGAATTTACGTTTTTAATTTGCAACTACTGTTGTGAATGAATATATAGTATATTGTAAAACAAATGGCTGCATACAACATATTTGTAATTGGACATTGACATTATTGGCTGTAGGAGCAAACTATTCAATACCATATTCAGTACCAGCATGCAGATGGTCTTCTCAAATTATGGAGGTTAAACCAAGTTGATCACTCCCAGAATATCATCATAAAAGGTAGTGTGTTAGAACAGACACGTTCTGCCTTCCTTATGCATAGGCAGTCGACTCCCTCAAATACCACTACCCATGTTAATAAAGTATTAATGCTCACCCAACCTATTAGATTAAAGATATGAAAAATCTAATCTAATTATAAAATCTGACATTTGATCAAAAAAATTACAGGAATGTAATCAATAAACATGAATTAATAGAACTTTAATTGGTTGTACAGTGGTGTATTTTACTGTTTGTCCTCTGTACTAATAATTTAATAAGATGTATATATATAAACTTTTTAATCAACTTTAACAAAGAACAACTCTTTATCTACAACTTTAACATAATATGTTACTAAAATATTATATCTTAATGAAATAATCATTATCTTTCAAACAATTATAATAGTTGATGATTATTGCATATTACTTACACACAATATTATGATATTTATGTACAGCACCATGTGATATATATATATATATATATATATATATATATATAATTAAAATATACTAGGTCCAGAGACCAAGCATTAACCAGTTGAATCACTTATTTTACTCCCTAGGGATTGTTTTCCCAAAAACACATATTTTTCTATTTCTACATAAGAAGCTATTACCAGTTTTCATAGTCCATACTATAAAATCAACAGGTTTTCAAATATTTTATCAACCCCTATTTCACCTCTAGGGATGAAATATAAAAAAAACAGCCTTAGTAGATGTCTAAATCATACAAAAAACCAAATCCAAACCATGTCCAAATTTCATGTTCATAGCATTAGTAATTTAAGGTCCATGATTATAAGTTATTCACAACAAGGGATTTAATATATATAAATAACTTGTGATGCATTAATAGAAGCCTTAAGTTTTGCTCACTTTGTGCAGACTGGGCCTTGTTAAGAAGAACTAAATGCATTATTTTTAAATGTTATTCATTCAACTCAATGATCAAAACTTTTTAATAGCACACAATTTTCCTGGTTTTTATTGATATTGGATCAGGTATACTAACACCAGATATTGTACTTAATTCATTAAATTATCTAATTCATTTTGTACAAATTCAAACTGCATATACATGGAATGAATTTCTGAATGAGTTAATTCTATTTCTGTTGAATTATTTTCATCTTGTATTGATATATAAGCTTTTGGTACTTTGCTTTTTTTACAACAATCAGAGCTTAGTTCTGCATTTAACTTCCATGAGAAGCTTAAAACGTCTCTTGATATATTAGACGTCTCTGTACCCAATTCCTGTAGAGTTTTTCTAGTTTCAGCTGACCAAACTTTTACAATACAATCTGCCTTTTCATTATTAAAACCTATAATGTTAAGGTCTTTTTTCAAGTCTAGTGGCATAAATATGAATTTTAACAGTCTTTTAAAGACATATACTATTATTCTGATACTTAGTAATAGCTTTTCCTGGTCTATTTTAAACACTATTTCAAGTTTATTTTTTTCTTCTTCAGTGAAGATTTCAGCATCTTTATTCTTCATTTTCGTTAAAATCCGGCGAAGATATTGTTCGAATCGAGCATGTTCCAATTCATTGGTGATAGTAATTCCTTTACTTATACTGAAAAGTAATTAACTATTAATATTCTCTAGCAATTAAATAACTTTAAAGATTAAACTTTAGATAATAGAATTTTTAATGTTACCTTGGCGATATTTTTATCCAAGTTAAAGCCATGATGAGGGCTCGATTTAAATATAATATGTTGCACTAGATATTTTATTTAGTATGTAGTTTAAATTCGCAGCAAAATAAATAAGCGAAATAAACTGAAATATCTGATGAATAAATAAAACCAACATAATCTAAGCCGCGTGTTTAATTTCTGAGACTGTTTTGGCTTAAAACCAGGTAGAATGGAAGTTGAAATACCCAATATTTATTGTTTTGACTGCAGTACTGTTTCTATCACAGACTAATAAATAATGTTTCTATATTTGTCACTAAAATGACATGATGCTTTTGGTATACTTACCAAAAGCATAATTTCGTCGATTTCCGGTAGATGTCACAAAACAAATTAATTTATCATAATTGGCCAAAAATTGTTTTACCATTATCCTTGTTTTACCTAGGAATAATTATAAGCAAAACAGTAGAATTTTCTATATCATTCATTTATTCAATGATCCCATCTTCAAAATGGAGGGCTGTTAGTTACGCTTGCATTGTCTTAATGTTTTAATACTAAATCGTTTAAAAGTAAACTATATACGTCAGATGGTATCTTTCTTCTCGTCTTCCTTTATTTTTATCCAATAATTATTACTTATTTATCACTTAAAATTAGAAAAAATGTGACGCAGCTAAATCCTCATGAAATCTCAACTTGCTACATATATCTTAGACTGCATGATTCAACGTCTAAAAGTGTAACAAATACAATGTGTAAAACCTCTTTTATCTCGTAGTGTACGTGATACTTCGAAGTATTCCTTGATATTTTATGATAGGATTAACAAAATACATTGATTAATTTAAAAAATATATGCATGGGCATTTAACTTATTAGTTCTGTTCGTATGTTTAGATGGCGTTGCAATTTTCTAAGCAGAGGGCAAGTGTTTCCTTATTTAATTCCTCTTTCTTTTTCCGGCAGGGAAAGGATAAGATATAAGAAGGGAAGGGATAGACCTTGACAACTAAACCGGGCGAGAGATATTTCCTTATTTGCAAATGCTTCACAATTATGAATAGGGTGGCAAAATTTCATGCAGTCATGTGTCTATAATTTCACCACGTAATTTTTACTGGCGCCTGCCAAATTAATTGTATTGGATTTTAAATTAAAATTATATATGACCAAAGATATATTGTAAATTTTAAATAGACCATTTTTTTTTTAAATATATTTTACTATTATAAACTATTATATTGATATTTTTTGATATATAATAATACACTATATTATGACCTTTTCATAACCATATGATGCGTTTGAAGTATTTCGTGTTTTGTAAATTATTATTGTTTTTTTTTTAAACGTTTTGCGTATATAAGCAAAAAATTTAACTGTGGCATGCGAGAAAAGAAAACTACACCTGAAAAACAAACAGGAAGGTACTTTGCGAAACAAAACATTTGCTCTAGACACACAAGTATATTGAATTTTAATTTGAACCACATTTTAGATATATGTATATGTGCCTAGCATTTCATGTGTGTTCTTGAGGAACATTTGGCAGTTTTTAAAAATAAAAAACCGGATTGTAACTAATTGTTTAGTATATTTAATATTAGTTTTACAAATTTTGTGATCGTGTGCAAAGCGGTCGTATGTCAAGATCTATAACGACTATAGCACTCGCCCCCGACGTGCGACGACTGCGGGGGTAGCGCGACACGGCATGCGCGTTAACAATGGGTCTATCATTTTTTACATAGATTAATCACATATTTTACTATAATTTTGTGAATTCCTAATGTATACTATTTTTATTAATTTCTTTATACAATTTTTTTATATCTAAAGGTGCGTACACGAAGGTAGACAGTTTCACTAGTGGCGAAAATATTATCGTTCACGGAGGCTTATGTCGTCATCATATTTGACAATTTTTCTATTAACGACAAACGTCAAACAGTTCATGGAGCTTCAACGATGTCGAAAATTATGCCGCTTTGAACCCATGTTTGTAAATAGGAATTTGATGGCGGTCTGTATGATAAAAGTTTAACTATCATGCCTTTATACATATGTTTTAGTACTTAATTTAATAAAAAATATATTTTATTTGTTTTCTAATCATGATAACAGGATAGCAAACAACAAGATACACAAATAAAATAAAACAACTGACATGAAATGTTAAACTGTTCATGAAAGATATATTTTCTTCATATTCGAGATATTCAGCTATAGCTCCCTAAATAGCCTTTAGATGATTAAAAGAGGCTATTGCAAAAGTATTGTTTTTAACCAAATATTTTTATCCAAACTAGGAAGAATAAATGCACAAGTGCATGCAAATAAAACATTTTACACACTATCCTAAAAAAATTGTCAAACCGAGACACCGCCACCAAATGATCATCGCGAGCAGTGTTATTTTTGCCAATGATGAAAAGGTTAAACACTATGAACGCTTCTTATACAAATCCCAAATTTCAATGATTTCAGTAAGAAGACAAGGCTGTATAGTTCAATTTTTTTGCCTGCATTTTGGTGAATATAGTAAGCAACAATCAGTTCAGTGATGATGAGAGCGATGGCGTGGTAAATGGAAATTTCAAATTTAGGTTATGTAAAAACCAAATCAGCTTATAGAATAGTTATTTGTAATTCCGTCTGAATTCGTCACCGTTCCGCCACCATAATGTTGGAAAAAGTTGACAGAGTACCTGAAAATATAGATTTTCCAAAAGAGGAAGATAAAATATTGGATTTTTGGAAAAAAATAGATGCGTTTCAAAGTTGTTTGAAACAATCCAAGAATAGACCTAGGTATATATTTAAACATATGATTTTTTTTTATTTTGTGAACTAAAAACTAGTATAAGTCTTTAGTTATATGGCTCAGTTTGATTCATACTTTAATTAATGTGTGTTATTATTTATGGTTGATCCATTGAAATGTTACAATTGCTAACATATTTAGGCCTTGTAGTGTCTGTAGGTGTACGTACAAAAAGATAACTCTGGGAACAGGACATTTTATGCATCTCCTGCTAAATAGCAGTGACAAAGATCAATCATATGCCCTACCTGCTAAAAGAAATGATAACACCTGGTTAATATCATACTGACATGACTATGATACTATGTAAAATTTATGTAGCCTAAAGAGATAAATATAACAAGGTATACATCCCCTGCTATAATTTATTTCCAGCCAATTATTCCAACAATAAGGTAGAACCACTAATGCTTGACATTTAGGCCAAAACAAATATTGTTATTCAAAATAAATTCCATTAAAAGTTGTTTGCATATTTATTTCTTAATACTGTAGCAAATTAATTTGCTTGATGAAATGTGTTTAATAAACTACTATTCATTATATATATTGTCAGGTGAAAGGCTTAATTATTTGGTTTAAGCAACATTTTTTGGTGATATAGTAATATATATATTTTTGGAATCAGCGTTTTTTACCGATTCCATATATATATATATATATATATATATTTTACTATATCACCAATAAATGTCGCTTAAACTAAATAGCCTTTCACCCGACTATATCATTAGTTTTACAAAGGTTATAAAGAATTAGTTATGAAAGAAATGCTTTAGTAGCATTCTGTTATATTGAAAAATTATCTAAAACTACACATAAGTTACTATATTTTAAAAATAATTAATATAGGATTGAAAAAGAAGTGATTGGCTACAATATGCTTTTATTTTTATGAATTTATCAACAAAAATAATGTTTTTACATGACTTGTATAAATATTCATGTACAAAAACACAAATGGTCACTGATTTAAATGCCACCACATGCTGCATCTTGATTTTCAGTTTAAATATGGAGTAAAGCACCATATGCTGCTATATAGTGCCTTCTGTGTTCACCCACCAAGCCCAGTTTAGTTGTGAAGGTCTGACACGGCTACACAGTACATGCACTCAGAAAAAAAAGTCCCATATGCTTAGTGATGAAGGAAAATTTCATGAGAAAATGAATATACAGTGCAAACTCTATATAATGACCCTCAAGGGACTGTGCATATTTTGACATTATAGAGAGTTGTTGTTAAATGGAGAGAAAAAAAATCTGTATTAGAAAAAGAAAAAGTTTTAAACTCTTACTTGCCATGTTTACAGTTTGAAAGTTTGTGAGCAACTAAGAAAATTATAAGGTATAGATAATCCATGTCCTACTAACAACAGTCAACCATAGATGGGCGTAATCATGATTACTTTTAATCAGATTAATAATCAGATTACAAGTAATCATGACGAACGTAATCATGATTACTTGTAATCTGATTACTTTTAATCATGATTACATGAGTAATCATTAATCTTGATTACAGTAATCATTCAATTAATCATGATTATTTGAATGATTACTTTTGAGTTCTGGCTGAGAGAGAGACCGATTTAAATACTCGTTTATTTAATTTTTCAAGTTATTTTATTACGAATTATATATTACCCTAAACTTCCGTCTAATAGTGGGGTGGTGTCCAGCGAAGAGTGAGGGGTGGCGTCCACCGGAGAGGGGGGGGGGGGTGGCGTCCAGCAGAGAGTGGGGGGTGGCGTCCAGCGGAGAGTGGGGGTGTCCAGGGGAGAGTGGGGAGTGACTTCCAGCGGAGAGTGGCGGGTGGCGTCCAGCGGAGAGTAGGGGTGGCATCTAGCTGAGAGTGGGGGATGGCGTCCAACGGAGATTGGGGGATCCAGCGGAGAGTGGGGGGTGGCGTCCAGCAGAGAGTGGGGGGCGGCGTCCAGCGGAGAGTTGGGTGTCGTCCAGCAGAAAATGGAGGGGGGGGGGTGGCGTCTAGCAGAGAGAGGGAGGCGTCCAGCGGAGAGTGGGGGGTGGCGTCCAGCGGAGAGAGGGGGGGGGGGTGGCCTCCAGCGGAGAGTGGCGGGTGGCGTCCAGTGGAGAGTGGGGGTGGCGTCTAGCTGAGAGTGGGGGGTGGCGTCCAACGGAGATTGGGGGGATCCAGCGGAGAGTGGGGGGTGGTGTCCAGCAGAGAGTGGGGGGGTGGCGTCCAGCGGAGAGTTGGGGTGTCATCCAGCAGAAAGTGGGGGGTGGCGTCTAGCAGAGAGGGGGGGTGGCGTCCAGCGGAGAGTGGGGGGTGGCGTTCAGCGGAGGGTGGGGTGGTGTCGTCGTGTGTGTGCTCACACGCCGCCCCAATGGGAGGTATTGTTTGGGTAGTTTTACGACCCTCTCCCAGGGAGGAGGCCTGTCTAAGACCAATCGCTCGCCGGGCCCCTAGGATGTATCTGGATTCCCAGGCCCGGCGAAGGCGAAGATTAGGCAGTGCTGGCACCCAGTGGTTTTAGCCGGTGCAAGTCCGCCCCCGAATATCCGTCTCGTTGAGCGAATCATAATCATTATAAGGGTCTTTGCAGTTGTGTACTGTGGTCACGAGTCACGACATTGTTCGGCCAATAAACCTACCAACTTATAGTAACTCGCTTCGACCTGAGTACGTTCAGGACCATTTTTTGTGCTTTCAGCCGTTTGAGTTGGTAGGTTAATTTTCGGAATTGGGTCGTGACCATAGTACAAAAGTGAAAAAACTGGCATAGTGACTTGCTTCGACCTGACTACTTTCAGGATCAGTTCGTGCTCGGTAGCCATTAAGTAAATCCAACGAAATCTAGCTGATCATAGATGCTTTTACTATTGTTCTGAGTGATTCCTGCACTATTAGAAGTGATTATCAAAGTACCGCTCATATTTTACTGAAATACCCACTCCTACCCGATAATCCACGCCCGCCTTGGAGATGGAGAATACTTCTGATAATGGCCAAAGACTTTGTGTGCAATCCTTTAAGTTAAAGTTAAATTTTTAAAACAGAAAAATGAAATTACTATTTTTTACTTTTATTACTCATTAAACAATATATATATATATACATACTCGTATATATAATTCGGTAAACAAAAAAGCGTTTTTAGTGAGATAAAAATGGCGCGTGCCCGTATGTCGATTTGCTTCTTTTTTTCTGAGTGCTATATTCTTTAGTCTTTAAGAATATAGAAGTCAAACGCGAAAAAAAAAATTAAGCGAAAAGAGAAAAAAAACGATGTATGTGTCCCGCTGATTTATTGTAAGAATCAAAGTTATTAGGTAGAACGACAGTTATCCGGAAAAAAAAAACAGATCTATATCTCAACTTTAATTACGAGTTAAAATTCAAAATACGATACGAACGTGTGCGGCGGCTCGGTTTACATCAAAGACGAAACCGAGTCAGTAGAGAGAGACGGATGACCAAGAAAGGTGATGTTGTGCTCTGGGCTACAGAAGCTTGTGTAAATTTGAGAAAATAATGTCTTATTCTGATCAATTAAAATTTTGGGCTATCTTGCTCTCTCTATCTCCATCCCGAAGGCGGGCGTGGATTATCGAGTTGGAGACGGTATTTCAGTAAAATATGGGCGGTAGTTTGATAATCAGTTCTAATAGTACAGGAATCACTCAGAACAATGGTAAAAGCATCAATGATTAACTAGATTTCGTTGGATTTACTTAATGTCCACCGAGCACGAACTGATCCTGAAAGTAGTCAGGTCGAAGCGAGTCACTATGTGGGTCTTTGCACTATTGTACTGCGGTCATGACCCAGTTCGGGTAATCGCCCTAACACCTAACTATGTGCTGGTACTCAGTTCGCCAGTTTAGCTAGTAGTAGTCGTATACTATAAATAAAAAAAGGCGAGCGCCGCTCTGCTGTCGGCAGCACATTTTACGTATCAAACAGAAAAGTAATCATAAAAGTAATCATGATTAATTGTAATCCGATTAAAGATTAATAATCCTTAATCACCGAAAAATGATTACTTTTTTTGATTAATTTCGTTAATCATTAATTATGATTAATGATTACAAAATGTAATCGTAATCGTTAATCATTAATCTGATTACATTTTGCCCATCTCTGCAGTCAACACATGCAAGCAATCCCAATTTGTAAACAAAAGAAGGGATTTCTTAGAAAGTTCCGAATGTGTAATGCGTAATGCCGACAATCGACTTTATTATGGGCTAGGATAATAAACTGACAAAAGAATGTACACAGCCGTGCAGTTATCACTAATTTTTGCAACTTAAAAAGTCATCTTACCTTAAAAAGTACTTTATATTATTAAATTTCTATCGTTATTGAGAGTGGGTGTAATGCTATATATATATATATATATATATATATATATATATATATATATATATATATGTATCAATGTATGGGAAACAAGCTAAACCAACCAAAGCCGAGTGATATTGACGCTTTAGGGAGTTTGTCGTTAAATCGAGTGACATTATATGGAGGTTACACTGTATATCTTTTGTGGTACTTTTATTAATTTTATATAACAAGTATATTACAATCACTATATTTCAGATATTCATTTTATGATGGACCACCATTTGCTACAGGACTGCCTCACTATGGTCACATACTAGCTGGAACTATTAAAGATGTTGTTACACGATATGCACACCAACAGGTATATAATGATGTCCATAGTAAAAATAATCCATTCATCCAGCATTTTCATCAATTTGCATGTCAACTGTACAATTATTAGAAGTTATAAATTGTGTACTAGGTAACTACTTCATAATAAAAACCTTTATATATTATTGGTCATATCTTAGTTAACCAAGCTTCCAACCAATCATTTTAATCAATCAAATTTGTCTAACTATACTCCAGTTTTATTACAATTTGCATTAATATCTGGGAAAGTTGACATAATTTTTATTTTAACTAATGACTATTGTAATATTAGAGGATTAAGTAGGATTAGGATGATTATTTGTCATACTAGAATGTTTAAAATCTATTATTTAGTAATTTCAAGGTAAATGATCATTATTGTGTAGAATATGTTTATTTATTTATTTATTATTTATTTATTTATGTATGGGCTATCGACAGTTCCATTACATTTTACATTCACAATGGGATCACATGCACAAGCGAAATGTCTGCAACTGATACTAATGAAAGACAGCCACAGCATGGCTCAAAAGCATCAGGTGTTTTGGAATTCATCAAAATAAATTACACATAAACTTGGATATTCCTATAAAAATGTAAAAAACTTGTAAAATGTATCTTAGATATACCATGCCTATAGTTTTTTTTCACTGTTTTTTTTTTATGTAGATATCATTTGGAGAAATATAAAAACGATAAAGATATTTTTCTCAGGGATACCATGTTGAAAGACGATTTGGATGGGACTGTCATGGATTACCAGTAGAATTTGAAATAGACAAAACATTAGGAATTAAAGGTCCTGAAGATGTTGACAAAATGGGCATAGACAAATATAATGCAGAATGTAGAAAAATAGTAATGAAATATGCCACTGAATGGGAAACAATCATTACAAGAATGGGCAGATGGATTGGTAAATATGATTTTTATCATAATTTACAGAAAAAAAAATTAAAATATCTAGCAATAACATTAGTGATGTTAGCAATTTTTATTTAATACTATCTTTTTGAAGCTCATAAAAATTTAAAAACTGTTTCAACCTTGTACTAACATAATTAAGGCTTTAATTTTATAATTTATATGCATAACTTTCATAAAGGTAGAAAAAAAATCACAATTTGATTCCAGACTTCAAGAATGATTACAAGACTTTGTACCCATGGTTTATGGAGTCTATTTGGTGGGTGTTTAAGGAACTGTACAATAAGGGCTTAGTCTACCAAGGAGTGAAAGTAATGCCATATTCAACAGCATGTTCGACTCCTTTATCTAATTTTGAATCAGGACAGAATTATAAAGAGGTAGTTGATCCAGCAGTGGTTGTCTCGTTTCCTACAAATGAAGGCTTTTCTTTGCTTGCTTGGACTACCACACCTTGGACTTTGCCCAGTAATTTAGCACTGTGTGTGAATCCTAAATTTACTTATTTTAAAATACAGGATAAACAATCTGGTGAATATTATGTTCTTCAAGAATCACGCTTTTATGTAATTTTTAAAAATGTAGAAGATTATGATGTTATTGAAAAGTTTTCTGGAGAAAAGTTGAAAGGTTTAAAGTATACACCAATTTTTGATTATTTTGTTGAACAGTGCCCAAATGCTTACCAAGTTTTAGTTGATAGCTATGTAACAGATGACTCTGGTACTGGCATTGTACATCAAGCGCCTTATTTTGGAGAAGATGATTTTAGAGTATGTTTGGCGGCTGGTATAATTACTAGGGATCAGGATATAATTTGCCCAGTTGATTCAAGTGGGCGTTTCATGCAACCTGTGAAAGATTTTGTAGGGCAGTATGTAAAAGACGCAGATAAAAATATCATTGCAAATTTGAAAGCGCGTAATAGATTGGTTCAGGTAGGACAAGTAAAGCACAGTTATCCATTTTGCTGGCGATCAGAGACGCCTCTCATTTATAAGGCTGTTCCCTCGTGGTTTGTCAGGGTTGAACAAATGAGTCAAGATCTTCTGAAATCAAGTGAAGCCACCTATTGGGTTCCAGAATATGTGAAAGAAAAACGATTTGGTAATTGGTTGAAAGAAGCGCGTGATTGGGCTATAAGTAGAAATAGATATTGGGGTACTCCTATTCCATTATGGATTTCACCTGATAAACAAGAGGTTGTGTGTGTAGGTAGTATCGCGGAGCTTGTAACTTTAACTGGTAAGGATATTACAGATTTACATAGAGAAAGTATTGACCATTTAGAAATACCATCCGCTCGCGAAGGATTCCCGCCTCTTAAAAGAGTATCAGAAGTCTTTGATTGTTGGTTTGAATCGGGTTCTATGCCATATGCACAAAATCATTACCCTTTTGAAAATAAAAAGGAATTTGATGAAGTTTTTCCAGCACATTTTATTGCTGAAGGCATTGATCAGACAAGAGGATGGTTTTATACACTGATTGTTCTGTCAACGGCTCTCTTTAAAAAACCCCCATTTAAAAACTTAATTGCTAATGGATTAATCTTGGCAGCCGATGGACAAAAAATGTCAAAGCGAAAGAAGAATTATCCTGACCCTCTTGAAGTCGTTAATAAATACGGTGCTGACGCTTTAAGACTTTATCTTATAAATTCTCCTGTTGTCAAAGCCGATAATCTTCGGTTTAAAGAAGAAGGTGTAAGGGATGTTATTAAAGATGTGTTTTTACCGTGGTACAATGCTTTTAGGTTTTTAATGCAAAATATTGAGAGGTTAGTTCAGGAGGAACAAATCAATTACAGGTTTAACGTTAAAGCTATCCAGGAAAATGTTATGGACAAATGGATTACTTCTTTTACGCAATCATTGATCCAATTCGTAAAAAAAGAAATGTCAGCTTATAGATTATATACTGTTGTGCCCAGGTTGACTAAGTTTATCGATCATCTAACCAACTGGTATGTCAGAATGAATAGAAAGAGGCTAAAGGGTGAAAATGGTGTAGAAGATTGCAAGGTTGCGCTAGATACACTGTTTGGCGTATTGTTTGATATGATAAGAGTAATGGCACCGTTCACTCCTTTCCTAACAGAATTGATGTATAAAACGTTACGGCAACTATTACCTGGAGACTCTCTAGAAAGTGTGCACTTTAACATGATACCTGATCCAAAAGTAGATTTAGTTAATGTCAACATTGAAAGAGCTGTTCAAAGAATGCAAACTGTTATCGAACTTGGAAGAGTTTTAAGGGATAGAAAAACTATTCCCATTAAATATCCATTACCAGAGATGATCGTAATTCATCGTGATCCAGTATATTTAAATGATGTAAAATCTTTGGAGAAGTATGTTTTAGAAGAAATGAATGTGAAAAAATTGCACTTTACAAGTGATAAAGAAAAATATGGCATTCAATTAAGAGCTGAACCAGAGCATAAGACCCTAGGAGCTCGTTTGAAAGGTGAATTTAAAGCAGTGACATTAGCTCTTAAGAAATTAAATAATGAACAATGTGAGAAACTGGTAGCTGAAGGTTTTATTGAACTGCTTGGTCAACGTATAGATGTTTCAGAAGTAAGACTTATCTTCCAAGCTACAGACAATGAACTGTATGAAGCACATAGTGACAACGACGTTCTTATTTTACTCAATGTTACTCCGGATCAAGAAATGCTTGATGAAGGTTTTGCTAGAGAAATAATAAACAGAGTACAGAAACTAAGAAAAAAAGGTCATTTAGTTCCAACGGATGACGTCGATGTTTACTTCTCCGTCCCAGAAACAAGTGATATAAGGCGTATTATAAAAATACATCGTGATTTTGTAGAAAACACTGTGAGAGCTCCGCTCCTGTCCATTGATGAACTTAATGACTCAAAGGAAATTATAATAGAGGAAACTCAAGAGCTTAAAGGTTCGTCTTTAAAACTTGTTATTACCTGGAGGAAAAATGTCGAATTACCTGTCAATCCTTGGGCTAATATCGTATTACATGATCTTACTCCGCGATTTGGAGTTACCAGTAATCAAGCAAGCATTGTTTTAAATGATAAAGGTAAAAAGTTTATGAGTTTAGAGAAACTTTATAAAGAAGTAAACGTTTTATTTGGTTTATATGGTGTGAAATTTAAATTATGGCTCAATGGTGTCGAGCTTACTGATACTGTAGATTTAAATGGTAAAACCTTGGTAGCATCAGTATTGCCACCAAAAGGTTATGAAACTAAAAGTAACCCATTCTGTAAATTCATCAATTTAGCCAATGGCACTCGTACAGTCACCTTGTTTTTGGAGAACCCTCTGGGGAAATTAACCTTGACACAAGAAAGCGCAGTTAAATATGTTGCAGATTATTTAGAAATTGCAACAGCTGATGTACAAAAACAATTTTTGAGTAAGACAGCTGAATAGATATAATTTCTTATTTATTTATTTAAAGCGCTTCTTACGTAATATAAATACTAAAGTATTACTGGTCTGTTTATGTTGATTATGGCCAGAAATATATTTTATAATCTCACCGATTGTTTTAAATTGAATCCATCACCTCTTATGTTCTTAAATGCTTATAACGAAATAACTATAAAGCAAAAAATTAGCTTATAAAACTTTTAAATGTAAAAGAGTCTAAATATTATACATACAACTAATGTTATCTTATTATTTTGCGTAAGAATGTGTATCGAATTGAACTATATGAAACGATAAGTTGATCTTTATGAAAATACTTAAAACCGAATGAATAAAACGTTGTTACTTTAACCAAATGTTTTTATTTCTATAAACTCTTAACCAGACGTTATTGGTCTTTTGTTAATTTTGGTATGGTTTACACAAAGGGATTTGAGTTTGTTTTTGGATTTGCTAAAATATACTGATAAAATGAATAGGACAACAATAAAATTATAATTCAACTTTATTTCTTCATAAAACAAAGTAAGCACGATCAATAAATCTGTTAACAACCACAATGTGCAGAATTTTTTTTAATAATTTTATTTAAGAAACTGGTTTATACATAGATTGTGTAGTAGAATCATTGTGAAGGTAAACAAACATCTTAATTTGCTGTACTTTGAACACGATAACATGTTATTTCAACAAAATTAGCATGTTTAATGACGAATGTTTCATTTCTAAGAAACTATTACTAAGTTAAAAACGATGTATACAACAGCATAGATTAAATAATTACATAAAAGTGTAATATAATAATTATATTAAAAAAAAATACATGTGTTAAAGTTGTAACAGAAATAAATAACATTGATAAGTCAGAAAATAAGTAAACATGTGCATTACTTTATTAAAGCACTTGTTAAAATTTTGAGTGATTACAATAAAATGCCAAATGGTAATTGAATTGCTCATTTCATTCGTAAAGCCATCTTGGTAACATCCACTCGCGCAGTTACATAATAATTAAATATTAATTTCGTATTTAACTTTGATTTGTATATAATTACCCTAAAGACTAATTAGCTGATCGAAAAATAACCAAACCAATCAATGTCTTTTATAGTTTACACATTCGGTTGTACAGTGTGAAAGAGACGAAATCATTAAAATTACCACTTATTAGTTTCGACTTCAATCAATATTTTATTATTCATTCTTAAATGCTATTAAAATACACAGCTATGAACACAGGGTAAAGTAAAAATACACCAATAAGATTCTTTTAATTGTATTTGAACACTGAAATATAATTAAGGATTATCAGAGTATATAAAAATGAACAAACATTACAATTTTATAATAATTTTATTGAAGCATAATTTTATTTTGACAAATCACAATGATTTGAGTATATTAGCTTCAAAGGTGGTAATCTGATTTTAGTTATTTATTATTAAATGAAAGAATTATACGGTTTAAATAGTAAAATAATAAAAAAGATACAGTTAAAGACCTGAATCATTTCGTGAGGTACTTGCAGATCACCAGCTTCGGAACCAACATTTTAAAGGTGTAGTTTTAAAATTAAAGTGAAAATATGTTGATCGCTATCGCAGGTTGGTCGTTCGTATATAAATAAGTTGTTTTTTCATTCATTTAGTGATAATAAATTTAAAAATTAATAATGAGCATAGATATTTCTTCCGCAAACATCTTGTTTTTTTGTATAATACATTATAAATATTATTGTCAGATCTGATCCCAACCTAAGATCGCGATCAGCATTTTATAGAACATCACTAATTTTTAACCGATAAAGATCACCGAAAATATTTTAATTCAAAATTATCTGTTTGTCATACTAACAAAATGCATGAAATAAAAAAATATAGACTTTCACCTTTGAAAGTAACCGTCTCTTATTAAAGGAGACGTTTTTTTAAACATGTTCAAGTGATACAGCCGTTGTTTTTATATTATGTAATAATACTGCTTAGAAAAATAAACGACAGTTCACAAAATATTTTTAGCTTTTATTGCTTCTATTGAAAGGCTTCCACTGTAAATATTGGTTTTATATAACGTTTTGTTATACTGGAAATATGCAGAATATATAATACTATCATTTAGTTACATCGAGATGTTATAAATGGAATATAATTGAAGTGAATATGGAAATCTCAGTGTGGGACGTTCACCTACAGGTTGACTGAAACCTAATCTAAATCGTGAGACGACGCTGTTTGCAGGTCTTTTGCGACCGGTCGCTCTGGAAAACATTAGAACATCCTTCGACTGATATCATGATGAATATATAGGGTCGAATTGATTAACATGTGAACAACAATTCCAACAGTAAATATCGATAAAGCTAAAGATGATTTACACGTGGTAAATAGTTACATACTTATGTATTCAATAAATAATTATTTTATTATGCGTCAACAAGTTATATGCACTCGTATAACAAAGCTAACAATTGTGAGGGCTAATTAGTTACCTAGGAAAGGCTGCGACGGAGCCTGCTTCATAAGTCAGCGTTCATACAAGTATTGCACTTAATAAATACTAAAATATAACACATCGTACAATAAAACACTTACAATCGCATGTAACAAGGCTTAGGCCGGCCGTTGCCGCGCGCCCTCACTGTACAACACCGCGTGCAAATAAATTATATTCATCTAAGGCATGTTTATTCAAACTATAATAGCGAATAATTCAAACTAGAAATTACTATAGATTCATTATGATTTTTAAATACAGTTTATTAGATACAACATCGCCTACTCATTGACTAGTCTAACGGCGTATAATTATTACCATACTCGTAACGATTAGTTAGCAACAACGATAAATATAGTACATCACAAGGGGGAGCGTATGGCCAGACGCGAGTGACGTCTGCCGTACGATGCTGCACGCACTGCAGATCTCTTTCGCCTGTAATCAACGTAAAACGTCATTATAATCAATATTGACGATTGTGAATAAAGTAAAAGCGAAAAAAAAAATCGATATTATATATATTTAGTTAGGCTTTTTTTTCATTAATCGATATCGACAATAGTAGCTTAACGATATTAACACGATTAGGTACAATGTCATAAAACAATCAAGAAGCAATCTTTTTTCTGGAGGACATACTGAATCTATGTATCAAGCAATATATGGCAAACTAATATAAAAATTTTTAGGAGCTTATTTCCACAAAGCGATACACGAGATATGGACTTATGTAAGAAGCAAGACTACCAAAAAACAAACACCTCAATCAATGAGGTGTTTCGGTTAAAAAGGTAGTAAATTACATGTGATTGGCGTTTTCCCTAGTACCTACGATTTCAGAAAAAGAGGTGGTTATGGCCATAAAGGAATACGTTATCGTAAATAATCGTGATAAGTCCTTAGTTCTAAACCAGAGATTGGTAAAGAGTAATCAGATTAACGATTACAAAATGTAATCGTAATTTTAATTTCGTATCTCTATAATCATGATTAAATCGATTGAGGATACCTTACTGTTTAAAACATCGATGGGTAAAATGTAATCATATTAATGATGAAAAATGTATTCGTAATTGTTTTTCATTAATCTGATTACATTTTGCTCATCTATGGTCTAGACAAAGTAACATGTGATGAACGACACCGCTAACAGAAAGTGTAAAATGTATGGAATTGACATAACGTGATGTGAATATTTCGATAGCTTATATCAATTCCATATATTTTACACTTTCTACTAGCCTTGTCGTTTACCGAATATTTATATTGTATAAACTGGCAAGTATTGCGTAGTAATTTTATGGAGACAATAAAAAAGTGATAGTAACCGTGCATTCTTAGATAAAAGCGGACGAGTCCTATCTAATAGTGGGGCTGGTGCGCGGGCGGCGCGTCGCGCTCGGGCAGCTTGCGCACTTTCATTGTGCCGTCGGCGCCGCACGAGAACAGTCGCCCGGCGTTGTCTGTCAACAAACGATGTCAACTACTATAATCATATTTACGTGGACAATCTCAATGTCATTTATTTAGTCAATACCGATCAACCTTCCTCGAATATCAAAATCAAAGCGCTGACATTAACAAAATCACATTGGTCATACATCAGAGGAATGGCCATAAGGAATATATTTTTTAAATTATTTATTATATGCACTTGACGACTCTGTTGCCGCAGTAATCGTGCTTGCATTTCCATCGCGTTGAGTTTTTGTTCGATTCTCGCATTGATCAAATATTAGTATGTCCTATAGATTGTTGTTTTGGGTCTAAGTGTTTATGAATGTGCAGTAAAATAAATAGTAATTGTTCGAGAGCATTATTATATATGTTAGCCGTGGTGGCTGCCGGCAGAATAGAACAGCACCCCCCTCTTCTTACTGAGGTGTCGTAAAAGGCGACTGAGGTAACTCTTTAACACTGCAACCCAACCAGGTGTTCAGAGAAGGACAACTCGACCAAACCTGCAATCCCGCTCCCTCCCGATCGTACTGGTTCTCCTTTCCATCGGGCCTGAGGGAGCTCGGACGAGAGAGTGCTTTTCTGGCAGCGCGTCCAGTTATGCACTTAAATATCTCCTGCGCAAATGACTGTTTCTGAAAACTGGGCCTTGATTTTCTTAATCGGCGTTGAAACAGTCGCCGTGGCCGAATCCGGCTAGGACATCATCATCATCATCATATGTTCGCTAGTTTTAGTACAAGACAGAGGTATATGTGAAAAATTTCTTACATTGATAATGATCGTAGAATATCACGCATATAAGTTTGTAAACACATCCATGATCCACGACCAAAGTAAACACAAAAGGTGCGGCAACGCTTTAATAAAATTCTTTCTTTCTTAGTCCTAAACTACGCTTGCGCTAGTACTATGATACAAGTCAAAGATATACATAATTAAATACAAATACACATCCATGACTCATGATAAAAAAAATCTGCTCATCACAGGAAAGTTGGAGGATATTGGGATCCGAACCCAGGATTATAAGTTTCGGAGGTGGGGTCTTTGCAAACTGCTAAGCCGTTAAATCCACATTTATAACACTTCATAAGCAATATCGAGGGTGTATGAACGCATGCTTTGCTCGTAATATGAGAGGATGAATAAAACAATGACGAACTTGATATACAATAGACTTACCCAGGTAGACCAAATAAAGAAATTATCGATTGAGGTCGGTTAATCAATCAGTCAGAAAAGTCAATTAGCGAGTTTATTTCAAGGGAGTAATTAATATAAAGGGGCTTAAAGGTTTGCAAATATAGATTCAGAGATGTGACATACAAGTCTTTCTGACTTTTTTTTACTTGGGGAATATCCTCATAGGACTGTCCTGGCTGCACAAGGGAGTAGCAGCCGGGGTGTGCCGGACTCGTATCAGCTAAAAACCCCAAGGTGACTACTGCGAATTAGTGGGGACTGCGAGTCCTGTAATCAATTTGCCGCAGCCCACAAGTTTTTCTGCTTATCTCAATAGGGGATCAGCGTAATGTTAGCTTACCAATATGAATTTGCGTGACGCCCTGTCCGATGTGCTTGAAAAACGAGCTCCGAGCGTGTTCTCCAGCGAACGTGTATAGCAGTTGGTGCGTCGTCAAAGAGAATACCTAAAAAGAAAACGTTAAGATATATTTTAATTGGTTGACCGTCGGAACTATTAGCTACTAGCTGACCCGGCGAATTTCGTATCGCCATGAATGTCGTGTTAACTTACTTCACCTTCCCAGTTCTCCCTCATTCCTCTGTCTCCTTTCCCATACCCCATATTGTCTTCTCTTCCTGCAGCTCGTAGTTTTTTTTTTTTCAAAAAATTAATGTATGTCTAGAGAATAATATTTTTTTATTTATATATCGTCATCGGTCTATATCGCTCAAATTTATTGTGCAATAACTCCTAAAATATTAATTTGAATTTTATGGTGTAATGGATTATCATAATGTCACGAGTTTGTCACGAACTTGGCTACGTAAACACGAGTTTACTCGTGACCGGTTTGCAATGTGTTAAGGCATATCTGCGCAACAACAAAGTAACTTCCTATAGTGTTGACATGCAGCTGTATTGTCGTCTCATGCGACAATACTGCTGTTGATTTTTTTTATTTTTACACTGACTCGACAAAGTGATTACAGTGCACCTGATGGTAAGTACAGTGTAGTCCAAAAACGAAAGCGACCATCAAATGATGAAAATCTGGTGTTAGTCTCCGTCGTCGTGTCCCCCTACATATACCACGACTAAAGGTTTCTAGGTATATGAGTAACTGGATATAGACAAGGTGATCCCGAAACGTGACAGGCCAAAGCGAGTCACTATGTGTCGTGTAGTGTGGTAATTGAGGAGCTACCTTGATGTCGCCGTCGGCGGCTCCTATCGCGTAGTAGTCCTCCCTGGGCGAGAGCGCGATGCACTTGATGGGCGCGTGGTGCGCGGTGAGCTTGTGCCGCACGGCGCGCGCGCGCACGTCCCACACGAGCACGTCGCCGCGGCGCCCGCACGACACGAGCGCGCCGCTGCTGCCCGCCCACGCGACGCACGCCGCGCCGCCCTCGTGGCACGTCCACGCTTCACGCACACAAACACACACACATACTATTAACAAACACACAGAAACATTATAAAATCAATCTTTTTTATTTTATTTTTTTACTTTCCCTTCCAAAAACAATCAACACAAAAAGCGCTAAGTAAGACTTTCAATTTTTTTTTTTGATAATTCTAAAGACGACAGTACATATAAATAAAAACCAGATAGGGAAATTAATATACTCACAAACCACTAAAGCTTTCTTGATAGGCATCAGAGTGTCCCATATCGCAACATTTTTACTTTCGGAACTGTGGCCGGCTGAAATGATTTTCATTTTTAAATATTATATATTGGCATACGAACCGATTTTTTTTTGAATATTTTAACTTACCTGTAGCTACTAAGCTGCACGATCCAAGGAAAACGAAATCACTGATGCCTTTACTGTGACACTGATGGGTCTGTAATAAAAACAAAAACCTTTTTATTTACAAAAACGTTTTACAGTAATTGTTACGTGTCAGGTGTGAGTAAGAAGAATGGATTCGGGTTTAAATATATTTGATTAAAAACTTATGGTTGGCTATTCACAACTACTAAGATTTTCTTAGTGAAAAATGAAAAGAAAAATACAAAATCTGGGGCTTGGAAAAAGGATTGATTTTGTACTGGACCACGAAATTATATAAAATCAATAATATATCGTTATTTCCCTTTCGGGATGAGCAGAGTTGTATTAATGCCTGTAACCATGCCGGCAGTGATGAAAGCCTTGGTTGGCAGCGAAGAGGCGTGGCAGAAGGTGTCATCCTTTTGCGAGGTGGTGATGAAGCAGAAGGAGGCCGCCGAAAGGGTCAGAGAGCATACGTTTCTGGCCACTGGGCGGCCAAGGCACCGTCGCCGGAGGCACGCGTCCGACCAGAGCGAGTGCTACATCCCCCGGTAACAATAGCTGGGCAGTAGATTTGAGGGAGTCTGCTGCCTGGATGAGAGGGAGGCGGTGCGCAGTGTTCGGCGCACCGCCTGGGTAGAGCATTCAAAGGGACACCCTGGGTGTTTTTAGTCAGTAGGAGTTTGACACACCGGGGTCGCTGTCCTCATAGCGTCCCTTATGGTCCTATGCAGGATTTTGCCCCGGCAAAACAAAAAAAAATGTGTCTGTATCCACTTTGTGCCTATATGTAGTGTCCAACTTGACTAGTAGAAGCTGATGGCCGTTCTCAGGGTACTTGCACATTTCATGGTTATTAGATGTCATTAAAAACGCAAAATGTAATCGTAATCATTTTTTATTAATCTGATTACATTTTGCCCATCTAAAGACGAGCGTTACTTAGCTAAGCGTGACGGCTTTAGTCTCGTTCAGTGCCCACAAAAATTGCTCAACGCGCCCGAAGTAGTTTCCACTTGTATAAAATATGTTTTAGCTTAGTTATTTGTAAACACTTACAAAGAAGGGCCGGGGCGAAGCCTGCGGTTGCTGCGATTGGTGCGGCTGGGGCGGCTGCGCGGGCGGGTGCAGCTGCCACATGGCCAGGTTGCCGTCCGCGTCGGAGGCGGCGAACTTGTTCCCGTAGTCGGAGAACCGCACGCGCGTCACCTTGGCGAAGGCGCCGGGCGCGCGAGGCGACCACACGCACGACGGGTGGCCCCACTCCCACAGCTGCACCGAGCCGTCCGCGCCGCCGGTTAAGTCTGACATACGCATTACAACGTTATACATAAAACAGTAACGGCTTCGCAATCTGATAGCACAGTATCTAGTGACTACTTACGATTCGTAAGGCTGACATTTATACACGCTATTTCAACTTGTCTTAAAAATAAATTCGTTTTAACAAAAAAACTGAATATATAATATAAACTTGAGTATAGATATAGTATTCGCAGAGACAAGTCTATGTTGACAAAATCGATGACATACCAAATCAATTGACATTTATTGAGCAATATAAATTGTAATGTTTTAGTAAAGTCTAATCAAACTTAAAGTTGCGCCTATAAATGTCAGCCTAAGTGTAATAATTATTCGTAAATAAAAAAAAATATACTAAAAGTAACAATGTTAAAAAAAAAACATTTACAAACTAAATTTGCAACATCCTTTGACCAAATTTCAAAAAGTGACGTTGTGCTTTTGCCAAATATAATACTTTTGTTATATACCATACAATTCTTGAATAATTCATCAAACTTGAATAAATTTCATTTAATCTAAACGAAGTATAAAGATTAATATTCAGGAAACATAAAAAATAAAAATTTTAACAACTTTAATGGGTACTTACATAATGGTTGTGATGGATGAGCTGCCATGCGTTTAATATTGTCAATTTTGTGTTTCAGCACCTAAACAGAAAAAAACTCAATAAAATATAACTAAAGTAAATATCTAAGAGCGCTTAAAGATCTCCGTAGCCACAAACATTTGCGGACCTTTATGTCTGAAACCATAAAATACACCGAAAACATCATGCTTAATTTAAAAACAAACATGCAAAACACAACACAAAAAGTAGCGGATTAAAAAAAACTGTAGCGAAGAAACTGAATACCGACAGCGCCTACGAAACTTACCAAAACCAACAATGTTCGATGAAAAAACAATCATAACCGACAGAGGTTTAAATAAAATCAAAGGCAAAATAATAAAACCGAATTCGAGCAACGATGGAGCGCCTGCGAAACGAAAAAAAAAACAGATCATTTTCGAAAAAAAAATTGATAAATAAAAAATACATTGAACATCGAGCCGTTGTAAACGGGAAGTGCAGGAAACTAAAGGATGTGATGTGATCGTAGCGAGACGGATCTCAATTGATGCCACTGACCGGTTTCATTAGAAGCTTCGAGCGATGCAGCACCAGCCGACAGTATTTCGGATCGTGGCAACCGGGGAACTGCAGGCCCTTCACCTGTGACCAACACTCTATTACAGCGTTTCCCAACCTTTTAACGGTGCCCGATCATCAATGACAACGCCTGTCACTGAGCCCTTCAATATTAAAATGATATACAAAAAGAAAAAAAAAACTGAAATGTCTACAACAGAAGTGAAACTTATTGGAAACTTTCGTGTTTTCCACTGAATGAAATATTTCAATATTTTCTGGTTTATATACTAATACAATTTCTATATAGCGCGCGGACTCCCAATTGAAAATTTCTACTTTATATCATACATACATTTCTTCTTACACGGATCCTTTCTTCTTCATAACGTTTGCCTAAATTTGTTTTAATCACCATCTTAGAAATCCAGTAGACGACTTAAGGATGTCACTCTAAACGAAATATTAATATCGAAATGCCTTAATGTTTCATATAAGATGTTATTTTTATAATCAAGACGTGTTCTATAAATATTATAAATAGCTTCCAAAAAAGTATATCTACCTGTAACTTTTGAAGAAAAAAATTAAAGACATAAATCAAAGTTTTCTTCAAATGATAGTAATTAATCTTTTACAATTTATATTCCAGCTAAAACCTTGATAAGCGATACTGACAGCCTCATACCCTTCACCCCCTACAGTTTGTCTCTTTTAAGTAAAACCATATGTGACGGCAGTCGACAAAAAGCGCGAGCAAAGCTCTGCAAGAGGCGAGACGCAACAAGATAAAACAAATCCGCAACTACGCACACAAGTACCACACCACGTCACAACGCGGTTAGCAATGAAACAATATTTTACCACAATTTTGAAAATAAAACTTAAAATTTAAATAATTTAGTTGAACTGACTCGATAAAAGCTGCAAGGCCACAATATAGTTCGAAAAAAAATAATCGAATTTACACTTTTTTTTTAAGTGTTTGTAAATTTTTCATTGTGATAATGTATTGTATCAGTGATACCGACGTGTTAGTGCATTAGTTTATGATGTAGACGTACTGTGACAACAAAGACTTCATGGCCAGTAGGCAATGAACGGCTTGCCCGTCGCTCCTGCTGCAAATTGTTATTTACAATACTCAGTTAGTACGCATACCGGCTAACCCTGATTGTGTGTTATTACATTAGTTTCTGTGTACATTTATTTGTCAATTTCAAATAATTAACTAATAGTTATATTTAAATTCTATAATGTATATTTCAGTAAAGGTATTGCATGATTATAGATTCAAATTGCAATATATATTATATGGAATGGTGACTTATTTGTGATTCAACACTTAAAAATATTTAAAACTTGAATCCTTATAAATTAATACATATTTTATAATGTATATGAAATGTGCATTACAAAGCAATAACAACAAAGCAGTTTTTATATTTTACAAGTATAATACAACAAATTATTAATATTTGCTTTATTACCAATTATTTTGCAAGCAAAAAAATAATTTAAGCGTTAACGCTTAAAATGAATTGTAACCTATTTTAGGATAAGGTGACAAAGTTTTTTGTAAAACCACTCTACACCTTGTTCATTTATAAGAACGTACCCATGACCGACTAAAATATGTTGGTTTTGTTTGTGAAACAATTAATGTTTTATTTTCACTATTTATACTAAATATGGAATTTTACGTTCAAAGAATTGTTATACGGAACTTCGTGAAATGAACAAGGTATAACTTTCCATAGTAATGATAATTTATAGTCTCTTAATAATAAAAATATAAATAGATAAATTGTATTTTAGTTTATGTGGCCACAGGAAAGTCTATAGTTGTTAATTTACCATGTTAATAGTGTTTTAAATAGAAATATACAATACATACTATGGTATATAGATTCGACTACACAGACACTATTTATATATACATATGAGTAGATATTATTGCTAAAGTTAGTCTTCACGCTAAACGCCAAAAAGAAAAATATATAATAGTATATTTTAAAAACGAAGTGAGATCATGGCACTCTTTGTATGTCGAACATAATTATCGAACAGGTTCATACATTTCATTACATAGCTCAATAATAAAGCGTAATGTAAAAAATTGCGAAATAAATTGATCACAAGCAAAATAAGGAACATTTTACAGAATTTTGCCACTGGCAATCTGCCGTGAACCGCATGGAGGCTCCCTGCTATGGCGTTCAACGTTATATGTATAGTATAAATACATAAACATACATACATTCATTGATATATAATATTCGATATAAATAAATAAATGTATTAAATGACATTCAAAGTTTGTTTTGCATGTCAATAGGACAAATATTCGATATTACAAATCATAGCAAGCTACCTTTTGTAATAACGAACGTGAGATAATTTTTTAATCGTAAGGAATACAAATTAGAATAATGTAATATCGTCACAGTTTATCTCTTTCGAGGTGAGCAGAGATACATTTGTGACTATCTCCACATTGCACTCACATGTTGGGCCCAACGTAAACAGTCTAGCGCAGCTGATTGCCGTTCTCAGAGCACTAATGAACATAACATTTTTGTTAAAACTAATCGGATTTCTTCACGATACTTTCTTTCACTCATAAGCATGT
Source organism: Automeris io (assembly GCA_036320925.1). Lineage (NCBI taxonomy): Eukaryota > Metazoa > Arthropoda > Insecta > Lepidoptera > Saturniidae > Automeris > Automeris io. The sequence goes on along the minus strand of JAUDJH010000021.1, from coordinate 3,012,285 downwards.
GGTGCCGAAAGCTAAACGTACATTAGCCATGTCAGTACCGGACCACCTTCCAATAGTTAATTAAAAATAGACTTTAAGCTGTATCAGACACAGTACATTTTAGTAAAACTATAGTATTGTTGCCGCATTGTTGACTATTTTGACTTACCAATTTAAAATATACCATGTCACTTGCAACTTAAAGTTTGTTTTTAATTAACGAGATTGTTATCCAGTCAAATGACGAAGCGACTAATTAATTGACTTTAATCATAGATACACCCTTAACATGGAAAACCTAAAGAGACAGGAATCGGAACTACAACCAATCGCGTTTTCACGCATGGATGCAGTCTCTTTATCAACGTAGTCACCACAGGCACCAATAAGAAATACGGCCAAAAATAAACTTCATTTTCTAATAAATCAGTTTGGGTATCAATAACACTTACAACGCTAGCTCCACGTCCTGTTTGACTGGCCATACCGACCGGCACTTGAGGCGTGTTCGGGTTGAGCGGAGAGCTATTACCGGTGCCTGGGACGGATCCATTACTTGACCTAAAAAAAAGAATTAATACTTTTTAGTGAGGTAGGTTTGGTGGTGCAGTCAACTTACCCTAAGCCAGCGCAGGTATAGCGTATAGAGATCAGAGAAGGAAACGAAGAAAGTCCAGACAGTAAGTAGGTGTCTATTTTATCCACCTAGGGGCGGAATATAAAAAGATCCCCCCTTAGAAGGTATACTATAACATAAAATGAATCTAATAAAAATATTTCATGTTATTCAGTAAATTAGACTATGCTATGATATGTCAGTTAGTCTTTTTATGTTATAAGCAACACCGTGTTGCAGTAGAAGGCGTAAACATTGAGCTCTGTGTGAAAAAAATGGGAGTGAAATGCAATAAAGTCCATAGCAGCATTTTTGTGTCATTTTTGAGCAGTCGACTACATCACATGTCTTTAAGTACATTACATAATTTTTCAGGTGGCAGAGCGATTGCTCGAACCGAGACTTATTTAACCTTGTTCCACCCTCTCCTTTCCTAATAGAACCACGCGTTCGGCCTTATGGTGTCACAGCTTTGCGGTAACTCACATCCCGGCTAGGACTAAGAAGTTATCTAACTCTAGAAGAGATATTTATGCAAGCCGGCATGTTCGTTGCGACTACCGATGGATTTGTCTTTCATGTTGATAGTCGTCATTTTTTGGACTGCATCACACTTACCACCAGGCTTTGTGTGGTCACTGTGCACAATTAGGATAAAAAAAACGGGTTTGACCACAGTAAATAGGTGTAAAGACCGTCATACTGTTTCGCTTCGGCCTCTCGCTTTTCTGGGTCAGCATGTATTTCATGGAGATAAGGGGAGGGTGTCACTTTACACCACTCTCCCCGCCAATGTGTTAGGAGGTCGCAGGGGGTGGTAACTATTTAACCACCCCTCGCCAAGTAAATGGGGCCTACAGAAGGCCAGACATCGCCGGGTACCGAGGAAAATGGCTCAGCGTTGCCTTTGGCACTCGGCAGACAGGAGAAGGAACACCCGTGGGTTTTAGTCGGTGCAAGTCCAACATACCGGGGGGCGACCCTCACGGCCTCCTGAAGGTCCGTTAGGGATTTCTCCCGGATTCCAAAAAAAAAACTAAGCGGGTGTTCGCCCTGGAACTGATACATCTAGAGACCTTTAGTCGCGGTATACGTCTTCTGACAGTGGCTGTCGTACTTAGACCACACGGTATTTTGTTCAAATGCAACTTTAGTCGCTGTCGAGTCAATATAAAAAAAATATATTGCAACTTGGGAGCCACTGCCGAGTCTCGACTGTGTGATTCTAAAGCATGTAATACCTTTCTCTTTCACGGTCGTTGTGGTGTATGAGGAGGAAACCGGTGTCGGGCAGCGCGGCCGGGTCCGCGGCGAGCGCCAGCAGGTCCACCTCGCACTCGTCCTCGGCCCACCAGGCGCCGGCGCGCAGCAACAGCGACACGTCCATCTCCTGCACCTCGCGCGCCGTCGCCACGCCCAGCAGCGACCCGCCCGCCTGCCCTCGCCATTAGCAATTACGAAAACATTTCGCAGGTATACAGACATAACGGTACCGCAAGGTGAACGGCCAAAATGATTACCGGTAGTGCTTATCAGTGGCGTGGATCCCATAAAAGCATTATCCTGTTATACTTGAATATTTGATAAACATATCTGGAGTAACTCTGGTAATTAACGGCGTAGAACTCTTATAATCCAAATTGGACCAAATTTTAAATCAATATATGCATTAACTATTCAATTATAATAAAATAATGTTTAATGAATAATGCTTTATTCACGCACTGGCGTAGTTGTCATCATTATGGCAAAATTGTAATCTGCATTTTCATTGTTTTGGAATTTAGACGATAGACGTCATCTTTTGTAATTAATTCTATTAAATTCACGATGCAAAACATTTTTATTCAAATATAGCTCCCAAACAAATGTTCCTTCAATCCGGATATAAACCAGCGACGTATGGATCCAGGTCGAAGGACCACATAGTCAAATAGTTGTCAGTGCGTGAACAGTTTTAATTGGATGCTGACTCTTGCTCAATAACCACCATACACTAAGGATAAGATTATTGCACCTGGAACTTTCTGCATAATCATTAACAAATGAGATCGAACAACCACGATATTCCAAGAGTTTTTACATCGACGAACAAGCAATAATACCTTGTTTTAACGAAAAATAAAATCTGGTCATATGTTGTCCAAATCAAAAATAATTTTTATTTGAACGTTTTTAGATTACTTACAAATTATTTATTTCAATGTTATATTCTCAATGAGACTCACTGTTGGAGTGGAAAGGGTTTAAATGTAATATTTTTTTATTGAATAGCTTTATTCTTGAAAATCAATATTTTTTACCTTTTTTTTTGTATTGTTGTAAATGTACGAATACAGTACAGTAAAACGTTCAGACCTTATTGAGGCAGAAGGCAGCGATGGAGTCCTGTTCCTTGTGAATGATTCTAACTGGATTGTGAAACTCCACGTCCGCGGCGCGCTGCCCGTGCTGGCTGACGGCCGGCTTGTCTGTCCCGGCCACTTCCGCAGACACTGACTGCGTGCGGCGCCGAGAGAACACCGCCCGGATGAACAGGTCCTAGAGATACCGTTATATTAATCGAAACATGTGTAAAATGAAAAGTCTAGACTCACCGGTTGATTCTTCAGCTCCCAAACCAAATCCTGGGACTTACAAAACTGTTTTTTTTTTTCGGAGATTCAATTCATAATGTTGACAAAGTATAAGGTCTTAAAAATTGTGCAAAGGCACACCATTGTCAGGATAACAATCACCATATAAATAATTAATTACGGCTATTATTCAAGTTAATCTACTTGCAAGGTTCACTAAAGTACTGTTATCGACATCGGTTAGTGAAGTGAACGGGATAAGACAACTCACATATTTATTTGGATATGGTCTAATTGGCACCCGATCTAGAGTTGGACAATCAGCACTTTAAACAAGCAAAATGTGAAAACCGATTACAGACATTTTTATTAGATAAAACAAATCTATAAAAAAAAAATGTGGATGTTATATGTGTGTTTGAACGATTCATACAGTGCAGGTCATAATAGCGTCGTAAAAACAATATTTCTGATGAAATTATAGTTACCTGGACTGGCTCCTGTCTAACCAGGAAGCTCCAGAGCCGCCTCGCTGGTGCCGAGCTGAACAATGCCGAATTGAATGGTGTGTTGTGCTTCTCCAACAAACATCTGCAGAGAATAGATTACAAATATATTCAAAGCACAATACATTGCGATCAGAACATATTAAGCGTCACATTTACTCGCCTGTATTTATTTATTGGAGGTCCAGAAGTTTGTTGTTCGGGGAAACAACCGGGAATGTAATCTGGAGGTGGCGATCGTGATTCTAAAGTTTCAGTTAACTGTTGCTGCCACTGGTCGACTCGTCTGAGAGCCGCATGTACTGTTGGACTAGTTGTAGCTAACTCTATAAAAATACGAATAGGACAAATACATCAATACAATTTCTGAAGCTAATTCTTGTACATAATTGAGGCTGAATAAATGTCGAATACTTAAAGAGAAATTTACTGATGTACTCAAATGAATTAATCAAAGTATCATATACTTAGAGTTTGTGGGAATTTATATTTGTAAACGAATCTATTCTAAGGTACAGAAGAACGGCTTTGTGTGGTTTTAAAAAAATTACCAGTCATTTCAATGCCGCACAGTTGTAGGAAGTGCTGTAGATTCTTCTGCGCGAGTCTCAGCACCGCGACGCGCATTGCGAGCCACGAGTACGAATCTGGGTCTGAGTGCTCGGTGTTCGTGCCTTTGCGTCGCTTCTCCACTCTGCAAGTTAACACAAACACATATTTACAGACAACGAAACTATCAAAAATTTAATTTAATAATGGATTATTATTTACATTGGTGGTTCGGGAAAATGAGAACAATCAAATCTTAAAATGTCGACGTCTATTTCACCAATATGCTGTTAGTATGTACGCCAAAGTTGAAAAAAAAAATACAAGATTTTTCTGTCAACAAAAATAGAATTTTATTTAGTCAACGGTGGTGTCATTTATCGATATACTATAATAATATCGTAGCGGAGGCGTGTCAGTATTTTTAAATGCAATACATTTTTTTAAAGGCTTTGTTATGAATATAGATGTCAAATAATCATTTTTAAAATATTTTGTCTGTTCCTTTGTAAAAGCTTCACACACTTAAACGACTGAAAGGAGTTTAATTAAATTTCACATAGAGGGAATTATACACTGGATGAAATTTTAGGGTACTTTTTATCCCGAAAAAATCTATTCTCTATTTTTATCTTACTAACTATAAGAAAGCACTAACGACATCTATTTTCGAGTATTGTAAGTCTTTAGTACTAATTGAATAATATAGTTAATTCATGTTGTAATAATTTATATAAGAAACAATTTATAGTATTTATATCATTGATACAAAGATTCCAGCTTGAAATGATTATTATCATAACCAAAGTACTACTTCCGCACAAACGAAGTCACGATCGCATCTAGTATTTCATATAAAAAATTGTCAAACGCCTTTGTGGCTGACCTTTTTCACCCAATACTGCATAAAAGATCCACCCACGTTGTCAGATAAAAAAAAAGCTGGATTAATTAAAACAAAGACGCACTTGGTATTGGTTGTGTCGAAAATATCGTCGTCTTCAGTTTCGCTCGCGCTCTCGTCCATGTCCTCGCCGCCAGAGTCCGCCGAATCGTAGTCATAATTCTCAGGGTCTTGTTCCTGTGTCGGCTGTTTATATAAAAAAAATACTGTTGAATCACAGCTATAACACTCCCTTGGCTAATAAAAAGTAAATCAGATGGCAAAAAAAAAATGTCAAGGGGTTTCGGTCCATAATACTTTAACTGACGCATTTGAGATTTCATTTTATTGGAAATTAAGTTCAGCCGATAATCTATGATCATTGATGTGGAAAATAAGTTGATTGTTATTACTCGAGAAACCAGGTACATTTTTGCAACTTTTTGTAGCGTTACGTAATATTATATCTTTATCCACTCACATACCAAAAAATCTCGGCCTCCGGGAACATTCCCGTCTACTTAAACACAAATTTAAGCCCACGGACGCTGTAGTGAATTTAAATAGACAATAACCCCTTTTTTCTGTGATCATCTGTCCTTATATTGTTCATTTTATTTAACTTCACATACAATGATAGAAAATCAACCGTTAACACAATAAGAAAAAATTCAACAAAAAAATATTGAATAACATTAACATATTATAGAATATTTCGCTATTAAATTACATAAGATAATAACAATAACTAGTGGTCGCTCAGTGGTCAAAATTCGACCATAATTAATTAAAAATAACGTAATATTTATTACAATTAATGAATTTCGTTACAATATAAAGCACAAATATCTATTTCATAATTCAGTAAGACTATAGACAAATAATATTAAAAACAAACAATATTAATCTATTCTCAGTTTAACCACAGACTTTAACCATAAACAAATGAGTATATACACGTTTGTGAGTCAAATGTTTGGTAGTGTGTAATGTATTTTTAGGTGCACTATTTTTTAAAAATTAAGCATTTGTACTCCAACTCTACAAACTATAAGTATGCCAAATGTCATACTACTCCGTTCACGCAATTATCATAAATATGAGTACAATGTTTTTACTTTACGTATTAATATATTGAGGCGTGAAAGGCTATTTGGTTTAAGCGACATTGTTTGGTGATATAGTAATATATATTTTCGGAATCAGCGTTTTTTACCGATTTCAAAAATGTATATGATACTATATCACCAAACAATGTCGCTTAATCCAAATAGCCTTTCACCCTCGATATAGATAGTTGGGCAATACGCACCTTAGTTAGCAAGTATGTCAAAATGCTATAATGCGGCGGCACGAATTGTTCCCTGTACGTGGGCCTGCCTTCTTGTATATTCTTGTGCGGCACCGTCGGCCCCAATCCGAGCAGTCGCATGTGGAGCAGCGCTCTCTTCTCGCGCAGAGACGACCACACTGATGTCCCTTCGCTGCGTTCTGTCAGTATAGGCTGTGGGGAGGGGGGGGGGGGAAGACTTTAAAGTTAAAACGCGCTTGCCAGCACTCTTGTACTATGTAGTGCACAGGAATAATTGTTATAGCAGGTGAGTAATACATTTAGAGTGTATTGCCCAAACGAGTTCGAGTCCAGGAAGGGGTAAATTTTTCTATGATTGACAGCATAGTTTGCCGCGATTCATGAATGTATATATGTATTTATATATGGTCTAGTACCCATAACACAAGCGCAAACTTACTTTGGCACTAGTCAATGTGTGTAATTGCCTACAAATATTATTATTTTAAACTTTTGCATTTTGTACTCATTATAAATAATTTAATGGGGCTTATATGCGGATTAACTTTTTTTATTATACTTTTAGCTCAGTGTTTCAGGCTATTCGAGATCATGACCTGCGTAACCAGGTCGAAACGTTGAACCATAATTAAAAGTAAGTTAATTCGCGCATAGGACCAGCTTAAGTATTTATATTGTCTATTCACTCTTCTTTTAAAGGCTCCCAAATCAAAAGGCGTGGAAAAATAAATGCAGGGTGGTAAGGCGATTGCCAGAACTAGGTCGGCACCACAATACACAAGTGTAAAGATCGTCATAGTGACTCACTTTGGCCTGTACTTATATACCTAGAGGCCTTCAGTTGTGAGATGCCGGAGTTATCATCCTTTGATGGTCGCTTTCGTTTTTGAACTACATTGTACTTATCATCAGATGCACTGTAGTCAGTGTAAAAAAAAAGAATAAACAAGTGTAGGGGACCTGAGGCGGTGCGGGCGCGGTGGTGAGCAGCCGCCTGACCCCGCCCCCGAACAGGCGCGCATGGTCCCGCGTGTCCGGTGCATGCGCAGATAGCCGGTACAGCAGATGCGCGTCGCGCGCCGCCAGCGCCCAGCCCAGCAGCGCCAAGTACACGGCGCAGAACGCCTCCGCCAGCAGCACTGCCAGGCGGGGCGCGTCCTCCTCTTCGGCTGCGCGTAGAGCCAGTCCCCGCAGTGCGGACACGCCTGTACACAAGAAACCATAACTCAAACCTATAATTTAAATATTAGGTCCTTACATATGAAATTGGCGTTTTTCGTACTGGCCACTTTAATCACAAATTTCTCCTCTTTGGTAAGGAATTCCAAATTCAAATTTGTACAGCTATAGACTCATGTATTTGTGCTTCGATGATCGACATTCATTTGTTTTTTTCTTCTGTTTTTTTCTGTTTGCGTCACTCATTTTACAAAATGGAAAACTTAAAATATCGCATTATTTACGAGTACGAGTTCCGCCGTGGCACTAGTGCTGCGGAAACAACTCGAAGGGTGAATGATGTGTATGGCGGTCGTGTTGCAAAAGAAAACACAGTTCGTTTTTGGTTCCAACGTTTTCGTTCTGGAAATTTCGACCTGCAGAACAAGCCCCGTGGACGGCCTGAGACTCAAGTTGATAATAAAGAGTTGAAGGCTATTGTGGAAGCAGATCCATCGCAAACCACGTCCGAGTTAGCTGCAGGCAGCGATGTTAGTGATAAAACTGTTTTAATTCACTTGAAGCAAATTGGGAAGATTAAAAAGCTTGAAAGGTGGGTACCTCACGAATTGACTGAAGCAAACCGGCAAACGCGCGTCGACTGCTGCGTTACATTACTAAATCGGCACAATAATGAAGGTATTTTAAACCGAATCATTACCTGTGATGAAAAATGGGTTCTTTACGATAATCGGAAGCGCTCAGAGCAATGGTTGGATCCTGGCCAGCCAGCCAAATCCTGCCCCAAGCGAAAATTAATCCCAAAAAGTTACTTGTAAGCGTTTGGTGGACTAGTGCCGGTATTGTTAATTACAGTTTTCTCAAATCTGGCCAGACTATTACGGCTGATGTCTATTGTCAGCAATTGCAAACCATGATGGAAAAGCTCGCGGCTAAACAACCTAGGCTGGTCAATCGCTCCACGCCACTGCTGCTTCACGACAACGCTAGACCACACACTGCGCAACAGACGGCTACTAAATTAGAAGAGCTTCAATTGGAAAGTCTAAGACATCCTCCGTACTCCCCGGACCTTGCTCCAACAGATTACCATTTTTTTCGAAATTTGGATAACTTCTTGCAAGGGAAAAAATTCAACTCCGATGGGGCAGTCCAAATCGCCTTCAAAGATTTTATTGATTCCCGTCCGACTGGTTTTTTTAGTAAAGGGATCAATGAACTACCTATGAGATGGCAAAAGTGCATAGAAAATAATGGTTCATACTTTGATTAATTAAATATATTATATTAAAAAATATTCGACTTTTTGTTCCTCCCATACAAAACGCCAATTTCATATGTAAGGACCTAATATATATATTGAATAAAAAAAAGAAAAGGTATAAATGTTGTTACCAGCACTTATTTTCGTAAAGAAATGATAGTATACAACGTTGACGTACGTAGACGTTACGAAAAAAATTTAAGAAGATGAAAGTCTAATACTTAGTCAAGGCACACACAAATTTTTCAAATTTTTTTAGGCATTTTTGAAAAATTAGATTTTATGAAATTCTCGAAAATCAAAAATTGTCTTTAAAAATTTTAAAGAAAATAACAGAGTGTTCTTTGCCTAATTTTAAAACATTTTTGTTCATAGATTTTTTTTTCTAAAGTTATATACTATAGTTTTTAAGAAAACGATAGATTAAGATTTTTATACATTTTTTTCATTCTCGCCGTCATTTTAAAAAAACGCTTCGATGAAATTTTCTGAAAATATATTCCTCTTAATGTTCCAGTGCCATGATCACCTCTGATCATAGTAAAAAGTTGATATCTTTGCGGTATCATTATGAAAATTTTCGTAATATTTTTTTTTACATTTTTTACGTTTAAATCGACCTTTTTTTTTCTCGGTGTCGAATCGTAATTTTGAGCTACGCATATTTCGCGTAGGAATAGATGAATTGTATTATTATTTTGGTCCGATTACATAATAAATAAATACGTTGAAAAGTTAGTAAAAATTCTGATCATCTCGGCGTTAAAGGGTTAATACGTGTGTATATCGGAGTGTTTCCGAAACTAGACGCAAGTTTTATTACATTTACCTGGCCATTTATTAGGCGCAGTAGTGACGATGAGTTCTTCCACAGACATACGCCTCTGTCGCGCCAACAGCTGACTTGTGCCCGGCGTTTCAGCTATGCAACTGTGAGACGAAACACGAAAAGTAAGTCCATCCATTCCAAGAACGTATTTACGTACGTACGTAGTCACGAACGTACGGATTCATAAGTCCATTTTAAGACGATAAAATAAATGATATTAATTTCGTTGCCAGTTTTTTTTTTTTACAAATACATAGATTGACCTAGTCCCAAATTAAGTTTACGCTTGTACTATGGCATACAACAAGGACTCGTGGAAAACTAATCTGCTCATCACAAAAAAGTTTACCAGTGCCAGGACTCGAACCTAGGACCATAGCATGGTTAGTAGGGTCACTACAAACTGCGCTATCAGGCCGTTAAATATGTCTTTTTCTTTCTTTAAGGTCGGAAGCATTTACGCTTTATGACGTGCCTAAAATATAACCAGTAGAAGTAGTTATCATCGATTTCAGGGATTCAATTTGTCACAGGCAAAGATGGGCAAAATGCAATCTGATTAATGAGAAACGATTACGATTACATTTTACGTTTTTCATTATTAATATGACTGCATTTTGCTCATCTATGTTTTAAACACTACGGAATCCTCAATTGCATACAAATTTATGACTTCTTAATGTTTTGATAGGATTTAATCATGATAACAGAGCAACATAATTAAATGCCTTTTCTTTATCACATGCTAACTATTTCAGAATGTTTTCCTTTGCTATCATATTATTATTTATTAAAATAAATAAAGGGATGACTTACCCATCATGATAGTGAGTATGTTTCATACTAAACGTGTCAGAATCACACAAGCTTTGGTATATGCAGGCAGACAACGCCACTGACAGCTCTCTGAGCGTGTGCAGTATACGCGTCGCGGAGCTGCCCGGAACTCCAAGCTCGCCTATTGTGCCCAACATGTCATGCGCCATCGCCTGATATAATAATGTTTAATTGATAATATATCTAAGAAGAGACATCAGAATAAAAAAAATCTAATGCCATTATTTCTTAACGCAAACTTAATATTTTTATATGATTGTTTAGGATTTTTTTAGTTTTTCAACGCGCGTTTAGTTTTTTCTAGACATTCTTGGGTCATAACGGTATGTATATTGTTTTGATATTTAAAAAAACAATCTGCCAAGTTAAATTGAGCTCAGTGTGAAAGAGAGATCAGATTACACAGCGTATAGAGAAGTCAGTGCATTAAATTCGAAACACGCAGAAAGTAGGACAACCGGTATTTTCATAGAAAATCGGAACAATTCGAATTAGATAAAATTATACCCATTTTTATATTTGCTGTTTTTTAAAAACAGAAAATCTACTAATTTGTAGTCACAATATCTTACCTATGACAATAGACATCTGGGTTAAAAAATCCCATTGATAATACGACGTTTGAAACACTAACATTAATATTTCGAAAAATTCGAATTATTCGAAATAAAACAGATTTATTATCAAAATCCGTTTTTGCAGATGGTGTAAGCAATATCACTAATTGACTTGAAACACAAAAATACTTTACCTAAAATATTTTACTGCGTAATTATAGCATAAAGCTTATCATAACTACCCTCAGTTATATTAGAGTAATATACCTGCAAATGCCTGACGGGATCCGCGACAACGGTATTGTTAGTGGCGACTGCGGCCGCCAACAGCGGCAGCGTCGTGGGGAAGGGCAGCGGAGACAGCAATTGCTGATGCTGCTTGTCCTGACCCAGCTCTTGGAGCAGCAGCACTAACTCCATGCGGACAGAGGCGAGGCCGCCGCCCCCAGCACCGTGCAGCGAGCAGTACGACAGTAGTGTGCGTAGGAGAGTCTCATTTGCTGATGTAAAAAAAAATTTAATATAAGCACACGACATGTTGTTTTAATAAACATGAACGGCAGAAGGGCCTTTTTTATTGGTAATCCACGAGAAGATCCTGCATGAGAGCTACAGGGCCGCCGTGAGAGCGGTGCCCCGGTGTATCAGACTGTAACTGGTTTAAAACCCCAGAGCGTCCCTCACCAGCCCGGTTCAGTTGTGATGGTCTTTCTCGGCCACCAATGTACCGTAAGTTCGAAAAAAAGCGTCCCTCAACTCTATGATAGCCGGACTTGGGGATCCGTATTCTTCCAACGACCTGACGAGTAAATAATAGAAGAAAAAGTAAATAGTAAGTAGTAGAAGGGCCTGCGCTAACGTTATTTGTCCTAAACACACGTCATTCACAGTTACATATATTTACATTATTTTGTATAAGTTTTTCTGCATTGGTAATTTGGTCCATCTGGTTACTACAATAAGAGTTATCATTGTTTTGTAGATTTACAACATCGTTAATCACTTTTTTGGAGAACCTCATAATCACTGAGAGAAATAATAACATACTTTTATTGTAAGCAGACTTATCAAAAAACCTTCTGTAGTGGCTATGATAACACTTTATTCTAAAGATATTGTTTACTTGTATCTCATAAATTAATAATAATGACGTAATGAGCTAATGACGATCTTTGTGATCCATTTGGTATCCATAGATTTGAATATCACACGTAATTCAGTCAACCTGAAGATTTCAAATCTAGATGAGTCCTAGATACCTCGATATCTTCATCAACCCTTCATACAAATTGAGTATTTTTACAAAGAAAATTTATCGTTGTTTTCGCATTACAACTTATAATTTTCTTTCCTTTTGTACAATATAATAGTACCTTACTGTCGGATGATATTATTGTGTCGCGGTAAATATTAACCAAAAAGTTTTTATTTTTATAAAAACTATAAAAGATAAATGATCAAACCTTTCAGCCACTTTTTCCTGGCCACAGCTCTCTGGACCTTGGCCTCGAAGTCCGCTTTCTCCCTAACTAGCAGTTGGTGTAACGTCGGCCTGTCCGGCAGGGGCGGAGGCTCGCTCTCTGCACAGATCAGTTCGCCGGAGGCAGCGCCCCCGCCGACTGACGCGTACCCGCACAGCCGGCGCAGCGCCTGCACTTCGCGCTCCAGCCATATGTATAGCTGATAACGGAGGTGACCGCCTGGGTAATACCATCTATTTTAGTGCAAAGCTAAATCAAACACAAACAACAATACACATGAGCGAATGCCATCATTGTGACTTGCTACAGTCTGTCACGTTTCACATGCTTAGAGACCTTTAATCGTCAGCTATAACTATGAAAGGATTCTCGTCCTTTGGCAGTAGCTACCGTTCTAGACTATACTGTACTTTCCAACACTTGTGGTGTAAATTCTGTTAATATAAGAGCTTCAGTAAGACGTACGAAGTATTAAAAAGTGGGGTTCATAAAAAAAATTGTAGATATAGAGAGTAGTGGCATTCCATTATTTCTGCCTGCAGCAATAAGCAGTAAACATGACAAGTAGAGATAATAGAATATAATCTATACTAATATTATAAAGCTGAAGAGTTTGTTTGTTTGTTTGTTTGAACGCGCTAATCTCAGGAACTACTGGTTCGAATTGAAAAACTATTTTTGAGTTGAATAGACCATTTATCGAGGAAGGCTTTAGGCTATATAACATAACGATGCAATTATTAGGAGCGAAGAAATAATGGAAAATGTGAAAAAAAAGGGGAAAATTATTCATCCTTGAGGGCTTCCATTGCGTGCGCTGCAAAAATGGTTCAAGATACCAAAAATATATGTAAGAAAGAATTATTCCTCTTGAAATGATCTAAAAAATGTCCGCGACAGTATATGTCTATCTTTTAAGATTAAGTCACTAGAACCGTTTTTATGGTAAACAATTTTGGTCGAAATTAATGCATTATTTGTTAAGAGTTGTATCAACGTAATAATATTAATCTTTACCCAAATAAATGTGTTGTTGATTAAGAGTATTTAATTGTGAACAAAATTGTCTTTGACATCACTTAATTTCAATGAACATCTTAGAAGATATTATAAAACCTTATATAGCAAAACAACGTTTGCCGGATCAGCTAGTATATTATAAATACCGTCAACTTCAAAGCCAGTGGCGAGCGTGCTCAGTTCTTCCATGAGAATTTTCAGACAAGCCACGAACTTGAGTTGTTGGGCCATTATGTCAACAGAAGGTGTGTCCTCTGTATCTTTGTTTTCAGCTTTATCATCACTTGGAGGTTCTTCTTCTTTCTTGTCCATTTTCATCTCTAACGGTGGCGTTGACGCTCCGGAGGATTCCGAACTGAATATATCAATTTGTATTTTGTGTTACATTCCAAAACGAAAACCCCGCATAATAAATATTAATTTTCTGTTTTCCAGTGATTACGTACCCTTTATCTTCATCATCGTCCCAACTAAGGACAAGTTCATCGGACTTCGCAGAGTTGACTGGTGCTCCCCACTCTACTGATGATGCGGCCCAATCCACATTAACCTCTTCTTCCTCTATAATACCCGAAAAATGCTTAAAAACTATATCATTACATAATAAATATATCTACAATAGAACATGTGTTTTATGTTACAAGTTATATTACTAATAACGATTTTATTTTACCTTAAATAATATCAAAAAAATAAATGTGCATAATTGCTGATTAAATAAAAACTGTAAAGAATCGTACAAGTGCATATAAAATTTTACCAATTACCTTTAGAATGAAAGCATTTTTGATAAATCTAGAATCAGGCCTTATTGATTAACCTTTTAACCACCCATTAATCAGTTAGGAACGGTACTATGAACCAAAACCGCAGTGCAATTAAACGTTAAATGGTAATTACGTTAAATAAACAAAAAAATCCTTTTCGAATGATCATTGGATAAAAAGGTAATAGTATAGCAAGACAGAATATTGCATGTATCACACTTCCGCAGTTAAATTCGGACTGAAAACGTAAGATTTTTTACTGTAACAAAAATTATTGTTATCCCATTCGGAGTCGACAATTTTTCCTTAAATAAACATTCATTTTATTAAATTTTATTTTTAATGCCTCAAGAATGCCAAGCTAAGATCGCTGTTATGTGGACAAGATTGATATATCGTCCAATTAACATATCAAAAGAGTATATAAATGAATGAAGGATAGATAATATAAAAAATTGCATTGTTTTATGGATTTCATTGCTCAGCGGAGGTATGCTACAGGCATCAGAGGATTCAATTTTTATCCACATAAGACAAAGTATTGGAAACCTTTAAAAGGGTGATAAACATTTGTTGGGCAAACTCGGTGCATAATTAGTCTAATCTTTAATAACCATCAGAAGTGATTGAGGTAAAATGTTCAAATGTAGTTATTGAAAAAAATAAGGAATAAATGGCACCACTCAGACTTTATTAGAGGATGGATGAAAGTAATAGTAACTCGCTTTGGCTTGTCGCGTTTCGAGATCAGCTTTTGTATATCCAGTAGCTCATATACCTAGAGACCTTCAGTCATTGTATATGTGGGCCGATATGCCGACGGAGACTCAACGGATTTTCATCCTTTGATGGTCGCTTTCGTTTTTGGACTACACTGTACTTACAATCACATGCACTGTAGTCACTTTGTCGAGCCAGTCAGCGTAAAAAAAACAATGTATCATGAATGAAAGGTAGTGGAATCGCGAGGTGTAAATAAAAAAAAAATAGCGCGCTCGTTCCAAAAGCCTATATACAAAACTACTTTTTCATAGAGACAATCGAGGTGTACAAGTGAAATAAGTACGTAAAGTGTAGGATAAACAAATAAAGCACAGTGACGTACAAACGGAGGTGAATGAGTCGTACTTTTGGCTGTTTGTTCGGCGATGTGCCCGGTGTGAATGACCGCCTCGTCGACCGAGAGCGTCGGCACAGGCGCGCGCGGCCGCTCGTCGCGCACGCGGGCCGGCAGCTTGGACAGCACCTCCAGCGCCAGCGCGGGGCAGCCCGCCTTGAAGTGCCCGTGAGCCGTTTGGAAGTACAGGCGACGTTCCACCCGGGTTATTCCCTCATCTGCTTCCTGCTGCAGAAGCGCTAGTGTTCCCCCCTGTTATTCACACGAATATTTAACGCAATTAGTAACTCGCGTGTCAAAAAATGAACTTTGAAATTAATTGTTTTAATAGCAAGGTACAGACGTGACTACACTGCGCACAAAAAATGTATTATGTCTATCGAATAAAATATGTTTGATTTCCCTTCGTCATTTTGTCATCTTGTATTTGACCCTAAAGAATTATCTGTCCATAGCTTAGCTTTTTTCTATTTTTATATCGAAAAGCAAATAATTTTTTCCTTCTATCGGAAATTTTGTTTACAACTTGAATTTTTTGTTCATTTTCGCTACAAATATATTTTCTAAAAATAAACGCATCCAGTGTAGAAGTAATAGCTATAGCGAGCTCCCTCAAACCGGTGCATTTACGCATCAAGGTGCTGTTTTACTCAGACTTAGCCTTGAGTTTCTTAGACGTTTCATCGCAAAATAGTTTCTTCTAAAACGCTTGTAGATTACTATAGCTAGTTCTTTCCCTTGTTGTCCGCCCAAATCTAGGTTTGTTCCCATAGAAGTACTCTTCCCTTGCCACCAACCCAAAAAATTCTCTGACTGAGTGCCTTAGGTGTTCATCCTTCTCGCTTGAGAAAATCGTAAAGGCCCTCCCAGGCCAACAGCATATTGTCCCGTTGATTATAATTGTATTTCGAACATGGCTACTTGGCTTAAGTTATACGAGCGCATAGCAAAAATAAACTAAAAAAATCAAAATGTAAGCACTTTTCGAATCCACATACAATAACCAGTTAAACAAGATTTCTTCAGTATTATAAATATTTCTATACATTCGTTTATTAAAAACTCTTTCCAAGTCTATATCATAAAATTTAATGATTACCTGGCTAGGTAAATTATGACGTTTGAGCCTCGGATGCGTCCGCAAGTATACGTAGAAGTTGAAGACGCTGGGCGTCGGCTCGTTGTCTTGCTTGTGTTGGTTCTCGCGCGGCGCGTGCAGCCGTCCGGCGGGAGTGAGCAGCGTCTCTAGAGCTGCGCCGTATCGCTTCAGTTCCCACAGGGCCATGGAGCGAACGAAAGGATCTGGATGCGCGTGCTCCAAGTCTACTTCACCATCTTCTGTTTCACCTCTAAGAAAAGAAAAAAACATGTTGTCACGTTCGTCGGTCAGCGCGATTCGTTTGTGTTTCTCACGGGCCCGAAATTCGTGTAAATAAGCGATATGCGGGAATATAAACAATTAACTCGGATTAATATCAGAGTGATGATTATATAATAACAATTTTATTATTATTAATGATTTATCACAATTTGTTTCTCACCTCAAATGAGATGTGTATAAACGAAAAACTTGTACCATAATATAATTTAATATGTTATCCTATATAAATTAATAAAAGGTATTGTATAATGTAAATATTTTTAGTATTTTATTGTCGTACATCCTATATTTACATATAAGTGCTTATTACTTTTAAATATCCAACTAAAAATCCTATCAACTGCAAAAAGGTGATCGTGGCGACGAACGTGTTAAAAAGCAATGGCACGTGATAATCAAAACACAGCATAGCCAAGGCCTTCATAATTCAAAGTAGTAATTATGGCATATTTTCTTGTTTTTAAATTAGTTGGGTTTCCAAAAATCACTTAAGTTATAAAACTATTTCTATTAATCTTGCATGTTATAATTTGATCGATGTTTACTAACAAACTATCAAAAACTTACTAGTAATGAAAATATTCTTTTGAAATTCTTATATTATTAGGCTATATTCACCACTGCTATATGACAACAAACTTTTAGATTAACCATTTCGCCTATTCAACGAAATGCAATAATAACACCCACAGTCTCGACGTAGAGGAGCTGGCCCAAATATGTATCTCTTAATCATAATTAATAATAACATATTGCCACGCTATATCCCTTAAGAGGTGAGTAGACATAGATTAGTGGCTATCCACTTTGCGCTTATATGTCGTACTCAAAATGACCAGTAGGCCAAATGATCAGCGTTCACAAGACACTAACACATGACGTTTCTATTAGATGCCATGCGGGTTCATAATTTCTTATTGAAAAGGTTATGTATGTTTTTTACTGGACTATAATCTTACCCCAATATTTCATCCATAAGCAATTTTTTCAAGCTAGCCGGCAAAGCGTTGTCCGATTCATACAAACGCGCCACAATCATAGCGAGTTGTAAATCTCCTAAACGTGTTATTAGTACCTGGAATAATTAACTACAATTTAAAACACGACTAACAAAGATATATTCTCTTGGTAATAAAATAATATATCATACCTCCAAAGCATCTTTCAGTGCACCACCAAGTAAGAAAAATGCTGCGGCATGCTCGAAACGCTGTTTGCCGAGAAGAACAAAAGCGTTCTTCAACGCAGCTTTACGCCAACGATCTTCGGTGAAGTCATTTGAAAAAAACTGGAGTTAAAAAGTTACATTTAAATTAAAACAATTAATGAGTGATCATTTTCGTTTAGAATTTGAACGACATTTGAACAATGTAAATATGGTTAGCTTGCAACAATTGTTACATCTTTTTCTAATCTATTATAAAAGTTATTCATATAGTACATTCTATTCATTTATCTTTTGAAATTGATAATATTAACAAAAAAATAAAACTATGTCACGAATAACTATTATTAACTATTAATGGGACAGCTAAAACAGCAAAATAATTAATTATTACCAATGTAAACAAATACTAACCGCCGTCATCTTATCATCGCGATTTGACCGGAACAGTCCCCATAAAAGCATTCTCTTCTTCATAGCGAGGTAATACAACGCCGCGTCCATTGGATCCTGTTTTTGCATGTACGCTGCCCGAGCTAGTTTCTCCACACACGTCCGCAGCAATTCTCCACGGATCCACCACCCTACACCTAAACAAAACATCAAAATAACGTTTAATACTCAAGGCTTTAGAGTAACCATTTGTCACATTTGTCATATGATCGTTTTATTGAATTATATTTTCAGATTATTCCTTAAACTGTAGTAATAATATAAGGGGAGAGCCAATAACGTGAATATAAAGATTCAATTTAAAAAATACTATATTAAGCGCTTCTTAAATTATACTTAATCATTTATTTTTCTATCAACATATTTTTTTGTTATTGCTGTATGGTTAATTAAGTGTTGTCTCATATCATTATATATATAAAACCTTTTCCAAACAGACTACTGATAAGATTAAAGACATAATAAAAACAAAGTTTATAAATTTGCAAAAAAGATAGAGTAGTCTCAAATTACGCAACCAAAGCGTCAAAAAATCTTAAATAGAAAGAGTCTTACTACTTTTTTGATGAGCGTGTTAAGGTGACTTACCTAATTCTCTCATCGTTGTCCATTTAGGTTGTCCTTTAGTGTATCCGGGCACCAAGGCCAGTAGTTGCTCGTGGGTCTCGGAATGGAACGCCCACACAAGGTTGCAGGTGCCTACGCCATTGCGCTGCAACGTAGCACGCTGTGCGAGCGGCAAGCAACGTAACAAATACCCATAATGCTTCATTGCAAGTAAGAATCGGAGACCGCAGTCGTCTAAAGAATCTGTCGAAAAATACATTTTTGCTGTCTAAAATAAAGGTACTATTTTATAATAACGAATTGTTTTCTTCCTCTACTTGATATTTCTAAATTATGTTAAGGCATATCTATCAAATATGTTTTAAGCACAGAGTAATTAGTTTAACCACAATTACATGATGATGTCCTAGCCGGATTCAGCCACGGCGACTGTTTCAACGCCGATTAAGAAAATCAAGGCCCAGTTTTCGGAAACAGTCAATTGCACAGGAGATATTTAAGTGCATAACTGGACGCGCAGCCAGAAAAGCGCTCTCTCGTCCGAGCTCCCTCAGGCCCGATGGAATGGAGAACCAGTACGATCGGGAGGGAGCGGGATGCAGGTTTGATCGAGTTTTCCTTTTCTGAACACCTGGTTGAATTGCGGTGTTAAAGAGATACCTTAGTCGCCTTTTACGACACCTCAGCAAGAAGAGGGGGTGCTATTCTATTCTGCCGGCAGCCACTACGGCACAATCACATATAAGAGCTATGACATATAAATATAGATTGTTCATAATTTTGTGTTTGAGATTTATCTTAATTTTTGGATATCAGTATGACCAGTACTTTGTTACTATACTCGTATATAAAGCTACAAAGAAATCAGTTCGTTCTTTATAATGCAAAAAACTAAAAAGTGGAATACGCTCTCCGCGTATATTTTTCTACGTTTTTACGATTTGTGAGCCTTTAAATGAAAATTTAATAGACATTGATTTTACAAATGCGGTCCATTATTGACCTCATTTCACCTTTCACCAGGCGTGATGGAGGTCAGGGATTTACTTGTTAATCATAAAAAATACAAATATAGAACGAAACGACACATTTATTGAGACTAATTAACTCGAAATTGACTTACCTGGTAGTACTTCTTGTCCAGTGGCTTGTACAATGTCGACCCGGGCGCACGTCGCGAGTCGCTCAGCAAAGTCCGCATCGCAGGTGGACACGGTGTCGGCCAAAGCCAGTAAATGCATCTGATCCAACGAACTTAGGCCGGGTAAATGTGTATGTGTCAGAAGGCGAGACAGGATGCGACCTAGGAATTTACAACTATATAAATACTAAACATTTTGCGTAGAAGATACAGTATTATTGATCCATATAGACGAGGGACCTTGCTCCGCATAGGAATAAGTAGATGTGTAAAAATAGAACAATTGTACAATTACATCGCATAACGTGAATTTTGACTACGAAAACCGTTAAAAAACTCTCGTCTGCATTAAGTTATAATAGGCAAGTTTTTTACAATTTTTTTTTCTTCATATAAAACCGTATACCTTGCCGCGGACCAAAGTGCGAAAGCGGCTGTCTCTCAGGCATCGAGGGTCTTCGATTCACACCTTCTTCTTCGCCTAACAGCAACGCGTCTAAATCATCGTCCGTATCCATCGTGCCTTCAAATAATTCGTTGTAGTCCTGACATATAAAAACTTCCATTAGCAACGAAACTACATGATCACTTAACACTATGTAACGACTTAATTGGTGCCTTATCAAATGAATAGTCCAATTCCATTGCAGCTTTTTATGTTTTTGACTTTTTATTGTTGACCGGAAACGGAAGCTACAATTTCATCGGGCTTGAGTGGTAGAGCACTTAAGGCGCTCAGCCAGCTATTTATGGGTTGGGTAGCAACGCAAGGGCACCCCTGTGGGTACGGACCTCGACTTGGGCGACCAGTCAGTAATAATGAACCTAGGGATGATCTACTAGCGTTTCGGAAGCGACTACCTTGAGAAGAAACGCCGAAAGAAACCCAAGGCTGCGTCGGGGAGGAATATTGTAGCATTGTGCGGTATGTCTTATATATTTTCAAATTGTAAACAACTAAGTATGCCTGCGGATTCACCCTCACGGAGTTCATGTTTCGTATAGAAACAAAATAAGTACATTCTTAATATAAATGATTATTTTTCTTATCCTGTTCAACGTACTGACCACACCATTTTCGATAGCAAGCATGGTGCAGTCCAAAAAACGACAACGACTACCAACGGTAAAGAAAAATCGATCGATAATCGCAGCGATCATGACGGCTTGCACAAATATCTCCTTACGCTTCGTTTGAAAGACCCCGTATAATTTTAAAACCAGACGGACTATATTAAACATTAGATCTTAAATCTTAGCAAACTTAGATTTTACCGCATTGTAATATTAGTTTATAATATTTAGATAGATATTAGGCCGTACCGTGAAGTGCTGTGTCCTTTTTCTCGTGACTACATAGTGCGGTCTTATGCTTACTTGAAAGCATAGATGGGCAAAATGTAATCAGATTAATAAAAATGATTTAACGATTACATTTTACGTTTTTTACCATTAATATTACTGCATTTTGCTCATTTATGTTTTAAACACTACAAAATCCCAGCTTGTATACACATTTATGATGTCTTAATGTTTTAAATGGATTTAATCATGATTATAGAGCAAGAAAATTAAAAAAAGACTACATTTTATAATCGTTCATCATTAATCAGATTACATTTTGCCCATCTCTGCTTGAAAGATAAGTAAATTACAATTTTCATAAAACTTTTTTGTATTATTATCTATACGATACATCGACAGAGCCTAATACATTCAATATATCTACAATGTGAAAATATCTCACCTTTGCTTCCTGAATTGTCGACGGGTTGTGTGGTGACTCTTTATCTGCCACTAACAGCGTCCAAAGAGGCAAAGGGGGTATCGAAGTTATCTCCGCATAATCCAACTGCACATCTTCGGTTATCTAAATTAGTTACCACAAAATTTATGTATTTTTTAACAAATATACGATTACACTCCTATCCTAGGACAATATAAATTTTGATTTGATTAAAAAATGCATTAAGATCTTGTGTAATGCAAAATATTTAAATGTTCACAAGAGAGTAGTTAAAATTAATAAATAGAAAATGTAGTTCATGATTGCCCAATGTAATAATGTGTGATTTATGAAAAATAAAAATAAGTATTTATTCGAAGTTTTTACTATATTGCAATAATTAAGTATGATTTGAGAAAGAAAGCTTTAGGATATGAGTTCTGTGTAAGACATTCCATACTTGTTTGAATAGGTGGTAAACATAAAATTGAAGTAGACAAAACTTGACAAAAAAAGCAATAGCAATAGCATTCCTTCTTAACAATATTTCATAAAACCTTGCAAATAATACAAATATATCAGATCACCAGAACGAGAGTGAGTCTAAAGTTATTTTCAAAATAATAATAATCCTAGTGAAAGCGACGATCGATAAATAATTATATTATTGATAAGAAATAATAAACAATTATTTCAATACTGTATCAATACAAATCACGAAGTTAATGTTATTGAAATTATAACTTAAGTTAGACTACTCTCGGGTAGTAGATTTGAGGGACTGTCCGACGCGCCTCCGTGATAAAGGTTTGGAGGCGTAGGCTATTTGCTCCCCGGGCGACTGGATGAATTTGGTTTCCCAAGCCCAGGTGGAGTGGTTAGGGGATATCCCGGGGGTTTTCAGTCAGTAGAAGTCTGACACTCAGGGGTCGCTGCCCTCACATAAAAAGAAAAAAAAGCTAGACTACTCTGACTTTTAAAAATGTCTACATGAACATTTACGTGATCAAAACGAAATTTATTAACTAAAAAAAGGTTTGTCACTTCAGTTGTTTATATGTGGCGTTTACGTAACGTTACGTAACAAAAAGAAACTAAAACAAAAGTCGTAATTAAAATGTTACTCTCAATTTTCCTCCACTTATCGAATATCATCCTATGAATTTTATCTTCAAAAATATTTTTAAACGCAACAAACTGGAAATTGACTCTGGTTCAGTTGATCTCATATAATAACGATAAAGTATGAATGTGAAAGCGACATTTACCTGTGCGACGCCATCTAGTGGCGAAGCGGCTCCCGCTGCGAACGAGACTGAAAGTGTGCGCGATCGAGACCAGCCACGCTGCAACACACGTGCGACATGCACAAGTGAATGCGATTTTAAATCGCACGTGCTAGTTTCGTGTCCTCGAGTTCATCATGCATGTTTATTGCCACCTCAAGCCCAAATGGTAGATTGTAATTAAAGAAATTACACATATGTATGACTAGTGACGATATTTAAATGTAAAAAAAACATCAATTTTAAATTTCTTATCTTGTCCATTACCACTTTTATTTGTTAAATAGTCCATTAGCCGCTCATGTGACTTTATGAAAGAAAAAACTTTACGACAACTGCACGTTTCTCCGTTCGTTTCATGCGCGATGACGCATCAATTAGAAAGAAACATGCTTGTGTGTGTAAGCATTTGATAGGCATAGGTAGCTTTCTTTTTTTAGAGGATGTTGATACTATAACGAAAAAAATAATCGTTTTTTTTTTTATGTGCGTTGTAAGCTTATTTTGTAGCGTAAACAAAAACACTGTTGACTGTTGTTACGTTGACATTTAAATTGAATTTGAACGCAATCTATCTAAAGTAGATTAGATGTATTAAAGCTTTGAAAAAAATAGAGTGAAATATTTAGGACTCCCTACCTATCGTTCGTTTTGCAATCAATATCGCAAAAAAACCTCAAATCAAACAAAGTTATTATAGTCATTGTATTTCGACATTTCATTATATTAAAACTAGTATAGACTTAATTTTGAAGACAAATTATTTACAAAGTGGATGCACGCACTAATCTATTTCTGCTCACCCCGAAGGGATATAGCGTGAGATATATTATTATAAATTATATAACTATCAACTTGTCATTCTCTTTTTCCGAAGCTGTATTTCTAATCTATAATTTACACATCCGTGAAATATTAGTCCTTGAAAGATAAAGCTTTCATCCACATGCTAAAGGCGAATAGTGTTCCATGTAATGACGTTTGATATTCTTGGATAATCTGTCTGTAAAATGTAGAAATGAATATCGCGACACAGAAATGTACTGATGCACAACGACACAATAATTTTGACAATTGCCAACAAGCATAAGTAGGCAATGAGTGCTTTTCGTGTTTGTCGATAATCGCATGACGCCTCACTTAAGCTTGACTCTCATTTTCTTTAATCTGAAATATGAAGATAGAAAATGAGAAAAAATCTATATGAACGAATCACGTGAGCACAATACCTGTCTAGATAAACTGTCTTCATCTCCCTGTGAACTGCGGCCAGTGTACGTGCCGCCTATGCATCTGTCAACAATATATTTAGTTGGCAACTTTTACCATTATTTATATGCTAGCGTTGATTACGAAATAAAGAAATTAGACAGTAGTAATCCGTGACGTACGTGAGGAAATGTTAACACCAGGGGTTGTTCATCTACTACCTGTCTCTTTCACTCACAACCATTTACGTAGACAATAATATTTTACTAAAGCTAACAGTTATGTTATATTTATGACTAATGTTTAGTTTGAGGATATTGAGCTACGGGAGACGATCTAGCCAATATTACCAGATAAATACAAAGTTGAAACGGTTTGAATAGACACTGAAAGTGAATAATTGATAGTAGCTTCAGCTAAAAAGGAATGAGCATACCTCACAAGATGAGCAAGAATAGCTTTGACCCATCTAATTTTTCCGCTGTTAAGTAATTCCATTAGCTGCTTAGGGTGATACTGCGGCAGTACCGGACAGGCCATCTGAGATGCCTCGAATAATCCATAATCAGGCATGTAGTTCAGGAGTGGCTGCGTACAATAGATAGATATTTAGATCATACATCGCATGGATACATGTTGTTGTTGCAAAATATCACGTGTTCAGGGAAAAAACCCGGTTAGTAGCGACGAGGACATGATACTCTTATTTTCTTCCTTTTTCTTTTTTGGTAACCCGGGGTAAATCCCTAGCGGACCTTCAGGAGGCAGTAAGGGCCTCCCGGTGTGTCGGACTTGCATCGACTAAAACCCACGGGGTGTCCCTTCACCCGTCGGGCGAGTGCTAAGGCCAAGACTGAGCTATCTTCCTCGGCACAAGGACATGACACCCCGGGGGTTTTTAGCCAGTAAGAATTTGACACACCAAGGCCGCGATCCTCACGGCGGCCCGACGTTCCTATGCAGGAATATCCCCCGGGAAACAAAAAAAAACCCTGTCATAATACAAAATAAAACAATTTAATTCGGCAATGTTTCTTTACCTGAGGTTGATCCGGCTGAGTTTTGTTCCGCCTCCTCGCGTCGCGCTCCAGCAGTTGCAAGTTGATAGACGAAACGCGCTGCAGGTGCGGAGCAGACACACGCAGGTCCGAGTCCTTCAGCGCTCGAGATTCGCTTCCTTCTTCAAGCTCCTAAGAAATCATAGGGAGTTTTTTTTTTCAAAGAGATACTACAAATAATATAGTCTCAGAAAGCTTTAGCTCTTTTTGTATGAAATGGGTATAATTGAAATTTTGGTCCAGCGTGAACTTTAGCCCAAAAGTAACATAATTGGTAAAAATAAGATACACAAAAAAAAAACTCCGTTTCATGCAAAACCCATTATCTTATACGTAATGAAAAAACAAAACAACAGAATTTGACCAAACTCAATAAAAGGTTTGTCATACAATTTTTATACAATCTTCACTTATAACCTAGTGGGTAGTGTAATTTTCACTCAATACACTGGTCTTCAATATAAAATATGATAATTACAAAATAAACAATAAACGAATATTTGTATACCCAACTACCGGTTAGTGATTAAAATAATTTTGTATGATATACATATTAAGTTTTCCCGTTTTAATGAACATTTGATTCTATATTATTAATCTTGTTTAGTGTTGCGGTTTTAAATGTACTTTTAATAATTTGAATAAATTATTTTCTTTTTATTGACAGATTAATCTAATGTAATTGGAAATTGGCTGCATAAGGTTCGTTAACAAACCCACCTGGCCATTAACATTCCCAGATGAAGATTGTGGACTTTCAGGCTTCCACTGTGAATAGACGTGCATCTCTGAGTCCATTCCCACGACGAGTATGCCGTCTCGAACCCACGATATCTGCATGGGCAGCGGGGGCAGCCCGTCGGCAGTTTTTAACTCGATCCGTCTGAGCTGCATCCATCTTATTTCCTCGACAAAGAGCGGCGCGGCTAATGAAGACGCCTTGCGTAGGATTGGACGGTTGTTATTTATTGATTCTTTCATGGCCTGTAATAAAACAATTAAAAATAGGAATCTAGAACAATATTTTATTGTGTATTTATCAGCAAGCAGGTGTACTCTTATTCCTATCAAATTATATAAAGCATAAAATGACAATAGAACAGTACTGTATGACTAATGCGAGAACTTTTGTGGTGGTACAGCAATTGCCCGAACTTAGTCACAATCACAATACACGAGTATAAAGACCGTCATGGTGACTCGCTTTGGCCTATAACGTTTCGAGATCAGCTTGTGTATGACCAGTAATTTATATACCTAGAGACCTTCAGTCGTGGTATGTGGGCCGACATGACGACGGAGACTCAGTAATTTTTCGTCCTTTGATGGTCGCTTTCATTTTTGGACTACATTGTACTTACTCAGGTGCACTTAGCCACCTCAGAATCCTCAATTACATACACATTTATGACTCCTTAACACGTTGAACGCCGTGGGGGTCACCGGTGACCCCCAGTGAACTTTCTGTTTGGGCCGTGGAGGGCACCGGTGACCCCCAGCTAAAAAATGTGATAAAACTCAGATTTATAACACTAGAAATGATAAGAAAAACATATTTCGAAATATAATTTATTGTAGAATAAAGAGATTAAAACGGTCTGAACGGGAAGTATTGAGAAAAAGGGCCGGCGTTCAACGTGTTAATGTTCTGAAGGCATTTAATCATCAAAAATCAAACTGCACTTAGGCAATATATATATTTATATTCAATTCACCGTGCTAAAATAAAAATAAGTGGTGTTATAAAAAAAACTAACCTTCAAATTTGCCTGAGCGAGATCGCTTGATACTGGTGTAAAGAGAAGGACCCTGGAGCCAACAGCCACCGTCAATATATGAGAACCGTCCTCCTTAGAAACCCAGTCCAGTTGAACAAGATGTTTCTGCGTCAGAGGGCACGTGTTGCCGTTCTCCATTATGCTTCTGCGTAGCGATTGGAGCGTGCTGAAGGATGGCACCGCTAGAAGACCAGCCGATTTGCCAGTATCGCCTTCTCCGTTTCGACTGGTGCGGCTCTCGTCCGATGATAACGTTTGGAGTACCTGAAAAAATGCTTTGGTTTACAACGAACATCATCATTATATAACTTTTTTTTTTTTAAATAATTTATAGACGAACGCTTGACCTCAATCACACCTGGTGGAAGGTGAAGATGAGTCCGATGATGAACCGCGTCCGCCTAACAAATGCCTATTCACTCTTCTTTTAAAGACTCCCAGGTCATAAGATCGCGGAAATATGGCCGCTGGTAGCATATTTCACTGCTTAACTGATCGAAAGATGAATGTAGAAGCGAATCTTCTCGTGCGGATATAAGGAACATCCACCACATACGGATGGTATCTGACACGATGTCTAGTGGTTTTGTGGTGGAATGGGGCTGGTGGAATCAAAGAATGAAGTTCCTGAGAACACTCTCCACCGTGCAACCGCTAAAAGACCGAAACTCCTTTGAAGTAAGCAGAGATTAGTGTTTTTTTAAGTGTGACGGTGTGAAACAATACTAAACTATGAGTGATAAGAAAATAAGGTCTTAAGAAACATTTGGTTTTCTTTATTGTTGTAAGTAAAATTGGCATAATTAAAATTTTGGTCAAGAGTCAACTTTTGACAAAAATTACAAAGTTGGTTAAAACTTTTTTTTTTGTCTCTGAAATGTGTTCAGTTTCATACAAGGATAAATGTCTTGTAAAGCATAAAAAGAAACCTGAACGCGAACTAATTCAACGATATTTTTTCCTCATTTTTTGTTAAAATCTTCACATATTGTCTAATTTTCATTGTAGTTTTCGTTTAATACAATACAGGCTTTGTCAACAAATAGACTGATAGCCCTCTTTATGGTAAGTGGTTACTACCCCCCATGGACAACAACAACAAAAAGAGCATTATTATTGCGTTTCTAACCAAGGAAGATCGACACTGTCCTCTTGAAGAACGTCATTTCAAAGCCCTGGAGTAAAACTATACCCGACAGCCCATTCCGCAACTCCAAACTACGCGACAAGAATGTAGAACATATAATAAGTAATTTGTAAAACAATAACAACAGTGTATACAAGGACGTTTAAAAAAAATATATTTTTCCTCGGAACCACGCTCAAAAGTTTCGTTTTAATGCCAAAATAGGCCTCTGAAAATATGAGCTCTTAATATTAATATTTAGGTTGTCCGCATCGCACTTTTGATTTCCCATACAAATAACACAGGACAAAAGTTTTTTTTTCTTTTGACTTTTATAACTAATGAATGATATATCGTATTGCAATACCCATTCATTATTTTTGTAGAGAATTTAACGCTCTTTTTTTTTAAACGCCCTAGTGTATACAGCCACTAATGTATCTCTTCTGACCCCTGTAAGGGATATAGCGGAAAGGTATATTATTATTATTAAGAAAGGAATATCTGTACCTGATTCAACCGCTGTTTCTTCTGCATAAACGAGGTATCGTGCAAATAGGACAGATCAATCTGCGTGTCAGCCCCGACTCTAGGCAAGCTGACGTTCCGCAGCGGGATGGTGTCTTCGAGGAGCCACTCAGCGCCGCCGGTGCTCTCGCACTCGTAAACGCACACGGAGAGGTTCACGAAACGGGCGTCCTGGCCCTGGCTGTTGGAGGTCGCGTTCAGCCCTTTGGGCCGAGTGAACGACCGCCCGCACTTGTACGCACACGCTATCCGCCCGGAGTACGCCGCGCTTATGTGCAACGGTTGGCCTGCCACACAAATCGTACGTAGCTGGGTACAGACACGTAGCCGGGTGCCGAGGAAGATGGCTCAGCCTTGCCCTTGGCATTCGGCAGGCGGGAGATGGAACACCCCGGTGGTTTTAATCGGTGCAAGTCCGACACACCGGGGGGCAACCCTCATCGCCCCCTGAGGTCCGTTAGGGATTTCCCCCGGGTCACAAAAAAAAAAAGAGTACAGACACGTAATCATAATAAACGCACTGTGTCAATTATTACTAAAAAAAAGAGTAGCACCACAGTTGAATTTTCTCCCGTGTCGTTGGTGCGTTTATAAACATGAACTTCCACAAGCACCCTAACTAGGTACAACTACCTATAGGTCATACAAATATTTGTTCCCAATTTGTTGATGTGATCCCAAAATTTGACACTCGGAAGTCGCACGTACGACCACTGCGACAACCGAGTCGTCGATCCAATTCATAAGGTTGGAAAATATTGTAGAAAACTATAAGGTAATTGATCGAATTATCTATAAAGCAATAACATTTGGTCAATTTATAAAAGGAAATCAATATATGAGAATTACATAAGAAAGTTAAACTATTACGACAATTTGTACACATTGTAACTATCTACATCAAAGGCCAAAGTGTCACTAGTATTACCGTGTAATGTATTTGTAGAAGAAAGTCTTATATATAAGATTTTACTTTAAATTATTAACAAAAAAAGTTATCAATCACCTACTTATTTAATAAATATAAACGAATCTTTTGTTATGTGTATTAACCTGGAATGTCAATTGCTGATTCTTGGTCTTTATTCATCATCTCCCATTCTTTCCAAGCGTAATCAAATTCACCATCGTCTTTTTTTGTCACATTGCATTTCCAAAACCTGAAAATTAAAAAAAATCCCGTGATTTTTTTCACTATGACTATATACGGAAATATGAATTTTGGAGATGGAGACTAGCTTTTTTATATAAGAACAAAAAAGGCATTTTTTTACTATGTACTTTACTATGTTTTTTTTGCTTTTACTTTTTTGTTTTTTTTTTGTTTTTACTTTACTATGTACGACATTAAAAATCTTCTCATTCCTTGATTTATTATTATTTGGTGATTCGACATATAAGTATAAAGTGAATACAGCAACTTATGTATCTATGTTCACCTCGAAAGGGGTATAGCGTAACGATATATTAACATGGTTAATAACCTTACCTAAGAGTGCTGTCAGAGCAAGCGGTGGCGAGTATGTAGGGCGCCAGGCAAGCTGGGTATATCGAGGCGGAGCTGAGGTGTCCTGCGGCGGGTGTCGCGTGTATCACGTCCACGCCGTCCGGCAGAGATAGAGGACATTCACACACCTGAAGGACATTTATTGGAAATTAAAACCATTCAAAATCTCTCTTTCATTTTTTTCTCATACGGATAAGACTTATGAAAAAATATAATATATCTATTAGTAGTTTTAAATATTTTTATGTGTACATAAGTCAAGTCAAACTGTTTAACGATAATACATAAATTCCTCATTTCTTCAGGTTTAGTTAAATCAGTGAATGGTAGGTGTCAAAGAGTTAATATCGATTAAGTTCCGGCCCCACGTATATCAAAATTTTCACTAATTAATTGACGAAAGCACCAAAAATTATTCGCTAAAGGAACAATAAAAAAACATATAACAAACCTTTTTAGTAGATATTGAAAGGTGCGAATTTGGAGGAGGAGGCGGCAGTGCTCTATCATTGTCTACGGACACTGAATTCTTACGAGATTCACCTTCTTCCTCTTGCACTAAAGCACTGTCCGGGACGTACATCATGCTGTTTGTTAAATCATCTAAAGGTTAAAATAAAAATCTTTATAAGTCGCTGTTTGTTAACTATGAAATTATTTACAAAATTACATTTACTATCAACAAACATCAAAATAAAAAAATATCTAATTTGCCAAATTAATTTAAATCCCATTAAGCTGTGTTCAAATAATTTATAATCAAAAAATACTTTATCATTTGCAAAAATTAAATTATACTTAGAACATAATCCGTTGACACCTTTCGTACTTACCAGGAGGATCGTCTTCGGAGGAAACTGTTAATCTCCACATATGCACTGTCGACCCTCCGTCGGTTCTCTCCAGTACAACGATATAGAAAGGCTCGTTGAAAACAGCAGCTTTACGTAGATCCACTATAGCCTCCATCCCCGCTTCGGTTATTGTATTCATTTCGCAGGCCTCCATACCGGAGTCAGAGTTCTCGGAATCGGAAGAAGTACGTTCACCTGATGGCAAGAAATAATTAATGACACTGATGAATGTAAAACCCGTTTTGTTTGAGTCAACTGCTAACAAACGCTATTAAATTATATAAATGCGCTAAAACACGGTTTGTCAGTATCCTTAAGGATTCAATTGTCATTGTCATTTGAATAAACATAATTATGATTCTCGTAAAAATGTATTTTATACTGGGTCTGCAAATTCGCTGTACTATAGCGGATGGCAAATATAAGTAATCTAAAAAACACAGTAATCTCTTGGAAACAAACATTTTTAAATATAACTAGCTGTCCCGGCAGACCTTGTTCTGCCCTATTTCTCTACATTTTATAGTCAAAAACAAAGTTACATTACTTTTTTAAATGTTAATTTGTCTAATAAAAATATATTTTTCTTCTTCTTTTTAGAATACTTTAGTAATATCTATGGTGATAATATTTTTATTATAATACCTTATTGTACACATTTTTTTTTGTTTACTTGACGTAAAAATTATTATTTTCAGTAATGACATGCAACCTCTAATCAATTTGAAGGCATACAAAGATACTCCTAACGCACCTTTGTTTTGATTGACGTCATATGTTTGACAACTGGGGACAGAGTGGTTTGTATAGGAAAAGAAAATTGTTGTTTTTACTATTTTCCTTGTATTTTTCATGTTTTTTCACTCCATAAGAACCTTCCTCAGACTTCATCAAACACAACAAAAAAGAAATCAGCCAAATCGGTTCAGCCGTTCTCGAGTTTTGCGCTTATCAACACATTTAGCGTTCATTTTTATATTATAGATCATCGTTATCACGCCACTTTACATATCGAGGAGTGAAAGGCTATTTGGCTTAAGCGACATTTTTTAGTGATTTAAATTTTTTTTTCGGAATTGGTGAAAAACGCTGATTTCGAAAATGTGTATTACAAAATATCGATACGAAATGTCGCTTAAACCAAATAGATTTTCACCCCTCGTTTGAGTATATAAGAAATTGGACTCATATGAGTCCATCCTACAACAAATATATGCATACTAAAAATTAATAATGTCTTCTACCTAATACTTATTACTAAAGCAAACAAACTGCGTCCCTTTTGAAACGGACATATCTGAAAGAGAAAGATATAACCATTTACGAATTGAAGGTTTGTTATTAATTTCGCTCAATAGTGAAAAGCGAGTTGCTTTGATAAATTTTCATCCCTGTGGTCACTATACAAACGAGCACAGACGCTAAACGCTGCACAGTGAGTTAAATATAACGTATAAGTTTAAAATACTGACCAGTAATCAGTTGTTCCTGGAAGACGTGAAGTAGTTGCGTGTTGTGCCAGTCGTGAGTCGCATCAGCGATTGCATGCAACTGTATTATGGCACCCGGGCGTGCCGTCGACTGCTGAGACACTATCTTTATTCGGTCGTGTAATGGGATTCCGCCCCCCTCCTCGAGAGTCGATTCCGATGACATCGACATCGTGTCATGACACTGTGAAATACAAAATATACTACATTAAAAGAATATGTATGTATTTTATCAGCATGATCGCTGCGACTACCGGTGGGTTTTTCTTACCTGTCGATAGCCGTTGGCGTTTTTTTGGACTGCACCATGCTTACCATCAGGATTGGTGCAGTCACTGTGCCGTGTCAATATATAAAAAAAAATCCCTGTGGCCATTTATACGACTTTTGCGCCAGGATGTAGGTTGTGAGGCTGCCCCACGCGCAACTAATTATACGGCTTACTGGTAGTTGTTTCGGGTTGTGTGTTTGTGTGTGCGACGTTCATATCAGTCAGTACACTTAAGACACAAAAAAGTTAGTCTTACGGTGTTCACACATTTAATAGATTTTGTTTGGTTGTACACAAAAATAATCAAAAATTGATCAACCGTAACTTTGAGCAAGCTTAAAGTAATTATAATTAAGTTCTAAAAAAATGCTATTTACCAAAATATCTTTATGTCGTCTTTCAGAAGTTGCTATTTCAGCTAGCAATGTCCGTGCATCAATAACGGCCTGGAATACTCTGAGACTTTCGCCGTCGCTCGCCACGAAACACGCTGATGGCGAATTCGATAGATTCCCCAGAGTAGTGCTGAAAATTAGTACCACACTTAAAACGTGTGTCAAGTCATTTACTTAGCCGTAAATAATTATGCGTAAAAACGAAATAAAAAAATCTATTAAATTTTTTTAATTTGTATTATTGCAATCACCTCTCGGGTGCAAAGGTTGAATTCTCTGCTCACGTTATATGCGATAAAGCATGAGACGAAAAGAAAGCGACGTATACACAAGTACGCGCCCGTTGTAAAATTACGCGTCAGACGCTACATACGGACAGTCAAGCTATCAAACGTACAGTATTGCGAGTGCTGCGTTTTATTTATGATATTTTGTTATTTATTACCTTGGCAATAATGTTGGCAGCCAGGCAACGTTGCTGAAGGCGGAAAGGTGAGGCGAGTTGACCCGAGCTAGCTCTGCCACTCCACCGGACTTCCCTAGAGGCCCCACGCACTCCACTCGCCACATTATCAATTCAGAGCACAAGCCAGCTGCGGTACTCTCCTCTTGGCTTTTACGGTTATCTCTTTCACTATCTATAATTATGTTTTACTGTTATTTTAAGTGTTACCACGCAATACTATACGAACTTAAATAATTTAATATACACAATTTTCACCTATATATTTGCATTCAACGTTCAAAAATATAATGCCGAAATAGATAATTAAGCGTGGTAAAAAATTTTACCTTTGACTGCAGTCAACACTCAAAGGATGTCTTCTACATTTATTGTTAATTTGTATTTTTTTTATTGATAAAGTATAATACGTGTTCACTTAAGATACTTTTATGACCATCAAAACAGTTTACAATAAATGTTTATGTTAAGAAATATAAATATAACTAAAACACATGAAATACAAGACATCAGTGGACCTAGTCGTATTTGTAGCGTGGTGAAAAGCCCGCTGCGATATCCCCCATCTTTATGTTTAGGCGTAATATTAATATGTTATGCAGCTATCCAACTACCTAAGTCACCCTGAAACTAGCGAGAGCCATTTAGACTTGTCATCACTGCCCACTTCGTGAACGACAGTTTGATTTGCATTGATTTTCTAGGCGATTCTCTTCCTATGCGCCTTGTAATGGTTATTTGAAGAGGTTATAAAAGGCCGACGGCAGCGTTTGCCCATCTTTTACAATTCAACTTGACAGCAGTAGTCATTTGTTACCTTCGAGCTAAATATGCCACCAGAAACACGTAGTTTTCCCTTATTTATTCGCAAACAAATATATATAACACGAGCTGTTGTCTTTTATCCTCCAGAATCCAAAGTATAAATCATATTAAAATAAATTATCTGACCTGATATATTGTGATGACTTGTAGTGAGTAAAAGAGGTAATACTGGATGGCATGTGATGTCGTTCACTCTAAATCTATGTCCAGATGCTCTGGAAGCATGGCCTATTGATAGCACCTGTAATATAACAATTTATAATAGTTCTAATTTGATTTTATCGCAACCTTCTTCGGATAAGACAAATAGTAGTTCAGACTGATGTACAGTTTTATCACAGACAAAATGAAGAGTATTCTGTATTATGTAGAGACTTATTTCGTAAAATCACAGGCTTGTT
The DNA here is from genome assembly GCA_036320925.1 of Automeris io. Taxonomy (NCBI): domain Eukaryota; kingdom Metazoa; phylum Arthropoda; class Insecta; order Lepidoptera; family Saturniidae; genus Automeris; species Automeris io. The sequence continues at coordinate 2,977,189 of JAUDJH010000021.1, read as the reverse complement.
GAATGAATAAAAAAAAAGTAAACACTATGTCAATGCGTTAAGATCCGTAATACTTTGAAAGACATATCCGTGAATTTTTTTTTTCAACTTTGTTCGTCTCTCTATGATCATTTAGGTAAGAAATGAATTGGATGTTACTGATCGAGAAAATAGCTATATCTTAAAAAAATAAAAACTCGTCGTTTTGCAGGGCATATTAGAATGTATTTATAAAATGTATAAGTTAACAGAAATATTTTTACCTGAGAAAACTTCGACTTATCGTCAAATGTCAACTGCCAAAGATTTAGAGTTCCATTAGTGTGGTTTGTCACCATAGAGATGACAGGGGCAGAATCCAATACATCTCCCTCCTGATTCTCGCCCAGGTCTTCTGTTGCTACGCTTGTTTTACGCTGCATTTGGGCATTCTCTTCACACGGTCCTGAGAATATTTTAAAACTAATTTATACAAATACTATTTACTGTTTCTAAATTCGAGAACACGCCCTATTTTTGTTCTTTATTTTCAACACAGACATTTATCATTTTACTATATAGTTTAAATCAGGTCCTACCTGTACCCCATTAAAATATTTAGTATTTATAGTCGGATATATAAAATTTCATGACAGTAACATCTATCATATTACACTGAACCTTGTTTAACAATCGTAAAGTTCGTATTACCATTTTCTTGAGTTTCCTTAGACTCATCATTTTGAGGCCACTCGTTTTCTTCTTTTTCTTCCTGTACACTGGCCAAAGGTGTTGTGACTGGCTCGGGTTGTTGCGGTTGACCTGATTGAAAGGAACATGCGAGTTCTTAGAAAGTTCTTAAAATTTCACAATAACAACATCGAATAACCCCTATCCTTCATAATAGTCGATTAATAGACGATTTTCAAATTGTACTATGTTAACGATAAGCAATTCAATTTGGTACTTTATTATGGGGTATGCACGGACGCGGTAAATTATTGCTAAAGATTAAAATAAAAAGTGAGGTCTTCGGCGTTCTTTCATCGAGGCGTGGCTCTGTTGTGAGTTTTTAAAATAACTACTGTGTAATGTAATCAGTTTACATTTATAAATGTCTGATTGTATGATGTTTATTTATCCAAATCATCTTATAGAGGCATGAACTATTTTTTTTTTAATAATGCATTAACAATACAAGAAACCCATAACATTACACACATTGCCATGTATTTAACTTACACACACGCATATATACTCTTTTGTTTATGGTTAAAGTCTGTCGTCAAATTAAAAATAGATTAATATTTATTGTCTTTAATGTTAACATATTTGTCTATAGTCTTACTGAATGTCATACATAACCATAATAATTATATAACAGATATTTGTGCTTTATATTATAACGAAATTCATTTATTACAATATATTTGTTATTTAAAATTAATTATGGTCGAATTATGACCACTGGGCGACAACTAGTTAAGATAAAAGGAATAATGTTACTTGGTATGACTGGTTTGGTGCGATGTCGCACGTAGAGCGGCTGCGCGGCGGCGTGGTAGAGCGCGGCCGGCGTGCACATCGTCGTCGCGTCGCCCAGAGGGAACGCGCACGGGATGCGCGCCGAGAACGACACTTGCGCCTGGCGTATCGCGCCCGCTTGCAGCTCGTCTAGCCATTCGCAAACCCTACACCCAAAAACAAATTCATCTATCTTTAATTGCAGCTCTAAACAAAACAATAACCCATTAAGGTTATAGCTGGAGGCAGTTAAAATTAGTTTCGTGACAATTACGAGGCAGTTTAAATTTATTAAGAGGGTTTAGATAAATTAACGTTAACGCTAATAGAGAAAAGCAAAATGAATGGAATTTACACAAGCTTTCGAAATATTACATCGACATTTTGCCATTCGACTTTTTGGATTTTTTTATTAGCCTCAGCGATGATCGAATATTACTTTATTTAAAGTCCAGGATCTGTTTTAACTGAAAGTTTGCAAATATAACACCTGATCCATTACTTCGTCTACGTAAATGGCAATTGTAGAAAGAAACATTTAACAAAAAGGCACATCCTACGCGGTTATTTAAATATAACTACCCACATCACTTGAATTATTAAAATGTTACTCACCATATCAGGAAGCTACCGTCAACAGGGTGTATAGAAAACAGGAGATCCGGACTCTGATGCCAGTCGCGCAGCAACGCCTCGATTTTGGCGTCCAGGGAGTCGGGTAGATGCGTGCATGTCACGTCCGTCGCTATCGAGTTTATCGACGTCGTGTTCGACAAGCTGGGGTGACTCTGATTGCCGTTACCTGCATTATTATATTTCTTTATTCACTTTTATTCCGTGGATGCAAAAACATTCAACGTGAAGCGCATTCACAAAGACCGCAGAGTTTATAGCATGTAAGTTATAGTCACTCTATCACAGACCACTCAAATCTAATCCGCTAAGAAAGGATTTTGATCAATTCTACCCCCAAGAGGATGAATTCTACCCTCCAGGGGATAAAATGGGGGATGAAAGTTTGTATGAAACTTAGTCAATTTTAAACCGATCGGGCTGAGACTTTGCATGCATAAAGCTACTATGACGTAGGCATCCGTTATGAAAGGATTTTGATAAATTCGACCCCCAAGGGGATAAAATGGAGGATGAAAGTTTGTATAAATCTTTTTAGATTTTCGACCGATTGAACTGAAATGAAAGATTGGAGCTACTATGATGAAGACGTCCGCTTGAATACGATTTTGATATCTAAATATATATAACTCAAAGGTGACCGACTGACTGACTGACATAGTGCACATCTATCAACGCACAGCCCAAACCACTGGGGGGACGGGCTAAAATTTGGCATGTAGGTAGGTGAAGTCTACTTTGCCATGACAATAAAAAAGTTTCATGGGCAAACTCTCAAATTTGTGGGTATTGACTTTAAAGAACATTGCTTCTCTCAGGGACAGTTTTATGTTGCTTGCTCACGAGTAAGTTCACCCAATAGCTTGATAGTTTTAGCGTCTAATGACAGATTAGTTAAGAATATTGTATACAAAGAAGTTTTGTAGGCCCTAATATTTTACACACGCTAAAGAAAAGTACAGCCGCAAAAACTATACCTAATTAATAATAATATCTCTTAACGCGAGTGAAGCCGCGGGCAAAAGCTAGTCGTATATAAATTTAAATCTTTCTGGTAAAACGTTTATTCACAGCACTAAAATATCGTCACGTCTTAAAATCATTAACCAACCATTTATTGTTAGCCTTTAGATATACTTTTCTAACAACGCAACCAACATAATCCATTGCATCATTTGTCGGAATTATCACCCATTTTGATTATCTGACATCGGCAGCCTTTTGTTAGAGGTCTACCCTGTCCATAGTTGTTGTCTACATATGGTCAAACGTAAATTTATACGAGATTTTCTCGAATCACTTTACGTTACAAACGATCCAGTAGAAGTGTTGATTAAAAACCCCAAAGAATTTACCAATTGTCAAAATGTCCAGGACATTATATGTCTATCTTTTACGATAGACTCACTAGAACCGTTTTTATGGTAATCAAATTTAGTCGAATTGAATGCATTATTTGTTAAGAGTTGTGTCAACGTAATATTATTAATCTTTATCCAAATAAATGTGTTGTTGATTAAGAGTATTTAATTGTGAACAAAATTGTCTTTGACATCACTTAATTTCAATGAACATCTTAGAAGATACTACAATTTTAAAATAAATAACTAACTAAAATGCTCAAAATAACTATTCCACGCGGACGAAGTCGCGGGCACAGCTAGTGTTTAATACGAGCCATTATGTAGGTTAGCACGGCGTTATTTTTATTCTAAAAGCTTATAAAATAATATACTACGTAAAACTATGTTACATCTCATTATATATGAACTGCATGACAGCATAGATGAATTAGTAGCCTAATTTACCTTGTTCATCGCTATTACTGTTGTCTTCAGACTGCACTTTTGTCAAATGATGGCTTGGCCGTCTGTGTCCTATTTTAGCTGCATGAATATTGTTAATAAAGCGCATAAGAAGCCAACTCTGCTACAGTTAAATAATTCAACAGGCTCGTTATATTAAGTGACTTTACAATGGCATATATTAGGTCCTTACATATGAAATTGGCGTTTTGTATGGGAGGAACAAAAAGTCGAATATTTTTTAATATAATATATTTAATTAATCAAAGTATGAACCATTATTTTCTATGCACTTTTGCCATCTCATAGGTAGTTCATTGATCCCTTTACTAAAAAAACCAGTCGGACGGGAATCAATAAAATCTTTGAAGGCGATTTGGACTGCCCCATCGGAGTTGAATTTTTTCCCTTGCAAGAAGTTATCCAAATTTCGAAAAAAATGGTAATCTGTTGGAGCAAGGTCCGGGGAGTACGGAGGATGTCTTAGACTTTCCAATTGAAGCTCTTCTAATTTAGTAGCCATCTGTTGCGCAGTGTGTGGTCTAGCGTTGTCGTGAAGCAGCAGTGGCGTGGAGCGATTGACCAGCCTAGGTTGTTTAGCCGCTAGCTTTTCCATCATGGTTTGCAATTGCTGACAATAATCATCAGCCGTAATAGTCTGGCCAGATTTGAGAAAACTGTAATGAACAATACCGGCACTAGTCCACCAAACGCTTACAAGTAACTTTTTTGGGGTTAATTTTCGCTTGGGGCAGGATTTGGCTGGCTGGCCAGGATCCAACCATTGCGCTGAGCGCTTCCGATTATCGTAAAGAACCCATTTTTCATCACAGTTAATGTTTCGGTTTAAAATACCTTCATTATTGTGCCGGTTTAGTAATGTAACGCAGCAGTCGACGCGCGTTTGCCGGTTTGCTTCAGTCAATTCGTGAGGTACCCACCTTTCAAGCTTTTTAATCTTCCCAATTTGCTTCAAGTGAATTAAAACAGTTTTATCACTAACATCGCAGCCTGCAGCTAACTCGGACGTGGTTTGCGATGGATCCGCTTCCACAATAGCCTTCAACTCTTCATTATCAACTTGAGTCTCAGGCCGTCCACGGGGCTTGTTCTGCAGGTCGAAATTTCCAGAACGAAAACGTTGGAACCAAAAACGAACTGTGTTTTCTTTTGCAACACGACCGCCATACACATCATTCACCCTTCGAGTTGTTTCCGCAGCACTAGTGCCACGGCGGAACTCGTACTCGTAAATAATGCGATATTTTAAGTTTTCCATTTTGTAAAATGAGTGACGCAAACAGAAAAAAACAAGAAAAAAACAAATGAATGACGATCATCGAAGCACAAATAGATGAGTCTATAGCTGTACAAATTTGAATTTGGAATTCCTTACCAAAGAGGAGAAATTTGTGATTAAAGTGGCCAGTACGTAAAACGCCAATTTCATATGTAAGGACCTAATATTTAATTATAGTATATAAGAAACACATCAAGTTTATATATTAATGTTGTTCCTACATACTTATTTCGTTCTCCCCGTCCGGATGTGTTATGTGATCGGAACCAGAACCTCCCTCTTCTGTTTCTTCTTTATCTAAAACCTGAAATAAAGCACACAATAATATTGTATCATCACGCTATGTCACCTTGTTAATGTCGAAGCAATCCATCTGCTTGCATAACACAGACATATTGCCGGTGGCGTGCTCTGCCTAAATACAACGAGCAGTATCGGGAAGCGTATCATCTTCCCCCGAGTTTGTGCCCATCGGGCGTGGCGCGACGGGGCTGTGGCGAATTGATTACAGGACCCACAGTCCCCGCCAATGCGCAGAAGTAGTCACCTTGGGGTTTTTAGTCGGTATAAGTCCGACACACCTCGGTCGCGCAACCCCCTGTGCGGCTGAGACGGTCCTATGAGGATTTTCCCCAAGTAAAAAAAAAAAAGACATATTGCCGGTACTGAAAAGAACTAAACCGTTTGAATGTGATTAATGCATTAAGCGTAAGCAACGGCACTGAGTCCTAGTTAGTGCTATCATAAATAGCTCACAAATTAAGTGCTTACTTAACAGACACCAATACGCTGTTTTAGAAGTTCTCATTAAATCTAATAACACTTTTAAACACTAATGATTCGTCAATTACATACAGATAGATGTGTTTAAAAGAAACCTAAAAGTTAAGGTTTGTTTCTAAAATTTGGTATTAATGACTAAAACCAGTCAATTAAAGGAAACAAGAAACAAACAAAAATGAGACTTGAAGAAGGCTATTATAGATAGTCTAAGGACACACTTTAATAAATGCATTTGTCGACAATTTCTAAAGTGCAATAATCCGAAACACATTAAAATAAGGATACAATAGACACATTTTTGTGTCTCTACAATAGGTATTATGATTTATTTTGTAACAAACCAGCTTATTAAATAAAGTAATTTTGTGCAACAGGTTAAATATCAAAGTAAAGTGCCAATTAATTGTCGATATATTATGTCAAGGACATAATAAAAATCTATAGTTTGCAAAAATGTATATCAGCTTACCTTTTTGGTAAGGTCATGTAATATAGCTTCTGCTTGACTTGTAAAGTGCATTTCTTTGTTATGGAGCCAATGCAGTATGAATCTACCTCCTCCAGATAGAGAAGGCACCAGCGGTATGTCGGTCTCAGCGTTGATAGATGCCGCCAGATGAAAATGAAGACCTAGAAATAAAAAACAACTAGATAGACCATAGATTAAGGCCTAGTCGATTTATATAAAAATCTCTCAAATCAAATTATATATATATATATGTTATTATATATATAAAAACATACAAAAAGGACAAAAAAAAACAAAAATGTAGAATAGCATGAAATCTAAAATAATAAATAAAAGTTTAACAGATATTGAAGAAAGACAAAAGTCTCATAATACATTTAAAAACAAAAAAACTCAAATTTTGTTGAATAATGATTTCTTTCTTTTATTCTTGAATTTATGAGAAATACCAAATTAGGAAAAGAATTAACATACCATACAGTTACATAAATAGAATTTTATAGATAAGTTCAGAAACTGTACATTAAAATTTCTAAAAAATATTATGTGCAGTATGACAACTAATATTTAAATTTTCACATTCAAATCTTGAATGTTTGTCTAAATATTTAGTTTACTTTTTTAATAAAATGCCAGCCAGCATTGACAAAAATCTTTCACAGTTCAGCTCTTAATTCTAGCTATACTTTTACAATTTTTCTTTACTATAAATCCTTTTCGCATTGAAACTAGAAACGGTAGTATTTGTTAGCAGGTGCTATTAAAAACGAACTTTATATTCTATGAAACTCTTTTTATCATTAGCAGAAATTTCAAAGAAAATAAAAGACTAGGTAAAACTCACCACCGGTGTAGGAAGTAACGTGATAGGGATTGTGGAAGTCATGAGCGCTGTACGTTGACGGCAGGGTCGGTATCGGCGCGCTCGGCTGCTTCGATGACTGCGCCGTCCGTCTGATATGGAAACATGTCCTGACGAATAAATATTTAGAATCATCATTTTTAACAATGGTTGTGATGGATAACACGTTAAAGAGCCAGTAACCATGCGCAATTGCATTGCGCAATTGTGCCGTGGTGGCTGCCGGCAGAATAGAATAACACCCCCCTCTTCTTGCTGAGGTGTCGTAAAAGGCGACTAAGGTATCTCTTTAACACCGCAATTCAACCAGGTGTTCAGAGAAGGACAACTCGATCCCGCTCCCTCCCGATCGTACTGGTTCTCCATTCCATCGGGCCTGAGGGAGCTCGGACGAGAGAGTGCTTTTCTCGCTGCGCGTCCAGTTATGCACTTAAATATCTCCTGCGCAATTGGCTGTTTCCGAAAACTGGACCACGATTATCTTAACCGGTGTTGAAACAGTCGCCGTGGCCGAATCCGGCTAGGACATCATCACATCATCAACCATGCGCAAAAACGCTCCAACCCGTAGCTTTGGGTTTTTCCAGATGAATAATTCCACTATACATAATTAGGCACCACATTCTCACTGGTGAAAGAAAATACGGTGGGCACAGACACATGACATCTAACAAAAATGTCATTTGAACTATTGTTTTGAGAATGACTATCAACTGCGCTAATGGACGTATTGGACACGACCAGTGGCGTGCATCCCATATAAAGCATGATTTTTTTTTATTATTTTTAACATTAAATAGAGCAACTTATTGCTCCAATTAGGGGTCTGAACTGCTCACATTAACTTTCGATATCTCTACTGGATATCTCGATACGGTTGAGGGTGGTAACTTTGCAATGTCACTATAAAAGACCCTTGGGTGATATTTAACTGGGTCTTGAATATATTACAGTGTTACTATGATTGGAAGTAGCAAGAATGTAGCTCTAAACATTCAACAATAAATAATACACTTATTTCCAGCTTAAATAATCAAAGGCTTTTGGCAACTTAAAATTCAGTACAATTAAAACTTTAGTGTATCAGTTAAAGCACGAAGGGCTTAAACATTAAGATATGTTCTTTGTTTATCACCTAAAATACATTTTATTTGATTTTTACGAAATAATCCTTGACGTGGTCAAAATGTATATTGGTGTAAAATATATTTACTAGCTTCACACACACACGCATAAGCACACCTACATGCAAATACTCAGCATTCTATTAGAATCATTATAAAAAATACAGTTAAAATCTGTTATAACGACATCCAAGGGACTCTTCATATTTAGCGTAACAACCGGTGATGTTCGAGGAACGAAGACCTATTCTTTTTGGCGGGATCTTTGTTCTGAGTAAATTTAACGGGTATATTGTTCTTAACGATGTCGCCATAAATTGTTTTGACTGAGGTTACAAGTATACTGACTTCATATGTTTAAGACGCTGCATAAACCGATGCTTGTGCCGATGGGTGGCGCGCTGCCGTCGCGGCGGGGAGCGCGAGTGTGACGCCACACAGCCTCCGCCCCACTCGTCCTCCGGCAGAAGTGTCTCCGCCCACACGCGGCAAATGTTGTCCACGCATGACGTCACCAGCACGTTGCCTACACTGCCCCTATCAAAATCATACATGATTAGTAGAGAAACATAACAGATTTCATTTTGATCGTGGTATAAATTGTAGTAAAGGATCGTCCGAACTGCAAATGGGGTTTACAGGCGGAGTGTGTCCGACTTGTACTGGCTAACACCCTAAGACAAATAAATTTTAACGTTGCCAGAGACTATGGTTCCTGTAATGAATTCTCCACACGTTCGCTACCGGCGCTTAAGGAAAAAAAATCATGATTCACAGCGCATGGATTTTTTTTCTTATAATATGACTTTAAATGGCATTGAATTTTTTAATATTATATTTATTTTAAAAAACCTAATTATCTCCAGACAAAGGTCAGTTTGAATCCATTGTTCTTTTACAGGCCACTACAACTGTTTCGGAGAAAAATAAGTCTAAGAATTTGTAATAAACTGTAAAAGTAAACACCGCTCATTTGCGGCAACGAGCTTAAATGCAAGAACTAAAACGACGCATATATGCGGCGCTGGAAGCGAACGTGTTAAACAAAATCTGAAGAAACATTTAATCTATCAAATTTTGTCACTGGAACAATTTATCTCTACTTGTATACATATTAAAAATATTGTTGTTTGCAATAAAAGCAACTGTGATGGGAACTAATTTCCAATTAAGAGTATATAACCTGCACTATTTGCGTGAAAATCATCTACCACAGATACATAGAATATTATAGGTAAAATATAATAATTACTTGGGCATATATTTGCTTGTTTTTCGCCACGATAGATGAGTGACCGCTCGAGGATGCGCGACATATATAAAGGTGTAATTTAGCTCAGGTGATGTATGTTCTCCGTGAGATTGCGCTTGTACTAGAACTGAAACAATAACAAAAAACACTTGTTTGCAAACTCTGTAAAATTTAACTACTACATTACAAGAAACGATACTTGGTGCCTCGGATATTAAAAAAAAACTTAAATTAGTAATTAATGTAAGTACAAATTAAATTAATAAAAACGTGTTAAATTTTGTAACAACGCGCCGCTAGATGTCGCCAGCTGACAGCCATAGTCATGCCAAGCCGTTACGTCACCCCCTCCCGCCTATATAAGCCAGCCAATTGTTGATTTGCGGGCTCCCCACGTCCGATTCGAGCTGGAGTCCCGCAAGGCTCCATACTCGCCCCGCTTCTGTACAGTCTGTATACCAACGACTTACCGAAGCACCCGAGCGTAGAGCTAGCTCTCTATGCGGATGACACCGCACTCTACGTGTCGGACTTTAACCTCTCTGTTATTATCAATAAATTACAGAAAGCCATGACTCTTCGAGGCATATGGTTCCGGAAGTGGAGAATTGAAGTCAACCCCGAGAAAAACGTAGCAATACTCTTCTCTCGGAGGAGGCCGAAATTTCTGCCAGGAAACATACTTCTATACGACAAGCCCATTCCATGGTTCAAAAAGGTCAAATATCTCGGGGTCACACTCGACGATAGATTGACCTATTCCGAACACATAAGGACCGTGCGCAAGCGCGCCGCCTTCATTCTCTTCAAATTATATCATTTGCTGTCCAGTCAAAGTAAACTGTCCCTTAGAAATAAGGTGACACTTTACAAGACTGTCATCAGACCGGTGATGACATACGCCTCTGCCCACGCCCACTCCTCCCCGTCCGCTCTGAACACCCTTCAGGCAGTTCAGACAAGATTCATGCGTAGAGCCGTGAACGCTCCACGGTATATACGCAATGTCGACCTCAATGACGACTTCGGTCTGGAAACGATCGCCAGTTACATGCGTGAAGCGTCCCGTCGTTACTTCGACAAGGCGCAGCACCACTCTAACAACTTAATCAGTAGGTCTTGCGTATACGTACGCAAGAGTGATTTCGCACCCGCCATTCGTCGCTCTCGCGACGTGCTAGGGGATCCGGATGATTCAATCACAGTGGCTGTTAAAAGAGCCACCGATCGATCAAACAGTGAGGTACACACACGCACTAGTTTCATTCCACGACACCGGCGTCGCCGAAGAAGAATAGTTCAGTCAACTGCTGCCAACCGAAGCGCAGTTCTACTCCGACGCAGCCTTGAGTTTCTTTCGGCGTTTCTTCTCAAGGTAGTCACTTCCGAAACGCTGGTAGATCACCCGTAGGGTTAGTACTTTATTTGGCTGGCGGTCCAAGTCGAGGTTCGTACCCACAGGGGTGCCCTTGCATTGCCACCCAACCCAAAAATTTCGCTGGCTGAGCACCTTCTGTGCTCGCCCCCTAAGCCCGGTTGAGCTGACAATGCCTTTCCCAGCATTCAGTAGTTAGTCCGCTTCAAAAAAAAAAATGATTTGCGGGCATTATTGTGATTAGCGTTTTGTGGTGAATTGCTGCCCAAAATATATTTTCTCATACGTATTGGAAATTTAATTCGTTACCTGGCATTTATAATATTATAATTTCAGTCGATATACAACAAAGAGTTAAGTTACTAACAAAAACAATAGGTTGATAGAAAATTATCAAGAGAACAAAAATAAAGCTGATTCTTAAATAAAAAAATACTTTTATACATAACGGCACATTGCTATTATCATAATTTTCTGGATCCATCTGGCTGCCGAGCGATCGTAGGTAGGCGGGCGAGGAGAATTAAAACCAGGTATTTACACTATCCAATGCTTTACACTACCCAATTATTATTTTGACAAAATATTAATAGTAATAAAAAATCAGCACTTTCGATACTGATAAAGTGACGACGCTCCACGAAGCACGTCTTGCGTATGAGAGGAGCCAATGGATTCTGAATCAGAATTTCTGATCCGTCCGCCCCTGCGTTGCGTCTGAAGATGCGTCAGAGTGGGGAAACGTCAAACCCCACTATTTCAAATGTCCATTATTACTTTTGACGTTTCTAGACACTCTTAAAGCACATTGGCGCCGTCATACATATCAAATTTTCATTATTAATATAAAAAAGAAATTCTATATTTATTTTATGTATAAAAAGGAGGTTTTTTTTTTTATTTTATTTTGAAAGTGTTAGGTATAGCCAATTTTTACATTCAATAGCTATATTTCTAAACAAGCTTTTGATGAATATTATAAAACAATTGCTTAAAATACCGACTCTTGTTAAAACTAAAGAATTAATTATTTCTGTATTGTGTATAATATTTGAAATACAGCCGTACGATTTCGTAATGACCTTCACAAACATTGATTTTCATTTACTCTTGTTCAAGTATTCTTCAAAAAGTTAACGCTATATTTATGCATGGTTTCTAAATATGTTACGCTTTTAACAAGATTTGCGTTTGCAAGAGTGGCGTATACAATTATGCAAATTATTAAGGTTTTTATTTCTATTTTTACTCTTTATAACGTTATTACCTTCTATTAAGAAAATCTGTCCATGTTATACAAATAACTCAAATAAATAAATAATTCATTGATTATTAATTACTAGCTGATCCGGCAAACGTTGTTTTGCGATATAAGTTATTGTAATATTTTCTAAGATGTTCATTGAAATTAAGTGATGTCAAAGACAATTTTGTTCACAATTAAATACTCTTAATCAACAACACATTTATTTGGATAAAGATTAATATTATTACGTTGATACAACTCTTAACAAATAATGCATTAATTTCGACCATATTTAATTACATTAAAAACAGCTCTAGTGAGTTAATCTTAAAAGATAGACATATACTGTCATTTTTTTAGATTATTTCAAGATAAATAATTATTTCATACATATATTTTTGGTATCTTGGACTGTTTTCGCAGCGCACGCAATGGAAGCCCTCAAAGATAAATAATTTTCCCCGTTTTTTTCACATTTTCCATTATTTCTTCGCTCCTAATAGTTGCATCGTGATGTTATATAGCATAAAGCCTTCCTCGATAAATGGTCTATTCAACACCAAAAGAATTTTTTAATTCGAACCAGTAGTTCCTGAGATTAACGCGTTCAAACAAACAAACTCTTCAGCTTTATAATATTAGTATAGATTATTGTTGAATTTAGCTTACATTTTTTTACCGAAAAACGGTCTACGTTTGTTTGTTAACTCACCTTTATTTTGGTACCAGATTTTAACAAGTCGATCGTTAATACCAGATGTTGCAAACAGAACTCCATCGGGCGAGAAGGCCAGATGATGTGCAGGAGTTGCTGTGTGACACTGCCATACGCATATCCAACCCTTAAAAGACAATATTTTACTATTTATCTAATCATATATATATATAGATACAATAGTGTTCAAGAGACAACATTCCCGTAGTTTATGATGGAGGTTTCAAGAATTGTGAGTGAATTATGTTTAGGTATTTCAATATCTGTGTTAATTTTATAGTGAATATCGCTAATATTTTGGTTATAATTAAAAATCTCCTTTTATGACGAAATCTTAATTAAGATTCTTAAAGTATACTCAGCCTGCTTTAATAGTAAAATGACGCTCTTGCAATGTTGTAAAGTTTATCTCAGTTATTAGCATACTCACTATAAAAGTGGAAAATCAAGTTTTAATTACTTGTTACGTTAGATAAACTATATTTGCGTTTGGCGCTTCTAGTTAATAAAAATAAGTTATTAAACAAAGATTTGTAAAAAGATTAAATAATTGTATTCTATTGTAAATTCATTTCTGATTATCCTTGTTGGACACGTACTGATATCTTACCAAGATTTAGTAAAAACGTAGTAAATTCATTTATAAAATACACGCTAGATCACGGTGACAAAATGGATGATATCGACTAGGTGATAAATACGCAAATATAAGAAACAGAAGACTTGAACGTTCATATTTTCCTACATTTTACAAAATTCATTGCCTCAATAATTATAACTTAGTATTTATTTTACAAGTAAATTATTTAAAAACACGTGTATGCTACGGCGCGTGCTTTGAGCAAACGCAGTGTGCAATTTGCATATAATTATTACATCACCACAAACCAATTTTACGGGGAAGCCATGTTCGTAAGAGTCCAGCTTATTAATATAAATATAATAATATTATTATATTTTTAATTTTACCATTGGTGTCAGCAGTAACTTTAAGTTTTTTTTTTCGACATTACATCGGGTTACATTGTTTTTTTTTAATGTCATAAGCTGTCCCGTCAGATTTTATTCTTCCAAAAGTAATTGGCCTGTTGCCGTCTAATTGAAATAAAATTGCTTTGAAAGACTTAAGTCATAAATAAGGTAATAATATTTTTATTATTATACCTTATAGGACACGTTATTTATTGTTTGATTACTTGGCGTATAAGTTATAATTTTCATTAATGACATGCAACCTCTAATCAACTTGAAGGCACCTTTGTTTTGTTTTGATTGACATCTTATGTTTGACAGCTGGGGACAGAGTGGTTTGTATGGGAAAAGAAAATTGTTGTTTTTACTATTTTCTCGTATTTTTCACTCCATAAGCACCTTCCCCAGACTTCGTCAAACACAACAAAAAAGAAATCAGCCAAATCGATTCAGCCGTTCTCGAGTTATGCGCTTAGCAACACATTTTGCGATTCATTTTTATTTATATAGGTATAAACATTACTATTACGAAATTTTTAACTACCGATGCGTGTTCCAAAGTGCTACAACTGATTTATCTGTAATTTCTGCACTCACTAAAGCTATGTTAATTATAGGATATCACCAATCATACAAGTCATATATAGATAAACAAAACAATGATATCAGCTGAGAGGCGAACTTGTTGTTGTATGATATTATCTTATCTATTATACCGTAATCTACAAATTTCGTACTCACAGGTTCCTCGTCCTCCGGCTGTTTAGGTTTTTCATCTCGATCACCGCCGATTTGGAACGTCACTCCCGAGCTTGCTGAAAATTCATTTTTTAAATAATTTACGAGTTAACACTTGACCAGAATTACACCTAGTGTTAGGTGAAGATGAGGTTGACTATGGACAGCGTTCGACCAACAATTAATGCCTATTCACTCTCCTTTTATAGGCTTCCAGATCCTAGTCTTCGTAAATGCTTTCCGATATTTAATTCTCTCTTCGTTTTTCTAGCGTTCATACTGTGTTGTAACGGAATCCTAAACGTAAGCAAGCTTAATGTAAGCTTCTGGTCCTCTTTTTCAACAACACTATCGCGTACACCTTGCACAGCTAACCTGTAGTCTTCCACGTCTTTTTTATCAAAGCTAAACCACCGTAGTTTCACCTTTTTTTTAGTTGCTGACCATGCATATTGATGATGAATTGTAAGGTATATTTAATTTTGAACGAAATGAAACTATCAAAGATTTAATAATCGACAAGGGATAAAGTAGCGTATTTTTTTATACCAAGGCCTTAGGAAATCTGTGTTTGATCTAAGAAATTTTATAATTGTTAATTAAAAGTACCTGTTATTTTCAAAAAATATTATTGATTCATTCATAATTATTATTATATATAATAGAGTAAAATGATCATAGGAATTTGTAGTTATAGATTTTTTTTTTATGTTTATTTAACTTTATTTATTTATAAATGGAGCAAATTTGTAAAAAAAAAACAAACAAAAATTGTTTTAAAACTATCCCGCCTATTCTTTCCATATAGTGTCAGACCTTCGCTGTGATCCCATCCCATTTTTATCGTAACTTTACGGAACAACCTATATAAGTTATAGCAATTTACATAATTTAAGATATATTTATGACTTATATTGTTGAAAATCAAGAAGTATTTACATATATTTTATAATATCTAATCATAGTAAAAATTATAGGCAAAACTCAATATAGACATTACATTTACATACATAAAAGCAAATAGAACATACGCGTGATTAAAAAAACAATGATCCAATTACTATACGTAAATAGGGCCTTTGTTCAAGTTAAAGTAGATGATGGTTAAAATAAAAAAACATACTATGATCATGACATATTTTCTTTATCTTACTGTGCGCGGGTAAACATTGTCTACCTGAAACGCGAATTGTGTCCGCGACCGTCCGAAATCATGCTATCTATCTATTGTGATTTGCTGATAAAAAAATGATAGTGGTTACTTGAAATACTAGGGATCTGAATTCACCTGGACTTGATATTCATATCGGACTACTAACTACTTAGAAAAGTATCATAGATTAACAATTACTTCAGCTTAGTTGAGTTTCTTAAGGGCTTTTACCATTTTGACATATCGGCTCCATGTACACATTACAGTTAAACGCATACAATTCTGCGAGAAACGTTGATGAGTTAGCGCTACCATATCCAGCTTAGTAGAGTTAAAACCTCTATACATTACGCGATAAATCTACACTGTTTTTGTTTTTAAGTAAATTTCGAGTTAATTAAATTTAATTTAAACGAGTTACTAGCTTTACTACGAGTTACAATCTTTGATAGTTATAGCAAACTTACATAAGGCGATTGTCTTACTACGGTTTTTCGAATATGTTTTTGGACTGTATTGAACAAAATCAATAAGAAATAATATGCATTGCGTATAGATGTATTGTTAAGTCAGTGAAAAAAAAAATGTTTAAACTGATAAGTAAATTTAATGTTGATATTTTTGGAGACATTTTCTTTTACTAAACTGTTTGTAATTAAAATCTATATATACATTTCAAGATGCAAGAAGATTGGCTATATTTTTTACGACAATTAATACATTAATACTAAGCATTCGACAATTAATAAATCCTAAAATGGCTAATTTTAGAATTATCCGGTGTTAATAATTAACGTATACGTGCAATGTGCTAATTGATACCAAAAGACCACCCTAAAGTTTACAAATAACATTAATGTTGTAAACAATATAATATAAATAAACATTCCAAGGAACAATAATAATACAACGACCTATTTGTATAAAAATTGTTACAACATTAATGTTCAGTAGGCGAACAATATTATAGATATTGACCACGCATGAATGCCCAATATATTTATGTACATAATATATGTACCTACATCACAGAAATAGAACTACTGTTATATTTTGTTTTCACCCTATCACAAAGATTCTAATTTGTTGTTTTTATAGAAATAGATGGTGCTTATTTTATTATCAGTGACGCTGTTATAATATGAGTTTCCTTTTCTATCACTAATTTTCAAGCTTACGGGTTTAAAATTTGCCAATATGAATTGTTCTTACGTTGACTGTCATCCTGGTACAGTGATGCCTGGTGCCACAGCTGCAGTATTTTGCCGCCTGTTAACAACCGAGTACCCTCGAGGTTCCATGATAGCGCAGTAATCGGACCGTCGGCGACAAGTTTTCCCGTTTGCACCCACCGGTACTCGAGGCCCTGTCACATTACTGAATTGAATAATGGATCAGGAGGAATAGGGTTCAGTGTCGAGCTGCAAAAATCGACCAATTCAAGTCACATGGTCGAAAGAAGTTCTACCTTCCGAAGCGATCGGCGGTTCAATCATCTCTTGCATAACTATTATCGTTATACAACTTGTACTGCTATAATGAACATAAAGAAAATAATAGTAGATATAACTTAGGCGTAGACATGTTTACACGACACAATATATGGTTAATGCAATGAACCATTTTACAGATACTCGGACATATTTACATTTCAAATGATGACGCGAGATGTGAAATCATTAGACGACAGTGATGGTTGTTTTTATAGATATTATCCATTCGTTTGAGCACGTTTGTGGTGGAGCTACAGAGTTATTTATTCATTCGTCACAAGGACAAACGTTCATGTTTTTAATTTGACAATCGTTTATTAAAACACAAACTTGCATGATTAAAATGATAGTCAAAAGAATATGAGAAAGTTATTATTTTAACTGTCAGAGGCAAGTTACTATGATGGTTTTTCTTTATGGCAATAGCGACCCATTTGCCTTTAATATATCACTGCAGCACGTTCAGAATCTTTCTAGAGTCACGTATAGGAAGGATGTTAAGGGTGAAGTCTACGAACCCCAGCAATATCGTCCGTAAGTCGTTAGATTTCGATTTAAAAAAGATGCAAGATATTAAACAGTAGTGACTGAATCTATAAAAATATTTGGCGGGACAGAGTTTGATCTTAATTAGCAGTTTTTATAACAATATGGTACTTTCTAATTATATACTAATAAAATACCTTAAAAAATCCCTTATAACATACCCAATGTTAATAAACATTACATTGCACTATTACAGTCATATGCGAATGAGTAGTAAGTAGTTATTACTGATTTATTTTCACGAAAACTATTGTCCTGATTAATATAACCTCTTATTTTAGATTATGTTTATTACGAACAAGTTTTTCAGGGAGGTTGTGGTACAATATCTTTTTACTCCTAAACTTCTTGTACGAAGTAGATATTGCACGTACATATCCATAATATTTGCAGCTTTCGTAATACATTCACCATTTCTGTTCAATAATTAGAAGCTCCATAATTTTGCAAAGAATATTTAAAGTGGAGTTCTGTGGAAAAGGATAGAAAGGTTTCCCACACATCAAAACAGTTGTTATCGGCTCAAAAAATTATTACTGCGCAATTATGTCACACAGCCCAACTTACTTGCCTCCTGCTGTAATGCTTACGATATGATATAAAATAATATTACCGAAAATAATAGCAATTGATCAAACAATCGCTCTAATAGCACCAAAAATTTTGAAATGACATTAGGAATCCCTACACGGTTCAATATATTTGTAACAAAACCATACTATTGTTAATAATTTTTAATATGAAATTGAATATAAGTGCACTCGATTGTAATATTCACACTTAATCGATACTATTTTTCTTCATACGAAAATATCACTCGAGGGTTACACGTGGTAACATTATTTTAACAATTATTGAATTATTTTAAGAATATTTGAAACGTCACTTTAGTCACATAGAATTAAAAGTCGGAGTATATAACGAAGTACATCCGTTCAAAGCTAAATTATGTACTACACTAGGCCAGTGAATAAATATAAGTAATTAAAAGCCAAGTGGACTCTAATTGGTTATTCTAAACAATAATAACTATCCCTATCTATGATTTCATTTGCGGTTATTCTTATCATGTGCTTATTAATACAACCAATTTTAAATTACTGATTTATTATGTTCTTTAAATAAACACTTGACTTCAATCACACACTGTAAAAGGCAAAGAACGCTTTGCCCAATAAATGCCTACTCAGAACTCTTTTAATGGTTACCATATCACGTAAATGTTAAAAACGATTTAAGAAGCATTAACTTCTTTACTGTTCAAATTATGAAGGAAAAGCAAATCTTTTAGACAATAGTAACTTAATAATGTTGATATCCAATGTTTAGTAGTTTTATTGTAAACAGGGATAGTGGAGTAATGCAAAACCGGTGCATGATCACAAGGCAGGAAAATTTTCTATGATGCCCTATACTCTGCATTTTTGCCTCAATTCAAAGAGTTATTGCCAATTCAATCTTTTCGTCGTTTATAAGGAATTCATTCATTGGTGTTATAAATACAAAATCCCATAGGAGTCTTCCATTAGTGCAACTACTATAGCATGATTTTAAAATTATGATAATATTATTAAAGTTTATACTGATAACACAGAAATCAATCATTTCTGTCAGTATTATGTTGACTTTTTTTAATATAAATAATCATATCCTTACACAGCCAAACAATTTGCTATTGATATAAAGACTAATTTTATGCTATTGTTTATCATTGTTAATCCAGTCATACTTAAAAGATAAGTTTTTAAAGCTATCTTATTAACATACTTCATTTAGTTAATTATTTATATATTTAATTAGACTTTCTATTTCCCATTAAATATTGAAAAAAATCTAAATATTTCACTTATTTTATTACAAAACAAAAATTTATAGTATAATAAAAAAAAATATTTAAAAAGAAATAGTAAAAAAAAATACATGTATATAAAAGAAATGTGTAGGCTTTAATATTTTTTTACTTGCAATTATGTTTTAAGCCTTTGTGTTATTATTTTACACAGCCATTATTTTTTAAGTGTTCAAAAAAAATACAAATATCCAACTACATAACAATCAATAAAATTTAACTGAGAATAAGGAAAACTTTGGGAAACCTTCAGTTGGAAACATTATCATACTTAATGATGGGAATTAAATAATTTTACTTACATGAGTAGTAGCAGCAGAATGGATCAGAGGCGTTGGTTCAAATATACACACTTCAGCTCCATATGCTGCAGCAATTTTTCCAGTATCTGTGCTGCAATCGAGTGAACCAATGCGTACATATCCATGAATAGCTCCAGGTATTATCTGTACTCTCTCAAAATTGGAAGCTAAGATGACGATGTTACACCCTGCTGCATATGCCTAAAAGTATAATAGCAGAAAAATAATTTGTTCACTATTATATGAAATAATATTTTGTGAGGAGCATTCATTTCAATATCCAGGATGTAACCCATGTTCCCGGGGGTTTTAGTTGGTGCAAGTCCAACACACCGAGGGGCAACCCTCATGGCCCCCTTAGGTCCATTAGAAATTTCCCCCAGGTTAAAAAAAAGGATGTAACCCGTGTAAGTGTTAGAAAAAAAAACTGAAATATTATCTAGGTGGGCACTATAAAAAAAAACTCTGTTGTTAATTAATGTTTCCAATTAGTTAAACCTGTCTAATTTTAACAATTGTGTCATAAGAGGAATTCAGAATTCCTCTTATGGTAAGTATGATGGGTATGAATGAGCACTCTGGGAATTTTAAATCTGTAAAAGTCAGGCATTATAAATTGGCCTTTGGGCTCAGGGTAGTCCACTGAGGTTTGTCTCCCAAGTATAACAAAAAAAAAAACTAGTTATATCACAATTTCAACAAATATGGTGATATTTTAAACAACAAAACATGTCTGATATGTTTTTTAAAATATGTCTAGACAGTATTTTATGTATATAAATTGATTGATGAGAACTTTAACTTGGCCTGAATATTGTGCTGTTTTTGAATTCTCTTTCATAGACCCAAAGGCATTTGATAATAACATTTTATATACAGACATCCAAGTGTTTAAGGATGTGATGTAACTGATCTTATATAACTACATTTATATATTGTCACACAACAATAACTTTAAAACAATAGTTTTACTTTTATTTTTTCAGGATCATCTAAATTATTTCACTGCATCTACTGGTAGATACAGTGCAGTCAAATTCAGCAATAACCACTACAGATGATAAGCTATTGATAGTTGCCTTGTTTTGCTAGCCTTATGTACCATGATGAAAGGCCTCAAAACTTTATAGATAATTTATTGCATAGGAACTGACTCTGGATTGTGACAAGCTGAAGAGGATCAGTATAATTGGTTTAAAAACCATATGCTATGGTAACAATTTAGTCAGATAAAGACTTCTTATTACACCACCTATGACCAAGTTCCTGTGTGTTCAGGCATTAACTAGGATCAGATGTATATATATATATATATATATATATATATATATATATATATATATATATATATATATATATATATATATTGAGGGTAAAAACATAATAGTGCAATGTCAATTTCCTACAATATGATAGCAACAATGAATTTAACATTCTTTATGGGTAATATAAATAAATATGTATCTCTGCTCATCCTGGCAGGAATGTAGTGTGATATTATTAGTTATTATTAATGCAAAACATAAAAAAAAACATATAGAAGAGCAAAGCTGACATTCAGTCTGTAATTTACGTTTGTGAAATATAATATGAATAAAGAAACAAAGTTCTGAGCATAAGAAAAACTAAACTAAAATGACCTACCTTATTAAATAGACAAAAAAAAAATAAAGATAAAAGGTATGCTTTGTAAGAGAATCTCAATTCTACTGATTATTGCTAGTTTAACCTTTACATGAAATTTACAAAGTATTACATAAGTTACTTTTTTAAAATTCTAGTTATAGAACTTGCAGTTGACCACATAAAAATTAATTTATACTAAGGAATCAATACAGCATTTGACAAACTATAATTCAATAGAGAGTAGTTAAAAAAATTAAATTGCTTAGTTATATTATTATTTTTTACACTGAAGAAAAAAAATCCACAATTTATTTTAAAAAGCCATTATTATCTGCCACTCTTTTATAAATGCAGAAGAAAGATGCAGGCAGATGAACAAGATCTCTTTATAAGTAATTAATTTCAGTATTTATAATATAATTTTACAATAGTTATTTATACCTATTGAAAAACTAAAATAAACTTTGTGTTAGATAGCAAAAGAAGAATATAATTCTATTAATTACTATTTCTTGATTTAGTCTATTAAACTGACATGTAAATTAGCATTCAAGGAAACTTATTACTACAAAATTACTAACATCTTTAAAGAAAAGGATGTATATTCTAATGACAAAGAAATGAAGATGAGATAATAATTATCTAATACAAAATTTTCTATATACATCAGGCTCTAATTAACAAGTTTTCCTGTTTGGAGCTATACTATTCATTTCCCAAAGAAAATCTTTGCACACTATGGTCACGAGACCTGTCCGTCAACAATCACAGTCCTTGACCATTGTTACTTACTGTAAAAGGAATTCCTTCAACCGAACCAACAGCAAAACATTGATCTCCTGAATTACAGGCACCACTTAGTACTTGGTGACAGTTCATAGTGAATATAACAAAAAAAAAATTGCTATACCAAACCTACACAGCAAAACCTATTTACAATATTTCCATTAAAGTAATACATAATTAACTATATAAATAGATGTACACAGCATTTGAAGAAATAAAAATAATATTTTTTTTACAATTATTACAAATACTTTACTGACACCTCACATCGAACGTGAGAGAATGACGTCGAGTAAGAAAGAGATGAAAATAGGAATTAGGTGCGTTCTTTTCTCTCATATTTATTCGTAGTCCAAAACTTATATTAAAAAGTTAAATATTTTATTGTAAATATTTGGATTTTATACAAAAAGACACTGTTTTATTTAAAAACAACCAAAGGTATTCATAGTATTTGTTATGTAAAATCATCACAAAGACCAAATACAAATATAATAATAATAATATTATATAAATATTTGTTAATTTTACATAAGCTTTTTAAACGCAACCATTTTTATTGTAGGTAGCTAGTTTCAAAATATAAAATTCTACCATCGGCTATCACATTCCTTTTTTTTTGGTAGCCTGGGAAAAAATCTTGCACAGGCCATCTGGACCACTGTGACAGCAACGACCCCTGCGTGTTAGGCTCCTACTGTTTAAACCCCCCTGGGTTTCTGAATCGTTCCCAGGCCTGGGAATCAGAATTCATCCAGAAACTCGGGGAACGAACAGCTTTGTTAAGGCTTCCTCGCTGAGAGGATGAATATAAAGTACCCATCCCTTCAGAATCTCTCTCAGATGGCGTGCCGGATACTGGGCGCCACCTCCCTCACATCCGGGCAGCAGACTTCCTCAAGTCTACTGCCCAAAAATTACGTACCTATCATATATTTACGTATACCTATCATTGACTTGTTTATTGAAATAAAAATATATTTTGAAGAAAAAATGTCTTTAGACATTTGATATCGTTTTTTTTTATCCTGGGGTAAAATCCTGCATAGGACCATCAGGGACGCTGTAAGGGCAGCGACCCCGGTGTGTCCCTCTTATTGCTCCACCCGGGCCTGGGAAACTAAAACCGTCCAGACGCCCAAGGAACAAAAGGCCTTGTTGAGGCTACCTCTCTGGGGGAGATGTGGGAGTTCATTTAATATTGTAGTCCAATTCGCTCCGATTCTTTGCAGGCGACTATAAAGTAGTTTTATTCCTTTCTTCTCTAATTAAATCAACAAATATTAAATGGTGATTTAATAACAACGGAAAATAGTTAAATCAGAATAAAAGGCAATCACTGTATTCAGTAGTGGGCAAATATTTAGGACGAGAGCTAATTATATTTTACAATCACAATAAATTATATCATAGTTTTAAAATAGTTGTGATTATATTTTCACTTATAAAAATCGATTAAAAATTTAAAGATTTATCTCAGTCATCAATTCAACACTATGACAGGCGACGTTTAGTTGTCGTTGAAGTTGTTTTTGTGTAGTATTGATCTGTATTATTAATTAATAATTATTTTACAATTTACGTAAAAAAAAAGGTGAATAATACAAGGAACATTAATTATTAAAGTATTCTGAGAAACTTGAAACCCAGTTCTGGAGTGTGAAAATAATTCCATAAGAGATCTGATACAGGTAAGTGTTGTATTTTATTGTATCTTATATTTTGAAAGTATAATTGATATACAACGTAATCGCTTATTTTAATTAATATACTATACTTTGGAATGATATTCCAAAGTACTGTATCACGGTTATCCAAACAAAATATATCTTGCTTTATATTTTTGATATTAATATCTTTATTCATTTGTATCTATTTCATGTCTTTGACCACAATGCTTAAATATATAAATGATTAGATTTAGCAAAGATGGGAAGGCTATTAACGTTTAGCTTTTATAAATTATAGTACTGTAAAAAATCCTTTATTAAGTTCACCTGGCTGCCCATAGTAATATAACATATATCTATCTTGTTCTTTCATAGAAATACTATCTAAATCATGAAAAATCTTAAAGTAATTATTTATGTAAGAATTCATGTCCTTAAAAAGTGTAGTTTCTGTAATTGATACTAAAATTCTCTGTTTTGTATATTCATGTATGAAATCTCATGTCTATAATAACCCTAGTTCAGATTGTAGACAATAGGGTTGTTGCTGATGTAGGCTTTTGAAACCATCACATGTTAATGCTGATTTTCGAATGTTAATATTAGTAGATGCTGATTTATTACATAAATTAAATTCATATTTCTATAAAAAGTAACAGCTTTTTTAAAAAAGGATTATGTTTAATTTGATGCCTTTTGAAATGCTTTTTTAGTTAAAGTTAGGACTTTGAATACCAGCTTTAGCTTAAGGTTTGGTGAAGTTATTTCAATTTCTTCTTAAAAAATCACAAATTGTAGTTTGAGTCTTGGTAAAAAAGTAAGGATATTGGTAGTGACGCTGTTTTTAGGATGGTAGTGATAAGTCCTGTTCTGAATGGTCACGTCACAGCCTGAACATTAGTATTACAAATCAACATAAATGAATGCAGTTGATATTAAAAACAATGCAATATCAGATGATACTGATCTTTACAACAACCTTAGTAGAAGGATAAGAGTAAGTCTTAACTATAAGTTTGTCATCAAAGTTTTAAAATTAAATACATTACTGTTTTTATTATATTAGAGCTATGCAGGCTTCAAAACGTAGTTAATTATAGATTTAGTATCACACAAAATAGGCACACCTAGATGTTGAGTTCCAGAAACAAGCCTACTTGGACTCGGGTCCAACATTAATATCTATAGATTCAATAGTAGATATATTTATTTATTTAACATGTATTATAAGTATAAAAGAAATATAACAAAGCAAAAATGCTAAAGGAAATTACAAGATTAGACTTATGTTGACTTAAAATTAAAAATGTTGAATAATTTAACTTAGTTTATTATTCCTTTCTAAAATACAGAATAAAAGTTCCAAAAACGTAATATATAAATAATAAAAGAGAAATGAAAAGTTATAATTAACTATTAAATTTGCTAATATAAAAAAAAAAACATTTTATTTTAAGAATGTTCTTATCATAACCATTTACAATTCTGTGAAACATTCAAACATCCTTGCTGGGATTTTTCATTAGCAATTATTCAATGCAAAAAATCTAAGTAGTTATTAAACTTTTGTTTTTTTTTTTACACTGCTTGAAAAGGTGGCTACAGTGCATCTGATGGTAAGTACATAATAGTTCAAAAACAAAAGTGACTGCCAAAGGAAGAAAATCCATCTCTCCAATTCTCTCTCATCATGTCGGCCCACATATACTATGACTAAAGGTCTTTAAGCTAGGTTAGTTTAAGGTAGGCTCTAGATATATGAGTTACTGGATATACACAAGCTTTTATAATGTCCTAACATTTAAGAGTTTGTTGCCCTATGATAACAATATATTATTATTATTATAACAGCAATATGTAATATTTCTTATCTCAATTAGTCATAAAACACTTTCAAACAATATTAAATTACAATCATATGATAATTCTTAACAGCAGGCATTCATATTTCTGAGCTTGCATTTGAAACTGATAAGATTTAATTATATATGCATGATGTTTTGGTTTATATTTTGCTGTCATAAAATTGTTTGTATAATATTGCATCAAACAATTTCATTGTAGTCTCCTTTTTGCATTTTATTATCATTAATAATAGGTCAAACTCATATTGTCAAAGATCCTGCCCAGCATATGCTCTCAGAGTGTCCAGCATGGGACGAAAGACATCAAAACCTCCTCTGAGGGATCAGACATGATTTGTTCCTACTGTAAGTTGTATCGGCTATGTTGACAGTCCGTAAGAATTTTGGAGCAGTGGACTCTTTCTGTGACAACGTTATATTAGGACACACATACGTCTGCAAGGAGCCCGCAAAGCGGGAGCAGCAGAGAATCGGTCTTGCTTGGAGATGAAGGAGTTGTGGAGCCCCAGTGTATCAGTTCAAGCCGATCGGCTCATTAGTTACCAATTGGCTTATAGGGTCGTGGGTGCTTAAGGCCCTGGGCATCTAATGTTAAACACGTCTAAAGTTGGTAAACCAGGGTGACCACTTCTTTAACTTTCGTGAATTAAATAGCAACTCAAACCCCCTTCTCTGCTACTACACAACAAAAAAATTTGGAGAGAAATGTTGGTGGCACTAGTTAAGATAAAGTGAGCCTAGACACCATCACTCTCACACTACTAATGCTTCTAATTGAAACTAATAACCTGTTCATTGAAGCACTAATGTAATAATATACTTTGATGATGATATTACCATGAGTGGAATTAAGAGCCTTATTTCCTGGTATCATAGTCATTTTTTATTTAAAATGATCAAGTTATACAGGAAGACTAGTATGTGACCTCATAATTTTACATTGATGTCTTATCTTGATTACTGAGACAATGATTTGAACAAGGTTACTTTGGTTTGCAAACACTATTAAGAAGAAATATAACGAATGTTAGGTCGATGAGGATAAATGATGATGTCCTAGCCGGATTCGGCCACGGCGACTGTTTCAACGCTGATTAAGAAAATCAAGGCCCAGATTATGGAAACAGTCAATTGCGCAGGAGATATTTAAGTGCATAACTGGACGCGCTGCCAGAAAAGCACTCTCTCGTCCGAGCTCCCTCAGGCCCGATGGAATGGAGAACCAGTACGATCGGGAGGGAGCGGGATGCAGGTTTGGTCGAGTTGTCCTTCTCTGAACACCTGGTTGAATTGCGGTGTTAAAGAGATACCTTACTCGCCTTTTACGACACCTCAGCAAGAAGAGGGGGGTGCTATTCTATTCTGCCGTCAGCCATGAGGATAAATACTTGTGTACTAGATACTTATATGTATCGAGTGACTGCCCCTGCTTGCAACTTAATTTGCGTTAACATTAAGAAAATATCTCACTTTAAGGGAGTATTCTACTCTAGAAATTTGAAAAAAAAATTTTTTTTTCATAATCCGGTAGTTTAGATATTCAGAAATATCCTCCTAAAAGGATGTTTCAAAATTAAATTATTTCCGAAGTTATATACGAATACGTAAGTTAGTACGAATTCAACGGTCTGAGGTTCGAGCTTTAGATGCTTCAAAAGAAGAAAGAACTGTTCGTTATCAAGAGAGAAATGCTGAAATCAATCAATCTGAAGTAGAAGAAGCCCCGATGTATGAAGCTGGGATGACTGAATAAGAGAATGTAAGTTATACATACTATTCTATCAATTACGCTGTGTGAAACTTAACGTAAAACTTAAAACGCGTTTTTTCTCTAAACTACTTTTTTCGATGTGGTAACCACAATATCTCAAATTCTAATCAATCGACTTAATCGAAATTTGACATGAATATCCTTTCAATATCTCTCTATCGTATGAAGCGACAGAAGTTTTGAAATTTATAATATTTTTAAAAAGTTGATAAAGTTGAAAAATTGCTGAAAAATCGACCTATATTTTCAGTATTAGCCATTTAAAGAATTTTTTTTTCAGTTGTGCCGCGTCTTGCGATAACGACATTCATAATTAAGAATTCAGAATTCATCATTGTTTTATTTTTCAGATGACCATAAGGGTAGAAATCATGGCTACAAGGACACGTCTTGTTTTTTTCCCGTCGCTACTTTAACGACACATAACACAACGAATTTATTTTCTTAATTTATTTTGTGTACTCTTCAAATATAAATAAACAAATGATGAAAAAATGTATAGTAAAAATATCAATTGCTTTTTTTTATCAATTGCCAAAAAGCGCTCGATATTCGGGCCTCTAGAGTAGAATACCCCCTTAATTTGAATTATATGTGAACTTATAGTTAGAAACACTATTTTAATATTGGCAAAGAAACCATTTAACTCTCTGGCTTTCTTTAGCTCAATAGTTAAGAATGTCTATTACTATGCATAAATCAAGTTGTCTTTTTAACCATTTTTATATAACGTGCTATATAAAAATGAGCCACTGGTCACGTTGCACACGACATATAAGCGCAAAGTGGATACACCTATTAATGCTCACCCCTAAAGTAATATAGCGTGACGATACAATATTATTATATAATTTGTTATACTCAATGTAGAGTCTATAAACACATTCTACTTTTTACTAAACTTTGTCAGTAATAATTCCTCGTGGTCTATATTGATCCAACTATATCTCCGGTTCTATCTAATTAACCATAACCTACATTTGTAAGGAATTGTAAGGAATTTGAAAGGAATATATCGTAAAGATATATTATTATTTGGATAATGTATTTATATAATTGTGCTGAGACGGAATTAAATGAATTATTCTTGATAACTTGGGTGTTGGTGCTATTTATAAATGAGCTTGTAGGTTGCAGTAAGTGCACTTTGAAGTTCGCGGGGGCAGTTTATTTATAGTTCGCTTGCACAGGCTATCGAAACTGTCTTATTTTTAAGATACTCAAATTATCTACTGTTTATCGTATGGTTATTTACTTACTACTTACTATTGTTTTTTATTAGATGTTCTGCTCGTGTCTAATACGTTATGAATGATGAAATAATCGATTAAATTAATATACATTTGTTATTAATACTTGGAATAAATGAAGTTATTTTAATACTACGATGTTTGACTTTCAGTTTAAAATTTTCAAGGTATATCCCTGGGTTTATCTAAATATCTTTTAAGTTAGAAAATGTATATTAAAACTGTGAAGTAGCGACAAGTTTGATTTAATAGTTAATTTGTTGTACCCGTTAAAGTTGCTAGAAATATTTGGTTCTTGCTTAGAAACATCCAATAGGACATGCCACTCATTTTTTTAAAATTTCATCATATAAGAGAATTAATTTTATTGGGGTTTCCTTTAGTTCTTTTTTACACTGGCTTGACAAAGTGATTACAGTGCATTTAATGGTAAATAAAATGTAATCCAAAAACGACAGTGACTATCAAAGGCCGAAAATCCACTGACAGTCTTCGTTGTCATGTTGGCCCACATATACCACGACTGAAGGTCTCTAGGTATATGAGTTACTGGATATACACAAGCTGATCCCGAAATGCAACGTCTGAACCGAGTCACTATGACGGTCTTTACACTTACGTACTGTCACAACCCAGTTTGGACAATCGCCCTACCGCCAAATATATAATACATAAATCGTTTATGCATATTATTTTCTAGATTACCATTGAATGAAATGAGATCCTTAACTTGGAGGTCGTCTCAATATTTAAGCCGCGTCGGGCGCACATAGAAGCAATTCATTGGCTTAGCGGACATTACTTATGAATTTTGTAAGGTCAAATGTGATTGATGTTCATCGCGCTTCTTACTTCTCAGATCTCATCTACTCGGTGTATAGTTACTTTAGCTTTGTCTCTGTTACATTTTCTGCGTTATGTAGAACAAATAGTCACTATGTACAACGTTTAGATATTACGTCACTACCTACATCCACAGATGGGTAATTGTAATATTAATGAAAAACGATTACATTTTGTGTTTTTCGTCATTAATATGACTGCATTTTGCTCATCTATGTTTTAATCATTACGGAATCCTCTATTGCATGCACATTTATGACTCCTTAATGTTTTGAAGGGATTTAATCATGATTAAACAACAACAAGACTCTTTAGTAACAAGATCAAAATTCCGACTTCATTTTGTAATCGTTAATCATTACATTTTTGCCCATCTCTGCCTGCATCCAATACTTGCGCGTGTCTGATGATGATTATATTAAAATTTTGTACCTGTAGCCAGTTCATCCATTGCATACATTGAAGCTTGTCGTGTAATGATATGGCTAATGATTCGACACTGTTCTTAAATTGAATTTCTAAAGTACTCAGTAGTTTTAAAAAATAAAACTTTTAATTTTAGGTTAGTAGGTAAATAAGTAATATGTAAATAAATAGCTATGAAATTAAAATTCTTAATATCTCCTCAGTGCGGCTAATGGTCCCGGAAATAGAAATATAACTGGTTTTTATTGAAGAACGGTTAAATGTAATATTTGTTATCATTTCACATATGATGCTAAATAAACTTTATATTTTTCCTAAGTTTAGATGATATTTGAATGAGTTTACACAACATACCCTTGCATACTATTAATATTAAGTTAGCTTTATATATTTTTCATTCAGTAGAAATTCTTATATTTATCTCTTTTATCTTTATTACGTTTTGCTTTTATGATAATTTCTCGTCGGATGAAGCCGGCCGTAAATTATTCAAATTTGAAATGTAGGTTGATTTAAAACGTATTTCAAGTAGATTTATTTGGAAATCTGCCAGTGTGAGCACCTGCAAAACGTAAAATCGTCAATTAAATTTGTTACCATTTCATTGCAATTAAGACTTAAGTCAATAAGCTCATTCATAATTATTAAACCATCCCTATCTTATATCGTAATTTATAGATAAAATGCTTAATATAATAAATATTATATTGTTATATTTCCTTATTACCACTACACTTTACCAAAGTGCTATAGATACAATTTTCATAGATAAGAACTTTGTTCTATTTTTACGTTCTCTCAGCTTATTTGGCTGTGATATCTAGGTTGCAACCAGTGGGCGGAAGACGGCAGACAGGCGGGCGCCACCGTGACTTCTCTAGCCTCTCGATAATGGCAAAACGCCCACAAGATGTATTATTTATTTATCATCCCTAATTTCCGATTTTGTTTGTATCTTAAAAGGGTTTCTCTAAATAAATTTTCCGGTTATACTAGGCCATAAATTTCAAACTAAGTAATTAAAAACATAATATCTATTGCTTTTCATTATGGGGGAAATCTTCATAAGACCATTTTACTCCAGATGGGAGTTGTGACTTAGGTATGCTCAACTTGTATTGAATAAAAACCCCAAGGTACTGCGCGTCGAAGGAGACTGTGGGGGATATAACTAAAGCTTGTTTAACTCTTATCAAATTAATAATAATAACTTTTTAGTTTGAATTTGTAATAAAAAGAAAAAATAAATTATATTTACAATTTTTCATATAGACTACTACGTGGCAGAAATGCTGATAACACGTCATATTTTAAAATACTACGAGCTCGGCTCATGACCTTTACCCTTTAAACAGGGCAATTTAAAAGTTTTCCCATTTAAAATTTAAATAATATGACACTTTATAACAAGCTCTTTTATACATAATTCCCAGAATAATCACGAGCCTAGAAATAATCTTATAGCTATATTGTAATTATGACACAAATGTTAGTACAGGAAATATTTTTATTTGGAGCTATAATTTACTTATCTGATATATTTAGTAATTGCTTATAAAGCATTCTCGCTGGACCCAAGAAAAAGAAAGATTCTGTGTTTTTTATATAAATACTAGCTGACCCGGCAAACGTTGATCTGGCATATAAATTATTTATATGCACATTTTATATGTAAATATATAAAATGTGCATTGTAAAATAGTATCTAATTTAATTAAATTATGGTTCACATTTTTGGTCATAGTGGCTTCTACATAAAAGGTAGATATATACTGCCGCGGACTTTTCCTAATACTCAAGACAAACAATCCTACGGTAAGTACATCATCTTTGTGTAACTCCAATGGTTTAGACAGTGTACGCCAAGATAGCTCTCAGAGGCCAGATTTTTTTCCGCTTTAATTGACATTTATCGTTATATTACGACCAAAATTACATAAAATTATTACAAATTGTAGCCTATATGTTATCCCGATGTATAATCTATATTACTGTAAAAGTTTCTTGCAAATCCGTCCAGTAGTTTTATCATGAAAGAGTAATAAACATATCCACAAATTTTCTCATTCATAATATTAGTAGGATGATAATACGCAGTATGATTTACTCCTATGTACGTCGTGGATGAGCTTACAAACACAAAGTGTACTTGTACAAATTCCCAGATTGGAAGCAAGTGCCTGCAGATTCTGATCATAGAAATATATGTTCCGAATTAAATCGCACCCAGATGAAGAATCGTAACGCAAAGGCTGATGAGTCTCTGCACCAATCGATTTTTCGTATAAATATAGATATGTTAATCGTTTTTTAATGTCCTCGAAGATACGATCGATATTTCCACGTTATGAAATAAGAGGGATTGATGGGTTTACTCAAAAGAATCACGTATTTATGTGAGATTCTGTCTCAGTATAAGTACATTCGAACCGTTATAACGCAGACCAGCGTCTAATGGTTTACATTACATTTAATGACTTTTGTTATAAAATAGAAATCAATAGCGGGCCCCGTGTAGGTTATCTATTTATAACAGAATGATCTAAATATTTCTTAATAAATTTCATTTTACTACTTGTGGTGTGTGGCTACAGCTATCGTATTTATAATCAATATTATTAATTAAATGATAGAAAAAGTTTAAATTCTCAAGACTTATTCATGTTTGAGATCGTCTACATCAGGGGTCGGCAATCTGCGGCCCGCGCAAATAAGAGCTGTTCCACACAACGCCGCACCTCAGACAATAAATTAAAAACACTTATAGAAATAAGTTTCTATTTCATTGTTTTGTATGCACGTAAGCCGGAAATTCAGTTCAAGCGTTTACAGTCAGTAAAATGAGAGTAATAATAAATATGTTTAAAAATTGAATAATTTGTTTTATCTAAAAAAAATGTGTTAATTAGATAAAATGTGGCCCGCTCCAATGTATTCATTATATTTGTGGCCCTTATATTAGGACCTTACATATGAAATTGGCGTTTTGTATGGGAGGAACAAAAAGTCGAATATTTTTTAATATAATATATTTAATTAATCAAAGTATGAACCATTATTTTCTATGCACTTTTGCCATCTCATAGGTAGTTCATTGATCCCTTTACTAAAAAAACCAGTCGGACGGGAATCAATAAAATCTTTAAAGGCGATTTGGACTGCCCCATCGGAGTTGAATTTTTTCCCTTGCAAGAAGTTATCCAAATTTCGAAAAAAATGGTAATCTGTTGGAGCAAGGTCCGGGGAGTACGGAGGATGTCTTAGACTTTCCAATTGAAGCTCTTCTAATTTAGTAGCCGTCTGTTGCGCAGTGTGTGGTCTAGCGTTGTCGTGAAGCAGCAGTGGCGTGGAGCGATTGACCAGCCTAGGTTGTTTAGCCGCTAGCTTTTCCATCATGGTTTGCAATTGCTGACAATAGACATCAGCCGTAATAGTCTGGCCAGATTTGAGAAAACTGTAATGAACAATACCGGCACTAGTCCACCAAACGCTTACAAGTAACTTTTTTGGGGTTAATTTTCGCTTGGGGCAGGATTTGGCTGGCTGGCCAGGATCCAACCATTGCGCTGAGCGCTTCTGATTATCGTAAAGAACCCATTTTTCATCACAGGTAATGATTCGGTTTAAAATACCTTCATTATTGTGCCGGTTTAGTAATGTATCGCAGCAGTCGACGCGCGTTTGCCGGTTTGCTTCAGTCAATTCGTGAGGTACCCACCTTTCAAGCTTTTTAATCTTCCCAATTTGCTTCAAGTGAATTAAAACAGTTTTATCACTAACATCGCAGCCTGCAGCTAACTCGGACGTGGTTTGCGATGGATCCGCTTCCACAATAGCCTTCAACTCTTCATTATCAACTTGAGTCTCAGGCCGTCCACGGGGCTTGTTCTGCAGGTCGAAATTTCCAGAACGAAAACGTTGGAACCAAAAACGAACTGTGTTTTCTTTTGCAACACGACCGCCATACACATCATTCACCCTTCGAGTTGTTTCCGCAGCACTAGTGCCACGGCGGAACTCGTACTCGTAAATAATGTGATATTTTAAGTTTTCCATTTTGTAAAATGAGTGACGCAAACAGAAAAAAACAGAAGAAAAAAACAAATGAATGACGATCATCGAAGCACAAATACATGAGTATAGCTGTACAAATGTGAATTTGGAATTCCTTACCAAAGAGGAGAAATTTGTGATTAAAGTGGCCAGTACGAAAAACGCCAATTTCATATGTAAGGACCTAATATAAGGAAAGGTTGCCGACCCATGCATTAATTGCATTAATAATAAATTATAGGTCAAAGATGCATATCTGATTAGAATTGAATAAAGACCTGAGTGCGCTTAAACCTTTGCAGTAATAATAACAATATATGTATATTGTCATGCTTTTGCTCGTTTCGAGATTGAGCTGAGCATTAATAGCTGTATCCACATAGCGCTTGTATTTACTACTCACGTGGCCAGATGCGCAGCTGATCACCGTTCTCAGGGCACTTAGACATGATATACCTTCTAAGTTCTAAGGCTGAGATTTATAGACGCTATTTCGACTTTGCTTAGCAAAGCTCTCAAAAAATAAATATGTTTTGACAAAAAACTGAATATATAACAGGAACTTGACTATAGCCCTATATTCGCAGAGCCAAGTCTATGTTGACAATATCGGTGACTTACCAATTCCTTTGACATTGGATGAGTAGTATAAATTGTAATGTTCTAGTAAAGTCTAAGCAAACTTAAAGTTATGCCTATAAATCTCAGCCTAAGTTTTCACCTTCGATGTTTTCCTTTTTATTTATATTCTCTACAGGGATGAGCGTTTAATATCGGAAAAGGAAACCGGTATAGTAAAACAAGTAGTTTACGTTTGTAAAGTATCTATACATATATTTTGTAAATATACCTTATATTTGTTGATTGATGGCGGGGCTACAAATTGCTACTTGGCTGCTCGGATTTATGACGATTCACTTAATTATTCTCTAGCTATCAATTACAAGCCATAAATATCGTGATTTTAGGTCGTAGACCAATTGCCCGAACTGGGTCATTACTACAGTACACAAATGTAAAGACCGTCATAGTGACTCGCTTAGGCCTGTCACTTTTCGGGATCAGCTTGTGTATATCCAGTTACTCATATACCTAGAGACCTTCAGTCGTGGTATATGTGGGCCGACATGACGACGGAGACTATCAATGGGTTTTCATCCTTTGATGGTCGCTTTCATTTTGGACTACACTGTACTTACCATCAGGTGCACTTTAGTTACTTTACCGAGCCGGTGAAAAAAAAAAACGATTTTACGAACATAGACTACATATTTGACTATACCATGCAACTGAATGTCTGTATTAGCGACAATCGACGTGATAAGGCCAAGGTACTGCCAGTCCGAGCTCCCTAGTTCCAGAAGGTTTGACGTAGATAATGCGCGCGCAGTCGCTTCGATCGAAATCGTATTGTGTGAATGAAAGCGTCCACTCACTGATATACTGGAACTACATTTCATCAATGGCGGCGTCTTAAAAGTAGGCAACTTTTTTAACAAAATTTAAAATCTTAAATTACCGTATGCCATCCAATATAAATATTTCATTTATATCGGATGCTTAGTTAATGCGGGTTGAGTTTTTGAGATGAAATTGTACGTGTATAAAAATTATATATGTTAAATCCAAAAATGTGTTATTATAAATAGATAAAAATGGCGCACAAGGTTACAAGCTCTATTAAAAAAAGAAAATGATACTTTATATAATTTCAAATGTATTACTTTTGACAAGTATTGAAGCCACTGATTTTTTATAATATTTAACATACCATATCGATCGTGTTGCTAAAATTCTCAATACTTACAAGTAAACGTCTTACAAATAAAACTAAATGGCTCGTTTTACAATTTTATTTTATTTTCATAAGTACATATGTAATACAGTTAAATCTGTTATAACATCAAAGGGACTACTCATATTTAGACGTTAAAACTGATAGTCGTAACAACCAGTGATGTTTGCGAGATATGAAGTCCTATAGCATTCAGCCGGGACCTTATTCTGGGTCAATATAACCGGTATGTTGCTCTAAACGATGTCACCATAAGCGGTTTTGACTAATTATTCGAAATGGTGGTCATTATGTCAATTACAGGAATTTATAAATGTTTTATTATAATTAAAACATTACAACACAAACCTAGAGACCTTCAGTCGTGGTATGTGTGGGCCGACATGACGATGTAGACTGGATTTTCATCCTTTGATAGTTGCTTTCGTTTTTGGACTACACTGTACTTCCGATCAGGCACTCTGTAGTCACTATTTCGAGCCAGTGTAAAAAAAATGACATAAATAAAACCTGACACACATGGCACCTAATAGAAATATCAAAATGAATTAAAATTTGATTTTTTATTTTCATTCATTTCGTTACTAATTTTTTTTGGGTAAAATTGACAATAATTGGTAGCAACACTTCATTAATACAAGTAAAACAAAATTAGGTGTCAAGTACTCAATATTATCCTAGGAATTTAATAAAGCCAGATCAACGCTAAAGAATGTAAAGTCGGTTAAGTCGGTGAGCAAAGAACATTGGCTCTGCTTTATCGAAGCGTTTATCATGCAAAGCTTGTATATTTCAGTATTTTAATCATAGTCTATTTTTTGTTAGTTCTCTCTTGATTACAGTTTATTTAAAAAATGCTCATTTTTGCTTGAACGAAACAGTGTTTTTACTGGTTCAGAAAGATGATTGTACTGTACTTTATAGTAAAAACAGTACATTCCAAGAAGTAAGAGAGGAGGCGGACTATCCCCAGTCTGCTTTATGATCACGAAACGCAATATACCAAAACAAGTTACTAACGTCCAGATGTAGATACTCTTTTTAAATTTAAATAAAATTCTTAACACTAATTATTAATCTTTCATTTGTTTGTAAAAGTTCCAATCTGATGATTGGTATTTAAGTTTCAAATTTTTTAAAGTCAAAATATGACAAGTTACTCACCTTGATACGCACTGAACTATTGGAGAAGTTATAAGGTCACCGTAGTGGAAACCTGCCTGGAGGATCTTAACATCAGTATTTAGATTTAAAGAGCGTCATTACAGATAATAGTATGGCGGGTTTATCTCTTACCATGTATTTAAAAAAAATAATGTATATTAAATATAAAGGTTTATACATCACAGAGGTTAATCAATTTAAAAATGTCCATGCCGTTAGAGGTTTTAATTAAATTAAACATGTTCACACAACAATGGAATATTTTTCCAACCTTGAGGAGTGCAAATCGTCGGGTTTGGAAAGGAAAAATAATTATCACGCAATGAATTATGAAATCAAGCTGACTAAAAACTGGATATACATCATATACTTTGTTTCTATCACATCTTTCACTAGCCAAAGTTTTCAAGTTTTTAGTTACTATGAAGAAATATAATATTATAGATAAATATATAGAGGAAAATAAATGATATCACTGTTTGAGACATTTCAAAATAATTTGCTATCTTTAGTAAAATAGAATTTATATCACCAAATTAACCTTTAGGTATCAACCGAGAAAATAAATATATTTCTACTTTGTAAATACATAATTATGTTCCACATAACCGTTATCATTACCATTTCGAGTAAACGTGGGCGTTGTTTAGTAGGCGGGCTCGTGTATTCGTGCCCTTAGAGGAATATTAACTGATGACTGTATAATTGATTATTTTTTGCCATCTTTAACGAATTTGTTCAAAGTTAATAAATGTTATATATCTGCGTATTCCACTTATACGTCACGTTTTTTTTTTTTTTAAATCTATTTGGAACCATCTCGTTCTCATAAGAATATGAAATATCGCCATGGAAATATACTATAAATCTATACTAGTATTATAAAGCTGAAGAGTTTGTTTGTTTGAACACGCTAATCTCAGGGACTACTGGTTCGAACTGAAAAATTCTTTTTGTGTTGAATAGACCATTTATCGAGGAGGGCTTTAGGCTATATAACATCACGATGCACGTATTAGGAGCGAAGAAATAATGGAAAATGTGAAAAAAACGGGGAAAAATTATTCATCCTTGAGGGCTTCCATTGCGTACGCTGCGAAAACGGATCAAGATACGAAAAATATGTGTAAAAAAGAATTATTCCTCTTGAAATGATCTAAAAAAATGTATGCGACAGTATATGTCTATCTTTTAAGATTAAGTCACTAGAACCGTTTTTATAGTAATAAAATTTGGTCGAACTTAATGCATTATTTGTTAAGAATTGTATCAACGTAATAATATTAATATTTATCCAAATAAATGTGTTGTTGATTAAGAGTATTTAATTGTGAACAAAATTGTCTTTGACATCACTTAATTTCAATGAACATCTTAGAAGATATTACAAAACCTTATATAGCAAAACAACGTTTGCCGGATCTGCTAGTATAAAATATAAATACAAAATGAAGTGTAATCAGTGGTAAATGGTTACTGCTGAATCATTATTTAGGTTAAGAGAAAATCTAGATTTACCTGCATTTGTGTATACGTATAATGCAATTAGTATAATGAATATATATTATATACACTTAGGAATTATACTAGAAATCGCAATAGCTTAATATATTATTTTGATTTTGTTGTATACTAGCTGTCCCGGCAGACCTTGTTCTGCCCTATTTCTCTAAAACAAAGTCACATTGTTTTTTTTAATGTTAATAGCTATTGGCCTGTCGGCTGTTTTTTGAAAATTGTTTGAAGGAACCTGGCCTTAATGCTATATGTATAAAAATTGACAAATATTCACATTAATATTTATACATCACCCAATAATTGTTTTGCCTTCCCGGAACCCGTCCACTAACATTTAAACTTTATGCTATGGTGTTAAAGTTCAAATTGACTTATAACAAATCTTTTGTATGAGAATATAGAAAAGTGTTGTTTTTAGACTTTTTCAGATAATTTTTTAAAATCTTCCTTCTGTTATAACCTTCCCCAGACTTCAACAAACACAACAAAAAAAAATCAGTCAAATCGGTTCAGCCGTGCTCGAGTTTCGCGGTTATCAAGACACTATAGCTGATCCGGCAAACGTTGTTTTGCTATGTAAGGTTTTGTAATATCTTCTAAGATGTTCATTGAAATTAAGTGATGTCAAAGACAATTTTGTTCACAATTAAATACTCTTAATCAACAAAACATTTATTTGGATAAAGATTAATATTATTACGTTGATACAACTCTTAACAAATAATGCATTAATTTCGACCAAATTTGTTTACCATAAAAACGGTTCTAGTGACTTAATCTTAAAAGATAGACATATACTGTCGGGGACATTTTTATAGATCATTTCAAGAGGAATAATTCTTTCTTACATATATTTTTGGTATCTTGAACCGTTTTTGCAGCGCACGCAATGGAAGCCCTCAAGGATGAATAATTTTGCCCGTTTTTTTCACATTTTCCATTATTACTTCGCTCCTAATAATTGCATCGTGATGTTATATAGCCTAAAGCCTTCCTCGATAAATGGTCTATTCCACTCAAAAAGAATTTTTCAATTCGAACCAGTAACTCCTGAGATTAGCGCGTTCAAACAAACAAACAAACAAACAAACAAACAAACTCTTCAGCTTTATAATATTAGTATAGATATATGTATACATATATATTACACTGGCACGACAATGAGACTACAGTGCATATGATGGTAGTACAGTGTAGTTCAAAAACGAAAGAGACCATCAAAGAACGAAAATGGTTTGTTTTAGTCATGTTGGCCTACAACCACCACGACTGAAGGTCTCTAGATATTTGAGCTACTAGATATATACAAGCTGATCCCGAAAGGCGACAGGCCAAAGTGAGTCACTATGACGGTCTTTACACTTGTGTACTGTGGTCGTGACCCAGTTCGGGCATTATTTGTTTTAATGGAAACCTAAGTAACTACGTATAACACGTTAAACTGGTTTTATGTGTAATGGATTAATTTCACTTTCTCTTGCAAGTGAAAATTGTACGTAATCGTTTCTGGTCATTAACGTCTGTGAAGAAAAGTGAATTAGTGGTTGAAATAGTACGAAACAGCAATACATTTGTAGTCTCATTCAGTTTCGTGATATACATATATAAAATATATCCGATGATTTGCAACAAGCCAATGAAATGTTATCTATACGTGAAGCAAAAACTTTATACCCCTTTTTACGAAAATTGCACTGACGGAGTAGTATGAAATTAGGCACACTTCTAGTGTATATAAAGAAGGAAGGGAGAATGCTGATATTTTTTAAAAATAATGCATAAAAAGTACATTAAATAAATTTAATAAAACATTACACACAGTATCATGCATTTGACACGTGTGTGTCAAATGTGTGTACATATATACTCTTTTGTTTATGGTTAAAGTTTGTGGTAAAATTAAGAATAGATAATATTGTTTGTCTTTAAATTATCTTCTCGAAATTTTTCAGTAATTTCGTGAAAGTTTTTTTTCTACTTTATTATGGCTCTACCTAAGATAAGGCTCGACAAAGAACATTAACGGGTCGAAATGAAAGACAAAGAATAAGGAATTTAAATTTGTGGACATATAATTATTGTAACCTTGGCGTAATCCGTGTTTGTAGAAGTATAGTCTTTTACAACAGAACCTTAATAATGTTTATAATTACGGTTGAATTTCGTAGAATGGGCGACCACATGTTAATTTTAATACATATTAAAATATACTAAGAATTAGAAGCAAAGTTAGGAGTTTGTTATCTCTCTGTTACGCGACAGCCTTTCAAAAATGTGCTTGTGAAAACCAATGCATTTTCGTACAGATTTAGTAGCTTTAAAGTTTATTTCAATCTTGAAAGATCTAACTAGATTTTTTTTGCTAGTAATTAATTAACCAACAACCACAACCAACCATTCAACAACACTTAATTATATCTAAGACAATAAAATTTAAATAAAAAATAATATTTACCTAATTTAGTTAAACAATTGTTTTGTTAATTTTACGCATAAGAAAGCGAATACAGAATTTCACAAAACATCCCATTTAAAGTTCCAGTAAAGGGCGAGAAATAAATCTATTTAGCAGAGGACAAACTTAACGTTGCTCCGGATTCAACATCCATTTAGAGATGAAGTTTAGAGGTCTCACATATGAATGTATGTCCCAGAAAACCAGAGGAGACGAGGCACCTGTTTTCGTTGTTATAAATTTACCAAAAAATGTTAATGATTTAGAGTGACAGTATTTTTTTACTTATATACATACATTTTTGTTTTAAAACTACTGAAGTTTATTTTTGTTATATCTACACAATGTTAATGTAGCTGCCTTATAGAAATACAATTATCATGTAGGGTAAAAATATTCAGGTAAGGCATTGTATACTGGAAAGGTAGATATGATTTTAGCAAACTATATTAAAACATCCAATAACACAAGAGATTTGAAAATAGAAGAGTTTAATTATGTTTTAATGAACACGTATTAATAATAAAGTTAATGTGGCATCTATCTACCATAATTGAATCCGATATCGATATCAAATTAATGTCGAATATTCGTAAATCTTTTGTAAATTGTTTGCAAGTTGATTGATATTGGGTTCTCTCTCATGTGAGGGCGAGGCTGCGCGCGCACGCCTACGTCCCGTAGCGCTACGACCGCCTCAGTCTCACTCCAGCCCCGATAACTATTGACTGCTACGCCGTAGCGTACACACGGACACTGCCTGTGTACTCTGGATACTTTGTCAAAGTGTGTGTTGTGGTCAGAGTATCAAACGGGAGTTATTCAAGATCAGAGGATACAGGGAAAGGTAACAACGCTTTAATTGGATCAGGAAATACTCTTCAACGGGCATTTAAAAATCAAATTTGCGTTTGATGTTTCTTCGACAATCGCTAAGCTTACTCAAAGTAGATTTATATATTGTTATAATAATTGTATTCTAAAATTATTGTTACGCTCCAGCATAAAAAAAATCATATCTGAATAGCGAGTATCATCTCTGCAACAAAGTGATCCTATTAACATAATCTTCTATGTTACGGCTCGTATATGAATATTGTAATATTCAATAGCAAATATTTATGGGTATAACAAATTAAAATCTTTTATGAATCATTTGTAGCTTACCTTTTCAATCAATTAAATGATTATTTAAATTTATGCTTATTTTGATGATAAATGATTATTTAAATTTATGAAACAATTATTTGTAGTTTAACAGATTATTTATGGTGGTAAGGTCGATTGGTCGCTAGACGATTGCTCGAACTGGGTCATGACCACAGTGCACAAGTGTAAAGACCGGTATAGTGACTCGCTTTGGCTTACCACGTTTCGAGATCAGCTTGTATGTATCCGGTAACTCACATACCTAGAGACCTTCAGTCGTGGAATATGTGGGTCGACATGACGGAGACTATTAACGGATTTTCATCCTTTGATAGTCGCTTTAGTTTTTGGACTACACTGTACTTACCATCAGGTGCACTGTAGTCACTTTGTCGTGTAATTGCAAAAAAAAAAAACAATCTTGTCTTTCAAATGAAATGTAAGGGCCTTTAAGATCAGTTCGAAAGTTAGAAATGATGCAAGAGCTCCCCAATACATATGATTATAATAAGTCACTAAAGAAGGTTCCTCAATAATAGGGAAAACGTTCTACACTTAATAACGCTAAATTGAATTACTAATATATGCTTTGTTCTCATATTGTATTCATTTTCAAAGAAAACGTTTTTCACGGCAATATTACATAGTTGATTAAAAGACATACATTCAAGGTTTAACATCTGTCTAATTTAATATTAGT
Organism: Automeris io; assembly: GCA_036320925.1. Classification (NCBI taxonomy): domain Eukaryota; kingdom Metazoa; phylum Arthropoda; class Insecta; order Lepidoptera; family Saturniidae; genus Automeris; species Automeris io. Next base: position 2,934,019 of record JAUDJH010000021.1, on the reverse strand, counting down.
AAATGAAAACGTGTTTCTTTTCAGTGTGTAGATACTAACATCAGTGACCTTGTTAAACGTAATGCGTAAATATACAAAACAATGAAATTTCAGGTAATCAATATCTTTCTCAAAAAATATTTATCAAAAGAAAAAAATAGTATAGAGGCATATAAAAGATAAATTTAATTCTTCATCCTGTTGCGAACTGTAGGCAGGAACTGGGTACTACTTTTCTATTTAAATATTATGTCCATCTTTTACATTGTCGTAAATAACACCATTTGCTCTTTTCAGGTTGATATAATCAAATAATAACTTTATTTCCTCATCCCTACCTTGTCAAGAGTTAAAAATAGTATACTGGAAAAAGTAGGTGATTTGGAATGTCGTAGTATGTACGAATGCTAAAGTATACTTTAGAAAATACACGCAACTGACTTATCTAATGACAATAATGCCTCTCAATGAAATAAAAAGAATATATAATATCTGAAGTAAATAAAACATCTCGATTAAAACTGAATAAAACTACTACTAAGGTTTAAAGCACATAAATATCTTAAAGTTGCGAGGTAGCTTTTGTAGATAGGACACGCTCCCGGGAAATCCATTGTTATAAGTTTTCCAATATAAAGTATAAGTTGATTTTATACCATCTATGGTTATGCGTGCTGACCCAATATTAACATTTACACAAAATCCAACTACCAGAAGATTTTTGATCCATATAGTAATTCTTAAATTAAATTTTTGTATGAAGTTCTTTTTCTGATCAATTGAAAAATAAAATATGCTTTAGATTATGTATGTATACATTTTAGTTCAAAAATTCTGATATTGTTATACCAATATAGTATATGTAAATAGGTAGGAATGGTGGTTGAATTTGATAAATATTGATATAACTTAAATACGAAAGTTCTTTGACCTAATAAGATTAATGATTCTGCAAATATTTTTGCATTTTAAGTAGATTAATCATAGCTTAATCTCTTTATACAAAATAAGTCTATATTTAGTTCTACACGGAGGTCCATGGTTGACATGAATGTAAGAAATATAGACGTTTATATTTCAATACACAAAAATAACTTTTTTCACATAAAATAAAACACGTAAATGTGTCAAGTATTTTTACTCTCTTGCCCTCCGTGTTAAGTTGAATCTTATGACTGCCTTATAAGGTATCTTTTTGCCATTTGAGATTTATAGAACTTGGTTTAAGGACATATTTCGTGTATTTTGTCGGGAAAATTGATCCACGGTTCTATTTTTGTAATTCATTTCGTATTGAGAACAATTGTTTGGAATTTCTCTGGTGTTCTATCTTCTCGTTAATTAATTGCTACTGACTTACAATATACATAGTCTATTTTCGTTAGGAGCCAGGATAAATAAGGTGGCTCATATTACATTTAATTCACTCGACATCTGGGAAACGTGATTAAATGGTTTTTATTGAGATATGAGCCATTACAATAAAATTGTAGCATTAACTTCATGGAAATATAACTATAGTTTTTTTATGTAATACAAAAACATTTCTTTGTGTGTGATTGTGTGTTATGTGTATTTCTTAAGTGATAATATGTGCTTGATTCATTAATCAATCTAATCATTATTAGAAAACACAAAAGTTATAGTAAAATTATCATTTGCCCCTTTGTGCGTCTCTGACCACAATTGTTAATTGCGAAACGAATCTCTACTGCGCTACTAAATCAATGCACACTGTAAACTAAATTTGAGGATATAATTATTTCGATTCATTGTGTTTATTGTTCACCAAAGATAACTATGGTCTTCGTAATACGTAATAATTACCTAATGCAATAAATGTGAAGACTTCTACTACATATATATAATATACTATATGGCACTCACTTTTACGACTTGTTTCTATTTCCTCAGCGTATTAAAAGATTTTATTCATTAATTTTACTGATTTAATTTTGTTTTAATATTTGCTAATTAATTGGCTAAACATCAGTGGGAATAAACTTAAATATGTAGTAAACGTTTATAAAACAATTCCAATATTACGGGATAGTTAATAGCCATGCTACATATCCCCAGTGTATAGCGGCGAGCATGCAGCAATACTCCTTGTGTTTTATTCCATCAATGTACTTTTTAATTACTATAACTATAGTAGACACTAAATTTCGTTGAATACACGGAGTTCAGTGTTTACAATTAAAATAACAAGTCCAAGTCGTGCAAATACATCAAGAAAAGAAAAAAAAAATCATGTAATAGGTAATTATTGTAATATCATAGCACACTTGTGTGATTGATTACCTCTAGTAAAATAACTTTCCGACTTCCATGATACGGAGTTATTAAGCAGCCAGCTGGCTTTTTTCATTTCAGATGAAAGTAACTTTAGAGTTGTATGTTAAAATGAAGGCAATGATATAGTGATAGCGGTTAGGTGGCGGACACAGTGCAGCCATTTGCAGTCAGCCATGGTAATAGGGTTTCCGTAGAATAAGTGTTACATAACATTACTTACGGCTCCAGCTTATTGATCTTGCTCTGTGGCACTGAGCCAATAACTAGCGGACCCTGCTCTCCGATGTTCTAGAAGTGTGAACTTATAAAAGTTCTCACGTTAAAAACTATTTTATTGCATGTTCGGCTTAACTGCTTCAACTTTACAACTGAAAAACTTCTCAACATGCTTTATTGACGTAATATTTCATACAATCTTAACTGGAATTACCTTTTAAATTATTGCCTACAATTTTATTAGTAAAATATTGTCCTGGAGTATGTTACAACAACAATGGCAATCTTTTCTAGATATTTTTAATTTATAAAATAATGATATAAAGCTAACGAATGTTAAAGTTATGATTAAGTTTCTCATTAAAATAAACGAGAACCTATTACTGTATTCCTGTAAAGACAACAACAAAATAATTACTTTCCGTCCTGAGGCCTTTTATAAACATCTGTGTTTACAGAGTTCAAACAGCCAAGGGGCTGCGCATGAACAGGCGTATATCTCCTTTTGTAAATAATTACTTTTAACAACTCCCCTGTTTATTGTCATAGCTGGAAGTAAGTTAATAACCTCAATGATAACTGAACATACCAATTTGTATTAGTAAACATGCCTGTTTATGAATAAGATATGAAGACTATATGAAAAAAATATTTAAGAAGATTGCTCCAGAATTCACTCATATTTAATTTCATACCAGCGCCAGATTTTATTCTGGCACTTACATTAAAAAGTTTTCTATTATAAAGTAGACATAAGAGATTAATTTTCATTTATTAATCTCAGCAAATTTATTGAAAATTCAATATGCAATTATAAATAATGTGCGGTCTCGTTACAACACCGTTTACTATGATGTGTCTACAATATATTACATAACATAATAGAACCCTAATTAAATGTTTGCATTGATTCCATATTTATATTATATTAATAATGGTTTTATAGGGAAAATATATACGAAACGGAATATAATTTTTTTGAAGTTGAGGGAATTTTATAAATTTTTATGTCTTTCAATTGGCGCTACAGTCATATTTGTGCTTCTAAACCCCAGCTCCTAAGAAAAATCAAGTTATTTTATTAAGCAAGTTTCACTAATACCTATTTCGGTAATTATTTTGATAATGATGAGATATCTTCTGTTGGATAAAAATTTGAGTTCCTATTAACATTAATGTTTAATCGCATATTGAATTAAAAAAATCCTTTTTTTACAGATAAAATAACATCATAGTAACGCCGTGACCATGGCGTTCGCAGGACTCAAGAAGCAAATTAATAAAGCTAACCAGGTAAACATTTTAACGTTAATAATTGATTATTAAATACTGTGGATAAAGTTCATTTTCGTGTGAGTATGAGCTTCAGACTCAATGCTGTTTACCCAGAGAGATCTATGTCTAGTGGTGAGTTGATGATGATATAAGTTCGGTGTTATGTATATTAGGTCCTTACATATGAAATTGGCGTTTTGTATGGGAGGAACAAAAAGTCGAATATTTTTTAATATAATATATTTAATTAATCAAAGTATGAACCATTATTTTCTATGCACTTTTGCCATCTCATAGGTAGTTCATTGATCCCTTTACTAAAAAAACCAGTCGGACGGGAATCAATAAAATCTTTGAAGGCGATTTGGACTGCCCCATCGGAGTTGAATTTTTTCCCTTGCAAGAAGTTATCCAAATTTCGAAAAAAATGGTAATCTGTTGGAGCAAGGTCCGGGGAGTACGGAGGATGTCTTAGACTTTCCAATTGAAGCTCTTCTAATTTAGTAGCCGTCTGTTGCGCAGTGTGTGGTCTAGCGTTGTCGTGAAGCAGCAGTGGCGTGGAGCGATTGACCAGCCTAGGTTGTTTAGACGCTAGCTTATTCATCATGGTTTGCAATTGCTGACAATAGACATCAGCTGTAATAGTCTGGCCAGATTTGAGAAAACTGTAATGAACAATACCGGCACTAGTCCACCAAACGCTTACAAGTAACTTTTTTGGGGTTAATTTTCGCTTGGGGCAGGATTTGGCTGGCTGGCCAGGATCCAACCATTGCGCTGAGCGCTTCCGATTATCGTAAAGAACCCATTTTTCATCACAGGTAATGATTCGGTTTAAAATACCTTCATTATTGTGCCGGTTTAGTAATGTAACGCAGCAGTCGACGCGCGTTTGCCGGTTTGCTTCAGTCAATTCGTGAGGTACCCACCTTTCAAGCTTTTTAATCTTCCCAATTGGCTTCAAGTGAATTAAAACAGTTTTATCACTAACATCGCAGCCTGCAGCTAACTCGGACGTGGTTTGCGATGGATCCGCTTCCACAATAGCCTTCAACTCTTCATTATCCACTTGAGTCTCAGGCCGTCCACGGGGCTTGTTCTGCAGGTCGAAATTCCCAGAACGAAAACGTTGGAACCAAAAACGAACTGTGTTTTCTTTTGCAACACGACCGCCATACACATCATTCACCCTTCGAGTTGTTTCCGCAGCACTAGTGCCACGGCGGAACCCGTACTCGTAAATAATGCGATATTTTAAGTTTTCCATTTTGTAAAATGAGTGACGCAAACAGAAAAAAACAGAAGAAAAAAACAAATGAATGACGATCATCGAAGCACAAATACATGAGTCTATAGCTGTACAAATTTTAATTTGGAATTCCTTACCAAAGAGGAGAAATTTGTGATTAAAGTGGCTAGTACGAAAAACGCCAATTTCATATGTAAGGACCTAATATTTTAACAGAAACGTCGGTGCAAAAACGTCTGGATAACAATCTTAAAATCCCTTAGTAAATGTTTTTGAAGTCCACATCAACAAAGTTAACCCCCAAACATTTTAATAATAATATTTACAATAGTTACACACTAACAAACTAGGTTTCCAATTGTAATGTGGGTACCAAACAAAGAAATAATTTCTTAAACACGTATACACATTCGCATCACTTACGAGTGACGATAAACTAATATGCTTGTAAAAAAATACCGGTACCGGGATTTAGGACCCAGGACTTTCCACGTCGCAGGCGAGGACACTAAAAACTGAGATATCAGACCGTCTAAATATATATTATGATCGATATTTAATCGTAAAAATACTTTATTATTATCAATCGATTGTTTCCAAATAACTTACATACACTCGCTATATTATACTAGCTGATCCGGCAAACATTGTTTTGCTATATACGTTATTGTAATATCTTCTAAGATGTTCATTGAAATTAAGTGATGTCAAAGATAATTTTGTTCACAATTAAATACTCTTAATCAATAACACATTTATTTGGATAAAAATTAATATTATTACGTTGATACAACTCTTAACAAATAATGCATTAATTTCGACCAAATTTGATTACCATAAAAACGGTTCTAGTAAGTTAATCTTAAAAGATAGACATATACTGTCGGGAACATTTTTTTAGATCATTTTAAGAGGAATAACTCTGTCATACATATATTTTTGGTATCTTGAACCGTTTTCGCAGCGCACGCAATGGAAGCATTCAAGGATGAATAATTTTCCCCGATTTTTTCACATTTTCCATTATTTCTTCGCTCTTAATAGTTGCATCGTGATGTTATATAGTCTAAAACCTTCCTCGATAAATAGTCTATTCAACTCAAAAAGAATTTTTCAATTCGAACCAGTAGTTCCAGAGATTAGCGCGTTCAAACAAACAAACTCTTCAGCTTTATAATATTAGTATAGATTATAATAATTTAGTTGTATTACATATTATCTAAAAATAGTTTAATATCAAAAAGTATCTCAATTTACTTCTACTGTGCAGCTCTAGAAGTTTCAATTATTTGTCTCTGTGTGTTCCATTTCCTTTGTATAACGCTCCACGGATTCAGAAACGTTTGCGTCAATTTTCTGCCTAAAGTAGTACGAGCACGTTGTCGTTTAATATTGTTACAAATGAAATATCGATTATATTTTTAATTAAACTTGTAAAAATAAGAGAACCATTGTATCCTATGTTTTCGAGGGTGCTTTTTCGAATGGTAATAGGTCATAGTAAAAAGTGTAAAACCATGTAAAAATTAGAAAAAAGAAAAAAAAAACGAGATTTTTTGAAAAAACAATTTTTTGTTCATCATGCTTCGTTTTCTATAAAAAAAAATACATTTCTATGATACTGATCATACTGGTTTAGAATGCGTCCATGGTACCTAAACTATCAATAAAAATTGCTGATGACCATTCGAAAGAGCACCTTCGAAAACATAGGATACAATGGTTCTCATATTTTTCCCGTTCCAATTCACGGCATGGTATCAGCTCAAACTTGAAGCTTGGAAATTCATCCCGTGAACCCGGTTTGGTAACCCGGCGGAAAACCTTGCATAGAACCGTCAGATCCTCCATGACGGTGACGACTCCAGTGTGTCACATCCCTACTGACTAAAAACCACCGAGATGTCCCTTAAATCGCTGCTAGATGGGACTGGGAATCTGCATTACTCGAACGTCCCGATGGGCAGAATGCTCAAACATAACTCAACGTTCTTAGAAATTTCTTTATCGTGAAATGACTCAGAGATGCCTCCTTAATATTTCGTACAGAAATCGCCTTATCATTAATTAGTTTCCCTTGGCGTCCGCACGAGTCGTTCCTACGCATTTCACCTTAAATAAATTATTATCAAAAGTTTTTAAAGCGTTTCGACATTATAATTTTACGTTGGTCGGTTGTTTTATGATGTTTTTGTAAAGGATACTGAATTATATACACACACCTGCGTCGGTCGACAAAATTACTTACATATATAGTTTATAAATAGCGCTACAAACTAAAAAGTGAGTAATAGGACTTAATACGTAGTTATTATGTATTTTACTTGAAATAAGAAATCCTTTCGTGCCATAAAAAAAATATTGTTTATATATATATTGTATATTCAGTATACAATATGTGCCGTGTACAGTTTGTGCCGTGGTGGCTGCCGGCAGAATAGAATAGCACCCCCCTCTTCTTGCTAAGGTGTCGTAAAAGGCGACTAAGGTATCTCTATCTCTTTAACACTGCAATTCAACCAGGTGTTCAGAGGAGGAAAACTCGACTAAACCTGCACTCCGCTCCCTCCCGATCGTACTGGTTCTCCATTCCACCGGGCCAGAGGGGGCTCGAACGAGAGAGCTTTTCTGGCTGCGCGTCCAGCTATGTACTTAAATATCTACTGCGCAATTGACTGTTTCCGTAAACTGGAACTCGATTTTTTTAATCGGTGTTGAAACAGTCGCCGTGGCCGAATCCGGCTAGGACATCATCATCATTATTGAGTATTAAGAAATCTCATATACCTATATTGTAGTAAGTAGGTTTTGTTTTCAAAAATTCTCGATAATTTCTACCATAATTTTCAATATAGTACTTATTCATTTAATATAGCCTAATACAGGGAGAATTCTATGAATTAAGTTTAAATTTTATATCATACACTTAAATACAAAGCGTAATTTCCAAGGACTTTGACCTTGACATAAATTGACCGCGTATAACCAATGCGTCCTGATTTTACGACCTTCGATCTATTACTGGGTTGTTACGGTATTGAAGATCTGATTGAATAAAAGAACAAGAATAGACTAGTAATTCATTAAATCTCTATAGTTTCAAATATATTATGCTTTTCATTATAAATTAAATTAAACTTAAAGAAGATGAAAGAACTTAAAAAAAATATTGTCTTGGATGCAATTTTTTTTTGTTGTTAAACAAGAAAAACATTGTCTACTTACAATAATATGTTACTTATTTTATGCCATAATTGCAATCTTTCCTAGACAGTTAAATTAAGTTAGACAAATAGTACAAGTACCTAAATGTGAACTAATGCTAATAATTAATGCTGGCTTTCGCGTTTAAAATAAAATTTGATCTGATCCCTAGTAAAGTGAAGGCACAATACGGGCCAAGATCTAATACTGACCTGTATACGCTACTGTTTATGCCATTCTCCTTTTTTCCCGCAGAGTTAACGTTTTGTATGAGCTTTCATAATTGTATTCGGAATTGATTATTAATTTTATAGCTATGAAGAGTTGTCGTATTACATATACGTCTGATATTGAATAAATACTTAGCTTCATATTGGAATGAATAACTGTACTTCTCCGTTAGATAACTTAACATATTGACCACACTCACGTCTGATGGTAAGCGTGGTGCAGTCCAAAAAACGACTACGACTTTCAATAACAAAGAAAAACACATCGATAGACGCAGCGACCATGTCGGCCTGGACAAATATCTCTCCACGCTTCATTTAAAGGATCTAATATCATAAGACGGTGGAAAGACACTCACCGAAACCACACACACACACACTTCCACGACTCAGTAAAATAAGAGTTAGAGAACTTCTTAATCCTGGCCTGGATATGAGTTATTGTATTGTTAATATTAATACTTTGTCACAAAAGATAACTTACACAAAGTGATTTGTCCAAACTTTATGAAGACATATTTCAACAATTACTTATACATATTGCTTTTCGGGCTCCAAATGCTTTATTAGCGTTGCCACTTTATAAGGTAACACGCATTGTTATATATTTCTAGTTCAATCTAACCACTTAATTACATTTGTAGTACCCGGCTATTATTTCTGTTCACATTTTATTAATTTTCAGTATGTCACCGAAAAAATGGGCGGCGCTGAAGGTACTAAATTGGACTTGGATTTTGTGGAAATGGAAAGAGTATGTATTATAATTTTTTTTTTTTGTTTTAATGTATTGTTTATTCTATGACCGAGGATATTATAAATTATTTTGGATACCAAAAATATTCATTTTATTATTATAAAATCTAGGCTTCAGGAGATTATTAGCTCACTATAGCGTACTAGATAATTAATTATAATTTTTGTTATTATAACATTAAGAGCTCTAATAATAACATCAAGGATAAAAGCAATCGTGATATTAATAAAATAAATTCTTATTAATAGTTTGTAGAGTGGAGTAGGTATCCTATGTTCCCTTGTACTTATTAGGCAAATGGTAATTATTTTTTGTAATAACGTAATATTGTTCTATAATAATAATATTTATTGTTATTTGTTTTGTAAAACACAGAAGCTGATTAAAGTAATTCTTAGTTAAGAATGTTGAAGTTAGCCAAACATATATTGCTTATAACAGAAATGTTTATACAACTGCAGTATTAATAACAAATATATCCATGGTACTTTACAAGGAGACGGAGAATGATGTTTCATAAGAATTGATAATACAATATTTAATTTATTGTTATTATGGAAAAAAAAAATTATCGTATACCAAAAAACTCATTACTATTTTCCTTATTAGATAATAATATGAGATGCCCATCTGAAACTGTTTGTAAAAGATTTTGATTCAGGTATCCGCTCACTGTTTAAATTAAATGTCTAAATACTTTGTATTGTGAAATAGTCAGTATTCTATATCGGCAACAAATATTGATAAATTCTCATCTTTTTTTTTTACACTGGCTCCACATAGTGCCTACAGAGTACTTGATGGTAAGTACAGTGTAGTCCAAAAACGAAAGCAAATATCAAAGGATGAAAATCTATTGATAGTCTACATCGTCATGTCGGCCCACATATACCACGACTGAAGGTCTCTAGGTATATGAGCTACAGGATATACACAAGTTGATCCCGAAACGTGACAAGCCGAAACTGGTCACTATGACGGGCTTTACACCCATGTACTGTGGTCGCGATCCAGACGAGCACCAACACCCTACCACCTCGCTGCTGCTCGTTTAGCACCACCCAGGAGTCAAGTGTAGGGAAACTAGGGTAAAGCCTACGGACGCGAGCATCTTCGACTCCCAATCTTTTCTAATTTACACTATTTTTAGGCCTTATCATATTTAACATCAGTAGTAATAAAGTTATTCATATTATAAAATAAAAAATGGCATTTTAGTTAACAAGAACTTATTAATCGACCACATATTTTGTTATACACTCCACTGTTTTTAGAAAACAGACGTGACCTGCGAACTGGTTGAAGAGCTACAAACAAAGGCGAAAGAATTCCTTCAACCTAATCCGACAGCTAGGGCTAAAATGGCAGCTGTGAAGGGTATCAGCAAGTTGAGCGGTCAAGCTAAGAGTAATACTTATCCTCAACCAGAGGGTGTGCTCGGGGATTGCATGTTGCACTACGGCAAGAAACTAGGCGAAGATACCATATTCGGTAAGTGAAGATCTATGTTGTAAACTTTCATTTTCTCCTTTTACGTGTATACTTTTTCTTTCAAATTAGTATGTTGGTTATATTAGCTTGCTTATAATGGCAACCTTCTTTTCTGGGTCACTTAGTATAATGTTTAGATGAAGTGGTAAGGCATCTATATACTTGAATTAGTTCATGAGAAGAATATATGGTTGCAAAAACAGTGACTTCTTTCTGCAGCTGTATTTCGGGATCAGCTCGCATATATCCATTTGACTCTTAGATACCTTCCCCCTTAATCTTCCTGTTTCTTTTTATCTAAGCTAGCGTAACGACAATGTATGTCAATGTTCTTTCGCCTCCTAATGGTCGCTGCCGTTTTTCGACTGCAGAACTATATTAAACAAAATGTGGGAGTACTTTTCATGCAATCTATTTAAAAAAAGAGCTTTTTCTGTGGTATCACTTTTCCAACTATTAAAATTGAGATTTATAGATGCTAGTTTAACTTGGTCTATGCCTTAGTTTATTAAGGAAGTATGTTCGTCTTTGACAAAAAAACAACAATATATTATTTAATAGGATACATACATACTTGAGGATAGCATAAGTATTCACAAAGCAAAGTACATGTTGCGAAAAACGGTAACTTACTTTCATATTAATCTATACTAATATTATAAAGCTGAAGAGTTTGTTTGTTTGTTTGTTTGAACGCGCTAATCTCAGGAACTACTGGTTCGAATTGAAAAATTATTTTTGTGTTGAATAGGCTATTTATTGAGGAAGGCTTTAGGCTATATAACATTACGATGCAACTATTAGGAGCGAAGAAATAATGCAAAATGTAAAAAAAACGGGGAAAATTATTCATCCTTGAAGGCTTCCATTGCGTGCGCTGCAAAAACGGTTCAAAATACCAAAAATATATGTATGAGAGAATTATTCCTCTTGAAATGATCTAAAAAAATGTCTGCGACAGTATATGTCTATCTTTTAAGATTAACTCACTAGAGCCGTTTTTATGGAAATCGAATTTGATCGAAATGAATGCATTATTTGTTAAGAGTTGTATCAACGTAATAATATTAATCTTTATCCAAATAAATGTGTTGTTGATTAAGAGTATTTAATTATGAACAGAATTGTCTTTGACATCTCTTAATTTCAATGAACATCTTAGAAGATATTACAATAACTTATATAGCAAAACGACGTTTGCCGGATCAGCTAGTTAGTTAAATAATATAATTTGTGATATTTTAGTAAAGTCTAAGCAAATTCAAAGTAGCGTCAATAAATCTTGGACTTAGATTATGATCAGTTTAACACAGATTGTGAAGAATTTTTAACGAATACATTTTTTTCGTTTTTAAATATTGTTACTATTGTTTATGAATAAAAATTTTACTTCATGTAATAATTGTAATTTATTTTAATATAAAACATCGTTAACGCTAAGTTGTGCATTTTTAAAAAATGAAAATATTCCGGACTGGACATAATTATTTAATTGACAATTTGTAATTACTAATAAAGTTTTATATATTGTAGCGCAATGTCTCATCGAGATGGGCGAAGCATTAAAACAAATGGCCGATGTTAAATATTCCTTGGATGACAATATAAAACAAAGCTTCCTAGAACCTCTGCATCATTTGCAAACTAAAGACTTAAAGGAAGTTATGGTAAGTTAATGTAATGTCCCGGCGTCGGGACGTGACGACCCCATCGCCCACCAGTTCGCTGGTGCAGTCAGTCCGAGTCGTTGGTTTGAGACCGGACTAATGGCTTGTCCCTGTCCTTTACCCTTCTTCCTTTCCCTGCCCTTTCTCGCTATCTCTTCTCGGAGGAGTGAGAAGGGCCCCGTTATCCCCACCTCCACCCAACCCCTCACATCTCCCCCCACCCTTCCCATTCTTAGTTATTCCTTTGTTCCTACTTCCCGGCTTCGTGTGTTAGGCTGTTTGTTAGGGCTGCTGTGTTAGGTTATGTTAGGCTGCATGTTCTCTATCGTATTCCCCCCTTCTTCGCTTTCTTTTATTCTCTTCTTCTCTCCCCCCCTTGTTGTCCTCTTTTGTTTTCTTCTTATTTCAACTCCTGCGCGATGAATGAAAATTTGATGAATGACAAAAAAATAAATAAATATGGAAGTACAACGTCAAGAGAAACTACCCCAGGAGGGTACCGACCGCTCCGCGGTCGGAGAATCCCTCCCAGGGCAGGGGCTTCACTCCTGTCCTGGCAGCCCCACGTTCTCTGGGGGGGGCACCGCTGTACTCCGTGGCGATTCTGCCACTCCGACGACCACAGCTATCCATATGGACTCTGATGTTGCGCGTAGGGAACTTCGCATGTCCCTTGAGCGCCTCGATTGCGACTCTGACTCAGACGTCAGCTTTGCCTCGGTAGGCTCCGGTACGGGCCGAAAGCGGAGCTGCCGTCTATTTGAGAGTGACACCGAGGGGGAAGTGCCGCACAAGATCCTGGCCACCCCCGAGGGGTCCCAAAAAAAAGGACGTGGCCGTCCCCCAACCCACGGAAAATACGTGGGCCTTTGGGTGGCCAAAAAACAGGTCATTCAGACCCAAAAAGATGAAGAGGAGCTCAAAGCTCGAAGAGAGCTCCTAGAGACGTCGCGGAACGCTCGTCCACGTGAGACGTCCCGCCTCTCGGCCACTTCAGCCGAAGACGAGGGCAACTCAGTGTGTGACAGGAGCGCCCGAATCATGAGAAACGCTGGCTTGTTGAGGGCACTACTCGCCAAGTCAAAAAACATTAAAGGCTCTATCCACCACGAAGCAAAGGTGGCTCTGGAGGCCATAGAGGAGGACATCGAGGCTGTTAAAGACTCAACCGTCGACGGCGAGATCCGCAAACTCCACAGGGAGAACGTCCGTCTTAGAAAAGAGCTGCAGGAGATGCGCGAAGATTACTCCGCTCTCCGTGCAGAAATCAGGAACTACAACAGGCAGGGTCTGCTCCTTCCATCTTCTGCAGACCTTACCTCCGTCCTGGAAGAGACAGAATCCCGCGACCTTGCTGAGCTTCGCTCAATGCTTGGTGAGGTCGTAGGATCAATTAAGACGATGCAGCAGCGGTATGAGGCTCTGGAGGGTAAACTCCTTCGCCCGCCGCTGCAGCACGAGAGGGCGACCTACGCGGCGAAGTCGGCCGCGCGGAAGCCCCGGCCGAAGCCAGTCGATGGCGCCGCTGAAGGTACCCTCAACCCGGAGATGTCTGAGGGAGAGCGGAGCACTCACCCCGACCCCAAACCCTCCAAGGGCAAGGGGAAGGGGAAGAAGTCCCGCCCTCCCCCTAACCTGGATGTGACCTCCGAGGTGGAATTCCCGCCCCTAACGGAGCCGCAGACTGCCGGCACAACTGGCAGTTGGAATGAGGCAGGCAAGGGCGGGAAGACCGTCCGCCCCAAAAAGAAAGCTCCCGCGCGTAAGGCAGCGGGGCAAAATGAGAAGACGCGCAAAAAGCGCCGGCGCCGCGTTCGGAAACCTAAGACGGCAGTTGTCTGCTTCCGTCTTCTTCCGGAGGCGAAGGAGAGAGGGGTCAACTTTGCGGGCGTCCTCAGAGCTGTCCGTCAGGAAGTCATGGCCGTCATCAAAGATGAGGAATTGGGCGCAGCCTATATGAGGGGCACGCTTGCGGACGCCCGTCTTATCCATGTGCCGGGCCCCCTCGAGGAGGCCCAAAAGAAGGCTGATTTGCTCTACAGCAAATTGAAAGACATTCTCCCTGCGGCGGATGTCAAAGTTTCCCGACCAATGAAGACGGCAACGCTTCGTGTGTCGGGCCTGGACGACTCCGTCGATAGGGAGGATGTCCTTGACGCCTTAAAATGTGTCGCCGAGTATTTTGGCGGTGGCTGGGCGCGCTGCGCGGACTACACCCGCGTCAGCGAAGTCCGCTTCGGCACCTTCGGCCTAGGAGTGTGCTGGGCGACTTGTCCCGTCGACATTGCCGACCTCATCGTCAAACGGGGTCTGCGCGTCGGCTGTACAAGCGCCCAGGTCAAGGTTGCGGAGCCCCGCGTGCTCCGGTGCTTCCGCTGTCTGGAGCCCGGGCACGTGAGCGTGAAATGCAAGGCGTTGGTGGACCGAAGCGGTCTGTGTCAGCGCTGTGCCCAGCCGGGCCACAAATCCCTCGGCTGCACGGCGCAGCCGAAGTGCGCCGTCTGCGCGGACGCCGGCAAACCTGCTGGTCACCGCGTAGGCGGCCCGTCGTGCGCCGCTTCAAAGCGGCCACTGCGTATGGGTCGGGGCCGTCCATCTGCCCCGAACGCCGCCCCCGCGGCGACAGAGGAACAGCAGAGAATCATCTCTACTGTCCCGCGGGAGGAGAATCTTGCATCGGCGCCGCCGAACCTGTTGCAAGGGTTCTCCTGCGGAGTGCCGGGCGGGTCGGCTGAGGGGCCAACCGTCTAGGCTATACTCCGGTGGTGAAGTGCGTGCTCCCACGCACCACAAGGCGGCGGGGAGGTGAGCACATCCCACCTCCCCCACATTTTTGGCGTAGCCTGTAATGGGGCTGATCGCGCACCGGGCTTGCAGACGTCCTCGGTGTACCTGGAGTTCGGTGTAAACGCGAGTGGGGGTTCACCCCAGAGGTTTTAGCTGGTGCAAGTCCGGCACACCGGGGGAGTGGCCCTCACCACTCTCCTGACGGTCCGTTAGGGATTTCCTCTGGGTTACCAAAAAAAAAAAAAAAAAAAAAAAAAAAAAAAAAAAAAAAAAAAAAAAAAAAAAAGTTAATGTAATGTAATTACAGTAAAACATTTACGATTACATCTATAATAATATCTTTAACAATAGGAAAATATTTATTATACCTACTTCTGTATGATGACATAGTTTTTACATTATATTTGCAATATTTCATTATAAATTATATTATATGTAATTACAGATTTTTAAGGTTTAATTTTAAAATAAAATATTCCAAATTAGATCAGTATAGAAACGTAGTTCTTCTTTATTTTAGCATCACCGGAAAAAACTGCAGGGACGCAGGTTGGACTTCGATTGTAAGCGGCGCAGACAAGCGAAAGGTGATTGTTAGTCAAATTTATAATTACTTATTCTAATATTTATTATCTGTTTTTATTTGTTATCTTTTTTTTATTCTGTTAATTTATGAAACAGGGCTTGGTAGGGCCAGCCCTTGTATGAGTCCAAGTCATGGATCAACAAGACAGGGTATGTTATTTACACTAGAAGTAAAACAGCTAAATAACCTAGTCCTGTAGTGAGCTAACTAAAAAAAATAATCGATATTGATTTTATAACATATGCTTATTTATTTTCATGATTTTGTTCCTGTCCCGTGATCATGGTTCATCATACCTCTCCGTCTATCACTTGAGTATTGTGTACGGCGTTTGGTCTGTATGCTTTTTGGTTTTTTATTATTTTTACTAAATTCTTTTTTATTACTTTCTTGTTTGCTTCTATGTTTTTCTCTGTTCCGTTTGTGTACATGTAATGCGTGTTGTTTGCTTGACGTACGTTATGCGAAGCGTGCGTACATCAGGTGCTCACATTCCAGACGACGAGATCCGACAAGCTGAGGAGAAGTTTGCCGAATCACTCCAGCTCGCTCAAGTTGGAATGTTCAACTTATTGGATAACGATGTGAGTATAGTTAAACATTATTAATACATGTTTGCCTTATATATATATAATATCCCTATATATAATATCTGTTTAGAAATTATTATCGTCGTTGAGTGACAAAAATAAATTATGACTGTCTGAGACATAGATTTTCGATATTTCTTTATTAAATGAATTAAAGAACTGAATTTAATTGTACTGTAGAAGTTGTTCGTATGTTGTCTTATAATTAGAATTTCTCATAAGCACCTATTTTTTTCTGTCTTTAATTTAGGTGGCAGGTATTTACGTTTTATTTGAGTTTAATTGTTGTATTTTTGCAGGTAGAGCAAGTTGCACAACTGAGTTTCTTCGCAGAAGGCCTATTGGAATATCATCAGCAATGCACGGAAATCCTGAAAGGACTAGTATCCACCCTAATGGAGAAGTGAGTATAAACTTCGTATTATGTAAAGCTAAATCTGAATTATATGAAAACTTATGAGACCTTTGTTTTTGAGATTTTTTATACAGTCGGAATATTTTAAATTGGCACGTGGCACGTGTACCATGGCATCACCTCGCGAATCGCTAGACACTAAGTTTAAAAATATGTGAAATCAGTGGTTTTTCAACAACACACGTTTTTTTGTTTAATTTTCCCAAAAAATATGTGGTTACGTATAATAATGGAAAAATGGTGGCCATGGTGTAAACTGGTTAAAAATAACCTTTTTTTTTCAGGAAAGACGAAGCTGTCAACCGACCCAAGCTGGAGTTTGTACCAAAGACGCTAGCAGATCTCAACATCGAGGGCATCCATGACTTTAACCATGGTAGGCGGTACGGTTCTAGCCAAAGCCTATCCCGTCCTCGCCATCACATTCCCCCTTCTTCCTCAGTCGGCGACCTTAGCACTACTGATCCGTTTAAGGCGTGGGATTCTCCACAGAACAATCGGCCTAGTATAAGACCGGCGCCAGGGTTCAAACCACACCCAGCACCGCGAACACAGATCAATGGCAAGGACCCCTGGACAGGTGATACGGGTTTTATTTGCTTTATTTGCTGGTTCTTTTGTGTTCCAGTTTGGTTGTGGATTGCAGAATTTAAACCAACATTAGCTGAAACTGTTATATTTTATGATAAATATTCTGTAGTTGAACTCAGATTTGTAACAGTATCTTAGCTTTATTTAGTTTTGTTAATCTGATATTAATTTAGCTTTTTATTTACTGTGATAGATATTTAAACATCATTTCAGTGGGAGTCTTTATACTTCATTCATAAAGGGAGTATTTAAAAATTCTTAATGTCAGTTTTACATTGTAGTTCTAAAATATAGGATAGTAGATTGTATTTGTACTATAAAGCTAAATTGCAATCCACGGTCAGAACCGGTTGTAATATTATGTACACATTTTCATGGGATACGCTAAGCACAGAGCATGCTTCACACTGGTTTCATGGCACTTTCTGTGGGCTGGTGGTGGCACTGTTGACCGTACGAAATTAATATTTGTAATTTACTAACAATTCACCATAAAACATGAGTAATATAGTAAAAAAAAAAGTTTATTCTAATACGTTTAGGATTTCATTAAGTGTTGTTTACAAATTTAAGATCTAAAATAAATTTGTTCATTCTTTTTTTATTTCAAATTTTAATATATCTAATACACCTTACTCATTTAGAAATATGTTTTAACAAATGTATTTTCAACAATATTAATTAAAAACCAATGCTACTATGACAGTTAAAAAAAGGGTTGTTGATGTGATACTTTCATGATTTTTTAATGTGGTGGTGGGCTTGTTAATAAAAACGCTGGAAAATTAGCAATCCTGTGGATTTAAGGAAAATATAGATAGATAAACATGTGATTAATCAAGTTAATTTAATTATTCAAAAAAATACAAATTTTAAGAAGTTGCTTTTTGTACAATATATAAAAAAAGTTATATAATTTGTTTCCTAAAAAATATGTACAGTATATAACCCTTCGTTATTCAGGCGATAGAAATATTATGGCTGTTATATATTATATAATTGTGTATTTCAGTATTAATATAAATACAAATAAAATAGCGAGTACTATTAAATATTCTAGCGATCATTATGAAATATTTTTTTATATTCAGCATCTTGAATATATTATGTATATGTTGAAAATTATTATAACACTTATAGTCTGTATGAAATTAATATTGAAGCTGTATACAAAAAAATTGAGGCAAATACTTTAAATTCTCGCTTTATTTGATGGGTTATTTATTATCTTTCAGTGTTTATTAGTTTTTTGTTATGATCAATTAAAAATAATTATATTGCGAATAACCAAGGGTTAAGTGTAGATAATTAAAACTTTTATGTTGTTTTCTTTTTAATTTGCTTTTTTTTATTATTTTAACAGACAGTGGTTAAGGTGTATTAAATGCACAGACAAGTTTACAGGTTGCCGAAATTCCATTCCTTCCCGTTTCCTTCCTACTTTCCTCATAATTATGAAATTTATGTACATGTGTAATTATTTGTAGCAGTAATATTAAAAAAATTAATCAATAATTATTTTAATTACATTGCATTCTTGTTTTAGTCATTATTCAACCTAACCTAACTTTACTATTGATGTACTAGTAAATTTATTTTGTATGTAAAAGTACTGCTATAAATAACATCGTTTTACTTTTTTTAAACCTTACCTGAAATATATTACAATTAAGTACTACCAGAATACTACACGTAAAGTGACTGTAATCGTAGATTAGTTCAGTTTTATATTTTTTTAAACGATTTATTTCTAAAAACCAATAGTTTACTTCGCGTGTGGTATGAATTGCTAATGTGCCCTATCGATTTTTTGAGTCAATGTATTTTGTAGGTATTTGTGTGTTTACGAGCTCTTTTTTCGATAGTCGATGTTTTTCCTCTTCTGAAAATACACTAGGCACAAGATAAAAAAAAAATCACTGATAATCTTTGGTTCAATATACACTCTTTTAAACCAACATTTTGCAATCAAAAATAGAAACATACAATAAAAAAACAGTATCGAATATAAACTATATAATATTAAAGATTCAGTGGCGGTTTAATAGTAATTATTTAGTTAGGTTGCGTTTACTGCTTTTATAAACATATAGGAAACCTAAAACTTTTACAGGTTTTTTCTTAATTTGTTTACATCGTTAAATATAAAAGGAAAAAGGTTTAAAATGCATTACTTACCGACTTACTTTATGGTTGTAACTGAAAGACATTTCTGGTGAAACTTTGATTTTAAACACTTATGTCTCATACATTTGTTTACAGTTAATGAATATTTAAAATTTAAAGAGTGTTTGCAACTATATTGTCATTATATTTATCTACAAAACCCGCCACTGAATCAATCCAATTGAACATCCAACCCGTATCTAGTTAAGACTAGATATCTTATGTCGTGTTGTTTGATTTATTTGCGCTAGTGCCGTCACTCGATTCGCGTTTTGCGTATATTCTCCTATTTGTCTATTTGCTTCGCGGATAAGGTGGCTCTCAAGCGGGCACCCCTGAACACAAGCCACCATCGAACTTGGAACTGTTTCCGGGCTCTGGCGGCTCACAGCGCTCCAATAATGGTAACACAAACGTAGATTAAAATATTTTATTTAATTTTTGTTTTTACATCTTTTGATGCTGTATTGATGCATAATTTCTACGTTCAAAAGGACAGATAACGTTCATTGTAGTATAATAATCAGCTTACCACTAATAATACGCAATTTTGCGTTTGACAAACGCATGTTCTGTACTGATTAATTATGTATTACCCAAATGAGTTGTAAACGTTTAATCAATTATAACAATTCACGTAAAATAGTGGCCTACAAGAAATCACTATCAGTGATAAGGCGGTATATTGGTAATATATATGTATATATATGGTAGTATATATGCATTTCCTAGGTTCGATAAAACGTTTTGTTGTGTATTGTTACACTTATTGATTACTTCATTTTAATTTATTAATAAATAATTAATTCGATATCACTTAGCATATACATAATGCATTAAATAGTAATGTTATTTATTTATATTTTTACACTATATTATAGCTAATGAATCAGTAGAAACACTTTAAACATTTTACACGAAAATCTCACTTGTCTTTGCTTCCTCTGATTTTTGATTTAAGGGCTATACATCTATCATATTGATTGTAGGTTTGGTATTTTGTTGCACCTAAACAGGCTTTGACGCTATGCATGTCAAGTTTATTCAAATCATGGATCATTGCTTTTGTAATGGTTAGAACATATGGTAAAAGTCCGTATTATGAGACACATTTTCAGGTTGGTCGTAC
Source organism: Automeris io (assembly GCA_036320925.1). NCBI lineage: Eukaryota > Metazoa > Arthropoda > Insecta > Lepidoptera > Saturniidae > Automeris > Automeris io. The sequence continues at coordinate 2,913,389 of JAUDJH010000021.1, read as the reverse complement.
ATTACCGCTATTATATAATCTGTTTAAGTCAAAAATACTATTTAAATCGTATCATACAATTGTCTTATGATTATTTAATTAATATAGCTAGTTTTTATTGAATGTTAATTTGTAAAAATAATATTAATAGCCTTTTATGAGAGGAACTTCTATGTCCCTATTTATGAGACACTTAAAAAGTAGATGGCCCCAATGTCTCATGATGTATGTCCCTATTTTTGAGACAGTTTAGAAATCAATAAGACTGATTTTAAAATAACTATTTATTAATTTTAAATCACAATACTTATAAAATAGATAATAAACTTGAATCTGAAATAACAAATAATTAGTCTTTACTAAATTAAATGAGAAATAAATGAAAATTATAAAAATATTTAATTCACTTTTATTCTTTAATTTTCTTCTGCAGTTCTTTTACTTTGTCCATCAGTTTTTTCTTTTCTTCTTGTAACTTTTTTTTTATTACTTATAGGCGAACGCTTGACCTCAATCACACCTGGTGGAAGGTGAAGATGAGTCCGACGATGAAACGTGTTCGCCCAGCAATTGCCTATTCACTCTTCTCTTAAAGACTCCCAGGTCATAACATCGCGAAAATACTGCCTCTGGAAGCGTATTCCATTCTTTAGCCGTTCGCATGATGAATGTAGAAGCGAATCTTTTCGTGCTGATATAAGGAACAACCACCACATACGGATGTTATCCCACACGATGTCTAGTGGTTTCGCGGTGGAATGGTGATCCTTTTTATGCCAACACGCTCTCTGCTTCAGGACAGAGGAGTAAACATCTTACATCACAGTTAAAAAAAATTGTAGGAGAAATATTACATACATTTTTACTTTCAAAATATGCTCCAGACTTTTTAAACCACTCTTGCAATTCTACACAAGTGACAGCTGCTCTTGTAACATTCAAATGTTGGGGTTTCCTTATAGCTAATTCTGAATGACGTTTTCTAAACCTTTCATACCAGTGGCGACTAGGACGACTCTGTAAACGGAGTTTTTACAGCTAATTTTTGGACATATTTTTGAACACAATCCAATAACTCAGTTTTTGTTACAGGTGCTCCTATTGCAGCCCTGTCTAGCACCCATTTGACAATATCATCTTCTTCCTGAGACGATAAGACTGTTTCTGGTTTAGATTTTTTTTTATCTCATCTAGCCCAATACTTTTTTTCTGCCTAGAGTAGCCACAGATACTTCGAAGGCAACAGCTACTCTCCGTAATGATGACCCGGTATCTTTTATTGCTTTTAAAGCATTTTCTACATCTATTGGGTCATATTTAAGTCTTTTATCAAGCACTTTTGAACACACATTTCCTTTTTTGCTGATTGAGACGGCTGTTGTCCCCATTACTCCGATTTTCAATAACTTGTTTTTTGTTGTTCACTGTTGACACGTAACCTAAAATATCGAGAGATATGTCGATGGGGGGAGTCGAAGCTGCTCGCGTCCGTAGGCTTTACCCTAGTTTCCCTACACGTGACTCCTGGGTGGTGCTAAACGAGCAGCAGCAAGGTGGTAGGGCGTCGGTGCCCGCCTGGATCGCGACCACAGTACACGGGTGTAAAGCCCGTCATAGTGACCAGTTTCGGCTTGTCGCGTTTCGGGATCAGCTTGTGTATATCCAGTAGCTCATATACCTAGAGACCTTCAGTCGTTATATGTGGGCCGACATGACGATGTAGACTATCAATGGATTTTCATCCTTTGATAGTCGCTTTCGTTTTTGGACGACACTGTACTTACCATCAGGTACTCTGTAGTCACTAGGTCGAGCCAGAGTAAAAAAAAAAAATTTCACTAATTAATAAAAGTATAAAAAACATATTTTAAATATTTCAATAATATCAAATAAAAAATTAAGAAAAAAAAAACTTGCAAAATTAATGTTTTGATTTTAGGTTAAGTTTTGAAATTAACGTAATTAAATTGAAAATACTTACTCAGAAATAACTATTTGAAGTTATGCTGATAAATAATTTGTTATATTTAATCATTTTACTTTTTTAATACTAAAACTTATTGATATTTTAATTAAAAACGCATAACAGTACACTGTCTCATTAATGGGGACAATTATAAGACTTGATGTCCGTATTGAGTGATACGCGGTGTAAAGTGTTCCATATATCGGTACGTCTACGTTAACAAGTGTCGGTATTGTGAGACACTCAAAAATAAAATAATATTGCTATAAATTAACATAAATGCAAATAACATACAATATCTATAATTTATAAGCTTTTAGATTACACTTACATTATGTATATAAATATAATAAAGTATATAATTTCATCCAAGTAATAAACTGTACAGTAGTTATTGTTCAACTCTTTTAAGCCACGGTTTTGAATACCAACAACAAACCTCATGCTTTTATAATTTTTTTCTAAAACATACAAGTAATAATTAACAATTAGACTTGTTAATTTCATTCAAAAATGATAAAATTATGTGTTTATTATATTTTTTAAAACTATAATCTGGTATTCTTTTTATAAATGATTATATTCACATTGTGTATCATAAATAGGGACAGTGTCCCATAATATGGACTTCTACCATATCATACTCGCTATATTTTTTAGTAAAATAAAAAGTCGTACATCTCTTAGTCCGTGCCGTATAATATTTTAGTATTTATTAAGATTTCCTTTAATTTAGAATTTTTTGTATAAGAAAGGTTTTATTATTGAATCTGAATTTAGGTCCACATGCCAAGGTATCTTACGAATAATTTCATGAAACCTATAATATTAAGAAAATATTTTGAATGTTTATTAATTTTTTTTTTTATTATTATTTATAAGGGCTTTTGCCATTTTAGCATATTAGCCCTACTGTACCCAATACGGTGAAAAACACCCAGTTCTGAGAGAGTCGCTGATGAGTCAGTGCTACCATGTCCACCAACAATTTCATAGTATTCCCTGTCGGGTTTATTAAAAATTATAAATCATGTTCAGCTATGTCTGTTTAGTAGTAAAATTTTTGCTCATATCTTAGTTAATTCTTTTAAAGTAAAAACATCCATTTTGATTCTTGTTTTATCTGAACAATTCACAAATCACTCAATTTATTTATGTGTTATATCCATTTGCAAAAAGTGGGTGACAGGTACATTAGTAAAATATGATCACAATTAAAAAAAAAACGATTTTTTTAAATCAAATAATTTTTAAGTAAATCTTCAATTACAATTGTTCCAAGGCCGTATGTAAATATTAGAAAACGATAATATGTTTCTTTTTTTGCAAAATTTAAAACAATATCATTAAATAATATCTTTGTTTAATTAAATTTTAAAATCTTCTCAATGAATATCTCGTTCATAAACAATCACGCGTATCATTTCAAATATTTTCACTACATTTAATTCTGCTTGTTACACGACCATTATTGTTGTAATCATTGCAAGTTTTAAACTATATATTTCATGTTTTGCTTATTTATTAAAACTTTAAGGGCGGCTTGCACCTTCAAATTAAATCTAGTGTAAAGTTCTATAAAACACTATTTGGAGTTTAATTGTACTTATTCCCTTGCAGGAAAAGACTATTTAATTTTAACAATTGTAAATTGAATTCATCGTTCCGGCCGCTTGCATTAAATAGCATTTTATACGAACTTAGACTAGATTTAATGTGTTTGCCAAGCCACCCTTAGTCCGATAGTCAGTACTATATAATGCAATTTGGTTTCTTCATCAAAATAATTGTGGTAATTAATGGTTACTAAAGTTACCTTGTTTTAAATATTTACCTCAACAAAATATACAAACAAATAATACCGACTTGTTAACCTTATAGTAATTAATAGATTTAGGAGGGATTGAGGGTTTAGTTGAATGTTGTTAGATTTTTGAATTATTTTAATTTTACAAATATAAAATAGCTAGTATAACTTTTGTTATTGAACAAGTTGCAAATGTAGTATTGACTAGCGCCCGGATTGGAAACCTATCTACATGACGTATGTTACTGTATCCCTTTATAACAGTAGCGCGCATCCCATAGAAAAATAAAAAAAGCATTATCTTTTTATACTTGAATATTTATTACATAATATATTGATTCAAAATTTGATCGAATTGGGATTCAGAGACTCCTGGTAATTAACACATTTTAAGTCAATATACTTATTAAATGTCGAACTATATAAAGATAATGCTTTTATGGCATGCACGCCACTGCTCTATATACGTCCCTTTTCTGGTACATATGTTTGACAGAGAAAGATATAGTTATCAATCTGCGAATTAAAGATAGGTAATTAATTTGGGCGGTAAATCTGTAGAAACATTGAAGTCTAAGTACTAAAACTATATGTGGGTATCAGCGTCACCTCTGCCGTCACCGGTCAAGTCCCCGGCTAGAACCCCGCTCGTGCCCAACAAAGGACCCTGCTGCACTGCTCTCTATGACTTCGAGCCTGAGAACCAAGGGGAGCTGGGATTTAAGGTAAAAATCTTATATTAATTTAATTTAAAAAAAAACAGAAGAATAGTATGATAAAATATACGCAGATAAAAGTGATGTAACATACAGTCAAATTCTGTTATAACGACATCGAAGGCTCTTTTCATATTTAGTCGTAACAATCGGTGATGTTTTCGAGACACGATTACTCATATAGCATTCAGTCGGGATCTTTGTTCTGGATCAATATAAACGGTATGTTGTTTTAAACGATATCGCCATAAATAATTTTGAATGTATTTTGTTTTGTCTTCGTAAGTTCATTCATGCTGATTTCCTTCTTTCGTATTTATTATTAAACTTTGTATTATAGCATTTCGAGATGCAAGTTTTTTTCTTTTTCTGAGTTACCGAGAAAGGCTTTCACAAATAAACCGGGCTTGGAAATATGCAAGTATGACACAAAAATGTATTGAAATTCACACGGAGGTTATGATGTGTGAACTCGCTACATATCGTTAAAATTTGATGTTGTTTTGACGCGATCTCTTTATAATTTCTCATTATTATGAAAATTTTACAATGTGATTATTGTATTTTTAGGAGAACGACGTGATAACACTTATCAACAAAGTGGATGACAACTGGTTTGAAGGTTCGATCAACGGTAAGACGGGCTACTTCCCGATCAGCTATGTTCAGGTCACCGTGCCCTTACCCAACATGTAAACGTTACAACTTACCACTATATGTACACACCATTCAGAGGCGTGGCATGAACATCAACAATGGAAGCAGTACTCAAGAGATGAGAACAGACTCGAATGCCAGAGATTTTCTGGACGTATGAGTGGATAGTAATCTATATTCGTAAAGTCGATGTTTTGAGCCTACAACTTTGAGAATGACTAAGAAGGTGTCATATAATAAGATAACAAAATATCGTTTCTACGAATATTAACTTAAATTCCACAGCACCGTCTTTCGTTTTTAATATTCATGGCGCGCCTATACACACGAATTCTCACACTCGCAATATATATTGTCATCTCGCTCCACTAGTGTAACACAATTAATTTCATCTAGCATATATTTTACGCACAAGGCAGATTTGTACCACCGAACAGGCCAAACCTACGACGATTCGTGCCCTCCAACCTCACGAAAATGACTCTACTTATGATAAACCTTTATTATGGTCATAATTTATTGTCTCTTTTATTGTTAGACTTTTCGGGTTAAAGATATCATAAGATAAGAACTGATCCAGTATTAACTTTACTACGGTCTTAAAATTTGTTTAACTTTAGTACAAATTTAAATTGTGTTTCAAACCACTAATTCCGCACTTTAATCACGATTATATCCAAAGATAAATTACATATTTTTATTAAGACCGATCATACCATTAGTGTTATGAAAGCTATAAGTAATTATAAGAAATAACTGTTGCCCAATCATTTCTGTCGAGATGCAATAATGAAATATAAACACACTATCGGTGTGAGAAGATCCGTCGATGCTATGACACGACTTTGTTGGGATCGAATTTAAAACAATTCAGGAAATCGGCCACATTGATTGTTTAACGTGAGTCGCTTGCAGCGAATCATTTATAATACAAGTGTTGTATATTTCATACAGTATTTGAAATCAAATTTTGCCGTGTATGATGTTTTAATCATATAAATATAAAGTAAATACTTACGAGTATCCGCCAAAATTGTGAAATAAATGATTATAATGATTTTAAAATACAATTAGAATGGAAATATTAAAATAAACTCAATGATAATAATTTTATTTTTATTAGAGAGATTTGAGATTAATACTTATTTAAATTTTAAAGGATATATTATTTAGTATAATTGAGATTATTCATAATCCAGATTAATTAATTGTGTTACGCTGTTCCATTGATTGTTATAGGTACTATAATCCCAGTATTATATTCTAGAAAAATATTTAAGTATATTGCAATGTTTTTAGCTCAATAAAAAGTAATTTCACTTTAAACCTTCGTCTACCCTAATGAATTTTGACCTTTTTTACCTCATTACCATTATTGATTTATGTATTTTTATGGTCTTCCTAATGTAAACTGTATTAATTTAAACTTGCTATTTCGGATATACCGAATAACTATTATAATTTACTAAATAAGTAGATTACTTTTAAGAGCGGGCAAGTTAATACGATAAATTGTTTGGTAAATTTTATTACACTATTCATGACTGAAGATACCTTTAAGAACATTGCGAATTAAAACAAATTAATTGTTTTAATTTCTGAATTATCATAAATTTCATAGTATTGTTTGCGTCTGACATGATTTCATTGTATAATAATTAGAATGCACATAGTGGTAAATGAAAAGACAGTGTTAGATTTATTTAGTTATATTATCTCGTTGCCATTTAGTAACAAGACTATTTTTATGAAATGCATATTACTAAAAATCTGAGTTGGGATCAAAATATAGTCGCTATTATTTTTGTAATTAGATTTAGTTAGAAATTAATAATATTTTAATATTTTGTGCGGGTCATATTTATAAATTTCAATCGAATTGCCCAGTTAAAGAGTAGCTATTATTTTTTATTACTACAAAAATATACTCAAAACTTGAATGCTCTGATAAGATTAAATAATCAGACAAACAGCAAAAATGCCATTTAAAAATAGACTAACTTGGTTCTTCAAACTTGTTGTGTTTATTTCCTGGTTTACCTGGTTTACTGCTAAGTTTTGCAGCATACCGATGATCAGAAATATATATCAGTGCAGATAGTATTTGAGAACTGTGAAGGGAAAGTTATTTATTTGGATCATTAATCACGATCATTGCGATTTCTTCACGTTTGTCTTCGATTTTTGTAATATAATACAGCGATAAAGCGTCACAAGTTTTTCGTCGCCTAACACATGTTATGATCACGCACTAATAAATAATTTGCAAAAACTTAAATATATCAATTGCATTCCTGTAAAAAGGCTATTTGGTTATTTATTAAGATAACCAAACTTTGTGATGGGAGCGACCATTTGATTAAATTCCGTCAATATTAGTTATGAATATATTTTATAATTTCTTAACAAGGAAATAAATGAAAGTTTTGTAGTAACAGCTGAGATGGGTTAATGTAAAAATAATTGTTTATTCAATAAACCACTTTTATTGTTAGGTGTCATTTCTGACAGTCCAACATTAATAATATGGTAGAAGTCCATATTATGGGACACTGTCCCTATTTATGATACACAATGTGAATGTAATAATTTATAAGAAGAATACCAAATTATAATTTTAAAAAATATAATAAACACATAATTTTATAATTTTTGAAAGAAATTAACGAGTCTAATTGTTAATTATTACTTGTATGTTTTAATAAATAATTAAAAAAGTATGAGGTTTGTTGTTAGCATTCAAAACCGTGGCTTAAAATTGTTGAATGATAACCACTGTACAGTTTTTTACTTGGATGAAATTATATATTTTATTATATTTATATACATAATGTAAGTGTTATCTAAAAGCTTATAAATTATAGATATTGTATGTTATTTGAATTTATGTTAATTTATAGCAATATTATTTTATTTTTAAGTGTCTCACAATACGGACATTTGTTAACGTAGACGTACCGGTGTATGGAACACTTTACACCGCGTATCACTCAATACGGACATCAAGTCTTATGATTGTCCCCATTAATGAGACAGCGTACTGTTATGCGTTTTTATTAAAATATCAATAATTTTTAGTATTAAAAAAGTAAAATGATTAAATATAACAAATTATTTATCAGCGTAACTTCAAATAGTTATTTCTGAGTAAGTATTTTCAATTTAATTACGTTAATTTCAAAACTTAACCTAAAATCAAAACATTAATTTTGCAAGTTTTTTTTTTCTTAATTTCTTATTTGATATTAGTGAAATATTTAAAATATGTTTTTTATACTTTTATTAATTTGAGAAATTTTTTTTTTTTTACTCTGGCTCGACACAGTGACTACAGAGTACCTGATGGTAAGTACAGTGTAATCCAAAAACGAAAGCGACTATCAAAGGATGAAAATCCATTGATAGTCTCCAACGTCATGTCAGCCCATATATACCACGACTGAAGGTCTCTAGGTATATGAGCTACTGGATATACACAAGCTGATCCCGAAACGCGACAAGCCGAAACTGGTCACTATGACGGGCTTTACACCCATGTAATGTGGTCGCGATCCAGACGGGCACCGACGCCCTACCACTTCGCTGCTGCTCGTTCAGCACCACCCAGGAGTCACGTGTAGGGAAACTAGGGTAAAGCCTACGGACGCGAGCAGCTTCGACTCCCCCCATCGACATATCTCTCGATATTTTAGGTTACGTGTCAACAGTGAACAACAAAAAACAAATTATTGAAAATCGGAGTAATGGGGACAACAGCCGTCTCAATCAGCAAAAAAGAAAGTGTTGTGTTCAAAAGTGGTTGATAAAAGACTTAAATATGACCCAATAGATGTAGAAAATGCTTTAAAAGCAATAAAAGATACCGGGTCATCATTACGGAGAGTAGCTGTTGCCTTCGAAGTATCTGTGGCTACTCTAGGCAGAAAAAAAGTATTGGGCTAGATGAGATAAAAAGAAATCTAAACCAGAAACAGTCTTATCGTCTCAGGAAGAAGATGATATTGTCAAATGGGTGCTGGACAGGGCTGCAATAGGAGCACCTGTAACAAAAACTGAGTTATTGGATTGTGTTCAAAAATATGTCCAAAAATTAGCTGTAAAAACTCCGTTTACAGAGTCGTCCTAGTCGCCACTGGTATGAAGGGTTTAGAAAACGTCATTCAGAATTAGCTATAAAGAAACCCCAACATTTGAGTGTTACAAGAGCAGCTGTCACTTGTGTAGAATTGCAAGAGTGGTTTAAAAAGTCTGGAGCATATTTTGAAAGTAAAAATGTATGTAATATTTCTCCTACAATTTTTTTTAACTGTGATGAAAGAAGTTTACTCCTCTGTCCTGAAGCAGAGAGCGTGTTGGCATAAAAAGGATCACCATTCCACCGCGAAACCACTAGACATCGTGTGGGATAACATCCGTATGTGGTGGATGTTCCTTATATCATCACGAAAAGATTCGCTTCTACATTCATCATGCGAACGGCTAAAGAATGGAATACGCTTCCAGAGGCAGTATTTTCGCGATGTTATGACCCGGGAGTCTTTAAGAGAAGAGTGAATAGGCAATTGCTGGGCGAACACGTTTCATCGTCGGACTCATCTTCACCTTCCACCAGGTGTGATTGAGGTCAAGCGTTCGCCTATAAGTAATAAAAAAAAAGTTACAAGAAGAAAAAAAACCGATGGACAAAGTAAAAGAACTGCAGAAGAAAATTAAAGAAAAAAAGTGAATTAAATACTTTTATAATTTTCATTTATTTCTCATTTAATTTATAAAGACTAATTATTTGTTATTTCAGATTCAAGTTTATTATCTATTTTATAAGTATTGTGATTTAAAATTAATAAATAGTTATTTTAAAATCAGTCTTATTGATTTCTAAACTGTCTCAAAAATAGGGACATACATCATGAGACATTGGGGCCATCTACTTTTTAAGTGTCTCATAAATAGGGACATAGAGGTTCCTCTCATAAAAGGCTATTAATATTATTTTTACAAATTAACATTCAATAAAAACTAGCTATATTAATTAAATAATCATAAGACAATTGTATGATACGATTTAAATAGTATTTTTGACTTAAACAGATTATATAATAGCGGTAATGTACGACCAACCTGAAAATGTGTCTCATAATACGGACTTTTACCATACTCGGCTTGTCTTTACTATCAAATGTGTTTTCATTTATTTTTTCGTTGAAGATGTTACGAAATACTGGCAGTTGAACTGAAACTATGCATTAAATATTGATAGAGGATATAACGTTGATCTTGCTAGTGAATTCCTGTTATGAGATATCTAATTACACGTAACCAACCGATAAAGTCAAAGAGACAGTATTTCGCATCATCTGTAGAGGTCTTAAGAATTTAACCGTAACATAGTGAACATATGAGATTAAGTATCATAGATATTTTTCTGTAGTTAATTATATAAGGAAATACTATATAAAACAGAAAGATATAGTACAAATACATTATGATTTCAAGAAGTTGATTCCAGTGTTATCTTGCCGTTTAATGCATTTCGTTTCTGCGTTTAGTTAGCGGGTTACACTAATCGTGATAACTTGCAGTCTCCTTTATTCTTATTTATATTTAAGTTTGCATTTTAGTAATGTATATAATTTTAAACATTATGCATAATAATTAAGTTAGCAACTAAATCGTGTAGAATTTTATACATTTTAAGACAATCTATACCAAATACTAAATCAAATTATTAATTGTATTTTATGAGCTGAGTGTCTTGTTAGTTACGTATTTACAAACACAAAGTCCTTTTTAAAATCACTTATTTATCAGATAATTTTAACGTGTTAGCATTCACGTTTTAGGAGGTTGGTGTGGCGGTTATATTGTGGAATCATATTAATGTGCGTCGTTAAAATTAATTCATTAATATCACGTTTCTGGCATACAAAAGACAATACCTAGATGTAATCGATTATAGTGTTAAGTTCATTAATAAATTGTTCTATCTTCAAGTGTCTCTTAATGTAAGTATATGAAATTAATAATAATTATTGGTGTTACGAGAATATGCCACAGCCTTATTACAAAACGGAGTTTATATGTTATACAGTATTAAGGTGTTTTTTTTTATCATAAAAGATAATATTCACATAAAAAAAACTCGTTTATAGTAATATTATGATTCTTACATAGAATATAGAATACTATTTTTTGTAATGACGAATATTAACTAATCTTTAACCAAGTACTAATGGTAAGATTTGTTTTGTAATAAGGCTCCTAATGTTTAATGTTCTATGCGAAATGTTTCGACGAGATCGGTTCCATGCGACGAATCTTTTTCGTGTATACATTTCCTAATATATACGAAGTTTAAATTAAATGTCTGATAAATTATACTTGCTCTGATGTTGGATATGCATATTCGGTCTTATTACAAAACTAAGGTTAATTTTAATGCGTGCCTAAAATATAATTTAGGCTCATGATTACAAAACCTAATTTTGTCATGAATTGAAATGAAAACTCTTTTAATAACGAATTTTAAGAATCCCGTTTTAAAAATAAATTTACTTTTGTAATGAGACTGGTTGTTAATATTAAAATATGTAACGGCGGAAGACTAACATAGTCTTTTAGGAGAAGGGCCTATCTGATAGCAGCTCTTTTCTGTGTTAAGCGTTGCTTGGTTACAATGAATTGTTTGGGAAAAGTAATATTTGCTAAGATTAAAATTGAAGAAACGTAAGCAAATATCACTTTTATTACAGTTCATTCCAGTGTTATTACGTCAAGGATTGTAAGAAATTCATTGGTATTCATTTTTGTAGTAAATTATCGTTTGGCCGCTCTTTTGTTTATTGGAATTGGCAAATGCATGTTTTTCCTTTAATATATTATCTGCGTTTTGTTTTCCTTGTAAAATTGTACGTACTGCGATTTTATATGATCAAGTAATCAGATTTCATGTAAATGTATTTTTTTACTTCATCAACTGACACTTAGGATCCTTGACAAGCATAGAGTGTTTGTTTAATATTTAGATAAATATGTGCCCATAGGTAGCTGTACTGTATTGGCTATCATTAAACCAAAGCTTAAATACAAGTTTTGTGGAGATAATATTCTGTGTTGATTGACTATAATTAAAGTATTTTACTATTGGTGCATCAATGTCAGTTAATAATTGTATTTCTTATTCTCATTACCGTAGTCTTAAATACTGTATTTTAATAGATCAACTTGACGATTTACAAAGTATAAATACTATTATTGTTTTGTATTTAAGTGTCCCAAACTTGCTGCTCCTTTTCGCCTCCTAATAAAATGTTACAAATAAATATTTATAGGTGTTTTATTTCATAACCAATATAATCGTTTTAACTCTCAAAAAAATCCATATAATTCGATTAAAAATAACTACCTATAGCTTTATAAATAAATTCAAGAGATTATAAAATTGCAATCAAATTAAGAAAAGTGTTCCAAAATGCATTTAAAGTAAAAATGTGTTTATGAATGTGTAAGGTAATTGTTACCTACATAAGTCTAAAGCCGCACAGAGGTGACTTGCAGTCTTGAAACTAGTGAATTTATAACTACTAAGCACCGAGAAATCGCGTACTATTGTAGTGTAGCAATTCTAGAATGTTCTATATTTGTTTTCTTAAATAATTCGATGAATTCGCGGTGTACCCTTATCCTAAGTTAAAACAGGCTGCTCGTACAAACTTACATAGAATGATCAATTTTAAACTGTGTAATACAACCAACTACTCGTGACTGGAATTAATATAAATGGTCTTCCTAACTATACTTAAAAAAAATATACCATGTATTATTTTTTAAACTTACATATTTCCCTTATAATCGTAATATCTTCTTGGGCAATACATACTGGCTCCTTTAAACAAAACGTGAAGATATATTTGTGCAGGACAGTGAGACCATAGCGATTATCGAGAGTTTTTACTATTGATGGTGTTATTAGCCGTTTTTTGGACTGCACCATAATTATAATCAAGCATGTGATGACTGCCAAGTCAGGATAAAGTGACAAATACTAGGTATCTAATCTATACTAATATTATAAAGCTGAAGAGTTTGTTTGTTTGTTTGAACGCGCTAATCTCTGGAACTACTGGTTCGAATCGAAAAATTCTTTTTGTGTTGAATAGACCATTTATCGAGGAAGGCTTTAGGCTATATAACATCACGATGCAACTATTATGAGCGAAGAAATAATGGAAAATGTGAAAAAACGGGGAAAATTATTCATCCTTGAGGGCTTCCATTGCGTGCGCTGCGAAAACGGTTCAAGAAACCAAAAATATATGTATCAAAGAGTTATTCCTCTTGAAATTATCTAAAAAAATGTCCGCGACAGTATATGTCTATCTTTTAAGATTAACTCACTAGAACCGTTTTTATGGTAATCAAATTTGATCGAGATTGATGCATTATTTGTTAAGAGTTGTGTCAACGTAATAATATTAACCTTTATCCAAATAAATGTGTTGTTGATTAAGAGTATTTAATTGTGAACAAAATTGTCATCACTTAATTTCAATGAACATCTTAGAAGACATTACAATTTTAAAATAAATAACTAACTAAAATGCCCAAAATAACTATTCCACGCGGACGAAGTCGCGGACACAGCTAGTAAAATGCTATATGTCAATGCCCACTTACATTATAACAATATACAATGTTATTTTATAAAAGGTATACATAATGTTGTTTTGGAAAAATAATTGGGAATATTTTTTATATTAAGAACAAAAGCAAAATGCTCACTGTACCTGCCAATTCACTTATTAAATCCGAGTAATATGTACCTACTTTATGAATCGATCTTGTAGGCTAATTTCCCAGTCTCAGAAATCATTTTAAAATTCAGATATAGGAGTATTATTATATTGTAATAACATTATTTATGGACAATTATATACATGGACCTAGCACCAAACTAGCCTTGCACTTGTCTATGGGGAACAAACAAAGATACATATTCAGGACTAGGACAAATTGTCCTATCAAGTTTCTTATTCTGTAATGATTGATTTTCATAATATTAGTGTAATAATTATAAAATCAAAGATAAAAATAAAAACAAATTCAAAGGAAAATTATTTATTGTGCTATTATTTAATGAAACTGGAATGACAGTGCTATAGAATAATGGCTCTTAGGAATATAATCAAAATGCTAATAACATTCATAGCTAAAAGTGAATTTAATTGCCGCCGCGGAGACGCAGCACTAAGTGAAGGGTGGATTCTTTCTGGATATTATAGTCAGACAGGGTGCGTCCATCTTCAAGCTGTTTGCCGGCAAAGATCAATCTCTGTTGATCTGGAGGGATGCCTTCCTTGTCTTGGATCTTGGCCTTTACATTCTCAATTGTGTCTGAAGGTTCCACCTCGAGGGTGATGGTCTTGCCTGTGAGGGTCTTGACAAATATCTGCATGCCTCCTCGGAGACGCAGCACCAAGTGAAGGGTGGATTCTTTCTGGATATTATAGTCTGACAGGGTGCGTCCATCTTCAAGCTGTTTGCCGGCAAAGATCAATCTCTGTTGATCTGGAGGGATGCCTTCCTTGTCTTGGATCTTGGCCTTTACATTCTCAATTGTGTCTGAAGGTTCCACCTCGAGGGTGATGGTCTTGCCTGTGAGGGTCTTGACAAATATCTGCATGCCTCCTCGGAGACGCAGCACCAAGTGAAGGGTGGATTCTTTCTGGATATTATAGTCTGACAGGGTGCGTCCATCTTCAAGCTGTTTGCCGGCAAAGATCAATCTCTGTTGATCTGGAGGGATGCCTTCCTTGTCTTGGATCTTGGCCTTTACATTCTCAATTGTGTCTGAAGGTTCCACCTCGAGGGTGATGGTCTTGCCTGTGAGGGTCTTGACAAATATCTGCATGCCTCCTCGGAGACGCAGCACCAAGTGAAGGGTGGATTCTTTCTGGATATTATAGTCAGACAGGGTTCGTCCATCTTCAAGCTGTTTGCCGGCAAAGATCAATCTCTGTTGATCTGGAGGGATGCCTTCCTTGTCTTGGATCTTGGCCTTTACATTCTCAATTGTGTCTGAAGGTTCCACCTCCAGGGTGATGGTCTTCCCGGTGAGGGTCTTGACGAATATCTGCATGCCTCCTCGGAGACGCAGCACCAAGTGAAGGGTGGATTCTTTCTGGATATTATAGTCAGACAGGGTGCGTCCATCTTCAAGCTGTTTGCCAGCAAAGATCAATCTCTGTTGATCTGGAGGGATGCCTTCCTTGTCTTGGATCTTGGCCTTTACATTCTCAATTGTGTCTGAAGGTTCCACCTCGAGGGTGATGGTCTTGCCTGTGAGGGTCTTGACGAATATCTGCATGCCTCCTCGGAGACGCAGCACTAAGTGAAGGGTGGATTCTTTCTGGATATTGTAGTCAGACAGGGTGCGTCCATCTTCAAGCTGTTTGCCGGCAAAGATCAATCTCTGTTGATCTGGAGGGATACCTTCCTTGTCTTGGATCTTGGCCTTTACATTCTCAATTGTGTCTGAAGGTTCCACCTCGAGGGTGATGGTCTTGCCTGTGAGGGTCTTGACGAAAATCTGCATGCCTCCTCGGAGACGCAGCACTAAGTGAAGGGTGGATTCTTTCTGGATATTATAGTCAGACAGGGTGCGTCCATCTTCAAGCTGTTTGCCGGCAAAGATCAATCTCTGTTGATCTGGAGGGATGCCTTCCTTGTCTTGGATCTTGGCCTTTACATTCTCAATTGTGTCTGAAGGCTCCACCTCGAGGGTGATGGTCTTGCCTGTGAGGGTCTTGACGAATATCTGCATGCCTCCTCGGAGACGCAGCACTAAGTGAAGGGTGGATTCTTTCTGGATATTGTAGTCAGACAGGGTGCGTCCATCTTCAAGCTGTTTGCCGGCAAAGATCAATCTCTGTTGATCTGGAGGGATACCTTCCTTGTCTTGGATCTTGGCCTTTACATTCTCAATTGTGTCTGAAGGTTCCACCTCGAGGGTGATGGTCTTGCCTGTGAGGGTCTTGACGAAAATCTGCATGCCTCCTCGGAGACGCAGCACTAAGTGAAGGGTGGATTCTTTCTGGATATTATAGTCAGACAGGGTGCGTCCATCTTCAAGCTGTTTGCCGGCAAAGATCAATCTCTGTTGATCTGGAGGGATGCCTTCCTTGTCTTGGATCTTGGCCTTTACATTCTCAATTGTGTCTGAAGGCTCCACCTCGAGGGTGATGGTCTTGCCTGTGAGGGTCTTGACGAATATCTGCATGCCTCCTCGGAGACGCAGCACTAAGTGAAGGGTGGATTCTTTCTGGATATTGTAGTCAGACAGGGTGCGTCCATCTTCAAGCTGTTTGCCGGCAAAGATCAATCTCTGTTGATCTGGAGGGATACCTTCCTTGTCTTGGATCTTGGCCTTTACATTCTCAATTGTGTCTGAAGGTTCCACCTCGAGGGTGATGGTCTTGCCTGTGAGGGTCTTGACGAAAATCTGCATGCCTCCTCGGAGACGCAGCACTAAGTGAAGGGTGGATTCTTTCTGGATATTATAGTCAGACAGGGTGCGTCCATCTTCAAGCTGTTTGCCGGCAAAGATCAATCTCTGTTGATCTGGAGGGATGCCTTCCTTGTCTTGGATCTTGGCCTTTACATTCTCAATTGTGTCTGAAGGCTCCACCTCGAGGGTGATGGTCTTGCCTGTGAGGGTCTTGACGAATATCTGCATGCCTCCTCGGAGACGCAGCACTAAGTGAAGGGTGGATTCTTTCTGGATATTATAGTCAGACAGGGTGCGTCCATCTTCAAGCTGTTTGCCGGCAAAGATCAATCTCTGTTGATCTGGAGGGATGCCTTCCTTGTCTTGGATCTTGGCCTTTACATTCTCAATTGTGTCTGAAGGCTCCACCTCGAGGGTGATGGTCTTGCCTGTGAGGGTCTTGACGAATATCTGCATGCCTCCTCGGAGACGCAGCACTAAGTGAAGGGTGGATTCTTTCTGGATATTATAGTCAGACAGGGTGCGTCCATCTTCAAGCTGTTTGCCGGCAAAGATCAATCTCTGTTGATCTGGAGGGATGCCTTCCTTGTCTTGGATCTTGGCCTTTACATTCTCAATTGTGTCTGAAGGTTCCACCTCGAGGGTGATGGTCTTGCCTGTGAGGGTCTTGACAAATATCTGCATGCCTCCTCGGAGACGCAGCACCAAGTGAAGGGTGGATTCTTTCTGGATATTATAGTCAGACAGGGTTCGTCCATCTTCAAGCTGTTTGCCGGCAAAGATCAATCTCTGTTGATCTGGAGGGATGCCTTCCTTGTCTTGGATCTTGGCCTTTACATTCTCAATTGTGTCTGAAGGTTCCACCTCCAGGGTGATGGTCTTCCCGGTGAGGGTCTTGACGAATATCTGCATGCCTCCTCGGAGACGCAGCACCAAGTGAAGGGTGGATTCTTTTTGAATATTGTAGTCGGACAGGGTGCGGCCGTCTTCTAATTGTTTTCCAGCGAAAATCAGTCGTTGCTGATCTGGAGGAATACCTTCTTTGTCTTGTATCTTCGCTTTTACATTTTCAATTGTATCAGAAGGTTCTACTTCGAGAGTTATTGTTTTACCAGTCAGGGTTTTAACAAAAATCTGCATGGTGGAATCTAAAACAATTGAAAGTACAATAATTTAGTTTGAGAGTGAAAACTGTAATTTTAAGGAAATTTATATGGAATTGCGTTTGTATGACCCAAGAACAAAGAAAGTTCGCGAATCGCAATCACAAAATGGCGTCTTTGAAATGAAATGCGTCATACACAGAAATAAGTAAAATCATAGGAATTCGTTAATAAAACTTATTGAGAATGTATTGGTTCTAAAAAATAATTTAATCAAACCTTTTATCAATATAATACAGCAAAATTAATTATCACTTATTTAAATTCACTACGAAACTGCAATCCAGACGCTAGCGCTAACAGTAAATGAGAATTAAGTTTACGATAGAGGTGAGGTATAATTATCGGATTAGGTGCGTGGATTAGGTATTTATAGAAGTATTAGATTAAGTAATATTCAACGCAATTTGCTGTTTTTAATATATGGTCGATCTCTTTCCTGCACTCGAGATGACGCTTAAATTAAAAGGTAAGTACTTGATGTAATTAAAATATTAGGTCAGATCTAATATTTATGTATCAGACTGTGTGTTTGTTGTTTGGCGTGTTTTTACGTGCGAGATAGAGCCAGATACGAAAAAGAGGACATCTAGTATTTATAATATCGATATATTTTTAGAAAATTTGAAATTTTATTTTTATGGTATATTATGCAACTAAATATAAATAATGGTGATCTTTAGATAACTTTTCTATATGTCAAATCGTATTTCATTGGTCAGATAAAAATAATGGAACTAAAGTTTTTTATACTTTATCCTATATGTTGTATTTGCTACTTTATCATTTCTCATTACATTTTAAAGCTATTAACAACACGAATAAAAACCCATTTACCTAAAAATTAAAATAGCAATGCCAAATATTTTCTACCTAATTAACAAAATATGCATAATATATGTAACATATTTGGCGCCCATGCAAAAAAAAAAATACACATAATAATTATTAAGAAGGTATCTGAAATAGGTAATTTGAAATATTACTATCTAAGAGTCTCGACCCATCTCTAATTTGAGATCCCGCAGATAAAGTCCCACCCTATAATAATTACAACAAAATTCTTAAATATATTTTGTAAATACTAAATTTAGCTGTTCGATGAATAAATTATTAATTATAAAATCTAAAGACAACTATTAATATTAGGTCCTTACATATGAAATTGGCGTTTTGTATGGGAGGAACAAAAAGTCGAATATTTTTTATTATAATATATTTAATTAATCAAAGTATGAACCATTATTTTCTATGCACTTTTGCCATCTCATAGGTAGTTCATTGATCCCTTTACTAAAAAAACCAGTCGGACGGGAATCAATAAAATCTTTGAAGGCGATTTGGACTGCCCCATCGGAGTTGAATTTTTTCCCTTGCAAGAAGTTATCCAAATTTCGAAAAAAATTGTAATCTGTTGCAGCAAGGTCCGGGGAGTACGGAGGAAGTCTTAGACTTTCCAATTGAAGCTCTTCTAATTTAGTAGCCGTCTGTTGCGCAGTGTGTGGTCTAGCGTTGTCGTGAACCAGCAGTGGCGTGGAGCGATTGACCAGCCTAGGTTGTTTAGCCGCTAGCTTTTCCATCATGGTTTGCAATTGCTGATAATAGACATCAGCCGTAATAGTCTGGCCAGATTTGAGAAAACTGTAATGAACAATACCGGCACTAGTCCACCAAACGCTTACAAGTAACTTTTTGGGGTTAATTTTCGCTTGGGGCAGGATTTGGCTGGCTGGCCAGGATCCAACCATTGCGCTGAGCGCTTCCGATTATCGTAAAGAACCCATTTTTCATCACAGGTAATGATTCCGTTTAAAATACCTTCGTTATTGTGCCAGTTTAGTAATGTAACGCAGCAGTCGACGCGCGTTTGCCGGTTTGCTTAAGTCAATTCGTGAGGTACCCACCTTTCAAGCTTTTTAATCTTCCCAATTTGCTTCAAGTGAATTAAAACAGTTTTATCACTAACATCGCAGCCTGCAGCTAACTCGGACGTGGTTTGCGATGGATCCGCTTCCACAATAGCCTTCAACTCTTCATTATCAACTTGAGTCTCAGGCCGTCCACGGGGCTTGTTCTGCAGGTCGAAATTTCCAGAACGAAAACGTTGGAACCAAAAACGAACTGTGTTTTCTTTTACAACACGACCGCCATACACATCATTCACCCTTCGAGTTGTTTCCGCAGCACTAGTGCCACGGCGGAACTCGTACTCGTAAATAATGCGATATTTTAAGTTTTCCATTTTGTAAAATGAGTGACGCAAACAGAAAAAAACAGAAGAAAAAAACAAATGAATGACGATCATCGAAGCACAAATACATGAGTCTATAGCTGTACAAATTTGAATTTGTAATTCCTTACCAAAGAGGAGAAATTTGTGATTAAAGTGGCCAGTACGAAAAACGCCAATTTCATATGTAAGGACCTAATATATTAAAAAAATATATAGATAATTAGAGATTTACTAGGTTATTCAGAGAACGTAGCTAAAATTTGAAAGTAAATTACAATATTTGAAGGATTACGAAAAGTACTACAAGAGTTTAAAAATGTATTTATTTAGATAAGGTGTGGTTGAGGTCATGCGTACGGCTTTAAATCATAAAAAACAGTCTTGACCAATAAAATGCTGAGTTTGCCAAAAGTTAGGCGTTAGCTAAAAAATGACATTAGTAAAACAAGTCCAAATGTATTAGAAGAAGGTTCAATCTTCCTTAAAATCATTTTCCTAACTGGGACAGAAAAATGTTAATGTCAACCCTTTCACATGCTTAGTTTTTGTTGGTGCCATTTTAGTTGTCTGCTACTCTGCAGCCTTGTCGATTATTCGATGCCGTGCTAACCACCAGCAGTTTTAGTAGATTGCGGAATAGCCAATTATTATCTCAACTCAATACCGCTCGCACGAGGCGATTCACCTCTTCTTTATTCTACTAGCCACCAAGGAGTATAATTCGCTTCATGTGTCGGTTGTTCCAACATCTTACGACATGGGAATCTTCAAATGATGAGTGAATCGGTAGAAATATCTAGGGCGAATGCGTTCCATCATCGGCCTCATCATCACTTTCCATCAGGTGAGATTGAAGTCGTGCGAAAGCCTACTGTAATAAAAAAAACTCTGAGGACGTTTCGGTTATTTGGATCCGCGCTAACCGACAGCGATAAGCTAGAGAAATATTCAAGTATTATAATAACGGATTATTAAGCGATGGCTATTTTCCGAGTATCCTTTTTTAGGCTAGTTATTAGAGTAGCCATTCATCACTATTACATTCCTAGTAAGAGTAAAGGTTTGTCTCCAGCTAATGTTTCGTGTTTTAAAAACATTCGCTTATGTCTATTTGTGAGAAAGAGATGATCAACAAGCTCAAATACAAAATAAAAAGGAAAGAAAAAGGTAAGCTTATGTTTTGTGTTATCCGAAACGTTTGCTGTGGATACACTATTAATATTTTATAAAAAATAACTTAATAGTCTGTGAAAGCGGGCGTATTGAATAGAAATTCAATGGAGTTTTTAATATTTTTCTTATGATTTAGTATATTATTAACTTATGTTTTGTTATAAATTATTTAATTTTTAAGCAGTGATCTTTGACAATTATATTGTTTTACTTGTAAATGAACTCCAGTGGTTACTGTCTCATTTTTATTTTCAGTGTAAACACGTTTAATGTATTCTCATAGAATCATATCCTAAATCATTACATTTCTCTATAATAATGAGTCATTGATTTACAACGGATGTGTGCAAGTGAATATTGTCGCAGTTTGTGTCGTTTGTTGCGAAAAAATGGCTGATTTAATCCGCGGTATGGGGGCTCTTAGTGGACCCCCTGTAAAAGATAAGCTGGGGTCTCCTTCAACGGAGTCTGAAGATGGAGGTGGTGACATCGCAGAGTTAGCTGCAGACTTAGAACTGGATGAAGCAGATGGGCCCAGTACTAATGGTAAATTGATAATTGTTTGTTTACTCATATAATTCTTTTAGTATTTTATTAAATTAATCTTTTCTTATCTAGGAGAACGTCAGGGTGTGCTAGCTCCTCCTGAAACTGAATGGTATCATGGTCGCTTAGACCGATATACATCAGAAGAAAGATTGTGGGCTGCTGCTAAACTAGGGAGCTATTTAGGTATCTATATATTCTAATTACATATTAATATCATCTTGTCCTTTACAAGATTTTTTCTTTACTTTATAAAGTGTTCAGGGATATCACAATACATATAAGTAGTCTTTGATAAAAAATGTATTTCCTTATGAATCACACTAGATAAACAAGTAGTATAGTAATTGTTATATTAGTATCATACAGATTACTATAAGGAATTTATTACCTTATTTTAATTAACCCACTTAAAAATTTGCTGAGGATATTTTTATTAAACAACTACAAGTTTCCTGCTTGCATTAATGAGTTTAAATAATCTTGTGGCTTTAAATGAAAAAGCAAAGTATTTTTTACTAGGCAATAAAACAACATTTTTTTTACAGACTTTGTGGGGAAATTGGTAACCATAAGATATAAGAATATAATATAAAAATGAAGATATACCAATAGAAACTCTAGATCTTATTTTTGTAGATAATAATTGTGAAATGATAAATATATTTAAACATATTCATAGCCTGGTAGTTAAGTAGAGTTGGTTTTTTATGCTCTTGTGTCACTGTTTTTCATTATGTTGATATATTGTCTTTGCTTCACCATGAGGAATTAAAATTCTTTCATGGAACTACATGAGCCACCAAGAATTTATTGGTCTACCACTGCACATATCCAATTTTTTACAAATTAAAATTGAATTGAAAAATTAGCTAATATTGTATATTACTGATAGATATATTACTGCATATTGAACTGTATTTCATGTTGTAATTGTACATTGATTATATATTTAACTTCCAGTTCGTGAGAGTGATCGTAAACCGGGTTCCTATGTCTTGAGTTATTTAGGACGAACTGGTATAAACCATTTCAGGTAAGATATAATTCTCAATAAATCAGATTTAGACATTTCATAATTATGAAAAATTATTTCTTATTTTCTGTAGGATTACAGCTGTGTGTGGAGATTATTATATTGGTGGTCGTCAATTTGACTCTCTGACAGAGTTAGTGGGATTTTATAGTCATTGTTCAGATTTACTAAAGAGAGAGCGACTTGTAGAACCGGTACCTCCTCCAGAGCCTGTTAACGACAAAAAGGTATTTATGTTTTTTTTATGTAACATATGATCCTGGACAATTTATTGTTGATAGATACTTATTGTCAAATATAGACACTGAGTGGTGGATTGAGAAACGGCGGTGTAAAATAATTATTTGTTGAGTAGATTAGACTCATCTTCACCATCCACTAGGTGTGATCAAAGTCATGGTTCCACCTGTAAATCATAACAAATTACCATGCTATGGTTTAAGTATATCAACATCAATTTAATATGCATAATCAATGGTTATTTATATTTTCCTTCTTCATATATTATTCAATATTTTCATTCAAAGGTAAAGGATTACTATAGTCACTGGGCAGAGTAAAGCAGTATTTCTTTTACTTAATTTGTTTTTAATAAGTAATTACCCTTACTTTGCTAAAGATATAGATATGCTTGAAAGTGTCCAGAGGAGAGCTACTAAAATTCCGATTGGCTTACATAAAAAAAGTTATGAGGAGAGGTTGAGAATTCTTCCTTTGTCATCACTTCAAGAGTGACGCCAGCGCAGAGATCTTATCAAGACATATAAGATATTAACAAGGAAATATAACTGCTCCAAGCTATGTAATACTTTTCAAGTCAATAGTTGTCCCCGTGCTCGTTGTGTGAATGATGTGCAGCTGGTTCGTTGGAATTCAAAAATGAATATTGGTTACCACTCACTTAATAACAGAATATTGCATGTTTGGAATAAATTGCCTGAGGACATTGTTGACGCACCATCCACGAATAGTTTCAAAGTTAGACTGGATAGATGGCTCTCATCTCAGTCAGTCTTTTTAAGTTGAACATACCAGCTAACACATAGGCATATCAGCTAATAGCTGCTCGCCTATTATTTGATAATAATAATAATTGTTATTATTATTAAGTCAGTACAACAAGTATCAATTGCCCCAACTTACCTGGTTTCTTGAGTAGTCATTAATTGCAATAGAAGAATCTCCATGGCATTGCTGACCACTGACCTTAAAATTTTTTGTATGATTAACATTTAAGGATAAACATAAAAAAACGTATACACATTTTTTTAAAACAGCCAGGCCCTGGCTTAAAGCAATAAAAATGTTTTGTTGTGTTTAGTCCTATTATTATTTTCTCTATACTGTTTGTCAACATTTTATGTAATAACCTGTTTGACCCAGTCAAAGGTTGTAACAAAATAATTTTGTTTCAGAGAGTGGTGGCTATATTGCCTTATACAAAAATGCCGGACACTGATGAATTAACCTTCCAGAAGGGTGATATTTTTTTCGTACACAATGACATGGGAGATGGTTGGCTTTGGGTCACAGCACACAGGTGAAAATAATTAATTTAATTGATTTAAAATGGTAGATTCATCAATAATAAAGTAAATTAAGTAAATAAAGTAATATGAAAATGTTGACTTTATTTTATGATTTACAAGCAAACTTTAATTATGTCTGGCGGAAGGATTCTTTTGTGTTTTTCTAATCTGACGCTCGGTAACGCTTGGTATACCATGAAGTAAACAAGTGACATATAAATAATGTAACTCAAGTAGTATATTATGATATTATTATAATATCCTCCATTTATCTCAAAGAAATTTGTTCCTCACCTTACATGTGCTTGGATTTTTTTAACGAAAAACATGCCTAATTGTATAATGTAATAGACAAATAAATTAATAAAAGGCATTGTATAATGTAAATATGTGTAATTCCTTTTGAAAAATCGAACTTAAAATCCTATTAACTTTTCCAAGAAGAGCATCACCTATATTTAGGTGACAGGGCCCTTAGAAAAGTATACCAAACACTGAGTTATGGATGACGTGATGAGAAAAACGTGTTGAAGGTTCCCAAATCATAAGACTATGGAAAAATAGGTGCCAGGAGCGACTTCCACTTTTTTATTGTTTGCAATTAAGAACTGAAGCTTAGTGCCGATATAGAGAATGCCCACTACATAACTAACGCAACGTCTGTTGGTTCTGTGGGGAAATAGGGTTTGTAGAATCAGAGAATAAGACTCTTGGATTTTTTAAATTATTTTTGATAACAGGTGTTAAGCATTTATGTCATTAGTATATGGCATGCGCGACTTATTTTATATAGTGTTAGTTTTATAAGTTATAT
The DNA here is from genome assembly GCA_036320925.1 of Automeris io. Classification (NCBI taxonomy): domain Eukaryota; kingdom Metazoa; phylum Arthropoda; class Insecta; order Lepidoptera; family Saturniidae; genus Automeris; species Automeris io. The sequence continues at coordinate 2,888,267 of JAUDJH010000021.1, read as the reverse complement.
AGTGTCTATGTATGGAACTGTTACTAAGTTTTCCTCATTTGAATATAATACGGTTACTAACAATAATGTTGCTTTTTGTGTCACTGCGTTTTAAATGTTCTCATTGTTTTCTAAAATATGATAGATACCCTTGATTGAATATTATCATACATACCTTTGTTCTAGAAAGCTATGATATTATTTATATATATGTTATCTGTCTTACAATTACTTGACATTTCTTTTATATGCCACGTTGGCTTCCTCACGATGTTTTCCTTCACCGGTGAGCGTTTGGTGCCTACATCCATATGTAATCTAGAAAAACACAAAGGTACATGTTGGGATTCGAACCTACAACCATTTGCGTTCCCGCACATGGAATTGTTCCATTATTCACTAGACCACCGAAGCCAATAGCTAATTATTTTGTGTGCCAAAATCATAAATGGTCAAATGTTTTGTGTTTTAATTAAAACAAAGTTAAAATATTTATGCCATCAGAACTGGAGAGCAAGGAATGATCTTCAGAGAGTTAGTTGAGGATCTCGATCCTTCAATTGACCCAAACACAGTGTTCTCATGGTTCCACCCGAATTGCACTAAAAGTGAAGCTGTCGACATGCTTGTGAAGGCCGGGCCGGGCAGCTTTCTCGTGAGGCCCTCGGATAACTCTCCTGGGGACTACTCCCTGTTTTTCCACATCAACAACCAAATCCAAAGGTTCAGAATAGAGAAAAAAGGCGTTAAGTATTTAATGGGCGGCAGGACTTTTGAATGTTTGGATGCTGTGATCAACAGATACAGAAAGGAGCAAATTGTCGAAGGCCACACATTAGGACAACCAGTAAGGTTTATTCTATCCTTGATTGTCTATATGGGACATTCGTTTTTTTATGCAAGCTTACTGAAATAACTATTCCACTAGTGTTGTTAAGCAAAGGGAAATCCAAAAACCGACAACAGCTTTTGAGAAATTGTATAACGATCTTTGATAGCAGCCTTGATTATATCAGAAAAAAAATTCACATTTTTTTAAAGATATACTAAGAGAAACACAGTTCACTGGCTGGATGATAATTTCAGAGTTATAAGTTTGTACATTAAACTCTGAAATAATCTGTTGTAAAGTAGACTTATTCTGTAGACTTCAATTATAATTTATACTTATATCAGATATACAGTAGACTTCAATTTATATTATTTGCGATATATTTTTTGTTTTTTCAAAAGATTAATGATTTCTTTATTTAACCTGAAATCATGTTTTATAGTGCTTATTTTATAAACAGACTGTGTTGATTATTTAGTGAAGCATATAATCTAATGTGTATTATCTTCCTGTGCTGTTAGGATAATATTTGCTGATTAGTGATATGATAAGATAGTATACCAATAATAATGGAGGCCACTATGAACTGATAAGCAAAATGCATTTACACGCACATGTCACATGTATATTTATAGTTTCCAGTTGTATTTGAAAAACAAATAATTATTTGTGTAAAAATATCTTTGTTTCTTGAGCTTCAAATTAAAATAAAGTTAATTGTGACCACTTAGGAATAGAGGCATTGACAATAAATTGTGTTAATTATGTTCAGTTATACATATTGTTTCGTGCAATTAAACAAGGTATTTATGTGAATATTTTACATCTGTATAGTGATTTCCTGTTCTCAACAAGGAAGTATCGAATTTCCTTTTAAATTTATTATTTTATTTTTATTATGGCTCAGTATATTTATTGAATTTTACCTGGTGGTAAACGGAATACAGTCAAAAATAGGCAGTGATTATTTTTATGCCTCGAAAGGCATAAAAATCTGACTAAAGTCATTATTGTTATGTCAGTGCACATTAATATTTATGTACAAATGATTTAAACTGAATGATAAACCGAGGACAATGACCACACAAGACGAAGGAACATATTCTCACAGGATCATTTCATTGTTCAGTGACAGAGCTGAGTTAAAGAATTTGTTAAGATTGAAATAAGTATTAGTTCTTAATGTTTTTTCATAATTGTACAATGTTGTAATATCTATACTCCAACTAAATCGTTAATATGTTATCGATCACGTTTTACAATAATTTAGTATTTTTGCCTTGTAATATTTTTTTTTGGAAGAAGATCCTTTGTTACGATGTATGCTTGGGCACTTCTATGTCTGCCTTAACGATACATTTTCAATTATTCCAAACAGCTTATTGCGGAAGGGCACCAAATCGAACCCCAGCAGAATGCAACCGGCGCTGCCGCTGAGAAGATTTATGCGACGTTGCGGGAATGCCGTGACCAGATCGGCCTGAATAAGATGAAGGGCATCAAACAACAGGGCTATTTAAACAAGAAGTCAGATAAAGGGGCCAAAAAGTGGAAGGCATTGTACTTTGTTCTGCTCCAAGAGGGCACCGATACGCATTTGTACTTTTATGATTCGCCGAAGAGGACCAAGCCCAAAGGGTTAATTGATTTGTCGTGCGCGTATCTTTATCAAGTAAGTCAACTCCTATATTTGTTTTTGTTTTTATTTGATAAAAGCTATGTAAAATATTAGAATATTTCATACAATATGGGATTAATAAATGGAATTTTTTTTGGAGGTAGTCCGATTTATCGAACTAGTACCACAGTACACAAGTTTAAAGGCTGTCATAGTGAGTCGCTTTCGCCTGTCGTGTTTCGGGATCAATTTGTGTATGTCCAGTTACTCGTATTCCTAGAGACCTTCGGTCGTGGTATATGTGGGCCGACACGGCGACGGAGACTATCAACGGATTTTCTTCTTTTGGTGGTCGCTTTCGTTTTTGGACTACACTGTACTTACCATGTACTGTGTAATGACTACAAGTCATTATGTAGAGCTATTGTAAAAAAAGTTTAAATAGTAGGAAGATACTAAATAGTGTCTATATGTTTCAATTTGAACAGAATAAAATAGGCTTTACTTTGTAACGATTTGACCATTTAAGGGCTGTGTAAATACTAAGTAAAAATGTTTTAAAAGTGTAAGTACAACAATGACAAGTCTAAAATATGTTTATTTTTATAACATTGATTTTAAGTATTTATTGACGCATTATTAGACTTCGTATCCTTCATTTGGGCATTTTTTTATTTTGTTTATCTTTGTTCTCCTTATTTAGGCGTCTTTGATTCGTTACAGGTACACGAATCGCTGTGGGAACGAGAGTTCTGTTTCCAACTGGTGGAGCGCGCCTTGCCTTGCTTGTCGACACACACGTTTCTAGCTGCCAACAATGCGAACGAGGAACGAGCTTGGCTTGAAGCTCTCAGACCGCTCTGTGTGCCGCAACAAGCTAGACATCAGTGCAAGGTAATATTCTTTGCTAATATACATAGTTAACTGCTCCCATTGCAGACATATTTTGGTATAGCTTTATCTTTTGACAATGAATACCAGTATAAGACTACCCCTAGAGTAGAACATAAATGGGCTGCATTTAACTGGATGACATAATACTCTCCAAGAATATTTCTAAGAAACTTCATATTGGCTTTAGCTCGCTATTCGAAAATTTGGATGTCTATGGATATATTCTTTTTTAAATTGGCTAAACAAAGTGAATACTTCACTCTTGATAGAAAGTACAGGTAGTCAAAAAACGGCAGCCATTGCCAAGGGACAAAAGTCGATTGATAGCCGCTGTTGTCATGCCGGCCAACATATACTACTACTACTACATAGATATACAACTACGACTGAAGACCTCTAGCTATATGAATTAATCAAAACCGAGAACAATCACAAAGTTCCGATATCCTGGTCATATCATGATGTTATTAGATAAGAATTAACCACATAATTCATCGTCGTAAATACTTAGAAACAAATATAAAAAATACCCAATTAACACTGCTATACTATAATTTTATACAAGAACTTTGAATACTTCCGGTATTCTTAATAACCCTAGAGAATGACAGAGTACTAAATAGTTAGGTTTTTAACCTAATACGTTATGACGAAGCAGGCGGGTCGCGTTTGGTGGGTTCGAGCGCTGCGCGTGCGGTGCCTGACCGCGCACAGGCTGCCGGCGCGGCTGGCTCCGCGGCCCTACTTGCGGCTGGCACTTGGTGCTGCGCCGGTGGCCCGCACCGCGCCCAAACCTTCCCCTGATCCACATTGGGACGATGAGTTCGTTTTCGAGTGAGTTTGCCCATCTTTATATCTAACGCTGGCAGTTTATTGGAGGCGAATGTACGTTTCTTGTGATATTGCCTTTTAGATTTAGATTACATTTCTAACTGTGTAAATTATATTGGGGTTTTGGTCAGCATCTCTTCTGGGTCCTATAAGAAAACTTAAATTCATTCTAGAAGTAAATCCCCTATAAATTCATGGTCAGACGGTATTCCAATAAAAATCAGTTATAAAATGTAATATCGAAATATGATAAATTAAAATAATACTGTAAGATTAGTGGCAGGATAACCTGCCACGGTTTACGCACAATAAACGCATCCAGATGTCAAGTTTCGTAAAACAAGCTCCTTCGAACCTTACACTTGAAGACAGGCTGATCCTGTAACACGTAAGATCGTGATGAACTTCCATAAAGTGTCATTGTATCACTTTTCAAGAAAAACATCGTATAATTTTATAAATCTTACAAGTGCAATGATTTCTGAATTTGAAGTAGATGTGATATAGATAATAAAACGCATATTTATTTTTTAATAAATATGACAGAGATTAATAACAATAATATTGTATTGAAATTTCCAGTGATGTGCCACCTGATGTCACTTCATTTACCATTACGGTTCACAATACTGGAAAAAGGGGAAAGGAATCTGAGGTAATTAGTTAACAATTTATGGCGCTTGGAATCAAGCTTAAATAAGCTCTTATATTAATTATAGTTCAATTATTCAAAGTCCTTTTAGGCCTGTATGTATTGTTGGGACGTTTACAGATAAGCGCGGTTGTAAGCATGGAATAAATTAAGGCATTAAACACAAATGACTTTCTTTCTGGTTCAGCCGGAACTAAGGCTGAGATATATAGACGCTGATGAGCAAAGGCCTGTAAATAAAATATTAATAAAGATCTCTTGTAGGTTGCAGAATTGACAATAGAACTGGCGAATCTCGCAAACGGTGAAGAAATTGAAGAATGGTATCCCCTTGTTGGAATGACGCCCATTGGAGAATGGGGCTCTTTAAGACTGCGTATAAGGTTCATACTTAAATAATTTTATTAAAATAGATCTGTTATGATCACGTTTAAATCGTCACTAATATGAATCTCTCACTGGTTCGGGAAGTAAGATCTACCGAGAAGAGCCGGCAATAAACTTTAGGGTTTGGTATTTTGAAAAGATTACTACTTAGATACAAATTAAATTGCATGTCATATGAGACGTCCAATATATTATAATAACATATCTTAGTTCTTAATCTATTGAAGGTAGCAACTGTTATGTTTCTTTTTGGATGTTTTCTGTCAATAATATTTTTGATAAATTAAAACTGTTCATAATAGACCTAATACAAAGGAGGTTTCATTTCAGGTACATGCAAGAACTAGTGATGCCACGAGACGAGTATAACCCTTTACGTCAGTTGCTTTTGGAGCCAGGATTGCCTGCAGTGAAAGCCTTAGCAGATCTCTGTCGCACTGACAGACAACCACTAGCCACTTGTGAGTATTAATGTAGTTATACCTCACAAAATACTGCCACAACAGATGTATCATTATTTTCTGTTCACGATTTGTATTAAATTGTCTGAGTATCGACGAAATCTTACCTTAAAAACACTAGTATAAGAGATAATATCAATTATTTTTTATTCAATATTATCTTCGGAGTGTAAATAATAGCTTATCTTTCTTAATTGCAAATTGATGCGCGCAATTGTTTCCAATTATTATACTGATATACATTATTAAGGTTACTTTAGCTACTTTGTTGAGCTAAGTATAAATTTTTAGCTGATCCCGTAGCTTCACCCGTGTTAAAACCATGTTTCTCCTCAATCCGTTTTGCTATATTTTGATAACAACTTTTTTTTTTACGATGAAAGCTATTCTACATCATTTTCTGTATCTCTGACAAGATTGTCAGAGATCATGAATTGAAAATGTCAGAGAAATGTCAGAGATTTTGCGAATGTCTATTCGCAAAATTTCATGGTGATCGGTTGAGTGGCTAAGGCTTGTAAGCGCGACAAACAAACTTACATTCGCATTATAAGTTAGGATTGGACCAAGGCTAGGTAACATGTTGGGGGTGCGATGAAAGGTGATTTTTAAATGAACCAAGTATAGAGCTATATTATTTTGTATAATGTTACACATTAGTTGATGGATGACTAGAAGATCGAGCCAGTTGTCACTTTGTCTCTTAGCCCCGAGATATCGATAAGGTATGGTAAAGTATATGGGGTTTTATAAGTGTAAAATAATAAGGCATGAATGTATACCATAAGACGTGAAGACATGAAGAGCGCGGCATATAGAGCACCTTTTTTTTTTTTTTACTTGGGGAAAATCCTCATAGGACCGTCTCAGCCGCACAGGGGGGTTGCGCGACCGAGGTGTGTCGGACTTATACCGACTAAAAACCCCAAGGTGACTACTTCTGCGAATTAGTGGGGACTGCGGGTCCTGTAATCAAATCGCCGCAGCCCCACTACGCCGCGCCTGACAGGCGCAATCACGGGGGGGAGACGCCACCTCCCCCGATATCACCTAGTATACTTCAGCAGAGCAGATATAGAGCACCTACCTTAACGCGCTGTAAATGTTTGAATCAGCGGTGCTGCACGCGTTCACGGAGTGCGGCCGCGGCGCGGAGCTGGCCCGCGAGCTGGTGAGCGCGGAGGTGGCGCGGGAGGTCGACCACCGCGCGATGTTCCGCGGCGCCTCGCTTGCCACCGCCGTCGTCGACGAGTTCATGCACTCCCAGTGCAAACACTTCCTTCAGGTATTCTACTCTTCGTGATTGTGCCTACTTTAAAACCTTGCATTGGAGAGGACAGTACTAAGGCTGAAATTTATAGACGCAACTTTAAGTTTGCTTAAATTTTACTAAAACATCACAATTTGTCACAACTCAATGACAATGAATTTGGTGAGTAACCGATTTTGTCAACATGGACTAGTTCTGCAAACACTAGGGCTATACTAATGTTCCTATTATATATTTCTTTTTTGATTTTAACTTTACCAAATTTATTTTCAGACAAAAAGGTTTCCTAACACTTTATTTGTTATATCTTTTGCAATTTAGGATTTAACCATAGTGTCCTCTGTAAAAATAAAATATTCGCATTTTTTATGATGTAACTACAAATCTGCTACTTTTGGATTGTTCATATACTTATGATTTATAACCTTGCTTCTCACAAAATTTTATAATTCTAGGTTAATGGGAAATGCCCTGTAGGTTTTGATTCCCTTGTGAAAATAGCAAAAACGTGAAAAAATAATAAACGATCATTAAAAGATCACGTCGAATTAAAAGTATAATTGATTTAGTAGCAAATGGGACCGCAGACCCAAGTATTTGGTATTAATTCAAACTTGATACCTTCACACGTTCCTTAGTAAAATAGTTTTGACAGACAGATAGCAAAAGGACCTTAAATGGGTTCCTTTTTACCTTTTGAGGCGTGGAATCCTAAAAACACATACTTTCCATTATTTAACAGGCTGCAATATCAGAAACGATTCAAAAATTGATAGACTCCAAGCAATCGGCGGAACTGAACCCGACTAAAATGGACTCGCCAGATGATGCCTGTAATAACGCTGAATTTTTACTTATGATCCTTGATCAGGTATTTATTTATTTTTAAACAGCAAATACTATATTGTCGTTTTACAATTAAATGTATTAATCTTGGCTGACTTAATTAAACTAACTAGCTTTTTAGTATATAACGTTACTGGTAACTAACGCCGAACCTCTTAAAGGTAACTTAAGTACATCAAGATTAACAACTTTTGTTCTATGACTTTTGCCAAAACATAACACATCCTAAGATATATATATATTTTTACTTTTAGTGGGGATTTCTATCAATTGTTAGCGCTATGTTTAAAGTTGTCAGCAGATGCTACGAAATTGTCTGACCCAGTTGCATCGCGCCGCCTTTCATAGTGTTAAGAAGATCAGAACTGCAAATTTGATTTATTTATTTTTTGTATAGGGAAAAAAGATTGACTTAGAAAAAGTCGTAAAACAAAAGTTGTCAGTTTTGATATACCAAAGTCACCGTTAAGAGGTTTTGCGTTAGATACCTGTATCCCTGTATATCTACTGTGAAAAATTTGATTTTTCTATTTTCAATTTCGAATTTCAATATTTGTGGACAATTACACATGTTGACTTATATCCAAAGAACAGGAATAGTTAATTTCGTCTGGTTCGACCGCAGAAGGTTAGCTTAGTGGGAAGATGTCAAATTTAGAAGGATTGTCACAGATGGATAAGATTAATAAAACAAAACATTTATTTATCTGCTAATTTATTAAATGTGTCGAATATTATTGTTATTGAATTACTACCATTTTACAAAGTTTATTACTACTTTTTCGTAGGCCAATTATTTCCTATAATTGTATAAAATGAGATAAATCAGTTAGCTATTATAGATTATACACAATTTTTTTTTATTTTAACTTAAAAAATATCTGTTGTAGGATGGAAATAGTAGGGATTAAAGTTGTAGAGAATTGAATTTAAACGAATTTCATAATTACCGCTTTTAAAATAATATTGAAAATGGCGTAGAAGTTGTTAAACATTTAAAATTTAAACACATTTACAATTCATCTTTGGGAGACTAATGTGGTCAAGCTTCAACAAATAGAAAAAATTGATATATAAATGTGAAACGATAATAATTACCACCTGCTTTGCACAGCCCTGAGTTTGTCCATTAGTTGTGCTGACGTAAGCTAGTTTCGACGTGTACATGACAGGCAGCCTTAGGGAGGGATTGAAATCCCCCTCCAAGAGAGGAGGCCTGCCCTTAGGCCAACGCTCGCCGAGCCCTCGGAAGTATTCGGATTCCCAAGCTCGGCGAAGCCGAGGAGAGGCAGTGCTGGCACCCCGGTGGTTTTAGTCGGGGCAGGTCCGACACATCGGGGGGAGTGGCCCTCACCACTTCCCCTGAAGGTCCGTAGGGATTTCCACCGAGTTAACAAAAAAAAGGCAGCCAGTGGACACGCATACATAAACCGCTTGTTTGTTGTAGCGGAATCCTTTGGCAACTCAGTGGCAAAAAATACAAATTAAATTAATTTCTTTCATTGTACCCCTAATGATACACACCGCACGATGGACAATTGTGTATGTACAATAAATGGTACACGCAGACCGATGGAACAGTCCTCAATGTATCATTAATGGTACTTGCCGGCGGGAACGTGTTAATACCCTAACTGCGTAGAAGTGAGAAAATACACTGGCTAGAAGATAATCCCACGACCTGCCTGGATACGAGTTTTCAATATTAAATAGACATGATTTAAAATAATTATTGCAGATTACATTGTCAATTTTTACATCACCCGAAGCCTGTCCTAGGCCAGTCCGCTACTTGTGTGGGTGCCTTCAAAGAGCTGCTGTCGCCAAGTGGCCCAATGAGAGATTCGTGCGTACGAGAGTCGTTTCAGGTACATAGATTAATCATTATCTTTAAAGCAACAATTTACACATTTATTTAGAATTTTGAGAATAATATTCACAGTACGAAAGTGTAAAGACCGTCATAGTGACTCGCTTTGACCTGTCGCCTTTCGAGATCAGCTTGTGTATATCCAGTTACTCATATACCTGGAGACCTTCAGTCGTGGTCTTATCAACGGATATTCATCCTTTAATGGTCGCTTTCGTATTGTGATTACCTTATACTTACCGTCAGGTGCACTGTAGACACTTTGTCGCATCAGTGTAAAAAAACAGATTTATAATAATATGGATTTCATTTTCCATTTTTATATGTCTGCGATTGTACAAATATAATTTTACGCTTGCAGATTTAAAGGAAAAATATCAATATTATATATGAAATAGCAGTTATCGATTATCGATAACGCTAGTAGAAAAGTGCAAAATTCTATTGAATTGACATAGGCTTTGAAAATGTACCGTCGACTCATTATGTCAATTCCATACATTTTGCACATTACTAATGATCCAATGTTACTTTGTCTAAACTCTGTGATCTGCTTTTTTGTGGCAAATTTTCATTATGCATACTTTAACGAGTCTTGTACGCGAAGAAAATTGCTTTTACACTAGAAAGACTGAGTATAGGTATGGCTCATAAGTATGTTTAACATAGGGAATAAAGAGAGGAGGAGGTAAGTACAACTACTAATAAATGCTATAAGATAATATATAGAAAGTCATAATATAAAAAAGAAACTGGTTTCTTATAAATATATTTTGTTTATATAACTGAACTTTAAAAACAGTCAAAGTGACTGCTCTGGGCAATCTAGTGTTAAGTCGCCTTTTATAAATGTTGATACTGTTTTTTTTTGAGCTGGGTAATACCTTGGCCTGGATAGACCTTCACAACTAACCCGGGCGAGTTGTTGATACTGTGATTGTTATGTATCATGATTGTTGAAGTTATCAACAAAAAACGGGTAGAGGAAGTATCTTTCTCACCCCTGATGAACACATCGCGGTACCCCAGTTAATCGTGACCACAGGTTCGAAACGTCGAGCCACAAGCTAATGTATTTTAGAGTCCAAACCGCGAAAGTTTTAATTATATCATCAAAGTTGCGTTAGATTAACTGTATTTTAAATTGTGACTTATCTTGTGTACCTCAGGTTTCATATTCCTCCGTCTGATCTGCCCGGCTCTGGTGGGTCCGCGCGCGTGGGGCTTGGTCAGCGCGCCGCCGCCGCCCCACGCGCAACGCTCGCTGCTGATGGTCGCCAAGTGTCTGCAGAACCTTGCCAACCTGATCGAGTTCGGAGCCAAGGTCTGCAACCCGCTTCTATGTTATTTTTGGTCAATTATAAATCTCACTTCACATTTGAATTTTCTTCATATCGAGAAGTGAAAGCTTATTTGGTTTAAGCGACATTTTTTGGTGATATAGTAATATATTCAGAATCAGCGGGTTTTATCGATTCCAAATATATATATATACTAGCTGATCCGGCAAACGGTGTTTTGCTATATAAGTTATTGTAATATCTTCTAAGATGTTCATTGAAATTAAGTGATGTCAAAGACAATTTTGTTCACAATTAAATACCGTAATCAACAACACATTTATTTGGATAAAGATTAATATTATTACGTTGATACAACTCTTAACAAATAATGCATTAATTTCGACCAAAATTGATTACCATAAAAACGGTTCTAGTGAGTTAATCTTAAAAGATAGACATATTCTGTCGCGGACATTTTTTTAGATCATTTTAAGAGGAATAACTCTGTCCTATATATATTTTTGGTATCTTGAACCGTTTTCGCAGCGCACGCAATGGAAGCCTTCAAGGATGAATAATTTTCCTCGTTTTTTAACATTTTCCATTATTGCTCCTAATAGTTGCATCGTGATGTTATATAGCCTAAAGCCTTCCTCGATAAATTGTCTATTCAACACAAAAAGAATTTTTAAATTCGAACCAGTAGTTCCTAAGATTAGCGCGATCAAACAAACAAACAAACTCTTCAGCTTCATAATATTAGTATAGATATACAGGTTGGAAACTTTCAGCGGGGCAGTAAGGAGAAATACCTTATCCGTTGCAGTTACACGAAAGTGGTCTTACGAGACTATACATATTTTTTTTATGGAATTCTGCTTCCCATTCAACAAATTTTCAAAAAAATGTACAGTTAGCAAAAAATTGCTATTTTATACAAAAAAAATTTTTGATGCCAATCGATCCTGTTCCTAATATTGATTAAAAACTTCTATGGGACCATCGTTGGAGTACTCAAGAAGTCACAAAATGTAAAAGACTTTTCCCGTACATTTTGTACCGAATTTATGTAATTGAAATATAAAAAAATAAAATAAAAGACAAAATGATCGGATTATTCTACCCAGTCCTACTAGTAGTTGGATGATCTAACTCACGTAGAATTACGAAAAAGAAGGTGATGATGAACTTCATGATATTATTATTCTTTCAAATCTTACTGTTTCTTCGCCCATGATATAATCTACTGCTGGCATATGCGTCTCCCAGTAAACGCCACTGAGCATTGTCTTCTGCTCTTTTAATCTAATTCTTTCCGGCCACCTTCCGCAGACCGTCGCCCCACCGTAGCTCCAACGTAGTGAAAAAAAAAAAAAAAAAACATTTATTTGGCACACAACACAACAAACAACACAGCAAAATAGGTTATTAAAGACAGAAAACAAAAACAGTAAACATCCTATGCTGTGATGATGCGCCAAAGGGAAGTCAGCTCAGCAAATGCTAAGTGACCAGCCGAGCCACCCAGCGCTGATTTTCAGCTGACACCCATTTATTGAATCGACGCGCAGAAAACAGCAAGGAAGGGATAAATGGAGTACAGATACACTAATTTTAAAATATCATAGATAATAATATGAAAATACACACATACAAGAATAGAAATATAAGACCAACAGATAAAATATTTAACACCCATTAAAAAAATATCATATAAATTATTAGTAAACACTGTATAATAAAGCCTCTATAATAGAATTTAAATTAATAAAGATTTTAAATATTATTGCAGAACAGACTGATTGCATATAATAAAGCAAAAACTGCAAAAGATAGTAACTGTAAATAATATCGAACACAGTCAAAAAATAAACAAGACAATAAGAAAATAATAGATATGATAATAGTGGACTAAATGTATTTGTTTTAGGAACCTTACATGGAAGTTGTGAATCCGTTCATATTGAAGAATAAAGAGCGTATGGTCGTGTTCTTGGACCAACTGAGTAACGTCCAAGACCCTGGGAATCCTCCGCCGAATACGAACAATAATTTCGATATAGGTAAGTCATTGTTATATATATATATATATATATATATATTTAATGCTTTAGGGCGGCTTGCACTAACAAATTAAATCTAGTTTAGAGTTATATAAAATGCTATTTAGCGCTGATCTCTACTTATTGTCATGCACTAAATCAAAATCTAGTTGTAACAATTCTTAAACTAAAATCGTCATTAAGATGGAATCAAACCAATTCAATGAATAAGCGTTTTATACAAGCTTAAACTAGATTAATTCGTTAGTGCAAGCCGCCCTTAGAGATTTTTAGACGCTTTTTTGACTTTGCATAGATTTAACCCAGACATTACAAATTATATTATTTGATTAATATCATAATATTTGGTAAGCTACTCATTTTCCCCATTTGCACTTGGCTCTGTGAATTACTTAGGCTATACTAAGTTCCTATAATTGATTTAGGTTTTTTTTTTTTTAAATATGAAATTATTTCTTGAGCAAAGCCGAAGCAGAGGCAAGTCTATAAATCTCAGCTTAACATAGCTTATTGTTTGTGGTATTTAATGTCTTTACAGCAGTAACTTGTACAAATGATTTGGTTTTTGTGCCCCAATACGATTGAGTAACTATTGAATAATATTCATTTAATTAATCGCCTTTTAAAATAAATACCCAAAAAGGTAGTGTAGTATTTCTCGAAACGCATTATTTCTATATATTATATATGTAATACTGATCTAATAACACGGTAACAGCGTTTCTTTTTTGTCATCTATGAAATAAAACTAGAAATGTTGCAAAGATATAATAAATTTCATTTGTTAATAATACAACAAATGGAAAGTGACGGTGAGATTTACGTTGAAGGAAAACATCGCGAGAAAACTCTCATGGTAACTAATAGAAATGTCATGAGTAAGCACCATGGGAATGGCGATCAAGTGCGCCACTGGTCACGTTGGACACGACGTATCCCCGAGAAGACGGCGGTGCATTGTGACGCGCTCTGCTGAAGTACTAGGTGATATCGGGGGAGGCGGCGTCTCCCCCCCGTGATTGTGCCTGTCAGGCGCGGCGTAGTGGTGCTGCGGCGATTTGATTACAGGACCCGCAGTCCCCATTAATTCGCAGAAGTAGTCACCTTGGGGTTTTTAGCTGGTAAAAGTCCGGCACACCCCGGCTGCCTACCCGTTCGCGGCCGGGACGGTCCTATGAGGATTATCCCCAAGTAAAAAAAAAAGACATGACGTATAAGCGCAAAGTGGATACAACCATTAATGTAACTCTGTCCAAACCGGGAGGGGTATAGCGTGACGATATATTTATTATGTAATACATAGATATTATAATTGAACAGCCAAGGAGCTCGCAACACTACATCACATATGCGTGTCGCACCTGACCGAGCTCCAAGTGTTGGCGAAGACACAGCCATCGATCAGGAAGCTGGTGACCGTCACCGAAATGCTCACCAAGCATAAGCACAAGTATCTCGAGATGATCAGATAGGGGTCGCCTATACAAAACACAGGTGAGAGGCTTCACGTCACCTCTTTAATTTTTTTATACTTAATCATTTAGACTATTTGAGGAAAACTCAGGGACACAATGTGTCTATTGTGCCTTTATTTTTATGTGTTTGAGTTTACTACACTAGAAATACCTTCGTTAATTGCGTTTCTTTGGCAACAATTTCTTAAGTGTATTTTTTTTACACTGGCTCGACATGGTGACTACAGAGTGAGTACCTGATGGTAAGTACAATGTAGTCCAAAAACGAAAACGACTATCAAAGGATAAAAATCCATTGGTAGTCTACATCGTCATGTCGGCCCACATATACCGCGACTGACGGTCTCTAGGTATATGAGTTACTGGATATACACAAGCTGATCCCGAAATGCGACAAGCCGAAACTGGTCACTATGACGGGCTTTACACCCATGTACTGTGGTCGCGATCCAGACAGGCACCGACGCCCTACCACCTCGCTGCTGCTCGTTTAGCACCACCCAGGAGTCACGTGTAGGGAAACTAGGGTAAAGCCTACGGACGCGAGCAGCTTCGACTCCCAAAATAAATGGGATAATATGGGATTCAAGTGTAATACCTATTTAGCAATAACGCAATAGCCAATCTTTCATGGCTTGCTGTGTAGTTGCCGCCAACACACATGTGGCGTGCAGACCGTCTCAGGTAGAGCCACGCCCCTGAGAAGAAAATCTCTGCAACGACGGTACGTTTCGAGCTAGCAACACAGTCCACATTGAACTTCAAAGTTCGATTCGTTCTATTCGAATGTAACCTCCATTCCGAATGATATAATCACTCCCAAAGAAGGAATGTCAGTTAAATGGCCAAATTAAGTTAACAAAGCTATTAAGTGGTATTTTTGTTCAGCTATTTCAAACACAGGTAAACTGCTTAAACGACAGTTGTCTACAGCCTAGTTTCAGTAACGTTTTTTAAATTTAAAAACCGTTTTAAAGACTAATAAATTATCATTATTTATTATATAATAAAATTATTTATGACTCATTAGTCTTTGAAAGAGTTTTAAGATTTAAAACGCGTTTCTGAACCTCTGCGCTCATTCAACAATACTTGATTTTTTTTAGTTTTCTTAGATATAATAATATTGCTCTTACTATAGATAATGTTTTTGTTTCAGGGTAAACAACGTTATCGAATCAGGAAAACGATTTTGGGTCCTGGAGCGTTAGTTTTAGGAACACAGTAGATGAACACGTGTAAACTTAGTCATTACGTCATAGCATTAGTTGTTATCTTTTTTGACTAATAAAAAAATAAAGACTGCTTTTCGTGGTCTACGAGGAAGAATGCGGTAGAACGCCAATGGAAAGACAGCCACATGCCTTTTTTTTCCACTGTTATAACCGTAGCTGATGTATTGCTACGAAATTGCTCTTTTGCTAGCTTTCTTACTAGTTGTTCATTTTGATTGTGTTTTCTTACTTTCTAATTATATATATTTGTACATACATAATTACTATTACATTTGCTATTTTACCTCTTAATTAGTTCTTATATATTTCCTTATATTTCCAATTTAAATTTTTAACTTAATCATCTTTTACAATTTATTGATGACATTTATTTCCTTAATTTCTGATTTCATATCTTATTTCTTATTTATCTCCATTTTAATACTATTTGGTTCTATTTAATTCCTTGATCTATTGTACCACTCGTGTATACACTATATAACAAGTTATTCTTTATTCTCGCTGTGTGCGCGAGCCTCTGACAGCTGCCTGTCAGTTATAGTTGATGTATGCATATTTTAAAATTAAAGCAATAATAACGCGCATTTGAGTTGTCTTCACATTTTATTCCTGTGGGATTATTGAGTGCTCTGTCTATATTTTTTATTAGTCAATGGTTATCCTATATATTTGTAACATTTCTGACATATTTTTTAAACCTTCGGTGCCAAAAGATTTCGTTTAAGTACGCACATCGCTTATATTCGCCAGACTTGATTTTATTACGTTATTAATTAAGTTTTTTTTTATTTATTTATTCTGAGAGAAACTAAACACTACGGCTCTCTAGTAAAATAGACTTTTATAGTAAGAAGTATTTATTGCTAGGTTATTTATTCGCGTTTCCGCATTTATTATTACAATATTTGAGTTCAACTATATGGACGAGCATAGTCGAATGGCGCAGTTAGCACCAAACGTTATCAAACGAACTGATATGTTAGGATCACTCGGCAGGTACTTTTCGTACTAGCGGATAAATTAATACATCAGCACGAATAGAAGAGATGCTTGGTCTTTGAAACTCTAGGTATTTTTTATAACAAAAAGCGGGTAATTTCTTCACTATTGATGTTAAAAGTTAATAATAATACATTATTTATTCAGAAAAATAGTTCGAAAGCAGTACTTTATAGTCAGCTGGCACCCAAACTAGGGGTCCCTGTATCTTGAGTGTCAGTGAAAATGTACAACATTAATGGATGTGTGTTTTGATTGAGTTGTCTTAGAAGAATGATTACTTCAATGCTACCAAGAATACAGTACTCATTATGTCATATTAATTTTAAATGTATACCTCTACACATTCATTAGGAACAGAGTCTTAACAGACAGACAGTGAAATGTTCCCATTAGGATTCCCTTGTACCCTTTTCAGGTGCGGAACCAAAAAAAATAGCTATAGTTCAAGGGATAGCATCTATTATATAATAACATTACTACTGGCCAATACGATGTAAGGATTTATGGGGAATTAATGTATTAATACTTTTATACTTACGCTGTGTTTTAATTTTTTCATTAGCGTAATGTTATTTATAAGAATACGTTATTATTACGAAATACTAAAGACATGCACAGATATTTAAATACCGAGTGGCGTTTATTATAGAAATTCATATTTCCTAATATTCAAATAATTATTTAAATTTTTTTAGGAATTGCTTTGTACTGTATGAAAGGAGCTTGGTTACTTCCTTTTTTGCTTCTATTACATGTAGAAATCTACATTCATCCTCATCATGGACTTTTTCTTTACTTCTATACCAACACGCACTAAAAAGCTTCCATCTCTTCTAACGTGTCATCAGGCTACGGAATAATTTTTCAACTCCATTTCCATTCCTCTTATGCCATTGGGTTTTACGAAAGAAGTGTGAAGAGACTTTTGAGCAAACTGGCATCATCGTGGCGACTATTGACAAATAGTCTCCCGCTTCTTCATAGTTGCAATTGGTTTTTGGACTACACTGTACTTAACACCAAATGTCGTGACTACACTTTGCTGAGCCAGTATAAAAAAAAAGACATAAATTTCTTTCTGAGCGACTCATACCAATGCATAGAGTCATTATCTTATTTCTACAGGATAAGATTATTTAATGTTTGCTAGTTAACAAAAACCTTACAAAGTATTTTAAATGTTTTATGATCATCGTTTTCTGTATTGTAAATACGAATCAGTTATTCTTTTCAAATGCGATATAATTTTGATCTCGTTACAATTTTATATCTGGGCATGCCATTGTATTTTATTAACACACTATCTTATATTTACTTGGTATAATTATCAAGCATTGTAATCTTAGATGTAGATATTTAGATGTACACATTAACAACCACGCGTGTAACACCAAAAAATAACTAAAAGTATGAATGTGATAGCTTCGGGCCATGGAATTTTTGAGACTATTTAAGTGGAATAATTCATCTGCACTTTCTATGTATATGGTGCACCTCGACAATACTCTGTGATAATGTATTGATTTTCCTCCTTTTCTGTGATTTATATTTTTACATTTGTAATTCATCTCACGCATATTTATATAAATCAGAATTGTGGAGACTGACTGGCAACATTGAGGTTTCAAATATCACTCTTCGTTCCGTTTGTGTATCATCTAAGCTCGCTGCGAATGGCAACACTACACCTAAATGTTATAAGTCAGAATCAACATGAAAATAAACTTAAGAATTTTTTATGAGTTCAATATCGCACAAATTCAAAAAATTACGATTTCTTCATTATTTATTTGTAATTATGTGAACCAATATTACTAACTAACTCTAGTATGTTAAAATTATCTAGTATGGAACAATAGCAGGTTTTCTAATATTGCGATTTTGGTCATAGATACAAATAAGTTCATAGACGATTTATCGGCATTGAAACATGGGCGATATTACATTTTTTAATTTTATATTAATTAATTCATATCCGTTTGAATGATAAACATAACAGGTTTATTATTTTATAATGAGTGTCAAATTTCTTGATTGGTGAGTGGAATGATCGAGGTCATGTTTTGTGCTTCTTATTCCAGCAAATTTGGAATACAATTTTTTTTTTACTTTAACCACTTTTATTCTTTTGGTTTCATATAACAATTAATAAATGTGTTAACAATCTTATTGAAGTACACAATGTGCCACCAATACAATATTATTTCGTTCATTGATCGAAAAAAGTACCCCTTAGTATAACACACTGTTTTCCCTTATTCCTAAGGTTGCTCAATTAATATTTTATATACTGTTTCTCAGGTGCCATATAATATTATGTACTTATTGTTTATTAATATTGTATTTTATACATCACATTCTGTCTCAAAATTACATTCCCTTTATTAATTGAAGAGGTCTAATAAATTTTTGTCGTTTAAAAAATTACTAAATAGGAGTTCAGATTATTAGACGATTCTAGTTCAACGTAATTAAGTAACTCAATTATCACGTTAAGAGGCATATTGATAATAGAAATAAAGACTTATAGAAGATTTTTAGATTGCAAATAGTTTTTTGTCTAGTAATAAAATGAATGTTTAAATTAACTTTGAATAGTATAAAGTTACGCTTATCTATCAATATATCTACTTTTATTTTGCGTTGTTTAACTGTTGTTTGGTGTGATGAACAGTTGTTTCTAATGCTTTATAATTAATACAAACATTGTCCTGAAACTTTTACTTCAATGTTTTTTAAAATTCCAAAATGATTGGTATTTATTTTTTGTTAATACTTGTTCGACATTAAATCCGTGACAATTTTAAAATTTTCTTCAATAACGGTTAGTAATAAAAATACACGTGCTTATTAATTCATTAAAAAAATATTATTTCAGTATTTTACATAACTGTATACTATTCATTAGTGAAATCTATTGGTGTTTAGATCTAAGGACAGTACTAGAAGATATTGTTTAATGCAAATGAATGCATCGAAAGTCATTTGTCTAAGTGTAGGTTATAGTAATAGATTATGCTGTATCTAATCATGCTATGTAGTTTATTATATGAAAATTTTAGACTGAATTGCTCCAATAAGACATTAGGGAATATAAAATGACACTTTAGATTTTCCATCAGTTTTAACAGCAAAAAGTGTTAGGCTAATACAAAAATTGGTAAATTTTATAAAAATTTTGTATTTAAATTCATAGGTGTTATATCTTTAGGATTTGATATTGGCAATCTTTAAAAACATTTATTTTTTTGAAAATGCTAAGATGTCATATTCAAAAATATTGTTTTTTAAATTATTTATAAAACTGCTTAATTATTGAAATTGATATAGTTTTTTTTAATTATCTAAAGAAATATAACTTTACACATGTAATAAATAAATACTCCATGTGCATTTATGGAAAAATGTTTGATATTTAATTTTACAGTACTTTGTTTTTGTAATTATTTTCGTTACAAGTATGGTTACTGTTTACATTTTTTATTAACAAAACACATTAATATTAATGCACCTGTTCAATTTTTACATAATTACGGTTGCAGCTTCCTTATCCCATAAAGTTATACTAAATTGAAGCTAATTGTCATTAAATTATTGCTGTAATTATTTAGCGGAAATTAATTCTGATATTAATAATTTCCACATTTGTATCTGTTTTGTAATCTCTTTATATTCTATATCATTTACTATGTACTGTTTTCTTTTTTGTTCTATCTGTGCTAGAAATCCAATCTCAATAAAAATATTCTTAATGAAAACTTGTTTTTTATTACCTACCTATGTTCACCCTATATAAAGTTTTTTTTAACCAATGAATTATATTTTGTCCAATAATGATTTTACAAATGACTTCAATGAAAATACACCACGATCGAGTTAAACTGGAAATTTTGGAATTACTGCTTTTTTAGTTTTGGTACTTTTTGACAAAGTTACTACCATTCCAATTACTATATACATACATTTATATATACATTTTTCTGTCTTGCCATAGAATAAATAAACATATAAAAAATGTATTTTAATTATAATGTTAATAAATGTACTGTAATGTATGTTATTAGAAGCAATTACTTTTGGGCATATATATATTTTAATGTTGCTGCAAATTAGGTCAATTTCTGGGTTTTTGCTATATATGAATTCCAAATACGTAAACACCAAAATTTTGAACAAACTACCTTTACACTGTATAAGTATAAGCATCAAAGCTGCAAACTAGCATACAAATCAATTGCTCAGTAATTGTCCCAACTAAGCCATCACTTATCATTATATTACTTTTGTAATAATGCTAAAACTTCCATGAAAAATAATGCCTTCAATAAAAGTAGTAATAAAAATTAAAAAATATGTTTATTTATATATTTTAAAACAGTTATTATATTGTCTCTTATATTATTTTGATACTATTACTTTTTAAGTGAGGAATAGAATAGAAAATGCCATTATTACACAACAAACTGCAACATAGGGTGATTTACGCTCTCCAATTCTTGCACATTTCCAAAATGTTCCTAGTAGTCTGAAAAAAAAAAGCAATTTGTTTCAGATAATATATCAAATATAGACTTTGTATTTTTATTTAGATAATGATCTTTTAGACTCACCCTGTTTTATTGCGATCCATAATACTTGGAAAAAATGACCTTAAATATGCACAAGTGCATATTAATAATAGTATTACAGATAACAGGCTTTGAAAATTAAATATAGCACTCTGAAACATGAAAATATAATGTAAATTAAATAAATTATTGGTTAAGTTTTAGTTTTAGAATAGTTATTTACCATTATGAAAGTTTATCTATAGTAAATAGCTTATATAGTGTAACCCATTAATATTTCTGAATTTGCACTAATCTTGTGCCAGTATAGAAAGTGATTTGATAGGAACAAATATTTCTAAGATGCTACTGAAATCTGGAATTTTAGTGTTCTAAACAATCACAATTTTTATCATTCGTTATGTGACATTGTCAAAAATGTCAGTCAAAGTGGCATTATGATAACCTATTCTATTGTCTATAATAGAATGTACACACGTATCGAAGTAGCGAAGTAAATAACTTAATTTAACTAAGAGCAGCTTGCACTAACAAATTAAATCTAGCTTAAGTCTATATAAAAAGCTAATCTATGAAGCTCTTTAATTCAATCTTCATTATGGTTTCATTTTAAAAGTTGTTACAAATGAATTTTGATTCTGTGCAAGACAATAAGTACATTTCAGCGCTAAAGAGCATTTTATGTAAGTCTAAACTAGATTTAATTTGCTAGTGCAAGCCGCCCTAAATTGCAACGTGTAAACGACGACTTAATAGCTTTTAACTAAATATTGTTTTAGTGAATAAGTAGACAAGTAGAATAGAATCAATCCTATTTTTTGACGAAGTAACCCACCCTCCCGTACCCCGCACAGTCTCGGGAAGGCGTGGCTTTACTAAATTGCATTTTTTCTCCCACAATCTAGGTTAACAGCTCAGGTTTTTTTAAAATTTCATGATTTAATTCTTCTAAAACTTCAGTTATTATAACAATTTAATATGAAATTTACAACATCGACATATTGTTTTACCATTTTGATAAGAATATCTTATTATATTTCTTTATACGCCCCATGAAGATAACATAATGTACTTATAATCATAGTTGGGAAAAATGTAATTAGATTAATAAAAATGATTACGATTACATTTTACATTATTATACCATTTATATGATTCCATTTTGCCCATCTATGTTTTAAACATTACAGAATCCCAGATTGCACACATATTTATGATTTCTTAATGTTTTAAATGAATTTAATAATGATTATAAAGCAAGAAAATTAAAATTACGACTACATTTTGTAATCGTTAATCATTGATCAAATTACATTTTGCCCATCTCTGCTTATAATTTCACTAAAAGAGGTTATGCATCGTAGCAAGTGTGAAGTTCATACAGAATAAGTGAAATGTACTTATAACTTCACTAAAACACGTATAAACGTCAGACTACTTAAAATTTAGCTATCTACTTCGCTACTTAAATACGTATGTACGGCCTATTACATAGACATATAGACTAATAAATTCACAACAGAGAATTTCCTGGCTGTATGATTAAATATTTTTTCTTTCCTAGTTGAAAATATGAACATGAAAACACGAACTATTGAACAAAAGTATTTTTTTTATAGAAATGTCGAAGTGTCGAAGGTATCAATATTTTATTGCCGGTACCGGCATCTATTAAGCCAAAAACAAAAAAAAAAATACAGATTTATATAATTTTCGCTAAGTAACAAGTGATTTAAAGCATTATAATATACATTACGAGGTTAGCATCAATATTCTCTTTGGCTGACATAGTCATCAAGGTTGCACTAAAGCCTTGTTAAAATATTTGATTAAACAATTCAGCATTTGGGCTATAATCCGTGGCTGTTTGTTTTATGAAATCCTTTATCTCGTCACAATTTTATCATTGGCTAAATTTTATTGTTTTTTTTTTTAATTCTCGCAAGACATGCGAATATACTGTATTTGGTTTTAATATTAGGTCTATTGAAAAATTCATCCCGTTTTTGAAATGAAATGAAATTTTTCTCGGTAGATTCTTGATGTATATGTTACGGAGCGCCGTGTAGATAGCTCTTGGAGCATGCGCGGGGCAGCTTCGGCAACTACGCGCATGCGTCTGAGATTTGAATGCTGTCATTATAAAACTTACAATGGAACTAACATCTTTTATTTGTGTTCACGATTTTTAATATATAATTATAGTAATAGGCTATAATTATATCCTCGTATGAGTTGGGTTGTTTTAATAAATTTCTCGTTAATCTACAGTTAAAAGAAGGCGCTGGTCCAAAATTTTTTAAATCGCGGTCGATACCTTTTTCTATTAAGGACAAGGTCGAAGCAGAAATTAACCGACTGGTTAATTTAGGTATATTAGTATCTGTGAACCATTCGGATTATGCAACACCCATAGTTCCCGTATTAAAAGAAAATGGGAAAGTCAGAATAGCGGGCGACTTCTCAGTAACACTCAATCGTGACTTGATAATTGATAAATATCCATTGCCACGGATTGAGGAGGTATTTGCCAAATTGGGTGGTGGTGAGCATTATTCAAAATTAGACCTTTCTAATGCATACAACCAATTTAAATTGTCAGAAGAATCTCAAAAACTTACCACCATAAATACACCTAAGGGACTTTTTAAGTATACCAGGCTGGTGTATGGGTTGGCTAATGCTCCAGCCATATTCCAAAAAGCTATGGAAACGTTGCTAGTTGGTATTGATGGGGTAAGCGTATGGCTTGACGACATTTGTTGTACAGGTCCAGATAGAAAAACGCATTTGTTTAGATTACGTCAAGTATTGAGTAGATTAAAAGATGCTGGATTGCGCCTCCAAAGAGAGAAATGTAGTTTGTTTCAAAACAGCGTTACTTACTTAGGATATGTTATAAATAAGGACGGTCTTCACACTAGCCCGGATAAAGTGGAGGCAATATTAAATGCACCAGAACCCGTTAATGTCAAGGGTGTTAAGGGATTTTGAGGAGTTGTTAACTACTATCGTAATTTTATTCCCAATGCGTCGTCGTTATTAAGCCCGCTGCATGAACTACTACGTAGTGGCGTTAAGTGGGAGTGGGGCGAACGACAACGTCGTGCTGTAGCTGCTGTACGTCGCGAGCTGGCTTCAGATAGGGTGCTCGCGCATTTCGACCCGACGGCGCAATTGGTGCTGTCGGTAGACGCCGGCCCGGAAGGTCTGGGCGCTGTGCTCGCGCAGATTGACTCCGCGGGTACGGAACGACCTCTCGCGTTCGCTTCCAGGTCTTTAGCGACGAGCGAACGCAACTATAGTCAGATACAGAAGGAAGCTACAGCAATTATATTCGGTGTTAAAAAGTTTCATCAATACCTGTATGGCCGTAGTGAACCCTTTATTTTGAGAACAGATCACAAACCGCTATTATCCATATTCAAAAATAAAGGCGGAATTTCTGTTACAACGGCGGCCCGATTACAAAGATACGCGTTAATTTTGTCGGCATATAATTATGTTGTACATTATGTTAAGGGTGATAGCAATACTGTCGCTGATTATTTTTTTACGGAGCGCCGTGTAGATAGCTCTTGGAGCATGCGCGGGGCAGCTTCGGCAACTACGCGCATGCGTCTGAGATTTGAATGCTGTCATTATAAAACTTACAATGGAACTAACATCTTTTATTTGTGTTCACGATTTTTAATATATAATTATAGTAATAGGCTATAATTATATCAATTCTGCTTTTCGAAGCGGTGATAAAGGCTTTTTTTTGACGATTCCAAAGTTTTGGAAGAAGGCCTATTTGAATAAAGTCATATTTCATTTTATTTCAGAAAAGAATCCTGCTCCATCATGGTCATGGTCTTAACAACACCGTCATCATTTAAAGATGATAGCCCTGAACATGACTATATAGAAATGTCGAGATCAACTGATTCGAATTTTTTGATCCATCTTCTGCCTGACATATTAGAAACCGTGCTTTCACCAAGCACTATCCATAAATTTCATATGCTTCTGTAACATTTCTTCGATGTTGAAATTCGTACAAAATACAATACTGTAAATGAGCTTTATTAGTTGCCGTGGGTACATTATCGCTTCAAAGAAGACTAACGTGGATCACATTTACTGTACTTAATTTGCTACGTCACTACATATATATTAAGTTATATAAATGCGGACACACATATACGCCAAATAAACACGTGGTTATGTGTTGAAATTTTAAACGGGAAACGGTTAGAAATTTCCGGTAGACTTTATATATCGGAAACTAAAAACTGATGAGCTTGAGGGTAGTAGTTATCAGTAACCTTGACGGCCTGTTCAAAAGATTTTTCGATAAGAGAGAACGTTCACGCTTATTGTAAAATCATTTTACAGTGTGATAACATAACAGATATAAAATAAGGGTTAGAAAATTTTAACCGAGCAGACCACACTTGAAGGGGTCTGCTGTCCTGATGAGGCAAAAGCGCTGCGTAAACTAAAGTATAAGTAATGTGAGAAAAATAAACAAAACGAAAACTGTTTTTATACATTTTATTATTGCTGTAACGCTTACATATTTATTAAAAAAGTATATACAAGTAAGTTGGTAAGCAATGAGATTTATTTAGAGCTTGTTTTGCTATGTTTTTAGATCCTCAGTATTAAATTTTTATTTGATATCCATTACATATCCAAAATTGTTAATAAAAGATTATTTTCTCTTTACAATATTCAAATAAACACCACTGTCAGGGCCAATTATGAGGCGGTTCGGGTTGATTGTCATGACTCTTGGAGTATTTTTAGAAGGTTCTACACGTACCTTTGATAACAGTTTGGCTATGCAAACGCGAGACTGA
This sequence comes from Automeris io, assembly GCA_036320925.1. Lineage (NCBI taxonomy): Eukaryota > Metazoa > Arthropoda > Insecta > Lepidoptera > Saturniidae > Automeris > Automeris io. The sequence goes on along the minus strand of JAUDJH010000021.1, from coordinate 2,862,154 downwards.
ACTTTAGCAAAACGCATACCTGAAAAATAAATTGATATTAATTTATTAAATCACTCATGACATAATTATTGATCTACAAAAATTTAAAACCAAGTTTTAACTCGGCTTAAGGAGTTTTTTGTAACGATGCTCTACATGGAATATTATAAGTGAAACAAATTGCCACCCATTTAAATGAATCGGCGCGCACTTGAAATTAGATTTTTTATTTCATTAAATATTATTATTGGGTTTGTGTTAAAGGTTTACATAGTAGATCGTAATTTCAAATCGTTATCTTATTTTGTTTAAAAGTTACAGCCATCAGGCAGACGGTTAAAGTGCCGAAAAAAAACGTAGCGTGAAGAGATATTTGTGCAGGCTGGCATGACCGCTGCGACTACCGATAGGTTTTTTGTTACCTTTCGATAGTCGTTGGCGTTTTTTGGACTGCACCATGCTTAACATCAGGTATGGTGCAGTCACTGTGTCGAGTCGGTATAAAAAAAAAAGAAAAAAAAAAGTCCTATCTTGACTTAAAAACCTCACTTCGCTTGGGCGATTAGTGGCTGAATCTACTTTGCGTTTACATTTCGTGCTCAAAGTTACCAGTGCCGAACTGATTGCCGTTCTATGGCCGCTTGGGCACTTACTCCTGACATTTATATTAGATGGCCTGTGGGCTTTCTCAAGATGTCTTACTTCATCGGTGAGCGGTTTATATTAATTTATTTTATTTTATGTCTATTTCTAATGCTTTCAATACTCACCAATGCAATTTCTAGGACCTGTACCAAACGGTATGTATGCGCAGGAATGTCTTTGACCAATATTTTCTGGGGTAAATCGTTCAGGATCAAATTTCTCAGGATCTGGGTAGTATTTTTCGTCGTGGTGTATTCCTATTGGTGATATTAAGACAGTCTGACCTTTTTTGATTGTTACGTTTATTTCCGGAAAAGTATAATCTGTTTGGGCATTCCGCTGTAAAGGTTCAACTATAGGATACAATCGAAGAGTCTCACTAAACACTTGATCTAAATAAACCATTTCGCTTATAGCGTCGTAAGTAATTTTCCCATTATATTTTCTTATAACTTCATCTATTTCAGCAATTAATTTATCTTGTACATGAGGATTCTTTGCTAATTCATAGAACAAGAATGACATTGTGGTAGCACTCGTTTCGTATCCAGCGACGTAAAAAACAAATGCTTGAGCTGCTATAAGGTTATCTGTTAATTCCACAGTCATTACTTCATCATCTACATTTCGTTTAGAACCTTGAATTTTACCTTCTTGTCTAAGCTGAAGTATTAAATCCATAAAATCCTTTTTATTTGAAGGTACACCATTTCTTTGTGTGATAACATTTTTTACAAGTTCATTAAAGAATTTGGTAACAAACTCAGGAAACAATGAAGAGTTAAGCTTCTTTAAAATGCCTGGAAACATCATATCCAATTCGTTTGTAAAAGATGGGGTCAATAGCAATTTATGCATCTTGTTAAAAGTTTCTAATTTATCATTGAGAGTATCAATGTTCACACCAAAAGCACAAGCAGATATTGATGCTATTGTATACTTCTGAGTAAGTTCATGTACTTCTTGTTCTGGCTGTTCAATGCAAAGTTGTTCCACGTAATCTGCGAACTTGTCTCCACATTCAGCCATCAGATAGAACATGTTTTTCAATTTGCCGGACGTGAAAATCGGAGTGAAATTCTTGCGTAGCACTCGCCAAGTTTCTCCGTCTGCGTGGAATAGGTTTGCTCCCAAGCCTTCTTTGCTGAACTCTATTCCTCGATCAATAAACATATCAAAATCTTTAATCATGACGTGCTTAATTAAGTCCAAGTCACGAATCAATAAGGCTGGTGTCCTCATGCGATATACACCAACAATTTTCTCATTGGGAAAGTTCTCGTATATTTCTTTAAAGACCACACCTATATTTTTCCGTCGGAGTGTCGATTCCAATAGATTGCCGAATAGAATAATTGGTTTTGGGCCTCTAACGTTTTTATTATTCCAATAATTAAAAGTCTTAGTAAAATAATGATAAAGTAGGCAAATAATGGACACTAATACAAACGAAACCATGAGCACAGACATGATTTCAGCTGTAACCAGATTTTACGAGTGCTGTTATTTTTGCTTCAATTCTTATATATAACACGCTTTGCTCACAGTGAGGATAAATTAACCAAAGGATTAATTATGCGGTAACTAAATGATTCGATTTTTTTTCATATGACAATGTATTTTAAAGTAAATTATATACCAAGTATCGGAGTAGTTATAGTGTAACTTTAATATACTAAAAGAAGATTACTTTAAAAATATTATTTTAAAAATTAAAAATGTAAACAACTGAACTATTTATGTATTAAAACCAATTCATTTAGATCATATCAATAAGCTTAAACACAGCATTGTGATGGTTTAACTTAATGAAGATGATGCTGCAGCCTCAGGTCAAGATTATTGTTTTTGCAATATAATTGAAGTCAGATACTACTTACTAAATTTCGAATTGAATAAATCGGTAGAAGTGGTGTAAATTACTTCTACAAGTAGAAATGAAATGGTTATTTTCACGCAGGTGATCACATTTTCTTCAAATATAGCTAAAAACATTTTCCCGCAAGTCCCATTTCATACAAAAACAACTAAACCAAAATCTATCCACCTAGGAGCTATGAATGCCACCCACAGTCAGGCACAAATACACGCGTTAGACTTAACTTGATGTCTACCTTTGTTTTGCGTCGAGGATTACAAAATGTTAATTTCGGGTGTCTCTAAAAACTCGATTACATGATCATAACTTGATCGTTTTTATAGCTGACAAATTGTATTAAAATTTTGAAAGTTAGATTTAACTAGAAGCTTAATCTGGTGTTATGAAGGATCATGGAGAGGGTAACATTAATTTGCGTCTTCTTGTTGTAGAGAAGTTGGGATAATTAATATTAAAAATGTTGTAAATAACTAATGACAGTTATTGTTATTTTATAACTTGACTTACAAAATTAGTTATGCCAATGAAATAAAAATAAACTACTATCAAAAATATATTAGGAAACCTGATATGTGTATGTGTTGGATATATTTTATTGATCTCGTATATCGGTATTTTATTCTGGAGATATAAAACAAATAGATGTTTAGTTAAATTAAATTTTATTGTAAGTACTAGGAGACAGTACAATTATTTTATATTTATTTTAAAGCATTTTAAGCCTTTTCTAATATAAGAGTGCATTTTGTTAATACTTATATGAATCAATTTGTAGTGAGATTCGTACAAACTGTTTTCTGACTAACATTACGTACTCAAATTGTCATGTTTTTGGGAAATTGACCGTACAGGAAGTTCTTTTCAATTTTTGTTTTAATTTAGCAGGCAAGGCCCATAAGCAATTATTTAAGGAAATATTATGCTAACTTGAACCGAGCGATATGACTCAAAAAAATAAGAAATTCGAAAATAAAACTCGAATTGTTGTACCATATTAAAAACTACATATATTACTGTAGTTTTTGAAATATCAGAAAACACCAAGTATACCTCATTTTTTTAAGATTGCCTTTTGAACTTTTAAAATTGTTGGGATGAGTGATAATTGCTCACAACTTTTGCTTATAACTTTACTAATACGGTGATTACAGTGATGAAACTTATTTTGCAATATCCTTAATTTCTCTCAAAATATACAAATAGACGATTTACATCTTAAAACTTTGTGGATTTGTAGAAAAGTCTTAAATTAAAAGTCATATCGGATTTCTTCAAAAAAATTGAATTTTCTAATTCTCTCCTAAACGCGTTGGAATTGAAGAATTCTATTTGTAGTAAGCTACAGAGCTACCGTTCCTTTAGCTTTTAATCTTGATTTAGGGGACATCTAGCATAATTGAGAAACATAGGTAAAAGCGCTGGCCTCGCAATATAGTAGTTTTTGCCGTTTCGAAAAATTTCAAGACCCGGAGCTGAATGTGACTGCAGTATAACGACATCTATCGAATATTCAACAACATCATTTGCAAATAACGTATGGAGTAATAATGGAAACTCATTTAATTAAAATTATATACGAAACGGAAGTATCTTAACTGATTCACCACTCCTTTTTGCTTATTACAAAGCTTATTACAAACGACTTATATCGTTAAAACGTTACTTGAAGCGTAATTATTTTTTCAGGAACAAAAATGAAACAAAAAAAAATCTGGCTTATGATATTATGTTTTTTAAGTGGGTGTAATAGATCGATTAAAGCTTAGTGTATACATTACTAAATTACTAATATACAAGGTGATTTTAAAACGTGAGAGATATACAGTAAATATACTTATCCAGCATTGGATTTTAATTTAAAATAAGTAAAAATAATTATAGTGATATCTTAATATTTCCATGAACACAAAGTAAATCACAATCAACATATTTAGGGACAATTACCATACACAAATGAATGAATAATATTAATGATTAAGAGGATTTTTTTTACACCGTTTAAATAAAATAATTTATAAATTTTATATCATTTTCATCAATATTTCAACAATCTTTAAGAATTTTTTGAAGTCATTATATCGAATATAGTCAGAGATACAACGCCCAACAGGAACACATATATAAAAAGTGGTGCTGCACTGCTGCCATGATTCCAGCCGTGCTGCTTATGTGAGATTACAAAACCAAACGTTATTTCAATCGTGAGACTTAAGGTACCAAGTTGAACTTAAATTTAATTTTGAATTCCAAAAAATGGCGCTTTTGTACGCTTTAGAAAAAAAACGTTTTTTCGTACTTTTTTCGGGGTCTATATGGCTGATAAAAATAAAACTAAGAAAGCAATCTTAATTATTCTAGTTCAATTTGTAGTTATATGTGTACTGAAGATGCTGTATGAATTGGAACAGAATTGATTGAATAGTTTTTGAGATATCATGACAGCAGTTTGAGAAAAACGTGTTTTAAGAAAAACGCGTTAAAATTATAGTAAGTGGCCCGCGCGCTCCGAATACTCGCTCTAGTTTACGGCTGTAACTTTGCAACGGCTTCAAATTTCGAAAAATCATTTTACCCATGTACATGTTTTAGATGTGATTTATGAAATAAAAAAAACCTTTTTTTATTTTCATCTGACACACTAGACGACCCCCTTAATTGGAGGGAATTGTTAGTTGAGTAAATTGTGAGCTCACTTTTGTCTTGGAGCCTATTAGCGTGCAAATATGAGAGTGAACTTATTATCTATTCGATAATCTTAATATAAATGTATTGCCGACATACCTAGTTTTTGTGACTGTATCGCAAACACAATCTAAGACATTTAAAACGAAAATCACTAAGTGAAAAATTTCAGTCATATCCATTACTCAGCACGATATATAAAATATAATAATTTATCTCGTTGCTCAACATAAATGAGGCGGATTTATTACAAGAAATAGAAAGTATCTGCTCCTGTATATCGCATTTAACCTAAAATATAAAAAAATAATCCTAATACTTTCAATGTTAGAAATATCAACATTATAATAAGGGTTCCAAATAATAGAGACATATTTAACAATTGACCTTTCATTATGACAAAGATAAGTAATAACGGTAATATATTATAAGTTAAATATCCCAAGGTGAATACTTCTGCGCTTTGACGTGGCTTGTGCACTCTGTAATCAATGTTCCACAGCCCCACCACATCATGACCCAAATGCGGGGGGTGGCTTGGCAGACGTTGCTCCGCCCACACTGTACGGGGTATATCGGCAGAGTGCTTCCAGGGCTCCCACCATGAGCGGCCCAAAGGCATTAGCTAACTAGTTATGTATCAACTATTCGGCTGAGACCGATGTATCAAAGCGGTTGATGGTGCTCCGGCGTCTTCAACTCCGAGCCTGATCGTTTGTCTGTCTCTCCCGCTCTGCGGCCTTCTTCTCGGACATAACTTATTTTCAAAACTAGATTACAGCCGTTCAGAATGGGCTCTTGCTTTATACCAACTATCAAGAAAATATCAAATATTTTATCAAACATAATCTGACGTTATCTTTAATAGGCTCCGACTACAACACATAGTGTTGATTTTATATTACTTTGGTATCAATACATTATGTTCAGTACAGAAAAACAATTAGGCATATTAATTGTTGCTACTTTTTATTAACCATGTCATCTTGATAATGTAAACGATATTGATATCAAATTCTCAGTTAAAGGACATGTAGCATAGAGTGGTATAAACCAGGGATGTTACGGAGCTTCGACTCCGACTGCGATAAGTCGGAACTTCCGATTGTTATTACATCTCCGGTTCCGACTTCGGTTCCGAAACTTTTTAATCGGAGGTATTCATCGGAGATCACCACCACTGTTGTAGTCAATTCATTCAATTTCATTTTATATGTTGTTGAAACATAATATCAATTAATCAAACAATCAGTGCTACTTAATTTGTAAAAGACATTTTAAAAAATTTATATTAAAAAAATTATGATTATAATTATTAATTTTAAAACTAAATGTACATTTAAATTTATTACTAAATGATTTTTTTATTTTACATTTACATTAAATTAAGTAAAATAAAAATTAAAAACAATCCTGGAGCAAATTTGATTTAATTTGTTTATTGTTAATAGGAAAATGTTAATAAGAAACATAGCAATTTTTATTGTCTGTGTATTTGTAAATTTATCACTTTCTAATTAAAAAGTTTCACTGAATAATGTCTTTATTTGTCCCTTAATAATACTATTTTATTCTACCGTCACTTGTGACTGATATTGCCTCCGGCTCCGATTCCGACTTCGGTTCCGATTCCGATAAATCAAATTTAAAAACTCCGACTCCGACTTCGGTTCCGATAAAACTGCCTCCGTTACATCTCTAGTATAAACACTGGATTGAGTGACTACGGTTTCTTATTATGTGATATGTATGAGGCCATTGGACCAAGAGGAGCCCAAATGACGATTTTGTTGAATAACACCTCAGAGAATTACCAGAATCGTTCATCTCATATATGCATAAAAACAATGCATACTTTACAATAAAAATCTCGGATAAATTACTAAAAATTATGGTAGCTTACATTTAAGCAAAGTTCTGTTTAGACCTAATGATCAAAGTGTATTGAAACGGAAAAGCAAATCAAATTAGATATTACTCATTTGTGACACTGTCTAGGATCAAATTATGAAATTGTATACCAATAAAACGTATTTCTCAATAATATATGTGCATAGAATAAAGTAATTAAATTACTATAACATACATATTGATTCCAGGCATACTTTGTATCTTATCAACAGTATCGTAAAGTAAAAAAATAATCGTTTTAAATCCACACTCATTAAAAACATTAAAATAAGGCGTGGAGAATATTATATGTACATAGAAAATTTTTAAGTGAGTTCTGTGGGTATAATTTAATTTATAATATACTTATAGTGGTTATATAAAATAAAGGTAAATATAATTAATGCATTATGTACCTAACTGTATTTAAAGTATTTATTATAGTAGTTGTATATCGGATTCACTATATTTACTTTTATTTTTTATCGTCTTGTTGAAACAAATATATTAGCTACATAGATAGTAGGTAGTAGTAGTTAAATGTTGAATCAAATTCAAGTATTTACATTACATCTTGGGTAATAATTTATGAGTAAAAATACAATCTGTATAAAGAGACATGCCTGATTCCTTGACCTACTCATCAAAGTCCAGTCCAAACCTTACGACGAAACTGAAATTTTACACAGAGGTTACCGCTTAACGTAGGGGCACAAATAACTTCGATCGACTGATGGTAACTAGTAAAACAGAAGGAAGAAGACTTAGAAGCTGGTGACCTAAACGAAGGTTAGACCAGACCTCCCTACTACTGTAGCTACCTTTCAGTATCGCCACTTCATCACTCTATCAGTGGACTGAATAGAACCAAAAGAAACAATGAAGGCAGTTAGTCTAAAATTAATAACAGTCACGATCCTAAGAAGTAAGGGAACGATTGAGAAGGGAGTGTAAATTTTAAGGTATCACATGACTATATTTTGAAAGGGCACAGAATATCTTGAGGTGCTCTTTCGAATGGACTAATTGTCAAACAAATTGTCAATGATAATTGACCACACAGGATTCCCGCCTACCTACACCGCTCATTTAGAGAAACGAAGCACGCGTGACCTACATATTAATTAGACAGCTGTTAATCTGTGGAATTTCAAGATCGATAAGCGGTTCTAGAACATCCGGGCAAGTACATAAGGTAAACACATCTCTCAAGATCTTTCTTGAAAGTGCTGGAAGCCTGACGCACTGATATAAATATCGGCCGGACTCAATCGCAGTACAGTTTTCTGTTTGGATGGGACACAAGCGATATCTCTAAGTGACCGGATATGACTTTAGCATACACTCGGTTATGAGGACTACTGCGATTGGTTAGTGTTTCTATGAGTGAATATTTCGACTGGATTTGCGACTGCACTACGAGATCTATCTGAGATTGGATATTTTGACGGCCAAATTCGAAAACTTTCATCCACTGGTTTCTGAGACCTTCGACGACTGCACTTTGAGAAATTTCTGTGACTCTGTGCTAATATTGTACTCTCTTCGATTAATAAATGGATTATTCATCAACATCGGTGTCAAACAAAGCTCGTAACAATTGGATAGGTTGCGAAGAAAATAGCAATAGTATTATTTTACTGTAACTTTTGATCAGTATTTTAAATCGAAAAAGTGAAGTATGGAACTCTAAAGATATAGATAATCATTATCTAGCGTATAAAAACATTACTTAGCTGCCGTGACTTGCCATTCATAACAACTTTTGACAATATCATTTTCACACAATATCTTTAAATTTAATTTCTCAAATATGGCCCCTACGTGGGAAGTTGCCGGAAAAACCTTTTTAATAACAGGTGGAGCATCAGGTTTGGGCGCAGCCTACGTTGAAGAATTCCTAAGACAAGGAGCGAAGGTATTGTTATTTGAGTACGTGCTTCACTGTTGTTGAGTATCTTTACTTTCTTGACACTATTCCATGGAAATTTTTAGCCACGAATTCTGCTGTCATCTTAGAATGAAACCGCACTGAGTAATATGGAAATAATTTTAAAGGCCCGGTCTAAAAGTAATTTGAAATTTTATCTATACTTCTGTGTAGCTCCACTTAAAATTAATACTTTACTAAAGAGACATAGATTTTCTTGGTGAAGGTGTAATTTAATCATAGTTAAAAGTAAAAAAATCTTTTTTCAAGGACAACAAGCTTAGAACTTATCGTATTTTATAATATTAGTGCAAAAAAGGTGTGTGTGTGTGTGCGATTCACACACGATAGAAGTGAAACTTCAGTACATCGATAAAAGAATGAGATAAATATATATACAAGGGTAGGATAATTACAAAGTTTATTTGTTTAAAAATGAAAGTATTTTGATTAATTTTAAAAGATATTTTATATTTTATTTAACATATGTTACATAATTTATAAAAAAAATATATAAAATTACATATAAAATTTATTATTTAGCACAAGATATAAAAATACTCACAAAACCTGTTAAATAATAACACACCACACTGACCTCTTACTAAAAAGCTATAATACGTACTTATACACCGACATTGGCTCTCTCGCTCTGGCTCACTAATTTTTGTATTTGTGTCTCTTACCTGTCGTTTTTCCGTTGCATCTGGTTTGAAATCACAACGATTCTACAGAAGTTTCACTTCAAAAATAGTAACAGCTAATATTGCTTCTTTTTGCTTGATTTGTTTTTTAAACTTGTAATTTTAAACTGCTGACAGTGTGGATGTTTTTGTCCTATTTTAATAACATTTTATTGTTGTATGTTTTTTGGAAAGGAATAAATTCTTCGGTCAATTCGAAGTCACTATTGTTGTATCATAAGAAATTTCAGTCTACGTTATAATTTGAAGGCCTGTTAGCGTAGTTTGTAGTGATTCTACAGCAGCGCTAAAAGTTCTGAGTTCGATTGCCGGTACCAGAAATTTATTTTGTAATGAATACATAATTTTGTCATAAGTCCTAGATATATGTATGTAATTAAGTCTATCTTTGCTTAGGTTTGAGAACAGTACCCATATTACAAGCGAAATTATCTCCTATTACATATTTTTACATAGATAATTAGAACTTGATGCAAGTGATTCACCTTTGTAATGTAATGCAGTATTAAATAATACTGCATAGGATTACATTACAAATTATTATTAATATGTCATAATTATTAACATATTTATGACCAAAGATTATTAAATATCAATATAAGCAATAAAGTGTGCAGATAAACCTATTTCAATGTATTGACATGTTTACGTATATTCACAAGTGGGTCTATCAGTATTTTGTCAGTGCATTTATATCGTTTGTTTTACAATTTTATAACGTGCGTCATTTTCTATCACACAAATCCTGCCGCGCAGGCACCATTGCGCGCGCCTTTATACGTTTCTTTCAGTTAATTAATACACAGTATATAGCTTGAAAGAAAGTATCCGACATAGCCCAGCAGATTAACTAGTTGAAATAGTAGTGGCATGCTCGTAAAGCGGATAGCCGATGTGCCAGGAAAGTTCTTGAGTGGAGACAATATCAATGGCAAGCCGAGTATGGGCCGTCCAACTACAAGGTGGACAAATGACCTAATCCAAATTGTAGGGCGATGCTGAATGCATGCCATTTCTGATCGGCCTATTTGGAAAATATTGGGGTAGGGCTATGTGCAGCAGTGGGCATTTTACGGCTGATATGAATGATATCGTGCGATACCGTGTCAACATTTCAGTAACCGTACATATTTATATTAAAAATAAAAATATAATATACTATATGTCTAAAAATGATGATGATGATGATCATTCTGACATATCTCATTCACCAACAATATTAATTAAATGTAGTCGTTTTATGAGGTATGTCGAAATAAGCAAAGATGTAAAAAGCAATGTTTTTATAAGGCGCTCATTTAGCATTCAGTAGGGACTTTTGTTCTGGATCAATATAACCGGTATGTTGTTCTAAACGATGTCGCCATAAACAGTTTTGACGGTATATATATACATAAGTATATATATGTATGTATATATATATTATATGACAATATACCGGAAAATATCCCCTTTTATTTATTTATTTAACAAATTATATGTATTATACATAATTTATTTTAGACAGGAAATCAATCTAAATATACAGAAGGAGTGTTAAGGGAGTCAAGGAGTGGAATTCACTTCCTGCGTCTGTATTTCCAACATCTTATAAAATGTGAATCTTCAAACGTCGAGTGAATCGTTATTTGCTGGGCAAGCGCGCTCCATCATCAGCCTCATCATCACTTTCCAGCAGGTGAGATTGAGGTCAAGCGCAAGCCTGTCAATAATAAAAAAAAACAGATTAATCAAACTGGTTTGTAATAAGAATATGGATATAAGAGCGACTGAAATATTTATTATGAAAGCTATATTACTAATGGCTATATATTCTGGTCAGCGGTGTTTTTTAGTGTAATATGTAAGTCATTGGTCCGCGTTGCACGCAGTCCTGCCCGACGCAGTCTTTCAATCTGGATCTACCCCCTAGTCATTTGTTTTAAAGTACTCTTTCAAAGTTTTCGCTATGATTTTTTTATTCAGGTTTGTCAAAGTGAGTAAATTACACCTGATGGAAAGTGTAGTGTAGTCCACGAACGGGAACTACCTGTGAGGGATGAAATTCTATTTATAGTCGTAATTGGTATGTCAGCCTACATGTACCACTACGAAAGGTCTTTATGTATACGACGTCTTTGTGTGTTTTGGAAGTCGAAGCTGCTCGCGTCCGTGGGCTTTACCCTAATTTCCCTACACGTGACTCCTGGGTGGTGCTAAACGAGCAGCAGCGAGGTGGTACGGCGTCGGTGCCCGTCTGGATCGCGACCATAGTACGTGGGTGTAAAGCCCGTCATAGTGACCAGTTTCGGCTTGTCGCGTTTCGGGATCAGCTTGTGTATATCCAGTAGTTCATATACCTAGAGACCTTCAGTCGTGGTATATGTGGGCCGACATGACGATGTAGACTATCAATGGATTTTCATCCATTGATAGTCGTTTTCGTTTTTGGACTACACTGTACTTACCATCAGGTACTCTGTAGTCACTATGTCGAGCCAGTGTAAAATAAAAAAAAACTGTCAAATTATAATGTAGCTACGTATATAATTGTATGTTAAGTGACAAAAATATATGTATCCATGTACAGGCTGTAGCGATACTCGATATAGCAGAGGAAGTGGGTAAAGCAACAACTAGTAGACTTAACCAGAGCTTTCCCGATAAAGTCTTCTTTATAAAGTGTGATGTAAATAGTGAAGAAGATATAAGTAAGGCTTTTGAAGAAGTTGTTAATAAATTTAAGCAAATTGATGTTATTATCAACAATGCCGGAATCATGGTTGATGCACCTAATATGTGGAGGACTGCTTGTAACGTCAACTGGGTATGTTTTATTTTCATTAAAATTATTTTAGGTTGAAGTACACACTCTCTAGTATGTAATTAGCTATGTAAGGAGTTTCTCTGGAGGATAAAAATGAGTTCATTTGACAGAGAATTATTGTTATCGAAAAGATTTACGGAATAGCAACCTCAAGTGACAGTGAACTGGCTATATACTACATATGCCGAAGAATCGATGATCGATGGAGCAAACAGGGTCTTGAGTGGAGACCGCGAACTGGAAACGTTTTCCTTTTTTCACTCGTTGCTATAAATATATATTTTTTTTTATCTGTTCTAGTTAGGAACAGTGTCTTTTACTTTGAAAGGCATCAATCACATGGGCAAGGACAAAGGAGGGGCAGGAGGTACCATCGTGAATATAGCATCGACTGCTGCATTAGTACAGTTTCCATTCTTACCCATCTACAATGGTTCCAAAATAGCTGTATTACATTTCAGTCAGTGTATATCAGTAAGTTTATTACATATATCAATCACATGATTCTTGCAATTAGAAATTTAAATATGCAAATAGTATTACATTCATTATAATGTAAATAATATTATTTATTTTATATTACGTTCTATTGTGATTGATTTCCTTTTGACTCGGTGGAGTTACCACACTCCAACTTATCTTTCTAGCCTTGTTCAATGTAGCTTAAGTCTAAAAGAGCAGAGTAATTTTATGAAGCTAGAAATTTATTTATATAAATCATGAGCCGGCAACCTTTTCTTATATAAGGGCCACAAATATTATGAGTATATTGGTGCGGGCCACATTTCATCTAATAAACACAATTCTTTAGATAAAACAAATTTTTCAATTTTTGACCATATTTATTGTTACTCTCATTTTACCGACTGTGATTGCTTGGACTGAATTTCCGGCTTCCGCGCACACAAAACGATGAAATAGAAACTTATTTTTAACTTATTGCCTGGGGTGTGGCGTTCTGTGGAACGGCTTTTACTTGCGCGGGCCGCACCGTAGTGGCTTACGGGTCGCATGCGGCCCGCGGGTCGCTGATTGCCGACTACTGATATACCATAAATAACGAGAAATTTATACATGATGTGAGATAGGGATGTGTGAAAGGTACGTGTAAAATATGCTGTAGTAATTATATATTGCTGCTGGCCTACTTGTCAATAGATAATGTTTGTAGACAATATAGTAAAGGAATTCGCTATGCATCTTCACATAGCTACGCTAATGTATGTGCACCCTGCCGCTGTGATTATTCTATAAGCGAGAGAGACAGAGAGCCATGATTCTGAAGTTAGTCCCAATATTGCAGATGGATCCATTTTATGAAAATACTGGAATAAGAATTTTGACGATATGTTTTGGACCAACGGATACTCCTTTATTGGCTGGATTAGAGAATAGATGCTATAATCCAGAAGTTGGTACAAATTTTGATAAATTTGTAAAAGACACGAACGTCGTATTGCAAAAGTAAGTAATTGAAAACGATTACCTCTATTATTATAAAATTTTGTGCTAGTTTAGTACTATTGTATTTGTGATCACTCCGAAAAGGATATGGCGTGACGATATATTATTAATATAAAATTCGTGGGCAAATACTCTTATCAAACATATTTAAATGAGATTGAGTGGAATTGAAATTGTGGAAGTGAAATTGACTATTTGAAGGTTTAGGCTGGTTTTCCTGTCACGCTGACGGTCGGCGCTGACGGTCGGCGCGTAGCTTGTCGGCGCTGATGGGTCGTTTTCGTATCGCGCTGATGACCGTGAAGTACAGTCGCAAAGAATGTTGATGGCAGTGAAAATTGTTAGCAAAGAAAACGTCTGTAAAAAAGAAATACATGTTCATCCATTGATCGAGCAGAGAATTTTGGCAGGGGAATTCTATATATTATACGGCCAGTTTAGAGACGACGGAAAAAGTTTTTCAACTATTTCCGTATGTCATCAAGAAGTTTTGATGAATTACTAACAAAGCTACAAAATAGATTTGTCTATTGCAGCTTACGTAATGTTCCTCTACAGCCGATTGAGCGCTTAATGGTTACTTTTTATGTAATTATTTATTGTAAGAAACAAAATTAAATAAATTAAGTTAAGACGACGATGTCATCCCAGGCTTTGTTACGTCCCATAAACCTTTCTTTTATTTCATTTCTTCAATTACTCAACCGGTATTTATTTCACGATTGTCCATGACTGTATTTGTCGATACATACCTTCAGCGCAACACGAAAACGCTCAATGAGTGTGGAGGCGCGTCAGCGCCTGTCCGTCAGCGGCGCGTACGCGCGGCACGTACGGCCGCGTATAGCTCAGCGCTGACGACCGTCAGGTTCAGGATCTAAAGTCGAAAAGAAACAATATATTTGAACACTTTATTCACTGCACTTGATAATATAAACTACAAGTTTGGATGTGTCGAAGCCGGAATTGAGATTTTACTATGATAGGGGAATATACGGCGTATTTATCGATTCACGTCGACGTTGTTCTGAGGACTCGCACAGACTGCCCCTTAATCGTTAAGGGTCTTGGGTTGCAGATATGACCATGCGAAATATTAGAGTACCCATAACGGCCTCGTGGTGTGAGACTACCCAACGTTGTGTATAATGGGACTTGATAGTCGCGAACCGATGTGACCCTTCAAGTATGAACTTAATGGGGCTTTAGCGGCAAGCTCTCTGGTTGGTTGTTGATCACGTAGTGTTCAGCCTAACAGTACCTTAACTGTATATTAACGGTTACTACCCTCGGCATGCCCTCATGGTTAGGTTACCACGTGTGCTTACCACAAAATTTGCCAATTTGAAATATATGATACACATTATAACATGATTGTGACAAAGAAAAATAGCATAAATTAGAATAAAAAAGAACCACAGGAAGATTAGGAGTTTTGAATATTATGGGCATTTATGAGCCTTGAATGAATTCAAATATTGTATCAGACTAATAATGGACTTAAATAATGGGATTAAATGCTCATTGCATTGGTACTGCCATTAGTATAATGAACCGTTATATTTAATACAATAGAAAATCCAGCAGTGTTCATTCCATAAATGCATGCAAGCATTGCATGCCCTTATGATAATTAAGTATGGAATAAATTGCTTAAAGTTAAACAAAAAAAGGAACCATTTATATTCATATCTATTCTATTTTCACGTCATCTATCTTCTCTATGAAAATTATATAATATTTATTGACATTATATAATATTCACATTAATTATGTGAATCTGCCTACCCTGCCTAAATACTGTGACTGTTCACCGTCTCCAGAGTAGATAAAATTTCTTCAAAAGACTAAATTCAACCGTAGATCAAGTTATAATTATTTATATAGGCCCCGACGTTGCTACTTTGTATTATAATCTTCCTTTAAACTGGCTCAAATGTGGTGTAATAGCAATGCTAACTCGGGCTGCGTCCAATACAAGATGTACTCTTCAAGTATTTAGCTTGTGACTCAATAGTCTCCTTAATGTTGACATTGTTAAACAGTTATGTAATTTATTCGGCCTCTTGCGAGGGAAGGATGCCCCAGTTCCTCCACATCCTTCTGTAGAGCTCGTCCATAGACTTGGTCACTCTTCCACCGACATTCAGAAATTATGCTAATCCAGTAATAGTTTTAAATCTCGTAATAATAGTAATATGTAAGAGAGGACACAACCCGGTTATGTGAGATACTATGGGCGTCACGACACTTGCTATTATGTAGTAGTGATTGGTAACCACCTCTTGATTTGTAATTGAAATAGCATGATACACCTTTAAGCGTTAGTCATGGACAGCACGTGAGTAGCGCTCCTACATAAAGTAAGTCTCCCCTTACTCGGTTGCCTCCAGGCAGTGCTTCAGAAGGAGATTCCAATATTGTAATAACCACAGGCCAATGTAGCATTTGGGAACAGTCAGTTGTCGTATTTCGTTGAGTGGTATTCGCCACGGTAGTGCCATCGGCCGGAACCGTCGCTGTAACGTATACAGACCGGCCGTCGCCGAGACTATCGTTGGGCGTGACCAAAGTGATATTTTAATACTGAGTGTCCAAAGCTTATTTGACGGTGGCGAGATAATGTATTTTTTTTATAGAAGTTACTACAACACGGCTGACATGAGCTACGAGGATGTGTCATGGTTAAGGCGTGCCACTGACGCAATGTTCCAAAGAGGTTCCATAGAAATATAGTTATCGAATAAATACGTTATAATGCACAAGGCAATGTACTCGAGCCTCAAATCCTTGTAGAGACATATAATCATATATGTGGATGAATAAACAAGTGTCGGACTTCCATTTATGAATATATTGATATAACTGCCTCTACTAAATATTACACTTGGGAATGTTATAAGTTGCAGAGTGAATGTAAATATTAATTAAAGATGTGCACCTTACCGATTATGCTGGTACTTCACTGTCACTTTAATATCACACAATAACTTTCCTACTAATTATTATATTACTAGCTTGAGTGCCGAGCCGCGACTCCCCCAACGCTCATAACATCTAAGCGTATGCGTATCCTAATTCCCATATAATACGCTCAAAATCCCGATCCTAAGACGAATTCCTGATTTCTACTTTCCTCGCCTATTTATGCAATCCCCGCTTCGATTCCCAAGGCGTGGTCCCAAAGACTTCCAGCCAATCATCGAAAGCGTGCAAGCTTGAGGTATGTTGCAGTTTTTGCTGCTTCTCCGTTCCCACGCTCTTCACGAATTTTGCATAAGTGTCCTTTAAAATATTAGATTAGGTGTTTAAAAGCTTTTGCCCATAAATAATAATAAAACCGTCACGTTCGATTATAAATTATCGTGTGAAAGTTAAATACTTGAGAATATTAACAATATTATCCTTTTTCTTCGTAGTTACATATTTTATTACTCTACTAGCCAAGGGCTGTGACATTCCCCCTTCTGAAAGTTAAACTGCTTGGACGAAGTCATAGCAGGATTAGTTTCACAATATAAACCCATTACTAAAATAATCTACCCTGTCTTATTTTCCACCAACACCTATGGCGTAATGTCGTCTACACATTTCTACAACAGTCAAAATTGAAGACTTGAGAAAATAGGAAATGACCCCCTTCAAAGTCTTGGTTGGGCTTTCCTTTATCTAGCTTGATCTAGATATGTATTGTATTATTTCCACGAAGCTGAACAGCAAGTTATGTATATAAACTGTCCACATTATTATCCAATCTTGTGATACTAATAGCAAGGAATCATTTAGCCGCCAATTGATCACTAGAATTAACTGTATTCGACATGATTACAATGCCAACAACGATGACCTCTTCTGTATGTTTTACCCAAAATAGATTTTGCTAACCTTCTAAGTACAAAACCTCCGACGATCAACCATACTTTGAGATAATTTTAAATTATTTACCAAATGTCAGACTTGAATTGAGATTGGATATCAGTTATTTGCACACGATGTATAAGTTATAATCATCACTTCTTATTTTAGAATTCTAATTGGAATCTGCATTGTAAGTATTGAGTTCCGAAATAAGGTTGGTTAATTAGAGATTGCTACCAGAATTGGTTTTTTAAATACGCTATTTCCTGGGTGTTAGTCTCGATATCTCTGTTTACCATATAATATGGCACAGGCGATAGATTATCCAAAGGAGCTTAAGCTTGCATTATGCATTATAAAGAGATTGAAAAGAATAAACTTGATCAATCATACCAGGAGATTGACTTAAGCAATTGTCTATCCTGACCTCCCTTTGATATTAACATTTGAGTTCCATTCAACAGTCGTTCTGCCAGCAGATTTATTCACGGCGTACGCGAGTGCCTTCGTTCAGTAGTTTCTGAAATAGTGAATAGAAGTACTTTTAACCTTTTGATTTTAAACTCTCCCCCTTCAAACCTTTGTAGGTAATGTTCATATAAATCAACAAAGCTTTTGAATGCATCATTCGCTCATAGCTTATATAGACTGGTTGTTAATTTAATTCCTAATTGCACTTTCAGTTGCATGTCTATACTGACATACGCGGATCAATTTTTTTTTTTGTTCAATACTTTGCCTGTTTACAGGTAGCATGCTTATTACCATAGACAATTTGCCAACTCAAGACAGTTAGGACTGATAAGTCCACTATAAATATAGTTTGTGTTAGCAGTTTTCTAATCTGCGTCCTCTGAAATTTTATTCGACATAGTGTTCACTAATTTACTGCCTTATCTCCCACGGAACACCGGTTACTTCAAATTGGCACCCTCAGTGAATGATGATGCATATTAAAAAATGTGATTATTCATGGTTTTATCTAACCGATTTGTTTTACAATCAGTACCAGTAGCTTAATAAATGTTTTAAATTAACATTTCAATCATCACAGTAGTTGTAGTAGTCGGGTAAACAACTATAAATAAATAAAACCAAAATTCTAAGAAGGGTTATTGTCTACCTCAAAGTATCCCCATTACAGGTATGATTTTTGAAACTCTCCTTTTTATAAGCAACTTATTTTAGGCATGCTCCCTTGTTATCCTATAATCGCAGCGGCAACATTCTGGTAACCACATTGGCTCGTATGTGTAACCTGATTGAGCAGTCTTGCACGATACTTTATCGCGCAAGTTGTTATAGTTTCTTCCCGCTTAGTGAAAAAGTCTGTCCACTCGGTCTTCATCTGTTGTGCTAATGGTAACCTAGTCTACCCGACAAATCTGGAGAGACAGTAAAGCATTGTGGAAGGCCTAAGTCACTGATAGGGTTCAGTCATTAGCACTCAGACACTGCATCCTATCTCTCTCTAACCATGTCGGCTCTCCGTTGAATTAGATTAAGAGGGGCTTGGATGAGAGAACGCGCTTGTTTGTGCAAGCGCTAGCATTCACACACCAAATATCTTGCGCAATTGACCGTTTCGGAATAGTTTCATCAGCGAGCTCATTTTCGCCGAATAGGGCTACGACTCGCGCCTACTTAATAGGTGATTTGGAGACGCCGCCAAGACCTAAATCAGCCAGGATCTCATTATCATAATCATGTTGATAAGTCGCAGTCGTAGTAAGTAGCTATTTGTACCGGTGGCCATGCGTACGGATCAGCAACCATAAGTGATCCACTAACTGACTTGGCTATTTCCGCTGGATCCATAAAGGACATGACGTGGTAAAGTGGGTGATCATTAAGATACCAAATATAAGAAACCTCTGGCACTTGGCCCATTAATACGTCATTTACCTGTAAATTATGTCATAAAACATAGAGCCTTATCTGTCACGATTCATCATCAAAATAAGTGTGCAATCGCAGAGCGAGTGCAACTATTGATACTATTTTCCTCCTGTTTGTGCTTTAAAGACACAACATAAATATGAATACATCAAAATTGATATAGTAAATAATATAATAAAAATACTTAGCTTTGCTAATGAAGCCGTAACAACGATCACTTTCGCCTGCACAATACATAAACTATATACCGGCTTCGCAGTTTGTCTTTTGTACCAATGTTTGAAATTGAACCTGGAACATTTTACAGAAAATCCGACAGTATCTGTTCACTGAGCTTATGCCTCTTTAAAAAAAGGAACCTGGCGCTAAACTTTTTGCTCATCGATTTGGCGACTTAAGAGCAGGTACTAAGTTATACCCTTTTTTGCTGTTTAAGCCAGATGGTCGATTTTTTCATGCAACGAATTAGGAGTTCTCTACATTGTGTTTATTTATTGCAGTAGCGTGCATCACATCAAGCACAAATTTCGATCTTAATCATAAGTAATTTACATAATAATTTTTTTTCGATTGACGTAGGTATGCAAACTTGATTAGACAAACCATTGTCTTGATTTGCCCTATGAAATTGTTCCATCTTCGATGTTTATATCCGTCATTAATAATTACAGGAGTTTATCAAACTTTTATTCTCGTTGTACCATTGTCAATAGCACATTTAAAACGAGAATCCTGGTCACGAGGCACCATGTTGTGACTGTTCACCGTCTCCAGAGTAGATAAAATTTCTTCAAAAGACTAAATTCAACCGTAGATCAAGTTATAATTATTTATATAGGCCCCGACGTTGCTACTTTGTATTATAATCTTCCTTTAAACTGGCTCAAATGTGGTGTAATAGCAATGCTAACTCGGGCTGCGTCCAATACAAGATGTACTCTTCAAGTATTTAGCTTGTGACTCAATAGTCTCCTTAATGTTGACATTGTTAAACAGTTATGTAATTTATTCGGCCTCTTGCGAGGGAAGGATGCCCCAGTTCCTCCACATCCTTCTGTAGAGCTCGTCCATAGACTTGGTCACTCTTCCACCGACATTCAGAAATTATGCTAATCCAGTAATAGTTTTAAATCTCGTAATAATAGTAATATGTAAGAGAGGACACAACCCGGTTATGTGAGATACTATGGGCGTCACGACACTTGCTATTATGTAGTAGTGATTGGTAACCACCTCTTGATTTGTAATTGAAATAGCATGATACACCTTTAAGCGTTAGTCATGGACAGCACGTGAGTAGCGCTCCTACATAAAGTAAGTCTCCCCTTACTCGGTTGCCTCCAGGCAGTGCTTCAGAAGGAGATTCCAATATTGTAATAACCACAGGCCAATGTAGCATTTGGGAACAGTCAGTTGTCGTATTTCGTTGAGTGGTATTCGCCACGGTAGTGCCATCGGCCGGAACCGTCGCTGTAAAGTATACAGACCGGCCGTCGCCGAGACTATCGTTGGGCGTGACCAAAGTGATATTTTAATACTGAGTGTCCAAAGCTTATTTGACGGTGGCGAGATAATGTATTTTTTTTATAGAAGTTACTACAACACGGCTGACATGAGCTACGAGGATGTGTCATGGTTAAGGCGTGCCACTGACGCAATGTTCCAAAGAGGTTCCATAGAAATATAGTTATCGAATAAATACGTTATAATGCACAAGGCAATGTACTCGAGCCTCAAATCCTTGTAGAGACATATAATCATATATGTGGATGAATAAACAAGTGTCGGACTTCCATTTATGAATATATTGATATAACTGCCTCTACTAAATATTACACTTGGGAATGTTATAAGTTGCAGAGTGAATGTAAATATTAATTAAAGATGTGCACCTTACCGATTATGCTGGTACTTCACTGTCACTTTAATATCACACAATAACTTTCCTACTAATTATTATATTACTAGCTTGAGTGCCGAGCCGCGACTCCCCCAACGCTCATAACATCTAAGCGTATGCGTATCCTAATTCCCATATAATACGCTCAAAATCCCGATCCTAAGACGAATTCCTGATTTCTACTTTCCTCGCCTATTTATGCAATCCCCGCTTCGATTCCCAAGGCGTGGTCCCAAAGACTTCCAGCCAATCATCGAAAGCGTGCAAGCTTGAGGTATGTTGCAGTTTTTGCTGCTTCTCCGTTCCCACGCTCTTCACGAATTTTGCATAAGTGTCCTTTAAAATATTAGATTAGGTGTTTAAAAGCTTTTGCCCATAAATAATAATAAAACCGTCACGTTCGATTATAAATTATCGTGTGAAAGTTAAATACTTGAGAATATTAACAATATTATCCTTTTTCTTCGTAGTTACATATTTTATTACTCTACTAGCCAAGGGCTGTGACAATACCCTATGCACGTCACTGGAATAGATGCTCTCAGTTATTAATCGATATCATGTGGTAATCATTATAAAAACTTTTACAGAGTCGAATCAGCCGTCGCAGGATTTGTAGAAATGTTTAAGATTGGCCCACCTGGATCTATTTGGTTATGTAATAATGATAAGCCAGCTAAGAATATCACTTCGAATATTGATGAAGCATTCCAGGTATTGCAACAGTCTATGTAGTCTTAATATTAACACATTTAAATAAAGATTTATAAGCTGTTCCTCATACTGTTTTATTTGTATTATTACTTCGTAAATAATAAAAAAAAATCGCGTACATATTAAAAAAAAAACATTTTAAGGAAGAAGTTTGCATTGCTGGTATAATGTCACTTCACAACTTAACTAGGCAAGAAATGTTACGTGCTGTGGGTATGCTCGAAGTAGGATGCTCACAGCGTAAAGTCGCTGCAGCTGGAAATTGTAACCAATCGGTTATCAGATGATTGTGGAGACGTTATCGCTTCAATGGAAACACGGCTGAACGGCAACACCTATCCCCGGGATGTCACTCTGATTGCTCCACCCGGGCCTGGGAAACCATATTCGTCCAGACGCCCAGGGAACAAAAGGCCTTGTTGAGGCTACCTCTCTGGGAGGGGTAGGAGTAAAAGCCCACCCTTCCAAGACCTCTTTCTCAGGCGGCGCCCTGGACACCGTGCACCGCTTCCCTCTCATCCGTTCGTGATAGAGGAAAATATATGAGTTATTTTTATATCTTGTTCTACTTGTGCTGACTATCTTTCTTAGTGGTATTGTGTTTTTTATTTCGAGTTTGTCGCGTGTTGATTGACTGGGAAAGGTCTGCACAACTAAACCGGGCGGGAAAGGTATTGTGTGTATTAGTTGTTAGGTATTGTCGTGAGACACCAACTATTTACCTGTCGGTCCCCTATCCTCTCCCACCACAAGCCTAAACAACAGATGGCGCCGCGCGCGAATAAAGTAGTACTAATCAACACAGGTGCAAATAACACGTGACGCGAGCGCTATACAGTGTATATTCGTGTTTCTCAATTTCAACGACATCGAAGGCGTACCACGTAACTTTTTGGTGATGAATGATCATCACCACAAAGGTACGTGGTTCCTGTTGTTCCTATTTCCAGGATCTCATGGCCTCTAGCTAATAATAATAATTGTGTTTCTATATCCAACATTAGTACTTCTTTTAATCTTTGTGTGTGTGGACTATCTAATAATCTGAAAACTGTAAGTGATTTTCTTCTTTATTTACTTCTACCTTAATCTTTTCCTATTCCATTGAGGATATTTTAGGCTAAATAAATCTTAATCATAGATATTGATATTTATTAATATTATATCTTTACGTTATATACTTTTCGGGGTAAATGGAAATACATCGTTGGCTGTATTCACTTCGAACTTTAACTTATTTATTATAATATGTTTCAGTGGAAAGGCCATGTAGTAGATAATAAAATATTGTAAATAATTATTTTAAAATCAAATGTAAATATTATATTTGTAATTTAGTAAATGTAACACGTAATATGATTTTATAGATAAAACGCTTTAAATACTTTTACGAACATTTATTTATTTCCAAATCATATTTAATAAAAAAATCACTTTTTTTGTAACATCATGGAGCGGTAAGTTGTTCCCATTTTTGGAAAGATTCATTTACATCGGAAGTGATATTCTTAGCTGGCCTGTTATGAACCGATAACCAAATTGACCCGGGTGGACCATTCTTAAACATTTCTAGAAAAGCAGCTACAGCAGATTCGGCTCTGTAAAAAAAAATGTCATCATGCTACACGTGATTAAGGGGCCGCAGAGTTTTGATTTTTGGGAATTGAAGTTGGAGCCGTTGGGATGTATGTCTGAAGAGTCAAAACAATGTAACATTTTATTATTATTCATTACTATTTAGTATTAGCTGCCAGCTCATTTTTCATTTTTCCTACAAAGTCTGAAGCGCGATGGTGACCCTTCTGATGTTGCACTCGGTCAGACGCATTAGATACTTTCCATCGGACGAGCTGAGCGCATATTTATCACTTTTCAGCATGTAAAAAGCATGCATTTTCTATTATTGGCTGCATCCATTTTAAACTTCTTGTGTAAAAACATTTTTAAACTGAACTTGACTCTACACGGTATGGTACTTATATTTATTGGTGAGTGAGGGGTGGCACTGTATA
Source organism: Automeris io (assembly GCA_036320925.1). Classification (NCBI taxonomy): domain Eukaryota; kingdom Metazoa; phylum Arthropoda; class Insecta; order Lepidoptera; family Saturniidae; genus Automeris; species Automeris io. The sequence continues at coordinate 2,837,792 of JAUDJH010000021.1, read as the reverse complement.
CCACCCACCAAATGTCGCCGGAGCTGAGGAAGTTGGTGTGGCCGTGCCCTTGATTTCGGCAGATGGATATGAACAACATCCCAGGGGTTTTAGTTGCTAAGAGCCCAGCACATCGGAGCGCTTCCCTCACGGCGACAAGACGATACCTCTGGATCAGAGATGTTACGGAGCTTCGACTCCGACTCCGATAAGTCGGAACTTTCCATTGTTATTACACCTTCGGTTCCGAAACTTTTTAATCGGAGGTATTAATCGATGTTCACCACCACTGTTATAGTTAATTCATTTGATTTCATTTTATATGTTGTTGAAACATAATATCAATTAATCAAACAATCAATGCTACTAATTTGGAAAAGATTATATTAAAAATTTAGACTAAAATATAATATTATTAAATTGATTAAATTTAAAACTAAAAGTAGTTTAAAATTTATTACTAAAAGATTTTATTGTTTCACTTTTAAATTAAATTAAATTGAAATTAACACAAAAACAACCCTGGAGCAAATTTGATTTAATTTGTTCACTGTTAATGGAAAAATGTTAATAAGAAAGAGAAATGATCATTTTCATTGTCTGTGGATGTGTAAATATATTACTTTCTAATTAAAAAGGTTCACTAAATAATGTTTTTATTTGTTCTTAAATAAAACTACTTTCTTCTACCATCACTTGTGATTACTGACATTGGCTCCGACTCCGACTTCGGTTCCGATAAAACTGCCTCCGTTACATCCCTACTCTGGATTACCAAAAAAAATGGTATGGTACTTATACATGGTACGGTGCTTATACTTACTTTTGAAATGGCAGAAAGAACGTTTCTACAAGATTTACAAAAGATTCACCAAATTCTGGGTCATAAGTTTTGTCCTTTAATCGCTCTAGCAAAGGCGTATCCGTTGCTCCAAAACACATGGTCAAAATCCTTATTCCACTATTTTCATAAAATGGTTCCATCTAGAAAAATAGTAAACTTTAGATTACAGATATAGTATGTTCTTGAGTATGTATTGAGGGAAAGCCCTCAATTATTTTTTCTTCCTCGCCGTGTTTCAGAGTTCTGAGAGATTAGGCTATATATGTAGAATTGTATGGGGCAATATTATAAGTTTCCAAATTACATAGCAATGACTTAAGCTATGGAAATATCGCATGGTCTATGGTAGTTCGATTCCATATATTTTTGGACTTTCTACTAGCGATATTACTGATAGAATGCTACTCATCTAGGTCATTTGATGCAATCTCCGCTAAAAAGTTATTATATGTATAACCTATATAAATTATTTAAACAACAACGATTATTACTTCCGTTAAGGGGTTGTTCTTAATAAAGCTGAAATTTATAAGCGCTACTTAGATTTTGCTCAACTTTTATTCAAAAAATACAAATTGTATTGTTTAATTAATACCAAAGTATATGGTAAATCACAGATTTAGTCAACTTAGACTTGGCACTGCGAATACTTAGGCTATGCTGATATGCTATGTTCCTATTATATTTATATTCAATATTTTTGTTAAAGACGAACGTATTTTCTGAGAAAAATCAAAATTGCGTCTATAAATCTCATCCTAAGTATTATATACTTAAAGTAAGTCACTATACTTGTAAAGTTTTTTTTTTTTTAGTATTTAAAGCAAATTGTGGAATTAAGTATCCTTTCAGATGGTACGTAGTAACATATCTACGAGTATGTAATATATTTTATGCATGATACAGAATGCAATTTAAATTGTAAACTGATATTAATCTTTATTTACTGCAATTTTGACATTTGGAAATAGATAGGTTTTATCATAAAAGATATCGAACTTACAGCAATACATTGACTGAAGTGCAAGACGGCCATTTTAGATCCATTATAAATAGGTACAAATGGGATCTTCGTTAAAGCTGCAATCGAGGATATGTTTATAATTGTACCTCCAGCGCCAGCTTTATTTTTTCCCATGTGATTGATTCCTTTTAAAGTAAACGACACTACTCCTTGCTGAAAAGTAGATAAATCATTAAATATATTTTGATGTTTTTATTACTTTACATTTTTTTATACCAGCTCAATCAAATGACAACATCGATTTTGATAGAAAGTATTGTGTGGTCCAAGAACAACAAGGACTACCAAGGGAAAAGGATTCATTGACAGTTGCCGTCAACATGCTGGCCCACATATACCACGACTGAAGGTCTCTAGGTATATTAACACATGGACGTACATAAGCTAATCCTAAAACGCGACAGTCCTTGCACTTGTGTACTGCGGGCACCACCCAATACTGGCAATCCATTTACCATCTCAAGAATGGAAAAATTACAATTGATAACGCCACAGATTATAAATTGTTACATTATCTAGCTCTTATTGCGTCCCACTTCAAAGATGGGATTTGTCAAACTCGCTATATTATAACGACATTGCATCGTAACGTATGCGTCAACAGTGGGGTGAACTCTCAACTTACTTATCATATTTGGTGTGTGTTACATATAAACTATCTGTGCATGTGAAATTTGACGTAATACAACATCAGAACTCCCAAATAGACTAACAGGTGGATAGCAAAATCCTTTATCGCATGAGCCAGAGACCCTTAGGAAATTAAAGCCCACTTTCTTACTTCTGTAGAGCCTTCTAAATTACACGGCGATTGTAACAATTGAAATTTAAATGGCATTGGAAAAATTGAAAATAATAGCAATTTTAAAGTAATAGTTTCTAAAACACACCCAATTAACATTACAAGCGGTTCTCCAGACATTAGGCGAGTCGAGCATAATTCCGGCATTATTGATAATAACATCAATTTGCTTTAATTTGTTAACGGCTTCTTCGAAAGCCTTAGTAATCTCATCCTCACTGTTTACATCACACTTTATGAAGAAGACTTTATTAGGATAGCTCTGGTTAAGTTTAGCAGCTTTTGTTTTACCCGCATCTTCGGCTATATCAAGTACAGCCACAGCCTGTAAATTCATGTAAAAATTCATATTCTAAAAACTAATAAAACAAATAATAGTCCATTCCTAATTCATTCCTTTATTCCAAAATTATTTATAAATATTAGTTATAGAACAAATAGGTTTAGTGCATTTTACACTTTTGCAAACTAAAAATAAAGTTAAAAATTTACGCAGACATTAACCATTATCATTACGTGTTACATAATAAAATTATTTACATAATGTTTAGTTTCTTTTTTATTAACTAGTTTAATTATATAAATATGTAGAATTCTTAACAAAAATATGTTTATAAACATTTCAGACAGGTCACAAAATTTTACACTTACGCGCCTTCCACCAACAACTTAAATCTAGATTAAACTTGGATAAAACACTATTTAACTGAAGCGGCTTAAATCAATTTCAATGGTGATTTAAATTTAACAGTTGTTAAAACTGGATAATGTTCCGTCTGGGCAGTAGACTTGAGGGAGCCTGCTGCCCGGATGAGAGGGAGATTTTGGACGTGTGAGCTCTTTACTCACACCCTTCCAGAGAGGTAGCCTCAATAAGGCTTTTTGCTCCCCGTGCGTCTGGATAAATATGGTTTCCTAGGTCCGGGTGGAGCAATTAGAGGGACACCTCGGGGATTTTAGTCAGCAGGAGTCTGACACATCGCGGTCGCTGTCCCTACATTGATGGTTCTATGCAGGATTTTGCCCCGGAAAAAAAAACACAATAGATAATGTTATATACAAGGCAACAAGTACAATTTATCGCAAAATAGTGTTTTAAAAGTTTAAACTAGATTTATTTTGTTGGGATCAGCCGCTCTTAGTGATTTTTGAAACTGGACTGTTTAATTATGAATTCATTATTATTTACGCATTTAAGGGCTGCTTGCACTAACAAATTAAATCTAGGTTAGAGTTATTTAAAATGCTATTTAGCGCTGATCTGTACTTATTGTCTTGCACTAAATCAAAATGTAGTTATAACAACTCTTAAACTGAAATCATCATTAAGATGGAATCAAACCAATTCAAATAATAAGCGTTTTATACAAGCTTAAACTAGATTAATTCGTTAGTGCAAGCCGCCCTAAGACACGAAATGTTATGAAGGTTTGATAGATCCTGTGATAATGCTGTCATTACTGTCTTATGTTGCTTAGTATGATAATAATGAATTAGATGGTAATTGTTTCATAAAATTCTTTAATGAATGGTATTTGAACAACAGTACCTTTGCACCCTCTTTAAGAAATTCTTCAACGTAAAGTGCTCCAAGACCAGATGCTCCGCCAGTTATTAGGAACGTTTTTTCGCTGATTTCCCATGTAGTAACCATATTTATATTCTAAATGATATTGTTACTCCAACGCGTAATTTTATATCAGTAGTCATACGTGACAATCTGGTAAGTCTTTATATGCAAGATAATTAGTGTCCGACCGAAAGCATCGGTTTCGGCCAACATCGTCCAAAAACTACATTCGGTAAAACTTTGAAATGGTTTTTTTTTTCGACATGTCCTACGTTGATGGCCTGGGAAGGACCTTCACAACAAAACCGGGCTTAGTGGGCGAACGCAGAGGGTGCTCATCCAGCGAAATTTATGGGTTGGGTGGCTACGCAAGGGCACCCCTGTGGGTTCCGACCTCGACTTGGGCGGCCGGCCAGTTGAAAAATCGTCGGCGCCGCAGGCGACGCCGGTGTCTCGAAATGTGACGAGTGCTTGTGTGTACCTCGTTGTTGATAGGATCGGCGGTCGCAAGGGCTGCGGTAATTCAATCGACGGGATCCAAAAGGACATGACGCGGGCGGCAAAATTTGCGCGCGATGCCGCGTTCCGGTGTGTAATCGCAGGCACTGTGGACTAAAGGATAAGGGTGATGCTGCGCCTTGTCGAAATATCGACGAGATGCATTTTGCATAAAACTGGCAAGTGTTTTCAGCTTAAGGTCGTCGTGGAGATCTATGTTGCGCATGTACAGCGGGGCACTCACTGCTTTACGCAAGAATTTATTCTGGATGACCTGAAGGGAATCCAGAGAAGTAGACTGGCTCTGGGCGAATACTACGCTATCGTAGGTCATCACCGGTCTTATTACGGTCTTGTAAAGAGTCAACTTATTTGTAAGCGACAGTTTACTACGTTTGCACAGCATAGGGTGTAAACATTCAAATGGACTATGGTGGATACAGCACTAACGTATCTCTACTCACGCTATAAGGGATATAGACTGATGATAAAATAATCATTGTTAATATTATTTACCCGACCGAATAGACCGAAATTTCAGCTAAAGCCTATGGTTTCTAAGTAAGCGTCAAATTAAGACTATATATAAGACTATAATTAAGAATTGTGTAGCTGGTGTTATTTCTAGCAGCGGCCGGCTCGTACTGACACGTGGCAACGGACTTTTTTCGACCCACTCTTGCACGTCTCTTAACATCACGCTACTTTCAACAACCAATGACAATGGAGTATCGCGCGTCTTATAAAATCAATCGATTCCAAAAGTAAATAGGGTCTAACGGCCGCGATGATTGTCTAGCAACCGAGTAAGTCGTACACTTAATAAGTATCCAAATATAGGTTCGTATCTTGACTAGGACTAAGAAGTCTTATTTTTACCGAGTCGTTGAACTGAGGAATGCAATTACGGCTAGCGTGTTCCCACCGCCCTATAATATTGGATCCTCTAAACGAAGCGTAAAAAGGTAAAAAGGTCATAGTTTTTTTTTGTACTGCACCAAAGCTGATACCGAAGGTTTTAATATACTTATTTAGTATTATATTATTCTGTTCTATATAATATATAGACTAAAAGTAAATAAAATTATGATTTTTAAGACTTTTGAATGTAATGTTTATTTTGATGTACATAAACAAGGACGAAAAATTATTTAAATGACCTTGCAACTTGTCTAAAGGTGGCTAAAACCGAAGCCGCGGCCGAAGCTTTGTTTGGACACTACAGATAATTGTTTGGACATTTATTAGGGTTCTGTGTATTTAATTTCATTGTTTATGAGATTCAATACATTAAATTTTTATATTTTTATACTATATTATGTTACGTTTTGTTTCTAAATATATGAAAAAAAAACATGTATTTTTTTGAGCCACTTGAATGCTGTCAAATAATAATTTATTTGTTATAGATGAAGTTTTAAAACAAGAAGAATTTTCAAAAGACCACCATTTTTTGACAATTAACCTCGATTAGTTTCGTTCTGTATTTTCTAAATTAGTCGGCCCTACAGGTAAACACTTTATAAGTTATAAGTGTAAGTTCAAATCCAGAATTTTATTAAAAAAAAAAACAAAAAAAAAACATAAAATCACTAATGAAAGTGTTTAAAAAAAAAATTTAGAGGCAAATTTTTTGCGCCGTGTGTAAAAAAGTGGGGAATATAAGTGGATGTACGTAGTTTTTAATAAATAGACTGTTTGCGTTTAAGTCTTATGACACGAGCAAAAAATACAGACATATTTGATTATTGGACAAATTAAGTTATTTGCTACTGAACTTTACACAGTAAATGTACTTTATCTTACAGGATAACTTTATTGCAGTTTTTTCTTATTTGATTGAAATCAACTAGGTGACCTCGAAGTAAATATGTACACATATGTATATTAAAACAGCGGCAACGAATTACCTATAAAAGTTTGTTTATGCGTTGGATTAAGAGACAGTTTGGAATTCAGAATAAAATATATAATATGACTTTGTAAATATATAACTAATAAAGCGTTAGCGTTTTAAAAATGTAGTTAACCATAAGAAAATTCGTATTTCAATGCCACATTAGATGTGTCCAAAAACATGTGTTTTTACTTTTTTGGATATTCACCCCCCGAGTTTGAATAAAGGATTATATAATTTTTTATGAATTTATTTATTTTTAACGTTGACAATTTTCAATATTGGAATGAATAAATATAATTACAAATAAAAAACCCACGTTTCTTAGATTTACTATCGAAAAGGTGAAATATGGACTTGAAGTTTTTGGAAATTCAACAACAATGAAATTATAATAGATGTGTTAAACTTCCTTTTTGATTACCAAATTAGATGTGTAAGAATCGTGTATCATTTACTACTTTTGAAATTTCATCCCAAATTGATAATATAAGAAAATAAGTCGATTGTAATTTATGTCGTTTCCCAGATATACCAATTTTATGTATCATTTATTTAAATTACCTTTACCTTCAGTACTTTTAGGTACTTATATGGCATGAAAGAGAGTAGACACTCTAATATCAACATCTGCATATCAGCATACCATTACAACAAAGGAAAGGTACACATATTAATTAGGGCAAATATAACAATTGCTTTTATAACGTGTAATAAATGCCAGTGGAGCTGCAGGCAACGGCTAGTATTTGTATATAGAACCGCGAAACTGATTACCACTCCATCACACAGAGTCCAATTTACATGCCTCGAGAACTCTACATGTAAACGTGATGATATTAATTGCCTTTACACTACGGTAAATTTAGTAAATATAATCGAGTGTTGTCAGTATCGATATCCCTTCGAATTAAAACAAAAAACCTTAGAAACAGTGTCAGGGTTACTGTTAATCATTTGATAAACTACATTATTTGTTCTCCCGTATCAACATTATCAAGGAATTGAAGAATTGATATTATAATCTATTGAAACACGAAATTACATTTTAATAATCTTGATGTTATTATATATTTTCTACAATACTGAATCAATTAGTACAAAATAAATGAATTATTTATGGAAAAATATCTTTTCTGTCGGTATTTTTTCCAACTTTAGGCTTTTTTAAATGTAAACTTAGCGTTATTTTTCATTATCCTAGCAGCAAAATATTAATTGAAAATATTGATAATTTACGTCCAAAAATAAATTGTGTCATTGTGAAATTTCCGGGTTTTCAACGGCAACAAACATTAACAAACGGTATAACAAATACTGTTGTGTTATTCATATAACGCAGAAGTATCGAAATAAGTATTGCATATCGAGCCAAGCTGGGAATTTTCAATGGCATCCATAACATACCCCAAAAATAATACTGCGGTATATATCTGTGGCCAAGTATTGCTCTAAATCGTGGCACACAATGTACATATAGGATGGATACTATTGTGTCCAATATTATTATCTATGAAGTAGTAAATGCGTAGGACGGAACGTATGTGAGTGAAAGGAATGAAGGACAGAAAGAGAGAGGATTAACGTTTTTTTTTTTTCGAAGAGAGCGTGCGGATAATAAGATGAAGAAAAGTGTTTAGACGTGAAATCAATTTGAAAAGTAAAATAAACTAGTTTTTGAAGATTAATTTAGCATTTTGTCTGATTTAAGGATCCCAAAACTACTTACATATTATGTAATTATATTAAAATTCATTTCATTTTGTAGCATATCTTTTAATAAAACATTTGTAAAATTATTTGTATATAATAATGGTTATTATCGTGCACCATTATGATGAAAAAATAATAACAAATTGTTAAGGACTTGTGAGCTGTTCCCATTTCTGGAAAGCTTCGTCTATATCTGCAGTAATGTTCTGAGCTGGTTTATCGTGAAGTGACATCCATATTGAAGCTGGTGGACCATTTTTATACATGTTGTAGAAAGCAGCCACAGCAGAGTCGACTCTAGAAAATTCAAACAACACATCCTGATCATAATTGCAAAAAAACTATTTAGTAGAAAAGTTGACAGAAGTCTGAAACTATTATATGTTTTTTATATTATGTACCTATATTTAATGTATGATATCGCCATCTAAATGAAAAAACTACTTATAATTTTTACAAATTCAATAAATATTTTTATTGATAAGTCTACTTATACCATACTAGCAAACCCGGCGAATTTCGTTTCGCCACCAGACGGCTTCGTTTTGGTTTTTAGTTAGCGTTTGAAAGAACGTGCGCATAATAAACGCCACATGAAATTAACTGAGTAGAGTACAATGAGTAGCATTTAAACAATGTATAACGCATCGGCGCCATCTACTTAAAATACTGGTGCGATCTGCTCCACCACCATGCAAAACCATATTGGTTTGTAGTACATGCCATGTATCAGAGTTGGCGCTGTATGTGAAAAACGATTTTCTCAGTTTCCCTGCTTTTTTGTTGAAATTTTTCCTGAATTTCGTTTGCTATAAACCTCACGGAGCCCGAGACCTCTCCAACGAATGCAAAACCGTGGAAATCAGTTCCTGCGTTCTGGAGTTATAGCGTCAGGAAGGAAAACCGGACTTATTTTTATATAATAGATAAATCACGATGTCAAATATTTAAAAAATTATCTATCATCATACTGAATCATTATTGTGGTAGGCAGAGAGAATGCAAGCCTCTATCGCTTTGTTAACATTTATTAATTCCTTCATGCACTCTCGCCGATACCGCGTATTTTTGACATTACACTCCATCAGAGATCCTCTCTTGAGTCTCTGTCGGTGTCGGATTTTATTTCCACTTACATTCCTATTTTACATCTTTATCGTCAATCGTAAGGCCATCATAAGTTATCATCTCAGCTGTAAGTTCATCCATACTCGCAGCTATTCCACATTTCATTTATTTTCATTTGTTCTATGTCTTCTATACTAATGACGTCTTCATTTTGGCATGGTGATTTGATTATTTGGAGGCCAACTCTGGTTTCTAGAATCGCCGTCTCACATATATATAGCTCTTCGTAAAATACATTCGCTATAACACGGATGGTCTATCTGAGAGAAAATTTGTCTTCGAAAGAAAATTGTACATCACAGGTTGTTGTGCAGACTCTAGAATTCCTTATATCTCTCCAAAGAAGTTTGGATTGTCTTTGATGTAGCCCGAGAACCTGTTTTCCACAAATAACTGACCTGACTGACACCCTTCACACTATTTTTCAATCAACACTTTCGTCTCTCTTTTCTGTTTACGATATAAATCTTTCCTCGATTAAAAAACAATTTACTAAATATTATTTTTTGATAATGACTAGTGTCAACACAAATATTTGTTTTAAGCTACCTATAATAAATTGTTCATATTCTGTTTTCTTTACATTGGTTTACTACATATTATTTTACTTTCAATTTTGTTGGTGCAACAGGCAACAACTACAAATACAGTAACATAATCATTAGGATTAAATGAAAATAAACTATACGAAAAGATTAACTAAAGAAATGAAAAGTAGGAAAAGGCCTACGCCCAGTGGAATGCCACAACTTAAGCAATAATTTACTAAAATGATTAACAGTAGGATAGAAAATTTTTATAAGTCTTAGTAAGAAATGGTGAACTCACTTCTGGATTGTTGCCATGCCGTCTGAGACAGGCACTATGAAACATTTCACGAGGTCGGGGTTATAATTTTTTTGTTCCAAGTTGTGTAGGAGAGGAGTGTCTGTCGCGCCGTAGCACATGGTTAAGATTCTGACCCCAGTATCTTCGTAAAATGGTGGCATCTACAAAAAATTAATTTAAATATTTGACTAAGTTCTCTTCCATGCCTTACCTTATTTTTTTATGCCTTTTTTATTGTTGACCTGGTGGAAAGCCTCAAGGATATTCAGGGCGGCATGAGGGCCGCTGCTCCGGTGTGTCAGACTCCTACTGGCAAAACCATCAGGGTGTTCCTCCATTCACAGGATACGCCAGGCTACGGGCATGCGGTGAGTAGTCCATACGTGGCCCTTCTTTGCCCATACCTTCTTTCTGTCAGTATTTGACTCTAACAAGTTGTTATTAAAATAGGTGACTTGTAAAATGTAAAAACCACAACATTAAAACGTATTTTGCGCTTAGAAGATATTAACAAAGTTGAGAATACGTAAAAAGTAAAAGACACAAAAACAGATGTACAAGATTCTTCTCTATCACAACTTATAGATAAAGGAAATTTGTATTATCTTGAAATCATAATTCCAAAAATTGATTTTTTTTTAGTAGACATAAAAATCTAGTCCAAATCTTAGACTTTGCTGATTTGTGTGTGCTTGTTATGTATGCATGTATTATCATGAATAAAATGTACAGATTTTAAAACCAATTTATACTACTAGACATATTCTTGCTATGCTTCTTGCATAACTTACTTACGGAACTGTTAAAAAGTCGACATGTAGTTATATTATATAAGATAATATACTCACCGCTATACATTGGCTGAAATGTAACACGGCCATTTTAGATCCATGGTACATGGGTAGAAATGGAAGTCTCGTTAAAGCAGCAATTGAAGATATGTTTATATTTTATAATCGTGCCACCAGCGCCTCCTTTGTGTTTTCCGATGTGATTAATTCCTTTCAAGGTAAAGGAGACTACTCCTTGCTAAAAAAAGATGAATAAGGTTAGCGTTAAGAAGATAATGTTCCAAGTCCCGTATTGGCTTTTAGTTGTACACATAATTTAACGCACCCAATTAACGTCGCAAGCAGTTCTCCACACTGCAGGTGCGTCAACCATTATTCCGGCATTATTGACAATGACATCTATTTGTTTGAATTAAGCGACCGCTTCGTCGAAAGCTCTAGTTATATTTTCCTCAGCGCTTATATCGCATTTTATAAAGACTACTTTACCGGGATAGCTCTGGTTAATCCTGTCAGCTGTTGCCTTACCCACTTCCTCTGCCACATCTAGAATCGCTACAGCCTGTTAAACAGAATAAAATATTGATTATAAGGAATACACTTACCAGTAAAGTAGCTTACCGTTATCCGTTAATCGTATAAAGTTTGAATTTAAAGTAAAAAACGATATCTACAATGAAATCATCTCACGAGATTAATAATATTTTATTTTCGTTACCTATGCTAGTAAGTTTCGAACGTAATATTTCCAGTTATCAGAAATACTGTGATCAAAAAAAAAAACCTGCTGTTAAAAGGGCCCCTTTTGAAAACTATAAACCTGTGGAATGATAATGGTGCTCATCACACCAAAATCTTAAAAGAATTCACAGATGATATACCACTACTTGAAGCTACCTGCGACAAAGTACCTATGCAGTTCGTTTTCGACAAGAAATATAAGATGCAATTACATGAACAAGACTACGAGAGCCTAAATGTAAAAGAACTGAGGATCTTTACTGACGGCTCTAAAACAGACTTAGGAACGGGCACAGGCGTCTACTCAGAGGATCTTAACATTAAGACCTTTATGGCGTTGGGAGCTCACAACACTGTATTCCAGGCGGAATGCATGGACATCCTATTGGCAGCCCATGCAGTCATCTCCAGGAAGGTAACAAATCAACCAATTCGAATAGTATCAGATAGCAAAGCAGCACTGCTGGCCATAGGAAGTAAAAATTACAATTCCAGTTTGGTCATGCAGTGCCACCAAGCCCTAACTCAGGTATGTCTAAACAACAATGCTACAACCCTTCAATGGATTAAAGGACACAGCAGATCACGCAGCAATGATGCCGCAGATGAGCTGGCAAGGAGGGGATCTGATACAAGAATATTCGGACCTGAGCCGATTATTCCACTTCCCTTCAGCTGGTTCAAATCCGAAATTCGCCAAAGAATAAGACATCTGAAAGATTCAGACTGGAACGACTTAGTAGGATGCAGACAAGCCAAGGAGGCCTTACCTAGAGCGAATCCAAAGGTCTCTAAAGCCATTTTGCATCTCAGTAGATTACAGATACGTAGGGTCACCGGAGCCATAACAGGACACGGTTATTTTAATAGACATCTTTTTCATTTAGGTGTCACAGAAACTACTCTGTGCAGAGCATGCATGAGAGAAGAGGAGACAGCCAGGCACATGCTCCTCGAGTGCAGTGAACTGGCAGCGTACCGGGCACAACACCTCGGCATACCGAGGTCCCTTCCGGAAGCAACCAGCAACATCAGGCGGCTGGCGGATTTCCTGGAGGAGCTGAGCTGGGATGATTGAAATCATCCCGGCCCAGTTTCACGCAAAATAGGCGCACTCAGACGTCGAGTTGCGGAAAATGAGCCCGTGTGAACCTGAAGGGCCCCTTCCCATTTAAGTAGCATAAAATACATGAAAAATTACGCTGATGCTTTAGCTTTACAATGCAATTTTAGCTATTTCATCAAAAAATTAAGAATTTACTATTTACTTATTTATTTATTTGGGTCATTCTATATCTGGTGAATTAATTTATAGTTTTTTTTTATAATAAATTATTATACTTACGCTTTAGGGCTGAGCAGGTGACGTTGAGGGCGTCCCCGTCCAGTGGGGAGAGGAAGGGTCGGCGTGTGTGTGCCCACAAGCCGTTCCCATAGAGAGGTAGGGAGGGGTTGAAATCCCTCTCCAAGAGAGGAGGCCTGCCTATAGGCCAACGCTCGCCGAGCCCTCGGAAGTATTCGGATTCCCAGGCTCGGCGAAGGCGAGAAGAGGCAGTGCTGGCACCCCGGTGGTTTTAGTCGGGGCAGGTCTGACACACCGGGGGGAGTGGCCCTCACCATTTCCCCTGACGGTCCGTAGGGATTTACACCGGGTTAACAAAAAAAAATACTTACGCTTACTGCTTACGTTTGATCTCTCAATCTAACTTTTCTTATTGTTATTACCTCTTTTTTATGACTGATAATGTTCATTATTAATATAAAACAGGCCACTATATTGTATGTTGTGTATGCCTTAATAGTCACTGTTCATTTGTAATTGTAATGATGCCTGTATTATATCAATGGAATAATGTATCGAGCCACTGGCTAACCCTGTATGAATAAGATGGAATAAAAATAAAATAAAACCATCCGATGTACGTTACTGCACAGCGCTGTCACCTGTGAGCTGCGAACTGCCTCGCAGCGTTACGCAGTCACGTACATCGGACGGCATTCCATATAAATACATGCTGAGCGATACATGCTGGAAAGGCGCTGACGCTCAGCGACTGCTAGCTTCCAAAGCATACCTTAAGAAATATAACTTGTCTCATAGAATATGACTATACTCTAAACCTAATTTTGTTGATGGAAATTTAAAATAGGATCCTGTGGGTAAAGAATAGTTGTAAATTAGTATACTGTACATTATGTAGTAGTTATTCTGCACAAGTGTGTAGGTACAGAATCATTGAAATACATTAATTGAATAATACCTTTGTTCCTTCTTTAACGAATTTTTCAGCACATGCTGCTCCTAAGGCTGATGCTCCACCAGTTATTATGAATGTTTTTCCAGTTGTTTCCCACTGAGCAGCCATGGTCGTGGAACTTAAGATATGCTGTTAACGATATATATTTTTTTTACATTTTACTCCATAGCACGCCTTTTTATATTAAAACAATACCATATTTCTAGAGATCCTTTGGCAGTGTTTCCTTATTTTAACAGATTACAATTTAAATTAATGATAAAAACGTAAACCTAAATTTCGCTAAACAAGTACTAGACTTTGATTTCTATTATCATGTATTTCGATGATTATAATAAATTAATTATTTTAGATTTTATTCATATATGTTCACTCTATATCTCTTTAGAGATGAGTGGAGATACAACATAGAGAGATTTTTATTAATAACTACTATAAAAAACAAATATGAATTTATAAAAGATTTAAACACTGTAATTATACCTTTTTTAGATTTCCTTTTAAAGTGCCACTTACTTAGTTTTAAGCTTCCTATCATACATTTATTTCACATCTCAAGACCGGCTTCGTTTACATACCAAATGCTATATTTTATAATTTGTATTTATCTCACGAATAGTTAGGCAAAATATTAATTTGAATTGGAGGGACGGAAAAATAATTTCGGACCACCACTTTCCAATATTAAAATTAAAATAGTAATGGGCTAGATTAAATTTTGGTTATTTGTACACATATTATGTAGTAAGGATAACTTCCTGGAAAATAAAGAGGATATTTACGAACATATACACATACTGACGTAATCCCAAACTAAGCTCGCGCTTGTACTATGGATACTAGACAAAGTCAATATAGACATCCATGGATCGCGTAAAACTAATCTGCTTACCACAGGAAAGTTTACCAATACCGGGACTCGATTCTAGGACCTCCAACGCTGCAGGTAAGTAGGTAAACTTACACTGTAACTATGTCATATTTGTAAAGTTTTCAAGAGCATGTATGGAAACGATTAAATAATATAGATAATGGTCCCCTTCATTATAATTTATATCCGACTCATCTGTTTCACTCTTCACGGGACAATCTATGTGAACTTGAAAGTAGTATATAGGGTAGACTGCGGCGAAAAGGATCACTTTTTCTTTAAGGTCATAGTAAAAGTACTAATTTACCAAGAACACAAATTTTATTTATAGAAAGGTAGTCAACAATTAATACATTTCAATTTAGTTGGCTTTGGATAAAGCACATTATACTTTAAATTCCGGAGTGAAAAAATATATATCTGCAGCAGTATCCACTTTGCTAGTATGGTCGGTAGGTTACTGTAACGCAAATCATTACGTTTACCGAATAAAAAAAAAGGAACTCTTAAAATTATATGCTTAAATAAAACGATTGATAAGTAGCATAGCGTGGTAATTATAATTGTTGTCTAAGCATTACAAATTGAATATGTTCGATAAATGGAAAGGTAAATCCTTTATAATAACTGGCGGTGACTCATGTCTGGGGGTAGCTTACGTTGAAAAAGTTCTCAAAGAATGAGTGAAGTTAATTTGTTTTTGTTTAGGCATCCAACAGGGTATATGGTATACCCCAAATTTGTATATGCTGCACTTAAATAAATCCTAAAATCCGCTATTGGGCTCTCCGGCACCTTAACATTAACTAGTATTGCAGCTAAGATTCTCAAGTTTTAGTTCTCTATCTGCTAGCATTTCTACAGAGACCTCAATGTAGCGCAAAATTAATACTAGTTTAAAATCGTCATTATAATGAAATAATTTCTCTGCAACTAATGTTACAATATTTAGGTGCTATATTTAATTCAGGATCATATATGTAAAATGCAGCCTCATAATTAGGTACATTTGATGTCTTTCTTCGAAGTAACATTTACTTGTACACCCAATTAAATTAAATAAAAAATGCCTTCATATTAAATTATATCTTCTATTTTTAGTGTTAAGTGCTCATTAAAGAGTAGTAAAAAATGCACCTGAATTGATATTTAGTTAAAACATGAAATTGGTAAATTTGGCTATTTCTTTCCAACGAACTTAAAATAATGATGTCTTACGGTGAATCATGCTAAGCTAAAAAATGTTATTCTATTATCTACTGGTCATCTTAATCTTTCCCTCACGATTATAATCATTATTTTCATAGATTAGAGGCTATACGTTTTATTTCATTGATATTATGGTCACGATGACATACGAGTACTACATTTCATTAGTCATCATTATATACCAACAATTTTGGCTTGATTAATAATCCCCACTGTTCAGAATTACATTTTTGTTTGCGTATTCGTTATAACACGCGATAATCTACGTAACAACACTACAGTGTAATTTATTTATCAATATTTTTACGGAATTATTTTACAGAATTGCTTATACCTTTTCAGGCAGTAGCAATACTAGATATAGCAGAGAAAGTAGGTAAAGCGACTGCCAGTAAATTTAACGAAAAATATCTCAATAAAGCTGTCTTTATAAAGTGTGATATCAGTGATGAAGAAAACATAACAAGAGCATTTGACGAAGCCGTGAAGGAGAACTGCTTGTAATGTTAATTGGGTTAGTTCATAATATTTTAAAGAATTTATTGTTCTTATAATCTAAAACATAAGTCAGTACGATTGTAAATTGGATTAAAACTATGAATTGAATAAGACTCTGGTACATAATTACTGATTACTTATTTAAATGTTTTTCAGCAAGGTTTGGTGTCCTTTACTTTAAAAGGCATCAATCACATGGGCAAACTTAAGGGGGGCGCAGGAGGTACAATTATAAACATATCGTCTGGTGCCGCATTAGTCAGGTATCCATATGTACCTATTTACAATGGATCAAAGATGGCCGTCTTACACTTCAGTCAATGTATATTTGTGAGTCTATTATTATATAAAGATAACCTTTATACTTGAAGTTATCGCTATTGATAATAGCATTACTTTAAATTTTATTTTTTGTTTAATTAAAACTGACAACTATAATTGAATTGAAACTGTTAAAAAGAGCAATAAATTAGATAAAACATTTAAATTTTATCATCATGTATGGGCACATTGGTGGATATCAATGAAGTTTTACAAAGCAATTTATATAATTTTCTGTTTATTTTGATTGTTGACTGCTGTTATTTCCTAAATTATTAAAATTAAATAAAAACATGTGGCTATTTATACCTTACATTATTAAATAATGCTAGATTTAAATTATAAATTCTAGTGTCTCTAAAAATTGTGCAAATATTAGGTCCTTACATATGAAATTGGCGTTTTTCGTACTGGCCACTTTAATCACAAATTTCTCCTCTTTGGTAAGGAATTTCAAATTCAAATTTGTACAGCTATAGACTGATGTATTTGTGCTTCGATGATCGTCATTCATTTGTTTTTTTCTTCTGTTTTTTTTTCTGTTTGCGTCACTCATTTTACAAAATGGAAAACTTATTATATCGCATTATTTACGAGTACGAGTTCCGCCGTGGCACTAGTGCTGCGGAAACAACTCGAAGGGTGAATGATGTGTATGGCGGTCGTGTTGCAAAAGAAAACACAGTTCGTTTTTGGTTCCAACGTTTTCATTCTGGAAATTTCGACCTGCAGAACAAGCCCCGTGGACGGCCTGAGACTCAAGTTGATAATGAAGAGTTGAAGGCTATTGTGGAAGCCGATCCATCGCAAACCACGTCCGAGTTAGCTGCAGGCTGCGATGTTAGTGATAAAACTGTTTTAATTCACTTGAAGCAAATTGGGAAGATTAAAAAGCTTGAAAGGTGGGTACCTCACGAATTGACTGAAGCAAACCGGGAAACGCGCGTCGACTGCTGCGTTACATTACTAAACCGGCACAATAATGAAGGTATTTTAAACCGAATCATTACTTGTGATGAAAAATGGGTTCTTTACGATAATCGGAAGCACTCAGCACAATGGTTGGATCCTGGCCAGCCAGCCAAATCCTGCCCCAAGCGAAAATTAACCCCAAAAAAGTTACTTGTAAGCGTTTGGTGGACTAGTGCCGGTATTGTTCATTACAGTTTTCTCAAATCTGGCCAGACTATTACGGCTGATGTCTATTGTCAGCAATTGCAAACCATGATGGAAAAGCTAGCGGCTAAACAACCTAGGCTGGTCAATCGCTCCACGCCACTGCTGCTTCACGACAACGCTAGACCACACACTGCGCAACAGACGGCTACTAAATTAGAAGAGCTTCAATTGGAAAGTCTAAGACATCCTCCGTACTCCCCGGACCTTGCTCCAACAGATTACCATTTTTTTCGAAATTTGGATAACTTCTTGCAAGGGAAAAAATTCAACTCCGATGGGGCCGTCCAAATCGCCTTCAAAGATTTTATTGATTCCCGTCCGACTGGTTTTTTTAGTAAAGGGATCAATGAACTACCTATGAGATGGCAAAAGTGCATAGAAAATAATGGTTCATACTTTGATTAATTAAATATATTATATTAAAAAATATTCGACTTTTTGTTCCTCCCATACAAAACGCCAATTGCATATGTAAGGACCTAATATTAAAACTAATTCTTTTGCTGTTGACACGTTTACAAAAATAAATCTAACATATGGTACATAAATGTTAAGAAGACCCGAAACAACTACCTGTAGGGCTACACGTATTTGTTTCGTGTTGGTATTGACACCGCGACTCGTAACTCAGATTTGATTGTCATCCACTTTTTTTGGAATCCGAAATAACTCTATATAGGACCATCAGGGTCATCATGAGAGCGATGGCCTTGGTGTGCCAGAATCCAACTGGTTAAAACCCCCAGGAAGTTCTTCAACTTGTTGCTAGCCGGGTCTGCGTATTTGTCTAACGAGTCAACGAGCGATTAGATTTTCATCAGGCTCCATGTTTGAGAGAGGGGGTGGGGGAAGAAGTCAACCTTTCTTTCCTTTGATTCCTTTATCAGGTAGTGCGCAGGACATATATGTACCGTCCGCGCAAGTCGAGGTCTGTGCTCACAGGGGTGCCCTTGTATTGCTACCCAACCTATAAATTCGCTGGCTAAGGAGCACCTTCAGTGTTCGCTCACCAAGACCGGTTTAGGCTTATCCCGATCGCCAACGAAGTCCTGCCGAAAAAAAGGGAACTTACTGCTTCTGCCTCATCCAGGCAGTAGACTCCATCAAGTCTACCGCTCGGTCTAATTGCTCAGCCACTGCGTGAACAGAGTCAGCGAAGATACTATTATATTGTCGTGTTTTTGCATTTGTCACGTAGTATATTATTATTCTATAAATATGCTTGTTATATATTTTTCAGATAGACCCGTTTTATGAAAATACCGGAGTAAGAATATTGACGATGTGGTATGGATAACGTGACCATATATTTTTTTTACCAGAGCGAGAATTATATATATATAAAAAAGTGTTATACAAGTTTTTTATTATAGAATATAGATTAACACAAAATATTAAAGCACTAAACACAGAATAGTTAGGTAGGCACGACTTCTGGGCCGCGGTTTTGTGCACCCAAGTGCTTCCCGTAGCCCGGTGCATTTTGCGAAAAGGAGGATCATCCAAGTGATTTTAGGCGGTAGAAGTCCGGCACACGGGAGGCTCACCGCTCCCTGACGGTCCATAAGGATTTCCACTGGGTTACAAAAAAAGGTAGGCAGGCCAGTAATGGCGTGATTTCTATGTCATATTTTTATATTTGTCGGCTAAACAAATTTGTTTTCAATTATAGGATCTTGTTTTTAGATAAGTGTGGAAGTCAGTACATGATTTATTTATATTTATCTTCATTTGTCTCATAATCTGTCTTCCCGTGCGGGGCGCCGTGTCACATATTTCGAGCGGGATAAATATATTTAATTATCGTTTGGTTTGTTTACAAAAGCGGGACAATGACGCCCTCACTGAGGACACCGGGACAAACTGCCTGAAAGCGGGACTGTCCCGCTTAAAGCGAAACGAATGGTCACGTTGGTACGTATGGTAACTATGGAGCCACAGATACGCATTTACTGTCAGGACTTAAGGAAAGAACTTATGACATAGAACTAAATCAAAGTTGCCTGAGAGAAGTTGAAGAGCATTTTGGCGTAAGTCAAAATTAAGTATTATAAAAGTAAGAACCACAGGAATTTAATAAGGCGTGATTTTCATCTATTGATAGTCATGGCCATTCTTGGACCACATTCTACTTTTCATCAGGAGGCAATTTATTCATTTAAACGTAGCAAGCAGTTCTTCACATAGCAGGCGCGTCAACCATAATTCCGGCATTATTGACAATGACATCTATTACTTTGAACGTGTTCGATGGATGCTATTATTGTGTGAAATATTATTTTCTATGAAGTAGTAAATGCGTAGAACGAAACGTATGTGAGTGAAAGCAATGAAGGATAGAAAGAGAGAGAGGATTAGCGGTTTTTTTTTCGAAGAGAGCGCGCGGTTAATACAAGACGTAGAAAAGAGTTATGACGTGAAATCAATTTGAAAAGTAAAACAAAGCAATTTTGAAGATTATTTTGGTCTTTTGTCTGATCTAAGGACCCCTAAAACCACTTACATATAATGTAATTATATTAAAATTCATTTCATTTTGTAGCATATGTTTTAATACAACATTTGTAAAATTATATGTATTATATAATAATCATATCGTGCACTATAATGATGAAAAAATAATAACAAATTATTAAGGACTTGTGAGCTGTTCCCATTTCTGGAAAGCTTCGTCTATATCTGCAGTAATGTTCTGAGCTGGTTTATCGTGAAGTGACATCCATATTGAAGCTGGTGGACCATTTTTATACATGTCGTAGAATGCAGTCACAGCAGAGTCGACTCTAGAAAATTGAAACAACACATCATGATCATAATAACAAAACACTGTCTAGTACAAAAATTGACAAAAATCTGAAACTATTATATGTTTTATATTATGCACCTATATTTAAGGTATGATATTACCTTCTAAATGAAAAAGCCTCTGTAGCTTCCTTAATATTTATTAATTTCTTCATGCACTGTCGCCTATACTGCGTACTTTTGATATTACTCAATTAGAACTCACTTAAGTAAGTCTCCGTCAGTCTCGGCTCTTATTCATATTGTATATCTCTTTCGTCAACTTTTCATCATTCATCCTCTCTATGTGTTATTATGAACTATCAAATACCATGCTGTTGTACATGTTATCGATAAAACTATCTTTTAAATCAACCATTCGGCGAATTCTTCGTTCCTAACGCGATCCTCAAGAATCACTGCGTATATAGAACGAATAGATTGCAT
The DNA here is from genome assembly GCA_036320925.1 of Automeris io. Taxonomy (NCBI): domain Eukaryota; kingdom Metazoa; phylum Arthropoda; class Insecta; order Lepidoptera; family Saturniidae; genus Automeris; species Automeris io. Next base: position 2,816,410 of record JAUDJH010000021.1, on the reverse strand, counting down.
TTCCAATGCATTCATATTACTTTCATGCTTCTTCTGACATACCCAGGCTTCACTGCTGTACAATAAAGTGGGCACCACAATCGCTCTATGCACTGTAACTCGTGATGTTTGCGTCATGTTTTCACTTTTTAGAACGGCACCTAGTGCATCATTATCTTTATTACCAGAAGTACTTTGCCTCTACATTCATATCATTTCTTATCATTATTATCATTTCTTGTAAACATACTACTAAAACATACAATATCATTAACCTGTTCTAAACTTTCATTATTAACTTTTATTACACAATTTGTTCTAAAATCATTTCATTCAAAGACCAGAACTGTAGTTTTATTTACATTCAGACGGAGACCTTTACGTTTACCATTATCTTTCATTCAAGTGACTAGAGTTTGCAATCCGCTCTCTGTGTCTGCTAAAGAGCACCGTGTCATAAGCATAAAGCAGACTGTTTAATACTAATTGACTGAAATAAAATAATATGGCTTTTTACATATTATTTTATTTTCAGTTTACAGGCAACAACAACAAATACAATAACATAACTATTAGGATTAAATGAAAATAAATTAAACAATGAGGAAAAAGATCATTTAACATAAAACAACATCGTGGTCGGTCTAGATGGAGATGGCGAGACCGAACAAGTATCTTCATTTCAAACTCTTAAGGTATGATCCCGTAAAGCTGAAAACAGTGAAGAGTGAGAAAAGTGAAAGAAGGCCCTTGCTCTGCAGTGGGATGCCGCAGGTTAAAAAATAATAATAAACTAGAGTGATTAACAGCAGGATATAAAGTATTTATAAATTAAATATATGTAAGTAATGGTAAACTCACTTCTGAGTTGTTTCTATGATGTCTGAGACGGTCTCTATAAAAACTTTACCGAGGTCGGGGTTATAAGTTCTTAGTTCCAAGTTGTGTAGGAGAGGAGTGTCTGTCGCTCCGTAGCACATAGTTAAGATTCTGACCCCAGTATTTTCGTAAAATGGTGGCATCTAAAACAAATGTTAACTTAAACATTTGAACGAGTTCTCTTCCATGCCTTACCTTGCCTTTTTATACCTTTTTTTGTTGTTGACCCGGTGGAAATCCTTATGGACCTTCAGAAATGCACGAGGGCCGCTGCTCCGATGTCTCAGACTCCTACTGACAAAAACCATCAGGGTGTACCGCCATTCACAGGATGCACTAGACTACGGGCATACCTCGGAAGTATCTCGATTCCCAGGCCCGGCGAAGGCGAAGAGTAGGCAGTGCAGGCACACCGGTAGTTTTAGTCGGTGCCAGTCTGATACACCGGGGGAGTGGCCTTTACCACTCCCCTGAGGCTCCGAAGGGATTTCCACCGGGTTAACAAAAAAAAAAGGCTACGGGCATTCGGTGAGTAGCCCATCCGTGGCCCTTCCATACCTGGGTTTCTATTAGTGATTTACTCTAATAAGTTATTAAAATTGGTGACTTTTAAAAAGTAAAAATCACAACATTAAAAATATATTTAGCGCTTAGAAGATATCATCAAAGTTGAGAATAGATAAAATGTAAAATACACAAAAACAGATGTGTAAGATTCTTCCCTATCACATCATATAGATTATATCGTCGGGTGAAAGGCTATTTGATTTAAGCGACATTTTTGGTGATATAGTAATATATATTTTTGGATTCGGTAAAAAATGCTGATTCCAAAAATATATATTACTATATATAATATATCACCAAAAAATGTCGCTTAAACCAAATAGCCTTTCACCCGACGATATAATATGTATGTATGTATATACATACATATATATATATATATAATATCTTGAAATCATAATTCCAAAAAATTGGTATTTACATTTAGTAATATTTAGTAGGCATAAAAACCGAGCTCGACCCTTAGACTTTGTTGATTTGTGTGTATTTATTTGTATCAAGAATAAAATCTACAGATTTGAAAACCAAGATATACTAATAGATATATATATTCTTGCAATTTTAACTAACTTACGGAACTGTTAAATAGTCGACATTGTTAAAATAAAATAATATGCTCACCGCTATACATTGGCTGAAATGTAACACGGCCATTTTAGATCCATTGTACATGGGTAGAAATGGATATCTCGTTAAAGCAGCAATTGAAGATATGTTTATAATAGTGCCACCAGCGCCTCCCTTGTGATTTCCCATGTGATTAATTCCTTTCAAAGTAAAGGAGACCAATCCTTGCTAAAAAAAGGATGAATAATGTTAATGTTGAGATGAATGTTTCGAGTCCCGTATTGGTTTTTAATTGTACACGTAATTTAACGCACCCAATTTACGTCGCAAGCAGTTCTCCACACTGCAGGTGCGTCAACCATGATTCCGGCATTATTGACAATGACATCTATTTGCTTGAATTTAGCGACCGCTTCATCGAAAGCTTTAGTTATGTTTTCCTCAGCGCTTATATCGCATTTTATAAAGACTACTTTACCAGGATAGCTCTGGTTAATCCTGGCAGCTGTTGCCTTACCCACTTCCTCTGCCACATCTAGAATCACTACAGCCTGTTAAACAGAATAAAATATTGATTATATGGAATACACTTACCAGTGAAATAGCTTTACATTAATCGTATAAAGTTTGAATTTAAAGTACAAAAGGAATTCTAACAAGGAAATCACCTCACGAGATTAATAACATTTTATTTTTGTTACCTATGCTAGTAAGTTTCGTACATGATATTTCCAGTTATTAGAAATACTGTGATCCAAAACTTGCTGTTAAAAGTGCCCCTACCCATTTAAGTAGCATAAAAGAAAAAAATAACGCTGATTTGTTCTAGCTCTACAGTGCTTTTTTAGGTATTTATTCAACAATTTAAGAATTCACAATTTTTTTTACTTTGTCATTCTATTTCTGGTGAATTAATTGATAGTTTTGTTTTTTATAAATTACTATAAACAGGCTGGCGTTTGATTTCAATCTCACCTGACGGATAGTGCTGAAGAGGCCGATGATAGAGCGCGCGTGCCCAACAATATCGATTCACTCGTGATCAGAGATACTTATTTTATTTTAATTTAGTGTGGCTTTTATAATACTTTAAAATTAGGTTCCTTTAATATATTATAATTGGCAGAATTGTTTGTCGTAGTAATTTTTTTACTCTTGTTATTTAATCATTTATTACTCTACATAAAATAATATGGATTATAAATACTGTGAACATGACTTCCCAATATATAAGTAAAAACTGCAACTCATGATTGATATTAGTATATTATCGACTACAAAATAAAACCGTTTCAATATACTTACATTTAAAATGTCACAACATTCAAATTAATCCAGCGGTTTAACATTTATAATGATGTCAAAGCATTAAAATGTTTATGTGTTTACGGTTAACTGTTTCCTTAACACGTTCACGCCGGCGTGTACCACCGGTGGCTCGCGCTTGATTGGGCCATCGGGCGGCGTGTACCACCGGTGGCCCGCGCTTGATTGTGCCATCGGGCGGCGTGTACCACTGGTGGCTCGCGCTAGACCGCCTCATCAAGCGTCGTGTACTACCGGTGTTTCGCATTCGATTGTGCTATTAGACACTGATAATTTAACGTACATATATAAAAACGTTTATTTTGAATAAAAGTTATATTTAATAACGTATTATAAATATAACCTTTGCTCAATAACTTATAATATTATAAATGTAACTTAAAATCGATAAAATTAACAAAATAATTCAATATTATTTTATTTGTAACTTATTGATTTATTATTTTTTGTGTAATTTGTTGAAACATTTCAAGCAAAGTGCTGGCTGACCCTCGCAGCGACCACAAAACGTCTTTACTCTTGTTGTTTTGGCAGTGGCATAATCTCTGCCCTTCGTTTTGGACAATTTTTTGCAGCATTCATGCAGCGTTTACGGAACTCTCTTACCGTCCCCTCGTGTGATTGAAGAATATGTTTATTTTTACAGGCATAGATCAGATTTGATCAGAGGATCAGGATATAAAAACAACACGAGTTACACAATTTGCAAAGTAAGCCCTCAATGTACTACTGAAGAAACAAGAAGCGCGTGCAAGCCTGAACACGCGAAATTAGCGCGCCGCCAGATGAAGCGCGACATAGATTTACGCGCCGCCGGGTGGTGCATCAAATGAAAAAATGCGCCGGCGGGAACGTGTTAAGGCACATTTCGCATCTTAGCTTTGTGGCCGAGATGGATCGCTCTGTATACAATTATATGGAAAACATTCCAGACGTCGATAAATATTACAGACGAGCCGTTTCCCTTTTCCCAGCGGCGTGCATCCCATATAAAGCATTATCTTGTTATACTGGGACATTTAATAAATATATTGACTTAAAATCTGGTGTTTACCAAAATAGAAGTCTGAGAGTCCAAATTGGATTAAATTTTAATTAAATATCTTTGTATTAAATGTCCAAGCATAACGAGATAATGTAAAGTTTTTTATGCTTTATATGGGATGCACGCTCCTGCCTTTTCAATCCACTTTTTGAAAGAATGTACTTAGGTTTCACCGCTGCCTTATATAGACTAACTCCTATCTATAATCATCTAGGAGATCAGTCGATTTGTTTGCGGATTCTTTACCGAGGCTTAAGAGAAAGGTTTTCGGATTATTGGCAGATGCACGTAATAACTTATGACAAAGGTTGATGATATATAATATACAATAATCTAATCTGTGACTGTATAAGCATTTGATTTTGTTGAATTTATGCTTACACTATTGTTTCTGTTTGTTAATGTACAATTGTTTTGAACTTATTTTATATACACAGTATTCTATCTGACTTTAGTTTTTCTTATTATTATTAAGGCTTTTTTTCATGACTGATAATGTTCACTCTTATTAATATTAATATAAAACAGGCTACTCTAATGTTTGGTGTGTATGCTTTAATAGGCCCTATTCATTTGTAATTGTAATTATGTGCGTATTGAATCAATGGAATAACGTATCAAGCCACTGGCCAATCCTGTATGTGTAAAATAAATAAAAAATAAAATAAAACCGTCCGACGTACGTGACTGCGGAGCGCTGTAACCTGTCATAATTGCGAGTTTAACACGCCGCCCCACAGCGGTGCGCAGTCACGTAATTCGGACGGCATTCCATATAAATGGATAGTAGATGTATCGGGGGATACATCCCGGTTGGAAAGACCCTGTTGCGTAGTGACTGCTAGTTTCCGAAGTATACCTTAAGAAATAACTTGTCTCATAGAATATGACAATACCCTGAACCTAATTTTGTTTATAGAAATTTAAAATAGGATCCTGTGGGTAAATAACAGTAGTATATTATGCAGTAGATAGATAGTTATTTTGCACATAAGCGTATCGGTATAGAATTATTGGAAAAACATTAATTCATTAATACCTTTGCTCCTTCTTTAACGAATTTTTCAACATAAGCAGCTCCTAAGCCTGATGCTCCACCAGTAATTATGAAGGTTTTTCCAGTTGCTTCCCACTGAGCAGTCATGATCGTGGAGCTTAAGATATGCTGTTAGCGATATCTAAAATTGATAAATTTTACTCGGTAGCGCGCCTTTTTATATTAAAGCAATACCATATCTCTAGAGATCCTTTGGCTTTTTTTCCGTATTTTAACAAATTCCAATTTAAAATAATTGTAAAAATACGAGTATAAGCCGAAGTTTCGCTACTCAATTATCAGACTTTGATTTCTATTATCATGTATTTTGATGATTATATAAATTAAATATTTTGGATTTTATTAATATTTGTTCATGCTATATCCCTTTCGGGGTGAGCGGAGATACAATATATTAATAGCTTTCATAAATAATAAAAATGAATTTATAAAAGATTAAAACACTCTAATTATACTTTTAAAATTTATTTTTAAAGTGCTACTTACTTAGTTTTAAGCTTCCTTTCATTTATTTATTTTATATCTCAAGACCGGCTTTGTTTACATACCAAATGCTATATTTTTTAATTTTGTTTATCCCACGAATAGTTAGGCCAAACTTTAATTTGAATTGGTAAGACAGAAAAAGAATTTCAGATTTTTTAACAACTTTCCAATATTAAAATTAAAATAGTAATGGGCTACATTAAATTTTGGTCATTTGTACACTTATTATGTAGTAAGGATAAATTCCTGGAAAATAAAGAGGACATGTACGGACAAACACACACACTGACGTAGTCCCAAACTAAGCTCGCGCTTGTACTATGAATACTAGACAAATATATATACATATACACATCCATGACTCACTACAAACTAATCTACTTATCACAAGAAAGTTTACTGACACGTGACTCAAATCTAGGACCTCCAGCGCTACAGGTAGGTAGATAAACTTACGCTGTAACTATCTCATATGTGTAAAGTTTTCAAGAGTATGTCTATGGAAACGATTAAATAATATAGATACTGGTCCTCTTCATTATAATTTATACCCAACTCATTTGTTTCACTCTTCACGGGACAATCTATGTACATACTAGCTGATCCGGCAAACGTTGTTTTGCTATATAAGTTATTGTATTATCTTCTAAGATGTTCATTTAAATTAAGCGATGTCAAAGACAATTTTGTTCACAATTAAATACTCTTAATCAACAACACATTTATTTGGATAAATATTAATATTATTACGTTGATACAACTCTTAACAAATAATGCATTAATTTCGACCAAATTTGATTACCATAAAAACGGTTCTAGTGAGTTAATCTTAAAAGATAGACATATACAGTCCGGGACATTTTTTTAGATCATTTCAAGAGGAATAATTCTTTCATACATATATTTTTGGTATCTTGAACCGTTTTTGCAGCGTACGCAATGGAAGCCTTCAAGGATGAATAATTTTCCCCGTTTTTTTTTCACATTTTGCATTATTTCTTCGCTCCTAATAGTTGCATCGTGATGTTATATAGCCTAAAGCCTTCCTCGATAAATAGTCTATTCAACACAAAAAGAATTTTTTAATTCGAACCAGTAGTTCCTGAGATTAGCGCGTTCAAACAAACAAACAAACAAACTCTTCAGCTTTATAATATTAGTATAGATATGAACTGTGAAAGTAGTAGTATTTTTCTTTAAGGTCATAGTAAAAGTACTAATTCACCAAAAACATAACTTTTATTTATTGAAAGGTAGAGTCAACAATGAATACATTTCAATTTAGAAGGTATTGGATAAAACTCATCATACTTCAAATTTCAGGATGAGCAAATATATACCTGCAGCAGTATTCTCTTTGTAGTATGTTCGGTAGCACATGGTTACTGTAACGCAAGTCATTACAATTATTTACCGAATAAAAAAATTAAGGAACTCTAAAGATTATTTTCTTATATAAAAGGATTGATAAGTAGCATAGCGTGGTAATCATAATCGTTGTCTAAGCATTGCATTGTGAATATGGGCGATAAATGGAAAGTTATTGGGAAAACCTTCATAATAACCGGCGGTGCCTCAGGTCTGGGGGCAGCTTACGTTGAGAAATTTCTCAAAGAAGGAGCAAAGGTAATTTTTGCTTGTGCACTCAACAGGTATATCCCAAATTTGTATCTGCCGCACTTAAATATATTCCAAAATCCGCTATTGGGCTCTCTAGCACCTTAACATTGACTCGTATTGCAGCTAAGATTCTCAAATTATAGTTCGTTATCTGCTATCATTACTACAGAGGCTTCCGTGTAGCGCAACATAAATAACACAATGAAAATTTTAAAATCTGTAAATAAAATTTGTAAACAAATTAACACAAGTTTAAAATCCTCCCAAAAATTAAATAATTTCCCTGCAACTGATGTTGGATATTTTTGTGCTATATTTAATTTAAGATCAAATATGTAAAATGCAGCCTCACAATTAGGTAAAAAAAAAAATGTCTTTCTTCGAAATAACATTTACCTGTACACCTAATTCAATTAAATATAAAATGCTTTCATATTAAATTATATCTTCTATTTTTAGTGTTAAGTGGTCATTAAAGTGTCGTGAAAAATGCACCTGTATTGACATTTAAATTGATATTTAATTAAAGACATGATAATGGTTATTATGGCTATTATTTTTTCCAACAAACTTAAAGTAATGATGTTTTATGGAATGATAAGCTAAAAAAATATTATTTTATTATCTACAAGTCATCTTAATCCGTTTCCTCACCATTATAATCATTATTTTCATAGATTAGGCGTTATACGTTTTATTTCATTGATATCACGATCACGATGACCAATACATTTCGCTAGTCATCATTATACTATATCAACAATGTTGACTTGCTTAATAAGCCCAGTGGGGCTGTATACTGATACAGCATTACATTTTTGTTTGCGTAATAATTATAACATGCGACAATCTACGTAACATCATTAAGGTGTAATTTATTTATCAATATTTTTAAGGAATGATTTTTACAGAATTGCTTATACTTTTTCAGGCTGTAGCGATACTGGATATAGCAGAGAAAGTAGGTAAAGCGACTGCCAGTAAATTTAACGAAAAATATCCCAATAAAGCTGTCTTTATAAAGTGTGATATCAGTGATGAAGAAAACATAAAAAGAGCATTCGATGACGTCGTCAATAGATTTAAACAAATCGACGTAATAATCAATAATGCCGGAATTATGGTTGATGCTCCTAATACATGGAGAACTGCTTGTAATGTTAATTGGGTTAGTTCACAATATTTTAAAGAATTTATTGTTTTTATAATCTAAAACATAAGTCAGTACGACTGTAAATTGGATTACAACTATGAATTGAATAAGACTCAGGTACTTAATTACTTATTTAAAATGTTTTTCAGCAAGGTTTGGTGTCCTTTACTTTAAAAGGCATCAATCACATGGGCAAACATAAGGGTGGCGCAGGAGGTACAATTATAAACATATCGTCTGGTGCCGCATTAGTCAGGTATCCATATGTACCTATATACAATGGATCAAAGATGGCCGTCTTACACTTCAGTCAATGTATATCTGTGAGTCTCTTATTATATAAGGATACCCTTTATACTTCAAGTTATCGCTGTTGATAATAGTATTAATTTAAATTTTATCATCGTGTATGGGCTTATTGATGGATGGCAATCAAGTTTTACAAGGCAATTTATATAATAGTTTGCTTATTTAAATTGTTGTTATTTCCTAAATTATTAATATTAAATAAAAACATATGAGTAGTAGTTATATCTTGGATTATTAAATGACGCTAGATATAAATTGTCTCTATAATCGCTAGATTATATGTAGCGATTATAGAAAATTGTACAAATATTTAAATTAATTCTTGTGTTGTGAACGCGTTTACAAAGATAAATCTAACACATAGTACACAAATACTAGTGTCCGACCGAAAGTTTGGTTTCGGTTTCGGTTTCGGCCGAGTTTCGGCCAAAAATCAAGTTTCGGCGGCAGTTTCGGTTTCCGCCAACATTGGCCGACACTTTTGCCAAAACCGAAACTGATTTCGGTAGTTGTAGTACATGCTTGCGTAACTTCGTTTCTCGCGGCAACGCTTTGGCGGACGCTGGTGGCCCTGTTCGGGATTCGTGCGCCGTTCGCATTGCTTTTATTTTTTCGAATTTACGCGTGTTTGTTGACCGGGAAAGGTCTTCACAACTTAACCGGGCGGATGGGCGAACACTGAGGGTGCTCAGCCGGTAATTTATGGGTTGGGTGGCAATGCAAGGGCACCCCTGTGGGTACGAACCTCGACGTGGACCGCCAGCCAAAAATACGAAACCTAACGGTGATCTACCAGCGTTTCGGAAGCGACTACCTTGAGAAGAAACGCCGAAAGAAACTCAAGGCAGCGTCGGAGTGTAACTGCGTCGTTTAGACGACAGTTGACGGATCTAATTCGCATTGCTCTATAGCAACACAACTTAGTCAGTGCGTTATCACCCGACGTAAACATTCTTTAGAGGTTATGTTTTGATGGAACTGATTACATGTAAATTTTTGTTTCATTTTTTTACTTGACCACGTTGACTTTTATACTTGACCACGTGAGTTTCGGTTTCGGTTTCGGCCGAAACTGAAGCCACGGCCGAATATTCGGTTTCGGTTTCGGCCGGAAACCCAGTTTCGGTCGGACTCTAACAAATACACAGACCCGAAACAACTACCTGTAGAGCTAAGCATATTTGTTTCGTGTTTGGACTGACATCGCGACTCGTAACAGATTTGATTGCTCAGCCACTTTTTCTTGTAATCCGAATTAATTCTACATAGGGCCGTCAGCATCATCGTGAAAGCGACGGCCTTGATATTCCAGAATTCTGGCTAAAAACCCCAAGGCTTCAACTCGCTGCTAGCCAGACCTGCGTATTCCTCTTACGACACAACGGGCGAATAACTTTTATCGGGCTCCATGTCCGAAAGAGGGGGGAGGGGGTGAAGTATACACCTCAGGATCTCATTATCAGGTTGTGCCAGGACACATACATGCCGTCCGCCTAAGTCGAGGTCCGAACCAACAGAGGTGCCCTTGCTTTGCCACCCAACCCATAAATTTGTTGGTTGAACACCTTTAGTGTTAGTCAACCAAGCCCGGTTTGGTTGTGGAGGCCTATCCCGTTTGCTAACGAAGTCCTGTCGAAAAATAAAAAAGAACGTACGTGCTGCTTACGCCTTATTCAGGCAGCAGACTCCATCAAATCTAGCGCCGGCCTAATTGCTCAAACACTGCGTGAACAGAGTCGGCGAAGATATTATTATATTGTCGTGATTTTGCATTTGCCAAGTAGCATATTTTTATTCTATAAATAAGCTTGTGATATAATTTTTTAGATGGACCCGTTTTATGAAAATACCGGTGTAAGAATATTGACGATGTGTTATGGAGCCACCGATACGCCTTTACTGTCAGGACTTAAGGAGAGAACTTATGACATAGAACTAAATCAAAGTTGCCTGAGAGAGGTTGAAGAGCTTCTTGGCGTAAGTCAAAAGTAAGTATTATAGAAATAAGCAATAAGGGAATTTAATAAGGCGTGTAATATGAAAATATTATGTTGAAACCACGACACTCTTTAATGGTATTTTATTAATACATTTTTTACAGAGTTGAATCTGCTGTAGGAGCTTTCTTCGATATGTTTGAGAACGGCCCACCTGGTTCTATTTGGTTGTCGATATATGACAGACCTGCTAAGAATATTACGTCCGATATAGATGAAGGATTCAAGAAATGGGAGCTGCTTACACATCCTTAAAGATATTTTAGTTCGGACAGATATAACAACTATTTTTATAACAAGCGGAGCTGCGGGCAATAGCTAGTTTTATATATATTTATTTTGCAGTTATTATACATACCTATATAGGAATAAAAAAGTGTTTTTAATGTAAAGACAAGGAAATTTATTTGTTACTGTAGCGGTGATTTACGTCACGCTATGATACTTCCTCCCTCTTTTAAATAACTGGTATTATATATACATATATTTATTTTAGTTACCCAATCACTCACACATAACATATTTTGAAGGAGTAACCGGGTTTTTCCACGTTCCCTTTAAGGAACTCGCCTTGCTTGCGGGAGCCTGGGAGCGGTCACGGGTATCGCCCCAGCCGCAACGACTGCGAGCCCCGGCGTGTCTTGCCGCGTTCGTCCTACGGTCGCCGACCTGCGACCGTACCAACCTAGGGGTCGCCTGAGTCGCCGATTCCTCCGTTAAGTCCTCTGTTCCTTTTAAAGCCAAAAAGGAACAACAAGCACACCCGAATCCACCGCTCACATCTTTTTCGCGAGTCGCGTATTAATATTTCCTATTTATTTTTTAAATAAATTTTATGTAACAGGTTTTGTTTTTTTTTATTGAGCTAGGCCCTTCAGGCACCTACCCTGTTACATTACGCCTATTTGATTGAATTTTGCGCAGCCAATCTCTGCAATATTTAATGGACGCTTTGAAGCATTGACAAAATAGCAGTCAACACACATGCAAAAGAACACGATAATCGAGGCAGAAATCCTACGTTCTGATGTTGTGGTAAAATGGATTCAGCTCAGTAAATGCTTAGTAGCCAGCTGCGCCTGGCCCACCCTCACTGATTTTCAGCTGACATTTACTGTGTCGACGCGTAGAAAACAACGAAGAGCGTTGTTGCTATTACATTTATTCCAGGTTATTTATTCCTAGGGTTATAATTATTATTAAAAGTATGAGATATAATTCCATATGCTTACTAAGACATTTCTGCGAAGATAAATAAAAATTATGGCAGCAAGTTGTGGCCTTTCATCAGGTTTGATTCCGTTTAATCACTGACAATTTTAAGGAAGTTTGCTAAGTTTAACTTCCCCGTATTCTTTGGACACATAATGCATTTTCTGCAGACACAGATTCTGGATCAGATGAAGGTCACAGGTCCCAGAGCCAGAGCACTTGTTAGATGATCGGTGCTGGGAAGAGGGCATGACATCAACATATGGCATGCATTAACCTGTCCATTCATATTTTAACCGCACTCAAGGCTTAAACTGAGATTTATAGACGCAACTTTAAGTTGGCTTAGACTTTACTAAAACATTATAATTTATAATTACTTAATGAATGTTAAAGGATTTGGTAAGTCACCGTGTTTGTCTACATGGACTTGGCTCTGCGAATACTGTGGCTGTTCTCAAGTTCCTATTATACATATATTCAGATTTTTGTCAAAACGAATTTATTTTTTGAGAACTTTGCTAAGCAAAGCCGAAATAGCGTCTATAAATCTCAGCCTGAAACTATAAATTCCCAAAGTGGTCTATATCGACCACTAGAAGTCGACGGCGACCTGCCAGGGATCCACGTAGCGAAAAATAAAATTGGGGGCGTCTAAACGGGTGTCCAAGATAGTGGATTTCATTCAAGGAGGTCATAATTTTTATTTTCACTTTCTCTGAATTGGATAATCTACCTACATAAATTATTATTAAAACGTAACAAGTATGGTTAGTACATAATATTACTAACGAATTAAAATTGTGCAAGTTGGAATGATATTGAGATAAGAAGTAAACGAGGAGATTTGAGATTAAACATAACTAAATTGATGCCAGATATTGAAAATGTATTATCAAAAGATCAGGTTTATCGCTCGCACTAAACGGCAAATAATAGATACATAATAAATGTTAATTTGGTTTTGTCAGTTTCATTATTAAATTTATAATATGTAATGTTTATTTTTATTATTTTTTCACTCTACATTAGTGTACAGTCAAAACATAATTTAAGGTGATGAATTTGCAAAATACAGTTAGTTTAGCAGGGGGTCTAACCAAAACAAAATAACACGGTAAAGGTTCTATGAGACAATGAAGTTTCGGCACCTATAGCTTAGACAAAGTATCATTAAATTAGCGATGACGCTAGTACAAAAGTGCAAAATGTATGAGATTGACATAAGCTTTACAAATGCCACCTTGTCGCACTGTGCCAATTCCATACACTTTGCACTTTTCTATTAGCGTTACCGCTGATCTAATGCTACATTGTCTAAGCTATGATGGGACATTTATGGTTTGTGATCGCTATCCTCAGCAGTAATAGAACATAGAAAGATGTGTAAATTAAATATATTATTGAGAAGAGCAAAATCCTTTCAAAAGAAAAATGGCTTATTGTCTGTTAAATTTATTTATAGAAACCGTAGCTTACAATACTGTCTTCCATGTATTATGTAAATATGTTAAAGTATATAAGTATAAGTAGTAAGTATATTTCCTACCATATATATTAATATCATATAATAGGTATCATATAAATATTATCCTGTGTACCATGATAATGAATAAAAAATAACGATTACGAAGAATTAGTGAGCTGTTCCCATTTGTGAAAAGATTCGTCAATATCCGCGGTGATGTTTCTCGCTGGTTTGTCACTAATTGACATCCAAATAGAGCCGGGTGGTCCTGTCTTAAACATTTCGTAAAAAGCTGCCACAGCAGATTCGACTCTGAAAAATGTAGATGGTTTAATCAAAAAGATAATACTGAATGGACTATAGATAATTACGCATCTAATTCTATTTAACTAGGTCACGGTGTGTGGTTTATAGTTAAAGATTTTAACTTTTGACAATTTGTCAGAAATTTACTAAACGGGTATAATTCGTGAACTTTCCAATGTTTACTAATTATAAAGTAACGGTAAACTTACTTCTGATATACTATATCCTTGACTTTTACGGGAATTTGTTGTAGGGCTTTACCAAGTTCAGGAGTATAAGTTCTTTGTTCCAAGCCGTGTAGGAGAGGAGTATCTGTCGCTCCGTAGCACATGGTTAAGATTCTGACCCCAGTATTTTCATACAATGGCGGCATCTAAAAATTATTTAAATAATTTAACGGTGATTCCTTTAATGTTTTCCATTAGTTTTCTGGGCATTTTGCAGTAAAAATTTGTTACTAAAAAGTCATAAACCATAATAATTATAAACTTAGTTATAAACAACGGTAACTGTGTGTCTCTAGCAAATGCTTCGTAAAACATCTAGGAATCTTTTTGTTTTGCATATATTTGCAATTATTATTTTGAGGAAGCATAGATGGGCTTAATGTAATCAGATTTTATGGATTTTCAGCTTTTGACGTTTTTGGGCTACATTCTACTTATCATCAGGAGGCGATGTATTCATTTTGTCGAACAAGTATAAAAACAAAAGATTAATGAAAAATGATTGCGATTACGTTTTGCATCAACCATATGATTACATTTTAGCTATCTGTTTTAAACACTAAGGAATTCTCAATAACATACCAATTTATGGCTCATTAATGTTTAAAAGGATATTAATCATGATTACAGATTAACGAAATTAAAATTTATATTAACATTAAACTATTTACATTTTGCTTATGTCTGGGCGAAATACGAAATATTATCTGGAGACGCACTATAAGATTCTTTTCAATCACACTTCTTAAAAAAAATGGCTGACGGTGGATGGTACTGTAGCTTTCGACCAAGAATTAAAATTGAGTTGTGTACACTTTAAGATTAAAGCAATAAAAATATCCTTCAAAATAAACTACAAACTAACACTCTTATTCATAAATATATAATGTTTTGATTAATAATTTCTTTAGCGCCATTTTCATTCCCTTACGTACCAGTAAGATTACAATATGTCTCTGTTTGATCAGATTTAATCAAATTACTGTAGAAATCAATGTATACTAATAAAAATAAAGAATCATTATTGTTGAGCTATGTCCTTGCAGAGCTTTATGTAGGTAGTATTATGAATTTTGTTTCTAAAAAGTGTACTTGTATACTCAAACATCCAATTTATACTTTTTGTATGTCTCTTGCAGTTGAAAATGAATTGTTTTTTAATTAAAAAATAATATAGGTACTTACCGCTATACACTGACTGAAATGCAACACAGCCATTTTGGATCCACTATACATGGGTAGAAATTGCCATCTTCTTATTGCAGCAATTGAAGATATGTTAATAATAGTGCCACCAGCGCCCCCTTTATGTTTTCCCATATGATTAATTCCCTTCAAGGTAATGGAAACTAGTCCTTGCTAAAAATAATTGAACGATTAATAATATTTTCAGTCTACATTTACATTTACATAACAATTGTAATTTAACGCACCCAATTAACGTCGCAAGCAGTTCTCCACACTGCAGGTGCGTCAACCATTATTCCGGCATTATTGACAATGACATCTATTTGCTTGAATTTAGCGATCGCTTCATCGAAAGCTCTAGTTATATTTTCCTCAGCACTTATATCGCATTTTATAAAGACTACTTTACCGGGATAGCTCTGGTTAATCCTGGCAGCTGTTGCCTTACCCACTTCCTCTGCCACATCTAGAATTGCTACAGCCTGTCAAACAGAATTAAATATTTTTACATGGACGGTATGTAGCAGCAGCAGGTAAGATATCGATATCGTAAACTTTAATATACTGGTTGAATAAAGTGACTATACCGTGTCTAAGGAAAAATATAGCCTAGTCAAACAACGCCACTGACCTCCACAGGACAAAACTTTTTGATAGATGCTATTGTCATTCCGGTCCACAAGTACCACAACTGAAAGCCTCTAAGTAAAGATCATTTGAACTATATCTCGGCATATCGACAGTGATGATTTACGGGCTCGTCCCTTAATTATCGTCGTCCTTTTCATCGACTGCCTTTGCACTTTACTTACCATCAGATCTAGTGTAATAATTATCTTTGTAAAAATAAATAAAGTATAAGCCTTACTGTGAACACATGTGTACAGAATCATTAATAGAATTTTTATTCAATAATAGTACCTTTGCTCCCTCTTTAATGAATTTTTCAACACATGCTGCTCCTAAGCCTGATGCTCCACCAGTTATTATGAAAGTTTTTCCAGTAGTTTCCCATTGAGCAGTCATGATCGTGGAGCTATAGATATTCTGTTAACGATATCTAAGAATGATTTACTCGACTTTGTAGCAAACCTATTTATATTAAACAAACCATATCTCTAGAGTTCCTTAGGCTGTATTTCTTTATTTTCAAATACCATGTTGAAAGTAATTATAAATGTATAAACCTTATATTGCATTACCAAATACGTGCCTAAATTTGATTTTTTGCGTTGCATCAATGTAGATTAAATTATTTTGATTTGAAGTTGACTCATCTTAATCAATTACATATGTTAATTTATAATAATCTAAAATACACCAATCTGTAATTTATATAACAAAGAATAGTCTATATATATCGATATAACAAAGTAATTTTTGAAGTTAGTGCCATATAAAAAAACACATCAACAAAGTTTACAGGAACACGCATACTAAAAAAAAACAATTTTTAAATAAACAATGTTATACGATTTAAAGCGTAATTTTAGGCTTGCTTGTAATGTAAAATAAAATTGTAGTCAAATAAATAAAATAATAGAAGTTTATTAATAAAAAACAAAATTGCGTAAAAAGTAAGAAAAATAGAATAAAAAAGGAAAAATTCCTACTCGGGCCGGGATAAGTCTTAACTTATGCCGTTGCACAAAATGCACCCTCGTAGGCGGGATCATTTATAAATAAAAAGAAGATTGCGATAACTGAGACAATGAGAAAAGTACTTACCGAGCAGCGGTATTCCAGGCACTTTACAACCACTCACTATGTATGTATTTTAATGCGAATGTGGAGTATGGTTTCTGAGCAGTTGTGTTGTGTGTTGCGAGTGTGAAAGGATTAATATGCGATTATAATGAAAGGATGCGATGCGATGTTATTAGTTTAAAAAGAATGCGATGCGGAGTTTGGTTTAAAAAATGCGAGAACGTTAAGAAAGTAAGAATGAATGAATGTTCGCCAGGAGGCGTTGGGAATTCGGTGCGTTTACATTATTAATTTTATTGCTGTTTTGGAGTTGCGCCTTTTGGCGTGACTAATTCCGAAGATATGAATGTATTTTTTGTAAACGTAAAAACACTTTAAGGAAGATGATTTGCGTTGTTGGCATAATGTTGTGTCGCCATTTTACCCGAGAAAAAATGTTACGTATGGGTATGCTCGAAGCTGGCGTTTACAGCGTGAAGTTGTAGCCATTATTTCTAACCAATCGGTTATCTAACGATTGTAGGGACGTTATTAGATCACTGCAAGTATGGTTGAACGGCATTCTGGAAGGTATCATGCACCAACTCAACAACAAGATCGTTTTCGTTTTACATAATAGCTAGATGAGAGTCTCATACTACGGCTCGATAGCTCTTTAAATGACTGCAGTCTGAACATCACGTGGTTGTGCGCACCGAAACTGCGAGGAGGAGGTTGTACGAGATCGGTTTCTGGTATTGTAAGCCGCTGTGCGTCCAAGCTCTTCGGTGTGACAATCGTGCTCGACGGTTACAGTGGGCACGGGCTTACCAACAATTTCCAAGATCGAAAGTAGTTACTGCAGTCTATGAACTGAAATGTTGTACTGTGTAGAACTTTTTTTTTACATATTTTTCACCCAATCATAGAAATACTCATTAATTTTAATCGGTAAAAAGTCACATGGCAACCTTAACTTTGTAAATAAATTAATAACTGTTTCAATTGTTTTTTTTTTAAAGTGCGTCTCTGTAACTAGAGATTAAAATATTTCTTGTGCTAAAAAAAAAAAATCAAAAAAAAAAAAGAAAAGAAAGGAAAAAAAAAGAAAAAAAAGAAAAGAAAAGAAAAAAAAAGAAAAAAAAAGAAAAAGAAAAAAAAAGGGGGTTTTAAGAAAAGGTTTTTTTTTTAATTCTCTAATATTAATATTAATTTTCTAATATCTTTTGATACATTTCGATATGAGACTTTCGACTTATAAATTATATTTACCTATAAGTAATATCTTCTATCTCCTGTGCTAGGTCACCGTGAATCAGTGGGTGAGCACCCTAAGTGTTCACTCCTCTCGCCCGCAGAAGTTGTAAAAGCCAATATGGGAACGCGACATATGGGCGGAAAATGGATACCACAAAGTGGCCAATAATATATCTCTTCACACCCCGAAAGACATTTAGCATGACGATGTATATTTTTTATACTATAATTGTTTTAGAACGAAATGACTCATTTTGTCTTGTAATGAATAATAATATCCTCAACAATTATTATTTTATCGCTTATAGATAATCACTTTAAATTCATTGATATCATAAATTTACACTCTTGTACTTATATATAGTTAATATATCCTGGCGGATGTAAGCATATTTTCACAAGTCATCAAAATATTTACCACGCGACAAACTAAAAAAAAAATATCGAATAAATTCCCGTTCGGTTTTGTTGTGAAGGTCTTTCACGGTCACCAACGTATCGCTAGTTCGAAAAAAAAAAGAGATAAAATTATTCAAAATAAGCATTTCAGTATAGTAAAGATATTTAATATATAATTATTACGTAAATAGTTTAACCAAACTTGCTTTTCTAATACACACTTCTGAGTCTGAATAGTTTTGACCAATTTCAATATTTTTTTGGTCTTAAATAATAAATATGAATAAAAGAAAATGAAGAGGAGAGTGATCGATAAATAATCCAAATTAAAAATACGCCTAACATTAGTAGTAACTGGTCACAATATTGAATTTAGACTACAAACTAATAAATCTTGTAAACGTTAGGAAATGGCTTCCGGAATTTTTTACAAGAAAAATAATTAATTTAACTCCTTTATTTAGGATCCAAATCACTATACGCCATCGAAAATTTTACATTTCACATATATCATTACGAGGGGTGAAAGGCTATTTGGCTTAAGCGGATTTTTTTGTGATATAGTAATATACATATATATTTTCGGAATCAGCGTTTTTTACCGATTCCAAAAATATATATATTACTATATCACCAAAAAACGCACCAAAGAAATAACCTCAGACATGGCTGTATGACGTAAATGCATTTGCCTTCCCCATAACGGGAAAAATTTATAAAAAAAAAAACGTAAATGTAGAATACAATCAAAGACGTGGTTATTTGTAATATTTTTATCTTAAGTTTTATAATATTTGATGTATACAAATCATTCACAGCAATTATAATGGACGAAGACAAATTTGCACTAGTTGAAAGAATAATAAAGGATATTGATAATGTTTTGTCGAAAAACGCTGAGTTGTAAATATTTACATTTATTTGGCACAAATTCAATTATATTTTCCCTAATATCTACTTCTTGGTTAAATCGTGTATTTTTTCAGATACGCTTTTGATATAGTACCAGTGGACATTAATTTTAAAAATAAATCGCCTGTACTTTATCTAGAAAATTGTCTTGGGTTGGAATCCTGGTGCATAAAACATGTTTATATGTACTGTTATTCTGAATTAATGGATAAATATATTTCAAGAACGAAGCGCAATAACTCGAAGCTCACAACAATCTATTCAGAAAGATTAATGCGGTTATTAAATGTAACACTCTTATTAAATCCCGAACTGAGTTCAATGTGGAATAAAAGACGTGATATGGTGCTTAAATGTTTGCTGGATAAATCGTCAGAGCTTCAGTTTACGAAATTAGTATTATCCAGAAAACCAAAATGCAACGAGGCGTTTGCATACCGAAGATGGCTTTTGGAGGATATTTTACAAGGTTTGATCATTAATTCAATTTTAATCTAAAAATACTATTAAAAAAATCCGACCATCAGATTATGTTGTTATTGATATAATTATTAGGAATTATGAATTTTCTAAATGTATCCTAATTATAGAACTTAGAATACTCCTCAAGTTGCATAGTAAGTTATTAGTATTCTAGTAGTATAGTAATATACTACTAAGTAAGTAGTGTAGTATAGTATGGTAGTAGTATAGTATATACAACATTATTACCACTCCATGCCACCTTTTTGAGGGCAAGCCAGAGTTACATAAGTGACTGTATTTGTTTGCACTTATTTTTTGTTTGTAATTTCATTTTTAGTACTAATAATTTATATTAATATTTTACAGATAAAACAAAGCTACAAAGCTGTATTCAAAATTTAGTAAATCAAGAGCTCCGTATTTGTGAAACAGCATCAGATAAAAGTCCAAACAATTATCACAGTTGGAACAATAGAATGTGGTTATTAAATACCCTTAAAACTGTGCCAAGAGCTAATTTGGATTCCTTATATATAGAGGAATATAAATTCTCAGAACGCTGGGCATCAAAACATGTCTCTGATTACAGTTGTTTTCATTATCGACAATTTTGCATTAAAAATATATGTAGACTACAAAAAGACTCTTGGGATATGTTTCTGGACAGTGTAGAAACAAATTTACATGAAAGTTTTGTGAGATTAATAGCACACAATTACCCCAAAAATATTACATTAGAAGCAACTGAAGATGACTTATTACCTTGTACTAATGAAGAGTTATTAAATTTACTTGTATGTTCTACAGCAAATAATTGTAGTTGTTTTAATGATAATGGGTTAATATGTGAAATACTGAAGGTATTGTGTTATGAATTGATACTAAATAATGAATTGCTACGGTTTTACAAATACCATGAGACTTTATGGTACCATAGGCGATTCATAGTGCATGAAATTATGAACATTATATACAATTGCTATGGGCTTGTCAAAATGGATGGTGCACTTATTAAAAAGTCCTGTAATAAATGCAATATAGAGGACACAAAACAGAAACCTAAAATTGTGAGGTATGACACTAGTAAAATTTACTCTAGTATCTTATTCAATGTTCTTTTTTCTCATGAGAATAAGTTTATATCAGAGAGACTTAATGATTCAGATAAGTATGCTGACAGACATGAAAAGTATTTGAAGTTTGTAGAGGGATGGAATGTTGTTATGTGATATGATTAAATTGTAAAAATCAAACCAATTTATGAGGATGTATGCATTCTGTATGTAATAAACTATTAAGTTATATGAACTATCCGCCTAAACAAAGTAAAATTTGATAAACAATGTCACTACTGGAAAGTTTAAAATATGTGGAATTGACATAAACTTTTCAAATGTGTCATTATGTTATTTCTATTTTACATTTTTCTACTATCATTATTGTTTATCTAATGTTGCTTTGTGTAGGCTCTCTGAAATGTCACAATTAATGATGAAATTTTAATATGTGTGTGAATGGCGAGTTTCTGTTGATCTCAATCCACTGAGTTAATTTTATCATGACAGAAAACAAAGATATCGAGGGGTGAAAGGCTATAAGCTATTTTTTAGTGATATAGTAATATATACACTCCATATATATATATATATATATACAGATATATATTTGGAATTGGTAAAAAACACTGATACCGAATATATACATATTACTATATTACCAAAAAATGTCACTTAAACCAAATAGTCTTTCACCCCTCGATATGCATCTTAAAATTTTTCTCTGCTTTTAATAGTGATTTTATTGTAATTACCAATATCTGCTATATTTTTTGTAATGTAATGTAATTACAAAGTTTAATGTTTCTGTGATATCTTACTTTTAACAACATTCTGATTTATTAGTATGTGTATAAACAATAATGATATTCTTTAATGGTAAAAAATACTAGTTCATTTTCAGAATATGATAATAACACTGTATTAAGACATGGTTAGTTATAATTTAATACTCACCCTAGCTTTGCTCAGGCGTGATCTACCTAAATCGAAAATAATTGGTGAGTGATAAGAGTCATCTCTAATTTCACATTTTAGGAATTACAATTTCAGTATCAAAGTACCAAAAGTTTCAGATCTCCAGCATCAATAATGACATAGTCTCATATAAATTTTTACTTGGTCTCTCGCGGAAACTGCTTTTTCAAGATAAAAAGTAGACAAATGAGCTAACCAGTATACATGTTATAAAAACCCCGTCTGTCCCGTGAAGGCCTTACTGGATATCAATATTAGATTCTATTTACGTTTTGAGTTTAAAAGTAAAAATGCAATAGGATGAGGATTTTCCATATATTAAACTATATTGCAGGCATCTATTGTCATCTATTGAGTAACGCAGCTTTTGTGTCCTTGGTACATACCCATTCGACATTATACAAAATTATGATTGCACGAAATGGTATAGTTTATACTATTATTGTATTTTAATCATGTATATTTGTGAGTGCATTGCAATTTTTTTAATTAATTATCAACTATGAATGGTATTGTGTATTTTAAACTGACTTCTAAAAGGAGGAGGTTTCAGTATTCAACTGTGTATTGTTTTAAGTATGATCACCGATACTTTGCCATTTATGAAATGATTTGGATTATTACTTTTTAGTTTGCTAGGGTGTACTACAAAGTCGGTCTCGTTTGAATCTGATGATTGACTTTGAGCTTCTGATGAAGGCCCTTGGAGATATAGGCCTTAACGCTTGATTGAACAACAGCAAATTCTATAGTTTTCCCTGTGTCTCCAAAGTATGTTGATCGATTCACGATATTTGCTTTAGGTTTAATATGGTGAAGGTTTGATAAAGATAATTCTTAATGCAACAAATATATTGCGTTCAGGCTTATTTCAATCAAGATTTTGTCTCGAAAACGGTTAGTGACCTGACTTTGTTGCTACTTCAATACAATAAATTATAAAATAAAAATATTTGTTTTAAAAAAAATTCAATCGGCTTTGAAACGTAAATAATAATTCTAAATCTGCTAATCAGACTTTGTTATTTTTGGAGTCAGTGTCGTAAAATATAATGCATAACTAATCAAGCAAAAGGTTGTTATAGAAATCTAGATAGTCTAGTATTTGTCGTGATAGCTAATGGTAATCAGTACCTGATTTGTTTAGCAGATGTATTATTTGCGCGTATTTCCTCATAAAATATCTATAAATAAAATTTTTCAATAAGTTTGCTAGTCCTACCGTATTGTGATTTTAAATTCCATTCAATTAGCTTAAATCCTTATAATTAAAACCTTTAGCAATGCTTTCTTAATTTTTTGAAATATTATAATATTTTTTTAATTAATTCGGGACAGTAAAGGTAATCATTTTGGTATAAATCATATACAAATTAAGCATATGTCGCCTAAAGGCGCGATTCCACCAGTGGACGGTTCAAATGTTCTGGGTGGGAGTTACGCGAATGGACAACGAACTGCTGTCACTGCACTGCTTCGGTCGTGAATCGTGATAGCGCACACGCTCACGTGTTCACGCACTCGAATTTGCTTTTGTTATCAGTGCGAAAACGTTTGTGTTTACGTGCTTTCGTTCGCTTGTAAATGCATTTCACTGTACGTTTACGTATAGTTCAAACGGCCCCTGCAGCTTGGTACGCGTACAACTGGCTCTGCACTAACTGTTTACGAACAAATGTGCCTCACACGATTTTGGTGGAATCGCTTCCTCAAAATATTGATAATTTGTTATATCGACCTCAACATCTAGGAGCAAAATGTACACAGTGGTTACCCTTAATTATCTTGAATGATATATTTCGTAGGATAAAATTATATATTAATGTAAATATAGCTTATGTAGTTTTCATACTGATATTAGTGATTTTATTTGTCAGATATTAGTATAATAAACTTTTCATTGTATCTAAACGTAATGTTATTGAAACTATTAGTAATATTGTATAACAGTTTATATGCAAAGACATGTTTTATATCTTAATAATATTACTGATTAGGATTTTGTTTTAATAATAAAATTTGTTTTTTATTTTGGTTTTTTTATTTAAGTTTTTTTTAGTCATATCCTTCCCCAGACTACAAAGTAGTACTTCCCTAAAATAGCTATTGAATTTTAATTTGGTTGTTGTTGTGTAACTTTATTTTCACCCTTCCCTATAAATTGTACGTTTTAATCCATTGCCACTCGAAACATTTTAGTTTTGTGTTAATTATTCAAAATGTAGAAAGCTTGGGGAATAACATGCCACGTTCACACACCCTTTTATAATCTGTAATTTTCTTTAATCACACAAAACCCTTTTAAAGTATGTTGAGGTTAGTGACGATTTTTTTTACTATTTTTAAAGGCCTCGCATTAAGGTTCCAATGCTATAAGGACTGGTTAAGACGGGTGTGGACTTTCCAATTGAGCCATAATTGTTTTAATATTTCAATCAATAAGTATTACTGATAATTAATCACCTTGTTACACTCTTGTCACACTAGAAAATATTTTTGTTGTTCTCATTTAATTTCAGCTAAAATAAACTATACTCACTAACTACACTTTATTAGAAGGTTGGCACATCTTTGGTAAATAGGTAAACTTCAACGTCTTTGGCTTGGGTACCGCTGAGCATGTTTCAATCGTGTTTTGATATCTGGTTCATTAAACCAAGTGTGCAGAGATTTTGTAAGCCGGCATGATCGGGGTGGTTTGTACTTTCTATCAGATACCGTGTAGTCAATTAGCGGAGTAAAAATTATAAAAAGTATTTTATCAGAAAAAGGAACTGTCCGACTATTAGCCTAGTATGCTGGGACTTAAAATGTAATTTTCGCTTTCTTAGAATTACTTTTCTTAGCTTATAATTTGTTGTAACCTTCAAACCTTCTCTGAACGCCTTTGAGGGTCTTCACTCGTAACACGTTTTTAACGTTCTAAGTACTAGCTGCTACATAACAATTGCATAGACAATACGCATACACCCCCTACAATGTGTGTCAGGAGGATCGCATCATGCCACCTTTATAATCATGTTCAGTGGAAAAGCGACGTAAGCGGCGAAATAGTCCATTCCAACTGCGTTCTAAAACAACCTTGAATAGGTTGTAATTCCTATAGTGTGTGTTTAAAGCACAGTACGTAGTATTGTATTGGCGCATAGAACACTGGAAAAAGACGTCGAATATAATACAGAGTTTTCTGGGAGCACATCAGTCAAATTGAACTAATATAATGTCACATTTACTCGTGTCACTTCAGTAACCGATCACTTATTGGCTTATCGTTTTCAGAATAGACACTTCTAAGCGTGTATTTATGCGGTCGTTAAGTTTAGTTGTATTTCTTAAAAACGACTACATCAATAACATAAACAAAGCCATTCGAAAGTAAATATTATGCACAAGGGGTTTTTTGCTTATGATAATAATTAATTGGTATTAATTTTGTTGATTAAAGTTGTCGAATGCAATTTTGATTTTAGCATACGTACGTTTGGCATTGCGCTTTCTGAAGGAGGTGTAGATAATTCTACCAGTCGGCGTATGGTTGACTACAAGCGTATTTTAATGTTCTAAACCATCATTAGTAGTTAACTACAATATTTTGATTACGGTTTATTTGTATGACTTACGACTTCAATTGTGTGTTTAATCTATGGGTCCGCGAGTGACGTCACACTGTGTTACGAGTTCGCGGGTTTGTCTCTGATCGATATTTGAATTGAGATCCGCCGTACCCGTGGAAGGTCGGGCAGGCCGAGCGTCGCGTCGCGCCGGCTACCACGTGCGAGTTACGTAACGACGGCACAACTCATTGACAAGATTATTTGAGTAAAGGATCCATTGGACAAGCTCACCCTGATCCAGTAGCGGTTTTGATAACAATTTTTAGTGAGATTTCAGTTATTGTTTTATGCATATAAGAAAGTTTACACACTTTTTTAACTTGAGTGTTTTTTTATAATATTAAAGTTACAGCGCAACTGATGAGAACTTTTTTTTATACTGGCCCGACGAAGTGACTGATTGAACCTAATGTACAGTAGATTAGTTTGTTCTTTAGCTCTTACTTTAACGTGTCGTTGGGCTGTGGAATGGTTTTCCGTCGAGCGTGTTCCCACCGTCCTATGGTATGGGGTCCTTTAAGCGTAGCGTGAAGAGATATTTCTGCAGGCCAGCATGATCACTGCGACTACTGATGGGTTTTTTCTTACCTTTCGATAGTCGTTGTTGTTTTTTGGACTGCATTATGCTTATCATCGGGCGTGGTGTAGTCACTGACGAATCAGGAAGAAAAAAAACAGTGTAGTCTTAGAATGGTAACGATCGCCACGGGGCAAAAATTCGTTGACAGTCTCCATTGCTATGTTGGACCATATAGGCCATATATACCACGACCGAAGGTCTCTAGGTGGATGAACAATTGGATATACAAAACGGATCCCAAAACGCGACAGGCCAAATCGAGTAACTATGACGATCTTAACACTTATGCACTGTGGTCACGACTAGTGATGAAAATACCCGGGAATTTTCCCAAAGTGCCCAAAACTTCTGAGAACATTTCGTAAATTCCCGGGAATATTCACAAAGAAGTTTTGGGCACTTTGGTAAAATTCACAGGCATTTTCATCACTAGTCAGGACGCAGTTCGGGCAATAACCCCACCACCTCAAAAACTGACTGTACAATTCAAAAATGGTGATGACCGCCAAGGAACGAAAGCATAGTGATCATGCCAGCTCAATTATATGTATTTTACAAATAACTAGGTTTCATTATTAAGAACTATGGAAAAAACTTTCAAAAGATGTTCTACTTTACAATTCTCACCCCTGAAAACTAAACTGCCCTAAGCGTCAAAACTGAAAAGCACTCTCAGATTATTCATGCTAAATCCACTTTCCTGACGGGCCGAATTATACCACTTTAAGGATAACAGCATGGGATCTGAAATAGTTTTGCATGGGCTGTGCAGTCTGCATCTAATGACAACATAACCACACAAAAATGTGTGGTTTTCAAGTACAGAGATGAGGCTATTCTTATTAGTTATACGTTTTTATAATCTCTGAATCGGAATCTGAGAGCCATTTAATCCTACTACTTGAGGATTTTTCCTAAATAATAAAAAAATCGATATTTTGTATCGATAAATTGTGGGCAAAAAATATCGACTTTGTAAACGTAGATTGTTTCGGCTTTCCTTTTTTATGATCACGTTACTGCTATATACAGTTCATGTGTATTTAGATGTAGGAAAATTCATAAATTCATGTATACAGACTGTTCTAGAAAGCTTAGAAGTCCGTACCACGTTGTCTTACGATTCCTCGGATTATGTGAACTGAATTTTGAAAAACCCATTAACACATTCTCTCTGGATCTTATGTAGGAAGAAATAGTTACATAACATTATCGTCTATATTTTTATCGTTTTCCGTGATACATTATAGCTTTAAAAATAGATGGATGGTTTTTCGAGAGGTTTTACAAAAAACATAAATAAGACATATGAAGTTTTTTTTTCTATGGAAGGCTTTTGAACCCTCTTCAATTTATTTTTTGCAATTTTGTATGACCCGACCTTACTGGGACTTTGGCACTTATAATGATTATTTTAAAATTGAGAAAATGTAATAAAGTTTATTAAAATCGATCGGGTAAAAATAACGGTACAACTTGACCTCTCTCCATCTTACACTAAGGAGGTCAAGTGAAAAGGCCTCCCGTAACATGAAAATGTTCTTGTAAATGTAAAAGTTCTTGTAAATCTAATTCGACTTAAGCGGGGATTTTACATTTTTGCTAAAAGAAAAAGACGCAAGGCGAGCTCTAGTTATCCTTATAATTTTTATTTAAAAACATAACACATAAAAAACATAAACGCTGCCCCACTTACTTGGGAGACGAAGCTACTACGCCACATCGCCTTTACGATAAGTTTTTGCGTTGGACGAAGCATTTTTACATTTCTTGACCTGAATACGAAATAAGCTGCAGTTTAAATATAAAATATTTGTGATTTTATATTTAAAACAGCTGTACACATATAAAGGCGCAATTAAACCGTTAATTTTCCCTTTTCACGTGGAATAAAACATCAAAACACAAAATTAAACAAGTTTGTGGTATTGAATTAACGTATCATAAAATCATTACATCACTGATTTTTTCTCCTGAAAAAGTTTAATGATGCCGCCTTTAGCAATATAAAATAATAGGTGTTAAATTGCAAATAATATATAAAGCTTAGATTATAATATAATGTTTATTATATTACTTTGATTTTTGAAATTCACTAGGAAGTCTAAATTTGAAAATAACACGCATGTTTCGAGTGTTCTTTAAGTTTTTATTCATTGAGGATTGTTTGAGAGTCAAAACTCAAAAAGTTCTATATAATTCCGAGAGCTACTTTTGAGTGGGACTTGTTAGCACCTACTAAGACTGCACCAGTAAAGAGTAGGGCAGTGCAATAATTGCATCAAGTTTAACCGGGCTCGATCGATGTGAGGGTATTTACCTCGCCGGGCGAAAATAATCCGGGTGCCGGTGATGTCAGAAGGTTTTTAGTGCGGCTGCGCGGGTAGTTGGTGCTCTGGGGGGTACAGCGACCGCTTGTCGGCGGGCGTCAGTCGGTCGCCGGCCGTGCGCGGAGCCGGGCGCGCGTGTGCAGATATGGCGCCCCGTGGCGGCCGGTGAGGCGCCGGCCCCGCCGACCGCCTCGGGTCGACGGGCCAGCAGGCCAGACGGACGCACGTCCCACCATGTCTTTGCTCAGCGTCACAGGTACATAGTGGTTTAAGTGTTCTGTGATACACCGCTTTGTGTTTCCTACCGCCTTTACTTATTAGTTTTCGGTCGTTATGGACGCCTATTGCATGTGCTCAGGTGTTTATGGAGCTAAATAAATGGTGAAGATGATGTACACCACCGGATCGAGTTATAATTGATTCAGGAAAACGATTTTTCAATTGTATTCAGTTTGAATATTATAACCTGTCACAGTTCATTTCTACGAAATGCTTATGTCTTGGATCACTTTTAAATGTTACTGAATACATCAATTAGGAATATAACCTGTTAAATACAGTTCTCCTTCAAATATTTGTTGCATGGGTTATGAACAAAGCCATAATTTGCGTGTTGTATATTACAATATGTATCAATATAAGGGGCTAGTTCAATACAAGGCTTATTTTTACAGCTTTGCATCAGTTTGTTATTATTGTTAGACTGCATTGTCGTCTATATATTATTGTAACGCAAAAAATGGTAAAGACAGTTACCTTCTTTTCATTTAATTTGTTTATATGGATTTTTATTGTAGATTTATAAATTACTCTGGTCCAATATTTGGTGTGATGTTGTACATGCAAGAGTTAAAAAATTGTAATAACTTCTGTTATTTTACTGTAACGTAGCTAAAGATATGTGTAATAAAATTTATTTGTTAGAACAAATAAGTTTTAAACTCGGATACTTTTAAAATTTATTTTCATTTATTTTTAAATAATAACTGAGGTTATTGTTGAAATAAAAAAATAAAAACTAGAATTAGATATAGTATTGGCCACAACAGTAGAGGGACTTGTCTATTCTTAGAGTACTGACAGAATATTTTGATTTGAAAATTTGTTCACAGATCTTATATACATCCTTATATATTTGTTTATAAGTACCTAACTGTCAAAATTGAGTCAGTACCTACCTATTATTTTGATGCACGGTGTTTTCATTTCCTGGCGAACTTAAATCCGCACTTAAACTGAAAAAACTCAAGAGCTACAAATCTTTGACCGTTCATCTCAAAATTTATTTATTTACTAAAATCGAACAATATTCCAGAAACAATCAAAGGCGGATTGGGAATACCAGGAACACATCTTAGCCGCCTTAGGTTATTAAGTATGATAATGGAGCAATATGAAAAAATTGGTATTAAGTATGTGAGTAGGTACATAATATGTGAGACAAGTATGTGCAGTTGTTGGATTACACTTAATACGTTCATAAATACCCCTTCAATCGATCTAAGTGCTCTTAAGGCTTTTATTAAACCACCCACAGAGCTATAAAGAACCTTAACTACTTCCATATTTTATTTAGAAAGGAAGGAACTTACATGTCCATTTTGACACTGACACTGCTTTCGTCCATAGATTTAACTCCCCCCCCCTGTTCTCTAAATGATTTGATCAACTGACGTTAAACTATATGGCACTAGTGATCAGTCACACTGAATCGTCGCCACAATAGAGGAAGCTAAGTTATGCATATAAATCGTTTTGTCCTGTCATGTTTCGAAATCAATGTCTATGAATTGTCATCTCTAAGGGGTCGTTGCAGTTCCGGGACTGAAATTTATTTGCCAAAATATATATAAAATTATTTTAGTTTTTTTTTTATACTGGCTTGACGTAATGACTACAGTGCACCTGATGGTAAGACAGTATAGTTCTAAAATGAAAGCGACCATCAAAAGATAAAGATCCGTTGACAGTCTCCGTCGTCATGACTGTCCACATATACAATGACTGAAGGTTTCTAGGTATATGGGTTACTGGATATACCTAAACTGATCCCGAAACGCGACAGGCCAAAGCGAGTCACTATGACAGTCGTTACACTCGTGTACTGTGGTCATGAGCCAGTTCGGGTGATTGCCATACCACCATAAAATATTCCGTAAAGCCGATATAAAAAAATTGTTGTAATGATAAACTATTATCTGCTTAGGTTTTCTAGAACTTGTATATAAACGTGTAACAAACTTAGTTTTAGCGTTAATCGTAATCGCGTAATCTTTCAACACCTACTGCATAGTTTTATCGCCGCCTACATATAGTATTTAAGTTGCGTACCGATTTTATCAACCGAAGAATTGAATGAAATTTGTTGGGACTTCATTTATTCACGTTGAAAATTTTGATCTCAGCATATACCATTGATTACCGCATGTTCATTGATAAAAAGAAATGTAGGGAGGAATTCTGCAGGGTGGGTTTATGTAAAAATAGCTGGTGACTAGTGTTCGCACCAAATGGTCACGAACGACCTACGCGGAGGCCCAACCTCAAAGATTTATATTTTTAAAATGTAGGGACACATAGTATAATGTTAACGTAAGTAATTGATTTTGATAACGTGATTTATGAAAGTGCGAATATTGCATAAATGAGGAACGAATGCATTTATTTAGAGACGGCTGCGTCTGTCGATTAAGTCAGTTCGGATTATACACAGTTAACAGCAACACGCATTTTATTTCCATAGTCGTCGAACTCTATAGGCACCGCCACTTACAACCTAAACTGGTGACCCGAAAAAGTTAACTGGGAATAGGACTATAGCTACTCAAGGTGTACCTGCGATGTGTGCTCAGGACCCACGAGTTGAACGGGATTCAGCACTGGCTAGCATAACGGTGTCGTCCAGGATTCCAGATTTTTGGGCAGATCAGCCGAGACTTTGGTTCGTCCAGTTTGAGGCGGTGGTCGAGAAACAAAAATTAAGCGATGCCGCGAAGTTGAATTTGGTCGTCTCTAAGCTTAATAAAAATGCAATACAGCAGGTTAGTGACTTGTTGCTAGCTCCTTCAGAGTCGCGGAGATATAGCACTCAGAAGGATAGATTGCTGCAGGTTTTTGAGGAGTCAGAAACACGCCAGTTTCAAAAGCTGCCGGGAGAGGTGGAACTCGGGACTCAGAGGCCATCACAACTTTTACGGCAGATGAGGTACTTGGCGCGGGGAAAAATACCGGATGATACTCTGCAAATTATGTGGAATAGTCATCTTCCGACTTCTTGCGGTGCAGGCGGTACTGGTAGTTTCTCCTATCACGGATTTGGACAATCTGGCGATCGTAGCAGACAAGGTCATGGAGGCATGGAGGATATGTAGAAAATACATTACAAAGAAACTAATAAAAAATGTATATTTGGTAAAAACCTAAGTATAAACCCAAAAGGGAAGGCGCTAAGTTACACATAAGCCAAAAAGTCTTCCCAACTAGTTCTATCACTACCGTGAGATAGTAACTATAGCCCCTAATATCTATTTCTGGTCATACCGAAAGGGAAATAACAACTTTAAAAAAAAAAAAAATTAAATTAACTGGAACTTGTTTCCTATGTCTCAATAACACGTTTTAAACTCTTGCATTTTAAACATAAATTGTTGGTCTTGAGTCTCACCATGATCATAGTCAACGTTGCAACAAGTTGACTCATAACTTGATTGAAATATTGAACCAAAATTTAAGTACGAGATTTTCCTGTATACGACCCAATAAAGTATTTATAATATCTGTTTCGTCTTAAGCGATTTGAATACTGACTACTTTGTAAATTTACTAACTTTTGTACATTTTTTGCCATCTATTTTACTATCTCACTACTGCTTATTAGAACCTTCTTTGTCACAAAGGGGAAAATGCGGTCCCCATCTTGTTTCCATATCGTGGAATGAAAGGCTATATGGTTAAAGCGACATTTATTGGTGACATAGTAATATATATTTTCGGAATCAGCGTTTTTTACCGATTCGAAATATATATATATATATATATATATATATATATATTACTATATCACCAAAAAATGTCACTTAAACCAAATAGCCTTTCACCCCTCGATATTACTTTTAGGTTAAGTGCTAAGTCATCATTAGTGGCACGGTAAATATGACACGGGCTAAAATATTTCTAAATATTGGTACTATTGGCCTTGAATTATCCTCTTATAATATCTTAGCATTATGAACCGGTGTACACGATGCATTGCGGCGGAGGTGCGGCACCGCAATATAAAGAATTATCGCATTAACGCGCACACACTGCAACGCTGCATAAAAATGTATCGGAAAGACTACCGCTCTTTCATCACTACACGTTCACCCCCAAGCTCGTCTCACATGCGGTGCGGGGCCGGAACGCACCGTATGCTCACCTTGGATCTTTGTATGTAAAACAACAGAGCGATAGCGCTTCGGCAACGCGCTGCCGCCGCAGCGAGCGTATTCCAGCTGTAAGTGCTTTAAAAGTAATTAATAAAATTTATACCAATGTAAAAGTGTGATATACTGGTTGAGACACGCAGAATGGATGAATATTGAAATAATTATGAAAGAAATATCTATAACCCGAATGTGAACAAATTAAGAGTTGAGCTCGATCAGGACTTAATTTATTATGAAGAACCGATAAAAGAATCCTGACTCACTACATTGAAGAACTACACTGTTTAGATAGAGAGGAGTAAAGTTCAAATGTATTTGCCCACTGTAATAGAAATTGGAAATGACTATATATAAAATAAATTCTAACCTGTTTACTGGATTCCTTACTTTGAAAAATGATCTTATTGACACCGAGCCTGGGGGATATGAGAATAAAGCTGAAGCACGATGTCATGAGATATATCCATTACCAACTATTGTATTTCGTGATGAGATTACAGTTGAATGTGAAGTACGGCTTGCCGACATTCACGGTTTCGCTCACTCCTCATTTCGTCGTAGTTATGGTAGATTTATATTTTATTTTGACTCTGGTATTACATTGTATACAGGCTGATTTTATAGACGAGGGATATATTCAAGGAGGATATCCAGCATCTGATTCTAATTCCAAATATATGGGAATAATGATATCTTAATATTTTCATCAAAACAAAGTAATTTATAGCCATCATATTAAGGGACAATTACACACATGATAGAATAAATAACAATTAATTATTAAGTAGGTATTTCGTCTCTCCTAAGCCAGGATAAATTACGAAAGGGTAACGAGTCAATTACCTGTTATATAAAAGTAAATAATAAAAGTAAAAAAAAAGAAAAAAAAGTTATATAAAAGTTACGAATTTCGTCTACATGTGCACCCACACGCGCTGCGGTGACTAAACTTTTTACGGATCAATTCTCATTTGTTCATCAATATTTCTTTATAATTTGTTAGGGAATATTGTTATTTACAATTTTATTAGTTATAAGAAGGTACAAATTATTGTATTTTGAAATATTTCCCTCGTCTATAAAATCAGCCTGTATAATTAATTACTATTAAGTATTAAAATAACCTTATTGTCGAGATATAGTACATTTAGATATATTACATAGGAGCTGTCGTTGATTACATTTCACGAAATATGATGTACCTATATAAATTTACGGATTGGATAGACATACTCGTACACATTCAAAAATATTAAATGTAGAAATAAAACCCGTATTATTAGTATTTATAATTATTTTTAGTTTGTATTACATGATTCTTAGCTAATTAAAGATAATCTCATGAATTAATTATATGCATTTTATGTAACCACAGACTATTTATTTGGTAATTTCATCCCCTATAAATCTTATCATGTCTTTAGTGATCAATTATGTTAGAACTGTAATTTTACTTATTTATTCACTATCATTGAACAGCAAATACAAATATTTTACATATGGTACAGTTTTAGAAGCTGTGCCAATTAAACAATAATAATATTTAAAAACTACAACGAAAAGAAAAATAAAATAACAGTCAACTCGCAGCAATAAACCAGGTGTGTGTGTGTACCAGGGATGTTACGGAGCTTCGACTCCGACTCCGATAAGTCGGAACTTCCGATCGTTATTACACCTTCGGTTCCGACTTCGGTTCCGAAACTTTTTAATCGGAGGTATTCATCGGAGGCCACCACCACTGTTGCAGTCAATTCATTTGATTTTACTTTATATGTTGTTGAAACATAATATCAATTAATCAAACAATCAGTGCTACTTAATTTGTAGAAGACATTTTTTAAAATTTAGATTAAAAAAATATGATTAAATTATTAAATTTAAAACTAAATTTACATTTAAATTTATTACTAAAAGGTTTTTTATTTTACATTTACATTAAATTAAGTAAAATAGAAATTAACACAAAAACAACTTATCCAGGCGAGAGCGCTGTGTGACCCCGGGGGTTTTAGTCGGTGCAAGTCCGACAACCAAAAAGCTCCCTGAGGTCCGTCAACAATATCCCCTGGGCTATAAAAAAAAAACCTGACATACGCTTGGAAACAGTCTCGATTCTCAAACATCTGTCTACACACGAGGGAGATGTAGAGGGAAATGGATTATGCTGTTGTCAATTCAAAAGTTGTTGCTTATACTTTCGAAGACATGTATCAATCCTGCACCATATTAAAATGGGATCAAATTTAAGATATAATAAATAACATATCTTCACGCTATCACGCTATGTGAGCAGACATACAATAGTGGTTTTATCCACTTTGCGCTTAAATGTCGTGGACTACGCGACCAGTAGCTCAGGTAATAGCTTTCTCACAGTACTATCAAAATGTTAATAAGAAACAGCAATTTTTATTGTCTGTGTATTTGTAAATTTATCACTTTCTAATTAAAAAGGTTCACTGATTAATGTTTTTATTTGTCCCTTAATAAAACTATTTTATTCTGCCGTCACTTGTGACTGACGTTGCCTCCGACTCCGATTCCGACTCCGATAAATCAAATTTAAAAACTCCGACTCCGACTTCGGATCCGATAAAACTGCCTCCGTTACATCCCTAGTGTGTACGTACGTGTTTGTTGTGACAATGTGTGTGTATGTAAACTGTTGTATAATATGCATATTGTAAGTGTAAGCCAGGTTGAATTAGTGCCTCGCCAGGCCCTCGGAAGTATCTAGTTCCCCAGGCCCGGCGAAGGCGAAGAGTAGGCAGTGCTGGCACCCAGGTGGTTTTAGCCGGTACAAGTCCGGCACACTGGGGGAGTGGCCCTCACCACTCGCCTGACGGTTCGAAGGGATTCCCACCGAACCGGAACAAAAAAAAAAAACAGATAGAATTAGTGCAGTGTGGCGCCTGTAACCTCCGCTTGTCGTTTTAACTTTAACAAAGCTAAAACCGAGGCTGTAAAATTATTCCTGTTTAGGGCAAATTTATCAACAGTCCTTATTTTAAGTGTTGTGGCATCAGTGTATTCCAAGCTCGGTTGTAGGACATACCGAAAAAAAAATCAGTGTATTACTGATATCTGAGTGAATTTTGTAATATAAACTTAAAAAAAAAATGCAATGATACTAATTTAGATACATTTTAATTGAAATAGATTACATAAGTTAATTCACAAGTAGAGCATTAAACATTCATTACTAAGTGAGATAAAACAAAATATAAATTGGAGGTTCTTTCATACCTATACGGTTTAATGTGTGAAAAAGGCACCTACAATAATTTTCATATGAGGCAAAAAATTAAAGTTAACATTTTGTATGAAAATCCTTATTCTTGAAAAAATGTAATTTTCGAATTAGCTTTGAGCTCACGTTTGAGCTTACTGGGAAACAATTGTTTTAAAAATTTTAAGCACATGCAAAAGTATTGTTTGAAATCGTTGCAGTTAGATACTATGAAATAAAATCTAGTTATTGAATAATCAATGAAACCAGATACGTAGTGGAAGAAGTTAATTAATCAGTTAATCCTGGATTGGTCTCGGGAATACCACAAGAAATGTGATTGGCTGCCATTTAACACAATACATGCGTAATTTCTACTTATCTCTAATATAAATGATTCGGTACACGTATACTGAGCTGTATAGATTATTTTATAAAGGCATTCTTGTATTTTATTTTTGTGTTGTATTTCTCGTAATAAAAAGATTCGATCATTTTAGAAGGTGGTAAAATGAGTTAATACTCATTTATACCGAAATCAAAGTCAAATTAACATAATTTTTATGAAAAAGACTTCATAATTTTGTTGACCATAACCCTACCTGCGATTCTTCCTGCCAGACAGCTCGTAGCCTTATCAGGTGATTGTAAACCTGTTTCATATGTCTATTAAGTGCAGTTCGTGATATCGGCGGATTTACATGCTGTTTTATTTATCAAATGATAATAAAGTTCCGTATTTCCGTGGTAATATGTGTAGTGTGAATTAATCAAAATACTCAATGCATTGTATGATGATCCATACAATGATTTATTAAAGAATTGGTTAAGTAATGCAGTGTTTTAATAAGAAATACGGAATTAAATGAAACTGTAATAATATCCATATCCAGCCGTTACATACATATCTAATGTAGAAATACATGAGGTCAAAATATTTCCGTATGGGTACCACTATACCCTCAAATTAGATACAAATAAAGCGAAGGTTAAAGTTAATAAGACGTCTTATACAAAAAAAGAAGAAAATTGTATAAAATTCAAAATGATTTCAAATTCTTCTTTTCGTGTTCCAATTGTCGAAATATTCAAAGATAAATTCATAAGACCGAAAACTCATTACATCGAATTGCTGAGTGCGGGTCACATCGCAATTTAATTTTAAGAGAATCTTATTTTTTTTCCACTTTTATTCTTCTAGTTACAATAAATCGTATACGTACTTTAATTTAGAGAGGGCATATTATATTTATTTAATCAACAAGATTTTAAAGTCACATCTGGTTTATTACGTGCAAGTTACAAGTCGGTTCACGAATGGACTTACTTTTTGACTGTAGCCTGTATGCCTTGAATATTATAATACTTTTGATTGAAATGGAAAAATGAGTTGGATTTCCCAGGAGACGACTTCAATGTTTGCTTTTGTGCCAATATGTATTCTATGTTCGTGACCAAAATAGTTTATTAAGTTTGGATTCTTGTTTACTTCATAAACCTTAAAATAATTTCACTAAAATGGTGATTGGCATGGTAAATAGCTGAAATTATGATACTGGTGATGGGTACTGTGCCTAAGGCAGCCAAATCAAACATGAGGCCCACTGAACATTTTTTTGCGGCCCGAATAAATTTTGCAAACAGCTAGATAATACCTCTGTGAACTTAGCAGCCGACTTTCGAAAAAAATTGTTTTGATATTGCCATCGGATTCTACATCGTTTGTACCCGTTTGTACCACTTTGATTTTTGTTTGTACCTCAAACCAAAAAAAATTACAGCGTTTTTAAAATTTGGCCCGCAGCCGACTTTAGCAAATTAAAAAATTTCCCAAATGGTCTGATTCGGGGTCGTTTGTACCCGTTTGTACCACCTTCATTTTTCTTTTTTTTCAAAACCCAAAAAAGATACAGCGATTTGAAAATTTAAAAAAATAAAATCAACTTCCCCAATTTTTGGAATTTTGGAAATCTGCAAACGGGGATCGCAGTGCAATCGTTTGTACCCCCAGGAATCATTTTTGTTTTCGTTTGTACCTCAAACCAAAGAAATTTAAGAGCACTTTTCATTTTTGAAAAATAAAATCCGCATAATTTCCGTAATTTTTCAGATTTTGCAATTCTGTAAACGGGGATCGGTAGACGACGGCGCCGTGAGGTTTGTACCACTTTGCGTTTCGTTTGTACCTCGAACCGAAAAAAATTGCAAGAGTTTTAAAAAATTCGAAAAATCAACTTCCCCAACTTTTGGAATTTTGGAAATCTGCAAACGGGGATCGCAGTGCAATCGTTTGTACCCGCAGGAAACATTTTTGTTTTCGTTTGTACCTCAAACCAAAAAAATTTAAGAGCACTTTTCATTTTTGAAAAATAAAATCCGCATCATTTCCGTGATTTTTGAGATTTTTCAATTCTGTAAACGGGGATCGGTAGACGACGGCGCCGTGAGGTTTATACCACTTTGCGTTTTGTTTGTACCTCGAACCGAAAAAAATTGCAAGAGTTTTAAAAATTTCGAAAAATCAACTTCCCCAATTTTTGGAATTTTGGAAATCTGCAAACGGGGATCGCAGTGCAATCGTTTGTACCCGCAGGAAACATTTTTGTTTTCGTTTGTACCTCAAACCAAAAAAATTTAAGAGCACTTTTCATTT
The DNA here is from genome assembly GCA_036320925.1 of Automeris io. NCBI lineage: Eukaryota > Metazoa > Arthropoda > Insecta > Lepidoptera > Saturniidae > Automeris > Automeris io. The sequence continues at coordinate 2,777,436 of JAUDJH010000021.1, read as the reverse complement.
TTGAAAAATAAAATCCGCATAATTTCCGTAATTTTTGAGATTTTGCAATTCTGTAAACGGGGATCGGTAGACGACGGCGCCGTGAGGTTTGTACCACTTTGCGTTTCGTTTGTACCTCGAACCGAAAAAAATTGCAAGAGTTTTAAAAATTTCGAAAAATCAACTTCCCCAATTTTTGGAATTTTGGAAATCTGCAAACGGGGATCGCAGTGCAATCGTTTGTACCCGCAGGAAACATTTTTGTTTTCGTTTGTACCTCAAACCAAAAGAATTTAAGAGCACTTTTCATTTTTGAAAAATAAAATCCGCATAATTTCCGTAATTTTTGAGATTTTGCAATTCTGTAAACGGGGATCGGTAGACGACGGCGCCGTGAGGTTTGTACCACTTTGCGTTTCGTTTGTACCTCGAACCGAAAAAAATTGCAAGAGTTTTAAAAATTTCGAAAAATCAACTTCCCCAATTTTTGGAATTTTGGAAATCTGCAAACGGGGATCGGAGCAGAATCGTTTGTACCCGCAGGATTCATTTTTGTTTTCGTTGTACCTCAAACCAAAAAAATTTAAGAGCACTTTTCATTTTTGAAAAATAAAATCCGCATAATTTTCGTAATTTTTCAGATTTTTTAATTCTGTAAATGGGAATCGGTAGACGACGGCGCCGTGAGGTTTGTACCGCTTTGCGTTTCGTTACGGTATACTGACGGTATGCGAGGACTCCATAATGCTGTAAACGAGTCCTGCGAATCCCTAGAGACAAAACGCAAGCGCTGTAATAACAATCTAATTCTCAACTCGATTCGCAGACCTCATATTTTTATAGATATTGAGTGCCTCGAGTGGCTTCAATTAGCAAAGAGATGTGAATTCTTGCCAAGAACGATGGAGTTCTTGAGAGATAAGTGAAATTCCAATGAAACTCAAAGTTTGTAATATGGAATACAAACTAGTAGCCGTAATAATTTACAGCGGTGGATCAAATCAAGGCGGAAGTAGCATAGGCCATTATTGCCCGTTCATCCGAAGGATCACTTGAAAATGGGAAGTCCATGACGACCTAAATTCCAATAAGAAAACCTTTTCTTGCTTCCGCAAGGAAACTCCTCCTAAACCAGAGGATACATGTGTTATATTATGTGAAATAACATTGATAACATATGATAATAATATTAAATGATGATTGTTATGGTGTTAATAACTTTGAAAACAATCCAAAATGAACAAGGAATGTGAAACACATACAGGGTGATAGGTTATGCGATACAATCCTTGATAGAAGTTGAAATACAGTTTATTTGCAATCATTTAAGTCATATGACACCGTGTCCGAAATTTGTTCATTTCTGAGTTATTCAAGATATAAGTATTTTTATTAAAAACTCCAGTTTTTATGTTAAAATGTGCCCTCGTAGTGATGAATACAAAATAATGTTATTGTTTTCGCTGTATTCGTATAGCCACATAATAGTAATCTCATTTTAAATTAAAATTTGCAAGAAGGAAGTTCTAACAGTATAGAATGTCACCAAATGACAGTGTAGCTCCACACATCTCAAAAGTAGAAACCTTAGCTAAACAGCTAAAGGAAAATGTTGAAAGTATTAGTGAAATGGCCATCATTACAAAAATACTTGGTACATTACCTCCCAAATATAGATCACTGCGTCAAGCGTGGATGTCAATGGATCCACAACAGCAAACAATAATTAATTTAACTGCTCGATTATTAGATGAAGAGGCAAGTTTGGCATGTGAAGAAGAACAAGATACTGCTCTTCTTGTTGCTAATAGAAGTTGAAAGAAGCAGCCAAATAAAAATGTAGCGAGTAGTAGTGGTACTACCCAAAACAAACCTGTCAAACATAGATTTGAGTGTTATAATTGCGGGAAGCGGGGTCATTTTTCTAAAGAGTGTCGTGCACCAAGAAAATCTAAATACAGAAAGCCTCAGCAAGAAGGCACAGACATGTTAGCATTCAATGTAGAAAGTAATTATACATGTAATGTTGAAGAAGACATTTGGATACTGGATAGCGGCGCCTCTGCTCATATGACCTTCAGAAAGGATTTCTTTTTAGAACTTCATGACTGCAGTCAAAAATCATTGACATTAGGAAATAGACAGTCTGTGGAAGTATCTGGCATTGGAAAAATTCTAATAAAGAGACATGTCAATGGACAGTGGGAGGACAGTGAACTTCATGATGTTTTGTATGTTCCAAGACTGCGAAGAAACTTGTTTTCAGAAGGTGTTATAATAAAGAAAAATTATACAATTATTAAAAAGGACACAAGTGCTTTAATTCACAAAGACAATGAAGTTGTAATGTGGGCTAAAATCACAGAAAACAATTTGTATGAGTTAAAAATAAAAACAGTGATTATAGAGTATTTAAAACAATCTTTTAAAATTAAAGAATTAAATTTGAAATGTTTTGTAGGTATGGAAATTGAAAGAACAGATAATTATATTGTATTTATTCATCAGAGAAATTATATACAGCAAATGTTTTCTGCGGGTACAAACGATTGCACTGCGATCCCCGTTTGCAGATTTCCAAAATTCCAAAAATTGGGGAAGTTGATTTTTCGAAATTTTTAAAACTCTTGCAATTTTTTTCGGTTCGAGGTACAAACGAAACGCAAAGTGGTACAAACCTCACGGCGCCGTCGTCTACCGATCCCCGTTTACAGAATTGAAAAATCTCAAAAATTACGGAAATTATGCGGATTTTATTTTTCAAAAATGAAAAGTGCTCTTAAATTTTTTTGGTTTGAGGTACAACGACAACAAAAATGAATCCTGTGGGTACAAACGATTCTGCTCCGATCCCCGTTTGCAGATTTCCAAAATTCCAAAAATTGGGGAAGTTGATTTTTCGAAATTTTTAAAACTCTTGCAATTTTTTTCGGTTCGAGGTACAAACGAAACGCAAAGTGGTACAAACCTCACGGCGCCGTCGTCTACCGATCCCTGTTTACAGAATTGAAAAATCTCAAAAATTACGGAAATTATGCGGATTTTATTTTTCAAAAATGAAAAGTGCTCTTAAATTTTTTTGGTTTGAGGTACAAACGAAAACAAAAATGTTTCCTGCGGGTACAAACGATTGCACTGCGATCCCCGTTTGCAGATTTCCAAAATTCCAAAAATTGGGGAAGTTGATTTTTCGAAATTTTTAAAACTCTTGCAATTTTTTTCGGTTCGAGGTACAAACGAAACGCAAAGTGGTACAAACCTCACGGCGCCGTCGTCTACCGATCCCCGTTTACAGAATTGCAAAATCTCAAAAATTACGGAAATTATGCGGATTTTATTTTTCAAAAATGAAAAGTGCTCTTAAATTTTTTTGGTTTGAGGTACAAACGAAAACAAAAATGTTTCCTGCGGGTACAAACGATTGCACTGCGATCCCCGTTTGCAGATTTCCAAAATTCCAAAAATTGGGGAAGTTGATTTTTCGAAATTTTTAAAACTCTTGCAATTTTTTTCGGTTCGAGGTACAAACGAAACGCAAAGTGGTACAAACCTCACGGCGCCGTCGTCTACCGATCCCCGTTTACAGAATTGAAAAATCTCAAAAATTACGGAAATTATGCGGATTTTATTTTTCAAAAATGAAAAGTGCTCTTAAATTCTTTTGGTTTGAGGTACAAACGAAAACAAAAATGTTTCATGCGGGTACAAACGATTGCACTGCGATCCCCGTTTGCAGATTTCCAAAATTCCAAAAATTGGGGAAGTTGATTTTATTTTTTTAAATTTTCAAATCGCTGTATCTTTTTTGGGTTTTGAAAAAAAAGAAAAATGAAGGTGGTACAAACGGGTACAAACGACCCCGAATCAGACCATTTGGGAAATTTTTTAATTTGCTAAAGTCGGCTGCGGGCCAAATTTTAAAAACGCTGTAATTTTTTTTGGTTTGAGGTACAAACAAAAATCAAAGTGGTACAAACGGGTACAAACGATGTAGAATCCGATGGCAATATCAAAACAATTTTTTTCGAAAGTCGGCTGCTAAGTTCACAGAGGTCTAGATAATGCGGCCCGCAAGCGGGTTAAAAACAGTTTTGAAAACGCGCTCTCTGAAACGTGTCTATACATAAATTTCGCCAATAAACTCACCTTTTACTTAATTACAACTAATCGAAACAAATAGAATAAATAATTAAAAACAAAAAAGAAAATAGTCAATGTTTGTACTTTTTGTGATATCATTTTAATTTGAAATATTTTACATACACTTACTTGTCTTGTAATTGTATTTTTTCGTTAAAATTTGCAGTAGTTTTTCTTCAAGAAGATTAAGTTCTTCATGGTTGTGGTCTACTATTGGCTTTGAGTTTGTCATGATTGGTCTAAGGCGCGATAGAGATCTGAAAACATACGCGTTGCGGAAGGTTAAGGGCAAGATTTGGAAGCGAGTGGTCCAAATAAGATCTTTATGACATTATAAAGATAAATCTGATGTTGTTTTATCAAGGTACTTATTTATTCTCTATCTTTATATTGTAGACCTAAAATATAAACTTTATAAACGCTAATCACATTTTAGACTGGCTAACACCTTTATTTTTGTATTATCTTGGAACACTTCTGTTCGAACAAAAACAAATGTATCAACAAATATAAAATTTCAAAAATGTACACCCCAGTAAATCGAAGCTTAAGAATATTGTAGCTTAATTTGTAACATTTATACCTTTTCTTTCCATACTATGCATATTAATTTAAAGTAGAGCCAATACAATGTGAAAATACATAATTTAAACATTTACTTAACATAAATATATAGGCTTTTGATATATTTTATCGGCACAATTAACAATAATGCTTTTAGTATTTTAATTGAAATAGGCAGACGTAAGGGTCATTACATTTGTGTATGAAAGGCCACACATCTTACTCAAATGAAAATGATTTCCAAGATTTCCCTTTATTCCTTTTCACTATTGAATGGCGTCGGTGGAGACTCGAGCTTTTCCATTTGAATTTCGCGATAGAAGTATCTCCCACGGAGTTGGGTCTTTAATATTTATTAGATAAATGTTGTGCTTATAGACAAATTACCTAATTATATCATAAACTACTAGCGCGTTTATACGAATTATCTATTTAAAAATACGTTGATTATTCTAACCAACCCAGAGATTGATTTTTTTTTAAAGTAAATTCTCATATTTATAAACCAATTAATTTGTAATTTTATCAAGTCATCCTACAAAAAACGAAACGAATTAATCTATTTGTTATAAATCGACGCTTCGAGCGATTAATTAGATTATAATAATATATTATTTACGCAAATTCAAGTTATGAGGACACTTGGAAAAGCATTTGGAAGATTTATATTTGTGCAAATTTTTTTTTACAACTAACGTAATCCCAATATTTCTAATTAATACAATTTATATAAGAAATTAACAAATAAACTTAGTTATAATATATTCCAGGCTATGCTTTGTTGGTCGTTTAGTAAAAGAACTATTAACTCAGCATTTTGTATTCAGACTCTCTTTTACAGTTCTTTGTGATTCTTGTACGATTCATTTCCAAGCCAAATGGGTCAGTTCCGTAGTTTACACTTACTTATATGCTATATGCTTACACATAAAATTAAATACTGTACTAGTAAATACAGTGTAAATGTAAAAATTCAAAAAAAAAAAAAGTAAAATAAATACAGTGGAAATGCGATTTTTTCGTTCTATATGCGAAGTAACGCTTGAGTGTCACATTAGGAATAATAAGATTCGCAGAATGAATGGTTTGAAAGAAAGTGTTATCGATAACATGAACAGCAGTATGCTTCGATGGTTTGTGCACGTGGAGGGGTTGAATGATGGAAGGATGACGAAAAAGATACAAAATATAAATGCGAGTGGAAATAAGAGCTCAAGCTGATCAAGACTTGCCTACACATACCAAATAAAGAGAGTTCTGATGGAGAGTAATATCAAAAATACGCGGAATCATTGAGAGTGCATTAATTAATGTTAAAGAGGATTGCAAAAACGATAGAAGTGGCGTTTCATTTTCTCTACCTACTCCAATAGCGATTAGGAATGATGATAGTTAGATAATTAAACGTAGCCACTCGATTTTACTATATTTAATGGTAATGAAGGAGAATGCGTACCCGTGGGGTTTACGGAGGCGAGTAGTGTTACACCCTGGTCTGACCAACCATCTATCAAGTTTATTTATGCGTGTTCAGTACTTTAAACCTATTGTTACCGCCACAACAGCTTATGTAAGTAATTAAAACTTTTCAAACGTGGTTAAGGGCGTTAATACACTGTAATCAATCCGCATATAAGAAAATACGAGGTTGCGAAGTAGTCATGAACGACTTGTGTGGTTTCTTACGTACTATATCCGTCATCCGTTATTCTCTGGTTCGGATGAAAATATTGTCGGTCTGAAGTAGTCATAGTAATATAGTTTTTTTTTTTTGTTTATTGAGATTAGAGACAGTGTGTAACCGCCGTAATAGTACACTACTCATTTTGACTGTTACTAATGTCCAGTCTTCACAATAGACGTGCGCAAAATCTTTTGAAAGATAAGTGATTTTTAAATATTTTGATGTAAAAGAATCATATAATAAATGAACCCAAAGTTCAAAAACTTACAGTGTATTTTGAAAACATGATTTACTATTTGATTAAATTTTTGAGATGTATTTCTATTTTTGCTTTATCGAGATCTATTAAAGTTATCTCAATCTTTTATATCACTATCAATGACTTTTTGTCGATAAATGTTTTTTTCACGAAGAGTGCGTTGTTTTTTATATATTTTTAGGTTCGTGTACATTGACTTTCGTATTTTAGCAATGACTGCTGTTCTTGGACAAGGGCCGTATATTTACCATCGGCGCAATGTCACTTTGGCAGCATATTACGAAAACAATTGGTACGGCAAACAGCAGAATAATAATATATTGTTATATTGAATACGTATATTTCAAGACGCGATTGGATAAATATTATAGTTATAAGCGATTCTATCGGTTAACTAAATTCAATATTGCTGTAACCTTTTGTTAAACAAAGGTTAGAGAAACAACAATGTGTAGGACGAAGGGAAAATGAAGGCTTCAGATATTGAACTTTGGCTTTATCTAATATAATTTAATATGTTTATGTTTTCTGCGTAGGAGATTGAATTGAGTATCAAATATATGACAATAAACAAGAAATGGAAACTTTTCTTGATTATTATTTATGTTTGTATCCAAAAATATTTAACAGAATTAAAATTAGTACTAAAACAATACATAATATAATTTATCAATTTAATATAATATTTTTTCGGGTGAGGATCGAACCAGCGACTCGAATATGTATAAAAGTTAATGGCTTAACCACTGCGCCAATTGCATCGCCATACTGTGCTAGCTGTAATGTCCGTACCGTCACAGCAGATATCTTAACCTATTTGCATTATCACTCTAAATCTACAGCTAAACGTTGATGCTACCGACATGTGGAAGGAAGAGTTTTAGTGTTTATTTTCATTAGAAATAATGTAGTAGGGTTATTCAAATTATTGTATATTCCTTGTATTTCAACAAAAATATATTTATTTCATCAATTGTACAGTTATCAAATCAAAATTTCATTTAAAACCAAAATCATGAAATGTTGAAAACAAAAATTATTGTGTGTGGATTTATCTCCCGGTGATAAGTCAGTTTTTGTTTGCGGATTATAACGTCAAATATTTTTACACTGCCTCGACAAACTGACTACAGTGCACCTGATGGTAAGTACAGTGTAGTCCAAAAACGATAGCGACCATTAAAGAACGAAAATCCTATGATAGTCTTTGTCGCCATGTCGGCCCTCATATGCCACGACTGAAGGTCTCTAGGTATATGTGTTTGCGCCGTTTATTATTAACTTACATTTATTTTATTTTTTATTCTTTATTTATAATATTTTAATGCATATTCTCTTATATAATCTATTCATACACTAGCAACACTCACTCGACATTTTATCCCCCTACCTTCCTCATCCGTTTTCCTCTCTGGGTTCGAACGCTTCGAAAAGTACAACGCGCTCGCTGTAATAAACTCCTTAAAAATATATAAAACGCTACAACGCTGTGTAATACGATTGGTATCAACTCGAACGCTCTACTTACCCTAACAACGCGTGAAATTGTGGTGTGGACGCCTGAACCAGCGCCGTAGACCGGGACAATATACAAGTAAGTTCGTTCCCGGATTCCTTCTATTTTCCTCGCCAACTCACACGCACCAATATGAATTATTGGATATACACAAGCTGACCCCTAAACGCGACAAGCCAAAGCGAGTCACTATGACAGTCGTTACACTCGTGTACTGTGGTCATGAGCCAGTTCGGGTGATTGCCATACCACCATAAAATATTCCGTAAAGCCGATATAAAAAATGAGCTTTTAGATTTATATTTTTAAAGATTCGGATCAAAAGGAGCCTGAAATGTAATATTTGTACTCGGTTCGCGTTTTACCATATTTTTATGTGTCTAATCACCCTAAGTCTAAGCATTTTAAAACGTTCCATCCCTTTGCAGGGAGCTCTGGCGTATAGATTTAAAAATGTTGCTGACTACGCAGGCTTACTAGTTACATAGATGTACATTAACTCCTTTCAGCGAAGGCGGTCGCTCTGGCAAGTCACGTCCTGACTATTAAGCGGTGGAGAGGGTTTGATATGGCGCTTATCAATATGAGCCGGGTCGTGCCAGCCGACTTACAGGCTTACGTTAAATTTCTGAAGTGCTAAACGACGCATTGTACATGTTTCGGGGAATAACCTAGTTATTTTAAACCGACTTCCTCTGGCGAATACGTTCGCGTTAAGTTTAAAATATGTTGAGATTTTCTTAAGTCACATTTTGGACTTGAAATAATACTGAAATATTTGAAAGTTACACTAAAAGGTTATCAAAATTCAAAATAAGTTAACAGTTTTTCGCCCAAAGCGAGCGCGACATCCCCTGGTGACAATAGCCGGGCAGTAGACTTGAGGGAGACTGCTGCCCGGATGAGAGGGAGGCGGTGCACCGTCTGGGATAGAGGTTTCGCAGGGGTGGGCTTTACTTCTTCCCCTCCCAGAGAGGTAGCCTCAACAACGCTTCTTGTACCCTGGGCGTCTGGATGAATTTGGCTTTCCAGGCCCGGGTGGAGCAATCAGAGGTACACCCCAGGGGTTTTTAGTCAGTAGGAGTCTGACACACCGGGGTTGCTGCCCTCACAACATTCCTGATGGTCCTATGCATTGATTGGTCATATGATTTTCCCCCGGGATACAAAAAAATGGTAACAGTTTAAAAAAAGCACCATTTACAATTTCTCGCCATCCATAGCCATTATTTAATGCGAGTCGTTCTTTTCAATTGTAGGACATTTTTCGATAATACCCAGACTTTCAAACAGTCAAGACGTAGGCCGTTGTGGGTCCAAGCTTTTAGGCGTTCCAATCGAGCACGATTGTTACAGTGGGCGGCACGGGTTGCCCAACACTCTAGGCAGTCTGATTTTAAGCATGCCAAGACGATGCAGAAAATCAGTGCATCAGGAGGCCCACCTGATTACTGAATGTCACCTAATAACCATTTTTTATGTTTAACACTAGATTGCCCAGAGCAGTCATTTTAACTGTTTTTAAAGTTTAGTTATATAAACAAAAAATATATTTATCAGTGGCGTGCACTGGCTTCTGAAATAAGGCAAGCAATCCGTAAAAAAACTTACATCGGGTCTTTTACATCTCACCAGCTTAGTGCTACACAGGAGCTTTGCGTCGTGCACTAAGTTAGTAGCGTTAAAAAGCTAGCCAAAACATATCCAAGCAATATTCTTGGTTCACTTATAATGTAGTGGGTGCCCGAAAACATATCGTTTATTCAGGTCACGTTTTTTCGCGGTTTTATGAAAATTATTTAAATCGTAATATCCCGCAACATTCCAATTGCCTTTATTATTACGAAATAAAATGCAGGTATGATGGCTTAGTGGATAAAGAGATATCAATGCGCAGAAACGCGAACGGTCTTAGGTTTTAATCCCTGCTTGTACCTATAGGTTTTACAAAATTAAATACGGATTTAATTAAGCACTATATGTTGACCGGTAAAGAAAACATCGCGAGGAAATCAGCATAGGATGTAATAACATAAAAAAATGCATTTAGAAACATATCATGTGTGAGTGCCCGAAGAATGGCATTCAGCTGCGCTACAGGTCACGTTGGGCACGACATATATGTGCAAACTGGATACAATCACTAATGTATCTCTGCTCACTCCGAAAGAGATATAGTGTGGCTATATATTACAATAATTATTACTAAAATATAGAAAACATAAATAAGCAATTTGTATAAAAAAAAAACTAACCACCTAATTAATATTATTAAAATATTTCGTGTTACCTGTACCTGATTTTATGATACTTGAAATTCAGAAACACACTGTCCTTATAAATATGTCTTTTAAATTATACGATAACTTTGAAAATGGGTTATTTTTTCTAATAATTTCGGAAAGCTGAATTTCCGACCACTAATTTCATATAAGAATCTTTCCATAATTCGTACACTAAATAATATAAACCACGATAATTCGAAATAAATTAACAGAAACAATTAAATTCGACGAAAAACTAAACATAACACGACCACAAGCGTACTCATATATGTTTAACTGTTTATAATTGTTGACTACGAAAATTGTATATAAAACTTTTTTTTCAAAATTGAATATTTGTCACTGAAATCAGAATATAATGTTTAATAAATCATATGACTTATTTGTAATTACTATTCATTTGTATAAAACTACAGAACACTATAATTAGAAAGTAATTATCAGAGATAATTGAATAAGCAATTACGTGCCACTATACGATAATGTTTTTACTTTCGATTTTCGTTTTTCCCAAGTTTATTTAGAAATTCTCCCGAATTTTTTTTAGATATTCGTAGATTTAGGGAGCATAATTAAAATAAAGTACAACAAATCATTTGACATATTTCAAGCTTAATATCTTGTTTAATTAAATTTTAGCTGGATTTTTTTTTAAATTACAAGCAGGCTTGAGTGCTACCTCAAAATCACCTGATGGAAAGTCACGATGAGGTTGATGATGTTCCTAAGCTATACATATTATTAGTCATTTTTCCCTAAAAAGGAAAAAATCCCTAAAAGTGGAAACATTGAATCCAATACACAATATGGCGAACTGTCATAACAGTCCGACCACAGACTAATAAATAATAAGTCCGACTACGGAATCGTAATTGAATACTTATTTTTTCCAAATTTAATATACATCATAATCAGAATGTAATGTTTAAAAAATCGAAAAACTTATTTTTAAAAAATTATTCATTTATATAAAACATTATAAAACTACTTTTTTTTGTTCAAAAGCTTGCATGTCTTGGCCTTATAAAATTGGCTAGGTACCTAGCAATTTTGGGAGTACGTACCTACACATTTTGTATGGTGAAAAAAGCAAAGGTTAGTTCTGCTTTTCGCGTGGACCTGAGGTCGCGTCTCGCGCCATGTTTGTTTTAAATGATTTTTATAATAGTTTCTCAATCGGTCGATAGATGGCGTAAAAATATGTTTTTTAGAAAAAGCAAATTATTTTTGATTGATTATAATTCATAATATTAGAATTAGATATTCGTAGAGAGTAAGACAAGCATTGCTTTTATGCTTGTATGAGATGAACACCACTGATATTTATAAGGAACCAATTTTCAAAAATATTAAGACTTTATATATTATCTTATAGCATTTATTAATAGTTGTACTTACCTCCCCCCTCTCTATATACCCTATATACGTATGTGCTATACCTATATTCAGTCCTTTTAGTGTTAAATTTGTATCTTGCATCTTTTTCCGCTTTGTTTTTAATTTTTACTAAATTATATTCTTTTGTAATTAATTTTTTTTTGTTCCTTTGCTTACAAATTGTATTTTCAATTACAAACAAGCATACAATTATGCTTTACATCGTATATTTTTAATTAAAAAAATATGTTTTTTAGTAGTCTGAGTTGAGTAGTAGTCAAAAGTGTGCCTGAGGCTTAGGCTGAGATTTATAGATGCTATCTCGACTTTGCTTGGCAAAGTTCTCAAAAATTTAATTCATTTCGACAAAAAACTGAATATATAATAGGAACTTGAGTATAGTCATAGTCTTCGCAGAGCCAAGTCCATGTTGACAAAATCGGTGACTTACCATATCCTTTGAAATTTATTGCGTAATATAAATTGTAATGTTTAGTGAAGTCTAAGCAAACTTGAAGTTGCCTGTATAAATCTCAGCCTTAGACTTTGTTAATGTGTTTAGAAATTTGAGTTCTTGCTATTATACGCTCATTATAACTTTATATTGTATAAACGTCGTGGAAGATCAGGTATCAGGTTCACACGGGCTCATTTTCCGCAACTGACTTCTGAGTGCGCTTATTTTGCGTGAGACCGGGCCGGGGTGATTTCGATCATCCCAGCCCAGCTACTTTAAGAAATCCGCCAGCCGCCTGATATTGCTGGTTGCTTCCGGAAGGGAACTCGGTGTGCCGAGGTGTTGTGGCCGGTACACTGCCAGTTCACTGCACTCGAGGAGCATGTGTCTGGCTGTCTCCTCTTCTCTCATGCATGCTCTGCACAGAGTAGTTTCTATGACACCTAAGTAAAAAAGATGTCTATTAAAGTATTCGTGTCCTGTTATGGCTCCGGTGACCCTACGTATCTGTAGTTTACTAAGATGCAGAATAGCTTTAGAAACCTTTGGATTCGCTCGAGGTAAGGCCTCCTTAGCTTGTCTGTCGTGGAAGATATGGGCCGGCATAATGACGGCGACTGTCAACGGATATCCGTCCTTTGACGGTTGTTGCCATTCTCGGCCTACACTTTACTTTCCATCAGATGCGTTTAAGTTATTTTATCGAGCAAGTATAAAAAAATATATTTAAAAGGCTACTGTCGACTGAATGTAACCAGTGTTGTATTGTCGCACACGGTCTATTGATTGTAAGAGCGAGTTCCATGTCATGAAATCAGGTCGTCGACAATTTGCAGTAATTGAGCATGTCCTCACTTTGCATTATGCATTGTTTAGACGTTCCATTAGCTTTGCTAATGCGAACCTACGAGTATAATTGGCCTCACAAATATCTTCTACAAGGTAATTGATCAGATTGTCAAGTTTTACCTATGTTTTTATGCCTTATAAGCACCTACAAACTAACATAATATAAATTAAAAACCTTTTTAGTTTTTCGACTGATCTATCTGTGTATTTTTTGGCAGAACTACATGCCACACATGGCGTCTAATAGAAATGATATGTGTAGGTGCCCTGAGAACCAACTGCGCTACTGGTCACTTTTGGGCACGACATAAGTGCAAAATGGATATAGCCACTTTTTTTTTTGTTAACCCGGTGGAAATCCCTACGGACCGTCAGGGGAACGGTAGGGCCGCCCCCACGGTGTGTCGGCCCTGCCCCGACTAAAACCACCGGGGTGCCCCTTCACTCGTGTTTGCGTCAGCTCCCGGGCACACCGAGGACCCCCAAGGGGGCTGGCGCGCGATCCGCCCTGTGGGCTTCTCCACAATCGGGAGGATATTCCTCTACCGACGCCTAATGGTGCGTGGAAGCACGCACGACACCACTGGAGCTAGATATAGCCACTAATGTATCTCTGCTAACTCCGAAAGTGATATAATGTGACTATATATTTATTTTAAGGTAAAAATATATTTCCTATAATGAATACGGAGTTTATTTTTTTGTCCAGAGTTTTATATTGGTGCAAAACACTTAACTATATACATCACCTCAGTTTTGTTACTGCTGCATTTACCTTTAAATACACATAGTAGAAATTATTCTAGTTTAGGTTCATGTGCATGGTTATTGTTCTTTTCACTTAAAATATTCATAATATTATAAATTAAAAATAAAATAACAATAGCCTTTATTCTCCACTCCGACGCAGCTTTGACTTTCTTTCGGTGTTTCTTCTCAAGGCAGTTGCTTCCGAAACCCTAGTAGATCACTGTTAGGTTCCGTATTTTGGCTGACGGCTCAATTCGAGGTCCGTGCTCACAGAGGTGTCACCCAACCTATAAATTTGCCGACTGAGCACTTCAGTGTTCGCCCTCTCGCCCAGTTTAGTTGTGAAGATCTTTCCCGGCTATCAACCCATATCCTGGCAAAAAGCCTTTATTCTACCAAAATAACTTTAAAGTTTAAAAACATAATCTGTCGGGGCAATTGATGTTGTATTATGGAAATCGCTTCCTTGATGAAGTCCTCCTCCAGCTTCCTCCAGCCCAGCTCCCTTGTCTTTTTTTTTATTCGACTGTCAGCTCCATACCTTGCTTTGAATATGTCCTCCGAACGCTTTCTTGGTCTATCTCTATTTCTTTCTCTCTATTTTGTTACGCTGTTTATTAGGTTGTTGGTTAATTCATCGTCTACCGTTCTGCACATACTATGCGTTCATACTAAGGGACTATGTTTGACAAACTTATTATATATTATATCATACTTATTTATTCTTTAATTATCCACAGTTTATCAATTCCTAACTATGTTAGCTTATTCATATATCTTTGTTACATGCTGCTTGTACAATATTAATAAACAACAGAATGTAAATGAACAAAGTTTCTTTATTTTCTTTAAAAAGTATTTTCAAACTTATCAGTTACGAAACTCGGCTACGCGCTACGTCGCTACGAACTTGTTAAGAGTGTTACAATTAGGATTTGCTTGTACTTTGTTAGCATTTTGTAATATCAAATAGGACTGTGTTAAGTCAACTAAGTATAACCAATAAAATAAAATTTATAGGAGATATATATAGATAGTATAATTTTGTTAATACGGTCCAGACAGACTTTGCAATTTGAAATTACAAGTATCTTCAACATATTTTATGCTGTTAAGCTTCTAGTAAACAAGACCGTATTTTTTTCTTTTATATATTCAACTGAGTTAAAAGTAAATAGGAAAACTAACAACCTTTTCGCTGTTTATAGAGCCATTCGTAAGGTCAAATAATGTTCATAATACTTTGATTTTCGTGCCTGCGATGTGTTTAATAAATATTTATGCGATACTGAGAGTCTGTCTTGTGAATTTGGACCCTTTAGACGAATGGTGAGAAAGAAAATGTTAGTTTGAATTTTATTTTGTTTTTCTTTGGTGTATTTATATGTATATATACATATAAAATATATTTATATATTTACATATAAATAGTTAGTTTGCTTTTATTATTTTGTGTCCCTTAGCTTGATTTTTATTTTGTATTTTGTGGAAAATTTGTTGGCCTACTTATCTTTTTTGTGTATTTTTTATTGTTTGTATATTGGTGTACGTTTCGCTTAAAAAACTGTGAGTTAAACTTAATAGTAATTAGCATTATTTACACAATTTTTCAGTCTAGTAAGTAGTATATAGGTTTATCTATATTATTTTGTTTTTCTACGGAAACATAAACACTCCTAATTTTCACCATGATTAACAATTATTAATATTTGATTTATAAATGTTGATTTTTTAATGATAATCGCTATTATATCTGTTAGCAATTATTTTAGGGTATATTTGGCATGAAATATTCTTAGTTTCAATTTAGTTTTATGGGGAAATTAGACAATGGTTTTCAATATACTGTAAATAATATCAAATATGATAGTATAAGGCTTAATGAGAACACCGAAAAAGTAGGCAGGCGGTGGCGTCATGGCAAAATCCGTCAGACGTCTCCTAGTAACTAAGGTCACGGTTGCACTGCGTATGTTTACGTCACATTGTTATTGTGTTATAGGAATACTGCATTACCGCATTTTATCCAATATGTTTCGGGTGAACCAACTTCACATACTTTAACATAATTTATATTGAAGATTTATAATCACTTGTAATACACGGATTTTAAGAATAATTGTTTTGAGTAGGAACACATCGCATTATTTTTTGGACTTTGTGCTTTTCATCAGGTGCAGTGTTATTATTTTGCTGAAATATTGTAATGAAAAGAAATAAAATGTTTTATTTATATAATGCAGGCTTATTTTCTATTCATAAATATTTTTCCATTAAAAATAAATTTATTAGCATTTAATATTAATAATAGACTTATATACCTATATTCAACTTAAGATCCTTTTAAAGAAACACAAAAACAAGTTATAAACATATTACTCTCTATAGCATGTAGGCGTAACCCGATACGCTCTTGTCGCCCTAAGGGTCGTTAGGGTGTTACGAGACGTGCGGGGTAAGAGGATGCGCGCGCGCACGGGACGCTTAGAAGTTAGTCGACTACCGAGACCCAAGGCGGGAGTACGTGCGTGTACGTCGCAGTTCGGTGTGCCTTAAAGTGCAAATAAACTGTAAAACGCCAAATTCGTATCTTACTATAACCACACCCACGACCACCGGTCATATCTGGCGTCCAACGTGGTTAAATCTCTTAATAAAGTTTAATCATATAATAAGCATTTTGACCTTGTTTAATTTATTTAGTAAAATCTTTCAATATCTTGTAACACCGTTTTTTATTTGTATTATAAAATTAACGATTAAAGTTTTCATGATAAAAGAACAAAGCCTATTCTTATATATCAATACTGATATTTTGACAAAAATATGATTATAGTTTTGACTAGTACATATACAAAACGGGAAAGAAAATGTTACGAATTTCCATGAGCTCATTTTACTAACACCGTTTTGATAAGGGTGTATATATAGTCCACTCGCATTGCGTATACTTGCGTCAGTGATGACGCTGATGTGTTATCAAATGCTCGGTTAATCATAGCAAAATATCGGTGACTGAATAACACTTCAATTCAATTTGCCATTCAATATCGTGAAATCAATTATACTATAGTTTATTGGGCAAGGATTTAACTCTGGTATTCAAAATAGCTTCATAAACCTCTTTAGTTTTATTATAGTTAAAATTTAAGTAAAAATAACAATTATTACTCCGGAAAAACAAGCTAATGATAGAATTATGCTGGCACGCCTTTTTAAACGATTATTTCTGATTGATTTATTATAACTCTAATTGATAAAATGGCGTATATGTTTTTTTATACGTTTTTCTTGTATCAACAAATACTTTCAGTTTTCCCTTCAATTTTGAATACAAATGTATTATAAAAAGAAATCCTCTAAAACAATGTTCCTAAATAATGATGAAAAATTCATCATAATCGGTTGCCTAGATTAAAATTTAAGAGCTGACATAACTTAGTTCTTTTCCAAAATAGTCAAATAGAACTAACCACCCATACAATTCTGCTATAATAGAGATGTTTAACTTTTAGATTCTATGGAATATGTCTGATCTGAATCTATGAGAGAGGCGTTTGTGAGTGCCTTTGGTCTGAACAGACTAGACGTTGGGATGTTTAACGAAGTGTTAACAGAACTATTATCTGACGAGGCTCCTGGTCTGCTTAGATCAATGGCACCATATGTCATATGTTAATAATTATAATACACAGTAGAAGTAAGCCACAGAAGTTTCAATTTTTATTTCTTATGTACACAACGAAGGTCGCAAACCAGACAAAGCGTTACTGTGGATACTTAAATTATGATTCAGTAGCGGCTTAGGGCTCTCTGCGAGCTTTATCGTAAATTATTGTCTCAGTAAGAAAATAGTTTTTTCACGAACCATATATTCCAAGTCACTTGGATTTTATACTATGTTTGAAATTATATTATTTGGAATAATTAGCCGTGGTGGCTGCCGGCAGAATAGAATAGCACCCCCTCTTCTTGCTGAGGTGTCGTAAAAGGCGACTGAGGTATCTCTTTAACACCGCAATTCAACCAGGTGTTTAGAGAAGGATAACTTGACCAAACCTGCATCCCGCTCCCTCCCGATCGTACTGGTTCTTCATTCCATCGAGCCTGAGGGAGTTCGGACGAGAGAGTGTTATACTGGCAGCGCGTCCAGTTATGCACTTAAATATCTCCTGCGCAATTGACTGTTTCCGAAAACTGGACCTCGATTTTCTTAATCGGCGTTGAAACAGTCGCCGTGGCCGAATCCGGCTAGGACATCATCATCATCATTTGTACTAATCAATATTTTAAAAATTTATAGTTGATTCCCATAACAGGAAATTGGTGAACCGGACAGATGAAACTAATTATTATTAGACCTATCTCTTATTAGGACGAATACAGTAGTCATTTTACCTAACTTACAACTAAAAAAAAATGGTTTCCGATAAATTAACTTTATTTATGATTGACCTCAATCTCACCTGGTGACAAGTGATAACGAGGCCGTTAATGAAGTCTGTTCGCCTAATATTCAAGTGCGTAGAAAGAATAGGTGAATCACTTCCCGTGAGCAGTTGAAATTTTAATAACATACTTGTGCTATTTCATACGGCGCATTCTTAAGTTATGGTAAGAAAAAAATCACCAGGATTTGTCTATGTACGACAGAGATATAGAGGGAAAAGATAAGGTTTTCTGTTGTCTGTTAAAGAGCTTTGTTTTATATCAGATCTACACCAAAATTAGGTAAGACCAACTATGTGCTATACTCTATTGATTGAAAAAAAAAATTCATCAATTGTTAGCGGAGGTATGGGTGAACATATATGAAAAACACACAAATGAACATAAAACCAATTTTTCAAAGTTGGTTAAACAGGTGCGAAAGGAATCAAATCGTATAATAGTCCTGAGTATAGTCGATTCTGCTTCGTCGCTTAAAATAAAAATAGTCTTTATTTTCTCTGAAGTTCACAATTTTTTTTTAAGAATTTATCTTTTAATCTAAACTAGATCTTAAGTAACTAATCTATGCTTAGTTTAAAGGTATACATATATGTATATATATATATATATACATATAGGCAATATCGTAATCACTTTAGTGTCTTTGGAGCCATGATCACTCGGGGAAGGGGCCCTGAGTGATGAGTTAGCGATCTTCAAGTACCCGGAGAAGCGGGATGACGAGCTCTGACAGAAACATGGGAAATAGTTATCAGTGGAGAATTCCTCTCGATGTGGTGTTCTACGTGTACGGTGTGTCTGTGGTGAATTGATTACAAGGCTCGTAGTTCCAGTGAAGCGTAGAAGTAGTTATCTCAGGGTTTTAGGTGGTGTAATTCCAGCATACCTCGACCGCGTTACCCTATCTTTTTCTATTCCCTATTGGGTTTTCCCCAAGTAATAAAAAAGTATACCTATAAAGTCTAAACTACAACCCTATCGCATTTTAATATTACTGGATATTATCTATTCCTACGTAATAAAGGCGTTGTACCGTACCAGCCCCGCTGTTCCGCCATTGCTGGCGAGTTGCCATTAACTTCTATTCATATCAGGAAAACTTCCTGCGAACAAGAGTAATATGGAATTGAACTTTAATACCTTGGGATAAGATTTAAAATGCATTGTAATAAAAGGCATTAACGACCACTGCTGCGATTCGTTTTTGTAAAATATCTTTGCGTGTCCTCTAGTTTAGTATTCGAAAAGAATTTTAATAAAGCACCGCGTTGGTAATTGAATGTATTGTTTTAGTTTTTAAGTTAACAGGAGTTATTTTTAATTCATTAATTTTGGTTAGAGTACCTACTTGTTACAAAGTATTTATATTAAATAGTTTTGTTGATACATACCTGTAGCGTTCATTCCATAGATGCATGCGAGCATTGCATGCCCTCATGATAAATAAATTTGGAATAAATTGCTTAAAGTTAAACAAAAAAGGAACTAGTTTTATTCATATCTATTGTATATTCACGCTGTCTATCTTTTCTATGAGAGCAATATAACATTTACTATCATAAAATAATATTCAAATTAATTACGCGAATTCTGTCTACCCTGTCCAAATATCCTATGTACGTCACTGATACGTACATATTAATATAAAACATTTGGCTGAATATAATTACAATGTATTAATTAATTTAATGCAAAGAACGTGATAACTGTTTCGTTATTTCAGTCCCATAGTAAACATTATGTGTTAATATGTAATTGTGAGTTTTAGAAATATTTTAAATATGTTTATATGTTGGTATAAATAATAAAGTATCTATAAAGATTATCTGGTAAAGTTGCTAAAAGCTTTGGACTGAAAAAGACTTCGCCTGTCGCAAATACATCTATAAGATTATAGTCGTATAAATATATGGTTCGGTCGGATTAGGGAATTGTTCGTTCATCTCTTTTATGTCTAGGGAGACAAGACTGTCCATCAATCTCTGGAATCGATTCATATAGTAGGTACATTTCGCAGTATAAGAAGCGTATCCTAGCAAATGTATTAAAGATATACAAAAGTGTGTTACATCATTATCTAAGTAGATTATCGATACTTTGCATTTTTTCATTAAATCTACGGATTGATCGCAATATGTGGTGAAGCAAAACATTTTAAAGAAAATCTTTATGTGACTAAAAAGTCATGTGTAGTGATTAGTGAAACTGAAACGTAACTTTAGTTATTAAAAAGGTTGAAAATCTAGTTTTAATCTTATCCCAGCGTTGTATACATAACAATATCAACTAAAGCTTAAAAACGATAGTGACAGCTGAAAACACTGCTTCCCCGGGATACAAAAAAAAGCTGAAAACACTGCACAGTGTTTCCATATAAACTGATTAAAACGCATACAGAGAGATACATTGCGGCCTGGTAGACGCCTAGCCGCGACTGTTTACATCCGAATCGTACATGTAACTGTAATTATACTGGCTGATTTTATAGATGAGGGAGTTATTGAAAGAGGATATTCAGCATTCGATTCTAATTCCAAATATATAGGAATAGTGATATCTTAATATTTCCATTAAAACAAAGTAATTTATAGTCAACATATTACGGACAATTACACACATGATAGAATAAATAACAATTAATTATTAAGTTGGTATTTTGTCTCTCCTAAGCCAGGATAAAGTACGAAAGGGTAACGAGTCAATTACCTGTTTACCTAAAATTACGTAAAATGAATTTTATCTACATGCCATTCAATCGTGCACCACACGCGCTGCGGTGTCCAAACTATTTACGGATCAATTCTTATTTGTTCATCAATGTTTCTTTATGGTTTGTTATGGAATAATGTTATTTACATTTTTATTATTTATAAGAAGGTACAATTATTGTATTCTGAAATATCTCCGTCGTCTATAAAATCACCCTGTATACAAATATCTATATTACCTTAATTTTATTTGTCACTACCGTTCCCGAAAGCCGTAAGTCACTAATCTACCCGAATTCAACACTAACTGTAATTCCATGCCTCGTACACACAAGATAAATCTAGGCGTGTTGATTTGATCACCGAGATAGAAAGATTAATTAAACAGGGCCCTCTGCCGCGTTGTAATTAATGAACTTACCAACTTTAGCGGGAAACTTTGAGTGCTCACACTTCTTCCAATAGAATTTCTATGGGGAAAGGCTTGATTTAACTATTTCAAACGTTTATATCCGGGAAATGCGATACTCAAATCTAAATTGACGAGAGTTTATGATGGGATTTATGAATTGTTACGGAAACTGATTAAAAATCGGCGAAGAGTGAGGGTGAGACTAACATTTATAGAGGCTCCTTTAACTTTACTTAGACTTTATTCAAACATTATAAATAACGTTATTTAATTAATGACAAAGTGATGTAGTTTACCGATTTTATCTACATTGACTTGACTCTTGGAATACTTATGCTATACTCAAATTCCTATTATATATCCTTTATTTTGTGAAAGACGAATTTATTTCCGCAGAAAAGGCTAAGCAAAGTTAAAGTAGCGTCTGTAAATCTCGCCTGACTTGCACACCGATGGTATTGTACAAGTTCTTTATTCTAACCTAGCCTTTTCATAACATAACCATGTGCGCAGGCTTACGAAATCACAGCTTTATAAGCTCATATCCCAGTTAGAACTATGTTGTATAATTCTTACTTTTGCAATGTAGTAATGAAATTGTCTCTCGGCGAACATTTTCCCAACGTCCTTTAATATTTGGATACATTTAACGAAGGGTTAAGAGATATTTCTGCAGGCATGCTAGCTGAAATTAGATAGATAGATCTTACTCTCCTTTTCTCTTCACCCTCGATACTCGTAGGCTCTTTTGAGACTGCAACATGCTGCCTGCTGACTGCTTACCGTTAGATGCTGCTTAGTCGCTATACTGAGATTGAACAATAAAAAATGAAACATTAGGGCTTTGCTGGCGAAAAATAAACTAAATTTTGGTATATACTTTGCTGTTAATAAACTGCTGTCCCCTTACATCGATTTAGGTCTCGTTCCGTTTACCAACTGTAAATTAATTTGTAATCGAAAAAATATATTTTTTGGGATGTAACGACAAATGTATTTTATTTATTCTGCCTCGACTCAGTAACTGCACCATACATGATGATATACATGGTGCAGTCCAAAAAACGCCAACGACTATCGACAGGTAAGACAAACCCATCGGTAATCATAGCAATGATGCCGGCCTGCACAAATATCCCCCCGAGGTCCCCCCGGGTTACAAAAAAAGCACAAGGTCTACTGAAATCCGAAAAATTTTGAAAGTTACGAGAAATAATTTGGTAACCTCAGGCTTAAATAATATTTGAACACCATGTTTATAGTTTATATATCGAAATTAATTGTATTAGGATGTGAGTACCGTGTATATCGATGTACAGCTTAGTTCAACATCCTCAAAAAAGAGCCAAAAATAAAATATTACTATTCCCGAGCATACTCTACGAACGCAAATTCAATTTCCCACTCGTGCGTGTAGGTTCAGCGGATAGCTTTCACAGCCATGAGGAAATTTTGAAACCATATTACAAGCGGGAAGCAAGCTTAGTATTCAAAGGGCGACTTGCATCAATAAATTAAATCTTGTTTAAACTTTTATAAAACGATTTAGTAATTAATTATATCTTGCATGGAAATAATATCCAGTATAAATAGTGTTTTATACAAGCTTGAACTAGTTAATTTTTTGGTGTAAGCCGCCCTTGATATACGTAGTCGTTTACGCCCCGAGACGCTGTCGTGGAAATATACTTGCTGGAAGCAATTATAATTACTTAGATGTTCGCATGGTGAATGCAGAAGAGAATCTCTTCGCGCGGACATGAGGAACGCCCATCACATACGGATGGTATCCGATATGGTGTCTTGTGGGTTTATGATGAAATGGGGCTGGTGGAATTTCAGAATGTAGCTTCTGAGAATACTTTCCATTGTGCAACCGGCAATAGACTCCGAGGCAAGCAAGCTTGCGCTTGTGTTATAGGAACTAGGAAAAGATATCCATACTTAAATACATATCCAGGACAAACTAATTATTTATGATACTAATGATCGCTGGGACCTAAATCAAGGACCATCAACGTTGCAGGCTAGATCACTATCATTGCGCTATCAGGTCGTCATACATAGTTATAAGAAAAACATTCTTCTGTAAAAATACATATTTTTGCTGCAACATTTCTCCGGAATTCACTCAATATTATTATTATAACTTTAAGTTTCTAAACTAATTTTCTATTGTAAAGCAAATGAATGAACAAAGCATTGTTACCGAGTGTCACCCTGTTTTGTTGCTTTGTTCCAGCGTTTAGAACTATGTTTATTGTTCGCAAAAGGTCAGTGGAAAAGTGGAAGCTTTTCAAACAGTTTTCAGTTGATTTATTGTTTATTTATTTTTAGGGTTCCGTATCTCAAAAAGAAACTCTAATAGGATTACATCGTTGCCTTTCACTGTCTGTCTTTCAAGACTTAGTAAGTCTCTGAGTAAATACAATCAAAAGATACTATCATTTCTGCCTCATATTTTATATACTCGTAAGAGAATCAAAACGCTTCCCGCGTTTTGCATCACGCACAGCACATCGCGTGCTGCTTGCTTCATTGTTGGAGGACACACTCCCTCAAGTGTGTTGCCCAGTGCTGCCGTTAGAGACGGATGTTCCTTATGTACGCCGCTCTAGTGTCCCGTTCTGGTGGATCATCGGGTTGGCTGGGATGACGCTACTGTGGACGTAGAAGCTAGCACCTTCTAAACCCGCTCCGCCAACTCCTTCTGTGCCAGTACCTCCTTACTGAAGTGGAGTACTGCTCTCCATGCTCCTTCACTGCCGACCATAATTGGGATGAGTGTCAGCAGTGAGAGGTTTTAATTGAGTAAAGTTATTGGTTTATTTTTAAGTTATAGTTAGCTTACAATTTAGTAATTAACTTAAAAGTTTTATCTTATATTGTTTAGTATCACATGAGTTCATAGAATCGTGATAGTGATTCGCCTCAGTCTGTTTCGGGATCAGCTCTTGTATGCTCGGTTACTTTTTCTGTTATATGTTTAACTATGTTAGCACCACGATGGGAATGCTTTTAATGTTGGACTCTTGTTTAATCAACGATAGCGATTTTCCATAAGATGGGCTGTCAACTGCCTTACAACTTTTGATATAAAACATGCATGTATAGGGAAATTAGTATATCCACATACAAAATTATATACGGACTCTATAATATGAAATTAAATACGTGACAAGCATTCCTCGCTGACGCAAGTAAGATAAGAGCTTGTCGATGCCATTGAAGCGTCTATATCCGCTTTCTAGTGCAATTATCCGGTGTGAATTCTCGCATAACGCCAATATCTTGACAGCTTTTCTATTAATAGTGCCTTAGTTTTGGTTATTTCTCCTTTTTCACCAAGTAGAGGCGTATAAGATGTAAGTACACTGTAAACCTGTGTGAGACATATATTTCGTTTGACATGAATTATTTATTTATTAATTAATAAAATACACAAGAAAAGGCTAATAAAAATACAATATAAGAACACAATTCAAAGTTTTTTAGAATAATGAAAGGTAAGGCGTAATAAGGTTAATATTTTAAAAACATCAGGTTAATGGGTTAGGTTCGAGTTAGGTCTATTTCGCGATGTGTTCCCACGTGCAGCTCAAGAGAGCAGAGGTAGCAGAGGGGTGGCTCTTTACAGCACCTCTCCTCAAGCGAGTAGATGCCTTATTGAGGCCGCACGTCTAGCCGGGTATCGAGGAGGAAGTTCCAGTGGTGTCTCGATCCCGGTAGGTGAAAGTTGGGACACCGCGGGGGCGGCCCTCACCGACCCCTGACGACACATAAAGGGTTACTCCCGGGTTTAACTGTTTTGTTGTCACTTTGGTAAACGAGCACAACTTACAACTTACGTATTGTTGCTCCCCCGAAAGTGATATAGTGTATCGACATATTATATGATTATCATTATTTATTGAATTAACAACAAGTATTATCAATTGAAAGTGATCTTGGGTCCACAAGATCATCAAACGCATGATTATCCTCGTAAAATTATTATTTATATTGAAGTGAGACCCAATTTTTATAGTAGACTTTCTCCGTTGTGCTCGTTCCTTATCCGTAAATCAGATGACGGTAAGCTTGCGTAAGTACAGTGTGCTTAACAACCGATGTACACGCGACCCTTTCAGGCTATTTTTAAGATTTCCTAATATTTTATTTCAAATTTCTGTAGGAAAGTTTTTTCTCAAGGAGATTTATTTTAGTTACAAATAAATAATTGGACTGTTATTTAGTTTCACGCGATTAATAAACGAGATTTTATGACTCATTAATTTTATTTGAATTAGTGAGCCTGCTTTTCCCTAGTTATAACGATTAACTTTTCTCTAAAAGATATTGTTGTTTATTTAGTATGGTAAAAGTCCGTATTATGAGACACATTTTCAGGTTGGTCGTACATTACCGCTATTATATAATCTGTTTAAGTCAAAAATACTATTTAAATCGTATCATACAATTGTCTTATGATTATTTAATTAATATAGCTAGTTTTAATTGAATGTTAATTTGTAAAAATAATATTAATAGCCTTTTATGAGAGGAACCTCTATGTCTCTATTTATGAGACACTTAAAAAGTAGATGGCCCCAATGTCTCTTGATGTATGTCCCTATTTTTGAGACAGTTTAGAAATCAATAAGACTCATTTTAAAATAACTATTTATTAATTTTAAATCACAATACTTATAAAATAGATAATAAACTTGAATCTGAAATAACAAATAATTAGTCTTTACTAAATTAAATGAGAAATAAATGAAAATTATAAAAATATTTAATTCACTTTTCTTCTTTAATTTTCTTCTGCAGTTCTTTTACTTTGTCCATCAGTTTTTTCTTTTCTTCTTGTAATTTTTTTTATTACTTATAGGCGAACGCTTGACCTCAATCACACCTGGTGGAAGGTCAAGATGAGTCCGACGATGAACCGCTTTTGCCCAGCAAATGCCTATTCACTCTTCTCTTAAAGACTCCCAGGTCATAACATCGCGGAAATACTGCCTCTGGAAGCGTATTCCATTCTTTAGCCGTTCGTATGATGATTGTAGAAGCGAATCTTTTCGTGCGAGAATATAAGGAACATCAACCACATACGGATGGTATCCCACACGATGTCTAAGTGGTTTGCGGTGGAATGGTGTACCTTTTTCTGCCAAAACGCTCTCTGCTTCAGGACAGAGGAGTAAGCTGCTTTCATCACAGTTAAAAATTCTTGTAGAAGAAATATTACATACATTTTTACTTTCAAAATACGCTCCAGACTTTTTAAACGACTCTTGCAATTCTTCACAAGTGACAGCTGCTCTTGTAACACACAAATGTTGGGGTTTCCTTATAGCTAATTCTGAATGATGTTTTCTAAACCCTTCATACCAGTGGGGACTAGGACGACTATCTGTAAACGGAGTTTTTACAGCTAATTTTTGGACATATTTTTGAACACAATCCAATAACTCAGTTTTTGTTACAGGTGCTCCCATTGCAGCCCTGTCCAGCACCCATTTGACTATATCATCTTCTTCCTGAGACGATAAGACTGTTTCTGGTTCTGATTTTTTTGTATCTCATCTAGGCCAATACTTTTTTCCTGCTTAGAGTAGCCACAGGTACTCCGAAGGCAACGGCTGCTCTCCGTAATGATGACCCAATATCTTTTAATGCTTTTAAAGCATTTTCTACATCTATTGGGTCATATGTAAGTCTTTTATCAACCACTTTTGAACACAACACTTTCTTTTTTTCTGATTGAGACGGCAGTTGTTCCCCGTATTACTCCGATTTTCAATAATTTTTTTTTATTGTTCACTGTTGTTTGGGGAGTCGAAGCTGTTCGCGTCCGTAGGCTTTACCCTAGTTTCCCTACACGTGACTCTTGGGTGGTGCTAAACGAGCAGCAGCGAGGTGGTAGGGCGTCGGTGCCCGTCTGGATCGCGACCACAGTACATGGGTGTAAAGCCCGTCATGGTGACCAGTTTCGGCTTGTCGCGTTTCGGGATCAGCTTGTGTATATCCAGTAGCTCATATACCTAGAGACCTTCAGTCGTGGTATATGTGGGCCGACATGACAATGTGGACTATCAATGGATTTTCATCCTTTGATAGTCGCTTTCGTTTTTAGACTACACTGTACTTACCATCAGGTACTCTGTAGTCACTATGTCGAGCCAGTGTAAAAAAAAAAAACGTAACCTAAAATATTTCACAAATTCATAAAAGTATAAAAAAAACATATTTTAAATATTTCAATAAATTTAAATAAAAAATTAAGAAAAAAAAACATGCAAAAATTAATGTTTTGATTGTAGGTTAGGTTTTGAAATTAACGTAATTAAATTGAAAATACTTACTCAGAAATAACTATTTGAAGTTATGCTGATAAATAATTTGTTATAATTAATAATTTTACTTTTTTAATACTAAAAATTATTGATATTTTAATTAAAAACGCATAACAGTACTCTGTCTCATTAATGGGGACAATCATAAGACTTGATGTCCGTATTGAGTGATACGCGGTGTAAAGTGTTCCATATACCGGTACGTCTACGTTAACAAATGTCGGTATTGTGAGACACTCAAAAATAAAATAATATTGCTATAAATTAACATAAATGCAAATAACATACAATATCTATAATTTATAAGCTTTTAGATTACACTTACATTATGTATATAAATATAATAAAATATATAATTTCATCCAAGTAAAAAACTGTACAGTGGTTATCGTTCAACTCTTTTAAGCCATGGTTTTGAATTCCAACAACAAACCTCATACATTTTAAATTATTTATTAAAACATACAAATAAATAATTAACAATTAGACTCGTTAATTTTTTCAAAAACGATAAGATGATGTGTCTATTATATTTTTTAAAAGTATAATTTGGTATTCTTTTTATACATTATTATATTCACATTGTGTATCATAAATAGGGACAGTGTCTCATAATATGGACTTCTACCATAATAATTCAAAACAGAAAAAGTTGATAGTAGCTATAAAAATATTTTTGGTCTGAAGTGTAATTGTTTTATAATGTTATTTGTTATACTGGCGACATAAAGGGACGACGGCGCACCTGATGGAAAGTGTAGCTTAGTCCAAGAACGGTAACGACTACCAATGGACGAGAATCCACTGACAATTGGCGTGCACTCACATTATACCACCCACGACTGAAGGTGTTTATCAGTTATCAGATCATAATATATTCGTTTATATTTCGTTTACCTTTACCACTTTTTTCCTAATTATCCTAATTTCCTAATAATCTGTTGATTCCGAGATACATCATCTTACATCCAATTGTGATGAAACTGTGGTGAGTGTTCGCTAGTCATCAAGGTTTTTGGATGACGACATTTATTTTATAATAATTGTTAAGTTTTGTGCAACTTCATATATACTTCATATCTATTTCCACATTATAAGAACTACGCTATAAAATAGTTTCAAAAAATGACCTAATTGAAAGTATTTTCATAATCAGATTTAAAAAGTAGAAAATATATATATCAACTTTATTTCACTAGCACGACTTAAATGTATAGTAATTACTTTAACTAGTTACTTATGTTTTTCACATTCAGGTCTATTGATTCTCTAATTATAAAAATACCTGTTCAATGGATTACGTATTCATATAATTTGAAATCTAATTAAAAGTTTTCCTAAATTAACGAACTTGAAATGAGTGGGATTAGTCCAGGTATAATTCAGATATTTTAATATTTTTCCACGATGTTTGGTTATCAGTGTCGAAGGCTCAGTTTATTTGGGAAGCTTTATAATCAAACGCGTCGACAGAAAAAATAATTTAAATTAAAAACTGTGATAAAATTGAAATACCTTTAAAAAGTTGTTTCGCAGAAATGTAGAAAAGTTGTTTATCTTTGATTTACCTTAAACTTCACAGTTACTTTATCTATTTGGTTTTTTATTAATTGTAAAATTTCATTGTGATCCAAAGATAGAAAGGAAAATAAAGAAAATTTCTTTAAAATAAAACAAAAAGGGTAGAAAATTTAGGTAAGGTTAAGTTTAGGTTTAGGTTAGGTAATTTAGGTGGGTAGGTTTAGGTAAGGTAGGTTAGGTTAGGTAAGGGTAGGTTTTGGGTCAGGGTGGTGGATGGTGACCTGTCACTGCCGGCACTCGCTCGCGCGATGGTCGGTAGTGACAGGGCATGGCAGGCGGTCCTCTCCTTCACGGAGACGACAATGCCGGTGAAAGAGGCGGCGGAGCGGGATCGGGAGGCAATATCCACCCCCGACAACCCAATCCGTCGCTCAGCTCGGACTGGACGCCGGAGGAGGGCCTACGCCAACAGCCTTCCTCCGTGACCCGGACATACGCCGGGCGGCGCGCTTTGAGGGAGTGCGTCGCCCAGATCCTGGCGTGAGCGGTGTGCGATGTGTTCCCGCACGCCGCTCTGATGACAACTTCATAGAGATGAGGGGGGGGTGGCTCTCTGCACCACTCTCCCTGCAATGTGTTAGGTGTACGCGGGGGGCGACGACAATTTAACCGTCCCCCGCCAAGTAGGAGAGGCTTGAATAAGGCCGGACGTCGCCGGATGCCGAGGAAGATGGCTTGGCTTTGCCCTTAGCATCCGGCAGACGGGAGAAGGAACACCCCGGTGGTTTTAGTCGGGGCAGGTCCGACACACCGGGGGAGCGGCCGTCAACCGCTTCCCTGACGGTCCGTAGGGATTTCCACCGGGTTAACAAAAAAAAAAAGGGTAGGTTTAGGGTAGGTAGGTATTTAGGTTAATTTAGGTTTAGGGTAGGGGGAAGGGGGAACATGAAACTAGTAACTAGTACTCAATACAAACTAATGAACACTGCATTGCAGGATGCAGCGACTTCCTCTGAAGTAAAAAAAAAAACAATGTATTTCTTGGTAGTCCGTTAAATGTAATCCAAGTTAAAACAACATTTTGAATGTTATTAATATATTATATATACCCTACAAGCATGAGACCAAAGAGGCGGCACGACATTTCTCCCAAGATGTCGAGCCATGATAAGACTTGACTTGAGAACATTAAACAGAAGATGCTCCGTGCAATCGCTGCTCTTTCCTGTAAGTTCACGGTTCACATGTGGAAACTTTGGAAGGAAATGTTGTACTGCGTGATGTGTTGGAATATATCGCCATAGGAGGAATTGTAATTTAAGAGGCCACGATCGCTAAGCTATATCAATATTCACTGTTACCGGCTGACAGTGACGTGCATAAGATATTTGGACAGGATAAGCAGAATTCGCGTAATTAATTTTAATATTATATTATTATAGTAAATATTATATTGCTTTCATAGGAAAGTTAGATGGCGTGAATATAGAATAGATATGAATATAAATAGTTCCTTATTTTGTATAACTTTAAGTAATTTATTCCAGACTTATTTTTGTTAGGGCATGCAATGCTTTCATGCATCTATGTAATGAACGCTACTTTCGGCTGAGCACTTCAGTGTTCGCCCTCTCGCCCGGTTTAGTTGTGAAGGTCTATCCTGGCCATCAATCAATATCCTGTCGAATAAAAAAAAGAATACTCCCTGCAACACAGTAACATCTGTCAAGATGCTGTGTGCCCATTGATGATAACTTATAATTGTGCTGTAACCTATAGGTAGCTTTATTCTTTGGAATTAAAATTCATTTAACTTAAGCTTACCTATGGCATAGCAATTAACTTAGTAGGCCGCATGGCTCAATTTCTGTATTGTAAAGGAGGTCGCGGGACGATTTCCAATATAGCCAATCGAATTTCAAGTCGGTTCAGCGGTTAACGTTGATAAATTAGTTTCCATGCCCAATATTACAAAATAGACTGCAATATTGTACTTGGTTATTATTATAAGAACAACAATTTTCTTTTACCATACAAACCCCTCTGTCCCCAGCTGTCAAACATAAGATGTCAATCAAAACAAAACAAAGGTGCGTTAGGATTGTCTATACCAAAGACTTTCAAATTGTTTAGAGGTTGCATGTCATTAATGAAAATTATAATTTATTCACCAAGTAATCAAACAAAAAATAACGTGTCCCA
The DNA here is from genome assembly GCA_036320925.1 of Automeris io. Taxonomy (NCBI): domain Eukaryota; kingdom Metazoa; phylum Arthropoda; class Insecta; order Lepidoptera; family Saturniidae; genus Automeris; species Automeris io. Next base: position 2,745,940 of record JAUDJH010000021.1, on the reverse strand, counting down.
TAAGGTATCATTACATTAGATATGACTCAAGTCTTTTAATGCTCTTTTATTTCTATTAGACTGCGACAGGCCAATAACTTTTGGCAGAATGAAATCTGACGAGGCAGCTATTTACATAAAAAAAAAACAAAGTAACTTAGTTTTAGAGAAATAGGGCAGAACAAGGTCTGCCGGAACAGCTAGTTTACTGATAAATTATATTGTAAATTTATTTCATAATAAGGCAGATAGTAAACAAGATGTTGAATCTACTTTGGTATTACCAAAAATTTTTATGTATTTTGTAATATTATTGTGTTGAGAATATAGTGTAGTTGCAAATACCTAACCAATTCAGAAATAGCTAAAATCGAACTGGAAATAAGCGTGGAAACTCTTTAAGAATTCATTGTATGTCGGCCTTATGTCGTAGGATTACGGAATTAATTACATCGATGGGTACTGTAGTGTGTAGAGGGTTCCGGATTCAACCATGTCACAGTGATTTAACAAGAAAGGCCTAAAAGTGACGCGCGAAGACCTTTTATATTAGTCTTTATTTGATAAAAAAAGGCTAAATGCCTTTTATAGTGTAGAATCAATACTTATCTTAAGCCTACAGAGTACCTTATGTATTATGAAATTATCTCTATTCATTTTGTTACTACTTAAACATATATGGGCTACTTTGATTCAAAAAAGTAACTCTAAAAGTCTGGTCGAAGTTACTCAATAATATAATATTATATTTTTCTACATTTCGAAATCAAATTTACAAGTTCGCCCGTGTAACTAATTTGGAATTTGTTAACGGAGTTTTACGCTAACTTTCATATTTCCACAAAGCGGCTACATTTTCTATGCTTTGACATGTTATTTATTCAGTACATTAGCACTCGCTTGACCTGGAATACGTAGTTTTATGTACTGTATCATATGACACTATATAACACGTAACATTTGGTAAATTCCGTCGGTCTTTGGTGGTCTATCTCTCAATGCCTTAAAACTAAAGTTTTTAATAATATTGATATTTACAGATAATTACACACAGTAACTTAATTTTAAATCAGGCTCTTATTTTACCATATACGAGTCGATTTTAACTATCGTAGGAAGGGCACTATAAACTAAGCTTTCCTGATGAACTGTCCAGTTAATTTTGTTTTGTATTTCCTTCTATATAATTAAATATGTAAAGAACGTTCGTGCTATCGCCCTCATACAACTAAACCCGTTGTTGAGGATAATAAGTCTTAAAGAGCTATGAAGAATTGGCTGGGTACTCGATGCGTAGGCTTTCTGAAATGGTTGGACCCTCATAACGACTTTAGTCATTTACAGTGCTCGACCAAAAGCTTATGCTTCGGTTTCGAACACCTTCGGCTGAAATAACCATATTAAGCTCTTCAGCGACGAAATTTTTAAAGTTATCGTTGTAAAGAATATTCCGTTATCAGTGTGGTGGTATTAAACGATTATTTTTGAGAGTTTCTGTAGTGTAATGTACTCCGATAAAATTTTACCAAATTTGTGTTCAAATTATAAAAAAGTACACGGACACATGGGTCAATGTCCCTGAAGTGGCTAAGAAAAACTTCAATGGATCGAAATTTTAGCTTTAGCTAAAATTTATTTATTATTATTATTATTATTTTTTTTAGGTTTTAACCTAGCGTTTCTAGCAAGCATCAAACTATGAATGGTTCTGATTGTGATTGTTAAATTATTTTTCATAAGTCTTCGGTTATAGGTCTAAATTCGGCCGAAGCGAAGCCGAAAGTTTTAAAATCCTGACTAATTTAATTCCAAATTAAGTAAAAGTGATTAATATAGCAATTTTCAAATATAATATTAATGTGGATTAAATAATGTGTAAAGATTATTAAAATAATCTCATAATTTGTTAAAAGGTGGTTAAGGCCGAAATCGCGGCCGAAGCTCCGGTTGGGCACTAGACGTTGCTATTAACGTATTATATATACATTAACAGCACATTTTTTTTAAATAAATCTATATCAAACTGGTTTCTGGCGGTGATTTAACAGATTATTCGGACGAATAATGTGAGGAGATTTTTCTTTTTTTGTTATTTACTGGAATAGGTGTACGAACCTTTCTTTTGCTTTTACGTACAATTACTTTTTTCATTTAAGATCTAGAATAATAAACCAATGTGGAAATACAATAATGAGTTTTTAATCGTTATTTTTTATTTTACCTTAGTAATCTTGTCTTAAGTACTAATACAAATAATTAAATTAATAAAATAATTTTCTTTCCACATGTACAGAAATAATATTTTAAACACATGTTTGGGTATTAAAATAGAATGGTAATTTTTTGTGTCAATTTTATTATACTTACAAAAGAACATCGTAGATTAAACCGGCTTGGACGATGATCATCAAAAAAAAAAACTATTAAAAATTATATTATAGAAAAACATATTCACCTTTTAAAATAGTAGAGCAAATATATGGATGATCAAAAATACATTTTTATATAATTATATTTTATTTTGTAAGCTTTGTAGACCATAGTGAATTTCAGTTGTTCGACATTGATAATTTTTAAGTAAAATTGAAATGCCTTAGAAGTAAGCAGATTAATTATGATATAGTAAAACTGTAAGAGGTATTTTTTTTTACCAAATTTAGTGTAAAGCATGTATGTTCAATAAGACATTGAAGTTTAGTATATTTGTTATTCAAATAACAATGTTTCTAAACAATATTTGAATGTTAACGTTGTTTGTTACAATATGTCACTGTTTTGCAAGTTACTCTCGATGTTTCGACGAAATTTGTTGGTCATTGTTTTACAGTTTACAAAAGGATTAAAGCTAAAGCTGAAGAGCTCATATTGACCAGCCTTTATGTAATGGTTGTACTTTTTATTGTTTGCATGTTAAATTGTCATCAATCTTTTTGTTATGATTTTGTTGTGTTACAATTCATTTTATACAAATTTATACATTTTATTTTTAGGATTATACTTGAGTTTGGTAAACGGCCTTGAAGCTTAACAACTTTATAGCTTAGTATATAATTTATAGTGACCCTACCGGCGACGTTGAAACTTTGAGTTCGATTCTTGCACCGACGGACTTTACTGGAATAATTAAATTAGTTTATCGCCAGTCAGATACATATTTAAAAATGTATAGCTTTAACTATTATAGTATTTATAATATAGACGCAAAATTTGGGACACAAGTAATAATTGTTTATTAGAATGGGTATCTAATTGCGGTTTTTTTCGGTTGACTCGCGATGTGACTAAATATATTAATAGTTGGTACTCTATCAACAATTATTAGTACTTTGCTGAAACTATAGGATACTTTTATAGGAATTTTATACACAAGATGGTTCAAATAAAAAAAATCCAAGTGAAGTATTATACATTTAAATTAAATAATTATTTTGTTGCATTTTGTGTCAACTACAAATATTGAACACTTGATGTGAATTTAATGTTTCGTTGTTTTTTTTTTATTGTCTACCAATTGTTGTTTACTGAATAGCATATTATAATATTAGGATGGAATTTTGTCTTTTATGTTGTTATAGCATCGTTATTTTTATGACTTTTTTTATCGACAGTGAGTAGGCCACACATGTACTAGAGCAGTGATTCCCAAAGTGGTCTATAACGACCCCTAGGGGTCTATGACAACCTGCAAGGGGTCTACGTCAGCGAAAAAAAATTTGGGGTTCCATGAAATGAAAAGGGGGTCCACGATAGTGGATCTAACACACACACTAGTCTAGTGGACACATACACTGATAGTACCTATTTACTTACATCATACTATCTTATAATATCAAAACATATACATTATTTATAAAAGTACCTATGAAGTAAAAAAAATGTTAGCGCCAGTGAATAGTCGCACAGACTATCTCTAGTGCCATGGCATAGAAACACGAAGGACAGGGAGTAAAGGAGAAGAAGGGGAGGGGAAATGGCTTCTTTAAATTGACAAGTCACACGGCGCGGGAACACACTTTGGGCCAAATAGCTTTAAGTTTTTAACACTAAATTTCAGTAGAGTTAGAAATTTACAGGAAATCAATATCATGTAAGTAGGGGGTCTACCCAACACGAAAAAACATGGCAAGGGGTCTACGACACAAAAAAGTTTGGGGAACTCTGTACTAGAGTATAAAAACCACAAAAGTACAAAATTCTACTTGATTTGGCTGTAACTATATTGTCTTTTAATATTTAACCTTGACTTGTCATATTTCAAGCGAACCTATTCTGAATCGGTAAAGATTGTATAACGGAGGGTAAAAATAGACTCAGACTGGATAATGTTATTTTAAAAATATTTATAGAAGAAGTAGTGGGCGATTTCCAATAAGGGCAGACAGTTTTTGTTGTGCTCTGTTTCTGATAGCGATGATTGATGAAAAATTGAAAGAAATCCGATCCTGACGGCAAGACGTCCCCGGTTTTATAAACGATTCTCGAGTTAAGTTGCTGGAAAAAATGTATTTCCAATATTCATTATTGTTCATAAGAATTTTTAAACTTTTTCATTTATTATTGTATTTGTTGTATAGTTGAGAAATGGATTATAGGTCTTATTTTTTAAATTATATGCATTTGATATTCAGTGTAATCAATTTTTTTGAACTAGGTATTAAACAAGCTTTTTTATTAGTGCCCTGAGAACGGCAATCAGCTGCGCGACTGGCCACGTTGGGCACGACATATACGCGCAATGTGTGTTCAGGGATGTATAATTTATAATGGTACACAAGTGCAACAATAGATGGCGTTAAGGTGCTATCTATATCGCGGTGTCAAGATTTTATTTCATGTTGTAGTACGTAAGGCCTTTTTTGTATTTTTTATATTCAAACCAAACTTTAAACGTTGTTAACCAAATATAATAAAATTATTTCAAACTAGAAAGGAGTTTGTTATACATAAAAGTGGTCCTTCGACTCGGATTAAAAGCAATTGGAAGATTTGGAGTGGATGTTTTATTTTTGTAAAACACATCTTAACTGGGCAAGTGGATCGCTTGCCGCAACCAGTTAAGTTCATCAGTAAAGCAGCTGCTGACGAAGTGCTGCTGGAAATGATACCGGGAGCAAAGATCAGGAGCAGACATTGCCTACAGGGGGCTTGACGAAGTTGCAAGGAGCCGCCAGATTCTTGAAGGTGATCAGTGGAAAATCGTGAGTGAATTGAACCTTATACAAATGATCAAATTAACTTAGAAAATTTGTGCTTGTGAGTTATTGAAACAATTTACGTGAACCTTAACTTAGAATATTTACACTATTTCAACCTAGAAGATTTGTGCTTGTGAATTATTGGAAAATTATATTAAGGCTTGGACTTAGAATATTTAGAATTTATTTCAACTTAGAAAATTATTCAGTGTTGTGCGAGTTTAACTTAGAAAAATTACTAACGTTAATATTAAGAAAAGTGGTTCAGACGGGGAACCTATGCACGATTTCACCCAGACTTTATTAACCAAAAACACTTGTAAAAATTTCAAGATTTGATCTGAACTTTGAAAATTTACTTTGAAGTTTGTAAATTAACTTACTTTATATATTATATTTTATTTTTACTTGTATTCATATTTGGTCAGTATTTTTATCATAAACTTTATCAAAAATGGAAGCTTTTATTTCCTTACAAATCGATACGCACAATCGAATTGTAAAAGCTAGGAGAAATTATAAAAAATCTCCTAAAGATAGAATAACAGAACCATATGTTGAGGTTCGACAGGAAACGTTGGGTCAACTTTGGTCGCAATTTAGAGAAACACATAGTAATATTGTACGATTGGCCAAGGGTGAAAATATACAATATTTCAGCGATGAGACTTATGAAAAGGTTGAAGAGTTATACATTGATTATAAAACCGAATTAAAGACTGCATTGGCCTCTTTTGAAACTAAATCCGAGGTTTCATGTGAGACTAAATGTAACCATACTTCTAACGTAAAATTGCCTCGTGTTGTAATCCCGATGTTTTCGGGAGAGTATTCTGAATGGGTAACATTCAGGGACTTGTTTATATCACAAGTACATTCAAGTTCACAATTAACAAATGTGCAGAAAATGCAATATTTAAAGGGTTATCTCGTTGGGGAAGCAGAACAGTTTCTTAGACAAACACCAATTACTGAGGCAAATTACGAAAGAAGTTGGAAAGCACTGAATGTAAGATATAATAATAAAAGATATTTATGTAACTCTATTTTAAAAAGGTTATTGAGTCAAAAGAATATTACGTGTGAGTCAGCATGTTTGTTAAAGAATTTGATAGATGTTACAACTGATTGTTTAGACGCACTAGCAAACATTGATATAAATGTAAGTACTTGGGATGTAATAATTGTACACTTGTTGGTATTGAAACTTGACGTGGGATCCAAGAAAGATTGGGAACTTTATATTAATAATACGAACTCGTTAGAGGAACTTCCTACGTTTTCTCAATTCAAAACATTTATTACGAATAGATACCGCGCCTTTGAAAACTTGGATCCTAAGTCAACATCGATTAATAAGTCGCAAAATGTACAAATGCCTACTGGTAACAAACCCAAAGTTTTCTATGCAGCTCAAATTCAGTGTCCGTTTTGTGCAGAACATCATAAGCTCCGTTTTTGTGAGAGATTTTCTAAACAAGATGTAAGTTCTCGTAAACGTTTCGTTGAACAAAATAGATTATGTTTCAACTGCTTTGGTAACCACTCGGTCAAGGCTTGCCTAAGTCCTTTCACATGCCGCGTATGTAAGCGAAAACATCATACCTTACTTCATACTAGCCCTAACAATGAAACCGAAGTGGAAAAATCACATAGGGTGTTTGCTTCAACATTGCATGATGAACAGGAGGCTGTATCAATAGAAGAGATACAGTCATCGGAACAAGTAGAAAATACTACGCTAGTATCATGCCATTCGTCGGAACCAGTAAAAATTCATAATCAGGTACTATTAGCAACAGCTTTAGTACAAGCTGAGGCGTCTAATGGTGATAATCATATTATCAGAGCATTACTAGATCAAGGTTCACAAGCATCTTTCGTCACGGAATCTGTGGCTCAATACTTGGGATTAAAAAGAATTCCAATACACGGAAATATCTCTGGTTTGAATGGAAATAAACAAATGTCGGTTAAATATATGGTAGAAGTAAAAATTCATCCAAGATTTGAAACGAATACAATAATCACAGTACAAGCATACGTTTTGAAATCTATAACTACACTCCTTCCGAGCAAAAGGTTAGATACACTGAATTGGATAAATCCTATACAAATACGTCTAGCGGACCCTGATTACAACGTTCCGAATAAAATAGATATTCTCTTAGGAGCTGAGATATATGCTCAAGTAATAAAGAATGGGATTAAAAAAGGAAATCAAAATTCACCAATAGCACAAAACACGGCTTTGGGATGGATTTTATCAGGCATTACATCGCACTGCGAGACTAGAAATATCGTGGTAATGCACGCTCACATAAATGAAGATGATAACCTCAAAAGATTTTGGGAAATGGAATCTGAACCAAGAGATACAAAAAAGATTTTAACACAAGAAGAAGAAAAATGTGATGACTTCTTTAAACAAACGACGTGCAGAGATTCTGATGGTCGTTATATCGTGAGGCTACCATTTAAAAAGTATCCTATACATAAATTTGAAGAATCTAAAGACGTAGCGAGGAAACGCCCTAAACCACTGTATACAAAATTCATAAAGAATATAAATTTTCAAACAGAATACGCAAATGTTATAATGGAATACCAAACATTAGGTCATATGGTCACAGTACCGATGGAACAAAGAAACAAAGAAAGCGCATTTTACTTACCTCATCATGCAATGGTGCGAAATGATAAAGATACTACTAAACTAAGAGTAGTATTTGACGCATCATGTAAAGATAAAAATGGCATTTCATTAAACGAGACACTTATGGTAGGCCCTAATTTACAACCAGAGTTAAGACATCTCTTGATGCGATGGAGAACATACCCAATCTGTCTAGTCGCTGATATCGAAAAGATGTATCGTCAAATCAAAGTGGCAGAACAAGATGTTGACTATCAGCGACTGTTGTGGGATAAAGAATGGAATATTAATAATACAAATGGAGAAGAGAGTGGAAACTTGGAAACAGGAAAATCAAAGGCAGACATTCAAGAATATCGTTTATTACGTGTAACATTTGGCACAGCATCAGCTCCGTACTTAGCAGTAAAGGCTCTACAACAGGTTGCACATGATGAAGGAGCGTTGTATCCCGACACATCAAAAAGAGTTCTAAACGATTTCTATATGGACGATTTACTCACAGGCTGTCAAACTGTAAATGAAGGAATAAAAATCTATAATGAAATGAACATGTTGCTAGGCAAGGGAGGATTTGAACTAAAAAAATGGATGACAAATAATAATGAGCTTATAAAAGTTTTAAAGGAGAAAGGAGAAGGAAACAATATAGGAAAGGGAATAAAAATAAAAACAGATGAAATTGTCAAATTGTTGGGACTTACCTGGAATCGAAGAACAAACGAGTTTCAATATACGGTGACACTGCCTCTGAACACAGGACCTGTAACAAAAAGAACTATACTATCAGATATATCAAGATTATACGATCCACTAGGCTGGCTGGCACCTAGCATTATTACGGCCAAAATTTTTATACAAAGACTATGGTTAGCTGGTTTAAGTTGGGATGAAGAGCTTCCAAATCAGTTATTGAATGAGTGGAATAATTACCGGAAGGATTTGGAAAATATTTCACAAATTAGCTTACCGCGGTGGATAAATACAAAACAAAATGACAAACTGTTGGAATTGCAAGGATTCGCGGATGCTTCTAGACTAGCTTATAGTGCAGTTGTCTACTTACGTGTAATTGATCACAATGACCGGGTTCAAGTCAGGCTAGTTACTTCTAAAACAAGAGTGGCCCCTATTAAACAAATTTCGATCCCTAGATTAGAGTTATGTGGAGCTACACTGTTGAGTAAGCTCCTGAAGGAAGTAGCCGAAGAATTAGAAATAGATAACTCACGCATACATGCATGGACTGACTCAGAGGTAGTATTGGCTTGGCAGAGCAATCATCCTAGTAAGTGGCAGACTTATGTCGGGAATAGGGTTTCGGATATTCTGAATATTCTAAATTCAAATCAGTGGTCACATATTCCATCCAACCAAAACCCAGCTGACTGTGCATCAAGAGGAATGAATCCGTTAGAATTATTAAATTATCCTATGTGGCTACAAGGGCCAGCAATGCTCCACCAGAATATTATAAATTATCGGAAGCCAAAATTGCAGAAACTCAATTAGAAATGAAAAAAGTTCATTTTGCAGTAATTGATAGTTTTATATGGGATAAATACTCATCATTATCTAAACTTGTAAGAGTAGTAGCGTATTGTAGACGTTTCCTTAATTTAATAAAACAGTCGTCGTTAACTCAGCGTCACTCCTATCTCACAACGCAAAAGCTAGTACAAATGTTTTGGCGAAGATGGTCGCAGGAATATTTAACTCAATTTCTACACCGATATAAATAGTCGAACCAAACACCTGAACCTCAGTTAGGGGATGTGATTCTAGTAAAGGAAAATGACTTACCTCCATGTAGATGGCTCCTTGGTCGGGTTGTTGCCAAACACCCTGGCTTGGATAATATTACACGGGTAGTTACTTTACGCGCAAAAAATACACTGATAAAAAGACCTGTGTCGAAGCTTTGTCTTCTTCCAATAGCTCAATAAATTGTTTAAAGCACATAGTATGTTATCGGCACAATAGGTTAAGTTTCAATCCCAAAGCATTCCCATGGTGGGCGGTTTATTTCAGTTAAAAACAATTAATATTGTTCTTGGTGGGCGGAATGTTCAGGGATGTATAATTTATAATGGTACACAAGTGCAACAATAGATGGCGTTAAGGTGCTATCTATATCGCGGTGTCAAGATTTTATTTCATGTTGTAGTACGTAAGGCCTTTTTTGTATTTTTTATATTCAAACCAAACTTTAAACGTTGTTAACCAAATATAATAAAATTATTTCAAACTAGAAAGGAGTTTGTTATACAATGTGGATACAGCCACTCACCACTATTTGCCACCACCTCTGTTTACCTCAAAAGGGATATGGCATGACTATTTATATTTTTTTTTGCGTTTTTATTAATTTAATATTAAATATAAAGTTTATAACTCTTTGTCTTATTATTACTAAATATAGAAGAAATACTCTTCAAGGTATCGTTACGGAAAAGCTGTGTGGGTGCCCACTGGGGCGCGCTCCCCTTCTAACACAGGCCTGGCGGTGGTTGAGAGCGTCCGCCGTTCGGCAGAGAGGACAAGACGTCGTGTGTGACATATGACGCCTCATTGAGAGGAGGCCTGCCAAGGCCAGTTGCTCGCCGGGTCCGTAGGAAGTATTCGAATACCCAGGCCCAGCGTAGGCGAAGAGAGGACAGCGTTGGCACCCCTGTGGTTTTAGTCGGTGCAAGTCCGACGCACCGGGGGAGTAGCCCTCACCACTCCCCTCTTTTTCACCCCACTTTCACTGAATAACAAAAAAAATGTGTAGGTACACACATAAATTATTCACGTAAAACTAAGTATTTTAGATGTAAATTATACACATAAAAGTTAGATAAATATACTAAATCTAATCTTCGTATCTAATTTAAAGCTTTATCACCCTAGAATCTACTTACGCTTGATGTTCCTATGAAATCCAAGATTATTAGGACCATTATTCTCAACAGATAAATCGTAGTAGCTTAAGCGAGTCGAGAACTTCGATAATCAAGTGGTTCTTATTTAAATTTTGCGGGGAAATTTACTTTTCCCCAAATTTGACGTTTCTCGTGTTGGCACATCATGAAATATGATCTTAGGCTGAGATTTATAGACGCTATATCGACTTTGCTTAGCTAAGTTCTCAAAAAATAAATTCGTTTTGACAAAAACTGAATAAATAATAGGAACTTAAGTAAAGTATTCGAAGAGCCAAGTCCATGTTAATAAAATCGGTGAAGTACCCATTCTTTTGATATTAATTAAGTAATATAAATTGTAATGTTTTAGTAAAGTCTAAGCAAACTTAAAATTGCGTTTATAAATCTCAGCCTTAGACTTTATAATATTTAGAAGTTATAATAAAATAACAACATATTGAAATATTGTGTTTTTAAATTATAAGTTCGGTGATTTGTTATTGAACATGCCGGTAATAGCAAAAGGTTTTATTATCTTCATAATATAATAGCTTTTATCCACATTTCGTCTCAGTTTGAAGACACGAGTATATTAGACCAAAAAAAAAAATCGGAATAAGTTAAAAGAAATTGAATTTTACGAATTATTAATAATTTACAAACATACAACGCTGTAATGACGAAATTATATTGAAAGAAAAATTAATACTGAACCCATCGAGCTTCATTTATTAAATGCAATTTTGGACATAATTTTGAATTAATAAAATGTCTACTGAGGCAACTCTGGTTATAGTTGCCTCTAATGAACTTTTACTTAGCGTCATAGATGAGCAAAATTTAATCAAATTGACGAAAAACGATTACGATTACATTTTGCAATTTTCATCATTAATAAGACTGCATTATGCTTATCCATGTTTTAAACACTACAGAATCCTCAATTGAACACACGTTTATGACTTCTTAATATTTTGAATGGATGTAATCATGATTACAGAGCAACAAAATTACATAATCTGTAATCCTTAATCATTAATCAGATTACATTTTGCCCATCTCTGCGTTTGCGTATATGTTCAATATTGCCCGAACGATGGCAAATATTATGCGGATGCAATATAATAAATCAAAGTTATTTTGTCTGTCAACAACATTTTCGAAATTAAAAAAAACCTTTCAGATAATTTACTTGTTTTATTATATTTATTTTAGCAGCGTCAATATTTATTTATTCCTTGAGGTCGGAATTGTTGCAACTTGGAAATATTTCGCATTCCGGTTGTTATTTATATTGCTTTGTGATCAAAAGAACAAATTTACATAACTTTGGTACTCCCGGCCAACGCTTTGCCTTTACGTAACATTTTTATGAACACGACATACAAACAAACTCATAAATTTTGAATTTTTATTTATTTTAAAATTGTTTTATGTCGCCTACAAATTTTACACATTTGTAAATGAATAATTTTAGGGTTATAAATATGTTTTAATTTGTTGTCCCATTTAGAGACTGCAGGAAAAGTAGTACAGAACATTTTTTTTATATCAGCTTGACATCACGGCCTGACAGGTACCTACATCACATCTGATAGAAAGTATGTTATCGTCCAAGGACGGCAGCTAATACCAAGGTATAAATATACATTCATATAAAATTAGGAACATATATTTTGTTTATTCTTGTGTTGCAAGTAAGTTGGGCTCTGTGATATATCTGTCTGAAATCAGTTTTAAGCTTGTTAATATTTGGTTTAATGTGAGCGAAAATGATTCCCAGTCAATCGCATACAGCTCAACTTATATGCTTTAAACTGTACCTAATTCTTTCGATTATTTGTCTCTTTTTTATGTAGAAAGATCTACTGTTATTATTCTAACTGTTATAATAAGTGATTTTACAGACTTTGTACTTAACTGAACCTAAGTTGTCATCAAATGAAGATCGATTGTTAAGTTTGCGTGAAATAATAAATAGAATAAAATATACGGTAAAATTATATAATAAGTACCAGGCACTAGATTTATTCAATAATAGTCTATACAAACTAACTTCTAAAGTTTTGTTTTAGGCTTTATGAACGCAGGCTCTGGCAATTTCTAATAGGAGGAACACTACCGTGTATTTAGTATTTCCTTTCTTTATTTTTGATTTTCCGTTACCCTGTTTCTTGAATTATTTTGTAAAAAAATAAATTGGGATCCATTATAATGTCGCCTTGTGTTTAATATACTGATACTTAGTTCTTCCTCTAAGTTGAAATAATTGAGAATTTATTTCTTGTAGAACGGTAAATAAATCGTATCACAAACAAAGTTTCTGTTATTTTCTGTCGAAGAAGCCTTGTTTTCAATGAGCAAACTTTTACCAAGATAAGAACAGGCGACCCGCCGTTTGCGGGATTTGATAAATTGATACCGATTGTGAGTTGTTAGTTTTTGAGGATTTGTTATTAAATCGCTGCCCGCGTGTCTTTAATGGACTGATTTGTTTTTAAATATTCTATACCTGTCATACAAAAGTTATGATAATAGTATATTTTAATATGATAAGCTATGTAAAAAGTATTTTACCGGTTATTTTTGTATAACATAGTGGATAAGAGACTGGTATCCAGGCGCAGCGACGCAAATGATTATAGGTTCGAATCCCAGCACATACATCTGCGTTTTTTTCCAGATTTAATACAGACTTAGGCACCGACATGCATTACTGTGATGGAAACATTGTAAGGAAACCCGCATGGCATCTAATAGGAATGCAATTTTAAAGTGCCCTGAGAACGGCGATCGGCTGCGCTTATGGTCGCGTTGTGCATGATATATAAGCGCAAAGTGGATACAAATACTTTTTTCAAACCCGAAAGAAAGTCCTATATAGGAACATTAGAGCTGCTGTGGGGGCAGTAATCCTGGTGTGTTAGACTACTTCTGATTACTACTCCCCTGGGGTGTCTTTCTAATCGCTCCACCCGGGCCTGGGAATCCGAATTCGTCCAGAAGCCCGGTGAGTGAATAACCTTGTTAAGGCTTCCTCGTCGGGAGGAGTTAAATAACTCACTTTCTGGAACCCTTTCAGGCGCCAAGCTGGACTTTGCGCGCCGCCTTTCTCTCATCCGGTCAGCAGACTCCCTGAAGTCTTCTGCCCGGTGGATACAACTACTATTGTATCAACTTAGTGTGAATTTAGTGTGACTATATATCGAGGGGTGATAGTTTATTTGGTTTAAGCGACATTTTTTGGTGATATAGTAATATATATCTTCCGAATCAGCGTTTTTTTACCGATCCTAAAAATATATATGTTACTATATCACCAAAAAATGTTGCTTAAGCCAAATACCTCTTCACCCCTCGATAATATTATTAACTATTCTCCTTACCTACTTGATTTGATCCATCATATAATTTTATACACAATACCATAACAGGATGTTTTTTTAAGATTTATAGACTAACGGCTTGAATTCAATCACATCAGGTGGTATGTTAAAAAGAGGATGACGGTGGACCGCATTCGTCAAACAAATGCCTATTTACTTTACTTTTTAAAGTTTCCAGATAGTGCAAAAACAGACGCAGGGAGCACATTCAGCTCCTTTGATGTTCGCATTATGAACGATGAAAGGAATTTAATATTTTTTACAATCGAGGGCCATTTCATGTTTTCAATAAATGTATATTTTAATAAAAAATAAAATAAAACGAGTTTTGTGTGCATAAAAAATTTAATTATTTGGAGATATATTTTTTTTATTTTTTTAATCTTGCGTCAAATCAATAATATTTATTATTATACATTATGTATATACAGGGTTATAGGTAACTAACGCACGGCCTCTTAAGGGTGGCTTTGATTTATCAAGACTGACAACTTTTGTTGTACGACTTTTGCCAAAACCTAATACATCGTTAGATTTTTTTTTTTTTAGTTTTAGTGTGAATATCTAGTCATCGTTAGTTCTATATTCCAACTTTCATTCGATCTGGCGTAGGTATCCAATCAGCTGGTGCTATGCAGTCGTGCGCAAAGTTACGTTGCTACGCAGCGTTAAGGATCGTGTAGCAGAAAGTTTATTAACCCTATACCTTGTTTATTTTACAAACTCGCTTATAACAATTATTTGAACGTAAATTTCCATATTTAGTTAAATAGTGAAAATAAATGTTTATTGATTGACGTACTAATACACTATTAAAACAAACTAGAATCAAAATAAAACATTAAATAATTGTTTCACAAACAAAACCAACCTATTATTTGTCTGCCATAGGGAACATCGTAAAATGAACAAGGTAAAGGCCTCTACGTAAGTTAATGTTTCAAAGGTTGTACAATCTGTACATATTTATACACTGAATCCACAATCCCTTCATACTTATCCAGGCTTAGGACTATAAAAATTACTCACAAATCTATTTACTCGGTGTCAACACATTCGGAAATAGTCTCGCGGACTCACGGCAAGCTTCAGACAGATTGTCACCGCACCGAGCATAAACACGCACCATTTCGGTATATTCAATGTTAGTGTATCGATTTGACATTGTGATTTATGAAACGAACGCGTCACTGGGACAACTAACACGTCGGCGCACACGCAAGCAAATTTGCGACTGACATGATCCGTGTTACACAGTAGTCAAGCACATGTCGCTACGCCCGCTCACCGCGCCGCAGACCCCTTTCTTCGTTAGTAGCGACACAAGACGCCGCGCACTACGTAAGTCTGTCTTCGGTCGCCTATGTCGGCGTGGCGCGATCGTCGCCTTACGAAGAGTTAAAAAGTTCAGAACTGCAAATCTGATTTTTATTTTTTTTGTATGGGAAAAAAAGTAATTGAATTAGAAAAAGTCGTACAACAAAAGTTGTCTGTCTTGATAAATCAAAGCCACCCTTAAGAGGTTGTGCGTTAGTTACCTATAACCCTGTATATAGGTAAGAAGTAGACTACCTTAAAAAAACTTACTGCAATTAAATCCGTTACAGGGGAAATAGCTCCATAAAAGTTTATTATATTAAATAAGCTTTTACGCGTATTTCAGTGTTATAAACATAATCAAGACATTAAGTGCTGCCGTTGACATTAATTTCACGTTTTCTATATCCCTAAGTATTTTATTTCACTCTATATTGGCCACGTATTTACGTATTATGTTATTCTGGTAGTTCTCATATTTAATAAGTCGGTCTAAGGGTACGATAGGTTCTATTCTCGCAGTTGCCGTGTGGCACGCAACCTGACTGGGTTAAACTTGTGCAATAAGCGTTCACTTGAAATTGGTTGTTTTATAAAGTTGTGCTATATTTGTGAAAGTGCTTTGCTGTGTAAATGGTATTTTTTTTTATTAAGGACTTATTTTTGGAGTCAATGCTGCTTCTTGCTCATAGGTACTCATAGATTCGATTTCAAGTACATACTTTTAACGTATTCACAAAGACATTGTTTTTACAAAGTACATTACAGTAGCCTGAGAAGGGCAGCGACCGCCAATAGACAAAAATTCGTTGACAGTCGGCACTGCTATGTCAACCCCTATATATCACGACGGAACCACTTTAGGTCTATGTACAGTTGATCTCGAAACGCGGCGGGCCGTAGCGAGTCGCTATAACGATCTTTAGACTTGTGTGCTGTGGTCACAATCTAGTTCAGGCAATCGCCCGAGCAGGTGCTCAGGTGAGCAGGTATTTTACTAGGACTAGGTAGTCCTAGTAAAATACATCTAGTCCGTATCTTGTTTTCTCCATTTGCCTCTATAGGGCTGAGAAATGGACACCTAAAGCCGCCATAAGATGTAGAATCGATACTTTTAAAATGTGGTGCTGGTGTTGCATGTTAAGGATTCCCTGATTAGCCCACCGCAAACATGTCTTAGTTTAGAAATTAGTAATAGAGAAAGTACCTCGTCTGTCTTCAGTCAGCCTAAAACCTATAGAACAGTACTTTGTCCACGTTGTTCGTAGAGTTATCGGTAATCTGAAACGGCTGATAATAACTAGGATGTTAGTGGGCAAAAGACTCAGTAGCCGGAGCCCTAAGCAGTGGTCAAAACCTAATACCTGGAGCTTCCTGTTAACGACGCGCTCCATCAGGTAACAAAACGGAACCCATAGAGGCAATTAGTTTCCCGTAGGTTAGTTTTTGGTGGTAGGGCGATTTCCCGACCTGGGAAATGACCACAGTACGCAAGTGTAACGACCGTCATAGTGATTCGCTTTGGCCTGTCGCGCTTCGGGATCAGCTTCTGTATATCCAGTAACTTATATACCTAGAGACCGTTAGTCGTGGTATATGTGGGCCGACATGAGGACGGAGACTATCACTGGATTTTCATCTTTTGATGGTCTCTTTCGTTTTTGGGCAACACTGTACTTATCATCAGGTGCACTGTAGTCACTATGTCGAGCCAGTGTAAAAAAAAGGAAAAAGGCCCCGATCCTCAGTAGCGAAGGAACGATGAGGAAGAGAGAAAGACTTTGGTGCTACTTTTACCCTGATGTAGAAAAAAAAAATAAAGCAACTCGTATGTCATTTATTTTATACTAGCGCGGCAAAGTGACTTCACTGCACTTGATGTTTTAAGCACAGCGTAGTCTCGAAACCGCCACTATCAAAAAGCAAAGAGACCGTTTGTCCAGAGTTGCTGTAATCATGCCGGCCTGCACCAAAATCTCATCAAACTTTTAAAGGACCCAATACCATAGGAGGAAGGAGCCGCACTTGAACATTTAATAAAAATGTTGTTTTTGTATTCCTAAGATGGCAAGTAGACCTGCATATTACCTGATGAAGAGTGGTCATTGTCGCCTACGGGCTACTGTGATACCAGAACTGGTAACGTCATGTTTTCAACCTTAAAGGATGTTTTACATTCCCATCAGTTTCTATGTTCGCTTTTCCAGCCGTTCATAAAAACGAATACTCGCACACCTGAGTTTCTAAAAGATGTGGCAAAGTAACACATGCTCGTCGTTGAAGGAAAACATTATTATTACATTATTTATTTTTTGGGAGTCGAAGCTGCTCGCGTCCGTAGGCTTTACCCTAGTTTCCCTACACGTGACTCCTGGGTGGAGCTAAACGAGCTGCAGCGAGGTGGTAGGGCGTCGGTGCCCGTCTGGATCGCGACCACGGTGCATAGGTGTAAAGCCCGTCATAGTGACCAGTTTCGGCTTGTCGCGTTTCGGGATCAGCTTGTGTATATCCAGTAGCTCATATACCTAGAGACCTTCAGTCGTGGTATATGTGGGCCGACATGACGATGTAGACTATCAATGGATTTTCATCCTTTGATAGTCGCTTTCGTTTTTGGACTACACTGTAATTACCATCAGGTACTCTGCAGTCACTATGTTGAGACAGTGTAAAAAAAAAAATTAAAAAACTTACGTATCATTTAAAAAAAGGTCACGTACAGAGCCATGACAAAGGCACAAATTACCTTTTTTACACTAGCTCGAAAAAGTAACTGCAGCACACCAGATGAAAAGTACTGTATAATTAAAAAACGGTAACAACTAGTAAGGGATGAGAATTACTTGACAGTCGCCGTCGTCGTGTTGGCTCTTGGATACCACGACAGAAATTGTCTAAGCATATGAATAACCAGGGTGTTTACAAGCAGATTCTGATCGCTACAGACCGAAATTAGTCACTACGACGGTCAATGCACCAATGTATTGTGGTCACGATCCAGCTTTGCCAATCGCAAGACCACATCAAAATGTGGATACATACGCATCTAGATTATATTCTCTGAGACCTTAGGGCGTATGCCTTAACTGGGTTGTGAGGACAGCACACAAGTTACAACCGTCCTAGTGGCTGGTTTCGTTCTGTTGCGATTTAGAATCAGTTTCTAAACGTACACGCTATTCATATGTCTGGAGGACTGTCTTGGTAAAATGTTATGAGACAGTTACCTAGTAGCTATACGACCCGTTAAAGGGAGTTACGCACTCCGTCACAAAAATGTTTATTTTAATTTTAAAGACAATTTTAAACACATTAATTATTAATTTGCTGCTTTGAGGCACCTTGCTGCCCACTTTTTAATTTAGGCTTACTGTGAAAGCTTTCGTGCGAATTTTTTCCATGATTATTTAACTTAATTTGAAATCATACACGTAAAACATGTAATTTAAAATACACGCTGAAAACATCTGATTCTTTTTTTAAATTACTTACAATATTAAAATCCCTATGCGGATGTAATTCGCGTGGAAAATTTCTCTCGGATTTTCGCGCGGCTTTTTTTGCAGTACTGTTTAAACCAGGTTATTAAGGCTTACCTGTTAATTTATAAGTATTAATAACATTTTCTTTTGTTTGTTTCAGTAAAAAAGGCGCGGTATGTTAGTCTACAAGGTAAGATTTCTTTTAATTTCCTACACACATATATATATATAATAATTATTATTATTATCCTAGCTTGACACCATGACCGGACCACATTTGATGGTAAGCATGGTGCAGTCCAAGAAACGACGACTATCGACAGTTAAGAAAAATACCTTTTCACGCTACGTTTAAAGGATCCATATCATAGGATGTTGGGAACACGCTCGCTGGAAGACCATTCCATACCTCAACGACACGGCAAAAGTAAATGTTAAAGTGAATGTCTAATTTCTATTCTTTTTATTATATTAAAATATAATACAAATAACAAGTCGATTAGCTATTCAAACTTTACTTTGAATAGTTAATAGCTATAGCTAAAAGAATTGTCAATTTCAAGATAAAGCTTGAATAGCTAATTGACTACCAATTTT
Organism: Automeris io; assembly: GCA_036320925.1. Lineage (NCBI taxonomy): Eukaryota > Metazoa > Arthropoda > Insecta > Lepidoptera > Saturniidae > Automeris > Automeris io. The sequence continues at coordinate 2,726,422 of JAUDJH010000021.1, read as the reverse complement.
GCTTCGATGGTTTTATCTGCTCTTTTTTAAATGTATTTTTACTTATAATTATGTAACATATCAACTGACTCAATCACTTACTGATACGATATAAACCATGCGGTATTGTCTGTCGTTTCATTAGACACTATTCTGGAACGATGGTGTGCGTCTAAATACGAGAACGAAAGCCCAATGACAGACGCCGTCGTTACGCAGGTCTAAATATATCATGATTAGAAGTTAGAAAATTAAAATCAATGGTGATTTAACAGTTATAAATGAAAATCACAAGAACTGAGACCGAGATAGTGCTTTGACAACACTACGCACGCGAAAGAGATGACACTAACAGTAGACAGGTTCCTTCTTATAATTTATCTCACTAACCGTGACGGATGCTCTCTTAGCTTACGGTACGTGATAATATTGCATAAAAAATAAAATATGGTAACTAAAAAATTATTGAATAAAATTTCGGGAGCACCTCAGCGAACGTGAAAGAAGTAAAGCTTTGTTTGTAAATCATAATAGTTATTAATCTTTCGAGTGTCACCAACACCATGCTGCGTCGATCGGGACGAGTAAACCGTATGAGAAATGGTTAAGTGACATATTACACAAAATAAGCGGGCGGTAACAAAGCTGGCACCCGCCTTGTTTATTCATGGAGTAAAAAATACTCGCAACCGGTGAGGATGCCGTAATATTTACGAGTTTCAAGCAATTGAAAGTAATTTGATAAGCTAAATTCCCGAACTAACATCACAGTCTTTAACACTTATGTCAGAAGAGTTCTAGAGTACTGTAGTATTGTATGGTCTTCGGTACAAGGTACATCAGCTTAGGGAAGCAAATATAAATATAGTTACGGAGACAATATTTTTTTCAAAATGGACGTATTATCTACTAGTAGAAAATTATTACATTTGGTCTTTTTACATAAAGTTCTTCATGGCAAGATTAACTGGCCTCGCAGTTACTACAGAAATTTTATTTTAATGCCCTACGTAGGAATCCTAGGCATTATACATTTTCTACGCGCACCTGCGGTGAAAACTAATATAAGGCTTAATTCACTACTAAGCAGACCTTCCCGCTTGCTTAGCGACGTAGGATCGTCCCTCGATAAATTTGGAGTCTCCTTACCGAAATTTAAACAAAAAACATTGAAAGCACTGAGGATTACGTAAATGTAAAGTTGGAATGTTAATATTTATATTTTCATTTTGATTTTACTATGGTTTTATTGTCGTTCATTTACTTCTTTCTAGTTATGGTATGCGCATATTTTTTTCCTTCCGTATATTTTTCAAAATTAATCAGACATGATTTTTTAAAATCCTAACACCTTTTTAAAATAATTTTTCTGTGTAAACATATTTTACATTTAATAAACAAGTTCTTATACGAGTAATAACACATTGAATATGGTGTGACACTAAGGTCAACGAGTTAGAATCCTAAGGGGTTAATGAAACTCGTGGCATGTCTGCTTACGTCGGGTTGACCTGTTATTGTCCATCATTAGAAATATGAACAGTAGATATTATATAATAGTCACGATAGCACAAATGTATCGGTGTGCGTGAGTGATAATAAATGGCAGGTCACTACTAATCGAGTTACAAACTGCTGTTCCGCTTAACTGCAACTTGCTGCTGCTTATTTATACTATTCCAGATGTCACCAGCAACTCACTTCGATGCAGCTTTGAATTTCTTTCCGTGTTTTTTCTCAAGGTAGTCGATTCCGAAATGCTGGTAGATCACTGTTAGGTTGGTTTCACTGGCTGGTCGCCCAAGTTAAGGTCCGTGCCCACAGGGGTGCCCTTGTGTTGTCACCCATCCATAAATTCGCTGACTGAGTACCGTCAGTGTTCCCCCACCAAGCCCGTTTTAGTTGTGACGGTCTATCCCGACAGCCAACAATAGCCCTGCCGAAAAAAGAAGTCACAAGCGGGCTTAACATACACGTATGCTTTTTCTACGTTCATAGATGAAAAGTTTACATAAACGGAATCGGCCTTAATGAATTCGTTTTGCTAATGCGGCGTTTATAGGCTTTCGCGAATTGTTTTCGAATTATAATAAATCTAAAGATATTACTTTTAATAATATTATATAATTTATGGATCAGTTTTGACACATTTAATGTTTTTGGGTAACTAATATATTTAATTGGATGAGTAATAAATACAATATAGTTCAGAGTAATACTTTAGTAATAATACTTTATAATCGTTAAATTATTCACTTTTTGTTAGTCCTAAACTGAATATTTTTGATATTTTTAAACCTGCAGCTTTGGCTTCGGACGGAGGTTGTGGTGATGGTCGAAAAATCCGCTTTCGCCAGAAATAGTCCTTCTGTTGGACACTAGCAATAACATGTACTTTATGCTAATAAGTTGAAAGTAATTTATAAAAATAAAAAATACTGAGGATTCTCTTCTGCTTACTCTAGTAAGTTCGGTGAGATAAATACGAACGGGGTTTAAATTAATAAATTTAAGTATATTTCAAGGATATTGTGCAGGCCGGCATGATCTCTGCAGCTGCCGATAGGGTTTTCTTTACTGTTGATAATCGTTGTCGTTTTTTTTGGACTGCACCGTGCTTACCATCAGATGTGGTGTGTCACTCTGAGCCAGGGTGCAAACAAAGTAATTTATTTTAAATGAAACTTAATTTGTAATTATAAATATTATTAGCTGTGTGTAAAACAATATAATTCTAAACTCAAATTACTTTTTTAAAAACAACTTTAAGTAGTGAAACGGCAACAATATTCTTAAAATATAATATTAAAAGGAAAAATCTAATATTTTTCCACTAAAAATTTCCAAGCAACTCTGAAGTTTCTCAATATCTTGAAAGCTTTCAATCGTTCTAAATACACTGTTGTAAAAATATTTCAAGAGCCTTTACACGGAGATCGTCGAAATAATCCCTGCAATATTGCCTCAAGATTCTAGGAAAACTATCTGAATTAAACTTTGTATCGTCTACAGAAGGTGTATTTTTCGTTGTGCTTATTTATGAATATTTTTACAGCAACACAATTCAACACGTACGTGACACTCAAACTGCAGAATGTCAAGTCGACTACGGTGACAGTCAAGGGTCCGACACCATGCTGGGAGCAAGACTTCCTTTTGTGAGTATTTTTAACTTACAAGGTTCATATCTAGTAATATATACTCTATATGTAATAGTGTCTAGTATAGCGTACGGATAATGAAAGGGTGCTGAATTTCAGTACAAATATTGCATCACTAACCGAGTTATAATTTTCCTGTGTTATTTATTACAAACGGGACGTTTCTTGCTTGTGAATTATAAAGTGACGTTCTGAGTTTTATAAAGTTGCTAGAGGAGCGACTCCATCCATGTGGAATTGTGCTTTTGTTATGATAATAATTATTTCAAGTTGAAATCTTTGTACCAATTCTATAAATAACATCGATTGTTTCTTATATAAAGTATTACAACAATAACTTAATATAGAACTCGATTAGTATGTATATGTGACCGACAATACTGGATTATAAATGTCGTTAGCGCTTTCTTACAGCTTTTAAGATAAAAATGGAAAATAATTTCTCGGGATAAAAACAGCCTAAAATTTAATCTAGTATATAATTGCCTAAACCTTTATGTGAAATCAAATAAACTCAATTAAGTAGTTTTAATGTGAAACCTTTTCAAAGGAACCAACAGACAAAATAGTCTGAAAAAATCTTGAGTTTGCATCTACATTACTAACAAAACCTTAAAAAAATCTTATTAGAGTTATATAAAATATTCAGACATGCCTCCGCTACGAATTTATTATAGTATGATGTATCGAAATAAATTTCTATTAGTATTGAAAGAGAAACCTTATATTACATTTACTTATGAAAAACTTTTTGTATTAAATAATTTTCAACTTTGACGTACATATCCAAAGCATATTGGTGAAATAGACGCCGACATTTTAAGATTTGATTGTACTTATTTTCCCGTACCATCAGTCTGTTTCAATGATTCATCGAACTAACTTTAATGATATTTCGATGACTGTAAATATTTTTTGTCTTAATAAGATAAAGTGTAATGACTCTGAGATTATAGTAGTAAAACTAGATTGGTTATTTACTTGTAACTGGATTTACCATATTGATTAAAACATGATGCCCATGTTCATCTTGTCAGAATTAGATAATAGGAAATTGTAATGTATCATAATATGATTCATATACAAATATAAATCTAATATGAAATCCCAATATAGAAAGTTCTGTAGTAGTAATCAGAATTAACAATATCAAATAGGTAAAAAAAATGTTATTGCTGGTTCAAAGATCTGTAAAAGAAAGATGTATTGGTTATTATTGTAACAACAGAACTTTAATAATGTTCAAACTTACAATTTACATTGATTTTGGTCGAATTTTGACCACTGGCCGACCACTTGGAGACTATAATAATGGAAAAAAGGTTTATCTGGATTTCAAAGTTATTAAGTATAAAGTCAAGAAAGTAAAAATGCTTATTTGCACTTAACAATGTAAATTATTAAGTCCTTTCAGTAATGTAGTTAAGTTACACTAAGTTTCAGTAAAACTTCTAATATTTTTAGACTTTTGTAAACACTGGAACAAGGTAGTTTCCAAAAACTAAATCGAAATCAGTCTTTCCCTTTAGGAGCTATGAAGCCACAAAAAGATATATAAATACCGAGACAGATACGCAGGTAATACACGTTAAACTTATAACACCCTTCTTTTTGCGGCGGGAGTTAAAAACTCTGTACTGTCACTCTTTTTAGTAAACATATCACGCTCAACTGAGCAATATTACTAAATCGTGGATGTGTTATAGCGGTCGCGAATCTCCGATCTCACTTATACGTATCCAATTTCTTACATTACAGCTGCGATCGTAAAGTATTACGCAGAAGGCAGGAGCGCGAAACACCCTGACACTTACAGAGGCGGAATATGTTTATCATACACGTATTCTCGTGTCTCGGTTAAGAACGACAAGTAGGTAGGTGCTATGATACCCACATCATTGTCACCTTTAGAAGAAGGTATTGTCGTTTGAGCTTAAAGGTCTACTAGATTGTTGGATGGATAAGTGAATAATGACTTTCAAATATCTTTTGTAGTAAAATAGATTACGAGGCTTACAATTTGTATCTATGTTCATTTTAATTCAAATTTTAAGATATTAAATTATAATATATATTTGAAAGACAATTTCTAACACTAATAAAAAAAGTAATATGTTTGTCAAAATGATTCGTTAGTGTTTGCAGACGCTTCTAGAATTTACGAACAATTTTCCAACTAGCTATAAATATTCATTGTTATAACGAATTTAAAATACTCGTTAATTTCTATCAATCTATCTATTATGTCGCCGAATCCCTATTGGGGTTGGCAGAGCGAATAGAACGACACTTGTCTATATACTTGCAAACCTCTATCGCTTTATTTTTTTAAACCGGGGGAAATCCCTAACGGACTTGCACCGACTAAAACTTCCGGGGTGTTCCACCTTCCACCTACCGGCATCGAGGGCACGACTGGGGTCTCATCCTCGGTGACCGGCAACCCTTGCAGCCTTAATTAAGCTTCTACTCATTTGGGGAGGAGTGGTGTAAAGAGCCACCCCTCTCGTACATCTTTGTTGTAGAGCGGCACGCGGCAACACGTCGCGCGCCGCTCGCATCCTTGTTGGACGACACACTCCCTCAAGTGTTTTTCCTCAATATTCATTAATCCTTTCATGCAGTCTCGCCGATTCCGCGTTCTTTGTACATTACCCTCTATCAGAACTCTTTTTATTTGGTCTATGTAGGCAGGTCTCGATCGGCCTCGGCTCTTAGTTTCACTCGCATTCATACTGTATTTTTTTTGTCATCTTTTCCACGAGCCCGAACCTTCGAAGCATGCTTTTATGCATGCTGTCGATGACAGTATCTTTCAAACCAACCATTCTACGGATCGCTTCGTTCCTAACGCTATTCGCAAGCGTTACTCCGCGTACAGAACGGAAAGATCGCATCTCCACTGCATTATTTCCACTTTCATGCTTTTTCTAACATACATACCCTGGTCTCACTGCCATATAACGAAATGAGCACCAAAACGGCTCTGTGCATTGCTGCCCGTGTCGTTTGCGCTATATTTGATACTGTATTAAAATAAACTTTATTTTGCCTGATTATTTTGTATTTGTTTGCAATATCTAAAAAGGAAAGTACACTTTTTGTGTTCACGTATAATAAATACAAGTAATTTAAACAAATGTGTCATATATATGTTATGAAAAAATTATCATGTTTGTAATTTCGTGATTTACAATATCCCAATAATGGTTAATAATACATTTACAACCATATTTCTACTAAAACATCCCGTAGCAAACTCTTTCACTTCATTATTCAGAAGATGTAAAATATAAACAATGATTTGATACTTAGCATTTTAAGTGTCATGTGCTACATATATGATATATCATAAAAAGTAGATATATGATATATCTACTTTTTATGAATGAGCTCCTTATTTGTTTGTATATTTGATTGAAGTGCTTTCGGAATATTTTGTCGATAGCACATCGTTGGATGTTATAAAAGGCATGACAATCTCAGTTATATGGCTCTTGTAGAGGACGTCGCGAAGCAAATTACCCTTTTATAGGCACAAACGGATATTAAACGTAATAAAAATTATTGTATACGTTATTATCTCACGGTACACAAAGGCGTTATTCAGTAGCTAAAGGGTTTACGATCGTTTTATAGTACAATGGAAAGATTTCACAGTTCTTTGTTGTTTTCTTTTCATTTGGTGAGCTTAAATCTCATAGCTTTTCGTTTAAATACGTTTTTTAAATTGAATTTATAGTAGTGTCCAACCGAAGGTTGATTTCTGACCGAAAAGGAAGTTGATTAAGGAATCAATGGCCGACGGACCGTCAACACAACCTTCGTCTGAAACCATAGCCGTGGCTGGAAGTTTAAATAGTCCTAGAAATTTAATTCCAGATTGGCTAATAACGAATTATGTAATGATGTTTAAAATTTTTGTCAATCTGCGTACCTTTAGTTGGAACTTTTATACGTAGAGACCTTCAGTCCTGGCATACATGGGCCGGCAGGGTAATAGCAACTGTCAATGGATTTTCGTCTCTTGGTAGTCCCTATCGTTCGTGGACTACTACAACTTGTTGTTGTTGTTGTTGTTGTTATACTTTTTATCAAGTGCGCTGCAGTCACTTTGTCCGGCCAATGTAAAAAATGTTTAAGCTTTGATTTCGCCATTGTAAAGTGATGATCATGAGAGAGTTAAAATTGTAAGTTACGTTTTCTAAAAAGTAGTTTGATTGTACCTTCTGTATATACTTTCCCGTAAAGAGGACACTATTGATCCGGGTTCGTCATATTTTTTTATCATTTGTGCAACTTATTAATGAATTTTGCGATAAGCGCCCTGTGCACAACGTTCCGATTTATTATTAAATAAGCGTTTACTTGGTCACTGCCATATTGGATATCGATTTTTTTCTACCTATCATGAATACATGATAAAGAAAAACTATTTTTTATGAAACAATCTAATCATAATAGCTTCTAATAGCAGGAATAATGCCATTTTACTGCCAATCTGGAAGCAAAAGGAAATACAATATTTAAGGGCGGCTTGCACTAACAAATTAAATCTACTTTAGAGTTATATAAAATGCTATTTAGCGCTGATCTGTACTTACTGTCTTGCACTAAATCAAAATCTAGTTGTAACAACTCTTAAACTGAAATCATCATTGAGATGGAATCAAACCAATTCAATTAATAAGCGTTTTATACAAGCTTAAACTAGATTAATTCGTTAGTGCAAGCCGCCCTAAGTATTTAAAATGTGTATAAAATACAAAACATCTTTATTCATCCTGAAAGAGTTAAGCGTTATATGGGGTATTTATTTATTTATTATTTAGATCTTGGGCCCAAGAGAAAGATTTCTGAAATTTACATTTCGAACTAGTTTATGATTTTAAACGTTAACTTTTATGAAGACTTAGATCAGCATCTACGCCGCATAGTTTATGAATCATTAATTCCATATTTTCTGACTTTTAAAAACATAAATTAATTCTAGAACACTTACACTTCGGCCTCTCAGCGTAAAAAAAAAATGCGGATAGAAACATGTGACTATTAAATACTACAAATATATTATAATAGCTATTAAAGGTTAGTAGTAATTCATAATTTGAGACGCAAATAAATCACGGAATAAAAGATAGAAAATTTAATAACGCTACATCAGGGATCTTGAAAAGGGTTATTTGTTAGGAAGATCGAGTGTCTCACACGTAATCCAGCTCCTTAAGGAATTAAGTTCACTATAGGCTTGGTTGAGAGGCGTAATATGATAACGTAGGGCGCGAATCATTTATCTTAGATGATGCTTATGATTTAACACCCTAAAATGATAAAAGCTTTTGTTCAAGAAACTGTTATTACTGATACTCTTTTTCGAATAATATATGAGTTATTTTAGTGCTTGTGGATAACAGAGATGGGAAAAATGTAATCTGATTAATGATTAACGATTACAAAATGTAGTCGTAATTCTAATTTTGTTGCTCTGTAATCATGATTAAATCCTTTCAAAACATTAAGTCATAATTGTGTAGGCAATCGAGGATTCCGTAGTGTTTAAAACATAGATGAGCAAAATGCAGTTATATTAATGATGAGAAACGTAAAATGTAGTCGTAATCTTTTTTCATTAATCTGATTACATTATGCCCGTCTATGGTGGATAAGTGACCCTGTTCCATGCGCGGAAACAAGAAAGATCGTAAGTTCGAATCCTCATACCAGTGGCGTTCATTCCATAGATGCATGCCCTTACGACAAATAAGTCTGGAATAAATTGCTTTAATTTAAACAAAAAGGAACCCTTTATATTAATATCTATTTTATTTTCACGCCACCTACCTTCCCTATGAAAGTAATGTAATATTTGTTATCATTATATAATATTCACATTAAGTATCTAAATCTGCTTACCCTGTCTAAATACCCTATGCACGGCACTGCCTCATACGTACCTCTGGGCTTTTCCAAATAACATACGGATTTAGGTCCCACAATCTCACCAGTGAAGGATGACTTCGTGAGAAAACCAACCTGGCATCTGATAGAAATGTCATGTGTAAGCACACTGAGAACGGCGGTCAGCTGCGCTACTGGTCACGTTGGGTACGACATATAAGCTCCAAGTGGTTACAACCAGTAATGTATCTTTGCGCACCCTGTAAAGTATATAGCGTGGCGATATATTATTATTATTTATTATAACGAGTTGTAATACCGGGACAATAAAATCTGTGGAATTATTAGGCACGTTTGTCTAAATTGCAACCACAGTACATGAGTGCTGTTCTGTATGCTGCTGGCATCTGAGATACTTGGTATAATAAAACAACAGTAAGATGCTGTCAGCACGACACATCCGGATTACTCTGGGGTCCGTCATAATAATGTTTACGTGACTAGTCGTGACCTGACATTTGTTAACACACACGAACACAGATTTATTTGTATTAGTTTGCTACAAGGGCAAAACTTGTAATAGATACTCTTTACAACCAATTGCATTGCGGGAATGCGTCATGTTCGCTCAATGATCTAAATTACTTGATAGGGTTTCTATGTTATGTAAGTGTCGGTCCTAGAAGTCTTTTGCCGTGATATAGTTAGGCGTAAGGACAGTGACCGTCGACAGATTGCACTGTTCTTACCATGAGTTACAGTGTAGTGATTTAACTGAATTATATTTAAAAAAATACCCTATTTACGAATATTTTCTTTATTGATATGAAAACTAATGATCGTTTTTAGAATATCGAAGTATCTATGATACATAAACTTCAATTAAAAATATAAAATGAACTATTTATGCTACTTTAATGAAATAGAAATAATGTACACCCTGTATATAGCTTACAGATCATGTATTCTTATAGCTGTATTAGGAATACGCCTTTAATGTTACTATGAAGCATAAAATCGTTTAATTCGAAACTGAGTGAACGTAATTAGTAGCTATAGAGGTAACTTGAGCTGAATTATCAAATGTCGGGCTTTTATTACTGGATTAAGACGAAAGTGTCGCACTCTCTATAGTTCATTTTGTCCTATAACATTTTATTTACGATTAAGATTGTATAGAGCTCCCATCTCATGTATAAATTAACTTATTTTAATTTTATGTATTTTACAAATTAAGGACTTTCGACAGTGACATAAAATTTACTGGATAAATCTAACTTTGGACAATTTCGAGGGAATTTATATAATCACCATTTAACGACGGCTACAACATGCACTGAAAGTATATTACTGCAAGTTTTTTTTTCTAAGTGACGTTTACTTGTGACCCGGGTAAGGGCCTCTAAAGCTACACCGGACTTGAATTTACTGCAAGTGGTGAGTGCATCAACCTTATGTAGATTGTACGCGGGCCGGGATAAGTTATATACTTTTTTTTTTTACTTGGGGAAAATCCTCATAGGACCGTCTCAGCCGCACAGGGGCGTTGCGCGACCGAGGTGTGTCGGACTTATACCGACTAAAAACCCCAAGGTGACTACTTCTGCGCATTGGCGGGGACTGTGGGACCTGTAATCAATTCGCCACAGCCCCGTCGCGAAGCGCCCGACGGGCACAAACTCGGGGGAAGATGATACCCTCCCCGATACTGCTCGTTGTATTTAGGCAGAGCACGTCACAATGCCCTGTCAACTTCTCGAGGGCCGCTAAACCAGTTGCTCAGGGCCCCCACCCTGAGCAGCCACGACCCCAAAGACATCAGCCAACCGGTCATGGATCGACCGATAGGCCGGGACTGATGTGCCAGGGCGGTTGCCGGCACCCTGGTGTCTCCTTCGAACGGCCTTCTGCCGTTCTCGCTCTGCGGCCTCCTTCTGGGACATGACATCCTCACAGAAGGAGACCACGGCTCTCCAGTTGTCATACCCTGCCAGCATTGCCGACACCACTGCTGGCAGGGAGAGGTCGTGTCCGATCCTACGGACCAGGTCCCGCCGCTCGTTGCCCCACGCCGGGCAATGTGCGAGCGTATGTTGGGCGGAATCCAGGTCCGAACAGCAGTGGTAGCACTGGGTCGTTACTTCTCGTCCAAACCTACACAAGTACTCAGGGAAACATCCGTGTCCCGTAAGTACCTGTGTCAGGTGGTAGGTGACGTGATATCGACTACTAAGCCAGGCTTCGAGGTTCGGCAGAATGGCGCCGACCACGCGCTGGCACATGCACCGCACCTCATCCAGCTGCACGCGCCAAATTCTCAGGGCTGATCGGCGTTCTTCTGCCTTCAGCCTCTCGAGCACCACGGGAGCCACGCTTTCGCCTCTCAGACGGAATTCGCGGACTCGGTTGAACACTGCCGAGTCCACTTCCGCCTGACTACTAAAGGGCAGAAAGCGTGCCAAGATCGTCGCCGCCTCATATGAGATGGTCCTGTAGCCGCGTGCGATCCATATAGCCAAAGTTATATACTTATGCCGTTGCATAAATGCACCCTCGTAGGCGTGATGATTAAAAAAATAAATAAATAAAGAATAGCGATAATTTGCGACAATAAGAAATCGTACTTACCGGTTGGCATCGGTATTCAGGCACTTTACAAAACACTCACTATGTATGTATTTGAATGCGTATGTGGAATTATGGTGTTTGAGAATTTATGTTGTGTGTTGCGAGTTTGAAGTAAATAATGCGATTATAATGAAAGAGAATGCAATGCGATGTTTGTGTTTTAAAAGCGAGAACGTTTAAGTGAATGAATTACGTCAGATGCCGTTGGGGATTAGGTGCGTCTAAATTTTATTGTTTTGATGTTCTGTGGTTGTGCCTTTTGGCGCGACTAGATTGCATAGGCCGATAAAAACAAAATAAATGAACAAGCACAAAAAAAGCACACACACACAGCTACAAATTATTTACTTAAATTGAAAATTTCCATAAAACGTAAGTCTGAAAAAAAAAAGAATTACCTGCACTAGTTATAGCAAAAATATATGCAATTTTCATTTAATTGTTGTACGTCATATAAACTTGTTAACATTATGTTAGTATTTTATTTAGGCTGCGAGTTATTTAGCACTCATTTACTGTGATTACGATCTATGTAGACATAATTAGGAACTTAAGGTCTACCATATGTACTTCGGTCAAATAATAATATATCGACCCGCTATATCCCTTCCGGGGTGAGCAGAGATCATTAGTGGCTGTATTCAATTTGTGCTTATACTATTTAGTATTTATACTACAACCCAACCTATCCTGTAGAGCACACAATATTTTTACAATAAAGCTTTTGTAACATACATATATGAAATAATACACATCATATCTAATAATAGATGTAATTTATTAATAAATGCCGTATCTAATAATAGATATTGTAACGACGGAACTAGGATTAAAATTTATTTCTAGGCTTCTAGGTATTGCAAGACTATGATTTTAAAACGCATAGATTGCCCATATGTGCTTATTCGAATAAACTAATCGCCAAACAGATCGGCAACAGTCATTGGACGTCAGAAAAATCAAAGGAGCCGCCTCTATTAACTCTAGCCGCCCGTAGAAACGAGGGTTCGTGACCTGAATTTTAATGAGACAGCTGTTATTTGTAGAATTCCAATTCGCTAAAGGTCGATAACCAATTCTCGAATTTACGAGTAAGAACATAAAGTTCAAAGATCTCAAAGACATACAAGTATTGCAACTGCATACTGGTTCTAGGTGCGAATATTCCGACTGGATTTTGCAACTGGACTTCGAGAACTCTCTACGATTGGGCTTTTCACGACCGAACTTCGAGAATCTTCATTGACTGATTTCTGGAACCTTCGGTAATTTGACATCGAGATCATTCGACGATGGCGCTTCGAGACATTTCTACGACTGCATTCTGATATTGTACACTCTCTTTTATCAATAAATCAATTGCCCGTCAATACCGGCATATAATTACCCCGCGCTCGTAATATTATTATATCTAATAATGTCGTATATAAATTGTATGTCGTATATATTAGTGTGTCTCTTAGTTAATAATAAATGTCGTACAGTGGCGTGCATCCCATATAAAACATAAAAAGATTATTAATTGATTGTTATATTTAGACATTTTAATAAATATGTTGACTTAAAATCTGGTGTTTACAGAAATAGCAGTCTGAGAATCCAAATTTGATGAAATTTTAAGTATATATGTGTTAAATATCCAAGTATAACGAGAGATTGCTTTATATGGGATGCACGCCACTGGTGTCGTATCTAATAATGGTTGTCGTTTAGGTAAACAAGAGATCTAACTATTACCCAATATAAACAAGAACTTGAATAATAATCTCCAAGCATATAAACTAACACGGTTTAAGTGTACGTTATTAATTTGATTACACAGAGTCATGCACAAAAACGAATAGTTAGTGTAATAGCGGTTTTGATTTAGCTGTGGGTAGGTTAGTTTATAGTGTCTGACTTTGCTTGTTTTAATGGATGCCGTTTGATCTTCAGGAGAATTATTTGCTCGATAATAAATTTTACAGCTCAGTTGTTTCTAGTTTTTGTCTACAAGTTGTCTACCTTTGTCTCTAGTAATTAATAGGGTAATTATGTTGATGTATTTTGACCGGTCCTATTGCCTAAACACTTAAAATAATCTCTACACCAATTTATTTTCTGAGTGTAAGCTGTTAAAAGAGCCTATAATATACACACATATATATATATATAGACATTACAAAACTTTACATTTATAGACGCTTCTTTGCCTTACGATTCATTCAAACATTACAACACAATACAACATAATGAAAGTCGGTTCTGCGAATACTTACGCTATACTTAAGTTCCTATTATATATTTAGTTTCTTGCTAAAGACAAATTTGTTTTTTGAGCACTTTGTTAAGCAATGTCAAAGTAGCGTCTATAAGTTTCAGCATCACAACCATTGTTTAAGTCCTAAGCTAAGTTTGCAAATACTGCGGGTATCGGCCACCGCCTAAGAACATTAATCTTGCAAAAATCTCATAACGCATTTTAGTTCTCTTCAAAATCGACCTAGTTATTCCTGTGACCATATTTCGCTATTTTCTATAGATTTGATTATTGTGCCTCATTTGTAAGTTTTTTATGTAGATATCTATTTATCGAGTAGTATGGTTGCCATTTTATTTAAAAAATCCAGTCTTGACTATTTATAGACAAATGTTTTGAAATTTATTATAATTCGATAAGACTAGTGGTTTTGTAAAACAATCTGACATGAAATCTATTCATGGAAATGAATTTTATATAATTTAAAAATACATTTTTTTTTTCGCTTAAAATAGATATTACAAATGCATTATTATAGGTACAAATATTTACGGTTTGACTTTAAAATATTACACGAGTTTAAACATATTTGAGTTTTATGATTTAAAGTCTAGATTAGCGCACAGACACATAAATAAATCCATCAAAGTCAACACCGTTGGCTTTGAACAAAAACTCATATTAATTCGCGCGTTTTGTTCGAAAATATTCGTTAATATTTTAAGTCAACAGCTTTTGAAAGATTACACCTTCGCTCACTAGTCACTCAATTAGCTTGCTTTTGTTTTTGTTGTAGAAAAAAGATTTCATAAGCAATTTCGATATTTAATAGATATCGTGAATGCTTGCATGAAGAGATTCGCCTTCTGTTTTTATATTGTGTACAGCCAAGGATTGAAATTCATTGCCCGCATGAGTTGTTAATACTAAGGACAAATGTATAGATTAATGAATGACATTAGTATAGTTTTTTATATTTTTAATAAAGTCACATTAACTACTTTTTTTCACACCTATATATATATAAATATAGGTTTGATTTATATTCTAAATACGAGTAGGTTACAATACTTTCCCATGAATCTACTGATACACATCACAATGTTTCTATACCTAAATTAGTTACGAACTTTCAAAACATAGTCACACAAGAAGCTTGCAAGGAGCTTCATGAAAATATCATTATTTTGTAAGGCTTAAAATGTGAAAAACTAGTCACACTCTATTATTACCTTTTTATACATTTTATGTTTATACCGAACCTTTGGTGCGCGAATCTAACTCGAGCGTAGCCAGTTTCTAAAATAACTTATAATTATAGTGATGATTTCAAAACTCCTTGTACTGAAGAGGCTTTATTTAATAGCATTAAATCCTTGTAAAATCTCCTTCTACTTTTCAGGTATATTATATACGTGAATATAGTTTAGAGTTAAGGATTTTTTGTGTATTTAAAAATACATAGTAATATTACGAAAAATATCACGGTAACACTAAAGGCATACATACATATATAAAAATAAAAAATCGATTTTCAATTTATTTGAACTGAATATTCCGTACATACTCGTATACGTGAAAAGTTTGTTTCGCTACAAATTTACATACCCACTTTATTCTTTAGGAAAACTGTTTTATATCTGCTGGGACGGGCTTAGATGAATGTTTTGTGTGCAGGGATTCGAGGGAATTGATTTGCCTGGTTCAGTAGGTTTCAGCATTCCCGTGTGGACGGTACCTTTGCTATTAACACGGAGAAACAAATGGGTCGTTCATTGATATTGTTTTATATAAAGCTTTGCTACGTGAGTGACAAGTTTTGAGTGCTTTTGGAAACACATTCGTAAATAATCTTGTTTTCACATTCTAGAATAGTATATATGTATACCTAGCAATAACGTGCGCTGTAAGTCCAAAAAGGAAGCTAATACAATCAAATTTGTAGCCCATGTTCGTGAAGTTAATATTATTATATATTTTTTTTAAATATGATTGTATTAAGTATGGCGGGCTGAAAAGTATTACCACTTTGCTCAGTTATATTTCACATATATATATGTCAGTTATAGTGTTTCTTGTATCTATTTTCTAGCGCTAAATTGTTTACTAAAAATATTGGCTTTACGTTTTTCTTTAGCAAGTTCACCGCATTCTTTGTTTAATAATCGGAAAAACATAGACAGTGGTATTTGCAAAGCAACCATTAATTTATCATTTATTTATTTAGGCTTAATTCAACCTATAATAATAATAATAATAATAATAATAATATAAGCCTTTATTATAGAATATTTTACATACTTTTACTACTTTTTACTACTTTTTTTTTTTTTTTTTTACTACTCTACTTGTCTTCCGACATAGGCCTCCTCTAAGGATTTCCATTTTCTTCTATCTCTAGCTTCCCTTAGCCATGTTTTTCCTGCCGTCTTTTTTAAATCATCTTCCCATCTCTTGATTTGTCTTCCTTTATTTCTTTTTTCGTTTCTGGGATACCATTCCGTAATATTTCTGGTCCATTTTCGTTTGTTGTCACGCAACATATGGCCTGACCAACGCCATTTAAGCCTTTTTACTGTAATTTCGACATCTTTAAATTTAGTTTTTGCTTTTGTGATCTGTTTTTTAATTTTATCTTTTAATTTCACACCTAATACACTCCTTTCGATACCGTTTTGGCAAACTTTTAGCTTATTTAATTGTTTATTTGTACTTACAAATAAACTTGCCACTTGACTGGGCACTTGCCCAGGATTGGCAAGCATATGTCATACACGGCAATATACAGGTATTATATACTTTCCTTTTATGGTGTATTGGTAGATCCCTGTTTTTCATAACCTCGCTGAGTGACCAATATCTTTTCCAAGTATTGGTCACCCTTCTTTCTATTTCTTTGTTTGTGCTATCTTTTGTTGAAATTAATTGCCCTAAATATATGTATTCATTTACATACTCGATTAATTCCCCGTTAACTCTGATATGATGTTCTTCTGAGTTTGTAAGTATTTTCGTTTTAGTGGTGTTCATAGTCAGCCCAACTTTCATACTTTCCGTTGCTAATTCCGTTGCTAATGGTATGAAGTGGCTAATTGCTATTGTTTTTTATGTGTTGAAGGGGAACTAGTACCTGACTTCATCATATCAAAAGCATTTATTTTAAAATTTTTAGATGTCATAGTTTGTTTCTTAGGCTGGGTTACTAGTTGTGGTGATATGGGTGACTCTCTATTTCTTTTAGCTTTATTTATATTGCCTTCTTTGACTATCAGCCTATCGTGTACTAGGTAGGCAATATTTCCCTTATTTCTTTCTTCTATTAATTTTGGTTGCAGAGTTCTCCTTTTTTCTAATACTTGTTTAGTGTAGTCTTCTTTTATATGTAAATCTTTCAGTTTCTTTTTATTTTTCATAATTTCAATTTTTTTCCACTCGCTAACCAAAGAAAGAAGGACTGGCCTTGGTGTTCCATAATTATTTATCTTTCCAATGCGATGAATTTTGTTTATTTCGTAATTTTCTATTGCTAACTCTAAATCTCGTTTAAAAATTTGTTTTATTATCTGTATTAATTCTAAGGTAGATTTATTAGATTTATTAGATAAATCTACCTTAGAAATTCAACCTATAACTTATGTTATATCCGGCTGTAATGCGCTGCGGGATAACGTAAATGGTCCTAGGTTCAAATCCCGGCACATACATCTGGGTTTTTCCAGATTGCGCATGGATTTAGGCCACACCAGCAAAAGAAAACATCGAGATTGAGCCCACATGGCATCTAATAGAAATGACATGTGTGAGTGCTCTGAGAACGGCGATCAGCTGCGCTACTCACCATGTTGGACACGACGTATAAGTGTAAAGTGGATACCGTCACTAGTGTATCTCTGCTCACCCTAAAAGGGATATGGCATGATGATATATCATTATTATAACTTATAACAACTTAGACATACTAGAAACAACCATAACTTGTTGACAATAATGACAAACAACGTTAGTAACAAAATGGAGATACAGAAGGTCTCTAGCTTTATGAGTAACTAGATATACATAAGCTGATCTCGAAACGCGACAGGCAAAAGCGAGTCACTATGACGTTCCTTACACTTGTGTACTGTGCTCACGACCCAGTTCGGGCAGTCGCCCTACCACCATAACAATCGTGATTTTTCTTTAACTATGTAGCATGTTTTGTTATATTAGGTCCTTACATATGAAATTGGCGTTTTTCGTACTGGCCACTTTAATCACAAATTTCTCCTCTTTGGTAAGGAATTCCAAATTCAAATTTGTACAGCTATAGACTCATGTATTTGTGCTTCGATGATTGTCATTCATTTGTTTTTTTCTTCTGTTTTTTTCTGTTTCCGTCACTCATTTTACAAAATGGAAAACTTAAAATATCGCATTATTTACGAGTACGAGTTCCGCCGTGGCACTAGTGCTGCGGAAACAACTCGAAGGGTGAATGATGTGTATGGCGGTCGTGTTGCAAAAGAAAACACAGTTCGTTTTTGGTTCCAACGTTTTCGTTCTGGAAATTTCGACCTGCAGAACAAGCCCCGTGGACGGTCTGAGACTCAAGTTGATAATGAAGAGTTGAAGGCTATTGTGGAAGCGGATCCATCGCAAACCACGTCCGAGTTAGCTGCAGGCTGCGATGTTAGTGATAAAACTGTTTTAATTCACTTGAAGCAAATTGGGAAGATTAAAAAGCTTGAAAGGTGGGTACCTCACGAATTGACTGAAGCAAACCGGCAAACGCGCGTTGACTGCTGCGTTACATTACTAAACCGGCATAATAATGAAGGTATTTTAAACCGAATCATTACCTGTGATGAAAAATGGGTTCTTTACGATAATCGGAAGCGCTCAGCGCAATGGTTGGATCCTGGCCAGCCAGCCAAATCCTGCCCCAAGCGAAAATTAACCCCAAAAAAGTTACTTGTAAGCGTTTGGTGGACTAGTGCCGGTATTGTTCATTACAGTTTTCTCAAATCTGGCCAGACTATTACGGCTGATGTCTATTGTCAGCAATTGCAAACCATGATGGAAAAGCTAGCGGCTAAACAACCTAGGCTGGTCAATCGCTCCACACCACTGCTGCTTCACGACAACGCTAGACCACACACTGCGCAACAGACGGCTACTAAATTAGAAGAGCTTCAATTGGAAAGTCTAAGACATCCTCCGTACTCGCCGGACCTTGCTCCAACAGATTACCATTTTTTTCGAAATTTGGATAACTTCTTGCAAGGGAAAAAATTCAACTTCGATGGGGCAGTCCAAATCGCCTTCAAAGATTTTATTGATTCCCGTCCGACTGGTTTTTTTAGTAAAGGGATCAATGAACTACCTATGAGATGGGAAAAGTGCATAGAAAATAATGGTTCATACTTTGATTAATTAAATATATTATATTAAAAAATATTCGACTTTTTGTTCCTCCCATACAAAACGCCAATTTCATATGTAAGGACCTAATAGTTACAACACAGAAATGGCGTAATGTAACTAAAATCTGGACATCAAAACGTAATAAAAGATGAAAGCGCTACAAATCGCTACAACTTCAAGTTATTTTATGTCATTTTTGACTTTGCTTTTAAAGTCCGTGTGCGGATTATTTATATTTTCTAATTCTATAATAATATATTACTAAAACTGATTGAAAACAACCTAGGCTTACTGATAATAACAGTGATCTATTGAAAATAACTTTAAATGACTTGTCGACAGTGAAATCAACGACATCAACCTGGGTTTGTTGGTCGAGGTGTGGAACAAAGGAGTGATCTGGGACAGGGCGCTCGGGTACCACTACCTACCTCTCACTTCTGTCGCTTATAACGAGGTAAGTGTGAAAGGGATAGATTCAGTATTGTTATTGAGTATTAGAATATTGCGAGGTATATACATGAATGTTGAAAACCGCAGTAAAATGGTATAAAACTCGACATAGTGATTCTCTTCCGCATGTATCATATCAGTATGAATTTGGACGTCGACTGCTCGATGATTGTTTGACTGCCAAGGATGCGTTGCTATATGTTGGATTTCTCACAGGACATTCAATTCAATTAGCAACTAAGGAATATCTTTTGCAAAGAGCGATTAACAAAGTTTCTTGCTAACTCTCTCGGTAGATCCTACTATCCGAGCCGGTGTTAGATTCATTTTATTGACAATTTAAAAGGCCTTGTAATAAAGCTTTTTTTTGAGCTTATACGTATGTCTAGAGAAGCCTTTTGGTGCATGATAATGCGTGACTGTTAATAAATTATTGACTAAATTCCTTGATGCTATCATTAAAAATAAAAAATAAAAATTGTATCCCGGGGGAAAATCCTACAAAAGACCATCAGGGACGCTGTGAGGGCAGCGACACCGGTATGTTAGACTCTTACTGACTAAAAACCCCCGGAGTGTCCCTCTGATTGCTCCGCCCGGGCCTGGGAAGCCAAATTCGTCCAGACGCCCAAGGAACAAAAGACCTTGTTGAGGCTACATCTCTGGGGGAAGGGTGGGAGTAATCATTAAAAATTTAGCATATTTAGACGCAAGCTGCATTAACTTTAACCCTTTCAGATTTCAATCATTTCCTTCTTGAACTAATGTAATTTAAATTTTAGGATTAACTCGGACTAAAACTAGTACCAAAAAAGTCCTATTGTGTGTAAACGAATAAAACAAGTACAATAACTGTCAGAGTGTCTTACTTCGGCTTATCGCGTTTTGAGATTAGCTTGCGTACGCTCTGTTCTTTATGTACCTAAAGACCTATCGTAGTATATGTGGGCCGACATAGCAACGGTTATTGTCAATAGATTCTTGTTTACGTATAGTCTCTGCCGTTCTTGACCTACGCTGCACTTCCCAACAGGTGTGAGGTAGTCAATTTTTCAAATGAGATTAAAAAATATACGTGCTGATTTTATAGACAGGGAGATATTGAAGGAGGATATTCAGCATTCGATTCTAATCTATACTAATATTATAAAGCTGAAGAGTTTGTTTGTTTGTTTGAACGCGCTAATCTCAGGAACTACAGTACACTACAGTATATGTCTATCTTTTAAGATTAACACTCTAGAACCGTTTTTATTGTAATCAAATATGGTCGAAATTAATGCATTATTTGTTAAGAGTTGTATCAACGTAATAATATTAATCTTTATCCAAATAAATGTGTTGTTGATTAAGAGTATTTAATTGTAAACAAAATTGTCTTTGACATCAATTAATTTCAATGAACATCTTAGAAGATATTACAATAACTTATATAGCAAAACAACGTTTACCGGATCAGCTAGTTCCAAATATAAAGGAATAGTGATATCTTAATATTTCCATTAAAACAAAGTAATTTATAGTTATCATATTAAGGGGCAATTACACACATGATAGAATAAATAACAATTAATTATTAAGTAGGTATTTTGTCTCTCCTAAGCCAGGATAAAGTACGAAAAGGTAACGAGTTAATTACCTGTTTACCTAAAATTACGTAAAATGAATTTTATCTACATGCCATTCAATCGTGCACCACACGCGCTGCGGCGTCCAAACTTACAGATCAATTCTCATTTCTTCATCAATGTTTCTTTATGATTTGTTAGGGAATATTGTTATTTACATTTTTATTAGTTATTAGAAGGTACAAATTATTGTATTCTGAAATATCTTCCTCGTCTATAAAATCAACCTGTATAAAGAATTTTAATTTGTTAGTTTTCTTATTCAGATTTTATGTCTTTATTTGTGTATGGTTGGTATGAACTTTCTTGCATGTGTCAATGTTGTATTTTCAGCAGGAGTGCGGTGGTAGGTGGGTGGAACTCGAGGCACAGCTGATGATGCGTGGTGGTGCGGTCGTTGGCACCACAGGGTCTACCGGCCATGCTCTACTCCTTGACTGTAGATTCGAGCCACCGTTTGGTAAGTGCCCTGTTTATTTACAAAAAAAATATATTGTAACGCTATAGTTCTCTCGGAATGAACAGAGATATATTAGTTGTTGTACCAATTTTATGCTTATTTGTTGTGATTTAGTAGCGCAGCTGATCACCGATGTCAAGACACTTACTCCTGATATTTTTGTTAGATTATCATACAGGTTTAAAACAATATATTTGTCCTTAAAAACGACTTAAACAAGAAGTTTCTCCTAAATACTTGGCGAAAACCCTTATTAGACTACCGGTTGCTCTATATACCGAACTTGTACCAACTAAAAACTCGATTTCATTTTTTTTAAATAACAAAATATGTAAATTGTATTTTTACGTTCTACAGGCGAACGCTTAACCTTAATAACATCTGGTGGTAGATTAAGACCAAGCCGATGATGGATCGCGTGTGCCCAATAAATGTATATACTAATAGCTGCGGTGACTCGGCGTTGATCGTGTAGATATAATTTTCCCCTCGAGGACTGATTTTGCAAAAACGTCTAAACAAGTTTTTTTTTCTTTCACATCGAAATACCGGTTTTTATAGGACTTACTTAAAAATTAATCAAAATTTTGTTTCAACCCCTTTTTCCGCTTTTAAGGGTAGAATATCAATTAATTGGCCTTTACTGTATGCCTATGTCATACAAAGAATCCAACGTCCGAATTTCATGTTTCTAGCTGTAATAGTTTAGGCATTATGGTAATATATCTATTAGAACAAGTAAATTTATATACACGGTATAGATAGTTTGCTTATAACCACGTGGAACATCAGAGATATTTCCATAATATTAGTATCCTTGAGAAGAACTGCAAAAGATGTTCTTCATACATGGAAATCTTATTTTTGCTCAGAGAGTAACTTTATCAATGAAAAATAAAGCAAAATCTATTTATATATACTATTACTGCAAAATTATTATCACCTTTCTATTTGTAATTTAAATTGTGAAGAAACTATAAAAATAGCTCTATAAGTGATTGTTTGGGATTATTATATTTTGTACTCGGCAAGCGATCTCTATTAGAATTCACGTAGAAAATAAAAATAGATTCTTCAGAAATACTATTAATTATACCAAAAATAGCCTTTTGATAGTGTTGAGAAGGGTCGACGTTTTCTTCAAAGGTGTCTAAAGCATTTCACGGATTATTTTACAGTATTCTACGTGTAGAGAAATATGTGATAGTAATTTTATTAATAGAAATTGTTTTTAAGTACTCGTTTCGTTCATTGTTTTTCGTATATGCTTGTCTATGCTTGGGTGTTTGTATCTATTTTCAGTCGTAATATATGTACCGACATGGCAACCGTTAATGTCAATGGATTCTTTTCAATCAGTGGTCGTTTTCGGTTTTAGTTTACACTGTAGTTTAAATTGGGTCCGCGATAGTCACTTTATCGAGTCGGAATAAAAATATACAGTAAAATATTCGATAGCAATTTTATTACTAGAAATAGCTCTTGTTTAATCTTTATGTAAGTTTATATTCCGTGAAACTTCCCGCTTCCCCAGGCCATGTCATTTCGACCGACATTGGATCGTTCCACATAAAACTCGTAAAAGTACTTTATGCTCGCGTAAAGTAAAAAAACCCTGTACCGACCTACGAAAATCGGATATTAGTAAGATCGAAACTTCTTGATATTTTTATTTTGGTTTTTATTCGCTTCTGCCTTTACTGAAAACAGATTACAGCATTCTCGCATAGTATAAATAAATCTTTCTTTTACACTAATAACATATAGCGCCTCCAGGCAAAGCTTTCGAATGCCTTACAGGTTCTTGAGTGATATTACGATGAAAGCGCTCTCAAACCAAACTCGTCCAAACAAACAATAATTTAGGATTATTAATAAAATAATCTGGGATTCGAGAATGTTTATCGAGTCTATTACGCGCAGACGGCGAAAAGTGTTCTAGTCAGAATCTGTCTTTATTTGGGTTCATGTTATTATCTTTTTATTAACGGGATTTATTAAAAGTAAACAATTTGGTTTAACATGAAATATTGTTGCTATTATTTACGTACATTAAATACAGATCCCCGCGCACCTATACATTCAATTTAATCTTGTACATTTAAAGATATTTCATAAGCTTCACTTTAAAAGTGGCCCAAGACTATAGGGAATCTCTTGTTGGAGACGGTATATCGTTCCAGTATATGCGTTATATAGAACGGCGTTTGATTTTGGTGATTGTTACGATGATGAGCTTGACACGTTGCCTGCTAGTGCTGCGCGATCACCTACCACGCGTGCCTATCGTCACCAGCGTCATGTCCCGTAGGATCCCGTTTATCAAATTACTGCATCCTTAATTACCGCCGATCCAAAAAATAATGAGGTACATACATGTACTACATTCATTCCACGACACCGGCGTCGCCGATCAAGGATAATTCAGTCAACTATTGTTAACCGGTGCGTTTATGCTTCAAGGCGCAGATCCACACCGACGTAGCCTTGAGTTTCTTTTCATCCACATCCTATCCTATCCTTTGTCATTCGATATACATGTCCCATCCGTTATATATACTAACGTTTGTTAAATAATAGTTAAAAATCAAAAGAAATTTACCATTTATCGAAAGCATTGTAGGCAATTAGACAAAGTTTTGTGTTATCAAAATAAAGATATTTAAAAGTAGCGTAACAGAGAGGTGAATTGCATTATACTTTTTGTTTTTCTTACATTAATTTTTTACGTGAAACATTTGAAAATTGTCACAACTTACAAAAGCTGAGCTTTTTATAAATGATATTTCCAACTAAACGAAGGATGCCATCGTTACGAGGTCAAATCCTTGTTTTGTTGAGACAGCTCACGGGCGCCGTCTGGGCGGGTTCTACTCGTGGGCGGGTACAGTTGCCAAGGTCGTTCTACCATTCAAACTGTACGTTAATGAATGACATCAAACCTTCACCTGGCTGCAGACTATTTGGCGCGAACGGAATTGGTTTACTTTTGATTTTAGCTCATATCTATTTTTAACCATGTCGCAATCTTTGGGGAAATAATAATGGGGCGATGAAATTAATATAGTCTACATCATAAAAGATACTAAGTTACGTGAAAGTGTTTCGTAACTACGAACACATTATAATTAACATAATTGTAATACAGTTCCACCTAGTAATTTTGGAAAGAAAGTAAAATTGATCTACTATAAACAACACATTTACGTAACTAATAAATTAATTCATAAAAACAATTATAAATCAATTCAAAAATATATTTAAAATGACAAAACAATTTTATTGGATAAAATTTTAAGTATAACTTTACAATTTCTTTCATCCATATTGCACATGTAATTTTTATTTAGTACATGTAATTTCCCCTGGCTACACTTTAATTTAGATTTGTATTCTATATTTTGTTATTATTCCTCATTAGTTAATTCAGCGGAATATTGTTTTGAATAACAAATATTAAATCTGTTTACATCATCTAAGGCTAAGATTTAATATTCCTTTTGTAATACACAAACTCCTCATTAATTTTGTATTCTTTCTTAAATGTCGTAGGATGAAAACATCTGTCTTGTTAGTGTCTGATCAAACGTTAAAATAATATCAAAGCTTTCATCTGTTTGAAAAACATCTTTGTTTATGAAAAATACGTAAAGAGAACCAAATCTGTATCCTTATTACTGTTCATATTTTATCTTAAGAATTATACAACAATTTTTAGATATTTTTTTTATGAAATATAGATTGATATTACCGAGTCTCAATGGCAAAAAGGTATTTATGTAAAAAGTGAAATATTTACTGAATAGAAATATGCTTTTTAATATATTACTTGTTAAATAAATTGCGCCGTATAACCGTAAAACCTTGTAATGCCTTTTTATCAATAGACTACTTTTGTTTGTTCACTGATGGTTAGACCAATCGGCGTATAGTTTTCTATCAAAATAACATGCCACCTGTGTATCATTTGACAAAATTCCTCAGTTAAACGGCAAGATTATTACGGTATTGTGAAATATAATATTTACGTAGTATGCAAAGCACCTATTATAAAACTGATCAAAGTAATGTCAAAATAAAGAATATTTCTCGCCCGTATTTTGTCTCAGTTTCTTGTTTAAATGATACGTATTTGGTTAAAAGGAAACCGAAAAACTATTTCTAAGGTCATTTTCAATTTTTATAAATATTCTATTGAGCGTTACATTACCACACATATTTTTCTTGCTCGAATTTATAAGGAAAGAGATATGCATTATTAAAATAATAAGTTTTATATATCTTTAAATATTATTGCTTGTTTTAACGCCTATTGTGTATTAATTAGGGATCAATTATCTTATGAAATACGATAATCAAGTTATTTGTTTGAGCTTTCGACACCAGAGGGCCTTTTTCTATATGTTAGTAAACTTTAACGCCCTCCAGCCAATGATTTGTACACACGATAGTAACATTATCTTTTTTTTTTAAATAACTTCCTCTACACTCATTTACTTCTAAGCCATGAGTACGTTTACATATACAAATTCTACATGCATCAATGCCCAGATTGATAGATAATGAATGCAGTATTAGATGCAAAGTTCTATGTTTAATTGTATAACAAAATCTGTTTTAATCATAGGTTATAATTATTTTTTGCGTATAGCTTTCTCATATAGCTTCATAGATTGCTACAAAACAGTTTCTGTGAGTGGTTTTGCCATTTAATGTGTTCATTAGAGCGCGGAACGTATGTAGGCCAGCCTTTGATGTTTTTCTAGACTCCACCAAGTGTCGCTACTCTTTGCTATATTACCATATGTATAGTTGCTATCGTACTTTTGATAGCTGAACGTAAAACTGCGAAAGACACACAACAGTATTGTTTTTAATATAGCCAGAAAATTACAGTAATAACTTCGAATAACTATCAGTTATTGGTAAACATGACGAAATACATCCAAGGGGTAGACGCCCATTAAGTTGGACTGATCAAATCCACGACACTTAACAAAAAATACATGATACCAAGAACAGACAGGAGTGATTTTCTAACTTAAAACAGTCTGTATGTTAGAGGTATGCATGACTCTAAACGGAAGAGCAAAATTGTACAATAAAAGTTGCTGGAAGTTCTTATAAATCTAAATAATGTCGCAAGAAATTACAGGCACGATCTTGGCCCTTCCAATGGCGCTTGTGCAACAAATACTGTAATTTCTGTAAGAATAGCAAGTCTTTACGCAAGAAATTGCGAGAGGAACTGGCTACTATAAACCCGGCTGTAGAATTGAGAAATAGGTACGAAGCAAGGAGGAGGGATGTTTGTAATAGTAAAATTTTAAATTTATCGATCACGAAAGAATATATGAAGTCTATGTGCAGGTGTTAATGAAAAATGTCTACTTTTTTTTCTCTTTTGATGCTATTATTGTGAATATATTGATGTGTCAATTAGTAGCCTTAAAATAATATAAATAAAACACAATATCGTGTAATATGTAGAAATCAATGTTTACTGTTCTGTATCTTAATCATATAATGAAAACAAGAATATTTTTTGATCCAAACCCGTATTAAGATACGGCTTTGGACCTGAGTTTGGGGTATGGTATCGCGGTCTTTTCGTCAAAATCACGTGATCAAAAAATCATGTGATTGAAGTTAATTGATAAATTAAGAGAAATGGTTTAATTTCAATTTAGGAAACTCATTTAATAAGTAACCAGTTGTAAACCTTATTACAATAATATTTGCGACAAAGAGAATTATTTGATAAAACTCTATTTCAACGGGAGGGTATGTCTTGAATTTTGATTGGTCTACAGAATTGCGCCGAAGGAGGCACGGCCGAGAAATAAGCAACTTATTTTAACTGAGTCAACATTGTTACTGTAATGGAGGTTGAGTTTGTTAACAATATTTGTTTCGAATGCAAAATGTTGTTTTACCTTGTTCCCTTGAGCAGTTTCTAGGAATTTGTCTTATTTTATGAAACCAATTTACTCAATTGACCAAAAGTATAATTAATTACAGTTATTATGACCATATAAAATACGAGTTGGGCTGGCTATGTTAAGAATGGTTTACGAACATAATAAACGTTTTTGTGATATCAATATACTGTTCTGTGCTTTTTAGATGAAAGGTGAGAAGGAAAATGATTGCTTAAGGTCAATTTTGTATTTTTGTTTCTTTACTGTATTTTTTTATATATGTACTGTTTATATGTATATGTATGTTTATTTGATTAATTTTCTTTTATTGTTTTGTGTCTCTTAGCTTGATTTTTGTTTTAGTATCATTATTTGTGTATTTGTTATCGTTTGTATATTGCAGTATGTTTCCCTTTAAAATAAAGAAAATAAATAAACATTAGTCCAAAGAAATATATTGACCTAAATTCAATTAAAAAAATATATAAATTGACCTAATTTCAGTAAATAATGTTAAATTTTAAAATATAAGTAGGGTTATAAGCACGACAAGAGCTTCAGTAAAATTTACTAAAATTGAACCAGTTCAATTGCCAGCCTGATGACGGTGGCCGTCAAATTATTCTCGCCCGTTACTTATTTTTGGATTGCGCTGTAAATATCGTCTTGTGTCATGGGTTAATTGTTTTATACATTCTCACAGTTGCCGGACACCATAAATCATCATCAACGCTCTTTAACTCATTGTTGAGCAAATGGTATATTTAGGTCTTTCCTCATAGTTCGATCTATGACGCGTTGTCACAGGAGGCGTTACACCTTCCGGCACACCCTGGCTGATACCCCCCTTGTGCGGCCGGGACGGTCGTTTGAGGTTTTTCCCCAAGTAAAAAAAAAAGGAGGCGTTACACGTGCGCCACAGATGTTTACTTAACTGTTAACAGACAAGAGAATAATCGTCATCCAGCACGATCATAGACTCTTCGAGTAAATAAACGAATAGTAAAACATACATATATCTAGAAAAGTAAGTACATATGAAAATAAATGCATGAAAGGGCGGCTTAATAAATATAATCCCCTGTCATAACTGAATTGTTTCATTGCGTGATACAAATCCTCCCACGGGATTAAAACTGGGAATTTACCCGCAATATATTATTTAACCGAACGCGTAGCGTTTCAGGGTGTTTATTACCACTACAATGATTATCTTTTGTTATTAAGACATCTATTTCAATTTAGTAATAGAGGAGTTTATATATTATTTATATTATGTACACCGGAGTACCTGGCAATGTAGGGCTTTCGCAGTTCTGGTCGCTGTTAGAATAGAGGTGAGCTATAGTTACTAAAAATGATTGAAATATTTGAATATTCTCTTTAATTTAATGTGTATGAATAACAATTTATATCAACCTTCAACATCAACTTATTAAAAACCCAAATACTTAAAATTGACATATTATCCACCATAATGATAACATAGTATGCAATAAGCTACAGGGACAAACCCCTTATCTTTTTAGATAAGGTCCACAAGTAAACCTTACTCTGCACGTGTGATAAATGGAGCAAAGTCAATGATATCTTTCTGGTTAATAACCCGCCGACCCAATTCATATGAAGAAAACCCACTGGGGATAGAAGCTCAAATGATCTATTTACGAGAATAATATGTAATCAAAAATAAATTAGGATTCGATATCGAAAATCGTGAATCTTTTTACTCAAGTATTTCTCTTATTTTGCTTGCACGTAGACATATTATGTATTTAGATACTGTTCAATCAGTCAATTTCAATTAATGCAATTGGTAATATGGTATTAAATACACAAATACTGTTTAGTCAAAGTAATATTTTATTTACAGAAACAAATAGAACGTTAAAAAATATACCCATATAATTGACATAAGTTATCGAAATACCGTATGAGGTAAGTTATATAAAGTTGGGTAAGACATCTCTATTATATTCGGGCAGTTAACTTGAGTGAGCTGCTGCCCAGGTGAAGAGAGAGACGGTGCAGGGAGTCCGGTTCGCCGCCTGATAGAGAGGTTTTGAAGGGATGGGCTCTTTATTCCCACCCTTCCGAGAGAGGTAGCCTCAACAAGGCTTTTCGCTCCCCGGGTGTCTGGATGCATTTGGTTTCCCAGGCCCGGGTGGAGCGATTAGAGGAACACCCCAGGGGTTTTCAGTCACTAGAAGTCTGACACACCGGGATCGCTGCCCTCACGGGTCCTGATGGTCGGTTAAGATTGTCACCAGAGATACAAAAAAAATCTAGTATATTAAATTATATTTAAAAGCATCTGACAATTAAAAACGTAAAGTAATTCTAAAATTATATCTCGATAAAATTTCGGAGTAGGCTGTTATAAATTCCGTGGGGTTTTTATACTTCAATACAGTTTAAATTGTGTACAAAAAACATTATTGTTACAATTTATTTGGCAAATATATTATGTTAGTAATATTAATAATTATCACACGTATATTATCTGGTTGATAAAAGTATTTATTGCAAAGGATGTAGATGAAACAAAAATATACTAGAAAATACACTTCTTAAAAAATAGTTAGCGTATGTAGAATACACCCACAACATATCCAAGTAACCAACCATTAAACGCAACTAAAAAAGCATTACATTCACACAAAAGTACCATGCCACTGTGTAAAATATTACTAAAGTACATTAAGTTTCATTTTAGAAGTGCTCCTTGTTTTCTGCGAGCCGTAATCCGCTACGCTCGGAAACGGCCCCCGGCAGCTTTTTATTATTGCGGTAACGCAGGAGACAACTTTCTAAAACTTAAAAAATGACAAAAAGTTTCTTTTTGACTGGTTTCTATTCACGAGATGTTTTTTTCATAAATCATGGCTAATGTCTGTAGGCTTTTCG
Source organism: Automeris io (assembly GCA_036320925.1). Classification (NCBI taxonomy): domain Eukaryota; kingdom Metazoa; phylum Arthropoda; class Insecta; order Lepidoptera; family Saturniidae; genus Automeris; species Automeris io. Next base: position 2,695,745 of record JAUDJH010000021.1, on the reverse strand, counting down.
AAATTAACAAAATAAAAGTTCTTTACTTTTTTTACAATTATAAAATGGTGATTAAGACGCTGCGATTTTTTTTTATTAAAATAAGATTAACATTACATTTATGAATAATTACATAGATTGCCCTAGCTTCAAATTACGAAAGCTCCGGGTGGAGTCTTCGAGTGATTGGTAAAGATTTCACAAACTCTTTCATTATAAGTAATATTGTGGAAAGTATTAAGAGAACCTATATTTTCGGTGAAATAAAATTTAAAAGCTTTAACAGCTAAACGTAAAACAAAAGCTTACTGTTTCGCACGTAGTAGACTATAAAAATGAAATGAAATGAAATCCTTCGTGGCCAGAATAGCTTGACATAGTGGTTCATAAAAGCAGTTATAATATCCTCCTTCGCCTAGTTTCTCCAATGTCTAGTTATATTGGTCAGGTAGTGTACAAACATGAATTTTGGTTTAGTTTCCGTGACCAGTGATAAAATATTTTTAAATTCTCAGTTTATAATTGTTATTTAAGTGTTAACTGCAATAGTATAAATATGAACTCTCATCTCGCTATATAACTTTTAGGATGAGTAGAGATACATTAGTGATATTGAATATATTTTACGCTTGACCAGTAGCGCAGCTGTTCGCTGTTCCTACCGCGTTTGTATGTAATATTGAACTTGACATTCACGGCTAAGCAGAAATAGTTAATTGGCAAATGTGTTCACTTTAATGTGAATTTCTTTAGAATGTTTTTAACGCTAATCATCCTTTACTATTAAAGCAAACCATATTAACTTAAATCATGCTTAGTAGTGAAGCAAAACATCTCGTACAATCTTATAATATGTTGTGTCCGATGAAAAGTCCATTCCCTGTAAATCTATGGTTGCAATTGCATTTTTTACCGACCATAAATTCTTGAGTATATTTTATACTAGCTGATCCGGCAAACGTTGTTTTGCTATATAAGATTTGGAATATCTTCTAAGATGTTCATTGAAATTAAGTGATGTCAAAGGCAATTTTGTACACAATTAAATACTCTTAATCAAAAACACATTTATTTGGATAAAGATTAATATTATTACGTTGATACTACTCTTAACAAATAATGCATTAATTTCGACCAAATTTTATTACTATATAAACGGTTCTAGTGACTTAATCTTAAAAGATAGACATATACTGTCGTGCACATTTTTTTAGATCATTTCAAGAGGAATAATTCTTTCATACATATATTTTTCGTATCTTGAACCGTTTTGGCAGCTTACGGAATGGAAGCCCTCAAGGATGAATCATTTTCCCCGTTTTTTTTTCACATTTTCCATTATTTCTTCGCTCCTAATAGTTGCATCAAATGTTATTTAGCCTAAAACCTTTCTCAATAAATGGTCTATTCAATACAAAAAGAATTTTTCAATTCGAACCAGTAGTTGTTGAGATTAGCGCGTTCAAATAAACAAACAAACAAACTCTTCAGCTTTATGATATTAGATTAGATGACTCTATCTGTAGTAATATTATATACAAGTAAAGTTTGTTCGTATAAAGGAGGTACTTTTCGAAACTGAGCGTCTTCAGGAAAGCCCTTAATATTCAGAATATTAAAGAATAATAACATAACATTCGAATTCCGGCATGCCGCTCTAGGTTTTTCCAGATTAAGTGCGGATTTGTGGATTTGCGGATCTCGGTACCATATGCTCACCGGTGAGAAAAACCATTGTGAGGACGGCCCGCATGGCATCTAATAGAAATATCATGTTTGTACTCTGAAAACAGCGATCTACTGCGCTACTGTTCATGTCTTGGGTACGATATAAAAGCGCAAAGTGGATACACCCACTTGGGTATCTCGATGCACTATTATTAAATACTAGCTGATCCGGCAAACGTTGTTTTGCTATGTAAGGTTTTGTAATATCTTCTAAGATGTTCATTGAAATTAAGTGATGTCAAAGACAATTTTGTTTACAATTAAATACTCTTAATCGACAACACATTTATTTGGATAAAGGTTAATATTATTACATTGATACAACTCTTAACAAATAATGCATCAATTTCGACCAATTTTGATTACCATAAAAACGGTTCTAGTGAGTTAATCTTAAAAGATAGACATATACTGTCGCGGACATTTTTTTATATCATTTCAAGAGGAATAATTCTTTCATACATATATTTTTCGTATCTTGAACCGTTTTCGCAGCGCACGCAATGGAAGCCCTCAAGGACGGATAATTTTCCCCGTTTCTTTCACATTTTTCATCATTTCTTCGCTCCTAATAGTTGCATCGTGATGTTATATAGCCTAAAGCCTTCCTCGATAAATAGCCTATTCAACACAAAAATAATTTTTCGATTCGAACCAGTAGTTCCTGAGATTAGCGCGTTCAAACAAACAAACAAACAAACAAACAAACAAACAAACTCTTCAGCTTTATAATATTAGTATAGATATATCCCTTTCGAAGTGAGCAAATATACTTCAGTGGCTGTTTCCACTTTGTACTTGCATACCGTATGACCAACGCGACCAGTAGCGCAGCTGATCGCCGTTCTCAGGGCACCTACACATTATTATTGATAGCAGAATAGCTAGGTTTATAATATTTACCGTCAATTGCGTATGTTGACATAGTCCCAAACTATGCTTGCACTTGTATTTTGTGTACTAGACAGAGATATACATAGTTTACACATATAATATACACGTTCCTAACTCGCCACGAACTAAGATGCTCATCAAAAGTACAGTTTTCTGCTTCCGGGACTCGACAGGACCTTGAACGTTGCAGGTAGTTTCTACGAATTGATTTATTGGGCCATCAGAATGGACCTATATAGTTGAGATAAACTATATACGGTAGAAGTCCATATTATGAGACACTGTCCCTATTTATGATACACAATGTGAATATAATAATTTATAAAAAGAATACCAAATTATACTTTTAAAAAATATAATAAATACATAATTTTATCGTTTTTGAAAGAAATTAACGAGTCTAATTGTTAATTATTAGTTGTATGTTTTAATAAATAATTAAAAAAGTATGAGGTTTGTTGTTAGCATTCAAAACCGTGGCTTAAAATTGTTGAACAATAACCACTGTACAGTTTTTTAATTGGATAAAATTATATATTTTTTTATATTTATATACATAATGTAAGTGTTATCTAAAAGCTTATAAATTATAGATATTGTATGTTATTTGAATTTATGTTAATTTATAGCAATATTATTTTATTTCTGAGTGTCTCACAATACCGACATTTGTTAACGTAGACGTACCGGTATATGGAACACTTTACACCGCGTATCACTCAATACGGACATCAAGTCTTATGATTGTCCCCATTAATGAGACAGTGTACTGTTATGCGTTTTTAATTAAAATATCAATCATTTTTAGTATTAAAAAAGTAAAATGATTAAATATAACAAATTATTTATCAGCATAACTTCAAATAGTTATTTCTGAGTAAGTATTTTCAATTTAATTACGTTAATTTCAAAACCTAACCTAAAATCACAACATTAATTTTGCAAGTTTTTTTTTCTTAATTTTTTTTTTGTTAACCCGGGGAAATCCTCATGGATCGTAAGGGGGTGGTGAGGGCCACCCCCCGGTATGCCGGACTTTTACCGACTAAAACCCCCGGGGTGGTCCGTCAAGCGCTCTAGGGCCGAGGGGTATGTCTGCTCGCCTTCCCAGAGCCCGGCCCTACGCGTCGCATCATTACGGGTTCGCCGTGAAAGTAGGGGAGGCAGATGGTCGCCACCCCACCGCCTTGTGGTGTGTGGGACCACACACTACACCACCGGAGCATTGTCAGACAGCTGGCCCCTCAGCCAGACAGCCCGACCCTCCGTAGGAAGGACCTCGCAAGAAGTTCGGCGGAGCCGAAGCGTGGTCTTCCTCCCGCGGTACAGGAGCAATCGTAGATTCCTCCTGTGTCTCCAATGCCGCGGGGGCGGCATTTTGGGCGTCTCTGTGGTAGACGACCCCTCTCCGTTTGCGGACGGGCCTCTTTGCGGCGGCACACGCTGGGTTGCCGACGCGATGGCCGGCAGGTTTGCCCGCAGCGGCGCACACCAAGCAATAGGCCCGCCCGTCGCATTCCTGGGCCTTGAGGCCCGGCTTAGAACAGCGGTGGCAAAGTCCGCTACGGTCCGTTCCGGACCTGCACTTTTGGCTCACGTGCCCGGATTCCAAGCAGCGGAAACACCGAAGCACGCGAGGCTCTGTCAGACGGATCTGGGCTTTTACCCAGCCGTTCACCCGCAATCCGCGCTCCATCACCAAATTGGCGACGTCGACTGGGCAAATAGCCCAGCACACACCAAGTCCGAAAGTACCGAAGCGGACCTCGCTGACCTTTATCTTAATTATTTATTTGAATTTAATTAATTATTTAAAATAAGGTTTTTTATACTTTTATTAATTTATGAAATATTTTAGGTTACGTGTCAAAAGTGAACAGTAAAACAAAAAATTATTGAAAATCGGAGTAATGGGGAAAGAACAGCCGTCTCAATCAGCAAAAAAGAAAGTGTTGTGTTCAAAAGTTATTGATAAAAGACTTAAATATGACCCAATAGATGTAGAAAATGCTTTAAAAGCAATAAAAGATATTGGGTCATCATTACGGAGAGCAGCCGTTGCCTTCGGAGTACCTGTGGCTACTCGTAGCAGGAATGAAAGTATTGGACTAGATGAGATAAAAAAAAATCAGAACCAGAAACAGTCTTATCGTCTCAGGGAAAACATGATATTGTCAAATGGGTGCTGGACAGGGCTGCAATGGGAGCACCTGTAACAAAAACTGAGTTATTGGATTGTGTTCAAAAATATGTCCAAAAATTAGCTGTAAAAACTCCGTTTACAGATAGTCGTCCTAGTCGCCACTGGTATGAAGGGTTTAGAAAACATCATTCAGAATTAGCTATAAGGAAACCTCAACATTTGTGTGTTACAAGAGCAGCTGTCACTTGTGAAGAATTGCAAGAGTGGTTTAAAAAGTCTGGAGCGTATTTTGAAAGTAAAAATGTATGTAGTATTTCTTCTACAAGAATTTTTAACTGTGATGAAAGCAGCTTACTCCTCTGTCCTGAAGCAGAGAGCGTGTTGGCAGAAAAAGGTACACCATTCCACCGCAAACCACTTAGACATCGTGTGGGATACCATCCGTATGTGGTGGATGTTCCTTATATTCGCACGAAAAGATTCGCTGCTACAATCATCATACGAACGGCTAAAGAATGGAATACGCTTCCAGAGGCAGTATTTCCGCGATGTTATGACCTGGGAGTCTTTAAGAGAAGAGTGAATAGGCATTTGCTGGGCAAACGCGGTTCATCGTCGGGCTCATCTTCACCTTCCACCAGGTGTGATTGAGGTCAAGCGTTCGCCTATAAGTAATAAAAAAAAGTTACAAGAAGAAAAGAAAAAACTGATGGACAAAGTAAAAGAACTGCAGAAGAAAATTAAAGAAGAAAAGTGAATTAAATATTTTTATAATTTTCATTTATTTGTCATTTAATTTAGTAAAGACTAATTATTTGTTATTTCAGATTCAAGTTTATTATCTATTTTATAAGTATTGTGATTTAAAATTAATAAATAGTTATTTTAAAATGAGTCTTATTGATTTCTAAAGTGTCTCAAAAATAGGGACATACATCATGAGACATTGGGGCCATCTACTTTTTAAGTGTCTCATAAATAGGGACATAGAGGTTCCTCTCATAAAAGGCTATTAATATTATTTTTACAAATTAACATTCAATAAAAACTAGCTATATTAATTAAATAATCATAAGACAATTGTATGATACGATTTAAATAGTATTTTTGACTTAAACAGATTATATAATAGCGGTAATGTACGACCAACCTGAAAATGTGTCTCATAATACGGACTTTTACCATAATAATAATAATATTTACAAACAATTACACACATTGGCCTAGTCTCAAATTAAACTTGCGATTGAACTATGGGTACTAGATAAAGATATACATACTTAAAAACATATATGCAACCATGACTCGGGACAAAGTCTACTTATCACAGAAAAGTTTAGCACTAACGGGACTCGAACCCAGGGTTTTAGCATCGTAAGTAGGGTCGCTACAAAATTTCTTATACAGTTCTCCTGCAAAACAAGAATTCCAACTGAACGAAACTCAGCTACTTTTTGAATACAAATGTAGACGTGCTAAGTACATAACATTAATAGGCTACAGGCAGACTTAGTACGTTGAGTATACCTATTATTAATTCACGCTTTAAGTTAAAATATGGCTTTTCCACCGACATAGTTAAAGTGCTGTCGGGATTTATTATTTGTTATTTATACGTTGTGTTAATGCTCATCACATATTTATATATGTATATAAAATTATGTAAGTATTTTTATTATAAAATTCTATAACTAGAACATACCGGATTTAAATACGTTAAAAAATATACCTATGTGATAAATTGCAATTTCCTAACAAATATATAAATACTGATTTCATTATTAATTATTAATACATTATTATTATTACGTTTGTGTCATTTTTTCATTTTCTTTTATTATAAAAGTGCTTTTTAAAGTACTATGTGTTTTTAGATAGGGAACATAAAAGAAAATAGGGTAGGTTTTTAAAAATAAAATTAATAAATTAAATAATGCTGTTGTAAATATTGATACGGTTAGTCGAAATAGCCCACCCGATTATAACAAAATAAAATAGTATTTTTTTGTTTTGAAAGCCCATAATCATTCGCGATAGCATAATATAATTTTAATGTTGCGACATTAATTGTTTAGTACTTTATCGTGTAGTTTACGGATTTAAGGTTATTTCTCACGTCAGTAGTAATAGTTAACGGCGACGGGATCATGAACGGCCTTAAATATGCAAATGGCGACCTCTTTGCGAGAACTGTGAAAAAACATGTAAATAATTGACTGGATTCCTAAGCACGACATGAATAAAAAAACATTAATTATGGTCTTTAAACTTTTGCTCCATTTTTATTAAATGGTCGAAAGACGAATAATTATTTTCTTCATCTATAGCGTATTTTCTGACTAATAACCGATTAAATGTGAGTGGGACGTGTACATCGAGGTTCCGTACATGTAGGCATGTTTATTAAGTGAAATTCCTTAACATACGATTTTGAGACTCGCGGCTTTGTAGGCACAGCCCTAAAAACGGCGGTGGTTACGTTAGGCAAGACATAATAAGCGCAATGTGAATACAGCCACTAATGCATCTTTGCTTTTTTTACACTGACTCGACTTAGTAACTACAGTGCACCTGATGGTAAGTACAATGTAGCCCAAAAACGAAAGCGACCATCAAATAATAAATATTTATTGATAATCTCCGTTGTCATGTTGACCTACATATACCAAGACTGAAGGTCCCTAGGTATATGAGTTACTGGATATGCACAAGCTGATCCCGAAAGTGACAGACCAAAGCGAGTCACTATGACGGTTTTTACACGTGAGCACTGTGGTCATGAGTCATGACCCAGTTCGGACAGTAGCCCTACCACCGAAAACAGAACCCTGACAGAGATATAGCGTGACGAAATATTATTATATTTAGGCAAAGTTATGTTAACTTTGCCTAAATAATCGATAATTGATATCTAATAACCTTGTTTTACTCACTACACCCTTGTCCCTAATTGCAGTAACGCGATGAGCCTGAAACGTTTAACGCAATCACTGCTTACCCCCATAAGTTAATAAACTGCCGCTGCGACCCAATTTCTTAGATTAAACTTATTCCTCTCGCGATTCCGCTGAGATTGTAGTAGATGAGCGCACCGTATCGTTCTAGTTTTACGTTGTTAATTAGTTTTTACATGATACTACGACTTGCAATTTAGTTACAACACTGGTTAAAGTTACAACGCTTTTATTAACGATTTTACTAGTTTGGATGATAAGTTCTGTTATATTTATCTGCTTATTCTAATGTAAAAAAAAATGGGCGTAATTGTCTCAGTTCTGGCCTATTCGCATCCAGAAACATCCTGTTGTATTTCGCAAGATTGAGACAGAAGATAGGAGAAGTTCCGCTTGGTTAAACGCCCCTGAGTGACTGGCTACTCACGAGAAATCGGTGGAGTGGTGTGATGCGCTCTGTCGTAAAACATGGTGCGATATTGAAGAAGGAAAGCTTCCTCCGAGATTGTTTTCGTAAAAATGCGGCACGACGAGTCTGCGCATTATTGATTACAGGATCTAATATCCTCGTCAAAGTGCAGAAGAACTTAGGATTTTTGCCGGTAAATTCCGGCACACTCCTGTGCCGCCGGTGCCTTGTGCGGCTTGGGAGGACTTTGAAGATGCTCTTTAAGTAAAGAAAAAGCTAAGTCGTAGGAAGAACCTGGACTCCTAGGCGGGGCTTATATTGGGTAGAGAACGATGATTATCGATGGGTATCGATGGTTTCTAACTAGCACGAGTTTAACACAATTCGGACACCTTGAGGTTAGCGTGATTTTCCATAGGGTTAAAAAAAGCTTATAAATGTATATCGAACAGCAATTTTGTTTATTTCAGATGCAGAAGGCACTGGTGGAGCGGATCTTCAGCGCAAGTTGGACCTGCTTAACGGGACGCTTGATGCTGAGCGAGCTGAGCAAGCACGAAGACAGTTGCAGTACATTGCCCATTGTAAGATTTTTTCTTACCTTTCAGTATGTCCACTGAAAAGAAACTTAAATTATTAAGGTGGTAAGCGATTACCTTATTGGATTATGAACACAGTCAACCAGTGTAACGATTGTCATAGTGACTCGCTTTGGCCTGTTGCATCTATATGCGATCCCGCTTGTGTATGTTTAATTGGTCATATACGTATCTTAGGGTTTTCTATCGTAACATATCGAGCGTGTTTTGGAAAAACAACTTAAGCGACAAAATGTCGATAGTATGTTTTTAATAATATAATAATATTACAAAAATATTTTAAATATTTCAACAATAATAATGAAAAACTTTCTCCCTTAAGTCATGTAAATTGTCGCTTACAATGTTCTTATAGAAAACGCTAACTAGATATGTTGACTGGCATAATAGAGAGTCTATAACTTTATACTAATTCTTAAATATATAGCAGGTAGAGAATGTATGACCACGACCACCCCACTAGGAGTGTACAACTATGAAAAAGGAAAGATAATTCTTATAATATTTTTTTTCAACAAAGTCTGAAAAGAAAATATTATAATGATTTAAACCAATTACTAATTATGTTACCTTTGTAATCTTTAAGCCACTGATTTTTTTTGAATAATTTACTTTATTTTTACGCCTTCTCCAAAGTCGCGTCTGTAAAAAAAAGTATTAGGTCCTTACATATGAAATTGGCGTTTTGTATGGGAGGGACAAAAAGTCGAATATTTTATAATATAATATATTTAATTAATCAAAGTATGAACCATTATTTTCTATGCACTTTTGCCATCTCATAGGTAGTTCATTGATCCCTTTACTAAAAAAACCAGTCGGACGGGAATCAATAAATCTTTGAAGGCGATTTGGACTGCCCCATCGGAGTTGAATTTTTTCCCTTGCAAGAAGTTATCCAAATTTCGAAAAAAATGGTAATCTGTTGGAGCAAGGTCCGGGGAGTACGGAGGATGTCTTAGACTTTCCAATTGAAGCTCTTCTAATTTAGTAGCCGTCTGTTGCGCAGTGTGTCGTCTAGCGTTGTCGTGAAGCAGCAGTGGCGTGGAGCGATTGACCAGCCTAGGTTGTTTAGCCGCTAGCTTTTCCATCATGGTTTGCAATTGCTGACAATAGACATCAGCCGTAATAGTTTGGCCAGATTTGAGAAAACTGTAATGAACAATACCGGCACTAGTCCACCAAACGCTTACAAGTAACTTTTTTGGGGTTAATTTTCGCTTGGGGCAGGATTTGGCTGGCTGGCCAGGATCCAACCATTGCGCTGAGCGCTTCCGATTATCGTAAAGAACCCATTTTTCATCACAGGTAATGATTCGGTTTAAAATACCTTCATTATTGTGCCGGTTTAGTAATGTAACGCAGCAGTCGACGAGCGTTTGCCGGTTTGCTTCAGTCAATTCGTGTGGTACCCACCTTTCAAGCTTCTTAATCTTCCCAATTTGCTTCAAGTGAATTAAAACAGTTTTATCACTAACATCGCAGTCTGCAGCTAACTCGGGCGTGGTTTGCGATGGATCCGCTTCCACAATAGCCTTCAACTCTTCATTATCAACTTGAGTCTCAGGCCGTCCACGGGGCTTGTTCTGCGGGTCGAAATTTTCAGAACGAATACGTTGGAACCAAAAACGAACTGTGTTTTCTTTTGCAACACGACCGCCATACACATCATTCACCCTTTGAGTTGTTTCCGCAGCACTAGTGCCTCGGCGGAACTCGTACTCGTAAATAATTCGATATTTTAAGTTTTCCATTTTGTAAAATGAGTGACGCAAACAGAAAAAAACAGAAGAAAAAAGCAAATGAATGACGATCATCGAAGCACAAATACATGAGTCTATAGCTGTACAAATGTGAATTTGGAATTCCTTACCAAAGAGGAGAAATTTGTGATTAAAGTGGCCAGTACGAAAAACGCCAATTTCATATGTAAGGACCTAATATATAAACAATAACTTCGATTCTTATAGGTACTCTCTGTTGGTATATTAAGCACGTTCTTATATCAGCAATGTTTTCCTACTAAAACACACTGTGTTTGCAGCCGGTTATTCTGAGGATTCAGACTACACATCGGACCTCAACTACCCGGTTGGACAGCATGCTAACTGCAGCGCTTCGCAGTTCCGAAGCGCAGCGCATCAAATGCACACACCACAGGTAAACACATATTGTTGACTTCTACTGTTTTAGCAATCCCTTCGCCGTAAGTACAATATTTTACAAGAGAAGAAAGTGTTTCCAAGGTTTAGAGATTTTCTGGACGTATGAGTGATTATAGTAAATTGTCCATTTCTGCAAAACAAGAAGTGATCCATTATGTTGCCGACTTTGAAGAAATCTGTAATCGACTGACTATGGAATCTTGTTTCTAAGTAGTCGCTGCCGGTCTTGAACTTGGATCGATTTAACTTTTAATTTACCTTACATTAAAGCAAAATGTTATAAAAAAATAATATAGGAAGTCATTAAGTACAATTTTACTTTATTATCTTAAGGTTTATTGATTCCAGAGGTCATTGGAGGCATCAAGGGAAAATTCGTATGAAAGGGACGAGTACCACATACACGGTGACACCGATCCACTTTACTACAATAGTCAACCGAGAACCAATAGGTAAGTACAGTATTTTAATTAAATAATTAGTAATTCAATAATTTAAAAAAAAACACGATTAAAACTAAATTGTTAAAAAGGGATATTATTCCATTATTGACTGCTTGAACGATAAAAGTGCGTGGTTTTAATATATGCAATCTTTTTCGCGGGACATTCAATACTTTGTATGTTATACCTGTTATTGTACCTCATTATGTTAAAAAGAGCAACTACCAGAGTTTCTTGTTGGCTCTTCTCGGTAGATTCTGCTTTCCGAACCGGTGGTAGATTCACTTTTCTTTCTTTGACGATTCAAAAGTGCTTGGAAGTAGGCCTATTTGAATAAAGTTATATTTCATTTCATAATATTTTGTGGTATTTAAATTGTACTTTTATACATCAGAGGTCTAACCGCGAGAATTTTCAAAATTTACTTCTAAAATTAGTTTAAATTTCATGCTCTATATTTGGATTTCCGCTGTAATTAATATTAGGTCTCTTGATATATTAATTCAATAAAAAACATTTTTTTAATGTTTTTGAATATACTTAGGGGAAAATAGGGACATAGTAAACGCAGGGTACCGTCGAGATAAGGTATTATGACATGTTATTGCCGGGTTACAGTAGGCTTGAGGGATTCTGCTGCCCTGATGAGAGGGAGGCGGTGCACGGTGTCCGGCGCATCGCCTGAGAGAGAGGTTTTGGAGGGGTGGGCTTTAACTCCTACCCCTCCCAGGGAGGTAGCCTCAACAAGGCTTTTTGTTCCCTGAGCGTCTGGATGAATTTAGTTTTCCAGGTTCGGGTGGAGCAATCAGAGGGACACTCCAAGGGTGTTTAGTCAGTAGGAGTCTGACACACAGGGGTCACTGCCCTCACAGCGTTCCTGAAGGTCCTATGCAGGACTCTTCCCCAGAATACAAAAAAAAATGACATGCTAGAAAAGAATTTTTGAAAATCTCTTTCTTCCGGCTGAAAAACGTCCCTATACCCAAGCATACGATTGTACAGCATTTCACTTGTTGTGTATGGTAAAGGCACCTAGTTTTTTTTATATTTATTCTCGTAAGTTTGTGTTACAATTTATGATAAGCCGGACATAGAAGTTTGGATTATGCGTTATAAAGTGTATTTTGGGCTTATGAGGAGTGGTACAACGAGTACGTCCAGATGATTTGTCTGCGACAACTGTAATTAATTATTTTAATTAATTTTATAATGCCAATTTAATTATCTCATCAGGATCCTAATTACCTATTGCTTCGAATTACCCTACGCGTGTTAAGTATTTCCGTAAGCTAAGGGTTTTGTATTTGCCTTCAAAGTTGATTTTCTTTAAAATATATAGTGAAATTTTGTAGTTCATTAGGTAATCTAAATAAGTACATTTTACATTTTGCATTTTCGTTTAGGTGTTCGCAGTTACCCCACTCCTCTAATATTCTTAAGAATAAATAAGATGTATACAGTAGTTTCATACTTCATTAATACAAAACCAAAGTAATAGTAATACAGTTCCTAAAATACTCATTAGCCACATAAATTAAAGACCGGAATTATTTTTCAGGATAGAGACATGGTCACAATTACACGCGCAGGCGAGCGTTGAATCAGCCATATCATGGCGAACAGCCGCTGACTGGCATTCTGGAGGTAATTATTATTAATGTTATATTCAATTCTTTATCCGCAGATTTACAGAATAAAACCTCTTTTAGAGTGGAGACGTAGATCAAATGCACTTATTCTGAGATTTATAGAAGCAATCATAACTTAGTTTACAATTTGCTCAATTGCTCAAACTTCAAATATTTTATTTTTAATTAATTTTAAAGATATAGTAAGTTATTAATTTATTCAACTTGAATTTTGCTCTGCGGATACTGCACTATATTCAAGTCCCTATTACATACGACTTTTAGTTTATTTAGTTAAAAACTAATACATATCCTGAGCAAAGTGTAAGCCACATCAAAGCCAAGTAAAATCTATAAATCTCAGCTTTAGGCGTTGCTTTATTCACGGAGAACAAATGCAGGTTCGACTCTATTGAAGCTGGTACTTGTATGGCAAACACAGCTGGATCTATTATATCTATTGTTTTGATCCGCTTTCCGTTTGAATTAAATGTTCAACCGGCTTGTATTGACTTCCGCTTGTAGTTCAATACAATATTGATTATTCTCGTTGTCTCTTAGGCACTGCAGACATAAAACTGACACGCCTGCACATACTTTAGGCTTGCTAGTGCACTCTAAATGAGATAGACAGGAACTTTGGCGTATGGATAGTACAATTCATTTATTTCCACTTATTGAAAGATCTTACGATTACACTATCAAGAAAACAGTTAAAAAAAACAACAGCTGTTCCTACTGAAGTAGAAAATGGTATATCATAATTACTTTGTCGAAATAGTTACATTAAGAAATTATATTTTGTATCCGTTGAATGCATTTTACGAAATGTTTACTAATAAAGTTCCGTTAGATACCAATTTGAAAAACTAATTCGATTTATAAGGGGAATTTCTTTATTTTCAGAGGAGCAACGGCGTCCAAGTCTCGAACGTCAAAACACATTGTACGATGACAATATGGGCTTTGGATATGATGCTTATAATACAAGTACGCACATTGGGTACGGTGTTTATTTTATTTAAAATCTTTGTTTGTTTAATTCGAATACTTTCTAATTGTTGTTGATTATTGTTTATATACATTTTATCATTATTAATTATTTCATCAAAGTTCTAAATTTTTATCCTTCGAGCTAGATAGGTAAATAACTAGATAAACTAGCGTAGAAATCTTTTCAGAATCTTTTCATTGCTTATTTACTACATTTTTATAAAAAAACTAAGCTAGTTATACGTACCTATCTCTAGAAAAGAGGCAGGTAACATAGTAGGATCCACGCTATAGCATATCCGCACTAATGATCAACGTCCACTAAAACACTCCGGCATCCGATCAGCACAAAATAAATCAATTCAGTCAATCAAATCAATTCAGAAGTTTAGTCGATACTCTGGCGTCCGCGTTTCGTCCACTAAGCATTCGTGAATTGTTTACGCGACACCACGAGTAACTGTATAAAATGTTGTCAGCGGCAGCAGGGGGTTGGCTATTGTGGCTTATTAATCAAATATATACCAAGCTTCACATAGCTTAATCGATAAGACGCTGTGTGGGTTTGCACCCATGTGTGGTTGACATTCCAGCTACTTGCACAAGGTGATTCACCCCCTCTTTTATGCTGTGAACCGGCAAAGAGTAGAATTCGTTTCCTGCATCTGTTTTTCCAACATCTTATGACATGGGAGTCTCAAACATCGAGTGAATCGGTATTTGCTGGGTGAGCTCACTCCGTCTTTGGCTTCATTATAACTTTCCAGTAGGTGAGATTGAGGTCAAGCGAAAGCCTGACTTTAACAAAAAAAGTTTGCTTAAAGAGAGAAGTTTGCAAGGTGACGCGATGATGGTCTGGCGACGAGGCGATCTAGTCTACATTAATCGTAATATCTTCCGCGGACTTTTGCTCTCGTATTCTTATCATGCACTTCTAACATAGTCGCTATTCATACAAAGTTTTAATTTCAGGGACCATTCGCATATATCACAACAGCCGAGCTATGAAGAATATTTCGATTCGAGTAGTTATCCATACCAAACGTCATACGTGGGAGACGACTCAAAACAGTGGGACAGCGGGGGACAATATTTCTACGATGATGGATACGGCCTTACGCCGACCGAGTATGAGAATATTGTCAATAAGCGAAGATCGTCAGTCGTACAATTACCACAAGTTCCGCCTAAACAGGTCTATAGTATTCTCATTATCTCTATATTTCAGTCTACATAGGGCCACTGCTGAATTTAGGCTACTCTTTCAAGGCTCGCCACTAACCTCTATTGTGGACTGTTCGCATTTAGAACCTTCCAGTTGCCTTTTGTAAGCCGTCGGTCCATCTTGCCTCTGGGTTTCTCATACTACGCTTGAAACTAGGATGGAACGAGATGAGTATAAATGAGTTTACGAAAACATTGATAATATGTTGTTTCACATTATCCGCGCGTTTTGTAATACATTTCCATTTTTTTTTTTGTAGCCAGGGGGATAATCCTACATTGGATCATCAGGGACGCTGTAAGGGCAGCGACCCGGGTGTGTCAGACTCGTAGTGACTAAAAACTCTTAGTGTGTCCCTCTAATTGCTCGATCTGGGCCTGGGAAACCAAATTTATCAAGACGATCGGGGAGTAAAAAGTTATTTATTAATTCCATGTTAGCATTTTGATGGGGAGGTTTTTATTCTGAAGTAAGAGCAGTCCGATGAAGTCGATGATGATGATATTTTATGTATGCTCCACTTTTCAGTTGGTTATATCATCTCGATATTCCGATTACAACGAGATGGCGCCTTACAGACCTCGGCAACGACGGATCGCGGCTAGTTTGCCAGGTGACTTAATTTTTACTTAGAAATAATAAATAAAAATATTGTAGCATAGAGTAAAACTATAGCGAATCGTTCTTAGTAGAGCATCGGAGAGCTAGTAGATATACTAAATAGTGGTTTACTCATACATATATAATGGCATACATATTTTATGGCTTTTATCTAAGGTAGAGGGTGTCCACAATGCATCCCCAATTCGACCTCTCCTGCGTATCACATTTCAGCTTGCACCATGTTCTACTAATGTCTCTTGATAAAGACAAGTCCGATACTCAAGAAGATTCAGATGCGTTCAATTCCATCAAAGCCAACCGAAACCTTGGCAGGGAGCAGTGAAAGATATCAGTGTCACTAACTTTAATCAACTGCTTGAATATAATAAACTCTTTTCTAAATGTTGAAGAATTATAAACTGTTTGTGTTGGTTCAATTGCTTCAACATGGCGATGTCTTTTTCTTTTTTTGATTTGGTTCACATACCGGACATCACACAACTACATAAAAAACAAAAATGAATCTTACGAAAATAATACAAAAGGTGAGTCCTTAACAAGTGAACACAACACATTATATCATCCGAAAACGAAAGCTACACTTGCACGCACTGCAAAATATTACGTTTGGCTGAGGGGAAGGAAGAATTAAAAATATCGAAAGATACAGATGCCATTACAACCAGAGAACATTCTACTGAAAGGGGAATGTTAATAAATACTAGTAGGAGTTAATATTCTATTCATTATGGTTATATTGTTTTAGCGACGCCGTCATCCACGCCAAAGAGGGGCAGGGCGCTCCCAGTGCCGCCGGGCAGCGAGACCGGATCGGTACGGAGCGGTCGCGGGCGCCGCCTGCCTCGGCCGCCGGTGTCTCGATTGCCGCAACCACCTCTGAAAGCGGTCTCTCAGACGCCTTACACTCCCGCTGTCTCCACCAGTCTACCACACACGCATGTGCCTTACGTATCCGGTAATAACAATAGACTTATTATTTCTGGTTAAGGATATATAATATTCTCTTCCGAATAAGTGAAATTACAGTGATTCATAATAAATATACTCGTAAGATCTTTCCTCAATGGGTCGTTAGTATACAATACTCACACAGAATCAATATCATCAATACATATAATAATTCCTTTCATCAGTCACCTATATAATATTAGTCAAATGAAAACTTATTTATGTATATAAAACGTCTTACAAAAAAATGTCGTTTGTGCGATGTAGGTTAGTAAAAATATATTGGAATTGTTAATCGATATACACAAGTGTGTACGAGTTTGTGCCGGTAGTCGCAGAAACAGCTTAATCCATTTAGATGCGATTTTTCTAATGTATTGTGGAAAGCTTAATTTAGTTTTAGTGTTAATTTTATTTTAATCAGTGCATAAATAAAAAAGTTATGCCAGTTTAAAAAACCGCGTTGATCATATATTGGAGAAAGTGTTATAAAATAATTGTTTAGAGAATAATAATAAAGGTAATTTTGTAATAAGGTTAATAGTCATAATTTTTTTATAGAACCTGAGAAAGCTTTACCTGACGTTATCTACAGTTATGAGGGCCACGGATACCAAACTGAACAAGAGTATCAAATCACTGCCAATGACCAGTTTCAAGATAATAATTATATTAGTTCAAGGTAAGATTTTATTAAAATAATTAAGTATTATAATTAAGTGAATACTGCATTGGATGTATCTTTGCTCACTCCAAAGCGGAATTCGAGCGACGATATATTAGGTCCTTACATATGAAATTGGCGTTTTGTATGGCAGGAACAAAAAGTCGAATATTTTTTAATACAATATATTTAATTAATCAAAGTATGAACCATTATTTTCTATGCACTTTTGCCATCTCATAGGTAGTTCATTGATCCCTTTACTAAAAAAACCAGTCGGACGGGAATCAATAAAATCTTTGAAGGCGATTTGGACTGCCCCATCGGAGTTGAATTTTTTCCCTTGCAAGAAGTTATCCAAATTTCGAAAAAAATGGTAATCTGTTGGAGCAAGGTCCGGGGAGTACGGAGGATGTCTTAGACTTTCCAATTGAAGCTCTTCTAATTTAGTAGCTGTCTGTTGCGCAGTGTGTGGTCTAGCGTTGTCGTGAAGCAGCAGTGGCGTGGAGCGATTGACCAGCCTAGGTTGTTTAGCCGCTAGCTTTTCCATCATGGTTTGCAATTGCTGACAATAGACATCAGCCGTAATAGTCTGGCCAGATTTGAGAAAACTGTAATGAACAATACCGGCACTAGTCCACCAAACGCTTACAAGTAACTTTTTTGGGGTTAATTTTCGCTTGGGGCAGGATTTGGCTGGCTGGCCAGGATCCAACCATTGCGCTGAGCGCTTCCGATTATCGTAAAGAACCCATTTTTCATCACAGGTAATGATTCGGTTTAAAATACCTTCATTATTGTGCCGGTTTAGTAATGTAACGCAGCAGTCGACGCGCGTTTGCCGGTTTGCTTCAGTCAATTCGTGAGGTACCCACCTTTCAAGCTTTTTAATCTTCCCAATTTGCTTCAAGTGAATTAAAACAGTTTTATCACTAACATCGCAGCCTGCAGCTAACTCGGACGTGGTTTGCGATGGATCCGCTTCCACAATAGCCTTCAACTCTTCATTATCAACTTGAGTCTCAGGCCGTCCACGGGGCTTGTTCTGCAGGTCGAAATTTCCAGAACGAAAACGTTGGAACCAAAAACGAACTGTGTTTTCTTTTGCAACACGACCGCCATACACATCATTCACCCTTCGAGTTGTTTCCGCAGCACTAGTGCCACGGCGGAACTCGTACTCGTAAATAATGCGATATTTTAAGTTTTCCATTTTGTAAAATGAGTGACGCAAACAGAAAAAAAAAACAGAAGAAAAAAACAAATGAATGACGATCATCGAAGCACAAATACATGAGTCTATAGCTGTACAAATTTGAATTTGGAATTCCTTACCAAAGAGGAGAAATTTGTGATTAAAGTGGCCAGTACGAAAAACGCCAATTTCATATGTAAGGACCTAATATTAGATTTATTATTATTGGAATGTTATTAATAGCGAACTGAGAATCCTAATGAAAATCAATTGATTTTGATTCAATTATTAACGCATTTAAGGGAAAGTAATTGACAATAGAGTTTAGGAATCTTGTAATTTAACAAATTCAGATATAATAGGAAAATTCGACGTCACAATTGTGATAATTAATAAAAAAATGACTCGACAAAGGGAAAAATAAAGTGTATTTCAAAAACGACAACGACTTTCTAGGTAATCCTCTAGGTAGGTCCCTAGGGACGATGGTCCGTAGACAGTCACCATTATAATGTTTTCATATCACGACAAAAGGTTTCTATGTATTGGAACAACTGGAGTCACTATGATGGTCTTTGCACTTCTGTACTGTAGTCACGATCCAGTTCAGGTAATTCAGTCTTCAGAGTTATTTTATATCTTTATTTCAGTTACGATGAAGATGGAATGCAACCATTTTTTGATGAAACTCCACATGCTACTCCGCCTGCAACTGGTAATGATTTACTAAACTTACGAAATAATTAATTAAATAAAACGCATCGTTAAAAATTACTTCCATCTGTGATGTTATTTTTTATTAAAAACATTATTAATTTTAGTACAAGTCTGGTAGAAATATTTACAAGAAATGCCTCTTACGTACATACATTTTTGACGTTAGTGTATAGACGTAACTAATCGAGAGCGAATATTATAATATTAGAGCTAATTCGTTTATTTAAAGATTTATAAAGTTACGCATGAAATGTATTAATAGCAGAATATCTATTTGACCTTTTGTAAAACACATATTGACAAAGTATTACGATTTTATAAGTTTACCATTAGCATCTAAAAAGTACCCGTGACGTAAACGATAAAAGTTTCCGGTGCATGAGATATAGGATTAATCATTGAAAACATATTTAAAGGTCAGTCGCAAATGGCTTGTCATTTGATACACAGTATTTGTGAGCATATAACGTTTAGTATATTCAGTAGTTTTTTCAAAATTACAGCTCAGAAATCAACATGGAGTGAAACGGAAATTTCTGGACAGTTTAATTATCCAATAACTAGTGAAGAAGATTCTTTAATACCTAAATCAGTGCCGTCAACAATATCATCTTACTTACCACAACCACCTAAAGTGAGCCAGCAAGATAATTATTTAGATCAAAGCTACCAAAAACTCGAATATCAGTATGACAGTCAGAAATATGAGTATCAGTATGAAAAATCGGATGAATACCAACAGAATCAGTATCAAGATAAACCAATATATGATTATCAAGACCAATACCACGATGAACAAGAACCGCCAGATATTCTCGCGCAGAACGACCAATCCCAATATTTAAGTCAGCAGTTCCAACATAATCAGCAAGAACAACAATCATATCAACAATCGCAATTTGAAAAACAGAAAGAGATTACGCAACCAATGCCAATGCAGCAATCTGTGCCACAAAAGCAACCAGCCCAACAACTACAAGAAAGTGTTTTAACAGGCGCTGCAACATTAGGATCTCTTATGGCAGGTGGTGCTAAAAAGTTAGGAAGTTTCTTTGGTGCTGCGGCAGCCGCAGTTGCTACTCCATCAGTTAGTCAACCTTCAACAATAACTTCGAGTGTCCCTACAAGTCAGTATACATCGGTACTCCCAGTTACATCTTTTTCATCAACAGCTCCAGTCACATCGTCCGTCCCTGAAATATCACAGTCAGTACCAGCGTCGACAACCACTACGACACCAAGTTTACCCAGAACTCCGTCTTTAAGGAGACAAGAATCTATACAAAGACCTCCTGTGCGTCGAATTAGGACTTTACCGGATGCACCAGAAGATCTACCCCAATCAGGATTTGACGAAAGTGCCTACGAGGATGAGTATCATAAGACTGAATACGATCAAACGACAGACCACGATAGGATTTCTTCGGATAGGCATCGTGAAGACGATTTTGTACATGATACCATCCCTGAAGAAATCAATGAGAGACGTATGTCAGAAGCACCTAGCAGTCCAAGGAGTCCTAGTTTGCAGAAGACTGCGTCTCCGACGCGGAGTCTTTCACAAATGAGAAAGCCATCCGTTGATAGCTACCACAGTCAAACGCCGTCAGTTATTGATCGCAGAACATCGCAAAGTTCTTTTCATCATGAGGAGAAAGTTGCTGTTACTACAATTCAAGAAGGTTGGTTTTTGTACAAGTTGTTCAATTAATAACTGCCATTTTTTTATTTCAAAAATGAATATTTTAGAATCATAGGGACATTATGTACAAGTTTTTTTTTAAGCTTTGCGGATAATTGAGTCATGTTTATCAATTAGTATTTGTTTTAGTACTAAATATTATATTTCTAATATTCCCAAAAATACAATTTCTAGATCCAAATGAAGTTTGTGACTAAAATCTCAGCTTTTAAAAGTAGTTAAAGTAAACTTTTTAACCTCACAGACTCAATTACGGAAAAATCAAAAGTCACGTTTCAAGATAGCCGGCCAAAGTACCACGAGGTACCAGAAGCATCTGATTCATTCCACCAAAGACAAGAATCGTTCGACGATCAAGGTGAATACGATCAGGACGCTTATCAAGATGACGACAACTTCCCTGAAGAAGACGGGAAATTCGAGGATCAAGAACAATTTCAGCGAGATGAGCACTACCATGAAGAAGATGGTGTGTTTCAAGAAGAACCGAGACACGAGAAACAAGCAGATTTCAAGACAGAGCAGCCGAAGTTGACCCCGAAACAACGATGGCACCGAGCGTACAACAAGATCGTCATGCAGTTGAATGTGAGTACTCTTTTTATTTGTGATAATGAATTCAGAATTTTTTACATTGATATAGTTTTTAAAATATTATTTTATGTTAACAGTGGTGCGAAATCGTTCTACCTCATCTATGATGAACATTATTTTTAATTTTCTTATAATTTTATTAATGTTTTATTCATTAATTATAGGCAAATGCATTCATGTATAATTATTCTCATTATGAGTATAAGATTTGTTGTATGTTAAATGGTCACATTAAGATTAAATGTTACAATTTTATTGATTCTTAATCATAGTTTTTAAAATGTGAGACAATTTTTACAATAGTCCACTATTTTTTAACGTTCTTTTTTTTAAGTTTACATTTGATAAAACAAATAAATATTGTTGTTGTTGATAATTGTTATTCTGAATTCTTTATCTCGCTATATTTTATGTTTTCTTTTTATTAATTGTTTATAGAGAATTAATAGCTTGCTAATGGAATAGGTAAGTAAACGAGTATGTACTTATTTTATATTCAAGTTCGTGCTAGTTAAATGTAGGCTATGTGATATGAAATTTACATAGTATTATTCGAATACAAAATACACTGTTCCAATTTATTATTTAAAATACTATAGTTTTTTTGTAGAGATAATCTAATAAAGTGTACACTGTACGTAGTCGTATGTTTTTTAAATTATAATAAAATATAATAAATAATAAAACCGTTAACCAAACTGAATATAACTGCTAGGATGAGGTTTTTAATATTTTTACAAATATAACAAAAATGGAGTAGAAAAGGTAATAATAAACTAAGAATCGTTTCTGAAACTGGATGTTAGACTATTATCGTTCAATAATAAGTACTAGTGTAGTGAGAAATACAGAATAACTCAAGGATTTTGTGAAGAATTTGTAATATTATTACTAGAATAAGAGTAGACTTACAAACAGCCGGTGTACTATAGACTCTCTAAAGAGCAGTCTACGGAGTTCTTCAGCGGCAAACATTAGCTCAGACAAACGTTTCAATTTTCTTTTTATTAATATCCACGACCTAGAAGAATTTAATCCTGTTTGTTTTTTCTCAAGAAACTTTTTCCTACCCCGGATTTTCCTAACTATGAAGATCCTGAAAGCGTGTAGTCTTACCCTAAGGCTTGGATGTAGTAATAGAATATTATTCAAATTGTTTTACTTACCTCTTTTTTAATGTCAATAAACCATTGTTATTAATTTTAAGCTATGATGTCACCCATTTTGGTATGTGATTTATTCGTTTTATGTATTGAACATGTCATGTACATTAAAGGCAGACATATGCATAGTCACAACTTTTCAGGATAATCTATAAACTGATTTCTAGTTTAACTAAGTTCTCTCAAGAAAAGAAAATAAATTATACGTTGAGTACAGATTTACGTAAAAGTCCAGCTTATAAAGTTGATTCCACATTTATAAACTTCTTACTTAAACAGAACAAAACGGTTGTTGGTTTTTATAGGCATAACGACGATAAGTGAATATAAAACCAAATTCTACGTCAGCTATAACTCATCTTATAAATGTGTCCCAAATAACACAGGAACAAGTAACTAAAAGCATTTTGCACAGCGGGTGTTCCACTCCCAGTGTTACTGATAAATTCCGTACACGGTCATAGGTTTCGTAGACGGTCGATGATGAAGTCTAGCAATTCAATTAACTCTTATAAATTGCCTGGCGACAATCTTCAATTTAGAAGTTTGATATACTTCGAATGATTACAGCGGACTTGATTTACATGTATATATAGATGGGCAAAATGTAATCAGATTAATGAAAATGATTAACGATTACAATTTACGTTTTTTACCATTAATATGACTGTATTTTGCTCATTTATGTTTTAAACACTACAAAATCCCAGATTGTATACACATTTATGATTTCTTAATGTTTTAAGTTTTAAATGGATTTAATCATGATTATAGATCAAGAAAATTAAAATTATGACTACATTTTGTAATCGGTGATAATTAATCAGATTACATTTTGCCCATCTCTGCATGTATAGTATATTTACATGTAGGTTTTTCAGTTTTATGTAATAGAAAGTTTGTTTTTTTTTTAACAGCTTATTAATAGCCTGTAGTTCCTTATGAATTTTGAGTATTTTTGACTATACTAACTTCTTTCGTTCAATAATGTTTCTTCGCATAACAATAGTGGACTCAAATTAAGATTTTTTACTTTACAATAACGTGGATTAGATTAGCGAGGAATAGCCGTTATGTGTTATTACACTCATTGGGCCGTATCTTTAAAACTGTCATTTTTCATAAGTAATTTTAGGATAATTACTGTTTTGTTTAAATTTTATTCATTACTTGTTTTGACCGTATTATTATAACATCAATTTTATTTTTATTTTAAGGCTTAAGTTAGTTTTTTTTTATTCGCAAGCTGGTTAAGGTTGTAGTCTGTTTAGTTTTGTTTTTAAATTTATAATGTAGGCTTAAGTTAGGTTGAGGTTATATTGTAAATTTTTGAGCAATAAAGGACACCACTCAACCCTTTCCAGCGGACGGATGAAAGAATGAAGTATGAAAGGTAGTTGAATGTGAGTGGTGTGAAAATTGAAAAATATAACATCAAAAATAATATTGTTGTATGAAAAGTCAATAAAAGTACGGTATTGTAATCCAGAAGGGTTCATATTTTGAATACGACTACATGCTTTATGGTAATGCTCGTTTTTTAATAATGACGATGTTAAACAACTATGAAGTAATTTATCTTGGATTCATAGACGCTATTTCGATTTTGCTTAGCAAAGTTTTCAAAAAATAAATTCGTTTTGACAAAAAATCGAATATATAATAAGAATTTGAGTATAGTCATAATATTCGCAGTGCCAAGTCAATGTTAACAAAATTGGTGACTTACCAAATCCTTTGACATTCATTGAGTAATATAAATTGTAATGTTTTAGTAAAGTCTAAGTAAACTTACTCTCGTTGCGTCTATAAATCTCAGCCTTAGACTAGTAAAACCTTGTGCCGAGACCAATAAATGATTTATGAGCTTTATAAAGCCGATAATTAGGCAACGTTATATCTTTATTTACAGTATTATATGATGCAAGTGTTTAGTTATTGTGTTAAAATTTCTGCGATAAGAACTTGATTCGGGTTGTTATATTTCAAGGTCAGTGTAGTGTAATCGTCCACAATTATTACTAAAATAATCATTATTACATTCTTACAATCACATTTTTTAACATTGATTCAAAATTTAATCCTCACAGACTTTACTCACGTATCATTTTTTTTACATAGGCTCGATATAGTGACTACAGTGCACCTGATGGTAAGTACAGTGTAGTACAAAAACGAAAGTGACCATCAAAGGATGAAAATCCGTTGATAGTCTCTGTCGTCATGTCGGCCCACATATATCACGACTGAAGGTTTCTAGGTATATGAGTTACTGGATCTACACAAGCTGATCCCGAAACGCGACAGGCCAAAGCGTGTCACTATGATGGTCTTTATAGTTGTGTTCTGTGGTCATGACCCAGTTCGGGCAATCGCCCTCCCATCAAACCTAAATCTGGTTAATCAGGTGCATTGTTATCATAAAATTGTATCTGTATAAAATAAATTTCCTCGTTAAATATAACAAAATCGTTCTCTATATAAAACCAGCAGGGCTCGAGGCACGCTGCTGAGAAAATGCGAAAATGTTGTTATGGCGGCTTGTAGCGACCTCCCATTGCCGTGACCTTGAACGGTCTGGGGTTACTGAACATATAACTCCTTATGACCTATTTCACACATACACAAAATACCTTTAGTTCTACGTGTGTAATACATTGTCAATTTAAGAGTTAGTACAACACTTTTATGTTGATGGAATGTATCCGATCTGAATTTGTGAGGGAGGCGTTTGTGAGTGCCTTTGCTCTGAACAGACTTGACATCGGGATGTTTAACAAAATCTTAACAGAACTGTTATCTGATGAGGCGTTTGGTACGTTCATATCAATGACACGATATGTCATATGTTAGGTATTTCTGTATAAGGATACGATGGGGCTGACATACGTACACACGTAAAAGTCCCCTAAATAAATAGAATAAAAAAAAAACACTTTTATATTTCTACTTTACTCTTATTTGTTTTTCATTAAATGACGGGTGTTGATATATTTTTGTAGGCTGGCATGATCGTAGCGACTTCTGGTAGTTGTTTCTCGTTAGCCGTACTCGGTTTTTGGATTGCAATGTACTATGCATCAAAAAATATAAGAAATATGCTAAGTATACGCCATAGGCATATAAATTTAAATTCGCAAAAAAAACTTAAAACTTCTATTAAAAAGTAATATTATTATTTTTTACATTTAATCTGCTATAATAATCTCTATCTAGCTTAATCGTGATAAAATGTTGGAAACATTAAAATTAATTTAAATTATTCACAAAATTAATTATAAGCGCCTTAAGAAGTTCAAAGAAACTTTCGTAGTTGTTCTTAAATTGTGATTTTTATTTTTCTTTTCGTCTCCGTTAAGTGGCTGCCGCCTGTGGAGAGACCCAATGCTTTGAACTCGAACTTCTCATTAGTTCAACTCGGTTGCTCCGTTCATACGCACATACGAAACTACGCGTACCGAACCTCAGTCAGTTATCAGACTTTGTTGCGTACGCACCCCTTAGGAAAAAATATTGATATATATGCACGTTTAGGGTACGACGACATTGCGCAAGAGATGGCGGCGGAAACTAACGAGGACGCGATATGAGCATCCTGCGGGCGGCCGTGGCACTATTTGATATAAACCGGTCGTTTGTATGCTAATTCAACAGGTGTCAACCGTGCAGTCGTTCTTCAGACGCGAAAGTGTTTCTATCATGTTCCGAAGCAGGAAAGGGCAGGCCAACAGTGAGGCTGACGTGCGCCGTCAGCAGGACTATTCGCGGACGAAAGCCACGGGGTCGCGTCTCCGCGTTCGCCGCGGGTCAAGTTTAACAGATTTGGACAAGTTGAGATGCGGCGGCGGGTCTAGCGGTGGCGGTTCTATCGGTGATTTGATGAATATGTTCAGTGGTAGTGCGAATTCGGTTGGAAGTGACACTTTGGTCGCTAGGACAGTGCCTTTAGAGACAGTCCGGCGAAATATACCTCCTATGACGACCCCGCCGTCGCGTCCGCCTTCCTCTCCGCTCATTCATGTGTCGCGGCCTGTGGGACCCTTGACGATGGCTCAACGGACACTCAGATTTAGCAGATTATTGAAGTATCAACCCTGTTCCTCAGACATTCTTATAACTTTGGTAAGTGTTACCACTCAATTCGCGGTATTTTGTAATGCTGATTCATATTTTCTGTTAAATAATTTTCGTGATAAGATCGCTTATATGCAAACATTTTATGTTTTACGGCGTATAACGTTAGATAATATCTCTGTTAAGTCATAGGTGGGCTGTTATCACACAATCAAGTGATTGCAAGCCTATCGTTTTGACATAATCTGTGTTATAATGTATTGGATTATAAATGGATCCAGTGTAACGGGCAGGTTTCATTAAATTTTACATAAACCCATTGTTTATTTTCCTAAATTCTATATTTTAATCCAACAACTGAAATAGCTGTATTTATCATTTTACAGTAATCATCTTGAACGACTTTTACGCAGTTATGAAATCGTTTCAGCGACTCATTCTTAAAATAAAACTTCTTAAGGACAATCATTTAATTAAATATGAATGTCCTTATCAGTCCAGAGTAATAATGATTTATCCAATTATCGCAGTTGTTACAAGGTACTTCGTTATTTACACATAAAACGAATATTGATGCGAAGAAAAGCCCTTGTTGCGATGCACAAATTGAATTAACGAGGGCAACCAAGATAAAATACTGTCAGCGTTGAGAAAGTATTGTCTGTACGACGCATGTTAAACTTGTTACTAAATGCATTTCTTAGTTGGATTTTGTTAAACAATTTCTCTTATGTAATAAAAAAGAGGTCCGGATTGTGTACGCGTTCGTACATGTAAACTGTTCAAACACAAATAATGTTATTACAATATAATTGTTGGCAACTGTTTTAATTAGACAATATTTTACTATATGAATGATATAAAAACATTATTTATATAAAAGAAAGAAACATTTATTGAGAAAAAGGAATAATATAAAACATATACATTTATGTAAAACAATGAAAGAATAATATATAATATCACATCATGTAAAGACATGGTGATATTACAGTAATGTGAATGTGAGTGGAGAAAAGAGCAGAGGGCGGTTGAGACTTATCAAAGTAGACTAAATACAAATAATTGATTAATTATTGTTAAAGAAGCGAGAGAAATTAGCAAAAATAGAGAAAACTAGCCTTCCGATTTCTCTGCATACCTCGTTAAGCAATTGGTATAATAATGCATAGGTAGAAACATTTTAAAATAATTTAAACGGATCTTATGTACTAGTACGAACATAATTTCAATAAGCAGATTTTCTATGATGGAGCTTTAAAAACTGAGTAAAAACTCCTTAGGGATTATTGCTTTGTTCGTGTGCTAAGGATAGCAAACAAGTTTCTAGATCACCCAGTGCTACGCGACTATTGTTTCCTATATGCGAACTCCACACCAGAAAAGTTGCCAACTTTGAAGGAATAGAAAGGAAAGGTTATTGGACAATGCCCCTCCATGTACTTATCTGGATATGAGACTATTTGAGGCTTATGTTGTCTTCTAAAAACTGCAGTAGGTTTAACTATTTTTAACAGAATATAAAAATATTCAGTTTTTATTTTTATTAAACGCTGGAACAAATTTTGTTCAATGAAACAAAAAATATTGTAACTCGGACACAAAAATTCCGCATAAAACCGGAATGGCATGTGTTTGAAACGAAATTAGTACGTATATCCTTGTGCTCAATATTTGCCGCTCGTTCCCTTAAAGGAATTTTTCTGTGCAATTGTATTTTCCTTATTTTATTAGCGAGTGTTAGGTATATTTTTAATATTCGTTATTCATTGAAGTTCTGAAATTACCTCAGGAAATTTTGTTTTAGCTTCGTATCACCAGTGATTATAAGGTTATCAAGAGGTATTGAACTAGCAAAAAAGGGGGATTTGCTCGACTGTGCACTGAACAAGGTAGTTTGCAGCATACTCGGGCAAAATGTAATCAGATCAGTGAAAAACGATTACGATAACATTTTGCGTTTTTCATCATTAATATGACTGCATTTTGCTCATCTATGTTATAAACATTACGGAATCCTCAATTGCATACACATTTATGACTCCTTAATGTTTTAAAGGGATTTAGACATGATTACAGAGCACCAAAATTAAAATTCCGACTACATTTTGTAATCGTTAATTAATCAAATTAATCAGATAACATTTTGCTCATATCTGGTTTGCAGTGCTGGTGTGTTTTATTGTTTAATATATTATCGCAGATTTTAATACTAGGGTCTCTGTACTTGTCAGGTTCATTGTACACACGTAGTCTTTTTTATACTTAGCTATGGTTACTGTTGAGCTAGGCATCATAAGGAGATATATACCTAAGTTATTTGTCTACGTGAGTGCAAGAAAATCCAATAAAAAGCTATGCGGTCTCTGTCACCTAAGTTCGCGTCGTTCATGAATACTGAACTGGTGCATTTTTATTTAAATCTATTCATTTATACACGAAGTGTATAAAACATAACATATAGAAATGCTGTAAGCTGTGATAGACTTCTATATATTTTTAACGAAGAAATGCAACATAGTATCACACTTTAATATTCCAATGTTGAATATTCTAGACTTTATTATTAGTATTATGTTTGTTTATATTGAATATATGCAGTGAAAAACTATAATTTATATATACAGTATTTTTAAACAAATATACTTATATCATGGATACAAATATACTTATACCTATCATAGGTATGATATGTTTTATGGTGGTAGGACGATTGCCTGAACTGGGTCACGACCACAATACACAAGTGTAAAGACCGTCATAATGACTCACTTTGGCCTGTCGCGTTTCGGGATCAGCTTGTGTATATATCCGGTCTTACAGACCTTCAGTCGTGTATGTGGGCCGACATGACGACGGAGACTCGATGGATTTTCATCCTTTGATCTTCGCTTTCGTTTTTGGACTATACTGTACTTACCATCAGGTGCACTGTAGTCACTATGTCGAGGCAGTATTTAAAAATAGCAATGACATCGATGGGTGAAAGGCTATTTGGTTTAAGCGACATTTTTTTGGGGTTATAGTAATATATATATTTTCAGAATTAGTGTTTTTTACCGATTCCGAATATATTACTATATCACCAAAAAATTTTGCTTAAGCCAAATAACCTTTCACTCCTCGATATAGTTTTATGGCATATTCTTACAATAATATAAAAAGAAAATCAAATATTCATAGAAAATAATTTTATTATCAAAGGAAAATTACTAGTCACTAATAATGCTTAATTTGCTATTAAAATCAATAGTTTTATTACAACTGTTATTTACAATTATTATCATGATAGTGTTTTAGGATCACAACAATCATCATTTCACTGATTATCAAGCATATTTCTTCATGAATTTAAGCAGGTACTTCAGCTTAGGCATTTCTATGTTGTGAATACATCTGTTGAAATCACCGATGACTTTGACGGAGTGCGTCATCATGCGCGAGATGATGTCCTTGAGGCAAACGCTTAGGTCCGATACTTCTTTGAAGCCGTGTATCGCTATTTCTGCCATCACCACCGGGAAGGGGGAAGTTTCGTAAAGAAACTGAAACATAATTTATATTTATTTATTTATTATTACTTATTATTAAGGAAGCAGTTGAATCAAGTGATAGGTATCCTGCTATTTCACTTTTTTTATTATTACTTTTAGTGATTAAGATAGTACTTGTCCAGGCTATTTTTGAATTATTTTACATTTAGAGATGAGATTACGTTTTCATTCCACGCTTTGACCATCCTGTTAAATAAAATAAACAATCCTTTCACCTTTAAATAAATATATTGTAATCAGTTCCTCTATTTAGGAGATACGATGGTACAAACAGACATAAATATACAGAGTCAAAGATTCATAGATTCTAAGATATATTCGTTAATCTTATCATACTATTCTTTTTGCGATGGGTATTAAAAATGACGCTTTCAGTTACTACGGCATTTTAACAGTTCACAAACTAGTATCTATAAAAATGTAGCGTCTATTGAATTTTGTTTTTTTTTTTTAATAATTATTTATATTTACCACTGTCCTTTCGAGATCTTGGCTCTCGTGGGAGCAGTTGCCGCCAACTTGCTGCTGCTTCTGGCATTCAAACAACTTAGACGCTGAATATTTCTTCAGGTTTTCTAATGTCTCAAAATGTACTTGTAGTTTTTCTGGAATACATATATGTGTACATATAACTGATTATTGAATATAACACCTAGTCACGCCAAAAGGCGCAACCCCAGAACATTAAAATTGAAATGTAAACGCACCTAGTCCCCAACGCCATCTGGCGTACTGATACACAATTCTTTCTTAACAGTTCTCGCTTTTAAATCACAAACATCGCATCGCATTCTTTTCATTACAATCGCATCTAATAATTATTCTAACTCGCTATACACATCACAAATCCTCAAACACCATTCTCCACATCATACGCATTGAAATACACACAGAGTGAGTGATTTGTGAAGTGTCTTACTACCGCTGCCAGCCGGTAAGTACTTTAACTGTCTCAAATTATAGCAAATATTTATTTTAAAAATTATCCCGCCTACGTGGGTGCATTTGTGCAACGGCATAAGTCCATTAATTTATCTCGGCCCGAGTAACACTAAAATAATGTATCTAATTACTAGGTTATTCTTTATTCGGTAGGAAAAAGGGGCTGATAATAGTGCTATTCTCTTTATATGAACCTAACATTGAAAAGTAAAAAATAAAACTAATATTAGGTACTTACATATGAAATTGGCGTTTTGTATGGGAGGAACAAAAAGTCGAATATTTTTTAATATAATATATTTAATTAATCAAAGTACGAACCATTATTTTCTATGCACTTTTGCCATCTCATAGGTAGTTCATTGATCCCTTTACTAAACAAACCAGTCGGACGGGAATCAATAAAATCTTTGAAGGCGATTTGGACTGCCCCATCGGAGTTGAATTTTTTCCCTTGCAAGAAGTTATCCAAATTTCGAAAAAAATGGTAATCTGTTGGAGCAAGGTCCGGGGAGTACGGAGGATGTCTTAGACTTTCCAATTGAAGCTCTTCTAATTTAGTAGCCGTCTGTTGCGCAGTGTGTGGTCTAGCGTTGTCGTGAAGCAGCAGTGGCGTGGAGCGATTGACCAGCCTAGGTTGTTTAGCCGCTAGCTTTTCCATCATGGTTTGCAATTGCTGACAATAGACATCAGCCGTAATAGTCTGGCCAGATTTGAGAAAACTGTAATGAACAATACCGGCACTAGTCCACCAAACGCTTACAAGTAACTTTTTTGGGGTTAATTTTCGCTTGGGGCAGGATTTGGCTGGCTGGCCAGGATCCAACCATTGCGCTGAGCGCTTCCGATTATCGTAAAGAACCCATTTTTCATCACAGGTAATGATTCGGTTTAAAATACCTTCATTATTGTGCCGGTTTAGTAATGTAACGCAGCAGTCGACGCGCGTTTGCCGGTTTGCTTCAGTCAATTCGTGAGGTACCCACCTTTCAAGCTTTTTAATCTTCCCAATTTGCTTTAAGTGAATTAAAACAGTTTTATCACTAACATCGCAGCCTGCAGCTAACTCGGACGTGGTTTGCGATGGATCCGCTTCCACAATAGCCTTCAACTCTTCATTATCAACTTGAGTCTCAGGCCGTCCACGGGGCTTGTTCTGCAGGTCGAAATTTCCAGAACGAAAACGTTGGAACCAAAAACGAACTGTGTTTTCTTTTGCAACACGACCGCCATACACATCATTCACCCTTCGAGTTGTTTCCGCAGCAATAGTGCCACGGCGGAACTCGTACTCGTAAATAATGCGATATTTTAAGTTTTCCATTTTGTAAAATGAGTGACGCAAACAGAAAAAAACAGAAGAAAAAACAAATGAATGACGATCATCGAAGCACAAATACATGAGTCTATAGCTGTACAAATTTGAATTTGGAATTCCTTACCAAAGAGGAGAAATTTGTGATTAAAGTGGCCAGTACAAAAAACGCCAATTTCATATGTAAGGACCTAATATATTGTCACGCTATATCTTTTCCGGTGTAAGCAGAGATATATATATATGTAGCTGTATCCACTTTACGCTTATATGTCGTGCCCTACGTGACCAGTAGCGTAAATGATCGCCGTTCTCAGGGCATTTACACATAACAATTCTATTAGATGCCATGCGGCTTATTCACGATGTTTTCTTTCACTGGTATGTATGTGATGCCTAAATCTGTATTTAATCTAGAAAAAACCCAAAGGTACTTGCGGAGATACGAGCCTATGACGCTTTAGGTTGGATATCGCACATGGGTATCGGTTCCTTATCCACTAAACCACCGCACCCAAAAAATATTATAATGTAATAATAACAGTTTATTATCAGCTATAATAGCTACATAGCTGTTTATATATATTTTTTTAAATTCGATGTTAATGTCATATAAAGGTTTATTGTATGTACGCATCAGAATGGATCGTGAATTTTTTTCTAAACTAAAACACAGCTGTTTTCTGTATTTTCGCTAAAACTCTCCACGTATTTTCAGTCAGCAATTTTATTGTTACATATTCTATTAAAATCAAATGGGAATTGTTGAACATAATATTTAATACAAAACGAAGTTTAGAAAATAACTGTTTTTCGGTCGAATATAGATAGAGATGGTTAAATCCGTGTAATCTTGACCAAACGATTCGAAAGGCCATTGTAGTGGGGGCTTTGGAACATTAAAATATTGTCAACTTAACCCATAAACGTAATCTTAACACGTTTGTTTTGATTGCACGACCCAGTGCGGTTTGTTTTGGACATAACGTGTTTTGGCATGCACGCTTACACAGGCACGAGCAAACACGGAAGGCTGTCCCAAAATAAACTGATTTACACATGTCAAACAATACTACCCCGTGACCTGGATGTGTTCCGCTTACTGATGAGTCCTGTCTTTATCCAAATCATGAATATGTTTTCCTATATTACTGAATGGGTATACCTGCGTCTGAAAAGGTGATATGGCGTATACGGCGATCTTTCACATACCTTGAGTTTCTCTATATACATTCTAGAAAGTAAAAGAAAGTAATGTTCGATCAGCAAATAGTTTGCACTTTACTACGAGTGTAATCACCGACAGAATTTTACTTTGTTTAAGAACTCTCTTTTACCTGCGCAGGTAAACACATCCAGTAAACTCTTACGTGTATGGGACCTATAATCATAGGTTTATCTATTTCGAGTATGTGTACAATATACATGTGAAATATTTGTTAATGGGTAAATGTCCCCTTTTTTGGTATTAAATGGTAAATTTCGACATAATTCGTCACGACGCTCCGCCGACTTCTCGGGAGCCACTAACCGGTCGTTCATGCTGAGATTTGAAGACACTACTTTGAGTTTGCTTAGCCTTTGTTAGGTAATAAATTTATCGTTGACAAAAACTGAATATATAAAAGGAATTTTAGTATTGCTTAAATAATTTACAGAGCTAAGTAACATTGAAAACATCGGTAACTTATCATGCTTAACTTAATTTTACATTAATGAAATAATACAACTTTTAGGGCGGCTTGCACTAACGAATTAATCTAGTTTAAGCTTGTATAAAACGCTTATTAATTGAATTGGTTTGATTCCATCTTGATGATGATTTCAGTTTAAGTGTTGTTACAACTAGATTTTGATTTAGTGCAAGACAATAAGTACAGATCAGCGCTAAATAGCATTTTATATAACTCTAAACTAGATTTAATTTTTAGTGCAAGCCGCCCTTAATGTTTAAGAAAGGTCTAGCAAAGCCAAAGTAACGTCTTTAAATCTCAGCCTTAGATCCCTCAAGCTGGGTGATTCTTTTTAACATTAAATCAACTTTTCAAAACGTAACTTATCTCACAAATATTCGTGATTTTTTTTACGAACTATACAGCATCTCTAGTCGGTATAAATAAAAATCAAATAGAAATATAAAATACCTGGTAATCTCTGAACTCTCTGGTAACCGAGAGCGAGGCACAATGTGACATTTTCGTCGGCTAGCTGTAGATTTTCTCCGAGCAACTTCACAATACTTTCTTTGCAATAAGTTCCGTTTCTAGGTTTCCTGTCATGGATTATGACCTGTAGGCGGCCAAACGGATTATCAGTACTAAGTGTTATAAATATTTTTGAATAATTTAATGTAAGTAGTTCTTTTTTAATTTTAGGGCTTTTATTCCAAAGACCGTACCAGCCCATTGGGCCCTAACCTACGTCCAGAGATGGACAAAATGTAATCTGATTTATGATTAACGATTACAAAATGTAGTCGCAATTTTAATTTTCTTGCTCTGTAATCATGATTAAATCCATTTAAAACATTAAGAAATCATAAATGTGTATACAATCTAGAATTTTCTAGTATTTAAAACATAAACATGAATACATATTAATGGTAAAAAACGTAAAATGTAATCGTTAATCATTTTTATTAATCTTACATTTTGTCCATCTATGCCTACGTCCTTACATCCTAGGGGAATCGCCGGTAAGCAAGCGTAACATCTTGCACAGCATTTTGGCGTCACTGGACAAATAATCTGGAATAATTTTGATAACGCTTATGATTTACTCAGTGTTATAGATGTAATATATAGACTCCAATATAGTTGTTCAACGAGCAGTGCAGTAGTAAGGCAGATAAATTATTATATGTGAGTTACGCCCGAAGATAGAAAACACTCATTGCTTTGAAAATTATCTCACAACGCGTTATGGTCAGTGTAAAATAGTCGCATCGGAAAAATTGGTATTGTAGCTCTTATTAAAACGGTCAAGACCCGTTGAGGCAATCAGAAAGATCACGTAGCGAAATTCGATTTGTGGCTGTAATGTATATATACCATATGTACACAACGCGTTGTGGCATTCAAGAAAAATCATCACGCGTTCTGGTTGATAATTGATGAACCATATCACGACGGGCAGGTTGTAACATGTCGAGTGAGTACAACGGTTCACTTAATCATTTGTTATTTGATAAGTTGATTTTTTTATACAAAATTTACTCCAAAAAACGACAAATGTTCTTTTACTTTAATGAAACAATTTCTCTCTTAAAATTCTTTCAAGTAGTAAAAATAACAATAAACATAGCTGTTGATTAGTCATAAATGTTAATAAGTAAATTCGTTCTTATCAGTAGTAACTTTTGTTGTTCTATTTATTTTTATAGGAACTATTACTGTGACTCTATTATTATTAACATATATATTAACTGTAAAAGTATTTTTATGTGTATTTTGAAGTTACTAAAATAACATAAAAGTAAATTATATCGGTTGTCAATACTTTACTTGGAAATAAAGCGATATCTGTTCCAGATAAACTGTCATATAGTTTATAGCCTTGTCTGCCTCATTTTTCATTAAAAGTTTTATTTGCGATACAAGGGTATCCATATCTTCCCTGGATTTTTGAGTTCGTACTTGAATATCGGCTATGAGCGCTCGATAGCCATTTATAAGGTTGTCTTGGAAGTCTGTCGTCTGAAACAATATTACTATACTTAGATTATTAGGCTAAAGGTATAAGCTTGTACTCATTATGTTCTCAACGTATTTTTCTTATTTTATACGTCTACTAACACGTTCCCGCCGGCATGTACCATTAATGGTACATTGAGGACTGTCCCAAGGGGCGGCGTCTACCATTAATGGTACAATGAAAGAAAATCATTTTAATTTGTATTTTTTGCTAATAAAAAGAAAAAGAGTTTGCAAAAACTATTCCTTTGTTTTTTCCTCTGAAAGTGGTTTGCATCTAACGCAGGCATAGTCGGCAGAAGCACATAATGAGAGATTGCGATTACGTGCAAGCGGCGCCGTCGGATGAGATAAATTTGATTTTACAGAGCCGTCACATGCCGAAGACAGCGAATTCAGCCGCCGGCCGGAACGTGTTAAATTAAAAAAAAAAATACCCCTTCTAACTTTACTATCTAGTTACTTGTATTTATAAACTGTTTACTAAGACAAGCCCCCTTGAGCTCAAATACGATACCCCTGCTGTAAGTCGTAGAGACGAGTATCCTGCTGTTTCCACATCATGCTATAGCGGCAGGCTGAGGTGATATTGTAAATTATTCAATTCATTAATTCAAGCCATTCATTCATCGATAGGTGGTGTTGATAATCATAATATAAGTAGTTTACATTCATTCAATAACTGATCAAATTGTTTTCGGTTGTAGTCAAGAAAATTCGCACAATTTATACTTCAAACAAAATTGGTTGTGGTGCTTAGGAATTGCAACCACGGACAGACATGGAAATATACCTACTACTACCAACAGAGCCACAAGGCGACAGATTAATTTATCGAGGGGTGAAACTCTATTTGCTTTAAGCGACATTTTTTGATGATATAGTAATATATATCGGAATCAGCGTTTTTTACCGATTCCAAATATATATGTATATATCAACAAAAAATGTCGCTTAAACCAAATAGTCTTTCACCCCTCGATATACATTCATGTATCTCTATATGTAATTACTCCTATATGTTTTATACGTTATAACCATAGATGGGCAAAATGTAATATATATACCAGTGGCGTGCATACTATAAAAGCATAAATACGTCACTGATATATACGTGTTAAGCCCCTCTTTTTGCGTTGGAATTTAAAAATACTGGTATAAATCTAGTTGCATATAAATAACGTACTTTACAAATTAGATTACACTGTCTAGTATATTGAATTCATTTTGTACTCTTGGAAAAAATTAAAGCTGTGGAATGAGCGGCTTGCGACTGTTTTTTTCCTGGAGTTATTACATGAGAGTCTTTAAAGAGGGAGTAAAAAACGTTTTTTAATAACGTGTCTGATATTGCAGTTGCGTTTAGCCGATAGTAACCATTTACCATTAGGTGAATTGTCAGTTTGTTTGCCACCTTTGACATAAAAAAATATTTGATTGTTGCTACTTCACTTCTAGTTAGTAAACTTGAAAATTTTTCGTCAGAAAGGTAGTTCAAAAGATTTAAATTGTACAACAAAACTATTTATCAATGAAAGACTTTTTGGGTCGTTCTTCAATAGCAGGTCGTTAGAGAAACCGCTTTTAAAGTTTAATCGTTGCATAACATCAAAACTGCAAAAAACGAGCGAGTAATGAGCCGCAGTTACTATGGCCACAGTATTTATACAATAAAAACAAAGAAATATGTGTAAAATGTTCCCTAGTTTTGTTTTTATAGAAGCTTTTTATTCTGGAATTACCTGACATTCTGGTACAAATGTTTGCAAATGTGTAGTATTTTTGTACTCGTTGTAATACTCATTCTTAAAACTTTTAGTAAACATATGCCTAATCGTATTTTAAAAACACGGTGCGGAAATGATCTTTCAGTTTTAAAAGCCACTTTAAACATTAATGAGTAGACTTTCTTTTGTAACCTTTGTTAGCAAACAAGCTGTCAGCCCACCTGATGGTAAATACATATCGTCGCATATGCACAACTAGAACACAAAGAGCATTGGTTTTGCGTTGCCGATCAAGAAGGGCATTGTTGACTGCCCTTTTTTTTTTACTTGGGGAAAATCCTCATAGGACCG
Organism: Automeris io; assembly: GCA_036320925.1. Lineage (NCBI taxonomy): Eukaryota > Metazoa > Arthropoda > Insecta > Lepidoptera > Saturniidae > Automeris > Automeris io. The sequence goes on along the minus strand of JAUDJH010000021.1, from coordinate 2,657,323 downwards.
TCTCAGCCGCACAGGGGGGTTGCGCGACCGAGGTGTGTCGGACTTATACCGACTAAAAACCCCAAGGTGACTACTACTGCGCATTGGCGGGGACTGTGGGACCTGTAATCAATTCGCCACAGCCCCGTCGCGCCGCGCCCGACAGGCACAAACTCGGGGGAAGATGATACCCTCCCCGATACTGCTCGTTTTATTTAGGCAGAGCACGTCACAATGCCCTGGCAACTTCTCGAGGGCCGCTAAACCAGTTGCTCAGGGTCCCCACCCTGAGCAGCCACGACCTCAAAGACATCAGCCAACCGGTCGTGGATCGACCGATCGGCCGGGACTGATGTGCCGAGGCGGCTGCCGACACCCTGGTGTCTCCTTCGAGCGGCCTTCTGCCGTTCTCGCTCTGCGGCCTCCTTCTGGGACATGACATCCTCACAGAAGGAGAGCACGGCTCTCCAGTTGTCATACCCTGCCAGCATTGCCGACACCACTGCTGGCAGGAAGCCCTTTAGAATAATCCCATGTAATAGCTCTAGGAGAAAATTATACTCGATAGCCTTTTCCACAACTTCAAATTCTGCGACAAAAATACTTTGTTTATTACGACAGAAAATTGTGATCCAATGGTATTTAAAATCTCCTTTAACCTTAAAGACAGTTTTTGTAACTTTACGTACCGTCTCTGAAAGGTTTCTCATATTTTAAAACGGTTTTAAACGCAAATATTTCTTCAATTACATACAAATATATGATTCATCAGTGTTGAAAAGAGTTTTAAAATTTAAGAATCATTTCTAAAACTGTTGTAAAAACCTTATAAATCTACACTGAAACGAAAAAGTCTTTCCTATTCGAAGTGAAAAACATATAACAAAGAAAATGAAAACAGTACACAATGGTAGTGCCGCAAGTGGACACAATAAATTTTACGACCGGGCAATAAAACCTAGAGTACCTAGGAACAAAACAGCTGAATAGATCGTGCAATTAACTTAAGATGTAGGTTTATTATTTGTATTGCCATAATACAACTGTTTCGAAATTCTAATTCTACTACGAGTTCCATGGTAAAAAGAAATGTTAAAAACAATTTATATTGTTGTAATGAATCATATCACAGATTATATATGTTGCTATAAATGGAAATACATATTTTCTTATTATACATATTACTTGTAAAATAAATAGTAAAAGCGTATACCGCTGATGGAAGACCAGCGTTAAGGGTGATCCACTGTCGGCGTTCTTACCGAGCTTCAGCCTTTTTTTTTACAACGACACACGTTAGTTGATAACATAGTCTAGGTTTTGGTTATGTATGTGTTGTATTTTTCTGGTAATATTTTTTTTTTCATTTCTCTATTTGATAAACATATTTATACTTAAGACATATTGTTCATTGTAATAACTCACCTCGAAACTAATACTAATATAAACTGTCGCAAAAAACACAAAAAAGGTAAAACGATGCATTTTTAGAACTTTTGTCACATTCTATATTCAACTAAGATCACTTAACATTTTCCTATTAAGATTACTATCAGGACTTAGTTTAAACTAAATTAATTGTGCACTATTAAATTAATACTCTAATAATAGGGTTAATGTTGTCCAAATGAAAAGCGTCGGTGAACTGATTGTTTCCGTAGTGAACGCTTGTTTTGTTTTCCTTCCCGTTGGATTGTTATGGTTTGGTACAAACGCTACCGTCTAAGCGATGACTCCATTCATAGCTATAGTTTATGCTACAATGCTGTATTGTTTTTGAGTTAGCTCACGAAATTTTAGGGTACTGCAAGAAATTTCTGTTTTTTATATATATTTAATATAAATGTGCGTGTGTACTCGAGCGACGGCCGATTCGGACTGCCAACTCGCTGTTAGAGCGGACAACATGTCGCAACCTGGTGCATTTAACATGCTACCTTCAATCGACCAATCAAAAAGCGCTTCCCATATATCACCCGACCTTCAACAAAATCTTCGATCGTTACCTAGGTACTAAGTACGTCCTACATAGCTTAATTTTACTCTTTTGATGTACATTCCTGGTGGATTGATCATGGTTATTGATATTCTACTGGGTTAGTTACAGCTAATGCGAGACGATATATACTCTTTCTATTAGAGACACTTCGTGAATACTCTATAAGAAAACACTTTATTTAATAGGATTTTATTTGGTCTGCCTATTTTGTAGGTAATGGCCGCGAAAACGTCGACTTTCATTGAAGAAAGAGCACGCAGTCACAACTTTCGTTGCGGCTGGTATGTCCAAATATCAGTAGGATTCGTACTTGCCCGATTGAAGAAAACCTTCATTAGATGCGAGATTTTTTCGAAATTGAAACGCTAGGGACGTGATTAATTTTTAGTTCAGGCTTAATAATAGTATTATAAAGGACCGAAACTAAACCTTCAAACCAATCCATGCGGTGATGAACAAAAATTATCAAATATTTCTAAAGGACTTTCATGATAAACATATGTTTCCAAACGAATTATAAATGCAGTGCTAGCGAAGACGCTGCCACAGCTACTTTTCATGTTTTTATTTCCTTTTAAAACAATAACTTGCCAGTTATCAACAATCGATAATTTTGCGATGTAATTGTATAAACATTGTTACTAGTGCAAGCACGATTTTATGAATATCTTTTTCTGAATCTAATTTTATAATAATTTCAACTTTTTTATTTAAAATATTATATATATAATATATAATTTTATTCAAATGCTGCTTAATCATAAACATTTTTAGTTTTACTATTTGGTTAAATCATGAAAGAAACATTCAAAGTAATTTCTTTCATATGAGATGTTGGGAGTTTAACAAATTAAACATCCATACTTTAATGATGCATTTATTAAGTGCGCCCTGCGCAACGGATGCGCATTTACTTATATACTAACTTACACATACGGACACACACTGCATCTTCGGGGGTGAGTGAAAAAAAAAAAGAAGAAAGTTTTTACATACACACACTGCTCATATGAGATTCTGGACTACATTATATTTTTAGTATATGTATTTTTTATTTTCTCCTTTTTGTTTATACAGAATATTACAAGACTATGAATAAATATATAAGGTTTATATGTTTGAACAAGAAAAATCGGGACTGGGTCATTGTCAAAATATTTATTCCTGAAAATATATATCAAACAATTCAAAATTGTACTTTCCAATCACGTCAATAAAAAACAGTGTTGTAATGTGCGGAACACTGGTCTATGAACTCAATATTCACACTTAACCGACAAATCAATCATGATTAGCTAAACAATTATGTTTTTGAATAGTTGACGTTCAAAATGGGGCATCTATCTAAACAAACAGATTTCATATCTCACTATAAAATCGTGCGCCTTCGCCCACCCTTTAAAGTATTTATAATAATTATTAAACGCAAAAGTGTAAAACGTACTAACTTTTATATTTTTATGAAAAACATATCAAACTTTTCTATAGGGTTGTGAAATAATTCTAAAAGAGAATAATACAATCAGAGGGCAGAGTAATATTTTGCTGTGTAAAATTATAATATCATATATATATACATATCTTTGCGCTTATATCGTGCCTAATGTGACCAGAAGCGCAGCTGATCGCCATTCTCAGGGCATTTGCACATGGGGGGTTTCTATTACATGCCATGCAGATTTCCTCACGAAGTTTTCATTCACCGCTGAGAATGTGGGGTCTAAATCCGTATGATATCGGAAAAAACCCAGACATGGGTTCTCGGATTCGAACTTACGAGTATTCGTGCTGCTGCGAATGAAAACCTGCCCATTATTCACTAAGCCACCACAGCTGCATTATCTATACTAGTCTATTCTATCTATACTAATATTATAAAGCTGAAGAGTTTGTTTGAAAGCGCTAATCTCAGGAACTACTGGTTCGAATTGAAAAATTCTTTTTGTGTTGAATAGACTAATTATCGAGGAAGGCTTTAGGCTATATAACATCACGATGCAACTATTAGGAGCGAAGAAATAATGGAAAATGTGAAAAAAAAAACGAGGAAAATTATTCATCCTTGAAGGCTTCCATTGAGTGCGCTGCGAAAACGGTTCAAGATAGCAAAAATATATGTATGAAAGAATTATACCTCTTGAAATGATCTAAAAAAATGTCCGCGACAGTATATGTCTATCTTTTAAGATTAACTCACTAGAACCGTTTTTATGGTAATCAAATTTGGTCGAATTTAATGCATTATTTGTTAAGAGTTGTATCAACGTAATAATTACGTATTAATCTTTATCCAAATAAATGTGTTGTTGATTAAGAGTATTTAATTGTGAACAAAATTGTCTTTGACATCACTTAATTTAAATGAACATCTTAGAAGATATTACAATAACTTATATAGCAAAACAACGTTTGCCGGATCAGCTAGTGTGTATATATTTTTTAATATACACTTGCTTACACTATATGATAGGTAAGTACGTGAAGGATTGCTGATTTATAGTTATTGTGGTAATATAGGCGTGTTCTTGTTGCCTGGACTTGCAATGTGAGTTTGGACAGTAACAGGTTCTCGGTTGGCAACGTGCTGTGGAGATTGGTAATTTTTCTGATGGGGTGAAGAGTGCCATAGTTTTGATTATTAGTTTTGACGTTAATCTGTGTAACTACTGTATAACAAAAGACTAACAATATGCTTAATAGGGCTCGTACTCAGAGCCGTAGAATTAAATATAAAAAAGATATAATGGATTTTGTAGATAAGAAGCTATAATGACATATTTCGTTGTCAAAGAGCTAGCATCGATGCAAAAAGGACGGGTGGTCGAAATTTGAATCAACATCTACATAATTAGGTATCATATATTCGCTAGTGAAAGCAAACATTATCAAAAATTTGCGTGTATCGTAACAAAAATGCTGTTTGTAATGTAATCGTCTAAATAATGGGGATATGGTGCTTTCCTGATCGCTATGTGCACGACGACAAGCGCAAAATTGTTATACTAATTAGTTAATGTCCCCGCTCAGCCTCGAACGGATATAGCGAGATGATGATTATTCACAAGGGTACGCATGTAGACCAAAATTTTTATAAAATATTATTCTATTGTATTTGATAGTATTTATTTTAAGCTGAAAAATGTTAACAATCTAATGAATTTTTAGTATATTCTGTATTTAGATTTTATCTAAAGTGTACAAATATCTTCTTTAATTTATTTTAGTATAGCGCCATCTATGTTAACTAAAAGGATACCTGTTTGCTTCTGAAAATAACTCAGTTTCATGGTAACATTGTGAAAATGTAGATGGAGTCACACAGTCGAAACATACGCATATAGAACAATATTTTTGCCTAATAAACTTTATAATATTAATAATACTTAAAAAGGTTATAAGAAAACAGTTGTAATATTCGTATTAATTTATTTATTTATTTTATAGAATTTAAATATAGCCGAAATTTATTAGACACTAAAAAAACAACATAGTACGGGAAAAGATACCTTAAAATTATCATTTTTTATGCTGGCTGGTTAAAACGACTATGGCGCACCTGATAGAAAGTATAGAGTAGCTCAAAAACGACTATACCCATCAAAAGACGAAAACCCATTGTTAATCACTGGTGCCTTGCGGCCCTCGTATAACACGACTGAAGGTCACTAGGTGTATGAACAATTGGAGGTACAAAACCTATCCTGAAACGCGACGGGTCGAAGTGATTCACTATGACAATTTGTACACTTGTGTACTACAGTTATGACTCAGTTTAGGCAATATCCCTACCACCTTAAACCTTATTATTAATGAGGTAGTGCGGCAAAAAATGCAAGTGATTAGTGGTTTTCTGAATACCTCTTTACATACGCTAATTTCAAAACCTCTCTCGTCAGGGTGGATTTACCATAGTTACTAAAATACTGAGGTCCTTAAATCTTTGAAGTTATCAGCGGAATAGTTTACACAGAGCAAATTAATTACTTCAACCAGATGCGATGGATTATCGGTAATCGATTAAATACGAACACAACACTTAATTAACTTGGTGTGGAGCTTCCGCAACCTATGTACACGAATATACCATAATTATTGGTATGATAATCGCCTTCCATCCAAGTATGATTAAGAGCAAGCGAGAGCTAGAAAATCATAAAAATCTACTATAATACGTACCGCTCAAAATCATAATACTAATATTTTGCTTCATTGCAGTCGGGTAAAAGAAAAAAACCCTGTAAAACGTCGTAAGTGCATGTCGAGCTCGCGCATCCAAGTTTTTCATACAAATTAGTTGTTAGAAGTTTATAATCTTAAGGGAATTTTTGTGTTGTGATGTAGCTATAATGGGAAATAATCTGTAGGTCTTTTTTACACTGGCTCGACAAACTGATTACAGTGCTCCTGATGGTAAGTATAGTGTAGTCCAAAAACGTAAACGACTATCAAAGGATGAAAATCCATTGATAGTCTCCTTCGACATATCGGCCTACGTATACGATTGAAGGTCTCTTGGTATATGAGTAATTGGATATACACAAGCTTTTGAATTCCTTGCGAAAACGGCATGAACAATGAAATACAGTACAAGGTGTCTCAAAAGAAAGTTCACATTTAAATCTTTTTTTAAAAGAAAAGTCTTAGCTTTATTGAAAAAATGTTTATTTTATATTGAAGTACACTGTTTGGGAATTTATTTTTTAAAAATAACATCGTCCAAATGTAAACCGTTGCGCTCTCGGCATTCATTTAGTCGGGCACTAAAATTGCCTATGACAGCTCGGCAGGTAGTCTCCGTGATGGCTGCCATTTCATGACGGATATTTTCTTTTAATTGTGCCAGGGAAGTCGGTTTATTAGCGTAAACTTTTGATTTGACATAACCCCACAGGAAAAAATCCATAGGCGTTAAACCGGGACTCCGTGGAGGCCAATTTATGTCACCTCGCCTGGAGATTAATTTGTGCGGAAAAATTTCTCGAACTCGAGGCAGAGATCTGTTGGACGTGTGTGAAGTTGCTCCATCCTGCTGGAACCATGTTCTTTGGTTGTAACCAGGAATGTTTTGCAGTTGGGGTACAAAAAACTCGTCTAACATCTCCACATAACGCTCTGAATTCACTGTGAGTGTGCGTCCCCTTCCATCTTCAAAAAAGTAAGGGCCGATAATTCCTCGCGCCGACATCGCTGCCCATACGGTGACTTTGGGTGAATGTAGCGGTTTCTGATGTTTTTGTTTTGGGTTGGTTGCACTCCAGTAACGACAATTTTGCTTGTTTACATGCCCATTCAGGTGAAAATGGGCTTCATCGGAAAACAAGATGTTGGTGAACGTTGGAAAGCGCTCAAACATCTGATTTACAAAGGCAAGCCTCTGACCACCATCTTGAGGCTTCAGTTCTTGCACTAACTGAATTTTGTACGGGTGCAGCTTTAAATCTTTGTGTAAAATGCGGCATAATGAAGATCTGTGCACATTTAAAGCAACAGCACGCTTCCGAATCGAGAGGTTTGGATCATCTCGAATAGACTGAGTAACACTGTCCACGTTTTCGGCTGTTCTCGATGTTCTTGGCCGCCCAGATTTTGGTTCCTCCAGAGTTGACCCAGTCTCTTCAAACTTCTCAACCCATTTTGCAATGAGTCGAGTGCTAGGCGCATCATTTAAGTGACGAATATGTCGAATACTGCAGAATTTTCTACGCGCTACAGTCGCCGAATTACCGTTTTTGTAAAACTCACGTACGCACAACGCACGGTCCGCACCAGAGAAACGCTCCATAGCGACTAAATTCCCAAGAGCCAGACTACCGACTGACATAACCCCCGCGCCCCTCAGAATAGTTGCTTTCGCGTAATAAGATAAGCAAATGTGAACTTACTTTTGAGACACCTTGTATATTGCATAAAACGGACGTAACTTTTGTTTGCGTTGACTCACAAGAATGCTTTTTCAAAACCCCTAGACAAAGTAACATTTAATAGTAATAATATATCTTCACGCTTTATCCCTTAAGGGGTGAGCAGAGATACATTAGTGGTTGTTTCCCCTTTTGCGCTTAATGTCGTGCCCAACATAATCAGCTGTGCTTTGTGGCTGTAGAATAGTCGTAGGTTTGAATCCCGGCACGTATTTTTGTTTTTTTTTTTATTATGCATGATGATGATGATGATGATGTCCTAGCCGGTTTCGGCCACGGCGACTGTTTCAACACCGATTAAGAAATTCGAGGTCCAGTTTACGGAAACAGTCAATTGCGCAGGAGATATTTAATGCATAGCTGGACGCGCAGCCAGAAAAGCACTCTCTCGTCCGAGCTCCCTCAGGCCCGATGGAAAGGAGAACCAGTACGATCGGGAGGGAGCGGGATGCAGGTTTGGTCGAGTTTTCCTTCTCTGAACACCTGGTTGAATTGCGGTGTTAAAGAGATACCTTAGTCGCCTCTTACGACACCTCAGCAAGAAGAGGGGGGTGCTATTCTATTCTGCCGGCAGCCACCACGGCTTATTATGCATGGATTAAGGGCACCACATGCTCACCGGTGAAGGAAAAACATCGTGAGGAAACCCGCATACCGATTATTAGAAATGCCATGTGTAGGTGCCCAGAGAACGGCGATCAGCGATAAGTAACATTTCTTTTTGATAACACTATTATTATTATTATGTTATATTATTCATTTATTCATTATATATATACAATATAGTTACATTTTAAAATAAATACATATAAAAAAAACATATAAATTTTAAAATATAAAAATATGTAGACCTACAGGGGCGAGGCCTAAGGCCCAAGCCACCGGTAGTTAGGAGCTTAAAGTGAGGAACCTCCTTACAATGCGTGCCGTATCGAGTAGAACTGCCTTCTGTATCCGGCCCTTGATCCAACAACCAGGCGAGATTATTATTATTATTTTTTTTTTATCTGTTTTTTTTTGGGACTTTGGATCAGGCTGACCATGTCAGTCCCATAATCACACAATGTAAATGCTAATTCAACAATGTTAATGTGAGTCTACAGAGCATCTCAGCTGCGCAAGATGTTTGCTCAGCTAAGACGCTCTGAAATAGACCCACATCAGACCTGTTCAAACCAAACTGTTTATACATGATTTCTCTCATAGAAACGCTCCGAACACATTCCACCAAGAAATGGTGTATGTCTTCTGGGACTCCACAGAGCTCGCAATGATAACACTATTAAAAAGTGCAAGTGTATGGAATTGGCATAACATGTCAACGTGATATTTTGAAAGCATATGTCAGTGTATAAGGGTTTCTTTTGTCCTTTTGAGATACAAAACCCTATGTAAAACTCGCTCTGAAATATATTAAAATGAATCCTGATAAACAATTCCACTTTTAGTTGGCTCACTTTGACACTCTCTTTAGACTTGTTTCTCGCTTGGGAGCTGGCAGACGACTAACTATTCAACCTCGCGGAAGCTATAAAGAAATAGGGTGACCATATAACTAGTTCGCTTTGACGTCAAGACAACGATTAGTGTTGCCATTTTAACAATGAGCGTAACATCTAATAATGCAAAATACCGCTTACGGTCTTTATCCGGAACACACTTGATGTTTATTTTCTTTAATATCATTGTGGTTCTAATTCAAATAATTGGAATTTCCGAGAGCAACCGATATTCCACGAACGTTGCATTTCCACAAACACTTTGTACAATCTGCACAGCGTTTAGACGTTCCAAGCACGTAGGAAACCCAAGGGATATTTCTTACTTGGCACAACGAACTGCTAGTTAGTAATTTTGCAGATACTCTTAGAGATTATAAATTAAATTTAAATCTCTCACGGAGTCATGATTAAAGTTTTTCATAACATTTTAGATATATAAAGAGTAAACTCCATCATTTTAAATGCTACTCTGAAATGATTTAACATTCATATTTCGAGATGTCAAAGATTGTATTCGATTCGCTTTCAAAAGGCAAAATTTCATAATCTCAATAAGATTAGATTAGTCAATTTGCTGAACTCATAGCTTAGCTTTGAATGAGAGTAATAATTTACTTCACCAATAAGTTGACGGAAAGGGCTTAAAATCCTTGGTACCAAAAAACAATAAGATCCCTGGTAATAATTTTACGTATAATGTATTATGTAGGCTTAATATATTTTAATCTTTCGTTACTTTCGGTGGCTATAATCCCCAGCTAAAAATCGCCACCGGTATGCGATGGGTGACTATATTTATTATTTTATTCACACGTATTATTTTTCTTTTGAAAGTGAATAAAAATCATTTTGAGTCAAAACTTTTGGCCCTGAACGCTGAAACTGCGCGCTTTTGATGTGCGCACTTTCAGTACGGAGCTCCGTTTTCTGCGAAACACTGAAGCGAGGCCTGTCGTAGCGAGAGGGTTAATTAATTGAGTTTAATGCTGTATTGTTGTAATAATATTTACTTGCAGGAACGCTCATTAAATGTTATTATAAGAACTAATAAACTATTACTTTTAAAGGCAACAATAATTTGTGTTTAAAATATTATTTTAACTAAAGATCGTTTAAAACTAATTGATAAAATATTTATCTGATAAAAATTGAATAGATTTGAAATGTGCAATAGGTATGTTACATGTAAGAATAAGTTTCATTAGTTATGGTCATTACCCTCTCAGGTATTTAATGACTCGATTGGCGTAGTGATTAAATGAACTTCTGCGATACGGTTCATGGGTTCGATTTTGAGACAGATTCAATGTTTGTATGGCCACATGTATTTGTTTTGGGTGATTGTGCATGTGGAATTAATGACTGTAGCAAGTATCCAAGACAAAGCAGTCACAAAAAAAGTTGGTGAATTTTAGTAATAATCGGTGACCAAAAATAAACCTAAATAGTTATATTTAGTTAATAAATAAAAAAATTAATAAATACAGTCAAAATCTGTTATAACGACATCGAAGGCACTACTCATATTTAGGTGTAAAAACCAATAGTCCTAACAACCGGTGTTGTTTTTGAGATACGAAGTCCTATTCTTTTTGCTGGGACCTTTGTTCTAGGTCAATATAACCGGTATATTGTTCTAAACGATGTCGCCATAAACGTTTTGACTGTATTTCAAATTATATATGTGTATGCTGAAATAGTAATTAGAAAACTTAGTGTTATTAAGTTACATTGAACTCGTCTAGACATCATGAAATATAATTACATATGTCGTACTTAGATATACAAATAAAATGAATAAAAAGTTTATATATTAAAAATATAAAAGTAAAAGTTTATATATTACAAATATTATGGAACATAATTTAGAATCTACTAATTCTGATATAAATGATTTAACGATTCCAAGTAGATCGACAGGTAAACAAATCAAGTGAAATGTAATGAATTATTTTCGTTCAAGCGGATAGTTCGATCAGAGATGTAAGTTAGCAGCAATATAATGTTATTCTTTTAAAATAAATTCACAGATTATGAAATTTTGTGGTGGTTGGGCGATTATCCGAACTGGGTACTGGGCACACGGATGTAAAGACCGTCATAGTGACTCGCTTTGGCCTGTCCCGTTTCAGGATCTGCTTGTGTATGTCCAGTAACTCAAGCGCATAGAGACCTTCAGTCGTGGTATATGTGGACCGACCTGAAAACGAAAGTTCAATAGATTTTTGTATTTTTATAGTCGCTTTCGTTTTTTAACTATATTGAAACTACAATCAAGTGCACTGTAGGCAAACTATTGAGCTAGTGTAAAATGAATAATAATAATAATAAATAATTGTAGTGTATTTTGGGAGTCGAAGTTGCTCGCGTCCGTAGGCTTCACCCTAGTTTCTCTACACGTGACTCCTGGGTTGTGCTAAATGGGCAGCAGCGAGGTGGTGGGATGTCGGTGCCCGTCTGGATCGCGACTACAGTACATGGGTGTAAAGCCCGTCATGGTGACCAGTTTCGGCTTGTCGCGTTTCGGGATCAACTTGTCTATATCCAGTAGCTCATATACCTAGAGACCTTCAGTCGTGGTATATCGTATATGTGGGTCGACATGACGATGTAGACTATCAATGGATTTTCATCCTTTGATAGTCGCTTTCGTTTTTGGACTACACTGTACTTACCATCAGGTACTCTGTAGTCACTATGTCGTGCCAGTGTAAAAATATATATATATATATATATGTATAGTTGGCACCTGTACATATAATAGCTACCCAAAAATGTAATTTTAACTATCATTTACCTATTATTATATTTTAATACTCGAATCATTCTAGCCTTTTTAGATGTGCTATTGATTAATATTTAGAAAACTCACACTTGTAAAGTTATTTTAAAAGTTTTGTTATATTCAAACAATATTTTTTGCTCTATGATAAAAGTTAATATGTAACGTGGTTCCTGCTAGATTTATAACAGTCTTTCGTGCTTAACTGCAATGGTAAGTAAAGTTTTCTCGCCTTTAAAAGTACTTTGATATAAAGATTAAAGTAAGCATATTAAGAATTTATTTAGGTCGGAACTTCAATTTAAATAAATGTTGGCCGCCATGATGTTTTATATTAGGTCCTTACATATGAAATTGGCGTTTTGTATGGGAGGAACAAAAAGTCGAATATTTTTTAATATAATATATTTAATTAATCAAAGTATGAACCATTATTTTCTATGCACTTTTGCCATCTCATAGGTAGTTCATTGATCCCTTTACTAAAAAAACCAGTCGGACGGGAATCAATAAAATCTTTGAAGGCGATTTGGACTGTCCCATCGGAGTTGAATTTTTTTCCTTGCAAGAAGTTATCCAAATTTCGAAATAATGGTAATCTGTTGGAGCAAGGTCCGGGGAGTACGGAGGATGTCTTAGACTTTCCAATTGAAGCTCTTCTAATTTAGTAGCCGTCTGTTGCGCAGTGTGTGGTCTAGCGTTGTCGTGAAGCAGCAGTGGCGTGGAACGATTGACCAGCCTAGGTTGTTTAGCCGCTAGCTTTTCCATCATGGTTTGCAATTGCTGACAATAGACATCAGCCGTAATAGTCTGGCCAGATTTGAGAAAACTGTAATGAACAATACCGGCACTAGTCCACCAAACGCTTACAAGTAACTTTTTTGGGGCTAATTTTCGCTTGGAGCAGGATTTGGCTGGCTGGCCAGGATCCAACCATTGCGCTGAGCTCTTCCGATTATCGTAAAGAACCCATTTTTCATCACAGGTAATGATTCGGTTTAAAATACCTTCATTATTGTGCCGGTTTAGTAATGTAACGCAGCAGTCGACGCGCGTTTGCCGGTTTGCTAAAGTCAATTCGTGAGGTACCCACCTTTCAAGCTTTTTAATCTTCCCAATTTGCTTCAAGTGAATTAAAACACTTTTATCACTAACATCGCAGCCTGCAGCTAACTCGGACGTGGTTTGCGATGGATCCGCTTCCACAATAGCCTTCAACTCTTCATTATCAACTTGAGTCTCAGGCCGTCCACGGGGCTTGTTCTGCAGGTCGAAATTTCCAGAACGAAAACGTTGGAACCAAAAACGAACTGTGTTTTCTTTTGCAACACGACCGCCATACACGTCATTCACCCTTCGAGTTGTTTCCGCAGCACTAGTGCCACGGCGGAACTCGTACTTGTAAATAATACGATATTTTAAGTTTTCCATTTTGTAAAATGAGTGACGCAAACAGAAAAAAACAGAAGAAAAAAACAAATGAATGACGATCATCGAAGCACAAATACATGAGTCTATAGCTGTACAAATTTGAATTTGAAATTCCTTACCAAAGAGGAGAAATTTGTGATTAAAGTGGCCAGTACGAAAAACGCCAATTTCATATGTAAGGACCTAATAAATAGGCATACACCGATACGCTTGATATTTAAAAAATGTGTGAATAGGAACATTTTATAGTGATTACATTATTTTGTAGTGTAATATTTTATTTTACATAATTGGCTGCCCAACATGGGTGACACTGAGTAAGAAAACAAAGGGATCATAGTATCAAAATAGAATATATAAATGCCCCCACAATTATAGGCCCCCACAGCATGCACAATAATTAATATATAATGCTAGTTTACAGTCATGTAAAGAATATTATTAGTATATTGTGATAGTGCAGTTTGTAGTGACTCTACTTGCTATGCTAAGGTCCTGGGTTCGAGTCCCGGAAGTGCTAAACTTTTCTGTGATGAGCAGATGAGTTTGTTACGAGTCATGGTCGTGTATATATGTATTTAAGTATGTATGTCTTTGTCTAGTGCCCATAGTACAAGCGCAAGCTTAATTTGGGACTAGATCAATGTGTGTAATTGTTAGTAAATAATGATTTTTATTATTAGTAAAACTACAAAAAGAAAATAGGCAAATAAATATATACATAGACACAATATAAAAATATAAATACTGTAGAATGCATAAGTAATAACTTTGAACGAAATTCTGTAACTGATTTAAAACTTCAAAAGGATAATCAAAACTTATGCAGGATATTAAAGATGAGAGGGAGTCTTGGGAATCGAAGCTGCTCACGTCCGTAGGCTTTACCTTAGTTTTTCTACACGTGACTCCTGGGTGGTGCTAAACGAGCAGCAGCGAGGTGGTAGGGCGTCGGTGCCCGTCTGGATCGCGACCACAGTACATGGGTGTAAAGCCCGTCATAGTGACCAGTTTCGGCTTGTCGCGTTTCGGGATCAGCTTGTGCATATCCAGTAGCTCATATACCTAGAGACTTTCAGTCGTGGTATATGTGGGCCGACATGACGATGTAGACTATCAATGGATTTTCATCCTTTGATAGTCGCTTTCGTATTTGGACTACACTGTACTTACCATCAGGTACTCTGTAGTCACTATGTCGAGCCAGTGTAAAAAAAAAAGAAAAAAAAGAGAAATGTTGTGATCATACAACAGAGAGAGCTCTAATGCCGCTTGCTAGTGAGCGTAGGTATTATGCTGTATTGACCTTTCCCTACCCATATATCACAGGTAGCGTTTATCCCAGTACACCCACATTCATAAGTACTACAGGAAACTCCACTCCGACACAGCCTTGGGTTTTTTCAGAGTTTTTCTGAGGGTAATCGCTTCCGAAATGCTAGTAGATAACCGTTAGGGTCATTTTCCTGGCTGGTCACCAATGTCTAGCTCCGTTACCACAGGGATGCCCTTGTGTTTGCCACCAAATCCATAAATTCGCTGGCTGAGCACACTAAGTGTTCGACCTCTTCGTCCGGTGTAGTTGTAAAGAAAGGCCTTTCCCGGCCATCAACGTATTGTCCTACAGGAAAAAAAAAACTACAAAAGATATTATAGTTACATAGAGATATCTATACAATGTTCCATTTTCTTCCCTTTCTTTACTATTAATGTAATACAAATAAATAATTTTCAAATCAATCTAATGTCTTTTGATTTTAGTATATTGATTCAATTACTTACAATTTTCTTATATATTTTATTTCATTCATACAGGGATTGCCAGTAGCTCAAAAGTTTATTTCATTCATATTATGCATACATAATTAAAATAACAAAAATGTAGTGTCTTTTAAGGCAACCTCAACATTTATATTTGAGTGGCCAGTTTTATGCAGATTTCAATAAAAAGCACCATTACTCCTGAAAAAAAAGCAAAAATAACAATGAGAAAACATAAAGTCAAACACATACAAAACATACTAAAAATAGAACTATATAAAAATAAAATCAAGACATCTGTCATTAAAAAGGTGAAACAATAGTGTAACCATAAATCGAACAAAATCAAATTTTAAATAAATTCACAGCTAGTTTAAATCATCTTACATATCATCAAATACTGTGATTAATTATTATCATCATTCTGATAAGTATTTGTGGTGGAAACTTTACCATAACAACTGAATAAAAAAAAATGATATGGTGTTTTATCTCAAATGTAGATTTCATAATTGTTTGTTTTTCTGCAAATAAATGTCCCTGAATATCATTGGGTCGCACCGTTTCAGCGTATAACTTGCGGCCGGTGCTTATAACGCCTGGCCTCGTAAAAGCACTCAGCTATGTCTGCCCCGGACGCCAATTGCCTAGTAATGTTCATACCTCTGGTGACAGCTCACCTCTCACTGATAAAACGGTTAATTAATGAGCTTGTCCTGGAATTGTGTTCTATTTTCTTCGATAGAACTACGTCTGTACAATACAAACAATTTATCTTTCCTTTACCTCTCTTTGGGTTTAATTTGGGCTTATTACGAAAAACGTTAAGGGACGTTTTACTGCTTCTTTCAACTTTTGGGACTACAGAGTCAACTTTATAATATCATTAGCGTTTTTTTTTTACTTGGGAAAAATCCTCATAGGACTGTCCCGGCCGCGAAGGGGGTAGCAGCCAGGGTGTGCAGGACTTTTATCAGCTAAAAAACCCCAAGGTGACTACTTCTGCGAATTAGTGGGGACTGCGGGTCCTGTAATCAATTCGCCGCAGATAATATCACTAGCTATGGTGACCCAGCGTTGCTTGGGTAGAAATAATTTACCTCTTATATTGATTTTCCAAAACCGCCGAAACATGTACTTCTTTATTTGTAAATAAAGAGCTGGTTACCAATTTCATTGTGTGTTTATTTCAGAACAGAAGGATTTTCAAACACACCTTTAACCTCTATTTCACCCTCGGAGGGGGAATATAAAATAAAATCCGTCCTTAGTGAGTGCGTACGTTATTGAAAAAATTCGATGTAAAACTTTCATGTTTATAGCATCAGTTAGTTAGACTCTACTATTATATGTCAGTCAGGATAAGTGATTTTAAATAAAATTCAAAACCATTTTTGGCAACATCGTTTAGAACAACATACCGGTAATATTGACCCAGAACAAAGGTATCGGTAAAAAAATAGGACTTGGTATCTCGGAAACATCACCGGTAAGTTACGACTAACTATGAGTAATCCCTTCAATGTAGTTATAACAGATTTTGATTGTATATACTCGTATATATATATTTACTTATATTTAAAAAGGTTATCTTGCCGACGACGGCAACCATTGAACTTCACTGTAGTTATAATCAGGTGCGGTGAGAGTACTTTACTGTGCCATTATAAAAAATTATATACAATCAAGGTTAATGCACTAAATATAAGATCTTTACAAAATTGCTAGAATCCTTTTTACAATACCGTCAATTTCGTTAAGTGCAGATAAACTTGAGATAAAGGTAAAGATTAATTCGGCTGTGTTCAAAATTTACTTTGCACTTACTGAGGTTACTAAGACATACTTCATGGAATGAAATTTCCGGGATTTTTAATTCAAATTCCATTAAACGTCGGCCTTGTGTTAATTTTACTTAACTGTATTGGTTGGCTATCCTGATATTTTGTTTTATTAGACAATTAAAACATTGAATTTAAAGGAATATAAATATTTAAAAAGAAATAGTTAATAATATGTAAAAATACTGATAGTTTGTTCATTTGCTGATATTTTACGGGATGATTTGATACTGTTTTTATGTCAAAAGTAAAAGAATTGATTAGAATTTAATTTGAGAACTTGAAGTGTATGATGGTAATTATGAAAATAGAGAGGAAAATTCCTAGAGATTGGAACCTTAAACGATGGTTCGATAAAAATTTCGAATAACTAGAGCTATCTATCAACACTGCACTACACCTAGTAGTTGTAGGGAGCCCATGGAGACAGTTGGCTTCCAAAATAAAAAGGGAATTCTATCCTCGGTAATGTTGTAAAGATTAGTAAAAGGAGAGATAGAAAATTATAAGACGTAGCCTTGGGGTAAAAATTTTGTTATACATCTATTAAATATAACGCTAAGCGCAGCACTTAAAAAATGTCGACCGCAATAAAGCTAAATGGCTGTTACAAAAAAATATTTTAGGCATAAATAATATTTTCACGAGCTTAAGCCGATTTGTTAGGTAAAGAAAAATAGTGTCGACTTAAAAAATTTAAAGCAGTGGATTATTGTCGTCATTTATACACAGGTGTACTTACGAATACTTTGCTACGACTTCATTACGTAAGATTTGGATCTGAGAGTCCGGATTTTATATTACATCCTGAAAAACAAAAGGGAGTTTAAATTGTGAATTTGACATTTAAAAAAAGATAAATTGATTTTAGAATAGTTTTGAATATGCTCTGCTTCATTTATTATGATTGGAACGTTTTTATACTTCGGAATCAAATAAATAGTGAAATCGTAAACAATACTATCTAGATTTTAAGAACAATATTTCCATATAATTATAATTCTCGAATACATAAAAATATGAAATGTATTTTTGTAAGAAAATAACATTAAAATCATATCCATTGAATATTTCTATTTGTATTACATAAATTTAATTATTACGAAAACGTTATCCGTTTGTAACATTTCCTTTGAAAGCGTACAGTTTGTTTTTATCGTTTGTTAAGAAAACAACGCTTTGAATTAGTTTTAGCTCTTGACGCTATCATCGATATCTTAGAAGGCTTATACGAAAAGGATGTGTGCATTTGTTTTTTTGCAGTGATAAAGTAAGACGAGATTAAATCAGGCGAACTAAAATTACATAAAACGTGAGTTTTAAAATCCAGTCACATTTTATTTTGATTCAGTTCTGATAAAATTTACCTTTAGAATTTTTCGGATATTTTAAGCGGATAGTTACTAAAGTGGTTGTATTAGTTCGGCCAATTGGAAGATAGTAAAAAATAGCCGAGAAAAATATTAAATAGATAAGAGACTGAACATTACATCGTGATCATATAATACGTGAGATTGAAGGTAGTATTGATAATAATTTCGATAAAACATTTCTTATTAATAATGGAAAAGAACAAGATTTGTTTGATTATCTCCAGACTTGTTTTGGTACACGCTTGAATTTACACGCTCAGCTCTAGACTGTTATTGTTTATTTTGTTTGGTTAATTTAGGACATTGTTTTGACGATATTGTTTGTATTATAAACGTGTAATATTTTCATTTAGTTAGTAGATTGTATTAAAATTTCGTGGATTTTTCACAGAACAAGATAAGATAATGTTACCAACAAAACTATTTACAATTGTAACACATAAATATTCTTACTCTAAAAGTTTTAAGTAATAATTTAAATGAATTAGCTTTAATATTGTTGTATGTATACATATTTGTGTATTTAATAATTTATGTTGTATAATTTATTGCTTTATTATTATTTGCGTTTTTTATGTTAAATTTCATACGTGAAAATTACCAAAATCATTTTTTTAGGAAATGAAGAAGATTCATCTTACTTTTGTGTTTTACTTTTCATTTTATATTAAGCACATCAATTCCGGTATAAGATGTTATAAATCATGATAGTTACGAACTACGGTGGAAGTAAATGGTTGTAATACTGTACCGAATTGCTTGGAATTTAGAAATTGTGAGCTAAATTCTCTTTTCTACCCCGGTCACGTGTCTAAATCATAACATTGTCGTATATAGCCGCAGCGTTCGTACCTTACTTTTATGTTTAGCGAATTATTGCGTGATATATACAGCTGTTTGAAAATACGGAGAGTATTCGCGGCGGAGTTAATAAAATAATAAAAATGAAATATGCTTTTTCCTACATGTCATGTACTGAATCGTTGAGTCCTTGTTGATATGATTGTCGCGTGCTTACTGTAAAAATATTTTAGAGTAAAATATTTATTTGGCCTGGTTTAGAATATGGAATATTTTGTTTCTAACTACGTTATTTTTTATTGTTAGTAATATAATAATCGTGTATATTGGAGTGTCTTATTTTGAGCCAATGAAAAAAGCTTGTTGTGTTAAATTATTAGGATGCTATTTGAAAAGTGTGCTGTGAAAATGGTGCTCTATAAAAACATAAGTACATATCATTTTTGATTGATTTGTAGCGATCATTCTTAGTAGTACTGGCACTATTGTGAGTTTTCCTTAGATAAATATATAAATGTTTCTTAAACATTATATCTTTTATAGAACAAAAGATACATTAGTGATGAGTACTGTTTCCGATTTGTGATTGAGTTTCGTGTATAGCTTCATCGTACTTAAAAGTATCATCGGCTTTCTCGGAAAAAATCAAGACTTGCTGTATAACAAATTTTAGGAGGTACAAATATAACATTTTACAATAACCCTTTCGTTACCGCAGTCCGTTCCGCCGAAATGCTGCTACTGAACCGGGCAGCACGCCGCGAAGGGTGCACACTGCATGATGGCAAGTTGATGTTCGAATTTTCTCATTTAGGTGTATATTTAAAGATTTTGCTGGTATATTAAATAAAAATTTAAATTGGGATAATTCTTAGTAATTTATTTTTTACTTTTCTATCAAATGAATGCCGGCTAAATCTGGCGTTGGTGCACACGGGGCGTTTTGCAAATGGCGTCTAAAGCCGGCGCTGGTAACGAAAGGGTTAAAACGTAAACCATAATACATTGACGTGTGCATTTAAGATTTAGTAATAGTTTAAATATTTTAATTTCTGGCTACTTGGTAGAATGAACGGAAAGATCGATGATACTACGCAATTAAACTCAAATAATCATCGTCCATTTTTATAACCTTTTTATGGCGCCACAGCAAAGTGATTATATCTCACTTGATGTTATGTTTAATATAGGATAAACTAGATACGACCCTGTAGGGATAAATCCTTTGACAGTTGCCCTAACCGCGATGGACGGCCACAAGTATTTGCATACTCGCTACCCTCCTACTGCTAAAGATGTACAAAAGAACGATTTGTTCAGAGAATGGACACATTTTTATGCTTGTCATAGTGACCACACCACGCTTGGTGATAAACATGGTATAGTTCATAAAATGACCACCGCTATCGACACCAGAGAAAAAGTCATCTACAGTTGCAGAGATCATGCCGGTCTGCACAAATATCTCTTCACGCTTCGTTTAAAGGACTCAGTATGATAAGATGATGGGCACACGCTCACCGGAAGACTAATTTATAACTCGACGCCTTGGCAAAAATAATGAGATAGAGAACTTCTTAGTCCTAGCCATGAATTAGGTCAAACAAGCGAGGAGCTGTCCGTTGCACATCTTCTACTCAATCTAAGCTTATTAAAAAGAATGAAGTATATATTGTACAGAGAATCTACTGTAGGTTGAAGGCTGTTGATAGAAATACTTGTTAAAGGAATAATAGCTAAAGAGGGTTTTAAGCTGTTCGCATTGTTTTATGTTGGATCGGGTTTCCTTTGACAAATTGACTTCTTTTTATCACTAATTTCATAAGTATACAAACCAAATACCAAACAGTCTTTTACCGGTTGCACAATGCTGAGTGTTCATAGGGGTTCATTCTCTAATTCCACCAGCCCCATTTCATGATAAAACCACTAGACATCGTGTCGGATACAATATTTATGTGGTTCACGCACCTTATTTGCACGAAGGGATTCGCGGATTACATTCATCATGCGAACAGCTAAAAGGCCAGCTCCATTCCACCACAAAACCACTAGACATCGTGTCGGATACCATCCGTATGTGGTGGATGTTCCTTATATTCGCACGAAAAGATTCGCTTCTACATTGATCATGCGTACGGCTAAGGAGTGGAATATGCTTCCAGCGGCCATATTTCCGCGATCTTATGACCTGGGAGTCTTTAAGAGAATAGTGAATAGGCTTTTGCTAGGCGATCGCGTTTCATCATCGAACTCATCTTCACCTTCCACCAGGTGTGATTGAGGTCAAGCGTTCGTCTATAAATTATAAAAAAATAAAAAAAGGAACATACTTCCAGCGAGCAGAAGAGTGTATATAGGCACTTGTTGGGTGGACGTGATACATCGTTGAACTCATCTTCACCTTCTACCAGGTGTAATTGAGGTTTAGCGTCCACATGAAAATATTAATAATATAATAAAAAATATATTCAGCGGCAATACTCAAAATTCATGTCGATTACTATGCCAACAGTTTTAATATCCGATCTAGTTTCAATAAGAGCAGAAAAGTAATTCAGTAGGTTTTTGAAATCTAGTAAAATTTGTTCTAGTTTAAATTAAAAACTTCCGTATGTACGGTGAAATAGTTCTGTAAGCAAAAACCTTAAAGCGGCTTTAAGTCGACAGCGCTTGATGAGATTTTAATTTAGCTCACTTGGAATCACGGCAAAGGGGCGCTTCTGTGATATTATTAACTTTGCTACAGAAGCGGGAAACAAAATCGCTTCAAACGCAAACTATTGTGTGAATCTTTCATATTTCGTTTAACTGGGTATTATGCGTATATTTAGAAATTGAATAAAATGTCTTGTTGAGTCACTGTAGGCATAAACTTCCTGGACGCAACCTATCAATCTAAAATCTATAAGCAAACGCTTGACTTTAATCGCACCTGGTGCGTAGCAGAACCATGCGTGCGGGTCTAAGGAGTCACAGCTTTTCGGTATTTCACATCCCGGTTAGGATTGAAAAATTCTCTAACTCTTACTTTTGTATAGTCGTTGGCCTGTGGAATGGTCTCCCAGCGAGCGTGTTTACTTCGTCCTATGATATTAAGTCCTTTAAGCAAAGCGTGAAGAAATATTTGTGCAGGCCGGCATGATCGCTGCGGCTATCGATAGTTTTTTTTGCTGTCGGTAATCGTTGCCGTTTTTAGACTGCACCAGGCTTTTTCATAAGGTGGAAGATGAGGATGACAGGATGAGTCCAATAAACACCATTTCACTCTGCTCTTAAAAGGTCCGAAGATCATAAGAACGTGGAAATATGGTCATTGGACGCATATTTCATTCTTTCCATTCCACGCATTATGAATCTAGAAACGAATCTCTTTGTGCGGATATGAGGAATAACTAACTACCTTATACGGATGGTATTCGGCACAGCGCTTGGTGGTATTGTGATGAATAGGGGCTGGTAGAATAAGAAAATATAACTCTTGAGACATTGTCTACTACTCTACTTTTTAAATTGTTGCGAGATATAATAGAAAATACTATTTGGCAAGTAAGATTTATAATAATCCTCAAAAATATTAATCTAGTTCTAAGACCACAAACAACAAATGTGTATTGCATGCAAAACGGTATCATAACAGCAGGGCACACGATCCGTTGTGACGGCGGCGCGGTATCAAAGCGGTGGCACTCCGTTGTTTTACATACAAATATCTATGGTGCGGACACGACGTTCCAGCCCCACATCGCACGCGCGCTGAACTTGCGCTTTGCGAGACGAGGCGGAGGGAGATGTACGCGTCGCGATTGTGTTTGCGGATTAATTTTTAATAAGTTGCGTCTTAACAACGTTGCGGCATCGCAACGCGTCGTCCGTCCGTCACTGCGGTAAATTTTTTCGATGCAACGCGGCACTGCAACTGCAACGTATCGTGTGCATCGGCTTTTAAAGTTGACCATATTTGATTAATTGGAAGTGTTCAAAGAAAGCTTCTACATATTACAAAAATGTCAGGCAAACCAATAATCCTTGTAAAATTTTAAAATTTTTTCTTGTTGCTGTAATTTTTTTTTAACTAATTCTTTTTAAGTAGTAAGTAATCGTACAGTTTTGAATTCCCTACAGTTTTTTACATGATACATTTAATAGTAATTATATTTTACGAAATTAGATAAATGTACAAATGTTTTCTGTCTCCTTCTATCTTCAATGTTCACTATATAATATATTCCTCGTAAATGTTAGTTTACCTTTACCAGTCAGCAAATAATGTTGTTCACTTTAATCAAATAAACATGGCAATACAATATCTTAACATAAGCTTAAATCAAATTGTAGAGCGATCGTATCCAGCCTTAAGGACCGTATTTGACAACGCCCTTGGGAATAAAATAGCAAATATTTCGTCTTGTTGATTTTCAATCTTATAACAGTGGAATAGAGATGCTTTTGCAGAATTAAACTGTTCATTTAACTTTGTAGAAACTGTTAGGCGTCTTATTTGCGTTTACTGAAACGGTGCTCCTTTTGAGGCATATTAATTTGTACATATGTACAAACATAGGTTGTTTTGATTGCACGCGAGTAATGTAACACGAATGCCACATAATTGTTCTATTTATTACTATTTGAACTAGTTTCTTCGTTTATGGCCTTTTGTTAAGTAGACAATCCCTTTACAAATTATTCTCTAAGTCAGGGGTGCTTAGGTTGATATTTATAATCGCTACGTTCACTTTGCTCAGCATGTGCTTAATTCGATCTTTGCTCAGTAAATACATTGTACAGTCTATTTTCAAATTTATAGTCGCAGAAATGCTAAATAAAGTCTAGTCTTTTCGTCGCTAGTTTATGGTTATAATCAAAAACATTCAGATACACGCATTATCGTAACCTCTTTTTTGTGATATGTAATAAAAATCTTCGTTTTAATTAAGTCCACCTTGAGTAAAAGTACGTCAAGACGTTATTTTTACATTTAATTGAAGTTACTGAATAGATCCGACTATTTTATACTCAAAACAATATAAATTTACTATTTTTTTGAAACGAAACGCATTTCAAATACGTCATAGGTAATCAATAAATATAAGACAAGCTTTCTAGTGCTACTAGCCCTGCAGAAGAAATCCCTACAAATATTTTAGTTAAAATTTGTTTATAAAATTGTACGCATTTGATAGCTTTATCAAAATTATATGTGTAATCCAAGATTTATTAGGAAATTAAATAAATAAATAAAGCTTAAATCATCGTCATCAAACAAAACAGAATCGAAAACTATCCTTATTTTGGACGATCTGGCAACACAACGGCATCTTCTTTTGTAGGTAGCAACGCCGATTTCGCCGACATGAGACTATGCTTAAATTAACACGCGGCCCAAGCTTAGTGCAGCTTAGCTTAGCTAAGACACGACTATAAATTTAGTTTTTGTCAAAGTCGAGAACGATCTAAGGAAAATCAAAGAAGCGTCTATAAATTTCACTCTTAGACTTAAACTTTTTTTTTTTACGCTGGCTCGACATAGTGACTACAGTGTACCTGATGGTAAGTACAGTGTAGTCCAAAAACGAAAGCAACTATCAAAGGATGAAAATACAATGATAGTCTACATCGTCATGTCGGCCCACATATACCACGAACGAAGGTCTCTAGGTATATGAGCTACTGGATATACACAAGCTGATCCCGAAACGCGACAAGCCGAAACTGGTCACTATGACGGGCTTTACACCCATGTATTGTGGTCGCGATCCAGACGGGCACCGACGCCCTACCACCTCGCTGCTGCTCGTTTAGCACCACCCAGGAGTCACGTGTAGGGAAACTAGGGTAAAGCCTACGGACGCGAGCAGCTTCGACTCCCAAAACGATCTTCCTTAAGATTGTTAGACTAACATACTAGCGATCGATACTGCATGCGATGGTTGGTAGATGCTGGAAGTATGTGTGACTCAGGGATAGAGGTCGAGGGATATTGATAGGGATTATCAGAGCATAGGTAGGTTACAAATGAAGTATGGAGTACAACACTAAAGTTAATAAAAAACATATTTCTTAATACATCTTATGTTATACACAACGAGGTTATAATTACTTGCTAGAGCTACTGTTGGTTGCTAGCAGAGTGTTATTTCGATATTAAAACAGGGAAAATGTGGCTTCACCATGGATTATCTAAAATGCGAATCAGGTAGTCATCAAAATAAAATTGTGAAATGACTGATATCGGATTGATAAAGAGTCCGTACCCACGCGCGGAAATGCGAATGGTCATAGATTTAAATTTCGGCTTGTGAATCTGGTTTTTTCAAGAATTCATACGCATTTAGACATTACATAGCATCAAGTGGAAAAGAGGATATACAAGTGCCCGGAGAACGATGATCAGCTGCGTTATTGATCTCGTTGGACACGATAAAGCGCATAGTGGTTACAGTTACTGATATATAAATATAGCGTGATCAATTTTTTTTCTTGGAATATATCGTATTAAAATATGTTCCTATGTCGTGGTATATTTCTGAGATAATTAGTGACTATGTATAATACATAATAATTGGACATAAGCCTCAAGAAAATGAGAATCTAATTTAGCTTGTTATAAAAAAATGTGTCTTATTTTTCTGAAGGGATTTGTTGTACCGACTTCATTACGGATTTATTGAATAAAATAATAATTATCTTGCTTCCTTTATACTACTTCATTTAAATATTATTTTAGAAAACTATTATAACTTAACGTAGCGAAAATTTTATCAAGAGACGCAGTTGCAATGAATGTACCCACGTGTCCTCTAGGCGACAAGGAAAAGGTGTAACTTTCCGTATAAAATGGAGGGAATTCTCTCTTCATTCTAACTCTAAGGCTGGGATATTGAAATTACTTTTATGAAAATAGCTATTATCTAGAGACGACAAAACGATTTTACTTTGGAAATGTGTTAGAGGTAAAATATAAAATCTAAATTCCTTTGATTTTAAGTATTGAAAGATAACATTTATTTTTCATAGCAAACTTATAGATAGTTTAGTGACTAAGTATTGGTTGTTTGAATAAAAACTACAGGTATTCTCAATTCTGTCTAGTTTTCATTAAAATCATTTAAGTTTGTTGATAGTTGTCCCACTAAAGTTACTGATAGTCGTATCTAGAATATGTAAACAGATAAACATTTGGAAGAAATCAACGTTGGAAGACGAATAAGGAAAATAATTCTAACTGTGCTCATATTGAGTTTAATACGACAAATATATTGTTTAGACAGCTTGTACTACCCAACGACTTCGGCCTTCGTAATATTTTCCGTAAAATATTACGGTATTTCCTATTAACAGAGCTTTTCGGGCGCAAAATGGATCGGTTTGAGGGGCGCAGATAAACGGCAGGTCTTTTCACGACGTAATTATCTCGTCACTACATTTAGAAGATTTAATGTTGGTTTTTCTTAGGTTGTACTTATTAATTCTGATAAAATACATCATCTCTCATTCGCTCAATGTGCTTGGATTTGTAGCAATATTTTTTAGAGACGCGGCAAACTGACTGCATCGCATCTGATGGTATCTTAATGTACAAGAGAGGGGGTGATCGCTACATCGTTTCAGATAAAGTAACATTTGATAAACGATAACGATAGTAGAAAGTGAAAAATGTAGAGAGTTAACATCAGCTTTCAAAATATCATGTTTATCATTATCATCTTCAGCCTGTCCTAGTCCACTGCTGGACATAAGGCTCTCCTGATAAATGTCATTGAGCCCGGTCTCCTGCTCTTCCCATCCAAACCTCTCTGGCCACCTTGTACATCTTTACGTCATCACGCTTATTCGTTATCAATCAAATACATTGGGACTATTCCAGTAGCGTTATTGTTTATCGAATGTGCTTTGGGTTGCACAGAAACCGTTTAGAACTATGTTATAATATTTTATTGAAACAGAAAGTTAAGTAAGTATATCTATATACTACCTATTTTAGTTACCAGTGAAATTATAGTTGGAAAATTATCTCGTAAGAAAATGATTTAAGAACCATTTTTGCAGGTGTTACTAAAGTATTATTATAAATTCCCGCAGCCACAATTCACATCTCCGGCCTTATCTGGTTTATACGTATGATATAAGTCCATGAATATTCATGCTCTCAGTAAATCTAGCGAATATTTGAACCTAAAAACGTGCCGCACGGAAGCTTTTAGTGTTTGCCGTGATGTTTCGGAGTTATCTACGTGGCGGGTTGTTTTGGAGCTCATTTGTTGGTTTTTCCATTTGTATACATTTTTCTTTTTAGACGATTTAATCGTTTACGCAAGAACTAATATATATTCAACTAAGGCTTCACGAACAGTTTTACAGGGGTAATACTAAACGGGATCGTATAGTTTTTTACCAAATCATTCTCGCCTACTTTGTTAATGAAATTAATTTTGCTCTCTTCACTTTGCTTTTTTTATTCATGATTTATCTTTAGGCCTTATTTAGGGAATAAAAAATAAAATAAATATTATATACGGCGTTTCTTTTTTATGCCATATTTGGATCTTCCCCTCCTATGATCCAATCATGTTTAATGAAAGTTGATTAGTTTGTTGGAAACTTAAAATATTGTATAATATATATGTGAGTATTTTAGCTTTCCAAAAGCGCTTGATTTTACTAGACTAAGGCAATACCGCTCTAGCCTCCGGTGTTCACCTACATTGACTTTAATAATAGATAGAACATATTAATCTTAGAGGGTTTAGTGAAAGTGGTATGTCTCTGTACCCGACTGGATCGTGACCACAGGACAAAGGATCAAAGCCTGACATCGTGACTTGCCTGTCACGTTTTGGGATCAGCTCAGTATATGTACGAGGTATTTACAATGGACATCTACTATGCAGTTATAAGTTATATATTGACACTACGGTGTATTACTTAAGTTCCAGCAATTTGTTTTTTTTTTTTAATAAAACATCTATCAAACATCTTTCAATTCAGTGATTTTTGATTTAGGTAACATTTTTTATGAATATATTTTTACGGCGATCAACTGCGCTGCTCACATGTTTCGCTTGACATATAACTGAAAAGTGGGTTTAACCTCTAATATATCTCGAAAGGCTTATAGCGTGACGAGATATATATACTTTTACGTATTACAATACTTGTGTTTAATTAAATAGAAACATATGTCTTATATGACAGACATTTTAAGTGCATATTCTCCTTGAAATACAGAGGCATTGCTATTTAACCGCCAAGGAGTGGAATTCGCTTCCTGCGTCTGTTTTTTCAACAACTAATGACATGGGAATCTTCGAACGGCAAGTGAATCGGTATTTGTTGGGTGAGCGCGCCGTCGTGGGCCTTATTAGCACTTTCTATTAGGTGAGATTCAGGTCAAGCACAACCTTATCTATAATGAAAAATAAAAATACCACTGCGAATTATTTTATGAAAAACAGTATATTTAAGACACGACTTCGATTCTGGTAGACGTAAGTTGGCAATGGCGACGCAGCAGATCCCAGTCGTATCTTTAAGCATAAGTTGTGTGTGATTAATTTGATACCTCTAAAAATACTCATCTAGTTGCGATATCTAAGGTCTTTAATAGAATATACGTTGTATACATATTGTGTACAGTGAAAGAAATGAATAGCTCTCTGTTAAATGAACTAATAGTGTAAAGGATGAACGAAACAATATACTGATGTGGCTTACATAGAAATATAGAGAAGCATATTTATATTTCAAACAATATCACGCGACGAAATTTCATCACAATAAATTCCGAATGGGATATATTTTAGTAAAAACCTGGTCACAATATTCGTTCCCAAAAACATCAAGTTTAACGAACGCACGAGCTTTGCCGAGATATATGGTAAATTGGTATTTCCAGTGTCATCATGAATTTTCATTTAATATGACATAGCGTACGCAATCGTGGAATTACTTATTTTGTCACAGATAATACGAATGCAATCGTATAATTTTGTTAAGTTGTTCATAATTTTCGTTAAATGTTTTTCCGCTTTTTTATTGTCGGATGTCACATCAAGGTATTTAATGAGCGTCTCAAGTGCTTAAATGTTGTGTATAAATAAGTTTGGGTTCCGTAATTCAAAGAGATACTGATAAGATCACTTGATTGTCCGTCCGTCTGTCTGTCATGAACTTTTTCCTTTGGAATGCATGGTCAAATACTCGGGTCTTCGTTCTTTTGTGACCCTGAAAAATACTTAAGTTGTAAAAGATATCCGTTTATGTCGTGTTTTTTATCGTTTTAGAAGGGAATTAAAACATTTAGGATGCTTACCATGAACCTAGCCATCAAATTTGGCAAGAAGCAGGATTGAGAAATCAGGAAAACAACTTGTACTTTTTTATCTATTTATTTTTACACAGTGGACAACATAGAAACTTGAAATGTAAGTTTATGTAAAACTCCGTTACATCGAACTGATTGTTTAGTTAAGGTCTAATTTAGTAGAATGCAGCTATTTAATGTGATAAAATACTTTAGTGTCTGATATTTTAATCTTTTTGTGTGTACTTTGTCTGAATACAAACCAGATTTAATTGTGTCGGTATTAAAAAAACATAGTGTGGGATGCTCCGGTAAAATGGAATTACGACTTGGGAAAGGTGGCAGGTAATGATTGGTTGAGCAGAGCCGAAAGTCGGACTGAATGTAATCTTTTAGAAAAAGTTATGTATTAAGCAACAAATATAACGAACCATACACGTTTATTTACTGTGTAAGATTTCGCGTAACATGTTTGTAAGTACGTTTTGTTTTTTTTTTTACACTGCCTCGACGTAGTGACTACAGAGTACCTGATGATAAGTTTTTTTTTGGTTTTGCGAGGTGGGAGTGCGTCGGTGCCCGTCTGGATCGCGACCACAGTACATGAGTGTGAAGCCCGTCAAAGTGACCAGTTTCGGCTTATCGCGTTTCGGGATCAGGTTGTGTATATCCAGTAGCTCATATACCTAGAGACCTTCAGTCGTGGTATATGTCGGCCGATATGACGATGTAGACTATCATTGGATTTTCATCCTTTGATAGTCGCTTTCGTTTTTGGACTACACTGTACTTACCATCAGGTACTCTGTAGTCACTATGTCGAGCCAGTGTAAAAAAAAAGTACAGTGTAGTCCAAAAACGAAACCGACTATCAAAGGATGAAAATCTACATCGTCATGTCGGCCCACATATACCACGACTGAAGAGCTCTAGGTATATGAGTAACTGGATATACACAAACTGATCCCGAAAAGTGACAGACCTTAGCGAGTCACTATGACGGTCTTTACATTTGTGTACTGTAGTGATGACCCAGTTCGGGCCATTGGCCTACGACCTCGCTGCTGCTCGTTTAGCACCACCCAGGAGTCACGTGTAGGGAAACTAGGGTAAAGCCTACGGACGCGAGCAGCTTCGACTCCCAATACGTCTAGAGATATTAAACAGGCTGATGAAGAGTTTCAGAATATAAAATTATTCTGTTTGAAATATAGTTTTTTTTACACTGGCTCGACATAGTAACTACAGTACACCTGAAGGTAAGTACAGTGTAGTCTAAAAACGAAAGCGACCATCAAAGGATGAAAATCCGTTGATAGTCTTTGTCGTTATGTCGGCCCACATATACCATGACTGAAGGTCTCTAGGTGATATGCCAAAGCGAGTAACTATGCGGTCTTTACACTTGTGTACTGTAGTCATGAGCCAGTTCGGCCAATCGCCCGAGTCTACAAAAAAGCAGTTCTGCTTTATTAGATAAATTATCGTTATTAAATAAGGCTGGTACGTTACGCTAAAATGTCTTTAATTATTATGAAACTAACTTTGTTCAAGGAATATTGTTTGTTGTTTTATCCTTTGATATTCATAGAAACTTTGTCTAGGAGCGTACAGTTGTTTCTTGTTGAAACTGGAACGTAACGTAAACTGTATTAACTTCTACAATGTTTTGAAATAACATTATCATTTAAATATGTAGCACTGTGTAAATAGAGCTTAGACATATCACGCGTAGTATTAAGGTGTTTTTATATATTTTTTGATGAAGTGACGACATCGCACATGATGCAAAGCCTGGTGTAGTCCAAAAATGGCAGTAACCGCCAAGGAAAAATTCTTTGCCATAGCTACCTCTGTTCACATATGCCATGACTGAAGGTCTCTAGGTAAATAAACTCTTGGAGATCATGAACTAATCCTGAAACGCGGCAAGACTAAGCGAGTCATTATAACGATAAATCATTTGTGTATTGCCGTCACGTCACACTTCGGAGAACCGCTTTACCACCTCAAAAACTGATATTGCATGTAGGTATGATTTTTTTTATATGGGCCGTGATGTAATGAGGAACTTTAAAAACATAAAAACACACTCAAGAGTTACTTTGTTGATTTGGAAATAACCGATATTAATTAGTTAATTTTTAAAAAATCTGTCTCGTTTTCGGGCGTTTTAAAGACGTTATGCAGCATTATTTCTATATTATTAATATTCCCACTGCTCATACAAGCAATTCATCTCCTCTCCATTATACCGCCAAGGATTGGAATTCGTTGACAGTATATTTTTCCAGCTCCGTATAATATGGGAGTCTCTAAGCAATTTTCAACGAGTGAATCGGTTTCTATTGGGAGAATGCGTTCCATAGTCAGCCTTATCATTACTTTTCATCAGTTTTAATTGAAGTCAAGCGTAAACTTGTTAATGTTCCTACTCAAGAATCGCAAATGCCTCAAGAACAGAGGTGAACTGGCGTTACTGGTCTCCTTGGGTATATCATACAAGCGCAAAGTGGATTCAGCTATTAATGTATCTTAACTCACCCCGAAAAGTATATAGCGTGATGATACATTATCATCGGATCATATAAGTTCGGAACTCGGCATGTACCCCTGGGTTGTTCAAGTTTAAGTACGAATTTAAGCACCATATGTTCACCGTTGTAGAAAGACATCGTGAGGAGACCCGCATGACATGTAGTAGAAATATCATGTGTAAAATCTCTGAGAACGGCGATCAGCTGCGCTACTGGTCAGGTTAGACACGACGTATAAGTACAAAGCGGATAGAGCCACTAATGTATTTCTGCACACACTGTAGGAGACATACCGTGGCGATGTATTATAGTTATATTATGATGATAAAAATACATTTTTATTATTCATGAAACGTATGAACGCAATTCGTAAAAATCTTGAAGCACCGTTTTCTTATTTTGAGAAGGCTTATATTTCAATTATTTTCCATAATATTCTTCCAATATAAAGTTTTTATAAAGAAGCCTCGTGTTTTCAGTCCAAAGTAATAATATTATCTAGACAACCCTTTATAAAAGATCTGTCGAAAATTACCCTCTCAAGGTAAATCGTCGAAATAATTCAGCAAATGACGCAGAGTTTAATCAAATTGTCCGTGAAAGCGATGTTTTCTAAGTGCTTCCCTAATTACTTCGGAAGCTTTAATGCTTCGAAAAAATTCTGATTTCGTTAGGACAACATAATATTTTATTTATTTCTTCCAAAGACTTTACCTTGATTAAATATAAACTGTTAGAGGGCTTCAAGGATATATTATATGCGTGATCATTGCGTACTTAGAATGTTTTTAAGGCTGTTTTCTTGTGTATAATTATAATTTAGGCTTTTTTTAATATTCATTTATCCATCGCACACATCCGGAGTTCTGGTATCGGCCAGTAGCGTTCATTCCATAGATGCATGAAAGCATAGCATGCCCTCAAGATGAATAAGTCTGGAATAAATTGCTTTAAGTTAAACTAAAAAATGGAACCATTTATATTAATATCTATTCTATATTCACGCCATCTATCTTTCCTATGAAAGCAATATAGTATTTACTATCATAACATATAATTCAAATTAATTACACTGGTCACTGGTATCGGCATACTTTACTGTAAGGAACAGGTTAGTCCCGAGCCATGGATGTATACAGGGTAATTTTATAGACAAGGGAGATATTCAGGAAGAATATTGAGCATTCGATTCTAGTAACAAATATGCAAAAGAAAATATATTGTAATATTTCCATTGAAACCAAAGTAATTATAGCCAACATAGTTCCATAATATGTAATTACGCGCAAGAAGTAATGTACTCGTATTACATTTAATTACTAAGTAGATATTTCACCTGTCCTAAGCCTGGGTAAATTACAAAGGTAAAATGACTCAATTCGTGTTTACCTAAAATTACGTAAAATAAACTTAATCTATTTACCATTTAATTGTGCGCTACATGCGCTACGGTGTCCATACTTTATACGGAACAATCTTTATTTGTTAATCCATTTTTGATTTCCATTTTTCCATACTTAGAAATTATAGAAATCTACTTTTTTATTCGTTGTAAGAAGGTAAAAACTATTGCATTCTTAATATCTCCCTTGTCTATAGCATAACAATGCATGTGTGTATATGCAAAACAAAGCCCGTAATAGTGACATGCTTCGGCCTGTCACGTTTCGGGATTAATATTGCTAATGGGGTAGCGAATGTTCCTGTATGCGAGTATATAGTTATTTACATACTTAGTGGACTTTTGTCGTGGTAACTTTATTTCGATATGACTCGGTTCGCCGTTGTTCTTGGACTAAACTGTACTTAAGATCGAACCGGATGTGCTCTGTCTGACAAATCAATATAAATAATCAATTTCTTTCATTATTTGAAGGTTGTTTGAACCTATAATTTGTAGATTTTGTTAGTATTTGTTAGGTAAACATGTTCCATCATCGCTTTATATATGTCTTTCAGTTCTTATTGAGGACAAGTGCTTGTTTGAATATCATAAAAAAACATTTTGATACTATAAAAAATACTCAGTTGTAATGTATCACGGAGGGACACAATTTATATGGTTTCAAAAATTATGAAGCACGTTTATAAATGTACAAAAATCTTGTTGCTTGTAATTACATGGTCACCTCTATGATACTAAAGATTATAAAATGGCATTAATAGTGTATTATTTCGCTGTATTAATTTTGGGGTCAGCAGAGCTACATCATTGGCTATATCTACTTTGCTAAGTTAAAAAAAAATCTTACAATATATGTACTCAATAAACTATACAAAGCATTATAAATATAATGTCTGGCAGTCCATATAAAGATATATTTAAGTTTCAACGAACTAACTATGGATAGCCTAGAAATAGGAATCTAATTGCTTTTCGATGTTCTATTGTTTACACTTTAGTGAGTAGTTTCAAGAGAAATCGGATGTTGCGAGAATTTCAAACTATAGTGTATGCCTCTTTACCTACAACTCAAATTGCAAGAATAAATTGCACCCCT
The DNA here is from genome assembly GCA_036320925.1 of Automeris io. Lineage (NCBI taxonomy): Eukaryota > Metazoa > Arthropoda > Insecta > Lepidoptera > Saturniidae > Automeris > Automeris io. The sequence goes on along the minus strand of JAUDJH010000021.1, from coordinate 2,622,592 downwards.
CGGTAATTTGTCGCCGCGTTTAACATTAGGAATTTTTAATTAAGAGTACACTAAATTAGCTAACCATTTCATCACGCTGCTTTCTCTCAGACAAAATGAACACGAGGTTATACATTTATTTTTAAACATTTTCAAGAATTTTTAAGATTCCAAAGCCAGGATGCGAAATGATTTGGTAAATAATATAGAAGTGATCAGAATTAAATAGACGGTTTTTTTCTATTGTTAATACATAAATATTAAAATAATATGATTACAATATGAATAATAAAATTTATTACATTGCTAAGTAATACAAAGTTAACAGCGCTTAACATTATTTTTTAAGAACATTTTTATGCACCAGTCTGAGATTAACAAAATTAAAATGTCCACTTTGGTTCGGCAAGCGTTAATATAATGCTAGAATACTTTACGACACATTCGTAAAATACTCAATATTTGTCCATTTATGTGTATTTCTGTTGATAGAGTAAAATGTTAAGTCTAAATAAATAAAATTATTTATTAGAAAAACAATTACAAAGCAGCAAATTAAAGTCAGCTGACACCCAAATACCTGTATCTTGGATGTCAGCACATTTCACACAATTTGATAAATACACTTTATATCCGCTGCGTAGATCCAATCTTAACTCCAAACAATACAATAATATTACATACACTATACAATCAAAGTAAATAATAATTACACAATAATGTTAAACCCCAAGTACATTTATTTTCGCAACAGTTCCCTCAGTATCATTAAATTCCAGATTCGACAATCAATCTCTCAGCTTCATCTTACATTCGTTATTAGATAAATTCAAGATACTCGTATTTAGTTTAAGTAAGAAGAACGATAATACGAGTATTTTGGTTAGAGTCAGTCTGTGATCGCTTAATCAGAAAATAAATAGATTGTTGTAAGTAGAGAGATAAGATTCATCCTTATAACTAACTTTACATTATGATATAATTATAACTTAGTTTCCTCATAGTTAAATCAAGTCTAAGACAGCGTAAACTGCAGCGTTGTTAACGCGTACGCGCATCATTCGATGTCTGACCAGCTTGTTTCAGCTGTTATATAAACGTAGTCCTAAATTATTGTAACGATCTAATCTCTTATATACTTCATCTGTATAAATAAATCAGTAGGCACCCAGAATCGATCACTGTCTACGGCCACCATCTATGGGTGACTTACACAATAATTGTCCAAACGAAGTATAATAATATTTTTTTTTTTTTTTTTGGTTTCTCGGGGGAAAATCCTGCATAGGACCATCAGGGCCGCTGTGAGGGCAGCAACCCCGGTGTGTCAGACTCCTACTGACTAAAAACCCCCGGGGTGTCCCTCTAATCGCTCCACCCGAGCCTGGGAAACCAAATTCATCCAGACGCCCGGAGAGCGAAATGCCTTGTCGAGGCTGCCTCTCTGGGAGGGGTGGGGGTAAAGAGCCCACCCTTCCAATACCTATCTCACAGGCGGCGCGGCGGACACTGCACACCGCCTCCCTCTCATCCGGACAGCAGACTCCCTCAAGTCTACTGCCCGGAAGTATAATAATATAACGTAAGTCTATCTATCACGTATCTATAAATACAGTATTAACACTCGATCTACTGACACTCCGACGCAGCCTTGAGTTTCTTTCGGCCTTTCTTCTCAAGGTAGTCGCTTCCGAAACGCTAGTAGATCACCCGTAGCGTTCGTATTTTTTTACAGCTGGCGATCCAAGTCGAGGTTCGTACCCACAGGGGTGCACTAGCATTGCCACCCAACCCTTAAACTCGCTCCCTGAGCACCTTCTGTGCTCGCCCCCTAAGCCCGGTTGAACTGTAAATGGCAATCAGTAGAGACTCCGTTAAAAAAAAAAAAAAAAAAACTATCTACTAAACCGGCCGCCAAAATTAAAAAAAATCTCTACATTTGTCTTAGAATATATTTCTTTTCTAATATTTTTTCATTTAGGAAAATAACATGTATTTTAGTAATACAAGATAATGATAAATAATATTATATAAATTTAATTTGATTTATAACAAAGCAAAATAAACCATGTTATAACAATATCTAAAATATATATAAATTGTTCGCCGGTAGATCTAGTGTTAATAAAAAATACATTGTATTTGAGAAATAGATTAAGGAAATACATACAAGGCATATCTGCATTAATGGCACATTCATGTATAATAGTGCATTGTGGTAATCGTCCAATAAAATCATTGAATAGAAAGCTAGTATTTCTCGTTTCGATGCCTGAAATAGCAATTTGCTGTGTGCGAAAGGATCGATTATTTCGGTATGTGTATGCTGTTATTAGAGTTGACTTTAAGCAAATATTTCGTGAAGAGTGACTAAAATATCTTTTTATCGTTTAAAGATCTCGATGGCATATGTAGTTCTGAGGTGATTAATGCAATAGATGATTTTAATGATTAAAATATTGAAACCTGTCATTACAAAGGTATCTTTTGCGTTTATAATGTTAATTTTGTCATTATTAAGGCAACTACAATCTTACAAAAACCCAACATCTTCATTGTATTAAAAAGCTTACTTACCTACTTCATTTTCAATAACCCTTATTTATATACTGGGTATTTTTTAGTCAGTATGCTAGGTATAATCTCCAACAAGGATGTTGCTTATTTATGTTTTGTTTTTTGTGTTCGTTTTGACAGTGAGGTGTTTCTTATAACGTTGTTTAATGGTATAATTGTAATATGACCGATGATCGTGGGCGTGGTTGTAGGAAGACACTGATTTTGGCGTTTTACTGTTTATTTGCACTTTAACACTTTAACATCGAACTGCGATGCACACGCACGTACTCTAGCCTTCGGTCTCGGTAGTCGACTGATTTTAGCTAGAGCATCACTTGCGCGCGCGCACCCCTTACCCCGCGCGTCCTGTAACACCCTAAAGACCTTTAGAGCGTTTAACACAAACGCGTATCGGGCGGCATCTACATGCTATAGTGATCATTTATAACATCAAACATCTAAAATAGGAAGACAGTATTAGAGGGTATATAAGTTTGATATTGAATGCTTACGTAGTTTCCTCTAAACTGTCCCGATGGGGCTTTTAAGATTGTCAGGTGAATTTACGATACAGTGCGCCGGCATCCAATAGTTTGTGTACGAATGAAATTGTCGACAAAGAGATTAAACTAAGCATAACTGTATTTTGTATTCACCAGTCACTTGTCGGAAAAGTTGATGTTTTTCGTATATTATGTAATTCGTCACGTAACCTGAAAATTTAAATATCTTTGTGTAAAAAGGAAACTGAAACTGAATGTAATAATAATGAAATGTAATTTAAGGGTATAAATAGATGGACACAAGCAAAACTTGTGTATGCTTTCGTTAAGGAAGATAAAGACATGATTGTATATTTTTTTTCAATTAACTTCTATCATTCGTTTAATTAGCATCACTTACAATAATGAAAAATTGTGAACTCACTGTGAGTTTTTTACGGTTTCTTTATTACTTATATGTCTGTTTGGTTTTTATATGTCTTGTACTTAAATTTTGCCAATTTAAACAGCCGTTTGCCATCGCCTACATTATTAACCGAATTCAGAACCCGAAACTTTTTATACTACTTTCAATATTAACAATGGACGTCTTTTTGAGAGTAAAATAATTTTAAAATATTTTTGTAGAACTTTTCTTGTTATTTTTAATGATATTTGTTTGCTCTGGATCAAAATGTTTCTTTGTAAAAATGGTTTTGAACTAAAATTGGTTTGCGTCGATTAAAATATTCCAACTCCTTACTGTTTCATCTACTGTTTACTAAAGATTCATGTTTCGTGATTGTTCAAATTTTTATATATTTTAAATCTTTTATTTGATGTTTTTAATGACAAATCATAATCGTTTGTGAACCAGGTATGTAAAACAGCATAATGGAGCCGTGATGATATTTTTACAAATATTTTAAAAATTTGTTTTTGTTGTTGTTGTTTTTTTTTTGTTCTAGAATGACGTAGCTGATGTTTTGGACTACACCATGCTTACTTTAAGTCAAGGTGTGGTTATTGGGATGGACAAGAATAAAAAAACTAAAAAGGTTATTTAATTTCATGTTAAAATTGACGGAAATAATGAAACGTTATTTTATAATTTTCAAAGTCTTAAATGAAGAATCAAAGAAATTTTTAACCTTTATATTTCAGTACGTCGCTTTTTGCTTTTAGTCAACAAATCCAGACCACCATAGCTAACCGGATTATAGAGAATAGAAGCGGGGTTGTGCTCTCTCTACTTTACCGCGTATAATGCAAAGCGTACACTAGTGGTTTCAAATTCTCCCTCCGTGTATACATATAGAATTTAGTGCTTAAAACTACATACTTTAAACTGAAAAAAAAAAATGTTGGTGAGAGTTACATTAAATATTGTTTTTATTTTATAGCCTGAGTACTATATTATTTATTTATAAAAATAAAATATTCAATTACTTGTTCACAGGTCTAGAAAGCCTCTGACCCTTGAGGCCTCTATTTTATCCATCCATGGACGTGAAAGTATTTGAGAGTGATTATATCGTTACGAGGAATTAAGTTATGCGACTATTCTTTTTCATGAATATAACGTTTCTTATGCGATACATGATATGAACATTTGTACACAGTTAAAGAGGGAAGGCGACAGAATTTTGTGTCCCGCATTGAAAAACTTCAAGATCCCGAGAATAATAATACCTATCTATTTAAATATTTTTTATCTTGGTATATGTGTATTTTATATTGTGTAGACCTTCAAACAGTTATCGAATATAGAGGAAGAATGTATATTACATTAACATATTTAGATCGAAAAGATAAAATAATATACGGTAAAATAAGCAATCCCAGTTTATATGAAAGGTTGTACTGTAGTAACAGATTTCCATTTTATTTAGCTGTAATAGAGGTGACTGAGACATGTTTAGGTGTTTACCACGAGTTTTACTTTATAAATAAAGTTGTTTATTTATTTTTATGGATCATAAACAACAATATCATAATACAATAATTATGATTTATATATCTTAAAAGAATAAATACATATATATAAATATATTTAGATGGTTGTTGTGTGCCTTGAATAGATTCAAATAAAACAAAAAAAATGCTTAAAATCTTTCCTTCTTAAATAATAAGTAGAAAAGAAAGAGAGTTTCAGATAACATATTATATTTTATGCCTGAACGGGCTTTAAGTTGACTTGATAAATTGAATATTGAGCTAAATTGTATGCAACTGTTTTGACTATATTGCTTGTCGCCTTTTACTCGAAATCCGGCTAGGATATATAATATTTTATTTTAAACATTACTGAAATAATTTATTCTTTATTACATCAGTTCCAAACGTGTAGAATCCTTCAATATGCATAATTTTTAAAAAATATGAACAAAATATGATCGTACATTGCAATCGCATTCTAAACCTTCTTTCATACATCGCGCAATCGATCATTCGATGAAAAGGTCGAGTGGAGCCGTTTATTCAGTAAAATTTTACAATATTGGCTTAAAGATAAACTTAAATTGACATGACAAAACTAAAACTAAAATTACGATAGACTAAACTTTAACCTATGTATGTTATATTATAAATAGTTGTGTACTAAATACACAGTACTTGCGTGCTTTGTGTTTAAAAAAGAATACAAAGTTTTTCCTTCACGTTAAAATCTGATTGGGGCAACATTATTTTTCTACAAATATTACCATTCGTATTGTAATAATTTGATTACATTTTTTTTTACACTGGCTCGATATTGTGACTACAGAGTACCTGATGGTAAGTACAGTGTAGTCCAAAAACGAAAGCGACTATCAAAGGATGAAAATCCATTGATAGTCTACATCGTCATGTCGGCCCACATATACCACGACTGAAGGTCTCTAGGTATATGAGCTACTGGATATACACAAGCTGATCCCGAAACGCGACAAGCCGAAACTGGTCACTATGACAGGCTTTACACTCATGTACTGTGGTCGCGATCCAGACGGGCACCGACGCCCTACCACCTCGCTGCTGCTCGTTTAGGACCACCCGGAACATTAATACATAACAACATAAAATTATTACAGACGAGACCCATCCATTTAATTTTAGTGATTATAATTTTGACGTCATCTCTTGGGTCACTAGTTCTGACAGCCTGATATTTTGTTATAGGTGTAAAGTAAACCGTTGGTAGGGGTGCAAAATAAGCACAGCGTGCACAGGTGCCTAAGTAAATGGGTGGATACGAGCTGCTCCCAGCTTAGAACACAAACGAGATCCAATGCAAATTTAATCAGTCCGTTTCACAGGTCTTTTGTTAATCCTGAGTCCTATTCTCGTGTTTCGGTCTAATTTAATTGGTAAATAATACTGAGTACTGACCCCGGTGTAGGACTTTGCTAAGCTCAAATAGATCAGAGCTGTTCTTCATGGAACCATGAGAAACACGACTGTTTCGATTGTTATGTAGAACAAATTACATTGCGTAATAGACACGCTATTTTTCCTCATCGGTTCATTAATAATCTATACTACTTAAGTGCAAAGATCATCAAATAACCAACTAGTTCCCTCTACTTATCAAATACTAACGGACTTTTACCCCTATTTCACCACCAGGTAGGAATGCAATATCAAAAAATTCGCTTTTAATTGGTACCTGTATGTTAAAAAAATCTCTTGTTAAAATTTTGTTTCCTGCTTTATTATAATAGTTTAGGCTCTATGAGGATAATAGCAGTCAGGACAAGTCTTTATGTATATATAGATAGATAGTAGAAGATAATAAAATTTATTATACAAGATAAATATAAAGTATATGCTTATTTAACGAACACACAACGAACCAGACCAATTCGCGGTTCCCCATCATAAAATCTTAATTAGATGGGAAAAGTTGCGTGAAACGGCTCAAACGTGACTTCTAAAAATTTGTAACAAACCATCAAAGTATGTAGATAAGCTCGTATCTTGAAAATTATTATTTTCTAAGATAAAAGCCATTTCAAAGTTGGTAAACAACAATTTACCTAGGTTATGGAATGGGCTGTTTTTCTTTCCAGTCTGCTTATTAATTCAAATATAGGTATAGGTCACCTTTTATTTTCACATTGCTAAATTATAGTTTTTTTTTTGCTTCCGATTTTTGATATAAAAGCAATCACTGTTTTGTCAACTTTATAGTAATAATATATCGTCTTGCTATATTCCTTTTCGGGGTGAGCAGATATTCATTATTCTTGATAATATTATTAATAATAAAACATTATTTTATATTATATTAGCTGACCCGGCAAACGTTGTTTTGCCATATAAGTTATATCTAGGTGATAATTGATCAGTTATCGAGCGGGATGAAAAATGATTAAAATACTAAAATGGCTATAAAAAAATAGGAGTTGGTGATAAAAGGGTAAAAATTTAGGGTTGTATGTATCTTTTAATGACACATTATAGAAAAATAAAAACAACAAATTTTGTTCAAAAATGAAAAAAAAAATTAAGGATGAACAACCCTTATCACTTAGGGGTATGAAAAATAGTTAGTAACCGATTCTCCGACCTATTGAATATGCATATAAAATTTGGTAAAAATCGGTAAAGCCGTTTCGGAGGAGTAAGGTAAGTAACATTGTGACACGAGAATTTTATATATATAGAGATATTGTCACATTCACTGGCTTCTGCTTGTACGGGATCAGCTTGTGTACATCCTCTAGGTTTTATATTTAGAGACCCTATATATTTGTATATATCTGAGCCAGTATAGCGACGTCGACTGCCATTGGAATCACGTACTTTAGCAGTCGCTACTGTTATTAGACTATATTACACTTTTCCTCAGATGGGCTGTTGAACCAATATAAAAAATATCTAAACACTTCATTTTATGCAAAAAAAATGTAAATTTAGATAGACTGTCCGTACATTGTATGATTAGGTATTATTACAATTGTAAGAGATTGTTGGATTAGAGAGTTGAAAATAGGGCCAAGTGGCGAATCTAGGAAGTGGATTATATCCAACAGTGGACAATAAACAGGCTTATTATGACAGGATGATAGCTTTGTAAGCCTACGTACGTATTTAGTGCTGGCTTGACAATGCTCAGGTGTAAAATATATCCGTCCATTCTCACCCACGACTTTCGTCATTCTCAGCGCCCTCATGATCCATACTCGAAAAAATGTAGTTGGACTTGAGATATAGATGCTGCCGCACACATCATCGTGTTGCTATAAACTACAATTGCAGGTAATAAACAATTCACAAATGATCTTGTAAACATTATTCAGAAATCGAGCACTCCGAGTTCATTAGTGCGGACTAATAGAACGAATCGGCTAGTCAGCGCGAAAATGTCACCGACATTTGAATTCCGTGATTAATTTGTTTGTCACACGCTCCGATTCCATTTCCGTGGCTACATTGTTAAGCAAATAATGAAAAAGTATACTGCTTAATCAAACCTTGATTAGATCAACTTTAATAACTAATTATAATTATAAGTCGCCTGCCTCGCAGTCTTTTACCGGTTGCACAGTGTTCTCAGGAACTACATTCTTTGATTTCACCAGCCCCATCATAAAACCACTTGACATCATGTTGGATACCATCCGTATGTGGTGGATGTTTCTTATATCCGCACGAAAAGATTCGCTTCTACATTCATCATGCGAACAGTTAAGGACAATATAATTTGCTACCAGCGTCCATATTTCCCTGATGTTGCGACTTGGGAGTCTTTAAGAGAAGAGTGAATAGGCATTTGTTGGGCGGACGCAATTTATCGTCGGAGTCATTTTCACCTTCCACCACGTGTTATTGAGGTCCGCCTATAAATAATAAAAAAAGAAGTTTGCATATAATTACTAGAACAAAGATTTTTAAATATAAAAAGTTTTCAGATTAAAACTATAGTAGAGACTAAAGGTAGATGATCTAGTGTTGTCTAAAAATATTTATTCAGATTGAACTATAAAAGCAAGTAATATACTATAACTTATTTTCATGAGGTATTAAAATATTTTAATGCATATTTTAATATAAAACACTTTAAAGGTTGTTACAATTTTGTTCGATATAGCCAAAACATAATAATATTATATCACAACGCTAAATCCACTTAAGGGTGAGTAGAGATACATTAGTGGCTGTGTGAGACGAATTAAAACATGGAATTCATAATTTCAATAAAATTAGAATATTGCAGAAAGAAAAGAAAAACAGCATTTAATTTACCGCTCGCTTGGGAAGTAAAATTAATCTACTCATAAGAGACGGTAAAAAAGTGTAGTAGTTGATAGCTTCGTCATAATGAGGTACAAATTAATATCCAAAAAAAAACGTATATAAATAATTTTACATTTGAACGACACATGGCACAATATATTGGAGAATGAAATTAGCTACAGCAGAATGCTTTCTGTCTTGAATTTGTTTTATCCTGCAAGGCAAAACATTTCCCTTGTGATATCGACTTGTACAATAATCCAATAACTTTTGACCCCGCAATTGGTTTAAAATGTAAACACAGAACAATTTGATTAATTGGCTTTGAGAGTTTAATTAAGTTGGAATGGAAATTCAGAAGGGACGCGTTTAAGATAAGCAAACAAAAGAATTTATGAAATGGTATTCTACAGTTCTTTCTTAATAAAATTAATTAATTAAATATTTCATATTGCATTAAAGATCTTCTGGTATAAAATATATTTCCTTTACGTAATTTTTATTTAAACTGTTTGGTCATAACCTCAATGTTTCCACAAGGCTCGACTCGGGTTGCATTTCATCGGTGATCAGGAAATCATGTACGCGCTCTATGTATTTTTTTAAAGTCCTGACTGCTCTTATTGTCTGCACCGCGTTTGTTGGTAAGGATGGTTCAGTCCAAAAATACAACGACTACCAACAGTAAAAAAAACGTATCGATATTCGCAGCGATCATATCTACTTGCACAAATATCTTTTAATACTTCGTTTAACACGTTGAGTGCCAAGTTAGCCATCGGTGGCTGACACTAGACTTTCCGTTTAGAGATTTTTGTCTGCACAGAACCAAGAACTGTAATGAACTGATTTGGCGCGTAACATGTTGAATGAATGCCTATAATTATCACTTTTCAAGCGTAAACAATCTACTGCGATCAGAAACACCGGCTCTACAGTACCAGCGCGTAGAAGCGCCGCGCGTGGCCTGAACAGGATTGTCTTAGAAATACGCGCGGCGCTCAATGTGTTAAAGGACCCCATATCACAGCACGGTGGGAACACGCTTGCCGGAAGACAATTCCATAGTCCAACGACTCGGCAAAAGTAAGAGTTAGAGAACGCCTTATTAGTCCTAGCCGGGATGTGAGTTACTGTATCGCTGTGACTCCGTAAACCCGCGCACGTGGTTCTACTATGAAAGAGAGAGGGTGGGACAACGTAAAATAACTCTTCAGAACACTCGCCATGATACAGACAGTAGAAAACGCTCTGTCTGCTTGTTTTATGGAAAAATAACCGATGTAGACCGCTTCGCAGCATTGTCAGCCGTCACGATCACGAGCATGACACGTTAGCCCCATGCTTAGATCGTGTATAAGATTTTACAAACAACAGACAATCAAGTTCTTACTTCTTTTACATTCTTCTAATTTCGATTCAAACACTGCTTACGGCAATTGTAACGGAAGCAACTATCACATTGAATTAATTCAGAAGCTTGTTAACAATACGAAAGCCTTAATTGATTCGATGCATATCTAATAGCTCGGCAGACATAAATCAAGTTTGTAGGCCTACAGTTGTTGCTGATATGTAAATAAGATATCATTCTCAATGTACAAGATGTATTTTCATTCGTACCCATTTCAACGAATTTATTTTTACATTGATATTATTTTAAGATATTTCATTACATTATTTATATAACCTTTTAAATTAGCATTCGCGTGAATCGGTTGCTAGCGCGAGCACGTATTCAAGATGCAAAGTTTATTAAATCTACCCGCAATTAATTTAGATTCACAAAATGAGTAATAGTGAACTGGTGAATAATGAGAGTGTATATAGTGAGGAGTCAACGATGGTGGAAAGAAGAATACGGAGAGAGAGTGAAAACAGTTGTAGTTCAATTGATAAGCGTGTTGGCGAAAAGAGGCCACATGTCAGTAGCGACGAGTACAATGTTGACGAAGCAGGGTTTGTAACAGTCCAGAAGAAATCATCTAAACGTTTTATTATGAGTTCTAACCAAAATAATCAAGTAACAACGCATGATATAGCTGGAGAGGTAACTACGGAAGATGGAGGAAGGCATGAAGTCTGTTTGACTTCTAAAGACTTATTACCTAGACAGATGGGGCTTGCTAAGCTCTTAAAAGCTAAGAATATTCAAAACATTATTAAAATTAAATATAGAAATCCTTATAAGGTAGTTTTGGAATTCGAAAAGCAAGAGGATTTAACAAAACTAATATCTTCGGAAGAAATAAAGAGTTTAGGATTCAGCTGTCAACCGACTCAACAGGTACTTTTCTCATATGGTGTAATCAAAAATGTTGATTTAGAAGTAGAAGAAAAGGAGATCGAGGCGGAATTCACTAGTAATTTCAAACTTATTTTTGCAAAAAGAATGAAGCGTTTAAATGAAAATAGTCAATGGGTAGACAGCGAAGCAGTAAAAGTCTGTTTTGAGGGTTCTGTTTTACCACCATATGTTTACGCATATGGCTGTAGATTCAAAGTCGAACCGTATATCTTCCCGGTGACCCAATGCTCCAAATGTTGGAAGTTTGGGCATATATCGAAACAATGTCCGACTAAAAAGGTTGTATGCCCTAAATGTGGTGAGTGTCATGAGAACTGCGAAACGAAAGTCTATCGTTGCAACAACTGTAATGGTCGTCACATGGCTTTTAATAAAGAGTGTCCCATTTTTTTAAAAGAAAAATAAATTAGAGTTACTATGTCTAGGATTAATTGCACATATAGACAAGCTCTAAATATATATTTAAAAGACCACGAAAAAGTAATAATAAACGTACCTAAAACCACAATTTTGGAAGAAACCGGTAGGTCATATAGAGACGTAGTAGTAAATGAACCAATGGACACAGGTCTTCAAGTGCAAGAAGAAATAGTAGAAAGTAAAAGGAACAATCGAAAAAGAAAACAAAAACAACAGAAACAGCAGAGCAGTAATAGATGGGCAGACGAGACATCAGAAAATGAAAATGATTGTAATCAGTCACAAGTACACATTGGCACTATATCACAGGAAGAAGAAAGAGCTGACAGGAAACAAAAGAAAACTAAATTGAAAGAGTTGATCAACAAGTTTAAGAGCATTTTTATATCCGAATTATCTTTAGAAGAGAAAATTGTTTCAGTTGTGAAGTTACTTTTTGCTGTAGTCAAGGAATATTTTTATGATGTCTTTAGTAAAGTAGAATGGACTCAGTATATCTTTAAAGCATTCAATAATGGATAGTACATCTAAAAAGAAATCAGTAAACATAATTCAATGGAATGCACAGAGTTTGAAACCAAAAATTAATGAACTTGAATGTCTTTTGCAGCAAGAAAAGATTCATGTATGTATAATTAGTGAAACATGGTTACAGGATAGAGTTAATGTTAGTATTAATGGTTTCAATATATTTAGAAAGGATAGGTATGATGGTTATGGAGGGGTAGCCTGCATCGTTCATAAGTCTATAAATGTGCGCACTACCTTGTTTAAGTTAAATAATGTAGGCATAGAAGTGTTACATATAAAATTAATGAATTGTATAAATTTAGAAAATATATACTCTGTATACTGCCCTTCACATGTTAGAACCTCGCAGCCGGATTGGGATAGTCTTTTCAGTTCATGTCAGAGTAAATCTTTAATAGCTGGTGACTTCAATGGTCACCATACTAATTGGTCATACAAAAAAGATGTAAGGGGCTCTCAAATTCTGGATTCGGCAATAGATAATGGCTTTGTATCTTTGAATTATGGTAGACCGACAAGAATTCGAATAGTAAATGGCACTATTCAGAAGTCGTCTCCAGATATTACGTTCATTTCTTCTGATGTTGCAGTAAATTTTAAATGGGATATAATGAATGAAAATTTGGGTAGTGATCATTTAATGATCAAAGTAAAAATGGAATTTGATTCTCCTGAAATTACAAATAAAAAATTTAACTTTAAATTAGCTGATTGGAAAAAGTATCAAGATATTCTCGAAGCAATGTTCTCAGATTGTTTAGTATTTAACACCGTTCAGGAAAAATATGACTTCTTTATTAATAAAATACTTTATGCCGCAAACAAAAGTATACCAAAATTTAAAATATGTACTAACCCTAAAAGTAATTTTAAACCTAAGAGATACTGGAATCCAGAACTATCTAAGGCTGTGGCTAAGAGAAGACTAGCATTGGCCGCTTTTAGGAAAAACCCTACACCGAACAACCTTACACTTTTTGAGGAGCAGGTAGCTTTAACCAAACAACTTATACAAAAAGCAAAAACACATAGTTGGAGAAAATTTTGTAGTAGTATTGATGAGACAGTAACTGTAGGAGAAATGTGGCAATGCATGAGGTGGGTTAAAGGATACAGTAAAAGTAAAATAGCTATCTCAAACGAAGAAGAACAGGAACTTTTATGCAATCTAGCACCCGACTCAGTTTGCCCACAGAAACCAGTATTCAGGTCATGTAATTCTAGTTTGGAAAAAATATTTAGTATACAAGAGTTAAGGAATTGCTTGAAAAAAAAGATACAGCACCTGGCAATGACCAAATTACCTACTCAATGATTTGGAACCTTCCGAATACATGTAAATTATATTTGTTGGATATATACAATTTAGTTTGGAACTATGGTCTCATACCAACACAATGGCGTAATATTGACATAGTACCAATCCCCAAACCATCTACGAGTTCTAATGGCGCTATTAAGTTAAGACCGATCTCATTGCTATCTTGTGTTTGTAAAATATTTCATTCAATGTTAACCAAACGTTTAGAATGGTATATAGAAAGAAACCAACTCTTATCTCCATTTACTTCCGGATTTAGGCGTGCTCACTCATCGCTAGATTCTCTTGTTCGGCTAGTTTCTCAGATTCAGATAGGTTTTTCAGAAAATATACCGACCCTGGCATGTTTTATTGACATTCATAATGCTTATAATAATGTTGCTACAGAAGGAATTGTTAAATCACTTGATGAAATTAATGTTGGCGCAAAACTTTGTGAGTACATATGGGCATCTCTGAGTGACAGACGACTAACTATTAAAAAGTGAATTGTAGATAGTTTACCCGGTTCATATAGATTAACAAATAGAGGCCTAGCTCAAGGTGACCCCCTGTCGCCTATCTTGTTTAATATTGTGACATTAAACATTTTTAGGAATATTAGCAATGTGTCCATTTTACAATACGCAGATGACTTTGTTCTGTATGATAGTAATAGAGTAATCAATGACAGCATAAGTAGCTTGCAAAACTCACTTAATAGTTTAATTGTTTTTTTAAATAATATTGGCTTAGAATTATCTGTAGAAAAATGTAAATGTTGTTTGTTTACCAGGAGATATAAAAGACATGTGATAGAATTAAAAGCAAATGGAGTCAATTTGGGGTTGGTAGAAAGTGTCAAATACTTGGGATTATGGTTGGATAAGTCGCTGAGATGGGGGCAGCACATTAACTATATTTGTGAAAAATCACTCAGATATTTGAATTTATTTAAAGTATTATCAGGTATATCTTGGGGAATTCATCCGAATTTCCTTCGGAAATTATATATTTCTCTGATCAGGAGTCGAATGGACTATGCCAGTTATTTGTATGATAGTACTGCGAACGTACATGCCTATAAGCTTGATAAGGTACAAAACCAATGTATGAGGGTGATCGGTGGATTTATAAGAAGCACGCCGATCCATGTGATGGAGTCCGAACTATGTATCCCTCCTCTTTATCTTAGAAGACGTTTCTTAGCTGTCAAATACTGTATCAAAGCCCAATCTTGGTCAAACAATGAAATTTTAGTGATATTAGATAAACTTAACGCTCTCTGTTCCAACAGATATTGGTTAAATAAAAAAAAGCCTTTACTTAGTTCAGTATATCAAGAGACTAAATCAGAGAACATATTTTCTAGTGACCCCCTTTTAATGTACACTTTGGCAACTTGGATTACAAATTTAAGCTCCACTAACGTTATTTACTCTAATCTAGACTGTATTTATAAAAGCAAAAAAAACTATAACTCTGATTGTTTAAAAAGCCAAATTTCAGAAGAAATCCATAGAAAATTCAAAGATTGGTACCATATATATACCGATGGTTCAAAAAGCATTAATGGTAGAGGAGCCGCCCTGTATGATCCGCTACGTAAACAAGATGTTAAATTTAGAATTAATAACAATAACTTGACAATTATGAGTGTGGAACTCATTGCTATCTCAGAGGCTATTAAATATATTAGAAATAAAGGGTTCTCTAAAGTAGTCATTTTTACATATAGTAAGAGTGCTCTCCAGCATATTGCTCGATGCACCTCTGGATCCAGAGGCGTACCGAAAGCATATGAGATAATTAAACAAATTCAGGAAATTATTACGTTCGGTATTGATCTGAGATTGCAATGGGTTCCATCTCACATTGGTTTACAAGGAAACGAGGAGGCTGACCGCAGCGCAAAAAATGCAGCAGTAACAGGCTCAAACATGTCGCCGCCAAGTGATTACTCTGAGTTGTTGCCAAAATTCAAAATTGTAATACACAACAGCTGGAAAGAATATTTTGACCAAAGATCAACAGAGAAAGGCATTTGGTATCGCACAATGCAGAGTGAGCCTCCTCGTATTCCTTGGTTTTCTAAGGTTGGGCTAGCTAGCAAATATATTGTAGTAGCTCATAGAATTAGATCTGGACACGTTCCTCTCAACAAGTTTGGATATCTTATGAAAAAAGTCGGTAGCCCTAACTGTATCCACTGTGGCACAACAGAGGATATCCAACATTTGTTGATGGAATGTGTCCAGAATAAAAAAGAAAGAGAAAGCTTAAGGAGCACCCTAAACATCAACTTTTTGGACTTAGGCATTTATCAAAGCTATTTAAGTAATCCCAGCAGTCAAGAAGCTCGCAAAATTTATAAATTTATTTACAATAGTTTAGTGGAACCTTAAGGTTTCTCTATCTTCTATAGTGTGTCCATAACACTAAGTGTAATGTTTTTTCTATTTTTTGTATATATATATATATATGGTGCAGCACGATAGGGCTGGCATGACTGCATGTGCAGTCAAAAGCCCTTTAAAATATTGATTAAAAAAAAAAAAACCTTTTAAATTATTTAATGTTATTTTTTTATTACATCCATTGCTTTATTTTTATTTATTATCTTGTATTCAGGTATCATGCTTCGTCAAATACATTAGGCTTTTGTTAAATGTATTCTTCATGAGAGTTTCAGTGAAGAGAATAGATTAAATTTCTAAAATCCTTTTTTAGTCGTCTATATCTTTCTTTTGTTCTGTGTAGCGACAATGTCGGTCACTATATTTTTTAATAATAAGAAAGCAATACGACTATTCACAAGGGTTTTTTAAGTTAGTATAAAGATTTTACTTCTTTTTCATAGTAGAACCACGCGCGTGGATTTACGGAATCGCAGTTATACAGTAGCTCACATCCTGGCTAGGACTAAAAAGTTCTCTAACTTTTATTGAGTCGTTGGGCTGTGGAATGGTTTTCCGGCGAGTGGGTTCCCATAGTCCTATGATATTGGGTCCTATAAGCGAAGCGTCAAGTGATATTTGTACAGGCAGGCATGATCGCTGCGACCATCGATAGGTTTTTTTTTATCTTTTGAACTGTACCATGTTCACTCATAGGCGTGATGTGGTCACTGTGGTGTGTCCGGATAAAAAAAGAGTATTACGCGGGCCGGGATAAGTCTTGCCTAAATTTAAAGTGAGGAATCATTCCTCACAGGAGGCACCAAAAAACTATACGCGGGCCGGGATAAGTCTTGCCTTATGCCGTTGCACAAAATGCACCCCCGTAGGCGGGATAATTTATAATGAAGAAGATTGCGATAATTTGAGACAAATCAAGTACTTACCGAGCAGCGGTATTCCAGGCACTTTACAACCACTCACTATGTATGTATTTTAATGCGAATGTGGAGTATGGGTTTTGAGCAGTTGTGTTGTGTGTTGCGAGTGTGAAAAGATTAATATGCGATTATAATGGAGAAGGATGCGATGCGATGTTTTAGTTTAAAAAGAATGCGATGCGGAGTTTGGTTTTAATGCGAGAACGTTAAGAAGTGAGAAAGAAGAAATGTTCGCCAGGTGGCGTTGGGGATTCGGTGCGTTTACATTATTAGTTTTTTTTGATGTTCTGGAGTTGCGCCTTTTGGCGTGACTAAGTATTTTACTAATAATATACACAAATGTTTTGATAAATATGCATAGAAATATTTTAGGTTAAAAGGCAGAACATTTAAATTCAGTAACTCCTTATGTATACTAGTATAGACAAGGCTTTGGGGAAACGGCCCTGTACAATTTCGCAGGGTCCATCAATTTTCCGGTTTTAATATTCAAAGACAAAGGGTGAGCCGCGTTATGTTCTGTCGACGTTTCCGATCGACATCACCTAACTCACGAGACGCGTAAATTGGTTTTGCCATCATCCTGATACAGATGGAAGTATGTGAGGAACCGTACACTCGAGTTTTTATTTGTCGAAGCGGGTTTTATGTTACATTTATTTAAAGCGAGCTTTGGCAATGGAATGTGACTCATTTTTAACTAAAATATTTATCTTATTATCTATAAGGTCGATATATTTTTGCAACATAATTAAACTACGCGATCAGCTGCTCTACTGGTCGCGTTATGCGTATCTCTCTGCTCACCCCGAAACGTATATAGTATGACCATATATTATTATTATTATAATTAAACTTCTAGAATTAAAAAAAAGGTTTTACTACCTCTAGACTGAAATATTAAGCTGTGAATTAATAATTTTATTTGTATGTTTACTTTGAGCAAATGAGCAATTCGGTGTATTAATTGTATTTTGTTACCACTGGCTGTTAATGATCCTTTATATTAATTATACCTCGAGATACGTTAATAGCATTTGAGCCCATTATTTTGAAATGTTTGAAATTAATTAAAAAAGCGTATAAGATATTTTTTGTGTGATGTTTGTATTTATTTTGTTGCTGTGTATTTATGTTGTTCTGTTTGTTTAATTCCAAAGCTGGAGATAACAATTATGTGTTATTTATTATTTTATTAATCTTTGATAAACATTCTATTTGTTATATTTTTATCTGTATCTTATTTATTACGTTGATTTTAATATACATGACGCTGATGATTTTGCTAGATCATGGAAATATTTATGGCATAGTTATAACAGATATTTTTATAATTTCCGTAATATTAGGTCCTTACATATGAAATTGGCGTTTTGTATGGGAGGAACAAAAAGTCGAATATTTTTTAATATAATATATTTAATTAATCAAAGTATGAACCATTATTTTCTATGCACTTTTGCCATCTCATAGGTAGTTCATTGATCCCTTTACCAAAAAAACCAGTCGGACGGGAATCAATAAAATCTTTGAAGGCGATTTGGACTGCCCCATCGGAGTTGAATTTTTTCCCTTGCAAGAAGTTATCCAAATTTCGAAAAAAATGGTAATCTGTTGGAGCAAGGTCCGGGGAGTACGTAGGATGTCTTAGACTTTCCAATTGAAGCTCTTCTAATTTAGTAGCCGTCTGTTGCGCAGTGTGTGGTCTAGCGTTGTCGTGAAGCAGCAGTGGCGTAGAGCGATTGACCAGCCTAGGTTGTTTAGCCGCTAGCTTTTCCATCATGGTTTGCAATTGCTGACAATAGACATCAGCCGTAATAGTCTGGCCAGATTTGAGAAAACTGTAATGAACAATACCGGCACTAGTCCACTAAACGCTTACAAGTAACTTTTTTGGGGTTAATTTTCGCTTGGGGCAGGATTTGGCTGGCTGGCCAGGCTTCAACCATTGCGCTGAGCGCTTCCGATTATCGTAAAGAACCCATTTTTCATCACAAGTAATGATTCGGTTTAAAATACCTTCATTATTGTGCCGGTTTAGTAATGTAACGCAGCAGTCGACGCGCGTTTGCCGGTTTGCTTCAGTCAATTCGTGAGGTACCCAGCTTTCAAGCTTTTTAATCTTCCCAATTTGCTTCAAGTGAATTAAAACAGTTTTATCACTAACATCGCAGCCTGCAGCTAACTCGGACGTGGTTTGCGATGGATCCGCTTCCACAATAGCCTTCAACTCTTCATTATCAACTTGAGTCTCAGGCCGTCCACGGGGCTTGTTCTGCAGGTCGAAATTTCCAGAACGAAAACGTTGGAACCAAAAACGAACTGTGTTTTCTTTTGCAACACGACCGCCATACACATCATTCACCCTTCGAGTTGTTTCCGCAGCAATAGTGCCACGGCGGAACTCGTACTCGTAAATAATGCGATATTTTAAGTTTTCCATTTTGTAAAATGAGTGACGCAAACAGAAAAAAATAGAAGAAAAAAACAAATGAATGACGATCATCGAAGCACAAATAGATGAGTCTATAGCTGTACAAATTTGAATTTGGAATTCCTTACCAAAGAGGAGAAATTTGTGATTAAAGTGGCCAGTACGAAAAACGCCATTTTCATATGTAAGGACCTAATACATTACATTGTCTGGAATCAGTAATTCATAATCAAATAGTAAATTCTCAAAGAGATAAAAAGATAATGTATTTGGCACTTATGTAATGAGAAAGAGTTTAAAATATAAAACTACTGAATACCGATCAAATATACCTGAGACTTATTTCATTTAAATATCCTAGCTTCTTATCTTGACACAGAATAAAGTGTTTTTTATTTAGTGATTAAATTTCAAACTTCAATGTAGCCTCCGATCGAGTTTAATCGGCCGTCGTTATTGCGGACAGTTTTCAATGAATTGCACCCAACGCGACGTTATGAAATTTAATAACACTTTTAGTACGTCCAATAAAATATTCAACAGGAATTAAAATGCAAATTGATTGAGAGTTTTACTTAAAATGGCTTCGATAAATAGTGATAAGCGGTGAAATTAACTTGATATCGGATCCGTATTGAATAATTACTTACGAAAACGAATATATTTATCGACTCATTTTAAAATTGCATAAAAGTCAAGTTCGTTGCTATATTGTATAGTATTAAATTATGGAATTGTAGTCGTATCATATTAACCGCACACTGAATAGCATAGACACTAATTATAACAATTTTGCTAACCTCTGCCTTTGACTTTGTTTGTCTTGGTAATGATGAAATAACCTTGTTTAAATCAGGTAAATATACATTTAGCTAAACTCGTTAATATTATTTAGAAGGCAATCTATGACTCTGTGAAACTAATTGTGACTGAATTTGTAATTATGTTGACATTTTATAAATATTTCCGTATTGATATTGACCCAATAGTTCGCATTTATTAAGCTATATTTGCAGTTTTGACAACTAATTGTGGGGTATTATAATTTTGAAAGCCCGTATATATAGGTTTGGTAGTTTCTTCGTGATGTGCATTCAAACATACACTTTTATCTAAAGACGAGGGATTCAAGACCAGCAGCTCATAAATATTCGCTTTCATTAATTTTTTTCTGTATCTCGTAAAAAAGAATTTGACTCCATTTATTTTTATGATAATAAGACCTAGGAAACTTCACGTGGTATCCTGTTTTATGCATGAAGGCTAATTAATCGTATGCATAGTGGATAGAACTGTGGTTGGTTGTTAGTAATTAACTTTTAAATGGGCCACTTTACCCTAGTCCTGGGGTCTTATCATTTAATTGGGTTCCTCTTTACCAGCCCTTCGAAAGGTAATAACCGTTCCTTTAATATTGCCTCGTATCATAAGGGTTAAGGGATGTTAGCGATGTTCATATTTAATTCTGTATTATTAATGTAAAGCTCGAATAAAAGCTGCCTTTATAAATTTCATATGATAATCTGGTTAGGCCAATTTTGTCCAAGAGGTAATTATTTAATTTATTAATAATTTTTAGAATATTGATTGGAAAAGCCAATTTGATTGAATTTTATTAATTCCAATCACCTGGTTATATTTAATAACAATAAATATTTTTTTAAGATAATATAAAATAAATTATTTAAGTTTTACAGAAAAGTGAATTTCCAAAATATAATTTACAAAAATGATAACTAATAACTTAATAAATATATTTTGTATATATATATATAGATGTCTACAGACTTTTCTATATTATGTAAAGTTCACAAATTTCAAAATTGAGATAACGCTTTGTTTTTAATTACTCAGGAATTGCTTGTTCATTAGTGTTTAAAAGTATTTTGAAATTCATGAAGCGTTCAGAAACTTGGCATAAGAGTGTTTTTTACATTCTGCTTAAATTTTATTACCTAAGTATAATGATGACAACAACTGGGTGATAGAATGCCATATACAATTAAAATTACATAAATTCGGTACAAAATGTACTTGAAAAGCCTTTTTTTACATTTTGTGACTTTTTGAGTACTCCAACGACGGTAGGTCCCATAGAAGTTTTTAATCAATATTAGTAACAGGATCGATTGGCATCAATTTCTTATTTTTTTTGTATAAAATTGCTATTTTTTGCTAACTACATTTTTTTGAAAATATGTTGAATGGGAAACAGAATTCCATAAAAAAATATGTATAGTCTCGTAAGACCACTTTCGTGTAACTGCAACGGATAAGGTACTTCTCCTTATTGCCCCGCTGAAAGTTTCCAACCTGTATATGTAGGAATGATATTATCCGTAGGAATGGTTGTCGAACGAAAGAATAAGTAAAAGAATACGAATTACAGGAAAGAATGAAAGGGTAATTGTAAAAATTACAAATGTACCGAACATTGCAATGAAGACGAATAGACTTATGGACCTGTGGTCTCTTAGTAAATATAGTTTTAAACTGTTTCTATTTTTTTATTTGCGTTTGCATAACTTTTTCTCTCAGGTACCCACATGGGATTAAAGTTTTTAGTTTATCCATTACACGCCAGTTAAAAGGTATTTATTACAGTCATAAAATTTAGAGCTAAATTATGTACTACCCACGCTTATATTTTGACATTAATGGTACATTAATTGTTTTACACGGAACATAGATCGCATTTGGTGTTTTAGAGTTTAACTTAAATTGTATAGGAGTTTTACATAGATGTTTTACATAGTTTTACATTTAGTTTTACATGTGGCATGTAAATGAGTGTTTACAATCGCAATGTCTTTGTATTTAACTAAATGATATTACCTATGAACTAATAGCTGTTTAAAATAAATGTCAGCTATCTTTGATGAAAATAATAATAACGTAAAATCTAAATATTTGAGTGGTTAAATATTAAAATGATTAAGGTGGCTTGTGAATAAATGACCGGTTTATATTCACGGCAACGCAAATTGTCGTAAGCTCAAATCTCAGCATGTATCTGTGAGTTTTTCCAGATTAAATACGGATTTAGGCTCCACATACTCACCTGTGAATGGAAGCATCATGGGGTTGAGGTTAATAATGTAATTTCTGCATGACATCTAATAAAATGTGTAAGTGTCTTGAGAGCGGCGATCATTTGGCCACGTCACAGCTATTGGCCATGTCGGGGTCGCCATAAGCGTAAAGTGGATACAGCCTCTAATGTATCTATTCTCACCCCGAAAGGGATATACCGTGTCGATATATAAAATAAATATTTGAGGAAATTTATATCCAGGAAAAACATTTTTTGTTAATACAGCGGAGTTCGAAGTCCATATTATTAAATTTAATTACTTTATGTCGATTACCAAACAATAATATAAATTAATATATAAAGTATTTATAAACTTGCATATCGATTGAAGATTTGTTCAAGTTGAAACTCGTTCATCTACTATTCTGTCTAACTATCAATAATATTGAGTAAGGTAAAACTTTCCATCAACTATTGTGAGTTATTCTGACAGCCTTCATGGTCCTTAAAAGTTTTCAAGGTTGTAGAGTTTAACATACGAAATATTTAGTAATACAAGATGAAAGCAATGTCACTAAATACTTTTATATGACCCTTCTGGGACTTTAAGTTTAATAGATCAGTTTATATGGTGCTAATAGAGTTTGTTTTGAAAATGTTCTTTATTAAGGTTAACTAAGGCAACTGTAACAAAAAATTATAGATAGGAATGTTTTCATTTAATTATTTCTGGTAACAAAAAATTATAGATAGGAATGTTTTCATTTAATTATTTCTGCTCTGTATAGATTGGTAAATACGTAAAGGTTTTATTTAAATTATTTGTTATTTTTTTGGGGTTGTTTCGTTGATCAAAAACGCAAGTCTGTGTCAGTGATATTCCGAAATATATTAATATAATAAGGTAAAACAGTCAGGTAGAAGGCTTTTACGCTTGCCTTAACTTGGGCAAATGTAACAAAATCCTGTATTTTTTTTTTAATTTGTGGGTTTGAAGTCACAAAATGCATAAAGTATTATTAATATATTGTTAGACTCGCATTACAGGATAAACCAATTTTTTTTTTCCTAGGAGAAAAATCCATTGTTGACCGTCAGGGGGTGATGAGGGCCGCCCCTTGGTTTGTCGGTCTCTCACCGACTAAAAAACTCCTGAGTACTCCTTCATCCGAACGGACGCTAGTCGTGGTCGCGAGCTCGCAATCTCCCACGACCGGCGCGCGGTGGACCTTGTTAGGCCTTCTCAGAACATGGGACGGGCTGGAGAAATCCCGCCCCTGTCATCCTCAGAAATGGGCGGTGTGCGGGAGTACGGACACACCGCTGCCCTCGTTTACGGGCAGTGGACTCCCTCAAGTACCACTACTCGCATCAATGTCATGGTGGGGGGTTGCGCAGGTGGTAGCGCGCGAACACCACCCGCTGGCGACCTGAGCGCCGGTTCCGAATGGCCAGGGTAGAGGGGGACTCCCTGGTCCGTTCGGCTGCCTCCTTCTTGCATCATCTGATCAGTGAAGGTGAGCACAGCTTTTCATAGGATATACAAGTCTACATTATCATGTAATTTTCAAAATATCGACTAATAATTAAATAGTAAAAGATTGTTCTGTATTGTTGATACAGTCAATAATATAAAAGTTCTTCTTTGGTATAAATCTCTTAAATAAAAAACATGCAGTAGCCGTTTTATTTTAAATAGTTACATTTACGATACCGCTACACTTGCGTTAGTGTCACACTTGATTTGTTCTTACAAATATATAAAATTACGGATTTTTTACAATAATTCTAAAGGACAGACTACTTCATGATATGAATATATGATTTATCGGGAGTCATAAATAGATGTCTATTGTAGATGAAGATATATTTGAGTATACAGATTTATCATGTCTATCTTGAAAGTGACGTGCGCAGGATATTTGGACAGGGTAGGCAGAATTCGCGTAATTAATTTTAATATTATATTATGATAGTAAATATTAAATTGCTTTCATAGGAAAGATAGATGACTTGAATATAGATATATAAATGGTTCCTTTTTTGTTTAACTTTAAATAATTTATTCCAGACTTATTTATCGACAGGGCATGCAATGCTTTCATGCAACTATCGAATGAGCGCTACTGTATCTTGAATGGATGTAGTATATTTGTGTAATTTTTCATAAACATTATTATTATCTGATGCTGTTATAAAAACGAAATCCTTGTGACCGCCCATTAGCTGATAATGTCCAGACAATAGACTGCTTAGATATAGTCTAGACATAGTCTACCCTTGTTGCGTTATACTCTCCCGAGAAATATTGCGATGTGTATATGTACGAAGCAGCAGCAGTCAACATCAATTTATTTGATGAAATCCGGGTGGAAAAGCTTGCGCCCAGAGCCGTAAAACTTAATATTATATTACTGATGAAATCTGTGCGATTTGAACATGTGAGAGAGGCATTTATGAGTGTGTTTGGTCTGAATACACTAAATATCATGATGACAAAAAAAAAATTACAAATTATTAGAGGATACATAGTATCTGATGAGGAAACCAATGTTTTTTATTACAAACAGGTTCACACTTGATCTCTATCATAGCGGATTGAAAGCGACAATGAAACTGATGACGAAGCGCGCTTGTCCAACACAAATCGATGTATTCGTTGCTTGAAGACTCATATTATAGGAAGCTGGAAGTAGCGACTCCAATGGCTTTATGTAATCTTATATGTTAATGTATGCGTTATACTATGATGATATAAAGGGACTGTAATACGTACATAAGCAATACCTAGATTCGTAAAAAAATAAAAATGTAAAGACAAATTCTTTTAAGGCTCAATAAAATGAATTTGCTAAATTTTAACTTCATTGAGAATCTTCAAGTATTTTCCGGTTCTCTAAACTGTGGGAAAGTTAAGCAACAGTTGTGAGATACGTATGAGGGGTGCGGGGGACGTAAAATCAATAGAGGAACCCCGGGTCTCCCCTCTCCTGAACCCCATACCCCGAGCCTAAGGCTGATATGCTTCGCATTTTTACGTCATGTGATTTTCGAGGTTATAATTCGGCAGAGACGCTATCTGTTGGCTGGGTAATTGAATGAGAAGAGCTAATTTTTTCGTATAATTTAATTTTTATTAACAATTTACGTTTCATCGTTGGTTTGTTGTTGCCGTAAATATTTATGAAAATGCTTGAATAGACATGATAATTTTATTGAATGCTATCATTAACAATTATTAAGAATAATGATGGAATGAAGCCCTCATAATTAATGTTTAATGTTTTCCTTATACATTGAAATAATTTAGTATGGTTATTTAATTAATAATTACTTTACTTAGAAAGAAAGTAGAGATTTCGGATATTCAATTTTAATGTTGTATCAAGAGGCTATATCCACTTGTTGTCATAAAATTAAGGATATTTTCAGTAATTGTTTTCTCAAACTCATGAAGGTTTAGTTCGATGAAACAACAACACATTTATTAGAACATATGTTGAGGTTGTCCTAAAATTTTTTCATTTGTTTTTTATTAAAACTGGCAGAACTTTAGTCGTTGTACAAAAACACTTTTTTGTAACATTGCTTTGCGGTGAGCATGATAAGTTGAGAACGGCTCATTTGAAATGGGAAATTCAAACAGATTTCGATAAATAAACTCAAAGCGAACTTCATGAATTAAAGTGAATTGTACAGCAACCTCAATACATTTTCTAATAAATGTTTTGTTTGATTGAACTTGGAGAAAATAATTATCGAAAATGCTCTTGTTTTTATAACAATAAGTGAAATAAACCCTAAAGTGTAAGAGCGAAAAGTGGCACATTTCAAATCTTATCTTCAGTTTTTAAAGTTTTCTGTTTATATTCCACTAATAATTCTTATTCTAAAGCCTTTAGTGTGTCCTTTAGATCCTAAATAGAGATCATTTACACACAGCTTTTATCTTTTATTATAATTACAGAACCATAAGGATGCATATCGTACCTCCCATTTTTATAAAACCACTTATCACATACATCAAAATCTCGTTACCCGGTTCAGAGAAGCTTATGCGTCTGGAAAGAATACTAATTCCCTCTGCCATTCGGTAAAGCGGATACTCGTCTAAGATAGCTTCAAACCACAAAATAAGGAATACAGCGAACTTTTTTAGTTATAGTTATAAAAGAAAAAGAATCTTGCATTTTACGCAGTAAAATTGACATTTCAACAAAACTTAAATTGAAGTTCAATATAACTTTATTTTAATGACAACAAGCACTTTTATAAATAGTCAATACGATTAACTTAGTATGAATCCGTCAATTAGACTATATTAGCAAAATCTGATCATAGACTTTGGAAAAAATATAGATTTTGACTCAAATCTTAATATTTTTGTCTTATTCAATACTGACTTTGATACAATAAATGATTTTCGAGCTTTTGATGTCAATGTTTCCAAACCTAAATTAATTTGATTTTATTAAGTTTTTTCTTATGTATGAGAATAGTGCAAGATATGCTAAATTTCGATTGTCCATACATTGAGAGGTATTATCGTTTTTTTATAGGTATAAATGGATGATCCATCGTCATGGGTTGGTCTTAAATTAATCCAGCAAGCGTTTCTGTTAGCTTAAACTTATTTAATTACAATAGAAATTGTTTTGATCTTTAGAGAAATATTAATGTATATATAGGCTATCATTTTTTGGTCATCAAAATACTTCACAAATATTTTTCAAAGATTAAAAAAAATGTCCACATTTTTCTAGATGTTAATAAGGAATATCAATTCGTAAGTAGCTAACATGAATAACTTTTATGTCATGATTACACCCAATAATGTTTGAATTAAAAATATACTTGGCAAAATATTTTTTTTTGTGGTTGACAATGTACGTTTAGGGCGGAACTGAGCGTGAAACTGATTAGGGCTCTGCTTGGTTAACGACTTGTTTCTTTTGAGGCCTATGGCTTTAATCAGTTACGCGTTCTTGTCTCTGTGTTGGTTTATTATCCGTTTTAACCTGTAAATTGGATTACTTACTTAAAAGTTAGTCATGATATATGTCTGGTGCCTATGATATGTATAATTAACGTCTTTATGATGCCGATATTTAGTTTATATATTTGGCTCCTTTACGAGAACGGTGAAAAAAAAATGTGACTTCAACTTTTTTCTTTATTGTATTTGTTTTTTTATTAGTTTTGTGGAAACATTGTTGGCTTATGTATATTTTTTTTAATTTATTGTTTACTTATTACTGTATGTTTCTCTGAAAATATTAAAATAATTAAATAATATCTTTGTTATAAGATTTTCGCCCACTAACTAACAATTCGCAATTTTGTATTCAATTTATTATTGTTTAAAGTGTTTTTAAATTTAAGCAGTGGTAATGAAGTGGTTTTTTTTTTCAGATAAATATGTGTATTATTAATTTTCAAATATCCTCCTATATATTAATATTTTCTTTAATTTTGATAGTTGGTATTTTCATCATTGCATTTTTAAAAGGACAATTCTCAATTTATTCTATATTCATTTATTCAATACATCAAAATTCAGCTGTACCATTTCCTTCATAAATTAGACAAAACTATTTCAAGTTTTTCTTGTACCCTAAATACAAATGTTATCATTTAGCCATAATGTAACTTTAATGTGACGTTTATCTATCTCAATTGAAATCGTGGTCTATATCCATATTTTTTACATTACACATAAAATGATAATAAGAATTTATTTCGATATTCGTTTATGTATAAAATTTACGGAATATTGGTTACTATTTCGGTCTTTAGATACAAAGTTTCTACATTTATTTTGCACAACACGATATGTATCGTTAGTTGCTTTTAAGTTTTTTTATTCTTAAAAGGTTTATATGAAAATATTAGTTACGACATTTAAAAATATAATCATCATTGTCATCATCATTTTACTCGACAATTGCAAAATTCTTTGAGCATTTTAAATCTAGTATAAAGTTACATTTACGAACGAACTAAGTGCAACTTTTCTTGATTAAATTGTACTTCAACTATGTCAAATTTTTTCTAAATAAAATATAGAGTTTATACTGTGTGTTTGCAATAAGAAATTCTTTTCAATTGCTTTTTAAAATTTAGTATAACTTTATTCAAATAGGCATCCTGCTAAACACTTTCGAATCGTCAAAAGTTAATCTAAACGAGGTTCAGAAAACAGAACCTACCGAGAAAAACCGACAAGAAATTCTGGTTGTTGCTTTTTAAACATAATGTGATACAAATATATTATAAACAAAGGAATTAATGCCCCTCGTAAAAAAACAAAATTAAGAACCACGCATTTTTGTCAATTATTAATTTTAGCATTATTAACATTCTAAAGAATAATTTCAGTTTCGTGTACTATTATTATTATAGACTCATTTTTACTAAATATAACGAAATCTATGCGGTACCAAAGAAGTGATAAAGTCTATGCTAGATTAATCTATGAATATAAGTTTCTATATTATGTAAGTTCTAAGCCATAAGTATCTTTCCGGCCTATCTAATAAACAAGAGTGTATATGCGTTTATGTGTCAAATGTATTTTTTATGCATTATTTTGAAAAAAATATTAGCTTTCTACACTCCTCTTATATATAATTATAAGTGTGCCAAATTTCATACTCCTCCTTCCGCACAATTTATCGTAAAAAGGGGTACAAAGTTTTTGCTTGACATAATATAGATATTGGATGTTTTTAAAGTTTATTCAATGTTATTACATTCAATTAGTATTACTATTTTAATAGTAATAATAGTAATAATAGTATTAATGTGACTAAATATTCAAACTTTTGATTTACTAAGTTGTGATTGACTAGAATTTGAAATTCGTCAACGCATTTATTTGTATCCCAATATTGTTTGTCTACCTATGGTTAATTAATATAATTTGCTATATGTATTTTTGCGGTATAGTATGGTATATCGAATAGTTTATGAGTTTTGTTTTAATATTCATAACAATTGTTCTATTTATGGTCAAAGGTTGTATCGATCGCGGTTTAAAGTTAGTGCTGTCGAAAAAGGCTCGCGAGTGAATATTTTATATCAACACTGAGTCTGCCCGGAAGCGATGTAATCCTATTTTAAGGGTATATCTTCGCGAACAAAATCTGCTATGCTATAGACATGAATATTAAAGGAAAGTGTATATTTAACAGTCTACAAACAATTTTGTATAACACAATTATGTGTATAAAAGTTGGATTCATGTCTCAATAAATCCCTGCATCAACATTTTCAGGATAATCGAAACAAGCGATACGAGGGACAGTGTTCCCACCATGCTATAACATTGAATCCTTATATGAAGCGTGAAAAGTTATTTGTGTAGGCCGGCATGATCGCATGAAATAATAATGATATTAGATCAAGGAATATTTTGTACGAATTAGGTTAGAATTGAAAGTTTGGTGATATAATTGATCTCAATAATTATTTAAATTTGTCAGTTTTTAAAACTGGTTAATGTTTTCATATAAGATAATAAGTACAGTTTAACGCTTAATAGTGTTTTAAACTACGTTAAATTTGTTCGTGCAAGTCGCCCTAAATTAAATCTTAGAAATGTTTAATTTACCCTAATGGCAAGTTGAATATTACAAACGTCCTTTAAATGGGACGATCTCGCAATCCACGCATGGTGACCTAAAATAATCAACATTTTGCTAGAAAATATACGCAATGCATACCTAATGAAGTCTAACTCAACAAATTAAAGTGGGAAACAGCGGGCGGGCCGGCAGCGACCCAACAACCAAGTCAGAAATTTTCGTTATTTATTTCTTAAATTAGTTTACATATTTAAAGATAAAGAAACTAAAGTCCTTTAGTTCAACAAAGAATAATTAATGAATATAAAATTAGCTATTACAGTTTGTTATTTGCAAAACTTTTTCGTTAACATTTATCGGCAAACAGGCTCATGGGCAACTGCAACGCAAGGAGCATTGTTATTGCGTTGCGAATAAAGAAGACCAATGTTTACTGGCCTTTTGAAGAACCCTATTTTATAGCTTTGGGGTACACCATACCCGGCAGCCCATTCCACAACTCCAAAGTGCGAGACAAAAATGTTCTAGAGAACCGCTGCTTTGTTGCGGTTCTGTAAGGATGCGCCAACAACCATCGGAGAATGATGCACGTTTGATATAGTTCTTTTTAACCCCTCGAGTACAATGACGGGCCTCGCCCGTCAAGATTTCCTGTACTAAACTCTAATTTGACGGGCGTCGCCCTCAGTATATTTTTTTTCATATGAATTTCTTTAAACTTGTAAAAAAAAATTTTTATAATTGTTGCACATGGTCTTTTTTATATTCTAGCTAAATTGACCTTAATATAAGTTAACTAAATTTAATTGTCTGCACGCGTATTATTCTTCGAGATTTATTCGTAAGGCAAGGAGTTAAAGGGAAACATACAGCAATCCATATAATCTATAAAAAACGCAGGCAGGTCTGGTTAAATATAATCAATTTTAATATAGGCACTAATGCCTCTATCTGGCTACCCTAGCTCTAGATTAGCGTCAGCCATGGCCTATTTATGCAATATGTAAATGGAGGATGCAATAGTTACTTAGATAATGCAACCTAGTTTGAATAACAAATGATAAATGGACGACAAACGTTAATACACTCGTTAAGTCGGTTTGATTAATATGAATTCAACCATGTGCATTTATATCGCATCTTGTATTAGAGTCCTGGTTTTATTTTAATTTCGATTTGTGCATATTTTATCACATCAAACAAATAGGATAGAATACAAAATAATAGTAATATACTCGTATACTGTTATAAATTGAACTCAGTTTTTACTTTAATTTGATATCTTTCGTGTAGAGTGTTGACGGACTTGAATTGAAGGATAAGGTACTTACTGGGATTTGGTGGTGATGAGGCTTGCGGTACCGCGTTCCACCACACCACGGCCGACAGTTCGTTGCAACGTTTTTAATAGAATGCGCCTGCGCTAGTGATGCACGCGGCGTGTGCTCGCACGTATCGATTGTTAGTGAGGAGATTGGATGCAGAGTGTTAAAACAAGTCGCGTAACATATACTATCTATTGCTATATAACTTTTGAGGTGAGCAGAGATACATTTCGCGCTTAAATGTCGTGCTCAACGTGTCCAGTAACGTAGCTGATCGCTGTTCTCAGGGCACTTACATTGACATTTCTAATACATACCATGCCGCTTTCCTCACGATGTTTTCGTTCATCAGTGAGGATGTGGGACTTAAGCTGTACATAATATTGAAAAACACAGACTTACGTGCAGGATTTCAACTTAAGACCATTCAAGTTGTCACGAATAGTTACCAGTACTTAATCCACTAGGACATCATAGCCAGAAAATGAAATTTAAGATACATAAGTAATTAAGGAGTAATGTCAAACACTACAACAAAGCTTATACCTTTTATAATCATTGTATAATTCTTCTGTTTATGTGTCGATTACCAACTAATATTAGATGACGAGGATTGATCAGTATGACGCCATTTTTATAGCGCTGTATTTACGTACACTGAAGTGCAAAACATCATTTCTTCTACCGAAATACAACAATATATATGACATCAGAGTAAATAAATACATGCTATCTAAAGTAATGAATAGTTTACTTCGCGACATACAGTACGTATGCCTGCACGCCCCTTTTTTGGTAACCCGGGGAAAATCCCTGTCAGACTTTTAGGGGGAGTAAGGGACACCCCCCAGTGTGTCGGACTTGCATCGACTAAAACCCCCGGGGTGTTCCTGCTCCCGCCTGCCGAGTGCCAAAGGCGAGTCATCTTCCATGACAATATATTATATTATAACAATGTTACATGATTGATTTAAGCTAATCATATTCCTTTTATTAATTAAGTCGGCCCACATATACTACGACTGAAGGTCTCTAAGTATATGAGTTACTGAATATACAAACACTGATCCCGAAACGCGACAGGCCAAAGCGAGTCACTATGACAGTCTTTACACTTGTGTACTGTGGTCATGTCCCAGTTCGGGAAATCGCTCTACCACCTGTAAACGCTATGAGACTCTTGTACAGTGTTGTTGTGGGCTTTCTATTCATTATTACTTTATTAGATTTAGATTAGAACTGTGATGCGCCAGTGTTTCGTTACCTCAACTATAGGCATAAAAAGGCCCTCGATAAACCACTCTTCTCAATTTAATGCTCGACCTATTTTCTTGCTGGCTAACACTTAAGTTGGTAACATTATCTTCAAACTTAATTATGGACGTTTTCAGAAGACCTGTTAATATAAAAAAGTAAACGATGGAAGTTTATTGTTGTCTCAAATTTTTGTATATTGTTAGTAACTTCTCTAATAATTTACACAATTATATCTCTTTCTTATTAGTGACCTAATTGTTGTAGGCAGAAATAATGAAACGTTAGATCTAACTATCTTTACAAACCTTCTCAGCTTCTTACGTTAATTTATCTCTTTATGCATTATCACCGATTCCGTGTTTTTGTTAACTTTATCTTCCAAGAGAACTCCGAACCTACTATACAATTATAATCAAATATTATTACTGTCTGTATGAAAACATCTTTGATTAAACTAATATTATATTTGAGTTTGGGAATGCTGTTGCTAGTTATATATTTTCGCTCCTTTAACTTTAAATATATACGCATAGCTTTATATATTTGTTTTTTTTTTTAATCAGTACATCGTCTTGCTATATTCCTTTCTGTGTGAGCAGAGGTAAATTAGAAACTGCGTTTACGTTGCGAAAATATGTTGTGCCGAACGTGACCAGTACCAGCTGATCACCGTTCTTAGAGTACTTACACATTGTTTTTATTAAATGCCATGTTGGTCTCTTTAAGATGTTTTGCTTCACCGGTGAAATGAATTTGGTGTTTAAATACGTTCTTAATGGAAAAACTCAGAGGTATCGTGCTGTGATTTGGAACTATGAACATCGCGTTATCTATACTTAATATTATAAAGCTGAAGAGTTTGTTTGTTTGTTTGTTTATTTGAACGCGCTAATCTCTGGAACTACTGGTTCGAATTGAAAAAATCTTTTTGTGTTGAATAGACTATTTATCGAGGGAGGCTTTAGGCTACATAACATCACGATGCAACTATTAGGAGTGAAGAAATAATGGAAAATGTGAAAAAAAACGGGGTAAATTATTCATCCTTGAGTGCTTCCATTGCGTGCGCTGCGAAAACGGTTCAAGATACCAAAAATATATGTACGACAGAGTTATTACTCTTAAAATGATCTAAAAAAATGTCCGCGACAGAATATGTCTATCTTTTAAGATTAACTCACTAAAACCGTTTATATGGTAATCAAATTTGGTCGAAATTAATGCATTATTTGTTAAGAGTTGTATCAACGTAATAATATTAATCTTTATCCAAATAAATGTGTTGTTGATTAAGAGTATTTAATTATGAACAAAATTGTCTTTAACATCACTTAATTTCAATGAACATCTTAGAAGATATTACAATAACTTATATAGCAAAACAACGTTTGCCGGATCAGCTAGTGATAATAGAAAATGGTCCGTCCTCCATTAGGACACAACAGCCACACAAAATAACAAAATAAAATTATTACGCAAGCAAGGCAAATAAAATAACATTCCAGTTATAGACATATCGTAAAATACTAGAACTAAGATTATAAACTATTTTATTTACAAATAATAACATTAATAATGCAATTATTACGGGTTTATTACGCTTGTTAGTGCTACCAAATTTTCTACCAACTAATGACTAAGTTAGTATCAAATATTATAAACATTATATTTTGATATAGGTAATAAAGTGACATGAATCGGTTTCAAATTAAAGCTCTATTGCTAAATTGGCTTCAAGTTACATAGTAAATATTGGGTGTAAACTAGAAGTGTATACTTTGTCACATGATTACGATAATGGGAGCAATGAATTGATATGTCTTAAATATAAAATATTAATAAAATACAATATTCCCTGCTAAGAGTGTGTTTATTTTTTTATAATGACTCGACAAATAAAGAACAGCGCGTCTGATGGAAAGTCTAGTGTAATTTAAGAACCGCAACGACTTACAAAAGACGAGAAACTATTGAAAGTTACCGATCTCATGTCGGCCCTCTGTGTTGGAAATTTTCATGGACCGTCAGGGTGTTTAGACTTATACCGATTAAAGTTATACTTTTCTCCATCTGAAAGACCAGAGAAAACGACCGTTTTTGATATCCCTAGCTTTTACAGAAGTGTTTTGTCTATTCTACTCATGAATTATATGTTTATGTGCCTAATTAATGTTATTATTTTTTTATTTGTTTCGCCCTAAGACTAACAATAAATACCTTTAAGAGTATATTACGAAAAATTATGCCATCTCACTGTCTTAGAATAGGCTTAGACATTCATGAATTTAATATGAAATTTTACCGTCACATTTATGATAATTTTTCTATCTAGTGTATAATTCGTATGCATAATTAATAAGAGTCGCGTCAGTTTAAGCCGACACGATTATCTATAACACTTACCAGATATATCTATGTGATTTTCTTATGACTTAAAATCATAGTAATAATATATCGCTACGGTAGATCCCTTTTGGCGTGAGCAGAGATATATTAGTGGTTATAATCACTTTGCGCTTATTTTTGGTGGTAGGGCTATTGCCCGAACTGGGACATGACCACAGTACACAAGTGTAAAGATCGCCATAGTGACTCGCCTTGGCCTTTCGCATTTCGGTATCAGCTTGTCTATATCCAGTAACCTATATACCAAGAGACCTTCAGTCGTGGTATATATGGGCCGACATGACGACAGAGACTATCAGTAGAGTTTCATCCTTTTATAGTCGTTTTCGTTGTTGGACTACATTTTACTTACCACCAGGTGCACTGTAGTCACTATAGCGAACCAGTGCGGAAAAATACACCTTATTGAACACGTTATATATTAATTTCATATTTGAATATGAAATGTATTAAAATATCGTTATTTAAATTTTAAAAATTATATAATAAAACATATTTATTACCACATATCAGAAAATTACCGTATTCTTTGTAAAGACCTCAGTTTCTATTTCATTCTTTTATATTTAAAATGTTTCTCTTTGATTTTAAAATAAACTGAAGGATGTTTACAGAGATGAGATTCAAGATAAAGTGTATAAAATAAACCGGGGTAATATAATACAACAATGTCTTTAAAAGATTGCTATACATTGTAAAGAATTTTATGTTTAGTTCACAATACCCTCTTTTAAATTCATAGCCGTATAAAATGTATGCTATTTCAATGAAAATAACTTATTAAGTATATCTAAAGTTTGCTGTTTTCATGTTATCATAATAAGTTTTATTATTTTAAAACTTATACGTAACCTTTGGCAGAGATATATATAGTTTTATGATTTTAAAGAATTTACAGTTCAGTTAAATCATGTATTGATTTTTGATTGATATTTGTGCCTTTTAGGAAAGGCTTATCAAGTAATGGATTGAAATGCGCTGGGGGAGATAATGCATGGATTTTGATACTGCCAGTAGTATAGCATCAATATCCAAACTTAGTAGACGGGAACGTAATTACTGGTTGAGGTTTGGCAGCGGCTGGTTGGTTGTTTGTGGTGGTTTGAGACTGAGAAAGAAAATTCTTCTAAAATTACATAATAAATGCCTAGGATGTGAAAGGGCTTTCTAAGAATAAAGAAAAGTGGCTTAATATTTTTTGTGAGTAGTTACACTACAGCAATATTTAAAAAATGTAATGTAAATATCGTGTTTCTTAACCGATACCATGTCATATTGACAGTCGGTTGAAACTTTACCTACAATTAAGTAAGTAACTAAACAAACTCAAAACATTTATTTGAATAAAAATACTTTTAAACAGTCCTTTAATTAATCTGCTAACAGTTCACAAAGTAAGATCTACCGAGAAGATACGCGTAGAAATTCTGGAAGTCGCTCTTTTCAAAACATTATACCTTAGATATCTTAATCTATGGACAGTTGTAGACATATCAGCTGTTTCTATACTATCAGGTTATCAAGCTATCTAAAAATATGAATGGTGAGCTGTTATTTTTAGAGAAATCAAAGGATTCATAAATAAAGCTTGTTTTTTGTTATGTACAAAATAATAATATAACCTCTTAAAGTTGTTGTTTATGATTTAAGAGACGATATTTTGTGAAACAAAACATTCCTGTCGAAGTTATTTCAGTGGCGCAAGGCAACACAAACGTTTACTCCCCTTTACTTGAAACTTGCCCGGGGAAATATGATGGCAAAGTGCGAGAAAATATAATTCAAATATAGGTTACGGAGAAGGTCATTATTCATCGCTTTCTTAAAGAACTCCGTATCGCTCTGGGTGAAAATAGTACCCAGCAGCCCAAAAGTGCGCGATAAAATTATTCAAAACCGCTGGGTTGTCGCAGATCTATAAGACTTTGGAGTGTGGGGTCTATCAATGTTCAATCGCGTGTGATGCGTGTTTCAAATGGTACCAGGGTCAATAGTTCTTGAGAGCACTCCCTACTGTGCAAACGGTAGAACACATAAAGATGCAACGTCTCCGCGTGGTTTTAAGATTCTAAAGCGCTAGTATGTCCTGGATTATCGACGATGCTAATAGTCCGGTATTGCTCGGGGTCAAAATAATTCAGCTGGTAGGCAGGGGAACCAGCCCAGAGATGAGAGTGCAGACGAACTTCCCATTGTTGTATTTAACGCTAGATTGCCCAGAGCAGTCATTTTGACTGTTTTTGAAGATATATAAAAAAATATATTTATAAGGAACCAATTTTTAAAAATATGGCTTTTTATATGTTATCTTATGGCATTTATTAATATTTGTACTTACCTCCCCCTCTCTTTTTCCCTATATATATGTATGTGCTATACCTATATTCAGTCTTTCTAGTGTTAAAATAGACAAGAAATACTGTCTACACGGGAAAGATCTTTATTAGACCGAACCAGAGGATTCTGTGTAGGCAGCTTCCGGTGATAAACATCCTAATCACCGAGATTATTATTTATCCAAGCATACATCCGATTTTATCAAAGGCCACTACGTATAATTATAAGGATAGAATATACCTATAATATATATATATATATATAACTATATATATACCTATAATATATATCTTTAGCCTATAATTTTTCAAAGACTTTTGTGACTTTATCTTACAGATTAAAGGCGTAAACGAAGTAATGCTAGTAAAAAATGCAAATTTGAGATCGGCATAAGCTTTCGAAATACGTATTATGTAGACAAGTTATGTTAATTTTAACACTTAAAAAAAGCAAAGAAATAACAAAATGAAATGGTAAATATAAACCAAATAATGTTGTTTATAATATCCCCTTATTAAAGCCAAAAGCATGTTTTGTGAAAAAATAATAGGTATATTTCATAATCTCGGCATTTTAATTGAAAAGAAATTGTTATGAAAAAGAACGGTAGTCAGCCAATTAGTTCAAAAGGTAAATAATCTCAAAAGAGCGGAGTTTCATGTAATTCTATGAGGACAGAGGTAAAAGAATAATTTAATTTTTTGTTTATTACGTTCCATTATTCATAGAGATTTGAAAGCTTTTTAATTTATTAATTTCTCAAAGAATCGCTTTATCATACTTTAGGAAAATGTTCCTAATTTTTATTTTTTATATTCAAGCCTATCTATTCCCATATTACATCGTGGAGGACTGGCAAAGAACAATATTTAGCATTAATTATATCATTTACATTTCGTATGCAGAAATTATGAAATAAATAATGTGGACATCATAAGAATGATATTTAATTGTTCGATGCGAATATTTTTTCTTGGTTGATTTATGATAAAGGGAAAAAAAATTGTGACTTGTTGAAAATATAGAAACAATATTAGCTTGGTAAAAATTTCGTATGAAGTAATTTAACACCTATATCACAATAGATAAAATAATGTACATCATACTTTTAAGGCAAAATAATTTTTGTAAAGCCAGAAATTTACATGAATAAACTATAGTTGTAAAGTTTTCTTAATAATCATAATTCTTAATCTTCATGTGCGAAGTTAAAATGATGACTTTTTAAATGAAATAAAAGTCATAATGAGACCGTTA
This sequence comes from Automeris io, assembly GCA_036320925.1. NCBI lineage: Eukaryota > Metazoa > Arthropoda > Insecta > Lepidoptera > Saturniidae > Automeris > Automeris io. Next base: position 2,583,818 of record JAUDJH010000021.1, on the reverse strand, counting down.
GGCAGAGAACGCAAGTGACGGACGCGGATGTAGCTAACCGAGCAATAAGGCTAAAGTGGCGATGGGAAGGTCTCGCAACGACATCGTCCACAAAGTTGAGGATAGCTTGGCGATGGTCTTGCTTCCGTAGCAGCACGGAGAAGGTGTCCACACCAAGCTTGAGCCTCATCCTAACATGTAGATCGCACCTGGACAAGGTAACCCTGGGACAGTCTACCATCAGGTGGTTGGACCGTTTCAGTTAATCCGGGTCACACGCATATGCGTTGATTGTCCCAGAGCTTGAATCAGTGAAGGTATAATGCCATACTCTCATGTTCTATGAATACCTGTACTCGAGTTGATGACAACTGAGATCTCATCAAGACCTTGTGAGCTTCTGACACCATCGGAAAGAACTCCCGCGTCAGCGATCCCGTGCTGGAGGATCCGTATCGCACGTGCCACTGCTGGACGGTCTGCTCGCGTATGCCATGCTATATTTTGAACTTCCTGTGTGCACATAATATGTTTGGAAGATGGATTAGCCTCTGAACTGTTGTTATATTTATGTTGTTTCATTTCATTTTGGTTTAATATGTATCTTAATAAATAAAATTAAAAAAAAAGGTCTGGTAAATAACAGTAGTCTGGAAACTAATGTTGAAATAGACATTTTCCAGAACATTATAAATTTTCTTTGCATATAAAACTACAAAACATATTGTAAGATAAATAAAACGTTGTTCCATCTAGTTCGTATAATAGATGCCTATTAAACGGCGCACGGTACAAGCCCCGTTGCAAGTGACAAATAGCCTGTTTACAATCTTCCGCGACGATAATAGAGGCTGCCAGGCCAAAAGGTTTTCTTCTCAATGTTATTGCGATATATTCGAACACATTCACTTTTAAATTACTTTATTTTTTATAAGTATCAGGACTGATACATATAGTATATTTAATATTAGCTTTTTATCTATCATAAGCCCAATTCTCTATTAGCGGTTTGTAAAAAAATAGACCCTTTCAATCTATTTTTACTATTGAATTTTCTTACATAACAATATAGTATATTTATAATCTACATAATATAGTTTAGGTAAACATTTGATATTAAGGAATAACGATAGGTGAAGTGATGTTTATATATGTTGGCATGATTATGGCGACCATTAAAAGATTCACACTTTTCGATAGTCGTAAAATATCTTTGGACTATATTGCGCTTATTTCGAGTCTGTATAATATAAAAAGGCTCGATTCGTAATAGGGATTTGTTCCCATAAAATATGATCAATATGATCCTGGTGACTATAGGTAGTGAGAATTTAGTTTATCGATATTTGTAGCTAATTTTTGAATTGCTATGTACTAAATAGCAGATTCAATGGGTAACTCAAACCGAACTAAGTAGTATAAAAACCAATACGGAAACAGAACTCTTTTTCCGTTGTTTAAAGTTGAAACTTCCCGTTGCAAGTGACAAGCAGCCTATTTATGTTCACCCGCTTCGATAATAGAGACCGCCAGAGGGAGTGTATTGCTCTCAAATCTTATTGCAATACGTCATTTCCCATTCGGTTTTAAATTGAACTGGTCTGACTAGAGTTTCAAATAAAATGGTAGCTTGAGAGCCATGACATGAAAAGACGGCTTTGAAAAACTCGTTATTATTTTTGTTTTTGTTTATGGAAAATATAAATTGAAGATGAATATTTAACTAAAACTTGACAGCTATAACATCAAAGTGGCTTTTGTATACATTTATTCAAGTAGTATTTTATCAACCGAAACCAAAAATGAAACTTTAGAATAAAGTAAGATGTTTGGGAGTGATTATTTTGTTCGGAATTGATGTCGCATTCATTGGAATTTTGATGAAGCTCAGTGTGGACTTGTTGCTAGCCCAAAACGTACGTTTTGCAAAAAAAATCTTCTCGCCGACTTCGGTCTAACTGAGCCGGTCTGAACGCAGGCGTGTTGGTGGCAAACTACATTGCATTTGTTAACATATAACAATTGGTCACCGTGAAGGATTGACTATTGCGTTATTGCTAAAAAGGTCTTACACTTTAGAAATTGTTGACAAAGGAACGCAATTGTCAAATCATTTCTAAAGCGCAATAAACCCAAACACATTAAAATACCTTTATTTTAATACAATAAATACGTTTTGTGTACCTACAGATGTTTATCAGAGAATATTCAAATATGGTTTTAGATATTTAAACAACAGTTTTGGTTTAAATAGTCCGAACGATAATTTTGAAATAATAAATGTGATTAAGTACACGCGTTTCAGTTGTAGATCTTACGAAGATCATGGTTTTCTGGACAAGTTTCACCTATAAAGCTAAGATCCTAGCAGAGGCCTTTCGCAACAGTAATGGATGTTGGCAGTTACGGAGACGAAGGTAGCTTTATTCAGTTAAATACAGAAAGGATTCCAAATGACTTTCCAGGATTAATTCTCGAAGGCAAGATTCCGGGGCAGCCCAGGTCTTCAAGACAAAAGAGTCTGGATAACATGTAAGAGTAGACCGGATTGAGTAAAAAGTATAGTATGAGATCGCAGGAAGCTTTCCTATTGACCTTCACAAATATGGCACTCTACGATGATGAAATAATAATATATTTTCATTACACTTTTCTTATTTGTTCAAAATATTACTGCTTGGTAAACTACGGAACGAAGTTATTCAATTTAAACTCGCAGTTTCATGAACTAAATAAAATCTTAGAACATCTGTAGGCCGGAATGGAATTATAGTTATATGATTGTTTTTTTTTAATTATAATGACGTCCAAACATTGATTTGTAAAAAAAATGTCAAATATTAATTTCACAGCACTTTAAATATAGTTAATACACGAAATAGAAAATAAATTAAACACTACAGTACTAATAACGAAGTTACATTTGCATATTACATTTTATTAGTGTGTTTTATACAAAATTATACAATAACTATATTGTATTAATTATACAATTAAACTTAAAAAAAAATTCAAATAATGCCAGAGAAAATTTTCATCGAGCTTTTTTAAAGTTAGTGGCAGTTTTAAAGTTATTATTTTTGTATTGTCGGCATAATGTAAATGTAAAATATATCATGAGAGTTATGAATAAATCACCAACTAGTTTAATAACATGCAAACCGTTCTAGTCTAGGTTGGGCAAACGTAGTTAGCATTTTTAATCAACATATACAGTCCACCAGTTTTTAATAAACGCGTGAGCTTAATTTTAATTTTAAAACAGCACATTTTAACACATACTTTGAACGAATATGCTCCATATTATGCTTAATATTTATTACAGTAGTATTTTTTGCAAATTCCAGCCATTCTGAGAATAGAGATCATTGTAGCATACAAGATTTGCCTTTATTTTCGGTATTTATAAAGAAATACTCCTAATTGGTTTACATACGAAGCCTTCAGAGCCAGATGAAAATTTTGTCCATGGATAGTTCGAAAAACTGTCTTAAAATCCTTAAGGTTGGATTTATGTAACATTACTTTTTCTAGCAAATGACACACAGAGAACATGAAAGGATGACGAAAAAGATATACAATATAAATATTTTTATAAGTAAGAGTTGAAGCCAACCGTGACTTCCCAAGACATACCAAATAAAGAGAGTTCTGATGAAGGTTAATATCATAAATACGTGGAATTGCCGAGAGTAAATGACGGAATTAATTAACGAAAAAAGTGATAGAGGTTTGCAAAAAAGAGAGAAGTAGCGTTTCATTGTCTTTATCTAAAGTAAGCGAATATATCTGTAGTTTGTGAGTGTGCGGCAGTGAACAGTCAGGTTGGCGTCATCTAAGGGCACGCATGTGAGGAGGGGATTATAAAGTGTGAGCCGTGGATAGGAGTGGATGTCTGTACCTCCAACCACAAGTGAACTAAGAGCGAAATCAGAGCGCTTTCGGATGGCTGTACCGTAGCACAGCATACAGTACAGTCCCAGCAAAATATAATTTGTAGTTTCAGCGTAATGTGCATTTATACACATGGACAAAATTTCTTAAAACAATTATTTTATCTTTTAAAGTTGTTAATTGTTCCTTTTTTTATCAGCTTGAATGTCTTTGAATCCAGAAGTTGACCTTGTTACGATTTAGTAATAATAGACTGACCTACTATCATCTTCTGTAGGCGTGTTATTTTAATCTTACTTTCATATTTGAATGGTTTGAAATATGACATTAAATTTATAATATTTCAGCTATGAGAGTATACTTAAGGAAGTAGATGAAATAACAAAGGTAGAAAAGCTTTTTTTTATCTTCTCAAGGTAATATTTTACGTTGAGTAAAAGTTTCCTTTGGTACTAAATTCCGGTACTAAAAGAATATAATAAAAAAACAAGGCTATTTAATACCAGACATAATGTGTCGTAGTCCGGAGATGTGCTATGAAAATATTTTTTTCGAGTCAGCTAGCCGTTAGATTTATTGCAAAGCTAGGTTACGTAAAAGTGAGAAAGATTACGGCATACAATTTTGCTGATATATGAGGTAATATTAGTTATGAATGAGGAGCCACGAACAAAAAGGAAGGTTTTACTATTTTTCCTATGATAGTCAGAAGTCTTAGACACTTAAGCGTGTTGATTATTAAAACAGCAACTAAAATAAAAAACTATGAAAATTATCTTGTTACATAGAAAGGGTTAATGGTATTTACTTTTAATATTTAAAATAAAATAAGTACAAGCAAATGCTAGGTAGGTAGTTAGGAGCCTCAAGGTAAAGATTAGTTTGATGATAAAGCAGAAGTAAGAATTGAAAAACGTTCGCTTTGTTTAAAGAATACAAAATCGTAGTAAAAAGTGAACTTGTTAACTAAGAGATTATTTCATAATTTGATAACATGGCGAGGTAAGAACTGAATGACTTTACAGTGTTTGATGACGAAAGCGCATGATTTTTTTAAAATTAAATAATTACTCTTTAACAAAGTACTTACTTAATTTACTAATAATTTATTACAATTATGAGAGAGAAAGAAAAAACAGAAAAGTAGTATATATTTTTTTTATAATTTGAAACATAACAATAAAGAACAACACTTACAAAGCTAATACAGTAATTTTAGGTATAGAAAGAAAAACTTAATTTAAGAATACGTACATTTTTATATAAAACTTAAGTTATAAAAATACTTTACTATTTGCTTTCCGCGTTTCAACTAATCAAAATTTATTATTTCATTTGAAAACAATCGTTTTAAACCCACATCTGGCCATCAGGGTTGTAATATAAATCATTGGCAATACGGACGTTGGTGAAACGGATTTTATTCCCGCTCTGACCTACTTTCCCACAGGTCTAGTAATAAAAATGCATTTTCACAGTTTGCTTTCTAAGTGGTAAATGCAATTTCAGGATACACTCATTGTGTCTGTAACTTTCAGGGTTGCTATGAAAATAGATACACATCTAATCTATTCTATTTTAAAATTTCTGTTTTTCTGAAACTATAATTCAGTCATGCGTTTGTACAGGCATGAAACAAAGGCTATCTAATTTTTTTATGGATTTCGTACAGGTCTAATAGATAGTTCCTAAATTGACATATTAATCTTAATGATAATAAATTAATTAGTATATTAACCAAAAATATTATCCATATATTTGGTTAATATTGGTTTGGTGAATTCGGGCATTAAGTTTGAGGAATTCCGCTGTCCGGATGAGAGGGAGGTGGCGCGCAGTGTCCAGTGTGCCGCCCGTGAGAAAGGTTAGGAGAGGTGGGCTCTTTATACCAACTCCTCTCAGAGAAGAAGCCTAAACCGGCTGTTCGCCTCCCGTGCGTATGGGAGAATCTGGATCCCCAGGCCCGAATGGAGTGATTGGAAGGTCACCCCGGAGGTTTTTACACCTGTCACATCGGGGTCGCTACCCTCACAGGGACCCTGATGGTCCTATGCAGGTTTTTTCCTGGATTACCACAAATAAATGATTTCGTGATATAGGATAGATAAAATATCTAGATTGATCTATCCATAATACTGGTGATTATACAACATCCTAGTGGAAATTATTATATATTATGACCGGTGGTCGTGGGTGTGGTTTTAGGAAGATACGAATTTGGCGTTTTAAAGTTTATTTGCACTTTAAGGCACACCGAACTGCGACGTACACGCACGTACTCCCGCCTTGGGTCTCGGTAGTCGACTAACTTCCCAGCGTCCCGTGTGCGCGCGCATCCTCTTACCCCGCACGTCTCGTAACACCCTAACGACCCTTAGGGCGAAAACTGCGTATCGGATTACGTCTACATGCTATAATATTCATAGTGGAATATTTTGAGTGATTACCTGGGACTTTCTAAGCAAATTCTGTTTGCGAACCGGTGGTAGAATCGTATTATTGAGTCTAAGTTCTCGCAACAGGATTATTTAAATAAAGTTACTTGTTATTATTTAGATGTGGTCGTTTGACCGCGAATCACAACTGGTGGAAGGTGAAAACGATGCTTATGATAGAACGCGTTTATTCAACAAATATCTATTTACTCTTCACTTAAGGCTCCCAAATCATAAAAACGTAGAAATAAGGCCATTGGTAGTATTATATATTCCACTTCTTTGCTGTTTGCTTCAATAAGGCGAACATAACTTTAAACTGAGGTCATGTAAAAAGGTTTTTGGTAACATTGAATTTGTTTTAGTAGCTTAAGTATTTCGAATCGTATATATTATTATTAATGCAAGTGTTTACAATTATTTTCCGTTATGTGGCTAAATAATGAATAACCTGCAAAAGGAAATGTGCTTCTCTTTCAGTTACAACTTCAATAGAATACCTATAGATAAAATGTCAAAAACCGATAATTTTACTGTCCGTCCGATGCCATTCGTAAGAAGTGGACGTTTGTTATATCCACGCAAAAGATACGATTCGACATTCATCTGCGAAGAACTATGGAGTGGAATATGCTTTCAGCGAGCATATTTCTCCGATATTATGACTTGTGAGCCTTTAAGAGAAGAATGAATAGGCATAGCACATCCTCGAACTCATTTTCGCCTTCTACCAGGTGTGATTGAAGTCTAGTGTCCGCCTGTAAATTATAAAAAAATATATTTTAAAGATGATTGAAGACTCAGCACTAATGTCACCCATCTGGTTATCAATTCACATAAAGACTAAGTAAAGCTTTGGTTTCCAATTCTTTAAAGTCGTATTCATAAAGTTCTACGAACGGAAGGCGTCTTTAAAAATCCATTCAATTTGTTTCACTGTTTTACGATCGCGTATCTCTGAAAGAAATTGTTTTGTTGCGCAGTTCAGAAGCCCTTCATTTTACAATATTTGCTTCATATATTCATATAAATGATTTTTATACTAAACTCCCATTTTATATTAACTGTAATGTATAACGATATGTGATTTTTACTCGCGAGTTAAGAATTATTGTGCTCATTCAAATTTCATCTATACTAATATTATAAAGCTGAAGAGTTTGTTTGTTTGTTTATTTGTTTGTTTGTTTGAACGCGCTAATCTCAGGAACTACTGGTTCAAATTGAAAAATTCTTTTTGAGTTGAATTGGCCATTTATCGAGGATGGCTTTAAGCTATATAACATCACGATGCAACTATTAGGAGCGAAGAAATAATGGAAAATGTAAAAAAACGGGGAAAATTATTCATCCTTGAGGGCTTCCATTGCGTGCGCTGCGAAAACGGTTCAAGATACCAAAAATATATGTAAGAAAGAATTATTGCTCTTGAAATGATCTAAAAAAATGTACACGACAGTATATGTCTATCTTTTAAGATTAAGTCACTAGAACCGTTTTTATGGTAATCAAATTTGGTCGAAATTAATGCATTATTTGTTAAGAGTTGTATCAACATAATAATATTAATCTTTATCCAAATAAATGTGTTGTTGATTAAGAGTATTTAATTGTGAACAAAATTGTCTTTGACATCACTTAATTTCAATAAACATCTTAGAAGATATTACAAAACCTTATATAGCAAAACAACGTTTGCCGGATCAGCTAGTATTTAATATAATTGATTGTGTTCAATTGATACAATAAAAAATTTTAATTCATACAGATGTTATTATAATACAAAAAGTGCTTGTTACTTCTAGTGCCAATGGCTTACGTAGTAGAACAAGACTGGTATAAATAAAACAGAAATGTGACTACTCTATGACTTACGGAAAACGCAAAGTAAAAAATAAAATACTCCGAACAAATCTTACCTTATAAAATACATTTTAAAAAGTTTACCATGATATTATTATAAAACCCGTTTGAAAAACTTTTCCCATTTAACTTATTTTTGTTTTTGCTGTTTAAATAGTTTAATAACTAATCAATTTGTGAATTATGACTAAGTTCTCGTATATAATTGATCGTATGTAGTAAGTTTATTGATTCTACAAACAGTTTCAAAGACGTAGTGACGTGACAGCTAACTAGCTGTCTATACAGGTATTAACTGGAACTTTGTTAATTAACCAACTGCTTCCAAACAGTGTTTAACTGTGTCACACTTAGACATAGAGATCTTTGTGTCAGTTTACTTTGCCCACATGCGGCAGATTCTGCCAGGTACTGCCGATTTCAAGCAAAATTCACGCCGAAAAGTATTTTAAACGCTCCTTAGAAACCGTTAAAAAATCGTAGCTAAGTAAATTTTGTATTTATTCAATCGTAAATCATAAAATCAAATGCATATTTAATTATTATTGTTAAAAATATATGGGTTATCAAAGTTTATTGGATTATACATAAAATATAATGAAATTAAATGTAAAACATTGTTTATATTTCTCAAAGACCTTTCATAATTATCAACATAATTATAATTTGCTATATATATTAATTTTTTGATGCAAATGATATACCTCGTGCTTTGTTGTATTCGCACCTCCTCATCTCCTACACTTAACCCGCTTTCAAAAGTCTTCGTTTTCGAATTTAAAATTCCTAAATTGATGGGTGAAATCTTCAAGTTTGTAACACTGGGAAAATTGTTACTACGAGACTTCGGCTACGAGTCGATCGTTACCCGATAGTTAGCCGAGATTTAAAGGTCGCGTCGCGTCGACGAGTCGGTTAAACTTTGAAACAGTTTCGAGTGAACTATGTTATTTTTAGATCTTTGACTACATCTATTGATCTAGTTTTAAGTCACTTGTTTTCTTATTATTCTTATATTCGGTAGATTCCTATTATCGATGAATAAATCACACATTTTAAAATGAGGTTCTAAACGTGTCTTATTGATATTCAGTAATTTCTTTATCATTCCTTTTTCAAATGCAAGACTTAGCTGTTTTCTATTGACAATATATTTTTATTGTATAGACGATTTGCGAAAAAATAATTTTAATTTTAGTTTAAAAGGAAAAAGAAGAAGTTTAAGTTTGTTTTAAGTAAAACAAAGGAATATACTTAACAGTTAGGAAGCTTAGATGATAGTGATCCTGCCTACAAAGTGGAAGTTCCTAGAATCAAATCTCAGTAAATGGAACCATCTATGATGGGGATTTATTAGTAGTCGTGAATCATGGTTGTAATATATGTTTATGTTTTTTTTTCATATCCCCAGGAAATATCCATTATAGGGCCATCAGGCGATGGCAGTGACTCCGGTGTGTTAGACTCTTACTGACTAAAAACCCACGGGGTGCCCTTCCAATTACTCCTCCTGGGCCTGGGGAACCAAATTCGTCAAGTTACTAGGGGATCGAATAACCTATTCCGGCTTCTCTTGAAGGGGTGGTAATAAAGAGTCCAGCTCTGCAAATCTTCTCACGGGCGGCACGCCGGACACTGTGCCCCACTTCCCTCTCATCCTGGTAGCAGACTCCCTCAAATCTACTTCCCGTCCTAGAATAATGCCTAGAATTACACCAGGTATTCCAAGATTATAAATTCATCGTATTATAGCCTTACATAGGTGGTATATTTTCTGATTTTGATTTTTTTATTTTGACAAAACCTTTTGTCATGGGCCGGGATAGACTTTCACAACTAAACCGGGCTTAGGCAGTGAACACTGAAGTTACTCAGCCGGCAAGTTTGTGGATTTGGTGGCAACGCAAGGGGTATCTCTATGGGTATGAACCTTAACTTGAGTCTCCAGCCAGGGAATCAAACGACAGGGCGACTCTTTGTCAAAAATTAAAATGCAGAGCATCGAGCATCGACGTAGAGTTGCCTGCCTCGCGGTCTTTTACCGGTTGCACGGTGGAGAGTGATCTCAGGAACTACATTCTTTGATTCCACCAGCCCCATTCCACCACAAGACCATAAGACATCGTGTCGGATACCATCCGTATGTGGTGGATGTTCCTTATATCCGCACGAGAAGATTCGCTTCTACATTCATCATGCGAACAGCTAAAGAGTGGAATATGCTACCAGCGGCCATATTTCCGCGTTCTTATGACCTGGGAGTCTTTAAAAGAAGAGTGAATAGGCATTTGTTAGGCGGACGCGGTTCATCATCGGACTCATCTTCACCTTCCACCAGGTGTGATTGAGGTCAACGTTCGCCTAAAAGTTATAAAAAAAAAACGCAACTAACGGCGAACTACTATCGTTTCGGAAGCAACTACAATGAGTTAAAACGCCGAAAGAAATTCAAGGCCGCGTTGGGACTCGTGATTTAATGCACATTATGCGATAAATACCTACCAACTATAAAATAGAACGGAGGTTGAATATTTTATAGTGGTCTAAAGACGTAAAACCAGCGAAACAATAAAATCAAAATCTTTAATGTTATCTTAGAAGTGTTTCCCATTTTATGACAACTCTGCCATCTTTATGACTCTAAATGCAGTTTGTGATGAGTTCTTTTTATATCACGCCACATTTTTCGGAGCGGGCAGAGATACATAGAGGCTTTATTATCTTGGCGCTTGTACGTCATACATAAATCGAAATTATTTTTCCAAACGTACTTGATTTCTTTGTACCAAAAACAAAATATGTTAGATAAGCAATTTGTTTGTGCTAGAAACCTCCATTATACATCAGTATTGTAGAAAATGTCTAAAAAGCCTCATTATCTGCGTTAAACAGTGATAAATGACTTCGGTCCCGAATATTCAAGTTTGGAGGTCGCACGGATGAAATTGTCTTACAACAAGCTCACTTAATCAGCAATATAAGAGACGTAGAGAAATACAATTTGTTTCTTCCCCTCGGCAACTTTCAAGACTTGAATATAAAAGCGCAATGTACGGTACAATCACTTTAATAAAAAGGACTATTATATTGAATATTTTATTAAGACACTTTGAAACTCTAATCTACAATTTATTTTTAACCAAAGAGAACACATAACATATATATTGTATAATTATGTAAATTTAAATTATGTATAAATGCATATATTTTATTTTATACAATTTACCTCTTAGCTCAGCAAATTAACTATACTATGCCACATAATCTTCTAAAACCCGATAAGTTGTCACCGTTCAAATATTTTAATAATTTTTGGTAACCGTTTTCATACCTATTTAAATTTCTCATTAGTTGAATAGTATTATAATTTTAGTTAAGATGTACTGAATAAATTATTATAATTGTAAACTATTTTTTAATCTATGTATATTATAGAAAATCTTATAAACGGATTTCACAACTTGCCAAAAGTAAACTGAAAACATCAAAGTTGTTGCATCATACGAAACTACTCTTGGAACCAAATACTTTCTAAAATCTATTTCTGATTGTTAACTTCACATTAGTATAATTAATTTGGAAATAGTTTTAATTTATCAACAGCGTATATAAAGTTATTTAAAAAAAATCTAAATGGTTTATGTTTTTTCTAGTGTGTCCTGTTATATTTAAGAAAAAAAGAGCAGAAAATATGGTATATATATATATTAATACTGACTCGACTTAGTGACTACAGTGCATCTGGTAGTAAGTACAATGTAGTCCAAAAGCGAAACCGACCACTAAAGGATGAAAATCCATTAATAGTCTCCGTCGTCATGTCGGCCCACATATACCATGACTGAAAGTCTCTAGGTATATAGAGTACTGGATACACAAGCTCATCCCGAAACGCGACTGGTTAAAGCGAGTTACTATGACGGTCTTTACACTTGTGTACTGTGGTCATGACTCAGTTCGGGCAATCGCCCTACCACCAAAATATGGTAGATAGCTAATAATAATCAATACAAATTATCCACAGCCTAAGATTAAAAAAAACTGCATGAAATTGATGTGCAAATAACAGATTTAAAGATCAAACAAAAAACACTGACAATAATAATACATGATTTTACACAAATAATAAGTGTTATGACGTCAGAGATGAGCAAAATGTAATCTGATTAACGATGAACGATTACAAAATGTAGTCGTAATTTTAATTTTCTTGCTTTGTAATCATGATTAAATCCATTTAAAACATTAAGAAGTGATAAATCTGTATACAATCTGGGATTTTGTAGTGTTTAAAACATAGATGAGCAAAATGCAGTAATATTAATGGTAAAAAACGTAAAATATAATCGTTAATCATTTTCATTAATCTAATTACATTTTGCCCATCTATGTATGACGTAATAATCACAATAAAATGTATATCAAGAAATGCTAGTAAGTATTCTGGTTGATGGAGCTTCGATCTGAGAAAGACGTGAAAGTGATTGGAGGCAAAAAGCTGAAAATTGGATAGACTGGCGCAAATTACTAAAGGCCAACAACAAAATCATTCGATAACTCAAACAAATTATCCTTATAACTTTAAAAGCCTTTATTTTATAATAATTATAGAAAAATCTTTCAACATATTTTGAAATTTAGCAGAAGATAACAATAACATCATAAGTGTAAAATAGCTTTTGTTGAATTGATAGTGAGTTATAGTTGTTTGTTAATTCAAAAGATGGCGTTGGCAGAGAAATGACACACGATACCGTTTCGTTACACACGTTCATATACACTCTGCAAAATATAATATTAATAAATGACGAGTGGCGACAGAGCAACTGTTTGTTTTATTGAATTATCCCGAATCGACAGTGGTGACATCTATACTAGTTTTTGTTCAGCTTTGGATAAACAATGTCTTTAATAATCATTTATCGAATTATATTATAATACAGATTTTTCATAACTTTAAAATAAATTCATAATAATAACTTGACCCCCTCGCGTCGCTTTGCTCAACGCTGAAAGTCTCGATACCCCGTAGGAAGTCATCCGTCGTATGACGGTACGCTACTCATTTCAGTTCTTGACATCTTCGCAACTAATTTTGTTTGTTAAAAGTATCGCAGATTTTTTAGTCCATCGTAATGAGCTTGGACTTCTTAGATATATTCCTTTAACTTACCAGTAACTATCGTCGTAAGCATCTTCCTATAAATCATTAAAAAAAAGTCTAATATCAACATGCCACTTTGATTAATGTTCTGTTTTGGTACAACAACTATATTTTGGATTTTAATGACAATTGGTATATCTACTGTATATTTTAACAAATTTATGTAATTTTTCGATGATCAGCTGCGCTATTGGTCATGGTGGGCACGACATATAAGCGCAAAGTTGACACAGCCACTAATATATCTCTGCTCACTCCGTAAGGGATATAGCGCGACGATATTATCGAGGGGTCAAAGGCTATTTGGTTTAAGCGACATTTTTTGGTGATATAGTAATATATATTGTAATTTCAGAATCAGCGTTTTTATTGATTCCAAATATATATATATTACTATATCACCAAAAAATGTCGCTAAATTCAAATAGACTTTCACCCCTTGATATAATTCCAAATGTATAAATCATAAAATAGTTTCATCGAGAATAATCCCGTTACATAAGTAAGTCAACTTTTTAAGCTGCTCTTTACTGGACTGACCTTATATTGTTTAAAATATACCTTAAACAACTGTTGAAGAATTGGTCAAACAATAGAGTTGACAGAAGGAATAAAACTAAACACATGTAATATTGATTAACCTAATTAGGTTTTAGGTTTCGAGATAAACCAGGTTCATTCATCCCGGTTGGTTTGTAATTAGATAATGCAGTGTTAATTGCTTTCGGAAGGACAAAGGAACTGTGCACATCCTTTTTGTCCAAACTCAGCCCACAGACAGAGTAATTACAATTCTATTACAGCGGAAAACTTTATACATCTTCAGGCAACATTTATTGGAAACGTTAAATTTTAGGTTTAATACTTAGATACTGTTTTATTCTTATTTCTGAAAGCGGCTATAAAATTATTTGAATACAATTTTAAAGTAAACGCCTATACTGAATAAAAGGTAAAGTTTTTATTGCAAAATGTTTTATTATTAATAATCCTTAAGTTTATTTTTTTATGAACGAAAGTATTAGAGGAAATTAAGTAAGCTTTGGGATAATAATATATAAGAATATTCTATCATGAAAGTAGTTAAAAATTAACATTTAACCACATTTCAGTCAGCGTGGGATGTATGTTTTTATACGGACCCGCAAAAGTGACTACATCGTACCTAATAGAAAGTGAAGAACGGATTTTTAGTACGGTACCGTAAACAAAAATACATTAATAGCTATAAATAGAACTCTATACTATATACGATTTTGGATTGCGTTAGGAACGAACAGATACGTAGAATGGTTGGTTTGAAAGAGTGTCATCGACAGCATCCATAAAAGCATGTTACGATGGTTCGAGCGCACGGAGAGGATGAATAATGAAAGGTTGACAAAAAAAGTATATATAATATATATCTCTAATATGGATGTGATTGGAAGAGCTGTGGCCGACCTAGACTCACCTGCGCAGACCAAATAGAAAGAGTACTGATAGATGGTAATTTCAAAACCACACGTAAACTGCAAGAGTGCATGAAGGGACAATTTAATGTTAAGGAAGCGAAAATGGTGTACAAGAATAGATAGAAAGGGTGTTCCATTCCGTCTGCCTACCTTAATATAGGATTTAGCGTGATGATAGATCTATACTATAATGTTATAGACTGAATTAAAAGTAGGCTATCGACTTTTGTGTACGTATAATAAGCTTAACGTTTATTATATAAGCATAGTGAGTAGATCAAATGAGATTACTTTAATAATTTCGAGCTTATACATTTCAACGATATTTCACAAGATCATCAACTACATTATTGATCAAGCGAAGTGGGGTTTCTGCGTATAGTTGGGATGTTTGGCACTTTGTTCCTCTGTCCGTCTCTATGTCTTTAAGAGTTCTATAACATTTAAACCAAAACGCATGATGATTTGAAATAATATTATACTATGTAAACCTTAGACGTAAAGCGGATGTATTGAATGTAATAAAAAATCAAATTAGAAGGGGAGCCTATACATGCAAAATAGGGGGTAATATTTCCCTTTGCTGCTGTAACATTTACGTAGTAAATAGAGAGACATTATTGTCTCGGTAGTCGACTGACTTCTAAGCGTCCCGTGCGCGCGCGCATCCTCTTACCCTGCACGTCTCGTAACACCCTAATGACCCTTAGGGGGACAACTGCGTAACCCGGTTACGTCTACATGCTATATTCTTTGTTTATGATATCTTTATTCACCGCTGAAATACTTATAAACCTATACTTAGATCGTAAATTAGTAAGACGGAAGTCTTTGATAACGACAAATGTAATTGACAGCTCATTAACGTCAATAAGTACCCAAAAGTAGATAGAATAAATTTGAACAGTCCTATTTCGTCTAGACAGTAATATAATAGTGTCTAGACATTGACTCCCACATAATCTTAATTGGTTCCATAATCTTGGTGTATTGTAGATTCATGAGCCTACGTCTTGTACAGTTATGTTGATAATATTCGTATTGGTATATTTAATAAAATATAAATATATATAATATAGCATCTCAGAAGGAATCCAGGCTGATCAGAGTATTCGTTTCCGAATAGGAAATTAACGGATGAAGGATAAACATTGAATAACAGATGTAGTGTGTAAACTATCATATTAATAGTTCTATGGTTATTTTGAAATTATTTTTTATACATTCGGATAGATCCCAGTGTGCTAGATTGGGTATTTCGCTTCCACGGATGAATTGTCGCGGCGTGAGAGGAACACCCAGGGTTTTTTAATTTTTTTAGTCAATACAAGTCAGACACATCCCGGGTCAGCACGCTCACGGTGACAGAAAAGTGCTATGACAGATTTACAGGGGTAACCTTGGCTAAAAAAATATTGTCCGCACTTGAAAAAGCCTGTTGTAACATAATACGCTGCATTCATATTGCAAACACAATATTACGCATCCTAGCAAATGTCGTTGGCATGGTACAACTTTTATTACGAACCCTAAAACTCAAGAGCTATATTAGAATATACAAAGATATTTTCCTATTTGTTTTGAAACAATGTTATAAAGCTGTATTTAGAATATTTTCTACATGACTAAACAAGGTAAAAATCGCAAAAAGTATCATTCATTTGGTTGAATTAATCAATTTTAATTTGTAAATCCACTTCATATTATGCAAGTGCTCTAGTTATCGGTATGTCGTTTTAAACACAATTAGAATTTAATAAATGATAATTTAACTCATGATATATTTCGTTTAATATGCAATGATAAAAAATAATATTAAAAATAAAGCAAACGCGTTTTATATAATTATTTTATTTTTATTATGCAGTTAAATAACGTAAAGTTTAGAATTCAAGGCATTTTTAATTTCTAAATAAACGTCCAAAAAGCAATTAAAGGATACCACCTTGAAATTGTTTGACAGAGATAGCGGTAGTAAAACCCGAGACCCAGATGTTTACGGAATTACATCACACATTAAAAGCGTCCCCTTAGGGTTTCCACCTTTTGAAGTACACGTTTATTAAATGTCAGAAAATAGAGTACATGAATCAAAATAAAATATCGATTATTTTCTTTGTTATTATGTTTAAGATTATTTTTTGTATTTTGCAAGTTTAATCAAATTTCCAGTCAACATTTAAATTGAAAGTAAATAAGTAATAATTTTTTGATCAGGTATTTACGTCCAAACTTTTTGATTCCAAGGGATATCAAATCATGTGAACTACGTAAATTATCTCAGCAAACTTTATTGTCATCGTAAAACATATAGTATTATTACCCGAAATAACGTATAACACTTTATTTTAAACTACGGGAGGCAACCCTAGCCCCTCTATACTGGGAATTCTCAAATAACCTTCACATCCCATGTCTTGAACTTCAGAATCAAGTCACGTTTGACACCATTGAAGCAGATCTGAGAGTCACGAAACTAACATTCATTTTATTTAATTAAGAACAAACTTTCAGAGCAAAAGCCTGAGATTATAAAACGCAGACGTATTTCAATAAAATTTAAATGAAATGTTTAGTGACACTCAATGAAGTATTCGAATATTTTTTATGTGGTTTTCCTTTAAATTGTAGTTATATGTATTAGGGGGTGCAGATATTTTCTTGTATCAACACTGAGAATCATTTTTTATTTTAGTAAGAATACATATTTTAAGTAATTACATTCGTTTTATTATTTTAGGAGACATGTTAACCAAAACTAGAAAAAAAAAGTAGCATAATGCTATGTGTTTTGTTTTTCATTTTTGTCCCTTTATGAATAAAATAATTTTACATTAAATTCATTAACGCGATCGTTAAAAATCATTAACCTGCGATAAAACTACCATAAATAGTTAAGGATAGGTTTACCGATCTACCATCATGCTAATTCCATATCAAGGTAGGCAGAGAAAACTGAACGCCACTTCTTTTAATTTTTTGTAAACTACTTTCACTTCTTTAACATTAATTAATCCCTTCATATTTCTGACATTAACCACCAATAAAACTAAGAAAACAAAAAACGATAGAAAGCGAAATCGAAGTGAACAAAACCAAAACTGTTGAAATACGTTAGTTTGAAAATACTCTAGCTATAAACAATTTAGCTGTGTCACTTTTTTGTTCAAAAAAGGATAACAAAACATAGTTCATATAGTTAGTGGATAAAGTAATCTGTAATGCATTTCTCTAGTCCCGCGGTTTCATTTTCTCGGATTTATTCGTCTCTCGCACACAAAACACTGCGAGCGCAGTTGTTGCTGTTGAAAAATGTTCAGTTTAAAGACAAAACACATTCATCTCGCTGACTAAAGTCAACATTTTCAGTATTTCAGTAGTGGATTGTGCGAGAGGGGTAAATTGTGGGGATATCAAAGCTGCTGTGCTGCATCGGAGGATGGACACAAAGACAAAGGGTGATGATATTGCTCCTGGCGCGATGCATTGTATCTGCGGCTGTAGGTACAATAATATAGACCGACAGACTAGTATTATTTAACACTACTGAGCTCTTTCTTTATAATAAAAATTAATCAAAGTATAATAACTAATGAACGCTAAGGCGAAAATAATTTGTAAAAAAAGAAGCAGAGTTCCTTTCCTTCTGACTTTTTTAGAAATTGTTATAACAGACACAGAAAAATAAATAAGGGCGCTGCAAAACAAAAAGCAACTCGACTAGGAAGGACTCAACAAAAAACACCTTACTTCTGCTCATTTAACGTCACCTCACTTCACCGGAGTCACGTGGCCCCGGTGTGCTAGACTCCTGACGAAAACGACCGGAGTTTTTCTCTGATCACAGGATACCCGGGCTACGGAAGTATGAACACCGCAACCCGGCGCACGATATGCCCTTAAGTACAACGGCAGATTGTTTTAAGAGTAATCACCACCTCTCCTTTGACAAAAGATGCGCGGGAACACGCACACGCCACTGGAGAATAGCCTAAGCCATAATACTCCCTGCGAGGCTGGCAAACCAACGGCTGCGCATACCATACGGTGGTACTTCGCCTTGCACTCTTGGACATGCCCCGGCTGAGCACACCGATAACACAGGCTGCTTTTGTCTACAGCAGACCTACTTACCTGACCCACATGTCCCAGCGCCAGACATTTGAAGTGTTGGGGGGCACGGGAAGGGACTACGCTGACCTAGGATCACCCAACTGACCTCTAGTTCACATTCATTTTCCTGGAAAATTTTATTAACACATAAAGCATAAATACATTTGATTACAGTGGTATTAAACAGGCTTAATCTGCGTCACGTATTTTTTTCGCATCTTTTTCTAGTCGCATTTGTTAGATATTACAGAATCTATTGGCAAAACTGCCGACGTTCCTTGTCTATAAGGCTTGCTTCACTATTATAACAAACGAAGCGGAAAGTGTGACACGTCTCGACAGGTCAGTACCGACTGCCAATAAATCATTCAACGTACTCTCTAGTTATAAAGTTAGGTACATTTTATTGAACAAATTGAACGAGAACGTACCAGTATTTGAAAACGTGATTTCGAATTTGGCTTCAATATTGCGTTGGGAATATAAAATCTATATGTTTTTTTTTTATTTAATAACCAAATAAAACTATGAAATGAACTATGAAAGTTTATTCTGTTGGCAATGTTTTTTAAAACACTGTTAAATAATAAATAATATGGTGATATTTACGGACAATTGCATACATTAAGCTAACCCTAAACAATGTTTGCGGTTATATTATGGGTACTAGACAAAGATATACATACTTATATATACATTATGTATACACTTCCACGACTCGCGATAAAATTCTAAATATCCATGTCTTTTTAAATTGAAAATGCTTTTTTGTAAGCTATTTTGAATTAAAAATACAGTTTAAGCAAAATATAGAAGCATTATAACAAAATAGTCAAGATTTCAATGGAAATTTCTAAAGAAATGTAATGCAAATTAAATAATGTTGCGTCAAATATTTGTTTATTTTAAAACAAACCAAGCTAATGTGATCAATGTGAACATGGTAACAGAAAATGAATTAAAACTCGTCTTTACGTAATATGGAATATACAAAAAAACTTTGTCCGCCTATCGAATTCTTGCTATAAATAACAATACATTTCTCTTTGTAAAATAAATATGAAAACTTTTATTAAAATGAAAGTAGTTATTTCCTTCCAACAACAAGCTATCGGAGTTTAACATATATATGTGATCACACAAGATAAGTTTGTGTGTTATTGTGTTTCGTACGACAGTGTGTCGTGTTCAAATGTCACGTACATTGTATATTGTGATTTTGTCACTCCTACAGCTGAAATTTCTGGTTCAAGTAGGTAATGGCTTTTAAAATTATGTTATTTCAGAAATATATTGTATATTTTTTATTTATTACCATACTATAGGCACTAGACAAATGTTATATACTTAGAAAGAACATATACATATTTTATTTTTTATTCAATGTCCTTCAACGTTACTTGCCTAAAACTTGTTTATCACGGGAAAGTTTACCGGTATTGAAATTTGAACTTAGGAAGTGTCGGCAGCAGAGTAACTACGAACTGAGCTATCAGGATGTCAAAAATACTTGATCAACCATATAATTACTATTCTAGACAGAGTTAATAATTTCTACCTACCTAACAATTCCTGTGCATAAATATACAAACGTAGTGAAATTAAATATAATGTTATTCAAACAGGCGTAGGCCTACGTAGGTGCTACGAAATAGTCGTAGCACTTTAGAATCGTCAAAAAAAAACAATTAACGCAACGTTGCGGAGACCTTTTAATTATAAGCCGTATTTATAATCAGAGGACGGCGATCCGCTGCGCTACTGGTCATGTTGGGCACGACAGATAAGCACAAGGTGAATACTGCCATTACTATATCTCTGCTCACCTCGAAATAAAGCGTGACGATATAGATACATATTATACTGGTTTGACAAAGTAACGACATTACACCTGATATAATATTTTCTGTTTGATACAGAGCAGTCCAAGAACGGCTACGACTGCCATGAGACGAAAATCTGTTGACAGTTGCCATTGCCATATCGGCTTACATATATATATATATATATATATATATATATACTAGCTTACCCAGCGAACTTTGTTCCGCCTAAGAGGCAATAAATTAGCAGATTTTTGATTTAATTCTTTTTATTACATTTATTAAAAAAAATTGCAGTTTTAAAGCAATTTAAAAAAAATCTCTCCGAAATAACCTTCCTCAGACTTCATCAAACACAACAAAAAAGAAATCAACCAAATCGGTTCAGCCGTTCTCGAGTTAAGCGTTTATCAACACATTTAGCGATTCGTTTTTATATTATATATATATCATGACGAAAGTTCTCCAACTATATGAACAACTGGATATAAACAAAGTGACCCCAAAACGCGACAGGCCAAAACCAGTCACTAAGCCGATTATTATGGTCTGTGTTCTGTGGTCAAGACCCAGTTCGGGCAACCGCCCTACCACCTTAAAAATATTATTTTTTGAATATTATCCTGATAACAGAATATTAAAATTACGATTAGACTTACGATATGTTTACAAGTTTTTTGATAAAATAAATGTACCGAGTAATAAAGTCTCACCTGGAGTAGACCAGTAAATACTACATTTTTTAAGAATTTAATTTCGTTTTTATAGATTTAGCGAATAAAACTCATTTAAAAATACTCAAATCTCGAGCTACCTTATAAGTATTTATAAAGCACAAATTAGTTTCGCCTGCAAATTGTTATTATGAATCTATTTTTATCTTGTTTAATATAACAAATAATAGAATGGTGCATTAGTATCGCAAACACAACGAAGGTTCCAGACCTAGCGTCTTTTTTTGCGGCAAATTCACCCTATCTCTAACCCGAGGCACTGGAGTATTTCACCGTATACCGCGATTTATAACTGACCGGGAAAATAAAGATATTATTCTTATTTGTATTTATTCGAGGGAAAATTTAAGATTGTGAATTTTGTTACACTATATTCTTGTCGGTGAAAGTATAAAGATATATTAGCGAGGATTATAAGAGCTATCGCACCTTGGATGCCTATGTGCCTACGAATATATAAAATTTTAATCATTCTTCCTTTTTACACTGATATTACGCTTTGGAAGTTGGTATTGTTTGCGATCATAAGCTTGACCCTTGATAACTTACACGTGATCCCCAGGTATTGTTAAATGAGCAGAAGTGAGGTGTTTTTTTTATAGGAGCCCTGCGCCATCCTGTTATTGTCTTTTATAACGTCATTTCAACTTTTACATTCTTATTTTATTTATCAGCTTTTTAGAAAATTTGATATTCGTCACATGTTTTATGATGCCAGAAAATCAGATTCAGAAAGTGAATTCTACTTCTTGGCGGTACAAACACAATGTTTCTGGTTCTACCAGTAACCCAAACAGTCTTGGCCAAATGTAACCTTGCTGCAAAAGGCCCCCAGGTTGTTTAATTGTGAAAATCTCATCGAAAAATGTTTCGTAATTTTTGAGTGACGGCTAAATATAAGATATATTTATCATCGTCATCATATCGCATTTATATCGCTCACCATAGTCCACTGCTAGACATGGGGCTCTCCTAACAAGCGCCATTGAGCTCGGTCTTCGGATACTCTACGCCTAGTGATTCACGATCTCCATTCAAGAATTTACCTGCTCCAACAATCATCGATTCTTCGGTATACGTATATATCCTGCCCACTACAAATGAATCTTGCTAATATGGAGAGATAAATATTCCTGGTAATTATTTGATACGGTTGCAATATTTTTTAAACCATTTAAAAGTACACAAAAAAAATGTGCCCACTCAAAGCGCCGCGTGTACAGAATTTAAGTGGGAGTAAAAGCGAAAAGGGTAAATTGCGCGGATGTTAGGGCTCCCACATTGCACCGGGGCGAGGCGGCGCGGACAAAGGCTATGTTATTGTTACGGGGCCAACTCATTGTAACTAGCCCCATTGTGACACAGCTAAGGTTAGTACATACATGCACGACATGACATCGTGTCGTGTTCGATGTTCGTTTTAAGTTACGTCTTTCACAACACTGTATTGACTAAATAAGGTATAAACATTTATAACAGATATTGGGGACATAGACACTATTCAAATTTATTTTGTATTTTTTTTAACGTTCTATGACTGTTTAGAAAATATGTTTATTTGGCTTAAACTTAGTAGAAGTTAGTTTTTCATACAACATAATACTATACACTAGACAGGACTATTTAGAATATTTTAAAATGATTTGAAATACATTTTTCATTGTATTTTTTAGCTACAGCATTATAAATTTAATGTTGGTCGCTCTTTAATAGTAGGACTCTAATATTTTCATTTCCCAATGAAGAATAAAGTCCGTAATTAATTTCTTTGGAGTAGCGGTGAGTACTGTGGACAAATAAAACATTAGCTACACGATATTGTTTTCCTAATATGATACTAGAAACGGTGTCGAGTCGTGATAATTTCCGACGTTTCGAATTGAATTCAGCCTAATATTTAACATATTTAATAGTTTATCTGCCTATTTTTTTTAGTACTTATTTTTAATAACAATAAGAGGATATCTGTATGCAAATGCAATTTTATTTTATCATTACAACAGTATATTATTTTGAATAATTGGTTTTTGGTGGTGAGTGTTCTCAGGAACTACATTCTTTGATTCCACCAGCCCCATACCACCACAAAACCACTAGACATCGTGTCGGATACCATCCGTATGTGGTGGATGTTCCTTATATTCGCACAAAAAGATTCGCTTCTACATTTATCATGCGAATGGCTAAGGGAATATATGGGAATATATATATATAAGGGAATAAGTGGAATATGCTTCCAGCGGCCATATTTCGGCGATCTTATGACCTGGGAGTCTTTAAGAGAAGAGTGAATAAGCATTTGCTAGGCGATCGCGTTTCATCATCGAACTCATCTTCACCTTCCACCAGGTGTGATTGAGATCAAGCGTTCGTCTATAGATTATTAAAAAAAAATCAAAGACAAACGTCGTAGTTTTCTACGACACGACGATACATCGAAACCCAATATCGTGTCGTGTTCATGTGTTAGGTCCTCGACCCAGTCACCGGATCAATCCGCGATTGTGGGCGGATTTGTATTCAGATGAAATGTATTCAATCCGGTTTTTTTAATTTTAACTATCCATCCATATCCATTGTTTTATTTGAATACTTTGTTTTACAAACCAAAGTTAAGCCTCGGCCATTGAATCGCAGGTTTAACGTCCGCAGGAAGCTTTTATTTGTAAAAATAATCCGCTAAGTGAAATCAGTGATGGAGAATAAATTAGGATACAATGCTTATATGTTACTAACAGTGTTACAGGATACATTCTGTTTGTAGGTTACTGTTATTAGAATAATTGTTTATAAATACAATTCTAAAAAATGATAATACGAAAATGTTTAGTGACCTGCAAATTACAAACTAAAATATTGTTTAATGGCTAGCCAATAAATAGTTCGGAAACTATTACTTTTCAGTGCTATGTTACTATGTAAGCTTATTTTTCATATCTCAAAGTACGCGAATATAAATTTTTATATTAAATATTAATCAAATGAGTTTGTTTAGAGTAAAAGGGCTTAAAAGAAAAGATACAGAGTATTCTCCAAGTTAGTTTAATCATACTCCAACCCCTCCCCCAGACAGATAGCTTCAACAAGGCCTTTTGTTCCTTGGGCGTCTGGACGAATTTGGCTTCCCAGGCCCGGGTGGAGCAATCAGAGGGACACTCCGGGGGTTTTTAGTCAGTAAGAATCTGACACACCGGGGTCGCTGCCATCACAGCGTCCCTGATGGTCCTATGCAGCACTTTCACTCGGGATACAAAAAAAAAAGAGTTAGTTTAATCATCTATATTCACACCAATATTTTAAAAATTAAATATTATCATGGTATATAATTATCTGATTTATAATAATCAAAAACTGTAAAAAATTTGTTTTAATCACTGATTTAATTTATTATTATTTTCACTACAATGGTACCGGTAAAATAAAGAATAAAAAAATTCTATTTACTTATTTTTATGTAGACTAGTTTACATTTTTTTCTTTTATAGCGTAAAAGCGTGGATGGTGAAAAAACCAAAGTAAACAATTGCTTGTAATAAACATAACTCAACCGACCTTTAAATATTTTATTAGGACTCGTCATATGTCGCCCCTAAATTAGTTATACGATCGTTCACCTTTAAAACTGGATTCAAAGGACCCTAAACAAATGGAATTCGAAATATAAATAGAGCTGACATAACGCGGAAACCGCCCGAGGTCAGTTTGAAATGTTGAAATTGTTGGGCGGGAGACACCCGGAGAATTCCTAACAGCTAGAGGACTTACTAAAATTTTAATTACACTGTATTCTGGACCATTAGTCCTGTCCAACTTGACAGAGCATCGCTCACTGAATATTATTTCTCAAGAACATCTCTTTGACTTCTGATGTACTATATTTATTTTAAGCTAGCTGGTTCGTTATGATTGCGCAAGGATTAACAATTATTTGTTAATTCTACTCATAACCATGTAAGAGACTTTTAGTTTAATTTTATCTTCAAATTGCACCGGTGATAAAATTGTTCTTTAATAAAATTAACACATATTTTGTGTGATAGATATTTAAAAATCTATGCGTTAATGCGTCAGGTAACACATTTAAAAAAATGTCAATGTTTCTTGGTTGTATATAAAATCGCGTCAATATGGTGGCTAAATACGTACTTACAAGTACAAGTATAAAGACCGTCATAGTGACTCGCTTTAGCCTGTCGCGTTTTGGGATCAGCGTGTGTATATCCAGTAACTCATATTCCTAGAGACCTTCAGTCTTGGTGTGGATCGACATGACGAAGGAGACTATCAACGGATTTACATCCTTTGATGGTCGCTTTCGTTTATGGACTACACTGTACTTACTATCAGACGCACTGTAGACACTAGTCAAGCCAGGGTAAAAAAAAAACTTCATGATGTGATATCGAAATAACGTAGACTATACTGGGAATCTCAAGACAACTATTAGTTTCTAATCCAACAACACAATTAACAAAGTTAGTCTAAATGATAGCTTAATTCAAGGTCATCGGAACTCGAGTGCCTCAATGGAGGCCATAAGGATTTGATAGCTAAGACCGGTTCATTTGTGCGGGCTTGATGTAGTTTTCCGACTATCACGCAATCTCAGGATGTTCTGAAGCATGGTTCGTTGTCTAAAACGCTTAATTAATTAGATTTTCAAATGATTACGGAATGTTACAAGAAACCACTTTATTGCGAAGTTTTTCATTATTTACCATTAAAGTCCCAAACGACGATGAAGAATATAGTGTTGTGTTTGTCTGACATAGATAAGAAAAGAACGTTAAATTAGAAGCAAACACTTTTTTTTACCAGTTGAGCTTATTTAAGTTATTAATATACAGAATTTTATACGATTTCGTTCACTCCGACGCAGCCTTGAGTTTCTTTCAGCGTTTCTTCTCACGGTAGTCGCTTCCGAAACGCTAGTAGATCACCGTTAGGTTCGTTTTTAACTGGCCGGACGTCCAAGTCGAGGTCCGTATCCACGGGGAGCCCTTGCGTATTCGACCAACCCATAAAATTCTACGTTCGCCCACCAAGCTCGGTTTAGTTGTGAAGACCTTTTCCAGCCGCGCAATACGGTCACTCAGAAAAAAAAAGTGTGGACTGTTCTTTGTCTAGAAACTACTTTCTTATGTTCTCGGTTTGACTGATATATAGAAATATATTAAATACTAATGTACTAGCTTTTTTATCCTGAATTTTTTTAGCTTTTTTCATAGTGATCTCACCACGCCCGACGTTAAGCATAGTGCGGTCTGAGAAAGGACTATCATCTATAAAGGAAAACAATGGATAGTCGCAGAAATTGTGCCGCACTGCCCTTATATATTTTCACGCTTTGATTAAAGGACCCAATATCATAAGAAGCATGCTCACCGGCAGACTATTCTATAGGTCTACCACTCTTAATTAAGTTAACTTCTTAGTTAGTTAACTTCTTAGTCCCAGCCGGAATATGAGCTACTGTATAGCCGTGACTTCGCAACACGTGCGTATAGCTGTCGTAGTGTGGATTTCAAATATAAATTTGATAATAATTCGTAATTGTGTAATTAATGTAAATGAAAATATTGTGTTCCGACTACAAACGCTGTTATTTATATTATCTGACCGGAACAATTGTTTGCGTACAATATTGCGCCGTAAACGTCGCGCGTGTTTACAATCCCGTTAACAAGCACTATAAAAATGTCTAGTAGTGGGGTTGGTTGTCCATGGACTTGCGCTACCCTCCGGCTAGCAAATTCCGATTCTGGCACTTGTTGCGTTGCCAGCATAGATGTATTACAGTAGGCTACCAATATACAGTAATAATATAAAGAGGTTAAACTGTATGTTTAGATACGTACAGGGTAATATTTAAAACAATTCATTAAATATTTTTTATCACATATATTTAGATTCAACGTTTAGGGTGGACATTAGGCTATTTATTATCCCATTTAAGCAGGACGTATTGGTTCATAAATTTAGTTTTCAAGCATTGTGGAATAGAAAATGGAAAGACTCGAAGCAATTTCACAAATGCTGCCCAACCCAACTGAATTCTTCTTTTGGCTTCCTTTTCAAAGGTTAATAGGATTTTTATATTGGTTAAAATCTCTGCCTCGGTTGCTTCATTTATAAAACTACAATAAGTAGACAGTTATAGCGGACTCTAAATTACTTAAGTTCTGTGACATATTGTGTAGTAGTCAGCTTAAGCCCCGTTAACATCTTTTTTGTGCACGAAACTTAATTCCACTCTTTCTTACAGAGTAAAACGTATATACCACAACACTCCTTAGGTCAGACGATTAGGCCTGACATTAGCGCTATTCCATTGAAATGTTACTAGAAAGATCTTTGCTGTGTTCGACGTCTTATTGTGACTGGGAAATGTTCGCTAGATTGTCAAATATACCCGTTGCCATTCCATTTGCAATGTTTAGGTCAAATAACAAATTCAAATTCCGAACGTAAACAAAATGGCCGCAGTCTACGTTCAACTGGTTTGTTGAATTTCAATGTTTACACTATCGGCCAGTATGGGTATTTACTGAAAGAAGCTACTTTTAAATTTTAAAGCCCACTTGAGGTATTGTTACAAAAATATTTGCTTTGTACGGTCTTTCCATCGAGATTTATTAATTGACTTGATAATATGAATTAAAGGATTACTCTTGCTGTTTAAAGTTTTATCTGTGTTAGCATTTCCTAAACTTTTTAACTGGAGACTTCAGATTAACGAAAATTTTTACGATAATTGTTGACAATTAAGATTTCTCTTATGTTTGTCTAATAAAAACATATTTGTGGACAATTACAAATATTAACCTAGCCCCAAACTAAGCTTGCGCTTGTTTCATAGATACAAATAGTCAAAAATATACATTCTTAAATAAATACATGCCTCACGACAAACTACAATTACTGATATTTCACGTATGATTTGTACGTATCATATGTAATTTTCATTACATGTTTATGTATTAGAAGTTAATGATAATAAAATTATATGCTTGTGTTATTTTATTGAACTGTGTTCGTGTATTGAATTGTCAACTGTACCTATTGTATAAGGCCCAGGTCAGGCTCTGCTTCGAATACTGTTCGCAGCTCTTGGACGGCTCTGCATAGTACTTAGTTGATACCCTGGATAGGTTCCAGTGATAGGCTGTCCGCATTGTGAATGATCCAGTCGTTGGACCGTTCCAGTTGCGAAGACATATTGCCTCACTAAGTCCTTTCTACTATTTGTCACGGCTAGTATTCTGAAGAGATATAACCCTGTTCCACCGTCTCTCTTCCATAAATAACCACACGCGCTGGTTTACGGAGTCACGGCTATATGTTAGCTCATATCTCGGCTAGGACTAAGAAGTTCTCTTAGACGAGCCGTTGAGCTGTGAAATACTCTCCCAGCGAGTGTGTTCCCGTTGTTCTATGATATAAACTTTAAGCGTGTGAAGAAATATTTGTGTCGACCGACAAGAGCTCTGAAACTATTGGTAGTACGTGGGCCGGGATAAGTCTTAGACTTATGCCGTTGCACAAAATGCACCCTCGTAGGTGGGATCATTTATAATAAAGAAGATTGCGATAATTTGAGAAAAATCAAGTACTTACCGAGCAGCGGTATTCCAGGCACTTTACAACCACTCACTATGTATGTATGATTGTGAATGTTGAGTATGGTTTTGAGAAGGATTTATGTGTGTTGCGAGTTTGAACGAATTATAAAATGCGATTGTAATGTAGGAAAAAGGATGCGATGCGATGTGTAGTTTTAAAAAGATGCGAGCACGTTAAGAAAGTAAGTAAGTGAAATGAATGTACGCCAGATGGCGTTTGTGTTTGGGTGCGTTTACACTTTATTAATTTTATGTTCTGGAGTTGCGCCTTTTGGCGTGACTAGATAGGTTTACTTTATTATTGATACACGTAGTCGATTTTTGGACAGTGACATGCTTACCATTAGGTGTGATGTGTTACACTATATTAAGTCAGGTTAAAAAAAAGTTGAAATATAATTACGACCTCGGTTGTATTGAAAATACGTTTATAAGTATAATAATTCCAATAAGGTTTTTAGCATAACTTATCACTATCCTCAAGAAAATGACTACAGTAAAGTGATTTGATATTCTTAGAGGTTATGGTACTAAGATTAAAACTAAAGTCGTATAATAAAATGGCATTTACAATATTTATACGTTAAATTCTTCCAATAGAGTCACGCAACTCCAACCGTCCGGACTGCCTTAATAAAGCAACCGAATACCTCAAATATTGAAAGATTTAGAACCTTTATGTGATTTCGACATGCGATAATATTTGGAAGTAGATAAAAATACTATTTTACGGGCTACTTTAACTAGGTTTCTATGTGCTTTATCTTAATCGGTATGGAAAGTATCCAAAGCACGATATTTCCTTTTACAGTCTTTCGAAATAAACTTAATACTTATCTTTAGGAATAGATAAATAGGAATTGTAATAGTATTTAACAATGATATGGATACTTTAGCCCCACGCTTACAGTAGATATATCTTTTTTTTTGTTTTTTGTAACCCGGGGGAAAATTCCCGTAAAGGGTGGTAGGGCGATTGCCCGAACTGGGTCGTGACCACAGTACACAAGTGTAAAGACCGTCATAGTGACTCGCTTTGGCCTGTCGCGTTTCGGGATCAGCTTGTGTATGTCTAGTTCCTCATATACCTAGAGACCTTCAGTCGTGGTACACGTGGGCCGACATGACGACGGAGACTATCAACAGATTTCATCCTTTGATAGTCTCTTTCGTTTTTGGACTACACTGTACTTACCATCAGGTGCACTGTAGTAACTTTATCGAGGCAGTTTAAAAAAAATCTTACATAGGACCATTAGGGCTGCGACCCCGGTGTGTTAGACTCCTACTGACTAAACACCCCCGGGGTGTCCCTCTTATCACTCCACACGGGCGTGGGAAACCAAAATCATCCAGTCGGCCTGGGAGCGTGCTTATTTAGGTTTCCTCTCTGAGAGGAGTAGGCGTAAAGAGTTCACCCCACCAAACCTTATTCACGGGTGGTGCGCACCACCTCCCTCTCTTCCGTGCAGCAGACTCCCTCAAGTCTACTGCCTTGTTATAAATATAACATATACAAGCACTTAAAGTAACCTTAAAAGATTGGCTTCTGTAACTATTATATTAAGATTTTTTTCCATCTCAGTTACTGTTTCATTTAATTTTATATTTTTTTATTAATTGAAATCAAAGATGAATATAAATACTATATAATTCAGCCTTCCTGTCATCAAACGTATATTCATTATTGAGTAATCTAAAATTTAAACTTTACACAATTCAATTTGATTATTAACTGTTTGTCATGTTATGAAAAATATAAAATTTATTCAAATTTCTTTAAAAATATATGAAAATTTTTGTTTCATCAATAGCTCGAATTGTTACAAATTACAAACATTCGAAATAAAATAAATCTGATAAAGAACGAATCAATCAATCAGTCCGTATAGTGTGGAACAAATTGAACCATCGCTGAATACGACCGTAATTGGGACAATTCTCTGAGAGTCTAGAAAATTCGAACGTCGATATATTGACCTTACGCAATTTATTTTCTGTTTCAATAGAACTTGCTTTGTTTTTTCTAAAAATTCAAAAATAATACTTAATTCAAGGCTATTTTGATTCATTTACAATCTTTTCGTTTTAAAATTGATAAAATACAAACAATAGTCTTTTAACGATTGTCTTCATTATAAATGTGAAGAATAACGATAATAATTTACGGGATTTTGTTGATAGTTATTACTTATATACATATATTGTGGCTGTGTATGTATGTACATACATACATATGTATGTATATTATTTTTCTTTTTTTAGAAAGTTACTACGAGAAAACTACACACACACCACACACAATTTTTTTTTCTTTGTTACACTTGTGGCATACTCACTATATATTTATTTTTCTGTAAACTAGCATTATATTTTAATTATTGTGCATGCTGTGGGGACATTTATGCGTTCTTTTTTGGGTACCACGGTTCTTTTGTTTTCTTGCCCAATGTCACCCATGTTTGGTACCCAATTATGTAAAGTAAAATTAGAGCATTCTTTCTAAGGGGATATTTTTATAGTAATGAAGCTAAATAATTATTTTTTACCTGACAATAAGAATAATACAAATAAACGATGGCAGGAAATAAAAAATGACAATTCATTGACTATCACCGTCGACATGTTGGCTTACAAATATCACGGCGAAACGCCTCTAGTTATATGATAACCGGACTGTTTCCATGTATTTATTACACTGAAGGTTTCAAGCGTAGCATAAATAGATGTTTATGCAGAATAGCGTGGCAGCAATTTCTGCAGACGTGCTTTGAATTTTCTATCAAGGGCTGTGAAATAATGTTATTCGTTTAGAGTTAATATTCCGTTTTTACGTATCCCACAGCAGTAAAACTATAAGAAAGAATCGCAATCTATAAATTTAAATCTTACAAATCAAATTATAAAGGATTGTAACACCTAAAAAATAATATTTATTGAGGTTAAGCAAAATAGTCTAGTTCTAAATTAGGTTTAACATGTTAAACTTTTTTTTTAATTTAAGTTACAAGCATATTTCGAGGGTCAATAAAATAGATTTATCGTTGTATTAAACAATATAATTTACGTAGAAATAGCTGCGAATAATTGTAGTTGTCGCTTTTTCAAAATATTTTAAATAGACACAAATTCAATCCAAAGATTTATAGATATATGATGAGTATACCTATCTAAATTTTAGTGATATTCCAACTAGTCGATAAAGCAGACCATTACTCACTTGCGTAGTCGGTGATTTGTCGGTAAAGAGCGCTGACTAACAGATTTTTTTATTTTGTACGAGTATGTATGTAGGAATGTGACTGGAATAAAACATATGATACATATGCTGTAGAATGATAAGGAACAGTGAAAGTGTGAAAGGGATAGAAAATATATGATAGAGAGAGATAGATACGAATGGCGGATAGAATAAGTTGTTGTGAGTGCCGTGGTGAATTATTATATATTTAAAACTGTACCTGTATTTTTAATTCTGCTGAATAAATGATTTGAAAAACTAAAGTCTTTCTACATATATTTCTCAGTAAGATGTGTAAAAAGGTATAACATTAAAACATACCGTGATTATTATAACACAGCTCTACAAAAAAAAAATTTTTTTGTGTTGCCTTGGATATTTTTGCAAATTTTTATGTTTTCGAGTACCTAAATTACGAATATATTCATGAAAATACTGAATGTGCTCTTTTTTTATGATTTTTACGTATCTTATATTTTGAACAATTATCAGCTTGTTAGTACTAAAATTTGTTTTCCCAGTCCTGATTAAGCTTCAGCGCAACTTTTTTGCGCATACAAACATCACTTGATCTCCACTCTCAGACTCCTTGCTCCGCAAAACAGCTGATAACTCAGTTATTTGATAATATTGAAGTACTTACACGTGAATCTGGATAAGTTGTCATATGTTAATATTTTGATTCAATTGCTGAGTGTTCATTCTAATATATTTGTCTTGTCTTTTTAAACATGAGTTCGTCACGAAGAAAGTGTAAATATAGTAGTGATTTATTTTGTTATATTTGTGGTATTTATATATTAAAAAAACAAAAACGAAATATCACAGACTTTGTTAAGGAGACTTATGCTGAATATTTCGGTTTTAAAATGGACAAATTAGATAAATCATGGGTTCCGAATAAAGTTTGTAAGTCCTGTGTTGAGTCTTTGCGGTTGTGGAAAAAAGGAGAACGTTCTGGATTAGACTTTGGTATTCCTATGATCTGGATGGAGCCTAAGAATCATGTCGATGATTGTTACTTTTGCGTAGTAGATGCTAAAGGTTTTAATCGAAACCAAACGTGGAGATATCCAGACTTACAGTCTACAAAATGTCCTGTTTTACACAGTGAAACTCTCCCTCGGCCTGTTTACGTTTCAAAAGTGATTCGCATGCCCTCAGAAACAGTGATGTTGCCGAATTCACAGAAATCGAAACAGTCTACCAGTGGAAGTGAATGGGAGGGTGAAACATCTACGCCAAAGTTATTTTCTCAAAATGAACTCAGTGATTTGATACGGGATCTAAATTTATTAAAACAGGAATCAGAACTGTTAGCCTCAAGATTGAAAGAAAAAAATTTATTGGCACCAACAGTAACAATTACAACATACAGAACGCGAGAAAGTGAGCTATTACAATTTTTTGATGAAAATGAAGGACTGGTATACTGTACTGATATTGCGAAGCTGCTTTTAGACATGGGCTTGAAAGAATACAAACCTACTGAGTGGCGTCTTTTTATTGACAGCTGTAAAAGAAGTTTAAAATGCGTCTTACTGCACAATGGAAATAAATTTGCATCAATTCCAATTGCCCATTCAACAAAACTCAAAGAAGAATATGAAAATGTAAAATTAGTTTTAGAAAAAATTAAATACTCGGAGCATCAATGGCCGATCTGTGTAGATTTGAAAATGGTTAATTTTTTACTTGGTCAACAAAGTGGATACACGAAATACCCTTGCTTCCTTTGTATGTGGGACAGTAGAGCAAAGCAACTTCATTGGGAACAAGATGTTTGGCCTGCAAGAAATTCTCTAACTGTCGGTAAAGCCAATGTAATAAGGGAACCGTTGGTCAACAGAGACAAAATCATACTTCCACCATTACATATTAAGTTAGGAATGATAAAGCAATTCGTTAAAGCTTTGGACAAGGAAGGGGATTGTTTTAAATACATTTGTCGAAAATTTCCGAAGCTTAGTATGGAAAAGTTGAAAGGTGGAATATTTGATGGTCCTCAAATACGGCAATTGATAAAAGACGCAGATTTTATTAAAGTTATGAATGTTCCGGAAAGTGAAGCTTGGGAAAGTTTTGTGTTGGTAGTCGAAAATTTCCTAGGTAACCATAAAGCACCAAATTATGAAGAAATTGTACAAAATATGCTGACAAACTTTCAGACTCTAGGAGCAAATATGAGTATCAAGTTACACTATCTCCGCAATCATTTGGATAAATTTCCAGATAATTTAGGAAATTATAGTGAGGAACAAGGAGAGCGGTTCCACCAGGATCTGAAAGTAATGGAAGAAAGATATCAGGGTCGATGGGACTGTCATATGATGGCAGATTACTGCTGGTCTTTAAAAAGAGATTGTCCCCGGAAAAATTATAAAAGAAAAGCTCTTAAAAGGCGATTTATGGAAATATAACATGTTTTCCAAATTTTCCTCTCTATTTACTTCGATATATCATATTTTTATCCAAATAAAACTGAGATTATAAATATATCTGTTATTTTGTTTCTCGTTTTCCGATTTTTGTAATGTAAAATAAAAATAAGTATTTAAAAAAAAACGAAAGCAAATCTTACAAAATCATTCATAATTTCATGAATTGTGAGTATAAATATATCCAAAATCAATCTTATATCTAGGGCAACAAAACCACTGTAGACCAGTGTAATTAATCTTTATTTCACAATAGATTTTTACATCTAATATAACAGGTTGATAATTTTCACAGTTATACATAAACACCACTCAAATCTGTGACAAATAAAAAATTAAGACGTAATGCGAAGTAAACAAAATTTGACCCGACACGTTCGCACGGCGGGTGCGACTTGCGTGCGAATTATTTGTATAGGAAGTGTCGCGGAAATTGCAGAAACCGTGATCGGTTTGGGCGACTATTTGGCCTCTTTTAATCGACTTATCGGCCAAAGTCATACGCAGCACATCTCTAATAAATACATATACAAATATATCTACTACTCCCGAACAAATAACTCAACAAAACAATAAACATCAAAACAAATAGATTTATTCATTATTCCTTTGATGGTGGAGTTTTCATTAATAATCAAACAGCGACGATTCTTGTGTCGGCCATTGCTTATACACGAGTATAGTAAGTATTTTTGACATTTCACTTTTCAAGATCTTTATGTATTTGACATACATAGGCAGAATATATTTTTGGAATCGGTAAATACGCTGATTCCGAATATATATATATACATTACTATATCACCAAAAAATGTCGCTTAAGCCAAATAGCCTTTCACCCCTCGATATGACTTTACTGCACCTGACGGAAAGAACAATATAGTCTAAGAATGGTAGCGACCAACAAAAGACAAATCAATTGAAAGTCATCATCGCCATGTCGGTCCACATATCGTATATCACGATAGATATTTAGGTATATAAACAACTAGACGTGGACAAGCTGATCCCGAAACACGAACGGCTGAACTGAGTCATTATGACAACGGCACTACGTTTCAAGCAATGGCGTATATCCTTTAAAAGTATAAAAAGTATTACCTTGTTATACTCGATGAAAATTTAATATGTTATGCGATGCTTGCCACAGGTGTAAATCATTTTTTATAACAAATTACTTCCAAAGGTACGAATTGTTGGGTGATAATCTGTAATTTTCTCAAATATTTTCGATCTATTCAACGGTCAGAATAAAGGAGCTAAGAAAAATAACCGTTAAAGGATTTCAGTCATTAATCAAAAGCATTAATCAATTTCGTATCGGATAATGAAATTTGTTTCTGTAAACACCCAAGGCTCACTTAGGGTATGCGCAATGACTTGCAATTAAATGATGCTGAAATTAAAATATTAACGCGCCGTGAGTTGGTCAAATAACATTGCCGGCCGTTTTCTTACTTAAACGTAAATGAATTCTCGCTCTGTTCTGTATCTAGGTCACGTACTTATAGTTGGTGTGTTACCGAAATGAGAGTTAAGTAATCTCGCTCTTTGTAATTTTTCATGTACCACTATACTCGAGATTACAACTTTTAAGAAATTATGTGCATATTTTAAGAAATACTTATTATATTTTTATACGGAGTCTAATTTCCGAGAAATTATAGTTTACTAGCTCGAGGAGGTTGCTACATCGTGTCTTATGGAAAATATGTTGTAGACCAAGAACGACAGCAACTATTAAAAGACACAATTATTTTAACTTGATTACATTACTTTACATTATAACAAAATACTATTTTCTATTATACATTATATATAATTCAACTTTGTCTGGAAAGCTGAATGATCGTATAACACTTATTTAATTATTACTGATTTAAAAAAGTATTTAAATATTCTATATTGCCATACTATTAGAAATATTATTACTAATAAAATCTCGAAGACTAAATTCACCCAAACAGACAGGCTTATTATAAGCTGTTTGTAATGGAACATATAAACCTTCCCCCACACATCCCTTCACAATCCTATTTATGCCGCTTGTTCTAAACTCATTGCCCGTTCGTTGCCAATGACCCTATAGTCGGCCCACCTGATATATGTAATAAGATATGGGGGTTAATTTTTAGTATTTTAGCTTCTATAATAGAAATTTTGTATCCTAAGGTAGACTGTAAGAAATTATATATTTATCAATTTATATTTTACCGATATTTTTTTTCATCGATGAACTACAACATTGTGAAGAGGTACACATGGTATCTACTAAGAATGTCATGAGTGAGACACCTTGAGAGTTGTAATCAGTGTGCGCTACCGGTCACATTGGCGCGGCATGTAAAGGCAGAGTGGATACAGCCACTAATATATCTTTGCTCACCCCTGTAGTATTGGTTTTTATTCGAAAGTGGTCGTAAATTTTTTGATTACCAAATCAGTCATCTGACTTTTCACTTTTTTTATCAATAACCGGCTGCGCTATGTCGTAATGAAAAGCGAGTTCGATTAAGATTGGTTTTTATTATGTACCCACAACATATTATAAAAATACTACAACCCCGAAATGAATATACTGTGACGGTATATTATTATTAGTTATAATTAAAATGTTTATGATGTAATAGATTATCTCTTGCGATTATCGCTGTTCTCAGACTACACTGTACTTACCATTAGATGCAGCTGCTAAAATAAAATGTTTAGAACTAATTTCGCCGCGCAATTCAGTCCTAATATTTTCCATTTATGTCATTTGTAATCTAGTTTGTAATCGAGCTTTGTAAAAAACTAGTAGCGTCATCCCTAACCGCCACTCCTATCACATTAATCAGTCTTTTCATAAGGACGCTAGTTCTTCGTGCCATTCACCTTTGTCCATCAACCGACCTTTTGGCGAGAGTGCAATCCTCTTGATTTCTGTCATTTGACCTGTCACTGATAATTTATGATATCGACCTAAATAGGTTGTGCTGTTGGAACGTTTAAAAGAATTGTCAATTGAAGTAATAACATTGATTGAATAGAGAATATACATTACATTTGTATAATAATAATATATCTTTACGTTATATTCCTTTCGCGATGAGTAGAGATATACATTTAGTGATAGTATCCACTTTTGACTTATATGTAGTACTCAAAATGACCATGAAATGAATGAGTAGTGCAGCTGATCGCCGTTCCCAAGAAATTCTTACTCATGACCTTTCTATTAGATGCCATTGTAGGTATTCTGACGATATTTCATTTACAATATGCATGTAGAGCCTAAAACCATACTTAAACCATAAAAACCCAGAATTATGCTCGGAGGCGAATACGTCATGTTGCAGACGTCCATTCAAGACCGATCGACTAATGCTTTTAAGGTCGCGAGCGCCCAGATCCTGACATGTTAGAGGTTTGTGGAATGGGTGCCCGTGCTCCAACTTAAATTCCGTGATGCAAATATAAGTCAATACAATGCCTTACTCCAAGACAGTGCTTATTGAAGGCAGTACACGACGAGGTGTGAGAAGCAATTGATTGCAGGGTCCACAGTTCTGTCTTAATGTGGATTAAGTCATCGTGAAGCTTTAGCCGGTAAAAGTCTGGAGCACCCTGGTTACCACCCCCATGCGTGCGGACCAATGAGGATTTTCCCCAAGTAAATATGGTCCACCATAGGCACTATATTACGTTGAAATTATTAAAATAAGAAATATATATGAAGCGCCTGGTATTTTCCAGAAGGACCGATTGAAAGCAGTTTGCATCTGTCATCGTCCTGAGTTCTGTATTCACTCGTCTGGAACATCCATCTTAGTTGGACGTCCCACACTGAGCTTGCTAGTACGTCGCCACTCGAGAACATTCCTGTCCGAACAGCTTTTTTTTTTAACCCGGTGGAAATCCGACTGACCGTCAGGGGAAGTGGTGAGGGCCACTTCCCCCGGTGAGTCGGACCTGCCCCGACTAAAACCACTGGGGTGCCAGCACTGCCCTCTCCTCGCCTTCGCCGCGCCTGGGAATCCGGATACTTCCGAGGTGTCCGAATAGCTAACCGCTCTACAGACTTTGTGTCATATCCACCCACAGCCAATTTAATTTGCTAATCCGCAAAAAATCTTAAAATCTTTGAAATATGTATGGACTGTTTTAAATTGCTTATTTTTATTCATTCTTAGTTGAGTCAAATACGTTAACACCTTAAAACTTACTGCAGCATAATTGCGTAACAAATATTATTATAGCATGAAAATATGTATAATTCGCAAGAGATAAAAATATTTTTGACGTAACAAATATACATGCAATTTTGATGACTGGAATAATGGAAAAGTCCCTGAGAAAAAGGGACTCGACAATATTATTTTTGACAGCCTTCGCTCTTTTTGTTTGAAATTATTAGTGGATTTGTTAAAATCATTTGGCGAAGATTTACAAGTTTTTAATGCCATTGATTTAGTTCTATTGAGATTGTTATTACTAGTAAAAATATGATCAGTGGAGCAGATAGATTTTTATACATTTTTTAAAAATATGTCAATAAAATTCAAATAAACACAATAAATTAAAATGTTAACGTCCTTTAAAACGAGAAAAAGTTTGTTAATTTCAACAAATATAGCATGATTAGCATGTTTGAATTAATATTTAATTTTTCCAACGATTAATTTGTTTAATTTGGGTCATACAATAAGTATAATTAAACACAGCAAACATATAATAATTGTGACCTCGTACTTGTTAAGCTCGAGTGCGGTCAGGTCACAGATTCAAAGATAAAATGGACCGAGTTATACAGAAATAATCCAATCCACAAACTGTTTCAAATTAATTTTCTGAGGCCAAATTATCAAAAATTATCTATATTCGTATAATGAAAAACTAATTTACTATATTAATCTGAAATATTTTTAATATCTTCACTATCATTAGCCTGAGTCCATTGTTAAATATTGGCCTTTCCATAATGAGCGCAATTCAGCTCAGGTTTTCGGATTTTCGAACTCCATCTTGCCTGGAAGCGCCCTATACTGTTTTTTCCGATTCGCAGTCTTCACTCAAGAATTCACCTACTTTAACTGTCATCACTTCTTCGACATATATGGCCTGCTCTTTCATAAAATCAAAATCACACGGACCAAGACCGAGTTGCACTATGATAAAACTACCCTTGGGAAAGAGATAAAGCAAATAGCACGAAGATCGCTCTATTAAATTTGCTCTATATCTACTTGTAAGTCGTAATAGAAAATCGCATTGATTTACGTCAGCATAGAATCAAAAAAGGCTAATAAAGTAGTAGCTTATTTTCTAAGTTATAATAGTTTTGTGGGTTGTAACATTTTTGCATAAAACGGTCCTTTAATGATTGTAGTTCGATTCGATCGTGTTTAAAGCTTGTCCCTCAAGTCATTAGTAAAAAGTACGTATGTCATTAGTAAGTGGCACAAGTATATTTTTAGAAACTATAATTTAATGTATTGATGCTAGTGTTGGTGATATATTTACATGAAGTTAATAATCTCATCTTTTCGTCGTTTCAGTGGTTGTCTGTCCTAACGACCATTTTGTAAGTTGGCTCAATCTGCATATAGACAAATATGTCCTAATTAATACCAATCTATAAAAAAACATTAAAAATTTTGAAGCATATAGGTATAATACAAAGTATAAATGAATTTTAAATAAAGTATTTGTATTGGAAATAGTGAAAAAACACTATTTGCTATAAAATTCACCATTGGTAGATGGAACAAATAAACACTAAGATATTATGTACCTCTGAGGAGTGAAATTCGATCGTGGCGTCTATTTTTCGTTATCATATAACATTAGAGTGTTCGAGAAACGAGTGAATCGACATTTGTAGGTCGAGCAAGTTCAATCTTTAGCCTTATTTTCACTTTTAATGAAATGACAGGTTTGACGAAAGTCTATTTATTATTAAAAAACAACTATTGTAATTAATTCTCAGCTATCAAAGTTTGAAACAACTATGATCAATCTATAAAAAAGTCGCCTTTCTTTCGATTAAACTTAAATTTTGAATATTTCTCTCACGTCTTACGTAATCTGTATAGGACGCGTTTGCTCTTTATGAATTTACAAAATCGAAGTTTAATGAAAGATTTTTACTTTTTTTCTGAAAAAGCCACATATATTTTGGGAAATATTCTTACGTAAATTATGTCATAATCTGCAATTAAAGAGGCATGGTATTTTGCTTCGCCGAATTTAATATTTTCTGGCTCTGATTGTGTATTATACGACGCATTTATAGATATACAATAGAGGCAAGATTACGTCGTCGACATGACTTATGAGCAATTATCGAGTTTTGATACTAAATTCGTGAAACAATTACTTAAAAACGTACTCAAAATAAACGACCATTAATACAAGGACAACACGTAATACATTAAATAGTTTTTAAATCGTTTGTATAATCAAATGATCATAAAGCATAATATTCACTAGTACTAATACACGAAACAGCTTAATTTTTGTACTTTTTTTAAATGGTTCCAAAAATAATTTTGACCACAAGCATTTTTAATTCATTCAGAAACCATTGGTACGGAAAGTAGGATCTATAAAAAATCCAGTTAGAAACTTTGGTAGTAGCTTTTCCCAAAATCTGTTGTCAGTGTCATACTCTTAACTTCTTAACGCATAATCGTAGCCAGAAGTATCGCGTAGAGACGCGCATTATTACAGCTCTCTATGTAACCTGGACTGATGCTTTGCAAGCGCTTTCATTGACCGACGCTTTAATTTGATCGATTCAACGTAGCGGAGATCTACGAGCTGTGACTATCCACTCTTCCCACTACAACTATGCTTCTATGGTATTTTTACTTTGCGCCACAAGTCCAAAAGTAGCAAACGATTCTGGTTTTAATCATGGTGATGTTTCACAAAATATCTTATTATGAAATCAGTCGTAAACTTGTATATGATCCAAATAACATGCTTGTGTAAGCATTGTTCAGTAAAAACTGCTGTGAATTAAATTTGAAAGATAACGACGATGTTATTGTATCACTATAAGCGTTATTAGTCGTTGCTATAAACTTAAAACAAAACCTGTTGTTTATTGTCTTCATATGTTTGCACAAGTTATGCATACAGAATATAAAACCAGGATATTTTGTTTGAAGTGCGAGAGTGTGTGTATAACATATATATTCAAACCATGGCGTGTGTTGACCCGATAATGTGCGGGCTGAAATTATTCCTTTGGGTTGACGCGAGGAATTCTGATATTGGACAACCGTGTTTCATACTCTCGTTTATATATTTCTTTTTTACGGATTAATATATTATATTCCGGAATTTCATATAATCTTATATGGATACGATTTATTATTGAATGCATAGTTGGCGATGCCATAAACGATCTAATATAAATGTCATATTAAGCTTAATGTATGTGAAACATATAAATATATGAAATATCTTTAATGAATGCGGTAACTTTTTATTACAGGACTATTTCACACAACAACTTCGGCGAGTTCGGTTGTTTTTAAGTCATAGTTGAAACTTAGTTTATTTCAATTTATCTCTTGTGGAAAGAAACTCCTTTTGTTTCAAATCGTACTCATGATATATTGTCAGTAAACTTTTTTTTTGTGATTGGTCTCTATTTAGACTTTCGCTTTATTTTACCAAAACCATAAACATTTTTTCAATTTATTTAGGGACTTTTGTACCTCAGCACATGTCAGCCTCATCGTAACCTAAACACACACTACTAACATTTATTTCTGATGAGGAGCCATCAGCCTGAACAATTCTTTTGCTTCGGCTGAGTAAGGTCTCACTAAAATTCCGCAGAACATGCCTACATCAAATTTGTTCAGGCTAAAGCCTCCCATCAGAGAATCTCTTGCAGATTGAGATCGGACAAACTCTATCAGCAAATGTTGTATTAGCAAACATATACTTGATGATCTATAATATAAAAATGAATCGCTAAATGTAACTAATCTAACTAACTAACTAACTAATTGAACTGAATAATTGAATTGAATTGATGTAACTAACTAATAATGTCGCTAATGTAATGTAATGTATGTGTGATAAGCGCAAAACTCGAGAACGGCCTAACCGATTTGGCTGATTTTTTTTTTTTGTTGTGTTCGATGAAGTCTGGGGTAGGTTATTACGGAGAGAAAAATTTAAAAAATTGCCTGATAAATGCAACAGATAAAATAAATGTAATAAAAAAATTAATTAAATCAAAAATCTGCTTATTTATTGCCTCTTAGGCGGAATAAACTTCGCAGGGTCAGCTAGTTACTTATAAAAATATGCTTCAATGTACTAATACAAAACAAAGTTCACAAGTGCACACACAGTCACTATGACTACCTTCGGCCTATCGCGATTCTAGATCAGCTTATGTATATCTACTTATTCATATAACGAAATACCTTTAGTCATCGACTATCAATGGATTCTCGTACCTTGCCTGTCTCTGGCGTTTTTGAGTTACACTGTACTTTCCATTAAATTTTGTGTTTAAGAAGTATAAATAAGTGAAAAAGATTAATTGTTTTTTACACTGGCTCGTCATAGTGACTACAA
Organism: Automeris io; assembly: GCA_036320925.1. Lineage (NCBI taxonomy): Eukaryota > Metazoa > Arthropoda > Insecta > Lepidoptera > Saturniidae > Automeris > Automeris io. Next base: position 2,540,472 of record JAUDJH010000021.1, on the reverse strand, counting down.
TGCACCTGATGGTAAGTACAGTGTAGTCCAAAAACAAAAACTACCATCGAAGGATGAAAATCCATTGATAGTCTCCGTCGTCATGTCCCACATATACCACAACTGAAGGTCTCTACGTATATGAGTTACTGGATATAGGCAACCCGATCCCGAAACGCGACAGGCGAAAGCGAGTCACCATGACGGTCTTTACACTTGTGTACTGTGGTCATGACCCAGTTCGTACAACCGCTCTACCATCAAAAAAACAAAACAGAAAATGACAAGATACCCTACATTAAAATATATGATAATGGTACAGTTAGCCAAAACATCTTACCATTAAAATGACAGCATAAACTTAAATAGTCATAAAGGTGGGATGTGATAGCAATAACTGTTTATGAGTGTACACGACACGTCCTCGTATCTAAATAGATTGTACTCGAGTGTACTATGCTTTAGTACTTCCGTCGCTTTAATGTTCATAAACACGATGTTCTATTTATATTTACGCAATCCATCGTCTTTTCTTCATTTGGTCCGCTTATTTATTTAAACCCATATCTTGCCCGAGCTTAGAAATAGATGGTTTATTTTCTGTACTGATGGGACAAGATAATAAAGTTCAGGTATACAAACAACTCTGAATTTTCAAGTTTAAATGTGAACTTTTAATGGAATTAGTAAAAGTAATTCCTTTGGAAGTCATTTTTTTTGGAAGCAATTTTTGATTATACATATATTGAAGATAATTTCTGAAATTACTACAGTGTTATTTTTTTTATTACAGACAGGCTTGCGCTTGACCTCAATCTCACCTGATGAAAAGTGTTGATGAGGACGATGAGGAAGCATGCTCACGCAATAAACACCGATTCATTCCTTGTTTGAAGATTCCTATGTCGTTAGGTGCTTGAAAAACTGACACAGGGAGCCAATTCAACTCCTTAGTTGTTTGCAGCAAAAGAGAGGTGACGGAATCGTTTCGAATGATTAATAAAAAGGTAATTTATATTCAAATAACGTAAGTTATTATTCATCTAAGTAAAACTTTTTTTTTTAATATCGGCACCTGTAAACTGATTCGCAATAAAAACAGAAATTTATGTGTTTTCTTTTTAACTTGTCTTATTTATAAAATATTATTATATATTATAAGAAAAATATGCTCATCTATAATATAATATAATACTACTTCACAAATATATTTTATTACAACTTTTAAAATCTTACAATTTATTTAAAGACATCTCTCTTTAAAAAGTTACAGTTAAAAAATTCTACGGGTTTAAAAGATATTTCGATTAATTAAGGGGTTTGATTTGTCTATGAGTATGAAGTGAGGACTGGCAGGCTAGTTTATTATATCGCGGATGAGAGGGAGGCGGTACGCAGTGTCCGGCGCGCCGCCTGAGTAAGAGGTTTTGGAGGCGTGGGCTCTTCACTCCTACCCCTCTCGGAGAGGTAGCCTCAACAAGGCTTTTAGCTCCTCGGGCGTCTGTATGAATTTAGTTTTCCAGGTTTCGGTGGAGCGATTAGAGGGAGACCCCGGGGGTTTTTAGTCAGTAGGAGTCTGACACACCGGGGTCGCTGCCCTCACAGCGGCTCTGATGGTGCTATGTAAGTTTATCCCCCGGGAAAGGAAAAAAAAGACTAGCCTATTAGAAAGGTAGTTCGTTATCTCTATAAATAAAAAATGTATAGAGAATATTTTAAGAAAATATCATTGAGAAATGAAGCATTCACACGTCCAGAGAATATATATCTCAAGATTTATGTAAGTCTAACATTAAATATCTATTTTAAAAGCATCTAGGTCAGATACTTTCTTAAGGCAACATCTCGTATGACGTCACCTACTTTTATCTAATGCTTTGAAACTTTAAATATATGTGTAGCTTCAGACTTCGTATTTAGTCTATTTAATATAGCTGAATCAATATCGTTGAGTCTAAAAATATTTGATGGTAATTTAATAAAACTTCATTTATCTGCAGAAACATCCTTAAAATTTAAAGTCAGTCTTAACATTTAAGTACCAACGTGTGGTCTAACGGATACTTATAAAGTTAAGATAAAAGTATTTTTTTCCTATTAAAGAATTTAAAACTACAATGTAAATATTTGTAATTTGTAATAAATATTAAAACTTCTATATTTTGTTTTGCTTATACAATAAGTACATATATTAATAATACATAGAAATATGGTTTTTAGAAAAATAACAAGAAACAAAAGTTTAGGTTATTAAAGCTATTTTCGTCTACTAAACGTCACGTCATTACTTTAGTAACTAAAATAGTCTTTCGATACTTAAAAAGGTTAAACACGAATGTTTTATTAGTGTGTAAAGAAATTAAAAGGGATCTTTAAATTAAAAAAACGTGTCTGTAAATATATGTAAGTAGCAAACACGGCGAACTTCGTTTCGCCACCAGATGGCTTCGTTTTGGTTTTTAGTTAACGTTTGAAAGTACGTGCGCATAATAAGTGTCACATGACATTAACTGAGCAGAGTACAATGAGTAGCTGTCAAACAATGTATAATGCATCGGCGTCATCTACTTAAAATACTGGTGCGATCTGCTCCACCACCATGCAAAACCATATTGGTTTGTAGTACATGCTATATATCAGAAAAGGCGCTGTATGTGAAAAATGATTTTCCCCGTTTTCCTGCTTTTCTATTGAAATTTTTCCTAAATTTTGTTTGCTATAAACCTCACGGAGGCCGATACCTTTCCAACAAATGCAAAACCGTGGAAATCGGTTCGTGCGTTCTGCAGTTATAGCGTCAGGAAGGAAAACCGGACTTATTTTTATATAATAGATGAATAAATAAATATATCTGATGCTTTGTTAAAAGAAACTCTATATTCTTTTTTTAGTGGGAAGCAAAGTGACTAAATAGTACTTGATGTTAAATACAATTACAAGTATAGCAGTGTCCATCACGGGACGAGAATAGTAACAATGACAGTGGCGTCGTTATTCCAGCATAAATATACCATGACAAAGAATTCTCCGTATATGGTCAACTGGATATACACGAGATGATCTCGAAACGTGACAGTAATATATTAAAATTATTATATTTAATGCTTTGTTTATAATAGCATGCTAACATATAGCATGGCTAACATAAATTGTCTATTTGCATTCCATAAAATAATAATATACGTTATTTATTTTAAAATATGAGCATACACAATATTATACACAATAATCCAATAAAAAAAGGAAAAATCAGGAAGTTTTTCCCATGTCGATATGTCCATGTCAAAGTTATGAGAGTTTTTGAACATTTTCTCTTTGCTGAACAAATTTATGCTGTTTGTTTTTTAAAGGGGGTTTCATGTTTGGCATTTGTTGTAGTTATTTAAAGCAGTTTCATAAAATAATTTCTGTGGCATAACAATATTATTTTGACCTGTAAGCTAATTAACTTGAATTAAATAATTGATTTGGTAGACGATGTATGTTTGCGTTTGTTTGCTTATTAAATAATATGATGAATTATGCTCTTAATTAATATTAATTTAATACATAAAAAAACTGTACCTTAAAAATGAGTTAATGACATGAGGTTCAGGTGCGTGCGTACCATAAAAACATAAAATATTATCTTATTGTACTTGGACATTTGATAAATATATTGACTTAAAATCTGATAATTATCAAAATAGGGGTCTTAGAATCTAAAGCGGACCAAATTTTAAATCGATATATGTATTAAACGCCCAAATATAAGACGTTTTTACATGCTTCTATCGGCTACACGATACAGATGATGGTACAGTAATTTTTAATTTTTCACTTTAAAATGACGAAATAATAGTTACCAAGCAATGACTTAATAACTATCCTATTTTATTTATTAGTAATTACAATAATATATGCAGCATTACTAAAAATATAAAAGACACATTAGAATAAAAGTGGAACAGAGAAGTAATTGCGAAAAATGATGTAGATACTAATTTAAAGAGCGACGATTTAAAAATCGTGAGAGTTGCAATAAAACGTGAGAGTATAAAAGTTTTGCAGGAGCATCTATTGTAAACTTTTTCGTTTTGTCTGCCTCAAGCCGTTATATATATAAACACATCTAGTATATTCTCAGTAAAGTGGTCTCAGAATGCAGCCGACTATGTCACTTAACTTACTAGATGTATTGAGAAAATACGATCCGTTCTTTTTAAGCTTTAGTGAATAACACTTTGTGTTAGATAGAGGGATTTAGCATTAGTTCAGACAAGGTTTTTTATTCCAAGCTAGCTTTTAATCAGTCAAACGTTTACAAATGTACCCATTTTATTAGATGTAGAATTTAAATGTTTAAAAATACATTTTTTTAAATTGATTTACAGAATAGAAATACACAAATACGAATCAAAAATACAAGAGGCTTTCACTAGTAAACACAACAAAGCGCACAATTCACAGTAATAATAATTACAAAGGAAAAAAATCGGTATCTTATTAAATATTTAACCGTTACGTACACATACACTACTGAATTTTTTGTTTCACTATAGGTAAGAAGAGTGAATATGTGAACAGTACGCCATTCTATGTGACTGAAGAATATTTTGTTTGACCAACAATATCAAATATAAGACATCACAAATATTTACTACAAAAATTGTCATGAATATTGAAAGAACAGAAAAATACATAGAGTCATGCTTCTATTTGTCGTAACTTGTATACTCAAAATCAAATAATCAGAGTCATTAATATAACCTTAATATTTTAGAAACTAATAATCCTAACTTCGTGATATAAAAATTGTTTCATGAACTGTTTATTATAGTAAGAATAATAGCTAACGTTCTTAATTTCCATGAAACAAAGGTTTTTGTTACTGACCCAGATTCTGTACTCTCAAGTGTATTTGAAATACAGTGTATATTATTTTCATATTAAAGTTATATGTTTATCAATATAAAATATCTTTAGTTTTTTTACACTGGCTCGACATATTGACTACAATACATCTGATGATAAGTACAGCGTAGTCCAAAAACAAAAGTGATAATCAAAAGATTAAAATCCATTGATAGTCTCCGTTGTCATGTCGGCCCACATATACCACGACTGAAGGTCTCTAGGTATATAAGTTACTGGATCTACACAAGCTAATCCTGAAACGCGACAGGCGAAAGCGAGTCACTATGACCTTACACTTACTGCGGTCATGACCTAGTTCGGGCAGTCTTACCACCAAAATAAAGTTATAAGATAATCAGAATTTACACTATTAGCTAAAGCGGGGAGACTTTAACATAACAATCAACTAATTACTCTCATCCCGCTATATTGGGGTAAGCAGTAATAATTAAACGTGACTTTTTAATCTTTGTAAATCTTTTTCATCTCTTTAAATTCATTATTCCCTTCAAACTCCCTCCACAATTCCGCGTACTCTTAAAGTTATGATTCACCAGTACTCTTTTTATTTATTCTGTAAAAGTAAGTAATGCTCGATTTCAAAAACGCTCTTTTAATTTGAATTCCTTTTAAATACTAATGAATCCTTAAATGCATACAAATCTACGCTTCATTACTATTCAAAAGCGTTATAATATTTAAGGAACATTTCATTTATATAAATATAGTGGAGTGGCTCGATACAGTACAGTGTTACAAATCCTGAAACTCGACGGGCTGAAACGAGTACTGTGATGGTCTCTACACTTGTATTCTGTAATCTTGACCCAGTTCGGGCAATCGCCCTACCACCTTCTAATTGAAACAGGACTTTCTTCCAATCCTAATTATATTGTATATCTTTTTCTTCGACCATCCTATTTAAGGCTGATTTATAGACGCTATTTCGAATTTGCCTAGCAAAGTTCTCCTAAAAAAAATTCGTTTTGACAAAAAACTGAATATAGGTATAATAGATACTTGAGTATAGCCATAGTATTCGCAGAGCCAAATCCATGTTAAAAAGATCAGTGGCTTACCGAATCCTTTGAGATTCACTGAGTAACTTAAATTTACGTATACAAATCTCACACTAAGGATCCAAAGCACCGAAACATACAATTAAGGACTAGTTGTCACAAATCCTGTACTTTTTATAATACGTAGATATCGTGTAATTATAAACTTATATTAAAATCTACGGACCGCTATTGTTATAGCTTTGGCTAGTTGCTCTAAATCTTAACTTACTGGGCTTATCTGAAAAGTTAGGTTAAACTTCAGTCTTAATGGTCCCAGTGAATTGTTGCCCTTTGTGCTAAGTTCCCTTTAACCATGTCAAACAAAACTATAAATGACTTATGTTCTTTTGATGAAAATTATTACAAATTTTCAGTTTCTCGTTGATTTTATAATTTATATTGCTGACGTATTTTAAAATATATTATTGGAAGTAAAATTAATGAACTATTAAAATTCTATATTTTGTTCTTGTTATTCTTATAATAATTATTGTCTTGTTTCCTTATCGAAAAGTAGACTGTGTTAAATAAAAAATATAACACGATGTTTTTAAAATATTCTTAATGAAAAACTGTTATACTGGAAAGCTAAAATTAGGCAAGATATAATAATTATTCCAATATTTCCTTTGTCTCATTCCACGATAAGCGGTTACGTCATTTAACTGGCCTTGTTTAATGTTTACCCTTCTTATATTTTTTCCTTTTTTATAAGCAATTAATCGTGAATATTATTAGAACTTTGTGTTAAAGCAAATGTTTTTTTTGTTGTCCTTGTGTGAGATTTGGTAAAATAAATTCACACAAATTATTTATTTAAAGTAATTATTATTCTTATAATTGAAATAAAATCATGAAGTGTTGTTTTAACGACAACAAATGTTTTGTATTCTAATGGTTCAGTCATAACCGCGTGCTGAACAATCAAATGAAATGTTTCAATGACTTGTTTGCTGGAAGGTAATAGCGTTGAATCTCGTTTGCTTAGCACGTCGTTTTTATCGAATTGTTTACGAGGGCGCAAAGCAAAGACTATTGCGTGGTGTTTTGACGGAGCGCACAGGTGGTGTAGCGATGGTCGCGGCTTGTGTGGGGCGCGGCGCTGGATATCGAGCGGGCGTCGACTAGAGCGGCGCGCGCATCGGTACTCGATGTGGTTAATATAGCACCCAGCGCTGGAATATAGCGTGCTAAATTTTCCTAACAAATATCACGCATTAGGTGGGCTCTCATTTTAAACTTTTAGCGCCAACACATTTTTTCATATACAGAGAGACTTTTAGTCAGAGGCACATTTATAATGATTGTTATTTCTCTCTTAACTTACATTGGATATTATTCTTTGACAGCATCGTACTTTTCAACAAATGCAATTTTGTCACTTCGTTGTCCCTCTATAAAATAACATTCTATAGGAAATAGCAATTGAATGCATAGTTTTTATCTAATTATATTATTCTTTTGAAAGCGCATCAGTAATAATCTTTTTTTTACATTATTTTTCATTCACACGGCACATTGTTTCGTCTTATGTTTAGATGTTCATAAAAATCTAAATAAAAAGCACAACTAATTAAAAAATCAATAATATAAATTTAGCTTTAGCATAAGAAATACTGGACAATAATTTATATTTCATGATGGTTGTCAAACTAAATGACGAACGTATGATGTTAGTTTATATCGCAGTTGGCCTTAACGTGTCCATCGTTAAATTAAAGCGTCGCGTATAATATAACACGCTATAATAAGCGCGCAGTATATAGCGTGATATTAACCTCTAGCTGTTAGGAACACTAGTAATCAGTGCATCCGCCGAGGCAGGCCGAGTCGGCCGCGTCTCCAGTACATGCTCTCCAGACCGGCTCCACGCGCGCGTGGCGGCCTCACCGCCCCCGCCTTACCGTACCATCGTACCAATCGCACTCACATCCCGTTCCTTAAGCCGTGGTAAACAATCCATTCGATGGTTGTGTTGTGAAGTGATAATTGTGGTATACCGGTCAAACCACGTGACTATTATCGTACGTGACATGGGACGTGCTTAATTATTTGATCAATTATATAACGGTGCTAAAGGGATTGGTACTTTTTGGTCACAGTACAAGCAATATGATAATTTCTTAATTGCAATATTACTGTAACATAGGAAAATCTTTTTAAATTGGGCCAATATAATCGTAAAAATATTAATATCATTTTATACATAATTAAAACTATTTAATTAAGTTTTACTAGTATAATTAATTAATAAAATAATGAAATATACAAGAAACGCTATTATTAAAATACAAGAAAATATCTTTTATCTAGACCAGTTATTATAATGTATTCATTCTATAGTATAAAGTTTTATTCAAAGTAGAACGTAGACACTTCGTAGCACTGTAGCACCTGCTACGAATGAGCTACGTAAGCGCTACGCTTCGAAGTCGTTAATGTTTGCCTTGAAATTACTTTAAACTTCTATTTCGCTGTTTATAATGTAGAATTTTGCCAGTATACATTTTTTCGAACAAATTATAAAATTATTATCTTAAGTTAATCTATTTAAATTATTATACTTGTTCTCTTTTTTGTTTTTATAAGTGTCGATTCTAATAAAGTTCCCTTTTATTGTATTGAGTCAATATCTATATATTAAATATAAATGTGGGGACTTAATATATCTGTAATAGGGTTATTTTCTAATTTTTGTACTTACTAATATAGGGTCTGTAACATTTTACAGCATAATTGTACATTTTATATAGGCAAGATCATACAATTAATAATTTTCAACGTTTATTGCTATTTCTTAAACTCTTTAACAAACAACTTTAATATATTCACTTCTTTTTTTTTATAATTACTTAAAATACAGCCTTAGTAGTGGACTCTTGCTCCCAATCACACCTGGTGGGATGTGAAGATGAGACCAATGGTGGACCGCGTCGTCCCAAGAAATACCTATTCCCTCTTTACTTAAACCCTCCCAAGTCATATTAAAGTAAAAATATGATCACTGGAAGCATATTCCACTCCTTAGGTGTTCGCATGATGAATTTAGAAGCAAATCTATGGATACATGTTTTAGAACTAACCTTGAATACAATTTAAAAAAACATATTAAACTGGAAGATGCTTTACGAAAGAAATTAAATCAATCCATATAAATCATATTTATTAAGCATAGTCTACTTTGAAACATCTTTCTGGGTTCTAACAAAATATAAAAATCATGAAATCTTCAGCTTATACGAAAGTTTAGTCATTTAGATTAAGACCAATAATCCTGTCAGCCTCTTTACACTTCGGCTGTCGTGATCGATGGTTTTTTCTTATTTTGTGATGAATTTGCTTTATAAGTACAGTGTATTGATTTAATTATATTGTTTTTTACCGAAATTATAAATCATGGTTACATGACGACATCTAAATGTACTTCTTAAAGAAAAGAACAACATGTGTCGGTGTAATAAACTCGGAATATTACCGAATTATAACTATAATTTACGTAACTGCCACTATATTGTGAGCCCTAGTAACAAAAAGGGTTATTGGCTCAGCATATGGCGAAATAAGCCCTATTTCAGCTTAACGCTACAGAACGTAGAACGCGTGATATCCTTTAAAGATAAATAATAAAAAATATGGATAAAAATAATAAACACCAAATAGAATTAAAAAAAAAAACGTAACACAATATACTTACTTAAAAATATCTACACAGTACAATGCATTATAATTTAAACTCAATAATTAGATTGGCATTTATAATATGAACCCTCAAAGGTGTATACGGGTTCAGGGTTCGGTAAAAGGGCGGGCAGAACAATCACAAAAATGTATGAACATTTATACCCCGTCAAAATCTGTAGTAAGCTTACCATCGTACTTACTGCACGATCAAAATTCATAGTCGCGGTAAACAAGTGGTGCCGTTATTCTGCTGGCTGTAAGCAAAGGTCTATTAACGTTAACCGTTATCGTTCTAGACTTCTTTCAAGTCGGTTCTGAAACGCTACGGTATAGTGGGTATCAACACACAAATTACTTTTTTATTGTAACATTCCTAGATCTGTCCTAAAGAGTTGAATTCATAAGAAGTCAGTTGATTCACAAGTTAAAGCTAGGATAGGCTTCTAGGCGCAATATTTACCCTCAACTCTAACACGTGAGTCTTAAAAGAGAAAATGAAAACCATTTTTCATCAAACTGTTACCATTTAGCATCAAAAAGTCTAATCGGCTGTTTGTCTTACTTTTTCATTTAAAAAAATGTAGAATTTCCCTGCGTCTCATTTTTCGTGATATTATAAATTATGAGATCTTTAAACAAAGTATGAACAAATATACTCTTCCCTCTTCTTTCCATAAAAGAACCACGCGTGCGGATTTACGGAGTCACAGCTATACGGTATCGCACATCACGGCTAGGACTAAGACGTACTCTAATTCTTACTTTTGCTGTGTTGTTAAGCTGTAGAATGGACTTCCGGCGAGCGTGTATCCACCATCCTATAATATGGGGTAATTTAAACGAAGCGTGAAGCGATATTTGTGCAGGTTGACATGGTCACTGCGACTATCGTTGTATAAGTTTTTCTTTACTGTTGATTGTTGTAGTCGTTTTTTGAACTGCACCATACTTACCGTCAGATGTGGTGTGGTCACTAAGTAGAGCCCGGATAAAAAAAGTATACATATTTATTCACTCACACTCAGTTGCAGGAATTATTTTTCAGTTATACAGACGATTTTGAATATTAACGAATTACCAGTTTGCTAAAGCAACAACTAAATTATTGTCTTATCAACCAACCGATGACCTTCTTCAAAAGTTATTTTTTATTTTATTCTACTTCCAAATTCTCGTTACAAACTTTGAGAAGTTCCTTGTCCTCTAAATTGCCATAGCAACTCGCATACTCTACGTTGTACAGCTTCGCTTCCCTATATTTAGTATACGATTCACGTGGGAGTTGGCTAACATAGCTCACTTTATGGCTCTTTGCGCAAGTTTTACTATATGCATGCCGCCTTAATGAGCTTCCATGTTTTGTCACCGTTAAGCTTTCTGCCCACTAAATCGTCTCACACCATGACTGTGGTAAAAATGTTTTAGGTAATAAAAATGATGTATATAAATGTATGAAACTATGCCCACTAGACTATCTAATCAAAACCGTCGTAGAGCGTTAGGCGGCGACAAAGTATACGTATAGATAAAACACGAAAACTACCTTTTTATGATTCATAGGCAGACGCTTTACTCAATCACATCTGGTGTAAGTTATAGATAAGTCCGATGACGTACCGCATCTTTTTTATCATGGCTCGTCATCAGAACCATACTACGCTTGACGATAAGTATGGTGCAGTCCAAAAAATTTACTACGACTGTCAGCAGCCACAAAAAATATATCGATAGTCTCAGTGATATTGCCGGCCTGCTCAGATATCTCTTCACACTTTGCTTAAAGGACCCAATATCAAAGCACGGTAAAAACGCGCTCACCCGAAGACTATTCCTTTGCTCAGCGAATCGGCAAGAATAATATTTAAACAACATTGTCCTAGCCGGAATAGAATTACTGCCTAGTCACTATTCTTTTAAAGGCACACAAATCATAAGAACGTGGCAATGTAGACGCGGGGGCTGCATGCCACTCTTTCACTGTTTACGTTATTAATCAATTATGTGAATTTTTCCGTACGGATATAGGCAATATCTATCTACCATTTAAGGGTTATTGGTTGTATTAAGAAAGACTTACAAATACCCCATTTGTACTCGTAATTCCGTATACAATTTTCCTCAACAAGTTACATGAAATGTAGATGTAAGTATTTGTAATATTAACCCTTAATGTAAACATATTTGCTAAAACAACACCAGTATAATGTTATCCGTACAAATTATCCATGAAACTTTTTGCCGGCGTATCCCTTTTCTGACGTTATTATTCATTACATACAATAAAAATCCGACGGTTGGACGTTCTCTGTCGATTTTTTCCGAGCTTACTAATGCTTAGTCCGTTATTCGCTACAGTGGATATTTTACCTCCGTATCTCTATATTCATTTTTATTTACGCTTTCAGCACTTTTTATTGTGCGAAAAAGCTTAATTTTGTAGGATAAATTTCATTTAAATTTATTTATTGCTATCAAAGTATAATGGATTGGCTGTTGTCAGCGGCTTTGCTCGTGCTGGTGTACTTTACTTTTATTTTCACCTCTTAATTTAACTCTTTGGGGTTGTTTTACAAAAAGACAATAGAATCTTTTTTATGTGTACCCAAAAGGTAATTAACTGCTTTTATAGAGTTTTATCAAAACTACCGGATTTTCCCAAAAACTTTCATCGTTTAGCCCCTTTGGAGTAGGTTTCCCAAAAATGTCGAATCACCTATTTCTAGCAAAAAAGGCAAATACCTTTTATCATAATGCTTACTTCAAAATTTGCGAATTATTTAACAAACTTTTTACCCCTATTTCACCTTGTCTGGAGTGAAATATAAAAAATCCGCCCTTAGTGGATGTCTACGTCATAAAAAGAGCCCACTTTCCAAATTTATTTTTTCTAACTTCACTAGTTTAGGCCTAACATATTTATAAATATTAAATACATATATAATATGAGATGACTATAAAATTTTTAGGGCTTAAGAACAAAATTATTAAGAGATTTGCTTGTTGAATTAGTATAGTTCCTAGTAAGTATATTTCCCAAACGATCCTGCTGAGCGCTGAATTTCGTATAAACTATACCTATTTACAAATAACATTGCTCTCCCAGAAATGAACTACTAAATTAAATTCATATCATATATTCATAAATAAGTTATGTGACTGTTATATATAATAAAGCTGAGGTCACGTTGACTTGTGATATTTAATGTAGAGATGCCAAAACCGTTCTGGAGCGTTACACAGCATTTGTCCTTTAATATTGCGAGCTAATTGTAATCTGCGTCGGTGACATTAGCGTGCTCAGTTTCATGTACACCCTCCTTTGACGCTTTGAAACTCATACATAATAAACGATATTGTGCGAGCGTTACAAAGGCTGCTGAAAGGGTCTTAGAGCCCACAAAAAGCTTTAAAGATGTACACGAATGAAAAACATTGTTAATTGTATTCATTGTACGTATTTTCGCCTTGTAAAGAGTACGTTTCTTTGTGTTACCCAGTAGTATAATCTTTTTATGAATTAAAAATAAGTCCTATGATAAATATTAGTACAAAAAAACTTTTGATTTTTTGTTGGAATTTCCTGTCATTATGTATTTTATAAATATACAACATATTATTCGTAATTCTATATATATATATAGTGGATACTACCCCATAATAATATTAAAAAGAAAACACAATATTCCATATTACCTTCTCGGTTTCTGAATAGTTATTGAAATAAATATATTTTAAATACATCGACCGATATCTATTTTGTATCGTTACATATTGTAAAATATTTTTAAAACCTAATATGAATTAAAGTGCGACCCAAATTTGGCTATGATTTCATTTAAAAAATCGAATATAACTACCCTCTTTAAAATAAAAAAAAAAAAACTTACAAAGTGATGAAAAGAATTTATAAATAAAGAACCAAAACTTTTATTCTACTTCAGTGATATACTAAAATGTAACTATAGGTATAATTTAAACATATATAAGTAAAACGATACTACAAGGTAAATTTGCTGATAAAGTATAAAACGACTAATCAATCACTATAACGAAAACAATATTCTAAAGAAAATTATAAACTTTTTACTCAGACAAAGAGCTGATCTGTTATAAGATCACGATGACACTAATGGGTGTTGTTTGGAACCTTCAGCGATAGTGGTCGTGATTGATGATCGATTTACTTGAAAGCTTGCGTAATTACTGTCAACTGATCTATCGCTACGTATGCTTAGCTAATACTTAGTATTCAATGGCACTATACTAATAACATAGATCATTGTATATCATCTATTGGGGAACTTTATTTTAAGTTGTTGTGCGGCTAATATACGTACTTATTAAACATAGAAGTTTCACTGAGCTCCGGTTTGGAGTTAAAGAAATGACTCAGTGTTATCACTGTGTCTCGGACCTAGAATATGCGCAGCTCTTGTAGAGTATACTGCGTAGGACAACGAGCGGCGGGGCCTGATCCAAAGAATCGCACATGATCTCTTCTTGCCGGCAGTGTTGTCGACTTTGCTAGCAGGATATGAAAATTGGAGGGTCGTGATCCTCTTTTTAGTGATATCATTTTCTAACAGTAGACCATTGAGTGGGATCGGAAGAGGACCAATCCCATATGAAGATGTAGGAGCGCAGGTGACGACCGTCCTGGCGTGAAGTCCCAGCCGAGCCTCGGTTCACCTAGGGTTGACTGATGCCTTTAGGGTCGTAGCGAATCAGGGTGGGAGATTTTCTGATGAACGTTCTTCCCTTATTTTACACCCTTAGAGACGGAATATAACAAAAAAATGTCCTTAGTGAGTGCTTACGTCATACAAAGTGCCCCATGTAAAATTTTATGTTTCTAGTATCAATAGTTTGGACTTTACGATGATATGAGAGTATGTAAAAGTCTTTTTATATACCTATATAGACCTATGTGGTGATTTCGAGGACTGGGTATTGACCACAATACATAACTGCAAAGCCCGGTCGTAGTGACTCACTTTTGCCCATCGAGTTTCGGGATCAGTTTGGGCACCCTGAGCTATTCATACTTTCAACTATTCAACTAGAGATTTTCAGTTATGTTATATCATGGCTCTAGTGTCAGGACGGTGACTGTCAATTAATTCTCGTTCCTTGGTAGTCGTTGCTATTCTTCGACTATACTGTTTTTTCCACCAAGTGCAATGTAATCACTTGGTCGTACCAGCATAAAATATTCAAATAAATTATGTTTTTGGAAAAAAAAAAAACAAAAATAACAAGATGCCGACATGGCTCTATGGCATGAAAACCTTTGCCTTCTTTATGATTTATTATTATTATTTCTTTGTGTTATTCTAAATAACACAAAGACATGACAAGACAATCTAAATCTATGAAAATATACAGTTAGCATTTTGTACATACAGTTTCAATCAGGTCGATTGTCAGGCCCTTTCTCATTTTTTGATATTAAAAAAATCAAATCCAGTTAAACGTGGCTCATAATTAACCCAAATTTTAAACCAAGTCATAGGCGGAAGTATATATTGGGAGTTGATCCAAAAATTGAATAACGAAATTGAAAGATAATATTTCATACAAATATTCGTTATAATTTTCGAAGGTATCTTTTACATCGACCGAACTCATCGTTTGAGGAGAAAATGTTGAAATAATTTTCCTTTATAATTCCACCGTCTTTCTGTATATCTGAAACATTTTATTAAACATCCCTCCGACCGAGCGCGAGTCTTGACATTGGGTCGGCATCCTCCCTTTCACAATACCGATATTGCAATTTTCTTTTGCTTATTTCGGGAAGTGTAATCTTGTGAACTTTGTATATTCATATTTCGTATTTTGCATCTTAATAAATTTTTTACTTATATAATATTTTCTTTTTGTTATTTTTCATTCCACCTTTCTCTTTTGACTCTGCAACGTCCACATCTTATTTGTATTACGTTAATCCACGTCTTAATTGTATGTTATAACTTTTTAAAACTTTAATTCCGTTAAAGTAATTACATTCCTTTAAAAACTCTTATCATCTCTTTTAGAAAAAATATTATTCTATTAAACTTAATTATCATTTTTAGTGAACAGAGAAACATTTCAGGAAAATAAAAAGGATAAATATAAATAATCTTCTAAATTAGTTGATCTTATAGGATTTTAAATATAACAGATACCGAAAAAAAAAGAAGTAACAGTTAAAGTTTGCTACTAAATTAAAGGCGAATGGTGGAAAAAAGTTAACATTCCTTTTTGTTTGATCATGTAGTAAAATGTCATTTCTAAAATAATACTATCAGCAGTGGCGTGTATCCCATAGAAGCATAAAAAAGCATTACCTTGTTTTACTTGGAAATTTAATACATATATTGATTTAAAATTTAGTCCAATTTGTATTGGGAGACCGCTATTATGGGAATTACCACATTTTAAATCAAATTGTTTATTTAATGTCCTAGTATAAGAAAATAATATTTTTATGCATGTATGGGATGTTCGCCAATGATTGTAAGTACACAGTTCATAAGTATACAGTTGAATGGTGAGAAGTCATGAAAACTGATTTTCCGGGCAGGAGACATGAAGAAGTCTGCTGCCCGGATGATACTGAGGCGGTTTATGACGGTCCTATGGAAAATTTTCCTCCGTTTAAATGAAAAAATAATTTTGTTTAATACTAGGAATCTTCTGTTAATAGAATGTGATCGAATGCTACTAAATGTCAAACAAGTTCAAATACACGATCAATAGATGTTAATCCTTATTACGGCCGACCGTCTTGTAAATGTTAAACATCAACGTGACGCGAAACTTAACCGCTCACGCTCAAATTTATACTAATTCGGATGAATTATCCCATTGTCTTACGGATCGAGGTCACATTTACTACGGGACACTCTCGAGCTGCGTTCGTGACGGTACCTCATTAGTGGCGAGAACCAGACGGAGTCAGTTCCCACACAATACCGTCCGTAGATCCGTTTGGAATTATTCTTCTACGATTTAAGCTTCAGGCCATCGGTAACGAGAAACCTACAAAAGAAGCCTGAATATCGCTCGTCTTTTGTTGCGACAGGTTAGATTCCGAATGCCAGTGTCATTTCAGCTGTTCCATTTTAAAGTTACTTTTAAAAGAATTTCATTCAGCAAGGCTAAATTGAAATATAACGGTGCATTCAGATTGTTCCGTAAAATGTTTAGCAAAATGTTATAAAATTGAACAATGTACACACAAATTTCGGAAACAAATACTGTTTGTGCGCTTTAACATGTTTTGATGAAATTAATGTATGGCTTCATACAAATTTAATGTAATTGGGCGACCTGACCTAATAAATAGCAACAATGTCGACCTGGTTCAATAATACAACATCATCCTTATATTATAATTATGTTACGGGAATATTTGACTCTATATTCGATAGCGGCTCTGTCATCGTGCCTATTATGTGTAAAATGATGCGTTAATTAATCGGCAAATTTGATGACATTTAAAACCCGCTTTTGCGGAATTTATACGCGGATGTCATTATATAGGGTGCCATATTTTTTTATGTAAAAAGATGATAAACAAACCGATAGCTCAACTAATAGTAAACGGCTACTGTCACTTATTGACAACTTCAACACAAGAAGTAATAGACTAAATTTAACAGTTTAAAATATAAAAAATAGAAAAAGTATATATAATAAAATTGAAGTGTTATAAATAATATTACTTTTTCGAGAATTAAGCAGAAATATTTGTACATACATTATTTGTCAATTTGTATTTAGGGCGGCTTGCACTAAAAATTAAATCTAGTTTAGAGTTATATAAAATGCTATTTAGCGCTGATCTGTACTTATTGTCTTGCACTAAATCAAAATCTAGTTGTAACAACACTTAAACTGAAATCATCATTAAGATGGAACCAAACCAATTCAATGAATAAGCGTTTTATACAAGCTTAAACTAGATTAATTCGTTAGTGCAAGCCGCCCTAAAACTTGTAAATTGTATAACGAACTTAATTGTAAAATACCCCCGAAGCGTCTCAGCTGTATGGAATCCGATTGATCGCAAAGGCTTAATAAATTCAAGCAGTCTCGCTTAGAATAGATAAACGTTTAAATAAATGATTTGTTTCCTTTTTAACACGGGCATCGAATCAAACGACAATAGTTTAAAGTAGCTTTACTGAGAAATAAACCCTTCTTATTTAACGCTCATTGGATATTCGAATAAAAGCGACAAAAATAAAGTGTCACAATATTTTGGCAAAGGAATCTAAAAAAATGAGTTTTATGAAATGTGTATCAATTAATTTCTTAAGATTCTTCTTCTTAATAGTATGCACTTGACTGAGCAGTTGTGGTCACTCATAACGTTTGAAAGCGCGAAGCACCACAGCTCTCCAATTATCCTGGACTGATGCTTTACGGGTATTTTGATTGATCGATAGCATTAATATTTTAGATTATTATGATTATGTCACGATAAAAAAATATAATGTATAATACAACAACATAAGTAAGAAATTGCTGACCCACATAAAGAGGTCGGTGAAAAGCCTATTTTTTTCATTCGCGTGCGTATCAAACTCAATGAGCCCGTCTAAAGGAAAATCCCTTATGAGTTTTATACCTTGTAAACCAACCGTGATTCGCGTGTGCCAACTAAACACGTAATATAAGTTAGTGACCACAATGGATTATAAAACTTGACCTTAGCCAGAATTTGTTAAACTGTTTTATTCCCAATTCAGGCGTTGTGTAAGAGTTTTAACTTTTTATATTTCTTCTTGCAAGAAAATAACAATATTAAATGTAATCCTAAGTTAACCTTTTTATAAAAAATAATAATAATTTTCATACGCAATTAACCGTTTCTCTTTTATTTATAAGAGGTGATTAAATATTCTTAAATATAAACGTATGCCGTAGTAAAATAAATAAAATAAAATAAAAGTTTTGTAATTGTTAATGTTATTAATTTCTAAAAGGAAGCAATGTATTCAAATATGTAACTAAAGTGATTTTAAAATTTATCAAAGTAATAAAAGTTTCAAATATAATATGTTTCATACTTACAACAGCATAATACGGAAAAATAGTAGTACACTTGCTCGTATTTCGAATATACATTTTATTTAGAAGAAAAAATATATAATTGCCTACAATTTCAATTGATTCTACGATAGATATTCGAAGCATTACTAATAAAGATTGAAAAGGGTAAACCCGTCGACAGACGTAGCTCACCATTTGGTCTCAATTTGGTCTTATGGGAATTTACGGTTACAAATATCGCAATGATTCAAACAGTTATACTCAAGAATGGCCATGATAAAGCACACGTTGTCAACCATACAGAACATTGTAAATTTAAGGGTTTTTTTTTCTAAATTGCGTTTGTTAATTGGCTACAACAAATTATATACTACTAGCTGTGTCCGCGACTTCGTTCGCATGGAATAGTTATTTTGGGCATTTTAATTAGTTATTTATTTTGAAATTGTAATATCTTCTAAGATGTTCATTGATGTCAAAGACAATTTTGTTCACAATAAAATACTCTTATTCTACAACACCTTTATTTGGATAAAGATTAATATTGTTACGTTGATACAACTCTTAACAAATAATGCATTAATTTCGACCAAACTTGATTACCATAAAAACGGTTCTAAGTGAGTTAATCTTAAAAGATAGACATATACTGTCGCAGACATTTGTTTAGATCATTTCAAGAGGAATAATTCTTTCATACATATATTTTTGGTATCTTGAACCGTTTTCGCAGCGCACGCAATGGAAGCCCTCAAGGATGAATAATTTTCCCCATTTTTTTCACATTTTCCATTATTTCTTCGCTCCTAATAGTTGCATCGTAATGTTATATAGCCTTCCTCGATATTTGGTCTATTCAACACAAAAATAATTTTTCAATTCGAACCAGTAGTTCCTGAGATTAGCGCGTTCTATCAAACAAACAAACTCTTCAGCTTTATAATATTGGTATAGATTCGTTCATTTAGCTTAAATCTGCGGGCCACTACAAACCATGGGTGGGTTATGTGATGCTCGCGGTCTATAGTTTGGGTACCACTGGTTTAGACCGCTATGACGCTGGCTGGGCACCTGGAACAGGCTGTGCGCATTAAGGGCCAGTCCACCTCGCCCGGTGAACTTTTAAATGTTCACTCAATGTAACAAAAATTGGTCACAAATATGACCAAAATCTTTATGACTCTTTTACTACATAAATAGATATTATCAGTGAAATATGAATCTTCAATCTTAATTAATACTTTAAAAACGATATTTACTACTCGAATAAATATTCTTGAGACATATTTCCGTCTCTTTTGCCACATCCAATTCTGCTATCGTTTTCTCTATGTATATTTTTGTACCACCAATAATGATATTCTTAAGATTAATTTGGGAATCATTATATTTACTGGGCTAGTGTCTGATTTTTTAAGATGTTCAAATTAACCAATTCAACTCAGAGTTACACATATTTACTATCTTTTGGTATCAAAAATCTACATTCAAAAGAGATGATTTTTCATTTATGCAATCCCGTTCCGGTATGCCAAGGGCAAAATTAATAAATAAAAACAAAAATCCTCGTTAAACTCACATCTGGAGGCAAGAATGTGCAATATACGGGGATCTAAATCAAGTACAACATTAGAGGAGACGTATTCACAACACAGGTCGGTTTAATTTATGAAATTGCCGCGTCGGAAAACACCCGCCCGATAACGTCGCTCGCAGGGGACAAGGAGGGTGTGCCTGGATCGAGGGACGATGTATGCCACACGTCAATTGAAAATAAACCCTTTGATATTATTCATTACGTGCCAAATTGGTATGTCAGCAGTTCGAGCTAAGCATAAGAAACACCCACACCAACAAGGCCCGTTTTCTTGAATAAATTAGCTACGTGAAATGGACTATTGTTGTGTCGATGAATAAATGATGCTTACATTGACATTGTTTTTAGGGCTATTGGTATAAAAATCCTTTGTCATATATTCTTCATGCGTTCGGGGCGGCTTTTAGACAAATTGACGGTGTTGCTTGTTTAACCTTGTCTTTAACATACTTGTTAACAATTTGTAGACTCTTAGTATTATCTATAAATATTATATTTACGGTGAAGTGTAGTGACATCGGTAGTCTATTGCTAACATATTTATACCACTGCGTAACTTAATAAAATTGAGGCTATTAACTGATATCTCAGTATGTCTATGTGGTGCTACATAAAATAAAGCCTGAAAGGTAAATATTATATCAATGTTATTGATTGTTATGAACCGTTAAACACATAAAACACAGCTACATAATACACACACACGTACAAACACTACACACTTTATATTTGATATACAATCAACATTACGATTTTATATACTTGAATCGACTTTATAAACATGTATACATCATTATATTATACGTAACATATATATTAAGTATACGCTTTTCTTTAAAAACAAAAAAAAAACGATTTAGTTAATCCTTATGTATAAATTGAATTTTTGTTAGATGCTAATTGCGTACTGTTGATTTGTTAAATATGTAAATGAAATATTATTTTGTTTTGTAGAAAAATCATGAATACGTTTTTATATTTGTACTATTTTAAAAATCTTATTTTAGACGTAAATACAAAAGTTTTTCAACGAAAATGTCGTAGAATAAGGTTTATATTATTTTAAATCTAAGCTTTAACCAAAATATCGTTAACCTTTACATTCAAATTTTATTGTGAATCTGTGAGGCGATATATAACGTTAGAGTAAACATACTAAATGGCGATTAAATGGTAGTTTACGAGCAACAAAGTGCAGGCTTGCGTCACCGGCGATATATTGACCTGCATGAAACAACTTGGTTCCGCTCTGTTGTACCGAAATAAAGGAGTTTATACACATTATTGACCAATTAAACTTACAGAATGTTAACTGTTTTGCTTATAAACTTTGCACAAAAATTCACATTCGACAAATTAAAGAAACAATCATGTAACTTAAAACATAAAATAGTGGCAAACAGCCTACGTAATCAAAAGTGTCTACTATCGACTAAAACTGAGTGGAACATCTGACTTTTAAGAGAAATACAAAACCTGGAGATAAATGAGTTGATGTTAAAATGTAACTTACAAAGCAAGTCACTAAGAGGGTCACTGTACTCATTATGATCGCGATGGACCACATTACTTACCAAATCGAAATAAAATAATACAAGTATAGATAATATTAAACTTTAAAATATTCTCATTTACTAAAATAAGCAAAGTTTTAAGATCATACTTTTTGCACAACATAGGTATTACTTTGCCTTAAAAAATAACATGTGCCGATATTTGTTTTATAGAAAAAAAATGATAATTATAGAAAATATTGCTACAAATGTGTTATAGCAGCCTTAAAAAAATTAATTTAAAATAAGAGCAAACAAAAATTAACTCTGTTCCTTTTTGTTCCGGTCAGTAGTCTTAAGAGAGTCTATAGGATAATAGAGAGGCGGCGTGCAGTGTCCGGTGCGCCGCCCGTAGAAAGGTTTGGAGGAGTCGGCTCTTTACACCCACTCCTCCCAGAGATGAAGCCTGAACAGGCTGTTCGCTCACCTGGCGTCTAGGAGAATCTAAATTCCCAAGCCCGGGTGGAGTGATTGGAAGGACACCCTGGGGGTTATTAGTCAGTAGGAGACTGACGCACAGGGGTTGCTGCCCTTACAGTGGCTTTGATGGTCCTATGCAGGATTTTCTTCGGGTCACCAAAGAAAATGTTCCTTTTTGTTCCAGTTACAATATATTAAACCTAGATTTAAAAAATATATATATATAGTCTATATTTAGGTAAAATTATTTATACCTACAACATTTTATACAATAAAAACATTTTATTTATGGTGCGTTTAGTTTAAAGTATTGTGCTTTGAATAAAAACTATGTTAAAGTACTTACTCCGTTTAAATATAAAATGTTTGAAAACCCTGTTATAAAGACAAACTTTTCTCATAATGTTAGCAGTAGTTGCTGAGAAGTTTTACTTGTTAGTGTCGGTAACGAACAATGTTACATCAGAGAGTTTTGGAGTATACAAAATGTTTACAAATTAAAAAATGAAATAAAATACTTTTGTTGTAGCCTGCGTGTGCTTTTAGTGATTCGAATTTATTTTTTCAATCTATGGTAAATATATAAAAATATAGGCCAGACTCATTGACTAGTAGAACGATTCTCAAAGTCCTTGAATTTAAAAAATACTAACGTACAGTTTTAGAAACTCCCCTGAATTTTTTATATGCTTTTAAACTGTAATAAAGCTCAAATTTGTTTAAAATTATCGGTTTATTAATGTTTAAGCGAGTTTTCAAATTTATGGACCGTTTCTGAAACTGAACGTTAAATGAAAAGATATTGTGTTAACAGTGAAGACAGGCCGAACTTTTTGAAATCTCACGGGATAGTGAATATTTTACATCTTCAACGCTAGTGTATATTTTTTTTCATATACCGTAACATCAAGTGTCATAAATGATTTGAAACGTCGATTATTATTGATGCGTACGATTTTCAATTTTTTTGGCGAAAATAATTCACTAGTCTGGGTGACTGTAATAATATATTTTGGTTTGAGGTCTAATGTAAATTTTAGAGATAATTATTAGGAAATTAAATAAGAAATAGTCATAAAAAGATAAAAGCTCATTGCTTTTAGCGAATAAGGCTTGGCATAGAGGATGTTAACTTGATTTATTTAAAAATGAATCGTTTTTTGGTATCTAGGATAAAATTCTGAATAAAATTGTCAGTACAGCCATGAGAGCAACATCCCCGATATACCGGACTCCTACTGAATAAAACCCCTGGAGTGTCGCTCAACTCGTTACTATCCGGGCCTGGTATTCCATATTACTCCAACGACCCGGCAAGCGAATATCCTCAGGCTCCATCCGTAGAAAGGATGGATTTAAAAGCCCATTCTTCAAGATCTATCTATTAGATGACACGAAAGACTTGTACCCGCCATCTCAATCTCATCTGGATTTCAAAATGACATAACACCTTATTGGTATATTGTTTGTGGCCACAGCATAAATTCGTGGAAATTTAGTATTTATTCAGGCAAGGACATTACGAAATAATCCTCATAGGCAGCTGAAGTGTGCCATCTGTGGCCATTTGAGCTTATGCCAACATCTGCATTGGCCTTTCTACGCTCAATGTACTATTGCTACTGCAATCTTCAGTCCATTTGGCCGACACAGACGAACGCGCTCCACCAAATCTGGCACGTGTCTGGCTGATTTATTACTTACATTCAGACTAGGGTTGTTAGAAATGTGGTATTTCGGATACTTAAAGCAGAAACTACCGACGTAAGTTATAGATTTTTCGGATAATTTTGGTGGAGGATATTTTAATACAAAGTGTTCAATTAAATTATTTAGATATTTTTGATATCTAAATAGTAAGGTTATTAAAACTCAAAAATACCCCTTATAGTTTCAGATTTTACAAGTTTGTTTGACGCATGTTAAATCCTGAAATTATGTGATTTATTTATATCAGATGTGGTTACACATGCGAATATTGATTTTTGTCGGATATTTGAATGTTTCTGGTACTGACTTGATAATTGAGATATATTTTATTAATATGTAATAAATCAAAGGCATGATATATATAATTTTATTACACCATTTCTTTTAAACTATTGTACAATTGTAATTGAGATGAATTTATGTATTAAAAATATTGAAAACAGCATTTTGATACAGCATTTAAAATTTTTGAAAAATGGACGATATTTTTAGAATTTTGTCAGTTTTTCCACGCATTCTTCATGTTTTATGCTAAAAAATACAACATTACTACATAGTTTATAACAAAATTAGTATATGGTGTAGTTTCAAAAATATACTGCGAAACTTTTCAACCAAAAAACATTTACGAGCGTCAAATCCTGTACTATATTAATAGGGTTGCCAAGCCATAAATCGTTTGTGACGTGATAGGCGAAGTTTAAGTAACTACAGCGGGCTTGGGTATAGGAAATTGAAAAGAGCGCGTAAACAGGGAACCATTCCGAAACCTTCTTGAATTATTGAAAGAACATTTTGATTTATTTATGGAAACAACTTTTATATTCAAGAACAATTTATCGACTTTAATTTAAACACAGACAATACAATTTAAATTTGTTTAGAATTTAATGATGGATAGTGTTTCGATTTTGGCACAAACTTTACGCAAAAACCTAATACTTGATGCTTTTTCTTTTATTCGATTTTATCTTTACACCGACAAAAGTCCCAAATTAAACTTATAACTATTTGCACCAACTTCTTCGCTCTGTTATTTCTGACCACAACTCTAAAAATACATTCGCCGAAGTTCTTAAGTGCTGGTCTCTATTCCTGGTCCCTGAAGATCTCGCTAAGCATGGTTGTTGTGATGTGATCTATACTGCACTCACAGTAGAATTTCTAAGCACTAAATCTTGCGCATTCAAACTAGATGAATAATTGTTTGTTTATATCGTCTTCGCAAGTGTAGTATGGACTGTCGCAAAAATCGACACTGTGCAGGGCACAGTACCACATCAGCACCAGCGCAACAGTATTGGCGATTGAGAGGCTTCCGAGTATTTTGTGGGCTCTTCGCACATCTGGAAGGAATGTTTTAGTAACCGCCGTTGTCTTTGCTTTCTTATACTGGTCTTACACCTTGGCTAAGCTTTAGTGTCTCGTAATTTGCTTTGCTAACAGCAAGAGGAACCTATCTTAGAAGAGCTATTCTTTATTTTTGAGGACAGTATTTTTCCTGACCTGTCAGCCCTCTCATTTTCTTGTATTTGATGTGAGCTCTAACCCAGTACAACCTGATCTTAACCTCCTCGTGCTCCAAACATCTCTCTTATCTTCTTTACTACCGACTTCAAAGACTCTGAATCGCTTACTACCTCGAGGCCCAACATTCCAAAGAGTTCAAACACAATCCCTATTATCCATGTTTGCGTGGAGTTGTATATCTTACTAATACTTAATAATGCTGCAATACCAGGTCAAATTTATAAAGATATAATGTCCTTGAAGTTACCGGATACTAAATTTTGAGTCTATTAAACTAGTAAAAATTATTTTAATCCTTTCAACAACGGGTTTTAAACCTCAAAGAACTGCTTATCTTTAAACGGCCGATCAGAGTATCTTTAATCAAAGCAAAAAACACTCTAAATCAAGTAACCTTTAAAAAAATATATATATTTCGTTTTTCGTTCGGGGTTAAACCTTCACTGTGAATGACTATATGGTTTCTTATCTATAATCGGTTAAAAAGGAGAAATGAGAGATATCTACTAACTTATCTACGTGGTAATTAGATCAAAAAGTGTTAGCTAAACAGAATATAAAAGTAAGTTAGCGAAACTGTAAAGATAAAGGACCTTTCGTGAAAAATATTGCTTTATAATACACTCTTCATAGCTTAAGTATCTGACTTAGTGAATATTTTATCTTTAAAAATTTCTTTAGTTCTAAATTTGCAAGTATGAATAAATTTCCATCATCCTTGATTTCCTGAATATATATTTAGTGTCTATTTTCACCGAGCAGTTTTCTCTTTTCTGTCCATAGATTTTTTCTAAATTATGTGTATGTAGTAACAAAAAGAACAACGTTGGTTGTCTAAATGTATGTTTACGTTAAGGCAGTCATACGTTTACTTGACCTTAAGATACGAAAATTATTGAACTGAAATCAAAATGGTATTTATTAATTACATTTGTTTACAGCTATTTTTTCAATTGCGTTTGAAAACTGGTAAATACCAACTTTTTTAAAGCTAATATTAAACGTAATATTGATCTTTTTCTCCTTCTATGTAAAAATATTCATATCTCTTGTGTGATGTTCATTTTTACAAAAACTGTCCGCATATAGATTATAATTAAAAAATACATGTTATATATTTCATTTAGCAAGTTTATTCTTAAGAAATACGTAAGAAACTTTCTAGTTTCTCCAAAGCGTTAAATCTACAAATCCGATTAGTGTCAGGCTGATATTTCATTTGTTTTGGCAAATATCCAACTGCTTAACTACTCCTGAGGTCAAGGAAAAGTTTTATAGTTAATTACCTACCCAGTACTTGTAAACTGATATTAGTTGAGACTATATTTTAAGTTAAAATAAATGTTAAAAGTTAAATGAGAATGGTAAACAGCTGCTATACTGGTCACGTGGGCCTCGACAAACGAGACGCGTAAAAAGACACCGCCATTCATTATCTGTGCTCATCTTGAAAGAGTTATGGCGTGACGATATATTATTATCAGCTGTTAAAATGACTGACTTGCCCATACGATGTTACTTGATAATAATACTAGACAGTCTCATTCATAAAGAAGATAAACAAATATAAAATCCAAAATCTTGTCTCCCTAGGCTTAATTCATACTCCTGCAACTAAACTTATACCATACATTATCGTTTCTCATTACTGTTAAACCTACTAGGCAGTTCATTAGGGTGAGGCAGGTTCAAGTCGAATCTGAGTCACTAAAATGAACTATTGGAAAAATGCGTCGAGTTAAATGGAACGCAACTCATCTGTCAGTTGTCATTTAATCTTCTTGACGTATATAGTTTCAATTATAATATTTTTCCGTGAATTACTGTTAAACATTAAATGTATTTGCACAATTTTTTCTGTTCGGCGGTATATATAGTAGATCTACAATAATTTTTATGTGTATTGATTTGAGTTAGTAGTTATTATTCATTGTAAGTAACGGCATTCATAGCGGTACGAAATTTGCCGGGTTAGCTAGTTGCAGATAAAATTTATATTGAAGCAATTTAAAAACTTTGAAAATATTTAACACTTGTCCAACAATGTGGAAAACACTAATCAGATTAGCGCCGCTTATGCGTTGCCGTATGTTTTGGCCAATTTCCAACAGTCTGGCGTTTGCCATACCGGGGGTGTCGTTCGTAGACAGTTCACTGCCACTAATTCGCTTGAGTTCCGTAAGAAGGGAGACAATAGTAGATTTTTACTATAATATCAGACTGGTTATGAAAATTGATTGATCTCTTTAATTAATTGCGTGCGTAATTATAAAGAAATATTTATATACTAGCTGTCCCGGCAGACCTTGTTCTGCCCTATTTCTCTAAAACAAAGTCACATTGTTTTTTTTAATGTTAATAGCTTCCCCGTCAGATTTTATTCTGCCAAAACCTATTGGCCTGTCGGCTGTTTTTTGAAAATTGTTTGAAGGAACGTGGCCTTAATGCTATATGTATAAAAATTGACAAATATTGACATTAATATTTATACGTCACTCAATTGTTTTGCCTTCCCGGAACCTGTCCATTAACACTTGAACTTTATGGTGCGGTATTAAAGTTCAAAATGACTTATAACGATTTTTTTGTATGAGAATACAGAAAAGTGTTAGTTTTAGACAGTTGCAGGGAATTTTTAAAAATTTTCTCTCCGTAATAACCTTCCTCAGACTTCATCAAACACAACAAAAAAAAATCAGCCAAATCGGTTCAGCCGTTCTCGAGTTACGCGCTTATCAAGACATTTTGCGATTCATTTTTATATTATAGATATATATATAAAAGGGTTATGGTGCCCTACTAATATTAATATTGTAACTAAAAAAAAGAAAAACATTTCTGCATACTCTGTGGAGTGCATTTAATCATTTGAATTTGAATTGCCACGTGTTTAACTTTGTTTTTTTACATTATCAATTACAAGACATCGTGTCGGATACCATCCGTATGTGGTGGATGTTCCTTATATCCGCACGAGAAGATTCGCTTCTACATTCATCATGCGAACAGCTAAGGAGTGGAATATGCTACCAGCGGCCATATTTCCGCGATCTTATGACCTGGGAGTCTTTAAAAGAAGAGTGAATAGGCATTTGTTAGGCGGACGCGGTTCATCATCGGACTCATCTTCACCTTCCACCAGGTGTGATTGAGGTCAAGCGTTCGCCTATAAGTTATAAAAAAAAAATATTTGATATATTTTGTGTGATTAACAATAATATATCGTCACACTATATAGCTTTTTGGGTGTGCAGAGATACATTAGTAGCTGTATTTACTTTGCGCTAGTTTGTCGTTGATCGCCGTTCTCAAGGCATTTTACATATGATGTTTCTATTAGATGCCATGCGGATTTTCTCACGATGTTTTACTTCACCGGCAAGCATGTGGTGCCTAACCCTTTTCTTGATAGTGTATCTGTAAAGATGCATCAGAATTTACAAAACCTATTGCCATAAGTTTTTAGCGCAAACTTAATATTTTTATATGAATATTTAGTTAATTTCTCAGTTTTTGAACGCACGTAGTTTCTATTAGACATCCTTGGAACATAAGGGTTAAACGGTATGAATATTATTTTGATATTGAAAGAAAGAACATTCTGCTAAGCTAAGGGCTAAATCCATATTTAATCTGGAAAAACTCAGGTTTTTCCAAAGGTACGTACCTCTGGACGTACGCACCGGGCTTCGAACCGACCAACCGTTCGCGTCGCCGCACATGGATATCGGTCTCTTATACTCTAGGCCCTTACATATGCATAACCATTTTCAAACATATTATGTTAATTAATATCCATTTTATGTAAAAGCCAAAACGTAAATCTTGTTGGTTATTTATTACTAAAATAGATGATTTTGTATAGGTTAGTAAGACCTGTCAAAATCATTTCTACGTTCCAATGAAAATGGTACTATAAGAAGTCTCAAACATAGTTTTGTGTTTATTAAGATATCTAACATCTATAGCGTAATACATGAAATAAACCTTTTTCTGATTTAGGGGACAGATTAGCAACTTTTTATTGTCAATTTATCTATTATGGAGACGTGACACGGAACGTAATTCGCTTAGTTTTGAAGAATAGAATCATTCGTCCGGGTTCTGAGATAAAGGGAAGCGTGCAAACAGCCTAATTGTGAAGTTGTCTGCTAACAAGTTATAACCCGGGATTTGAAATGAAATTTAGGCTACTGATTGTCCTTACTAATTTATGTACCAAAGCGAGTTTGCTTTATTCGGTAATAAATTATGGAATTATGGAATATAAAATGAATAAGCTCGCAATTAAAATGGTAGACTGTAAATATGACTTATTCATAATATAAATAGTATCATACCGTCACGCTATATCCCTTTTGTAATGAGCTGGGATATATTAGTGGCTGTATTCACTTTGCGCTTATATGTCACACACATATGGCCATAACCATTTCATAATATTTATAATTATTTTGATTTTGTGATTTATTTTTTTTTAAGCCGGTATGGCGATTGACCTAACTTGGTCGTGACCACAGTACACAGATGTCTAGACTGTCGTAGTGACTCGCTTCGGCCTGTCGTATTGTTCCTATGCCTAGAGACCTTCCGTCGTGGTATATGTGGGCCGAAATAGTGATGGCGACTGTCAATGGATCTACGTTCCTTGGCGGTCGTTGTCGTTCTTAGACTTCATTATACTTATCATCAGGTGCAATGTATACACATAGCCGAGCTAGTATAGTAAAATAAAATTAGGCTAAAGCTATTCTTAACACATTAAAATGGCCGAAATGTTTAGAGGTTGTCACGCAATTTTAAATGCTGTTTTAACGAATATAATTAATACAAGGTGTCTCAAAAGAAAGTTCACATTTAAATCTTTTTTTAAAAGAAAAGTCTTAGCTTTATTGAAAAAATGTTTATTTTATATTGAAGTACACTGTTTGGGAATTTATTTTTTAAAAATAACATCGTCCAAATGTAAACCGTTGCGCTCTCGGCATTCATTTAGTCGGGCACTAAAATTGCCTATGACAGCTCGGCAGGTAGTCTCCGTGATGGCTGCCATTTCATGACGGATATTTTCTTTTAATTGTGCCAGGGAAGTCGGTTTTTTAGCGTAAACTTTTGATTTGACATAACCCCACAGGAAAAATCCATAGGCGTTAAATCGGGACTCCGTGGAGGCCAATTTATGTCACCTCGCCTGGAGATTAATTTGTTCGGAAAAATTTCTCGAACTCGAGGCAGAGATCTGTTGGACGTGTGTGTAGTTGCTCCATCCTGCTGGAACCATGTTCTTTGGTTGTAACCAGGAAAGTTTTGCAGTTGGGGTACGAAAAACTCGTCTAACATCTCCACATAACGCTCTGAATTCACTGTGAGTGTGCGTCCCCTTCCATCTTCAAAAAAGTAAGGGCCGATAATTCCTCGCGCCGACATCGCTGCCCATACGGTGACTTTGGGTGAACGTAGCGGTTTCTGATGTTTTTGTTTTGGGTTGGTTGCACTCCAGTAACGACAATTTTGCTTGTTTACATGCCCATTCAGGTGAAAATGGGCTTCATCGGAAAACAAGATGTTGGTGAACGTTGGAAAGCGCTCAATCATCTGATTTACAAAGGCAAGCCTCTGACCAGCATCTTGAGGCTTCAGTTCTTGCACTAACTGAATTTTGTACGGGTACAGCTTGAAATCTTTGTGTAAAATGCGACATAATGAAGATCTGTGCACATTTAAAGCAACAGCACACTTCCGAATCGAGAGGTTTGGATCATCTCGAATAGACTGAGTAACACTGTCCACGTTTTCGGCTGTTCTTGATGTTCTTGGCCGCCCAGATTTTGGTCTCTCCAGAGTTGACCCAGTCTCTTCAAACTTCTCAACCCATTTTGCAATGAGTCGAGTGCTAGGCGCATCATTTAAGTGACGAATATGTCGAATACTGCAGAATTTTCTACGCGCTACAGTCGCCGAATTACCGTTTTTGTAAAACTCACGTACGCACAACGCACGGTCCGCACCAGAGAAACGCTCCATAGCGACTAAATTCCCAAGAGCCAGACTACCGACTGACATACCTCCCGCGCCCCTCAGAATAGTTGCTTTCGCGTAATAAGATAAGCAAATGTGAACTTACTTTTGAGACACCTTGTATTAGATCCACGTCTTTTGGCGACTGTCACCATTTTAGAAATTCACTGTACTGCTATCAGGTTCCGCCATTTTATTGGATATATATATCTTAAACTAAATTCAACAATTAACAATGTAAAAAATAGACAAAGATATACACAATTCTTAAATACATACATATATAACCATAACCCGTGATGAGCTAATCTGCCCATCACAGTAAAGTTTACCACTACCGGGACTCGAACCCAGGACGTCAGCATCGTAAGTAGAGTTATTACAAACTGCGCTATCAGGCCTTCAAATACCATAATTCCTAATTGGGACACTGTGTGATAAAAGCGTTAAGAAACTGGTTAGTTACCAACTTTATTGGTTAGCACTATCGTCGCATTGTGCGGAATGTCATACATTTTTATATAAACAACTAGCTGACCCGGCAAACGTTGTTTTGCCATATAAGTTATTTCTAGGTGATAATTGATTAGTTATCGAGCGGGATAAAAAATGATTTAATTACTAAAATAGCTATTATAAAGTACGGGTTGTAGATAAAAGGGTAAAAATTTAGGGTTGTATGTATTTTTTTTAAGCAACATTATAGAAAAAAAAACAAAAATGTTTGTCCAAAAATTAAAAAAGATATATATTAAGAGTGTACAACCCTTATCACTCAGGGGTATGAAAAATAGATAGCAGTTTCTCAGATCTACTGAATATGCATATAAAATTTGATAAAAATCGGTAAAGCCGTTTCGGAGGAGTAAGGTAACTAACATTGTGACACGAGAATTATATATATATATATAAATATATAACATAGGAAAGTATCGTTCACGTATTCTATGGTATAGTGCGATTGTAATATAATACGACCTTAAATACGACTCCTAAACTTATCCTGATAGGCTTTAACATAATCTGAAGGTCAAATTAAGGTAGGGAGAGTCAATTCAGCTTGTTGGTTTAGGACGTAGCATTATGTAGCTACATAAAAGAAAACCATTTAAGATTACCCTGGCAAAGCTTCTGTGGTAATTGTAAAGCGAGTTTATCGGAAAACGATACGGTTTCACGGCAGACTCTTTGACTTTAAACGAAGACAATATTTAGTTTAACGGGTAACTTACTTTCGATGTATTTATAGATAAAAGATCTTATATTTTATTATTCTGTATGTATAAAAAGACTTGTACCGATTGATATAGCGTAGAGTGTAGAACATGAGATTTACACATTGGGTTCTTTTTACGATGCAAGCACGCATTAAGTATGGATCTTCTAATTAATCCACCCGGGCCTGGAAATCCTGATTCTTCCAGATGTCCGCAGAGCGAACAGCCTTTAAGCTTCATCCCTCGGAGGGGTGAGGTGTAAGATCCTATATCTCTTCACTGCGCGCCGCCTTTTTCTCATCTAGCCAGCGGACACCCAGAAGTCAACTTCTCGAAATATATATACATCTCATATCACGGTGTTTGAGGTCGCACTCCACTGAAATGGCTCTATCGACATTTTTTCTTATTTTTGAATAAGCAAATTTTTTTTTCTAATTTGATAATCAAAAATAGCTACAATAACCCCAAATTATCAACCTCACGCTCTCTTATCATCTATTTTTAAATAGTCATTTGGTATGAAGAATATCCAAATAATTTAACCGTCGTTGGTATTTCAAACAAAACGAAATTATGTATTTTATTGGATGACAGATGGCGCCATATCCGCCTCAGATCTATTCGCACACACTTACAAAAAGCCACTACGTTTCAGATCCTGATATTTTTAATTAAATTCTTTTTATTTTTTATCTATTGCAAAGACATTTAAGATTAGATTAAAATATGTTAATATGTGCAAAGTACGAAAAAGTAGATTGATTGATGATTGGAAATATTTGTCACGTAGTTTAATTATCAACTAAACATTGTTACTACATAACCAAAAATATATTTAGTATATTTTTTGTAATTAAAAAAAAAACAAATAAATTGTATGAAAATCTTCTCAATTCGGAAAAAAAACTACAATTATTATGTCTACAAAGAAAATACCAAAAGCACTCTGTTTACAAAACCTTGTCACGTACGATAGCATAGGCTTTTAGTTTGTCGACGTCAAAGGAACTGTGGTTTTGGCACGATCATACGCAAACATAAATGAATCAACTTCGCGCATCAACCGACGTTATTTTTATGGTTCTGTTTACAATATTCACGAGAACTTTTCCCAATCCAATATATCCAAGGTCAATTTAAGCGAAGCGGTGGCGGAACTCGGCATTAATTTCCTTTCATTTCGTCCCATTTCCTTACCTTGCCGGGGGATGCCTTCCACCTCTGAACCATTCAATCATGTGGAATCGAAAGTGAATCGCTTAGCTGCCTCGTACACGAACATGTTAACTTTTTTGTACAAAGTAGAGATTAGAAAACTTCAGACAAACAATGTGTTCAGTAGCCACATCAAAGTTTTCATGTTCCGTTGAGGTTTTCTCTTCCCTAAAACTGACGTGTTCATAAGAAACTTCACTTATATTCACATCAGTTACTCTGTACAAAACTATGACATTATTTCTTTTACAGTACAGTGATAAGTATAACATAAATTATATTTTTGAAAAACATTATCAATATCCGTCGAAGTACAAAGTATACAAAATAGAGTGTTGAAAGGAATATAAATATTTTAAAAAGTGAAACTAAACAATATGTGCTACATTTACAAGCGATAAAATGACTTTAGTGACTATTAAAGTAGAACGTTTTTGTGTTAAAAGTGTTTGTAACAAAACGATATGGGATGAATAATTGTGAAAAAGGTTATGTGCAACCCACTATCCAGTCCGAAGATGATGCGCGAAATTCACGACAATGCTATGGCAAGCACAGGCGTCGCGATGGAGGAAAGCGAGGCCGGAGGGAGTGGGGCTGCCGAGGCCGATATGGACGAGTGTGGCTCTCTCATCCTGCCGCCAGATATTCCTCCTTACTCTGGCGATTACATAATCAGCGACTACATGGAACGCTTAGGCACACGCCTCAACATCCTTGAAACTGAACTTAAATACGCTTGGCGAGCTCTCGATTTACTCAGCCAAGAATACGTTAGAATGTGGGAAAGGTTAGAAAGACTTGAATCATTACTAGCTGATCAACAAGGTGTCATATCTACTTTATTAGACTTTTACACATATCGGACTGTAGCCTCGAGGGATCCGATGAGTAGACTTGAAGTAATCAGGGAAATATTAGGTAATGGAACAGTTGAGGATGGTATAGAAGAAGGATTAGATGTAGGCAGGACATCGATTTTACTTGATTCTCAAGAAGAAACAATGGAGTCAAATGAAGCATTTTATAAGAGCCTCAACCAAGCATATAGAGATGATCTTGTATATGATGAAGCTTCTAGACCACCCTCACAATTAGACATGATTTGGGAAGCACCTGAGGATAACGATATTGAAAATATCCAAGCTAATTCAAGACAAGTATATAGCGCTTCAGATTATAAAGATTATCGTGGATTACAGGGTGCACCTGATATAAGTGAAAGAGACTTAGTGCATTTATCTGCATTAAGTAGAATAGATCAAATTACAGTAGATAAATTACACGAATTAGATAGGCTAACAACTCAATTGCATAAAGATTCAAGTGAACTGAAAGACTTGAAAACTAGACTTCTGAGTCCAGAACCATTGATAGCATCAAAACTCGACAGAGAAATAGAAGCAAAAGCATTAGTTGAAGATGGTAACATTATAAATGAGCAACTTAAAAACATATATACTGGTGGTGAAAACTGGGGTATTAATGATATGATGAAAAGTTTCGATGATTTCATGCTAAATGTACCTAAAGAAGCGAGTATTCGGGATAAGTCACTATCACGTCTATCGCTTACTGACAATTCTCTAACGGAGAGGACCATGGACTATTTGGCACCAAATTTATCACCCCGTAGAAAATATGTGCCAGAAAGGACTACAAC
This sequence comes from Automeris io, assembly GCA_036320925.1. Classification (NCBI taxonomy): domain Eukaryota; kingdom Metazoa; phylum Arthropoda; class Insecta; order Lepidoptera; family Saturniidae; genus Automeris; species Automeris io. The sequence goes on along the minus strand of JAUDJH010000021.1, from coordinate 2,504,884 downwards.
AGAACCTTATACAACTGTAACTGGCCGCTTAGCATATAGTTCAGCAGTAGCAAATGCAGAAATAAATGCAGCGAAAGCTTCGAAATCACCCAGCGCTTTGTCCAGAGAAAGATTTGAATATAGTCCATCATATACGACAACGGATTCTTCAAGATCTAATTACTATAATACTAAAGTATTATCACAACCACTTAATGAGGTATATAAATCAAATTCAGAACAACATTCTCCTTTATCAATACATGAGATCTACAATGGACCTTCAGATAACATATTAGGATTCTCATACGACGCGAATAGAATTAGAAAATCACCTAGTCCGCCACCTCCAGCACCGCCTAATGGAACAAATATATTTCCATCTATACAAAACAATAATGACGTATCTACGCACCATACAATGTTATCTACCTCAATTTTATCAGAAAGCATGAGATTAAGTCCGAGGTCACCTAAATCTCCTAAAACCTCGCCTAAGCACATAAAAAGAGACAACGCTAATATTGTAGCAGCCAAATCTGATTCTGGATTATCGTCAATGAGTGGGTGGTCAAGCTTAGAAAAAAGTCCAGGTTCACCTAAAATGGGCAGGACTTCTCACGGAAGTCATGAAGCTCATAAAGTAAGAATACCATCTCCGCAGTCAATACAAAGGGTATCCTATGAAATGGATAACAAACCATATATAGAAACATTAGTTGATTCCTATTTATATGAAAAGAAAAGCTTAAGTAGTAATTACAACTTACGAAAAACTGAGCACACGTCGAAAGACGTTTGTAGTACGAAAGAAATGAGCAAAGTACATGTAAACGTGAATAATGATTATTTAAAGAATGATATTGCATATTCATTGGATGAACAGTTATTCCAAAGAAGCAATACTAGTGAGTATTACTGTAGCAATGAACCTTCATCAATTTATTCTGTTGCGGGTAATAGACAACCCATATTTACAACAGTGTACAGTACTCCAAGAAGAACTTTAGTTGAGGATAGAAATTTTCCTGAACCTTTAGATAGAATTGAAATTACAGAAATTAATGCTAGACCCGAGATTGATTCTTATCCTCCCGAACCTAGTTATCATGCACAAACAGTTGTTATGTCTGTAACAAATTCAAATAAAAGGCCTCTCACAAAAACTAACTCGATTGGAAATAATGATTCCAATTTATATCAAAATGGTCATAAAGGTCAAGGTCATCGACCAGTATATCCACCAGGGAATTTGACTGATGCTCTTTCATACTATCCAACTTCTAGCAGATATGATTCTCCCCAAATGACTTCTTTGGAAGACCAACTTTCTTGGCAAGGTGGTAGTAGATCTCCAACAAGTTCGATGGAAACATCTAGTTTAAAATCACATTCTCTTAGTATTACTGAAAGAAAACAATTTCAAAATCAACTACAACAGGAATATTTTAAACAACAGCAATATGACCAACGTAATGGCAATGTAATGAATGAAAATCAAAATTATGAAAAACACGTGCTAGAACAACAGAAAATAAGAAAAGAACAATACATTGAATCAAGTTCTGTTCTGGTATCAGAATCCGGTTATCTATCTATATCTAATAATTTAAAAGGAAAATCTCAAGATAAACAAGGAAAAAAACCAAAAAGAACTTCCTCTTTGAAGTCAGCAATGTCATCAATGAGCCACTGGTTGCCAGATTTACATTTACCTAAAAAACATAGATCTCATTCATTGCCATCTGGTGTAGATACTATGGAGCAAACACAACAAGAAAAAACATTAAAAGAAAGAATATTATCGGCACAGAGGAGAAAAAAGAAATACCACTTAGTAGCTTCAATGTCAGGGTTATTGCAAAAAGCCAGACGAAAACACCAAGCGAGTCACCAATCTTTATCAGATCCAGAAACTTCGGAAACAGAGTGGTCTGGCGGTCGATCTAGTGCTCAATCAGAGGATAGTGATAGTGTTTTCTCTGACTCTACGCATGATAATAATGTTTTTGCTAAGGTTCCCGTTAAACTAAAGCAAAGAAAAGTGAATACTCAAGAAACTGTGGAACAACAACAAATGATTCAGGAATTACAAGAACAAGGTATTGATTTTCAAGATGACCAAATAGAGTGCATAATTGAAGAAAATGAAAAAAATACTCCTGCTAGTTCTGTGCTACCGCGAGATAAAAGTGACGATATTGATTTTCATTTTGCAAGAATCAGCCAAATGAATAAAGATAATATACAAGAGCTCGAAAAATTGGACATCGATACAGATATTTCTAATATAGACTTATTTGAAGAGGAAGAAAAGGAGGAAAACCAATCTCCAGCTTCTTTATTTGCTACAATCGGGGACGTAAAAAAAGCCTCTGCAACGTCTGATGAAGGATCTAATGACAGTAATAAATCATATAGTGCTAGTTCACAAGAATTTGCTGTGTCTCGTGCTTTAGGAAAATATCGTCTAAGAAAGTCAACTTCAGTATCTGAAGATCAAATAGATGATACTTCTCCAACAAAAATAGATTTGGAACAAGAAGATCAAACTAATGATGAACATATTCGTCAGAAAGAAAAAAAAGTTAATACGCCGGTCACAAACGAAATAAAGAATAGTACATTAACAGAAGATCTATCCACATTCTCAGAAAGAAGTCCATCAATTCAAAGTGCTCGTGGTATTCCAAATAAATTTCAACCACGACATCAACAAAGCTTAGAAATACCGAACAAACATGATGACGATGATAGTAGAAGTACACATTCTTGGAGAAGTGGTTCTCGTGTATCCTCTAGAAGACAAAGCACAGAAGATAGTATAGATTCAGAAGATGAATGGTATTGTTACGAATTACGAAAATTAGAAGAAATGGAGCATCAGTCACAATTAGAAACTGAAAGACAGCAAACTTTAACTGAAGAGCCGGAATTTGAACAAGATTCTGATGAATCTAATGTTGTTTTAAAAGAAAAAATGTCTTTTGTGCTCAGAGAATTAAAACTAAAAACGGCTTCAGCCAAAAAGAAATATGATGAGTCCCCTATGAAAGAGACTTGGAAAGATATAACAACGTTTCCAGCTATTGAGGAATCTACTGACACTACTGATGAAGAGAAGGAATACGAAGAAGATAAGTCTTATGATTCAGGATCCGGGGAGACATCGGGGCCCGATAGTCCGGTTGTTAGTGGTGACGAGCTGGATGAAGATTATGATATGCCTCAAGTTCACGAAGAATCAGCACCTGTTGAAGCACCACCGCAGCACCAAGAAGCTCCAGCTGGAAGTAAATGGAAACTCTTGAAAGCTTTAAAAGATCGAAAAGCCGAGGAAAAAACATCAGACACTCCTGCAGCTACAACACCATCAACCGAAAAGGACAAAGTTAGCGCAGGTGTAAGTTATCTTATGCAAAAATTTCATGAAATTAGAGTTAAGAGTTAAACTCAAGTATTAGGGCTAACTTGCTTAAATTTCGTTGTTAACTGAGAAGAAATCATAATGTATTAGGGTTTCCTGGCAAATGATATTTAGCTCGCTTATGTGTCTATTAAATACATAAATAATCTTATAAAATTAATTATAAGAATAGTATGATGTTGTAAGTCATATTAAAACGTGCTAAATACAACGAAAACATTATGAAATAAAAGTTTCTAAAACGAAATTCTTGCAAATAATATAAAATCTAATAATATATCCATTTCTACATAATTGACGGTTGTGAATGTTAAAAACTCACTATTTCAAACAGTATTAAATATTTTCATTATAGTTACAGGTTAATAATAAAAAAAAAACTATAATAAATACGCATTAGCGTAGCTTAGCTTATATTTAATAGTAGTGATGCAATAATTAAATTAATCAAATCAATAGAATCTAAGGCCATCACATAAGTGTGTAATATTTATAATCTATTTATTGGATTTTTATAAACAACAAAATATTAATTATACCATTTATATCAAATGTACGTGCTTAAAACATGTAATCACAGTCCTCCACATATTTGATGTGGATATAATAATTGTTATCTTGTGTATGCGCCACGTCTATATTAAAATTTGTTAGATAAATGTGCTATCCATTGGCGATCTTATTTTCGTGCAGTATTCATAGGTCATTCTAATGTACAAATCACCCATTACCATATCATTTCATATCGTGAAAAAAGAGATATATTTAAATAGCTTAAAGCGCCAATTTCCGTATCTTTACTGTCTATAAATCAATTATAAAAGAGAAAAATTTATAATAATTTTAATTCTTTCTGTAATATTGTGTTAAACGTGTTTTATTGTATAACAAAGATACGAACGTTTATTAATTTCTTAAGACTTATTAATCATTCTCTTTCATTAAACTAATATATACGGCTCTCTTTTTAAAAGTTCATTAATTATTAATTTTAGCGGTTGTTGCTTTCAAATATCATAATTCCTACACAATCTTTTATTATAAAAAGTATTAATAAAATTAAAAAGCCTTTTATACAATTACAGATAAATAAAATATACTATTTATTATTGTAAGTACAATATTAGAGCATACAACTCATCCTAATTTAATATGAAACTTACATTAATGTTTCGTCTAGACAACAACTTAGATTATAAAGCTATTTACACTTCATAATTATGTAGTTGGCACATCGTACATTACACGTAGGCACATATAGCGAAATATTTTAGATGTTGAAAAATATTGTGTAGTATAAATATTATTATTCTAGAAAAATCTAGTTATGTTAAGTGACATGATTACGTTGTTTCATGAAGAATATAATTCACCAATTTACAAAAGGAACATATTATTTCATAAATATAAATTTGACGTTGGCAGAGTAGTAGAGCTGCCTCGAAAAATACGTAAGATGATCTCGACAATTTGATACAAAATTAACTATTATAATATGCACCAATAGTACCATCATTATTTTCTCTCTTTTCAGATTTTTTACAAGCTATTTTGATCTTGTTGGATATTTTTTTATATAAATACTAGCTGTCCCGGCAGACCTTATTCTGCCCTATTTCTCTAAAACAAAATTATATTGTTTTTTTTTATGTTAATAGCTGCCTCGTCAGATTAAATTATAATTTTCATTAATAAACATGCAACCTCTAATTAGCTTGAAGACATAACAAAAACAATCCTAACGCACCTTTGTTTTGTTTTGATTGATATTATATGTTTGACAGCTGGGGACAGAGTGGTTTATATGGAAAAAGAAAATTGTTGTTTATACTATTTTCCTCGTATTTTTTACGTTTTTTCACTCCATAAGAACTTTCCCCAGACTTCATCAAACACAACAAAAAAGAAATCAGCCAAATTGATTCAGCCGCTTTCGAGTTGTGCGCTTAGCAACACATTTTGCGATTCATTTTTATATATAATATGTATGTAGATAGATTGTTATTAAATCAACTGCAATTAAGCAATTACTTATTCTTTTATAATCTTTGAAGTAATTTATTTAAATGTTACATTGTAAATGGGTGAATTATATTTATTCGTTATAATTTAACGTTGGAACTGTGTATTGTTGTTATTGATGTTTCTATCATCTTGTATAATGCAGGCTTCTTTGACTTTTATATGAAGTTTATACTCGAACGTCGATATTTTATTAGAGTATGTTAATTCTCTATAAACGAATCTTTGTTGTAAGTTTTTATCAGTTTCATTGAATTTTCAAACAACCACTTATTGAGCCGTATTCGTAAAATAGAAGGATTACATTAATATTATACTTTCAAAATATAAAGAAAATCCTCAATCTTATTAATACATTACATACATAATTACAAGTAAATTGTCGTACTTTATAAATCTATTATGCAAATATGGCACACAGAAAAACTAAATAGAACTTTATATAATAACCCTATTTGGGAGCACTTTCATCTAGTAAAATACAATAACACAAGTTGGGAAGGATAAATTAATCGAAAAGAGCCAGCAGTTTGTAAAGTATTATATAATTATGGTATTTGATCCTTAATTTTTAAATCATTATAAACAAGAAGAGAAATAAATTAAATAAATCAAAATATACCAAAATAATATTATATACTTTTATTTTTGAAAAGATTATCCTTCTGTTTCACAAATATGAGTAGGTATCTCAAGTAACAAAGTTCCTTCTAAATTCGTGAAAATTCAATGATAGTCTGATAGTATTATTGTTGTCTGTTTTCAAATAAATGTTTCGTTTTTATTTTATTTTTATTATTTTATATTTATTGTTTTCTTTTTAATTTTAGAATGGCTCCGGCGGTTTCAACGACCAAGGTGGCAGAGGAAATGGGTACGTTTATTTAAATTAATTATGCTTTATTTGACATTTATAAATAAGGTGAAAATATTGTTAGGTCTAAATTTAAAATTAGAAACGGTGAATTATTAGTATATGTTGTCATACCTAACATATTTATTCCTATTCGTCAGATGAATAAAACTTAGGTGAATCTTCTGCTAAGCACAGTGCAGATCAAACATCAACTGCAGTCTAGGAACATGAACCTGGTGATAGATTGTTGCGAATGGCCGGTCTGCTCAAATATTTCTTAAAATCCAGTATTGTAAGATGCAAACTCGTGTTATTACTGACAGTAATACATTTAATAATATTGCATTTTACTTGTGTTATGATAAGAATTCTTTTGTAGGCACCCGGGGGACAATCCATTCTACAGTAATATCGACAGCATGCCCGATATCAGACCTAGAAGAAAATCAATTCCGCTTGTCTCTGAGCTTGTAAGTACATTTTAATTTAAATTTTTAGGACGAATCATCTGATAGGAGTGCCTTCTTCTTTTCTGGCTGGTTTCAATACGCTATCTAAATAAATGTTTGTACTAACGATACTCTATTTTAAGATTTTTCCTCCGGAACAATGGAGGTACATCTACATTCCATTATATGGAAGGTAGATATTTGAAACTGGTCGTAAATGTTTACAGCTATCATCGACGTTACGCTTCCTGATGCTTAGTATTATTAGGCGCGTAATAAATGTTTTCTTCTATAAGGAAAGTTTCTATTTAGTTTGAACAATTAATGGGGAGATTATTGAAATTAATATTTCATTATTAAATCGTCGGATACAAAAAATATTAAAAGGCTTTTGTATTTTTGCTGAAGGGAACTTTGCGACCTAAAATTTTGTTTTACGATCCGTCTGCGAAGTTTAACGCATTTTTATCTCTCCCCATCTGTTGTCCAAAACGTTCTGTACGTTGAAAACTATAAAGTTCTTTTTTCAATCCCTATTTCTTGATGTCTCGGTGTTACCTTTATGTGTTTTTATTCTGACATTACTTAGATGGCATTTAACCTCGCCTTAGTTTGTACGTCTGAGCTTAGATATAACTTAGGGGTCACCGGAGCAATATAGCGGAACCATAGAAATGAACCCAATGAGTCTTTACCTGAAGAATATTAATAATATCATTGCATTTTACCCCCTTACCACGGACCCGCAGGTTCTCAAGGTATTTCTTTCCCAATAAATAACACTTTCTATATCAATGCATGTTTAAAACAAAAGTGAAAAGACAAAATTATCATCCGCAAATAATGATGCAAAGCTTCAAAATTTTTTTCTCTTTTCACTCATTCAATACAGTTTGCTTGTAAAAGGATGTTTGATAAAACAAATTGTGCTGATTCAATTCTGCCTTTGCATGTTTTTGCTTCAGATTTTGTACATATTTCGTTTGTGTTAAATAATCTTCACCTTTGTTGTTTTCTTATAAAAACGTTTATATCATCTAATTTGAAAAGATTAGAATTGAATGGAGCTGTAAGTGAATTGCACGTGCCTGGTGATATCATTTTTTTCTGTAATCTCATCGAATATGAATGGTTGAAGAATTCGTAATAAAGATCATAAATTAGTTTTTGAACTTGACAAATAACTCATACACTGGCAGATTTCATATTTTAAAATCATTTTCTAAAGAAAAATATCCTTATAAGTTCTTTAATAAGGGCAAACACATTTCTACTTTTAGCTTAGTTACAAATTTTATAAAAACAAGCTTAATAAACAGCTTAACAAAGCATGTCTGAAATTTTGCAACACAGATATTTAAAATAGATAAAAATATATTGATAATTTTTAGGACACAGCTTGATTTTAGAACAGTTAAATTTTTTGCTTAATTATACAGCTTTAAAAATGTACATATTTATGTATTCTGTATTAATATAAATAAATTCGTTCAGACTATGGCTGCCACGAAGAGGAACGCAGGTTTGACATCAGCGGTCCATCGAGCCACGTTAAATGATGAAGAATTGGTACGTGTATTTAATTTTATGTCTATTAGACTTACAATGATACTTTCGATAACTCTTTTGAACTCCTACTTATACGAATATTACAGACCAGTGAAAGGTAGTGATGTCTTAGGTATATCAGCATTTTTCTATTAATGTAAAACTCTCTTTTTAAATGCATCCCCTATTTATTATAATAAAACAATGTTTTATCTATGGAAGTATACATTAACAAAATTGCATTGGATTGGTAACGTAGTAAAGTGAAATCATTTTAGGCGATGTGTTCAGTTCTTCGTGATAAAATTAGTGTTGGAAAGTGGAAATATAAAAAAACGTTTGCACATTCTGATATACGTTGCAAGATTATATTCCCTCACATTAAAGTATGTTCCAGAAAATGCATGTGTACAAGAAGACTTTACAAGCTCTCATCTATCCAATTTCGTCGACTACCCCACATAATTTCGTCCTTTGGACCGCCACATCTCCGACTTACTGTTATGAGTGCGAAGGGCTTCTCTGGGGAATAGCAAGGCAAGGGGTCAGGTGTACAGAGTGCGGTGTGAAATGCCACGAAAAGTGCAAGGATTTGCTCAATGCTGATTGCTTACAAAGTAAGTACCATTGTTTGGGATTCTTTCCAAAAGTCAATTGGAAGCAAGATGTGCAGTTACATTTAAAAGCTGTCAATATCGTTTGGTATTCAGTCTATATTTGTAAAGTAGATCTTGTTTATAATAGAGTAATGTAAGTAAAGACTATTTATGAAGTCAGTTATAACTCTGCACAGCAGAAAAATGTGTATACCATATATTTACAACAATTTGACGAATTGTTTTTAAATATTCACTACACACCTTAACGCAAGAGCTCGTTTTTTCTTGTTATAAATATTAATTGGAAAAAATCAATTATTTAAAAAAAATTAACTCTCTTATAAAATTTTCAATTGACTTTTAGTCACTCACGTGATAATTTAAAGGAAACAAAATAAAAATATTTTGTTACTTTTAAACAATTTCTATTTTAATTTCTTTTATTTCTGGGTTACTAAATCATACAACTGATTCAAAATATTGTATGAAATAGTGTTTTTGGATCGTCATTTTATGTAGTTTTCTAATTTAAGGAGAAAACTACTTACTGTTGTTATTAAGCTAGCTTGATCATGTTCGCAAACATTATCAAATCTTTTTGCGTACCAATAATTTGTTGGAAAGTTGTGAAAATATTAAGTTTCAAAGTCGGCTGCGAAACGGAATTCGGTCCTTGTTAAAGCTCAAGAGGAGTCAAGCAGTTCTCGCGCAACGGGTCACTCATTGTTGTTGAGATCATAAGATACAAACCGTAACTGTAGAAAATCAACGCTTAGTACGCGAAAAGTTTTGCCTCTTAAATCGAAAACAGTTGTTTTTCTATTTAGAAAGTTGATAAGTTCAACAAAGCTAGAGTTTATTTAACTTTATTACTATTATTTCACAATAAAATTCTGATCTCGTAGATTTTATGGCGAAATATTGCTTTTTGTAATATTTCATTTCAACTCTGCCTTTGATTTATGAGGAATATTTAAATGTTTAGACTTTTTATAATAAATGTATTCTGTAATTAATTTAACTTTTTCTATAAATATAAGGTGGATAGTTTCTTAATCCATTTGTTAGGTTCTTCTATCTAGGTGAAGTCATTGTTGGAAGGTAAATTCAAACGGTACAAATTAAAGAGAGTCGTATTCAAAATTATCATTAGTTTACTTGCTATGCATGAATGTAAATTTTGCATGTAATTGGTCGTTGTACATCAGTGTTAGTAATCAAACAATTCACAATTGATAACACGAGCAGGATCATTGTCAACTAAAAACACAATTAACGTCATCATGAAAACTAACGTAACAGTAACTTTTGGAACAAAATCATCTTTATTGTTTAGAGTTGTTTTTTTTTACTATAATATTTATTTATTCTTACCCTCTTCGTGTTTACTCTGACCTCATATAATAATTAGCATGGAAATTAAAATTATAATCGATGGTTTAAATATTTGCTTTGTCCGTGTGCATGGCTATCGGTTTTCTCTACACCATAATATTTTATTCCAAATTTTTACTGTTCCCATGTTAATTGATTTTAGATTAACATCTGCACGATCATGAAGGTGGGCAGTCGTTAGGCGTATGTTCGTGGTTTCTATGGTTTTAAAAAATTGATTTATCGACTGCACGCCATATTCATTTTTAATCTATACTTTGAAACAGTTCATTATCTTTATTTATTTTTTTATTGTGTTACCTTATTTTTTATATTATGTGTTCTTTTTATTTATTTTTTAAATTACAATTATTGTTTTTACAATTTTTCATAATAATTTTGTGAATGAATTTTTTAAATTTAATAAATAGTTTTATATGATTTCACGTGTTCAAAGTGTAGATTTAAGATCACGTAGTTAGGGATACGGTTTTGTTATGATTCCATTCCTTTCAAGTTGCCCCGCCCAGCGCCAAAACTCTTCAAAGCCCTTTGAACCGGATTAACTTGTTTTATCTATTTTCTGACTGTACTGTACATTTTACACTGTTTTACACACCGCTCTTCTTACGATGTCAGGTCGCTTTTGAAACACAAGCGCTCAAACAAATGCTACAAGAACCTCCTCACATGTAAAGTGCCTGTTAGAAATGTATGCACGCAATCCGATGTCTGTCCACTTTAATATTATATGTGGTCCTTTAGTTATTTCTTTTACATTTAATTTATATACTTCCACATTTCTCGATTTATTTCACTATCTTTATGTTCTTTTTCCTACTCCTTTGAAGATGTGTTCAAAGCTTACAAAACAATCAATTCCATAAATACCCTATATGAATAAATATACTGAGACACATGTTACGTGTATAAAAAGGAATTCTAAAGGGTATATAGCTTTGGATAAAACATTTAATTAGAAAATATTGAAATATCTGGCTTGATGTTTAGCGTCAAAGTTATAAATGAGCGTGAAACTGTGTCGACATTTTTTGCTAAAGAGGCGCCGTGCTCAGGCTCGCTTCGACTGGCGCTGCTCGAGGTCAACGACCTGATCAGACTTGACGATCAAATGTAGTTTTATTAATGAATTGGTATATTATGTTGGGTTCTAGTCAGGTTGTGTCTTAGAGTGGTCGCGGCGGAACTGGGCGCGGGGCGGGCAACCGTCCCGGCGCACCCTGCGGTAGACAAGAACAACGTTTCCATCGCCTGAGTAGTGTGTTTCGCAGGGGCTGCCGAGAAATCATCAAAACACGGAGCCGAGGATAAGGCTAACTCCATCATCACAGCCATGAAGGAAAGAATGAAACAACGGGAACGCGACAAACCAGAAATATTCGAATTAATCAGGTATATACATAATTTTAATTAGCAATTTATTTAATGAAATCAATTTTGTTACATTTCATAACAAGTTACGGAGGATCAGGTAAATATGCTTTTTAAATCACATCCGAGTTTTAATTCTCACAGAAATTAAAAATTAAAAATAGCATTTTGATAAATACAAAGCTTACCAATATAATCAAGGCCTGTTGTTACTGTTAAATTTAACAGTTCAATGAACGTAAATACAAACCTAATTTGGAAATGGAAACATCACATCATCGCTTTTAAGCTTTCTCATAATACCAATTAAAACGAATAAAGCTGAAACGGAATTAAATGTAGAAATGATTTCGAATGCAACAGCTGACACAAATGTGTATGTGACAGACGCGTGTTCAGCATCGAAGGCGAACCCCACTCTGCACACATGAGCACCGTGAAGCAATCCGTCCTTGATGGCACATCGAAATGGAGCGCGAAGATCGCCATTACAGGTTCGATGACGCACCGAGCTACTAACGATTCCTTTCTTTTAGCTCCAGCAAGGGTGACGGCGTCGGTGGACCACACATTCCCACACACAAAACACACACTCTCTAAACTATTCAATCTTTCGTTTCATGTGGCGGCCAGGCGGACTTTTAACGTCGACCCAGATACTCACATAGACAGTCTCGAACAGGCCGAGCAAGTTACTATAGAGGGAACCTCAAAATGGTCTTGCAAGATCGCCATCACAGGTTTGCGAGCCTTTTGCGGCTACGGACCGCACGTTCGCAATTTTAAACCTATTAGACAAACTGTCTTCGCCTTATAAATCTTTTTTTTTGACATCTGCTTAATGTACTCGTAAAAAGTTCGCTTCGCTTATTAATGCCAAATTGAAAGTTTCTTTGTGGATTTACTTGACGGAACATGCTTCCCAATAAAAGCAGATATCAAGAATCTCAACTTCATTTCTTACTTCATCTAATAACCCGATTACACGGTCGTTAATGCACCGCCTCAAACACTTCCAACGAAAAAAAAAAAAAACAATAGCTTATTTTGACCATTAACACAAGAAAATTCCACGAATATACACTGTTATAAGCCAGTTAAAATACAATCAAATCAATAAAACGATTTTAGTCATGCACACAATATTTGTATTCCAGTAACACGGAATTACACATTTCACTGTGAAATTACTTTAAATTATTGCAATACCACAAACAAACGAACGTCTGTTTAATTGACACTGATTGCATGAAATTCACGTTTTAACTTTGATAATGATTAAAACACGCAATAAAAATATTTTTCATAATATTAGTTGAATTATAATTTAGCGTTATAAACCTGTTTCAACCTATTTATTAAAATAATGATAAATAATTTGTAGAAATTACTAAGCGAATGAATTTAGAAGGAGCATGCCGAATGACGGATCCTCAGTAATACCCCAATTATAGTTTAAATTTGATTCTTCATACCCATATCTGGCGATAATTTTTAATAAAAATTCAATGCCATTAGATTTGATTCCGCCCATACCTTTACACTTCTTCTTCGAAACTTTCTTCTTGGTCAAAGTTTGCATTAGAGTTTGTCATAAAGTAGGCGCTATATTCGACTTGTTTTAGAAATCGGATTTGGACATAGATACAAGTTTTAGTAGTGTAAAGCTAGTATCTTCGTTGCCCACACGAAATCCTGATTATAAATAGTCTACATGATTCCACTGCCACTTGACGCTTAGATGGTAAGTATGGTAAATGGTAATTTTAGCTTAAGGTAATATTAGTCAATATTCATACATTAATAAACAAAGAATATTTATATACAAGCTAGTTTCATCATACTTAAAAAGTGTAAAGCAATATATCGGTGAATTTGCTTGCTTATAGCTTAATTGCTAATGAATAAATAATACATGAAATTCATTATTGAGTTGGATAGCTACTTGTGATATAATATAAGTCATTGAATGAAGGTTACGGAAATAGTATTGATCTTTCGAGTGATATAAAATAATTACTTAATGTATTTATCAATAACATACTGTATCCAGAAATAAAAATTAAAAGTAATATAAGATTGGTTATAAAAATATATTTTCGAGTTTCACCTTAGAATTTGGAAAATACTGGGCATAGAAAACATTAGCACAACTATTTTAGAAATTGTTTGCGTAATCATCTTAAATAAAAAATAGTTCTTCTTGATAACAAAAGCAATAATTTCATTCCGACATATAAAAAAATTGTAGCAAAAAAATGAACGTAAATAAAAGTCACATTGCTTTGTATTACTTTAAGGATATTTACGAGAAATGCCTCAGTCTGTCTCTATTGAAGTGGGATAAGAGATATAACAGTAATCCTTTATAGAATTAAATCTTAAGCAATAGCATAATCCAGGTTGATACGGTTTCATTTCATTAAAGAAGATTTGTTACATAATATAAATGAGAAAATCATAAGCCTTATGATGTATAACCAAACTGCTGAAGCTATAAAAGATAAAATTGAACAGGGAGTTATTTCTTTACCGTAACAATTTGCTAAGACCTTTAAATCGATTTAACTTAAATCGAATCCTTTAATGGACAGAAAGTCTATGTAGTTGTTTGTTTTCTGGATTTACATATTGAAAAAAAGCTTTGAATTAATTGCATTCAATATTTGATCGATTCTTTTATTAAATTTCAAAACTAGGGATTAAAAATTGGTTAAAATCTATTAATTTTAAATTTATCTAACATTATTATTATGTTTAAAAATTATTTAAAAGCTGCAAAAAAAATTCTATTTAGGCTTTGTGATGAAAATATAATTTATGAGTTTAAGTATCTTCGGTTATTCTTTGAACAATAAAATAGAGGCTGTAATGATCGCAGGTAAAGCCGCGTTAAAACATTGATATGTGTTTTAATATTTATTGATTTTGTAATTTTTATAATAATTCAGCCCTCTGTGGGCAGTTATTTGCGCTCAAGGCTTAATCGCGAAGGATAAAAGCGGAACTTCAGATCCATACGTGACCGTCCAAGTTAGCAAGGTGAAGAAAAGAACGAGGACTATGCCGCAGGAATTGAATCCAGTTTGGAATGAAAAATTTTACTTGTAAGTTTCTCGTATCATAATCGGCCCACCTTTGCTTACTGGTAGACACAGGTCTCTTCTAATTTGCGCCAATAATCAAGGGGGATTCAATTCTACTCAATAATTATTGGTTGGCTCCCTATAACGAGTCGTCATTCCACTATAATAACGTACTGAAAGAATTTTTTAACATGCACTATCCACCTTAGTGCCTGACCATCTTCGCCTCGATCAGTCTCGTTAATTAAAAACGAACTTTAAGCTTACGAGACACGGTAAATATTAAATGGTAAGTCAAAAGATTGGGCCATGCGCGACTGCGGACCATCACGTCCAAATCATTTTACCGAAATACAAATGTATCATAAAGCTTAAAGTTCATTTTAAATTAACAATTGTAAGACGACCCTGCGCTGAGGCGTTCTAGTGGACGGATTCCGCGCGGAAGCGCTTAGTCTCACCCAGGAGCCCTGTGTATACCCAGGTTAATAAAAAAATCAAGTGTATATCGCTGCTGTTCATTGTGTAAATTCTTCTTTATTGGTAACAGTTGCAACAACGAAGGAATTAAATAATAATTAATAAAGACAATTTAAATATTATGGTCAACCCTTTAAAATTAAGTGTAAAAGTGTATTTTTGTTTAAATGAAAGTTTTTCCACAGTGAATGTCACAATTCGTCCGACCGCATTAAAGTACGCGTATGGGACGAAGATAACGACTTGAAATCCAAACTTCGACAAAAGTTGACGAGGGAATCGGATGACTTCTTGGGTCAAACTATCATCGAGGTAAGGACAAAATAAATGCTTCGGGATTTGCAAATATCATCTATATTTTCTGCTAGCGAATACAGCCAAAACCTTTTCGTCCTCCATTTTGCGTCTAATAAATATTTATTAGGGATACTAGGATTCTTGGGACAACTTCTCAATGTATGAATATGATGTAGTGAATCATAGCTATATATATTTATTTGAAATAAGTACATATACCATTTTTTTTTTAATACAAAGATTATATGTTATTCATATCTTTGTCGAAACACAGACTGGCGGCCCATCTGACTGATCGGCTATGGCCACCTATGGATAGTGGCAACACAAGGAGCATTGGTATTGCATTGCCGATGTATAAGAATGTTATTCGCTAAGGACTGAAATTTACTGCCAGCGTTTGTTTTTCCTGTGTATGTTTGTCCTGTAATACACGCAACGGAGACTTCAAGCAACGAACGAGTCAATCAGTGTTTGTTGGACGAGCGAGTTCCATCATCGAACTGATCAGCGCTTTCCATCGTGAGTGATTAAGGTCAAGCGTGAGTCTGATTGTAATAAAAAAGAATTACGAGACGCCTCAATAAAAAAGAATTTGGAAATTAAGTGCAATTGGTTGTATTTGCAGAATTCAGAGAGATAAACTTACTGACCTAATCAAATTTATCTCCAACATTGGGTATAAATATTCGGCAACTAATAAGTTATTTCCTAGATATTATAAATACCTCTTCACTACAGGTTCGAACCTTATCAGGTGAAATGGACGTTTGGTATAATCTGGAGAAGAGAACGGACAAGTCGGCTGTATCAGGGGCTATTCGGTTACACATTAATGTGGAGATAAAAGGAGAGGAAAAGGTGGCACCCTACCATGTTCAGGTAAGTAAAAGTTTTATCATATTTGTAGCTAAGAACTGTAGGTATGTGCAATATATTCTAGTATAAATAATATATCCAGTCTTATGCATAAAAAAATATAGTTTTGTCTTAGACTTGGTTACACACGTCGTAGTTACAAGTAGCATAAGGAGGCGGCGGAGAGGCATTAAGAGGCAATTGCCAACCTTACCCGCCGTCCCGCCAGGACAAGATAACGGTGGAGGGCCTCGCCAAAGGTCCTCTTCTGTAACGAATTAACATTGAGCGGTACACTTGAAGGACTGCGTCGCCCAATATCCAAACGTGAGCGGTGTGCGACGAGTAATCGCACTAAATTCTCAGTTATAAGAACATATTTATACTTTATATATTTTTTACTAGTGTAAAAATTACTAGATAGTTTTACTAGACAGTTTTGGAATAACAAAGTTCCTAGATATTGTTTACTTTAAATATTTTCGTTATTCTCAATTTTCTATTTAATAATATTTTATCGAGTAGGTAAAACAAAACATTTTCATAGATTTTTTTCTTCAATAGTATTGGTCAATAGTAGTGATATTGATGGAACTATAAATCGCAGATAGCAAATTATACATTATCTTTAATTTCAGTGTTTTGTATGTATTATAACTTTTTTGACTTCGATATTCTAATTAAAACTAAAAGCAGAATGAACACTTCTGTGGCTAATTCCATTGGCTAGAATCGTGTTATATTGATAACTTATACTGATAGAAACAGTTGTCTTCGAACAGGCAACAGGTCGCTGTGAATATTGGCGTGCTGCCCTCTGGCCTATAGCCAGTTCTGTTTGAAATCATGCACTGTATAACGCGATTACTTCGCACTGTAATTGTGTAGACACATAGCAATTTACTTAATTGAGGTGGAACGTTAACGAGGGCTATAATCAATAATTTTTGCCTCGGCTAGTTATAGATTATTTTTTTTATAAAGGGGATCGGCTGTTTATCGCTTAATATAATTAAATTGCTATATTATGTTAAATAAAACTGGAAAGGGGTTATCAACAAGGAACCTTACGTCCAGTTTTAGGAACACATTAAATTTTAAAATGCTTTTAAACAAAAATTTATCGTAAAGTAAGCAATAATGATTAAATAATAATAATGATTATTCGTGTTTAAAAGTGTCTTAAACGTTTAAACAGCGTTTTTGGAACTAGGTGTTAGCGGGTCTCTAACAAATGTTTTTTTTTTTAATTTGGAGCAATACTTCGCTACTTACTAACATTTACAACGAAAAAAAATCCAGGTCTGATAATCAAGATCTAAGGTAATCCAGCCATTTATACAATTTAGTTTAGTGAACTTTTGTAGACACCAGGGTTAAGAAAATGTGTTATGAAGTAAACATATAAAAACACACATAAAATACTTTGGATTTATAAAATTAAATACCTTTTTCAAATAATTTTAGAACTTTCATTACTTTTTTTATTATAAATAAGCTCACTTTTAATCTCATCTTATGGGAAGTAAAGACTAACCCGATAATAAAATGCGTTTTCTCAACACATATTCATTCATTGAAGTTTGAAATTTTGAATACTACATCCGTATACTATCATATTTGTAAAATTCTATTAGTTAGAAATGCATATTATAGTTATAAAACAAATTATTATAAATAAAAGAGTATTTAACCTTCATTACTTCGTCTAATTATATTTCAACATTAAGAGAAGTTACAAACGTGGTAGGATTTGGAAAATAAATCGCATTCCTTGCTTCATAAAGAAATTGTATTTCGAGAACGCTGGCACAGAATAAATATGTGCTTACGAGCGACATATATCATTTTTATTGTATTTGCAGAAAATTGAGAAAAAAAAATTGTAGGCAATTTGAGCTACGAAACTTAAGCAAGGTCGTTGAATTTCTTAACAAAAAACCGTTTATTTTCTTGTGTCTTAATTAGAGGGCACTTTACATTCTTTTTCACAAAGAAAATAGATATTCACACTAAATCCGTGTATTTTATAATGTAATTTGTAAAGATTTTTCCCGGCCAACACCATTTTGTCCTGCTCAAAGAAAAAAAAACATTATTATTTGATCGTATGTTTTATTAAATTATTTAAAATAATTATTCTAATTAATTTTTTTCCAATATCTATTCAAATGATCAAGTAATATCAGAGAACTTCTGGGTAGGGTATAAGAATTTAATTGACTCACTCTTTGATCTATATATCTATAATATAAAAATGAATCGCAAAATGTCTTGATAAGCGCGAAACTCGAGAACGGCTGAACCGATTTGGCTGATTTTTTTTTTTTTTGTTGTATTTGATGAAGTCTGAGGAAGGTTATTAGAGGTTGCATGTTATTAATGATAATTATAATTTATACGCCAAATAATCAAACAAAAAATAACGTGTCCCATAAGGCATTATAATAAAAATATTATACCTATACTATATATTATTATTATATTATTACCTTAGTTATGACTTAAGTCTTTCAATACAATTTTATTTCTATTAGACTGAGACAGGCCAATATCTTGGCAGATGATATCTGATGTGGCAGCTATTAACATAAAAAACAATGTAACTTTGTTTTAGAGAAATAGGGCAGAATATGGTCTGCCGGGACAGCTAGTTTATAATAAATTTAATAAGAAAAGAGTTCTCTTACATATAACACTTCCCGGGAGATAATTTTTTCCT
This sequence comes from Automeris io, assembly GCA_036320925.1. Lineage (NCBI taxonomy): Eukaryota > Metazoa > Arthropoda > Insecta > Lepidoptera > Saturniidae > Automeris > Automeris io. The sequence goes on along the minus strand of JAUDJH010000021.1, from coordinate 2,485,795 downwards.
AATCCCAACAAATTCCAAAAACCATAATTAATATCGAACAAGCTCTCAGTAAAGTTTGCCAGAAATTTCGCGGTTGAATTATTCTTTTATACCGTTAATTTGAATTACCTTGGTCGTTTATTACAAGCGCTTCCGTTCAATTTTCCTGAACAAATAATCAAGGCAGGCCGTAGAGCTGCCGAGATCGAGTTAACGTCTGATTTCAGACTCAGAAGTGGGCTCTGTGGGCTCGGTAGGACGACTTTTGGCAATAAATGTAGAAAGTTTGCCGCCAGATAAATAGGACTAGAGGGCAATTTAAAAGTATTAGTTCTTGGTCACATTGCACTGTGAGATTTGTTATGTAAAATGTTTCATATTACGAGAATGTGTAGGTGGATCCAACAACATTATTTTATAAAAAAAAAGGCCCAAGCTAATTTACCAGCATCTATAAATAATATGTCACATAAATATTAAGTATTAAACCATACCTGTTATATATAAAATTGTTAATAAATTCCCTTAGTGTTTTCTGTAGCTACTCGACAAACGATCTTGAGAATCGTCTTTGGACACCTTTCTTGAAAAAAGTACGCAGACGGACGTGCTTCAATTCTATTTTATTTTACCATCCGATATACTCGTATATCTTTCCAATTTTTTAATAATTAAAACAACAGCGGAGATTTGTGTAAATAAACAAAACTCTACAAAAAAGGTTTATTTTTAAATGGCTTTATATTGCCTAAATCCTATATACTATAATACTTAATTGTAAGTTGAGTTTACACGCTTTTGTAGCATGTTTTGCTATAAACTCTTTTTAGAAAGTTTTACCTAATACGTCATATTTTTACGCGTAACTAGATTTTGGCGCTCCTGTGGTTTTCAAAATTATCTCTTCCACAATGGATGCGTTATTAAAAAACGTATCAAATTTTAAATGATTACGTAATACATAAACAAACACTATTTTTTATGAGTTTCCTGGTAGTACACTCAAAAATGGATAAGTAATCTAAATTAAATTCTTACTTATTACATGTTTTACTCTATACTAAATCCATTTCATTTTTACAGTAACACACATTTTAATTTATAATTTCAGAATTTAATCTTATGAAATAACTAGTAATGAATAAGAATATTTTATCGTCTGCTTAGCTTGCAAATGGGACTTCAAATTCTTCAGAATTGAGCAGATTTGTTGAACAAAATTACAAATTAATTCGGATCCCACGTTATCCCTGCGAGCGTCTATCATAATGATAATTTATCTCGGCCATTATGATAATAAAGCTGGGTTGAAAGTGAAAATAAAACAGAGTTTTTAGTTACTGCATAATATGTCGTATTTCTCAACTTAAATAGTATACTTCGATAAAATTCAAATCAAGTATGAATTATTAATGTCTCTCACAAAGAAAGCCTGGATTTACTTATAAATGTATAAAGAGCTTAAATTATTATCACCGCTACATTTTTAATGATTTTTTTTTATTTTAAAGATTATTTTTTACTAATGTAAAGATAATTACGCCATGTTATGCTAGATTTAATTATATATTATATTATAAAAGTTAAATAAAATATGTTAAGAATTTAGGAAGAGGAATAAGTAAAAAGAATCGAATACAACTTTTAAAGCATTTAAATCTTTTATTTTCAATTTATTTATATCCACATAAATACATTTTTTTTAATCATTACATAAAAACCACGGAGGTTTGAATACATGCTATTTCACAATAAGTTTAGTCCACATTTAGATGCATAAATAATATATGGACCTTTTTTTTTTGTATCCCGGGGGAAAATCCTACATAGGACTATCAGGGACGCTGTGAGGGCGGCGACCCCGGTGTGTCATACTCTTACTGACTAAAAACCCCCGGAGTGTCCCTCTGATTGCTCCACCCGGGCCTGGGAAGCCAAATTCATCCAGACGCCCAGGGAACAAAAGGCCTTGTTGAGGCTACTTCTCTGGGGGAGGGGTGGGAGTAAAAATCGACCCCTCCAAAAACTCTCTCTCAGGCGGCACGCCGGACATCGTGCACCGCCTCCCCACCAGCAGACTCCCTCAAGTCTACTGCCCGGCTATTGTCACCGGGGGATTTCGCGCTCGCGTTGGGCGAACGCGTCAATGCATAAATAATATATGGAACTAGGCAAACTCATTTCAGTCATAGTTTTCATTATTAATGAGGTTGAAAATGTTTTTTTTTTAATATTTTTTGGTGATATATTATTCAGTAAAACGCGATAATACCGCTCCTAGGAAAAGCACAAATCCATTTTATATTAAATTATTCAAATATATAATACTTCTGCTTTATTTGACAAAGAATGTTGCATATCTAGACATATAATAAAGATAAGAACGTTATATATTTATAGTAATAGTATTTGGTAACCCCGAACACGAACTATGAAAGCGTAAATCAACGCAGCCATAAAATACGAAAATTTGTCACCTTATCGCAACATTTTATAGCGTTGTGTTGTGGAATATAGTGGTAACATTTTTAATTTTACAGTAACGCGATTTGTATAAATTATGTAGGTAAGTCACTTTTTTATCTTTGAGAGCTGCTTTCTTTAAATTTAAGCCGCTATTTTTTAATTTAAATTAATTGAAATTCATGCCTTTTTTTGTTTTGTTTGCTTACTTGAACAGATTCAAGCTTTTGGAACTCATAATGCTTAAGTGTTTATTATTCGCAGCCTATCTGTTCCGTTAATAGAGGAAGCTAAGGCTGGGATTTATAAACGCTATTTTGCTAAGAAATCAAGTTTGATTTTGACAGAAAACTAAATGTATAATATAGTATTTTTGGAATATTGTAAGCATTCGCGGAGCCGAGTCCAAGTTGAAGAAATCGATCACTTACTTTGACATTAATTAAATAATATATTTTACAGTGTTTGGGAAAAGTGTAAGCAAAGTTAAAATGGCGTCTATAAATCTCATCATAACCCACATTCTTACCATTTTACAAAAATCTTATTGTTTTTCTTCTTTCCCAAGTTTTACCCACGACGGTATAGGTGTTTTCTTCTCAATTCACACGAGTTTACCCACTGATCTCTGATACACCCTCGACCAGTGACGTGCATAGGGTATTTTGGCCAGGATAGGCAGCATTCTCGTAATTAATTTGTATATTATATTATGATAGTAAATATTATATTTCTTTTATAGGAAAGATAGACGGCGTGAATATATAATAGATATTGATATAAATGGTTCCTTTTTATGTTTAACTTTAAACAACTTATTCCAGACTTGTTTATCATAAAGGCATGCAATGCTTGCATGCGTATATGGAATGAACGCTACTGCCCTCGACCAATATTCCGTGAGGATCTTACTTCATTAACAATTCATTCTAATATGTGTCCATAGATATTATATTTCTAAGATCAAGATAGTGACTAGGTAGTCTAGTATCAATCTTTTAACACAAATTTTGTAGTTAAATAATGTTAGAAAATAAGCAGTTTTTTTTTTAGGTTAAAAGATTCATTATCAGTATAGATAGATAGTGTTCCGTGGTATCTTTGTTTAATTGAAATTAGTGCTTCGTCACTAATGAACGTGGCCTCGCTCTGCCCAGGGGAAATTAAACTTGATTAATCTAATGGATAACATATAACACGTTGTTAAAAATTAAATCACAGTCTAGGCTATCAATTATCAATTATCCTTATAAATAAACTGTTTTTGAAAATCCCACGATCGTAAAATTAAGATATATAAAGCAACCCAACGAACGAACCAAAGATGTAGCTAAAACCACCACCAAATGTGTTGGATTTGTTCTAAATAGACCAACACGAAATTTCAATAACCTGCTGTGAGTTGACGTATCGTGTTTTCGTGATTTGATTAATTTTGAATAAAAAAAACACGGTAGAACAAATGAGCTTACGAAAACAAAAAATGTGTTTTAAACAAAATTCTATCATCAATATTGTTTCATTTAACTTGTAAAATATCCGTAGATATGGTCAAATGTCTTATTCTACTATCAAACGTAGATTATAATCGTAGATTTCTACTAAAGTTTGTTTGTTTGTATATTACTGATTGATCTGGTAGAAGTCGGTTGGTAATGTAGATTTTTATTACCTGATCAACACCGAAACCATTATTAACGTTTCCTATTTTGCAACAATATGAATCGTTTTGGATCTTTCATCTTTGCTTAGATTGCGAAAACGGTTCTGTCTAAAACTTTCTTATCTCAATTTCCTTAGTTATATCAAGTTCCACGACAATGAAGTCTGATTTATTCCGCAAAATTGTCTCAAAGAATTATGCACACCCATTCAGCGAATTCACATGAAATACAATATAACTCGGGACCCGAATGAAAATTTATGCAGAAACTTGGACAGTCCTAGCGCATACAAAGCCGGGCTCAGGTGATGTGCAAGTATAATTTAGTTGAGTGCGTTCAAGTGTCGGACTCTCAAGGAATATTAAAACTTTAAAACCAAATTTTTACAAGAAAACTACAATTTATTCTTGTAGAATCGGTTCCTCCTTTTCTTACTTACGTTAAAATACAAAGTTTATCCTTAGGACGGGTTTAAAGAGTAGCCAAAGTTCATTATTAGAGCAAAGACAAGAAAGGAAGTAACTTTTGTAATAACGAACTTTTATCATTGAAGAAACCTTGTATGAACCGTTTCTAACAGTACGCTTAGATTTTTAGTAAGAGTATAAATATATTATTTATATTTCCGAAATGTTCAGTCCAAATAGCAGGAGATTATCTAGTAATTTTGAAACTTTGTTAGGTATATGGCTTATAATTAAAAATATCGTGTGGACTGCACACACTTTGAAAACGTCTTTTTATAAATGACTTTTTTGTAAGCAAAGGATCTTCAATTCCGTTGTGAGGGCTTCGAACCTGGTGTGTCAGACTTCTGCGGACTAAAAACCCTCAGGATATCCTTCTATGCACTCCACCTGGTCTTGGAAATCCGGACTCGTCCAGAAGCCCGAGCAGCGAGGTGATGGGTTTAAAAGACCCACCCCTCTGAAACCTCAGGCGATGCGCCGGAAACTGTGCGCCGCCTGCCTGTCATCCGGGCAGCAAACTCCCTAAAATTTACTGCCCGGTTTATAAATGAGTAAGGGCGAGTTACACTAACCAATTATAGTTACGACATGTATAACACGCGATTCAATTCGACCATAATGGTAATTTAAATTTAACTGTTGTTAAAATTGTATAATGTTTCCAAGAAAGACAACAATTACACAGTTTAACGCTAAATAGTGTTTTATACAAGTTTAAATAAATATATGGAATGTGTCCGATCTGAATCTGTGAGAGAGGCGTTTGTGAGTGCCTTTGGTCTGAACAGACTTGACATCGGGATGCTTAACAAAATCTTAACAGAACTATTATCTGATGAGGCGTCTGGCCTGTTCTGATCAATGGCACCATATGTAATATGTTAGGTATTTCTGTATTAGGGTACGATGGGGCTGACATACGTACACACGTAAAAGTCCCTGAAATAAATAGAATAAAATAAAAATGATTTTTTTAATTCAAGCCGCTTTTAAGGTGAAATTCTATAGGATGCGGCTTATGTTATCTCCATCTACCGATGCCGTTTGCGGCCATAGGCGCCCTGTATAATTTTACATTTATAAAATGTATTCCTAAGAACAATAATTATTTTGTCACCGTTCCATTGTGAGTAAAACATGCAACCACAAAATTAAATGAAAAAATATTGACATGTTATTAATTGTGTCGGCAAGTATCAAATTCCAGTAAGTCACGCCTCGGTAAATTGTACGCTTAACTAATTTTGTAGCTCAATTAGTAACACTTATAATATTTATTCTCCATATCACGAAAATTAACTTTTCAAGAGCTAAAATATAATGAAAAATGCATTACTTGTTAATTTAGTTGGGCCTTTCGTTGGTGTTATTATATTAATATAAATTACAATGTAAGTTACTTTTAAGTCGTTTAATTTACTGATTGGTAAATTTAGGATTATTTTTGTGGTTGGTTAATTTTTGTTTTAATTATTTAATGTAGAATACTTATTACGTATTTCCTTCTAAATCATCATATTGGCAGATATACCTACATCATACTGCCCCAGATAACCTTTTTTTTTCATTTAGATTTAGTACACTCTTTTATTGTTTTGTTCAACATCCAATACAACAGATAATATTGACTGTTACATATACATCTAGTGATCATTTTTTTGTATTTCAAGACTGTTTGGCGTAAATAAAACCGTGAAGTAAATATTGATAAAAAAAATCTGAAACTTTTTACGTGAATAAAAAATCGTCAACAGCGACAATGGTAGAGACGAAATGCAGAACTTTGGTCGTTTGAAATATGAATGGTAGCAGATCCATTGTTGTAAAACGCTAGTCTTCAATATTCGCAACATTCGGTGTCGAGACGGCAGTTTCTATCAGAACGAAATCCAATGTTATTAAAACTTGAACGGTAGCCTGTAGGTACTAAGGAAGTTTCTACTTTTTAAATTTTACGCTCGTTTGCCTCCGTATTTTAATAGAAAAAGTCGTTTCCGTACAGTCAGATCCCGGAGGATTTCTTTCTTAAGCCTTTAACTTTACCTGCCAAATAAATTTTCATGTTAATCCCTAGATTATTCTTGGGGACCGGTCAAAGCTGGCCAGCAATTAATAAGTTTAAAAAAGATATTTAATATCATTAATCCCCGTTTATCAGTGATCTGGTTTGTAAGGAACTAATGTTTTAGAAAATAATTTCCAATATACGCTCACTGTATGAGCATGGTTACCATTTTTTTTTATATCAGCTCTACTGAATGACTATACTGTACCTGATGAATATTACAGTTTAGTCCAGTAATGGCAGTGACTATTAGGCGACAGATATGTATTGACGACCGCCATCGTTATGTCAGCTCATATATACCACGACGGAAGGTCTCTACGTATATCAACTACTGGGTGTACACAAACTAATCTCAAAATGTGACAGGTCAAAGCGAGACATAATGATGAAGGCTTTTTGCAATTTTCTCTAATATAAAAACCGACAGAGTGACTCGCTTTGCCCTGTCGCGTTTCAAGATCAGCTTGTGTATATCCAGTAACTCGTATACCTAGAGACCTTCAGTCGTGGTATATGTGGAGCGGCATGACGACAGAGACTATCATTAGATTTTCCTTCTGTGATGGTCGGTTTCATTTGGACTACACTGTACTTACCATCAGGTACATTGTAGTCACTATTTCGAGCCAGTGTCAAAAAAATACTCTAAAAAAATGTCAATGAAAAAAAATTCATAACAAAACCAGTAGTTACATTTACAGTTACGGTATTCTGACAGTGTACAAAATAAAACATCAAAAGCAAAAAAGTCAAATTTAATCGTTCATTATACATATTATAAAATTTTATACGTATTTATTTACATGTGTCACGCAAAAATTACTGAACCGAATTTGAAAGGGATCTTACAGATATATTACACAAGTATTTGTAACCATAGATGGGCAAAATGTAATCAGATTAATGAAAATGATTAACGATTACATTTTACATTTTTTACCATTAATATGACTGCATTTTGCTCATTTATATTTTAAACACTACAAAATCCCAGATTGTATACATATTTATGATTTCTTAATGTTTGAAATGGATTTAATCATGATTACAGAGCAAGAAAATTAAAATTATGACTACATTTTGTAATCATTCGTCATTAATCAGATTACATTTTGCCCATCTCTGTTTGTAACGCTAAACTATCTAATATTGAATTATGTTTGGTAAAATAAAATCCTTCATAAATCTTGATTGTGTCGTTGTCATACAGCAGAAGCATAATGTAAATTTTATTTTCTCATTTCTTAGGTTTAAGAGGTTTATGTAACTACTACTTTTGTATTCTAAATTTCTACTCGTCAATTATATTCAAGGTGATAGTTTGACGCTAGGTTTATAGGACGCGTTAATTTGGCGCATTTCGTATTATAAAAGAAAAATTACAAGTATCGTTCGCATTTATATTTTATCTTTTCTATTCACTACTAGCTGTCCCGGCAGACCTTGTTCTGCCCTATTTCTTTAAAACAAAATTACATTGTTTTTTTTTATGTTAATAGCTGCCCCGTCAAATTTCATTCTGCCAAAAGTTATTGGCCTGTCGCAGTCTAATAGAAATAAAATTGCATTGAAAGAGTTAAGCCATATCTAAGGTAATTGTATTTTTATTATAATGCGTTATGAGGCACGTTATTTTTTGTTTGATTACTTGGCGTGTAAATTATAATTTTCATTAATGACATGCAAACTCTAATCAACTTGTAGGCATGCCAAAGAGTATCCTAATGTACCTTTGTTTTCTTTTGATTGACATCATATTATGTTTGACAGCTGGGCACAGAGTGGTTTATATAGGAAAAGAAAATTATTGTATTTACTATTTTCCTCGTAATTTTTACGTTTTTCTCTCCGTAAGAACCTTCCTCAGACTTTTTCAAACACAACAAAATAGAAATCAGCCAAATCGGTGAAACCGTCCTCTAGTTTTTCGCTTACCAACACATTCAGCGATTCATTTTTATATTATAGATTATCCATTGAACGAAGCAAATGTATTTTGTTATTTATTATTTTCATACCTGTTGCAATATTGAAGTTTTTTATATGATATATCTACCTCTATTAACGCGCGACGCGTGATAGGTATATAAGAAACGTCTGTAAACCTAGTGTTAAAAGCAATTATTAAAGTTATTCGAACCTAAAGTGCACCCTCAGTAAAATGAGTTAACTTCGCTATTTCCTGCGGTCGACGTAAAAAGACAGGTCTGATGAGAACAATTTCTAAACTACTTACGCGAATTCATTTGTCACGGTAGAGTAGTTTTTAATTCGCTATCTTCATATAACCATTTCTTCTACGCTATGCTTTCGTTATTTGAACAAAATTTTAGAATTGTTATACTATATAATTGTTATTTCTTCAGAAATACTTGGAAATTTTTTATATACATTGCAAATGTTTATTATCAAATAAAACCCTGTTTAGATATAATAATAATCTAGTTTTATTTAATAAAATTAAAATAATACGTAACTTTTCGTGGTAACTTTTTGCATTTATATTATAAAGTTACATTTAGCTATTGATTATATTGACTACGTTGTACGCACAAAGACAATACGTGAAGCACTCAAGATGTATTTTTATGTATACTCAAAGTGTTATATTTAGTGTATTGCGATATATTTTGTCTTTTTTTATTAAAAGTATATTTCTGGATAAAAATACATTATTGTTATATATGCCGATTGTATAAATTACATACGAGACTCAGTTTTCAATATGAGTTACAACCAATTTTATTTATAACATAGCATTAGTTTTCGAAATACTTCGCTCTAAGTACAGACTATACTCTAAGGTATAAAATCAAATGTGATCATCATAAGTTAACTGTTATGTCAAATGGAACGTTTTGTGATGTTTCATTATGTGGAACGGTGTGAGTAATCACTCCGATTTGGTTAAATAACCGATTTGTAAGCTGAAAAATTAAGCCGACCATTCCAGGATGCCAATTAACTAGGGATTACTATGTGAGGTAGTTGCTTTGTTTATACAGGCTTGATAATGTGACTATATTGTATCTGATGAAAAGTAAGGTTTAGTTTGGATCTTGGGATCGGGAACAACTATCAAGGGTTGGGTATTTATTGACAACTAGCTTTTCCCCGCGGCTTCGCTCGCGTTAAGAAGTATTATAATTAACTAGCTGATCCGGCAAACATTGTGTTGCTATATAAGGTTTTGTAATATCTTCTAAGATGTTTATTGAAATTAAGTGATGTCAAAGACAATTTTGTTCACAATTAAATACTCTTAATCAACAACACATTTATTTGCATAAAGATTAATATTATTACGTTGATACAATTCTTAACAAATAATGCATTAATTTCGACCAAATTTTATTACTATAAAAACGGTTCTAGTGACTTAATCTTAAAAGATAGACATATACTATCAAGTACATTTTTTTAGATCATTTCAAGTGGAATAATTCTTTCATACATATATTTTTCGTATCTTGAACCGTTTTCGCAACGCACGCAATGGAAGCCCTTAAGAATGAATAATTTTCCCCGTTTTTTTTCACATTTTCCATTATTTCTTCGCTCCTAATAGTTGCATCGTGATGATATATAGCCTAAAGCCTTCCTCGATAAATGGTCTATTCAACACAAAAATAATTTTTCAAGTCGAACCAGTAGTTCCTGAGATTAGCACGTTTAAACAAACAAACAAACAAACTCTTCAGCTTTATAATATTAGTATAGATTAGATATAGTTTTTGTGGCTTTACTTTTGTTTAGCGTGTGTAAAAAATTAGGGCCTAGTCTGTTATTAGGCGCTAAAACTATCAAGCTATTATATTAGAGTCGAAAATCTGAAAAGATTTATACAAACTTTCATCCCCTATTTTATCCCCATGAGGGTGGAATTCATCAAAATCCTTTCTTAGCGGATGCCTACGTCATAACATCTACCTGCATTCCAAATTTCAGCCCGATCCGTCCAGTGGTTTGGGCTGTGCGTTGATAGATCACTATGTCAGTCAGTCAGCCAGTCAGTCACCTTTGAGTTAGATTGCTGTTGTCATACCGGCCCAAATATGCCACGACCAGTATCTGGCACATAAACAACTAAATATACTCAAGTTGATCCCGAAATACCACAGGGCGAGGCAAGGCACTATTACATTCTTTGTATTTATGTACCATGGCAACAATCCTTTTCGCGGCATCACCCTAACACCGCAAAAATATAGGCATTATTTTTCAACCTAAATTTCGATGTGTATCTATTATTTAAAAAACAGAGATGGGCAAAATGTAATCTGATTAATTATTAACGATTACAAAATGTAGTCGTAATTTTAATTCTGTTACTTTGTAATCGTGATTAACTCTCTACAAAACATTAAGGAGTCATTAATGTGTATGCAATTGAGGATTTCGTAGTGTGTAAATAGATGAGCAAAATGCAGTCATATTAATGATGAAAGACGAAAAACGTAATCGTAATCTGATTAAATCAAATTTGCTCATCTATGTTTATAAATAATACCTTGGAAAGAAAACATTCTTAAAAAGATATGAGAAAATAGGATTAACAATTGCTATTATTATTATTAAATCAAATAACAAGAATATTTCAGGTTTACTTAATTTTCGAATATTAGTCCCAAAATACAACTTGAAATATTGGTACTGTAGCTATTTTACTTTTAAATTTTAAGACAAAACAGTTAACTCGATGAGCCCTGATAATCTCAATCAATTAGTTCTTGAAAGGCTTTGATCTTAATTCGTTTACTAAATAAGAATTTTTCAGGGTTCCTGTTGAAAAAATGTTATTTTTGGCCTTTATCGGAGTTTTTCTCGGCTTAGAGAGGAACTCGTCTATAAAGGAACAACTTAGCTTGAGGGCCCTCAAGGGCACCCCGGCCTCCTCTTTCAGCCAGTGGGTATGGGGCGAGAGATATTTTGAGAAAATAATTACTCGGTAATAGGTTTTATGTAACTAATTATTTTGGTATTAGGAAATTATTTTATATTAAATGAGAGCAGGGCTGTTTGAGATAATATTAATTTAAATTTGAGATTAACAAATAAATAGATCAGCAAATGCTTTTTTGTTTAAATTACGATGACTGTCTCTTAATTTTATTTTTGTTAAAATATCTCGTATATAGTATTTTCTTTTAAATTTACTTAAAGGGTTTATGTAATCTTCCTTATTAAGTATTAAGACTATATAAAAAACTCGTGCTAAGATTTACTATTTAAGGCGTGAATATATTGTATCAGCATTTCCTGAATAATTTAGCCTGACTTTTTAAGAATTGTTTATTTTTTGTAAATCCGATAACTAAAAAAAAATTTTTTTTTATAACAAAGACAAAATGAAATAGAATACATTCGTATATAATAAATCCAAATAAAAATTTTATATTCGTGGTGGTGTAAATGGCATAAGCTGCAGATATAATATCGTCTTTTGTTACAAATTTACCACTCTTTTTTTAAGAGCTTATGCCATTTTGGTATATCAGTTCCATTGTGCCCAATACGGTTAAAGAAACCCCAATTTTGAGAGAGTCACTGATGAGTCAGCGCTACCATATTCGTCAACAATTTCATGGATAATTATTGGAATACATGGAATTAAATTAACCTCTCAAATTATATTCCATCGCACTAACACAAACTCACTTTTGAAAGAAGTTTTTGGTAAGTAATAAATTATTACCTTATAAGTACATGGGCCAATGTTCTAGGTTATGGCCTACATTGAACAAACAATTAAAACACATTCTTTACTTAATACGATAAGTAGAACAACCTTAAATCCTTCAAGTACGAGTGTATGGAAGCAATGCAATTAAAACTTACTCGCGTGAGACTCACGACCCCGTTGCCGACAATTACCGCCGTAAAATGTAATAATGTTCGTCACGTAGTGTAAAAAGTGCTTAACGGGTCATTCTCGAAGAGTTATAATAAAAGCCACATTAAAGCAAGCGCGCCACTTATATATCGTCTTAAAGAAAAGCGACTTAAATACAGTTTTTTTTTTAATTTAGGTCATATGCTTTTAAAAAAAGGCGAGAATTTTAGAGTAAATGTTCATGTATTACTAACAAGTCAACATTTTACAAACGCAAGAGGGGAATAGTAAATTGTATGTTCAAAAAATTTGCCTTGGTTTTACCTATACTATAGTAAAACATTTAAAAGGAGAAATCAATGTGTGGTCCTAAACCCTCACATTGAATATGCAAAATAGAACGATTGCGTATTCTAATCTACATTTGTTGCAATCTAGTTGTGACTTTGCTCAATTATTTCAACATACTGTCTCTATCCCGTTTTACTATTTATTAGGATTTTAAATAATTGCCTTATGATCACTAGGAAAGAACACCGTTCTAAAGGACCCTTATGTTATTAAAAACAAACTGTGCAATCCCTGGAGAAATGTGGATAGCTACACAATTTGTTACATTAGGGACGACATAGCAAATTGGATAAAGCCTCTAATATATCTCCTACTCTCTCTAAATGGAATATAGCAAAATGTTATTTAATGTTTAAATCAGGGTACAGAAATTCATATCAAGTTTTATAGTATTCACAGCGAACTGAATGTGTTTAGGCAGTTTTCAATAAATTGACTGGAACACAAATACTATATGCCGACAGTAAAATTTTTATCTTCGCTTATGAAAGGCTCTATTAATTACTGAAATTATGTCTCAAGGACCCTTCCAATTTATTTCTGACGTAAACGAAATCATCCCTCTTTTCGAATCACAATAGTTGTTGTAATTAACGACGGAGTTTACATCACGGGACAGATTCAATATTTTCTCGCGCTAACTTAATCGCATCGTTTTTTATCTGAGTAAAACTAGGATTAAAACAAAGAACAATTGATAGTTACAATACTGTATAGGTTAATGGTAATTATATGCTACTAGCTGTCCCGGCAGACCTTGTTCTGCCCTATTTCTCTAAAACAAAGTCACATTGTTTTTTTTTAATGTTAATAGCTTCCCCGTCGGCTGTTTTTTGAAAATTGTTTGAAGCAACCTTGCCTTAATGCTATTGTATAAAAATTGACAAATATTGACATTAATATTTATACGTCACTCAATAATTGTTTTGCCTTCCCGGATCCCGTCCACTGACATTCAAACTTTATGGTGTGATATTAAAGTTTAAAATGACTTATAACGAATTTTTTGTATGAGAATACAGAAAAGTGTTATTTTTAGACAGTTGCAGGGAATTTTTAAAATTTTTCTCTCCGTAATAACCATCCGCAGACCTCAACAAACACAACAAAAAAGAAATCAGCCAAATCGGTTCAGCCGTTCTCGAGTTTCGCGCTTATCAAGACATTTCGCGATTCATTTTTATATTATAGACTAGCTGTCCCGGCAGACCTTGTTCTGCCCTATTTCCCTAAAACAAAGTCACACTGTTTTTTTTAATGTTAACAGCTTCCCCTGTCGGCTGTTTTTTGAAAATTGTTTGAAGGAACCTGGCCTTAATGCTATATGTATATAATTGACAAATATTGACATTAATATTTATACGTCACTCAATTGTTTTGCCTTCCCGGAATCCGTCCACTGACATTTAAGCTTTATGGTGTGGTATTAAAGTTCAAAATGACTTATAACGAATTTTTTGTATGAGAATACAGAAAAGTGTTATTTTTAGACAGTTGCAGGGAATTTTTAAAAATTTTCTCTCCATAATAACCTTCCTCAGACTTCATCAAACACTACAAAAAAAAAATCAGCCAAATCAGTTCAGCCGTTCTCGAGTTTCGCGCTTATCAAGACATTTAGCGATTCATTTTTATATTATAGATATAGATTTTTAATATTTTTTTTTTTAGCAGATAATATCATGTTCGATTCAATGTCTGTAAATATAATTCGCATTTACATATTATGTATTTACGAATATTATACTGATACAAAAAAATGCCATTCAATATGATATTGCTTTAATTAAATTACTAGTAGATTTAATTGGTTTATTTTTAATAATGACTTGATTAACGCAGTAATTTTTGTGCTTCGAGTCGTGCTTTCGATTTCCTGGCGGAATAAATATTTATATAGTATTAACATAGCTATTCCATGTACGAGTGTTTATGTTCGTAACTGTATCCACAAATTTACGACACAAGAGTAAATCAATATTATATTAACATATTTAAAAGAAATAGATACGAATATACGTTAGCAATAATAAGAGTATTACTCTTTGCCTTTCTTATACAAATAAAAGATATTTCTCGAGGCAGAATCACATCAAAAAACCACATCGTGTGTAACAGAGAGTTTTCCTTGAATCAACAGGAAAAACTGAGTAGCAAAATGCTACGCGAGTTTTTGGAACCGAAACTAATGCTGTAATTACTGACTGTCCGAAGAACAAATTCTTGTAGACTGAAAGCTTTTATTCTTTATATCTTTTTTTCGCTAATGTTGGGTAAAATAAAAAGATTTTTCTTTTATGATGATGTAAAGAAACAAATTCTTTGGAAGGCATCCTTTTTCGCTTACTGACTTGCTGATATACATATTACAAGTTTTATATAATATATAACATACAATTTTAAACTAGTTATATTTTTTATATGACATCTGACATCAATACAGGCCCGTTGTCAAAGTATATCTGTTGTCAAATTTTAAAAACTGTCTATCCTTTTAAGCCTACTAACTTCCCCATTTTGAATACTAATTAAATTGTATACTTTGCGCGATTCCACTTTAGTATTATCTCCAAGTCATAAGTGTGTTTATAAATATGTTTTATGTCGTCGAATACTATTCACATACAGTAGCAAAAAACCTTTATAATATCTATATATTATGGTATATAATATATATATATATACATATATTAGTTATGTATCGATATTTAATTACATTGCAATCAGACTTATAATATATAACATATAAAAATATATAATATATAAAAAATACCTTTATTGTTATATAGTTTTCAATTCCTTTCAAATCATATTAGTAGCAATGGGAAATGATTGACAAGTACGTGCAGCTTTGCTTAATTAATGAGATATATCTTAAAATTAAATCGCTCGACAACTAAACTAATCTAATATTTCAGTACAATTTACTTATAGTAGTAAAAATGCCTATATATATTATAACTAGCTGATCCGGCAAACGTTGTTTTGCTATATAAGGTTTTGTAATATCTTCTAAGATGTTCATTGAAATTAAGTGATGTCAAAGACAATTTTGTTCACAATTAAATACTCTTAATCAACAACACATTTATTTGGATAAAGATTAATATTATTACGTTGATACAACTCTTAACAAATAATGCATTAATTTCGACCAAATTTGTTTACCATATTAACGGTTCTAGTGACTTCATCTTAAAAGATAGACATATACTGTCTACATTTTGTGTACATTTTTTTAGATCATTTCAAGAGGAATAATTCTTTCTTACATATATTTTTGGTGTCTTGAACCGTTTTTGCAGCGCATGCAATGGAAGCCCTCAAGGATGAATAATTTTCCCCGTTTTTTCACATTTTCCATTATTTCTTCGCTCTTAATAAATGCATCGTGATGTTATATAGCCTAAAGCCTTCCTCGATAAATGGTCTATTCAACTCAAAAATAATTTTTCAATTCGAACCAGTAGTTCCTGAGATTAGAGCGTTCAAACAAACATACAAACAAACTCTTCAGCTTTATAATATTAGTATAGATGTAGCCAAAATTAATTTACTTCTAATCATACTGATAGCAATTGATGTGATTCACGAGTACGTATAGCTTTGTTTAATTAATGTAATGTATTTCAAAATATAATGGCTTGTCCACTAAGTTTATCTAGCATTTAAGTACTAAATACTCATAGTAGTAAAAAGGCCTTTTTTTTATTTTTTTTTATACTGACTCGACACAGTGACAGCACCATACCTGATGATAAGCATGGTGCAGTCCAAAAAACGCCAACGACTATCGACAGGTAAGAAAAAACCCACCGGTGGTCGCAGCGATCATGCCAGCCTGCACAAATATCTCTTCACGTTACGCTTAAAGGATCCCATATCATAGGATTGTGGGAACACGCTCGCCGGAAGACCATTCCACAGCCCAACGACACGGCAAAAGAAGGAGTTGGAAAATTTCTTAGTCCTGGCCGGGATTTTAATTCCGTTTTAATTAGACTGATGACGTTGGGAATTTGTTTTACGAGTAAGTTTAGATTTGTTTAATCAATGAGATACTCAAAATCGAATCTCTCGACTAAACTTATCCAGTATTTTAATATTATATGTTCATAGTAGTAACCTTTATTGTTTTATAGTCAAAATTAATTCCACTGGAAATCAAACTGGCAGCAATGGGAAGTGATTGACGAGTATGCGTAGCTTTGTTTAATTAATGGGAAGCATCTATATCCACGGTCGGATTGGCACTCCAATCGGACATGCATTAATTATTGTTACAATTCGATAGGTCATTCTCATCACGAATCAGTACCCCATTTATATTTAATACAACTTCTGAAAATCTATCCATAGATTTTTTATACACTATGAAGTATTCATATAACATACATTGGTACTAGTTAAAAAAAATGGAACTGGTAAATAAAAATAATAGTATATATCTTGTCTGACTGAGATTTATAGACGCTACTTTGACTTAGCTTCGCAAAGTGCATAAAAAATAAATTCGTCACAGATAAAAACTGAACATATAATGGAAACTTGAGAATAGCGTAGTTATATGCAAATTAAAGTTCTATTTAACGAAATCTGCTACTTACCATATCCTTTGATATTGGTGGAGTAATATAAATTATAATATTTGAATAAGGTCTAAGCAAAGTCGAAGAAGCGTCTATAAATGTCAACCTAAATACGACTTAAAAGTATTTAAGTGAAGAGTGAATAGGCATTTGTTGGGCGGATGCGGTCCAACGTTGGACTCATCTTCACCTTCCATTAGGTCTAATTGAAGTCAAAAATCCACCTGTAAATCATTAAAAATAAGTCAAGTTAAAATAATATAAAAGCCTATTAAAAAAAATCAGCTTAACAGGTTTTACAGGAACGAAAATATACTGTTACTTAAAATAATTTTCATAAGCTTCTTACTTATATTTCGTTTGTACATTAACCAAACGTTTTTTCACTCATAAATTGGTTTTTTTTTATCATTAACTGATATGTCTCTTTGGCAATATTTTTTTAATCATCTCATTTTTATCTTTATAACATCTCGCAGCTTATGTAATATGTGTACTATTGCATATTAATAAATATTATTTATCCGGAGTGTAAATGATAATTATTTAAAATAAAACTTATACATAATATAGTTGTACTTAGCAAAAATTTTTATGGGTTATAGACAAACGCTTTATGTCAAGGCCGTTGATGGACCGCGTTTGCCCTACAAATGCTTATTCACTCTTCTTTTAAATCCAATTTCTCCCAAATCATAAGAAAGTGAAAAAATAGACGCCAAGAGTGCATTTCACTCTTTCACAGTTTGGATAATGAATGAAGAAGTGAATTTTTCAACCTTCAGTTATTGTGATTTGGATCCAACACTGAACCATTTGTTTTCAGATTATATTGTGTATATTATGCAATTAGATTTGTTAAATGTGTTTCGCAACGTTTGCGAAATATCCCATGATATACATAATGTGTCTTAGCATTGTCCTTCATCAGACAGATAAGCTCAAAATCCCACTATATGAACAAGATGAAGAAGATTTATTCATGATATACTCAGCACTTGAAAAGGTCTCTGACATCTGTCAGCTTTTCCTGCAATGTATATTTATTATTTTGTTAATAATATTCAAATCCAAAGTAAATGTCAAGAATAGCTGTCAAGGAATTTTGTGGTCCTCAATGTATTCACATTATAGAGTTTATCGTGGTTGAGGTTAAAAAATTCGACGTAATATTATGTGGTTATATTTAGCAACTTGTTATGATTCTTAAATAATATAATATTATTATTTAGACTTAGATTGATTGTAAAGGTTAATATACAAAGTAAAAAGAAATAAAAAAGTAAATTTATTAAAATAAATAGTAGTAATCTTTAACAAACATCTTTTATCATACGTTTTGGCATACAGAATGATGCATTTGATGCTAACTGGTTAACGCTTCTTATGGACAGCTACATCTTAAGGAGATATTATTGCATTTCAAACCTTGAAGTGTGTTATTCATTTCCCTTTGGAAGAACCTCATATCTTAGCCCCAGAAGAAAACTAAAAATAAGCCTTCTAGAGCGGCTTTAAAAGCATTCGATACACAAGTCCTCTAGTTAACAGAATCTTTAGAATATTGGATTGATAGACTTTCTCGAAAACACTTTATAGCTTATTTGAATGCTTCTTACACGGGATATTACGAAAAAACCTAAATTTCAATTGCGAAGCTAGTGCATACGTAAACACATATTTCAATAAGAATTTTCACGCAAGGTATCTTTGTTTGTTACCATAACAGGAGTCCTGACTGTAGTCTGCACAAATTTTACATTTATGACCACAAATGCATTTTTGTTTGAGAAGTAACTTTGTAACTGCATGAAAATCTGTATAAAAACGTCAGTAGAACAATGTAGTCTTAAATAGTATCAAAAAACCTAAAATTAAAAAGTTAGCTGTTGGAGGTCTCCACTGTGACAAAAATTTGGCTGGATGATCGCTAATGAGACATGAATGACTTAAAAAATCTAATTTTAAGTTAACAAAAGGATATCCAAGAACAAAAAGAAGAAATGAGAACATTGGGCGATGGAATAGTAGAGAAAATCTATACGAGTGTAAATGATAAATTTAATGAATTAAAATTAGAGAACGAAACATTAAAGATTAGATTGGATATACAGGAAGAGAAACTTAAATACTATGATAGACGAAAGAGAGAAAGAAATTTGTTACTTTTTGGTCTCGAGGAGTCGGAAAAAAATTATTTGGAGTTAGAAAGTACAGTACTGAAGATTATAAACACTAATTTGGATGTAAAATGTACGAAACTAGAACTGGAATCGGTCCATAGAATTGGAAAGTTTTCAGATAACAAGGTGAGACCTATAAAAATATCGCTCACAACTTTAGGAATGAAGATACTGATTCTAAAGAATCGAAGGAAACTAAATGAGTCATCTAATTATTATAAATATTTATAAAAAATATAAAATAATTATAAATATCAAAAAAGATATATCAAAGAAAGTTGTCGAAAGCTATAAAGCCAGCAAAGTATACGGTTATGATAAGCCTTCCTCAGCCGAAAAACACGCCAAAGGAATGAAAAGATCTCGCCCTACCTCTTCATCTCCTAAACAAATGATCCACAGTGTAAGTTCTGATACGTCTATCTCCAAAAAGAATAAGATAACATCTTTTTACAAGCACGGGAATTCTCACCTTGCCGCTACTACAGATCAAACAAAGCACGTGAGCACCTAGCAATCAATTGATGAGAGCCTCTCCCTTCTCTCTGCCGAGCTGGTCACTCTGGGAGATGTAGACCAAAACCCTAACAACCAAAACATTATACCAAATATAAACGACAAGGAGATCTTTTACGTAGCTACATTCAACGTACGTTCTCTTGCATCAACGGCAAGTGAAATAGAACTGGTAAACGCACTTAAACATATCAAGTACGACGTCATTGGATTAGCTGAAACGCGTAGGGAAGGCTGCAAAATAGTGGAACATGGAAAGTATATCCTATGTTGCAGCGGAAAAACGCAAGGTTCAAACGGCGTTGGATTCTTTATAAATATAAAGCATACATACAGTATTGTAAGCTTTAAAGATCTCTCTGAAAGAGTGGCACTTCTAGAAATTAAATTAGGGAGCTTTCTAGTAACTATCATTCAAGTAAACGCACCAACGTCCGAAGCAAACATCCATCCAACATCTTGGAAGCATTTTACAATACTCTTAACGAAGCGGTACTGCTAAGCAACACAAATACGTTTGTCATGGGCGACTTTAACGCAAAAATTGGTAAGCCCCGATCGGATGAGCACGCAGTATGTGGTACATACGGAGTCGGTACAAGAAATATTAGAGGCGAACGTCTTCTACAATTCGCTTTCGAAAATAAGCTTTCAATAATGAACTCATTCTTCAAAAAGAAACCAAACCAGAGATGGACGTGGAGATCACCAGATGGAACTACAAAAAATGAAATAGATTTTATACTAACCACATTTCCACGACAATTTAACAACGTACAAATAATTAATAGGCTATCTTTTCCATCTGACCATCGTATGGTAAGGGCTGAAATAAGAATTAAAAACCATAAAACCAGTAGAAGAACTTACAGCAAATCCAGATACTCTTTTAATAGTGTGAATTATATTAATTCCTACTCTAAGAAACTAATAGCAAATAAACATGCTTTGCTTCTAAAAGATGAGGAACCTGTACAGTCCTTCTATGACAGGTTTGTGAAGTATGTTGAGTCGTCTATGGTGTGTGCCTCTTCGAACACACACATCAAAACAAATAACTCTATAATATCTTTGAAAACAAGAAGCCTTATCGAAAAGCGAATTTCGAGGTTTGTAATTGCAAAATTACAAACTTAAAACGCCACACATGAAAAAAGAACTTTCAAATCTTTATAAAATCACAAGCAAACTCGTCAGATCGGATTACCAAGCACACAGAAATTATATAATAGAGAAACACTTAAAATGTAAAGGAAGCTTTAAACGCGCACATAAAAAACTTTCAACACACAAAATCTGGATACCGAGCGTGAAATTAGACAAGATTACAATGAATTAATACTATTATAATTAGCTTTGCCTTAATGTTCTATGCAATTATAAAATTAATTTAAAATTTTCACTAAAATAAAATATAAGGGTTAAATTACAACGATATAACTCGAGGAATGTTAGTCGTAACGTTTAAGCTCGTACCCGTTTCTGCAAACCACAATGTTTAAGTTGTTCATTCGGAAATAAACGAATAACTTTAAAGAGAGCAAACGTGTTGTGTAAAAGGCTAAGGGCGAGTTTGTCTGATAAATTCTTTGGATTCAACTTAACTTGGCGTTTGTTCTAAGAACATAATCCAATTATCATGCTTACGTATTCATGTTGGAACCGTCAATAATCATATACCTATATAGATGTTGAGTAGGCGTATAAAGTTTTTCTTTGAAGATTATAATATCGATTGACATTACAGACGGTGTTAAGTTAGTTCATTAATAAAATTCGAATTTGCAGACCCACCCTGTTTCCAAAAACGACAATGATTACCAAAGGACGAAAATTTGTAGATTGTCGACCCACATATACCGCGACGGATGGTCTCTTGATATACGAGTCTCTAGATATACGAGTTTCCAGACATTCACAAGCTGATCACGAAATAGGACAGGCCAAAGCGAAATTTGAATATACTTAGAATTTATAATCTTGTAAAAAATAATCACGTACTATCCTAAAAACTTAAAATGTAATAGTTTATCATTTTTATTAATCTGATTACATTTTGCCCACCTATGATAGAAGTAATGTAACACAATTTACATATAAACCAGTATCGTCTACCTAACATTTTAATTTTTTTACAGTCACAGAATAATATTTTTAGCTTTTGCTTATGTTAAAATTCAATTTACTATATCTACATGTAACTATAGTCTGATAACGTAATTAATAAAACTATTTTATATAATGGAAACTTAACGAAATTCTACTTTACAAGTGTTATTTAAATAAACATAAAATAAATAAATGAAATGTGCCGAAACGACTCGAACTTTTAAGTTTTTTTTTTAAGACGAATGGTGCTAATTTAATAAATTACCCCCAAATTTGAGTAAAAATGTATTTTATTTACTTAAGACAAGTAGCGAATTATTAAAACGGAAGGAAGTAAGTGTTTAATAAATTATACGTTTTCGACCCTTAATGAAATATTGAGGCTTGAATGTTAACACAAATATGGAAAATTTTCCAGTTTATCAGTTTTCAAATAATGTAGCGTGAGTTTGTTCAACAAAATACGATTCTGGTTAAAATAAGCTTGTTTATTTTTAACGGAGTAAAAGCATATTAATGGTGTAATTTCGTTGTGTTGCTTGTTTTCTGTTCAGGTCATTACCATAATGTTTAAATACTCAAGGAGTAATGTTGTGTAATCAAGCCATTAGTGGCACACTTTTAGCGCCTCAAATGCTTAATTTAACTCTCTTCTTCGACTTTCCTTTTTATTCTGATTTTAATAATGAATGTAATTAAACCAGGCCAGACGTTATGTGGACTACCAAGATACAATAGTCCATAAAAATCGCCATCATAACATACTTATATCATTGAAAAAAAACTAAACAATTACTAATATAGGAGTAGTTGGCGACTGCGTTATTG
Source organism: Automeris io (assembly GCA_036320925.1). NCBI lineage: Eukaryota > Metazoa > Arthropoda > Insecta > Lepidoptera > Saturniidae > Automeris > Automeris io. The sequence continues at coordinate 2,462,742 of JAUDJH010000021.1, read as the reverse complement.
GCGAATGGAAGGAAAGAGACAGCATCATTGTATGACTGATATAACTGGGAATATACGGGCCGTGCGGGATTGTCTCTTTCATTATCTATTATTTAAATAGACGATATTTATGACTGGATCTATAATATATGATAATCTCGAAACACCACTAGTCTAAAATACTGATACTGCAGTCCCTTGTTCTGACAAAAACATTCTTTTATGTCAATGCAATCAAAAGATACGTTTTTGCTAGGGAATGAAAACCTAAAGGGCACTTCTCATCGATCTAATCACATTTTGCAGGAAATAATGTCGTATATCATAAGTACTCAAAAAAATTCAAAAACCGTATAAGAGAAAATTTTAATAAAACTTACACCTAATATACGAAACCCTTGGTACGCGGATCTGACTCACATATGACTGATTTTCCATCTACAATATATAGGTGTATATGGCGCTTTAATTGTATATATTACTAACTGATTCGGCAGACCTTTTCCGCCCTATTTCTCTAAAACAAAGTTACAGTCAGATTTCATTCTGCCAAAAGTTATTGGCCTGTCGCAGTCTAATAGAAATAAAATTGAATTGACTTAAGTCATGTGTAAGGTAGTGATATTTTTACTATAATGCCTTATGGGACATTTTTAGGTTATTTTTTGTTTGATTACTTTGCGTATAAATTATAATTTTCATTTATGACATGCAACCTCTAATCAACTTGAAGGCATACCTTTGTTTTATTTTGATTGACATCATATGTTTGACAGCTGGAGACAGAGTGGTTTATATGGGAAAACGAAATCGTTGTTTGCTATATTTCTAGCATTTTTTTCATATTTACTCACCTTTAAACCTTCCCTAGACTTCAACAATTAATTCAAAACCAAATTAGCCAAATCGGTTCAGCTGTTCTCGAGTTTTAGTGAGACTAACGAACAGCAATTGATTTTTATATGCATACATACATATGTATATAGATTTTATTATGGTTAATTACTGATTAATTAATATAACGGGTTTTTCTCCTATGTAGTAGTTGTGGTCTAGTCGGGCCCAAATGTCCCACCTCACTAATACACGTTAAAAGTCACTTGAAGTCTTGAATATGAGTATACATATATAAACGTAACATTAATAACTATCATTATCCCTTTATATTCCTATATAGAAATCCATTTAATATTTTCTCAATGATTACGACCCAAATCAATTTTAGAACCCCAAATATATTAGTGAAGCCAAGATTAACGATGCGTTAAGGAATCCTTACCTTTCTTTTGTGAAAATAAATTGACCAACGTTCGCATCCTATGCTAATTTCGCCCTTGTTAAGTCAACATAAAGGTTGGTACAAAACGTCATGAAAAAGTTTATTGGAAACAGGAAATGTTTGAAAGCAAAAACACAAAAAATGTTTGCATGAAATATTGCCATACTAGAACATGTTTTATAAAAGCAAAGTTTAGAAATGTTTTACGGTGAAAATATTATTTAAAAATAAAATCATTCATCGTAACTTATGAGTTTTTTTTTATTTCTTTTGAAAGCAGATAGCATTTTTGGCTCAATTACTATCTAAATCTTTTTTAAGTATACAAGTGGAAAAAACGAACATGTCTTAAAATGAAATTTACATTATGAAAAGTCAAGGGTGCTGATAAGTGTTTATTATCAATCTCCAAACACTGCATCCTGCCTCTAGATAGAGGCACGTCTAGTTGTGTCGATTCCCAGACACATTAGATTAAGAGGGATTTGCACGAGAGGATATGTTTGTGCAAGTGCTATCATTCGCGTACCAAATATATCCTACGTAATATACTCGTATTCTGCTCACCTCCAGCGAATGAGGCTGTAGCCCACGCTTAGTTTGTGTATTTTTGAAACGTCGCCATGGATGATCACCCAGGATTTTATGACAATATGTAAAGATATCTGATATAGGCCGCACAGTTTTGAATATAAGAGTAGGCACTTATAAGGCAAAAACGGTAACTAAAAGTTTTCGTACTGCTTTCAACAATTCATTTATAAGAAACAATAATGGAAACAGCTTCACCAATTAGATAAGAAATGAATGCCAGCCACAATTGAGTGTTATCCTCTTGCAATAGACAGAACATTAATTTAGAGTAAATAGAATTGGTATCAGACGTAATGGATATCTTTTCGACTAGAAATTTGCTGAAAAGCAATCGTACGATCAACCAATTAATGTGAAAACTATAATTAAATCGGCAAATGGTTTGTATTTCTATATCTAATTCTTAAAAACAATTGTACTTTTAATTATTATTACATTATAAAGTGATGATGAGACCGATGATGGAGCTCGTTCTCCTCATAAATACCAATTCACTCGACATCTGAATATTTCTAAGTCGTAAGATGCTAAAAAAATAGACACAGAAAGCGAATTTTAAACTCTCTAATTATTTCTAATTATTAGCCTTCAGGATTTAATAAGAAATTTTACTACCTGGAGGTAGTAAGATATAAACGAACTTTTAAAATTACAGGGATAAATATTTTTCGTAATTTCGTTATTATCAAATATTTAATATCAAATCAAATTGATTCCTGTATAGATATTTTATTCAATACATTTACACTCACTGGGTACGGGTCTCCTACATTTGACGCCATTAATTTAGAAGTAGTGCTTTTCTTTGCCCGTCCTTGCCCTCTGCTTTAGCAATTTCGTCTGACCATCTGCCATTTTGAGTCAACATTTTGCTTTTAGATTTAATTCTCTTTCTATGATATTTTGATTCTATCGTTTTACTGTACAGTTTTGCTGACATAATGAACATTTAGATACGAATTCACTGTTTTCAAATTCTATTTAACATGTCACCAGTTATTGTCTTTTTAAGTTCTTTGTCTCTTAAAGAAGAGCTTAGAAGATCGTTGCGTATAAATTTTATCGAGTGATACGAATTAATGGATGTAATTTTAAGCATGATACTTGGATTTTCATTACTATCAAATAAGATTCGTAATCTATTGTCAAAGAGTAATAAAGAGATATATTACATATGTATAAAAGGTGTGCATACATTTAACTCGACCCAAAACCGTATACTTCTAATTAACAAAGTCGGTGTATAATTCGCTTAGAGCAGTCCCACCAATTAGGTCCCACCAAATTTAGGGATCATTTAATTAAGGGACCTTAAATAAATCAAAGCAAGATAAATTGCTCTAAATGGAAGCCCCCTACCTCACCAAGTGATACTCAACTAATTTACTGTTACATACCTTTAGTTTAAGGACTTGTTAACGGAGGCGAAGAGACTTTTTCAGGAAATTCACGTAGTAACGTTATCAACAATGTACTTACATCTATTACTATATTATTTTGCTTGTTACTAACGTAAGTCACCTATAAAGGTGATGTATATTCGAAAACTTGTGTTATTTTTAAGATCATAAAAATATTTGAAAAGAAAATAATACTGGTCCGGTAGTTCTAGTATTAAACTCGTTCAATATTTGACACTTCTGCAGTGAAGTACTTTTTTGTGAGCCAGGGGAAAATCCTGAATAAGATTATCAGATCCATCGTGAGGCCAGCGACCCCGGTGTGTCAGATCTCTACTGACTAAAAACTCCCGGGGTGTCCTGCAAATTACTGCCAGCTTGATCTAGAATTCCGTATTCCTTGACCACCCGGTGAACGATAGCCTTTTAAGCGCCATTTCTGGGAGAGTTGAGTGTAAAGAACTCACCCCTCAAGGCCTCCTTATCAGGCGGTGCTCAGACCACTACGCACCAGCTCCGCCTCATTCGGGCAGCAGACACCCACAAGTCTACTGCCATTTCAATATCACGGAAGGATCTTTCGCTCATTGCGCGCAAATGAAGTACAAAATCAACTTGTAAACAATTAACATAATAGTGTATTATTACGATCATTATGTTTGTAAACATAAAGATGTTTCTGTTCAATCACGAAATATATGTATACATACATATGGCAAATATATATTTATATAATAGATCAGCAAAATTCGCTTAAAATACTGGAGTAAATACTATAAACTGTGTAAATCTTTTCACTGTTAAATAAAAGAAACGAATTTTTTTTAGGATAACCATCGTTTGTATACAAAAATTACAGTTATATAAGATAATTTATATTTCAGCTCCCAAGTTTGACCCTTTAAAATTATAATCAGGTTATTAAAATACGTAAAACTAGGGTTGTTTGCTCAGAGGCTTGTTTTTACAATATACGATTAGGGTCAGAGCGGCGCGGCACCCGAATGCGATTCCCAAATAAGGTATCGACACTTCGTTCCATTCTCGCAAAATTTCAATACTTTCGTACGTCTGGATTCTAATGGAATATTTGCTCTATCAGCAAAATATATATACACTGTCATATATTTATCAATGTCACTTCGGTCAGACGCAAGTGAAATTCAATTTATTTTCGGTTTTGCTCCACGATTTCCCACGTGAATTCGGTTTTGTCAGAAAACATAGAATTGAATACAAAAGTTATTGTATTAGAAAATCATTGAAAATTTCTTTCCTATTATTCTAGTCTATGCTTTTCGTTTTTATATAGTACATAAATCAATTGTCTACTGTTTTTGTAACAAGTGTTCTCTCATATCTGTGTATTTTTATGTGTCTATGGCATTGTAGCTTCTAGAAGAATTAACCAGTTTTGAGTTTTTTATTTAACTGTGACTTGCTCGAGAATGTTATTAGATATGATTAAAGTTATTCTAATTTCGTATTTGAAGATTATCAATTATTTTCTAATAGAAGAGATGTGAACCAGTTCTATTGGCCTGTACGATTCAATATTTAGTATAAGTACTTTGGCTTCAATGATATTACAATAATATGGTAGCCTAGACCTAATACAACAACATCATCTGGAATCAGTAGGATACTCAACTCTTGACTAACTTCCAGCAAAAGTAGTAATTGAGCTTCTTACTCCATTACTTACTTTTTCAATAAAAGTAAAACAATCATTATTACTTTAAAAAAATCATTGTTTTTTCTTGTACATTTAGATTATTAATGTGTTTTTACGTTACTATTTTCATAATAACTACAAAAAATCTTAATATCAAAGTAACTTAAAGAATATTATAGTCTTTCACAATGCAAACATTGTCCACAAAGGCAGAACTGTCAAATATGCGTATTTGTATTGCGTATCCTTTGTATTCACGATCACTAACAAATCGGAATGTCGGCAACCCATCTCGGATGTCAAGGGCTGAAGACAACTTTTGTATTAGTAAAAGAGATTTCCTCCAGGTAAACACTTTACGAAGTTTGTTCTATCGTAATTTATTTCCAAGCCTGTTTCAGTATTACGCGAAACATTCCATAATTGACAGAACATGTAACTTAAACTTTGTTTTCGTTACTTCTTTAAACCTATTATGTCCACATTTATTATTCACAGTTTCTTAAGGTAAAGTTACCTTAACTTTATGAATTTGATCCATTGAGAAACTTACTTGAAAGCTGTTGTGATTAAAAAAAAAAACTTTTTAACATGCACGTTTGATGAAGATGAACGATGAGACCAAGGCTAGGTAGCTTTGCAAAGCCTCCTTCTAACTGTGATCCTAGAAAAAAAATCCATAGACTTAAGCTCTAAGTAATAATCGAAGCAAATATCCAAAGAACTGAAGCTACTCATCAATACCCCATACCATCAGATTACTATTAAAATTGTTAGAAACAATTGGTTTCAGACAAAATGGAAATATGACGTTCATTTGTACGGAAGCGATCAAGAATGGCTAAATAGATATATATATTATATTTGAATATATTGTTATATTTTAACGATAAACAGGAACAATAGAATCAATAGTATTAACATTATAGTCTAAGAATTAGGGTCTCGAGAGATTTATTGGCAATTTAAACTTCGCCTGAGGGAAATTGGAAACAAGATCGGAGACAACCTTTGCTAGAGCATTGACCTCCCAACAAGCACTGAATACTTAGAAAGTTTTCAATGGCCTTTCCAAATTTCATTGGGAACAAATCAATACAACTCAGCTAAACATGAAACAACTGATGAAAGATGAATTTGATGGACTGCTTTCTATATGTACTAAATGTTATAGCTTAATTTCAGTACACCTGCCTGCACGAGAATCTGTTCCATTACCTGTGTGAAGAGAATGGAGGTGCCGTCACATTGCCAGCAGCGAGAGGAGATGATGCGTGGAAAATTTACTTCAATGAAATACCTGAAGAAATTGTAGACGAATTTGCTATGAGATACGGAATCGAGGCCATATACCAAGCTATGACGTAAGTATCGGCTATTGATATTGGTTACATTATATTCTCACAATACTTTCAAAGAGATATTTAAATTTTCTAAACGTCTGTTAAACTTATAATTAAGAACAATTTACCTTTTACAAACTACCTTCACATTTCTTAGTATCTTCATGATCTCGTACCGATTCCGAGTTCTTTTTATCGGACCCGCTGTCAGATCCTTTTAAAAATGTATACGTATAAAAAATAGATAAGTCTTAATCAATCTCGGTTCTTACTTCCATTCCAGTTCAGAATAAAGTCGTTCCTTTCCATCTTTGCGGTAGCCTGCAAAGATAATGGATAAGAATGTGTGAGAGATTGATGGAAAAATATGAACCTTATTATACTAACTTCATTATCCCATTATTTGGACTGATATATCTGTTGTTTTCGACAGTTTTTATTTTTACTTGGATACCACTGCAACATTGTATCACTTCATTGATTATACTACTTCGAATAGTAGTCTACTCATAAGTTCCACTATAAGATATTCTTTCTTCTTTAGGGATGATCATAGAATAAAAACCTCATGAGCATATTGACCTCAGAAAGATAATAATGAAAGTAAGGTGTTATATGTTTCTAACAGTCAATAAATTCCTTTCTAACCTTCTACACATGACAACCAATCCAGGGAATTGTATTATAAAATTTACCCGATCCTGAAGTTGCAACACAATTAATGTTATAAATCTTCATAGTATGAGAAGCTTATTCGTATTTTGTTAAATAGTGGAATGTCAATTTGATACCAATCTATTTCAAATAAGTTGCGTGATGCATTTGGCATCTATGCGCCACATCTGTACTCGACGTTGGGCGCCAATTGTAGAGTCGCGTGGTAGACGCTGAGCTTACTACAACCGTTAATCATTGTACAGAATTTCTACATTATTCATAAGTTCTGAGCTAAATTACGAAATGTCTCCTATAACATCTGATGTGAATATTTATTTTTATTAACTGTATATTATATTGTGTTTCAGACACTTCCATTGCCTGTCTACTAAATACTTATGTGCCGGAGTACCCGCAGTTATGTCTACCCTCCTAGCGAATATCAACGCTTACTATGCCCATACGACGGCATCATCCGCCGTCTCGGCTTCGGATCGATTTGCCGCTTCTAATTTTGGGGTAACCTATTCCAGCAATAACTACTGGTTGCTTTTGTTTGCGTTGTACTTTATAACCGGATGCATTAAATTGTGCTGATGTTTTAACACAAACTGGTAAGATTCACTTATACAGCAACAGAACTACGTGACGGAACCAAGGAGCAATTGTAATTGATCTCTTATAAATTTTATCTAGTACTTCGGTTCCGTTTGGTAAGGTATTTTGGGAGTGATTATATCATTTGGAATTGATATCGCATTCGATGGAAGTTGATGAAGGTCAGTGTGGACTCGTTGACAGCTCGAAACGAACTGCCGTTGAAGAGCTCTTCTACTGCAGAGGCTCGTCTGGATGTCTGATGTCTATATTGACGGCAACCACACAGCAATTGTTTACACATAACAATTGGGCACCGTGAAAGATTGGCTCTTTCTCGAATTATTGCTAAAAAGGTCTTACGCTTTAGAAATTGTTGACAAAGGAACGCAATTAACAAAATCATTTCTAACGCGTGATATATCTAAACACATTATAATAATAATAGAATAGACATATTTTGTGTACCTGGGTCATTCTATATAGTCATCTGCCTTTTATAAAATACTTTTGACATTCTAATATCCAGTCTCATATATGTATTAATTAAAGCTTTGAAATCCAGGTATACTAGGATATATTATATTAACATTAGTAATTATTTCTTTCCGTAGAAAGAAAAATTCGTGAAACTATTGGATCAGTTGCACAACTCCCTTCGGATAGACCTGTCGATGTATCGTAATAATTTTCCTGCTTCAAGTGCAGAGAAACTTATGGACCTCAAGTCTACAGTCGACCTTCTTACGAGCATCACGTTCTTTAGAATGAAGGTATTGTTCCTTTTCCATTTTTTTTTGGTTCTCTACATTTATAAATTATCAAAAATAACTCTTCATAAAGTTAAAAATCATCAACTTAACTCAAATTCAATAATTTCTCTAAACTACGTCAACTGTGGCGCCTGCCAAGGGATGATAATTCATTGATAACCGCAGTCGCCGATCGTCGTATTAACTTTTGCATACCAAGGCGGAAAGCCTCAAAATAACTTTCTCCCCACCAACCATTTCTCCCTAACACATCACTGATACCTATTTAACACCCATCGAAGTCACAACATAGGGTATTGAAGGTAAAATTCTTCCGACGTGAGTTTTTTTTTTGGTGTAAAATACCCTTATAGCTCTTAAGCACGGTGTGCCCGATGAGCGGGACTTTAACCGACTACATAAGCAGGATATTCTCAACCTTTCTTATCATACTAGGAAGACCACATTTATCTTTCAGCACGGCGCGCGCATTGCTTTCTGAGGCCTCATCTCTTGGAGGAAACAATGTAATGAGTCCGGCCCTCTAAACGCTACGCAGGTGATGTGCTGACATCACTCAGTACCTCTTCTCCTTCTAGGCAGTAGACTCCTTCAAGTCTACTCTCCGATTATTATTAAAGAGAATTTTCGACCGTAATTTCGCTTCTCTTGCATATGAACTTGGGATAACCCAATTGTAACTAAAACGAATGAACAAGTATTACAATAAAAGTAATTATTACGATGAATAATAAAGCACTATGTTAATTTCTTCTCCAGGTCCAAGAGTTAAGTAGTCCACCACGAGCGAGCACTGTCGTCAAAGACTGCGTAAAAGCCTGTCTGAGATCGACGTACCAGTTTCTCTTCGAAAATTGTTACGAGCTTTACAACAGGGAGTTTCAGGTAATGGATAAAATTTTATAATACATCGATCCATCAATTATTTAAATGATGTAGTGTGATATTGATGGATCATTTCTTTTTGGTTTTAGAAAAGAACCTCTTTATAATTCCATTTTCTCGAAATAAATGATATAAATAAATAATCTAAACATATGCTTACATTTATAACACGTCCAATTATATAATATTTTTGTGATGTATAGAGAAACTTCACATCTATTTAATTTTATTTAGTTTTAATGTAATGTTGATTAGAAGATATTTTTCTTCTTTATATCTCAACGTTTATTTTTTGTTACAATAGACATTAATACGAATGTGGATTTTTAAAATTTATTTAAACACAATTTTCTTCTGCTCTTTACACTTTTTAAGTAAATATACTAGGATGACAACACAATTTGAAATGATAGATACACTTTGACATGAATAACTGAACACCTTGGAATACACTTACATGGTTGTGAAAATCAGCATGATCTTTATTTTATGTCCACGCCTTAAAACAGACGTTGGTAAGATTGGATACCGTTGTATCAATTACCATACAGCCTTACATTTAACGGTAGAAATTAAGCTTTACATAAATCTCAAAATAATTATAACAAACCATGTTACATTATATGTATATTAATTTTGATTTATATTATTTGTTTCTCACTTGATGCGTATTTAAATGCTAAATTAGTAACGAGAAATATTTTAACGTCAATTTTATTAAAGATAATATATTTTCAAACTTTATTTTTATATCTAAAAAATAACCACAATAGAATGAAGTACATGTATCTATAAATTTTGCTAATTTAAATTCAACTACCATAAAATAGACGTTAAAATAAACATAGTAGATTAGTGTAATTATGTTTATAATTTCCAGTTTCAGAAATGCTGCTTAAATATAAAGAGGGTTTTTTAAAACTAATGTATTGTCAATTCCATACAAACTTATGCTCCATTAGTGTTTAAATACACCTTAAACTATAATAAGCACTTCTGAAACTGAGCGTAAATGACTTGTTGATGATTAATTATATTAATTGGTAAATATAATGCTTTGTTGCGTAACAAAATTCTCAATATTTAGTCCAATTCAAAACATTGAGTAACCATCTATAAGCTTTTTTTTGTAATACAAGTAAAATTCAGTTTTAATGAAATTGTATCTAGGTATAGCTTTTGTTATTTACTCAATATTTGTTAATATCCTAACTGACGCAAAAATATAGATAGTTAAAAAATCACCCTTGAGATTAAAAGTATATTGTAATGTAGGTATTTAGTAAGTAATGTGTAGTTATGCAGAAATAACCAAATTAGCATTGTCATTCATTTAACTTAAAACATTTATTCAGAAAATGTAATAATGTAATGTAAGAATGTATCTTTCCATAATTGTAACGGTGATTAAGCAACTAAAATCAAATGAATTCTGACAAAATGTTTTAATTATCTTAAAAATTGTAAAAATCAACGTTTTGTTATAGGGATACAATATCGAATCGTTTATATTTTAACAGGTAGACCCTAATGAAGCCAAGCGTGACCCTTCGGATCACGGACCTCAGCTTGATTCAGTGGACTTCTGGCATAAGCTCATCGCTCTCATTGTATCTGTGATAGAAGAGGACAGGAATAGTTATGCTCCAGTTCTAAACCAGTTCCCACAGGAATTGAATATCGGCCAGGTCTGTTTATTAGTAGCTCTGTACCTATTTTGACTATTGAATCGCTAGAAAAGGCTTTAATACAATGATCAAACAATTTTACATCTTATACTGCAAGGCAATCTTTTGCTATGATTTTTTTTAAATATGGTTTACACAGTATTTTTTTTAAATTTATGTCTATTATAGAAATATATTTTGTAAAAAAATCCATATATAAATACTTAAAAAATGTTTGTATAATTTTAAATTATCATAGTTAACTAATTTCTATCCTACGTGTGTAGATAACATTTTTAAATTCCAGACAAGTAATCTACACTAATATAATAAGAAGGCAATGGTTTTTGTTGTTTGTATGTATTTAGGAGGTATTTTTCGAAACTATCTATCCAATTTTAACAATTCTGTCTACAATATTAATAAGTAGGCTTTCATGGTGGGCATAGGTAAAATTATACATTTTAATTATTCCTTCCTCACGCGAAACAGGAATTTGACGGGAGTTAATTATAACGTAGATGCTTTAATAAGACAAATGCATTTTCACTATAGGGTTTTTTTCCGTACAGTTGTCAGCAGCGACGATGTGGTCACTATTTGCTGTAGATATGAAATATGCTCTAGAAGAACACGAGCAACATCGGCTCTGCAAGTCTTCCGCCTATATGAATTTACATTTTAAAGTACGTACCTATATTTACTAGTACATGATAACTTTTGAGGTTGGAAGGCGATCGCCCAAATTGAGCCGGAACCATAGCACACAAGTGCAACATTCGTCATAGAAATACTTTTTATGAAAGATGACATCAGATAAGTCAATTTGAAGTTTACAAGTGGTATAGGGGGAGGCGGCGTCTCCACCCCGTGATTGTGCCTGTCAGGCGCGGCGTAGCGGCGCTGTGGCGAATCGATTACAGGACCCGCAGTCCTCACTAATTCGCAGAAGTAGTCACCTTGGGGTTTTTAGCTGGTAAAAGTTCACCACACCCCGGCTGCTACCCCCTTGTGGGCCGGGACGATCCTATGAGGATTTTCCCCAATTAAAAAAAATCAATTAGAAATCAATTTCTTTTTAAGTAAACAATTTGTTTCTTATATATTGTTTAATAATTAATAATATTGTTAGTATCTATTGCTGATATATAACTGGTGTACGTAATTATGTTTTTAATACTAACAATATCGTTTCAGGTAAAATGGTTGCACACAAACTACGTGAAAGATGTCCCGCCATACTGTGGTGCGGTGCCGGAGTACCCAGCCTGGTTCGAACCTTTTGTCATGCAGTGGCTTAATGAGAATGATGATGTCTCTCTCGAGTATTTGAATGGTGCTTTCAATAGAGACAAGAGAGATGGAGTAAGTTACACTTTATTTGAATCCGCAGCTTTGTTTTTTCGACAGACAAAATTCTGTTGCCGCGTGGGGCCTTTACAACTTCTTTGATAGAGAGGGGCGAGTGTTTTGGGCGCTCAGTTAGAAATTTAATGGGTTAATGGCAATGACAAGACATCCCCTTGGGTACAGGTCTCTGCTTGCGCGATCACAATCCATAAACTTTTGCCGTTTGTAGTCAATGCATCCGGATACTATAAAGCCATACAAATTCATAACAATGCAATGGTTCTTTGGAATATTCTTTAAAACTTCTAGTTTTTTTTTTATAAAAGCCATAATAGTATTTTTTGGACAGGAGATCTAATATTGGACTATGGTATAAATATCTTGGAGTAAATTCCTCTCAAAATTAAGAAAGGGATACAAGTTACCAGTTAGTAGATCCGTTGCAAAGTCGAGCGATGACATTCATAAGGTCATGGGTAAAAACTGAAGATGAATGGCTCAAATAAGATCCTAGTCGCGTGATAGAAAGGAATCTTATACCCAAAAAGGATATAGTAATCTTAGGATGTTAGTATTTTGATTTTATACTGAGTAGACTCCCTTTTCACTATTAATCCACTTCCAGTTATTTCTTTTTATTTTTTTACACTGGCTCGACATAGTGACTACAGAGTACCTGATGGAAAGTACAGTGTAGTCCAAAAACAAAAGAGACTATCAAAGGATGAAAATCCGTTGATAGTCTACATCGTCATGTCGGCTCACATATACCACGACTGAAGGTCTCCAGGTATATGACCCACTGGATGTACAAAAGCTGATCCCGAAACGCGACAAGCCGAAACTGGTCACTATGACGGGTTTTACACCCATGTACCGTGGTCGCGATCCAGACGGGCACCGAAGCCCTACCACCTCGCTGCTGCTCGTTTAGCACCACCCAGGAGTCACGTGTAGGGAAACTAGGGTAAAGTCTACGGACGCGAGCAGCTTCGACTCCCAAGAGACTCTCGAGAGTTAAGTAATATTCCTGTTTTCTTAACAGTTCCAAAAGTCAAGCGAGCACGCTCTGTTCAGTAATTCAGTGGTTGACGTGTTCACCCAACTTACACAATGCTTCGATGTGGTATCCAAGCTAGAATGTCCCGACCCCGAGATATGGAAGCGGTATATGAAACGGTTCGCTAAAACCATCGTGAAAGTCCTGGTCGCCTACGCCGATATTGTCAAGAAGGAGTTTCCAGAACATTTGAAAGAAGAGAGAGTGGTATGTAATATTGATGAACTGTTAAAAATATTGGTACTACGGCATTAAAAGCTTAATAAAATAATATTACTGATCAGATTTTGTTTGAGTGACAGAGATTATATTTGAGTGACAGTATTATATTTATATAGCGCTATCACTTTTACACATAGTCATATTACTACCAAATATGAATGTAACATGGGAACAAAACGGTTACAAGATTTTTTTTGGTACTGCCATTGTACCTGATTTGTCGAAAAAATAGTTGTTAACGAAAATATATGCAGTAGAGATTAATAAGTTTCGTGTTTTAAAATATAGTACTTTGTACAGGATATACGTGCGTTTTTTGTACACAATACGTGAACATTAATAGAGAAAATCAGTTTAAGATTTTATTGAATTTTAATAACTTCCTTTGTTTAAATTATTTCATACTATACAAGAAGAAACTGAGTTTTTTTTATAGGCTTGAGTTTACTTTTTGTGGAAAGTATAGTAACTCTTGACAATAAATTTAACAACACTAATTATATATACAAATAAAAAGAACTAGTGCTCTAATGCTGAGTTTTATAGTCGCAACTTTACTCAAACATCAAAAAATTATACTTTTTAATCAATACTATAAAGGTATGTTACCGGTTTTCCCAACTTCATTACTTATTACTTATTCAAGGTCCTATTTTATATTCAGTTTTTTTGTTAAAAAAGATCTTATTTTTTGGGCAAAGTCTAAGTAAAATTAAATCAGCATTAATAAATAAATCTCAGCATGAGAACATATCGAGGAGTGAAAGGCTAATTGGTTCAAGCGACAGTTTTGGTGACCCAGTAATATATATATAGTAATCTATATCACCAAAAAATGTCGCTTAAAACGAATAGCCTTTCACACGTCGATATTATAGGAAAATGTATGTAGTTTAGAATTTCCATATATTGTCTCAGTTAAATAACACTCTATATATAGTACATGGGCTATAAACAAATGATTACAGGCATGCATTCTGATGAACAATATTCAGCAACTTCGAGTGCAATTACAAAAGATGTTTGAAGCGATGGGCGGGACTAAATTAGAAAGAGATGCGGCAGATATCCTGCACGACTTACAGCAAAGTCTGAATAGCACGCTCGATGAATTAGCTTCCATGTTTGCTATAAGGTAAGACAAACTATCCAGAGATATTTTCATTGCAAAATCAAAAAACAACAGATTTTCTTTACACTGGCTTGGCATAGTGACTAAATTGCACCTGATCGGAAATACAGGGTACTACAAAAACGAAAGTGTTATTTTTTGAATATTTATGCCAAATTTTCATGTGATTCGTTTGCAACTATCATCTACGACATAATTATATTATCCGCAGCGTCATTTAGTCTATAATGACCTGTAATTATTACAATAAACTTTTCAATAACTATCTTATTTAATCGAGGATATTGCAAAGTAAAATCTAAATTATTTTACCAGCTTGGAGACCAGAATCACAGCCAGTGTGAAAGAGCTGGGGGAGTTACTGCAAAAAGTGGGGGGAGGTGGCGCGCCCGGGCAACCACAGCCGCCGGCTCACCACGAAGCCGATGAAGTGTTGCGACCACTGATGGATATTTTGGTAAGAATTCGATATAATAATACGTTCTAGGTGCAGTAGAGATTGTCCTGATTTTGTAACACTTAGGCTATGTTAATCGAAATAAGTGTAAAAGGATTTATCAAAATTACATGTCTGAAATATATTTCTAAACATATTATCAGACAAAGCAGATGGAACCTTAATAATGTAAAAATAAAAATAAATAAAATAAAACCTTCATATAATTTCGGATGACGAAGATCCACAATTGAATTTGCACTGTAAACCGTTTTTTTTTAATCTTGTATAGGAATTGCTAAAATAAATGTATATTTGTTTAATTTCTTGTGAAAAAGGTATACATATAAAATATAGATGTTTGGATAAAGTTTCTCGTCATCAAAATTGTTTACGTGGATGGTACCAAGGCCCTTTTGAGTAGAATTCCTGTAGTACATATGGTATATAATATACCCATATATACCCCAGTTATAAGAGTAAGAGAACTCTGATTTTTGTGAATGTAATAGTTTTTCTGAAGAGGCGGTAACGAAATATATTGTCTTCTAATATCTTGACTTTTTAAAAAAATGCCAATAGGTTTTTTTATTTGTTTACGTGAGCTTTAGTGTTTAGCGAGATCTTTTTTTTTACACGGGCTCGACACAGTGACTATTGGGCACCTGATGGTAAGTACAGTGTAGTCCAAAACCGAAAGCGACCACCAAAGGATGAAAATCCTTTAATAGTCTCTGTCGTCATGTCGGCCCACATATACCACCACTAAAGGTCTCTAGATATACGAGTTACTAGATATACTCAAGCTGATCCTAAAACGCGTCAGGCGAAAGCGAGTCACAATGGCGGTCTTTACACTTGTGTACTGTGGTCATGACCCAGTTCGGGCAATCGCCCTACCACCAAAAAATCATAATTATCCTACAGATACAATGAAGAGATGTGCATTTTAGTTAATTTTTACCGCGCCAACCACAGCATAAATAGTCCCAGAGTGGCTTTTATCATCGCAAAATGATGCTGATTATCAGTTAACTCAATTATTGCGCAGCAGTTAAAATAAGTAGTGTATGGTTACCACAATACATAACCATTAATTATTCCAATCTTAAATGTTCTTCATGATCATACTAGTGTATCGAATGTATGCGCCCCCAACAAGGTGGAGCGAGGGCCAGCGGAAGGTGGCCGGAAAAATTGTATGAGAAGCGTCGAAGACAAGGCTTAGTGACACTTGTTGGAAGAGCCCTATGGCTAGCAGTGGATTAGGGTGGTAGAGGGTGATGATTATGAGGAAAAATGAATTAATTTACAAAATTTGTGTGATATTTTAGGACGGTTCTTTAACAATGTATGCGGAGTCGTGTGAAAAGACTGTACTTAAACGACTGCTAAAGGAATTGTGGAAGATTGTGATGAAAATATTAGAAAAAACTGTAGTGCTTCCGCCAATGACTGATAAAACGGTAACATTTTAATCATTTGTGTCTTATAGAGATTTAATTGAAAAACTCTTAACTTAGAATGCCGACGACTGGATATCAAAAACAATCGGTTTTATTGCTCATAATAGCTGTGGTTATTAGTTTTATCATGGTATAAATACATTTAAAAAATATCTACACAATAGATTTGTATTCCCAGAGTCAAGACCAAGTTGATGAAACTGGTGATTTACAATATGATTTGACATTAAACAAATAATATATTTGTAATTATTTTTGAGTACAATTTTAAGCAATTCAAAGCGTCTATAAGTCTCAAATTTAGAACTTTATATAAATAAATATGTAGAAATAATATTTTGAGTTCTTTCTGACTTTATACAGATGATGCTGAAAAACCTCACAAATAACGCTAAGAATTTGGCTGCAAATGCAAAGATTGAAGACATGACTCAATTATTCAAAAGCACTGTCGGGAAACAGGATGTTAAACATGCTTTGTCTGGTGTCATGGATATTTCTAAAGAGGTAAGTTATTTAATTGATATTTAGTAGGTTATAGATGGGATAAATGTAATCAGATCAATGATTTGCGATTACAAAACGTAATCGCAATTTAAGTTTCATTAATTTGTAGTGACTAAAATCATTTTAAATATTATTGAGCCATAAATGTATATACAATTGAGGATTCATTAGCGTTTAAAACGTAGATGGGCAAAATTTAATCATATTAATAAGTAACGATTACAAAATTTATTCGTAATCGTTTTTCATTAGTCTGATTCCATTTTGCCTATCGATGATACTAGGTCATAACAGGTACATTGTAATATCTAGTATTGGGTCACAACAGATGATATTTAAAATGTTTACAATACAAAATATACTGACAATAAGTTTCATTTCTGTAACTAAAAATCTACTTAAAATGCACCTAATATCGTTATCCAAGAAACGTAGATAAATCTGTAGACAATAAACTAACCTATTTTATATTACAAAATCGATTACAATTTGCCGTAATCACATCTGATGGAAATCGATGACTTTCAAAATTTACACATTGATACTTCTAATGAAATTATTACATTCGTTAACAAATAATTTCTTTCAGCATTTGTCAGCCGAAAAAAGTTTAACCCCAAAGCAGTGTGCAGTGTTAGATGCAGCCCTGGATACTATCAAGCTTTACTTCTACGCTGGTGGTAATGGGCTCAAGAAGACATTCTTAGAGAAGAGCCCTGAGCTGCAGTCATTGCGATACGCGCTCAGTTTGTACACGCAGACAACCGATACGCTGATCAGGACATTCGTCACTAGCCAGCAGAATCAGGGTATATCCAAAAAATTTATTAGTTAACTAATATTCAAACAATTACCCTAGAACCAAACCCATGATAATGCTAGAAGGCCAATATACGTCATTTTGATGTACACTTTAACGCACATTTGCAATATTTTTCACATTATTCCGAATTTCCTAAACTCTTCCGTGAAGCGGTTTGACCTAGAGGCAGAAAATGACTATTTGTTTACTCTTGATTGCCACCATTTTGGAATGATTGATGAAATAGGAGTCAATTTTACTTATAATTTGACACAAAGTCCAGCTAAGAAAATAAGATTGGCCTTATAAAATTTAAGCAATGATTTAAGGATCCATGACAATAATAATATGAAGTGAATATGTTAGTTTTACGGTGTATTATGCATGTCGAATTAAATAAATAGTAGTAAACACTATTAAAGGATAAAATGTATTAATGAGGTCGAAAAAGAGATAACAGAACAATAGGATGAGAAAGAAAAAATCTTCAACTAGGATCTAATGGCATATAAAGCATGAAAAAATTCACATTTGATTTATTTATTTATCAACTTATCTTCTACAACAATCTTAAATCGATATTTAAGTCTTTGGAAATATTTCAGTTGCTGAAGAAGGAAGTGTTGGTGAGATATCGCTACAAGTAGATCTATTCACCCATCCTGGCACCGGTGAACATAAGATCACAGTGAAAGGCGAGTAAAATACTTTTAAACTCACACCAACAATAATATCCACAAAACTAAGGCTTCCTGAACAACATTCTTATATGTTCAGTCATTAATTCGTATTTGTTATTGGTTTGTTAAACAATATTATTCTTAGAAATAAATTTTATCATTTACATTTCCGGCTTTTAGGTTTTACCCTAAAAAATCCCTAGAAAGAATACGCAAAAAAAGTTAATTTTTTAGGTCGTTAATCTTCTCTTGCTTTTTTCATTTTTTTTATCTCCTATCATTGATAGGAAGCCTGGGGGGGTATGCCACAAACTAAATGAAACAATATTCCTGATTTCATTAAATTTAAATGATAGGATTATAATATATTGGCACTTTTATGCCTCTTCAAGCTACTGTCAAAGATGAATATGTCATAGAAATAAAACCGTTACAAGATTCTGTAAAATATTCGCTCATCCCATTTCTTTATTTAAATTTTATTTGTTTATCACCTTGACCCACAGTGTTTTGGTTTACATTGGCGTTTATACGCATTAATTATAACTGGATGAAATGGTTCGCCCTGGACTCCAAGATTACTTAATATTATATCCATCGTTTATTACATTCCAGTGGTAGCAGCCAATGATCTCAAGTGGGTTATAGCAAGTGGCATGTTCCGTCCCTTCATAGAGGTAAACCTGATCGGGCCACATCTAGCCGACAAGAAAAGAAAATTCGCTACCAAATCCAAGAGCAACAACTGGAGTCCTAAGTTCAATGAAACTTTCCATTTGTAAGTATTTTAGTGTGTAAAAACCAACTATATACTTATACAAACTTGAGTTCATTGTAAATAGATTTGGGAAAAGATATATACGAGTAATTTACGTTTCGATGTTTCATGTTCTCCGGTGTCGTTGATTTTTCGCCTCGATATAAGAGCTGTGATACCTTTTTTGACCTGGTGGAAATCCTCGTGGACCGTGAGAGTAGCGGCCCGGTGTGTCAGACTCTTAACGCTTAAACCGTCTGTGATGTTCCTTCTACTCGTCTGCCGGAGCCAAGAGTACGGCCGCAACAACTTCCTCAGCTCTCTACGACGTCTGGAGATCAGTGACCCCTGTGGAGTTTTAATTCTATTTATCGATATTTTGAGATATTTACACCGGACGTTCATGAAATAGTTCTCCTACAATTATAATAATATTAATTTCTCTTAAAACACCTGCAAGTTAACATAGTCCTATTATGATTCGTAGTGGGGCTGCGGTGAATTGATTACAGGACCCGCAGTGCCCACTAATTCGCAGAAATAATCACCTTGGGGTTTTAGCTGGCAACCCAGCACACCTCGGCTGCTACCCCTTTGTGCGGCCGGGACGGTTCTATGAGGATTTTCCCCAAGTAAAAAAAGGTCTTTTATTGGTTGTCGAATTGTTAGTGGAATGTATCTTTTCTTTTTTTTACACTGGCTTGACATAGTGACTACAGAGTACCTGATGGTAAGTACAGTGTAGCCCAAAATCGAAAGCGACTATCATAGGATGCAAATCCATTAATAGTCTACATCGTCATGTCGGCCCGCATATACTACGACTGAAGGTCTCTAGGTATATGAGCTATTGGATATGCACAAGCTGATCCCGAAAGGCGACAAGCCGAAACTGGTCACTATGACGGGCTTTACACCCATGCACTGTGGTCGCGATCCAGACGGGCCCCGACGCCCTACCACCTCGCTGCTGCTCGTTTAGCACCACCCAGGAGTCACGTGTAGGGAAACTAGGGTAAAGTCTACGGACGCGAGCAGCTTCGACTCCCAATGAAGTATGATGTTCGATGTAGTTGTTTGTTGGTTCGGAAGATTGCGTTGGTAGAGAATTGACACACGATATCGGTATGTTACACACGATCCTATACTCTGCCAAAATATTAATAAATTCGTAGCAGCGATACAAGCACCTGTTTGTTTATTAAATCACATTCCAAGTAGACAAAGGTGATATCTATATATATAAGTTTGTTCAATGGTTGAATCTCTTGAACAATAGATGATACGTACATTGAACGCCAATGCCTTAACTTCCTCATCTCAGCATTCGATATCATCTCCAAGACGTTGGCTCTTGTTCAGTCTCAGTAATTTAGGAGTTTGTGCTGATGAATTATGTATTTTCTTTAATATCTGTAGTATGGTAAGCGCGACCGAACAACTGGAATTGTTTGAGCTGCACGTTAGTGTTCGGGACTATTGCTTCGCGAGGGAAGACCGACTAGTCGGTGTCGCAGTCATGCGGCTGGCCGATATCGCTGAACAGGTAATAAAAATGTTTCGTCGTTGTATTCCTTTATATTGGTCGATACCCGTAGAGAGAATACTATAGAAGGCGAGACGATTCGAACAATAAAACAACACATGTATATTTAAAAAAAACTAAGAAAATAGATATTGTTTCTTTTGTGTTTATCGGCGTGGCTGTTATTTTTGTTACAACTATAACAGTAGTATAACATATTTTTGGAATCAGTGTATGATACTTGTAGTATAAATAATAAATCATAAAATATTAGATAAAGTTTTAACGAAAATATTCGAAAACGTCCTTTCTTCTCAAGAGACAAGAAAAGACGACTGAAATGACTGAAAAAGTGACGTTTAAAGATGATTGAAACTTTTTACTTATATTATGAATTAGCTGACTCGGCGAATTTCCTATCGCGTAATATTCAATATATGTCATGTTAACTTTAAGCTAAACCTACTTTATTTCGCCTACTTATATTTTTCTTCTCCTACCACTCCCTACTCTACCTTTCTCTCACTAATCTCTTCCTCAACGCTCCCCACTCCATTCCTCTTCTCATGATTTAATGCTTATTATGAAAAGTACTGCTTGTAAATACGGGCGTTAATTCATAGATACAAACACGCTCATATATGCATACAGAACAATATATTTCGTTACCAGGGATCGTGTGCATGTTGGCTACCGCTCGGCACCAGAGTAAAGATGGACGAAACGGGCTGGACGATCCTAAGGATACTGTCCCAGAGGCATAGCGACGAAGTGGCGAGGGAATTCGTCAAGCTGAAATCCGAAATGAGAGCAGAAGCACCTGCCGGGGGGCAGGGGCCCTCCTGAAGTGCATAAGTACCACCCAGTGCCACATTCAGCAAACGCTCAGCCTTTCATCGAGGACCGACCGGGGAGGCCGGCAGTGATCTTCGAAATACAGTAACCCCCGAAGCGAGATGCGTTCGAGGATATCTACTATTCTAAGGACTCAAGATTCATATTCGGCGCTCCGGCAGTCTCCGGTCAATAGCCATATTATGATCTCTTACTAGTGAAGTTGTAATCCTGTTTTAATATTTCCTAGGTACTATGAGATCTTAAAATTAATCTGACTTTCCTGATGATTTTATTTGCTAAAAATCGGCACTATGACGTTATGTGACTAGGGTCTCTATAAAAATAATATTTCTTTATCGATAACGCATGCAGAAAAGTACAAAATGTATGGTATTGGCATAAGCTTTGGAAATATCATCCCAACACGTTATGTCAATTCCACTTTTCTACAAGCGTTATTGATAAAATAATATTATTTTATATAGACATCATCTGTCCCTCTGTGTCTCAAAGAAACCAAGCTGTATAAAAATAAAACGTTTTGTTTTTCCGCTGTCAACAATTCATTCGATCAATATAGCTAAGCAAAACCAAAACAATCTTGTTTTATGAACCTCATGGTACGAGTATTAAATATTAAAGTAAGATTGAAATAATACTATTTAATTGTTCAGTTTCAAAAATGCTCTTTAAATTTTAATCACTAATGAATCTTCAATTACGTACATATTTTTGATTCATTTAAAAGCGTCTTTAAAAAGGAGTGTTTCTGAAAATGGATGTGGGAGATCGTAATACAGCGTTGCGTTTATTTCTCGTTGGCGGGAGATGCGTTTTGTAAATAGATTTACGGTGTTAAGTTAACCGACTTGTAGAATATTTTGCACAAATTCGTAAAGTTTAGCAGAAAAGACTGACCGTAGACGGCCGCGAGCGCGGTTACTCCACGTTAGTTAGGAATTCAGCAAACGCTTATTTTACATCTGAATCATTATTTAGACTACCTTTAATAATGAGTTATATTACTATGTTCTTCCAGTGCTTATTAGTTCAAACGACCATTTTATATGTTGGTTCAATCTACACATAATGAATTAACCCTTAGCGGTCGTGTGTCTGCTCTCAGCCACCACAGCAAGGAACCATACGAATCCTATACTGTATGGAACAACGTATCAGTTTACAATTTTTCGAAACAAAATGGATGGATGGATGACTGTATTCAATAAATAGATATCTAAAGTTAACAAAAGAATTACCAAATCTTGTTTATCCATCGTAATCTTACGTGCTATGTATTCCTGCTCTTTCGACGGAAATTAATTCTGACCAGAACGATACCCATGTCCAAATTTAATACGTCCGCAAGGGTTAATATGCTTTTATTTATTCTCATCTATAAAGGAAGTTTCTTGAAAAATAAGGCATTGATATATGAATAAAGAAAGTCATTATCATCATTTTATAAGCCATAGAACGTCCATTGTTATACACAGGGCTCCCCTAATGTTTTCCAGAGCGACCGGTCGAAAGTAGCTGCAGCCAGCCAGCTTCTCTCTGTAATCTGGATTAGGCTGTTTGCCTACCTTGTAGGGTTACGTTCAACAATACGTTTGCCAGTACGTGATCTCCACTCAAGAACTTTCTTGACTCATCAGCCATCATCTCTACGGGCTGTGTCCCGACCACTGCCACTTCATCTTTTACTCTGGTTCGACAAAGTGACTGTAGTAGGCCTGGTAGTAAGTACTTTATAGTCCAAAAACGAAAGCGACTATCAAAGGACGCAAATCCATTGATTCTCAGTCGCCATGTATATAGCACGACTGAAGGTCTCTAGGTATATGAGTTACTGGAAATACACAAACTGATTCCGAAATGCGACAAGCCAAAGCGAGTGACTATGACGGTCTTTACACTCGTATATTGTGGTCATGACCCGGTTTGGGCAAAAGCAATCAATCGATTGCTGATTAGCTGGGCTATGTTAAGATACTCGTTTGACTACGGATTTCTTCATTTCTGATTCGATTACATAAAGAAACTTCAAGCATATCCTCACGATAGCTTCCTAACGCGTCCCATAGTAAGTGGCCACGTTTCTGCGCCATAAGTCCTCACTGGCAACATACATAATGAAAAGTATAGTCCTAGAAATAAACCTTTGAATTTAAAATACAGAAAAAAAAGCACTGTATATTGTAAAGTTTACTATTGGTAGATTGAACAAATAAGTACTAAAATGTCGATTGGTTTTTTTATTTAAATAATTAATCGCGTTTTATACCTGACCTATTTTATATTTGCTGAATGCCTATAATCGTGGACGCAAACCAATGACTTAATGTAATAATATTCGTATGGACCAAACTGTCGTAAACGGATGAATTAATCCCTTTACCCTTAATATTAAAGCAACATTATTTATCTAATTAATCGTTTAATTGTTATATACGTGTACAGTAAATAATATATGGCCTTATGTAAATTATTTCCTTCGTTTGTCGGTACTACTTGCTTCTGTCGAGTCGGAAATATATGAGTGTTTTGTATGATGGTTCTTTTTTTAACTGCGTGGTGTGTAGAATGCTCGAAGTACATAAGCATATTAGGATATTAATGAAATAAATATATACATCTAGTTATAACCGTGGTTATTTCTAAATATATACGGTAATTACATTTTTTACAATTATTTTTCCATTCCCGGTTTGTGTGATCTAAATAAATATCTTTAAAGCCTATTCTTTGTATTTAAAATAATATGTAAATACCAAAAAATGTTATTGAAAATGTATAACACAATATTTGCTATTATTTTTAAAAGCTTGGCCTGTTTGAAGTGTAATCTAAATTTCCATTGTCTTTTTGTATATTATTGAAAATTGTGATATTGTTATAAAATGATGTACATCTTAAGGCACGCGTCGGATTCTAACAGTCGCGACTCGTCGGCGGCGGTCCGGCTGAAGCCAGAAGGTCATAATGTGCCGCTCAGTACACATTTTTATGTAAACATCCGTGAGATGGTCGTGAGTGTGACACGCTAGCTGACAACCCTACGAAATCGCCTACATCGGACTTATATATAAATGCACATAAAGCGATACATTGCGACTAAGGCGCCGGTGCCGGGTTGCCATTGCAGAGTCGCGACTGCGAGAATCTGATATCTACCTTTAACTGTCGTGAAAATATATATGTAAAACTGTTTTAGGAGATAGTACAATGAACGTAATATATTGTTGTTATATTAGCTTGTATTTATTCATCTGATATCATAATATCATTTATTTATCAAAATCACACGTTTCATGTATAATAATTTAAATTTAATTTTTAATTTTTCCGACTGTCATTTTCTATTCACAAAATTTTCATAGTAAGGCCTCAGTGCTCAAATAATTCTTTATTAAGGCTATAATCATGTTACGATGTTGATTTATTAAATTTGAATTGAAGGGAATTTAAGTGGATTTCACAATTGTTAAATCATGACACATTCACATACATAAGTCACACATTTTAGCATATGTACATATATTCTCAATCCCACGGTTTTTTTTAACTCAGATACGTAAATAGGTAATTTTGTCCAAGTGGATCCGAAGCGGAGTGGAGTTGTCCGAATGGTTAAATTCTATATTGTAAAAAAAAACGAAGGAGTCGCTGATCTGAAATGAATGAAAACGAAAACTAAATTCGATTTTTCAGTAAATATTTTTTATATCTAGAAATTGAAGCTTTTCATTAAAAAATACAACCTCCTTGGCACACGTAATCTAAGAATTTTTCACTATGTTTTGATTCAGATTAGGGCGGCCATCTAGGATCATTTTAAAAATCACTATGTTACATTAAATTTTGTTTTTAATATCCATAAAATCGTGCTCCATACAGTAATGCTCATCTCCTTTCTTAAAAACTTTTATCTTTATCTACTAGTGAAGGAAAAATCGTGAGGAAACCCACATCGCACCTAATAGAAATATTATGTATAAGTTCTTGGAGAACGGCAATCAACTGCGCTGTTAATAATATTGGGTTACAGTTACGCAAAGCCAGTTACAAAAGCCACTAGTGTATCATCACATAGTGTGTGTGAGCAGCGCCTCATCCCGAAAGAAATATAATGAACAATAAAACATAGCAAACCTTATATAGCGAATACTAATCAGCTCTTATGTTATGTCCGCAGCAAATGTTTCGTGTTTCGCAAAATATCTACAACTCTTTTATCTTTCTCATATACAGAAAAACAAAAGTAATCATAAATACACGAAAGAGAAAACAAACATGTGGATGTTTTGCGGTACATTAAATATTTGCTGCGGACTCACTATTGTCTCATACACATTTATTTTTTATAATAATTAAAATAATGTTTTTAGTTCAACACGTTCACACCGGGGCACACATCTGTGATTTTCCGCGTGAGGCAGAACTATCTTATCTCGTTACGCTTCGTGGGGCGGGGCGACACTGTTGCGAGTTCGAACGCAATAGTCAAACGTGACTCGCCGGCGGGTCACACCGCTCCAATGGAACAGCCAAATGTGATCTACCGGTGATTCACGCCGCCCCACGAAACAATCTAACGTGACCCACCGGTGGGCCGCACCGTCTCACGGAATAGTCGACTGAGACCCACCGATGGGTCACGCCGCGTGAACGTGTTAAAAGTGGAATTGAGAATATATGTATATGATGTGTAGAAGAGAGGCACACCACTAACCAACACAGATTTTAGACTTTTTTATTATAATTATTAGCATTTTATCATGGATTACATATCTGTAGATAGAGAATGTGGTTTGTCTAGTCCAAATCTCAATAATATATTATATTTACTCGACTTATTAACTAATTAATATATTTATTTAATTATTTATTCCAATTCGACTGAAACTATGTCTCTATGGTAGGTATAATAGAAAATGTTTGCAAATAATAATTAAAATAATTATTTTATAATATTCTATTCAATGTATTAATGTACGCAAGTTATATGAAACATTTGAATTAGATATAGTACATTCTTTGTCCACAATAATACTGAATATAAACGTGAATTTAAGCTATTGCGTATCCATTACTGCGTTGAATAGAGCTTCAAATATTAAAATACAGTTGCATGCAGTATTAGATGCGCCCTAACAATAATAATCGTTTTAACTTTTTTATATTATTTTACAAAAATATATGAAATTGTTCAACTGAAGATAATAAATTCATTATTGGATCAATTTGTATATATTTTATAACTTCCTGCACACGGGGAAGAATGAATAACCGATGGGATTGTACAAACATTTTTTTTATATAATAATCTATTATTTTACTGTTATCAAAATATATTTGAATGTAATGCTATTTTGGATTTTATCGAAGTTCTTTGTTTAACTACATATAGAACTGCTCCATCAATAGTTCCAAAGGTCGGCTTTTCAATTACACAGACGTCACGATAAATTCCAAAATTATTTTTTGTTTATTTTATGTCTAAAATATGTGGGAAGCGACAACAGTTTATGAAGATATTACGATTCAAGCTAGTTTAATTAAAATGCGCACAGTATTATTAATCTCATCAAATTACTTAAAATATCGTAACGACACATAACTTTTACGATTTGACAATACTTGGTAAATATTATTTTGTAAGTGTGTAATGTGATTGGCACATACATTGGTGATGGGCGTCGTCAAACTATATTGTTACGCTCCAATTTTAGTATTAAAATAAATCACTAAACATTGCATATATCTTTGTATAAATGCATATATGTAAATGTTACATGTTTAAAACACATTATTGAATTTAGAATTTTTATGAAAAAATAAATAAATATCCGTATTTCAAATATATATTTTTTTGTTTCATTATTTTGTAAAGTTAATAACACTAGCATTTAACTTAACATCAATATTAGTTACTGTCTAAACCTTACTAAACTTTACTTACCATCAGGTCCGATTTAGAAAGCATTTCAAAAAATATTGGAAGCTAAAAATTAAGTTAGATGTAATTGAAGAATTTTTTCATATTCCAATGAGGATACTTCAAGATTGTATATTTATTTCAATCTTTCATGTTATCTGGCAACCATTGTTTAAATTTTCGAGAATCTCGGGTTAATAATTGCTGTTGAAAATGACAACACCCGTATGTTTTTGAAATAACAACACCTACTTTAACAATCAATGATTCACCATAAGTACACTATTTCTCAACAGGAGATTCCGGGACTTCTTAATTTAGGTGCAGATAGGAACGTAGACACTCCTACACAGCGATATTGCGTGAAATAGAGACGTCACAAGAGTAATGTAAGCGTACACACGGCGTGAAATTTCAGTCGCACCCGCCGCGATTAAATACATCTGTTTTAATTTAAACGCACGAGACCGCAATTTTGGCAGAAGTTGCTCGCGATTCTAGTGGGTGTTTATAGTTCATACTGAGCTCGTTGCGGACAATAGCTTTCACAAACAATAGAGCGGGCGTGGAGAAATTGCTCCCTAGTTTTCAATCTTTAACGGCAAAGCACATAAATGATCGCAACCTACATAGTTATAATAGCTTACTGTTACAGCTAAATAACAAATAACCGCTCCTTTTTTATGCTAAAAGGTGGCATCAGTCAGTCGGGCGTAGACGCTCTTGCACAGCAAAAATCCGCTCATCCTTCCTAGTGCACGTAGTCTGCCAGTTCAGCAAGAACTGAAACCATAAACATTTGTAGCGGACATTAACCACGTCTCGAAATGTAAACTTTACTATTATATACTACAATATTTTCGTGGCGCTGAGAATTACAACAAGTAGAGGAGCATCGCGAGAGCAGCATTATCTAAAATGTATACAATATCGTGAGAAGACGATCATTCTTTCACTCCGACGCAGCCTTCAGTTTCTTTCCGCTTAGTCGCTTCCGAAACGCTGGTAGATCACCGTTAGGTTCGTTTTTCAACTGGCCGGCCGTTCAAGTCGAGGTCCGTACCCACAGGGGTGCCCTTGCGAAGCCGCCTAACCCATAAATTTCGTTGGCCGAGCGCCCTCTGCGTTTGCCCACCAAGCCCGGTTTTGTTGTGAGGGTCTTTCTCAGGACATCGACGTAGGACATGCCGAAAAAAAAAACGATCATACTAACAGATATGTACCACTGTAGAGAAGGAGGTACATTATAAACTACTGTGAATATAAATCGCGTCTTGAAATAGAACAGTACCTATACACTACGCATATGACATTCTTAAATAGCGGCGGGCGCGGATGAATATCGTTCCGTAAATTCTACGCTTCAGCATAGAGGTTTAAGACGTCACTCATTCATAAAGTTTTCACAGCATTCGATTTAGTACAATCTTCGCGTACGCACGCGCTCTGGCTCATCCCGCGTTATTTATAAATCTGTTTTTAAATACAAAGAGAGGTCCGGTTCACGGCTTGTGGATTTTTTTAAGATGAGTGGTAATTTTCTCACAATTCCGGGAGACGATGCTATTCAGAGGCGGTCACGGGTAAGAGTTTATTTTATGCATATAATATAATGAATCTGTCACAGATTAAAGAAGGGGCTAGGAAAAAGATATAGAATATGCGCCTGAGTGACATGATCAAAGTCCGCGTGAGACGATCAAAGTCCGCGTGAGTTTTACGCAGTCAAAATAGTAGGATTTTTTCTAAAAAAAGTGCATGGGCTTAGAGAATTTTATGGAAATGTAATAAAAGTGGCGTTTCTGCATATAAAATGGAACTACTTAATGATAAATACTTAATTTACACATTTGTTTATGATTTTAAGTACAGTACTGTAATGCGTAACACTAAATTACTCAATATGTACTGTGGTGACACGTTAATGTAATTATTTACATTCACAGTATTTTTATAATCTTTGTTGTAATCATTAAAATTACCATGTTACTTTTTATATTTTCTTCATGTTTTGGGTGGAACTCTCATGGGAACAAATACCCTATGTCGTATTTTTATGTCTATACTTTTCACGTCCATTGACCACATAGTTGCCTAGAAAAAATCACTGTTATAGTGCGTCCCCAGCAAATATTTCGTATTTTGCAAAACATCAGCTTGTTTTTCTTTCTCGTGTATTTACGATTACTTTTCTATGTTCTCGCATGTTCTAGACAAAATTTTTGCTTATGTACGCAAAACATTGCGAGAAAAGAAAATTAATCGTAAATATACAAGTAAGAAAAAAAAAGCAGATATTTGGCGAAACACGCAACATTTCCTGCGGACGTATCATTAGTTATAAGACTTGATGGAATGAATAAAGTATTTTAGAATTATATACGTGTAATAGCGATAAAAAAAATTCAAAGTAATGCATCATTTACTTCGGTCATGATCTTGACTATATCGCGTGGAGCACATGCGTTTGTCTTCACCTGTATTCGGGTCGAGGCCTGCCCTCCAACTGTTTCACTGTCACCCTATATTTTAACCCGTTCGCCGTCCGCGACATACATTTTGCAGCCCATTCATGCCGCAAATTATGGAATTAAATTACATGGAAAGAAAGAAAGAAAACGTTTTATTAACAGCAACCATATAACCATATAACAAACATTGAACAATAGAACACACATAAAAGACCAAAAACAAAAAAGAAAAACCAACCAAACAATACATAAAAAAAAGGTTTAGGCCGCCGCCAATAAGGGCCCTGTCTCAGCTTGTGCTACAGAGCACTGGACTCTGCAGCGCTGGTATTCTGACAGGCCCTTGCGGACGACACAGCCACTTCACCGGAACAGCTCCACATATACAAACTCAATTAAGTATTTCAGTTATACAAATATAAAGTCATTTTACATAATAAAATACAGAAAAGACAATCAATCAACAAAACACAATAAGCACAAAAGAAGAAAAATAAATAAACAATAAACCAATATACACCTTTAAATGCTATATATTATACCATAAAAAAAAAAAAAAAAAACAGATCCACGCACATCCATGAAATTAATTTTGTTCGCATAAAAGATATTTTTTAAATTTAATTTTAATCGTTGCCCAAGACTGTAGGGAATCACGGATAGGTGGCGGTATGCCGTTCCAGCATTTCGATGCCGCGAACCTGAACGATCCCCGGAATGCAGTTGTTTTATATTGCTGTATAATAAATATTTTTTTTAACACGCTCTACTGGGATACTTAGTATAGTCCCTGGCCCATAACAGTTTTGAGTAGAGGTAAAAAGGCATTTTAGTTGAAATAATATCAAATAACACACAAGCCATATGAAGATGTCGTCTCGCTTCCATTTTCAGTAGTTTAGAATTTTTTAGGAAAGGTGTTACATGATATCGAGCAGGGATATGAAAGCAAAAACGGGCACAAGCGTTTTGAACTCGCTGTATAAGTTTTTTTGTTCTACTCAAAAGACACGGATCATAAACAATGTCACAGTAATTCAATTTAGAGAGAACGAGAGTTTCACTTAGTTGTATCCTAAGATCTTTATTAATATAGGGTTAGCCGTGGTGGCTGCCGGCAGAATAGAATAGCACCCCCCTCTTCTTGCTGAGGTGTCGTAAAAGGCGACTAAGGTATCTCTTTAACCCCGCAATTGTACCAGTTGTTCAGAGAGGGAAAACTCGACCAAACCCGCATCCTACTCCCTCCCGATCGTACTGGTTCTCCATTCCATCGGGCCTGAGGGAGCTCGGACGAGAGTCCTTTACTGGCAGCGCGTCCAGCTATGCAGTTAAATATCTCCTGCGCAATTGATTGTTTCCGAAAACTGAACCTCGATTTTCTTAATTGACGTTGAAACAGTCGCCGTAGCCGAAACCGGCTAGGACATCATCATCATCATCAATATATGGTCTGATTTTGTACAACATGGAAGGGTAAACTAGTGTAAAACGTGCGAATAAAGTTTTCCAAGTTGCGCGGCGACACGAGTAGTCGTAAATTCGAATCCCGGCGCATACTCCTGGGTTTTTGTAGATTATGTATGTCTGGGTTTAGGCACCACATTTTCAAGAGTGAAGGAAAATGTGAGGAAATCTTCATGGCCTCTAATAAAAATGTTATGTATAGTATATGTACCCTGAGAAAGACGATCAGATGCACTTGTGGTGACGTTGGACACGAGATATAAGCGCAAAGTGAATACAGGCACTAAAGTGCCCCTGTTCACCCCGAGAGGTACATAGCATGACGATATATTATAATTAATTATTATGATCGAGAGTCTAGATATATTATGGACTACTAATATACAATACTCAAGAGCGTACACGAGGCTTAAACATTTTGAATCATTGAGTGTCATCATGACAATGATCTGAGGCAAAAATTTGATTGAAACTAGATTCTGAATGCTTTTAAATTATTCAGTATTGCGCCTTTGAATATATATATGAAATCTTGAAGTACTACCGGCATTTGTAGTCTAGCAAACGAAGAAATTTTCTCACTTTGTAAATTACCACGTATATAAATAGAGTTTCTATAATACAGGTAATATAATTACCAGTTAAAAATGTAATTTTTTAGGTATATGAATAATTTTCGAATGCCGAGGAAGATGGCTCAGCCTTGCCCTTGGCACTCGGCAGGCGGAGAAGGAACACCCCTGGGGTTTTAGTCGGTGCAAGTCCGACACACATGGGGGCAACCCTCATCACTCCTTGAGGTCCGTTAGGGATTTCCCCCGAGTTAAAAAAAAGGTATAATAATTATAATATAAAATGCATATAAAATATATAAAATGCATATAAAAAATTTAATGCATTTTAAAGTGAATGAGAAAGAAGTTTCCTATTTGAAATAAAGACAATTAAAGCAAAGGCGATTTTCCACGCGATGGAGGTCAAGTCTGCATAATGCATTTAGCTGTAGGTAATCTGTTTCAAGCTCATTGCTATTGTATAATATTATAATGCGCTCTAGAAAACAATACTACTGGTCCTAAAGTACATTTTTCAATGGTAATACAAACAATCAAAGTCTCTAAACGAATTTTCGTCGTGTCCAATAAGTTCCTAAACGCCACAAAATGAATTCGAAATGACGTTATTTCTTAATTAGAATTTTTCTGATAATAATCATGTCATATATCGTCATGCTATATTCCTTACGGGCTTAGCAAAGATACAGTAGTGACTACCTATTTTGTGTTTTTATTGTATGTCGTGCCCGACGTGATATTTTTGTGGTAGTATTTTAAAATCTTAGATTTATTAAAGACAATATTCAGTAAATATTAGATTTAACTGAAGGCTGGATTGTTTATACCTATATTAACCATTTGCACTTGAGGTCGTTCCTGCGCGCATATCATACGATGAGGGAAAGCCATCTCTCGAGTGCAAATGGTTAAATAAGCAATAGAATATTTGAAGTCAATCCAAAGCTTATTTGCTCTCTTCGGTCTTAAATATTCTTGAAGTTTAGAGACAATATGTCTAATGAACAAAAATAGAGAAGCACTTATTATATTAAGTCAAACCCTTGATATGTCAGCTAAATCTTACAGATTCAGTTCTACAATAATTCGTTAATTCTTTATTCTTTGCATTTTTATCATTTTGCTTAGATTTTGTTTGATTATACCAGCTGTAGATATCGCAACATATTATTAAATCAACAACTGTACGCGAGTATCGAATATTCCGTGTTCATTAAACGTGGTGCCATCCAAACACTTGAAAAAAGAATATTATATAATTTATCTATAGTCAGTACTATTGTTTATATTTAATAAATTATAAGTTAATGTCTCGGCTCTAGAAAATACCACTAATTATGACATTTACTAGACAGGTGAAGCCGGTCCAATGATATTCTCCTAAACGACTTTTATTGAAGGAAAATAGACAGAAACGTGACTTTTATTGGACTAATTTTTAATATTATACTTTTAAATTATCCAAGAAAGTAATGAATTTACCATAATTATGAAAAATACAACCTTAAAGGAATGGACTTATAAATAACAATTTTGCATGTACTTATACATTATATGTACCTATTGTCGAAAGTAGGCGTCTTCTTTTATATAACCTATGCCTGCAAGATGCTGTAATACACAGTTTTGTGTCGCAACGAACATAGTATAAAGGTTACATTACGTAGGACGCGGCAAACTGTCGCGCGACAATTACCGTTGTATGTCAGAATCGGTATCATACAATTCAAAATAGTGCAAAGTAAATGCCGTATGTAGTCACGGCATATGTCATCGCGATCCTACACCTAGTATAGATCATCTGACACATTTCTATATCTAATATATCGATACCATTTGTGCACCTACATCTAGGAATAGGTATGTGTCTAGGGTAGGTAACATTCTTGTCATCTTTATAATAAGTAAATTAAGCTTTAATAGTAGTTTTTTTTACTAATGATGATAAAGTAACAGAAAAAATTGAAAATAAAACAAGCTATGTATATTCAATGAGCTAGTATTGACGTTAATATTACATGATTTTTTTTGCACATCAATTAAATTGGCAGACTAATAAGAAAGTTATTCGCTGACCGACATTTAAATTAAAACTGGTCTGCACAGCTGCCAGACAATACTAACGAGTGTCCATGCCAATAAACTCGGCGCAAAATCTATGAAAGTATTTTCCTATTACATCCTCAATATTTCAATTTGCTGGGAGATTTCAATTTGCTCAATTGAATTAGAGCCCGAGTTTCAACTAAATGTCTACGCTTCGCTCTGAATCTAAAGTGATGTGAGGTGGTGGTTAAGATAGTAGTACTATTGCTCAAACTGGGTCGTGACCACAGTAAACAAATGCAGACTGTCATAGCTCCTCAATGACGCTGATGACCTCATTACGGTTCTTTACAGTATATAATAATGATATATAGTCACACTGTAGGTATCCTTTTCGGGATGAGCGGAGATACATTAGTGGCTATATTCACTTTGCTATTCTATACCTTGTCCAACGCGACCAGTAACGCAACCGATCACCGTTCTCAGGGCTAACAGATGACATTTCTAATAAACGCTATGCTGGTTTCCTCACTACGATTTCCTTCACGAGAGAGAACGTAATGTCTAAATCTGTACGTTATTTGGTAAAACCCAGAGGTCCATTCCGGTATTCGAGCCTACGACCATGCCTTGCCGCGCATGGAAACCGGTTTATTATCCGCTAGGCTACAACCATCGTACGCTATACAATTTAATAAATAAACCATACATCTTCAAACATTAAAAGTAATGCATTAAAATTGATCGTTAGATTAATCAAATCACAGAAATGGATGAGAGCCAACATTCCTTTGTATCTATTTGATATTTATAGTATTTGTATACGAATATATTTTTGGGGTTAACTCTGTTTACGGCCGGAGTGTCAAATCTAGATACATGAGAATTCTGGGTTATACTGAACGAAGGGCTTTATTGCTCGACTGTATCGCGACCACAGTATACTGCTGCAAACTTCAAAGACGTGGCTTTCAACTCATGGAATTATAAGAAGCTTTGATGAAGTCTTGCTTATGAGAATCTGAGTATCATGGTCTGATAGTTACTTTGGTGGTAATTTTCTTAAATTAGAATTGATTAAAAGTTAGTTCTGTCTCGGATTTATAAAAATTGAAAATATTTATATGAACAAAAAATTTAAATGTGTCGAGAGATTTAATTATAAAGAGAAATTAACCCAAATTAAAGTAAGAGAGATTTTAAACCTTCAGATTATTT
This sequence comes from Automeris io, assembly GCA_036320925.1. Classification (NCBI taxonomy): domain Eukaryota; kingdom Metazoa; phylum Arthropoda; class Insecta; order Lepidoptera; family Saturniidae; genus Automeris; species Automeris io. Next base: position 2,427,398 of record JAUDJH010000021.1, on the reverse strand, counting down.
CTTTTTTGGTGTAAAAAAAAAAATCCTTTGTGTGGTGTATTAAATGAAATACGGACTATCGCAGACTGATTATTTATTGGTCAAATGATATGCACCGCAGTTGATGGCGGGTGGTTACAGAAAAGCATTTTTATTTATATCTACAATACAGCATTTTGTCTCCAATATCTTCTTAAGTTTAACATGAATATCATTTCAAAACTCTGCGAAATAACAGAGAATGTAAACGGAAGTATGAATCAGGCGTGTACGTCAAAACTACAATCATTCAAATATAACGAGCAACAAGGTCGGCGCAGGCGCAGGGCCAAATTACACGTAACAGTCGTCTGTCATTCAACCACGGTATTTGTAATACACCAATTATTTCGCGCTAAGTAGCTTTTCCTTTGTTTAGATTACAAAGAATGCCTTAAGTTTTTTTTTACTTGGCTTCTTCTTTTTCTGCCTCTCCATTATAGGACGTTGGCCGTCAGCTCAGCGAACTTCCCTCTATCTTGAGCCAGACGAAACAGATGCTCGACGCTGGTGATACTGGTCCACACCCATGTTGCGCAGCCACGACTACTTTCTCCTTCCAGGACGTCGCTTTCCGTCTATTTTGCCCATCATTATTAATTGGAGGAGTTGATATTTTTCATGTCGTAAGACGTCCCCAAGATACGCGATCTTCCTCCTCTTGACGGCTTGTAATAATTCACGGTTCCTGCCAACGCGCTGGAGTTCCCTAACATTGGAAACCTTTGTACCCAACTAATGCGCAGCATTCTACGGTAGTATTAGTAGTATTTTACTTAGCTAAAATCCTCGTAAGACCATCCAGGCTGGTGGCATCAATAGAAAATGCAGATAAGTGGACTGTAGATGCTGTATTTAAAATAGAAAGAAAAAGAATTAAAAGATACGCACAGACCTTATGATTGTCACGGCTCTGGTGATATTAGCTTGCATCTTCTTTTTCCGGTTGTAGCACGACCATACTACGTGGAATATATTAGGTCCTTACATATGAAATTGGCGTTTTTCGTACTGGCCACTTTAATCACAAATTTCTCCTCTTTGGTAAGGAATTCCAAATTCAAATTTGTACAGCTATAGACTCATGTATTTGTGCTTCGATGATCGTCATTCATTTGTTTTTTTCTTCTGTTTTTTTCTGTTTGCGTCACTCATTTTACAAAATGGAAAACTTAAAATATCGCATTATTTACGAGTACGAGTTCCGCCGTGGCACTAGTGCTGCGGAAACAACTCGAAGGGTGAATGATGTGTATGGCGGTCGTGTTGCAAAAGAAAACACAGTTCGTTTTTGGTTCCAACGTTTTCGTTCTGGAAATTTCGACCTGCAGAACAAGCCCCGTGGACGGCCTGAGACTCAAGTTGATAATGAAGAGTTGAAGGCTATTGTGGAAGCGGATCCATCGCAAACCACGTCCGAGTTAGCTGCAGGCTGCGATGTTAGTGATAAAACTGTTTTAATTCACTTGAAGCAAATTGGGAAGATTAAAAAGCTTGAAAGGTGGGTACCTCACGAATTGACTGAAGCAAACCGGCAAACGCGCGTCGACTGCTGCGTTACATTACTAAACCGGCACAATAATGAAAGTATTTTAAACCGAATCATTACCTGTGATGAAAAATGGGTTCTTTACGATAATCGGAAGCGATCAGCGCAATGGTTGGATCCTGGCCAGCCAGCCAAATCCTGCCCCAAGCGAAAATTAACCCCAAAAAAGTTACTTGTAAGCGTTTGGTGGACTAGTGCCGGTATTGTTCATTACAGTTTTCTCAAATCTGGCCAAACTATTACGGCTGATGTCTATTGTCAGCAATTGCAAACCATGATGGAAAAGCTAGCGGCTAAACAACCTAGGCTGGTCAATCGCTCCACGCCACTGCTGCTTCACGACAACGCTAGACCACACACTGTGCAACAGACGGCTACTAAATTAGAAGAGCTTCAATTGGAAAGTCTAAGACATCCTCCGTACTCCCCGGACCTTGCTCCAACAGATTACCATTTTTTTCGAAATTTGGATAACTTCTTGCAAGGGAAAAAATTCAACTCCGATGGGGCAGTCCAAATAGCCTTCAAAGATTTTATTGATTCCCGTCCGACTGATTTTTTTAGTAAAGGGATCAATGAACTACCTATGAGATGGCAAAAGTGCATAGAAAATAATGGTTCATACTTTGATTAATTAAATATATTATATTAAAAAATATTCGACTTTTTGTTCCTCCCATACAAAACGCCAATTTCATATGTAAGGACCTAATATAATAACTACTACAACGCTCTCGTGTATGCGGTAAGAGATAATTAATAAGGAAATAAATTAATAATTGATTAATATCTAGCGGGAATACCAATAATTACAGGACGATGAAGTGTCCTCGCGGTGTAGGCAGACAGGCTCATATCTAAGTACAGATTTTATATATTTTGATTTTGTTGGTTTCTACAATAGCATTTTTCTTTTTCACACAAAATTCATTACAAAACTGTTTCTTGTTTTTGTTTTCATGTTTATGAAAACGGTAAAAATAAGGTATATATGACCCATTCATAAAAATACTGTAGACAGGTGTTATCAATTGTATCTGTAAACAATTGGTAATAAATAATGCCGCCAACGCACCTGCGTGCACACCTGCGGAGTTCGACCGATGCCTGTGAAAAGAGAAACTCGAACAGTACGTTCCGGGCTAAAAAGGTAAACATACTGAACTTCACAAGTTCCAACGAATGCAACAAAAATCTTAAACGATATAATCATTCATAAAGTAATATAAAAACAAATTTAAGGCTTATAGACTTATCCTGTACTTTTGTTATAAAATATTGCTCTCTGCCGAATGTCATGAGTCTTGGTCAATGGGAAATACCCTGTAGGTTTTGTTTCTCTTGTGAAAACGGAAAACCAAAACAAAATACAATAGAAACGGACATATCTTTTGATTACGTTGACTTAGAATTATATTTTTTTCAGAGCCGCAAGAGGCCATAGATCTTTATTTAAGTATTTCATATAATTTCATCTTTATACCGTTACGTGTTCCTGAGAAACGAGGTCTTGACAGTAATATATAAAGACAGATAACAAAGTGATGTTAAATAAAATTATTTGTAGCTTGATACACTTTATTAATTGAATCAGTGTCCACTAGACCATATGAAAGAGGAATGCATGGGCAACTGGATTATGTCTGCGCAAGTACCCGCCGTTAGCAAGAAATGGACAACCAAAAACCATATACCTCAAAGATTCTCCAGGACGGTGGCATGCTATTATTTATCCTTGACCGAAGTCACTCTGAAATGAGAATTAAGTCGCGGTTCGAAATTCTGGCAGTGGCTACTTGATCGACGGAGATCGTGACAGCAGACAGTGCTGCGCAGTCATCTAACATAATATAATAATATTTACTAACAATTACACACATTGATTGAGCCCTAAATTGAGCTTGCGCTTGTTCTATGAATACTAGACAAAGATATACATACTTAAATACATATAAAACCTTGACTTGTGACAAACTCATCGCAGCTCATCTATCAAACTTATTACATAAAAGTTTACCACTACCGGGACTCGAACCCAGGACCTTACCATCGTAAGTAGGGTCGCTACAAACTGCGCTATCAGGCCGTTAATCGGACACCTTCTGGTGTACTTACGAAGCGGTACATCGCGGTTCGGCTAACTGCCATGTCGCCACTGCCGAGTAGAACTGCCAGAATTTAAACTGAGTCAATTTTATTACCATTTTTTACACTGACTCGACAAAGTGACTATAGTTTACCTGATAGTAAATACAGAGTAGTTGAGAAACGAACGTCACTATCAAAAGACGATAATCTATTGAGTTTCGGTCGTAATATCGGCCCACATATACTACAACTGAAGGTTTTTAGGTATGTGAGTTGCTAGACATACACAAGCTGATCTCGAAACTCGACATGTCTGTCATAATGAAAAGCGAGTTCGATTAAGACTGAATTTATTTATGTACCCACAACATTATTATAAAAATACTACATCTCTATCTTTAAAAAAAAAAAAACAGACAAAAAAAAAAGTTGTTACTAATACAATATACATATTTTTTTTAACATTGTTTGAGTTTTCTTTAATTTTATAACTACGCTTATTTATATATACATATATATAAAATAACATTCACAATACCTTTTCATATTTATAAATTACATATCTACCTGGGTTCATATTATCAACTCAACTGTATAATGATTTAGTAATATTCATTTGTAAATTCTATTTGTTAAAATATACTTTTAATTTCTCCCGAGCTTCACTAGCAGCTGATCTGTGCGGTCGCATAGGCCCCGATGATTCGGACGCTGCTAAGTCTCTTGCCGCGGCCGCGGGACCGCGCGGCCCGGCGAGCCCGGCCTGGTCGCCGTCTGCCACGTTTGCCCTGTGAGGCGCGGCGCACTCACCGCCGCACGCAGCGCTAGTCCATCTATCTACCTCATTACCGTCACCTGAGTTTATTTTAACTGCCTTGTCCTGTGACCCTTTTGTTAAAATAAGATGACGTCTATTGCGCCTGTAACGATTTCCAGAAGTATCTGTTACAAAATATGATCTTGGTTGCGGCGCTCGAGACTGTACCTTTACATGTTTTCTATTTGAACCACTTATCATTATCGCCGAATCACCTGTTTTTAACTCTGGCAGTGGTCTAGAGTGCATATCGTAATATTTTTTACTAACTGATTGTCCTTGTAAAATATTTTCGTAATCACGCGTATTATCCCGACTCGGTTTTAGCTTGGTGTCGTGTATAGGCAAGCATGTATTCAAGCGTCGGCCCATTAACAGTTCCGCAGGCGAACTTATATTATCTCGCGGCGTTGACCTCAGGTTTAAAAGACCCATGTAAAAATCTGTGCCCGCGTTTGAACATTTTATTATCATATTTTTTATAGTCTGCACACTTCTTTCGCTGCGCCCGTTCGACTGTGGATAGTTGGGAGACGTGGTCGTGTGTATGAAGCCCCATTCCCTACTGAAATTAGCAAATTCTCTCGATGCATAGGCAGGACCATTATCCGTAATTAGTTCTCTCGGAACCCCATGTCTGCTGAATTGTGACTTCATTGCGGTCACCACCGCCCTAGTGCCAATACTAGTTAATTTATTTACTTCTATATAGTTAGAAAAATAATCAACTAATATAAGAAAATAAAGATTTTTATATTGAAAAATATCTGATCCAACTTTGTTCCAAGGTAGATCAGGAATTTGATGCGGCATGAGGGGTTCGCGCGGGGGCCGCGCAGCACGCTCGGCGCACGCGTTGCAGTGCCGAACCATTTCTTCTACATCTCGTGACATGCCCGGCCAGTACATTAAGTCACGAGCTCGACGCTTACACCTATCTATTCCTAAATGCCCTTCGTGTAAACGCCTTAACATTTCGCTACGCAGATCTCGTGGTATAAATACTAAATTATCTTTGAATATGATACCTTTGACATATTCAAAATGTTCTTTATTTGCCCATAATCCCCGTACACGTTCATCAACGTTGTATTTATTGTTTGGCCAACCTTTTAGTATATACTGTATAATTAATTGACATTCTACATCTTTGCTCGTTGCTAATCTGAGTAATTCTTTTTTACTATCACTAAATCGTATATTCTCTAATAAAAAACACGATTGTTCCTCAACATGCTGCGAAATATCATTGTTCATCAGCTCAGGGAGGGCCGCCCGCGATAACGCATCCGCAATATACATGTACTTCCCAGGTTTATATACAACTTTAAAATTATAACATTGTATACGTAACATCATTCGCTGTAGACGTATCGGAATAGAATTAAGCGATTTTTTGAATAACCCTTCTAATGGTTTATGATCGGATTCTACAATAACGTCCTGTCTACCAAATACATATTGATGAAAGCGCTCTAATGCAAAAACTATCGCTAGAAGCTCTTTCTCAATTTGAGCATAACGTGTTTGCGTATCTGTGAGAGTTGAAGACGCGAACTCAACCGGCCGACCGTTCTGCAGCAGCACTGCGCCCAGCGCGCACGAACTGGCATCTACTGACAACACTATTGGTTCACGCGTCGAATACAGCCTTAACACGGGCGCGTTACACACAAGCTGCTTTAGTTGCACTACCGCAGCATCTTGGTGGCTATCCCAGACCCACTCGGTTTGTTTTTTTAAAAGTAAACGTAATGGTGAGGCTATTTCTGAATAATTTGGAATAAATTTCGATAAGTAGTTTACCATACCCAAAAAACGCTCCAATGATGGTCTATCATTTGGTATAGGCATTTCTACTATGGCTTTTAATTTATTACTATCTATTTGCATACCATATTCACTGAAAGTATGACCCAAATATGTAACCTCTTTCACACAAATTTCACATTTATCCTTATTAAATTTAATACCTATTTGGCGTGCCCTATCAAGCAAAGCTTTCAATCGTTCATCATGTTGAAGCTCGGTAGACCCATACACGATGACGTCATCAATGAACGACTCAACTCCATCTAGATCTTCTAAAACTTGTCTTATTTTTGCATGAAAAACTTCTGAAGAACAATTAATTCCATATGGCAATCGTAAGAATTGATATCTTCCGAATGGTGTACCAAAAGTACACAAGTCAGCACTGTAATCATCAATTTCAGTCATCCAAAAACCAGATTTAGCATCTAACTTACTAAAATATCGCGCCCCTGCCAGTTTAGACGCAATCTCGGTGAGCGTTGGCAGAGGATAATGAGCGCGCCGCACTACACGGTTTAGCGGACGAGGATCAAGGCAAATGCGAAGACTACCATCCTTCTTTGGTACAACTACGATGGCATTCACCCACGCGGTTGGGTGTGTCACCTTCCTTATCACACCTATTTGTTCCATACGATTCAATTCCTGTAACAATTTATCACGTACACCCATTGGTATTTTTCTGACCGCACAGATCGACGGCTTTGCGCTTTCATCTATTACAATCCTATATACACCTGGTATATTTTCCGAGACCATGAAATAAATCATTATATTGTTGAATATCAATGCTATATATACGTTTAATTAAACCCATGTTTTCACAAGCATGCCTACCTAATATACTGGTACAATCAAAATCTGCAATTATAAATTGTAATGTAAACAAACGATTTTTGTATATCCAATCTATTTCCGTGGTCCCCACTATTGGGACATAATTTTTACAAAAAGACAACGCTCGCGCGTCGTCTATACGTAATTTATTAATATTTAAACCAAGTTTTATATACGTTTGCTTTGACAAAACATTAAAATCTGATCCTGAATCTAATTTAAATCTCTCTGACATACCGTTTAACGACAACATTAACTGTTCATACCATTTGTTATCAAGTTTTCCATCAACTTCATCTATTACAAACGAGTTATCATAGTCCGTGTTATGATTTTCCTCCTGAATTTGTAATACTTTTTTAAGTTTCGGGCACACACTTTTAAAATGTCCTATTTGATGACATGAGAAACACTTAACTGATCGGGCTGGGCACCTGTATCCGTCGCACTTCGCATTTGCGCACCGCACACATAAGCGCCTGGGCACCGGCATCGCCGGCTCCGGCTCGCTGCCGTGCCCGTGCTGTGTGCTGTCCTCGCGCGGCTCACGTAACCGGGCGCGCTGCACGGGCCGGCCGCGCCACGCGCTGCCGACCGGCGCCCCGGCTGCCACAGCCCGGCGACTGAACCGCGTCACCTGTTTCACTGCATCCACACTGCTCGGTACTCTTACACCGTCACTCGTGGTTCCACATTCAAGTTGTAATTTCTCCTCTTGCGACATCTCACTCACCTGGCATATCCGTACCGTTCGCTCCAGGGTGAGATCCTCAGTCCTGAGGAGCCTATCGCGCAAGATGCTGTCATGCACTCCGCACACTATCCTGTCACGCACAAGGCCGTCTTCAAGGTGCTCGAACTCGCATTGTTGTGCTAAATTTTTTAGCACAGTAACATATTCGTCTATAGCCTCGCTGGTATCTTGATGTCTTGTAAAGAATTTAATAACGGGCCATAGTTGTATTTGTTTTTATTCGAAAGTGGTCGTTAAATTTTTTGATTACCGTATCAAAGTCATCTGACTTTACATCTTTGTTAAATTTAAATGTGGTATAGACATCGTACCCACCAGGCCCTATCAAATTTATCAACAAACTTGATTTTACATCCGAATCTTCCTTGTGTACACCTGAGGCTTTTAAAAATACCAAAAACTGTTTGTGCCATTTGCGCCAGGCATCGGCGCGGCTGGCAGGTCCACCTTCCAGGCATAATTCTGCTGGCGGTCTTGCATGCTCCATTGCAAACGTTACTATTGTGATATTTTACACAATTTCACCATTAACACAAACAATCAAACTTGCTGTAAACTATTAAAACTGATTTTTTATCATAAACCGGCTGCGCCATGTCATAATGAAAAGCGAGTTCGATTAAGACTGAATTTATTTATGTACCCACAACATTATTATAAAAATACTACAATGTCGAAGCGAATCAGTATGACGGTCTTTACTCTTGTGTACTGTGGTCATGAGCCAGTTCGACAGTCGCCATACTACCATAAACCACTATTTTACTCAAATATTCTATATAATTTAATTAATGTGAAAGTAAATGGTAAGCCACAGATTTCTTCAACTTGGACTTGGCTCTGCGAATACTTAGGCTATACTCAAATTCCTATTGAATATTTAGTTGTCCAAAAATAGCTAATTTTCTAATCTAAGTGAATGTAAAGTCAAACAGTAGTTTATGAATATCAGTCTGAGATTTACGGTTCGACACTTCGAAGAAATACTTCCATGTTTTATTTTTGTTTACTGATGCAGTCTCATTATATAAGAATTTGATGAAGTACTCTCTTCCTCGTATATCAAAATTTGATGACAACCAACATAATCCAGACGTTGATAAAAACGTGCCTTTGTTTCAATGCAAATCCAATGTTTCTTGGGACAAATTATACGAAAACGTGTTTTGTAAATAAAATGTCGCTTTTGCGTTTAACGGCTGTTCTATTTCCAATAACACTGTTTTGTTACTTTTTTCTTGACATAAAACAAATGGACCTCGATTAGATTGCGCAAGCAACGCATCAACGTAAAAGATTCACCGTTCGCATTTAAAATTCGTAGCGTTTTCTATTACTGTTATAAATAGATTTAGGCGCCAGGGCTTGAATGTTTATTCTTCTTAAAAAGGAAAACAATTTTTTATTATTTTTAACTTTTAACAGTTTTCTCTGTATTTTCAAAGTCGGCATTGCGAGATAATATACATGTCACTATCGCTTTTAGGTAACAGTGGCAACATTCAGGTGAACTGTAAGCATGCAGACCACATAGTCTTATCAAATTGGACCAAAATAGATTATAATTTAATGTATAGTGCTAAAAGTACGATTCAATTGTTTGTGAAGTATGTAATATTTTTCTGTCTTTTATTGTCTGATCGAGGCTTCGGCTGCAGCTTCGGTTTTAGCCGAAGGTTGTGGTAATGGCCGAATAATTGACTTCCTCTAAATATCGAGATATAATCCGAAACTACAGTCTATAGCATGTAGACGCCGCCCGATACGTAATTGTGTTAAACGCCCTAAAGGTCGTTAGGGTGTTACGAGACGCGCGGGGTAAGGGGTGCGTGCGCGCAAGGCATGCTCTAGCTAAAGCAGTCGACTACCGAGACCCAAGGCTAGAGTACGTGCGTGTGCGTCGCAGTTCAGTGTGCCTTAAAGTGCAAATAAACAGTAATACGCCAAAATCCGTGTCTTTCTACCAACACACACACGACCATCGGTCATTAGTCTTAGTTAAAGGATGCCAGATACCTTAGGATTTAGTTAAAATTTCGGTTCATTTAAAAGTTTTACATAATGTAATTTTGGCCGAAGGGGGCTGAAGCTTCGGTCAGACAACTGTCGATATAATCATGTAGTGCTGCTCCCAGGACACGCGCAACATGAATTAACGCGACGTTTCTTATTAAAGTTTTTAATTTTATTTATCAATGACATGGATTGGTAAAAATTGAGCTTATAGCGAATAAAGCTCAGATTCCAGTCTTTTTTCCTATTAAATAGGAAGAAAAAAGATTTTCATTTGGGCCACACTTACTCTAGTAGCTTCCTATTTGTATGAACATGTTACAGCATTCAAATATACTAACATGTCCGACCAGGTGTCGCTATTCTATCAAATATAAATCTTAGTGTTAAAATTAGGTCGAGTATAATTAAAGCGCAATCTGTATTTCTCGACGACATTAATATTCCTATATTTATACGGTACCGTAAGTTATATATCACTCATTATTTTTCGAATATAACATACATATTTTATTAGTTTCATGGCAGAAAACACTATATTACCTACAAAACTGTTTATTAATGAAATATTAGATTCTATTCTTAAAGTAATATGAAGGATTTAATCCCAACTTCTAATGGCTGTTATTATTTTTGTTTTATCTTTTCTCTAGGGTTATTAATGTTATAGAAGTTTTTTGATCTCAGTTAGATAACTACTGAGAAATATTACTTCTAATAAAGGGAAGAATTCGGAAATAATATATTCTCGTATGTTGTTAAATACAGCTGTGTCTACGTGTGTGTAGTCTAGTGGCATGGAACTGGTATCCGTGCATGACAACTTAAATGGGTCATAGGTTCGTATTCCGGCACATACCTTTTAATTTTTCCAGATTAAGTACGAATTTAGACCCCACATAGTCACCGGTGAAGGAAAAAATCAAGGAAACCCGCATGGCATCTAATAGAAATGTTATGTGTAAGTGCTCTGAGAACGGCGATCTGATTCGCTACTGTTCATTTTGGGCTCGACATATAAGCGCAAAATGGATACAACCACTGATGTATCTCTTCTCACTCCGAAAATACACTCCGACGCAGCCTTGAGTTTCTTTCGGCGTTTCTTCTCAAGGTAGTCGCTTCCGAAACGCTAGTAGATCATAGATATATATAGCTAGATGTAGTTTTGAAAAAGTAGGTGTATATAGTAGATTCTTTTACGTGTCGCCGTGTTATTTTTACATAGTAAAAATTGAAGGCGCTGTTTCTGTTTTCTAGACAGTGTTTCGCCTGTGTTTGTTTATATTATATCTTCTAAACTCCACAATGGATCTGGATACAGTGCTTAACCATCTTTTAAGAAAAGTATTCATGATTATCTATACGTATAATTTATTTGTATCACACAGTGTTTTTAAAAATATCCGTTTTAGAGTGCATCCATTTTTCCCCAGTCGTTTTTATCCAAAGCTATGGCTTGAGATTCATATATAACGTAACATCAATACTCCTAGTTCTACAGTTGGTCATAAGTGACGGTAATTACTTACCATCATGTGGGCCGTCAGCTTGTTTGCTGATAAAAGTTTAAAAAACAACATAGCTGGAGTTGATTATTCCATTGGAGTTATTATTGCAAACCAATGTTAATGTTATACGGAATTACGTAGGGCATATACCTAATTAGGCACATGTGTGTCCAGAACAGCAATGTAAGGAAGGATGTTATATGTAAATTAAAATTAAATAGATTGGATGTTGGTATGTTCCATAGCATTTTGGCGGTGCCCACTAAAGCAATTGCCGAAATGCTATGGAAACTGTATGAAAAGTGAAGTATGAAACGTTTTATTTCTATATAGTAGGCTGCGATGGGGCTGATATGACTATGTTAAAAGTCACTAATAAAAAAATATAAAAAAAGGCACATAATAAGCCAGCAACAGCATTCATTTATATTTTAAAGTAGATCCACAACAACCATTTATTTATATTAAAATTCGATTAAAAATAATGAAAAATGGCGACGATACTTTAATCTTAAAATATTTACCTTATTCGTTTTCTGTATGGTACATAGACTTATTTACACTTTTCAGTATGTCAGTAGTCTCTATCCTTAGGTTTTAGGGATCCGCTATCCTATCTTAGAAGGCTCGAGGATAATACGAATTTTTTTAGAAACAATAAATCTGTTAATATATTGCAAAATAAAGCGTTTTAGGGGTCCGCGGATCGTTGTAACTTGGCACCAGAGTATCCTATCCTTGAAAAAGGTTACCATATGAGTGGAATAAGTATCTAAGAAGACATTACGAGTTGAGAAAAAAATGGTGTTTGTAGGAAGTCAGCAAAGGTCTACTGTCTCTACGCAGTGCCGGTCCTCTAGGGCTCATGGTAGCGGAACTCGGCCCGGCACACATGCGCGTTGATGATCACCCCGGGAGTTTTAGCCGGTGCAAGTCCGACACACCGGGGGGCAGCCCTCACCGCCCCCTGAAGGTCCGTTAGGGATTTAACCCGGGTACAAAAAAATAGCATCTACTGTCTGTTAATTTTGAACGACTCAATAATTTAGATTATTAATGTAAAATAACTTTCAGATAGTTAAAATATACTTCAATAAATAAGCTTGTTAGGAACTCCTCCATTAAAATCGTTTTATTAAAACTACAATTGGGTATATTTTCCTTTCCTACGCTTGTACGTGGGATTATCAATGAAATCGTTAGAAATACATCACGTACAACAAAAAAGAGACCAACGAATAGCCGAGTTCAGAGAAGCATGTATCTGAGTCTCTTAAATAGCTCGTTTATTCTCTTGTGAATTTTAGTATTGTCGTTCATAAATAAATTAACTCTTATGAACATATGTGTTTCGTCTATTCTAAGAAGTCCGCTCAGGCGTCTATGTAATTGCGGCATCTATGAGCAAAATAACAAGTTTTCCATATATATATATATATATTGTTTTTTTTTTTTTTTTTAGAAATGTGTATTATTACAAAAATGTAATTATGTTAATTTTAAGATTTAGCCTCAGAAAAATTTTCAAACTGTATAACGAGGGGAGAAAAGCTATTTGGCTTAAGCGACATTTTTTGGTATATATAATATATATATATCATTCCCACCACAGTCGTCTTACTATTACTGATAATTTTTTAATCAAATTCAATGATATAATATTTATTCTTCTTATTAGTTTTGTTTTTTCAATGCAATCATATATAAACCATGTTTCACAATTTATTCGTTATAAGCTTCAGTTATAGTGTTACACAATTATAGTGTTTCGATATGCGACATGTTTTGTACAAAGATTTTTTACATTATATTATAATAACATAAAAATATTATCTCTCATCGTATAAAATTTCTTTATTTAGTTTTCATACTGACATAAACAAGAAACTTAGTCCGTGGTGTAGTTGCAACATGTGCTCCTGAGTTCACGATCACTAAAAGAGAGCAAATGAAGGAAAATGGTATCTGTAAAATGATGATGATATAGTTTTAAAAGAATATTCTATTTTTTTTGGCGATAGGGCGATTGCTCGAACTGGGTAATGACCACAGTATACAAGTGTAAAGACCGTCATAGTGACTCCGACGCAGCCTTGAGTTTGTTTCCACGTTACTTCTCAATGTAGTCGCTTCCGAAACGCGTTTTTCCGAAACGTTTCGTATTTTTTGGCTGGCGGTCCAAGTCGAGATTCGCACCCACAGGGGTGCCCTTGCATTGCCACCCAACCCAAAAATTGCTGGCTGAGCACCATAAGTGTTCGCCCTCCAGCCTGGTTTAGTTGTGGAGGACACTCACGGTCGTCAACACTCCTACAAAAAAAAAAACCGTCATAGTGACTCACATTGGCCTGTCGCGTTTCGGGATCAGCTTGTTTATATCGAGTAACTCATATACCTAGAGACCTTTAGTGGTATATGTGGGCCGACATGACGACGGAGACTATCAATACATTTTCATCCTTTAATGGTCGCTTTTGTTTTTGAAATACACTGTACTTACCATCAGGTGCATTGTAGTCACTATGTCGAGACAGTGTAAAAAAATATTGTATTTTAAATGGTGTAACGTGTTGAACAGGTATAATAAAAATGGTCCAAATACTCAATATAACATTTAACATTTTTATTTTGGGAGTCGAAGCTGCTCGCGTCCGTAGGCTTTACCCTAGTTTACCTACACGTGACTCCTGGGTGGTGCTAAACGAGCAGCAGCGAGGTGGCAGAGCGTCGGTGCCCGTCTGGATCGCGACCACAGTACATGGGTGTAAAGCCCGTCATAGTGACTAGTTTCGGCTTGTCGCGTTTCGGGATCAGCTTGTGTATATCCAGTAGCTCATATACCTAGAGACCTTCAGTCGTGGTATATGTGGGCCGACATGACGATGTCGACTATCAATGGATTTTCATCCTTTGATAGTCGCTTTCGTTTTTGGACTACACTGAACTTACCATCAGGTACTCTGTAGTCACTATGTCGAACCAGTGTAAAAAAAAAATTACTCCATTTTTCACTTTTACAATACTTACAAGTTTAAATTTAATATTTACGAAATTATTAAGAAACATTATAAAAACTAGATAGCTTGAATACCTTTCAGTTGTTATAATACACGTAGTGGACTACTTCGTAAACAAATGCAGATAAAATTTGGGGTAAGTTAGAAAATTCGTGATTCTAACTCTCGAAAATTAAGTATTTCCTTGTACTGGATTATACAATTTCTTTTATCTCGTTATGATGTTTTTGTAGAATATAATATTAGGTCCTTACATATGAAATTGGCGTTTTGTATGGGAGGAACAAAAAGTCGAATATTTTTTAATATAATATATTTAATTAATCAAAGTATGAACCATTATTTTCTATGCACTTTTGCCATCTCATAGGTAGTTCATTGATCCCTTTACTAAAAAAACCAGTCGGACGGGAATCAATAAAATCTTTGAAGGCGATTTGGACTGCCCCATCGGAGTTGAATTTTTTCCCTTGCAAGAAGTTATCCAAATTTCGAAAAAAATGGTAATCTGTTGGAGCAAGGTCCGGGGAGTACGGAGGATGTCTTAGACTTTCCAATTGAAGCTCTTCTAATTTAGTAGCCGTCTGTTGCGCAGTGTGTGGTCTAGCGTTGTCGTGAAGCAGCAGTGGCGTGGAGCGATTGACCAGCCTAGGTTGTTTAGCCGCTAGCTTTTCCATCATGGTTTGCAATTGCTGACAATAGACATCAGCCGTAATAGTCTGGCCAGATTTGAGAAAACTGTAATGAACAATACCGGCACTAGTCCACCAAACGCTTACAAGTAACTTTTTTGGGGTTAATTTTCGCTTGGGGCAGGATTTGGCTGGCTGGCCAGAATCCAACCATTGCGCTGAGCGCTTCCGATTATCGTAAAGAACCCATTTTTCATCACAGGTAATGATTCGGTTTAAAATACCTTCATTATTGTGCCGGTTTAGTAATGTAACGCAGCAGTCGTCGCGCGTTTGCCGGTTTGCTTCAGTCAATTCGTGAGGTACCCACCTTTCAAGCTTTTTAATCTTCCCAATTTGCTTCAAGTGAATTAATACATTTTTATCACTAACATCGCAGCCTGCAGCTAACTCGGACGTGGTTTGCGATGGATCCGCTTCCACAATAGCCTTCAACTCTTCATTATCAACTTGAGTCTCAGGCCGTCCTTGGGGCTTGTTCTGCAGGTCGAAATTTTTGCTGTGTTTTCTTTTGCAACACGACCGCCATACACATCATTCACCCTTCGAGTTGTTTCCGCAGCACTAGTGCCACGGCGGAACTCGTACTCGTAAATAATGCGATATTTTAAGTTTTCCATTTTGTAAAATGAGTGACGCAAACAGAAAAAAACAGAAGAAAAAAACAAATGAATGACGATCATCGAAGCACAAATACATGAGTCTATAGCTGTACAAATTTGAATTTGGAATTCCTTACCAAAGAGGAGAAATTTGTGATTAAAGTGGCCAGTACGAAAAACGCCAATTTCATATGTAAGGACCTAATATTTCAATCTTTATTTATTAGTCATTAAAGCACCGAGTTATCTTTTTCCGTGAAATGTGAAAACTTCCAATTCTGATATAGAATGGGAAACTTATTGTTATTCTTTGAAGCTTGGAATCTCAACAGCTTTCATTAAAACTTTTGATTTATTCTCTTATGATCTTCCGAATCTTATTCTTCTACATTACTTAAAATGATATATTTTCATAATAAACACAGTATAAACTTAACATAAATCATATTACCGCACTCCAAGAGCGATAATGTTATTATTTCCCTAGTGCATAATAAATTAGTTACGACCAAGAGTGAGATGAAATAATATATTGTAAACATTTTTTATCAACATTTTACAGTATATTTTCCGTCGGCCTGGGACAACAAACCTTTACTATGCATAATTGTTTATACTACGACATAAAGTAAATACAGGTGGTCCATAGCATCGTGCTTCTATAAATAATTAAACAAATCGTAATTTTCAGTATTTATTACACATATTTAGCACACACAGACAGACAAACAACGGCTAGTTATGATTAAAAAATCAAATTCTCTAAATATTCGACGTCATGAGTATGAAACTCTTCTTAAGTCTTGCTTTAAAATGTTGGTGCTTTAGGGCAGCTTGCACTAAGGAATTAATCTAGTTTAAGCTTGTATAAAACGCTTATTAATTGAATTGGTTTGATTCCATCTTAATGATGATTTCAGTTTAAGAGTTGTTATAACTAGATTTGTTTTAGTGCAAGACAATAAGTACAGATCAGCACTAAATAGCATTTTATATAACTCTAAACTAGATTATATTTGTTAGTGCAAGCCACCCTTTGTGCTTGTCGTAACATAAACTCCATTAACTGGTTTATATGTTTCTTGGAAGCGCTTATTATTTTTAGATTATCTGCTATAATTTTCCCTTTAAATATCCCCACAAGAAAACCTCACTCAATCATTAGGTAAAATGGGATTTAGACTCGTAGTGGCCAATACATTTTCATCTCTAAGAAAGACCACTTTCCGAGGAGAACATTTCTCTAACCATGACAGGTTTCAGGCCTGATTTACGGCAGATTACTCCATGTTGCTGGAATCACGTATGGCTATTGTAACCAAACATTACACCAAGTGCTTACATAACGCTCTGAATTAACGGTTGCGTTTTGACTTGTATTTTAACGCTCGTGTACACTGTCAGATGGTTTAGCTGTGGATCCAGTTTTACAAACCATTTTATCCATATTGTAATCAAATTAAAGAATGGTTTCTTTTGCAATTTAAATTATATTCTAAACACGAAAAACAACGTCCAGCGATGTATGAATAATTGTTTTCTAAAAATACGCTATTATGACCCACTCTGTATTTTATGAATGAACCTTGATGTTTTCAACGAATCCAATTATACTTTAAACATAGATAATTCAAAAGAAGACGTCGAATATAACACAAATCTTTCTGTGGCTGTGGCATTCAGTAAGGGCAGATTTTTTAATATTCAGTCCTTAAGTGGGTGAAATAAGGGTTAAAAATCCAATAATTTTAGCACTCTGAATACCTGTATTTAGGTTTCTGGTTAGAGCTTGGCGAGTCTTTGCCGATGAAGGTTTTACGTCGCGTAAACTACTCAGTTTGGAATATCGGGGTTGAGTGACCTGCTTTTCAGTTTTCTATATACTGTACTCTGGAGAGTGTGTGGCTGAGTTGTATAATTTAATTCTCACCTCTCTCTACTACAATACTCGTAAATTGATAAAACGTCGTGGGGTGTGCACCCTTATGTAATTGACGTTACAGCTGCTCGCACGAGACGAGAAGCTGAACTAATATTGGAACTTAGGAATTCTCAGAAACTATCTAGTTTTTTAATTTTATTTTGCTCATACAAACTTTCAATAGTCGTTGTATTACATACTAAAATTAATGTTAACTAAAGTATTAGTCAAATGAACAGTTATTCTATAATTTTTTTATTCAATAAATGAATGACGTTTTTTTTAACTGACGTTATTTTTATATTTAAGAACTGATTGAAAATAAAATTAACACTAAATTTTAAAGACATGTTCGAAGCTAGTTTCCGACTGCGTGGATTTACTAAATAGCCTATGTATGAATAATAGGCTAATTTCACGATGGGTTCTAGGTTATGAAGGAATTCCAGGCTATTAAATCAATGATGAACTAGCGTGATCTTGAGTGGTGACGGCGCAATAAGGTCCTTAGCCATTTTGCGATATCCTCAAAAGCTTGGTTCGATTGACTTTAAGGAACTTATATAAAGGAAAACCAACAAACCACTGGAACATAATTCTAGGGTTAAAACATTCAAAAGAGTTAGAGCTTTCGTCCAGCGTAAAGCTGCAGAGGCTCTGATGCTTAGAAGAAATCAATTGCGAGTGTTTATAAGACCACTGACTGGGCACTGCTGTCTGAACAAGCATTCGTTCAGCATTGGTGGCCGGAACACTAGAGATTGCAGATTCTGCAAAAATGCGGACGAAACGCCCAAGCACCTCCTGCGTGAATGCATGATAATAATGATAAAGACATATTTCCATAATATATTAGTGAAAGCCGCATTTAAATTAGGTATGCCGTTTCTTAGATTAGCGGTCACACACGCGTACAGATATGTGTATATTATAGTACTTAACAAATCCGATACATTTTTGCTTACATCGCGGAAGTGAAATTTAACTGGCTATTCGCATATATACACATCTTCTTCTGGTTCTTGCAAATTATCGTATCTATCGAATGTTGTAGATGTGACTAACGAACCGATTTATTATATGTATTGATTTATAAGATTAATATGAATTTTTGTACTGAACTGTTTCATAGCTTACTGTTCCGTTAAAAAAATATTTTGACTATTTTAAATTTCATAGAACAAACGTCATAATTACTTACATATCATGAGACCATAGACAAAATAATAATCGGTCAGTGATAATGCTAACAGGAAGTCTAAAACATTTGAAATTAGCATAACGTAAACCACGTGATATTTCTATAGTTTTATTACTATGTCTAGACATTTACGCAGTCTAATAAATATGTCTATGATCTCAAACGACCAAACATAACAGAGCAGAATCTTTTCAAACAATTCATTAAAGTATTACATAGGATTATATGAATGTTTCCCGCAAGCCCGATGTTTTCAATGTTTGAAACAAACGTAGCTATCGCGAACAGTTGGCATCTAAACATCTCACAGAATTGGACAAGAATGTTTGAATAGTTTCAATCAGTTTCGGCCGTATGTTTTTAATACACATTATAAAATATAATTGATTAAGATAAATTCACACCTCGTTATTATAATAAATATAACAATTTCTGTTCTGATATTTCAATTATCGCTTCCTCGATTTATTATTTTCTTATTTATACACACAATAACTATAAAACGCGCCGTTCTTTGTAAATGACTGTAAGAGTTTTTTTTATATTGGCTCAACAGAGTTACTAGTTCGCATGTAATGGAAAGTATATTGTAGTCGCAGAACAATGGCTATCAATGGACGGGAATCTATCGAGAATCGCCATCGCTGTGTCGGCCTACATGTACTACAACAGAAGTTTTCTAGGTGGATGATCAACTGGACGCTTATAAGCTGATCCCGAAACGCGACAGGGCGAAGTAAGGCCCTATATCGATCGTGGCACGTATGAACTATGGTCTTAAATCACCCTAGGACTTTGATAATGCTATTTACATATCATTATGTCCAATAGCCAAATAAAAGAAACTCAAAGGTTCTCGAATAAGTTCTAATGGCAGATTTGTAAGTTCTGAAATGTGTCTTGGGTCAATGTTTTTCACTAGAGCTTCTTCATAACAAGGTAACAGGTAATCTTTCAAAGGGGATATATGTAAAAGGTTCCTTAAAGTCAGCAAAATAATAACAACACTCTTTGTGATATAGTAGTCCATTATATACAGAGCTTAATAAATATCTTAACTGACCTGAAATTACCATATAAACATATCACGAAAACAATATCAAAATACATTGAAAAATTATATTTATTGCTGAACATTAAAAAACTTATTATCATATCGAGAGGTGAAAGGCTATTCGAGTGGCTTGCTTTAGGTAACATTATTTAGTGATATTCTGTAATACACATTTTCCGAATCAACGTTTTTTACCGATTCCAAATATATATGTATTTATCACCAAAAATGTCGCTTAAGCCAAATAGCCTTTCAACCCTCGATATGATATTGAAGGAATTGAATTATCTTGCAAGAGATCTAAACTTAGATTATATTCATGAACTAGTATAAGCCCAACACAAACGATTTATCTAATAAACGCTTGGGATGTACGGGGGTCATGACCTAGTAGCATGGTCATTTGCTTTTCTTTTTATCTTTGTTCAAGAGCTACACACGCTCTCAGTACTATCATGTATGTTTATCTGTTTAATTAATTTTGATTTTTAGGTCTTTAATTAAAAGCTATAACGTAAAAAGAATCTAATATCGATAACGAGTATCGCATTGACAGGATGGACAGAATTTTTGTTACATACTGTCTAATATGTAACTGATAAGAATTAGGTCGACAGTCAGCGTATTTGAGGATTAAAAATAACACATCCACATAAGAAGATAGTACTAAATTTAAAACAAAAAGGACGTAATAGGGTTAACCCTACCTTGTAGAGTGTAGAATATATTTATAGAAACCTTACGAAGTCCCAGTGCTTCTTAAAAAACCCTTTGTTAAATTTAATCCTGAAAACAATACCTAGCTTCGTAGTTTCAAACAGTAATAACAAGCCTCTGGTGATCCACTTTAGAATAATTTAAATGAGCGTCTAAAAGCTGTTTTTGTTCCGATTCGGTCAGGCTACTTGAATAAACGCTGCTTAATTCAACTTAAGACAAACTATTTGAAATATTTATTCACGCTTTACTTTTTAATAAGGGTTGCCGTGCCTAATAATTTCATATTATTATCATATGATGCAATGTATGGAACAGACTTGGTTAGTGGGAAAATTGTGTGTGTTTGTGTGTATATTTCACACGCGGTATACAGGGTGAATTTATAGGAGAGGGAGATATTTCAGGACGCAATAATATGTATCTACTTGCAACTAATAAAAATATAAATGAACTATATTCCCCAAGAAATCATTAAGAAAAATTATTAGCCAATAAGAATTTATCCGTAAAATATGTGGATATCGTAGCGCGTGTGGTGTACAATTCATTGGTAATTAGATAAAGTAACTTTTAAGTAATTTTAGGTAAATAGGTATTGACTTGCTTTCTCTTCGTCTTGTATCTTAGCTTAGGACAGGCAAAGTATCTCCCTTCTCTATGAAATCACGCTGTATATGGAACTTTAAAATGCATTTAATCTCATTCTCTGACTGGTTCAACCTACATATATGTTTATGTGTTTGTTGCTTTTTAATGTCATTTTTAATTGTATCGAATTTAAAATCACAACGATACTAAAGAAGGTCGTTAAATAAATTTAGATATATAATTTTGCATAACTAAATGACAAACGCGAATAGCAATGGAGTGGAATACGCTCCTGCATCTTTATTTCCACAATCTTATGATCTGCGAGCCTTTAAAATAGGAGTAAAAAGTACTAATTGGGCGAATGCGGTCTACTAATGATCTCATTTTCACCAACAACCATAAAAAAAAACAATGACGCGAATTGAAGAGTCACGAAGACTATTTTTAGTTGAGGATAATCTACATCCATTGTCTCGAGTGAGATGTTCAGACACAACTTACACTAAAATACATTCACGTGCGATGCCAAACTGTATTGATTTAATATAAACACTACCGCCACACTAATAGACGTGCTGAAATGATTTTATTGCTTCGAGTATAAACTTTACGATACATAAAAATTTGAATAAAATGTGAAACAGTATTACGAACTTGCTCTTTTAACAATTGTACTAAATACCAGATAATTTTATTGCCAACGATAAAATAATGTATTATGAAGACTAAAAAACTTATTTAAATCGAATTGAAGAGTTTACATGCTTCCTTATTTGATACATGAATTCGCTCATATGTTGGAAATAATAACCGGTGTAAAGACCGTTACAGCGATTTGCTTGGCTGTAGCGTTTCGCAATCGGATTATAGGTATATAAAATTCGATATGTTCATATACCTAAAGATCAATTACGGTACATACTCTTACATGCGACACAAGCTCGGATGATTTAGTAATAAAACTATTTAACTGATAAACGGCGCATGGGATCTATATGGAACAGGACCTACTATCGTCATTTTTTGCTTTCCTTTTTTCACAAGCTACGACCCCTTTCAATGTTGCCTGCAACTACATAGATTTAATTTAATTCCATACGGGTGTTTTTATACTGTATAACTAAAAAGGAAAACGTAAATGGAATTACGCGGGCTGGGATAAGTATTGACTTATGCCGTTGCACCCTCGTAGGCGGGATAATTTTATAAAATTAAGATTAGCGATATTTGAGACAAATTAGAAAAAGTACTTACCGGTTTGCAGCGGTATTCAGGCACTTCATAAAATCACTCACTGTGTATGTATTTGAACATATATGATGTGGAGTATGGTGTAAGTAAGGATTTGTGATGTGTATAGCGAGTAAGAAATAATTATATGCGATTATAAAGAAAAAGGAATCGATGCGATGTTTGTCGTTTTTAAAGCGAGAACGGGTAAGTATGAAGTGAATGTTGTAAGCCAGATGGCGTTTGCGTTTGAGTGCGTTTGTATTTTATTGTATAGTTCTGGGGTTGCGCCTTTTGGCGTGACTAGGAATCTAACATCGAAACCAATTAACGATCTGATCGGGTTTTTATGATATACTATATTTTAACAGTCGTATACATATACCTAAAATATTATACTTTTGTTGATATTAATAATTTTGCTATAATGAGCCGGGATTGCCAATGGAGTGTTTATTTGTAATGTGTATTGACGCATCAAGTCGACGCTCGTCCAAGCTGAATATTTACAGCGCAAGTAATTATTACAAAAATAATTACTGTGTAGGAAGTAATATACTGGCCAAGTTCGTTAATGTTCTTTTCTCATTTCAGAGTTCATCTCTAACTGATCTCATATCAGCTTTCGACACTAAAGCACAGGCGCACAGCGAATTACAGAAAGTAACAGCGTTTAGCGGGCACTTTGATAAGAACCAAAAACCCTCATTTTCAAAGGACGAGTACGGCAAGTAAGTTTTCTTTTTATTGCTGATGAACTTAAATATAATTACATAAATCTGTATAATGAAACATTTCGTAATCATGACCATTAGGAAAGGAAGTTCTTAATAAAGTTATCGAGTTTCGTGTTAAGCAAGGCACAAGTCTTTGGAAAACTGCGCATGCGTCAGGCGGCATGTCAAACTCGCGATCGTGACAGTTGACAGCGCTGCGCAGTCACGTACATCGGACGGTTTTCCATATAAACGTATACAGAGCGGCGCATACTGACTGTCAGGTGTTGGATCGCTGACGTCGTGCAGCGTCTGCCAAAATCAGAAGTATGCCTTAAGCTTCTTGGACGCGTTAAACTAAGACTGACCTGCTCGCGACCCCCGAGAAGTCGGTGGCTTTGTGACGCGCTCTGTCGAAGTACATTAGGTACAATCGGGTTGGGGGGAATCTCAGCCCCCCGTGATTGTGCCTGTCAGGCGCGGCGTAGTAGGACTGCGGCCAATTGATTACAGGACTCGCAGTCCCTACTAATTCGCAGAAGTAGTCACCTTGGGGTTTTTACTTTTAGCTGGTAAAAGTCCGGCACACCCCAGCTCCTACCCCCTTCTGCGGCCGGTACGGTCCTAAGGGGATTTTCCCCAAGTACAAAAAAGACTGATCTGAAGTTGTGATTGTTTTTTTTTTTATTTTTTCTTGGCACAGTGACTATACATCGCCTGATAAGCATGGTATAGTCTATAATCAACGCCTGTTAATAGTAAAGATAAAAACTGTCGCCAGACGCTGTGTTCATGGCGGTCTACACAAATATCTCTTCGCGCTCCATTTCAAGGACCCAGTATCATAGGATATCGGGAACACGCTCACCGAAAGACCAATTCAGAGCCCAACAAAACGATGATAATAAGAGTTAGAGAACTTTGATTTACTTAGAGTTATTTCACTTTTAATAAATATATTTGATTAAAGATTGATATCTCACCGCAGCTGAATCTGTTTAATTGTCTATTACTACATCTTTCTGCCAAAACCAAACTCAAATGATTAACATACTAGAAAATTCGATTCAATATTAGCTGAAAGTGAATAATCTATTTATTTTACAATAAAAGTTCATATTGATTTATATTAACAACGTCCTATACCTTGTTCCGTTTACGAAATCCCTTATAAGAATTATTGAACGTAAATTTCTATATATATATATATATATGTCAGTCGGTAGTCTGGCTCTTGGGAATTTAGTCGCTATGGAGCGTTTCTCTAGTGCGGACCGTGCGTTGTGCGTACGTGAGTTTTACAAAAACGGTAATTCGGCGACAGTAGCGCGTAGAAAATTCTGCAGAATTCGACATATTCGTCACTTAAGTGATGCGCCTAGCACTCGATTCATTGCAAAATGGGTTGAGAAGTTTGAAGAGACTGGGTCAACTCTGGAGAAACCAAAATCTGGACGGCCAAGAACATCAAGAACAGCCGAAAACGTGGACAGTGTTACTCAGTCTATTCGAGATGATCCAAACCTCTCGATTCGGAAGCGTGCTGTTGCTTTAAATGTGCACAGATCTTCATTATGCCGCATTTTACACAAAGTTTTAAAGCTGCACCCGTACAAAATTCAGTTAGTGAAAGAACTGAAGCCTCAAGATGCTGGTCAGAGGCATGCCTTTGTAAATCAGATGATTGAGCGCTATCCAACGTTCACCAACATCTTGTTTTCCGATGAAGCCCATTTTCACCTGAATGGGCATGTAAACAAGCAAAATTGTCGTTACTGGAGTGCAACCAACCCAAAACAAAAACATCAGAAACCGCTACATTCACCCAAAGTCACCGTATGGGCAGCAATGTCGGCGCGAGGAATTATCGGCCCTTACTTTTTGAAGATGGAAGGGGACACACACTCACAGAGAATTCAGCGTTATGTGGATGTGTTAGACGAGTTTTTCGTACCCCCAACTGCAAAACTTTCCTGGTTACAACCAAAGAACATGGTTCCAGCAGGATGGAGCAACTTCACACACGTCCAACAGATCTCTGCCTCGAGTTCGAGAAATTTTTCCGAACAAATTAATCTCCAGGCGAGGTGACATAAATTGGCCTCCACGGAGTCCCGATTTAACGCCTATGGATTTTTTCCTGTGGGGTTATGTCAAATCAAAAGTTTACGCTAATAAACCGACTTCCCTGGCACAATTAAAAGAAAATATCCGTCATGAAATGGCAGCCATCACGGAGACTACCTGCCGAGCTGTCATAGGCAATTTTAGTGCCCGACTAAATGAATGCCGAGAGCGCAACGGTTTACATTTGGACGATGTTATTTTAAAAAAATAAATTCCCAAACAGTGTACTTCAATATAAAATAAACATTTTTTCAATAAAGCTAAGACTTTTCTTTTAAAAAAAAAATTTAAATGTGAACTTTCTTTTGAGACACCTTGTATTAAGTAGGCTCAGTTTTAATTTGAAATTAAAATTTCCTCTGTTGTTGTTTTCATTTATCTATAAAGCTTATATTTCATTTATCTTTTTTGTACATACGGGATAAGGTTTTTGTTCGCTATTACTCTAGTTTAGTTTTTGCAATTAGATTTAATTATAGGTTTATTAAGTCATGATTCTTGAAACTTTGCTTTAATAAATGATCCACTCTGACTCTATCAGCAGATGGATGAAAGAATGACGTATGAAAGGCAGTGGAATGTGAGTCGTGTGAAGATTATAATCGTAAATCGGTACTTCGTAAAAAGAACAGGGTACAGAGATTATTAAATTATGACACAACCTGTGAATAGGAGGCTAATTCCGAAGTCATGTTAGACGCGATCAAAGATTAATATCAGCTAAAATTTTAACAGACCAATTCCTGGATCGAAGACGGAGTACAGAGGAGCGGAAGCCCAGGCAAGAGTATGCACTGAAATGAAAGAATTATGTGAAATCATTAATGAATATGGAAAAACACCGTGTCAAAGTTTACTACCGCCTGAATTGAAGGATGCAACTAAAGTTATATCTTTTGGAGAATTATTTACGGTAAGTCAAAAAATACAAAATGTCCCCATACTTTGTTATATCACATTTCTTTTTTTTGGGGGCATATTATGGAACGGTTTGTTCCGAGGAAGTGGCCAATGCTGTGCCCTTGGCCCCGGCAGACAAGTAGGAGGAACACCCCGGGGGTTTTAGTCGGTGCAAGCCCGACACACCGGGGGGCGGCTCTCACCACCCCCTGAGGTCCGTTAGGGATTTCCCCGAATTACAAAAAAAGGGCATATTATGAAAGCCATTAAACTTTCTCTGCTTATGCATACTGCTGTTGGCGAATCTAGAATTGACACAATGACACAATTTTTTATTGAAATGAAGTGTCAAAATTTTAAGCTTAAATGTTTTTTTTTTTCTGTTATACAATATACATTTTCGTCGAAGTATCTCCTCTGTGTTAGAAGTCCCAAGCACAAGCCGCTCATTGTTTATTAAATGAGAAAGAGCATTCTTACGTACTTATAGTATAATTCAGATCGTTACAATAATACTCCAAAATTATTATTCGTATTGATTGGAGGCTCCCAACCGGGGTTGCCTCCTCGAGTACTTTCACTCCCTGTTGCTAACAATTATTTATATTATAAGAAGCAAGCATAGATGATATATCGCAATTCAGGGTTACTTGTTACTAGCCATATTTTTGGCAGGAAATGATTCAGGATCAAATACCCAGGATCTAAGGACACGATAATTCAAATGCTTTCAATCATATGACAAATAGCAATTGATTTTGAAATATTTAACTTATGTCCTTTTGTTAACATGCCAGATTTCGTTATTTAAGTCCCAATTATAATAATTACTACAGTATCTATCGGTAAATGAATTAAATTACTAATTAATAATGACGGCCTTATAGCGCAGTTTGTAGCGACCCTGCTTACGATGCTAATATCCTGGGTTCGAATCCCGGTAGTGGTAAACTTTTCTGTGATGAGCAGATGAGTTAGTCACGAGTCATGGTTATGTATTTAAGTGTGTATCTTTATCCAGTACACATAGTACAACCGCAAGCTTAATTTGGGACTAAGTAAGTGTGTATAATTGT
The DNA here is from genome assembly GCA_036320925.1 of Automeris io. Lineage (NCBI taxonomy): Eukaryota > Metazoa > Arthropoda > Insecta > Lepidoptera > Saturniidae > Automeris > Automeris io. The sequence continues at coordinate 2,400,149 of JAUDJH010000021.1, read as the reverse complement.
TAGTAAATATAAAATTAAATAGCAATATTCATATGTGATGAGAAAAATTGTACTCCATTTTAGATTATATTTAGGTAACATAAACACATACACGTGTAGTAAATTTTCGGCACTCGAGAATGATCTTTTTTTTTAACTGGACAATACGTTGACCGGGATAGACTTTCACAACAAAACCGGATGAGAGGGCGAACACTGAGGTGCTCAGCTGGGCGGAAATGACCTCTTAGCTTGTATAGTTGTATTGAATATTCGTATTTATAGATATTTCGAATAATTATATTTTATATTAATCTATTATAAATAATATAATATTATTTATAAATAAACTGTTTAGACTTGTATTATTCGAATAGCAATATAAGTACACAAAAATCATGTCGCCGTATACGAAAATACATACTATTTATAATCCGTTTAAATACATTCAATCTGAAATGTTAATTTAAACATCCGATCGTAATATCTTTTCCCCAATATCCAGAGCTCAACAAGGCCAAAGGAAGCTGTAAAATTAAATTTATAAACCAAATTTTTTTGCATCATGCGTTTATGTCTCTCTAGATTCATCCTATACAAAAAATTTATTTATATATACCTACAAATTTCGTGTTAGATATTTCAATTAAATAAAAGACTAAAGTTTTACGTTAAATGTTTTGCCTAGACATACATCGTCATTATCATCATTACTCCATGAAACAAAAATAAATTAACATTAATTTTTTTTTAAGAAACTATCGGACTCAATCTCTGTCGCTTGGAAATGATTTTTCTATTATTTCTTAATTTAATATAAGCTCCACACACACCAACGACACACAAGTAAACAATCCATAATACATTCGTTAAACAATGGTAAAAATCGCCTTAAGATCGCTTTTGCAGTTTAAAAGTTAAACTCACAGACAGATTCTTTAAAATTATGACTTTTAAATCTACTATGTTTTTTTAAGTTAATGAGACAATTGTCTGAACTGGGTCACGGGTTCAGTACACAAGTAAAGAGTCCGTCATAGCGCCTGTCGCGCATAGATGGGCAAAATGTAATCAGATTAATAGAAATGATTAACGATTACATTTTAAGTTTTTTACCATTAATATGACTGCATTTTGCTCATTTATGTTTTGAACACTACAAAATCCCAGATTGTATACACATTTATCATTTCTTAATGTTTTAAATGGATTTCATTATGATAACAGAGCGAGAAAATTAAAATCACGACTACCTTTTGTAATCGTTCATCGTTAATCAGATTACATTTTGCCCATCTCTGCTGTCGCGTTACATGCTCTTATTTATTTAGTTGTTCATACCTAGAGACCTTCAGTCATGGAAAATTTGGACTGATATGCCGACATATGAACTGGACTGATATGGTGACTTTTTTCTTGTTTGTCGCTGCCGTTACTTTGTAGTTTTCATCAGGTGAGATGTGGTCAATTTAACAAAATAAAAAGAAACGTATGTATTAAATATGGAGCTCTTTTGGATTAGTTAACGTAACAAATATACAACGATATTTTTTATAGTCAGCTAGTGATTCACATTTCATACGTAGGTAATATAACCTCTAAAGATATAACTGTTCACAAATTACCGTGAAATTACGAGAAGCTTATTGTTCTTCTAATTTCACATGCTCTTATGTCACGAGGCCAGTGTTTGGCAGGAAACAAATATAAAGAGTTGATGGTCACGACAAAATAATTTTCTACGGCGTAAATGACAAGCGAGAGCGATCATTGAATGAAATGAAATATAACTTTATTCAAATTGTCTTACTTCCAAGCACTTTTGTATCGTCAAAAATAAAAAAGTAAAGTGTATTGGGAATGACGTAGTGTTTTGTATACAAATCGTTGATCAGTGCAAATATTACGTCAAGCCAAATATTTAAATACGTTTCAAGGAAAATGGTATAATATATGATATAATTTTATTCTCAAAAACCTTTTGTTCAGTTTGCAGGAACAATAAACATTGCATCGTAATATTTCAAATTCGATTTGATTTACAAGATTTATAGAAAAACTATCAAAAATGAAAAGTTTATAGTTGTTTCGAGCACATATGATAATAACTATACCTAAATCTTTTTAAATATGATATACAGTGATCAAACCTGGCATCATGTTAGTACAAATACACTAAAATACACTCAGTATCAATGCTGTGAGGTGTGCTCTAAAATATTTTAGGATCTATCATTTATATTCTATGTTTTACCTCTAGTTTACATAACACGTTCATGCCGGCGTCACCCATCGGTGGGTCACACTCGACTGTTCCGTGAGCCGGCGTGATCCACCGGTGGATCACACTTCACTGTTCCGTGGGAACAAGATAAAACCGTCCCGCCTCACGCGGAAAAACGTAGATATACATACGCCCGGCATGAACGTGTTGAAGAAATGTCATGTGCAAATGCCCTGAGAATAGCGATCCACTGCGCTATTGGTCTCGTTGGGCACGATGTAATATATAAGCGCAAAATTGATACCACAATTTATGTATTTCTGCTCCACCCGTAAGGGATATAGCGTGACGATATATTATTATTAGTTTGCTTAGCTACTGATTTCAAAATATAGCCTAAATCCCCAGTAGGGTTCATTCCATAGATGCTTGAAAGCATCGCATGCCCTGTCGATAATGTTTATATCTATTTTATATTCAAGCCATTTATCTTTCCTATGAAATGAATATAATATTTATTATCATAATATAATATTCGAATTAATTACGCGAATTCTGCCTACCCTGTCTAAATATCCTATGCCTCGTCACTGTAAATCCTCATGTATATCGGAATTGCTCTCAATTTAGTATAATGTGAATGTTTACATATTTTTTACTGGCTCTATAATCTGACTACGCCGACCCTGATAGAATATATACGAGTATTCTAGTCTAAGAAACGAACACCAAGGGACAAATCCATTGACAGTCGCCATTGTAATGCCGGTCCAAATAAACCACGACTAAGGTCCCTAGGAAAATGTGGAGAAGTGTCTGAAAGGGAAATAAGAGAGTTAATAAACTTACATAAAACACCCATTACTATTCAATTCTTAGCACACTTTGTTTAATTAGATTTTCAAGAATAAACAGTTAAATCGCGATTCTACGTTTACTAGTTCAAGCCTCAACGAGAAACGAAAGGCTGCCAAGCACTATACTTGGCAACAACTCTTAAATGATACATACAGAAAATATTTCACAACCATTACGGAATCTGCAAATCGTTTAAATTCCACAATAATTGTCAACTGAATAAGCAGGGCGGAGAGCAACCTCGTGTGGGTTTTTGTATGAAATTATATTTTGTTTTTAACCTCTTAAGTGGCTCGTTTAGTCAAACGAAATGGTTGTTGTTTTTATCAATAGTTCATTCGTACCTATAGAGTACGCAGTTTTTTTTTATTAGGCACTTTTTTGAGGCGATCTTGGCAGTAATAATAAATATAGTAAAATTAACAAATTCCTTGGCAATTGCTCTTGCTAGTGGTGGAGCTACAACATATATAATTAAATATATACTATAATATTTACATAACATTTAGACTAATTTGTTAAAAATAAAATGTAACGGTCACATTGTTTATGGCTGGCTCTTATAAAAAAGAATTGTGATTTTACAAAATTTGTCTTGTATATTGAAGTTAAATTTAATAATCCCGAACATATATTATTTGAAGCGATGACTTTGTATAAATATTGGAAAGTCATTTCATTAAATTAGAATTACTGTTAAGAATATTGAAAAACACGTTTTCCAAGTATTTCATTATATTCTTCATCATTTATCGAAATTTCGTAATTATAAAATGTTGTATTTTAAAATCTGTAGATTACAGAAACATTTCTTTCGACGACAATTTATTTTACTAAGAATTTTCCCAAATATAAAATGTTTTTTTTTTTACACTGGCTCGACATAGTGACTACAGAGTACCTGATGGTAAGTACAGTGTAGTCCAACAACGAAAGCGACTATCAAAGGATGAAAATCCATTAATAGTCTACATCGTCATGTCGGCCCACATATACCACGACTGAAGGTCTCTAGGTATATGAGCTACTGGATATACACTAGCTGATCCCGAAACGCGACAAGCCGAAACTGGTCACTATGACGGGCTTTACACCCATGTACTGTGGTCGCGATCCAGACGAGCACCGACGCCCTACCACCTCGCTGCTGCTCGTTTAGCACCACCCAGGAGTCACGTGTAGGGAAACTAGGGTAAAGCCTACGGACGCGAGCAGCTTCGACTCCCAAACTAAATTCATGTTTTCGTTTGATGGTAAATTAAACGTAATTAAAAACGTTTTGATGCCATTTTAATCATAAATTCCCTTGTGTAAATAATCAAAAATACTTAAAAACATGTTAAATTTCACATCAAAGCACACATATTCGTATTGATGGGCATAAATAATACACCCTCTAATGTGATATCAATGAAAACTCCTACACATTTTTAAATTCTTGAAATTTGAATCAAATTAGTATCATTTGCGAAGGAGTTTGAATAAACAGGAGGTAATTCATCAAAGTTGATATAGAATTATTATAAATAGGGACGTCAAACCCATAGTTTAAGAGCAATTAATAACTTACATATCATTATCAAAAATTATGCAAGTCATAAGGAATAATAATATTGATTCAAGAAATATTCATAAAATTTACGAAATACTTACTAAGCTTTGCATTACTTATTTTTTAAAATTTGTTATATCGTTTATATTAATTAGCGATATGCAACAAAGGTGTTAGTGTTAGTCACATTAAATTGTACTAAATATAACATACATGCGGAATGTGAATATATTAAAATCTATAAACTTGTAATGTTTATAAGAGGAACATTAAAACATTTAAAGAATTTTAACGTGTGCAGCTCTTTGCCTGATACATCGAACCCAGTGGCTACTTCCAAGTGACGTCATATGGCATTCCACGTCGCGACTCTCGTCGCCGCGTCACGGTCAAGATTTAAATTTGGAATCGCTTTGCTAATACCACAACCATTCCATTCTCTATAGGGATGTACCTCTTCTTTACTTTTATCGATATTATTCACTGCTCTCTTGAAGAACCCCATGTCATAGCTCTGAACGTTTCTTCAGAATCAATGGCCTATATAAAGTTCTTTGATGAACTGACCACTTAGAAGATGTCAATATTGTATAGATCTTTCTACTAAATATAACAGAGTAATAAGTAGGTAGGGTAGTATTAGATGAGTCAGACTGTGTACTTGCATGACGACGACGAGCGCCAATGAATTGGTGTCCTTTGGCGGTCGCTATTGCTCTTGAATTACACTATACTTCTATTACCTGAACATTAAAAAATATTGTAATATACAATTAAAACAATTGAACTATTCAACAAGCGACCTAAGCAAGGATAAAGTACAAAGATCAGTGTAAGTGCTAATCAACGATTTAATTGATAAAAGGTGCTTGGGATCTAGGGGCGTGACCCTTGACCCTGACCCTTATGTCGTCATAACCACTAGCGTGATCCTATGCTTTTCCTTTTTCCTTTCTTCACGACCTACGCATGCTACAAGTGTCACCATCTAAATTTCCCCATATAATTTATTTTTATTTTATTGCTTCTTTTTGTACACTTCAACTGAATACGATAACGAAAATATAATACAATATGATCTAATATTTCTACCGAATAATGCTTGCTTTCAATGCGCGACTTCAATAAAACCTGATGGAAGGTGGAGATGAATCCGACGATGAACTGCGCCGCCCAACAAATGCTTATTCAATTTCAAAAGCGCACAAGTCATAAGAATGTGGAAGTATGGTAATTGGAAGCATATTCCACTCCTTAGCTGTTCGCATGAGGAATGTAGAAGCGAATCTCTTCGTGCGGATATAAAGAATCTCCACCACATACAAATGGTATTTAACGCGGTGTCTAGTAGTTTTATGATAGTAATATATGTATTAAAATTAAATTAATAAATGAATTTAGTAAATTATTTGTGTATTTTATTATATTTTTCGCACTTTGTTAACCATGGACATACCGGTATTTGATATATATTGACACTTATGGTTGATGACACACGAATAATAAACAACTTAATTCGATGCCGCCAGTCCAGATATGGAAACGAGAATAACAAACATTTACCAGAATTTGCTGTTTGTTTACTTTGAACTGAATTTATCGACGTACTGACGTACGGAGTTAAAATTTAAAACTCGTATAAATCCCCGATGTTTGTGTTTGGTTAAGGCATTCGAATGATTGGAAGCCGGAGCTTGCGGAGATAGGTCATGGTTCCGGTATAATATAAATAAATTAAATTAAATTTTTACTTTGATTCGCCGCCCACTTTAACAATAAAAGTCGAGTATCGGGTACAAGAGTATTTTTATTATTAGGCGGATATATCCAGCTATGGATTAAAGGGGGATAATGATAATCAATCATCACGCCGTTTACTTATTAGAGTAGGTATAGATCATGGAACATCATTTCTCTCTATTTTTGCATTTTATTTTTCACTTCCTAAATCTGCTATGTATATATTTGTTTAGAAATGCGTCAGATGTAGGTACAGACAGCGCTGCGCAGTCACCTACACCGGACGCTTTCCATATAAATGCACACAGAGCGGAACATCCCAACCTGGCCTCCTCTGGCAGCTGCCGAGCAATAACTACCAGATCCGAATCACACCTTTACATTTTCATGTGGGCAATTATAAGTTCAAGTCAAAGTAGAGCTATCTACACAAATTCTATTTTTATTAGTATTTGGGAAGAATATAAAAATAATTTATTACTTCAAAAGAACTGTTTGCAATTTTTCCACTTATTTATTTCTTAAATTATTGTCCAGACTTTTCAAAGCTTTTAGAATAGTCTATCACATTTTTTTTAAATTCTAAATACGTCCACTAAGTGACTATTAAATTGTGCCTGCTTATATTTATATTGTATAATGTTAAGTTTGTATATCTTCATTACTGGATAAGAGCAGCTTACACCAACAATTTAAATCAATTTAAACCTATATAAAATGCTATTTGGTGTTAAATTGTAAGAATTTTATTGCTCGGGAACATTATCTACTTTTAAAAACTGTTAAATTTAAATCATTATTGTGGTCTAATTAAACCTTTTCAATTAAATAGCATTTTATATAAGCTTAAAATCGATTTAATTTTTTGGTGCAAGCCTCCCTAAATAATTGTATACAAGTTTAAATCTGTGTAAGTAACTAATTCGAGGTTATGGAATTATATAATAAATAAATTAAAATTAATTAAATTATTGACTGTCGATACTGTTGTATCAGTCTAAATAATCACAACAAGGCTGCTTTAAGCATCAATGCTAAAAGCCGGCCAAGCCCCTAACTACGCACATGATTGAAGGCGTTAATTATTGGGTACGGACAGCTGTAATAAAATAAATATCATCATTACAGCACCCCCATTAAATATAACGACGGCTATCCTTTAGAAATATATATACAACGAACTGTCATTACCACAGGATACAAGTGCAAAGACCATCATTATAACTCTATTCGATCTGTGACATTTCGAGATCAACCTGTAAACGTCCAGTTTTGCCTAGAGAGCTTTTGTTGTGCTATATGTGCGCCAGCGTGAGGACGTTTAAAGTCAATGGAATGTCTCTTTGTCGTCGCTTTTGTTCTTGGAATACACTGCACTTTCGAGCTCGACAAAGTATACTTATATATGTATATAGGCATATGTCAGTGTCAAAATAAAAAAAGAAGGATACCTACAAAAAGCTTAGAACCTAGTATGACTCGAAACGCAAGTTACTGTACAAAGTTGGGTGTCTAAGCTGCTCGCGTCCGTAGGCTTTACCCTAGTTTCCCTACACGTGACTCCTGGGTGGTGCTAAACGAGCAGCAGCGAGGTGGTAGGGCGTCGGTGCCCGTCTGGATCGCGACCACACTACATTGGTGTAAAGCCCGTCATAGTGACCAGTTTCTGCTTGTTGCGTTTCGGGATCAGCTTGTGTATATCCATTAGCTCATATACCTAGAGACCTTCAGTCGTAATATATGTGGGCCGACATGACGACGGAGACTATCAATGGATTTTCATCCTTGATGGTCGCTTTCGTTTTTGGACTACACTGTACTTGCCATCAGGAACTCTGTAGTCACTAAGTTGAGCTAGTGTAAAAAAAAAGTAATCTAATAAAGTTCCATACGTGTTATGGATTTACTTTATTGTTAAACGCAACGTGGTTGCTTAATATGACTACCACGACCCGAATTTCCCCACGAGGTCTTTCTGTGGTTGCCGCAACGCATCGTGAGAGTTTTCTTAGGAGACATTACGCGAACTACGCGATGTAGGTGTTTTACAGCGAGAATAATGCATTTTCAGCTAATTTTTCGTTTAATGAGCGTTTTCAATATTTGAGCGTAATATATACATAACTGAACTTATACTGCGAAGATCGAAATAAAGTAATGTACTAAGTATGTGAGTACTTTGAATTTACGTATAACGGTTGGGACCAAAACGCTTGTATCTGTGTTCGACTAATTTGTAATCATAGTTACGGCTACATCATAAAGCAATCTCTTTTAGATGTTAGTTTTATCAGGCATGTTTTTATTCGGTGATGGTTTACATAGTTGTATGAACACACACGACTGTATTCTAGATCCAGTGAAAAATCCAGGACACTCTCATGGATGTGTGATCCCTTTCTTTTTCTCTCTCCCTTTCCATATTAACCCCAATCCTTTTTCGCCTTCCTCTCCTTTTTTATCTCCATAATATACATACCTCTGGGTTTTTCCGGATTACGTGCGGATTTATGCACCATATGATCATCGGTAAAGGAAAACATCATTTTGGGCACGACATATAAGCACAAAGTATATACAATCAATAATGTATTCTCTGCTTACCCCGAAGGGGATGTAGCATGACAATATACTATTATAAATTTACTTGATTTCTTGATCTTTACTGTATTGTTTTAAATGTATTATTATATAATTAATTGTTTGTTTTTCGTTTCATAAATAAATAAAATAATATACATTAAATGCCTAATGAAAGATAACTAATACGAGTATATTTAAGTTAATAAGAAAGAATAATGTATACGTCTAAATAGCTTTCGGATTCCCGCACCGTATGTGATTAGTTGTCCTTAGAAAATATTATAGATGTACCAATCACGGATTTTCTTATCGACCTACAAAAGAGAAATAACCCCCTATACATTGTTTTGTTATATCTCAAAGGGCTATATTAGGCTGTTTCTTCTTGGTTTCTTATTACTTAGTGTTTGATTATTAACAAAACATTTATCTTTTACAGATATATACAGTAATATCAGACAAACTCGTCGGCATACTATTACGGACTAGGAAACATCAGCTCACTTATTTTGAGGGAGAAGTTTTATTTCAGGTAATAATTATATATATTATATTAACTATAATGGAAATTCAATCTGTGACTTAACGATCGCTCGTTATCATTCCCTGATCACTGATGGCATCATTACACAGTGTGTGATGTTACTCCCCCTAATTTCATTTGATGTTGATTTATTTAACAAAATGTTTCTTCAAAGCCAATCTACCGATTAGCAAAAATTGTCTGTATTGGAGTTGAAATCATTGTCTTTATTTCTATATAATCATTTAATTATTTTATTAAATAAATATTGTAATGAGGTTACTGTACCTCCTTGATAACTATGCCAGCCTCGAAGGTATATCATAATATTGTTCATTTGTGACGAAGCGACAATTCTATGAATTTGTATATAATTTTTGCAATAAACAGACGTCGGTTCTCCAAATATAACGATATTTCCTCCGACAATTCACCAGTCTTCTAATAAAAGTGTTCTCCTGTACATTTCATTGTAACCATATTCCCAGAATATTTGACAAAATGTACAAATTTTTTTTATATCTTTTAAAAGGACTTACAAATATATTTATAAAAAATATATAAGTTCATTACATATGTATGTGTATATTCCGCATCAAACCATGTTTAAATTGAATAAGTTTAGTATACAGTAATACCCCGCTTTACGCGACCATGTTATGCATGGTTTCACTATATCGCGATATTCAAATTTCGCACTTAGTTGCCTCGCATAGCGCGAAAGAGTGCGAATAAACACAATCTTAAACCAGTAGCGTTCATTCTATATATGCATAAAAGCATTGCATGCCCTTACGATGAATAACTCTTGACTAAGTCGCTTAAAGTTAAACAAAAAAGGTAACCATTTATATTCAAATCTATTCTATATTCACGCCATATATCTTTTCTATGAAAGCAATATAATATTTACTATCATAATAAAATAATCAAATTAATTATGCGAATTCTGCCTACCTTGTCCAAATACCCTATGCACGTCACTGTCTTAAACCTCGATATACACGAATTTCAATTAACGCAATTTTTCCCGGAAATATCCCTCGCGTAAAACGGGGTATTACTGTATTTGAAACCACTGCAGAAGCCTCCTCTCTATAATGCCACAACAATCTTAGCTGTGCCTCTCGTGTCTAAATGTTACCCATGACCTTAATGTCATAGACCCATATGGCAATGGATCTATCACCAGTTTTCTTCTACCCCTTTGCTCCTCATATCGTGCGAGTTTTCCAACGACCATCAGGGCGTCCAACCAAGTCTACTCATTGTTGTTGCGTGACGTAATGAGTTTCACGTTTCGGCGTCTTGAACTTTAGTTGAAACGAAAACGAACTTTACTAACCAGGTTTCTTGTAACTATACTTAAAGTTTTTTCTTATTTTGTTATAGAAACGCGACGACGATGTTCCAGTATTCCTAATGCAGCCCATGGAGGATATAAGAACATATTGTGATAACAGAGCTCTCCAGGCGAGAAGATCTGTGTCACCAATGCCTAATTAAACAAATCTTTTATAGACATCTATTATGTTTATTCTAAAATTATAACATTACATTATCAGTATCCAGTTCATTTTGTAGTCTAAATCGGAAAGTAAATGCCGCTTACATCGGTACGTTACAGATGTAATAATATTGAGGTTGAAAATGTAATTTTACAAAATTTTAGTTGGACATCGTTAAAAACTCCTTAATCAATATTGATGGTATATCCATAGTTAAAAATTAATTAATATTTTCTGCAAATAGTTCCTACATAATCCGTCCACATATACTAGACCAGCCCAAGTCTTGTGCCAGCCTTATTTTAAATATAATTGCGAGACAAGATTATTAAAAGATTTTTTTTTTATGAATAAAGTTCTTCAGTTAAAGACTAATTTTGTTATGAAATTATACTTTGTAGTCTTTAAAGTTTTAAATTTCTCCTGAAAAATTTATTGTCATTCGAGTTTATTGCAACTTAAATAACTCGAATGATCATTTCTTATTATATTAGTTGGATATTATTTCCAAGCTTATAAACATGATTTCTAAATAAAACTATTTTATATTTTCTTGTGACGATTTTTGAACTTTGTATACCTAAACGAGTTAGTTCGTTCTTAAAACTCTCTACAAACATCTAATATGTTTGTAGAAAAGTATATTGTGTAATAGGTTACTGAAAATAAATTGTAAAGTGAGTTTTTTTTATTGTGTTCAATTATAAAATTACATTTTAATCTTTCAACTATATTATAAAATGTCCTGAAGCTAGTTAAATGTCAAAGAGTTTAAATGTTTATTTTATGCTTATAAAAAATATTTACATTATTCTCGCGTACTGAGCTTGGATGTCAATCTATTGTTATTTTGTCGAAATACTTTTCATATATAAACCATTTATTTTAATATCCGTTGGATACACCGCTGGCGTTGCTTAGTCGACATGCCATCTTAATTAAATTAATTTTGTAAAACAAATCTCGGCTTCATAAATGTAATTTTAGTTTACTAAAATTAATTAATACTCGTTAAATATAATTTAGTTCTTAATATAAGACATAAATTAATTGGAAAATTTTACTTTCCACTTTGAAAAAGAAAATAATAAGGAATGGTAACTTTATGAAACTATAACGCAATTTTTTAATTAAATTTTGATCGGATATTAAATAAATAATTTTCGAATTTATTAAATTGTTATCTAAAAATATTAAAGTTTTCATTTTATTTTTAATATGATTTTATAATTCTTGCGTAAATTAATACTTCGTTATGTTTAGGATTACTTAATTAATAATTCATTGAAAGATATTTGAAAAGAAGGGACCTTTTGTGTGGAATTGTCGCTTTTGTTTGCAACTTTCGGTTATATTACATGTTGCTTTTGTCGCAGTAAAGGCAGTATGTCGAAGGTGCTACCTTCTTATTGCTGATGATGCATTTTGCTTCATCGACATACCGCCGTAAAGTTCTTCGTGGCCTATTAATAGTTTTCGAATATCTCAGAAATTCAAAACCGCTTCCAAAATTGTTCGGAAGTGTTTCGAGGTGGCTTGCTTCGTCCTGGCGAGTTTCGAGATTAGTTTGCGTACTTAGAATTCTTATACCTAGAAGACCTTCAGTTGTGAAGTGGGTCGACATAACGACGACGATTATCAATGAATTCTCGTTCCATGGTATTCGTTGCCATTTTTAGACTACACTGTACTTTTTATTGGTATCGCTATAGTCATTTGCCGTTCTAGTATTTAAAAGGTATTCTACGTTTCCATGTTTCTTTTGATTAAACATTTAAACTAGACCCAGTATATTCTTGATTTCTATATGAGTACTTAATAGTATTTGGTAATATTCGTAGTTCTAATCGATTTGTAAACAAAGCCCTTTCTAAATTTTGCTGTTTTAAATTGATTTTTAATTCGGATTTGGATTTCAAATTTGGATCTATTAAATTAGTTTACCGGGCGCTGCTATAGACTACTTTTAAAACACACTGTTATTAAGAATAAGATGAATCAAGTCAAATTTAGCTATAGAAAAAACTTTTTAACTATCGTAATCGAAGTCATAAATAGGTATTATAATTATTTTAACGGGTCCTATACGTGAATCAACTTACTTAAAACAGTTTTATAAATAGGTTTGTTTAATTTCTCTATTAAGAGTTTATAAATTTAATTTCGTTGTATTATTAATAATCTATCTAGTCTCTCTAGTCTACGAAGTAATTTAAATTTAAAAATATCTTTATGTAATGGTATTACAGAATTGTACTGTTAATAATTATATATATTTATTTATTATTAGATAAGTAGTTGATACAAATGATTAGTCCCTGTACCCTACAATTTCACTTTTTTTTGTGATTGCAATAGCATTTGTGCATGTGATTATTAAATTGGTTCATATTTAGAGCTAATTTAGTTTCTTTTTTATTATTAACTGATTAATTAAATTAGCACCTGGACAAATGCTATATTATTAATATTAATTAATTAATTAGTACATAGTTTATTGAGTACACAGTGTATACAGCCACTCCTGTATCCCTGCTCACCCCGAAAGGGATATAGCGTGAGAATATATTTTTGTTATTATTAATTTTTCAGGGAATTTAATAAAAATCAAATTCTTTTAATGAAAAATAAAATATATTTTCTATAATACTTATAATTATAATGAAAGTGTATATGAAATATTTAAAAAAAATAAACTATACTTGATTTTGTATATCTACATAATATTGTTTTATTTCTTAAAATTGTATTTTTAACTTAATACAAATAAAATAAAATTCACAAAAAATAAAAAAAGAATATTATGCGAGTGTAGGAACTAGGGTAAGTAATAATATTAGAAAAACAAGTGGACCCGTTTTACAAAATTTAATGAGTCAATTCTTAAAGATTGGTAACGTTCAATCTTTCATTGTAACAATTAGGTACGCAATAGCCTTACTACAACACGATTACAAAAGTATATCAACTAATATTTGATACATAGACCAGTTGCGGTCATTCCATAGATGCGTGAAAGCATTGCATGCCCTTGTGATAAATAAGTCTGGAATAAATTGCTTAAAGTTAAACAAAAAAGGAAACATTTACATTTATATCTATTCTATTTTGACGCTACTTTATTTTTCCCATGAGCGCAGTATAAAATTAACTATAATAATATAATATTCAAATTAATTACGAGAATTATGCTTACCTTGTCTAAATACCCTATGCACGTCACTAGCATACATCTTCCTTATTGGTGGTAGGGCGATAGCCCGGACTGGGTCATGACCACGGTACACAAGTATAAAGACGGTCATAGTGACTCGCTTCGGCCTGTCGCGTTTCGGGATAACTTTGTGTACGTCCCGTAACTCATATACCTAGAGGCCTTCGGTCGTAGTATATCTGAGCCGACATGACGACGGAGACTATCAACGGATTTTCATCCTTTGAAGATCGCTTTACTTTTTGGACTACACTGTACTTACCATTAGCTGCACTGTTGTCATGTTATAGAGCCAGTGTAAAAAAAATAATCGAATTCTTATTTCTTAGTTCTTACCACTAGTTCTCAACACTTAGTTTAATGTGATTATTAAAATAGAATATTTAACAATTCGGACTTCATTTACCATAAGTCAAGTCGTTCATTATTGTTACAATGGAAATAATTTTACGCTATTACACTACTATTTTTATTCTATTCATTAAAGGGACTTTCATGTAGGCTTGTCGAATAAATATCAATATATCGATATTTTCAATTCAATATATCGATATTTTTGGACGATAGATTTTGTAATGATATATCGATATAAAATATCCAGTATCGAAAATTGTATCGAAAACGATATTTTTTTAATTCTTTTGGCAGTGAAGTCGCTGAAATCTGAAACCGTAGAAGATAAGACCGAACGAAAAAAAAAGAACTATATTATCTATGACTGTTGAGTATTATGTTTTGTTACGTTGCATGCATTGACATTTAAATTTGTTGCATGTATATTATTTGCCGCCATTTATTACGATATTGATATTTTAAAAAATATCGATATAACGATATTTTTTTCCATTTTCGACATACCTACTTTCATGTGTGTACATATGTCAGCTCCATCATACCTTTATACAAAAATATTTAATATATGGCATATGGTATCATTGATTTGAACAGACCAGGCGCCATTTCAGATAATAGTTCTGTTAAAACTTTATTAAGCATCCCGACGTCTAGTCTGTTCAAACCAAAGGCACTCACAAAGGCCTGTCTCATAGATTCAGTTCGGTCACATTCTATTAACAAAATTACACTTCTTAGCGTCAGTTACTTCAATAATGTTTTCCTATTATTGAAAACTTGCGTCTTTCGCAGACTGTAATTTCAGAAACTTTAATTGGCTCGAACTCAGTAACTCGAGAGTCATTGTTACCTTTTATATTATTCCTACAGTATTTATATTCAAAGTACTCCACTTATTCAATTCACAACTCTTATATTGTACACTTAATTTATTCATAAAAAAAATATTTACTGTAAATCTATCTAAGGTTAATAATGCTAGATATAAATGTTACCAATTCATATGAACCTAGGTAAATATGGTATATTTCTATCTTATTGTACCTCAATACAAATTCTAAAATATTATAATATAACATTAAAGGTACTTTTTGTTATTAAAACCAATAATTTATATTTTTCGTGATATGTACAGAACATATTAATATTCCAAAACAATGTTTTCAATTTTATAGGTATATATTTAATTACTTGACATAATACTGCTCAAATACAATTAACCATGTATTAAATTGAATTTCATACACCGCTTCGTTTGCGAAAATAGTTATCAGAAAATCTAATAAATATTTGTAAGTCCAACGAAATACTTATTCATTTCATATAAACGTAGAATATTAAACGAATATCGTAATAGTACGTCTTATAAGATGTAGGATGTGTAAATAATATTAACCCTGGAAGTATAAGCCACTTTAAACTGCGTTTCTAAGATAGTCAGGGCCAATATCGACTGAAAAAGCATACTATAATTTGATTTGAGGTTCTAACAATGGGCCCAGATCACGAGGCTCTTACTTAAAATCACGGAATGTAAACGTTATAAATTATGTAAGGTAATGTAAGATAAAGGTAAAAAGGTAAAACATCTGGCCAATTTTGTAGTTTCAGTTAATGTGTCATATAAATAAATTTAATACACGTACTAAACTTTTCAAATACTAAATTTTTTTTATTGAAAAAATATGTTTTTTTTTTCACAAAGCCCTATGTGTGTCTTTGGAATCCCGTTTGTAATTTGATAATCTATTGTTTAGAAAAATAATTATAACCCATTGTTTGTTAAATGAAGTTTGACTGTTTTTCCAGCACTTTTAGGTATTTAATTCGATTTCTCCCCTATTCAAACTTAATAAAATTCATTTGCTCTTCACAATTCCCTTTGGCATGAAAACACAAAAATGTTTTTATGTGACAAACAACTGCTTTCAAAACGATTTTACAAGCAAAAATTCGTGAAGTTGATACCTACCCCGGTTTGTATTTTAAAAGTAATAAAAATGGGTTTTCAGATCTAGGGTTAATCGGCATTATTACAAGATAAAGCATAATTTAGTAAGAAGTAAACATCGTGGAAAGATCATTATTACGATAAATAAGGATATTATGTACTTAAAATAAAAGTTTTCAATTAAAAATAACCAGTATTTTGTAATAAAGAATTAGAGACTTTTAAAGATAAACTATGGTTTATAATAAATCAAATTATTTGCACCAAGTGGGTCCCTATTTTAAAAAACTATATAGACATACAGTAGAAAATTTTCAACGAGCATATTAATTTACGTTATTTCCATTTTAATAGATGTCTTACCGTTGATTAATTTTTTCATTGTTACTAATTCACAAGCTACAAAAGACGATTCAATATAGTACTATGAGATCTTACATGTCTTGTAATCATAGATGGGCAAAATGTAATCAGATTATTAAAAATGATTAACGATTACATTTTACGTTTTTTACCATTAATATGACTGCATTTTGCTCATTTATGTTTTAAACACTACAAAATCCCAGATTGTATACACGTTTATGACTTCTTAATGTTTTAAATGGATTTAATCATGATTATAGAGCAAGAAAATTAAAATTACGACTACATTTTGTTATCGTTCATCATTAATCAGATTACATTTTTCCCTTCTCTGCTTGTAATGTCCATTATGGTCTGGAATAACTTATTATATGTATCATTTATACAGACGAAAAGTATTGATAAAATATAATTTTATTGGAATAATACTTATTAGAATACACATTATAATGCCGGGAAAAATTAGAGTCACTTTGTTGTTGAAGAGTTTTATTTATTTCTACACCGGTATATTATCAATAAAATATGTCAAAATATATTTTTTAAGAACATTAGAACTTAATGCTATTTAAAGATGCAGAATTAATATAATTCGTTACCAAAACGACTAATATTGTCACGATATACTTTTTAAAACCACGACATTATTGTCATTATGGAACTGAAAAAACTTCAGTTTTATGTCGGCAAATGAAATTCAATCCCAATATTCATTATAAAATCAATATTCATTTAAAAAAATACTTTCTAAAAATGATATATTCTATCAATAGTATTACTAATATAGAATCGAAACACTTCAGCTCCAAAGCGACTATAGTTCCACCCGGCATATTCTTACGTTGAAATTATTGTACGAGTAGTATAAAGGGCTAGTGATATTTACCATACATATATCAGCTAGACTCCATATAAAATTATTTTTTCTCGTAGTAACTATAACAGGTACAAATATAACGATCGCGCGAGCTAATCCATTGGTACTGCCATCTGGTCGGAACTAAAAACGAATATTTTCATACTATTTATTTCGTTATGTTGCTAAATGTAGTCGATTCTAATTTAATTGTATATAGTATTATGATGGTGCGTTATTCAGTTAATGAATAAATCAAATTATTTTTAAATACGACAAAAAGTGACAGTTTATATGCTTTTTATAAAACGAATGATTTTATAATAGCGTAGTTGAATTACAAGTCTACAAATACATTATATTTGTATATTTTCAACGCTATTACCCATTTTGACATCAAAAGAACAACCCACGATTGTTTATACAACTTTTTACGAATTATACTCATGTGTAATTGGATTCAGAACATACACTTCACAACTGTGTGCTGATTTTATTACTTTTTCTTCATTCGATCGGTCACTCCAATAATGTATAGGATCGGAATTCATGCTGGGTTGCGACGTGCTTTCGAACTGGATTTTACGACCCGGGACGCAATTCTTCCTTTCCTGAGACTAAAAACATACACACATAGTTTCAATCTTTTTTGGCCTTCCTCTAATACTTGTATGTTTTATTCGTATTTAGTACAACAAACGTGTTTGTTTAATAGTTTATCGTGATACAACGATTTTGCCGCTTACATATTATGACAAGGTCCCTTAGTCTATTTAGATAGAATATGAGATTTGGCACAATCACAATTTATTCCTTGGCTTAGCTAGCATACTTATAGTGAATGCATTTTCGGCATAAAAATTTTAAGAGCTACATAATACATATTTAATATTTTTATGAAATCTGAATTATTTAGGCATAATTAGGTATAAAAATATCGATAATACATCAAATTAAATAAAAAAATACATCAATAAATAAACACCAAACCTTTATAATTGATGTATTAAATATACATCAATTATATTACATGCAACTCGTCTGCAGATGTAGTAATTATCTTTTGAAATTTTATTAATTATAACCATGTATCTATTCATAAAAATGTTCAAATACGAGGAAATTAAATCACAATTTCTCATATTTGTAATTAAGTAATGGGACATACTCTGGTTTAACCACTGTTATTATTAAAATCAAAGTTATCGATATTTTTATTTATTATCTTATTATATTTTAATTCGTATTCACAAATAAATGCTTAAAATAAAATTATTTGTCAATAACCAAAACCAGTGAACTATTTGATTTCCTATAGTTTCTATATTTCAGTGCTAAAAATTAATAGATTTGAAGCGAATCTAATGATAATGATTCTCTTACATTCTCCGTTAATCATTTTTGATTAAAATCTAAGAAGAAATCATTTCATACCTTTATCAACTTTCATTATCTTGTACCTTGGAGTAGACGTTTTAATATTATAAGAAAGAGGGAAAAGCAATTATAGCATCCGATTAAAATACGAACTTTATAACCATTGACAATATCGTTTAGGCCCCAAATAGTCATTTTACTTAACTTTCTTTGTGCATGACAGACAAAAAGAAAAATATTTATTGTCACCTCAGTAAAATCAAACAGAAAATAGCAAAATAAATAAAAAAATAAGACAAATGTTTGGAATATGGTAGATATTAATGTAAACAAGGAAGGAGTGGAATATGTTTCAAAAGAATAGGGAATAAACATTTATTGGGCAATCGTGCTCCAACTTTAGCCTCCACATCATCTTTCGCCATTTATCAAGGAGGTTAAACATTTATTTGCCTTTAATACAAAAGAAAACTACAATTCAATTTTGTAAGCAGCAAGGAAAAAAAAATACTGATATTTCAAATCTTTTATAGTTTATTTACAACTGAATACATAAGAATAGATCAAGAAATTTTCTCTTTAAATAGTCGTAGTTTTATAAGTAAAAATCTTTTTAATGGCGCAAAGAGTAATATTTCATGTTAATTTGTAATTTATGAACAAAACAGTTGTAACCGGAGACAATTTACTCTGCGAATGAAATTAATTGTCGGCCTTGAGTTAAGACAAGTTTAATTAAAGAAATGAAAACGAGAAAGTGTTAGTAAACAAGTTTAAGATAAACAACAATATCCGAGTCAGATGGAGGTCTAAAAAAATTAATGACTGGAGAGGAATCTAAGTAGTTATAGCTAACTCTAAGCACAAATAAGTCTTTATTTATGCTTTAAATATTATAACTATCTGCTTTGTTTTATTTTAATTTAAGGTGTAATGGGACTGACGTATTCAAGAAATAAAGGCTTAATTAGTATACAAAGTAAACGAAAAAACAATTCAAAATAGGTCTCTGATCGCTAATGGGCCATTTTTAACTAACCCTAGATTTCTAGCTGTATTTTTCAAAATATAGAGCCTACATATATTCTTTAAATTTAATCGATGATAAATTAGTTTAATTAAATACTTAAAAATATTATTCGTTGATTCAATGTAGAGGGCAAACTACATAGTATACTTGAACTCCTCCCGCTCAGGTCTGTCTTTGCAAGTCTAGCCTACTGTAGGTACAGCTACCATATATATTGTTCGAGTAAAAGAACATGAGTCAGCTGCTGTGAGCAGACTATGGCGTGATGCATGTCGGTTCGGTAGATGGCGTTGTGCAAAATTGCATCGCGTTATAGTTTCGTTCACAGCAGCTGCATATAAGGCAAAGGTGCCATATAGTAGATCGTGACGAAAAGACAGAGATACCTAAGAGATATCAAGTATTGGTTTAACGTGCTATATATGTTTAATTATTAAACCAGTGGTGACCTGTATCTAGTGGTTTCAATTCAATCTCCCCGCTCATGACCCAGTAAAGGGAAATCTGTACAAGGTCATTCGAGTCGGATTTTGAGTAATTTTTGGTAGTCATCGGTGGTGATATTGGTTATCACCCGTCGCGTTGAGGACTGGGCAGTGGATCGCTGCTCAGAACAATAGCCCTACAGCGGGGTATCAAGATTGGTGCCAGAGCTGGAAGGAGTTACCGGAGGAATTTGCGGCTTCCTGAGTGATCAAGGAGCAGCCGGGTGGAAATCCGGAGGAATAACGCACGGGAGGAGCTCATCAGAGTGAGGTGATTGCGGACGACAGGGGGCGCCACTGGAGCATACGTGTGATTTATGGTAAAACTGTTTGACGTGATAAAGTATCAGTGTAACAAAAACTGTGAGTACATTTTCGACCTTATTGCTTAGAAGACTTTAACTTTGAAATAGAAGATTTGATTTGGAACATTTAAATTTATAAATAAATTAGTGTAATTTGAACCGTAATTTAAAGACTTAGTAAACTTAGTGTAATTTTGTACTAGTTAGGACTTGTAATAGTTTTAAGTGAAAAGTGGTTGAGACGGGGTACCTATGCCCGATTTTGTACCCATATAACACAAGTTCCAAACACTTAGAAAAATTTTGGTGATTTGAGTTAAAAAATATCTACTTCGACTTACGTTTACATATACTTAGAATTTATTTGTTAACTTAGTATTGTTAAAATGGAGTCCTTATATAGTCTTTAAGAGGACATTAAAGAGAAACTTATAAAGGCCAGAGTTAATTTTAAGAAGTCCCCTAAGGAACGTTTAACAGTTTCTTACATTGAAACAAGACTAGAGAATGTAGAAAAACAATGGTCTTTATTTGGTAGCAACCACAATGAAATTGTAAAAGGTGTTAAGAAGTCAGACCTGTGCATTACTGACTATTACAAGAATTGTGTTTATGATGAGGTCGAGGAACTGTACGTAGAATATAAAAGTGAATTAAAAGAAATGTTACGAAAGATTAAAAGTATTGCAACTGGTTCTGAAGCGAAAGGTAACTCATGTGGTCTAGAGGGTAAAATAGTTAGTCAAGTTAAATTACCAGAAATAAAAATACCTTTATTTTCAGGCGAATATTCTGAATGGAATACTTTTAGAGATTTATTCACGGGTTTAGTACATGACAACAAAAATTTAGATAACTCACAAAAGTTTTATTATTTAAAGGGGCACTTGACTGGGGAAGCGGAACAATTATTAAGAAACATAAAGGTTACATCTGATAACTATAAAATAGCTTGGGAAAAATTGGATAGCACTTATAATAATAAGAAGTTTTTGGCAAATAATATATTAAAACGTTTGTTAAGTCAAAAAAATATATTAAGTGAATCTGCTTCTGAAATTAAAACAATATTAAATACAACAACAGAATGCTTAGATTCAATAAAAAATTTAGGAGTAGACATCACGTCATGGGATATTCTTATTATTCATATAATCAGTGAAAAGTTAGATAAAGAAACTCGGAAAACGTGGGAATTGAAAATATCAGAAGCTTCTAATGACAAATTACCCACTTTTGTAGAGTTTTCCACTTATCTTACTAGCCGTTACAGAGGGCTTGAAAGTTTTGAAAGCAAGCCTGAAGCGCGGTCAAAGGAGAGGATTCCCAAAATTACACAAGGCTTTCATATTATCAGAGATAAAGCAAACATAACTTGTGCATACTGTTCAGCTGGTCACAGAATAACAGCTTGCAAAGAATTTAGTAAGCAGTCTAATGAAAAGCGACGTGATTTCGTTCAGGAAAACCGTTTATGTTTCTTATGTCTTAATAATAATCACGTTGCTAAGTTTTGTAGGGTTTCATTTAGATGCCTAGTATGTAAAAGACGTCACCATTCGTTGTTGCACCCTACGGGTAGTTCCGAGATAGCTGGTGCGGGCATTAAGGCTGAACAAAAGGTAGCCTGTTTATCTAGTAATAAGCAAGCAAATACCAGGGAAGAGGCCGCACAAGCGGAGGGGTCTGGTAAATCATTGGTTTCGCATCTTTCGACAGGAAATAGTCGGAAAACTGTTTTATTAACTACAGCATTGGTAAACGCTGAGTCGAAAGATGGAAGCTATTTGATGGTTAGGGCATTGCTAGACCAAGGATCGCAAGGTTCATTCATCACTGAATCAATGGTCAAATATTTGGGTCTTAATAGGGTTGCAACAAGAAACACCGTGTTAGGTCTAGGCGGGGACAAAAGAATAATTACTAAGTCCATGGTTACGATTAATGTAAGGTCTAGGATAAATAAAAACGTGCAAATAAAGGTCAATGCCTACGTCATAAAATCAATCACAACTCTTCTCCCAGTTACGAAAGTGACCAGGGTGGAATGGGTTGACTTGGCCGAAGATGACTTGGCTGATCCGGAGTACTACAGGCCTAATAAAATAGACATATTGTTAGGTGCTGAAGTTTACAGCCAAGTCATCCAAGTGGGTATTAAAAGGAACTTAAATGGTACTTTATTAGCACAGGACACTGCCTTAGGGTGGATATTGTCGGGAGTGTCCGAGGTGGATAATACATCCAAGGTGGATAATACATCCAAGGTCAGTTCTCACATCACTGTGTTGCATTCTTCTATTCAGACAGATGAAGTGTTGAAAAAGTTAGGGGAGCTACAAAATGAACCGTTGGTTACAAAAAAAGTGCTCACAGAAGAGGAAACACGATGTGAGGAATTATTTACTGCAGCCAAGCGACGAGATAAAGGTGGCCGGTATATAGTGCAGTTACCATTTCGTGATGCTGACCTGGTTAGGCAGCATGGTGAATCAAAAGCTATAGCTGCAAAAAGATTTCATAGTCTAGAATTAAAATTTAATACAGTCCTATCGAAGTGCGATTTTAAATTACAAAAATGGATTAGTACTGGCAAGGCATTATTAAACAAAATAAAGGATAGGGGTAGAATTGAGCAAAAGCATTCGGGTCCTGACGAAATCACTCGCTTAGTTACATTGCGTGCTCAAAATTCTAACATTAAAAGACCTACCTCTAAGCTATGTGTGTTACCAGTCGCTATTTAATGTTTTTTGTAATAAGTATTTTGTGTTTTTGCTACATGGATATTTGTGAGTAGTAATGATAATTTTGTATGGATTTTGACCACCAATGACATATCACATAAATAGTTCAGTTAGTTGTTGTTTTTAGATTTTTAATTTTTTTTAACATTCCAGACGTGAGTGTTTCATGGTGGGCGGTGTTAAGGACATTTAGCAGGATGTCCTTGGTGGGCGGTATGTTCGAGTAAAAGAACATGAGTCAGCTGCTGTGAGCAGACTATGGCGTGATGCATGTCGGTTCGGTAGATGGCGTTGTGCAAAATTGCATCGCGTTATAGTTTCGTTCACAGCAGCTGCATATAAGGCAAAGGTGCCATATAGTAGATCGTGACGAAAAGACAGAGATACCTAAGAGATATCAAGTATTGGTTTAACGTGCTATATATGTTTAATTATTAAACCAGTGGTGACCTGTATCTAGTGGTTTCAATTCAATCTCCCCGCTCATGACCCAGTAAAGGGAAATCTGTACATATATATATATATAACTTTAAAGTGTACGAAAAGGTTTCCACTACTTTTGAATAAGAACAACACTATTATTTACATAAATTACTATTTTTAGGGATAATTAGTGGATAATATAATATAAAATATAAAATAGGGGGGTTGTCAAGTCCACCGGACGGTAAATGGTGAGTTTTCACTCCTTCTTGGCAAGCTCTTTGTTGCATTCCGCGTATGAAAGTGCATCGAATCGGAGTACATTTGACAGCTACATTCTTCGCATTGCGAACCAAGAAGCGAAAATTTTAGTGTGGATGTAGGAAATTTTGGCTATATAATAATGATACAGTGCCTTGTGATTTTATGTTAAAAAGGGATGGTCAATATCGATGCAGTGCAGAGAACAAACTGGGTTTGTACGTTATTGTAAGCTAAGAATGTTCGATGAGTGTAGTTAGTGGCAGATAAGTTGAGCCTTTCGTTTCGCGCAGTATCAGATTTGGGAGTGTTTTGACGTGCGCGAAATCAGCTTCAGATCTATAATAAGGCAAGCCAGAGTTCGCGCACTGTGCGCCAAATTCTAGGGGCGACAGACAAGTACTCAACGTACCCATTGATTAATATATCTAAAAAAGCGGACCAATTTCTCCATAAAAAATAGGCTGATAAATAGAACAAGCTTTTATTTTGACCATTTAAATGTCGTTACGTCGTAAATTATGCCAGGTTAAAGGTCATTTTTCGTAAACATTTTGATTTCAATGCGGTTTATGATATTTACGTTTTTACAAGGATGTAGGACATGGAATCTCTTAAATTTTTATTACATTGATCCATATAATTTAAGAACAATGGTACAACGACTGGCGATGAGGAGCCGACAGAATTTTCTACGCCGCCTCGAAACATTTTAAGATTCAGGCCTGCACGAAACTGATTCTCACAGAGCTCAACGTAAATGTGCCTCATAGATGGGCGTAATCATGATTACTTTTAATCAGATTAATAATCAGATCACAAGTAATCATGATGAATGTAATCATGATTACTTGTAATCTGATTACTTTTAATCAAGATTACATGAGTAATCATTAATCTTGATTACAGTAATCATTCAATTAATCATGATTATTTTAATGATTACTTTTGAGTTCTGGCTGGGAGAGAGACTAATTTAAATTCTCGTTTATTTAATTTTTCAAGTTATCTTATTTCGAAATAGCTGACCCCGAACATCCGTCTCGTTGAGCGATTCATTATAAGGGTCTGTGAAGTTGTATACAGCAGAAAATGGGGCGCTGTCGTAGACGAGACCACCCCTCCCCACAGTCTGCTGGACGCCACCCCCCACTCTCCGCTGGCCGCACCCCCCCACTCTCCGCTGGAAGCCATCTCTCTTACACTCTACGTGACGCCACCTCCTGCTCTCCACTGGATGACACGCCCCTCTCTCCACTGGACGCCACCCCCCACTCTCCGCTGGAAGCCATCTCTCCCACTCTCTACGTGACGCCATCTCTGATGTGCCTCAAACTATACTTATTTATATGCCTAGTTGCCAATACTGTAGTTATAAGAACACCGTGCTCAATGGGCTTGTTAAGAGCGATTTAAATGCAGTAAAATGGCTGTTAAAGATATCATACTTACATTGGTTTGCTGTTTCCCTTCATTTCCCGGCTTGTTTTCAAGCACGGCTTTTCCATTTGTTCCTAAAAAATGTATATATTAATTTATCATCACTTTATAGACCTTTCATATTAGGGACTATCCACTTTGTTCTTAAGCGGCGTGTCCAATGTGACCAGTACCGCAGCTGATCACCGTTCTCAGGGTACTAACACATGGCATTTCTGTTAGATGCCATACGGGTTTTTCACGATGCTTTCCTTCACCGAACCTTGAACTAGCCCTAATCTGCTCAACATAGTAAAGTTTGCCGCTGAGTCGTACCCAGGATTCTGCTTACCCTGAAAGAGGTATAATATGACGACATATTATTAGTTCAATGTTTGTAATTGTCCGTAAATATTATTATTGTGTAAAAGCAAATTTTTTAAAATACTAAAATATAAAACTTTTTTTTTGCTATCTCTTTAAGCTTAGTCACGCCAAAAGGCGCAACCCCAGATCCTTAAAATAATAAAAATGTTAACGCACTTAATCGCAAACGCCATCCGGCGTACATTCATCTTACTTGCTTTCTTAACGTTCTCGCTTTAAACCAAACTCCGCATCGCATCTTTTTAAAACTACACATCGCATCGCATCCTTTTTTCTACATTACAATCGCATTAATAATTACGTCAAACTCGCAACATACACAAATCCTTCTCACACCATACTCCACATATTCGCATACAAACATACAAAGTGAGTGGTTGTAAACTGCCTGGAATACCGCTGCTCGGTAAATACTTCATATCATTGTCTCAAATTATCGCAATCTTCTTTATTAGAAATCATCCCGCCTACGTGGGTGCATTTTTTTGCAACGGCATAAGTCCAAGACTTATCCCGGCCCGCGTAAAGCTTTTAAATTTAAGGTGAGCTTTGGATTGCAGCAGCTACTGGACAGCTACAGCGACTGTCACGTCGCATTATGTCTCTCCATATGCATTTATATGGAATCGCGTTCGATGTACATGACTGCACAAAGCTGTCAGCTGTCACGATCGCGAATTAGGCACACTGGCTGTGTCACTTAGATCGGACGTCTTTCCACATAACTGCTCACAGAGTGGTACGTCAGAAAAGCTACTACCAGAATCTGAATTAAAACCTTCGTCATTTTATTACATATCTTCAATAAATAAATTCGATCCCGTTACATTTTAAATACAGATAGTAAATATGAAAGAAATAAAGAAGTTTTTATATTGATTTTTGTTTTACTTTGTTTGAGTAGCTTTTATTTGTTTGGACTTCGCGAATGTTTGATATTCACGAAACTTTTAAATTTCTTGCGAGCAAACAAATCCACTGACGTGTTTGTAATAAATTTATTCCTTAAAATTAAAAAAAAACATTGATTTAAAAAAAGAAAAACAAGATTCTTTTTCTACTCCATGTACAATATTATGTTAAATTTAATATAATATATCCCAATTAAAGGTTAATTTAAACTTTTTTATAAATTCCTGTACACCTATAATATAAAGTAAAAAGAAGAAATATTCTATAAAATTACCGATATCTGGAGGTGCTATGTAGATGCAAAAGATCTTCCTGAAGGCTTTGGTAAATATTTTTGGATCTACAGTGAAGGAGCCGTACACCAGAGGGTCCATGCAAGAGTTGGAGACCGCCATGATAAAGAATAAGTCTTGGACTTTTGGCGAAACAAGCATCGCTGATTCCCGGTCTAGCATGTACCTGAAATCAAAAAGATCTGTAATAAAATTGTTTTTATATATTTTTTGATATTACATACATACTGCTCACTTTGGTCGAGCTGAGTAATTGCTCAGAGTTGTCTGATTTAGTGATGAGTTATTCAACTCATTCGAGCAAGAGCAACATTGATTGATTGGCGTCAACCTCACGCCAGCAAAGATTAAATCCA
This sequence comes from Automeris io, assembly GCA_036320925.1. Taxonomy (NCBI): domain Eukaryota; kingdom Metazoa; phylum Arthropoda; class Insecta; order Lepidoptera; family Saturniidae; genus Automeris; species Automeris io. Next base: position 2,372,446 of record JAUDJH010000021.1, on the reverse strand, counting down.
TGGTCGGTAGCGAGAGAGCGGGGCAGAGAATGCTCGCCTTTTCTAAGGCTATATTGTGGGTTAAAGAAGTCACCAAAAGAGAAAACCTCTCCCATGAGATTCGTCGCTGCAAGCCAGGAGGCAGGAGTGATGTTTCGCGACGAACTGCGCAACATCCATCCTTGATATTGACCGGGCAGTAGATTTGAAGGTGTCTGATGCCTGAATGAGCTGCGAGTGGTGTACTGGTCAGCATCACCCGACATAGAGGCTTAGACGGGTGGACTCCTCATAGTTATTCCTCCTAGAGATACGGAATTATAAAGGGCTGTTCCATCCAAGGTTTGTCGTAGGAATCTGGACTCCCAGATTCATTTGGTAGGGAGATGTAGAGCACACCGAAGGTTTTTAGTCAGTAAGGGTCTGTCACAATACAGGCGTCGCAATTGCGGCGTGCATGACGGTCCTCTGCAGAATTTCAGCACGAGTTACCAAAAAAACAAAATTAGTCATTCTCAGTTTTGTAGGGCGGCAAAATTGAGGATAAATCTTTTTTTATAAGATTACAGTTCCGAGCTCTAGCTACGCAGTATGAATGTCAAATATATTGTCAATACTAGCTGTCCCGGCAGACCTTGTTCTGCCAAAAGTTATTGGCCTGTCGCAGTCTAATAGAAATAAAATTGTATTGAAAGACTTAAGTTATATCTAAGATAATTATATATTTATTATAATACCTTACGGGACACATTATTTTTTGTTTGAGTACTTGGCGTATAAATTATAATTTTCACTAATAACATGCAACTTGTAATCAACTTGAAGGAATACATTTGTTTTGTTTTGATAAACATTATGTTTGACTGCTGGGATCAGAGTGGTTTGTATGGGAAAACGAAATTGTTATTTTTACTATATTTCTAGCATTTTTTTTTATATTTACTCACCTTTTAAACCTTCCCTGGACTTCAACAATTAATTCAAAACCAAAATTAGCTAAATCGGTTCAGCTGTTATCGAGTTTTAGCGAGACTAACGAACAGCAATTGACCTATATATATATATATATATATATATATATATATATATATATATAAATATTATACGTTAAAGATTTGAAATTTAAAGTTCTTATATTTTGAAATTATCATGTTTATGGTGTACAAAGAATTTTTGTAAATGGCCGAAATTAATAATTTTGTCCGGACCGTAAGTGGGGCTAGTGTGTCTCTGAACACTTCGAAAATTATATAGCGGGACGATATAGAGTACTCGTTAACAGTAGCTTTTTCCATTTTCAATGTTTGTAAAAGATAATTAATAAAGATATAAGCGTACATAGCAAAATATATTTTACCTTCCTCCCAATAAATTATTTATAGACATTATGTGAAATGTGATTTTCTAAGATGTTATATTATACGTAAGATATTTAAAAAAATCCGACTAGCGCAACACAGTATCTTGTGTAACTTTACTATTTATATCTCAGGGGTATATACGTAACTGAAATAAATGGCAAAAGTCAAACCTGGTTGAGAAACCACATGGAGCTTAGTGCGACCGGCTTACAAATGTATGTTAATTTAGGGTCCAAAGCTCGGGACTGGATGAATAATACGATATTCTTACAATATAAAATCAATATAAGTCTTGAACACTATGGATATAATATTTTCCTTGATAACCTGAACGGTATAAGGAAAATGGCACATACATTTAACGGCATGTCACTTCGAATTTTTACCAATAGCAAGAGCTTTCTCATTGACACGTTCACGCCAGCGTGACCCACCGGTGGGTCACACTTGACTGTTTCGTGTAACGAAATAAGACATTCCCGCCTCACGCGGATAAGGTAGATATTCGCCCTGCCCTATGAACGTGTTAATCTGATAATTTCGTTATTGCTGAAATATTTTCTTGCAAAAATCATTCCTAATATTTTTTAATTTTGGATGAAAGCAAATATTTATAGATACATTTAATTGAATGTATGTATATATATATACACATTACGAGTATATATTGAAGTGTGATTTGATTGGTCAGTGAATCGAAAAAATGACAATAAAGAGAGACAAACACTACATGATTAGGCTTTTGGTAAATTAAAATATAATAACATCTTAATTTACTATAGCTAGACTAAGTAAGTACAGCGCACCTGATGGAAAGCTTAGTCCAAGTATGACAACCAAGGGACAAGAATCAATTGAAAATCTCTGTCTCATACATAAGGATATATTATTCCGTTTCCCGTCTACCGCGAGTGTACACGGTGCTTACATACACTTTATATGTAATTTTTTTGGTGGACTACATACAAGCAATGCTTTATATTACAATGTCTTTGTTGTATTATTTTTAACATGTAACAACATTGCATAATAAAACCATAACAATAAATATGAAATTGTCATCCTAACGCACAGCATAAAATAATAATTAAAATAACATAATATATATTAGGTATAGCAATATCATTTTCACTGTTTTTCATTGTTTGCTATAGCGATAGAGATAAAAAAATAACAAAAAAATACAAGAGAACGAGGAATTTATGCAAAGGTAAATTAATAATATAATAAATTTATCTAACGGAGATTAATTGAAACGGGGTTCTTCTGTTTTCGATTGTTTATTTGCAATCGCAGTCCGAGCGTACACGTAATAAAATATATCAAAACAAACAAAGAAAAGGACGCGCGCAACACGAACGGCGGACGGGCTACGATGCTTGCGCGGCGATCTGTGGCGCGGGTCACCGAGGGGTGAGGGGAAAGAGGTATATACCGTAATGCGCGAACGATCTAAGTATACCCCCCGCGTTACATTTGTCAAATTCTGTCGTGGCGAATGAAGTACGGCACGGCGACGTTCTTGAACTAAGCAATGCTTTCCATCAGGTGTGCTGTAGTCACATTATCGGCCTGTATAAAACAGAATTATTAAAAAAAATCGTTACCACATAGTCATTGTTGCATATGGTAGCCAACAGCAAGCAAAAACGGTAACTATGGTCAGAGTCATTCTAAGAGTTCTTCGGCGAGCCCGGACCAAGGGACGTTGATCAGATCTCCTTAGTCTTATCCGACTGTTATTATTCTGCTGGTATTTTTCTAAAAAATAAACTCATTTTTAATATTACATGTAAAGGTGGTAATAAAAAAGAAAGAAACGTTTATTAAGGCACCAGACCACAGTGCGGGCGTGGTACGAGGGTGTATCTTTCATAATTATTTTAAAGCAAACTAGAATGTTTTTTTCCATTAATGGTCATATTTCATATATGCATATATGTTACCAACCAGGTTAAAAACGTAGTTTCTAGAAAAACGCGTCAAAATTTTGCTGAAGGATAATTTGTTACAACGAACAGTTCACATAAAATGCTGTACCTCCGCCAATTAAAAAAAAATCTTTTGAACATTCGATGAGAGCATTCTTAACATATACATCTCTCAGAAAATGAAAAAAAAAAATGTCAAAAATATTTTTCACCGTGGTCTGGTGCTTTAAAGAAAACAAAAAAAGAACAACATACACATTTATATAAAACAATGATCAATAACATGACATTTATATGTCCTGTGTGCTTACACCAATTTGGGGGTTGATTCTGCTCGCGTCCGTAGGCTTTACCCTAGTTTCCCTACACGTGACCCCTGGGTGGTGCTAAACGAGCAGACGCACTGGTGGGAGGCTTCGGCCGTGGCTTGCGACCACCCTTTGGATTAAGTCACGCCGCCAAACGATTCGTCGTGTTCCGGCTTGTGATCCAAAGTAGCCAGCCTGGTGGAATGTGGAAGGGATAGTTGCGAGGCATGTGTGGACCGATCGCATTGTTGTGGTCTTCAGCGCCGGGTGTCTCAATGTGGAGGGTAGCGGGATCCGAAGCACGGTGCACCGCTGGCCGACCGCAGGTTGTAGGGGGCCCAAGTAGGTGACTAGCCATCTCTGAAAGGCTGCCCCGCCGCCTTGCGAAAAATCCCGAAATGCTCCGTCGTGCCGGTTGGCGACCGGAAGGGAGGTTCCGACGGCCATTGAGGGGGGGTTCGGGCGTCCCCGCAGTCTCCGATTGAGACTCCCATCAGCGTTGATTACCTCTATAATGTTTGGTCATCCTTGCTTCGCCTCATCTCAAACTCATTCTACCCATATTCACTCAAGTAAATAATGAAAAAAACAAGGAAAAAGAGTAAGGTTAAACAGCGGTTGCACTTCCTCCCATTGAAGGTGCACCTCACAAACATCAGAGGTCTGCACGCAAACCTCAACGCAGTCCACCACCATCTGGAGACTGATAAACCTAACTTACTCTTCCTTACGGAGACGCAGGTACGAACTCCAGCCGATGATGCATATCTTAACTACCCAGGCTATACCCTGGAGCACAACTTTATCCAGCGTGCTGGGGTTTGCGTCTACGTTCGCGACGACATCTGCTGCCGGCGTCTCCGTAACCTTGAAGACTCCCATTTTTCAACTTTGTGGTTGCTGGTCGACTCTGGAGTGGAGAAGACTGTTTATATTGTGGTATATCGATCACACAGTGGTGATCAGGAGACGAACAGATTTTTTGAACACTTGAGTGAGGCAGCTGATATGGCTCAGCAGCGTTATCCATCCGCGGACTTGGTTTTTCTGGGGGATTTTAATGCTCACCATCAAGAATGGTTGTTCCCGTATCAGAAGACAGACCATGCTGGGAGAGAAGCTCGTAAGTTTGCACTTTCTTTTAACCTTTCTCAGCTGGTAAGCCAGGCCACGCGGGTGCCTGACGTTGTTGGTCATACTGCAAACTGTCTGGATCTTCTGCTGACGACTGCCCCAGATAGGTTCTCTGTCTTGATCACGGCCCCTCTTGGCAGTTCAGATCATTGTCTTGTTAGGTCTGTTTCATCGCATTCACCGCCAGATGTAAGTCATAGGGGTTCCCGTAGATTATGGCGTTATAAATCAGCAGATTGGGATGAGATGCGTCATTTCTTAGCATCATACCCTTGGCGGCAAACATGCTTTTCTTCAAACGATCCATCAAGTTGCGCCTCTGCCATTACTGATGTTGTACGTTTAGCTATGGAGTATTTTATTCCATATGCTGACGTTCCTCTGGGTAGCAGTGCCCGTCCTTGGTTTGATTCTGAGTGCGCCAAAGCAGAGCGAGTGAAAGAACTAGCTTTTCAATCTTGGGCGGATGCTCGCTGGCGTAAAACCCAGGATGTGCGTGAGAAGAAAGTATTATTCAACAAAGCTGCCAAGTCCTACAAGAAAGCTCTTCGAAAATCACGTTTTCAGCACGTTAGTCGCATTGGGGCCAAGTTAGCAGACTACCCCTGTGGTAGCAAAGCATTTTGGTCCCTTGCAAAGTCTGTTGAGACGAATTTTCGGAGACCCTCACTCCCTCCTCTTCTGGGGCCTGATGGGAAGCTGGCTCATAACGCAACAGATAAAGCGAACATCTTTGTGAATCTGTTTGCGAGTAGTTCGCATCTGGATAGTGGGGATAAGGAACCACCGTCTATTCCTGCATGTGGCACACTAATGAGCGACGTAGTGATCCGTATGAAGGATGTGCGCTCAGTGCTTCGTGGTCTAGATGTGAACAAAGCCAGTGGACCAGACGGTATCCCAGCAAGAGTGCTTAGAACCTGTGCTCCAGAGTTGTCTCCTGTTTTGACACGCCTGTTTCGTCTCTCTTTGCGGACCGGTATTGTTCCCGAGTGTTGGAAGCTTGCAAATGTGCAACCAGTTCCCAAGAAAGGTACCCGTGCCGACCCTATTAATTATAGACCAATCGCCATCACCTCACTTTTCTCAAAAGTAATGGAGCGGATAATCAACCGTCAATTGCTGGCATACCTAGAGCAAAATGATATTCTCAGTGATCGGCAATATGGCTTTCGTCAGAGCCGATCTACTGGGGACCTCCTAGTGTGTGCCACCCATTACTGGGGTGAAGCCATTGAGAAGCACGGAGAGGCCCTTGCTGTCTCTCTTGACATCTCCAAGGCGTTTGATAGGGTCTGGCACGCAAGCCTATTAAGCAAGCTCCAGTCTTATGGGCTGCCGGAGTGTCTCAGAGTCTGGATCAGTGATTTTCTGAGAGAACGGTCTATACGAGTAGTTGTTGATGGCTGTTCGTCGGACCAATTGGCAATTAATGCCGGTGTTCCTCAGGGATCAGTACTTTCAGCAACATTGTTTCTGCTACACATCAACGATTTGCTTAAACCCGGTATCCTTGGGTATGCGGATGATAGCACTGTTACTGAAAGGTACTTATCTGGACCGCGGGCAGATGCCGTCGAGATCTCTCTGCTGAGGGAGGCTATGGTGAAGCGAACAGATTTAGCACTTAAATATGTCTCTGATTGGGGCGATGCGAATCTGGTTAGTTTTAATGCTACCAAGACACAGGCGTGTCTTTTTTCCGCTAAACGGAGTCCTTTTCACCTGACTCCCACCTTCCAGGGTGTTTCCTTGCCGGTGACTGATGGTCTTGAGCTCCTTGGTTTAGACCTGACAGCTGACTTGAACTTTGGCCGGTCGATTGAGCTTAGAGCGAAAACAGCTGCAAAAAAATTGGGTGTCCTTTTTAAGGTCAGACGGTTCTTTTCACCATCGCAACTTCTTAACCTGTATCAAGCGCAGGTGCGGTCGGGTGTTGAGTACTGTTGTCACCTTTGGGACGGATCCGCTAAATATCAGTTGGCGGCTTTGGACTCGATTGATCGTAGAGCTCTTAGACTTATTGGCGACGACTCTTTGTCAAAAATTAAAATGCAAAGCATCGAGCATCGACGTAGAGTTGCCTGCCTCGCGGTCTTTTACCGGTTGCACGGTGGAGAGTATTCTCAGGAACTACATTCTTTGATTCCACCAGCCCCATTCCACCACAAAACCACAAGACATCGTGTCGGATACCATCCGTATGTGGTGGATGTTCCTTATATCCGCACGAGAAGATTCGCTTCAACATTCATCATGCGAACAGCTAAGGAGTGGAATATGCTACCAGCGGCCATATTTCCGCGATCTTATGACCTGGGAGTCTTTAAAAGAAGAGTGAATAGGCATTTGTTAGGCGGACGCGGTTCATCATCGGACTCATCTTCACCTTCCACCAGGTGTGATTGAGTTCAAGCGTTCGCCTATAAGTTATAAAAAAAAAAAAAAAAAAATTTCATAACGTGGTTGACTGAGTGTGTGCTGATTGACGCAATCACGCGACATCTAGCGATCGTTTTTAGCATAATTAATTGCGCGGACAACGCAGTGTTAATACATAAGCTTTTCATACAGTTTAAAATACTTATAATTATTATATAAAGTTATATACCAAATATGAATAAAACAAAATAAATGATTATATGAATAGGGTAGACACAGTATAACACACATACAGCGTGTTCCATACAAATTACTGCTATAACGACTTTTTTTCAATATATAATTTATAATACCATTACACAAATGATAGTTTTTGTAAACTATATAACTATATTGCTAAAACGTAAAAGATTAAAAATCGTAATTGTGTAGATACATATCAAATTCCTGTAAGTCACGTATCGCAGTAGTATACCGCAGTTATACCATGTGTGTAAATATGAAACCGGAATTTTTTTATAGAAAGTAGCCGTTTATTGTACGGAAATGATAAAAAATATTCTATTCGAAGTACTGTCCATCGATAGCTCTACATTTTTCCCACCTATTTGACAATTTGTGGATGCCACGCAAAAAAAATGTTGCTCCTTTGAGGCAAACCAGTCATCATGCCATTTTTGTACATTTTCGTAAGAAGCGAAGCGCTGCTCAGCCAGTGCATGTCCCATCGATGTAAATAGGTAGTAATCGGACAGAGCCAAGTCCGGTGAGTAAGCCGCATGCAGAAATATTTCCAATCTGAGCGCCTCAATGGTTTCCTGGACCATTTTTGCAATGTGTGATAGTGCTCTGTCATTGAGCAAAATCACTTTGTGTTGCCTTTTTTGATATTCTGTTCGTTTTTGAAGCAAAGCTTGGTTCAAATTGATCACTTGAAGTCGGTAGCGTTTAGTAGTAACAGTTTCGCCAGGTTTTAACAGCTCGTAATAGATTACTCCCTTCTGATCCCGCCAAACACACAACATTGTCTTCCGTCCATAGCGATTTGGCCTTGCAGCCGATGTCGATGGTTCGCCTGGAGTTACCCATGATCTCTTACGCTTAGGATTTTCAAAATATGTCAATTTTTCATTGCCAGTGACGATTCGATGGAGAAACGACTTCCTTTTGTACCGCGAGCAGTTTTTCGGTTTTTCGTTCAATTCATGTGGAATCCATTTTCCCATCTTCTGAATCTACCCCTATGGCTTTTAAACGTACGGAGACGGCTTCTCATGTCACGTTCAATTGTTCGGCAAGTAGTTGTTGCGTTTCAGAGTCATCCTCATCCAAAAATTCTTGCAATTCGTTGTCTTCGAATTTTTTAGGTGGTCTAACACGTTGTTCATTACTCACGTTAAAATCGCCACTTTTGAATTTTTTAAACCCCTCGAAGCATTGTGATTTACCTAGAGCATGCTTCGACAAGCATTCGATGCGATTCTGCAGCAGTTTTTTTTAAATGGTAGCAGAAAATCAATGATGTCGGCAAATCATAGTTTCCAGGCACGAAATTCGACATGTTCAAAGCTATTACAAACTGTCCTGTTGTATGAAACTTGTATTATCGTGAGTTGCAAATCTATATCAGGTGTAAACGAAACAAATGGCGCCAATAACGCCATTCGACGATGATTATATTGCCAGCTAGGACCATCTATAGGCGAATTCCGGTTTCATATTTACACACCTGGTAATTAGTTTAGTAGCTAAATTCGTAATATTTCTCCTATTTCCTCTTTACATTACATATATTAACTTTAAAAATATATTGTAAAAATTGATAATTTGTAGATTTAGTTAGGTCTTTCGTGTCATTTTCTACATTTTACTTAACAAGTACATACAGGTTTTTTTCACAACAGTGATAAGATTCAAGATTAGCTGTGGGAAACGGTATGTAACTAATTCCATTTATGCTATTCGTTCGAAAGTAATAAATCCATTTACATAGAAAGTATTCTTAAAAATTTCCACGAAATTTAGTTAAACTTACATTAGGCATTTTACAAGCTTAAACTTAATTTAAGTGCAAGCGGCTCTAAAACGCTATTTAATTGAGGCGGGTTAATAGAACCACAATGCTGATTTAAACTTAACAGGTTAAATCAAGATAGTATTCTCGTGCAAGACATTAAGTACAGTTTAACGCTAAATAACGGCTTATATAAATTTAACCTAAATTTGATTTATTGTTACAGGCTATGCTAAATTTTTAAAAACTGTTATTTTAAATGTTCCATTGTTGTAACGTTATTTACGTTTTTTCTTGAGTAGAATAAAAGGTTTCGCATTGTATCAAATACGAATAATTTATTTTTCTTATCACAAACAGCGCTTCTACAATTTAGTATTAGAGATGATTTTAGTAATAATAATAATTACCTGAATGCTCCTTGGAGTTCTTAGATATAACGTAAAATATGCAAGCGTAACATACAGTTATAATCATCAGTGGGAGGAAATACATCGCACATAGACAAAACACGTTGTACGCCAGCTCTTGCTGCTGATCGGCAAACGCTTCGAAGGAAACGCATTGTTCGAAGTCAGGGACTTTCGGGTGATGCAATACGCGGAAAACTAAGCTCTGTAAACAAATGTGTATAAAAATACATACAAACAAACATAGAACTACCTTAGAACTCTATATTCATACATAGAGCCGTAGTTTGTTAAAAACGAGACACACGCCAAAAAGTTCTATAATTCTTACCTCGGTAGCATCAGGCTATAGAATGATCTTCTAGCTGTACCAGCTGTCAGTCAGTGTATAACTATTTCTCCTATGATACTGAATCCTTTAAAAGAAATGTGGAAAGGCTTTCGCGCAGGCTAGCATGCTCATGATGGTTGTTGACGAATAATCCCCTGCTTAGCAACAGCTATGGTCAACTTTTTGAAGTGCACTGTCCTTACCATCGGGTGGAATGTAGTCGCTTTGACGAGGTAGTTTATAAAAGTATAGTTGGATACGGCAATTTCTATAAAGAGGTTATTTATTTACCAAAAGGTCACAAATAAGGTGAAAGTTAATGAGATGAAAAGTGGTTATTAACGCCTAAAGGAGTGTACAAGATCCGCAGCATTTCCATCGTTTTGACGACCATGAAGAGAAAATAGATGGACATACACGCGCTGAATCCGAAATGTGAGTGGTGTAGGTGAATCACTGTGACGGTAGTCGAGAAGTGTTATATTACATAACTGTTACACCTTTAGCATAAACCTGGGCTCATTTGAACGTTTTCGAAAGCAAAGCCTACATTTTTTTGTTACCCGGGATAAAATCCCGCATAGGGCCATCAGAGCCACTGTGAGGGCAGTGATCCCGGTGTGTCAGACTTCTACTGAAAAAACCGCGGAGTGTTCTTCCGGTCACTCCACCCGGGCCTAAATCCAGAATCTTCCCGACACCCAGGGAACAAACCGCCTGTTTGGGCTCCATATCTGGGAGTTGTGGGTTTAAAGAGCCTATCTCCCCAAACCTTTCTCACGGGCAGTGCGCCGCACACAGCGCGCTGCCTCCCTCTCATCCGGTCAGCAGACTCCCTTAAGTCTATTTCCCGACTATAGCAAAGCCTACAGAGGTAAGCAGCGTGTATCCTTGAGTAACATCAATCTACTGATCGTATTAACATTTGTTATTAAAATAACGATTTCTTAAAATAACGATTCTACGATTCTTTTATAATGTATTATTAATAACAAACAATAAATTGAAGTCAAATTAAAGTATTTCAAAACAAAATTATAGTTTGTTTGTAAGGCAAATCATTAATATACATGCAACTTATTACGCTAAAAATATTATTTTTCTCATAACTTTTCTTTGATTACATTTCAAAAAACTTATCAAGTTATAAAAAGCTATATTAATAAATAAAGTATATAAATCAAACTAATACGATTTAGTGAAATAATCGCATTCAAAGCGATGTGTGTTCTTTTGAAATATTTTAATATCAACTTTCACCGCAATATTGAGTTAATAATACATTAGGCAATAGGCGTTTGTATTAAAACCACATATTGGTAAAGTTTGTAAACCAGAGATTGAAATTGTTCGGCCATTCGCGTAGAACCAAATCATTTGAGTCATCTTTGACATGCATTATAGTTCTAGTCAATGTATATTATATTTTTTTCTTAGGTACTTTGGTGAGTTCTGTGATTGCTATAAGAGGTCAAGTTTATCTTTATTTTTAAATATCACCTTACCTGAAAAAGGACACTTAACATTTTAGCGGCTGTTTTTGCTATCAATTCAATAGAGCCCCAAATTTGGATCTGTGGTTAGTTGCATATCGAAGAGCTTGAAAGTATCTGAATCCGGTATGGAAACAACCCGGAAAGGAGTTAGGTGAAAGGGACTCCGCTTTACAGAAAAGAGACACGTCTGTGTTATGGAAGCCTTAACATGTACCAGGGTCTCGTCACTCAAATCATACACGAATTTAAAGACTAAATCTGTTCGCTCTACAAACATATCATTTCTCTCTGATGACAAATTTTACTGGCGTCCGTCCGCCATCCATCTCCGGTATCTCTCAGTAATAGTGCTATTATCAGCATATCCAAAGATTTTGATATGTAGCATGAAGTAGCAATTTTGATCGTCGCTGTGTGTAAGGTACTTTTATTCACACATATTGGATAGAAGTTCTTTATCACACGTTTACAATATTATTTGGAGCAGTGAAGATTGCAACAAAAACCATAAAGTGATTTCGATAACCTGATATCGACACTGTTTCTGTAATGCATTGCAGCGCTAACCTTTCTTTGCGTTAAGCTTGTTGTGTGTTCAAAAGCTGTGTGTGCCTGTTTGAAAATTTTCTGAGGTAAAAAAATATTCTTTAACATGCGTTAGGTATTTCGTTTCTTACAATCATTTAACTAAATCTTTTGTCATTTCATACTCTTTTAGCACTTAAAGGTACACGTTAGATATTCAATGATTATGCAACCATCAATATTAACTAAGTTAGTAAAGTCAACAGAAAAATAATGACTGACAACAAAATCTCTTGTCTTAAAACCCTTATAATTACATATTCCGGAAAGCGCACATGATATTAAAAAAAATATGTAACATTCTTTGTATACTATCTTTGAATTCCCAATAGATTAAACGAGAAAATGATTTAGTACCTATATAAATCAAAATAACTATTTCAAAAGGCTTCCGTTTATAGGTATTGGTTTCGTGACGATCTGATATTACATATGGTTTATTGAGGGTTGTGGGAAATATGAAAGGAAAAGCTTAATATAATAAACCTTTGGCTTTTTGTTTGGCAACGTAAGATATTACCCAAAAATATCGTCCTAGAAAATTGTTGGGTAAGCAGTGACATGCGGCGATTACAAAGAAAGTAAGGCGGTACAGTGAAATATATAGTATATGTTCGTAAAGAGAATATTTTAATTATTTAGTTTGTTAATATGATTTTTTTTTATTATAGAAGATCTGAGAGATTGATTAATAAAGCCGCTGATGGACGCAAAATAGACGCATTTGAAATGCTGTGTTGGCGCCGCATGATACAGAGTTCCCGGATAACCCACCGCGTAAATATCTCAATCCTGATGCAAATGAGAATAGATAATGTACAACCACTGTTTTTAGTTTACCACAAACGTATAGAATAGCATTTTAGCCAGGATACACGTAGAGAGACCCATATCCTGGAATTGATGATAATTAGAAGATAGATTTACCCTCATATCCTGGCTTGGACTAAGAAGCCTTCTAACTCTTACTTTTGCTATGTCTTTGAGCTGTGAATGGCCTTCTGGCGAGCGTGTTTCCACCATCCTATAATATTGAAACGAAACGTGAAGAGATATTTGTGCAGGCCGAAATAATCACTGTGAGTACCGATTATTTTGCTTTACTGTTGATAGCTGCAGTCGTTTTTGGACTGCACCATGCTAACCATCATTCGTGGTGTGGTAACTATGTCGAGCTAGGATAACAAAAGATACAGAAGAATAGCTCCGGAATTGGAACCCATAAACGATGGTCGGAACAGATTTTCAAAAAATTTGAACTTCTCGTTAACGCAGTGCTCCACCAGGTAGCTGAACGGATCCAATGAAAACAAATAGTTCCCCATAACAAATGGAGTCATGATCCTCAATACTAAGAAACCAATGATGAAGGGACAGATCTATTCTTTATAGCTTTATAAAATAATTATTATATCTATATATATTGCTTGTGTGTTAATTTTAGGAATAAATTGTCCAGGATTTATTTTTTGTAAATTTGATACTATTAGTCATTTGGCTTTTGAACCATGCTGTAGATATCTTTTATTAGTATCCATTGTCGACATTTAGCTGGTGCATGCGATTTTATTGTTAATGTAACATGCAATGGTACTTTTGATAGCTCATAATTAAATAAATATATATAATAAGGTGCAAATCCAGTGTGAATCTCGAAAACCCAGAGGTACTTATTGGGATTCGAATCTGTGAGCATTACACAACAAGCTGTTACAGCTTAGCTAGCATAGCCTGGCTATAAATATCGCCTTACAAACCTGGACAACGAGTTTAGCTGAACCAGTTGTTGTATACGAAATTCTTCGTACGCCACTAATAAACATAAGTATAATGATTCTAAAATTACCTGAGGAAGACTACATAGAAGAGCAATCAACCACGCAAAAGACAGCATCACTTTACTCCTTTTCCTTACTATAGCTAGCCGTAAGGGGTAAATTATCGCAAAAAATCTGTAACAAAGATATGTTTATCATGATATTGTCTAGTAGCCATTAAATATTTTATAGCAGTAATTTTACTTTTCGAATTCGTACGTAATCTTACTTTTACGACGGCTGACAAAAACATTATGAATGAAATCGTTCACTTCTTTGAGACAACATATTTGAAGCGTAAATATCTTATGTAAAAATAGCTATAAAAAATCATACTCTATTTCCCTCGGGTAAGATGAAGAGAATAAATAATCGGTTCATTCAAATATTATCATTGTAGTAATACTAAAGCTTGATTTATGTACTTATAGATTGTGGTGTGAATATGTAACATTAAAGTAAGATTAAAATAATATTAGGTCCTTACATATGAAATTGGCGTTTTTCGTACTGGCCACTTTAATCACAAATTTCTCCTCTTTGGTAAGGAATTCCAAATTCAAATTTGTACAGCTATAGACTCATGTATTTGTGCTTCGATGATCGTCACTCATTTGTTTTTTTCTTCTGTTTTTTTTCTGTTTGCGTCACTCATTTTACAAAATGGAAAACTTAAGATATCGCATTATTTACGAGTACGAGTTCCGCCGTGGCACTAATGCTGCGGAAACAACTCGAAGGGTGAATGATGTGTATGGCGGTCGTTTTGCAAAAGAAAACACAGTTCGTTTTTGGTTCCAACGTTTTCGTTCTGGAAATTTCGACCTGCAGAACAAGCCCCGTGGACGGCCTGAGACTCAAGTTGATAATGAAGAGTTGAAGGCTATTGTGGAAGCGGATCCATCGCAAACCACGTCCGAGTTAGCTGCAGGCTGCGATGTTAGTGATAAAACTGTTTTAATTCACTTGAAGCAAATTGGGAAGATTAAAAAGCTTGAAAGGTGGGTACCTCACGAATTGACTGAAGCAAACCGGCAAACGCGCGTCGACTGCTGCGTTACATTACTAAACCGGCACAATAATGAAGGTATTTTAAACCGAATCATTACCTGTGATGAAAAATGGGTTCTTTACGATAATCGGAAGCGCTCAGCGCAATGGTTCGATCCTGGCCAGCCAGCCAAATCCTGGCCCAAGCGAAAATTAACCCCAAAAAAGTTACTTGTAAGCGTTTGGTGGACTAGTGCCGGTATTGTTCATTAGAGTTTTCTCAAATCTGGCCAGACTATTACGGCTGATGTCTATTGTCAGCAATTGCAAACCATGATGGAAAAGCTAGCGGCTAAACAACCTAGGCTGGTCAATCGCTCCACGCCACTGCTGCTTCACGACAACGCTAGACCACACACTGCGCAACAGACGGCTACTAAATTAAAAGAGCTTCAATTGTAAAGTCTAAGACATCCTCCGTACTCCCCGGACCTTGCTCCAACAGATTACCATTTTTTTCGAAATTTGGATAACTTCTTGCAAAGGAAAAAATTCAACTCCGACGGGGCAGTCCAAATCGCCTTCAAAGGTTTTATTGATTCCCGTCCGACTGGTTTTTTTAGTAAAGGGATCAATGAACTACCTATGAGATGGCAAAAGTGCATAGAAAATAATGGTTCATACTTTGATTAATTAAATATATTATATTAAAAAATATTCGACTTTTTGTTCCTCCCATACAAAACGCCAATTTCATATGTAAGGACCTAATATTATAAAAGTTCATAGTATGGATATTAATTAAAATTAAAGAAATATTTTGAATAAACTTAATAGTACAACGAGTATAGAAACCAAGCTAAGGAGCGTTAGTGAATTTTGTCTACGTGCATTTCCAGATTTCAAGATGCACCTTGATAGTTGTAAAAAAACGTATTTTGATATACACCCGCTACCCTTTATTACTTGCATGTCACAAAATCAGACACTAAATTATAAGCAGGTTATATTATTATATTCTATAATACATAAATTATGTATTGCAGTGTAATAACCATGAAATTAAAAAAATATACGATAAGATACACTAAATTAAGGTTGTAGCACGGGTGTGTTCGAGTGGAGCTTCTAGCGGACTGACGTGACGCGCAGCTAACGTACTGACCCGCACTCCCGCGCAACCCTCACGTGATCCCGGTCGATAAATAAGAAAGGGAAGTCCCTAACGCTGTTTCAGTCGACCAATCAAAGTTCATTATCAGAAGGGGAATTCCGCAAAACACAAAATCGAGGCCCTCAACGTAATCCAACGGCCGCAACCGTCGCCTATGACCTATGTTCGTCCTACAAGGTTAGGTTAAGTTGGTTAATCTAGTCCAAAACGCAAGCCCCAGCGCACATTGAAGCGGGCAGTGGTACTTGACGGAGTCTGCTGCCCGTACATGAGGGTGGCCTTGTGCGCGTACTCCGCATACTGCCTATTCTGAGGAAAAGAGGGACGGAAACACTCCTTCCGTCCTCTATTACGGAGAAGGCCTAACAAGGCTCATCGCACCCGCGGCCGGCGTACAAGTGGATGAAGGAGTACCCAAGAGTTTTTAGTCGCTGAGAGTCCGACACACCGGGAGGAGGCCCTCACCAACTCCCTGAAGGTCCATAATGGATTTCCTGCTGGATAAAAAAGGCCAAAACGCGCGGACAAACGTGAGACAACACTTTCTATGCTCATTTTTGTTGTTTTATATTATTATCTTCACTTTTGGCACGCCTATGACCTTTCTTTATATTTCTTAATTCAATGCTATCCATAAATTCCCTTCTTATTCATAGTGCGAACACCGAAAGGCTGATATACGCTCCCCCTGTTTCTTTTTTTCTATGCTTATATACATTGGAAGACTAAAAAGTAAATAGGCAGTTTTTAAGCAAATTTGGCCCATCATCAGTCTCACGTTTTAGGTCAGTTTCTACCATATTTTATAAAGGTTAAACGCATACCTGGAGTACACGAGTGTAAAGACCATCATAGTGACTCGCTTTGGCTTGTCTCGTTTCGGGATGAGCTTGTGTATATCCAGTGACTCATATACCTAGAGACCTTCAGTTGTGGTGTACGTGGGCCGACATGAAGACGGAGACTATCAATAGATTTCATCCTTTTATGGTCGCTTTCGTTTTTGTACTACATTGTACTTACTATCAGGTGCATTATAGTCACTGTGTCGAGACAATGTAAAAAAAATTGCGTAAAAGAATGATCAACTTATATACATAATCCACTTCCTATACACACAAATATCTCTCATAAGTTTAAATACAATCTATGTTATATTGACTTTTAAATTTTGTATTGCTTCATTTAATGAAAACAAGCAACTACCGTTTAGCAAACCAAATTGTGTGTTATTCACTTTATTATATTACTCAGTTTTTTTATTTTATCTTTATGTGAATGGACATGGACATGGAATGGAAAGGCAAACAGGTGAACAGTCCATCTCATGGTTAGCGGTCACTGCCGCGTCCGGCCAACTGCGGACACGGGAAGTGTCATCATTGTTTTGCCGACATAAAAAAGCGTTTAAAAGAGATTTCTAAATATTGTAAATAATCAATCAATAACTTACGTTTTATACCATAATTACCATAGAGCAAATGGTATATTGGTAGCAAAAGGAAATATTTATTAAGTATTGCCCTACAATATAAACATAATTCATAACATTTTTTTTTTCTATTTATTTAAGGGACTTTTACGTGTGTACGTATGTCAGCCCCATCGTACCCTAATACAAAAATACCTAACATATTACATATGGTGCCATTGATCTGAAAAAGCCAGACGCCTCATCAGATAATAGTTCTGTTAAGATTTTGTTAAACATCCCGATGTCAAGTCTGTTCAGACCAAAGGCACTCACAAACGCCTCTCTCACAGATTCAGATCGGACACATTCCATCAACAAATGGTGGATATCATCTATGATTCCACAATTTACACACAGTGGAGAATTATTGAGTTTCATAAGATGTTTAAATTTGTTAGATGGAATGTGTCCGGATCTTAGTCTGTGTGCCACTGACACCAACTTCCTGCACAAAGTTGTTCCAGAAAACCAGGGTATACGAGGAGGTTCGCTATGCAAAGTTTTATACCAGATCCCTTTCTCTCTCAATATTTCATTAAAGTAAACTTTCCATATTTCATAACATCTATTTTTATGTTTTGGTAACAATTCTGAGAAATCTGGTAGTGTATTAATAATTTTTCCGGTTAAGCTACCTATCTTTGCAAGCCTGTCAGCCTCCTCGTTACCCTGGATACCAATATGTCATAACATTTACATCATGGAATCCGAGGGAAACTTTTGCGTTGGCTGGAGGATTTCCTATCTGGTAGAATTTTCCAAGTCAGAGTGGGTAATGCTTTGTCTGAATTGAAACTAGTTCTTAGTGAGGTTCCGCAGGGTTCAGTCCTTGCTCCTGCTTTATTCAGTTTGTATATATCAGACCTCTGCCCATGCATTGGCTCAGAGGCATGTTTCTTTGCCGATGATCTTAAATACTTTGGAAACCCTTTAATTAGTAATGATATTCTACAGGCGGATCTGAAGAGGATACAGGACTGGATAGTTAAATTCAATCCAACAAAGTGTTCAGTATTACATATAGGGCGGAACAATCCACATAATGATCCAGTAGATATTCAAAGGGACCTTGGAGTTTTAATCAGTAATGATCTCAGGTGGGCAAAGCATATTGATACTATAGTTAAGAAAGCAAATGGAATGCTTTATGCAGTGCGCAGATCTTTTCAGCACTTAACTTCTGAAGCTTTTGTAACAATATACAAAACTTATGTACGACCTATGCTGGAATATGCCTTTCAGGTCTGGAACCCTTACTTTGCTAAGGATATAATTATGCTTGAAAGTGGCCAGAGGAGAGCTACTAAAATTCCGATTGGGTTACGTAAAAAAAAGTTATGAGGAGAGATTGAGACTTCAAGAGTGACGCCAGCGCGGAGATCTTATCGAGACATATAAGATATTAGGTCCTTACATATGAAATTGGCGTTTTGTATGGGAGGAACAAAAAGTCGAATATTTTTTAATATAATATATTTAATTAATCAAAGTATGAACCATTATTTTCTATGCACTTTTGCCATCTCATAGGTAGTTCATTGATCCCTTTACTAAAAAACCAGTCGGACGGGAATCAATAAAATCTTTGAAGGCTATTTGGACTGCCCCATCGGAGTTGAATTTTTTCCCTTGCAAGAAGTTATCCAAATTTCGAAAAAAATGGTAATCTGTTGGAGCAAGGTCCGGGGAGTACGGAGGATGTCTTAGACTTTCCAATTGAAGCTCTTCTAATTTAGTAGCCGTCTGTTGCGCAGTGTGTGGTCTAGCGCTGTCGTGAAGCACCAGTGGCGTGGAGCGATTGACCAGCCTAGGTTGTTTAGCCGCTAGCTTTTCCATCATGGTTTGCAATTGCTGACAATAGACATCAGCCGTAATAGTCTGGCCAGATTTGAGAAAACTGTAATGAACAATACCGGCACTAGTCCACCAAACGCTTACAAGTAACTTTTTTGGGGTTAATTTTCGCTTGGGGCAGGATTTGGCTGGCTGGCCAGGATCGAACCATTGCGCTGAGCGCTTCCGATTATCGTAAAGAACCCATTTTTCATCACAGGTAATGATTCGGTTTAAAATACCTTCATTATTGTGCCGGTTTAGTAATGTAACGCAGCAGTCGACGCGCGTTTGCCGGTTTGCTTCAGTCAATTCGTGAGGTACCCACCTTTCAAGCTTTTTAATCTTCCCAATTTGCTTCAAGTGAATTAAAACAGTTTTATCACTAACATCGCAGCCTGCAGCTAACTCGGACGTGGTTTGCGATGGATCCGCTTCCACAATAGCCTTCAACTCTTCATTATCAACTTGAGTCTCAGGCCGTCCACGGGGCTTGTTCTGCAGGTCGAAATTTCCAGAACGAAAACGTTGGAACCAAAAACGAACTGTGTTTTCTTTTGCAAAACGACCGCCATACACATCATTCACCCTTCGAGTTGTTTCCGCAGCATTAGTGCCACGGCGGAACTCGTACTCGTAAATAATGCGATATCTTAAGTTTTCCATTTTGTAAAATGAGTGACGCAAACAGAAAAAAAACAGAAGAAAAAAACAAATGAGTGACGATCATCGAAGCACAAATACATGAGTCTATAGCTGTACAAATTTGAATTTGGAATTCCTTACCAAAGAGGAGAAATTTGTGATTAAAGTGGCCAGTACGAAAAACGCCAATTTCATATGTAAGGACCTAATATTAACAGGGAAATATAACTGCTCCAAGCTATACAATATTTTTCAAGTCAAAAGTTGTCCCCGTGCTCTTTGTGTGAATAATGTGCAGCTGGTTCGTTGGAACTCAAAGACGAATATTGGTTACCACTCACTCAATAACAGAATATTGCATGTTTGGAATAAATTGCGTCAGGACATTATTAACGCGCCATCGACGAATAGTTTCAAAGTTAGACTGGATAGATGGCTCTCATCTCAGTGAATCTTTTTAAGTTGAACATACCAGTTAAGACGTAGGCATATCAGCTGATAGCTGCTCGCCTATTATTTGATAATAATAATAATCCCTATTGTAATTTCTGCTAATGGCTTGGTTCCAGTTAGCCTACAAAAACACCTGGAGAGGTTGGGTTTCAGTGCCAAGGGGATGATGGCGCGTATGCAGAAGGCAGTCATTCTTGATACTGCGCGAATAGTACGCAGGTTTCTATCATTGGGGCCCTAATCTCTGGCCGTTTGTGCTTATGCAGGAGGTGTACCATCCCTCGCCTAATGCTAGAGTTGGGCGGGTGGGTGAGGAGTTTGTAAATATAGTTCATAATAATTATAATAATTATAATGGGAAATAATATTGAAATTTTCCAGAAACGAGTGAATCGTTATTTGGTGGACGAGCCACGTTATATCATCGACCTCATCTTAGTTATGGTAACAACTCTTATTTAACGAAAACGTTGTGGTGATTAATAACAACTTGTTGATAAGGTTAAGTAAAATCTAGAGTATTTACTGTTAAAAGAAATATGAGCCGCTTTATTTATTGCCTTTATATGAACCAAATTTTGAGGAGTCACAGCTGTACGGTATCTCACATCCCGGCTAGGACTATCTTAGTCCTTAGAAGTTCTCTAACTCCTTCATTTGCCGTATCGTTGGGCTGTGGAATGGTCTTCCGGCGAGCGGGTTCCCACCATCCTATAATATGGGATCCTTTAAGCGTAGCGTGAAGAGATATTTGTGCAGGCCGGCATGATCGCTGCGACTACCGATGGGTTTTTCTTCCTGTCAATAGTCGTTGGCGTTTTTTCGACTGCACCATGCTTACCATCGGGTGTGGTGCAGTCACTGTGTGGAGGCAGAATAATAAAAAATAATGTTATAATCACTGTTCATTACATCAGTATTATAAATAAATTCAACTATATTATGTCTAAGAATATAGAAAATAAGATGTAATTTAAACAAATTTCTTCAATTTAGAGTATTATATGCCACTGCTACGTTATCATATCTCTTTTGCACGCGTAGTGGTTTCATTCTGCCATTAAATGTTAATCTGTAAATTGTGTCGTTTATTTTGTTTCCGTGAAATTATATTACGTCACTGTGATTTTTAAAGGGCGTTTTGCATTTGACATTTACGTTTTCATTAGTTAAATAAAGAATGATGAGTGATATTTCATGCTAATTTTATATCAAACGAAATTGAATCCTATCGTAAGCCGAATAATTAGTAATTTAAAAAAAAATCTGTTTTGGAATTATTATTAATACTCACACATAATTAATAAATAAACTTTACACTATTTTCTATCTTTGCAAGGTATAATTAACAACCGTCAGGGATTTCCCTCAGGTTACCAAAAAATGGTATAATTAAAGACAGTCTGAATCTATACAGTTTTCCAAAAGATGGGAATATATATCCTATAATTACTATTTATATCCCTATAATTACTATTGATTTTATCTTGGAAATAAACATACCAATTAGATTTACCGGAAATACATCAAATATGTTTTAAGAAACCCCAAAAGAGAACTTTGGACGTATTGACATGTCAAATAGAATATTAAGATATAAGTAAGGTAGGATTTAGGGAAGGTCCATGAACTTAACTGAATAACGTTCTTACTATAATAATGAGGCTATTATTTATATTAAACAGTGCGAAAGTGATAAATGAATTCCTAAATTATTCCCTGAGTAAATTACGGTCTAACTACGGATTTGTTGACTTAATAAAACAAGCTAAACTCTTACGTCTTCGAGAAAAGTTATAAGGCGTAGATTATATGCGCTAAAAATAAACATCTTACTGCAAAGTGGTTTTTTTCCCTTTTAGACACTTCATCGTTTCCTACTATTAACTAGCTTACTGCATTGTCTCCGATAGTCATTAAATATATTGCCATTAAGAAGGCTCAACAAGCGATAGAACTTTTCATTTGTCGCATTTAGCACCAAAATAAAAAAACCTCTTGTATTCAAATTCCATGAAAGCTCCTCAGTCATTCGTTTTAAAGTAATATCACAACTTTGTCAATATGTAAGTTAAAATGCAGTATTCAGAAGTAAAAGAATTACATTACCTATCAACAGATATGCACACCAATACATTCGAAGATAGATATAATCCAAATGCCCGTAGTACTAAGAAGATTTTACAAGCCAAATTTCCAGCTATCCAGGCATTAGTTGTTCGCCAGCCAATCTGCAAAGAAATAAAACTGTTATCCAAGAGCCGATATAATCACTACATATTATAAAACATAATATGTAGCCGTGTTCGTCTGTCTTTTCGCGATGAACTTAAAAACTACTGAACGAATTTTCATGCGATTTTCACCAAGACAGAGAATGATCTATGAGGATGGTTTTAGTATATAATTTGTTAAGATTTTATGTAAATTGGTCATAATATGCCGATATTCGTAAGATATTTTTTTACGTGATAAATTGTTATTGGATTGGGAGGGCTTTTACAACTTCGTCGAATGAGAGGGAAGAGCAATTAAGGTGCTCTGTCTTAATCAGCAAGTTTATGAGTTGGGTGACAACGCAATGCCATCCTTTTGGGTACGAACCTCGACATGGGTGTACAGCCGGGGAATGGCCTTAAGGTGATCTACTAGCATTTCGGAAGAGACAATCCTGAGAAGAAACGCTGTAAAAAATTCAAAGTCACAATTCACGTCACAACGGGATTACGCCATAATGCGTAAACGCGATGGTTAGAAACAATCGACTAAGCTACCCTTCTTTGGCGACGCCGATGTATTGGTATAAAACAAGTGCGTGTGGAATCTACTATGTTTAAGAGCTCCAGCTATTATGACCGCTGTAACTGCATGATGATGATGATGATTTCCTAGCCGGATTCGGCCACGGCGACTGTTTCAACACCGATTAAGAAAATCGAGGCTCGGAAACAGTCAATTGCGCAGGAGATATTTAAGTGCAGAACTGGACGCGCAGCCAGAAAAGCACTCTCTCGTCCGAGCCCCCTCAGGCCCGATGGAATGGAGAACCAGTACGATCGGGAGGGAGCAGGATGCAGGTTTGGTCGAGTTATCCTTCTCTGAACACCTGGTTGAATTGCGATGTTAAAGAGATACCTTAGTCGCCTTTTACGACACCTCAGCAAGAAGAGGCGGGTGCTATTCTATTCTGCCGGCAGCCACCACGGCATAACTGCATAATCGAGATCCAACAGCACAGACGTGGGCGGCATTCAACCGGCGCGACGCAGCTTTACGGTGTCTAATTACATGTGTGTTACGGACTAGCTTGTTAAGATGATGCAGCTCTTAGTCGAAATATTGACGAGGCGCAATATATGGCGCGCTGAGTGAATTAGTTTGTCGGTATGGCAGACTTAGCCAATCGCTATCGCCACTTCAAAGAAAAGCGCGCAAAGAAAAGCGCGCAAAGAAGAGAGAAAACGTAATTTGTGATTCGGTGCACTTGATTAACGTGCGTTAATTAAGTGATTGGCATGGAATCCAAACTGTTCGTCAATGAGTATGTTTTTGATTGTATGGAATCGTTGAGACGGTTCAGAAGTCACCGGTCGGACTGATTACCGATCGTATTTATAAGACTAATAGGTCTGTACTGGAAGGGATGTTGCTGAGTTTTACTGGATTAGGGTGCTCAATAACATATGCATCATTGTACACTTTTGGAAAGGCGTAATTCTTGATCGGCGCATCGAAAACGATAATGAGAAGTAGAATTATTTGTTCGGGCAATGATCTGAGAACACAATTGCAAATAGCGTCCAGACTGGGAGCATTTCTGATTCGGAGGTGCCTCATTATATATATGGCTGCCTTACTACTGCTACATAATTTGTCAGTCGGACTAGACGAAGTGATCGAGATCTGAAATGTTAGTCAAGCTGGTTAGGCTTTCATCCGCTTATTTTTGTCAGACATACAATTAATAAACTAATATTTAGTTGTTAATTGTGTCCTTAGTTACCTCAATAATTTTATAAAAATGTATACAATATTTACATAATAATGAGATTTCACAATCTCAAGGGGTTTTACAATTGTCTCAAAGCAAAATAACTCAAAGCAAAATAACTAGTGTCTGAAAGTTTCAAATGAGAGAGAGGCGGTGCACGGCGTCCGGCGCGCCGCCTAAGAGAGAGGTTTTGGAGGGGTGGACTTTTACCCCTACCACTCACAGAGAGATAGCCTCAACAAGGCTTTTTGTTCCCTGGGCGTCTGGATGAATTTGGTTTCCCAGGCTCGGGTGGAGCAATCAGAGGGACAACCCCGGGGGTTTTTGGTCAGTAAGAGTCTGACACACCAGGGTCGCTGCTCTCACAGCGTTCCTGATGGTCCTATGCAGGATTTTCCCCAGGATAAAAATTACTATTCAAAATCTAGACCTTTTGAATCCAGCAACACAATTTATGTGGTATGCATAAGGTGGTATATTTTTAGAAGCATAATACTGATTAAAATAAAGTGTAAACGAATCAATCGAGTCTTTTCTATCTTATAGATATAAATTACCTAGCTAAAATATTTTTTTTCTAGTAAAAACATAACTATTTTCACCAAATATGTTTACTGTTTCTATCGAGAGACTGAACTAGTTACTTTTTTCTCATAATTCATATTTTTCCTCAGATAGTGGAATATTTTTAAAGCTACATTACATTTTAATAATTATCGAATAATTTAAATTCCCTATATTTTTCGCATAATTTGATAAAACAATATTACAAAAATTTAAACAACCTTCATATTCTGGCTAATATAATAGTTTTCCAAGTATTTTTAAATTTATTAGTATTTCTACGTAATTTTAAAATAAAAATTACTTCTTAGTTACTCTAATTTATACTTATATCTGGCATTTGCATTAAGCTAACGCAATCATAACAGATATAGAACTAGAATTAACAATTATATTCTTTAACAAACTTTAAACGGCTGTAGTCGCCACTAGGCCACTATGATAAGTGGCCGGTATCCATAACTAGTGATCCGAATGGTCGTAGATTCAAACCCATTCATGTATTCCTGGGTTTTCCCAGATCAAGTACTGCAGCTTAATTTAGGCATCGTATGCTTACTGGTGAAGGAAGCCGTTGTGAGTAAGCCTGCATGACATCTATTGTAATTTTATGTGTAAGTGCCGAGAGAACAACCATCAGCTGCGTTACTGCTCCTGTTTGGCACGACATATAATATTTTTTTTGTATCCCGGGAGATAATCCTGGGTAGGACCATTGTGGACGCTGTGAGGGCAGCGACCCCGGTGTGTCAGACGCTTACAGACTAAAAACCGCCGGGGTGTTCCTCTGATTGCTCCACCTGGGAAACTAAACTCATCCAGACGCACAGGGAATAAAAAGCCTTGTTGAGGCTACTTCTCTAGGAGGGGTAGAAGTATGCCCACCCCTACAAAACCTCTCTTCCAGGCGGTGCGCCGGATAGCGGGCATTGCCTCTCTCTCATCTGGGCAGCAGATTCCCGCAAGTCTACTGCCCGAGGCACGACATATAAGCGTTAACTGGATATATCCTAGCTCACCTCGAATGGAATAAGGCGTTACGATATAATATTATACATTGCTGTATATTTTCCCTGAAAATATGAAAATAAATAAAATAAACCAGATTTGGAGACAAATTAAACTTTTCCATTAGTAAACAGTGCCTTTATATCAATATAACGCGTTTTTTTTTTGTAATAGAAATACAACTTTAGGGATTTCTTACTTGGTGTAAGACATAAGTACATGATATAAGACTACTTCTTGCCACATTTTATGAATGACAGACCTAATATTATAATTTTAAACATTTTATGAAACAAAAATGTTGGCTCACACTAAGATATTTTCATGAATCTTATATTTTATAAAGGCACAAGCAACATTACAAGCATCTAGGACCTGGTATAACGAAGTACCTATAAATTACATTAATATTTGCTTGGAGTGTTCAGCTTAACACGTAACCCAAAATAAATTATTTACATATTGCGTTAATGGGTCTATCAAACCGACGTGAGTAAATTTTAATTAATTAATACATGACAAAGTTTGCCAGATTGCTCTGTATTATACTGAAAGATGTCCAATGTAGATTTCAGCGCAGAGCTGTCATCTATCACGAACGCAAGCTTGACACGCTGTCACTTACATTGGATATATTTCCATATAAATGCATACAGAGTGATATAAAGCAGTAGCGTGCATCCCATATAAAGCATAAAAAGCATTAAAGCTGTTATACTTGGACATTTTATAAAATTATTGACTTAAAATCTGGTATTTACTAAAAATTTTTGGAATCGGTAAAACATGCTGATTCCGAATATATATATATATATATATATATGTGTGTGTTAAATGTCCAAGCATAACTAGATAATGCTTTTTATGATTTATATAGGATGCACGCTACTGATACACCAGGCAGTCTACCGAGCAGGGGCTTTCAGTATCCGAAGCGCGTCTTAACAATAAAATAATAATTTCCACAAGAAATTTAAGACGACGTCATTAATTTGAAACAAGGTTAACCCTTTAATAACGCGGTACCACAAGAAAGGAAAATGATCCGCCCCTATGATATTGTAAAGGCTTATGACCTCAAACGCGAACATTGTTTCTTTGATTATCTTGAAGATATATTTCGCATTAAATTTCATCTAATTGAAACATGTCAGTCTAGTGGACCCTTAAATGCGTGACAAGCATGTATGTGCCTCATAAATGTTTTAGAATGTATACTACTGCTTGGATTTATAGGCTTAATAATGCCCTACAGGTATTCCTAACATGATGCTATATAAATAACACGAGTTCCAAAACTGTCATAACTTCACTACGACACAGCCTTGAGTTTCTTTCGGCAATTCTTCTTAAGGTATTCGTTTCCGAAACGTTAATAGATCACCCGTAGGTTCTTTCCTCTGGCTGGCTGCCCAAGTCAAGGTCATACAGACAGGGGTGCCCTTGCATTGCCACCCAACCCTTAAATTCGTTGGCTGAGCACCTTCAGTAGATTGTCCGTACAAAAAGAAACTGTTATAATCATTTACTTTGGGCTGTCGCATTTCGGGATTCGTTTTTTCGGCAGGACCATATGCTTTTGGCTGGGAAAGGCCTTTACAACTTACAGGGTCAAAAGGGCGAGGTCTTCAGGTGCTCAGGTGATAATTTAAGGGTTGGGTGGCAACGCAAGGATACCACTGTGGGTAAAAACCTCGACTTGGGCGGCCAGACAGAAAACAAACATAGCGATGATCAACTAGTTTTTTGGAAGCGACTACCTTGAGAAGAAACGCCGAAAGAAACTCAAGGTTAGATCCGAGTGGCTTTGGGATCAGCTTGTGTATCTGCATTTGTTCATATATCTAGAAACCTTCAATCGTGGTATATGTAGGCAGGCATGACAACGCCAGCTTTTGGTGAATTCTCATTCCTTGGCGGTGGCTGGCGTATTTGTGCTACTCAGTACCATCAGGTGCATTATGGTTACATTGTTAATTTTTTTTACACTTCATTACCCTCTGTAACCTCCTAATAAGAGTTTTGTGACCACCCGAGGTGGTCATGACCTATATTAAAAAAAAAACACTAGTTTTGAAGTGGCTTAGAAGCAGCGATATAGAACTCACCTCAAGTGGTATAACAATAAATATGACAATCATGTCAGCAACAACAAGATGCGTCATCAACAAGTCGACCCTCGATTTTCTTCTCCGTGACCTCACCAAAGTGACAAACATCACGACATTGCCCAAAGCTCCCACAACCAACAAAATGCAATATATGCTGATAACAAATGCGTAATCAGGGGCGGCGGGCACTTCACTATACTCAGTCGAGTTCACAATTTTTGCTTCAGCCATAATGTTGTTATTTAAAAACTGAAACACACTGGAATAGTTTTGGAGATCTGAAGAAATATTTACCAACTTCCAATTGCTTAATCGACAGAAACAACTTTGTTGCCTAATGAAATTTGGTAGGGGCTTGCTTCCGTGATATTTTATGTAATCTGATTTCTATTCTCAGTTCCACTTGTCTTGAGAGAAAAGTTTCTTTTGAAAGTATTTTTCCTTCATTTTCTCTAAATTTAATTTGTGACCTTGTTATTCTATCTCTGGGTTATTGTGCTCGCAATTTCGTCGACTGCTTGGAATACGAAATGTATTGTTCATAAAGGAAGGTACGGTCGGTGATATTGCAAGGATTTTTCCGGAAAATATACACGAAACAAATTTATTATTGCTTGTAGCCGGATGTTCTTTTGCAAGATATTTTATTTTTAAGAATGAATTTACAATTGTGTAATAGTCACAAATGTATCAACTGATTAAAGCTATTTTTCTACACAGGCATTGTTAAATGGGCACTGAGTATATAATATACATTTAAAATTAAACACCGATTAATTTATTTTAATTTTAATATTCATCACTGTATTAATTATTGTTTGTGTATATATTTAATCTCACACCGCACAAACTCTTTCTAAGAGGCGTCAATTAGTATTTAGTTATTTTAATTATGAGACTTCACGAATTTACACTTAATTTAAACTTCCTGTTTACTGTACTAAATATCGTAGTAGGAATTATTTTAATATCGGTTTTACCACATGTCACATTAAATAAAACTCATCCTCTCACACATACTTTAGTCACTTAGAATCTGTCCGTTCGATTAAGTTCAAACGTTTACAAAAGCTCGTAGTCGCTACGCGGCCTTTCGCTGTAGCGGCGTAGCAGGATGTGACGTAGTGACTAGCTTATTAAGGCATCTTGATATGAAAATATACTCCATATAAAATTAATAAAAATATTTTCTATGATTATTTAGTGTTACATTATATAACAAAATTAACAAAGCGATTTGGAGCTTTCAAAATTAAGAATATAATATAATTTCGTCACACAGTATCCACTTTGTGCTTTTAAGACGTGTCCAACGTGACCAGATATGTTTTTATCGCCATTCTCAAAGCATTTACACATAATATTTCTATTAGATGACATGCGATAAAAATACCATCGACCACAAGGGTTCTTTTTTTTACACTGGCTCGACATAGTGACTACAGTACACCTGATGGTATGTACAGTCCAGGACATAGTCCAAAAACGAATGCAATCATCAAATAATGAAAATCCGTTGATAGTCTCCATCGTCATATCGGCCCACATATACCACGACTGAAGGTCTCTAGGTATATGAGTTACTGGATATACACAAGGTGATCCCGAAACGCGACAGGCCAAATCGAGTTACTATGACGGTCTTTTCTCATAATGATTTACTGGTAGATGTCAGAGGTTGTAGAATATTTATTTTTTAAGAACCACATTCAATTCGTATCGAAGGAAAAATATTTTTAAAAGAACGGCTATCAAAGTTGCTTCCCGACTACTCTCATTAGATTCAGCTTTTATAACCGGAAGTAGATTCGGAGGTAGATTTTATTAATGATTTGAACGACCGTCTAATATTACTTTTTAATTGATTTTCTATTTCTTTTGAATAACAATTACATTGTCAAAGTTTTAGGCGTCAAAGTAACACGCCTAACAAATTAATATTAACGAGCGTGGAAGAAGTAAAACTGATTTGCGTAGGCCGTTAATAACAAGAAGCAGTAAACGTCATTAGGAAACATTGTTATAATCATTCATTATGTTAATATATTAACATATTAATAAGTCGGTAATACCTGGATATCCCTTCCAATGTGAACGAAATAATCATAGTGTAAAATAAGATTCAAAAATAATAAATACAAAACTGTAAATTTGATCCTTTTTTTTGATTATGTATCTGTAGAAATACAATAGATTAAATAAAATATAGAGCAATTATCTTTAATGAAAACTTAATATTTTTATATGAATGTTTTGGTAATTTCTTAGCTTTCGAGTGCGCGTTTAGTTTGTTTTAGAGATGCTTGGGTATTAGTGCTTGTAAAAATATTTTTTTGGTTTTTAAAAAATTCTGGCAAGTTAAGGGTTAAGATATAATTTAAAAAAATGGTTTTAGGTAACATGATTACGTGTAACCCTTAAAAGTTTTTTTAAATGATTGTATAAAAGGAGATTAGTAACGACTATTTAGAAAACTCTGGGTATACAATTTAATTTGAAATAACTAAGCAATAATAGTCGAAGTGACTATTTTAAAGTAGGTGGTAGCACTATTTTATACTTCATGACCCAAAAGCGTAATTAGAACGAAGAAAGTAACGGAAATATTGTACAGGGTTCGTCTTTGTTCCAGTAAAAGCCCATGAAGGAATTTCCTAAAGTTAAATTATAATAATATGAATGAACTTCGTGTAATGAGAATATACATATACATAATGTTTTAAATATAATTCGGCATAATATATATTTATGAATAGATCTTAATTATAAGTCTATAAGGAATTAATGTTAATAAACTTCTAAATGAAAAAGACAAAATTCAAGAGTCTTTACTTAATTAGAAATTTGCGGCGAAGCAAATTATAATGAACGATTCATAATGAAGAATTATATGAAGAGACAGTTCAACATCCAACCTAACTTACTTTTGTTTTTAATCTAAGCAAAAATATCACGCTTCTAGGTAGCCTAAAATACTAAAACTGACACCGAAACGAATCCGTCCAAAGCGAGTCAACGTGTTCTGGACCCGAAGCGGTTGGCTCACTCTACCATCTTGCCGTAATTTATTTATCTATGATCAAACCAAATTCTTATAGGGGTTAGTAGAGAGAATGTAACCCCACTTCTACACTGGACGCAGAATTCTCCTTGCTACTTTGGACCTCGCGATCACACCCAACCCACCGCGCCTATACCAAGTATGGTACCAATTCAAAAACAGTAGCAATGATCATGCTGGAATGCTTATGTCTTCACACTTGCGCTTCTTTTCTCCCATGTGTTGGCCCTCTTTTGTAAGTCACCTCTCCACCATGCAAGAAGTATCCTCCATTATTTACCGAGTCACAGTTGTAATCCAAGAATTCTCCTGTTTTAATCACAATCAGTTAGATCGGCTGTATTGATAACTTTGGCCCTCGTGTAATATGGCGTAATGAGAAATGTTAGTTCTTTGGTACAACTACTGCTATGACCTTTCACAACTTTAGTCTTGTACTTTCATATGGCTGAATCTGCAACAACAGCTGCACCGTCTACAAAAATACATCTGATTAAGTGTTACGGGATTAGCTGCTTTCTGATGACATGCAGTTCGTTTACAAGCCAAGGCATACAACGAGCTGGCATTATCGCTGTTTTTCCCATCACAAACCGCCTTCCTGCACCGATTGCCACACTTAGCCAGAATCTGCCAAGAGTTAAATTTAATACCAAAAGAACTCCTGTGAAGATATTGTCTTTGTACCTTAAATAGTGTTAACTATAATAACAGGCTTCTTTGCATTGGCAATTTTTCCAAGGAGAGTCTACCGCGGCAGCTGCGACAACGTTTTTTGTTTCGTATTAAAAATCTAAAGTTAAAACGGATGTAGGCTGAATTAATCACCAAAATCACACAATCATATATAAGGGGTGTCTCAGAATGTTTTTCGTTTTTGAATTGACCAATACGCGCCGATCGCTGGTAGCAGGGGGAGGGGAGTGGTCTCAAACGCTTGGCCGGCTTGTTAAGTTTAGTAGCCATGAATCGTTTCACGGGACCGCAGCGCGCGTTTTGCGTGCGAGCGTTTTATAAAAACAACGATTCCTACACTATTGTTCGTCGTCTCTACAGGACACATTTTAATTTAACAAGCTTAAAACATGTGCCAAGTGCCAATTTAATTAAACATTGGGTGTGCAAGTTTGAAGAGACTGGGAATACAATGCCGGACAAATCATCTGGGCGCAAAAGGACATCAAGGGCGAGCACGAACGTCGACCGCGTTCGCCAGTCTGTTATGGACGACCCACGACAGTCGTTGAGATTGCGCGCAGCTTCTCTGAATTTGAACAAATCTACGGTTTATCGCATTATTTCGAAAGATTTGCATTTTCACCCATATAAAATTGTTATTGTTCAAGAAATGAAGCCTGATGATCCTGATAAACGAGTCGAATTCTGCAGGACAATGAAAAACCGTTTTAGGAGTTTCAATAACATCTGGTTCTCCGACGAATCGAATTTTCACATCAACGGTCACGTGAATAAACAAAATTGCAGATACTGGGCTACCGAGAATCCGCTAGAACTGCATCAGAAGCCCTTGTACTCACCAAAAGTGGTTGTTTGGGCTGCCATATCAAGTCAAGGAATTATCGGTCCTTATTTTTTTGAGGATAACCGAGGTCGAACTCAGACCGTTAATTCTGATCGATATTGCCATATGATCCGGACTTTTTTGGCTACAGAAATGCAAAACCAGTCTGGCTACAACCGCAACACCTTTTTCCAGCAAGATGGGGCCACTTCTCATGTAACAAATGACTCATTAGCTGCTCTTCACGATTTATTCCCCGGAAGAGTGATAAGCCGCCGAGGAGACATAAACTGGCCACCGAGGAGTCCTGATTTAACGCCTGCTGATTTTTTCTTATGGGGCTACCTAAAAAGTAAAGTTTACAATCCATTGCCACCAAACCTGAACGTTTTGAAGCAAAGAATCACTGAAGAAATCAACGCTATTCCAAGAGCAATGCTCCAGCGAGTGATTGAAAATTTTAGCTCCAGGCTAAATGAGTGTGAACAAGTAAATGGTGAACATTTGCAAACGGTTGTTTTTCATAAATAAACTTCAAGATCTGCTCTTTAATTTAACAATAAATAAAACAAGTTTTAATGGATAATGTTGTTTTTTATTTAACATCAAAAATGAAAAACATTCTGAGACACCCTTTAGAAATACAACGGTATCTAATCAATAACAGAGTTTATCAAATAAATAATTAATTCTAAAAACAGTATCTGTTGGTATTTTTGCATGTCCTTATCAAAGCTTTTTATGAATCACTTACAATTAATCCAAGATTAAAAATAAATACAATAATGCAAGCATAGTTATATTATTGTGTTATCCTAGTTTAGTATCCGAAAGTATGATGATGATGATGATGATGTCCTAGCCGGTTTCGGCCACGGCGACTGTTTCAACACCGGTTAAGAAAATCGATGTCCAGTTTTCGGAAACAGTCAATTGCGCAGGAGATATTTAAGTGCATAACTGGACGCACAGCCAGAAAAGCACTCTCTCTTGTCCGAGCTCCCTCAGGCCCGATGGAGTGGAGAACCAGTACGATCGGGAGGGAGCAGGATGCAGGTTTGGTCGAGTTTTCCTTCTCTGAACACCTGATTGAATTGCGGTGTTAAAGAGATACCTTAGTCGCCTTTTACGACACCTCAGCAAGAAGAGGGAAAGCAAAGTAAAAAAAATAGAAAGGAAAGAAGAAAAAAAAGAAGAAAGGAAAAGAAAAGAAGAAAAGGAAAAAAAGAAAAAGAAAGAAAAAGAAAAAGAAAGAAAAAAGAAGAAGAAAAAAGAAGAAAAAAAGAAGAAGAAAGGAAGGGAAAGTATATTTCTGTAGAGGTCTACCGTCCAGTTTCACAAACTCTGCTATGATTGTAAGTTGTAGTAATGACAAAAAGCGCAACATCAGATCAATCAAAATAATAAAAGCGTGAATGCATCTAAACACAAGCGCCATCTGGGGTACAACAGTTTGTTTTTACGTTACTAATCTCGCTTTCAAACTTAAACGTCACATCGCATTTATTTCGCATCACAATCGCTCATAATATTTCCAATTCGTTAACATACATCACAAATCCTCACCTACACCGTACTTTACATTATACACACAAGAATAGACACAGTGAGTGATTTGTGAAGTGCCCGATTACCACTGCCAACTGTTAAGTAGTTAAATATAGAAATTGTCTCAATAATCGCAAATTTTTAATGTAAACTAGCTGTCCCGGTAGATCTTGTTCTGCCCTATTTCTCTAAAACAAAGTTACATTGTTTTTTTTTAATGTTAATAGCTTCCCCGTCAGATTTTATTCTGGCAAAACCTATTGGCCAGTCGGCTGTTTTTTGAAAATTGTTTGAAGGAACCTGGCCTTAATGCTATATGTATAAAAATTGACAAATACTGACATTAATATTTATACGTCACTCAACTGTTTTGCCTTCCCGGAACCCGTCCACTAGCATTTAAACTTTATGGTATGGTGTTAAAGTTCAAATTGACTTTTAAATATTATTACGAATTTTTTGTATGAGAATATAGAAAAGTGATGTTTTTAGACTTTTTCAGACAATTTTATAAATGTTTCTCTTCGTAATAACCTTTCCCAGACTTCAACAAACACAACAAAAAAGAAATCAGCCAAATCGGTTCAGCCGTTCTCGAGTTTTGCGCTTATCAACACATTTAGCGATTCATTTTTATATTATAGAGAATATCCTGCCTACGAGGTTGCCTTTGTGCAACGGCATAAGTACTTACACTTATCCCAGCTCGAGAGAGTTGCTTTTAAACATATCTATGAAAAACAAACAAACTAAACATAAACATAAAAAACTAAGTATAAACTATTTGTATGCAATTGACAATTAATAAGTGTTTAAAGGCGTTTTTTATTTTATTTAAAGATCGTTTCTGAAACTGGGGATAAAAATTAATATTAAAATATAGTGATATTAAAAACTTTTGAATTGAAGGTTTATGTTTATTTATGGGCTATCAACAGTTCCATTGGATTTTACATTCACAATGTTGACTGCCTAAAAACAACTTCTATAAAAATAATAACGTTTCAACTTAATGCGCACACATGTAACAGTTTGTAAAATATCAGCGTTTGCCAGAAATGTTTAGCTTCGACCAAGATAGCCCAAAACCGAGGCATAGTACGGGCATTATCCTATTGCTAAAAAAGCTCAAGAAGCTAAATTAAATTCCCGATTGGAAAAATTGTGTGGGAGACATCCTCCATCAATATATTGTAATTGAATTTTTTTAACCTTATATAACTTACTTTCGTTCTCTACTTTGTTTATATTAATTACGAAATACACGCTTTTAATATGACGATTATATGTAGTTAAGGGTAAAACCATTTCACATGAGCTCCGGTATATATGTAGGCGAATGCAATAAGCTGTAACTTTATTTCTATTCGATCGATTTTAGTCAAACTTATAAATTATTTAAAAGCGAATACATTGATGTTATTAATTGTTGTTGATAACGCGCATTGGCCTATCTCCAGTTATGTGCAACTAATTATGTTTGAACATATCACATTTTTTTAATGATGTATTTTAGATTGTGGCTCAAGGGGCATATTGAAAATTAGACCGGTTTGCGTCCGCGATGACGCCGTAGGTTTGAATCCCGGCCGTACTTCTGAATGTTTCCAAATTACGTTTGAATTTAGGCACCACATGCTCATCGATAAAGGAAAATATCGTAAGGAAACCCGCATGACATCTCATAGAAATATCATGTGTAAGTGCTCTAAGAACGGCGATCAGATTCGTACGCACAGGCGGTCACGTTGGGCATGGCATATAAATGCAAAGTGGATACAGCCACTAATATATACCTGCTCACCTCAAAATGGATATAACTTGATGATATATTATTATAAATTATTGCTTTTTGTCAAATTATGACTCTTGATCAACGGGAAGTAGGTTTAAAGGTTTTGAATCTCTATCGAGTATTCACATATCCCACATACATGGCCATATCTTTTGATTGATATGATTTAGAAGTTTGATTTGGAAAGCTAAAATGGATTACAATTCCTTATGTTCTATATTTATTTCAACTTAATGTATACAGGCTCCGGATAAAAAGGATCAAGGATACATACAGACGGCCAACGAAGCTAAGGTTACCGTTTTAGGTTTGTAACCTAAATAATAAATATATTCTCTTCAAGAACTGAGATCATGACACGATTTTTAATAGTATAAATATTTTTTCTTGATAAATAAAAACAGGCAAGAGGAATAATATTTTGCTCAATTTTCATATATTCATATTATAACGTTAATTAAAAAGGATCTTTTCAGTCGACCAAGGATAACATTCTCTTTTAAATTCAATATATTTGAAACCGCTGGGCAGAATTAAATACCTAAGCAAATATTGAGTGTAAATATGTGCTTATATGTGCATTAGTCCTTCGTACAATTTTTTTTTTAATAAATCCTGGTGCAGTGATGGCGAAGTGATAACTTTAATGCTTGTATTTTTGTATGGCTTTGTGTATTTGTATATCTGTTTGTGGTATCGTAGCACAGGAACGGATAAATCGATTTTGTTTTAGTTATTTTTGTTTAAAACTGACTTAATAGAGAGTATTCTTTGTTATTATTGTAGGAAGCCAATTTGATCAGTTGTTTGGAGATTATCAGCTCTTTTGTAATTGTTGAAGGTATACAAACAATTTCTACTAGTTTGATTGATTCAAAATAAAATATCCCGTGAACTCTCAACTCTCCGCTCTCAGTCCCCGTTTATAGTTGTGTAATGTAGTCTAGTACTAATTGTAAATAAACGCTTCCTCCGTTTTGTTTTTATTTATCTTTAAGACGAGCTATAAGTATTATTTGTAAATACGTTAAGAAAGGTTTAGTTTCGCTGTAAGTTTAGGTTTAGGTTTGTAAAATACTTAAGACTGGGTTTAAAATATATTGTACCACTAGGCTTGAATAAATGGCATCATCCTACCCTTCTCAGCGGATAGATGAATGCGTGACGTATGACAGATGGTTTAGAATGTGAGAGGTGTGAAATTGAAATTTGTTTGCTCATCAGTCAAGATAAACACGAACAAGACAAGTCAAGAAAAGTCTATACATGTCCCGACTGACATCATCGTAGAGCTTAAAGTACTGAAGTTAGAAAAATGAAATTGGATTCTTGCTTGACTTAAGCAGTCATAATTTTTTCAGATTTTTATTATTTTACACCCAAGAACGTGAAATGGGGTGGAAATTTTCTTTAAATAACCACTATTTTTTTTTACACTGGCTCGACATAGTGACTACAGAGTACCTGATGGTAAGTACAGTGTAGTCCAAAAACGAAAGCGACTATCAAAGGATGAAAATCCATTGATAGTCTACATCGTCATGTCGGCCCACATATACCACGACTGAAGGTCTCTAGGTATATGAGTTACTGGATATACACAAGTTGATCCCAAAACGCGACAAGCCGAAACTGGTCACTATGACGGGCATTACACCCATGCACTGTGGTCACGATCCAGACGGGCATCGACGCCCTACCACCTCGCTGCTGCTCGTTTAGCACTACCTAGGAGTCACGTGTAGGGAAACTAGAGTAAAGCCTACGGACGTGAGCAGCTTCGACTCCCATAATATTGAAGTAAGGGCTATAAAAACTGGTATTTAAGCTTTGTTTTTGGTTCGAAAATAAATTAAAACTTGCATTATGGTTTTTAGAAAATAATCCCCATAAGTGTAATAATATAAAGGATGAAAATTCGAAAAAAACCGTAAATTTTGAAGTAAGCACTATAAAAATTGATATTTAGTTTTATAGTTAGAAATAAAAAAAAATGTGTTTCAATTTTTCTTGAAAATCAACCCTCAAAGGATTAAAATAAAATTATAAATTTTCACCGAGCAACGCCGGGTCACTTCAAATAGTCTAATATCATGAGGGAAAAACTGTAAACATATTTACTGAAGCACGTTAAAAATTAATTATAAACTCACTAAAAACATTTATTTATCTGTGAAATTATATCTTTGATAATTTATCAATCGATCGAAGTATTTCACCATACGTCATCATTAAGATAAGAGTATAATTTGGTTGTTCAATCTACTGTGCTGTGTTGTGATTGTAGTAAAATGTATTTTATGAAATGATTTAACAAAAATATAATTTGTTTAATAATTATTACATTTATTATTGTATAATTAACTGTTTACCAATTAAGTAAAGTGTATTGAATGTTTTGGTGTCAAAGTGCAAGATATTTTAAAGAAATAACACAATTTGTTCTGTAAAGGCATTAATACTGAAGTAATTACTTGATACTTTTGATTTAACGCCACGTACATTGAATAAATTAACCTACTGTGTTAGTTCCGGGACTTAAACTACTAAGGTAATACTAGTATAGATTTATTTATTTACTAAGGCACGCAGTACAGTGTGTAAACAAAGAAATACAACAACATAAAAAGTGTAATAAATAAATAATAATAATAATAAAAACATTTATTTGACACACAACACATCAGAATAGGTAAATAAAAACAGAAAACAACAAAAGCATATACCCTGTGTTGTGATGATGCGCCAAAGGGAAGTCAGTTCAAATATATAAATATTCTGTTTAATCTGAAAGTCGCATATTGGCATCACAATAACATTACCGAAATACTTCTGGGTCATGACCACAGTGCACGAGTGTAAAGACCGTCATAGTGACTCGCTTTAGCCTGTCGCGTTTCCGGATCAGCTTGTGTATATCCAGTAACTCATTTACCTAGAGACCTTCAATCGTGGTATATGTGGGCCGATATGACGACGGAGACTATCAATGGATTTTCATCCTTTGATGGTCGCTTTCATTTTGGACTACACTGTACTTACGATCAGGTTCACTGCAGTCACTATGTCGAGCCAGTGTAAAAAAATCGTTATAGGCGGTATGTTTATTAGTTTATATAGGGATTCAGTCCGGAACTTGCAATTTGGTTGTTATAACCGATTTTTTCAAATAGCTATAACGGTAATGGTAGTTTTAGACCGTAATTAAATAAAACTCCTATAAATTATATATTTCTATTGTTTATTTCCACTTTAAATGGTGCGTATAATTACTTCTATATTTATGAACATAAGACAACAATTAGAGATTAAAAGTAAAGGCACATTGTAGCAACTTTGATCGAATCTCGAAAAAACTTTTTATTTGATTAAAAGTTTACAGACAGCATTGTATTGTTTAAATTTTTATGATATTGATTAGGCAAACGCTCGTTTAAATAATTATAATTATTACTTTCTTTCGATTTTTTTTTTTTCAGATTTTTATGAAATTGTAGAATATGTTACCTCACGCGTCTAAACCCATCAGTGAGATGCAGGATGGTGATTCTGAGTTTGAATTCGATAGAACACGAAGTAAGTCATTGTTTACTTTATACTTTTTTTGGTAATGTGGGGCTGGACTAAAGTCTCCGGGGTATTCCTTCTCCCGTCTCCCGAATATAGGAGTACGGCTGAGCCACCTTAGGGCACCCGGCGACGTGTGGCCTTCTACAGGCCTCGCCTAATGTGCAGGAGGTGGTAAAAATGCCACCCCGCACTCCTATTATAATTGCAGGGAGTTTGCTGTAAAGTGCGCCCCTCCCTTGTATCTCTAAATTGTCATTAAAATGGTATACCGGAACACATCATACACAACTCACACCAGGATATTGAGCAACCTCCCTTAAGTGTGCCGCTCGGCGTTAAGCCTGGTTGAGGGGAGAGCCTCTTGTGAAAGCCTTCCTCCGTCGTCCGGTCCTATAAGGTTTGGCAATAGCCTCCCGATCCCTCTCCGTCGCCTCCTTAACCTTTATTACGTCCTCACAGAAGGCGATGGCTGACTTCCATACCCCGTTGCTACCAACTATCACGCGAGCAAGTGCCGGCAGCGACT
The DNA here is from genome assembly GCA_036320925.1 of Automeris io. Lineage (NCBI taxonomy): Eukaryota > Metazoa > Arthropoda > Insecta > Lepidoptera > Saturniidae > Automeris > Automeris io. The sequence goes on along the minus strand of JAUDJH010000021.1, from coordinate 2,332,433 downwards.
TGTCCGTTTATTTTATACTGACACGGTACTGGGAAGTGATCTTCCAAAGGCAAATATTATATACAATAATAAAAAGACAGTACTTTTTTATTAGATGTTTTTCACAGGATTTTTTATTTCTATTTCGTCTCAGTTTGCGTGGGTTAGGGATCTGTGATACTTAGGGTGGTGGGTGGTGACTTTTCACTACCGGCGCTCGCTCGCGCGCGATCAGAGCCAATTTAAATTTATATATTAACGGTCATTCTATTCTAAAGCCAAAAAAGTGTGCATGTAATAAATATACGGGAACGTATGTTTAATTTTGATGCAATATTTTGCTTTTTTGATAGAAACCAGCGTTAACCTTTAATTGGCCAAAAATTAATTAAAAATGAAAACTAAAAGAATTATTTAAATTAATAGGCACAAATCGAGTTCGATATCATCTCTGTGTGGGTGTATTTCGTATAATACTGTCTTTAGATGGAAACTTTAATTGGTATTAATTAGCATCGGAGACTAGTATATTAATTTCAAATTGAATCTTATTCACTTCATCGTACTTGGAGGGTATTAAGTTCAGTGAAGTATGCAAAACATTATTCTTTATTCTACATACGTTAAAAAACAACCATAATTTCGGTGATCAAGTGTACATTAAAAAAAAAATCTAGAAATATTATTTCCAATCGATAGAAAAATTAAGTCGTTCCCATACTACATCACCTGCCTATACCAGGGGTCGGTAACCTTTTGAGTCGGAAGAGTCAAATATTACAATTTTCAAAATTTCTAAATTTTCAAAGAGCCACATAAACATTTCTTGCTAACAATAATACTATTTACTTTAGTACTTGCATAAGTAGTTTTTTTATAAATTAAAATCTAATCTATTTACTCATCGATTCAAAACAAGTTTTAAGTTTTTTTTTAAAGAACTAAGAATATTTGCGTAAGGAACTAAAGAGCCGCGGCTTCACATCCAAAGAGCCGCGGCTTCACATCCAAAGAGCCGCATGTGGCCAAATAATAATATAATATAATTGACATACCGGCGTCGGAGTGAAATATAATTATTAAGATTTTTAAGAGCATTTCTATGCAATTATGTTCGATTTAAAAGCTCGGGTATCAGCTCTGTTATAGCTGTCCTGAGATAAATTGTCAAGTAAAAGTGTAAAATTGTACAGTAGCAAGTTTAAAGATGAATTACAAAAAACTACATTTACAAATAGTAAAGATTTTAATTTCTGTGATTAACCTCTATTATCAGGTACGATAACAGAAGTGTTATAATTAATTATAAAAATATCTTTAAAAATGAGTTTATAATTTGAGATTCCTACCTAGATAATAGTATCTATCTCCTTCTTGGTCGAAAGTTACCTCATAAACAAACAAGAAAGGTTAATAAAATGATAAAATTTTAAAAACTTATGTAAATTTGACCAAGAGACGATATTGTGAAAAAAGTAAAAAACGACGTCTGAACCAAATATTTTTGTTGTTAATAAACACAATAAAAGTGAAATTAGATTTAAAAAAAAACACTTAAATCTTTTCTTTATTTTCCAAAGTAGAATAACTCTTAAATAGATAAAATTAATTAAAAATAATGACTGTATGTATTTTTTTTGCAGAAGTGAAATGGTATGATCAAATACTGCTGAACAGGCCACTCAAAGTCTCTGTAGCGATGTTACTTCTAGCTATCGTGGCTCCAGTATTGATTTATCAGTACCTGTTTTTCAAAAGCATTGACTTACCGCCCTCTGACGGGTACTCTGTGGGTTCGTGTTTAGTGCCGCGCACAGCTCGACTACTCTGCGGCGTTGGAAATGTTACGTCTAACCAATGTCATATACAATGCTGCTACGACTTTACCAGCAACACCTGCTTCCACAGATTTCCGTCAAGATTCTCATATCTAATGGACAGGGAATGGAATGAAAGGATCCCGTTTACTCCAAGGGTCTCTACGATTCCTTTTTCTTTTCGAAACAGTCTTACAAGTATCAGATTGTCAATAGACGAAGTATCTACCAGTCATCTAACTCTAAACTTTTATAATGGAGCCGAAGAAACTTTGGAAGGTAGGAAACTGAAAGAAAAAGGTTTCGTTTACACAGTAGCATCTCCAGAATTAAATGTACTCGTCAATTCGACGCAGGGAACAATTTTTAACACAATTCGAGGTCCTTTGATTGCTTCAAAAAATATTTGGGAACTCGCTTTCAAATTGACCAATGAATCGATGTACGGTTTCGGTGAGTTGCCTTTGAAAGAAAACACAGTTAAAGTTATTTACAATCACAATGGAGGAACAAATTCTATTCCTTTGATATTTGCTAAGGCAAATAACTCCTACCACGGTATCCTGATCGACGCGACGTCTCCGACAGAAATATCGTTCGGTACAGATAATCAAATTGTTATAAGAAGTATAACGAGTTTTGGATTAAAGTTTCATATATTTATCGGTCCGTCACCAGCTGATGTGATGAGAGATGTGACGAAATTGTTAGGAAAAAGCAAAGAGCTGCAGTATTGGACGCTCGGGGCTCATATATGCACGTAAGTTTTGTTTTCAATCTTAACGTAGTTCATGGTACGGAGAAGTCCTATGACGTAAAGGCATGTGACTTATGTAGATCTTATGTGGACTTACATCAATCGATAATGAAATAGATGAAGCACGTAGGCTTTTTAAAAATTTGCGAAAGCACTTGTTTAAAATAATAATGTCAATTACAATACAGCGCTGTTAGGCGTGTCACACTTGTAATCATGACAGTTGACAGCCCTGAGCAGCCACGTACATCGATCGGCTTTCCATATAAATAAATACACGCATATCACGACCCGCTGCCATAAACCAAAGTGTGCTTTATAAATGAAAGAACATATTGTCTTTGTTAGCTCGTTGTTTATTTTATTTTATCGTGTTTGTTTATTAACTCTATGGTATTTCTTGATACATGTAATACACAGACATTATATAATGTAATTACAATTAGAAGATGACGTCGCGACAATTCGCTACAGACCATTGAAATTTCATGTTACTCTATTTAAGAAAAAATATGTGGATTAACTTTTGGGGGATCTATGTGTTTTTTTTTATATTTAGTAGTTCCATAATCAAGCGAAATGTTGAAATAATTAATACGTATTGAATGGTTGTAAACATTTGAATATTCGAAGTCCAAAGTTTAAGCATAGTTGTTTTCTTTAAAAAAGTATAAATTTCAATAATACTTATATCCAGATTGGTAATGATTATGTTTGTTTCCAGTCATTCATCGAATAATACGTTAGCACAGGCTATAACCGAACTCGCTGCCTTTTTAACAGCTTCCAACCGTCAAAGCGTACCCTTCGACAGCCACTGTGGGGCGACACCAATAGAATTTGAATCGGAATGTGATGATACTAGAATAACAAGAATAAATGACGGCGCTAGGAGAGTGAGAAATGCATTGAAACGTTTCGTGCCTCACGTGTCACCTCATGTAAGTATACCAACACAATAAGAACAGTATAGTTTATAATATAAAATCAAATACCATTTTTTTTGCTAACACAAAGATGCGTATAGAGATGTTTCTCACTAGATCGACGACGTTTGTATATAGAGAATGTGTTTCCGTGATCGCATTTATATCTATCTTAGCACGTTTCTATTAATCCTAGCTTTGCTTAACTTTGTCTTGTTTTAGTTAATTGGTGGAACAGGAGCTAATAATAATATTTACGAACTTAATATAAGACTAAATATCAACTCTTATATATATATATATATATATATATATATATAATATATATATATTTTTATATATATATTTATATATATATATATTTTTATATATATATTTATATATATATATATTTTTATATATATATATATTTTAAACGAGCAATTCTTTTATGTAATTAGTTTCTCCGAAACGACTCTATTCATTCTGACGACGCTTTGTTGCCCAGCTAGTCTCCTCTAAAATTCTTTCTAACCTTATAATTTGTTTACACTATACATTCACAAATTCTTTCATAGAATTTAGTAATATTTTATTTATATATGAATAGTGTTTTATTCATTTACGCACACAGCACTGTATCTAATTCAACCTTTGGGTTAATTTTTTATTTTTTTCGATATCCATTTTAGTTCATGTTAATCGGAAAAATGAAACTAGTGAGAAAAAATAATTTAGGTAGGAAAGGGTTAAATTACATTACATACTGGACGAATTTGGTTTCCCAGGCCTGGGTGGAGTGATTAGAGGGACACCCCGGGTGTTTTTAGTCAGTAGGAGTCTGACACATCAGGGTCGCTGCCCTCACAGTGACCCTGATGGTCCAATGTAGGATTTTCGCCCAGGTTACCAAAAAAAAAAAACATTACACATTACACACACGTTACATTGTTCACGGGTTACATTGAACCCATGAACATGTTGCCTTCATGTTTATATTGAACAAAAAGCTCTTCTACAACGGCACGATATTTAAAATGATCGAAATATATTTTTCTTAGATTTACTACGAAGTCGAAGATATAATAGAAGAATATGAATCGGAAGAAATCGAAACAGATTTACAAAGCAAGTCTGACGAACCCTGTTTTGATATAGAGAAATACAGAAGCTGTTTACTTCACGATTCGAATAACTCAGACATTTACTTTGGTGTAATAGAAAATAGGAGCACTGTATATCCAATGTATGACAATTGTTCTGAATCGATACAAACCTTATGGCGATACGATTCCAATTTAAACGGCGTTATTCTGGAAAACACCTGGCCATTGGATGAATCTGAAAAGAATTTTTATAACATTTCCCAAACTTTGCCCTATTTTAGTGAGGTTTGTATTTCTTTTCAATGTTTTTCTGAAAAGTAAACATATTTATTAAAATTCTAATTTCTCAATCAATCTTCAGAAATTAATGATAAAGCCTTTCTTGATACACATATTAAGAAGCCACAGTTTTACGGTGAATTTTATTTGGGCTTTTACTTTTTCCGGGTTATTACATTGTGGCTTGGTCTCCTGGCAAGCGTATTAGCATCATCTTATGATATTGGGTTGTTTAAATGAAGCGTGAAGGGATGTTTGCATAGGCTGGCATGATTCCGACAACTATTCCAGATAATTGTAGCTCGATAGTTTTACTCGGTTTTTGGATAGCATTGTACTTTCCTTTAGATGTCGTGCCTTCCATATGCCAAGTCAAAGAAAATGTAGGTCTTGACTGGAGATGTTAATACAGACATTATTACTAAAAATTTCAATATTTATGCAGAATTTCGAAGCAGTCTTCGAAGATGTACCTGAATGGAACGCCATACGTCCCGATAATCAAAGATACATGGACAAACATAATGAATATGGAAACCATTTTGCAAACGCATTCATGGAATTCGGAAACTCAACCGTTTGGGCATCAAGCCAATGGCTTAATCGTGATGTAATTATCAACAGACAGAATGTTCCTACTTCATGGTCAAGCTTGCAAAGAGAATTGGTCGAAGCAGCTTTAGGGGGTATATCAGGGTATTGGTATTGGTCATCACCGATTTGCGGGGATACAAACTCTTTTAATATGGATGCACATGCTAATCTTTGTGTTAAATGGTACATGGCCGCAGCATTTATGCCTATGATCAAAATCCATTCGAAAGATTTCTACAGAGACCCTATAACATTTACCGGTACTCACAGAAATTTAATAATCAATGCTTTAAGATTCCGATCGAGCTTACTGCCATATTTTTATACCATTCTTCAGAATGGTCCACTACTAAGGCCGATGTTTTATCAATTTCCTGAAACGGAGAGGCTACAAAATCTAAATACGCAATTTAGTGTTGGAGATGACCTGCTGATAGTTCCTAATCTTCAGCCAAGCCAGAGCCACGTTCACGTATGGCTTCCTCCAGGAACTTGGTATGAATTTTTAAGTGGAATGAAGATTGAAGGAGATGAGGGGTCAGCAGTAACCATGACAACTACTGAAGCTGATTTTCTGACATTGGTTCGCGGGGGCTCAATTATTCCTAGGCAGAAGGTATTTATGTTTTTTTTTTTTATAAGAAATAGGCTCACAGTCCAGATATGAGCAAAATGTAATCTGATTAATGATCAACGATTACAAAAATCATAATTTTAATTTTGTTACTCTGTAATCATGATTATGTACCTTCGAAACATTAATGAGTCATAAATGTGTATCCAATTGAGGATTTTGTAGTGTTTAAAACATAGATAAGCTAAGTGCAGTCATATTAATGATGAAAAACGCTTAATGTAATCCTAAACGTTTTTGGGTAATCTGATTATATTTTGCCCATCTATAGCTCACACTAGGTGATGGAGTGCGTTCGCTCGTTTTTTATCTTGTTTTACAATAATTTCTAATAAACGCTCTTCATATCTTCAAGTCAAGATGAAGGATAAGTTGGATTTCCCAATATTTAGTAATGTATAATATTTTAAAGACTAACTGAATTAAATAGTTTGAAAGTGGTACGAAATCCTTATCACAGAGAAAAAAAATTGTTTTGAAAAAATCGCTTATTGCAAATGGTTACTATTAAAACTATTCAGAATTATACTTTTCTAATACAGTTTGTATCCTCTATGACGTACCAAAACTTTATTAAAATTATATAATATGTTGTTAAAAACAATTGATTGTCGTTTTTTATCCAGATGCAATACTCTAAAAATTATTCAGATATCTTTCCGGGGCATATTCACTTATTGTTTTCTTGCTACGACCTTTTATGTACATAACACATAACTTTTTTTATTTTAAATTACAGGATGTAAGACTCAACGCAGATTTAACGCGCATACGTTCACAATACTCGCTCGTGATATCATTGAACTGTACCACCGTTAACAATACTGAAGAAAATGAGAATATTACAAAATGTTCTGCATACGGTCACCTTTATATGTCACAGAACATGACCATCATTTTTGAAGCAAACGATGAGAAATTAACAGTAACCGCTAAAGGAGAAGATTTTGATGTTTTTTGTGACACAGCTACCGCTGTTTGGGCGAATGTTATAAGAGATATAAGCGTATATGGTCTCGATGAAGACATGAATAATTATGATCACCATAGAGAATCTGTAGTAAACATTAATTTGTGTGGATTACAAAATGAAAGCGAAACAAATGAGCTTGTATACGAATTTGCACCGTCACCATTATGAAAACGTATCTACTTCTCATGATTGATTAAACAAAATATGTCTAAGTTGAGATTATAGCTATATTTAGCTAGCATCAACATTCCAGTCTCGTCTTTAAATCAACATCCTTGTCTTGGCCTAGAATAAGTATCCCATTTTTGCTTATCCTTGTATTAATAAACTAATTGTAGCCTTAAATCAACATTCTAGTATAGATCTAGTATATGTGTCCTAATTCATATTTATTCCTGTATCAATAAACTAGTTTGAACCTTGAATCAACACGTTAGCATTGGTCTTCAATCAGCATGATTGTCGGGATTATGTATTTACATGCTAGTTTTGGCTGTTATCTGCCATCTTTTAGCCTACATCATCATACTATTCTAGACTTGACAACAGTCTCTAAAATTATTATAATTAATGAATAAATTAAGGAGTTACATAAAAAGTAATTGGTGTCATAGTAATTAATCCAGATGTGGAAGACTCTTATAGACTCAGTCTCTTTTTATGTTTTGTTATAGCAAGAATTAGTGCGGTCTTGGTTTGTAGTTATTTATTATACTTTATAGATTTAACTATATTTTTACTTTTTCTTAATACGTAAATATTAGGTCCTTACATATGAAATTGGCGTTTTGTATGGGAGGAACAAAAAGTCGAATATTTTTTAATATAATATATTTAATTAATCAAAGTATGAACCATTATTTTCTATGCACTTTTGCCATCTCATAGGTAGTTCATTGATCCCTTTACTAAAAAAACCAGTCGGATGGGAGTCAATAAAATCTTTGAAGGCGATTTGGACTGCCCCATCGGAGTTGAATTTTTCCCTTGCAAGAAGTTATCCAAATTTCGAAAAAAATGGTAATCTGTTGGAGCAAGGTCCGGGGAGTACGGAGGATGTCTTAGACTTTCCAATTGAAGCTCTTCTAATTTAGTAGCCATCTGTTGCGCAGTGTGTGGTCTAGCGTTGTCGTGAAGCAGCAGTGGCGTGGAGCGATTGACCAGCCTAGGTTGTTTAGCCGCTAGCTTTTCCATCATGGCTTGTTCTGCAGGTCGAAATTTCCAGAACGAAAACGTTGGAACCAAAAACGAACTGTGTTTTCTTTTGCAACACGACCGCCATACACATCATTCACCCTTCGAGTTGTTTCCGCAGCACTAGTGCCACGGCGGAACTCGTACTCGTAAATAATGCGATATTTTAAGTTTTCCATTTTGTAAAATGAGTGACGCAAACAGAAAAAAATAGAAGAAAAAAACAAATGAATGACGATCATCGAAGCACAAATACATGAGTCTATAGCTGTACAAATTTGAATTTGGAATTCCTTACCAAAGAGGAGAAATTTGTGATTAAAGTGGCCAGTACGAAAAACGCCAATTTCATATGTAAGGACCTAATATAATACGATATATATAAATATTATCGGTTTGACAGTAATATTTGTATTATATAAGAAACGGCGAAATAAAAATGTACCGGAAAAGACACTTTATCCTCCTACACGCCTCTGTATTCGCGACGCGTTTACCCTCCTCCGCCTCGTCTCACGAAGCGCAAGTGCGGTACGCATGCAGCGCGGTGCTGCAACGCATCGTGTGCTCACCATCGATATTTATATACAAAACGACGGAGCGATGACGCTCAGACTCCGCGCCGCCGCCTCAGCGCGTCGTATGTCCAATCTATCACTGTGGCTTTGCCAAAGTTTCCCGCAAAAGGTACATACCCAATGTATTTAAACTTATTTATACAAAACACTTTCAATATACTTTCCATATAAGTTTTAAGGATTTTAACTTTGAATAGCAGAATGTTAACATCCATTAGAAACATAACTCATCGTGTTTTGTTTAATTTTCAAAGTCTATTATAACAATTAATTGAAGATGTCAGGTAATAAATATCATCATCAAACCGAAACAAATTGACATTTTTTGTTACCTTATTGAAGACCAAAAGCATTCAGAAAAATGTGCTTCAAGCTATCAATTTACCACTCAATTGGCAAATTAAAAACAATAAAAAGAGCAATGGTCTATAGTGGCTTACTTTTTACAAACAGTAATAATTTTATATGTGATGAATGTTTCGATTACAACATATATTAACTAAAAACAAAAGGGGGGAGGAGTTGTGATGATTTTAGTCATAATAATATCTAACTCCTTATTACAATTATTGTTATCACGATCATGATGCAATTCTTAGGTGATCATTATAATAATATGACCTCTGTTGTGTTTATATCGAAACACAATAAAGATAAATAAGTGTATTGTCAGTATTACAATCCATTCGAGTATACCTACAATGCTTATTTTTTTTAAATGAGACCTGTACTTTAGAAGATTCGACAATACCCTTTTTAAAAACTCTATATATTTTAGTTTTATAATTAAATTGTCAAATTTAAATTTTACCAACCACCTACATCGGTAATAGATATTTTTTTAATTAAAGAACCATACTCATTTTCAAAAGAGGATAATTATCTATTACCCATAGAAAAAAAAAAACGATTTTAATAATTTTCAGAATAAAAAAATTGTTAAAAGGTCAACAACCCTCTGTTCGCTAATTCCATTCCTACTTGGGAGGTTTTTCAAATTCATTATTTTGTAAAATTTCGTAAAAATCATGTAATAACGGTTTTTCTTTAGAAGTCCTATGTCCGAAATGTAAAGTACAAGATTCCAAAAAATCCTTTTCCGTGGCGCTACAATCTAATAATGCCGCGAATTCTCCGTTTGTAGTCAGTAGCAGTCTGAAATGGTGTAATATGTAGGATTTTTTCCGGTTACCAAAAAAGGTTGTATTTTAACCAGTTTGTATGCAAAACTAGAATTTTCCGCGGGCAAAGTTTTATAAAATAAATATTTCCTTTAAAGTATTGTTTTATTGCTCATATATAAAATATTTATATGAACTCTGAAATAAATTAAAACATGTTATAATCAATAGATACCTTTGTAATTTATAAAAAAAATATGAGGTGCTAGAAAATAATTTATTCTCAAAGTAAGCCTTAAACTACATGACTTTGAGAGCCTCGGGCTTAACAATCAAAATTTTATTTAATTTTTTTCTAAGATATATGCGAAATCTTAGTGTACCTATATTGTAACCACCTACATTAGAAGAAAACTACAAAAAACGAATTTTGATAATAAAGTCAAGGTTGACAGTTTAATAATGTCCTTTTTAACAAATACGAGTGTAGATAGAATGTAACTTTGGATTAAATCGACGAAATTATAATGTACTCATTTAATAATTGTTTTCATAAAATCCTTAATATTCTTTCTTTCTTGTGGTATATGATGCGAACATACTTTAAGTACCTACTAATTTCTGGAAAATTCCAAAAAAATCTGTTTCAAAATAATATGATAAAACAAATACGGTCTCAATTCTTTTCCTTTTTAACATTAGTGTTGGCACCATATCCGTTCTCTGAATTTCGCAGATTCAATTAGATTCTACAAAAAAAATGTACTTCTCAGGTTCTCAAATAGTATTAAGTTAATACTCAGGATGAGGTATGTTGTTCCGAATAACAATGTAACTACTTTATATATTATTATGAGATCGAAATAAAGTTTAAATATCGGTTATGGTTATTGTTATGCGATAAAAGCTGAAAACATTGGGCTTAAAAAGTAGAATGTGATCTAACGGATTACAAATATATTTAGATAATTTGATATCGATTTCTCGTCACTATCAGCTGAAGTTACCGATTTACTGAATACATCCCTTAATGAGTTGATTTGACATGTCTTCAAATGAGTGTATTAAATTGTGATTTATATATAATAAATGAAGCCATTGTGAACTCTACCATATTTGTGTGTATATTATATCATGTACACGAATGTCACAACGTTATGATTGTGTGCGAAGATGATGAAATCGATCTGTCAAATCTATACATTTTCATAGGAGTGTCTCCACAGCGTTTTCATATTGCAATTTCATATTTGCATTGATCGTGGCAGTGATTGAAGAAACATTAAACTTGAAAGTCACTTTGACAAATAAATATCTTAAAATAATAAATCCAATAAAGTCTTAAAATTATGCCTATAAATTGTTTCACGGAAATAACTGTCGGATTAAGTAGATAGTATTGAGATTAACAACCCTTGAAAATGAAATTTAGAAATAATTATAATTCTTCGATAATTAGGTATGTATAAAAATAAAAGCATGATTTTTAAGAAGCTATTGATAAATATTAACATATTTATTTCAACAGTGTTACATACGGTTCAAATAAATAAAGATAAGAAACAGTATACTTCCATTGTGGGATGTACAAACAAGTGTTGTGACCTCTCCTCGAACTCAGATAAATCGGTATTATAAGCAAACAACAACTTATTTAGCTATCGAGAGCAGAACGGTGAGGTGATCGGTTCATTCTTAACGCATACCTGATGAAACCTGACGAAAACGATAGCAAAGAAGACAAAAAACAATTAAGAAATTTTAACAATCCAAATTCCAGGATGCCGAACATTAAAGTGTTTACTGGAAGTTCTCATCCAGAGATCGCGAAGAAAATCGTAGCACGACTGGGAATCGATCTTGGCAGAGCTACTACGAAGAAATTCAGCAACAAAGAAACGAATGTAGAAATCGGGGAATCAGTGAGAGGCGAAGATGTTTATATAGTGCAAAGTGGATGTGGAGAAATAAACGACAATCTTATGGAACTCTTCATTATGATTAATGCTTGTAAGATTGCTTCTGCTTCAAGAGTGACTGCAGTTATTCCTTGCTTCCCTTATTCACGGCAAGATAAAAAGGAAAAGAGTCGCGCTCCTATCACTGCTAAATTATTAGCAAATTTGATATCAGTTGCTGGAGCAGACCACGTAATAACAATTGATTTACACGCGTCACAAATCCAAGGATTCTTCAACATCCCAGTGGATAATCTTTATGCTGAACCAGCTACTACTAAGTGGATAAAAGAAAATATTCCAGAATGGAAATCCAGTGTCATGGTATCTCCAGACGCTGGAGGAGTTAAAAGGATGACAGCCATTGCTGATCGACTGGATATAGATTTTGCTATAATCCATAAAGAAAGACAGAGAGCGAATGAAGGTGATTCAACCGTCCTTGTCGGAGATGTTAAAAATAGAACCGCTATCATGGTAGATGATTTAGCTGACACTTGTGATACCATACTGAAAGGAGCAGACGCATTACGTGAGGCTGGTGCAAGTAAAATTTATGCAATACTCACGCACGGAGTTTTTGCAGGGAACGCTATTGAAAAAATTAATTCCTCTTGTCTAGAAGCGATTGTAGTAACCAACACAATTCCTCAAGACAAACACATGAGTTTGTGCCCAAAGCTACAAACTATAGATATATCAGTAATGTTAGCCGAAGCTATAAGGCGTACGCATTATGCAGAATCTGTTTCTTATTTGTTCACGAATGTTCCATATTAAATTTTTGCTTCAGGAAGTTTTAATTATTGTTGTGAAAAAACAGATCCTAATTCAATTAATATCCAGTAACATTATATATTACCTTCCTGTCTTAAGCATATTTACTTATAGTGTTCTAGTAAAGAACAAATGAATGTTTTTCTGTGAACTAATTCACGAAACTTATTTATTTTATTTATTTATTTTAAAAAGAAACATACAGCAATATAAAAATGATAACAATATACACAAAAATTTTTACATAAGCCAGCAAAGTTTCCACAAAAAGTAGTACAAAAATAAAAATTAAGCTAATAAATAACAATAAAAGAAAATCAAACAAATATACATACATATATATGTTACATATAAATAGTACATTTACATAAAAAAGTACATTATAGAACAAAATTGAACTTAGGCTAATATTTTCTCTCTCACCATTCGTTTAAAGGGCCCAAAGGCACAGGACAGTATATCTATATCGCAAAAACGTTTATTATATAGATCACAGGCACGAAAAACAAAAGTATTATTAACATAGTTTGACCTTAAGAATGGCACCTTAAACAGCGAAAAGTCTGGCGTTATTGATACGCATAGTTCAATTGGTAGGCAATCATCAAAGCTTTGAGTTGAGCATTTATTTCTGGAACTAATATAATAGTTCATAGAATTGCGTAGTCTTTGATTTCATATTTTAATATTTCAGACTAAGCTCTGCCCACGACTTCGTCTACGTTCGCAACGGCAAACCATCTTTAAGTCTAATTAAATGAATATATTTATTTAGTGAAACTATTTTAATGTTACGAAGAAAAATCTTTTTCTTTGACCTCTAGAGTACAAAGATAACTTCTACGGAGGTCAAGCTGTAGGTGTCTCAATTTCTACCTAACCGATTTTAATACAGAAAGTTTTAAAAGTAAATAAGTATTATTAGTTTTTCCAGCATCAGGAAGTGGACGAAATCGACCTTTCCTGTTTTGATCATCACAACATGTGATCGCAAGAAGTTTTGCCTATTGACCTCCAAATTTCATTATGAAAATGCCACCCTATGGTGATGATGTTTTTTTTTAAGGACTAATTTTGATTGGCCGCCACATACCTTTACAACTCAACCGGGCTTAGGGAGGGAGTAAAGATCCTCAGGCAGCAAATTTATGCGTTGGGTGACAATGCTAGGGCACCCCTGTAGGTATGGACCTCGACTTGGGCAGCCAGCCAGTGAAAGAACCTACGGTGATCTACTAGCGCTTCGGAAGCGACTACCTTGAGAAGAAATGCCCAAAGGAACTCAAGGCTGCGTCGGAATGAGGTGATGATGGTTTTAATCATCCTTTATAATAGTATTGAGATCACAAATGCACAGTTCCATGAATTTTCTAAATATAGGGTGTTTTTTATAGAGGTATAGAACTTTAAGTTGGAATTACTTTTTAAGATGGCGACCGATTTAACAGCTGTCAAGTGATTTATTCTTAGTTTGGTTTGGAAATTCTTCATGAATAGACTCACGCCTGAGCAACGCTTGCAAATAGTGCAATTTTATTTCGAAATTAATGGTTCTGTGCGGAAAACGTATCGCGCACTACGTCCATTTTATCGTCGACAAAATCATCCATCAAAGCTGTTAATTCGATTAACCATGGAACGTTTTCGCACCACGTTTACTCTTATTGATAACTCGCATCTCCAGAGACGCCGTACGGTGCGTACAGAAGAAGCTATTGCTGCTGTAGAGCGTAGTATTGAGGAAGACCCGGAGGAGTCCATCCGCCATCGAGCACAGGAATTGGATCTGTGTCCATCCACTTTATGGAAGATTTTGCGGAAGGATCTTGGTTTGCGTGCTTAAAAAATCCAACTCGTGCAAGAATTGAAGCCAAACGATCATCAAGTAAGGCGTAGATTCGTCGAATGGGCCCGAAACGAGATTAACATTGTTCCCGATTTTCATAAGAGAATTTTGTTTAGCGATGAAGCGCACTTCTAGTTGAATGGCTACGTCAACAAACAAAACTGCCGCATTTGGAGTGAAGGTAATCCTCAAGTGTATGTCGAAACACCGTTACATCCACAAAAACTGACTGTTTGGTGCGCTTTATGGGCTGGTGGAATCATTGGTCCGTACTTTTTCAAAAACGATGGTGGCCAGAACGTTACAGTCAATAGTGATCGGTATAGAGCCATGATTACTAACTTTTTCATTCCTGAATTGAATAACCATGATGGCCAGGAGATGTGGTTTCAACAAGACAGCGCAATATGCCACACAGCTCGTGCCACAATAGATTTATTGAAAGACACGTTTGGTGACCACCTAATTTCACGTTTTGGACCTGTGAATTGACCTCCAAGATCTTGTGATTTAACACCGCTAGACTACTTTCTGTGGGGCTATGTAAAGTCATTGGTCTATGCGGATAAGCCACAAACGCTTGACCATTTGGAAGACAACATTCGCCGTGTTATTGCCGATATACGGCCACAAATGTTGGAAAAAGCCATCGAAAATGGACGTCCAGATTGGACTACATCCGCGCCAGCCGTGGCGGTCATATGCCAGAAATCATATTTAAAATGTAATGCCACAAGATTATCTTTCGGATAAATAAAATTCATGTCAATCGAATAATCCATCGTTGTTTTATTGCAACTTAAAGTTCTATACCTCTATAAAAAACACCCTTTATTAATTGAATTGTTTTTTAATGTGCTATCAACATAACATGTAATAGATAAATATTGAACTGGTAATTACTAATGGTTATAAATATCAGTTACCTATGTATATAGGGAGAATTATGACAGTATGTACTGGTCAAAAAGAACATTTTCTAAATATGCTTTAATTAGAACTTTGGGGTGCTGCACTAACCCCAATGCTATTATTAATGAAAATGAAACTAGATTATAATTTCGGTACAACTTGTATTGCACGGTGTACAAGGCAGACTGACGCGTACGATCTCTTAGCTAGTGTATACGACACTGTCGGCGCGAGCGCTGAAACTGTAGGCAGCCGCGTGGATGGTTGCCACACACCCCTCTCGTCGCAGCCCCGCGTGCCTTACAGGACTCGTGCAGTTGCTACAGAACAATCACTATTATAAAGAATCAACCGCTAATACTGTCGTTAACTTGGTATGAAATTCTTGCCTTTTTGAGGTTGCGTATGTCAAAAGGGAAAAAGGAACCCTTACAGGATTACTGCTATCCGTCTGTCAAAACCGTTTCCTGAGGAACACCTAGAAGTAACATGTTGAAATTAATAAAAATACTCAGGTATGCAGCTCTGAAAATATCAAATTTCTAAGTAAACGTATTAAGAAGATACTCGTTTACATTGCAAAGGATTCTTTTTTTTCCAAAACTTACAAGGGATCCATTATGCCTAGAATAATTCGGTAAAAAACAAGATCTTATGGTACAAGTATAGGAAAAAAAAACAGAAAACCATTAATATGAAGCTGTATGACAATTTTTATTGCGAGTCTGGCTCGCACTTGGCTGTTGTTTTTTAGGGTTCCATAACTCAAAAGAGAATATGGTACCAATATTGGATCACTTTGTTATCCGTCTGTCTATCAAAAATATTTTTCTCCGAAACAAGTGGAAGTATCAGATTGAAATTAACATCAAATATTCAGGTCTGTGGTCTTTTGTGGCCCGGAAAAAAAACATACTTTTAAGTACATGCAATTGAAAGATATGTTTATTTGTGTCGTATTTGCCGTTTTGACAAGGAAATCAAAACCCCATTGACCTAGAATTAAATAATGTGGCAAGAAGTGGTCTTATATCATGTACTTATGTCTTACACCAAGTAAGAAATCCCTAAAGTTGTATTTCTATTACAAAAAAAATTAATTTGTCTCCAAATCTGGTTTATTTTATTTATTTTCATATTTTCAGGGAAAATATACAGCAATGTATAAACAATAAAAATTACACAAAAAATATATGAGCCAGTAAAGATTCTACAAGGAAAAAAGATAAGCTAAAGAACTAAAAACAATCATTTTCTCTAAGTTAGAGCAATGTACAGTACTTTTTAATAGCTTAATTTTTTTTCGGAACCCTCAATGCGACTCCTACTTCGGAACGAAGTCCGATTCGCACTCGGCTGGTTTTTATTCTAATAAAAATCTCGATAAGAGAGAAGTATGTAGCTTAATATTATTGTAATTATAATGGTATGGAAATATCTATTACAAAATTTATTTATAATAACGGTTTATACCAAATTTGTGTAGCAGCAACACTTAAGTGGGCTTAAACATCGCGCATAGGATCGATAGAACGACGCAGACGAATCCAAAAAGGTATCGAATTTGCTCCTGGTAACTGCTAAGGCGTTACCCGCTTCCAATAACTTGTTGATTAATCATATTCAAGTGTTTCTCATTTATAAAGCCGATGGAAAATTACAATACACCACGTCGTTTTCCTCTGTTCAGGTGAGTTGTTTTTCATAAACGATCTTACGAGTAATTTTCCGATTTGCTTATTCTTTTCCTGGGATCAGTTTTATTTTGTAATCAACGTATTTATTTTTAATGGAAATAAATACAAACGACGTCTTCGCTGCTCAAAACAAGGGAGCATCGCTTCTGTATACACCTATAGATTTCTTTGTTCATTTTAACAATGTCATCATCATCATCATCAAGCCGTGGACATAGGCCTCCCCCTTGGTTCGCCACTGAGCCCAATCTTCGCACTTTTTCATGCAACAATTGCCTGGCATTTTGCGCAAATTGTCGCTCCACCTAGCCAGAGGGCGTCCTACACTATGTTAACAAAGGCGTGGTCTCCACTCAAGAACACGTCTAATATGACCAGCCCACAGCCATTTCATCCTGCTAATCCTCTGAGCTAAGTCGAAGACTTTAGTTCTCTAGTTAACTATGTCTAATTTAACTACGTAATATAAAATATTATTATGTACAATATTTTGTATTTTAATATACATACATTAATAAGCCCTTTGTGTATTAATAGGTTATATATTTAGAAATTCTAGTTTTATCAGCTCCCCGTAGATGGGCAAAATGTAATCAGAATAATAAAAATGATTAACGATTACATTCTACGTTTATTACCATTAATGTGACTGTATTTTGCTCATTTATGTTTTAAATACTACAAAATCCCAGATTGTGTACACATTTATGATTTCTTAATGTTTTAAATGGATTAAATCATGATTATAGAGCTAGAAAATTACAACTACATTTTGTAATCGTTAACCATTAATCAGATTACATTTTGCCCATCTCTGCAGCTCCCTACGTGAAGTTAACGTTAATAAGCACTTGTAGATAGCTTTTAGGTTTAACTAATATTGCTCCAATATTTCTCCGACAGAAAGCCAATTCTCCTATGTTAATTTCAATCTCACGTTATATTCGACTTTTGTATAAGCCTTTGTTTTAAAGGTCTCAAAATATATCTTTGCCATGTCTAGGTTTATGCAAGGACAAAGGACTCGTGGCGGCAGCCATTTGTTTTTGTTTTGCCACACCCACAACAATATTAAGATTCGGGGCTGTCGATTTTCTAAGACATATACGAGTTTGAGAATAAATCGAAACACGATTTTGATCATTTTTAAATTACGAAAATTGTCCCACATTATTTACGATATTGTAGATTCAATTTAATAGAAACCCACACTTATAACTTTAAAATAAAACCATTCACAAAATTAATTACAGGAAGTTACCGTTTAAATTAACCGCCGCGTTTGTTTATTTTTTAAAAGAATATTCGTAATGTGACCATTTAAAATAAAAAAAAACTTAAAACATCGGTAACCTTCACATTTTTGACTTATTTCCTGCAATTATTTTGAACCTTTGATTGTAATTATTGAACAAGTAAATGAAATCGGTTAAAATTAATTTTATTTCGAGAAAAAACATAGTTTCTTGTAAAAATATTCGTAGTCTTTACTACTTTAAAATATTACAACCATTTGTAACCAAATAACCCATTCGTTATCTAGATAAAATTGGCTAATCAATTCGAAGAGGGGACATTGCTCCCTACAAGTACTCTTTGTACTTTAATGTAAACAACGCGCATATCAAAATATTCCGTTCGCTGTATATATTTTTAAGGGTTTGAATTACATTTTTTGAGGTTATAATAAATAATATAATTTTAAATTCCAGAGATTGGTGTAAAAAGCCAATACACATGAAGAAATGGCTAGTGTTGAAAGCAAGGGCATATCACTATATAAATCGGATCCCAGTCCGCCCGCAAGGGGAGTAATGATGATCATAGATATTTTGGGTCTGGCCGTAGAACAAGTAGATTTAAATCCTCTTTCACGCGAACAAGATAGTCCTGCTTTTAGAAAAGTAAGTTCATTGTTTTTGATAATTTGTATAGAGGATTCAACATTAAATATCAAAAAGGACCTACAGAATAATAAATTTCAATTGTAGTTGTGGATTCGGAACAAGTGTTTCGTGTCTCACAAAACATTGCTTGTCTTTTTCTTTCTCTTATGTTTGTATTTATTTTCCTGACGTAAAACACTTATTAGTCGGTAATTTCTCAACTTCGAAATGTCGTTTGAGAGTTTTAATTGAATTAAATTTCATTTCAGAAAAATCCCATGAAAACTATACCCATTTACGATGAAGGAGATTTTGCACTAGGAGACAGGTTTGTATTCCTTATCTAGATACCATCTTAATTAATAACAAGACTGCGTTTTTACACTGGCTGGGCAGTGAGTACAGCGCACCTAATGGGAAGTACAGTGTAGCCCAAGATCGGCAACGACTATGAAGAGACGAAAATAGATTGACAATCGCTGTCATCATTCTGGCCCTCATACCACAGGTCTTTTGATATATGAGCAACTGAAGGTGCGTAAAGTTATCCCGAAACGAGACAGGCCGAGGCGAGTGAATATGACGGTCTTTGCACTTAGGTAATATCGTCACGACCTAGTTCGGGCAATCGTCCTACCACCTCATACTCCACAATTTACCGCATAACAATATTAAAAGCTCCGCTCAAAAACTGAAGAGCTCTTGTATTGTATGGCGGCTTACTCTATTCGTACATTTTTAATTTAAAAATTCCGCGAAAACAGTATGGTTAATTTGAAAAACAGGATCAATCAACAAAAATATTCTTATAATATAGTCTATGACAAATTTATGATTAAGAGTCTTGATACTTTTTACTTCGAAAAAAGTATTATCTAAATAAGGTCCCACCAACGTTCAACTCCTTAGGGAGCGTACTCCGTAGGCCCTTTCCTTTCGACACTCTAACGTGACCAGGATAGTTTTATATAATGAGTAGTGAGGTGGGATTACCGCGCCCGGCTGGATCGTAACAATAGGTGCAAAAACTGACATAAGTTCTCTAACTCTTACCTTTATTGGGTCATTGGATTGTGGAATGGTCCTTCAGCAAGCAAGTTCCCTTCGTCCTATGATATTGGGTTCTCTAAACGAAAAGATACCGGAAAGTATTCGCCTCTCGATAGGTGTACTTAGTTTTAGATTACACTGTACTCTCCACCAGGCATGGTGCAAGCCCACTCCGAATTAGCTTTGAGTTCCTTTCGGCGTTTCCTCTCAGGGTAGTCGCTTCCGAAATAGTTCACCTTAGGATCTTCCTCTGGCTGACCGCCCAAGTCGCACACACATGCCATAGCTTGCTGGCTGAGCACCGTAAGTGCTAGCTCCTCTCACCTGGTTGTTGTTAAAAGGCCTTTCCAGACCAAAAGCATTTTGACCTGCTAAAAGAACATGGTGCAGACACTTCAGAGTCCGAATATAGAAAAAATAATTGACTCGCCTTGACCAGTCGCTTTTCGGCACTAGCCCGTGGGTCTCTAATTCCTTTTACTCATCTACGTCAAGGCTATTTAACATTCCTTTATACTTGGATAGCCAGCCATACCTCAGCTTGTTAGCTAGTTCATCCGTTCCAAGTCGGTTAAAAGAAATAAGCTCTTATCTGATAACTTCCAAATTGTCGATGCGGATAGCTATTAAAATCCCTGGCTCTATTAGGTTACAATGTTCAATCAAACTTTTTTTTTCAGTCACGCAATAATACTTTATCTCATCGACAAATACGCAAAGCCAGAACATTCCTACCTTTACCCATCAGACAAAAGGAAGCGAGCGACAGTTAATCAAAGATTATTCTTTGATTGCGGTGTTTTGTTTCCTAGATTGAGAGCTGTTATGGTAAGTTATTCAAATTGGTTTGTTTTAAACGTCCTCCCATCAAACCCCTTTCAATTCAGGAAAAGAGGCTAAAGTTGAGCGTCCAAAACCCGCTTTTATAAGTAATAAAAATGTTAAAGACGAATGAGCAACAATTATCCGATTTCTAGGCGTCTGAAAATCGTAATAGAGTTATAAATTAAAAATACAAGTGGGAGTAATTACAAAATTTAATTCTTGAATTAGTCTACATTATTAAATATAATAATGTATGGAATTTCGGGCAATGCCACTACCAGATCGTTTAGGCAATATCAACTCCATATAGATTGATAATTAAAAACGTAGATAAGCCATCAGGGTTTGACAAAGTAACATACGATCAGCGATAACGTTAGTCGAAAAGTACAAAAGGTATGGGATTGATATAAGTTTTCAAAATAATACGTCGACATTATGTTAAATCCACACATTATGCATGTTTTTTAGCATTATCGCTGATCGAATATTACTTTGTCCAAGCCCTTAAAACTATCAGGGAACCTATGAAGATAAAATGGATTTGATGTCAGAATTGGCATAACAGATCACATCGTCGGGTGAAAGGCTATTTGGTTTAAGCGACATTTTTTGGTGATATATTTTTGGAATCAGCGTTTTTCCAAATATATATTACTATATTACTAAAAAATGTCGCTTAAACCAAATAGCCTTTCACGCGACGACATGCTTTTCGATAGCTCATATACTCTATTTTTGCTGTCAGAATTTTTGTTTCGCTCGTGCTCTTCAATTTACGAAGCCAGTAAGTATACAAGTTTGAAAAGTACTTTATTCTTTGATGCAATATTCCAGGCTCCAACATACGTAGGGAAATTGACAGAATTATCGAAAAACATGATCAGGAATATAGACGATGCGTATGAAATGATGGAGTGTTACCTGTCCGATACGTTATATTTGGCGGATGATAAAATCACTGTGGCTGATATAAGTGCAATCGCCACGATATCATCGTTAAATGGACTTCACCCCGTCGATGAGATGCGGTTTGTACAATAAAAATAATACATCATTACGTTACACACCCTTCGGGGTGAGCAGAGATACATTGGGACTGTATCCACCTTGCGCATATATGACGTGCCCAACGTGACTGACTTGTAACGCAGATGATCGCCGTTCTCAAGAAACTTACACATGACATTTCTATAAGATGCTATGGTGGATTTCCTCACGATATTTTCCTTCACCGGTGCCGATACGGAAACGAATCCGTACTTAATATTAAAAAAAACTTGAGGTATTTGCCGGGATTTGAACCTAAAACCATTCGCGTTTTCGGGCCTGAATGAACCTGAACGGACCCGGACCCACCCTTATCCACTAATATAGTCTCAAAATACTTAAAGTATTTTTCGTTTTTATTTTTGTATAAAGACTTATATGCTTTTCCTCAATTCTTCTGGTGGAAAATAATTATGAGGTTGCTAACAAAGCACATTCGCTCAACAAATAACTATTTCCTCATTATAATGATACTGGAATAACAGACTTTTTGGCAGTACGCAGTGAAAACGGAGGTGAATCGTTTAGTATAAAAAGTTAAGCTGAGATTTTTACGAGATTGCTTCCGTTTCACTTAAAATAACTTCTTTAAAAATTGAATATATAATAGGACTACGAGTATAATCTAATTATTCTCAAAACCAGGTCCAATGGAACGAAATCAATGACTTACCATATACTTTCACATTAATAAATTAATGTAATTGTTAATGTTTGTGTTAAGGCTAGGCAAACTCAAAGTAGCGTTTTTAAATCTCAGCCTTAGAAACAAAACATGGACACAGTATACGCACGTG
Source organism: Automeris io (assembly GCA_036320925.1). Taxonomy (NCBI): domain Eukaryota; kingdom Metazoa; phylum Arthropoda; class Insecta; order Lepidoptera; family Saturniidae; genus Automeris; species Automeris io. The sequence goes on along the minus strand of JAUDJH010000021.1, from coordinate 2,309,698 downwards.
TTTAGTATCAGCTGTTGGCTCGGCGTAAGGATCATTGACCCCCGTAAAGCGAAAGCGTTTACGTTTTCATCTAAATAAAGAATGTCTGTATGCCAAATTTCATCCAGATCCGAACTTTCGTATTTATAACAGATTATAAAGGTTGTCACTTCGTATTGCTAAATGTATCTATTTTCGTGTCCAGTTTCCCTAAACTAAAGCAGTGGATATCAAACATGAACCAACTGGACGTGTGCAAGAGGATCAACACCCCAGGCAGCGAGCTTCACGTGGCCGGACTCAAAGCTCTCATGCAGAATGCAAAACATAATTCCAAACTGTAGCATTGTAGTGTGTAGATTAGTATTCCAATAAATTGGAGTAATTGATTCACTTTTGTTTAACTTATTCCTATGTTATCTTTTACATCTACCATGATTTTTCTATAATTCTTTAGCATTTTTTGATACATATACGACAATGGAACGAAATTATATAAATTAAATTGAGGGGATCTATACGCGTCAGCTCGCTGCTGATACTTGAAATTTCATGTAATTATATCAAAAAATATTTTGGGCTAAACTTTTGGCGCTTGTTTGCAGATTCTTTATATTTCTTAATTCTATGGGTTCAATCCATGCGGTAGCGTAACGATCGGCTTGTAGATATATATTTTAATTATATCCTAGAGTTTATCATCAGATTTCATTCATTGAGTATTATAAAATTTAATATTTTAGTAAAGTCTAAGCAAACATAACCCTCTCTTGATAGTGTATCTGTGGAGACACATCAGAATTTACAAAACCTATTGCCATAAGTTTTTAGCGCAAACTTAATATTTTTCTATGAATATTTAGGTAATTTCTCAGTTTTTAAACGCACGGTTAGTTTCTATTACACATCCTTGGAACATAAGGGTTAAACGGTATGAATATTATGTTGATATTGAAAGAAAGAACATTCTGCCAAGTTAAGGGTTAAAGTTGAGTAAATGAATTTCAGCCTTAGCATCGTGGACGGAGCATTTAAAAAGTCAAGTTGACTTCTGGTTTCTTGTATATTCAGTTTGTTTATATCCAGCTGTTTACATACCTAAGAGACCTTCCGTCACGCTATATGTGGGCTGCCATGGCGATGGCGTCTGTCAACGGATTTTCATTCCTTGACGGTTGTTGCAGTTTTTGGTGTACACTGCACTTTTCATCAGTTGCAATGCAGTCACTTTATCGAGCCAGTATAAAGCAAAATGTAACGACCTAATCGAATACAACGATCAGCCCTGTAAAATCTAAACCAACTATGAAAATCGGAAAAGACCTGTCGATAGTCTTCGCTATTATTCTGATCTACTCAAATGGCACGGAAAACAATCTTGCCTGACAGTAATAGTGATTTTGAGATTATTTATAAGAGCCGCTAGTCTCTAATTCAGTGATCTGTGTGGCCTCTTAGACTGGTACCTCTTTTTTTTAAGTTTAACCGCGAAAGATCATTCCACAACCCCAAAACTCGGCAAAAATAAATTTGAACTTTTTGGCTAAGTTAGTCCCTGAAGTTAGTCCTATTAATTGGAAGATATAACTTATAATACATATATTATTATTTTAATACAACGCGAACATTATCGTTTCTTTTGTGAAAAATCTTTGCCCTGCATCAGGTATACCCAACAAATATTGATGCAGGGCCGGTCTAACGCACACTCCACCCCTGTAACTAAAGTCTCGCCCGGTTTAGTTGCGAAGGTCTATCCTGGCCATCAACATATCGAACTGTTTAAAAAAAAAAACTGAACCAAAGTATATTTTCCTACCCTCCAAAGATTCCGAGATCACCTCATAATTTAGTTAATTTAATGTACAATTTAATCTTTTGTTAAAAATGGAAAAATCAACACTAAACGCATGACAGATAAACAGTAATTTGAGTTCTGTAATATTGTACTAAACCTAAAGGATTTATAAATATACAAGAAAAAATAGTAATTAGGATATTTATAAAATGTAACTTACATGATTCCATATGATTATAAAGTTCTGTACATTACAAAACAAAATGCAAATAAAAAATCACAGGTTTTCATTTATTTCAATAACTAAAAAGAAATGCAATCAATTTTCAAACTTTACATTCCAGTAATGCCTAGCGCTTAACATACGGATAACTTGTTTTTTAATGAGAAAAAAAAAATCAACTGCTTATAAAACCAAATAATACAAGTTTAATATTTTTCACTATAAGTCTTGTAAAGTCTTTCGTTAACGGCCGCACTTAATTTAAAACATTAATAGCACTTAACGATTAAATTACAAATATAGTCGAGAAACGTCCGCTCAGTCATACTAACACGTGCTACGTAGCTCGATATCGATCAAACCGCCGGACGCTTTGCGGTCCGAACTCATTGCGAGCCCCGAGCCGCACCCACTCTCGCGGATTACCCATCCTCCTTAGGCGGTGTGAACCAACCTGCAAAACAAAATTCATATATATTACAGACACTTTTATTCTTTTACTATGGCAAAGACTAAAAAAAAATCTTCGAGCATATATCAGTGTCAAATAAATAAAAACTTTCATCCCTTATTTTACGTCGATAAGCGTATTTTTAGCCAAAAAGCTTAACCCATTGACTGCCAGCTACGAGATATCTCATTGTGCGTGCTGCAATTTTAGATTATTTACAAATTCGATTAATTACAAATGGCCATTTAAGTTTTTTTTTTGTTTCAATAAAAATTACTATAGGTGCTATTACAATTTTATATCAGTAACTAAATATAATTATATTTTGTAAGCTTTCATGTATTCTTCAAAATAAAACCTTGCCAGCACCCAGGGCAAGACGCTCTAAATACTTCTGGCAGTCAATGGGTTAAACCCATTATCATAGTGCTTACTTCAAAATTGATGGATTTTTAAACAAACTTTCCCTCCTCTATTTCATCTCTTTGCGGGTGGAATATAACAAAAAGTCCGCCCTTAGTTGACGCCTAAATCATACAGAGAATCCAGCAGCGACGGTCAAATCGCGATGCGCCTCTTTGTATTTTACCAAACAAATTTAACGACCTTGTGCCGTAAAGGGTGAAAGATATAAGCCGCACGTTATCGTGCTTCACACGTTTGTTTGCAAAAGATTACAGAGCGGTACATATTAATTCCCATGCAAGCCTCGAGTTTCTTCCCGCGTTTCTTCTCGAAGTAGTCGCTTCCGAAACGCTCTAGTAGATCACCGTTAGGTTTGTTCACTGGCTGGCGGCCCAAGTTGAGGTCCGTACCCACAGGGGTGCACTTGCGTTTCCACTCAACTCATAAATTTGCCGGGTGAGCACCTCAGTGTTCGCCCTCCAGCAGGTCTATTCCGGCCATCAACATATTCAGCTGTTCGAAAAAAAAACAAATGCACGTCCTGGCAACCGCTCCTGGGTCGCGAGTGCTAGAATCCAACTGTTACCTTTAGACTTACCGTTTTTCTCGTGTATCTGCACGAGGCACTTGAAGCTCTGCTGCGCGCGCGCGAGGCTGTATTGCGTCTGCGACACGACCTTGCTGGCGCCGAACTGTATCCGCGCTTTGCCTTTAACAAGAGTCGCTGCGATCTGCATTATCACGGCTTCCACTGTGTACGCCGAAGACCAGCCCTGCTTCGTAAGCAGTTCCATGCATATCGCGCCTCCGACCAGCACGTACCCGCCTGGAATACAACATCTGTTATAGTACAATCACGACATGTATTTTATCCTCTAGACCACTGATTCTCAACCACTGTGCCACCAAAGTTTAGATATATAATTATGGTAATCATAGTTGATATACACCATTTGTTGACGGAATGTGCCCGATTTGGATCTGTGAGAGAGGCGTTTGTGAGTACCTTTGTTCTGAGCAGACTAGGCGTTAGGATGTTTAACAAAGTCTTAACATAACTATTATCTGACAAGGCGTCTGTTCAGATCAATGACCCCAAAGGTCGTATATTAGGTATTTCTGTATAAGGGTACGATGGGGCTGACATACATATACAGTAAAAGTTCCCTAAATAAATAGAATAAAAAAAAGAAGTGGCTAATCAATATAAAGCAGAGATGGTCAAAATAATCAGATTAATAATTAATTTAGTTGATCTGTAATCATGATTAAATCCCTTCGAAATATAAATCAGTATACAATTGAGGATTCCTTTGTGTTTAAACCAGCTTGACAAAATGTAATCATATTAATGATGAGAAATTAAAATGTAATATTAATCATAATTCATTAATCTAATTACATTTTGCCTATCTATATAAAGAAGACTCAGTATGCTCACCCGATATAACTGGATACACAACGCGTACAAATGGTGGCTCAAAAGGATACGTCTCCTTAAACATAATATTAAGCAATATGGAATCTTTGCCCTCCTTTTCTTTGAGAACCAGTAGGTCATTGTGTAATGGACTGTCTGGATCCACAGAGCGCAATCTTATATTCCACTCATATAGTGAATCGTTTACTAACTCTGCAAAATTTAAAAACAACACTGTACATCTGAAATTAAAATTAACATTATATACAAGCAACAATTATAAGTTACCTTCTTGATGTCCATTTCACAAGTGTTTATTTATATCTTCAAATATCAAACAACAGTAAGTCACAACTCAATAAACCAAAGGTTTTATTTAGTTCAGTATGTTAATTAAGAAAAATAGATACTATTTTCTCATAACGTAGACTAGTCAAAATATAACGTAAATTTTCATAACTTATTAATTTATTTAGGTATTTTGTGGCATTTTTAGCACTTTATTCAACATGAGCATACATACAGGTTTTTAATATTTATCGACACATTTAATACACATCTCATATTTCACTAAGCCGATTGGTTCTAAAGTTCAAAATTGTTCTAATTTGATTAGATTGTCCTTGTTTATTTTTTTATTTATAGATATATATTTTAATTATAGATTATGGATTGACTGTATTTATTCAGTGCCAAGAACGGATTGGCTTAGTGGATTGTCTCATCAAATAAACTCATGTAAATGCGGAATAATTCCATAATGGATGTCATTGAGAACGTAATATAGGCATACGACATTTTTCTGAGATAGAGAGTTATATCTCTCGTCTTTTGTGTCTTTTTAGAAACAAACAAGGTCAGGTAAGGGATAATTATAAGTGAAATAAAATAAATAATGGATTTTAAAGTCCAAGTATTAATACCAATGAACCGAATCATCAAAACTCATTCAATTAACACCAAATACAATTAATTAAACTAAGCATTTTGTACTGTCATCTAATAATTATTAGTTCAATTGCCGTTGTAATGGATTAAACATCCACAACTATATTATACGGCCTTATTCAAATCATGTCTTGGATATTATTGTAACCCAATCAATTCACGGAACTTTTTATTTAAGCAAGGAACAATTTTTTTTCTTTGTAGAGAAAAACAGACAATAGTTTCAATATAATAACTTCCTTACCTATGGAATACATGTTGTTTTTAAAAGACTGCGAACGATATATGTCCCTTAATTCCTTCATGAGTCTGTCAGTAGCCTGTAGGCTGCCCGAGACACTACCTGATAAGTAATCTTGTCTTTGATTTTGCCTGAGCCGTTCTAACGTCGCTAAGTGTTCAGTTTCCATATCTTCCTGAAATACAGAACAAGGTATATTAGTTTAATTTATAAAACGATGTTTTATTAAACCTGCTACAAGAAATCTTGTTACAGTTTCACTTATAGTTATTAATGGGTCTTTAGTTTATGATTTTTCCCTTGCACTAGGAAGGGCCCTAGCCCTTTCACCATTCCCTGTTAGAACTATTGAAAATATTCTAAATATAAAGAAATGCAAATATTTATTACAGCTTAAAATGGGTGCAGGTTAATCAAATCGTTAACCACTTATATAGCTCAGGTGAATAAAACTCAATACAATATTTGAACATTTTCAAACATTTGTTTCACAAAGAGATACATGGGTAAAATTCACTGAATCTAATACCATCTTAAAGTTTCCATACAGACAGTTTAGCAAAAGTTGATAACCTGATATATTACAATATTGACCGTTCGGCTAAATGCGCGAGAGGTATCGCTTAATTTTTTATATTGTCTGTATGACTCTTACAATGTCCAAAACCTTTCTAATGACAAATTAGAGAGGAGTTCACAGCGTATTAATGATTGCGAAGCGTACCTAAATGAGATTGACTTAAGATTAAGGATGGACATTACAAGAGTATGTCAGGAGAACACCAAAATCCCTGTGGATAATGGTACTTTATTAATAATACTTAGTTATTATTAAGGCTTCATTGATTACCTTGTTGCTGCGCCCAGCATCTTCAACCATTTCTAAAGGCAAATCATCCTCACCATCAGAGTCATCATCTTCCGCGGCCATTTCTTCATCCTCTTCTGTTCCCGATTCAGCCCCGTTCGACGTTACACTTGGTAGTCTAAAATATTAATTTATTAATTTACTAGCTGCCCTAGCGAACTTCAACCGCCCTTAACCCGATGGAAATCCTTTCGGACCGTCAGGGGAGTGGTGAGGGCCACTCCCCCGGTATGTCAGACTTGCACCGACTAAAACCACCGGGGCGCCAGCACTGCCTACTCTTCGCCTTTGCCGGACTTGAGAATCCAGATACTTCCGAGAGAGCTTAAACTACTCCCTTTATCCTCATGTTCAGCTTCCTTTATGTCCCTCTCTTCCAACGCTTCATCTCCCACAGATTATATCAAAGAACGAAATTTAAACAACAAATTCGCATCCCCAACTTAGAAAATAATTTCGCTGCAAAAAATTGCATATTCAACCCCCTACAAGTTTTATTTCCGCAAAGTATTTATTATTACTAGGGTCAGCCTTTGTCAGTCTCCAAGGTCTAAACTTTTGTTTTACTAAAACCCATTTGGTGCAACCGCTTTGAAGAGAAAAGGGAACATAAACACATTTCAATTTATTATTAAGAATTCTATCACCAATAACTATATTTCTGTAAGAGAATTGGGAGATTGATGTTGCTAGCGGTCTTAGGTTTAGTACCTAATTACCTTACTCGTGACCCCAATTGGTATTAAATGAAAAAAAAAAAGATAAAGAAATGCAATGATGAAGTAAGAGACAATAAGAAAATGCGATAGATAGTCACCCTAGTCAAATCGATTCACTTTTTCTATTCGGTCTGTGTTTGAATTTTAATACTGGCTTGTCGATTTGGAACGTGAAGTTTATATTATCCAAATGATTCAATACATGCCTGTATACAGACTGTAAACAACATACTATTCGAAATATTATAAACGATATCGGAAAACCAGACAAAAATCAAACATAGAAAAGCAAATGACTGATAATATACACAGATATTGTAAACGCTTTGTTTGAAACTGATACCAGTAGCATGGTTTACCTTTGCTGAGGTGCCGGATGAACAGGCAGTGATAACGAGTCGAGATCAGGGGGTTCTGGAACGCCGTGTAATTTGCATAATTCCCTTAACAATATACCCACCTAGAAACAAAATTGGGCATTCCTTAGGCACTTTTATAAAGGCTTCAATGGGTTTAGTAGCCTAATATAGCATTTGTATTACTAGCTATTAGTGTGAAACGATATAGGATGGTAAGGTTATCCAAACTGGGTTTCAACCAATAGCGTGCATCCCATAGAAGCATTATCTTATTGTACTTTGATTTTGGATTCTGTCCGACAGGGGTCTGTTCTGGTGATTATCAAATTTTAAGACAATATCGATAGGTGAAAGGCTCTTTGGTTTAAACGACATTTTTTGGAGATCTTTGATTTTCGGAATCGGTAAAAAAACGCTGATTTCGAAAATATTGTTACAGAATATCATCAAAAAATTTCACTTAAAGCAAATAAGCATTTCACCCCTCGATATACTTATAAAAAGTTTTTTATGCTTTATGGGATGCACGCTACTGATCGTAACCACGGTATACATTTGTATACCTATCGCAAAATAAATATAGGAAAAATGCCTATCGCGTTTTGGGAGTATCTTGATTACATCCAGTTGTTCATATACTTAGAGACCTGTCGTGGTACGTGTGGATCGAGAAGACAACAGTGCCATTGACATTGCCTGTCACCATACTCCTGCCCCTTAGTGGCCTGCTTGCTTAGTCTACACTGTACTTCCATTAGGGGCACTGTAAATACTTTGTTGAGGCAATATACAAAAGAGAAACCATTTTCATATACATTTGCTTTATATAAAAAATATATTAACTGAATTTAAATAATGTGTTAATTAATCATCCAAACGAAAACTGTAAAGTAATCCAATTGTAAGAATCCAATGCACTTTAAATTTACATTTAAATCAGTGACGTGCATAGGGTTTTTGGACAAAGTAGGCAGATTCACATAATTCATTGGAATATTATATAATTATAATAAATATATTACGTTCATAGGGAAGATAGATGGCATGAAAATAGAACAGATATTAATATAAAGGGTTCCTTTTCTTTGTTTAAATGAAAGGAATTTATTCCAGACTCATTTATTGTAAGGGCATGCAATGCTTTCATGCATTTATGGAATGAACGCTACTGATTTAAATGTAGTGCTGCGCGTCCCGATAGTGTGAGCATATAGTGTCATTCATTACTAATAATTTTTTGAGGTGCATCTATGGCACACTACTTTTTGAATGTAATTTTCCTCCTTTTATAATACATATAAAGAAAACATACAATATTATCTATACAAACAATAACAGGGAGGAACTCAATAATCAGAATTACACAATGACTACATACATTAAATTGATAATACCCTAGAGTTGAGGTCAATGTCAAGGTCGCCAAAAAAATTTAGAGACTTGCCAGTTTACACTGACAGGGCAAGGTATTGATGGATTTAAATAATATTTTAAAGTAATGTGATTCATGACTAAAAGTGCTTAATCTATGAATACACAATTCATTGAACCCATTAGACCATTACTTCATGCTATAGTAACTGACACTCAGAAATATAATGTTGTTACACCACTGGGAATATGTATGCAATTATTTTACTGTAGTAAGCAAGTACTAGATACATAGGTTACAATACAATAATAAATATAAGTAGGTGTCAGGTATTTGCAATGCAATTTAATTAATAAAAAACTACTGAGAAAAGTTTGTGCATATTATAAATTAGAAAGTTTTATTTTAAAATATAGCTCAAAAGGGCTTGTCTAACTTTACTCTATTTGATCTTTTTTTTGTTGAGAAACCAAGGGAAAATTCTGTATAGGACCATTATGTCAGTCATGTGAACGCAGGCTCCCAGTATTAGATTACTACTGACTAGATACTTCCCGGGTGTCACTCAACTTAAAGCAAGCCAGTCCTAAAGATCAATTTGCTCTGATGACCCAGTGAGGTCATAATCTTTCAAAGGCTTCCTCTCTGAACTATTTGATTTTATCTATCTAATGTAACTATTTCATTAATTCTTTTGTTTCACCATCTTGAGAACTTGGAATTGTTTAGTGTTAATACTTCTGAAGCTTGTGGAATAGTTGGATATAATTTTCTGAACATAGAATGCCTTATATAATTCATAGCCTTTGCATGAGATTGATAATAAAATATGTGTATGAACAGACACTTACTTGATTTATCACATGATTATCTCTGCCCTGAGTATGGCTGAGAATTTGGACAGCATTTGTCACAATAGGATCTTCGCTATCGGCAAACCAAACTGGAGGAGTGTTTGGGTATGTCTCCTGAAAAAGTTACAGAAAATAATTCACAAATTCTTTAGATTTTGACAATTAACATCAAACAACAATGTAAAAAAATATTTGAATATTTGGAAGCTAGTTCGAAAGATCTTTAATAATTTACAAATATTCATAGTCTATGGATATAAAAGTCAAGAGTAGTTCTGTTGTGAAACAAAAAAACTCTTTTGACCACCCCTCAATCAGTGCCAAGTATACATAAAAAGTGTTACATATGTCAAGTCTTAAATAAAAACTGTGAAATGAGAGTTAATAGGAAAATAATTGCTATAATAACTTCTTATTTCAACTCTATAAGTGAGTGAAGTGAGAAAATACATAATTTTTGAATTATTATTATTGGAGTATATTTTAGGAAAATTGAGAGGATATGTATCAATTCCTTTTCTATCTGATAGCAAAATAAATACAAACTGGACATAAGTCAATCTGCATGCTATTTTTGGATGTGATTTTACCACCAACTTCTGGTCTTTAGCACCCTTATTAATAAACTGCTAGGAGTAAGGACGGAGTTAACTAATCAAAATTTACTCCCGGAATAAAAGTTATTCTGCGGAGCACCATGGTTTAACCCTTGAGTAAGCATAGATTTGTGTTGTATTTCCAACTTCCATTGAGATAAACATAACCTAAATATATTTTCATATTTGTTTGGTGTTCCTTGGAGTACTTACTAGTGTATAATTTTTTAATTATTGTGGATTAAAATATTACCATTAATATGGCATTTGAAATTATATAAATAATAAATAACAAGTAATCACAAAAGAGTTTGCAATTTTTGCACTCATATTAATTTACCTTTGCAGAACAAGAAGGTGATTTCGAGATTTTTTTTAGTTTTTTCGAGGAACCATTACACATGTAATGATATATATATGTATGTATAGTGAACATATGTTCGCTTGGGATAGTTATGATTGTCAAATAAAAGTGTCAAACTTCAAAATTTACCTAACTGTCAGTGTATTTTCATTTGATTGTCATTTTGTTCATTATTTTTACTTTTAATATCAATGCGTTGCCATAACATACACAATAATCTCAGAGTAAGAATTGTATTGTAACTCGGAACTAACTTCCTGTTTATTAATACCATTATTAACAGTCGCTATTCCATGACTAATCTAGAATTAACTACTCTCGGTGTAACTTTGGAGTAAGAGAAAAATAACAGATTTTTATTAATAAGACAGTTAATATTCAAGTAAAAGATTATATGATTATCTTATTTAATTTTCAGATTATTTACAATATTATACTATATTTCATGATTTTTTCCTTGTATGTTGTGGATAATTTAAATGGTCTGGTACATTTATAATTGTAATAATGGTGTCTAATATGAATGGAATAATATATTGAGCCACTGGCAACAAATGTATGAATAAAATTTAAAAAAAAGTTGACTCTAAGCTGTGAATGTGACTGGTTGTGTTCTCTTTTTCATTCATTAGATAGTTGCTGATCATTGCTGTTGTAGCCTTCTGAATGTGTATTTTTTTATGGATTGGTGTTTGGTCTGTACTGCTGTAAGATCCCAGATAGAAATGCTGAGGGGAATCATTTTTTTTTTAATAGTATAGGATGGAGTGTATGTCACTTGGATTGTTTATTTTAACAGTAATCAATGATTATTGAACATTACAATTTATTAACAGGCCGAAAAGGATTCTTATCTAGGGCCATAAAAACTAAATATTAACAACAGTAACAATAAAAAATAAAGATTGCTTGAATACTTCAACCATTAACACTAACAAATTTTTAATTTCTTTAAGAATTACAACAGACCTAATTTGTTTTTTTTTAATCTGTTTTTTTTTTGTGACTTTGGATCAGGCTGACCATGTCAGTCCCATAATCACACAATGTAAATGCTAATTCAACAATGTATATGTGAGTCTACAGAGTATCTCAGCTGCGCAAGATGTTTGCTCAGCTAAGACGCTCTGAAATAGACCAACATCAGACCTGTTCAAACTAAACTGTTTATACATGATTTCTCTCATAGAAACGCTCCAAACACATTCCACCAAGAAATGGTGTATGTCTTCTGGGACTCCACAGAGCTCGCAATAGACCTAATTTGGGTTTCCAAAAAAACTACTTTTTAACACAAAACAAAATATATAGTCAAAATAGTTTTTTTTTAATGTAAAGACTGTAGAATTTCCTTTTGGATCATGATTACATTAAAAAATAAAAAATATGTATGTATATTCACCAAAATTGAGTACAATTACTTATAAGCACCACAAATAGCTCACTCAAGTGGAGATTGCATTTATGGGGCATATACATTGATTAAGTAGCAAAGTAAATAACAAAACTTTAAGTAGTCTAATGTTTAGATGTGTTTTAGTGAAATTATAAGTACACTAAATCGTCAAAATTATGTACTTATGAACTTCACACTTGCTATAACAACTTATAGTGCAGAAGTTGATCATTTAACCACTACGTCATTCCAGTTGGATTTTTTGATAATAATTAACATTTAATCTCTCTACATCAAATTCAGGGTTAGCACTTGTTTAGTCACAACTAAAGTATCTAAAATACATAAAGAGTAATATATAATATGCAAGTAGAGCATATGTTAAAAAACAAGGTTAAATTTAAAGTATATGAAGCAAGATATTTTTTTTTCATATTTGAGGGTATATTACATTCTTGTTTATTAATTTTAATTTTCGAAAATGTAGCTGATAGACTAGTCTTAGTATAAACCTTATTAGAATAAAAAGTTATTTTTATTTAAAAAAGCGGTTACATTAGTGCTAAGAAATTGTTTAACCACCTCAATTTCAAAGTAATCTGTCAATTGTGACAAAAAAAATGTAACATTATCTGGTCCAACAAAATGTGTAAATAACAAAAAAGTGGTTAAAAAGGATGACTAACTGCGTTTGTCCCCAAAACGTTACTAGGTACCGTTATCTAAACAAAACAGATGTTACTCTCTCTCTATGAAATAGCTGCAATGAATCATAAACGTTGAGAAAACGATGTACCGTCGAGATGATCAATAGAAGTTGTCACGCTATTGTAAAAGCAATAATCTACCCCTTCAGTGCGGCATATTATTATGAAACCGACATAGGCCCACAGGAGCTAATGTTTAGTAAAAAATTAGATAAATAATGTGTGCTAATGCGGAAATGAAAAATTGCATTTCCGTAAACCTTTTGTTGACAGCCCTGCCCTCATAAACAACGGCCCTTTGTCCTAGTAAAAGATAATCAATAAACTTTATGTGTATTAGTTTAATATAAACGCTGGATATACTAATTACAGATTTATGAACTTACGGTAATATTGGCATGTATTTCGTATTTCTTCCCATTTCTGCCAACGAATCTGCAGGTAAGTTCGTCGACACTAGCTGACATTATCTGAAAACGTTCATGGTTTTTTGGAAACACTTGCTCTAAAGTCTTGATTTCTAATTTAAGTGTATTTAAGCAAGCCATTAGTGTGTTGAAACACTAATTTTAAATAAAATTAACAATAATTCACGTTCAAATACATGAGAACAATCTTTACGTTCACTCCGCGACCAAGCAAAATGGCGGAAAGCAATGGAGGAAATTTCAAATTATTATTATTATATTTACACATTATATCACTAGAGGGCACTGTTGCTAAATTATTAAAAATCAAAATGTTTTTCATTTATACGCTTTATATATACGGCTATAATAAACCGTGTTTGTACCGTGTATTGTATGAAACGGAAACCTCAAACATGATTCACATATTTGAGACTTCAATTTAAATATGATTTATGTATTTTTTTATTAAATTAAATTATCGAGACATTTAAAATCTTCATATATAGCTGTATAATTTTAGTGCTTTCGCTATATTTCGGCGGTTTTAAAAAAAATTACATGATAGTTTTAACTAGGGATGTAACGGAGGCAGTTTTATCGGACCGAAGTCGGAGTCGGAGTTTTTAAATTTGATTTATCGGAGTTGGATTTGGAGTCGGAATCGGAGTCGGAGGCAACGTCAGTCACAAGTGACGGCAGAATAAAATAGTGACAAATTAAAACATTATTCAGTGAACCTTTTTAATTAGAAAGTGATAAATTTACAAATACACAGACAATAAAAATTGCTGTTTCTTATTAACATTTTCATAGTACTGTGAGAAAGCGATTACCTGAGCTACTGGTCGATAAAACCACTGACTGGATAAAACCACTATTGTATGTCTGCTCACATAGCGTGATAGCGTGAAGATATGTTATTATTTATATCTTAAATTTGATCCCATTTTAATATGGTACAGGATTGATACATGTCTTCGAAAGTATAAGCCAGAACTTTTGAATTGACAACAGCATAATCCGTTTCCCTCTACGTCTCCCTCGTGTGTAGATAGATGTTGAGAATCGAGACTGTTTCCAAGCGTATATCAGGTTTTTTTTTTGATAGCCCGGGGGGTATTGTTGACGGACCCCAGGGAGCTTTTTGGTTGTCGGACTTGCACCGACTAAAACCCCCGGGGTCACACAGCGCTCTCGCCTGGATAAGTTGGGCGGCACGCTCCCTCAAGCGCATCGCCGGTGTATATCAAGTTGGGTCAACACAACACAACACAACACAACACAACACAACAAAACACAACACAACACAACACAACCTAACTTGGGCAAATAAAAGCTGTTGTTCACAAAGTGTTGGATATATCAGAAACCGTTATCCTCCAGTGAACATTGTCCAGTGAACAAATTAAATCAAATTTGCTGCAGGGTTGTTTTTGTGTTAATTTCTATTTTACTTAATTTAATGTAAATGTAAAATATAAAAACCTTTTAGTAATAAATTTAAATGTACATTTAGTTTTTAATTTAATAATTTAATCATCTTTTTTTAATCTAAATATTAACAAATGTCTTCTACAAATTAAGTAGCACTGATTGTTTGATTAATTGATATTATGTTTCAACAACATATAAAGTAAAATCAAATGAATTGACTGCAACAGTGGTGGTGACCTCCGATGAATACCTCCGATTAAAAAGTTTCGGAACCGAAGTCGGAACCGAAGGTGTAATAACAATCGGAAGTTCCGACTTATCGGAGTCGGAGACGAAGCTCCGTAACATCCCTGGTTTTAACTTTTACCTATAGTTGATATTTGACTAGAGCTGCATCACTTCGACTTAGAGAACCAAAAACTTTTTTTATAATTTCCAATACTATTTATTTATCAATTGTGGAGGTTACACCTATTGTCTATATTACGAAATCTTTACGCCATTAATTCCTCATCTGAATACTTATTGAATAATGAAGTATTTTTAGATTGGATTACTCTAACAGTACACGGGAGTGAAGTTGATGTAGGGATTCGCTTTGGGTTATCGCATATCCAAAGCGGCTTGTATGCCAATGTAAAATAATTAGGGATCATCTAATAAAAAATATTATTTTTTTACTTAATAAATGAAAATTGTTATTTAATTCCATTTTTTTAAGTATATTTATCTAACTGGGAATAGTTTCTAATATACAAAAAAAAAGTTAGTTTTGTAGGTTAAAGTAAGAATTTGCTATATCGATTCATTTATAAATAACAATTAAAGAAAATGACAGTTAATTGGATGAGCACAGATCCTCCCTACTGTTACACTTCACGGTGACGTTTGAAATTGAGATTTAGATGAGCAAATCACAGAGTACAGTAAAATTGGTTTTCTGAGCTAGGTATATCGCTTGTATAAAAGTACAATAAAATGAATACATATAAAGACAGTACTTCTAAAAGAAATCACAATTACAAAAGAAGGCGTTCACGCTCTCATAGCAGAGACCGATACAAAAAGACAAAATATAACGATAACCCGACGACTTCAATTCACATTGAAACTGAATTTAGTTTTACAAATTATAAGCGAGAATTAAATAAAATTATACTATACAGTAGTGAAAGTAACACAGTAGCTAACAATTTAGATGATTTTTGGGTATTTCTAAATAAATATGAAGTCACTTTGAAAAAGGCAGGAAAATCTGTATTGGAAATTCAAAGTGAGCCACATGATAATACCCAATTCTCTAAATTCGATTGTATAAATTTTAAGTTTAGTTTGAAATTTATTGAAACTGTTTGTGATAATAGAAATGGAAGAAAATTAGACAGAAATTTTTTTGAAGCATTCTTAAATATTGTATCAGTGTATATTGATTTTAAGAACAGAGAAAAATTTATTAAACTTAAGAGATTAAGACAGGCTCAAAAAGATTTACCAGTAGCCATGTACAGGTAATCTTACCTACCATTTTATTTTAGCCATGTATATTTTATTTTTATCCCATGTTGTGACATTCTATTGTACATGAAATTTAAATGATTTAGTAACTGAAGGGTTTCAGTTCTTTGCTGGAAATACTATCAATAAAATACAGTATATATTAAAAACCCTGTTTGACCCAAAAGGAGCATATTGTTGTCATAATAATATTATCAAAACACATCAGAAATGATTTCTGAACATTAAAAATTATTGTCATTTAAAGTTGAAGCAATTATATTATTTTACATGTGATCTAAGCTTGGAAGAGTTACAAAAATCAGTGCAATGAAGAATAATCAAACAATTTAATTGATAAGCAGTGCTTGGGATCTACAAGGGTCATGACCTTTCTGACATGATCTACTAGCAGGAACCTTTGCTTTCTTTTTTTGTTTTGTGCATAATCTATAAATGCTCCCAGTGTTGCTATGTAAATTTACCCATTTAATTTATTTTTATTTTATTCCAATATTTGTTGCTTTTTAACTAAAAAAACTAACAAATAAAATCCAATATACAGTTACAGCTACAGAGTAATGCTTTCATTGGTCAGACAGGTGTTTTACTCTATACATACTGTAGATTATTTTGGAATATTAACTTTTTTATCTTTGGAATTTGTTGTCATTTACTGACACTAAACTGAAGCTTTTGGTTTCAAAATGACTATAATTTCTCATTGTGTTTGTTTGATTTTTAGGAACGAAATAGTTTCTGCAGTTAAGAATGAACGTGTAGTGGTAGTAGCAGGAGACACAGGATGTGGAAAATCAACACAAGTTCCCCAATATTTACATGAATTTGGCTTTAAAAATATTGGTAATTATAAGGGACCCCATTCACAAGTGTGTTTATCTTAAAGCATATGATCTAATTTCTATAGGTATCTGCACAGTATGATATTTATTCTGCCAAAGGCTTGTCACACCCGACAAAGCTAATGCTTTGTCTTATGGTAGTCCATAAGTCCCATGTCAAGTTCACTTCTTAAAGATACAGTATGTGAACCTTGTGGTAACATATACTATGCGGAGTAAGACTAATGAAAGTTATATGCACTTAGTGCGATGTAAGGTTATTTGTAGTTCAATGCCTGATATCAAAGTCACGTGCATTGTATATAATGCACACCATATATGTAAGAGAATAAGTAAGGAGGTTAAGACTTTCCTTTCAATCAATACACTTCCCACAAGCGGTAGAGGCATCCTCACTATATAATCACAAGCCTCCCACATGTGATAGTGGATTAACGGCACCACTAGCAGCTTATTCTCTACAACCTCAATTATATAGTACAATTCAGATTCTGGCAGTAGCTTTTTGGCTGCAGTGACTCAGTAAAGGCTGCCAGGCCGCTTTGTACCGCTGTGTAAGCATTTGTATGGAAGGGCTCTAATGTAGTTGACTGCATGATGTAGTAGACGACAGCATTGCACAGTTGACTTTGCAATGCTGTCGTCATGGTTACGAGCTTGATATGTTGCCTGACAGAACTGTAAAGTCAATCAAATTAAACAGTCCCATTATAATGCATACAGAGTAATACATCATAACCTGAGAGCTGCTGCTGGGACACCTCTGCTGAGCAACGACTTTCAGATTAGGAATTGTATTTTTATCTACATATCTGATCAATAAAACTGATGGTCATATATTCACAGCAATGATGCTATATGAGAATTATTAATTTTTAGCCTCATAAAATTTCTTAGGTATGGATTGTTTTTTTGGCGATTGCTAAATTTGTTGTATTAGAAGATTTTAAATTGGTCAAACCTTTAAATACATATTATTTTTGTGGCTTAAATGTTTCCTGAAAATATGTGAATTAGTTTTTATTACCTTTATTAATTACCCAATAATAGTCTAGTTGCTTTTTGCTGAAGTGTTTATGTCTCAGCTGGTGTGTTCAACTATCACACTTGAGCACTGTATTGATCATGCACCCAGTTGATTGAGATGAGAGCCATCTATCCAGCCTAATTTTGAAACTATTAATTTCTGGTGTGTCAACTATGTCCTGAGGCAATCTATTTCAAATATACAATACTTAGTTAGTGGTAACCAATATTGGTTTTCGAGCTTCAAAGAATCAGCTGTACACCATTCATTTCTTTTTTTTATTCAATTTTATAGCTTGCACCCAACCTAGAAGAATAGCCTGCATATCATTGTCAAAACGTGTTGCCTTTGAAATGTTGACACAGTTTGAAAGTAAGGTTGGCTATCAAATAAGATTTGAAAAGAGCAAGACAGCTGATACTAAAATATGCTTTATAACAGAAGGTCTACTTTTGAGACAGGTCAGGTAAATTAGTATTTTTTTAAATAATTTATAAATTTCCCCTATACTTGACTCAACCAGATTACAGTTTGATATATTATATTGTTCGGAATTAATGTTGCATTAGATGCAACTTGATGGAGTTAAGTGTGCACTTGTTGCTAGCTCGGAACGTACTGCCTGTTGCAGAGGTTCTCTTCTACCTGACTTCATAGGCTCCTCTCGACGTGAGGCCTGTCTAGACGCCAGAAGCCTGTATTGGCGGCAACTCAATTGAACGCATAACAATTGGTCACCGTGAAAATTGACTATTACGTAATTACTAAACAGGCATTACATTTTAGAAATTGTTGACAAAGAAATGCAATTAACAGTAACGTAATAAACCCAAATATATTAAAATTAAGATTGAATAGGCACCTTTTTTGTGTTCGTACAGTAAAAACTGACTCTAGCTTAAAACGTATTTTATAGTCATGTAAAAAGTATAACAAATTGTTTGGATCTATAATACTTCAAGGTATCACGTTTGTGGTTTAATTTTATTGGTTTCTTGCTAGAGTTAAAATTCTATGGTCATTTGGACAAAAAAAAACTTAATTGTTAATGGTTAAGAGATCAGGTATCTTTAATAACATTCACAATAAAACTGTACTAATCAATAATTATTCATGCACTCCAGATGTCTTCAGAAAACCTACCAAATTATGATGTAATTATATTGGATGAAATACATGAGCGACACCTAATGGGTGACTTTTTATTAGGAGTGTTGAAATGTCTAATACACAGTCGTGATGATATTAAGCTAGTTCTCATGTCGGCGACTATAAACATAAAACTATTTGAAGAGTACTTTTCGAAGGAATCAGTTGCAGTAATTCAGGTTTGTTTCTACATTAGTACTCATACATAAATCTGAAATACAATCGACTGTAAATGAAGAGCCAGGTCCTATTGGATTTGCTTCACAACACATACTAACTACCATAATATCAGGCTATCAGATTTAAAATAACACAAATAATGTCACGAAAATAGTGGCCCAAATTAGATGGGCTATTCTGGTGTAATACGGATCATCATTTTTGCATGCATTACTCCATTATTGACCAGAGGCATATACGGAAGCTAGGTCTCTGTTCGTATCCAGAAAATCCTCCTGCATTTCGTAAGTTATTGATCCATTTTGCCTCTTGGCATCCTAAACTACGCTAGCCGTTATGCGGTCTCCACTCCAGAATTCGTTATCTCAAATGGTTTATTCCAAAATTCTGCGACAAATATGACGGCCAATTGCCACTTTAGCTTTTTTACTCGGTTTTCTTCGTTCTCTGTCTGGTGTCCTCAATTCGAATTCTATCATACAGTGATTCTTCGAGCATAGCCACCACTACAGGTCCCTGGCCGACTGTCAATAATATTATATAAATTGCAAAATATATTCGTAGGAAATTTATTTTACATCAATCAGGCTTTGAAAAAAAAAATTAAGAGCACTTTTCTGAGGCAATCTGTTATTCTCAGAAATTTCATTTGTGTCACTCTAACTTTGATTACCTCATATACAGGCTGTGATTTTAAAAGGGTAAGGTCAAATTTCAAGAATAGGAGAATATATTTTGTAAAGCAATATTATAGAAAACATGGAATTCACAAGATTTTTCACCAGAATTGTTCTGATCTGGTGGCCTCAGAAACCAATATGTATACCTTTTAGGTACCTGGTCGGTTGTTTCCTATCGAGCTAAATTATAAACCGATATTCATTGAAGATAAGCCATCAAGGGATGACAGGCTGGATCCACAACCTTATGTTCAGATACTACAACTCATCGACAGCAAATATCCACGTAAGTGTGTTATTTTTTAATTTGATTCACGAATTCATTCTACATATACCAACTTTATATATTAGGGAAATCTTGGTGGAAACCGCATTAATATCCGGTCACCACTGTGCTTGTGAATAAATAAATTAAAGTAGCTTTTATTTCGCAGACCTGTATTAAATTTTTTATGTCGTATCTAGCAAGACTCATCTACCTTAGAGTGATCAAGTTGTCAGTTGATAAGGACCACTTTCAGATTACTCGATGATTTAAATTGTCTCTCTTCATTTTTTCCATTTTATTTCCTTTTAATTCCTAAACATATGTTATAGGCGAAGAAAGGGGCGATTTGTTGATATTCATGTCGGGAGTCCAAGAAATAACAGCTATATGTGACGCCGCTCAGCAGTATGCAGAGAAAACTAAAAACTGGATCGTGTTGCCACTACATAGTGGGCTATCTCTTGCTGAACAAGACAAGGCAAGCTTTTTTTTTTAAATAATTGTATATATTAGGTCCTTACATATGAAATTGGCGTTTTGTATGGGAGGAACAAAAAGTCGAATATTTTTTAATATAATATATTTAATTAATCAAAGTATGAACCATTATTTTCTATGCACTTTTGCCATCTCATAGGTAGTTCATTGATCCCTTTACTAAAAAAACCAGTCGGACGGGAATCAATAAAATCTTTGAAGGCGATTTGGACTGCCCCATCGGAGTTGAACTTTTTCCCTTGCAAGAAGTTATCCAAATTTCGAAAAAAATGGTAATCTGTTGGAGCAAGGTCCGGGGAGTACGGAGGATGTCTTAGACTTTCCAATTGAAGCTCTTCTAATTTAGTAGCCGTCTGTTGCGCAGTGTGTGGTCTAGCGTTGTCGTGAAGCAGCAGTGGCGTGGAGCGATTGACCAGCCTAGGTTGTTTAGCCGCTAGCTTTTCCATCATGGTTTGCAATTGCTGACAATAGACGTCAGCCGTAATAGTCTGGCCAGATTTGAGAAAACTGTAATGAACAATACCGGCACTAGTCCACCAAACGCTTACAAGTAACTTTTTTGGGGCTAATTTTCGCTTGGGGCAGGATTTGGCTGGCTGGCCAGGATCCAACCATTGCGCTGAGCGCTTCCGATTATCGTAAAGAACCCATTTTTCATCACAGGTAATGATTCGGTCTAAAATACCTTCATTATTGTGCCGGTTTAGTAATGTAACGCAGCAGTCGACGCGCGTTTGCCGGTTTGCTTCAGTCAATTCGTGAGGTACCCACCTTTCAAGCTTTTTAATCTTCCCAATTTGCTTCAAGTGAATTAAAACAGTTTTATCACTAACATCGCAGCCTGCAGCTAACTCGGACGTGGTTTGCGATGGATCCGCTTCCACAATAGCCTTCAACTCTTCATTATCAACTTGAGTCTCAGGCCGTCCACGGGGCTTGTTCTGCAGGTCGAAATTTCCAGAACGAAAACGTTGGAACCAAAAACGAACTGTGTTTTCTTTTGCAACACGACCGCCATACACATCATTCACCCTTCGAGTTGTTTCCGCAGCACTAGTGCCACGGCGGAACTCGTACTCGTAAATAATGCGATATTTTAAGTTTTCCATTTTGTAAAATGAGTGACACAAACAGAAAAAAACAGAAGAAAAAACAAATGAATGACGATCATCGAAGCACAAATACATGAGTCTATAGCTGTACAAATTTAAATTTGGAATTCCTTACCAAAGAGGAGAAATTTGTGATTAAAAAGCCAGTACGAAAAACGCCAATTTCATATGTAAGGACCTAATATATCGCACACCATATTGCATACTGTATTGTATTGTCACTCTGACGTATGTTGTGGATGCCTTAATAGGAACTGTACATTTTTTATTGTAACTTTATGTATGTATTGTGTGAATTAGTCATTGTACCGGGCCACTGGCAACCCTGTAAAAGTAAATAAATAAATATATTTAGAGTTACATATAAGCTCATCACCGTGAATTTATCTACGTTAGCAATGACAATGTTACCACTTTAAGAGTTATTGGTTGTTCGTGTGTTGGTATTAATGTCGTACGCTCTGGAGGAAAGCTCAGTGATGACTCCTCAAAGGTTCGCTGAAGGTTGTCGAATTCCGTGGAAACACAATCGGTGAAATGGATTATTAATTTGTGGTAATAATATAAAAGTTTACAACGATTTCATTGTCAAAAATAAAAAGCAGACGAAACGGAATGTACCGTCCGTACTAGGGCGAGGAAAGAAAAATTGGTGGGAACCAGGGGGTTTTTTTTCTATATGAAATAATATAATGATTATATAGTAGGTATATGTAATCTATGATAAGATTCCAAACTATTGAAAAAAGAGTATGTTATTAGGGTTTCGGAATTCAAAAGAACCCTACAGAACCACTTTGTTGACATCTGCCTGTCAAAAACCCTTTTTGCAGGAACATGTGGAATCGTCGAGCTGAAATTTATAGATATCAATCCTCAGTCCCTTGTTGACCTGTTTGTACGAAACCTAATGTATGCGAATGTGTCTTGTATCTGGCCAGTTTTTTTTTTTGTACAATTGGGTACAATCGTTTAGTTAGGTTTACTTTAAAAATGTTAAGGACAAGGTTCCAAAAAATTCTTTTCTTTGTCGTCACAATTAAATAATGCCGCGAAGTTTCCGTTTGCCACAAATGACTAGTACATAAAATTGTTTCAATTTGTTCAGGTATTTGACTATCCTCCAGAGGGCGTTAGAAAGTGCATAATTTCTACAAATATAGCTGAAACTTCTGTGACTATCGATGGGATCAGATTTGTCGTTGATTCAGGAAAAGTAAGTGACAAATTAATATGTTTTTTAAACATATTGTTTGTATATTTTTACTATTATATATTAATAATAAATATAAAAAAAAAAAACAAAAATAAAATGATTAGTTTGTGATGACTTTAAAAACATCACGTGATAATTGTACGGTACTTCGATAGCTCCGCAACAGTGGCACAGGCTGCCTAAAGAGTATCACTTACCGTGACGACCAGTTCGCCAACTCTTCAGGGGCCCCTGCTTCTCCTCCAGGAAACTGGTGTCTTTAAGGATCTTCCTCGCACACGTGTACACTTTGGAATCGGATTGTGGTTGAATTTATGAATATTTGTATGTTTTCCGTTTTTACTCGGCGGATCGGTCGAGCGAGAGCAAAACTCAATTAACAACCCGTACGGTGTTGCCAGAGCAGAATCGAATTTGTCCGCACACTTATTCGAATACGGAACAATAATAAAATGCTGCAATATGCTGATATCATTCAGAAGTTCGTTATTTCTGATGATAATTAAGGATATTTGAGATTGTTCTTTGTTCTTTCTACATATACCCATAAGTTTATCAATCTTGTTTTAATTAAGGTAAAAGAAATGAGTTATGATCCCACGACGAAGATGCAACGGTTGAAAGAGTTTTGGGTATCGAAAGCGAGTGCAGATCAAAGAAAAGGTCGTGCTGGGCGCACAGGTAAGCTTAATAACTATCAACACAATTATTAACTTTTATTTATGTCAGTTTGGGGTATTTTACTTTGGGATAAATTATATATTACGATTCTGTTCGCATTGTTTGTCAACACTCTTTCTCCCTTGCCGCTTTACGTAAATATAGCTCTGTGTTAACCACTTCGGTACACCGCCTATCGGCCACGAAAAGTTGCCCACAGCCGGCGTTCATCGTTCGTACGCTGCCTCGTTCATCGACAGATCTGTGACGAGATAAGTTTTGAAACACTGAAAGCTTGTTTTACATTACAAGCGGCGTGTAATGTAAATAAGAGATAAGAGAAAATTCCTGGATGTCGCCTATAGTCGTCGCTCGGCCGTGCGCGTTTATATCACGGCCGTCGACTATAGGCGATGTTCGTACCGAAGTGGTTGATCAAGAGGTGAATTGAAATCAAATGAAACAAATAAAACTGATTTATTATCCTTTACGCTGTTTTAACTGATAAACAAAGCATCCCAAAAGGTAAAAAACCAAACGTGACGGTGAGGAGAATTTAAACATACGCGTTTTTACGGTAACGCCCATTATGCAGTTGTCCATAGGCAATAGTAACCACTTTATATCAAGCGAGCCGTTTGCTAGTTTGCCGATAAAAGCAAGAAAAGGTGTATGTCAATGTACGATCTCCAAATAGATAGACTTGGACAGCTAGTTAATTTCGTTAATTAACTTCGTTAATTAAAAAAAAAAGCGGAGTCTTTCCTAATAGGGGGGGCCTGCAGAAGGCCAGACGTCGCCGGGTGCCGAGGAAGCTGGGTCGGCCAAGTTCTTGGCACTCGGCAGGCGGGAGAAGGAACGCTCCGGGTTTTAGTCGGTGCAAGTCTGACACACCGGGGGGCGGCTCTCAACGCCCCGTGAAGGTCCAGTAGGGATTTCCCCCGGGTTACCAAAAAAAAGGAGTCTTTCCTAATAAAATGTATTGGAGATGATAAAGAAAAACATTTTATCAAAGCGTTTTGGGTCTCTAATAATTCTACTGATATATTTCTTATTTTATTTTATTCTATTCGTGATAATATATAAATAAGGCGAGAAATAAATTGATTTATTGGCCGAGAGACCAGGTTCAACCTTTTAATTTAATTTCGTGATACAATATTTTCTAATACAGGGCCCGGCGTATGTTACCGCATATATTCAGAGAAACAGTATAATGAAATGGATCCGTTTAGCACGCCAGAGATATCTCGGGTACCACTAGCCTCCCTCCTGCTGTTGATGAGTTCTTTAGGAGTGAATGATGTCAGAAGATTCCCTTTTCTGGAAACGCCGCCCGAAGAAGCCATAGAGAACGCTATATTAGAGTTGAAACAACACGTACGTATTTTGCGTACATATCGAGGGGAGAAAGGCTATTTGGCTTACGCGACATTTTTTGGTGATATAATATATATATATATATATATATATACACACATTTGGAATCGGTAAAAAACGCTGATTCTGAAATATATTGTTGGATTCCTTTTGATTCTCAGCTTTGTATTTGAGTTCGTTGCTGCCACCAGGTGTTCTTATTTAGGAGAGAATACCAAAACTCCGAGTTTATTCCTGTGTCATCTCAGCTGTAAGTTTCTCTTTGGGTGAATCGTTGTCTTTATGTGTTTATGAGGACTAGCTTCAACGGGCGGATGCCCAAAGACTGTAGACTTCCCGAGAGAGTACCTTAGTTCATGTTTGTGAGTGCCTCCAGGGCACGAACCGTTGTAACTTCTCTCTGTTGTAATACCTTGTAAATTATCTCTTGTCGAAGGCGAAATGCCTGAGAACTTTGCCAAATAATTGATATACCTTTACTTGTCGAATGCTTGAGGCCGTAAGGTTCTTCAATAAAGATGAATTTATTATTTCACTATTTATTTGGTTTACAAGATATACATAGTTACTTACAATACTGATGAAGAACTATTCTAGAGCTAAAGCTTTTAAACTGAGTATTACTTCGAATTGACACTTGGACTTAAACTGATTGAATGAATATCAGCTCTGCCTTATATAGGGACAGCGCTGTTACAAGAAACGTTTGTTTGTTTTTGGTTAAAGGAGGCGGTGTTCGAGAATGATCCACTTATTGATCATTGGTATTTCTTTATAGCGTTAAAGTGATCAGACAATGCTGTTTTACCATTAAATGAACGATTTCTTAGCATGTTTTGTTAGCATGCTTGAAATGGATCTTTGTTATTACCTTATCGCTTTTTCAATGCGTTTAGACGATGCTGAACCGTTTAATGAATGATTTCTTGCCATGCTTGATGACAGATTGTCTTTTATGATTTCTTGTTTCATTCGATAGCTTTTTAGCTCTTTGGAACATATCTTTATTAAACGTGATGTGTTTACAGTTATGCAACAATATATTACTATATCACCAAAAAATGTCGCTTAAAACATATAGCCTTTCACCCCTCGATATTATTATGATCTATCGAGAAAAAAACACACTTCAAAGTATAATTGTTAAGAGGTAGAAAAAATATTAAGCAGATCAAGATTTTTTTAGAACGAATAGGTTACTACAATTACCAGATATTTGTTTTTTTAATGCTGACAAAATAAGATATTATAATCATGCATTTATTTAGCTCAAATTTTATCGATTCTTTACATTTACAGAAATTTAAAACCAATTGTAAAATAAAAAACGTCTATATTTTTCATATATCCTATTATGTAAGTTAATTTTCAATGATAATAAAAACAATTACTTTTTTTGTCGATGTTAACACTAAATCAGCAATCTATTTTATCTATTTTAAAAATAGGTATAAAATAATGTATTTTGCTTTGTTATAAATGAAATTAAATCCATAATATTTATCACTATATTGTACTAGTAAAGGATATGTTATTTTTCAGAATAAAACAATATTAGAAAAGAAATACAATTTAGGACAAATATGGTTTGACTGGTTCGGTAAATATAGCGTTACATTCTAGTTTTTTTTTTAATTAATTAATTTATTTTTTATCACAGGGCGCCTTATCTTCAAATGAGAAGCTGACTTCACTGGGTACAGCCCTGGCAAATTTACCAGTAGAAGTATCTTTAGCGAAAGCTTTGGTAG
The DNA here is from genome assembly GCA_036320925.1 of Automeris io. Taxonomy (NCBI): domain Eukaryota; kingdom Metazoa; phylum Arthropoda; class Insecta; order Lepidoptera; family Saturniidae; genus Automeris; species Automeris io. Next base: position 2,282,876 of record JAUDJH010000021.1, on the reverse strand, counting down.
TCGGGAGTGCCACTCTACCACCTAATAAGAGAGATTCAGCTCTAGCTTTATCGGCAGCTTTAGGAATACGGTCCATATTCACTACCAAAGCTCATCGGGATTTCGAATGTGAGGTAACACGATTTTTTAAAGTTTTGAATTACATCCGTCTGTAATACACTGGGTCACCACAATCATTTTCGATTTATCCTAATAAAATCAATATAGCAAAGTAATTTAATTTCAATAATAATAATAAATATTTATTTATTATATCTATACATTAACATCCAACATGATCACTTTTTATTTTACTTGGGGAAAATCGTTATAGGACCGTCTCAGCCACACAGGGGGGTTGCGCGACCGAGGTATGTCGGACTTATACCGACTAAAAACCCCAAGGTGACTACTTCTGCGCATTGGCGGGGACTGCGGGTCCTGTAATCAATTCGACACAGCCACGTCGGACCGCGCCCGCTGGGCACAAACTGGGGGAAAGATAATATCTTCCCCGATACTGCTCGTTATATTTATGCAGAGCACGTCACAATGCCCTGCCTACTTCTCGAGGGTCGCCTAGACCAGTTGCGCAGGGCCCCCACCCTGAGCAGCCACGACCCCAAATTTAACGTGAGCACTAACGCAACCGATCGTCGTTTTCAAGGCCATTACACCTGACATTTTCATTAGATTGCATACGGGTTTCCTCACCATATTTTCTTTCTCTGATAAACAAATGGCGTATTAAGTTACACTTTGTCTTTTTTTTACACTGGTTCGACATAGTGACTACAGAGTACCTGATGGTAAGTACAGTGTAGTCCAAAAACGAAAGCGACTATCAAAGGATGAAAATCCATTGATAGTCTACATCGTCATGTCGGCCCACATATACCACGACTGAAGGTCTCTAGGTATATGAGCTACTGGATATACACAAGCTGATCCCGAAACGCGACAAGCCGAAACTAGTCACTATGACGGGCTTTACACCCATGTACTGTGGTCGCGATCCAGACGGGCATCGACGCCTTACCACCTCGCTGCTGCTCGTTTAGCACCACTCGGGAGTCACGTGTAGGGAAACTAGGGTAAAGCCTACGTACGCGAGCAGCTTCGACTTGTCTTGGCGTACCTGCCAGGATTCCAACCTATGACCAATCGTGTAAGGATATCTGTTCCTCAATCACTACACACCGCAGATGCCACATTAATCTAAACCAAGTATATCTAAAGACGGAAAGGGGGATCTTATTAAATTGTGAATGATGCAGAACGCTCGTAAGCCCGAAGAGTCTGATCATGGAGACCCTCTGACACTGTTGTCTTTGTACTGCGCCTGGCTGCGTGTGAAATCAGAGGGCGGAGGCCGAGTCTGGTGTAGGAGACGGGGTCTTGAGGAGCAGCGTCTCTACGAGTTGACAAAACTCGCTGCCCAGTTACGGCGCCTGCTTCAGGTATAGATAGGAGAATTTCTACTAAAGATGCGTGTCGGATTGTGGCAGTTGCCGTTTGGCAGGCGGCGTGTTAAGATTGCGATCGGAACTACGCTGCAGAGTCGCCTAGGTTGGACGCCGTGATATATAAATGCATACAGAATGTTTTTACATCGAGACCTGGCAACGGCTGGTGTATCGCCGCAGCCAAACATCGACTAAAAGTATTCGAAACGCGCCTTAAAAGGTTTTTTCTTACAATTATTCCCATAGCAAGAACTGTGGACTTACTCTGCAAAAGTGACAATTAAAGTATTGCTTTTTTTAATTCTATAATTTGGTTAGGGCTTTATTCACACATGTGATTACGCCAGCCCTGTTTAGCTAAAAGAAGTTCACTAAAATAAAGATACATAAATAATAACACTACACTAAATTTTTCTGCTAAAATTTTTAACAGCAACATGAAAAAAAAAAGTATTGTAAATGTTACAAAGACATGTTGCGAAAGATAATATCATGCTAATTGTTATTAAAATATTAGTCAAAAGTGTATTCAGAAATATGTTATATACTTTTTAAACTTGAATATTGTGAAGATTAACATCGTCGTCAGCCTTGTTTACACTGGATCGACCAAGTGACTACAATGCACCTGATGGTAAGTACAGTGTAGCCCAAAAACGAAAGAGACCATCTAATGATGAAAATCCGTTGATAGTCTCCGTCGTCATGTCGGCCCAATTACACCACGACTGAAGGTCTCTAGATATATATGAGTTACTAGATATACACAAGCTAATCCCGAAACGTGACAAGCCAAAGCGAATCACTATGATTGCCTACATTAGCCTGCATTAGCTTGAGTGAATGCTAAAGGGAAGTTAAGCTTGATGCAAGAGACGAGGTTTCGCGAGGCAACATCTGTAATTAACTAAACTCGCTGCACAGTTGTGACTAGATTCAGAATTTTTAGATAAGACACTAAAGACTTTTACTAAGACACAGTACTTCTACTAAGAAATAAGCATTATTACCTATATCATCAGCCTATTTTGATTGGAATGAAAGCCGAGGGCGGGGCTAATCGTACTTGGTCAATTTTATTTTTATTTTATAGCGCTTTTTTAAAGGTTAGAAATTATATTTTTTGTGAAAATTTTGAAGCTAAGTTAAATTATCTCCAGAATTTAGTTTTATACAGTCAACATAAACTTTTAATTTCAAAGTTTTTAAAATCATTATATTATTCAGATTTAGTTTATCTTAAGCTACATTTTTACAATTTTTAAACCTCCGGTTTCGGCTTCCGCCGAAGATTGTAGTGGTTGCCTAATCAGCTTTCTGCTTTGGCCAGAAAACGACCTTCGGACACTAATATTTTCCCGTGTATACGAAACGTTTATTCCAGGTGGGCGAACCCGCAAGTACTAGTATATATTATTTTTGTAGGACAACAATTTGATGGAGACAATTGAACCCGAATCGATGTCTTCGGCCGAGAGAACTCTACGACACGGCCAATTGAAACAACTTAAGGACATGCGAAGGTACACAATACAATCTTTAATTTTTAGTGCCACGCGGCAAAAAAAAACTCTGCATGTGATGGTAAGTACTATACAGTCCAAAAATGGTGACAATCAACGAATTTACATCGCTGAAGATTCGCGAAGACATTCTCCACCACTCCCCATCAAATGGACCGGATTTATACCGACACAGATATACGTGTTACAATTATACATAGGTCTCTCTTATTAAGCGCCACTGAGCCAGGTCTTCGGCTCTTGCATCCAATTTTTCAGGCTGCCTTTTTCAAGTCGACACTCCATCTTGCCGGGAGGCATCCCACCCTGATTACCCAATTGCTGTGTCCACTAAAGAACCCGCGTACTCATCATCATCGATTCTCCAGCGTGTGTCGGCATCCCACTGGTATTTCAATTTACTAAATTGAAAAGTCATGTCGATAGCGTTGGTTCTATGTCGCATAGCCTCATTTCGAATTGAATGTTTCAGAGAAATGACTAACAAAGTCGTATAAATGTATCTATGCTTTGTATATTTTATTTTCTTTAGGCAATACAAACAGAAGGCAGCCGAAGAATCGAAAAGAAAGAAACGATTAAAAGTGGATTCGTGGGAGATAATAGACGACAAAACGCACGAGGATGATGACAATGCATTGGACATTCGTGATATAGAGTTTCGTATGACCAACGACGCGGCCAGAATACAAGCCCTAATATCCGGCTCGAGTGCATCCAGTGGCCGAGATCTTATTACATTGAAGGTAAAACCGCTATATTTCATGACCTAATATATATAACTTTTGTATGATTCAATCTTTGCTTTGTTTTTTTTTAAGCTGACGGAGGGCCCGTTTATCCACGTTTTTGTCTTGTATTTTTTTCTTTTCTGTATTTGAGGCGAAATGTATTTCATTTCATATATGGAAGTCGATCGAAGCTTCGGCAAAACTATCGGCTCCAGTCAATATAGGTTGGAGTCTCAGCCGAAGCAGGTCTCTAGCAAGCGCTAAATTTGAACGAATTGCTATGAATCCGCGATGAAGGGATGTGAACACACATACCGCGTTGTGAAATTGCGTCTCCAGTTGGTGTCATTACCAATAGTTATTCAAAAGTTTTATTTTGAACATTTTTTGTTTGATATGTTAGTTTATGATTTTTTGTAATGAACTGTAACTTTCATACAATAAAATAAAAAATAAATAAAATGATAAATCATTTTTATAAGTTGATTACTTCCAGTCAATATAAACTTTTAAATTAAAAGTCTTTCAAATCATAATACAATGATTCACTTTAAGCCAATCTAGAACTGTATGTCTTATGGTTTTTACTTTTGGATCATAGGATTTTAGGTGTTAGTCAAATATTGTGCCTATAAGAGATTATTCGGCGTCGAGTGTGTCCAGAGGTCGACTTTCGGTTGAACGATGTCTTTTTATACTGTGCATATGTAAATCGAAACAGTTAATTTCGCGCGGTAATCTTAATACATTAAAATAACACAACTTGCACTCCAGCGTTTCTAAAATATTAGGTGTGCAATTAAGTTCTCGCTGTTTAGGAAAGAAGTTTTAGGTAAGTTTCAATTTAAATGCATGTTAGCCCGCCCGAGTGGAAAATATATACATGTATTTTTATAGTTGTTAATGACACGTTTCATGTCAATCATTATTTGCGGGGAGTTTTATTGTACAGTGTTATTAAAAGGTTTATTTTTAGATCGAATCTTGGATAGCTTCGGAAGTCATGTCGTTTTTTAGACATGAAATTCATTTATAGCCGAAAAGATAGAATAAAATATTTGCTAATAGTGACCAAAATCACGAGTGTCAAGTTTTTAATTTATGTAGCTTAAATATATAATTAATTTTCACGAAAATAACCACGAGAAGTTAGTTGCGCACCAATAAAATAAAATATCCAAAGTAAATAAATTATTTTTTTAATCTATCGATATTTCAGTTGGTCCTGTGCAGAGCTCTGTATCCTCAAATCGCAGTAGGAGATGAATTTAATCACTGCAAGGTATTCTTTTTATATATTTATTTTATTTCAATAATATATATATATATAGACTAGACACTAATATCAAATCAAATCGAAATCAATCTATCGGTAGTCGAAGTTGCTCGCGTCCGTAGGCTTTACCCTAGTTTCTCCTGGTAAACGAGCAGCAGCGAGGTGGTAGGGCTTCGGTGCCCGTCTGGGTAGCGACCACAGTTCACGGGTGTAAAGCCCGTCATAGTGACCAGTTTCGGCTTGTCGCGTTTCGGGATCAGCTTGTGTATATCCAGTAGCTCATATACCTAGAGACCTTCAATCGTGGTATATGCGGGACGACATGACGATGTTGACTATCAATGGATTTTCATCCTTTGATAGTCGGTTTCGTTTTTGGGGTACACTGTACTTACCATCAGGTACTCTGTAGTCACTATGTCGAGCCAGTGTAAAAAAAAACACTAGGCATTAGACACCTCTCGCCGCCCCTCTCTCTCATCCGAGCAACAGACTCAAGTCTACTGCCTTATAAAAGTTTTCTGTTACATTCGACTTTTTCTCATTAGTGGTCTATGTGTCAGTCATATATTAAATCATATTTTATTTCTTTATAATAGACAAATGTATGATCTGAGTTTTTGTATCTGTAGTATTGTCTATGGCATTGCTTATGATCATAGATGGGCAAAATGTAATAATATTAATGAAAATGATTAACGATTACATTTTACGTTTTTTACCATTAATATGGCTGCATTCTGCTTATTTACGTTTTAAACGCTACAAAATCCCAGATTGTATACACATTTATGATTTCTTAATGTTTTAATCATGATTACAGAGCAAGAAAATTAAAATTAGGACTACATTTTGTAATCGTTCATCATTAATCAGATTACATTTTGCCTACCTCTGCTTATGATATTGTCTATGGAAAAGCTCTGTCCATTAAATTGACTGCCGAACTGTGTGCATCGTTTAATTTCTGTCTCGTGTTTTCCCGCTATTTACGACTATTTTACAGTCAGAACAATTATTTCATACTTGGAGCAAGCCTTTTCTATTTCTACATCCGACGTCGTATTTCGGCAAACAACCTCGAATTTTGCAACTAACTGAAGCTGATATGCAGACGGACGGTCCACCTGGATACAAGAGCAAGCAACCTCTGTCTGCAAAACATCAAATATTGTGTTATTTGTGAGTATTTTTTTTAAATACATATACACATTTTCTTTGCTAGCTTTTAATAAGTGACCATAATAAGTAACAAATTCAATATTAATCCCCAACCTCCACTCTATCAGTGGCATTCATCCCGAACATATATAAAAGCAATGCATTCCTTTCAACTAATAAATCTTGGATAAATTACTTAAAGATAAAACAAAAAAGGAAATATTCATGTCATTATTATATATTTCATTTTCACGCCATCTATCGTTCCTATAAGAAAATAAACCGTTTGCTAATAGAAATTAATTCTGCGAACGCCGAAAAGCAGAGTAAATTTTGCAGAGCCCGGCGCCATACTAATCGGAGTGTTTGGTTTCGCCCAAAACTCAGATTTTTTTTTCTAGAAAAGAAAACTATAGTAATACGTATTTTTTGTTATTATATTTCAGGAATCTGTTGGAAACTACTAAGCCGTATATAATGAATTCCATACGCATGCCCGCGGCACAAACTTTGCTATTGCTTGCGCATTCTATCGACACGAATATAGGATTTACAAGGTATTTTTATCGAATTTCATATCCTCCTCAAAAATAATCGACACATGATTCTTTTATGCATGTAATATTATCAGTTATTTCTTGTTTTTTTTTTTAAATCTATAATTTGGTTAGGGCTTTAATCACATATGTGATTACGCCAGCCCTGTTTAGCTAAAAGAAGTTCACTAAAATAGAGATACATAAATAATAACATTACACTAAATTATTCTGCAAAAATTTTTAACAGCAGCATTTGTTTTTAATTTTTTATTTAGTATATTTTGCCTATGATATGATTGACGTTACGTCATTTTAATAAATAAAAAAATATGTTGCATATATTTCGTAATTAAATATTCATGACGAATTTTTTTAATAATATTAATTTATCCTAAACTTTTTAACGTTGTTTTTAATGTAAAAAAGTAGATTTTCTAATTATTTCTTCTTCATTGACACAGCCATAAAAGTCATTTATAGCAATAATGAATATACATAATATTTGGTATAATATAATAATAATAATAATAATAATAATTTTAATAATAATAATTTTATTGGATCAAAAATTTTACATAGTATAGTTAAGTTTACGTTGACGCCTGCACTAGTCGTGAAACTGTGTCGCAGACGTCAGCGCCCACCATTACAGAGAATACAAATTATTAGAAAAATATACAAAAATATACAGACGTGTTGTGTATAGGTGTGATTATGTGTAGAAAAGGGTGAGTAAAGAGTGTTGTGTGTGAGTGCAGATTATATATGAGCATTTAAAAGATTTTCAGTTTGTATAAAATCGAGCTGCAACAAGTAATCCTTGACTTTGATTTTTAGTTCATAAAGGGAAAGGGGATATATATTGAGAATTACATTTAGTTTGTTGTAAAATCGAGCGCTTAAAATTTTGAAGTGTCTAGAGGCGACCGAGGTGCGGTGAAATTCAGTTACAATAATACAATAATAATACAGTTAATATATATACAATATAATATTATATAATATTCAGCACAATATGTTTTGAAAACCCTGTCCAACCCTAAAGAGACATTGCTGGCACTATAACATTACCAAAATACATAAAAAATATCATTAGTTGCGAACGTTAAAAAGTTATTGTCATATAAAATTGTATTATGCGATATTGGTTCGTATTTGTTACGAAAAATCAGTTTAAATACTAATTAAATTATTTAATTGCTACAACGACGCTTGGATCAACGACCCTTTTGACGTCATGAACTAATAGTATGATCCTTTGCATTCTTTTTCCCATTGTTCACAAGCTACGTTCTGTTATGAGTCGCTATGGATTTAGGTTTTTAAAAAAGATTTCGAAATTAAACACCTTTGAAATAGTAAGGCGGCCGTCTCTGTAGGATGTTGGAATAGGACTGACTGTATGACGGATACTCGGACTACAAGGCAGGCTCAGATATGCTGAGTCGCAGGAATAGGGATAGGTAAGCAAAGGTGGGTGCATTGGGATAGTATAACACCTCCCGGGGGTAAAACTAAACATCGGGGTTGGAAATCGATGTTTAGGATAGAATTCTATATGTGTCTCCTAATGCTAGGGGACGGAAGATCGTCTACCTCAGAGTCGGGAATGTTGATCCGGACAGGATCGGAAGCAACACTTGTGGGAGGAATAGGGTTTGGAGTTCGGTCTAAGGTGAGATTAGAAAGTTGAATTTCGGGAACTGGATTTGAAGGTTTCGAGGAGTGATTTAGGAAGAGACAACCACGCGATTTAATACAGTAAAATAATTTTACAATACAAAATAATAAAGATACACTAAGAATAATAATAGTTATGATGGAATAATGAGTCCCATACTTAATGATCGGATAACGATTAATAATTCTATCGGTTTCGTCGTAAATGTTTTGGAATTTTGATTTCTGTTCTAATGTAAAGACATCTAAGTCTATTGTTTGTAATTTCATAGGATGGAGCTCATTACTTATTTCCTTTCTAAAGCTATTTAGGTTACAACAAGGATCTTTAATAATATTAAAATCGGGACGAGTGACAGTAACGTTAATTTGGATAATATTATATTTAGGTATCAACTTAGTACCTTTACAATGCGCTATACAATTTTTGGGTAAATATAGGATTCCAGTGCCTATAATATTAATTTCGTTGATTTTCTGATCTTTACATTCAATATATACTTTATTATTAGATGATTGTACAAAAATCCACTTATTGTTAGAAACAGGTTTCCATAAATCTATATTTCCGTAAATAAAGTCAGTTCGACATAGCTTCGGCGGAGCACTTATTACACTTGATAAAAGTTCAGTTTCGCAATTTGGATTTGCACTTGTAGGAAGCACGGTAATTACGTCACAGATGCGCTCGTGAACGCTTATCGCTCTGCACCCTTCAAGTGAGTCGAGAGTACAGTATTCGGATTTATCTTTGGTCATTGCAATATATCTGGAACTAGGTATTATAAAACTAAAAGAATGCGGTTTTATGTCACTATGAGGAATAGGCAAAGCTATGTTATAAAACAAGTCGTATCGTTTAGGCGATACTAAAGGTAATCGTAGAATAAAAATTATTTTAGAGTTTAAACTAAAAGAGACTACGTCAGAAATATTCATCAATATATGGATATTACTTAGAGTTAGGCTTACAGGTAACTTACAATCTATAGGTAGGTATCTATAGTTATCGACAAGCTCGTTGTATAATAACGTGGGAGGTAGCACGGCCGGGTGCATGATGTTTTTACTACTTAGTACGATAGCGTTTATTATGTCTTCTAATTGGAATGATATAGTGAGGATTGATGCTTCTAAACTGTTTAAGATTGAATTTATATTTGATCTAAAGTCTAGATTTTGAGATGCAATAGTTAAGTTTCTTAAATTTAAATGAAAGCTGTCGATAGCTTCTTTAAGACTGGCTTCATTAAATTTGATTTTATACAAAGTTTCATTGAATTTAGATAAGGTTGAAGTGGTGACTAAAATATTTTGTTTCATTAATGAACCCAGTTTTATTTCATTATCTTGGATACCTTGGATGGCCTGATCATATCTTTCGGCATCATCTTCGTCTAGAGTCCCAAATATCGTCTTTGAGAGTTTGCCTATACCGCCTATCCAGGCCCCTCGTTTGGCTCTACTGCTGACTAAATGTGAAATAGAAGAAAACTGAGAAACTATATCATTATATCTTATTGTCAGCGGTTCTAAAATGTTGTGACATCCTAAATCGTTGATGCTTTCGGTTTGGATACGCCCACACAAGAAACGTATTGTACCTAATATAGAATTTATATTTTGGAGATGCGGTCCTATATGAGAGATATCGAAGGGAGTAACTATATCTAGATAGCCAACATTAATTTTAAGTTCCCCAATTGGATCAAAGTATATGCCAGGACTCGAGTTGATTTGTTGGACATACTCTTGTTGACCTTGGGCCAATACGCTGTAAGAAAAGAAACATTATTCTAGAAGGAATTACTTAATAATAGAAATAACCACTTAAGCTATATTATATGAACTTTGTCTTAAAGGAACTTAGAACGCTAAATAGAAACTTATTCATAAAATAAAAGAATATAAAAGGGAATAATAAAAGTTAAGTATCTATAATAAGAATCATTTAGAATGTTTATACTGATGATATGACGTATTATGTCTCGGTGAGACATGTATAGTAACGTGACATAGAATTAAGAAAAATATGACAACCGGATCCCTAGCCCGTAGGCGCACTCGGAATCTCCGTGTGTTTTACTTCGTCAAAGTGATGTTTTACGTGACGCCTATTTATTAGTAAAGATAAAGTATGATTGCCGTGTATTTTGACGACCTTGTAAGGTCCTTTCCAGATTGGAGATAGGGCTTTGCGCAGTCGTAAATGATTTTTTAATAAGACGTAATCGCCAACTTTGTATCGTGCTGGACGAGTACGGGTATCGTAGTACGTTTTCGAATTTAGTTTTGATTTTCCGATGTATTCTACAGCTTTATTGCGCGAATGCGCCATACGATGTCGCAGCATTCTTACGTATTCAGGGTAGGTAGCACTTGAAGACTCGTTATAAATAGAATCTGGGATGAAAGGTTTGTGTCCGAATAGTAATTCATAAGGAGAATAATGTGTTGTTGTATGTACAGTTGTATTATAACAGAGCATAGAAGTATAGATATATCTAGGCCAATTATCTTGATTCTCATTAGTGTATGATTTTAGGTATTCCTTGAGAGTGGAGTGGGACCTCTCTAGGGCCCCTTGTGTTTGTGGGTGGTAAGGTGACGACCACAGCTGTTTGATTTTTAAGAAATCACATGTCCTTTTAAATAATTCGGCGGTGAAGTTGGTGCCTTGATCTGTAATAATTTGTTTCGGGATTCCAAATAACGAGATGAAGTGGAGCAGACATTCGCTTGTTTCTTCCGCTGTATTACTGCGGAGAGGATATGCTAATGAAAACTTCGTGAGGTCGTCTTGCATGGTTAATATGAATTTGAGTTTGGCTAAACCGGCTTCAGGCAAAGGGCCTACGATGTCGAGAGCTAGTTTCTCGAATGGTGAAGTTGATGTGGATGTTATTATCATTGGCGCCCGATTTGTTTTTCGTAAAGCTTTATTTGTTTGGCATAATATGCATTTTTTGATGTAGTTTTCTACGTCGCTACTCATGTTTTTCCAATAGAATCTTTCTTTAATACGGTTTAGCATCCTAGCGGATCCTAAATGTCCAGCGATAGGTATGTCATGGTTTTCTTTAAGTATTTTAGGTATTTCGCTTAATGCGGGATATATGAGGTCATTATGATATATATGGATCGTGATATTAGTGCCGTCAAACAAATAGCATAATATATTATAAATTTTAACGAAGGAATGCTTGTCGAAGGGGTTTTTGAAGTCGGATATTGCAATTTCATTCTCGGTTGGATGAGACATTATAATTTCGTCGCGTATATGTTTTAGTGTTTTGAATATCTCCGGATATGAACAGTCATCGAAATGGTGCACCTTTGTAAATATGAAGAGATAAGTTTTATCATCGCATTTGAGGGATATAAAACTATGCAGGGATCTCTCTAGTTTTAGAAATTCGTCGCGATTGGGATTTGGGCAGTTGCTGACCACTTCATGGGCGTAAGGTATAGACTCATCCATATCTATAGATGTGGGTATTACGATTAATCTTTGTCGTCCCTTGAGGAGATTTTCATGATGTTCTATTATTATAGTATTGTATGACGTCGTGGGCGACTTTAAGAATTTATTATAGGTGTTGTCGGGTAGAGTCGAGCTTTCAGGCGGTGGAGGTATGGTAATAGGTTGTTGATTACTAGTTGAAGATTGTTGATTTGCATCTGCATCGAGACGTGTCAGGTAGTCCAGCACGTCCTCTTCTATCTCTGGATTTATGAGTTCGGCCTCTAAACTGGACGGTGGAGAGACTAAGAAGTCCTGTAGGTCTTCATTACTTTCCTCGGGTAATTGTGGTGAATTTTCATTATTAAGATTAGGATTTTGAGAATCAGGGTTTTCATTTTCCAAGTGTATAGGGTTTACAGGATATCTTGAAAGAGCATCAGCCGCGGAGTTTAGTTTACCTTTGCGATATACGATATCGTAGTCGTACTCTTCTAATTTTAATCGCCAACGTTGCAATTTGCTTCCAGGATCTTTATGATTAAAAAGCCACTTCAAAGGTCTATGATCGGTAATAATTTGGAATTTACGCCCGTAGAGGTAAGGACGGAATGTTTGACATCCATACAAAATAGCTAAGAGTTCCTTTTCTGTTGTACTATAATTGCTTTCACTTTTGTTAAGGGTGCGCGATGCGAAAGCTACTGGCTGATCTTTACCGACAGGTCCTTGAGAAAGTACAGCGCCTACAGCGTGATTTGAAGCGTCGCAGGTAAGTATAAAAGGTTGAGTGAAATCAGGATAGATAAGAAGTGGAGCAGTAGTTAATTTATGTTTTAAGGTATCGAATGCGACTTGTTGTTGATTTTCCCAGTTGAAAGTAGTATCTTTCTTAAGGAGGTTAGTTAAAGCCTTAGCTGTTTTCGAGAATTCTGGGATGAAACGGCGATAATATGAGACGAGACCAAGGAACGATTTGATATCCTTGGGACACTTTGGAGTAGGAAATTCTGTTACTGCTTTTACCTTATCCGGGTTTGGTTTAACACCTTGCTCTGTGATTATGTGCCCAAGATAACAGACTTCGCGGCGTAAGAATTCGCACTTATCTGGTTGTAGTTTGAGGTTGAAATTGCGTATTCTGTTGAAAATTGATATTAGATTTGTGATATGAGAACTGAGATCGTGTGAGTAACAGACAATATCATCTAAGTATACGAAGCATCGAATGCCTTGAAGGCCGGATAGAGCAGTGTTCATTAACCGTTGGAATGTAGAGGGTGCATTTTTGAGCCCAAATGGCATGCGAAGAAATTGAAAATGTCCTTCCGGGACATTGAATGCAGTTTTGGCTTTATCAGCCTCGCTTTTTAATTCGATTTGGTGGAATCCTGACGCTAGGTCCAGCGTGGAGAAATATTTACTGTTACCGAGTTGATCTAAGATTTCCGCAATTTGTGGGATAGGATATGTGTCACCGATAGTGACGTCGTTAAGTTTTCTGTAATCTATTACTACTCTCCATTTTTGTACATTAGAGGCATCAAGTTTCTTCGGGACAACCCAGATGGGTGACGACCAAGGTGAATCGGAGGGTTCTATAATCTTTTGTTGTAACATTTTATCTATTTGATTTCGGACTTCGGATTTATGAATTTCAGGGAAACGATATGTTTTAGAGTGGATTGGAACATCTGTTGTTGTTTTTATTTCATGTTTCAACGCATTAGTATGCGTGAGGTTCTCTCCGGGGAGGTGGAAAATGTCGGAAAAGTCGGAGCATAAGTTTAAAAGGGCTTCTCTTTCTTCACAATTGAGATGTGAAATACGTAGTTGTTTCAGGACCTCTTCTGTACGGTTCATACTGTTTCCATAGATGTTTACATGGTTTATGGATTTTGGAGAGCACTCATTGGAATCTGAAGATGTTACCGGAGTAAGTTTTAGGTTGAGGTTTGATTTTAATGTAACATATTCTTCGGAAGTATTTACTACGGATAAATTTATTCTATTATTATTTTTTACGCTTACAAGGCAATTTGCAATTAATAGGGTGTCGGAAATTTTTTGATCTAGGATTAGTCCTTCTCGAATTTCAGGATTTGAAACGGAACACTCGACAATAGTTTCTGTTCTAGGCGGTATCAGATATGCAGGATCATGGAAATATAGTTTCAGAGACGACTCGCTTAAGTGAAGAAGATTATTATTGTAATCTATGTTGCAATTATGTGCGTTAAGCATATCGGAACCTATAATACCATCGTAAGGTAGGTGGATTTTGTGGATTACGTGGAATTGTTGCGATATAGTAGATTTAGGAAATTGTAGTTTTAACATAAAGTGACCTACAGTTGGAATAGGTTCTTCCGATGAATCTATCCCTTTTAATTTGATAGGTTCTTTAATTAATTCAGGGTATTTCTCTAGGCAGGAATATTTTAGTAAGCTAACAGATGACCCTGAGTCGACTAATAATGATAATGGAGATTTAGATACGGAGGTTTTGACAAGAATATGAGGTAAGAGCGTTTTTGCAGGATTATTTGTTATTTCAAATATATTGGATTTAGAATAATTTGGCAAACCAATGTCTTTACATGGTTGCTTGGATTCAGTGGATTTCGATTGTGACAGACCAATGTCTTTGCATGGCTGCACGGATACAGTGGATACAGTGGATTTTGATTGTGACAGACCAATGTCTTTGCATGGCTGCACGGATACAGTGGATACAGTGGATTTTGATTGTGACAGACCAATGTCTTTGCATGGCTGCACGGATACAGTGGATACAGTGGATTTTGATTGTGACAGACCAATGTCTTTGCATGGCTGCACGGATACAGTGGATACAGTGGATTTTGATTGTGACAGACCAATGTCTTTGCATGGCTGCACGGATACAGTGGATACAGTGGATTTTGATTGTGACAGACCAATGTCTTTGCATGGCTGCACGGATACAGTGGATACAGTGGATTTTGATTGTGACAGACCAATGTCTTTGCATGGCTGCACGGATACAGTGGATACAGTGGATTTCGATTGTGACAGACCAACGCCTTTGCGTGGCTGCACGGATACAGTGGATACAGTGGATTTCGTATTAAATGTGTCGATTTTTGATTGTTGTCCCGCACGACACTGGGACGAGACACCTATTCTTTTTTTGAGTCTATGGTATCGTATCCCTCCATGGGAGCAGAAGGATATTCGGCACTTCCTTCTAATGGATCGGAAATGAAATTGATTCGCCCAAACGTTCTGGTTTGGCCCTGGTTCAAATTTTTACTTCGGTTATTGTTATATTCTCGTTTACGGCATTGCTCTAACGTGTGCCCAGGACTTTTGCAGTAACGGCAAAATATCGATGGGAAATTATTAGCACCAGGGTTATATTTATTGGAATTAGGGTTAGGCCGCGCATTTACGTTTGGTGAAAACTGTAGATTGGTATTATGGTAGCCACCTGAATAGTTTGGCCTGGGATTGTTGTTTAGTCTAGGGTTATTAAGTTTTAGATTAGGTTGTTTTCTTTCGAATAGAGATTGTTGAATTCTTTCTTCCGATATTGCTACGTTGATGGCGTCATTTAGTGTTCTAGGTGCCTGACATCGGACGAAATTTGATAATCGAGGTAAAAGACCCATCTGGAAGTGATGGAGGGCTAATTCCTCCATCGCTGCGGTTCGACCTAACATTTCCTTGGTTTTATGCCCGTGGGAAATGGAAATTTCAGTCAATAGTTGGGAAAGACAGGTTTCTATCCTTAGTGCGTATTGGCTTACCGGTTCACTTATGTGCTGTTTGCATTCTTGAAGGTCCATTAATAAGTGGGCATAATGTTTCCTTTCGCTAAATTGAGTTTTGAGGAATTCCTTTAATTGGTACCAGTTTGTAAATTCTTTAATAGAGCATGCGGTTTCTGCTTTACCCCTAAGTTGGCTAAGGATGTATTTGAACAGAGTATCTTTTTGTGAATCTGTCGCTTGGTCAAACGCGTGATTGCAGCTGACTAAAAACGAATTAAGTCTTTCCCTATTTCCATCATATGGATTTATAAATTTAAAAAGGACCATAATATCTAATTCGGGTTTCGGCATCGGTGTTGCCTTTTTCTTCGCGGCGGACCTAGTAGTAGGTCCTTGAGGTGGTGCAGTCTGAACTTCTTCTTCTGGCTCTATAACAGCGATCTCAGGTTTGGGACTTGGGGCTCTAGACTCAGCCATTTTCAGTACAAAATTAAGTATTTATACAAATAAGACGAAAAAATTACACGAAACAGAATTATGATATAACGCACAGTTAAATTACAGTACCAAATAAAATTATAAACAGTGATAAATATTTAGATTATGTTGCAATGACCAGGTAGCTAATAATCACTTACTGAGTTGTAAACAGAGCGATAAGAACTAGCATCGTCGTGTTTCTCGGAGCGGAGTTAGACGTATGCGTCAGCGTCGGGCTGGAATCTCGGGATCTCGGGTTGTTCGTTGTTGACGCTTCGAGGTCGGCTGCAGGACGTGCTGTGCGCAACGATGGGCTTGTCACGGTGCCAAGTAGATCGGGTCGTAGTTCGATGTGGTTTTGATTATGCACAATCTATGACTTGCAGGTGAACACTTTCACTTAGGAACTTGAATAACGAATGGTACTTGAACAAGAGTTCGGAAGCGAACCTGGGACCTTTAGATCCCTTTTAGCTGCCACCAAATGTTATGAGTCGCTATGGATTTAGGTTTTTAAAAAAGATTTCGAAATTAAACACCTTTGAAATAGTAAGGCGGCCGTCTCTGTAGGATGTTGGAATAGGACTGACTGTATGACGGATACTCGGACTACAAGGCAGGCTCAGATATGCTGAGTCGCAGGAATAGGGATAGGTAAGCAAAGGTGGGTGCATTGGGATAGTATAACAGTTCGCTCCCACTGCTGCTATGTAAATTTTCCCTATATACTTAATTTTTATTTTGTCCCTGAACTAAAATAAATAACCTAAATAGAATTTAATACCAATATCGAGTAACGCTTTCACAAATCGGACAGGGTTTTTGCAACATACTGTATATAATGTTCATTTTTGTCTATTTCTACTATAATTCTTACCTTTGAACATTATCAGCGTTATTGAAATGGGTTTTTAACTAAGTTAGTGGATAAGTCAGTTTATGTAAAAAATGATTTCTTATATAAAAATATTAGTACTATGTCAAATTCTACTCAATTATTTATAATGAATCTGATAAAAATATAACTATATATATTAAATAATGTTTGCAATAAGATATTTTTTGTTGTAAATGAGTTTTGCTACTGTTTAAACCAGTTCAAGATAAACACCGTTTTCTAATAAGACCGTTTGCTTCGAAATATCATTTACAATTTGTTTTTTCTACGGCAGGATAGTTTGTGACTCTTGGCTGCTTTTGGAGTTCCCTTACCCGGAAACTGGATTGAGTTTGTTATTGAAAGCAGTCAAGTTGCGTCAGAGGTGGGATGCCCTTATAAACCAGAGGCTAGCAGGTATTTTGAACATACAAACTGTTAGACTTCTGTTCATGTGTCGAATTTTTTTTTGCAATATATAAGTTTTAATAAAAAAGGCATATACAATTTTATTAATAGCGCAGCTGCAAAATAATATAATGTAATTAAATTATGTATTATGTGTCCGGTTGCACGGTGGAGAGTGTTCTCAGGAACTACATTCTTTGATTCCA
Source organism: Automeris io (assembly GCA_036320925.1). NCBI lineage: Eukaryota > Metazoa > Arthropoda > Insecta > Lepidoptera > Saturniidae > Automeris > Automeris io. Next base: position 2,265,332 of record JAUDJH010000021.1, on the reverse strand, counting down.
CCAGCCCCATTCCATCACAAAACCACTAGACATCGTGTCGGATACCATCCGTATGTGGTGGATGTTCCTTATATCCGCACGAGAAGATTCGCTTCAACATTCATCATGGGAACGGCTAAGGAGTGGAATATGCTACCAGCGGCCATATTTCCGCGATCTTATGACCTGGGAGTCTTTAAAAGAAGAGTGAATAGGCATTTGTTAGGCGGACGCGGTTCATCATCGGACTCATCTTCACCTTCCACCAGGTGTGATTGAGGTCAAGCGTTCGCCTATAAGTTATAAAAAAAAATATTCTAAAACGCTTTTACTAACTGTGTTATTAAAAATATATATATTTTTCAGATGCTAAACCTACAAAGTCAGTGGAAAGTGAGCTGGAAAAGCAGAAAAATAATTCTAAGGCGCCTTATGAAGAGCTCCAGCATAATCTGTCGTGCGATATGAGTTCTTACGTAACGTGCGAAGTTTACTATACTATCAAAAGATTATTGCCAGGTAATATTATATTTATTTTTTGTCTTTAGAAAGACGATATTACAATTTTTTTGATAACCCAGGAAAAATCCCTGACGGAGCTCGGAGGCGGTGAGGGCTGCCCCCCGGTGTGTCGAACATGCACCGACTAAAACCCCCGGGGTGTTCCTTCTTCCCCTCTGACCGGAGCCGGGGGGTGTTATCCATAGATGGGCAAAATGTGATCAGATTAATAAAAATGATTAACGATTACATTTTCGTTTTTTACCATTAGTATGACTGCATTTTGCTCATTTATGTTTTAAACACTACAAAATATGAGACTGTATACACATTTATCATTTCTTAATCTTTTAAATGGATTTAATCATGATTACAGAGCAAGAAAATTAATTACGACTACATTTTGTAATCGTTCATCATTAAACAGATTACATTTTGCCCATCTCTGGTGATATCTTCAACCTTCGGCGACGTCTGGCCTTTTGTTATAATTTTTATCATCACAAAGACAATCATAAGTTGTGTTGTTATAGAAATAAGTATTTGTAATTGAACCTCATTTATTTTATTGGCTCGATAAAATTCGCCTGAACCTAATAGAGAGTAAAGTGTACGAAGAGCGAGAATTCTTTGACAGTCTTTGTCTGCCTACATTTATCACGACGAGAGATCTCTAGATATATAAATAACTAGATATATATTTTAATTGGTCTCGAAACGCAACAAGCCGATACAGAGTAATTTTGACTAATCTACAAATCTATGATAATTTTCAAAAAATTTTGAAAAGTAAATTCACATGAAAACATTTCGATGATTCTTGTTACGCATACTTACTTATGTACTCAACTCGTGTTGTTTTTTTTAGGTGATCTCAAAGTACTTTATCATGGTAACGAGGAAGCGCATCCTAATATCGACCCAAATCCATTCGCTGAAGGGTATGAATGCAGACATCACGAGAAGAAAGGTGGAGTGTACGTAACCGACAACGTCGTTTACAATTGGTTCGTATTTTGTTAAACTTTTGTTAACAATTTACGCGTTAAAAATATCTCCGGCCTTCTAGAAATCTTGGCTTTTAGCTGCTTCAGTATCGACAGACAAATCTCAACGAACACACACGAACGAACGAACGCAGAGGTTATAGGTAGGTCTTAAAGTTATGTTTAAAAAACTGTTCTTATACCCAACAACACTACTGTATAATGAGACTAAAATCATGACTGTGAGACAGCTCTTTGTGCTCCAAACTATTGTGTTTAGGCATAACACTCTATCATTTGATTTGGGCATTCTAAATAAACGTCTAGGGCTTACTGTCTGTAAAATTGAATCTCACCGCATCCCGGTCGCCTCTAGACACTTCAAAATTTTAAGCGCTCGGTTCTATAATAAACTAAATGTAATTCTCAATATCTAGCCCCTTTCCCTGTATGAACTTACTTGATGCAGCTTGATTATTTACAAACTGAAAATCTTTTAAATACTTATATTAGGTCCTTACATATGAAATTGGCGTTTTGTATGCGAGGAACAAAAAGTCGAATATTTTTTAATATAATATATTTAATTAATCAAAGTATGAACCATTATTTTCTATGCACTTTTGCCATCTCATAGGTAGTTCATTGATCCCTTTACTAAAAAAACCAGTCAGACGGGAATCAATAAAACCTTTGAAGGCGATTTGGACTGCCCCGTCGGAGTTGAATTTTTTCCTTTGCAAGAAGTTATCCAAATTTCGAAAAAAATGGTAATCTGTTGGAGCAAGGTCCGGGGAGTACGGAGGATGTCTTAGACTTTACAATTGAAGCTCTTTTAATTTAGTAGCCGTCTGTTGCGCAGTGTGTGGTCTAGCGTTGTCGTGAAGCAGCAGTGGCGTGGAGCGATTGACCAGCCTAGGTTGTTTAGCCGCTAGCTTTTCCATCATGGTTTGCAATTGCTGACAATAGACATTAGCCGTAATAGTCTGGCCAGATTTGAGAAAACTGTAATGAACAATACCGGCACTAGTCCACCAAACGCTTACAAGTAACTTTTTTGGGGTTAATTTTCGCTTGGGGCAGGATTTGGCTGGCTGGCCAGGATCCAACCATTGCGCTGAGCGCTTCCGATTATCGTAAAGAACCCATTTTTCATCACAGGTAATGATTCGGTTTAAAATACCTTCATTATTGTGCCGGTTTAGTAATGTAACGCAGCAGTCGACGCGCGTTTGCCGGTTTGCTTCAGTCAATTCGTGAGGTACCCACCTTTCAAGCTTTTTAATCTTCCCAATTTGCTTCAAGTGAATTAAAACAGTTTTATCACTAACATCGCAGCCTGCAGCTAACTCGGACGTGGTTTGCGATGGATCCGCTTCCACAATAGCCTTCAACTCTTCATTATCAACTTGAGTCTCAGGCCGTCCACGGGGCTTGTTCTGCAGGTCGAAATTTCCAGAACGAAAACGTTGGAACCAAAAACGAACTGTGTTTTCTTTTGCAACACGACCGCCATACACATCATTCACCCTTCGAGTTGTTTCCGCAGCACTAGTGCCACGGCGGAACTCGTACTCGTAAATAATGCGATATTTTAAGTTTTCCATTTTGTAAAATGAGTGACGCAAACAGAAAAAAACAGAAGAAAAAAACAAATGAATGACGATCATCGAAGCACAAATACATGAGTCTATAGCTGTACAAATTTGAATTTGGAATTCCTTACCAAAGAGGAGAAATTTGTGATTAAAATGGCCAGTACGAAAAACGCCAATTTCATATGTAAGGACCTAATATATGATCTGCACTCACACACAACACAGTAAGTGTCACTTATCACACTCATATCACACTTTACTCATCCTTTTCTACACATAACACACCCATACACAACACGTCTATATATTTTTATATATTTTTGTAATTATTTGTATTCTCTGTAATGGTGGGCGCTGACGCCTGCGATACAGTCTCACGACTAGTGCAGGCGTCAGCGTAAATTAAATTATATAATGTAAATTTTTGATTCAATAAATTATTATTATTATTATTAAATTAGAACAGGGGTGTTCAAAGTGCGGGGCAGTAGACTTAAATCTGGACCCCTCTCAGGGATTAATCCTAAACAAGCTGACTCCCCGGGCGTCTGGAAGAATCTGTATTCCCAGGTCCGGGTGGAGGGATTGCAAGGAGATACTGGGGTCGCTGCTCACAGTGGCTCTGATGTTTCTATGCAGCATTTTCTCTCGGGCCACCGAAAAAAAGGGGTGTTCAAGAATAAGAACAAAGAGGGAATAAGAAGCCTTGTTGAGGCTATCTATTTGGGAGGGGTAAGGATAAAGCCTACCCCTCCAAAACCTCTCTCCCAGGCGGTGCGCCGATCACCGTGCACCGCCTCTCTCTCATCCTGGCAGCAGACTCCCTCAAGTCTACTGTCCGGTGGAGTTTTTCTGTGTGATAACCGCCTTAATGATTTTAATGTATACGCAAATCTCACTGAATTTAATATTTTACAGCGTGGTGGACTCCGAATGGAGTTATAGCAATTATCAAGAGACTTACAGCCTCCCGTGGACATGTCCGAATTGTGAATTGTCTGTCTGTCTGTCACCCGTCGAGCGGTTGCAGCACACACAGTTCACTTGCTCCTCTAGAACTGTCGAGAAAGAGCCAGAAGCTTCTAAGACGTCCAAACAAAACAAACCCAACGCGAAGGAGTTCAATTGCGGCGTTTGCAAAGAGACTTTGTTTTTAACCCCTGTAGAAATACTGATGCATAGAAAAAAATGTACAATAAAATAAAATAATGGAAATAACACTTATTTTTCATTTTAATTTCTGTTTATAGTTAAGGTTAGTATGTATAGATTGATCGAACTTTCTTTTACGAGGTGGAAATGGACCGTTAGGGCCTCAGTGACAGCAACGGTTCTGGTGTGTCGATTTGTACCAACTAAAACTACCAGGGTGTTCATCTAACCCGTCTTCTAAGCCCAAGAATATGACCACTCCATTTTTTCCACACACGGCGACGTCCAACCTTGTATAGGCCTTTGCCTATCTATTCTCGATTGAGTGTAAAAGGCCAAATTGTTTTTTTACTATGGGTACCAGACAACGATTTATATATGTTACATATACTCATTTATTTTTCGCGACAAACTAATCTGCTCATCACAGAAAAGTTTACTGTTACTGGGCCTGGAATCCACGACGTTCAGCGTCATAGATAGGATTATTTAGATGGATATAGCCACTAATGTGTCTTTCCTACCCCGAAAAGAATTGTGGCGGAAAGCCACCAGTTGTGAAGGTCTTTACCGCTTGTGGGAGGCGCGTAAGTCGGAAGGCAGTCTTACCTTGAATTTCTTATTATTTATTATGTACGTGTTTTATATAATTTACGTGATCTAAATATCTCATTGCATTGGACTCACTAGTGTATCGAACTTCAAATAACCATACAAGTGTATTTACTATAAGATATAACATAAGGATATATTATTTTATCATCTCTACTCCACCGTCCGCCCTGTTTCTCGGATACAGTATGGACCCAGTGCGCAAGTGTTTATACAAATGTACGTCTACTTCAAAACGTCTTTTTACGGTACCAGTTTGGACGCGTTTAGATCCCGTTTGTGCATAAAATATGGCAATATTTTGTTTGCTGCGGATTCTAAGACAACACACATTATAGGCTTAAGGTCACGGAGGATAACCACGAGGATGTTTGTCTCCTGCGTTAAAAAATGTTACTTTACACTGGACATCAATATGAAGTGCTATTTGGTGCTTACGTACCGAATCGTGACCTGTCCGCAAGTTGCACTGATCATTCCGATTCACAGAACAACGTGCCGTGTTCGTACGACCGGTTTAAGCCTACAGCGTGCCTAAATACCTATAGCAAACAAAACTTGGTTTGTAATATTTTAACCATAGGGGTCACTGACGAAAATGTATGGTTTTGAAAGATAGATATCGTCTACTGCGGACATAAGCATACATTGTTGCACTTGTGTACATAAACAAATTACATCAAACTCAAACTTTCCCTTCAACTTTACTAAACATTACAAATTATATTATTTAATTAATATCAAAGCGTCTAGCATAAGTCATAGATTTTATCAATTTGGATTTGGATCTGCAAATCTTCAAGCTTTACACAAGTTCCTGTTATTTTTTTTTTCTGACCAAAACTTATTCTAAGTTAACTGTCAGTCGCAGCCTTATTCTCAAAGGAAGATTCAGGTGTTATGGAGCCGAATCACTGGGCTTTAAGGATAAAAATGTTTGACATTTGGAAACGCAATGTATCTGGATTTAAAAGGTTATTAGGTATAATATGAAACAGTTGTCTAAAATAAACACATCTATAAAGAGCCCGGTTTAGTTTTGAAGGCCTTTCAGGCCGCCATCGCGTCGACATTCGAAAAAAAAAATCTATAAAAACTAATTTTTTTAAAACATTTTTTTAGTGTTACGTCCATGTTAGGGTTTGTTTCTGGGCTGTGGGTTCGTTTAAAAACATTAACTTCACATATACAAATACCCGTAACAACTACATATCTGTAGTCCATATAAATGTTGGTTTCGTCTATTGTTCGACGCGCTGAAGTTTCACGCACAACCACTGCACCATCCTAGTCATTTTCAATTAAAATAAGCTAAAATATAAAAAAAATATTTTTGAATATTGTATCTTAGTATTCAATTGTATCTAAGCTACGTGGCTTATTCATTTTTTGTTTTAAATTACATTTACAATATTTTATAAAGTACAAAATGTAACCGCAATTCTTAAAAATAAGTTGGTGTAATTCGCCTTTCATGGTAGATTGCGACCTTTACAGATACAAGTTGGTTCCCGAGGGGCATGAGTTGAACAAAAGGTGCAAAATATCCACGACTTTCGTGTGAACAGTACAATTGACAGGCGTGACGCGCTGTTGTCTCGTAATCGATATAATTGCTTGTAAACGAATGGGAACCGAGTTCTCAAATTACTTCGAATTACCGATTCCCGGTCGGCTGCGTTTAACTTTATTGGATATTTAGTTAATTTTTTATAAAATGTGTCTCATTTACATATATATTGTAGACTGCTTTTTAATTTGGATTATGTATTACATTATCTTAATAATTTTATATACTATAATATATTGTGTTATATATAGCCACAGAGTCACAGCCGAGGCAATATTACTTTTTTTCCACAGTATAAATTACTGTCGGCCTGACAGGGTCTCTACAACTTCATTAAAAAAAGGGTCTAGCACTTAGGCTAAGATTTGTAGACGCTTTGTAGACTATTCTTAGACTTTGATAAAAATAGGTTCTCCCTAACAAAAACTGAATAATAGACCAAATTGAGTATAACTTAAGTATTCACCGACTGAAGTCCAAGTGGACATAATCAGTGACAAACTATATATTATGACATTAATTAAAGTAATCGTAATAATATTTCCTCACGCAATATCACTTTCGGGGTGAGCAGAGATACATTAGTGGCTGTATACACTTTGGGCTTATATGTTGCTCTCCACGTGACCAGTTCCGTAGCTGATCATCTTTTTTAGGGCTCTAACACATCATATTTTTAATAGATACCATGCGGGCTTCTTCACGATTGTTTCGTTCACCAATGAGTGTGTGGTAACTAAATTCGTACTTAAACTGGAAAAACCTAGAGATATGTGCCGAGGTATGAACCTACGATTACTCGCTTTGCTTCGCATGGATTCTGGTACATTATCTATTAGGTTACCACAGTTACATTAATTAAGTAACATAATTTGTAATCTATTATATAAAAATAAGTCCGGTTTTCCTTTCTGACGCTATAACTCCAGAACGCACAAACCGATTTTCACGGTTTTGCATTCGTTGGAAAGGTCTCGGGCTCCGTGAGGTTTATAGCAAACTAAATTTAGGAAAAATGTCAACATATAAGCGGGAAAACGGGGAAAATCATTTTTCACATACAGTGCCATCTCTGATACACAGCATGTACTACAAACCATGCATGTGGTTTTGCATGGTAGTGGAGCAGATCGCACCAATATTTTAAGTAGATGGCGCCGATGCGTTATACATTGTTTGACAGCTACTCATTGTACTCTGCTCAGTTAATTTCATGTGTCATTTATTATGCGCACGTTCTTTCAAACGCTAACTAAAAACTAAAACCAAGCCATCTGGTGGCGAACCGAAGTTTGCCGGGTTTGCTAGTGTTTAATAAAAGACTAAGTAATGTCAAAATAGCGTCTATGACGGATACTCAGCCGGTGAATTTTATAGGTTGGTAGCGTAACGTACATTCCCTCAGATTCTAGATTTATTTTTTCTCTTTATTTACGGATTGGTTTTTGTCGCAAAGCGACGATGCCGCCCAGTAAAGTACACAAATATTAAAAACTACACTAACTACTACAATTCAGATTTATCTTAAGTAATTTGGATATATTGTACAAATATTTGGCATCATCGCTAAGTGGCCTTTTTTTTAATCCCTTTCGGGCCTCAGGGGGCGATGAGGGTCGCCTCCCGGTGTGTCGGACTTTGCACCGAGTAAAACCTCCGGGGTGTTCCTTCTCTCCGTCTAGCCGGGACCGGAGGCACAGCAGCGTCCACTTCTCCGGCATCGCTAAGTGACCTGGCCAGTATAGATTGGAGTGCTCCTATACATCCATTGGCAAAGAACCCTCAGGAGTTGATCTTCTACAATGGTCGAACCGGGAACATTCCATCAGTGTATGGTGCAAATCATCCAGTTTGTTACATATTGTGCAATTAGTCGACGTAACTTTTTTAACAGCTTAGATATATCACTACGACACTTGGCTCCGATGGCCAGCCAAAGAAATACTACCTAAAGTGATCTACTAGCGTTTCTAAAGCGACATCTCGAGACAAAAGCAGAAAGAAACTCAAAGCTATATCACAGTGGAATTTCGCCTCAGAGTGTAAACAAACCGGTTAGCGACAGTTGATGGAACTACCCTTCTTTTTTATCATGACTTAGCACATAGACCACATTACACTTAATGGTAAGCCTGGTGCAAGCCAAAAACAATAACAACCTATTGATAGTTGCAGCGATCATGCCGGTCTGCACACATTTCTCTTCAGCTTCGCTTAAAGGATTCCATATCATAGGACGATGGGAATACGCTCGCCGGAAGCCCAATGACTCGGCAAAGGTTAGAGTTCCAGAACTTCTCAGTCCTGGCCGGGGTGTGAGTTACCATATGGCTGTGACTCCGTACACCCGCGCGCGTGGTTCTACTATGAAAGGGAAAATATTTTGTCTGCGCTGGTCTCTCGGTATGAAACTAGTGCGTCTAATGATCTGGAGTTGCGGCTGCGAAGACCAAGGTAATTAGACCATCCTGATCCAAAATCATATAATTTCTAATAACGTGAAATCTATAGAATATCACTTATACATACGTTAGGTACAGCTATTTAATAGGTTCAAGATAGTTCATTATCAAAGATTGCAGTATCATGAAACTAGATTATCGGGTGTAGTTAACTTTTAACCTCTTATACAGATTCAAAACAGCCTTTTTACTACTTATTTGTACCTTATTCCCCGGTGATAAAGACTAATTTGCCATATTTGATGTGAATTATAAATTGGCACAGTTTAAACTTTGCTGTCAAACTGTCACAGCGTAACAGGTACGTCTAATCTGCTGTTAAATTTATAAATTAAAATTATTTTGAGCTTGTTGGAGTTAGCACACTGCGGGTGGTTTCATACTTAAAATACTCCGTGAATTTTCATTTATATTAATAAAAATGACATCACCCTATAGCCCTTCATTGGGTAAGCAGAAGTATTGGTAATCATAAGGGATTTTATTCAATTTGTATTTATTACATCACATTAAATATTATAAGTAGTTCAGTTTACCATGATTTTCAGAACATCATGTACTTACCTATTAAGTATCTTATTATAGCCATAGATGGGCAAAATGTAATCACATTAATAAAAGTGATTATGATTATATTTTACGTTTTTTACCATTAATATGACTGCATTTTGCTCATCTATGTCTTAAACACTACAGAATCCCAGATTGCATACACATTTATGATTTCTTAATGTTTTAAATGGATTCAATAATGATTAAAGACCAAGGGAATTAAAATTACGACTACAATTTGCAATCCTTAATAATTTATCAGATTACATTTTGCCCATCTCTAATTATAGCTATGAATTCTATGTAAATATAGATATCTGAGCGTGTTTTATAGCATAATATTTAGTTTTATATAGGGTGGGCAAATTTGAGGTTAGGAAGTAAATTGGCTATCAAATGATGAAATGTTAAGAATTTGGCTGTCATCCTTGGACACATATTTAGTATAAAGTTGGGAAGTTTAACAATGGAATACTACACTCTTGAACAAATAATTTTAATTGTGAAAATTTACTATCAAAATGGTGAAAATTTTACTGTATCACTTCGTAAAATTCATGCAGCTTTTCCTCGTAATCCGGCTCGTTCTGAGACCGCTGTGTGTAATTTAAGGGCTAAATTCGAGGCTCACGGTATTGTTGCTGACAAGGGACCAAAACAATACACTCGTAGTGGGCGTAGTGATGCAAACATAGCCGCTGCACAGCAGAGTGTTGAGAATGAACCTGGAACATCAACTGGCCGACGTTCGCAACAATTGGGCATCACTGGAGGCACTTAGCGCAACATTTTGCATAAAGATCTTCATCTTCACGCTTATTAAGTTCAACTCGTTCAAGAATTAAAGTCGGCCGACCATCATTTGCGTCGAACGCTTGTGAAGTGGTTGTTTGAAAATTTAACGAAAATAACGCATTTTTCAACAAAATCATCGTTAGTAATGAGCCCCATTTACAAATAGGCGGTTATGTTAACGAACAAAATTCTCGCATATGGGGCTCACAAACTCCACAAACTGTCCTCAAAAAACCATTACATCCAAAGAAAGTGACCATATGGAGCGGTTTGTGGTCAAGTAACATCATCGGCCCGTATTTTTTTGAAAATGAGCAAGGAAACGCCGTTACCGTGAATTCTGTGCAGTTCCAAACCATGATAACCAATTTTTTGTGACCACAATTGGCTAAAGTTGATATCAGTGACCTTTGGTTTGGTTTGGTTTGGCGCCACAAGTCACACAGCCACCCTAACAATTCAGTTATTGCATGAGAAATTTTCAGGTCGCGTAATTTCTCGATTTGGCGATGTCAATTGGCCGCCTCGTTCTTGTGATTTAAAGCCGCTGGATTATTTTTTCTGGGGCCATTTGAAAGACCGGGTTTACGTGAACAACCCATAAACAACTGACACCTAGAAAAATGAAATTCGACGCTGCATTGACGAGATAAGCGAACTTTTGTTGCAAAATGTGGTTCAACATTTTGTGAAAGAAGCGGATCTCTGCCGGCGTGCTAGAGGTGGACATTGGCCCGACATCATATTCCATGATTATTTCCGATGTTTCTACTTTACATTGGTATCAATAAAATTGAATTTGTCCAAAAAAAAGTGTGTTTTTAAGCCAATTTACTTCCTCACCTGAAATTTGCCCACCCTATATAAGCATATGGCTATTATAAAAATGTACACCCAGTTTCAGAAACGCTTTTGAAATTCAAAGACGATGTTAGACATTAAAGTCTCATACGTTTGTATGTAATTGATGACAAATTAGTGTTTGAAACGATTTTTAAATTTATTTAAGCGTTTTTGAATAAGTATAAGATGTTGAGAGAGCTATGTGCACGTCAGTGACATGCATAGCGTATTTGGACAAGGTAGGCAGAATTCGCGTAACTAATTTGAATAATATATTATTATGGTAAATATTATATTGCGCTCATGGGAAAGATAAATAGCGTGAAAATAGAATAAATATGATGAAATAAACGTTTCCTTTTTTTTTGTTTAAATTTGTTTAAATTTATTGCAGACTTATTTATCGTAAGGGCATGCAATGCTTTCGTGCATCTATGGAATGACCGGTACTGGTGTACGTATATAATCTTCAAAACAAAACCCTTTGGAATTTTCGATTATTTTTCTACTGATATAGGAAAGAATACATAGATTAACTTAATTTTATTCCCCTCTTTATCTATGTTTTTTTTGGCGAACATAAATTTTGCTTAGATAATAAGAGTTCAGCAGGTAACTTTAAATGTGATAGGAATATCGGTAAGTAATTTCACAGTAAGAGTGCTTGATTAATATTAGTATATTTAAGTGCCTGCCTATATTTACCCATTTAAAAATCTCGACAGTCCATAATTCCGCTCGATGCATCCTATCTCATTGTAAATTAAAGGCGAGAACAAACGATGTACATTATCAGATCATCTGATCCAAACACGTGGAGTCACGAGCTTTTTCAATTTACGTCGGCTCGCGTTTGTGGCGACGTTGGCCGCTTGTCTTCAGATGGGTTTCTAAGAGTCCTTTGCGGATAAAACGCTTTGTTGAGTATATTTTAAATGCTTGATTAATAAAATTTTAAAAATAGTACCTATCTTTAATTTGAATACTGCTATCTTCCTGATTATATATTCAATTGCAGCAATTTTTTTATCGGTTGCGGTTTCAGCTGTCACTTGACCTAATCATACCTGGTGGAAGATAAAGATGAGTTAGGCGATGAACTACATCCACCCAACAAGTGCCTATTCACTAGGGCGTTTAAAATAAAAAATTCCACGGAACCATGCTCAAAAGTTTCGTTTTAATGCCAAAATAGGCCTTTGAAAATATGAGCCCGTAATAATAATATTTAGGTTGTCCGCATCGCACTTTTCGATTTCTCATAAGAATAACACAGGACAAAAGTTTTTTTTTCTTCTTTTGATTTCTATAACTAATGAACGATATATCGTATTGCAATACCCATTCATTATTTTTGTAGAAAATTTAACGCTCTACAAAAAAGGTCTGAAATCAATTTTTGATAAATCAACTCAATCAAAAGTTATTTAAGATCGAAGTTTAACTTACCCTCAATTCAGCTGTTTTATCGACCGTGAGTTTGGCGCGCAGTCTGACAGCGCTACGCAGTCAAATGTCTTTCCGTATGACTGCATACAGTTACATAAACTGCGTCTTATTAGGATAATTGGGTCGTTGTTGTCGAGCAGCGAAAGCCAAAATCCGAATTATCTTATGATTTAAAAATAATAGGAAATCAACGCACGTACTCCCTCAAGTGCGCCGCCCGGTGTACATCAATTAGGAAGGAATGTCTCTGGCAAAAGCCCTCCTCCTACGCCCTGTCTCGGCGGGGTGGTGGACCGGGTTTTCTGGGCAAGCAATAGCTTCCCGATCCAGCTCCGCCACCTCCTTAATCTACATAACCTTCTCACAGTATGAGAGGACCGCCTGCCATGCTTTGTCGCAGACGACCATCGCGCTAACGAGCACCGGCAGCATCAGATCACCACCCACCGCCTTGAAATACTTATTAAGCTTACTTATTATTTGTATTTTTAATAAATAGAAGATATATGTGAAGAGAGAACATTAATTAATCTTATTATGTGCATGTTTTATATGCTTACGTCAGTATATTTTTTGCTATTTTCAAATGGAACTAACTACATGATCGTAAATAAAGCGCAAATAAGCTGTAGGTAATGGCGAATAAGCCGGAAACGATAATATGTTTTGGAAACGTTAACAATAATTCTAATCCTTATTTATTACTATTTTCAAAGGTAGCTTAGCAAGTTCTGGATTTAATTACTTAAAAATTTAAATTTACTTTTAAATAACTGTTTTTTAGTAAACGGTGGGACAGGGACTGGGATAAAGTGTTCCACAAATTATAAGTGGGTTCGTTTTGTTGATGATTTTTTATCATAGTGTAACAAGTAGGTTAAAGGCTTATCTGATGATGAGTGATGACAGGTTTGAAAGATGCGTTGATGAACTTAGGCTTAATAAGTTCCCAATCGCAATGTGGCAAGAGGCGATAGTAAAAAAAATGGTGGTATTCACCACAAAGAAAGCAATTTGATAGCTTAGACAATGTAACTTTCGCTAGTAGAAAACCGCAAAATGATTGACATATGCTTTCGAAATTTCACGTCGTTACGTTATGTCAATTCCATACATTTAGTCTTTTTCACTAGCGTCATCGTTACTCAAACGTCACTATGTCTAAGCCTTCTGGAATAAAATTTAATATTTAAAGCCCGCCACAGACATTCAATTTTATTTATTTTACTAACATTTATAACAATATGTAACTATTGTTCAACAAAATCTTTATGTGTGCAATTAAAACTGAGAACTGTACCGAAATACAAAGTCTCATCAGCTCATAATAAAAAGTTTAACCGTAGACTAAAGAATCAAAATTTAACAGTACCGTAAACCGTCTGAAGATCGTTATGGTGATTAACTATAGTCTGTCGCGTACACGAATCAGTTTATATCTAGTTGTAAATGTGGGTATTAAAAGACCTTTATTCCATATATGTTAGGTGGCGCAGCGCCGGGGACTGACAATTGATTGGCTTCATTTGGTACTTGTTGACGTTGTTGACCCACACTCTACTTTCCATCAAATGTGTTGTAGTATCTTCGTGGAATCAGAGTAGAAAACCTGTGATTTCGTCTTTAGTATGTTTTAGCAAACATTACAGTTTTTTGATTGTACTGTGATTTGACTGTGTTTTTTTATAATTTACAGGCGGACGTTTGACATCATTCACACCTGGTGGAAGGGGAAGATGACTCGTCCTGCAAACTGTGTCCGCTCGATGAGTTCGTATACATACTTTCTTACAACCTTCTAAGTCAAAAGATCGTGGAAATATGCTCGCTGGAAGCATATTCCACTCTTTAGCAGTTCGAATGATGAATGTAGAAGCAAATCTCTTCATGTGAGTATAGTCAGTTTGTCAAGTAATATATTGAAGTTTTTACTGGTAAAAACTTTTATCAAGAAGTGTGAGCATGGAATGCACAGGTCGTGCGATTTGTCGCTCCTGATTTTATCAACAGTCCGCATTTCGACCGCGACTCCCGTGCGTGTCCGGACTCTTTTAGGCTTAGGGTATACTAAGCCATGAGTGGCTAAGATTCGAGCAGATGGACTAATTTTTAATTATTTTTATTACAGTACCATCCATGGTAATATTACTGTACGCAGCTGAAGCAGGTATTTTTAAAGTCTGTTTAGGCATGTTAGGTACTTTTTAAAGTAAGAACTTCTATGGAATGTGGAAAAAGCATATCATTCACGTGAACGTGACGCTTAAATGCGCGAGGATACAAACAGCGTAGGCGCAGCGTGCAAGCAGCTCGGTTCAATAATAGCCAGTGATGTGTAGACTGTTGTAAAATCTGCCGCGTCACTTTAGTTCCATATTGCGTTTACGTACTCGTTATAAGTTTGCAATTCACGATTCAGGGGCTAGTTTTATTTTTCCAATAACAATAGTCAATAATAGATAGTAATAGCTATATACAAAAATATTTGCAAAAGTAGTACTTCCAAAAAAAAATCTTATTAACCCAAAAATATTGTTCATTAGTTTGTGTTTCAAAAAGCTAAGAAGTTTTCCTATTCTGACATGTCTTACAACAAGCAAATATTTTTTGGAACTCGGGAGGAAATCTTGCATAACGCTGTCAAGGCCGCTGGGAGTGCGACGACCCTAGTTTGCTAGGCTCTTCATCTTCTTAATAAACTTTAGAGGTCAATAGACAAAACTTCTTGCAAACCAATGCTCTTCCGAACAGGAAAGCTTAATCCGATCCACTTTTTGATAACATCTAGCCACTTTTTTTATTTTTACACTGGCTCGACATAGTGACTACAGAGTACCTGATGCTAAGTACAGTGTAGTCCAAAAACGAAAGCGACTATCAAAGGATGAAAATCCATTGATAGTCTACATCGTCATGTCGGCCCACATATGCCACGACTGAAGGTCTCTAGGTATATGAGCTACTGGATATTCACAAGCTGATCCCGAAACGCGACAAGTCGAAACTGGTCACTATGACGGGCTTTACACCCATGCACTGTGGTCGCGATCCAGACGGGCACCGATGCCCTACCACCTCGTTGCTGCTCGTTTAGCACCACCCAGGAGTCACGTGTAGTGAAACTAGGGTAAAGCCTACGGACGCGAGCAGCTTCGACTCCCAAAACTCCACTTGACTTGGGGTCTTTTCCGCGGAATCTTGCCTTCGAGGATTAACTTAGGAAACACTTACCAGATTCATACGTCCTAGAAATCTTCCAGATGTCATCATCGCTGCTAGCTAGGACTGGGAGTCCACATTTTTCTCATAAATAACACTCTTGACCAAGTTACTAAAACAAAAATCAACCAAATAAAAACAACTAAATCAAATTCCGTTCAGCCATTTAGGAGATACGATGCCACAGATATAGTTACGTGTTAAGCTTAATAAAATATTTTTCTTTTTACGTTGTAGTATGATAAAGGTATGTACATTCACTAAAATATGAATTATTATTATACTAACAAGTGTAAGGACTGTCATAGTGACTTGCTTCGGCTTGTTGCGTTTCGGGATTAGTTTATATACATCCAGGTTTTATACCTAAGCACCTTCATCATGACGGTCACTGTCGTTCTTGGACTACAATTGTGCATTCCATAAGGTGCGATATAGTTACTTTATCGAGCCAGGATAAAAAAATATTTTAGTGTGACCTCAGTGTAGCAACAAGTTTACAACAAGCGCAAGCGAGATAGGAGACCGGCTTCGTGAGCGATGCCTCTGTAGATAGCAATTGCTTGTTTCGCTGTAATACTCGAAAATTAACATCATTTGCCAACAGCCGATTCGGACTATGATACCAACACTAGTAAGCTATGGAGCAAGTTAAATGCGACAGCGGAGATCAACCCGTTTTACAGCCCCGGCTTTTGAAAGTTTTCGAGACACGGCGAAACATACTGTCTGTCGCACCTCTTCGTTAGTCCTTTTTTTCTACTTAGTCTTATAGATTAATACTACATGTTTATATAAGAAGTTTGTAGCGTAATTTGTAAAGAATTTTGTGCGTTACATCTTTTGTAAAAATTTAATATTATTTTCCACATAGGGAGGGAAATATTTATGAAAAAACAACAATTATCAGAACGAAAACCTAGAATAACTTACACGTGATAATGGTATCTTTTGAGACTTTTGAGATAACTTTTAAAACTTCAAAACAAATACTTAGTCATATATAGCTAAAAGCTGGGTCTCTTACCTTAAATACACAAGTACAGTTTCTGTCATGGTACGGCCGTCAATGCATTCTTATTCCTTCACGGTTGTTACCATTCTTGGACTATACGGCATTTTCCATCAGAGATAGTGTACTAAATTTGCCGAGAAAGAATAAAAATAAAATGTTGATAAGGCTGCTCATCTCTTAATATTTCTTCTAATAACAAGAGAATCCTAAAGAAGCTGAATGTAGATATTTAATTTAATGACACCCTATATCACAGCACTTTTAATTCATATTTTATAAATAAAATAAAATGCGACATATTACTCATAATTGAACGCTTTTTATAGCACCTTAAGTTCATAACAGTTATATAAATACCGAAGGTGCTTGATTAGTGAATGTTTAAGAAATCATTTTGCTTAGCGGACACTCGGCTAAAGCTCTCTTGGCACCTTACTTGCGTATAATATATGAATTCCATCTCGTACTTAATAGAAGAACCAACAAACGATTTAGCTGAGAGAGCCGATTTGAAGCACCTACCCTGCGGATTGAATAGTGGTAAGAACCGCACACTGCTTAGTTAAAATTGCACCTATCTCATCTTCTGCAAGTTGATTTTTTTTAAATGAATTTATAGACAAACGCTTGACCTCAATCACAACCGCTGGAAGGTGAAGATGAGTCCGATGATGAACCGCGTCCACCTAACAAATGCCTATTCACTCTTCTCTTAAAGACTCCCAGGTTATAAGATCGCGGAAATATGGCCGCTGGAAGCGTATTCCACTCCTTAGCCGTTCGCATGAGGAATGTAGAAGCGAATCTTTTCGTGCGGATATAAGGAACATCCACCACATACGGATGGTATCCGACACGATGTCTAGTGGTTTTGTGATGGAATGGGACTGGTGAAATCAAAGAATGCAGTTCCTGAGAACACTCTCCACTGTGCAACCGATAAAAGACTACTGATTTATCAATGAAATTGATACATATATATAAAGCTTTATAGAACCAGAATGGCCACAGGGATTACGTGAAAGTTATAGTGACGTAATTTAAATTAGCTATTCTGATCTATTTCTAGTGTATTAAATGTCATATGAAAGCATAGATGGGCAAAATGTAATCATATTAACAAAAACGATTACATTTAGCGTTTTTTACCATTAATATATATGCATTTTGTTCATCTATATTTTAAACAATACAGATCAAACATCCCAGATTGCATACATATCTAAGACTTGTTAATGTTTTAAATGGATTTTATCCTGGTTTCAAGCAAGAAAATTAAAATTACGAATACATTTTGTAACCGTTAATCATTAATCAGATTACATTTTGCCCATCTGTGTTAATGGAAGCATATATGAGCTAATTTAATGAGATTAATGATAAACAATTATGATTACATTTTGAATTTTGCATCATTAATACGATAATTATATTTTGCTCATCTACGTTTTAAATAATAAGGAATCTTCAATTGCATAATTTACTAATGGTTAGAAGGGTTTTCGTAAGATTACAGATTATCGAAATTAAAATTACGATTACATTTTGTAATCGTTAATCATTAATCTGATTACATTTTCCCAACTTCTTTATGGAAGAGGTGAGGCCATAATTTTTTTTTTCGTACTTTTGATACGTTGGTGACCGGGAAAGACCTTCACAACATAACCAGGCGAGTGAACATCATTGATTACTTTATAGGACCAGTAATAAAAAACGGAATATACAGTGTAACCTCTATGTAACGTCACTCGATTTAACGACAAACTCCGTAAAGCGTCGATATCACTCGGATTTGGTTGGTTTAGCTTGTTTCCCATTGTTTCACTCTCAATAGTGACAGCAATTGAATAATATAAAGTACTTTTCAAGTTGCCAAAATTAGTAAAAACTGCGCAGCTGTGTACGTTCTTTTGTCGCTTTATTATCCTAGCCCGTAATAAACTCGATTGTCAGCATTACACATACTGAACTCTCAAAGAAATCCGTTTTTTTTGTTTACAAATTGGTATTGCTTGCACGTGTTGACTGTTGTTAGTAGGAGTCATTGATTATCTATATGTTATCATATTCTTAGTTACTCACAAACTTTCAAACTGTAAGCATGGCGAGTAAGAGAAAATCTCTGTGCCTTGAAAAAAAATTTTCTTTTTCTAATACAGATTTTTCTTCTCTCCATTTAACGACAACTGCCTATAACGTCAAAATATTCACAATCCTTTAAGGGTCGTTATGTAGAGTTTGCACTGTATTTATAAATTTTTACACCCGATAAACTTGTAATGGCCTTTTGCGGCCAACTGTATATGTCCGCCGAAAAAAATGTCCTTATGTCTAGAGATTTTAAGTCGTAAAATATTAACAATATTGAAAAAGGCCAGCATGACGACAGCTGCTGTAATTGGACTTGTTTTCTTTGCGATCACTACCATTCTACGACTACAATGTCTTTACCATGAATAATGATTGCTTAGATTTAAATGTTAATTTAAATTATGAAATGGAGTTCGTATTTTGTAACTTATAGGATTCAGAAAAACTTCAGAAGATTCCAATGCCACCTTATTATATACTATTGGCATTACTTTCTTTAATATATTCCATTTATTATTATTTAACAAGGCTTTTTAACCATTGGAAGAAAAAAGGTGTACCAGGACCAGACCCAATACCACTATTTGGTAATCTGAAAGAAAGTGCGCCCAGGCGCAAACATGCTGCCGTCATATACAAGTAAATATATGATGATTATCCTGAAGAAAAATATGTTGAATTTTATAGAATGACTACTCCAACATTATTAATACGTGATTTGGATTTAGTAAAGCAAATTTTATTAAAAGATTTTGAAATATTTTCACATCGAGGATTTACTTTTAGTAAAGAAAAATTAGGGGATAGTTTATTCCACTCTGACACTGAAATCTGGAGAGCTCTGAGGCATAAAATATCTTCAAAATTTACACCGGATAAGTTGAAAAACGCTATGCATATGTTTAACGATAGTGGTGATAAGTTCGTTAATCATTTAGAAAATGTATGTCTTAAGCAACAAGAGCAGGACATGGTTCCGCTTTTCCGACAATACTCGATTGCTACAATCATGGAATTTTTGTTTGGAATTAAAGTAAATACTTTTGGAAACAGTGAAATTTTCGAAGAAATAGATAAATCAATTTTTAATAATACTTTTTTGAATGAAATATTTTTTATGCTTCCTAGTATATTAATAAAAACGAATTCCTCTCTCTTCAGCAAACCTGTTATTAGATTTTGTTATGAACTCCTAGATGCAGTAACTTATCAACGAAGCGGAGATCTTTTAGCTAAGAATGACTTCTTTGATTTGTTATTAAAATTAAAATTAGATGACAGCTTAGAATGGTTCAAAAAGAATGACAAAGGAGAATAAGTGAGTTTTAAAGTAACAGATCATGTAATAGCCGGGCAAATCTTTATTTTCTATGCGGCTGGTTACGGTAACAATACTATTATATTGTCTAACGCAATATATCATTTAGCAAAAAATCCAGATATACAAAATAAATTAACAGCAGATATTGAAGAAGTTTTACAGAAACATGACGATAAATTGACATATGAAGCTATAAGAGAGATGAAATATCTTGACTACATATTTCATGAAACGCTTCGAATGCACCCCACTACTAATTCTATTTTACGATGTGCGGTAAATGATTACACAATACCTGGTACAAATGTCATCATAGAGAAAAACAAAAATATACTTATTTCATCATTAGCAATACATCATGACCAGAGCATTTATCCTAACCCTGGAAAATTTGACCCAGAGAGATTTACACCTGAGAATTGAAAGGGCAGCCATTCTTGTGCACATTTAGCATTTGGAGCTGGGCCTAGAGTTTGTATCGGTGAGTACAGATTTATAGATAGTATATAAACGTTACACGTACTTGTAAAAGAGGACACAGTTTTGTACAGGCTAAAACGCACGAGGTCTACATAATATTTACGCATTTTGGCGTCCCAAAAACATCTTGTAGTTTATGTTAAAACTGTTTTGTACATTATTTATATAGTTCAGAGTGCTTATACAAAGTAATATTTAATCACCGATAACGCTTTAAGAAAAATTCATAACGTTAGAACTGACATAACGACTCGAAGTGGTAATTCGAAAGTTTATGCTCATCCGATCCAATGTTAATATTTCTAAGCCACCACACATGGGGAACAGCTGTTGTGATTACTTTAAATTAACCATTATACATACTCCAATGAGTATTAAGGGCGAATTAACCAACTTTTAATTATGGCTCGATATTACGACCTAGTTAAACAGGTTTTTGTTTGGTCACAACCAAACAAAAAAGCTGCGGAGATTTTGCCAGGTACTGGAAATTACTCCCTCTGCCCGCTTTTGTTCTAAATTATTTGAATAACCACAACACACAATACTTATAGCATCAGAATTTTCACAAAGAGACGTAAAAGGAGGTCCTAATATTCCAAGTTAGTTTATTAACGCATAAGATCTCTTAAAATATTTATAATAAGTATCAAACGTAAAAGTTTAAAATGTGTTAAATCTATACTAATATTATAAAGCTGAAGAGTTTGTTTGTTTGTTTGTTTGTTTGTTTGTTTGTTTGTTTGAACGCGCTAATCTCAGGAACTACTGGTTCGAATTGAAAAATTATTTTTGAGTGGAATAGACCACTTATCGAGGAAGGCTTTAGGCTATATAACATCACGATGCAATTATTAGGAGCGAAGAAATAATGGAAAATGTGAAAAAAACGGGCAAAATTATTCATCCTTGAGGCCTTCCATTGCGTGCGCTGCAAAAACGGTTCAAGATACCAAAAATATATGTATGAAAGAATTATTCCTCTTGAATTGATCTAAAAAAATGTCCGCGACAGTATATGTCTATCTTTTAAGATTAAGTCACTAGAACCGTTTTTATGGTAAACAAATTTGGTCGAAATTAATGCATTTTTTGTTAAGAGTTGTATCAACGTAATAATATTAATCTTTATCCAAATAAATGTGTTGCTGATTAAGAGTATTTAGTTGTGAACAAAATTGTCTTTGACATCACTTAATTTCAATGAACATCTTAGAAGATATTACAAAACCTTACATAGCAAAACAACGTTTGCCGGATCCGCTATAGTGTCTTGATAACCGCGAAACTCGAGAACGGCTGAACCGATTTGACTGATTTCTTTTTTGTTGTGTTTGTTGAAGTCTGGGGAAGGTTATAACAGAGAGAAGATTTTAAAAAATTATATGAAAAAGTCTAAAAACAACACTTTTCTATATTCTCATACAAAATATTTGTTATAAGTCAATTTGAACTTTAACACCATAGCATAAAGTTTAAATGTTAGTGGACGGGTTCCGGGAAGGCAAAACAATTATTGAGTGACGTATAAATATTAATGTCAATATTTGTCAATTTTTATACATATAGCATTAAGGCCAGGTTCCTTCAAACAATTTTCAAAAAACAGCCGACAGGCCAATTGCTATTAACATTAAAAAAAACAATGTGACTTTGTTTTAGAGAAATAGAGCAGAACAAGGTCTGCCGGGACAGCTAGTTGATTATATTGTTATTTTAGCTTCATTGCTAGGGAGGATGCAATTTAAAGTATGTATGGTCAAATTGCTGTTGAAATTCCGGGTGGAACCTTCAGGAAGGCTGAGTGATACCATAAACTACGATCCGAGGAGAATAATGCTCTGCCGAGAAGGTGGAGTGTTTATAAATATTATATCAAGGACTTCATCAAGATCCTAGCATCAAGTTTCTATATTGCGCGGAACATTTTAGTCGCATCAGTGTCTTTGAAGATTAAGGAACCTTGCTTTTATTTAGGACATACATCTAAATATCCAACGGTGTATGTATACCATGTTCGTTTAGTTACATAAGATATAAATACATTCAAAATCTGTTATATCGACATCGAAGGGACTACTCATATTTAGTCGTAAAAACTGATAGTCGTGACAACCGGTGATGTTTTCGAGATACAAAGTGCTATTTTTTGTCGGAACCTTTGTTCTGGATCAAATATAACCTGTATGTTGTTTTAAACGATGTCACCATACACGGTTTTGACTCTATGTATAACAATCGAATAATATCATGGTATAGATAATAAGACTTAAAAACTAGTTTTAGTAAGATTTTATAAGTTATACCTTACTAAAAATCTTTTATTATTTTCTTCGATTATTGCCTAATGCTATGAAAACTACTATTGTAAAAAAAATTGTAACTCCACTGGCAGCACCTGCACATTAATTATCTTGCACAGATATACTTTTATAGTTCTATATCTATTGTTTTAATAATTTTAATACAATATAAAATATAAATAAAATTGTATATAAAAGCAACAAATATATCACAAAATACTGCTTACTGAGGAAAATCATCCAAAAATGCTTATATATTTTTTCTTATATGCTTTTAACTATTTTTAGTATTTGTTGTGAAATTACAGGATATTACCTAAAATTCAACTGTTTTAATATCCTTTAATTAATGGGTCTCTCTAGTATACATAGGTAAATTGCAATTTGACACCTCTACGTGTTCTGGAGAAAAAGGGGTATTGATAAACTAATAGACTACAGAAGTGATCTTATAAGGTTTTTTTTCCTTTGAGGTACAGAACCATAAAAAAAATGCTGAGTTGCGTATTTTAAAAGTCTTCAAATTTAAGGAATTTATTTATACAGCAGTTTTTATCCTGAGCGTGTTTACATCTTATGGCGATTCATATCGCACACATTCGGTCGCATTCTTCTGGATACCCGTGCGAAAAAAGTAAAAACATTAAAATGGCGCATTCGCCCTGCGGCAGTGAATGCGAGCGCACGTCTCCTGTCGCTCGCATTTCAGATCAGAGACCTCCCTGAGCGGTCACTGTTGTCACGGTTATGTAACAATGCAGAATAGATTATGTAGGTAGATATATTTATAAAAATAATATACAGAAAATAATATTATACAATTTATGTAATTGACCCCGGGAAACGAGGTTTCTGAGTCAAGTCAGGGAGCTTCGACATTTTGTCCGTCTGTAAAAGGGGTATAACTTTTAAACCAAATAAGATAACTATTTGCAATCTTTAGGTTTCGTATTTTTGGCTGACGGTCTGAGTCAAGGTTCACACCCATAGGGATGCCCTTGCATTGTCATTCAACCCATAAATTGCTGGCTAAGCAATCTAAGTGTTCGCCCTCCGCCCGGTTTGCCCGGTTTAGTTGTGGAGGGTTAAAACATTCGAAAGAGCTTGTAAGAGATGTTGACCAGCCTTAAGCCGCAGCGGTTTTAGTGCTCAGAAGAAATAAATTACGAGTGTTGACGATATAACGTAAAAATCATAAAAACGATTATTGTGCATATCACAGTCACGAAAAATAAAAGTGTTATTAACATAATTTCACCTTACAAATGGCACTTTAAACAATGGAAAATCTCTTGCATTCAAATGCGGACACCTGAAACCGTTTATATACAATAAATATTTTCTGAAACCTATATGTGTCATTTTAGTATCGATTCATATCTAAATATATATAACACAAAGTGACTAACTGACTGACTGACATAGTGATCTATCGACGCACAGTCCAAACCACTGGATTGATCGAAATGAAATTTGGTATGCAGGTGGATGTTATAACGTAGGCATCTGCTAAGATTTTGATCAATTCTACCCCCAAGGGGATAAAATGGGGGATGAAAGTTTGTATAAATCTTCTCAGATTTTCGACTGTAATATAATATAATAGCTTGATAGTTTTAGCGCCTAATGACAGATTAGTTAAGAATATTGAGTATAAAGAAATTTTGTAGGCCTAAATTTTTACACACGCAAAACAAAAGTAAAGCCGCAAAAACTATACCTAATCTATACTATACTAATATTATAAAGCTGAAGAGTTTGTTTGTTTGTTTGAACGCGCTAATCTCAGGAACTACCGGTTCGAATCGAAAAATTCTTTTTGTGTTGAATACACCATTTATCGAGGAAGGCTTTAGGCTATATAACATCACGATGCAACTATTAGGAGCGAAGAAATAATGGAAAATGTGAAAAAAAAACGGGGAAAATTATTCATCTTTGAGGGCTTCCATTGCGTGCGCTGCGAAAACGGTTCAAGATACCAAAAATATATGTATGAAAGAATTATACCTCTTGAAATGATCTAAAAAAATGTCCGCGACAGTATATGTCTGTCTTTTAAGATTAACTCACTAGAACCGTTTTTATGGTAATCAAATTTGGTCGAAATTAATGCATTATTTGTTAAGAGTTGTATCAACGTAATAATATTAACCTTTATCTAAATAAATGTGTTGTTGATTAAGAGTATTTAATTGTGAACAAAATTGTCTTTGACATCACTTAATTTCAATGAACATCTTAGAAGATATTACAATTTTATAATAAATAACTAACTAAAATGCCCAAAATAACTATTCCACGCGGACGAAGTCGCGGACACAGCTAGTTAATAATAATAATACTTCTTAACGCGAGCGAAGCCGCGGGCAAAAGCTATTTCTTCTATAAGGTCGGTGATGCTATTGCGAATTCCTATAAATACTTTCTTTATTCTTATACTCAAATGTATACGTAGATATATGATGACAATAAGTTGCTGCGATTTTAATACTGGTGTCTATCTGTATTTATATACTGCAATTATCGCAATTATAGTTTTATGAAAAATTTTCCTGGTTGTACTGTAAATTTTGTTAATGTTTACCTGAATTTGCTGATTATTATCGCACATGTATCAATCAATTTACATTTCCATTATGATAAATGTCGTTCACAAAAGATTATAGGGAAAAATGACTGATTTTTATTGTAATACTCGAAATATCACGATCAGTCTTGTTGTATTCGATTTGTCAATCGATAGCTTCAAAGGTTATCAATCAATGTAAATGCTACCAATATAAATGTCTCATATCCTTTGGTAATAGATATAATAGTTCCAAAAATATATTTGCTTATTCAAAAATTAATTTTGCGTATAACTACACCAATTAAACAAATATAAATTTCTCAATTTTCGTTGCCGCCCCTGTATCAGAAGTGACGCAGCAGGATGTCCCCGACATCACTGCTGAGCCGGGGGAGGAGAATCCAGCGTCCTGTCCGCTGAACTTTATCGCTGGGTCTTCCTACAGATTGTTGGATAATTCGGCTGAGGGGTTGACTGCCTAGATAATACTCCTAAAGGGCCGTGCGTAGTGATGAAAATGCCCGGGAATTTTCCCAAAGTACCCAAAACTTCCGAGAACATTTAGTAAATTCCCGGGAATATTCCCAAGGAAGTTTTGGGCACTTTGGGAAAATTCCCGGGCATTTTCATCACTAGTCGTGCGTCCACGCATCACTTGGCGGTGGGAAGGTGACCGTTGCCTTTCCTACATTCTGTGGTGAACGCGTTATGGGGCTAAGCACGCATTTACGCAAACTTATACTAGAGCACGTGGAATTCATAATTTACACATAAAATAAAATGCGACATATTAATTGATCGCTTTTATAATAATCCTAGTTCTTAACAACTATATGATGATATCCTAGCCGGTTTCGGCCACGGCGACTGTTTCAACACCGGTTAAGAAATTCGAGGTCCTGTTTTCGGAAACAGTCAATTGCGCAGGAGATATTTAAGTGCATAACTGGACGTGCAGCCAGAAAAGCACTCTCTCGTCCGAGCTCCCTCGGGCCCGATGGAAAGGAGAACCAGTACGATCGGGAGGGTGCGTGATGCAGGTTTGGTCGAGTTTTCCTTCTCTAAACAACTGGTTGAATTGCGGTGTTCAAGAGATACCTTAGTCGCCTTTTACGACACCTCAGCAAGAAGAGGGGGGCGCCATTCTATTTTGCCGGCAGCCACCACGGCGACAACTATATACATAAATAGCTAAGGTGCATAAATAGTGAACGTTTAAAAACCATTTTGCTAAATGAGCACTCGGCATGAAGCTTTCTTGTCATCTTACCAACGTATGAGATACGAAGTCCAACGTCTCGCTGTATTTAATAAAAGGTCCAATAGTCAATTAAGTTGAGAGAGCCGATTTAACGCACCCAGCCTGCGGATTGAATAGTGGTAAAAAGCGCATACTGCCTTGCTATAATCACACCTATCTCATATTTTTCAAGTTAATTTATCAGTGAGGTTCATACATAAAGATGAGGTTTTTTAGAACGAAAATGGCGAAAGTAATTAAAGTTATAATTAATAATAATAAATAAAATTATAATGATGCAAATTTAATTGGTTATTCTTGTCTAATAAAAATTGCGATGCTATGATAATAGGAGTGGTAAAACCTATTATATTAATTAAAAAAGGTATACGACATCAATTATGAGTTAAGATTTTTTTTTAACTTTTTCTTTTTTTAGCAAACTGAACATACAATGATTACTTTGGCCATTCTGCTCTGATAGCTCTATAATTTTGTTATGTCCTGTTGGATTACGACGATCCAATTAATTACCTTGGCTTTAAAAGCCGCTGCTATATATCACAGTGAAGCATAGACAACTAACATTATTTTAATAAAAAGAAGAGTGATAGTCCAGTCGACTGTCGCTAAACGGTGCGTTTGCACACCGAGGCGATGTTCCACTCCCACGTATCCTTGAATTTCTTTCGGCGTTTCCTCTTAAGTTCCCCTCCCCCCTCCCCCTCGAGTTAATACGAGTTACGAGTTAGCCGAGTTTCGAGTTAGTTCGGGGAGTTATCGGTTCCTCTGAGTGTCGGCTGAAAAGCAGCGCTGGATGGCGCGTACAGCGTCACCCAGCACACGCTGAGCCGAATGCTCTTTGAGATGGGTAGCAGCACACAGGATACATGATGTAATGTTATGTATTATTCTTTCATTGTCGTTTTTATATAAATGTGTTTGTTGTTTGTTGTTTCCTATGTCTCAATAAAATTTCTCTTCCTTTTTTCTTTTTTTCTTTAAGTTAGTCGCTTCCGAAACGCTATACGCATATATGCGGCGCTGGTAGTGAACGTGTTAATATGTAATGAACGCTTGTCACGAGACAAGCGTATATCTAAATGTTGCAAGTCAGTCTCCATCTTAAGTATAAAAAATACTGACTTGTGCTGATAAAGCAGTACATTGTGCAGGCATCGTCTTAATGTATTGGTACTGGAATAATCTACAAGTGTAATATTAATGCAAATTTTTCCTGTTCAGTAATATTAAATTTGATGATATCTGCTGAAATTTTCCTATTGTAATAAAATTTATATCATTACTTGTAATCTGTTATTTACTACAATCATTATTTTAAGTAATTAGCATATATTATACTATACAAAATTATATATTACGTACAACATATAGATAATGCTGATAAATATACTTCCAAAGTCCAAAGTGCAATGTACAAATTTGTTCAAGATTTATTAAACATACTAGATTAAAGTTTTGGTTTCGAATATTTTTTTAAATATTTTTTTTTATTTAGGGGCTTTTATTCTACAGAATTTACCAACTCAGTTACACCCTAAACACCATCCATAAATTATAGGGGAGAGACGGAAATAATAATCTCCCAAAAAGCCGTGCTATGCTTTAATATTTTGGCAGTTAATATTTGAATTACTCATCAACGACTTTCTTGTCAGTTTTTGGGTAAAACAAGCAATAATACACTGCCAGTGGCCAGCGTCCTATAGGAGCATTATATTGTTATAATTGCTTATTTCATAAATATAATGATGTATCTCTGCTCTCCTCGAAAAGGATATAGAGTGATGATATATTAGTATTAAAAATAAAATATTAATTTAAGATATTATGATCCAATTTGTATTCTGAAATTCTGAATCTAGTAATTAGCAGATTGTAAGTTAATATGATTATTAAATGTCAAAATATTTATAACGTATGGATGCACCCAACTGTACTGCAGGCCGATAAATAAATTTCACATTATCTCTGAGTATTAAAATTGATTTTTGTGTCCAGAGACATATAAACACACACATAGATATTCATTAAGCACTAGCATTGAAAAATGTTGAGAATCTCAAAGGGACGTAAGAATCTTCAGAGCTTTAAATATGTCAACTAAGGAGTTATTAAGAAACATAAAATTCCTTTAATAATTGTAATGAAAAATCTGATTACGTACAATCTAAACATTCATTACAACGCTTTCTAAGCTTTTCTTTCTATTCCTCATGAATCACTCTATCCATTACTGGAAACTGCTTTAAAAGCCGTTAAACAGGTTTAAGCGAGCAGACAGCGAAAGTGATTTCAATTCATACTAGGTATGTAAAGATTAGATTTTACAATAAAACTTTGGACAACTATTTTTGTTTCCTAATATTGTCATACGGATTGATGGTTGGCCCCTAATGCTTACAAACGACCTATGCGTAGACGCAACCTCAATATTTCTATATTTTAAATAAAAGAAAATTTTTATTCTACAATAAATATAAATATATTTCAATATATATCCAGAAATATATTACTAAGATATCTAAAAATGTTTTAAAGAGAAGCCGCTACGTAACTGCGGCGAAAATTGTCTTTCCATTGATATATCTACATTTATTAAATTAGGCATAATATATGTTATGAATATATGGTTAAATAATGTCTATGCTATATGCAATGTGCATAATTTAGTCATTGTACAAAATAACTCGCCGTCTTTAATTTTTTTTACTGACTCTACGAAATGATCACATAGAATCCGAAGGAAAGTACAGAGTGGTTCAAAAATGAGAACAAAAAAAAAACAAGGGAGAGTGTTATGCTTACTGCCATAAATGTTTCCGAACAGTCAGTGTGACTATTAAAGATCGTTTTGTGATTAAATAAAAGTGATAACAGTTAAAGTGCTTTATTAATTAATTAAGCAACTAACAGCTCGATGTAACAGGAGAGAGTAGAATGTGGAAAATTTTGCAAGGGGAGAAGGAAGGGTGGAAGGTGCAAAGTTAACAAGACATTCATTGACTACTAGACAAAAGGAAGTTCATCGAGTTAGCTAGTTCTACTATAAATATAATATAGTATATTTTTAGACAATATTTTAAATTGGTCATTTTTCTCCATCTATTTTATACAACCCTCAGCATTGAGGAATACGACTTGAGAAGTAGAAGGATTATACTGAACTAATGTTCACCTAAGTATTATAGAAGTAAATAATCTAGTTATTTCAATCAATGCGTACCGAGCATGTTGTGACGTATTAAGCGAACGTAATTAAAAGTAGATTTGGAATAAAATATGCATCCGATATTGAAACCAGATGATTTTATGGTTGGGATTGAAAGATATACTACCATATCAGGTTTGAAAGGTTCCATTTAAAACACACATGTCTTCGTTGACCAAAAAGCTCAATACGTGGAGGCAGCCATCGCTGTTTTAGAATCCATATGGATATTTTTCATCATGCAACTTTGTATCTAAAAAAAATAAATAACAAAGGTGTGTTGAAGATTCACACACGATAGAAGTGAAACTTTAGTAAATCGACAAAAGAATGAGATGAATATATGTAACAAGGGTAGGATAAATACAAACTTTATTTGTTTAAAAATGAAAGTATTTTGATTAATTTTAAAAGATATTTTATTTAACACATGTTACATAATTTATTGGTGTTTATTAATACTTATATTTGAACATCTATCCTGATTGCTCAGTAATTGTGTTTTACGCGCTCGAAACTCGCGACTACGTTCTGTTTTTTCCTGTTCTTTTTTATAATTTTAATTTCATTTTTTTTGCATCAATATTGACGACACATTTTGGCATTAGTTTTCGGCATCTTATAAAATTTATTATTTAGCACAACAAGGTATAAAAATACTTACAAACACTGTTTAATTATAACACACCACGCTGAGTTCTTACAAAAAAGCTGTAATACGCATATACACACCGACATTTTCTCTCTCGCTCTGGCTCACTAATTTTTGTTTTTGTGTCACTTACCTGTCGTTTTACATTTGCTCTCTCGCTCTGGCTCACTAATTTTTCTATTTGTGTCTATTACCTGTCGTTTTTCCGTTGCATCCGGTTTGAAAGCACAACGATTCTATTGAAGTTTCACTTCAAAAAATACTTTATATTCGTTATTGCATACATTAAGTAGATGAAAAAAAGTGTTTATTTTAGATTTTCTGTAAATGTATCGCTGTAATTTCGGTTACGCCTGGTGTAAACAATATTGCTTTCTTTATGTTTTGTAAAAATCTAGCTAGCTATATTGGCTGCTATAAATTATACTGTGTAAGCTCTTGCATCTATTAAATTAATTTAAAAAGTACGGAGTTATATCTAAGATTATCCTATTTCACACATTGACGCTAACTTAAAAAATATTTTTGTGAGTAATATATATAAGAGTGATTTCTTATAAAATGAGATAAAATATGAAGTCATTCACATTTCACATTATAAGTTACTAAGACTCGAGTCCGAAGCGACGTTTATAATGATCGCTTATTATGTATCGTTTTTCTTGTTTTCTTTGATATACGCGACTTACCACTCCTCGACGAGGACATTTAAGCATTGGAAGAAGAAAGGTGTAGTCGGCCCAGATCCAATACCACTATTCGGTAATCTGAAGGAGAGCGCGCTCAGACGGAAACATGTTGCTGTTATATACAACGAAATATATGACAAGTATCCTGAAGAAAAATATGTTGGAATTTACAAAATGACCAGCCCATCTCTACTAATACGTGATTTGGATATAGTGAAACAAATTTTGATTAAAGATTTCGAAATATTTCCTTTTCGAGGAATTGAGTTCAGTAAAGAAGGATTAGGAGATAATTTATTCCATGCTGACAGTGAGACCTGGAGAGCTCTTAGGCATAAAGTGACACCGTACTTTACATCTAAAAGATTAAAGAATTCTATGTACTTACTTAAGGATTATGGAGATAAATTAATCCGTCATTTAGAAGATGTATATCTTGAGCAACCAGAACAAGAAGCGCTTCAACTTTTCCGGAAGTACACAATTGCTACAACCATGGCTTTTGCGTTCGGTATTCAAGTAGACACTTTTAAGGATAATACTGAAATTTTTGAAAAACTTGACAAATCTCTTTTTGAATATAATTATTTGAATGAAGTTGACTTCTTGTTTCCTGGCGTTCTAATGAAATTGAACTTTTCCATCTTTAATAAATTTGCGAATAAGTTTTGTTATGAAGTCGTAGAAGCAGTTAAATATCAAAAAGGTAAAAAGCCTACTGGTATAAACAACGTGATGGATTTATTATTATCATTAAAGGTAGACAATGAACTAAATTCAACAAAACAATATTCTAATGACAAACAAGTGAGTTTTAGAGTAACAGATCATGTCTTAGCTGGGCAAGTGTTTGTTTTTTATGCTGCTGGATATGGCAACACTTCTATAGTATTGTCTAATGTGATGAATCATTTGGCGAAAAACCCAGATATACAAAACAGATTAGTACAAGAAATTGAGAATGTGCTACAGCGGTATGGCGGAGAAATAACTTATGAATCTTTAAAAGAGATGAAATATCTCGACTATGTATTTTATGAAACGCTCCGGATTCACCCCACTACTAATTCTATATCGAGGTGTGCGGTCACTGATTACACAATACCTGGCACTGATGTTACTATAGCAAAAGGTACAACAGTGGTTATTTCGCCATTAGCAATACACTATGATGAAAACATCTATCCTAAGCCTAAAATATTCGATCCAGAAAGATTTACACCCGAAAATTCTAAAGATAGACATTCCTGTGCATATTTACCTTTCGGTGCTGGACCTCGAGAATGTTTTGGTGAGTCAATCAATTAATCGCCACTTCACAAGTACACGAGTGCAAAGATCACCATAGTGCTTCGCTTCGGCTTGTCGGGTTTCGGGATCACATTGTATATATTAAGGCATTAATTAACATCAGGCGTTCAGACCTTCAGTGGTGGTATACATGAGTTGACATTTTTGACAACAAGAAATGTTCATGGAGTGTTTTCCCTCGGCTTTCCCAGTCGTTCTTGGGTTACAAAATTCTCTCATCGAGTGTACGCGCCGTATGCGCCACATACTATGCCTCGATATTAGTGGACTTATCCATAGGACTGTAAGGTTGTAGAGATAACCTAAATTGAGCACACTTTATGCCGTGCATATAAGTAGCTGCATCTGCTTATCGTTGCCGTGCATAACCACGGCTTCAGGTGAGGTGCATGCTCGCCCGAAATCCGTCCGTTCCAGTACCCAGCGTCCGTTGCTGGGCACAATATCCATGGGGGTAGTATCTCCCGGCCAAGAGATATGTCCGTGTTCGTGTTAATATACACCTCACTTTAACATTGTTCCGATATGTATATATATGTAGTCAGGCAGTTAAATCCGAAGGTCCCTTCATGCCATCCCGGGCACGGGGGCCCGACCGAAACCACTATTTTAATCTGCGATAGTATATGCACTATCTGATTACAAGTTCTACCGACAAGTGACAATACGTTAAACATACAGAGCTTCCAACCCGGCGGGGTAGGCAAATACAACCAATCACATGAATCGACAAATGGCGTGAACATCGAGTATCATCACTTTGTCAAGTTGGTAAAAAAAATGTTCTAAGAGCTGGCAGCATAAAAAAGGTGATTACCGTTACATGGCAAATTTTTTTTATATAAGCAACCTTTTAGTAGCCAAGTTCAAAAAGTCTTGTCTGCCAGCGCGATCCCGTGGATGAAAGCGGGGGCGGCCGGTCAAAACGGTCAAATTTGGAGATAAAAAATATAATAAGTTACACAGGTAATCATTATAAAAACAGATTATATTTATTGTTAAGAAAAGTGGAAAATTGTTGGCAGACAATTTGCTAGTGGATAAAATGACGGCAGGCAGCGCAAAAAAATGTATGAAAAAAAAAATACCTTTTATTATGTTATAACGATAATCACCTTTATTATGTTGCCATCTCTTAGTCTAAAAGGAATACAACTAAAGTAATTATTACGGATTTCATTGAGTAGATATGACGAAAAAACTATAGAGTTGATTCTGGCAAGTATTTCGCTGATATACTTTTCATATTAACCTCTCGCGAACAAACGAACGATAGATTGTGTCTATTATTAATAAACCAAAAAAAAGTTTTTTTCATAGTTAGATGTGTTAAATCTGAGGTATAAGTTGATCTTCTAGCAGTTTTTACTCACCATCATAAACTATTGTACGAAGGTCAAGAAAAATGGTTCTTATTTGTATTACTTAAATTGTTGTAAATATTTGTTACAGTGGTACGGAAAAGTTATAGCACCCCACATTATGCTAAGTAGAGGTTGGTGCATTCCAAGAAACGGCGGCGACCGCCGAAGCGCGAGGTTCAGATAATAGTAATTACAGTACCGGCCTATATAAATAAATATATTATGACTGAAGGTTTCTAAGTATATGGATATCAAGATGTTCAAGATCTAATCTCGAAATGTAACTAGCGTAGGAAATCAACGCCAGCTCTAGGTTCCCTCGTAATTAATTAGAGAACACACAGTTTGTTCTGGCATAATGCCGCTGAAACTGGATGTTGATGACAGGGTACTAGAGCTCCACATAGATCACAATTCGCCGTACAAAATTATATATATATTTTTTTATTATTTACAGGTTTACGCTTGACCTCAATCACACCTGGTGGAAGGTGAGGATGAGTTCGATGATGAACTGCGTCCGCCCAACAAATAGAGAATAATGCATAGTCGTGTTGTTCAAATGAAAACCGAATATTCCGGGTAATTTAATTATCCATTAGATGGGCCACACCGATTGATTTTTTCTGACAGATAACTGTCAAAAATTAGGTTTGGAGTGCGGGGAAAAAGTTAAGAGGAGATGCCAAGCATCTTCCTCACCTACCCGTGCAGCATGCCAGAAAAGTGATAGTTCAAACAAGCCACGACATAATGATCTAAAACGACTCAATCTTTTGGGATTTTCCTCAGAAACTTAATAATTCCGTGACAGTGCGGATTTGCAATCCTTTGCGCTTAAATTAAATAGGCCATAATTTCGTTTTAGGTAAGCAGTTTGCAAAGATGCAGTTTAAGGTATGTGTAATCAAGTTTATGTCAAAATTCCGCGTCGAACCAGCGAAGGGGAAAGAAAAGACTTTCAACTGCAATCCAAAGAGATGGGTGGTCAGTCAAGAAGGAGGCACACATTTAAATATAATAGCGAGGAGATAACGTAACTTAGTTATAATCAATTTAAAATTTATGTATGTATGTATAAACAACTACGTGGTAAGAACTAGCATTTTTTTTAAAGTTTGAATTGTTTAATTTTTTTTTTAGTGGTGACTGTATTTTGATTTTCAGCAAAAATTTAAACAATTATTTGGCTTTTACTGGAGATTGGGTCTAAATCAAAAACTATTTCAATTTTTTAAATAAAAGAAGATTTTTATTCGTCAATAAATAAATATATATGTCAATATTATGTATCAAGAAATACATTATTAAGATATCTAAAAAGTGTTTTTTATCAAAAAACGAATTGTACAATCAAAAGGGATGGCGCTAACTACGTAACAGCAGCGCAAATAGCCTTGTCATTGATATATCTACATTTATTAAATTAGTATTAATATATGTTATGAATATATGATTAGATAATGCCAATGTTATCTGCAATATGTATAATTCAGTCATTGGACAAAATAACTTGACAACTTTACTTTTTTTTACTGACTCTACAAAATGATCACATATGTTAGAATCCGATAGAAAGTAAAGTGTTGATCAGGGGTCGGCAACCAGCGGCCCTCGGGCCGCATGTGGCCCGTATGCCATTACGCTGCGGCCCGCGCAAATAAGAGTCGTTCCACAAATGCTGCACCGCAGGCAATAAATTAAAAACACCTTTAGCAATAAGTTTCTATTTCATTATTTTGTGTGCGCGGATGCTGGAAATTCACTTCAAGCGATCACAGTCAGTAAAATGAGAGTAACAATAAGTATGGTTAAAAATACAAAAAATCGTTTTATCTAAAAAAAAATGTTTATTAGATGAAATGTGGCCCGCATCAATATACTCATAATATTTGTGGCCCTTATATAAGAAAAGGTTGCCGACCCATGGTGTAGATCAAGAATGACTACTCCCGCCCCTCCCCCAGAGAGATAGCTTCAACAAGGCCTTTTGTTCCCTGGACGTCTGGACGAATTTGGTTTCCCAGGCGCGGGTGGAGCAATCAGAGGGACACCCCGGGGGTTTTTAGACAGTCAGAGTCGGACACACCAGGGTCGCTGCCATCACAGCGTCTCTGATGGTCCTATGCAGGATTTTCCCCCCGGGATACAAAAAAAAAGATCAAGAAAGAGAACAAAAAAAGTAAAGGAGAGTACTATTCTTACTGCCATTTATGTTTTCGAACTGTTCGAACTGTCAGTGTGACTTTTAAAGTTTTGTAATAAAATAAAAGTGATAAAAGTTAGAGTTTTATTAATTAATTAAGCAACTAACAATTAGGTTTAACGGGAGAGAGTAGAATGTGGAACATTTTGCGAGGGGAGGAAGAAGGGTTCACCTCCCAAGGTACAGGGAGTAAGGTTTACTTAAAAGTTAACAAGATTTGATTGACTATTAGACAGAAGGGAGTACACCGAGTTAGAGAAAAAAAAATCTTAAATGGTACATTAAATTTTGTGTAATAATTTCTCTTAGCCTATAGACGCTACGAAGAAATTTAAAAACAAGAACGTCATATAATTGGTCAAGGAACACTGAAATTTTTTAAAATTTTTTTTAGGTATTTTTCGAACTTTACTATTATTATGTATTATTATACTTTACTAATATTATTATTATGGTATTTTTCAAATTTTTAGGAATTTACGAAAATCAAAATTTCTCCTTAAACATTTTGGAAAAGTTTGAGAGTGTTCTTTGACTAACTTTAAGACATTTTTTTGTTCAAAGAATTTTTTTTTCTAAAGTTTATAGTTTTTAAGAAAACGATAGATTAAGATTACAATTGATTAAGATATAAAATTTTTTCTTTCCCGCCGTCTTTTTAAAAAACGCGTCGATGAATTTTTCTGAAAAAAGTTCTCTTAATGTTCGAGTTTCATGAGCACCTCTGATTATAGTAAAAAGTTGATACCTTTGGGGTATAATTGTGAAAAAAAAATGTGAAAAAATATTTTAATCGAAAATTTTCATGTTTAAATTGGCTATTTTTTTTTCGGCTTCTAATCGAAATTTTGAGAGATTCTGAAAGAGCATCAAATTTCGCATAGAAATAGAGGCATGGCATTTTTTTTTGGTCCGATAACATAATAAATAAACACGTTGAAAATTTACTAAAAATTCTGATCATCTCGGCGTTAATGCGTTAATAGAACGTAATTAAAAGTAGATTTGAAATAAAATATGCATGCGATATTGAAGCCAGATTATTTTATTGTTGGCATTAAAAGAAGTACCCACATAACAAGTTTGAAAGGTTCCATTTAAAACTACAGGTCTTCGTTGATCAAAACGCTCAATACGTGAAGGCAGTCATCACTGTTTTACAACACATATATCAGGTGCATTGTAGTCACTATGTCGGGCCAGCAACAATAAAAAAAAAAACACCTGGTGCCAATAATATCGCTTTCTTTATATTTTGTAAAAATCTAGCTAGTTATATTATATTTAGTTATTAGCTACAATAAATTATACTGTGTAAGCTCTTGCATCTATTAATTAATTTAAAAAGTACCGAGTTATTTCATAGATTATCCTATTTGATACATTGACGCTAACGTAAATAATATGTTGGTCCGTAATATATAAGCGTGATTTATTATGAAATGAGATAAAATATGAAATCATTCACTTTCCACATTATAAGTTACTAAGCCTCGAGTCCGGAGCGACGTCTATAATGATTGCTTATTATGTATCGTTCTTCTTGTTTTCTTTGATATACGCAATTTACCACTCCTCGACGAGGACATTCAAGAATTGGAAGAAGAAAGGTGTAGTCGGCCCAGATCCAATACCACTATTCGGTAATCTGAAGGAGAGCGCGCTCAGACGGAAACATGTTGCTGTTATATACAAGGAAATATATGACGAGTATCCTGAAGAAAAATATGTTGGAATTTACAAAATGACCAGCCCATCTCTACTAATACGTGATTTGGATATAGCGAAACAAATTTTGATTAAAGATTTCGAAATATTTCCTTACCGAGGAATTGAGTTCAGTAAAGAAGGATTAGGAGATAATTTATTCCATGCTGACAGTGAGACCTGGAGAGCTCTTAGGCATAAAGTGACACCGTACTTTACATCTGAAAGATTAAAGAATTCTATGTATTTACTTAAGGATTATGGAGATAGATTAATCCGTCATGTAAAAGATGTATATCTTGAGCAACCAGTACAAGAAGCGCTTCAACTTTTCCGGAAGTATTCAATTGCTACAACCATGGCTTTTGCGTTCGGTATCCAAGTAGATAGTTTTAAGGATAATACTGAAATTTTTGAAAAGATTGACAAATCTCTTTTTGAATATAATTATTTGAATGAAGTTGACTTCTTGTTTCCTGGCGTTCTAATGAAATTGAACTTTTCCATCTTTAATAAATTTGTGAATAAGTTTTGTTATGAAGTCGTAGAAGCAGTTAAATATCAAAAAGGTGAAAATCCTACTAGTATAAACAACGTGATGGATTTATTATTATCATTAAAGGTAGACAATGAACTAAATTCAACAAAACAATATTCTAAGGACAAACAAGTGAGTTTTAGAGTAACAGATCATGTCTTAGCTGGGCAAGTGTTTATTTTTTATGTTGCTGGATATGGTAACAATTCTATAGCATTGTCAAATGTGATGAATCACTTGGCGAAAAACCCAGATATACAAAACAGATTAGTACAAGAAATCGAGAAAGTGCTACAGCGGTATGGTGGAGAAATAACTTATGAATCATTAAATGAGATGAAATATCTTGACTATGTATTTCATGAAACGCTTCGGATGCACCCCACTACTAATTCTATATCGAGGTGTGCGGTCACTGATTACACAATACCTGGCACTGATGTTACTATAGCAAAAGGTACAACAGTGGTTATTTCGCCATTAGCAATACACTATGATAAGAACATCTATTCCAACCCTACAATATTCGATCCAGAAAGATTTACACCCGAAAATTCTAAAGATAGACATTCCTGTGCATATTTACCTTTCGGTGCTGGACCTCGAGGATGTCTTGGTAAGTCACTAACAATCAATTAATCGCCACTTCACAAGTACACAAGTGCAAAGTCCACCATAGTGCTTCGCTTCGGCTGGTCAGGTTTCGGGATCAGATTGTATATATTTAGATATTCATTACCATCAGCTGTTCAGACTTTCAGTCGTGGTATACATGACATTTTTGACAACGAGGTCTGTCAATGGAGTGTTTTCTCTTGGATTTCGCAGTCGTTCTTGGGCTACACAATACTATCATCAAGTATCATCACTTTGTCAAGTTAGTAAAATCAGTACAGGTGGACGCTTGATCTCAATAACACCTGGTGGAAGGTGAAGATGAGTTCGAAGATGGATTGCGTCCGCCCAACAAATAAAGAATAATGCATAGTTGTGTTGTTCAAATTAACACCGAATATTCCGGGTAAGTTGATTATCCATTAGAGTGGCTAGACCGGCTGATGTTTTCTGACAGATAGCTGTCAATAATCAGTATTGAAGTGCGGGGAAAAAGTTAAGAAGAGATGACAAGCACCTTCTTTACATACCCGTGCACCATGACAAAAAACTGACAGTTCAAACAAGCCACAACATAATCATCTAAAACGACTAAAACTTTTGGGATTTTCCTCAAAAACCAGTGACGGTGCGGATTTGTAATCCTTTGCGCTGAAATTAAATAGGCCACAATTTTGTTTTAGGTACGCAGTTTGCAAAGATGCAATTTAAGGTATGTGTAATCAAGTTTATATCAAAATTCCGCGTCGAACCAGCGAAGGGGAAAGAAAAGACTTTCAACTGCAATCCAAAGAGATGGTTGGTCAGTCAAGAAGGAGGCACACATTTAAATATAATAGCGAGGAGATAACGTAACTTAGTTATAATCAATTTAAAATTTATGTATGTATGTATAAACAACTACGTGGTAAGAACTAGCATTTTTTTAAAAGTTTGAATTGTTTAATTTTTTTTTTAGTGGTGACTGTATTTTGATTTTCAGCAAAAATTTAAACAATTATTTGGCTTTTACTGGAGATTGGGTCTAAATCAAAAACTATTTCAATTTTTTAAATAAAACAAGTTTTTTATTCATCAATATATATGTGTGTCAATAGTATGCATCAAGAAATATCTTACTAAGATATTTAAAAAGTTTTTTTGATAAAAGCTAATTGTACAACCAAAAGAGATGGCGCTACCTACATAACTGCAGCGCAAATGGCCTTGTCATTGATATCTCTACATTTATTAAATTAAGATTAATATATGTTATTAATATATGATTAGATAATGCCTATGTTATCTGCAATATGTATAATTTAGTCATTCTACAAAATAACATGAAATCATTACTATTTTTACTGACTCTACAAAATGTTCACATAGAATCCGATAGAAAGTAAAGGTAGATCAAAAACGACAACAAAAAAGTAATGGAAAGTGTTATGTATAGCGCCATATATGTTTCCGAACTGTCAGTGTGAGTTTTAAAGACCGTTTTGTGATAAAATAAAAGTGATAACAGTTTGTGTTTTATTAATTAATGAAAAACCTAAGAATTAGACATAAAAGGAGAGAGAAGAATGTGGACAATTTTGCAAGGGGAGAAGGAAGGGTGGAATGTGCAGGCGTAAGGTTTACTTAAAAGTTAATAAGACATTCATTGACTACTAGACAGAAGGAAGTTCACCGAGTAAGGTAATTCTATTATAAATATAATATGGTATCTCTTTAGACAATATTTAAAATTGTTAATTTTTCTCTTTATATTAGGTCCTTATATATGAAATTGGCGTTTTGTATGGGAGGAACAAAAAGTCGAATATTTTTTAATATAATATATTTAATTAATCAAAGTATGAACCATTATTTTTTATGCACTTTTGCCATCTCATAGGTATTTCATTGATCCCTTTACTAAAAAAACCAGTCGGACGGGAATCAATAAAATCTTTGAAGGCGATTTGGACTGCCCCATCGGAGTTGAATTTTTTCCCTTGCAAGAAGTTATCCAAATTTCGAAAAAAATGGTAATCTGTCGGAGCAAGGTCCGGGGAGTACGGAGGATGTCTTAGACTTTCCAATTGAAGCTCTTCTAATTTAGTAGCCGTCTGTTGCGCAGTGTGTGGTCTAGCGTTGTCGTGAAGCAGCAG
Organism: Automeris io; assembly: GCA_036320925.1. Lineage (NCBI taxonomy): Eukaryota > Metazoa > Arthropoda > Insecta > Lepidoptera > Saturniidae > Automeris > Automeris io. Next base: position 2,224,140 of record JAUDJH010000021.1, on the reverse strand, counting down.
TGGCGTGGAGCGATTGACCAGCCTAGGTTGTTTAGGCGCTAGCTTTTCCATCATGGTTTGCAATTGCTGACAATAGACATCAGCCGTAATAGTCTGGCCAGATTTGAGAAAACTGTAATGAACAATACCGGCACTAGTCCACCAAACGCTTACAAGTAACTTTTTTGGGATTAATTTTCGCTTGGGGCAGGATTTGGCTGGCTGGCCAGGATCCAACCATTGCGCTGAGCGCTTCCGATTATCGTAAAGAACCCATTTTTCATCACAGGTAATGATTCGGTTTAAAATACCTTCATTATTGTGCCGGTTTAGTAATGTAACGCAGCAGTCGACGCGCGTTTGCCGGTTTGCTTTAGTCACTTCGTGAGGTACCCACCTTTCAAGCTTTTTAATCTTCCCAATTTGCTTCAAGTGAATTAAAACAGTTTTATCACTAACATCGCAGCCTGCAGCTAACTCGGACGTGGTTTGCGATGGATCCGCTTCCACAATAGCCTTCAACTCTTCATTATCAACTTGAGTCTCAGGCCGTCCACGGGGCTTGTTCTGCAGGTCGAAATTTCCAGAACGAAAACGTTGGAACCAAAAACGAACTGTGTTTTCTTTTGCAACACAACCGCCATACACATCATTCACCCTTCGAGGTGTTTCCGCAGCACTAGTGCCACGGCGGAACTCGTATTCGTAAATAATGCGATATTTTAAGTTTTCCATTTTGTAAAATGAGTGACGCAAACAAAAAAAAACAGAAGAAAAAAACAAATGAATATATTATATGAATAATATATGAATATATTAGGTCCTTACATATGAAATTGGCGTTTTTCGTAGTGGCCACTTTAATCACAAATTTCTCCTCTTTGGTAAGGAATTCCAAATTCAAATTTGTACAGCTATAGACTCATGTATTTGTGCTTCGATGATTGTCATTCATTTGTTTTTTTCTTCTGTTTTTTTCTGTTTGCGTCACTCATTTTACAAAATGGAAAACTTAAAATATCGCATTATTTACGAGTACGAGTTCCGCCGTGGCACTAGTGCTGCGGAAACAACTCGAAGGGTGAATGATGTGTATGGCGGTCGTGTTGCAAAAGAAAACACAGTTCGTTTTTGGTTCCAACGTTTTCGTTCTGGAAATTTCGACCTGCAGAACAAGCCCCGTGGACGGCCTGAGACTCAAGTTGATAATGAAGAGTTGAAGACTATTGTGGAAGCGGATCCATCACAAACCACGTCCGAGTTAGCTGCAGGCTGCGATGTTAGTGATAAAACTGTTTTAATTCACTTGAAGCAAATTGGGAAGATTAAAAAGCTTGAAAGGTGGGTACCTCACGAATTGACTGAAGCAAACCGGCAAACGCGCGTCGACTGCTGCGTTACATTACTAAACCGGTACAATAATGAAGGTATTTTAAACCGAATCATTACCTGTGATGAAAAATGGGTTCTTTACGATAATCGGAAGCGCTCAGCGCAATGGTTGGATCCTGGCTAGCCAGCCAAATCCTGCCCCAAGCGAAAATTAACCCCAAAAAAGTTACTTGTAAGCGTTTGGTGGACTAGTGCCGGTATTGTTCATTACAGTTTTTTCAAATCTGGCCAGACTATTACGGCTGATGTCTATTGTCAGCAATTGCAAACCATGATGGAAAAGCTAGCGGCTAAACAACCTAGGCTGGTCAATCGCTCCACGCCACTGCTGCTTCACGACAACGCTAGACCACACACTGCGCAACAGACGGCTACTAAATTAGAAGAGCTTCAATTGGAAAGTCTAAGACATCCTCCGTACTCCCCGGACCTTGCTCCAACAGATTACCATTTTTTTCGAAATTTGGATAACTTCTTGCAAGGGAAAAAATTCAACTCCGATGGGGCAGTCCAAATCGCCTTCAAAGATTTTATTGATTCCCGTCCGACTGGTTTTTTTAGTAAAGGGATCAATGAACTACCTATGAGATGGCAAAAGTGCATAGAAAATAATGGTTCATACTTTGATTAATTAAATATATTATATTAAAAAATATTCGACTTTTTGTTCCTCCCATACAAAACGCCAATTTCATATGTAAGGACCTAATATTATATCCAGCTCTCAGCATTGAGAAATACAATTTAATGAGTAGGAGGATTATACTAAGCATTACCTAAATATTGTAGAAATAAATGATCTAGTCATTGAAATTAATGCGTACCGGGCATATTGTAACGTATTAAGCAAACGTAATTAAAAGTAAATTTGGAATAAAATATGCATCCGACATTAAAATAAATGTTTTTATGATTGTGATTGAAAGAAGGACGCCAATATCAGATTTGAAAGGTTCCATTTAAAACTACAGGTCTTCGTTGTCCAAAAAGCTCAATACGTGGAGGCAGTCATCGCAGTTTTAGAACACATATGGATATTTTTCAATAGGTATACAAAATTTATTATTTTATTAAATATTTTTGCTGATAGGGCGATTGCCCAAACTGAGTCATGACGACAGTATGTATAAGCATGCACCAGCAATGTATAAGTCTAAAGACCGTCATAGTGTCTCGCTTTGGCCTGTCGCGTTCCGGGATCAGCTTCTGTATATCCAGTAACTCATACCTATAGACCTTCAGTCGTGGTATATGTAGACCGACATAACGACAGAGACTATCAACGGATTTTGGTCTTTTGATGGTCGCTTTCGTTTTTTGACCACACTCTACTTACCATCAGGTACATTGTAATCACTATGTCATGCCAGCGACAAAAAAAAACGCTTGTTGCAAAAAATATTTCTTTCTTTATATTTTGTAAAAATCTAGCTAGTTATATTAGCTACAACAAATTACTGCGGGGTTCCGCAGGGGTCGGTTTTGGATCCCCTTTTATGGAACCTCGCGTACGACGCGGTCTTGCGTGCTGAACTCCCCGACGGTGTCAGCGTCGTCTGTTATGCAGACGATACGCTAGTACTTGCCGCCGGGGAATCGTTCGCAGGGACCACCGAGCTCGCCGATGTAGTATGCATGGAGTAGCACGTGTCGTTTCTAAGATCCATGAATTGGGTTTGCGGGTAGCGCCTCATAAATGCGAGGCGTTATGGTTCCATAAACTGCCGCGAAGTAGGGAACCACCTGATTCGAGGATCAGAATAGGTGACGTACATATAAGGGTGGGCCGGTTCATTAAGTACCTCGGGCTCACCCTTGACGGTCGTTGGGGCTTCGAGGAACACATCGAGCGCCTCGTCCCCCGAGTTCAGAGGGTAGTGGGTGCCTTGCATCGACTCCTACCCAATCTCGGGGGACCGTCTGAGGGAGTGGGCCGCCTCTATGCCGGAGTCGTGCGGTCCGTGGCTCTCTACGGGACGCCAGTCTGGGGTCACAGACTGCGCGTCCGCCGCTGCAGGCAGAAGTTACACAGTCTGCAGCGGTTGATGGCCATACGGATCGCACGTGGCTATCGAACAATCTCCAATGAGGCGGCGACGATCCTGGCACGCTTTTTGCCCTTTAATATCCAGGCGGAAGTGGACTTGGCAGTCTTCAACCGGGTCCACGAATCCCGCCTGAGAGGCGAAAGCGTGCCTCCTATGGCGCTCGAGAGGCTGAAGGCGCTAGAGCGCCGATCAGCCGTAAATACGTGGCGCGTGCAGCTTAATGAGGAGCGCTGCATGCGCCAACGCGTGGTCGGCGCCATTTTGCCGAACCTCGAAGCCTGGCTTGATAGCAGAGATCACGTCACCTACCATCTGACACAGGTACTCACGGGTCATGAATGTTTCCCTGAGTACTTGTGCCGGTTTGGACGAGAAGTAACGACCCGGTGCTACCACTGCAGTTCGGACCTGGATTCCGCCCAGCATACGCTCGCACATTGTCCGACGTGGGACAGCGAGCGGCGGGACCTGGTCCGATGGATCGGACACGATCTCTCCCTGCCGGCAGTGGTGTCAGCCATGCTGGCAGGGCATGACAACTGGAGGGCCGTGGCCTCCTTCTGTGAGGAAGTCATGTCCCAGAAGGAGGCTGCAGAGCGAGAACGGCAGAAGGCCGCTCGAAGAAGACGCCGGGCTGTCGACAACCGCCCCGGCATATCAGTCCCAGCGGATCGGTCGAACCACGACCGGACAGCTGATGTCTTAGGGGTTGTGGCTGTTCAGGGTGGGGGCTCTGAGCGACCGGTCAGCAACCCCCGAGAAGACGGTGGTGCGTTGTGACGCGCTCTGCTGAAGTATACTAGGTGATATCGGGGGAGGTGGCGTCTCCCACCCGTGATTGTGCCTGTCAGGCGCGGCGTAGTGGGGCTGCGGCGTTTTGATTACAGGACCCGCAGTCCCTACTAATTCGCAGAAGTAGTCACCTTGGGGTTTTTAGCTGGTAAAAGTCCGGCACACCCCGGCTGCCTACCCCTTCGTGGCCGGGACGGTCCTATGAGGATTTTCCCCAAGTAAAAAAAAAAAAAAGAAAAGCTACAACAAATTATAATGTGTAAGCTCTTGCATCTATTAAATGAATTTAAAAAGTACCGAGGTATTTCCTAGATTATCCTATTTGTAACATTGACGCTAACTTAAAAAATATTTTTGTCAGTAATATATATAAGAGTGGTTTCTTATAAATTGAGATAAAATATGAAATCATTCACATTATAATATTCACATTATAAGTTACTAAGACTCGAGTCCGAAGCGACGTTTATAATGATCGCTTATTATGTATCGTTCTTCTTGTTTTCTTTGATTGTTAGTGTTAGTTAGTTAGGCAAGTGTTAATTTTTTATGTTGCTGGATATGGTAACACTTCTATAGTATTGTCTAATGTGATGAATCATTTGGCGAAAAACCCAGATATACAAAATAGATTAGTACAAGAAATCGAGAATGTGCTACAGCGGTATGGCGGAGAAATAACTTATGAATCTTTAAAAGAGATGAAATATCTTGACTATGTATTTCATGAAACGCTCCGGATTCACCCCACTACTAATTCTATATCGAGGTGTGCGGTCACTCATTACACAATACCTGGCACTGATGTTACTATAGCAAAAGGTACAACAGTGGTTATTTCGCCATTAGCAATACACTATGATGAGAACATCTATCCCAACCCTACAATATTCGATCCAGAAAGATTTACACCCGGAAATTCTAAAGATAGACATTCCTGTGCATATTTACCTTTCGGTGCTGGACCTCGAGGATGTTTTGGTGAGTCACTAACAATCAATTAATCGCCATTTCACAAGTACACGAGTGCAAAGATCACCATAGTGCTTCGGTTCGGCTTGACAGGTTTCGGGATCACATTGTATATATTTAGGTATTCATTACCATCAGGTGTTCAGACCTTCAGTCATGGTATACATGAGTTGACATTTTTGAAAATGAGGTTTGTCAATGGAGTGTTTTCCCTTGGTTTTCGCAGTCGTTCTTAGGGTACACAATACTCTCAACAAGTATCATCACTTTGTCAAGTTAGTAAAAAAGCGATAGAACTGAAGTAATTAATACTTATATAATTGAGTAGACATAACGAAAAACTATAGTTGATTCTGGCAAAATTTTCATTGTTATACGTTTCAAATTTACCTCTCGCGAACAAAGCAACGTTGTATTGTATGTATTATTACTAAACCAAAAAAAAACAATATAAGTTTTTTTTTAATTAGATGTGTTAAATGTAAGGTATAAGTTGATCATCTAGCAGTTTTTACTCACCGTCATAAACTATTTTACGGAGGTCAAGTAAAACGGTTCTTCATTTGTATTACTAATATTGTTGTAGATAATTTTTGTAGTGGTACGGAAAAGTTATTGCTCCCCCTCTCTCACATGATGCTAATTACAATTCGATGCAGTACAAGAAATGGTTATGACCACCAAAGCACGAGATTCTAGTAATACTAAATAATAATAATAAATAATCACAGTGCCGGCCTGTATGAATAAATATATTATGACTGAAGGTTTTTAGGCATATAAATACCAAAACGTTGAAGATCTAATCTCGAAATGTGACTGTTAGCACAGGAAATCGACGCTAGAATGACTTGTCGATGCCCACACTTATTCAAGCAATGCTCGACAGCGACAGGTCATGGTAGGCGGTCCATCAATTCTTGGAGGAGATAATCAAGGTGAAGGAAGAGGCGCAGCGTGAGCGGGAGAGGCAGGCTTCATGCTCCCTGCCTTTCCCTCCCCTCCGTCGCCTTCGTTAGACCCATAACGGGTTTCCCCCGAGCTATAAAAAAAAAAAAAACAAAAAAAGAAAGGAAATCATCGCCAGCTCTAGATTTCCACGTAATTAATTAGAGATCAAACAGTTTGTTCTTGTACAGTCACGCAGAAATAGGTAAAGAGGCTTTCACCTGGAAACTGGATATCGAGGACAGGGCACTTGAGCTACACACAGATTACAAATCACCGTACAAAATTATATATTTATTTTTTATTACTTACAGGTGGACGCTTGACCTCATTCACACCTGGTGGAAGGTGAAGATGAGTTCGAGGATGGACTGCGTCCGCCCAACAATTAAATAATAATGCATAGTCGTTTTGTTCAAATTAAAAGCGAATATTCAGGTTATGTTAATTATCCCTTAGAGTGGCTACACCAGCTGATGTTTTTTGACATATAGCTGTCAAAATTCAGGGTTGGGGTGCGGGGAAAAACTAAGAAGTGAGGCCAAGCTCCTTCTTTACCTACCCGTGCAGCATGCCAAAAAACTGACAGTTCAAACAAGCCACGACATAAAGATCTAAAACGACTCAAACTTTTGGAATTTTTCCTCAGAAACTTAATAATTCCGTGACAGTGCGGATTTGCAATCCTTTGCGCTTAAATTAAATAGGCCATAATTTCGTTTTAGGTAAGCAGTTTGCAAAGATGCAGTTTAAGGTATGTGTAATCAAGTTTATGTCAAAATTTCGCGTCGAACCAGCGAAGGGGAATGAAAATACATTCAACTGCAATCCAAAGAGATGGTTGGTCAGTCAAGAAGGAGGCACACATTTAAATATAATAGCGAGGAGATAACGTAACTTAGTTATAATCAATTTAAAATTATGTATGTATATATGTATGTATAATTGTATATGTATGTATGTTATGTACAACTACGTAGCAAGAACCAGTGTTTTTTTTAAGTTTGTATAGTTTCATTTTATTTCTTTTAGTGACTAACTGTATCTAGATTTTCAGTTAGAATGGAAACAAAGAATTGGCTGTTAGTTTAGACTGGGTGAAAACCAAATCTTAAATTCGTTAAATTATAGATAAAAATGTTTATCATCGGTATTCTTTGATTCCATAGAAATCAATACATAAGTTTTACTAGGATCATTCTATTCTACAGCTAAAAAAGTGTGCATTGCAAATATAAGCGAATGTGTGTTTATTTTTGAAGCAATTTTAAGTTTTTTTCTTTTTATGGAGTCCAGGTTTATCCTTTTATTGGCATTAAAACGATAGTAAAAAAAGAAATATCTATCAAATGCCGTGGACGAGAAGCATTGGATGTATATATCAATCCAATTCATTGAACATCTCATGCGCGTTTAACGCTACATCTAGACAATTAATACTCTTAGTAATTTTGTAAGTTTCTGACATGATAAGCATACACGATGATTTCATTTCATAGAGTCACATTCTCATCACGAACAAAAGAATTTTGGTATTGTTGTTTGTATTTACTTTAGTATCGACTGTTATCTCTTTATTATTTAGTCACGTAGATATTTCCTACTGCGCATAAATTATCAATATATCAGTCAGGGACTGACCAATGTTTCGGTTTCATTTTTTGGCCTACATGAGGCTAGTATTTACAGCTTTGTCGAAATTTATGACTGACGAGAATTCGGACAAATACCTGCATTCTAGTGATACAGTGTAATGTCTAGTCACGATTGGATGGAAAGAACGGGAAGTATTGCTTGATTAATATGAAATATTACGAAATATTATAAATCTGTCAAAAATATATTAGCTTCAGTAGAAACTGAAATATAGCCTAATTTTTCAGTTACGGTAAGTAACTAAAAATATTTTAAGGTACAAAAAATTATCTATGCTACCGAAAAACATTTAATTTCAACTTTTCAAAATCTTCTACGTTCGTCTCTGTACAGTTTTTCGTTCGTCTAAGCTGGAATTTAAAGCACTGGGGTAATTTTGCTTTACCATTTTCTTCACATTATCGGGCTTTTGATTTTAATGAAGTCCTTTTATTTTAAGAAACAAAATAAAAACATCTCTGTGCTAAATCAATTATGTAAATAATTATGTATCTTTAATCTAAGCTATCATTAAAATTGTCTGTAAACATGCCACCTGTGTTTTAAACATAATATAATTTTAATGGATTTTTGTATATTTCAATTACTCTCAGCCACACAATATGTTGATAATAGGAATTAATAAAGGTATTTAAACAAAAACATACAATTTTAAATCTTCGAAACTTAACATATGATGGATATTTTGATATATCGTACAATATATGTATCAGACTCCGAAATGAGGTGTTTTGGATTCGGTTTCGGTATAATTCGGTACCGAATAATTTAGTTTCGATCAGTCACTAATACTTGATAATATTTTTGTCGTAGATTATATAAACGTCTTTAGCGTGGTAGGTATGCAGGAAGTATATAGTAAACCTACTGTAGGCTAAAGCGCAGGATAGCGTGATAGAGATGAGATGATGAAGAAATGAAATGAAGAAGTCCAGACAGCAAGTAGATAGCGTTTAATGAAGCACAGTACAAAGTCCAGTAGAAGTAGTGAAGCACAAGTAAGATAGTCCAAGTAGAAGTAAAATACACAACACAACAATACGAATAGAAACACGAAAATCACAATAATGTCGAAACTATAAATAGCAAGCGAGATGAACGTAGTGGCGCGTCAAATATGATAGCGAGACTGTTTGCCGGGTGCGCGGGCGCTCGCGTCGTGTGCACATGTACAATCCCCCCGCGCGCGCCCGGTATCCCGCAGCTCTTGGGCTTAGCGCCGTTACCATCGCACGACACGATATTAAAGAATAAATATCAAGTGTGTTAGTATGAATTGTTTTGATAAAATTACTTAGATAAATAAGTGAAGATATAATAATGCTATTTAAAATAGTTGTTAGTTATAGGTCAGTATAGTATAAAGAATTAGAAAATAGATAATGTTAAGGACAGAAATAAATAAATAGATAGTGAGTATGCCACACGTCTATTAATAATGATTAAACAACAAGGCAACAACTTTGTCTAGTATTGTTTACTTTTTAAACATAGAAAGATGTTTATAGTCATCGCTTATTATGAGTTATTCGCATTACTTTTTTGATATACTTGACTTACAGCTATATGACAAGGACATTTAACCACTGGAAGAAGAAAGGAGTAGTTGGACCAGATCCAATACTACTATTTGGTAATCTAAAGGAGAGCGCGCTCAGACGAAAACATGTTGCTGTTATATACAAGGAAATATATGACGAGTATCCTGAAGAAAAATATCTTGGAATTTACAAAATGACCAGCCCATCTCTACTAATACGTGACTTGGATATAGCGAAACAAACTTTAATTAAAGATTTCCAAATACTTCCATATCGAGGATATGATTTCAGTAAAGAAGGATTAGGAGATAATTTATTCCACGCTGACGGTGAGACATGGAGAGCTCTTAGGCATAAAATGACACTAAGCTTTACATCTGAAAAATTAAAGAATTCTTTGTATTTACTCAATGACTGTGGAGATAAATTCATCCATCATTTAGAAAATATTGTATGTCTCGAGCAACAGGATCTTGAAACACATCATCTGTTTCGGAAATATACAATTTCTACGGCCATGGCTTGTGCATTTGGTATTTGAGTAGATACGTTTAATGATAATAATGGAACTTTTGAAAAAATTGACAAATCCACTTTTGAATATAGTTATTGGAATGAAATTGATATGATGTATCCAGGTATTTTAACGAAATTTAATTCGTCACTCTTTAATAAGTTGGTGAATAAATTTTGTTATGAGATTGTAGAAGCAGTTCGTCAGCAAAAGGTTGGGAAGTCTTCTAGTATAAATAACGTGATGGATTTATTATTTAAATTAAAATTAGACAATGAAGTGAAATCACGTAAATAATATGCCGACAAAATGGCAGTGATTTTTAAAATAACAGACGATGTGATAGCCGGACAAGTGTTTGTTTTTTTTGCAGCAGGTTATGGTAACAATTTTATCGCTTTAACTAATGTAATGTATCATTTGGCAAAAAACTCAAACATACAAAACAGTTTAGTAGCAGAAATTGAGAAAGTGCTAGAGCAACATAATGGAAATCTTACTTATGATGCTTTAAAAGAGATGAAATATCTGGATTACACATTTAAAGAAACGCTTCGCATGCATCCCACCACAAATTCTATATCAAGACGTGTGATTAAGGATTACACAATACCTGGCACTGATGTTACTATAGAAAATGGCATAACTGTTCTTATATCACCATTAGCAATACATAATGATGAAAATATTTACCCGAACCCTGAAAAGTTCGATCCTGAGAGATTTACACCGGAGAATTCCAAAGGTAGACATTCATGTGCATATATACCATTCGGACTTGGACCTAGAACCTGTCTTGGTGAGTATAGACTTAACGTAGATATCGATTTAAACGTGAAAATGGGCTTGTACAAGCCAGCGCGATGACCAGATGCTTATGTCTTCGTAATTACATTTTATTTCAGCACAACCTTTTTCTGACCATCTGGAATTTAGTCATATAGTTGATACAGACAGTTCGAATTAATATTTCTTATAAATTGAGATAATACAAATGAAAAATAAGTCTGAGCTTCTGGTTACTAATTAATCTTAACTTAACTTAATCTTAACTTCTGGTTAATCTACTTGCAACATTGCACAAAAATCTAAATTCCCCCGAAGACAGTGCTATCATATTTGTAAAAGTAACATAGATCATATATTTAGCTTGTAATAATTTTACTTGTTTTATTATTAGAAAATGTTATACCTCTTCATTTCGTCTTACCCAATTTTCCATCTTTATACTTCAATAAAAATCTAATATTATTATGTCTCTCTTCAATTGGCATATTTGTCAAATTGGATAGGTATTTCAAAATAAACCTTATATATATATATATATATCTTCATTCGGTGTAATTCATACCGCTTGCCTGTAAAACATTTAAAAGTAACCTGGTATATTATATATTCCAAAATAAGTGGTAGTAGTGGAGTGGTGTAGTGGGTAAGGGGCCGGTATCAATGCACGGTGAAACTCGAATAGTCCTAAGTTTGAATCCCGCGACACGTACATCTGGATATTTCCAGATTACATACGGATTTAGTCATCACATGCTCATCGGTGAAGATAAGCATCCCGAGGAAACCCGTATGGCGTCTAATAGAAATAAATATCTTGAGAATGGCGATTCACTGCGCTACTTTTCACGTTGAGCCTGACATATAGGCGGAAAGTAAATACAATCATGAATGTATCTATGCTCAACCCGATAGGGATACAGTGGCAGGGCATATAATTGAATTAATCTCCTCTTTAACCACCATGCGTTTACCTATAAAAATTTTATAATTACTTACCATCCTATAGATGAATAAAATAAAAATTACTTTTTAATCATATAATTAAGTTAGGTAAGGTTTTGTGGACTTTATGCAGATGGAGAAATTTACAAGGATTAAAAAAATGTGCTTTTATTTTAGGTATGCAGTTTGCAAAAGTGCAATTTAAGGTGTGTGTAATTTATATGCTGACAAAATTCCGCGTGGATACTTCTGGAAGGCAGGATGACAGTTTCAAATATAATCTAACGAGATCATTAATCTGTTGAGAAGGAGGAATGCATTTAAAATTTATATCAAGAACATGATCAACGTTGTTATTATTTATTGGATCACTTGTATAATGAATACTATATAAAAAATAACTATATCTTGTTAATTTTACAAAGTCTCCCATGACTCAAAGAATATGTTTGTTTTGTTTGTGAAACAATTATTTAATATTTTTAAATAGTGGTTTATTGCCACAATCGATAAATATTTATTTCAGTTATTTAAACAAAATATGGAAATTTGCGAACAAAAAATTGTTATAAGGGACTTCGTAAAATGAAAAGGCATAGATCTCGACACAATATTTATACAGGGTGCACTGTGATCTAAATTCGTTGATGAATTTGGAATTCAGTAGTAGTATGTAATTGTGTAGTTTCTCTTATAATTATTTTTAAAATTACATTTCGATTCGTTAATCATATTAGGGTATACTCTAGAGTCTAGACAGTAGATAGCCATGAGATCGCCATGGATGGTTAATTTGAGAAAGGCTCATTTAATATTATCAATTCATTTCATAAAATTATTTTAATATTATATCAAGCACATATTCATACTCACATTGTCGTGTAATTGTGGTTTAATTCTTTACAAAAATTAATCACGATTAATCAATTACGCGGTAGATTAATATAGGATTAACAATTAACAGATTAACGATAATAAAATAAGTGTAATCTAATAAATAATTTATCAGTCTAAGTAACACGTGTACAGACAGGTGTTACATAACTACAAAATAATTAACCAATTAAATACTCATTAGGTAACTATAAAACAAAGAATTAAGAATTTTATGGAACAATGGGTTAGTTCCGAATATGAGGCTAAGGGCAGTAGACTTGAGGGAGTCTGCTGCCCGGATGAGAGGGAGGCGGCGCAAGGTCTCCGGCGCATCGTCTGAGAGAGGTTTTGGAGGGGTGGGCTTTACTCCTTCTCCTCCCAGAGAGGTAGCCCCCAACAAGGCTTCTTGTTCCCTGGGCGTCTGGATGAATTTGGCTACCCAGGCCCGGGTGGAGCTCAATCAGAGGGACACCTTGGGGGTTTTTAGTCAGTAGGTGTCTGACATACCGGGGTCACTGCTCTCACAGCGTTCCTGGTGGTCCTATGCAGGATCTTTCCCGCGGGATACAAAAAAAAGAATATGAGGCTAAAAGTGAAGCAACATAATTTCTGTTTTCGTAAGCTCATTCGTGCTCAACTTGTTCTATTATGTTTACTTTCTTAAAATTTGTACTTTGACACTGTTGAATACAACAGTGTACAAGTGTTGGTATAGTTGAGTACGAGGCATAGGTGGGCAAAATGTAATCAGATTAATAAAAAATAATTAACGATTAAATTTTACGTTTTTTACCATTAATATGACTGCATTTTGCTCATTTATGTTTTAAACACTACAAAATCCCAGATTTCTTAATGTTTTGAAGGTATTTAATCATGATTACAGGGCAAAAAAATTAAAATTACGACTACATTTTGTAATTGTTCATCATTAATCAGATTACATATTGCCCATCTCTGGTGCGAGATATAAATGCAAAATGGATACAGTAATTAATGTATCTCTGCTCTCCCCGAAAGAGATACAGTGTGACGATATATTATATTACTTTTTTCAAATTATGATGCCTTATTTTTGTCACGTAAAAATTGTTCTATCGACCCTAGAAATATGGTTCCCAGAACAAACGATAGCTCTTTTTGCTAATAAAACTATTATAACATAATTCTACCATTGCAAAATAAAACATTATTTTGTTGAATTAAGGTGTCGATATATTCGACAATATTGTAATATAAAATCGTCTATGTAAATTTAAAAAATCAGAGCAACAATTTTCATAAATTAGTTGCGTATCGACGTATTAGACAAAGCGTCATAATTTAAAAATAAATATAAGTGAAGTAAAATCTCAATACATGTGACAGATCATATAACAATCGAATTTTGTAAAATTACATTGGTTATATTCCAGAGGAAAGGACATAAGGAAGAAAAATATCTAGTTGCAATAATTAGAAAAGGAAAAGGTACATTAACAATTTTATTTTATATCTAAAGGTTTATAATCAAGTGACAAAAATCACAGTATACACTTTACCATAACCAAACTACTATTAATTGGAGGTAATAATCAAGAAAACGGGTGCGAGCAACAGCGGACGTTCCCGAATTAACGCGACGCTGCAGTAATACCGATCTGGAGATTTTACCCTCGAAAGAGGAATCAGAGTGTGAAATAGGAAATTTCTAGCAAATATACAAAAGACACAAAATTATTAGAAAAATACGCGTTTTTAAATCTAATCTTAATACCTTTGTCGTTTTAAGTTGATAAGCAAGTGCTTACTTTTCGATTAAATTTTTTTGATAATCTAATTCTAATCTAAGTCTGACAGCTGATAGTTATGGATATTTCACCTTAGACAAATCCTAATACTTTTGTGATTGATTGGATGATATAGAATATAGGTGATAATTATACGTACCTACGATTATTGTATTAGTGTGTATTATTTGCTGTCTAAAACTAGATCAAATGGTTTTTTTTACACTGGTTCGAGAATGTGACTACAGTGCACCTGATGGTAAGTACAGTGTAGTCCAAAAACAAAAGTGATAATCAAAAGATTAAAATCCATTGATAGTCTCCGTTGTCATGTCGGCCCTCATAAACCACGACTGAAGGTCTCTAGGTGTATGAATTACTGGATACACACAAGATGATTCCGAAATAAGACAGGCCAAAGCGAGTCACAATGAAGGTCACACTTGTGTACTGTGGTCGCGACCCAGTTCGTGCAATCGCTCTACTAACAAACCAAATATAAAAGTGAGGGACTCTAGCACGTAAAATACAGGCATTTGGTATAGTTTGGGTGCCTGTAAACTAATTGTTATGCTAAAAATTTACAAGGGAAATAATGTAGATGTCATATATTTTAAGCTTTCGCATTATGTACTCGCAAGCTCGATTCTTGTTTTGGTTCTACAGGCCATAGTCACGAGCAGAGTGAAGCACCGTGGAGTTTTCGTCGTGAGCGGGAAGTAACTTGCTCTACCCGCTTTTGTTCTTAATCATTTGAATAGCTATAATATAACACTTACAGTTTTAATATTCTTACAAGGCGACATAAAACGTGGACCTAGTTAACTAATGACTGGGTTCTTAAACCTATAATCCCGATTAAACATTTTATTCTCCCTATTTTCGATCGCTTCTCGAACCAGTAATAGTAACTTCTCGATTATCGAAACGATTTCTGTAAGTTAATTCCCGCATACGACTCGTATTCTATAAAGTATATTTTAGAATGAAAAATATTATTTATTTAGTTCAAGGGGTATTTTACAATAATTTATTGGAATATTTTGGCTATGGTTGGCAACAATACAACGGTGTACAAAAACTTCCGAAATAGTCCAAAGCCGACCAAGTCATAATACGTACAGCAAATGCTCGCATGCTAAATTGATTGACGTTCAATGAATGTCATTAGCGTGGTAATGCCAAATTCGGGCCACACTGACTCAGATCGTGACAGGAGCTCGAAAACCAACCTATCTAGAGCCGTGTCAATGTGCCAGGTTTTAAAAAATATGTTGTCATATAGAGCTCGTGCTACCCTGGTCGTTTTCTCATTGCAAAAGTACAATTAAGATGAATTAGTTCAGTTCTTTGAAATATCTATGTGAAGCGTAATTCGGACGTGTTTTGTTCGAGTTTATTTTGTAAAAGATCTCCTTTTTTGTTCGTTTGTGAAATGGTGTTTATTAGGGCGTAAGTATTAATGAAGTGCGAATAAAGGTTGTAATGCTTATTGCCAAAAGCTAGGGATCAAATGTTGTGAAAATAGTAATAAAATAACTTACTATTCTCTCAAATATTGTTTGGCTGCTGGTAAGCATACGTGACTATAACATGGTATTTTTTGACCAGGACATTCAATTCAATTTAAATTGAATCTATAGAATAATCTTGTCAAGAACAATAAATGAAACTAACTAGTTTCTTACTGGCTCTTCTCGGGAAATAATGTTTTCTAAACTGGTAGTAGATTTGTGTTATTAACGATTTCAAGGCGCTTATAAACTTATTTTAAAAAAATGTTTTGTGTTTGATTTTAATGCTGAAAATATAAAGAATGGTAAGCTATGAGAATGAACTCAATTGTATCACAAACACTAATAATTATCAACGAATAGCATCTACTAGTATCCAATAGAAGACTATATTAATACAAATCAATAGATGACGTACTTATTATTGGTCCTTAACTTTCATTTCCGCAATTAAGCACAAATTACAACCGTCTTTGTTTGTATAAATATCAATATTTTAAACTATTGCTTTCCTCAATATTATAATCATATTAATATCGAATATTTAACTTATTTAACTTGTTGCCACGTAGATGTAAACAAGCTTGAGATTTAGCTTTTTTTTTATCTGGATACTGAGGGCCAGGAAATGCCTATACAGTTTAACCGGGCTTAGGGGACGAGCACAGAAGGTGCTGAACCAGCGAGTTTATGGGTTGGGTGGCAATCCAAGGGCAACCTTGTGGGTACGAACCTCGACTTTGAACGCCACCCAAAAAAAATACGAACCTTACGGGTCGATCTACTAGCGTTTCGGATGTGACTACCTTGAGAAGAAACGCCAAGAGGAACTCAAAGCTGCGTCGGAGTCTAATTGCCGCCTCGGAGCGAGAACGCCCCGGTTTGCGACAGTTGACTGAACTATCTTTCGTCGACGACGATGAGAGTGTGTATTTTTGAAGCGGACTAACTACTGATTGCCGGGAAAGGCATTTTCAGCTCAACCGGGCTTAGGGGGCGAGCACAGAAGGTGCTCAGCCAGGAGATTATGTGATTCAAAAGGGTATATATATACCAAGACTAGTAAAAATATCGCGTGCGCGATATAAGTTCTTTTAAATTTTCTGAATAATTAAATGGTTTTAACTGACAATAACGCATATTACTCTACAGTTACTGAATATCTAATTAAGTATATTGATTACAGTCATCATTTTTTAAATAAGTTAAAAATAATGTAACATGGAGTATTAATAGATTAAAAAAGAAATATAGAGGATAGTGCCATCTATTGATATTTATTTGAATTATTGTAAATCTATATGAAATGTTTTAGCAATATATACATATTCGTACGCGTTTGTATCTTTAATCTCAGAAATGGCTTAAGCGATTAACTTCAGTTACCGAAACGAATTGTACAACGGTTGAAATACATATAATACTGTATTTTTAATAAAATTGTAGTTGATTGCCATCTGTTCATAAACAATATATCAGAAAAACATTTATTAGGGGCTATTCTTAATGCCATAGATCCAAAACAATGATTATTAGAATGTATGTTTGTGTGTTTTATGCGCGCTAATATTGGAAACCGTTTAACCTTATAATTTATAAGGCTGCTTTTGTTTTTTATTTTTTTTATGTACATATCTTGTATATTGTCACCAATCATGTATGTATGTTGTATGTGTATGTCATTACCTTACTAGCAATTGAATTTCAAAGTTAATAAATCTCGCTTCTACGGAGATTGCAATGACGCGACTATAAATTGTAATGTCGTAAAGTCAACATATCTGTGCTTTGTGTGTTGTTTCCTGGCACACGTGTTAATAGGCCATAATTGATTTCCAACAGTGGCCACCCGCGTTGTCCGTGTATTTTTAACAGCTTTGACCACTGAATGGGCGTCTGTTTAGAAAAACCGCATCTAAGGATGTGTTCTGTTTATTTTGTTGCACGTAGGTATTTTAAGTTTTATTGTTTAGGGAAATATTGGATTATTGTTATTTCTAAGATTATTTTTATCGTTTCTAAGTTAATACTTGACCTCAATTATATCCAGTGGAATGAATGACGAAAGCGCTAATCAAATTAATGGCTGTTCAAAGTTCTTTTAAAGATTTCTAAATCACATATGTATATATTTTTAATCATCATCATTCTATCAATCAATCGTATATTTTAATGAGGCTTTAGTGCATCCTTGATAACTATGCCAACCTCGTAAGATATATCATGTTGTTTAAACTCACTTCTGGCAAAGTGACAACTGTAAATCTATTATGAAAATAAAAAAAAACTTGAAATGCAAATTCTACTCTTTTATAGTTCGTATACAAGCAAGTTTGTATACAATTGGTAAGACGTAAGCATGCGACTGGACTGTAATCACAGTACAAGAGTGTATTTGGGGCCGATACTTTTCTTAATATTTATTAATAATATTACTAAGGGTATACAAAACAGTAATTGTCTTCTTTTTGCCGATGATGTTAAATTGTATAAAATAATTAAGAGCTTAGATGATGCAGACCTACTTCAGAAAGATTTAAAATTTCTTCAAGACTGGTGCACTGAAAACAGGATGAACCTGAATGCTAGTAAATGTTTACATATTAAATTCACAAAAAAGAAGAAAAATGTGATCGAATCAAACTATTTAATATGTACAGAAATTTTAAAAACTGATCTGGTTACTAAAGATCTGGGGATTTTAATCGATAACAAATTAAAATTTAAAGAGCATTTAAACCACATAATTACTAAAGCTTGGAAAATGTGTGGGTTTGTGAAGCGCATGTGTATGTGCATTTTCGTGATGTCAAATCGTTAATATATCTTTACAAATCCTTAGTTCGCAGCATTTTGGAGTACGGAACTTGGATCTGGAATCCTTACTACAAAAACTGTATAAATCGTTTGGAACGCATACATTTTACAAAATTTCTTGCTCGTAAAGACAAAAACTGCCCCTACCGTGCTGATTACGCTGCTCGGCTTAAACACTATAAACTGCCATCACTTGAAAATAGAAGGAAGTTGTTCGATCTCATGTTTTTATATAAAGTCGTAAATGGTATCATTTTTGTTCCGGAACTGATCAATAATATAAATTTGCTTGTTCCCAGAGTATTGTCTCGTTTCCCTATTAGGAGAACATTCGACAAAAGGTTGCTCAAAACTAATATATGTTCACCTTTTGATCGAATTAAAGAGACATATAAAAAAAGTTAGTGACATTGACATCTTTCACTGCTCCCTGTCAGGATTTCGGTCGGCTTTGATTGCATTGTTCTCATCTGAGTCCGCTTGAGTGTAACGGGATAAACTTATATGTTATTTTTTTAATTTTATTTATAATTGTGCTGTATATTTAGGTATACCTGTAAAGATATAACACGCGGCCTTAGGACTTGTATATATATATATTTTTTAATGTTTTCGTGTATATATCGATGGTATATTAAATAAATAAATAAATAAAAACCGTCACAGTGATTCGTTTCAAACGGCATTTACCGGATTAACTCGTGCACGTCCAGTTTCTTTGTGCTCAGGTTTTTCGCCATGGTATAGTCAGGCCAGCAGGATGACGGGATTTGTAAATTAATTTCTCCATGATCTTTTTGTTAATTTACTCTACGTCACCCATGTTGGCCACCCAATTTTGTAAAATAAAAATAAATAATTCCTCTGGTAGCCACAAGCTTACCTGAACTACATTTTAATTAGATGCGATGAGTCATTTTAAAGGAGGTAAGCCTTGAAATGTAGTCCACATGTATTTTTGGTGGTAGGGTGATTACCTGAACTGGGTCATGACCACAAGCCATGACACAAAGACCGTCATAGTGACTTGCTTTGGCCTGTGGCGTTTGGGGATCAGCTTGTGTATATGTCGTAACTCATATACCTAGAGACCTTCAGTCGTGGTATATGTGGGCCGACATCACGACGGAGACTATCAACGGATTTTCATCCTTTGATGGTCGCTTTCGTTTTTGGACTACACTGTACTTACCATCAGCTGACCTGTTGTCATTTTATAGAGCCAGTATAAAAACAACATCGTCCAATTCATGATTCAATTTATGACTATGATTTAAAGAGACGTTGTTAGACGCATACACACACACACACACAGAGACCGTTATTTCTCGACAATATTAATCGTCAAGCGAGTCAAACATTCGGGCGTCGCCAGTGAAAAATTTGCATGACACATAAAAAATACTCAACAATTTTTAAAACCGCTGTTTTGGACTCGTATACAGCTCTCCAGCACTGACGTGTTTTAGAAAAGCAAGTTTAAACCTAACGTCGATCAACGTGAAGGACGTTTTAACACTGTCAATTACTGGGATGACAGAGCGACAATAACTCACGAATCTGCAATATTGCCGCGCCGCGCCGCCTCCCTCGTTAGTTCTAAGTACGAATTTTAAATTCATTTCAAGTCATTTGCTGTTCGTTGCTCGCGATCGCGCTGCGCGGGACACATGCCGTCATTAGTCAACTAAGAAAATGCGGGGTGAAATAATCTTGATACTTTTATAATATTTAGCATAAAGTCCACTGCTTGTTCTATGAAAGCTGAATGTGTAAAAAGCCATAAAAATCAATAAATCATTTATTTGTTCACAATATGATAAAAATTATAATAACAAAAAAGTACGCAAGGTAGTTGAATAAGTCAGTGTCTGTATTGGCCTGCAAAAGGCCAGACGTCGCTGGGTCCTTGAGAAGCTGGCTTGGCTTTGTCCCTAGCCCTAGCAGACGGGTAGGAGGAACACCCATGTGGTTTCAGTCAGTGCAAGTCCGATACACTAAGGGCACCCCTCACAGCCCTCTGAGGTCCGTAGGGATTTCCCTCGGGTTACCAAAAAAAGTCAGTTACTGTAACAGGTATAGGGCTACATGAACACTACATCACCAATACTGATATAAAACCTCTTCTAAATTATATGCTTATCAGAAATGGTGATTAATTATTATACCTTTAATAATTAGCTCTGAGTAGCTCAGCTGGTCGCCTAGCATGTGTTGTCTTTCCTTTGACGCATCATCACTACACACGGTATTTCTCCCTTGATCTATTTTTCTATATTGTATGTTATGTGACAAATATATGGTTTTCCTGTGTTTTACGTACCTAAACCTAAATCTTTTATATATATAAAATTCTCGTGTCACAATGTTAGTTACCTTACTCCGAAAAGGCTTTACCGCTTTTTACCAAATTTTATGTGCATATTCAGTAGGCTTAAAGAATCGGCTACTATCTATTTTTCATACCCCTAAGTGATAAGGGTCGTTTGCCCTTTAATTTTTTTTTTATTTTTGGAATAAATTTTTTGTTTTTATTTTTCTACTAGAAATTACCTAGAAATAACTTATATGGCGAAACAACATTTGCTGGGTCAGCTAGTAAATATATAAAATATCAAGAAATGACGTCCTGCTATACGAAAGCTCGATGGCGGCGGAGTGTCGTTGGCGCGGCGGCGACATGACGAATGGCCGTGCGCGCTCCCGTTCCAAATTTAAAATCTGCCGCGTAACGTTCCCGCTAATGGCATTGTTTATGGAAGTTGCTCGGAACCTGCCAGTGACTTACCAATTTGCACGCATCGGCTGAACGATCGCTTTCCTTGGTCTAAATGACGCTTGAAAATTATTTTAAGTGCTATGGTTTTTAGTTGAAAATTACAAACGCTATTTTAAGGGTGTCACGAATGTATAAATTAAAAATTATGTTACAAATAAATAAGCTTGGCATATTAGCGAGAGAAAACATTAACGTCGTTAAAGCCATATTATTATATTATAATCTAAATTAATGGTTCCCAACTAATGGCTCGCAGGCTACTAGTGGTTCGCAGGAGCCAAAATATGGACCACAACTTTTTTTTTCCAGATAATCCTAGATTTGCCAAACTTGTGAAGAAGATAGAAGCTCAAAAATCGCATTAATTTAAAAGTTACTCAGCTTTCTAAATGTTTTTTGTTTATGTAACTTCTTACTTTTTATTTTTTATTAAAGTTAATTTTCAGATTAATTAAAAAAAAACGTTGGTAATGCCTTTTCTAAATAAAACAAACAATGGATTTTTATGATTTGTTGGTTTCATTGACTTTTGATAGTTGTGTGTGGCAGTACCTTTCCTCAACATAAAAGTGTCCAATGAGACTAAAGCAGTTATCAATGCAAAAAGCGTCGCTAAAAACTCGCTTATATAATTAAAACAAACTACCATTTTGGAAGTGTATTGAAAACAACTATAATAAAGCTTTAGGATTATTAATTCTATATTCTTTCAAATACATCCTTCCGCACTTAAAGCAACTTGCCTAGTACTCGTAAACCCAAAAAACAAACTACTCAACCCTTACGAGCTACCCCTTGGAATAATAAAAATAAAACGACAGTAAAAAAGGCATAAAAGTGTCCGGAGCGCGAAATGAAATGGAATGCAAATGTAAGAGAGTTCGGTGATACAAACAAATTACTATGTAAAGAACTGTGCAGTCAATTTGGGAACATTGATTTCTACAATCATTACTACGAAATGATGAATAACAGAAAAATAACGGAATGTTGCCAATGCCCTTGTGGCATACTCACTAACTATTTATTTATTTCTCTCCTTAACATTATCTATTTTCTAATTCTTTATTCTATACTAACCTATAACTAACAACAATTTGAAATATCATTATTATATCTTCACTTATTTATCTAAGTAATTTTATCAACACAAAAAGTGGATAGTAATTGGCGGTCAAGTGAACTTCTGGTCAAACAGGGCACGACGTATAGGCATAAAGTAGATATTAAAATTATTAATATACCTCTACACGCCCTGATAGAGATATAGTGTGAGGATATATAGTTATCATTTAGGATGAAATAATTGCCATCTAATTGCACATTTCTGACTATCAGCTTGCTTAATTATTGCTTAAACGTAGAAGAATTTTCACGATATTTCCAAAATTACATCAGCGGTGTCATGAACGTGTTATATTTTCTAATAAACTGGTTATTATAATAATGCTTTGCGAAAATTACCTATAAATTTTCAAGGACGCAACATTAGTGTTTCAGGTTAATAGGTATCTACTTTTTCTATGTAACTCTGAATATGTACGCTTTTCACTCGCCGTAACGTCAACGACATCTCTCACGACATTTTTCTGAGTGATTTATAATATCCGAAGTTATTTGTATTTGTAGTCTAATATCTATGTCACAGTATCTTCTAAATGCTCTTCTAGGACCAAGCCATAGATTAAGAGGCTGACAAGTCCTTTCTTCGTCTAAAGTTTGAAATTTTGTCTACATATCTACTTGTGTTGTTATTAGACTGATATTGTTGTACTTATTTAGGTGCAAATATCACAGTTATCAAACATATTTTCCAATATAAAATACTAGGTATTTTTGTTTTAACTGCTTCAGCAGGCTCATAAATTTATTTTGTTCTATTATTACGAAACATCATTCATAACGGAGATCAATAAAACTGTCTAAAGATACCTACATACAGTCTCTTTGTTATTACAATTTTCATTAAATTTGATTGAATAGAAACAGAGATATACTTAATCATTTCCTAGTAATTATGATATTGCAATAGAAGGGTCCAGAGAAATAATTTTGATTCATGTCATTAATATAACTTTAAATAAACTTAAAATAAATGCCCACTACAAGGCTAGTTCATTATTGCTACCGTTGATGATGCTACAGACAGACGCACTAGCACTACTTATTTAAAAACAAGTTACTACCAAGTACATAATATGTATATAAATATATATATATATATATATATAGGAATGTGAGTATAATGGAACATATGATGCTAATAATATAAAATGATAAGGAACAGTGTAAGGGTGTGAAAGGGATAGAAAGTATAAGAGAGAGGGAGACAGATGGGAATGGCGGATATAATAAGTTGCTGTTAGGGTCGTGTTGAAATATTTATATTTTAAACTGTACCTGTAATTTTAATTGTGCTGAATAAATGATTTGAAAAACTAAAGTCTTTCTACATATATATATATATGTTTTAATGCCCTAATAGCGCAATGGTAGTAACTCAACAACAACTTTGAAACTCCAGGCTTCGAGTTCCAGAGAGTGCAAGCTTTCCATGAATAATGTATTAGTTTGTATTAGATATATCATCTAATATATGTATGTATGTAAGTATGTGTTTGTCTAGTACCCATAGAATAAGCGTAAACTTACTTTGAGACTAGGTCAATGTTTGTAAGTGTCCACTAATATCGTATCGATTTCCCGGTGGGTGTGAATCGACCTCCCAGTTGGGTAATGTTTATCTGCGGAGTGGCTTTCACGTTAGCAGACGGTTTACTGCGCTCCGTAAACTTTTATTAGCTAACTCTTAACCTTACTTACCTTTATGTAATGTATGAAGATACCTTTACAAAGAATAAATATAGAACATAGAAGTATTATTATCGCTAGAATATTGTATAACTTTTATTAGACTTAATAGTTGGAAAAGCGCTTCGAAATGTATATCTACGGGACAAGTTACACTCAATCAAACAAAAAAATCAAGTCAACCTTAAATTATCCTAACTAATTATTCCGTCGACTCACGAGTTATTAAGTGACTTTAGGTCAAAATTATCTTTGATGCTTTGAGCAAAAGCTTCCGTCTTTTATTTTCATTCACTCTTAACCTTAAGGATAGATATAATTTAGTGAATGTTGAACTTGTAGGTATTTGGAAACTAAGTACCTAATAGGAATGATGTATTCAATTATTAGGTATAATGAATAAAAATTATTTAAGTACCTAGGCTTATGTTAGCATATAAAATTGAGTTGGCATATTTGGTATGATTTTGCTACCAATTATCAGATATGCGCTTGATACAGCGGTTATAAAACGCATGTGTACGCTTTTGCTATCGCGTTTCCCGGCGGTCGCACGTCACTCCCGTTATCAAAAACGCTGGTCTGTTAAAAATGACAGAACGTCGTTATATACATCTGGCTTGTTTGTTATTTGGTGTGATATCTACTCAGGCACCAAAATATTTATACAAGTTGGTTTGGTCCTCAGACGTGAATACTTATAAGACGAGAGGTTCCGAATTCTTGTTAGTAACACCGCGACACCGCTTGACAACATTTCATGGTAGTTTTCGTTACCAGGCTACGAAGTGTTGGAATAATTTGCCGCCACCGCTTAGAATATCTAAATTTACTTTCAAAAATAGAATTAAAATGATATTTATTTAATAATCTATCGGTTACAAGTATTTTATTTCATTTATTTTTACTTATACTTTTGCTCTTATTTTAGGTATAAATATATTTTTACTATAGTATCACTAATATATTTTGTATTTGATTTATTTATTGTATGTAAAATAATAGTTTATTTTGATATTGTTTATTTTTCAGTGGGTATGTTGCTATTGCTTAAACTTATTATTATAAACACTTATATTTAAGATTACTCAAGCTAGATGTTATTTCCATTTATTGTATTTTTTTATCGCTTATAGATATTTCTAATTAGATGTAACATGACCGGGGCCCTTTATGAAAATCAGCGCTGCAGGCTTCCTCTATGGCTTCAGGCTGATGAAGGTCCCATTTTCGCTGTTTATATGTTTTGTATTTTCTTTTGTTTCTGTGTGTTGTTTGTGTTGCTGTATTTTAAATTTCTGGTTTTTTGTTGGTTTGTGGCGAAATAAATAGATTTTGATTTAGATATTTGTCCTACAGATTTAGACTATTAAATATATTATTGCGCCTGCAGTAAATTATTTAGCAATGCCCACATAATCATCATTAGATATAGAAAAATAAAATTTTTGACGCAAAATGAATTAATTTGATTTTTTAAGTTATAAATAGATTTGAAAATAGACCAATCATGGAGCTCGTACACCCAACAAGTGCGGATCCACTCATTACTTGAAGATCTCTATGTTAAATCATATTTGAAAAACAGAAGGGATTGTTGTAGGACGATAATTATTATAATACTGAGTAGCGTCTAAATGTTTGAGACATTTAGACGTTTCTCGTTTACAACTTTACAGTTTGAGATAATATTTTCATAGATTGGTATTCTCAATATTCTCTATGATTTTAATTTACAGCATGTGTATATTGCAAGGGGTTCACTAAAAATTGTGGACAACTAAGCGAAAACAATAATAAATAAGGGAAATTAATCAGTTATTGTGCATTTTACTGATTCTATTAATAGATAATTAATCCCTTAATTTTTATTTACATTTTTTTAAGGTTTTTTAAGGTGGTAGGGCGGCGGTGCCCGTCTGGATCGCGACCATAGTACATGGGTGTAAAGCCCGTCATAGTGACCAGTTTCGGCTTGTCGCGTTTCGGGATCACACAATTCATTATGTAAAAAGATAAGTTTAGTGTACCTGTGTATGCTTAACTACTTGACGTTACAAAAAAAAAAAAGAAAAGAGATTTCTCACTTAAAAAAAATCAATTAACATCAAGAAGAATTCGCAAACAATAAATAGTTCACAATATTTTAATAGGTGGGTTTATTATTTCCCAAGCACCTGACGCAAATTGGCTTCCAAATAACAGCCGGGTACTTACGTCCCTAACTACTCCAGCCGGAACTTTCGGGCCCGATTCAACGCGAGGGTTAACTTGCTGCTGTAACTCGCAGCTATTAATAAACGTGAAAATTTTGCCTAACTCTTCGTTTTGCTTATGAAAGTTCGTTAATTGAAGTTATCGAATTTCTGCCGTTGCAATTGGTGTTTTTAAAGCCTTTTTTAGAATCATGGGTACCTGTTACCTACCAGGGCTTTCAAATTCAAACCTATAATAGTACCTATTCAAGGTGCGGTATTATTTTGGAATGATCTGTAAATTAAATAATACTTATTATCGAAACTTTTGGACGCTACTACAATGAAATTAAGTTATTAAAATTAATTCGATTTCATTTTTTATCGAAACTTTTGGACGCCACTAGACGCCGTGTCCGATACCATCTAAATATGGTGGTCCTTTCTTGAGCTCGCCCGAAGATATTCATTTTTAAATTCGTCTTGCGAACAGAAAAGGGGTGCAATATGCTTCCAGCGAGCATATTACCAGCCTTTAAGGGAAGAGTGACTAGTTATCGATAGATAGATAATTGGGGTTAAGCATCCGCCTGTAATTAATAATAATAATAAAATAAAAATATTTTTTCATTATAGAGATGTCAATTATGTATCTATAATAGAAATTGAACTTTATAGTAACAACCAGAGCTTCAAGGTTGGAAAAATACTTTTCTTAACTGTGACATATTATAGCCTGAACTATTTTAGCTAGAACTCTTTAAAGGTTTTTTAAGAGATAGTCATAAAGTGTACTTCTTTTATACTGCAGCGCTAGAGACACGAAATAAAGGTTGAAAGATGCTTTAAAAATGCATCAATTTTAAAGTAAGAACTATAACGAAAATTAGAGGGTATTCAGCTTTTTGAAAAATTGACCCCCAAAGGGATACATAAGGGATGAATTTTTGATTGGTCAACGCCGGCTCATAACAGCTAGTTTGTCATATTATCGTAAGAAAGTTAAGAAATTACAATCGATATTCATCTCAGTGTGGTACATAATGGGCGAATTGTGCAGATAATTTCAACACTCATTGCTGTAAACTGGCCAGTAGCCCCAGGATATCATTTGTCACCTCGGTACGGGACAAACGGCGGGCGTCGGCTCCGTGTCTCAATCAATAGTTCCGCGCAAGCCCCGCTCCTCCCGTAATCTGCGAGACATTACACCGCATAACACAGGTTGAGTTTTTCAAGTGGATCTATTTTATTATTTTATTATATTTTACATAATTGGGTGCCCAACATGGGTAACATTGGATAAGAAAACAAAAGGATCATGGTATTAAATAGAACATATAAATGCCCCCACAATTATAGGGCACCACAGCATGCATCTAGACGGTCAAATACGACATTTTAGTAAATAAAAGCAAACATATTCCAAAGAATCAAAAAGCAAAACTATATTATTCGATTTAAAAAATAATTTGGGTCAGCCAGGAATTTAACACGAAATTAAAAATTCCTGTGTATTCTTGTATTTCATCATAACAGGGATCAAAATTATTAAAAATAAATTATAAAGAAGATGTTAATTTTTAATCTTTTATTAAATATTTAAAAAAAAAATTTCTTTTTTATTTATACTATAATAATGTAGTTTTTGTTTTAATCAAAATAAGCACTTTACTCTAGATAATTTATGACGTATTTTTCACCATTTCTTGTAGTTTCAAATTAAAACATCCAGGTCAATTTAAAAATTCTATTTATATCTATCAATTAAAATAAATCCTTTGCACATTGAAAAGTTTTAAAATTTTCATATTTGATACTGGAATATCCCTTAACAATTGATACCGTGGCTACAAATAAATAAATTAAGATAATTTAAACAAACTCTTTTCTGGATTAAATTTTCAAAATTAGTCTATGCTTGCGTTATTTCCAAGTGTCATTTCAAATTCATCTTTGGAACGCGGCAGCTGGGCGTGGTTCGTCCAATCAGAAATGTCGCGTATCACGACACAGTGACACTTTCAGCCAATCGTAGACCCGCTGCCCGTTTGTGGCTGTGACATTTTTAGCCAACCGGTATAATACCGCCCAGGCTATGTAGGTTATTTGAATTTAGAAAGTTTTGTGAAGTTTTGAATAAAATTAAAGATAACTTGGACATTGTTGGACTTTTTGTCAATTTATTAAATAATAATTTGATGAATAAACACAGCCGTTTGTTGTTTTATAATGAATAGATCTACCTAGTTTGTAAAAAACATTAAAGCGATAAAATGTATTGTTCTAAGCATTGCTTCATCAATATATGCAGGAACTAGTTTCTTAAAAACATACTTTGTTCATCTGAACGTCATCTTAGGTCTAAACTTAGATAACACGTAAGGAAATAATGCTTATTGATTAAAATATCAAGTTTTATGGAGTACTTATTTACTTATCATATCGGTACTTTTTAAAATTTGATTTCTAATAAATTTCGGTAGACAATACATTGTAAATAAATTCTAAAATAATGATTTATGTTACTGTTTATTCAATATTTCAAAAATAGTATTTTATATCTACTTTTTTGTTAAACAAAATAATATATTTTTTTAATTTAAATCATTTTAAAAATGGAATTATTTCAAAAATTTACAGCAAGTTGGCGACATTTCCAACCAATGACAGCGACGCTACCTACCATTGGCCGGGAAAACGTAGATGTCATTTTGTCGCATGTCGTATTAGAACAGGATAGTAATATGAAACTAGATGCGGGTGTAAGCGGAATGGTGTGCTTTCAAAGACTTTTCTTATTTGTAGCAACTTTTACATAAAGCAATCAAATCCTTTTTGATAGATTTACTGTTAACAATATGGAACTAAGTCATTACTGATTATGTTTTTTATGTATTTATCTATATCTATATGTTTTCTATCGTTCAAGCTGGTGATAAAGGGTCCTTGACATTGTTAAAAAGTTATTAACCGACAGCTAATTATTATTGAAGTTAGAAAAAACGGACGCAGAATTCCCTTCCTTTATCGTTCGTATCTTGAATTATGTTCTGAAGGCTTAGACAATATACCATTCAGTCAGCGATACCGCTAGTAGAAAAGTGCAAAATATGGCATTGACATTACATGAATACGTGACATTTCGAAAGCTTGTGTCCATTTAATAGATTTTACAATTTTCTTCTTGGGCTATCACTGATTTAATTAATATCGTCTAGGCCGTCTGAGTTGTTTAGTGCGTAGGTACCTACTTAGGTATAGAGGAAATGCCTAGAATTATTACATAGATAAGGGTGATTGTGATGTCCCGTGAAATTTTGAAGGAATAGAACAGGTGTTATTATGGAATGGAACTCTTATGAACATTCTCCAAAGAATAACTGATAAAAAACCTCGAGATAATATATTTGTCATCGGTAGGTAGCAGTACCGTGCGGTGACAATGCAAAACGGTAGCCGATATGAGTAATTAAACAGAAAACACCAGTTGGCAGCTTTGGACTCGATTGACCGTAGAGTTCGTAAACTTGTTGGCGACGACTCTTTGGCGGAGATTAAAATGCAGAACATCGGGTATCGATGTAAAGTCATCTGCTTTACAATCTTTTAACAGTTTCCTTATGATGTTTTCCTTTACCGATGATTATGTAGTGCCTAAATCCGCACTTAATCTAGAAAAACTCAAAGGTACGAGCCGGAATACGAGCCTATGAGCTCTCGCATTCCCGCACATAGGTAGATCCCAGTGGCGTGCATAAGTTATTTGGACAGGGTAGGCAGAATTCGCGTAATTAATTTGAATATTATATTATGATAGTAAATATTATATTGCTTTCATGGAAAAGATAGATGGCGTGAATATAGAATAAATTTGAATATAAATAGTTCCTTGTTTGTTTAACTTTAAGCAATTTATTCTAGACTTATTTATCGTAAGGGCAAGCAATGCTTGTATGCATCTATGGAACGAACGCTACTGGTAGATACCGGTCCACTAAGCCACTATAGTCAGAAGCTTTATAATGATTTACACTATGCTTCAGCTTAGAATTGCAAGCTAATATATCAACTTTACAATTGTGTTGCATGTTTACCTGTAGCGGCTTTCTTTTAAATTATCACAATACGCCACCAATACACAATTCATCTGAGTCAGCCTGATAATAATAAACATCGCTATCAAATTTGCGTGTATATCCGAGTATTACGATGCCTCGAGACATCAAAGACTAATCTTGCACGAGCCTGTGGTATTCGATATTTAAAATCGATTAGCTTACTTTCGTGACGGAATCTGTGGATCAACCGACGGTTGAAATTAAATTGCGTTTATTATGTTGGTAGGCTTGACTGTGATGAGATAGATCACGCTATCGTATGACATGCCTCTAAGCAAATCAAAAACGTATAGCTGCTTATATAATAGATAGTTACATAAATAATTATAACATACTTTTCGGTATCTATCTATAGATAGGGGAGATAAGCCCAAAACGGGTAAGCTAAGGTTTAATCTAAAATAAGAAAGTGTTCACAATATATTTTTTAATTTTATTATAATTATCACAGTACTTTACTTATCGAACTTCAACAAATTAGTCGCAAACTCAAAAAATATCTTCATTGTAAATGAAAAATCACAAAAAAACAAAAACATTAAAATAACCCGTTTTGCCCTGGGGGGGGGGGGTGCCTAAAACGGGTAAGGCTTTTGGGCAAAGCGGGTAATATTAAAAAGATAGAATAATTTAAGCATCTATATATGCTCAGTTAAGCAATAGTTAGACTAGTTCATATGGTTTTTATATGAAATGTAATGGAATATATTTATTTCGTCACAATGTAACTAAAAATTTAAATAATAGTGATACACACAACATACAGAAAAGAAAATAAAAAAAACATAAAAAAGATGGCGAAATGGGCTCTCCGTCAGCTTAAGTGCCTTTCTCCTGTTATTTAACAACGGATTTATTTTTTTAATGTTCTCTTTTCTGTATTTTTTTAATAAGGAGATTTTTAAATTGTTTTATGTTTTGAGCTGAGATTTCTGGGTACTTTTTTCTTTGAAAACCTTGCCTCATAATATGAATTACCTCCTGTGTCGTGGGAGCGTTTACAACCATATATTACACATGCACAAATATTCAGACCTTAAATAACTACCCGTAGGCAATACAAATATATGTTCTGTAATGAGATCGAACCCATCACCGGTGGCGCAGACATCGGTCACCCACCCACTGCGCTTATTAAATCGTCGAATTTAGTGCTGTACCTTACCAAAACTAGATCAGAATTGCCTAAAAACACTCTGGTTTCATTTAAGAACTATGTACTTACTTTGGTATTTACCTATAGATAAAAAAAGGAAAATCTAAAGTGGGTACGTTGGCCAATAAATTTTAAAAGCTATTCGTAGACACAGTTGTTTGTAATTATTATAATTAATTATAATATTATAATTAGCTGTAATATTAATAAAAGATCTCAGAAAATTTGATAACTTTTTAATACGTACATGTTAACATTGGAATTTTTATATGAATACAAGCTTTCAACCGAACTTAAAATTATTAGCCCTTAGCTATCCCAAGTTGACGTTTCATTGAAGACTGTGATTTACATTTGCAATTCAAAATTCTGTTTTATTTCAAATATTTCGCTTCACGAATTTTATTTTATCACGATATAAAATTCCCACATATTTTAAATATTTAAATGTAAATAAAACCTTATGGCGGACGCACTTTTCAAATCGTTAATTTGAATATGGAGTTTGAAATTCGGTAGTTATAAGGTAAATCACAATCGATTTTTAAAACTTTTGAGTCACGATATAAAGTTCTCACATATTTCAAACATCCATTAATTTTGATACAGAAATTGTTGAGATCGTTGATTTGAATTTGGAATTCGAAATTCGGTAGTAATTTGAAAATTGCAACGGTCGATCACAAAGATATTCGTTCATTTGAATTTAGAAACACGAACGAAAGTTCTCACACTTTTTTCATTTGATCCCCAAGGCTCAAATGCAAGTTTTACTCCTAAATGTTATTAGTATCAAAAGATAATTTGTTACATATTTAAGATATTAATTTCGGTCTGTAGGTATATACAATGCTACAATTAAGTTTAAAAAAATGTACCTATTACTTATCTTCAAAGGGGGCAGCTATTTTGTCAAATGATTTGATAGACTACTTTGGCTATGCTATTAGAAAATTATATCTAAACTATGTGGATTGATGCAATTTATCCATTAGCCATTTTTTTACTACCTAGAAAACCCCTGGTTGTCCTTCTAATCACTCCGTTCAAACCTGGGAAACGAAATTCGTCCAGTCGTCCGGGGAGCGAATAGCCTTATCCAGGCTTACTCTCTGGGAGGGATGGGTGTAAAGAGCCCATCTCTCCAAACCTATCTCATGAGCGGCACGCCGCACACAGCACGTCATCTCCCTCTCCTCCAGGCAGCAGACTCCCTAAAATCTACTGCCTCACTGCCATCGATGAAGTGGTTGATTACTGAAATTACTTGGATAGGCATGATATTATATAAATGCTTTTACATTAAAATGTTGCCGGAAACAGTTGACATTTTCTTTAAATTGAGACTGTGATTTGCTTATTTATAATTATCTAATTTTACACTACCACCAACCAAACCAACCACCACCATGTTACCACGTTATGTTGTTGTTCTACCATGTTAAATATAAAACTAATTTTATAATAACGTACATATCCACGTACCTAACTACCTACTTTTACCTACGCATTTACTAACCGCATCTGCCCATAATAACCCAGCTCCCTAAGAAGCCACATATTCATTAGCAGCAGAGAAAAAAAAAACGTTCTAGAAAGCCCCATTTCAAACTTTTCAAATTCAAATTTGGAACTCGTAAAGGTGTGGCCACATTAACTCACCGCGACATTTATTGTCACCCAGCAGCTGTATTATATGTTCATAATGGGTTTTTAATAAAATTTAATTATTCAACTTAATTATACTAGTAAATTAGATTAATAATAATTTAATAGTCATTGATTATATATGATATAAGAAATATGGCAAGTGTAAAAATTTGCGATGATTTACTATAATTTTAATTAATTAATAATCATATAACGCACATGTAGGTAGATATCTAATTTAAAATTATTTACCAATTAAGTTAAAATTTAATTAGGTACTTAATACTTCGTATTTTCACTAATAAAATACATTTGTAACATGAAATCATTAATATATAGGTATTTAATTAATTAACAAGATTACTTTTATAGCTCCCATTCTAAAAACCGCATGTAGAACACATTATTCGTGATTGAAGTAAAATTTCTCGAAAAAATTGATATTCCTCGTCATCTACTGTAAAAATTAAACTCACCAAATATGTTAGCTCACACATTGTCGTATATCTTGACTTTTGTTGTAATTTGGTAATGGATATTGTTTCGAAGATAGATGTCGCTAAATAATAGATATTTTTTTATCTCTTCTTCATGTCATTGCTGTCGTTCGTCGCTCTCTAACATACTAAAATATACGGAAATATATGTTAAAGTTTTACACTCAGTTCTCATCTATTACTTCTATCTATTACTTATCAACAAATCTTATTATCTATTACTTATCAACAATTCACTATCTAAGAAAATTCACTTCAAAAGTTTTAATTATTTATATTACTATAAATTAAGAGTAATGACACTAAATTTGTGATTAAATAACCTTAAAAATAAATACGTCAGCTAATAAAAAAATAAATATTAATAAAACGATCGCCTACAATATGGTCGCAGCTTTACATGGCTTGCGTGACGATACTTTTTAAACATAGAACGTTCGTTCTTTTTGCGAATTAGAAGTATTCTCTCTTCAAAACAAATTGCTGACAAGCGGGACGTTCGAATTCTTATTTTCAAATACATCAACCGCAGCAGTTGCTTTGGCGACTTAATATTTTCATCGAAATAAGAGAAATATAATTCTTATTGCCTTGCAATAAAGCTTATAGCAATGAAAAAGGTAATGTGGTAATATAGCATTTTACATTTAATTCGTTGTGCGTTTCGGATGCAAATGTAGATGATGAGAGTTGATTATGTAAATGAGAACGGACTAGTTTTATACGATTCTCAGTTGTGCGTATTGTTGTGGCGGGAAGGCTGGCCACTGAATTTTTTTTTTTTAATATGGCCTGCATTAAATCTGTTTTTTTTTTAAAGTGACAATAAGCGGTAAATATATTGCAGTACAAAAATCTAAGATATATTTCGGGTGCTACAGTCACTCAATCCGTTATAAATGGGTATGAAATGCGGTTTAATGGGCAGAGTAGACGGTATCGTTTAATATTGCCCCTGAAACGTTCATAGCTCGAGCATATTCGGTAATAAATATATTGTAGTAAAATAAAGTGAAATATTTTACATACGAGGCTTTCAGAAACAGAGTGACACAAGTGATTTCATCAAAACTAGCTTTTCTGGTCTAATAATAATATATGAAAATAGCAATGTTATATCAATGTGAATTGTAAAATGTACAGTACCAGGTGAAATTATAGTCGTTTTAGAGCTAAAAGATTTTGGTAGTAGTATTGTTAGAAGGAAACTGATTGTCTGATAACGTACCTACTTCTTGTGTCTCTATATGAGCCGTTCATTTTGAAAGTTACCTAAGTCCACTTATCTTTAATTTGAAATACTTAAGGTTTTGCCTTTTTTATATGATTTTGAAAATGTACATGATATAAAATTTTCAAATGTACTAAGTATATTTCAATACCAATTTACTTTTTTTGACAGTTCAGCATAAATTATAAATGTCACAAGTGCCAACTTGATAAAAGATGAAAATGGACTTAGGCCACTTTCAAAATGAACGGCTCATATTAGGTTCTTACATATGAAATTGGCGTTTTGTATGGGAGGAACAAAAAGTCGAATATTTTTTAATATAATATATTTAATTAATCAAAGTATGAACCATTATTTTCTATGCACTTTTGCCATCTCATAGGTAGTTCATTGATCCCTTTACTAAAAAAACCAGTCGGACGGGAATCAATAAAATCTTTGAAGGCGATTTGGACTGCCCCATCGGAGTTGAATTTTTTCCCTTGCAAGAAGTTATCCAAATTTCGAAAAAAATGGTAATCTGTTGGAGCAAGGTCCGGGGAGTACGGAGGATGTCTTAGACTTTCCTATTGAAGCTCTTCTAATTTAGTAGCCGTCTGTTTCGCAGTGTGTGGTCTAGCGTTGTCGTGAAGCAGCAGTGGCGTGGAGCGATTGACCAGCCTAGGTTGTTTAGCCGCTAGCTTTTCCATCATGGTTTGCAATTGCTGACAATAGACATCAGCCGTAATAGTCTGGCCAGATTTGAGAAAACTGTAATGAACAATACCGGCACTAGTCCACCAAACGCTTACAAGTAACTTTTTTGGGGTTAATTTTCGCTTGGGGCAGGATTTGGCTGGCTGGCCAGGATCCAACCATTGCGCTGAGCGCTTCCGATTATCGTAAAGAACCCATTTTTCATCACAGGTAATGATTCAGTTTAAAATACCTTCATTATTGTGCCGGTTTAGTAATGTAACGCAGCAGTCGACGCGCGTTTGCCGGTTTGCTTCAGTCAATTCGTGAGGTACCCACCTTTCAAGCTTTTTAATCTTCCCAATTTGCTTCAAGTGAATTAAAACAGTTTTATCACTAACATCGCAGCCTGCAGCTAACTCGGACGTGGTTTGCGATGGATCCGCTTCCACAATAGCCTTCAACTCTTCATTATCAACTTGAATCTCAGGCCGTCCACGGGGCTTGTTCTGCAGGTCGAAATTTCCAGAACGAAAACGTTGGAACCAAAAACGAACTGTGTTTTCTTTTGCAACACGACCGCCATACACATCATTCACCCTTCGAGTTGTTTCCGCAGCACTAGTGCCACGGCGGAACTCGTACTCGTAAATAATGCGATATTTTAAGTTTTCCATTTTGTAAAATGAGTGACACAAACAGAAAAAAACAGAAGAAAAAAACAAATGAATGACGATCATCGAAGCACAAATACATGAGTCTATAGCTGTACAAATTTGAATTTACAATTCCTTACCAAAGAGGAGAAATTTGTGATTAAAATGGCCAGTACGAAAAACGCCAATTTCATATGTAAGGACCTAATATAAGAAATTCGCTCGCCGCGCACGCGTTTGTTTCGGCCGGTTTAGTTGTGAAGATCTATCCAGGCCATCAACCAATATCCAGTCAAAAAAAGCTTTTGTCAGGGTTTGCGGTGTCACAGCTATACGGTATCTCACATCCCGGCCAGGACTAAGAAGTTCTCCAACTCCTTCTTTTGCCGTGTCGTTGGGCTGTGGAATGGTCTTCCGGCGAGCGTTTTCCCACCATCCTATGATATGGGATCCTTTAAGCGTAGCGTGAAGAGATATTTGTGCAGGCCGGCATGATCAATGTGACTACCGATGGGTTTTTCTTACCTGTCGATAGTCGTTGGCGTTTTTAGTACTGCACCATGCTTACCATCAGGTATAGTGCAGTCACTGTGCCGTGTCAGTTTAAAAAAAAAACAAGTTTTGTTGCCGGTGTGCCCTCTCATAGAACTAACGTACATCAATCAGATTTTAAGATATTTTTAAGAACATTTTTCTTTAACAAACTGATCAAGCACCTTTTCACTTGGGCACTTGGCTATAATAGGGCGTTTTGGAAATGCCTTGAAATATAATATCGTCTACAGAACTTCTAGGAATAAAATACCTTACCATAATAATACTACAAGCTCTTTGGGATCGAGCATCAAGCCCTTGTTTAAACACGAAATCAATTTACAATGTCCGACGTAACAACGCTCTATAATGGAAAGTTTAAAAATTAACAAGTCTGCTAGCACGCGACGTCACGCCGAGTGACAGCGAAATGTCGCGGGCGTGACGTGACGCGGTAAATGTCACGGCGCGGGCTAGCGTAATGTCAGGGACGTGTCGCGTGACAATAAGCAGTGTGGGCATAGATACAAGGACGCTTGTATAGTGGGATTGTGTTCTGAGGAAATACTCATTTAGAGTAGAATAGAGAGCGTCAGGTGTTGGCTGCTCGCAGGTTTGCGTACGGCACGAGGGAAGTCAAATTGGCACTGTCCAGACCGTATTTATTGCGAGTCCTTTTACTCAAGCAGATTGTGGGTAAGGTATGCGCAAAAGACTTTCAAAAGACGTGCGTTTCAGTAATAAATGCGTTCAGCGTGCTGTTGAGGGATTGCCTCGGTCCTGTACGAATAGTGCGTCGGGTTTAGCCAGGGCTAGGTTGTATGCTTTTCATGCAATCATGCGCCACCGATCTGCTTAGATGCTGGAGCGGTTGAGAGGCAGTACCGATGGCATCCTGAGCATTTTGGCTGAGAGAGTAGATGGGCCTTTTATTGAGTTTTGGATGACGAGGCTCATCTACTCCGGTACTTACGTCATGAATTAAAGTTGTCTATAAAAATATTATGTTTGTTTATTCATTGTTTTTGTAAATTGAAGAAATATGAACCAAAAGTGTTATTATTAAGGAGTTTTTTTGGCAATCCGGTGAAAATCCTTATGGGCCGTCAAAGCAGCGGTGAGGAACACTGCTCCGGTGTGCAGAACTCTTGCCGGCTTAAACCACCGGGGTGCCAGCACTGCCTACTCTTCGCCTTCTCCGTGCCTTAGAGTTCAGATACTTCCTACCGCCTGGCGAGCGATTGGCATTGTCAGGGCTTCACTCTGGGAGGGATATGAAGGTTACCCCCTCACTTCCTTTCTACTGGGCAGCTTGTGTGAGCCCCATTATTAAGGAGCACCCTAAACATCAGTCTTTTGGATTCAGGTATTCTTCAATGTTACATAAACAATTCCTGTAGTCAAAAAGCTCGAAAAATTTACAAATTTATTTACAGCAGTATGGTGGAACTTTAAATTTTCTTCATCTTGTATATCAATTTTTTGTATAAGCACGATAAGAATGGCATAACTGTATGTTGCAGTTAAAAGTCCATTAAATTTATTGAATTAAATTAATATTAGCTTGTAGAAAGTTATTTTGGATTAATCAAGGTCAATTATCATTAACCCTCGCCTTCGATGCTCTGGAGGAGTGGTTGAGGAGGATTTTTAACGCCTGCCTGTCCCAAGCCGAGATTCCACGACAGTGGAAGATGGGCAGGTTGGTCCTCCTCCAAAAACCAGGGCGTCCGATCGATTCCCCCTCTTCGTACCGCCCCATCGTCCTCCTCGATGAGGTGGCAAAGATGTTTGAGAGGGTGGTTGTCGACCGAATCAACAAACACTTGGAAGGCGAGGGTCCAAATCTGGACGACAGACAGTTTGGATTCCGCCGAGGTCGTTCCACTGTTGATGCGATCCGGCAGGTGAAACTCCTAGCGCAGGAGACAGTCTCCAGAGGCGGGGTGATGCTGGCAGTGTCCTTGGATATTGCCAATGCATTTAACACCTTGCCCTGGAGCTGCATAAGGGAGGCGCTGCGACACCACAAAGTGCCGCTATACCTGCGCCGAGTAAT
Source organism: Automeris io (assembly GCA_036320925.1). NCBI lineage: Eukaryota > Metazoa > Arthropoda > Insecta > Lepidoptera > Saturniidae > Automeris > Automeris io. Next base: position 2,185,224 of record JAUDJH010000021.1, on the reverse strand, counting down.
CGGAGCATACCTGTCGGATCGCGTCGTCAGGTATCCGACGCGGAATGGCTGGGGTGAAAGGCCGATGTCCTGCGGTGTTCCACAGGGGTCAGTCCTAGGGCCGCTCTTGTGGAACATCGGATATGACTGGGTCTTGCGCGGGTCGAATCTTCCGGGTGTCAGCGTGATTTGCTACGCAGATGACACTCTGGTAACGGCCCGCGCAAGGAACTATCGCCTTGCCTCACTTTCGGCAACAGCTGGCACGGCGCATGTAATTAGGAGGATACGTGCGCTGGGCCTGGAGGTGGCACTGCACAAATCTGAGGTTCTGTGTTTTTGCAGCCCTCGGGTTTCGCCGCCTCCAGACGCTAACATCGTAGTGGGCGGGGTCAGGCTTGCCGTCGGGGGGACCATGAAATATCTTGGTCTTCTCCTTGATGGCCGCTGGAGCTTCGTCCCACACTTCAGTCAACTGTTGCCGAGGGTACTGAGTGTCGCAGGAGCGCTGAAGCGGCTCATGCCAAATGTAGGAGGTCCGGGCGCGTCCACTAGGCGCCTGTACCTAAACATAGTCCGCTCCATGGCGCTGTATGGTGCCCCCGTATGGGCCGATGCCCTCAACAGCCATACCATCAGGCTGTTGAGACGCCCTCAAAGGGCACTGGCGATTGCGGCTGTACGGGGGTACTCTACAGTGTCATGCGAAGCGGCCTGCTTGCTGGCGGGGTCCATTCCGTGGGACCTAGACTCCCGAGCCCTCACGTCACTCTTTACATGGCGTGAGGAGCGAAGGGTCAAGGGACAGCGGACGGCCCCGGCCGAGTTGCGAGCTAAACGGCGCCTATTGGACGCCGAATCAGTAGAGGCGTGGAAGACCAGGCTGGAGCGACCAAGCGCCGGCCTGCGAACCGTCGGGGCAATCCGTCCCGTACTTAAGGAGTGGCTATACCGTAGCCATGGCACGGTGTCCTACCGGTTGACGCAGATTCTAACGGGGCATGGATGCTTCGGCAGATATCTGCACAGGTCAGCCGGTAGTGAACCAACACCGAAATGCCACCACTGTGACGGATGCCCCGACGAGGCGGCTGAGCACACGCTCCAGATATGCCCAGCCTGGGCTTCGGAGCGGGCCGAGCTGGAGAGAGTGGTGGGTGGAGACCTTTCGCTGCCGACATTGGTTTCACTAATGGTCGGCAGCGAAGATGCATGGCGGGCGGTCCTGCGGTTCGCCGAGGACGTGCTAGATAGGAAGGAGGCGGCGGAGCGGGTCCGGGAGGCGCTGGCTACAACATCTTTGGCAGCGCCGTCCCCACCTGCCCGCCGGCCTAAAAGAACAGGGCGCCGCAGAGCGGCGTTTCTCAGGAACGTCCGACTCTAGCGGCGACACCGGGCGGCACGCTTGAGGGAGTGTGTCGTCCAACAAGGGTGCGAGCGGTGCGCGATGTGTTCCCGCGTGCCGCTCTACAACACAGAGGCACGAGAGGGGTAGCTCTATACACTACCCCTCCCCAAACGAGTAGAGGCCTACTCACGGCCGCACGCCCAGCCGGTCATTGAGGATGAGACCCCAGTCGTGCCCTCGATGCCGGTAGGCGGAAGGTGGAACACCCCGGGGGTTTTAGTCGGTAAAAGTCCGGCATACCGGGGGAGTGGCCCTCACCACTCCCCTGACGATCCTATGAGGATTTCCCCCGGGAAACAAAAAAAAAAAAAAAAAAAAAAAAAAAAAAAGGTCAATTATCATTAACAAAACCACAGGAGAGTCACCAACCTTCCGCTATTCCTTCTACTATTATAGTATTTTGGAGAGTGTGTGACTGAATTTTACTATTTAATTTTTCCCTCTCCTTTTTGTCATAAGTCAATAAGACGTTCTGCGGAATTGTATTAGCAAATACTGATATATACAAGTTAATTTAAATAAATATTTAATATTTCAGCATTCTATATTTTTTTCTAAATTTAATATACTCTTATGTATTTTATAGAGGTGCCCCGTAAGTCGAAGTCTTAAGCTAAAGGGCTGATGGAGGAGAAGAGTTCTATAACCTACCGAAAACATGGTTCCCTAATTCTCACCGGCGTAGGGAAAAATTTGGGATTTTTGGAAAAATCCGAAACTACTTTAAAATATGATTATTATAAAAAATTACATACTTATAAAGGGTAAATTGCTTATTATTTTATTCACAGATAAATTATGAATATTCTGGTATTATTATTATCATTTATTTTATTATAAAAGTTACATGTGACAATTATGAATCACAATCATTCGGTATAAAAATTTATTAAGGTTCAAATGATAATATCATTAAAAAAATGTACTATGATCAAGTATACCCCATTATTTGCGGTTTCCAAAAAATTATTACACTTGTTACTTTATAATTGGAGTTAATATTTTTAGTTGTAAATCTCCTACTACTACGAAGCCATTCAACTACTTTCTCCTACTGTTTTCTGTTAAGGAGTGGGTTTTGATTATCGCGTCTGTTTTCCAACATCCTTAAACACAGGACATTATAAACAATGAGTGAATTTTTGTTTGTTGAATAAGCGCGCTCTATATTCGAATCACTCTCCATCTGGTCAGTTTGGGGTCGAGCATAAGTCCGTTTAAAATAAATAAAAGGGCAGAATAAAAAAAACATTATATTTTTTAAAACATTTTATTACACATTTATCATTGTTTGGCAAAAGAAGGATTTTATTATTATGATACATTCTTATAATTACAATTTTAATACTTTTTGGTTCTTATTAATTAAGTCGTAAATTAATTTTTCCACATACTACTTATTACAAAATTATTAAGATACAGTAAAGATTTTTTTTTCAATACGTAGCACCAAAATAGTAAAATTAAGTACAGAATCTGATAAAAACAAAATTTATTACAGTAATCGGGTTTGACAATTATTTATAAAATGCAGAATGTGTACTTTTATGTTACATTAAATCTCACAAAAAGATTAATTTGATTACAAATTTAATATAGAAAAGCCAAAAACAGTATTGTATAAATTATATTAAATTTACATTATCTTACATTTCATTTTGCTAACTTAGATCAATGAAACGTTATAAATAAACATGAAAAGTGGATAATGTTGGATAGATATAATTTACATACGTTTATTTATTATTATTTATTTATTTATTTATGGGCTGTCAACAGCTCCATTACACTTCACAATAACTTTATAATTGTTAAAAGTTTTATAAATTTTGAAAAGTTCATTTAATTTTGTACATTATAAACATAATCTATAACTATTATATTTACAAATATATTGCACATTTATAAACTATGGAATGTTTAATTATTTCAATAGAATTATGTGTTGCTTGCTATATACATACATAATAACTTCAAAATATTGGTTTACAGTGTGAGTATTTGATAATATTAGGTCTGGGAAAAAGTTCGTGGCGTTTTTCCGATGAATGGCTTTGGTCGCATATAACTAAAGAAACATAAATTATAGTAACACCAATGAGTGCACCTTTAAAGGTGACCTTTTGAACGTTAGTTAAATGTAAGAAACATTGCAATCTGTGCAGTGGTTCAAAAGTATTTTGCTCTCGAACATGGAGCTGAATAATGAAAAAATCAGGTGTATTCTACAATATCGTTATGACAACGGGAACAATGCTGGGCAGGCTTACAAAAAAAATAATGCTGTATACGGTGAAGGTACTTTATCAAATTCTGCTGTTTGGAAATGGTTCACTCGCTTTCATTCCGGTAACTTTAATGTGAAAGATGAGTCACGCTGCGGTTGTCCAATCACTGAAAAAGCTGCTGAAATAGTTTAAAAAGTCCAACAAGATAAGCATATCAGCAGTGTCAATATTGGTATGGAGTCGGGTATTGACTTTAAAAATGTTTTGAATCATTTACACAAAGCTGGTTATAAAAAAAGCTTGACAAGTGGAGTCCTCGTGAGTCGAGTGCGAAAAACATGATGGACCGATTAAACATCTGCGATACGCTGCTGAAACGAAATGCAATCGAGCCATTTCTAAAACATCTAATAATCGGAGATGAAAAATGGATTACGTACGACAACTGGAAGCATAAAATATTGTGAATATAGGATGGTGAGCCTTCACAATCATTTGCTAAACTAACATCGACGCCAAAAGAAGTGATCCAGTCCCACCACACACGACGTGTGTGGTGGGACTGGATGGTTATCGTCCACCACGTGCTGCTTGCGGCTGGTGAGACGATTAATTATCAACTCTACTGTGGTTGACTAGAAAGATTAGGCTTGGCAATTGAGAGAAAAAGGCCCGAATTGATAAATAAGATAGGTATTGTCTATAATCATGACAACGCCCGACCATCCACTTCTTTGATGGCCCGTCATAAATTGAGAGAGTTCGATTGGAAAGTTTTGTTGCATCCACCTTACAGTCCGGATATAGCACCCTCTGATTATCATCTATTTCGATCTCTGCAGAGCTCTCTTCATGGAATTAACCTGGTTTCAAAAGAAGCCTGTGAAAACTACTTGATCCAGTTCTTTAACCAGAAACCACAGAAGGTCTTCACGGATAGGATCATGTATCTACCTAAAAAATACCGAAACATTGTCGATAATAATGGAACTTATTTGGTTCAAATAAATTCATTCACGCGGTTAAGGAGACTAGTCGAATTTTACTGAAAAAACGCGACGAACTTTTTCCCAGACCCAATATTTAGTTCCGCAAAAGAGCAATGAAATCACAAAATACTTGACATAAAAACGCGACGAGATTAATTAATATTTAATTGGCTTTTAAAAGCTAAGAGATCTATCATATGTATTATAGAACAAGCTCAACTTTGTCAAGTCGTAATTTAATGCGTTTTATTAAAAAATAAAGACGGCTGTGAAAGGTACAAGTAAAACTCGTTACGTTTTATAATTCTGACAGTAGCATTCTACATTGAAAATTCTAACGAAAATGTAGTATCTAGGCCCAAGTTATGAAAGCTTAAAATCAAGACGAATGACTTTTAAAAAAGTTAATTATAATAGTGCTATACCACTTTTGCGTATTGGTAAAATCCCTCCTACACAATAATCGTATGTCATAATAGTGTGGTTATCTTTTTCTTAAATAATGTTCATCATAATTTCAATTTCATTATGCACGTATTAGTAAATGTATTTTTTTAATACTCATCATTGATTATTATTTGTGTATTCCCTTCCTACTTTGATATCAAAAATTCAATACTTTAAAAGAAGCGTGATGAGACTTTTTAGCAGGTCGTCATAACCACGGTGTCTGTCAATGATATCTTTTATTTGTTGAGAATTGCAGTCGATTTTTAGACTACTCTGTGCTATACTTTAGATTCAGTGTAATCATATTGTCGACTTAGTATAAAAAATCATGCAGGGAACTGGTTATGAAAGTATTAGGATGATTCTTAGTATCACTCTAATTCTTGTAATGAATTTGACCGCTCCATCTGCCCATTTTTTATCTTAAATAGTTTCGTGCTTATTTCAGCCACTTCTTTACCTGAATTACTTTCAATAACATCTGTGTTTACATTCTTTTTTATCACAATTTATTCTCAATTCTTATTTCGATGAAGCTTGTGATTTGGCTTACTTTGTCTACTACTATTCATTCTACAATAGCAGCAGTCTTGTACATTGCTTGATAGTATCTTACATCTTCATTTAATTACACAGAGTAGAGTAAGAATATGATATCCTTGCAATTAAAATTCTCACCTATCTAAATACTATTTGGTTATTATTATTAACATCAGAATTACACCGGATGCTCGATTTTATTAGTGACTATTTGGAAAGATTTCGATTCAACATGGTCACGTTGGGTTGATATGGACGCTCCTGCCATTCTGTCTAGGAGAAATATGGGACTCGCGATGAATGTTTCTTTTAGTTCTTGAGAAGAACGCTGCATTACATCCATCAAAAGCGCACCTGTGCAGTGATTGCAAATGGACGGTTTCACAATGATGCTTGAGACTAAATAAGTCTTTAAAATTTTCTCTACAGCCCCGACATGGATAAGTTCCCTCCCTGTTTGGTCGCGGTGCTTCGTCTTCAATATGGTAATTTAACTTACGACTTGTAGGCGGAGAATAGTTTTGAGGTTGATAACCAAATGCGTTTAGACTAGGAGGCAAAAAGCTTAACGGTATAGGAGGAAAGCTTGGTAGCATGCCGAAAGGTGCAAATAGAAAGGGATGCTGAGCAAATATATCTCGATTATTTAAATAATCTGGTAATTGTAAAGATGGATATTGTGAACTAAATGGCATCTGACCGACATTTACTTTTGCTTTTTCAGTCTCTTTAAACCTGTAGTAAATCCGTGACTCAATATAAGGGATGGCACGTTCTTCTTCGTTAAACGTAGTGATAATTTCCATTTGCTCGCGCATCTTTTCTAATGCCCGTTCAGACTCATCTGTGATTTTTAGTTCTTCAGAAGAAAGTTTTCTATGTAATGTAACGTTTCCACTATGCCGATCTCTACTCCTTCTAGATGAAAATGAAGCTCGACAACCTTCTGAAGTACATTTGTACATAAGTTTCAAGTGAGCGTTCTGATAATGTGTCTTTAAAATATACATGTTTTGAAATATTTTCCCGCAGACAGTACACCTTCTAGGGTTTTCATGGTCAACAGGAACGTCACTGATGCTTATGAAGAATCCACTATCATAATGCCCGAAAATTTGGCCTTGCGCATCTTCTGAAGGATAATCATAACTAGACACTGACGATGATGGTGACCTATCACAGTAATCTACAGATTCATTCAATGATAAATTGAATGGGCCAAGTGTAGGACTATTGTTTGTCTTTGATACATTTGGGAAATTTCCTTTGGATAAACTTTCTAATCGTTTTAATGCATTTTCAGACGAGAATTGTTCTTCGTTCGGTGAACTAGTTTTGAAGTTATCCCTCGGTTCTTCCTTAATTCGGAGGTCTTGGGCGTGATAACTCATATCTGCCGGCTCTTCTTTGATAGAAGGAGATTCATGACTTCCTTCTGCGGTTTCTGTGTTTTGTTCGGAGGTATGTGACCCCCTACAACTTAAATCATTTTTTATTTGCTCTTCAGTCTTAATTCTTTTCACCACATTTTTAATTAAATCTTCATTTTCATTAGGATTACGGTCAGGAGAACTTTTTTCATCAGTATGGTTATTTTGTAATCGTGTGGGATTTAGATTTTTTCGTTTTCTTTTTATAACTTCAGGACTTGTTGTTCCCTCTTTTCTATTATCAGGTGTGTCATTGTAGTCACTAAAACTATGCTGGTCATAATCTGTCTCCGAGTCATCTACGGACCCTGAAGATTTATTAAGAGTAGAATAGTAATCACTAGTTTCTATGTGATCACCATCATCATCATCGTCGTCTCCTGCAACAACAACTATGCCATCATCATCATCAGATTCTGCCTGCCCATCGTGATCTTTATGATCTAAAGAGTCATATTCACGATTACCTTGATGTGTTTGATCATATGGTAAAGGAAAACTCATATTTACAGTGTTTTTGTAATCTAAAGGAACATTTGGTGGGAACTGTCTTAAATGATGTGTCGGATTTAAAAGCGGATAAGAACTAAAGGGATGCATTGAATTCATTACAGGTGGCATATTAAGTCCACTTGCATGTGGTGAAATGAGAACAGGATGTGTCTGAGAGCTTCTACCATCATGTGGTGAAATTTTTCGCCTTAAATGGGGAGAATGTAATTTAGGGTTTGGATTTGCGCTGTGTCTATTTCTAGACCTCCTTGAACTAAACATCATGCTACAGCCCTCCACAGTACATTTATGCATTTCACGAAGATGAACAGCAGAAAAATGAATTTTCAATGCTCCTTTATCACAGAATGTTTTAAGGCATACATTGCATTGGACTCTCTTTTTCCCAGTGGCAGGATTTATAAAATGAGTTCCCAAATTTAATGGCATTTGAGCTGCTCCCCATTGGCGTTTCGGTGGGCTCATGCAATGACTTAGTAATTTGTTTCTTGTATTTTGTGCTACGTCCATATATGACGTATCTTTACTTAAATTCAGAATAGTTTCTTCTTTACTTTCATCAGTTCTTTCCTTGGTATTCGTATTGTTAGTTTCATTTGTTTTTGTTGACATCTGTGGTAGAAGAGCTTGCAATGAAGCTAAACCCATTGGGTTTTGACTAAGAGCGGCAACCATGGCTGCCGGATGGTTAAACGATGTAGGAATTGACATAGATGGCAAATTGTTTGGTAATTGGAAATTGAATAATTGACTTCTCATTAAATCTATGGTTTTGTCAGCAGAAGTCGATTCGTATGGCGGTGGCCTTACTTCTTCTTTATCATTACTATCTGATATTTTACTTTTACGGTAATCGAAAGGTTGCATATTTTGAAGTTGACTTAGAGGAGAGGAGTTCAATGGACTAGTAGTAGAAACAGGACTGGATGAGGTAGACAAGCGTACACTGTTATGAGGCGATTCATCGGTTGACGTAACTTTGTGAGTTGGAGATTGATGTGAAACAGGTGACGATGTCGTTGGAGCAGGAGATACCGTCTCTTTCTTGACTTCAACGTTACGTTCTGTTGAACTCTCCATCCTTTGTTTTTCTTGATAGTTTTTGGAATAATACTGGTGTTTGACTTCCACCATCTGTTGAAAGTATTCATTACGAAGCCCTGAATGTTCCATTAACTTTCGAAACTCCATTTCTAATTTTGACTGCTCTGCTCTGGTATCACAATAATCCAATTTCTTCTCTCTCATTTTTTGGAAGTCTTCGACATCTGTTGCTGACGGTAGACCGCTCTTTTTGTAAATAGGTAATAGAGATTTTTTGTGCAGGGCTCTTGCTTCTTGTAGTTTCAAAATCTGCTGTAATGCCATGCTGTGCTCTGAACCACGGCTGCTCCATCTTTCTGCGCTGGTCGATTGTGTTTCCTGAAACAAAGAAATACTTATTATTTATTGTTCATTGTAGCTATGTTGAGTTGATATTTATACCTATCAATAAATTATATTTATTGTATTTACGTTGATAATATCTTTCGCTACTTTTGGCTAGAATTCATTTGTTTTTCTTATGCTAAATTTTGTTACAATCAATCTCTTCTTTTTGCGAATATTGTTTATTTAGCCATCTGTGTTTTTCATTTCTATAATTAGTATTGATCAATTTATAAAACGGTTATAATTATCGATTACATTTTTAAAAATGTGTTGTTATTAAATATTCGTACACCATTTGAGTTTGCTAAGCTATTGTAATTAGCTCAGAAGAATAACAATTACTTCAAGAATACAAAATTAACCTTATAATGTGTTGCCAAACGTTTAATTTAAAATTACGAACAAATCGATGTTTAATTCTAAAAGATTATCGAGTCTAGTGCAAACCCTAAACACTGGTTGTTTAAATGAGTCTTCAAAATAACTATAAAGCGAACGCAAACCACACCTTGCGTTTTCAAAGCCTAATATCAAATTAATTCCAAGAACGGAGAGCAATTGGGTAAAATTGTGTAAAATGACGGTTTGGACTCGAGTCGAGAATAGAAAAGTGGTTCTTTGTCGCGTGTTTGAAACGATTTAATCCGAAAACTAAATTACTATTCATTTGTTAAGCATTCGGGGCCGACGCGTCGTGCTGTGTCAAAGTTAAATCTACCTATTAAGCCTAACTGCTACTCTAGGTATAGATAATGACTGCTTGCTATGCCGGCTCGCTATGTCGGCCAAGTATACATCAAACTCTTAAGATATTATTACTATATCTGAATTCGTTAACACAAATTTAATTATTTATTATCAGGCAAGCAGTTAAAATAACTGGCAAGAAATAATACAAAGACACAATAAAATATAACACTAAAACTGCTGGGTGTTTTGAGGTAAGCAGAGATACATTAGTAGCTGTATCCAGTTTGCATTTATTATGTGCCCAACGTGACCAGCAACGCCGCTGATCGCCGTTTTTAAGCCACGTACATATAGGATTTCTATTTGACGCCAAGTAGTTATCCTTGCCATGTTTTCCTTCATCAGCGAGCACCGATATATCTATACTAATTATGTATATTATCCTTAAAGCATTCATTTGCTGGCTTAAAAATTTAATGACAAAAATGTAGTTAAATTAAGTATCCATTGCATGTGCTTAAATTTTAAAATAACATAAATTCAAGTCATAATCATATCACAGGAAAATAAATGATTAAATATAAAAGTTTCAAGATGTTTTACATAAAATTGGTATTAACAACTACCCTTTTCTATTGGAGCGGTGAAAACCTTCTTGATACTTGGCATTTGAAACAGTTTGTCGCTCGATTATCGCGTGTAACCGATAGGGTTGGTATGTCATTATTTTTTTCTGGGGAAAATTAAATTGTCATTTGTCCGAGCCAGCCAGCCGAATTCACTTGAAACAAAGTATTCGTACAAAAAATATAATAACCGTCTTCGTAATGCCACAAAACGGATAAATACGGGATAACAAAATGTCGTTTAAGGTAAATATACGTCTGGGACACGAAATCATTATGGAACATAATATAAAAACATTAAGAATGTAATTTTAACGTTGAACATTATAGTTCTATTTAGTTTTTTGAATAAGTAGTCGAATTAAAGGTTTTGTTGATGTTTTAAGTGACTTTAAATTATCGTGTAACATTGACACGCCATTTTTCTTTTAGATAAGCATAGGTACCTGAATTAATATTAAATATTATGTGGTTTGACGTTTTACCAAATTTGGTTGCCTTTTAAATCTGAAGGGAAATTACTCCAAAATTAGCTATCATATTTTATTGATAATCAATTATCCTAGATGAAAAGTTAATGGAAATTATATTTCTATCGTTTTAAGTATCGCTTTTCATTTGAAAGTGTAAGAAATGGGATGTTAAGCTATAAATATAAGAAAAGCTAATAATAGCTAATAAATAAAAACTTGTGTTTTTAATAAAGTATCAAATTATCTTTGCCAACTTATTTTGTGTAAAAGTGTTCATAACTCATGTTTTGGTTAAAATTTAATATCGCCAAATTCATGTTCCCATTACGCCGGCGCGTCACACACACCCATATTTAAGGTCCCATACATTTCATTTACAAATCACATCATTATCTTATATAAATGAATTTATTTTAATTAAAGAAGATAACTTTGTGGTGACAGTACAGACGCCAATAAAAGTGATAAGTTAGTTTTAATTTTTTAGGCTGCTGGTGTTAATTTTTATTTATTTCAAGATTTAATCGACAGTTTTAATATAGTCCGCAATGTGTTAGATTCGTTTCCTGATAATAATCTAGAAATTCTAAGAATGCGAGAAAAATATAATATAACGAATTTAGAGAAACTACACAAAAAAATACAAATTTATATCTCATTAGGGTAGTAAAATGTAATTCTTAAAAGCTTAGAAATCATGTAAGCGATACAATTCGAAAGTACAATTGATAGAATTATTGACCACAGACTAAGAATTACCCGTTTCCGATTATAATTTACTATAAATACCTACTTTAGTTTTAGACTCATATTCAACTAGAACAGGTAATTGGAAAACTGTTAGAACAAAAACTTGTACATAGTTGTCACCACTGTCTACTCGGGATATGATTCAATAAAACAAACAGGTGCTTCTGTCTCCACTATTTTATTAATATTTCGGCAGAGTATATAGGATCGTTGTGTAACAAAACGATATCGTGTATCAATTCTCTACCAACGTCATCTTTGAATAAACAAACAACTATAACTTACTATCAATTTAAGACTGTTTATTTATAAGTAACTAGGTTTTTAGGTCTTTTAGTTTACTATATAATTCACAAAGTCATTTAATTTTTCACTTATATCTCTATCCAAGGTAATAAGTTTAAAAAAAAATGCTCAACATGATTCATATAAAATAATATGTAATTGTATTTCTCGTTGGGAATTATCTTGATACTCAATTGTAAAAGAACTCCTAAAACTCAATATTATAAAAAGTGAATCTAGATTGTCACGCAAAATGCCTCATAATAATAAAAACACGTTTCATATGTAAATTTCACTAGTATATTAACACTCTATTACATTTAAAAGCTTAAAATAAACTTAAGTATACATTTGGAGAGATGATGTAAGCAGGCAACAAAATAATCACTACGAATTCTTGTCATCTAACTGTTTAAGGCAAGAGTTAGTGTGTTTGTGGGAACTTAACAAGTAATTGTCAACAATCAACAAAAAAGGCGCAAAAATTTTTAAGTCGCGACGCTAAAGCGGGGTGAACAACCCGAAAATCTTTGTAGTGATCTATTCAACCTTAATTTAATCACAAAAGGTTTATATTTGAACGGCACGGATGAAAAACGTAAAATCAGTTTATCTGACCCACGCCTACCGAAGCGCTGGACAAGCAGACATATATCATACGAGTTTTAAACATTAACAGCCTAAAATATACCTTAAACAGTGTAAATATGGTTAAAGTTTGGACAATTGTAAAACGTCTTTTACTTTTTAAAAAATGTTGCAATTCGCAATGATCGTTTTGCGTCGGTACGCTGCCGCGGCATGCCATATTGTTCAAGACATGATACATCAAGTGAGTAAACAGGTTTATACACTCGTGTACAAAATACGATCCCATTTCGGTTAATGATCCCTTTAAATACACATCTGAGGGCAAAATGGTGCAGTTTTCTTGTGGGAAAAGTTTCATGCGATACACCGTAGTCATACTTGCTTTGTTTCATTCAATATCTTATTCAGTGCTCTGACATACTTAAAACTAAATGCATCAGGTAATTAGACTTAGATTTATAGATACAACTTTAAGTATTCTTAGACTTTATCAAAACATTAGAATTTGTATTATTAAATGAACGTCGAAGGATTTGATAACTCAAAGATTTTGCCGATTTTTGTTGGCTTTACGAATACTTTAATTTACTCAGAAATTATTTTTTGAGAACTTTGTTAAGCAAAGTCGAAATAGCGTGTATAATTTTTAGCCTTACACTACGGTAGATATAAATGTATCCATTCCTTGTTTTTTTTTTAAACACATGAATTTTAATTTAAACCTACCTAAAACAATGTATTATTACTAATAAAGGGGTGAAATTTTTCAGGATTTATTAAAAATGTTAGAAATAGATACTTCACCTCCATAGACTTTTTAGAGATTTGTAATTGTAAATATAGGTATAAGAGTCAAGGGCGCAAGATAAATAAACAGAAAGAAATTTTAAAAAGGCAAATCAATTTGCTTCGTACGTTAAAATGAAATCTTAGAGAATCTTTAATTTATTATAAACACATGAGGATTGTTTATTGCAAATTTGAACGTTTTAGTGGCTTTGATCTCAACATGAACGTGGCCAAGGATTTTATATAAAATGCACGTCATGCTTGTAAAATGGATGGCAAAATATAACACCAAGTTCTCAGAATAGTCTTGATTTTAATTTTAGTTAATAATAAACGACTGGGTTACACATAAGCCATAACATCTAACATGGACAAGCTGATCAATTTATCTGTAACTAAAGGAGAAATACAAGCTAAGCGATCGCATCAGCTTGAGAAAAGTATGTCAATTGGTATCAATCAACCTATTCTTAGAAGATTTATGTATGACTAACGTCGAGTTGCAGAAACGCTATTAAAATGATAAAGACGATTTTAAATACGAAGTAATCATGTGTTTGTGTATAAAAGTTACAATTAATCAAAAGTATGAAGGATTCTAGATGATTTTTTTTTTCGACCACAGTACATGGGTGTGGGAGTCGAAGCTGCTCGCGTCCGTAGGCTTTACCCTAGTTTCCCTACACGTGACTCCTGGGTGGTGCTAAACGAGCAGCGGCGAGGTGGTAGGGCGTCGGTGCCCGTCTGGATCGCGACCACAGTACATGGGTGTAAAGCCCCGTCATAGTGACTAGTTTCGGCTTGTCGCGTTTCGGGATCAGCTTGTGTACATCCAGTAGCTCATATACCTAGAGACCTTCAGTCGTGGTATATATGGGCCGACATGACGATGTAGACTATCAATGGATTTTCATCCTTTGATAGTCGCTTTCGTTTTTCGACTACACTGTACTTACCATCAGGTACTCTGTAGTTACTATGTCGAGCCAGTGTAAAAAAAAAAAGATTACTGTTTTAAATAGTTGTTGAAGAGAGTTTTTGTAACTGAGTGCAAGACATTCGCTGAGATATGTATGAAAGCTAAGATTGACGCTGTATCTCCGGAATAGACACAATTGGTGAACGAATATATCTTTTTGAACAAACTTTTGTTGTGGGCCTCGAAGGAACTAAATTCTCTTCCTTGTAAACAACCACACCAGGCAAGGTCGACTAAATTAGAAAAAAGTACAAGCAAGGATAACGCAATAAAATTATGAATTTGTACAGAGCTACGTTTGAAGACACAGGAATGAAGAACACTCTTAAAAAAGAGTGCCACCAGAGATAATCATAAAAGCAAGCAGGGCAATTGACTACGATTACACCTTACAAGATGAATAAGGGTAAAATGGATTATGTAGAACAAACTTTTTAATATTGGTTCAGCAGAATTACTCTATTTCATTAGATACGACAAAAAGGGTGGATAATATAAATAGAATATAACCTATTGTATTTTATCGGAATGCCAAATGAGCTTATGATCTGGTGAAGGTAGCTAGAAGAAATTAGTCTTTAAATGCTCATGATCTCCAAGAGTGGAAAGGGACGGATAAGACCTTCACTCAGTATTGGGTGGTTGTAAGTTTTTTTGTCCTGATTTGGCAAAGTGATCAACAGTAAAAAAAGACCTAGCCAGCTTGCACAAATATCTCTCCATGTTTCGTTTAAAGGATCCAATATCATAGTAAGGTGGATACACGCTCGCCAGAAGACCGTTCCACAACCCAAGGACGCAGCAAAAGTAAGAGTTAGAGAACATCTTAGTCCTAGCCATTCTAGTTGAAATGGAGATTATACTATGAAGGAATATAACAGACGTTTGCAAATTTTTTATATGAATAATGGCGAATGGTAGCTTTGTACTTTCTTATATTTGCTTTTAATTTTGGTATTACTATTGTTTGGAGAATAAAATAACATAATAGACATAAGTTCATTTGCTAATTAGCCAGCAGCGCACAGATCGGCGCGCCATTTTATTAAAATAATGAAGCACTTCTGCACTTATATGTACTTAGCGCTTATGTTTCAAAGTAAGCTGGACGCTGTACGCGTTCCACCTAGTAATTAGGGTTGCGTTGATAGTAACTGGATAGTCTGAGCTAACGTTGAATTTTGTCCATTTACTCGTCACGATTAATAGAGATTTGTAGAAGCCGGGAATTAATGTTCACTGCTTTGAAGATATTACTTTTTATACTGGTTTAAAAAAAGTGACTACAGCGTATTTGATAGAAACTAGAGTGTAGAACAAGATTGGCAACGAATACCACGGGCTCTCGCGTATGGAAGCCTTACTTTTTTTTTTTTGTAACCCGGGAGAAATCCTAACGGACTTCAGGGGCGATGAGGATCGGCCCCCGGTGTGTCAGACTTGCAGCGACTAAAACCCCCAGGGTGTTACTTCTCTTTATCTAGCCAGGACCGGAGGCACAGCCGCGTCTACTTCTCCGCCACCGAGGTCTCACTACAAACTTGTTGGTATAATTTTATAATTACATTATTTTTTATAATGTTATTAATACCAGTTTTTCAGTTTTATAATTTTCCCTACACTTCTATCTTGCTTTTTATCGAACATGATTTTATGTCAACGGGAAGACCTTATATCTTTGAAAAACCCTTAAAGATCGGGGATTTTTTTTAA
Organism: Automeris io; assembly: GCA_036320925.1. Classification (NCBI taxonomy): domain Eukaryota; kingdom Metazoa; phylum Arthropoda; class Insecta; order Lepidoptera; family Saturniidae; genus Automeris; species Automeris io. The sequence continues at coordinate 2,169,360 of JAUDJH010000021.1, read as the reverse complement.
GTATATTAGTATTTTAGTTGATTGTATTTTAGTAGCTCTTTTTTTTATAACTTATAGGCGAACGCTTGACCTCAATCACACCTGGTGGAAGGTGAAGATGAGTCCGATGATGAACCGCGTTCGCCTAACAAATGCCTATTCACTCTTCTTTTAAAGACTCCCAGGTCATAAGATCGCGGGAATATGGCCGCTGGAAGCATATTCCACTCCTTACCTGTGGTTGTCCAGTGGATAAGGGACCTGTAGCCATGTGCGGTAACGTAAATGGTCGTTGGTTTCAATACCAGCACCTAGATCTGTATTATTCCAAATTAAGTACCGATGTAGGCACCACTTACTCACCAGTGAAGGAAAAAGTGAGGAAACAGACGGCATTTAACAAACAACATTTAAATGTCATGTGCAAGTGCTCTGAAAACGGTGAATAGCTGTATTTCTGGTCACGTTTGGCACGACATATAAGCGCCAAGTGGATACAGTAATTAATATATGTTTGCTCACCCCGAAGAGGATATATCGTGAAGGTATATTATTTTATATTATTTTGAGGTATATTATTTTGAGAACGATGGCATGGCACGAGGCTTACATTAGAATATGCAGACGATAATAGGCTTGAAAATTAGGATTCTCATTCAAGAACATAGTTCTATCATATAATTAACTTCGTATTAGCATCTTTTAAATCCAAAAATGTCTAAATTTAAACCAAATAAGCTCCATTTGCGGGAATTTTTAATTTATTCTTCAATTGATGAGATTAAGCCGAGCTCTGAAGGAAAAACACCCTGCATACTACTCCAGACACGACAAAATTATTCTTCTACATGGTAATGATCGTCCGCATGTAGCGGTTCCGGTGAAAAACAATTTGAAAACACTTAATTGGGAAGTGCTACCCCGCCCGCCGTATTCACCAGACATTGCACCGTGGAATCCGAATGCTGCCTGAAAGATGGGAAAAAGTAGTTGCTAGTAATGGACAATACTTCGATTAAATCAAAACAACCGTTCTTTCACAATATTTTATTTTTTTACAAAAAACGGGGGAAACTTATTTTTACTTCTAATATTAGATATCTCCCTTTACCGGCTTCCCTCAGAAACGTTCATCGCACACCAGTGAACGTTAATAGAAGCGTCGGCCACCCACACTGTCATGATCCGCCATTGTTAAACTGACGACAAATATTGACACGAGTAATTCGATCTCCGTCGCCAGTGTCCGTCTTTTACATGTACATTATTGTAATCAATAGTGTGTATTTTTTAAATTCGCACCATCTTAATTTATGGTCACATTTGCCGCAGCCGCTAGTGTTGTCTAGAACTAGTGTCTGACCGAAGGTTTCGGCTTTGGGTACATTCGGCTCCATATCGTGGTGCTGAAGAAATATTGCGCCTGGAAACTCATTCTACAACTTTATAGTGTGTGTTAAGAAGGTTCCAGAGAAACGTATTATTGCGACCCTTAAAAATGTAAGGATAAACCACGCAAAATGCGCCCCAGGAATGATCAAGGAGATAAGCCTACATATAAAATAATTCATCAAAACATTCTCCTTAGTACAGTTGAGAAAATACGCAGAGGGAATCGATTTCTCTAATAAAATTCAACTTACAATTTGTTACTAAAAGTAGGATTAACATTATTTCGTATAAATTAAATTTAAAAACGACTTATGTCAACAGATCAAATCTAGTTTAGACTTGTATAAAACGCTATTTAATTCGACTTTAATAAGGACTATAACTTGCTGGGCAGAAGATTTGAGGGAGTTTGCTGCCCGGATAAGAGGGAGGTGGCGTGCAGTGTCCGGCATGTCGCCCGTGAGAAAGATTTGAAGGCGTGGGCTTTTTGTACCCACTTCTTCCAATGATGAAGCCTAAAAAGGTTGTTCGCTCCCAGGGCGTCTGGAAGAATCTGGATCCCCAGGCTGGGTGGAGTGATTGGAAGGACTTTGAAGGTCAGAAGAATTGGAGGGTCGCTTACCTCACAGCGGCCTTTTTCTCCACTGGCTCGACAATGCAATGATGACTACAGAGCACCTGATGGTAAATACGATGTAGTCCAAAGACGAAAGCGACTATCAAAGGATGAATATCCGTCGATAGTTTCTTTCGTCATGTCGGTCCACATATACCAAGACTGAAGGTCTCTGGGTATATGAGTTACTGGATATACACAAGCTGATTGCGAAACGCGACAAGCCAAAGCTAAATCACTATGGGAGACTTTACACCTGTGTACTGTGGTCACGACCCAGCTCTGGTAAACGCCCTACCACCAAAAATAATCTTGAATGAATGTCCTCGATGCCCCTATGGAGGATTTTCTTCAGGTCACCAAAAAAATAAGTTATAAAAATGATTATAGATCATGTTTTCGAGTAAGTTAATACGTGCAGATTAATGCTAAATAGCATTATATAAAAGATAAAACTAGATTAAATTTGTTAGTACAAACCGGCCTTAATTTAGTAAGTTTAATACACGCAAATCAGCTCGAAGGGATAGTGTAATCTGTCCACATATCCGAACGTGTGTTATAATAATTTTTGATACAATTTAGATTCTATATGATTATTATCGTGGACAGAGGGTCATTTAAGTTTAATGCAGGTAATGATATAGTGTGGACAAGTACGGCTCGTTCAAGGCTTATCTTAATCTGGCTTAAGGCACCTCGCCGTCGTTATGGGTATTAAAGAATAATTGGATAAGCCAAAGGTGAAGTATCGATTGGAGATTTGGTACTTTGAATACCAACGTGATAAACGAACATAAAACAAAACTCAAAATAACTATAAGTCACACGGGCTGACATGACATGAGTCAAAAACCCTTTTTTTTTTCAAGAATAAAAAAAACTATACGTCGCACAATGATAATACTTAGGAATTATTTTATTTTATTTTTGACATTTTTAAGGGCGGCCAGTGGCCAACACACTACAAGACAATAAAAAAAACAATAAAAAAAATGCACATCAATGTGTTTCGCCGTTTAAGGCCACCACATCGTGCATCAAAAATATAAACAATACCACTTATATCATGTCCTATTGGATCCTCATGTCCTATTGGATCCCGTCGATTCAATTACCACGGCCCTTGCGACCGCCGATCCTATCAACAACGAGGTACACACAAGCACTCGTCACATTCCGAGACACCGGCGTCGCCGGCGGCGCCGACGACGACGATTAATGATAGGTCCGTCAATTGTTGTTTAAATAACGCAGTTTCACTCCGACGCAGCCTTTAGTTTCTTTCGGCGTTTCTTCTCAAGGTAGTCGCTTCCGAAACGCTGGTAGATCACCGTTAGGTTCGTTTTTCAACTGGCCGGCCGCGCAAGTCGAGGTCCGTACCCACAGGGGTGCCCTTGCGTAGCCGCCCAACCCATAAATTTCGCTGGCTGAGCGCCCTCTGCGTTCGCCCACCAAGCCCGGTTTTGTTGTGAAGGTCTTTCCCAGGCCACCAACGTAGGACACGCCGAAAAAAAAAACTACTTATAAAATAAACACATTAACAAATAAGAATTATATTTAACTATACCTAACACATGTACCTGGATGTATGCCTAGAGAACTCGTACAAATAATCTAATTCTTTCAATCTAATAAACTCGTTTTTTTTTATAGGCCGTGGGAAATCCCCAACGGACCTCAGGGGGCGGTGAAAACTGCCCCCGGTGTGTCGGACTTGCACCGACTAAAAACCCTGGGGTGTTCCATCTTCCCGTCTGACCGGGGCCAGAGGTACAGTGTCATTCTCTTCTCCGAGAAATAAACTCATTAAAATGTCTAATTCTTACGTTAATTTATTAAAACATAGTACGAGACTGTCATCTGATTAATTAAAAATTGTAACAATTTAATTTAATGTACTTTTGTAATTCTTTTGAATAAATAAATAACTTTTTGGTTACTAGTTAAGCAAACATTTTGAATAAATTAATTAATAACTTTATTTAAATATGTCAGAAACAGTAGATATTTTAATTGCCAATGAAATTAATCTGCCACTGGATCTAAAAGCAGATTATTTGAGAAAAGTCGCTAAAAACTTCAGTAGTTGTTTTTTTTTTTTTTTCTAAAAATTAACGTATTATGAGTAAAATATATCATATAATTTAGGATTATTTTTTTGTAACAAGATGATTGTGTAATTTTCTTACACGTGTGTGTATTGAGTTATTTTAACATTTAATTATGTTTATATAAAGGAAAAAAAGGGTACCTTTTTCTTGGACGTATACTACGTTAATATAATAATATTTACGGACACACATTGGCCTATACCTAAACTAAGCTTGCGTTAATACTATGGATACTAGACAAATATATACATATATACATTCATGCCTCGCGACAAACTAAGCTTCTCATCGCGGAAAAAGCATACCGGTACCAGGATTCGAACCCAAGACTTTCAGCGCTGTAGGTGAGCTTCATATGGATATAATAGCGCACTACCGGGCCATCTATACGAGTATATAAGCGTTTGGTTGTATTCGCTTCCATCTTGGACATTAGTCGCACGCGACGGGCTATATATTAATTCATAAAATAGAGTTAATACACGGATTTAGAAATCTTAGAACCGCAGACAATGAATATTTTTATAAGTAAAAATTGGTTTGTTTGTAATCGTTAAAGTACAGAACTATTGAACCAACTATATTTATTATTTGCCCACCAGAAAGTTTCATTATCCAGAAAAAAGGACTATGTTTTATATCAGTAACAATAAAATTGACAAAAATCACTACCGTACGAAACAAACCGGGTCCATTAATATGAGATATAAAAAACAAACCTCTGGAAGACAATTCTGATCCCATATTTTCACAGCCTGCGTAGAATCTTCCAACCGATTTTCTTTATTATCATTCATAATTCACTCTTAAATCAAGTTCAGCAAATTTTAAAACTTTGAATTATCTATAATTCTTTTTTAAAATTCTAAATACATAATTTTCCACACAATTTAGTAAACGTTTAAATTTAAAATAATTCAATCACTAAGAAAAATTCACTTTTAAGAAAAAATATTAACTTAGAATTAAACCACTTATTAATTTTGGCGCACTCGATGCACAAAATTATTTTAAGAACTGTCCTCTGCGAGTCCAAAATCACAACTAATCAAGTGAAATACCGGACAGCTCTTATCACATGCAATGACAATATAGGGAGGACGGGGTTGTAGGGGCAAAGTACTATTTACCCAGTTCCGGATTCAGGTAGCGGTGGGTCCATAGTCCAATGTATTGAAGGGCCCTTGGTTTAACTTTTGAGTAAAATTAGAATTACAGGACCAGTCAAAATTATTAGTATTAATATTTTTGTTAGATTTTTATAAGCATTTTTCTCTTGAATACATCGTGTATTTTACATACGGTTAATAGACGGATCTTGTTGTGCTTCATAATTTTATAGCAATGGATAGCCTCTCTGACGTTATCTGTCAACGGCGAACTCTCATAACAACTTATAGTCAGGGAAAACATTGACCATATTATCCTAACGATTGTTTTTACAATTAAATTTTATACAGCTTTTCACCAAACAAAATGATCTGGTCAAAATGACTGGCAACGACCAGTAGAAATAGATTTCAGGGAGTTGCTGGTAGTTCCTCTGTTAAGGTGGTAAAAAGGGAAGTCATCAAAGACTTAAGCCGAGTTTAAAAGATGTTACCTTAAATTTGTTTAGACTTTAATTAGGTAAATATTACAAATTGAATTATTTAATTAACACCAAAATTTGCGGCAAGTTTACCTATATATATGTATATCTATATGTAGTTTACCTATTTTCTCAACTTGTTCTTCTCATTTTGAATGATTAGGCTATACTCGAGTTCCTATAATAAACTCAGTTTTTTATTATAGGTAAATTTATTTCCTGAGCAAAGTCCAAGTAGCGTATACAAATCTTAGCCTAAGTGCTATACCACTTTTAAAAAGTTTTCTAAAATTTGCACTCAGCTAGGGGATCTGAGCGAACGGGGCCCATAGCTTTTGGTACCCTTACTACGCGCCTAATTGTGGACTGTATCTACCTGAAATAACAATAGACTTAAAACGATCGTTTGGAAATTGAAACAATGTCCTAAAGAAGACCTTAAAAGGAATTGTAGTGACGGTACTTATGGATTAAGTTTCTATTGTGTTTGTTGTTGAAATCTGGTTATATTTTAAAACTGAATTTTTTGTAGTTGGACAAACTAAATAGCTTATATATTATGTGAAATAGTTTATTTACATTTTAATAACTAAAAAGATGTCAGTCATTTTTGCCTTACAGGTAATTTAATTACCTATCATCTCCTTTAAAAATAGACATATATTACCAATAAATAGGTATGTTCTGTACAAACTACAATTAACCGTTTAAGAAAAAATGATTAATTCAATAAATAAATCAGTAATGATCTCTCGACTACTGTTTAAATATATTTATACGTCTTTAAATACTTTTTGCCTTAAAAACAGTAAATAACGTTTTCTCAGACCGGCATAATTGAATTTATTTTGTAACTTCTCAACACTGAATATATTTATTTAATATTTTTTACACATTTTATATATTAATGATGGATTTAGCATCAAATAGCATTCTCTGCAAGCCTTACAAGGATGCCTTAGGGAGAGGAATGCAGGTAGTCTTTATACAGGGTGAACGGTAATGCGATACATTCCTTGATAGACGTTGTAGTACAGCTTATTTGGAATCATTTAAGTCATATGACACCATGCCCGAAACTTGTTAATTTCTGAGATATTCAAGATTTAAGTATTTTTTAAAAAAACTCCAGTTTTTATGTTAAAATGTTCCCTTGTAGTGACGAATACAAAATAATGTTATTGTTTATGCTGTATTCGTATAGCTAAATAATAATAATCTCATTTTAAATTAAAATTTGTAAGAAGGAATCGTCATTACTTAAGTAAAAGCTAAAAAATAAAGTATCATTTTGCAAAAAAAAATTGTTTTAGGTAAATAAACGAAGAATTTCCAAGAAAATGTGTATGGAATGTTTTGTACAAATTACATAATTTTGTTCCTTGATTCATTGGCTATTCAAAAAGGTACAGGTGTCAACAAAAACTACATACTTATTGTTTTATTTGAATTTTAAATGTCTTGTAGATACCCCGTCTTCTAATACAAGCTCGAAGTCTGTTTCTCATTTCTGTTTTTGTGACTCTTGTTGTCAAACTTTGCCGGATATTTTCAGCTGCCCTCTGAATGCGCTCACGAAGCTCTTGCTCGTTGTTTACGGGGGTTACATACACGAGATCCTTCATGTGACCCCATAAATAAAAATCGCAAGGGGTCAGATCCGGGCTTTTGGCTGGCCAAGGAATAGGTCCACCGCGCCCTCTCCAACGAAGTGGATATTGTTGATTCATCCAATGGTGTACACTGAGCCGAAAGTGAGCTGGACAGCCATCATGTTGGTAGATAAGATGTCTTCTCGTGGCTAAAGGGACGTCTCCCAATAAAATATTCACTTGGTTTCTTAGGAAAAGTTCATAAGTTTCCCCATTCAAATTTTGAGAAAAAAAGAACGGCCCAATCAGTTGGCCATTTATTATTCCCATCCAAACGTTCACAGATAATCTTCTTTGATGTGCCCTTTCTTTTTTCATCCTTGGATTCTCTCTTTTCGGTGCCCAATATGTGAATTGTGATAATTAGTGATTCCGTCACGGTCAAACTTGGACTCATCAGTCCACAGAATTTTCTCGAGAAAATGAGGATCGTCCATATCGGCATTTAGCATGAAACGACAGAATTCCATTCGTCGGACTGGATCGCCTTCTTCTAGATCTTGGACCGGTGTGTAGTGGTAGGGATGTAATCTTGCTGTATCTACGGTAAACCAAACCATCCACTGGGATAATCCAAGGCTTCTAGCTGCAATCCTTGTAGAGATTGTTGGATTTCTGCGAAATAAATCAAGTATTTCTTCTTCTTTATCAGGAAGTTGAAATCGAGGTCTACCAGAATCGCTTGTTCGCGCTGCGAAACGCCCTGTTTCACGGACGCGTCGATACGTTCCCGAAAACACTCTTACGTTTGGTACACGTCGGTCAGGAAAACGCAGCATGTACTCTCTTTGCGCTGCTACAGCGTCGGCGTCGTATTATTCGTAAACGTACAGAATGTCCGCGTATTCTCCATTACAGAAGGCAGCCTTTTCTCAATTTTTTAATCAAAAGAGACGTAGTCAGAAAGCAAAGACAGGTCTGTACTCAGAAGATAGTTGTAACTAACTGAAACAGATAACTAAAATTTCTACGAGCAAATTGTCCTTCATATCAATAAATCCTATTATTGTAGCAGTGTCAAGTGCAAGGCGGTGTCATAAAACGAACAAATACTCCACACGTGCGCGGTAACATAATGAAGAGGATTTCTAGGAAACGGGTCACTTCGTCTATTATTAGGGTTGCAAATCAACCTCTTAGTATTTTGTTATGACATTTGTACTTTTTAGAATAGCCAATGAATCAAAGAACAAAATTATGGTATTTGTACAAAACATTCCATACACATTTTCTTGGAAATTCTTCGTTTATTTACCTAAAACAATTTTTTTTTGCAAAATTATACTTGATTTTTTAACTTTTACTTAAGTAATGACGATTCCTTCTTTCAAATTTCAATTTAAAATGAGATTATTATTATTTAGCTATACGAATATAGCATAAACAATAACATTATTTTGTATTCGTCACTACAAGAGAACATTTTAACATAAAAACTGGAGTTTTTTAAAAAAATACTTAATTCTTGAATATCTCAGAAATTAACAAGTTTCGGACATGCTGTCATATGACTTAAATGACTCCAAATAAGCTGTACTACAACGTCTATCAAGGAATGTATCGCATTACCGTTCACCCTGTATAAATGAAATATAAACAAAATTAATGAATTAAACTAAATAAACGTATCACTAAGATAAAAATAAAGTATATTTTACTTAGATAGTGTCTTTAAAATAAATATTCGTTAAGTTTATTTATAGTTTAAAATTTAAAAGAAGTAATTTTAAATTTTGTCAGGTTAAGTATTCTCTTACGAGGTGCTCACACTGTTTTACGGCCTGATAGCGCAGTTTGTAGTGATACTACTTACGATGCTAAGGTCGTAAGGGGTTCGAGTCCTAATAGTGGTAAACTTTTTGTGATGAACAGATGAGTTTGTCACAAGAATAGTTATGTATATGTATTTGAGTATGTATATCTTTGTCTAGTACCCTTAGTACAAGCACAAGCTTAATTTGGGAATAGAATAATGTAATGTATTGTTAGTAAATATTATTATGTTATATTTTTATTATTTTTATCTTGTTTTTAGGAACTGGTTTTATTATTCCTTTGTAAAACTGCCACAATGAAGAAATCTTAAAAACGTGTCATAGAAAAGTAAATTGCACTCATTCCGAGGAAGAATCTGATGGTTGGAAATAATGGCAGACAATGGGTATAGCTCTGCGAAATAATAAAAACCAATTATGACGGACAATTGTCGGCTTATTTGAAGTTTAACGTGTGTGCCACCCCATTAATAGCAAAGTGTAGCATTATAACTTAGGACAATACATATTTTCAGAGTTATTCTACTGAGAAGGCGTTATCCTTTGTTTTTTTAATTTGCAAAGCTGGCTAAAAAGGTTACTATAGAACATTCGAGAAATGCAAAATTGGTCCAGGTTTTTAGTTCAGTATCTACTATTGTATCATTAATTCCCAGTTGACTGTTTACACTAGAAAAAAAAAAAGAGTGTAAAGAAAATCTTGTGTCCATCAGGGACGCTGTGAGGGCAGCGACACCGATGTGTCAGACTCCTACTGACTAAAAACCTCTGGGTGTCCCTCTGATTGCTCCACCCGGGCTAGGGAAATCAAATTCGTCCAAACGCCCAGGGAACAAACAGCCTTGTTGAGGCTACCTCTTTGGGAGGGGTAGGAGTAAAAGCCCACTCCTCCAAAACCTTTCTCTCAACCGGGCAGCAAACTCTCTCAAGTCTACTGCCCGGCTATTAATGAGTTGATTTGGAATATGTAATGATAATGACATTCAGTAATATTTCATTGTATTCATTATTCTTTACTAATTGTATTCACTTGTATTATAATTTTATTCATTAAAGCTAATTGTATTCATATTATACGATCGCCACCGTAGTCAACGGTAAACGATCCTAAATGAAATTGTGGAAGTTACAAGTTAGGCTTTCCAGTGACGTGTATGGGATATTTGGTCAGAGTAGGCAGAATTCACGTAATTAATTTGAATATTATGTTATGGTAGCAAATATTATATTGCTTTCATAGGGAAGATAGATGGCGTGATAATAGAATAGATATGAATATAAAGGATTCCTTTTTTTGTTTAACTTAAAGCAATTTATTCCAGACTTATTTATCGTAAAGGCATGCAATGCTTCAATGTATCTATGGAATGAACGCTACCGAGGCTTTCAGTATTGGTAAATCAATTTCTAATTGGTTATTGTTTATATCTGAAAATAGTCGACCAATTTGCTTACATAAAAAGTCTTGATTTACTTTATTGCTGTGGATGAGTAGTAGTTAAGCAACCTGAATATATGCGCGTCTATGGAAATAGTGGTTATTTAACATACCAGTGGGACTTTTTCACATTTTTTTTTATACTGACTCGACACAGTGCCACACCACATCTAATGGTAAGCATGGTGCAGTCCAAAAAACGCCAACGACTATTGACAGGCAAGAAAAACCCACCGGCAGTCACAGCGATCATGCCGGCCTGCACAAATATCTCTTCACGCTACGCTTAAAAGATCCTATATCATAGGATGTATGTACGGATTTAGGCACTATATGCTCACCAGAGAAGGAAAGCATCGTGAGGAAACCCTCATACATTGCCATGTATTGCGGTGCCCCGCATCTAATAGAAATGTCACGTGAGACGGCGATCAATTGCGCTACTGGTCACTTTGAGCATGACATATACAAAGCGCAATGTGCTACTACAGGTACGAATATATCTCTGCTTACTCCAATACGGATACCTATAGCGTGGCGATTTATTACTATCTACTTACTTACATATAAGTTGAAAGTTATAGGCGTTGTTTGCACTTTGTGCAGACTTCACTCAAACGTAATTAATTATATTATTTCATTCATATCAAAATATATGTAAGACGCCGATTTTCGCAATTTTGACTTGTTACTGTGAATACTTCGGCTACTCAATTTCCTATTAAATATTTAGTAGTGTTCTGTCAAACGAAAATTTATTTACTAAGCAAAGGCTAAAAAAAGTCAAAGGAGCGTCAATAAATCCCAGCCTAAGCATCCAGTGCACAATCTTCGGCCTAGAACGAAATATTTTATTATAATAGTCAAAATCTCATTGATGTACGTTCTGACATAAAAACTCCTTAAAGAAATATAGTTAAAAATATATAAAAACGAATATTAGAAGAACTTAGATTAATATAATATAATATGAATAACAATGAATTATTTTTTTATTCACAGGTCTAAATATCCTCGCTACTTTTAAACTTACCTGCTAAGTTAAGCTGAAGGCATTTTGCCTATGTTCTTAGAAATAACAGACGCAAACCAGTTGTAAAATTTGTTAATAATTTGTTATTATATATCTAGCTACCTATAGGTACTTGGATTCTCATGATCTAAACGGAATCAAGGTTGCAAAAGAATGTACAGGCTCCGAAAACAAATTAACCAAAGTACAGATTCATAAAAAAACACACATTTGAACAACTAAAGTTAATCAATCAGACAAACGATCAATCAAAACTGACGTACGAAATGACACGCACCGCCTACGGATTCGATCGACACTGAACGTCAGGCAAAATTATATTTTCAAATTATAATTGCTTTGAAAAATTATTGGGTACAAAGTTGTGTCGACCTATAGGCATGTTATGCTGTTGCCTTGTACCTGACAGTATAACTGATTAGTCCTTAGGCGTCGCACTTTAAGATAGTGCGTCATTTAACATATCCAGGCGTGAGTGCTGTCTGGCGAGTTCCCGCACACAATTCTAATAACATTGCCATATAGCCAAGTGAGGGTTGGTCTTTGACTTCCCACCCGCATTAATACATGGGCAGATGTGTGCATAAGGCTAGACGCCATTGGGCGCCGAGGAGGTTTGCGTGCCCGTATCTATAACCCCGGGAAACGAGTAGCAGGAACACCCTGGTGATTTTAGTCAGTAAAACACATGCATGATGCCAACATCACGACAGCCTTGACGGTCCATAAAGATTTCTACCGGGACAGAAAAATATACTTGATCACATATAGAAACGTGTCTATTGATCTACGCTGGCAAGTGCAATACTGAGCCTGGCTTGAAGGGAACCTGTAATTATTGATTGTGTAAGACATGCTTATCTGTGATTGGGAGGGAACAATTTAATTCATTAATTCGCTTAGGTAGGTATGGCTCTGTCATAAACGTTAGACTTACGTAGGTGGAATTTAACGTTAAGGCGCCATACATTTATTATGAATTAATAAATTGTATTTTTTACAAGACTAGAGAAATGAGTGCACCACACAGAGCGATTCCTAAAGCCAAAACAATCCAGCCGGTAGAAAAAATTATCAAAAAACCTATTTAAGTTTTATTAATTAAACGAAATATAATATTATTAATAAAACGAAAAAAGAAAAGAAAATAAGGGTAGATAGTACATGTCAAAAGTCTGATAATGGTATCATGTAAATGTACAAAGTCAGGTAGTACATGGTAGAGAAGGGAGGAAAGGGGTAGGTAAAAAAAAGTGAAACTGAAAAAGGCGTAAGCGTTTAAAATTTTGTGACACCACGCAAAATTGATTTACCAAGTCTAAAAACATGACACTTAAAAACAATAACCTAGGTAGAGAAACTTTCGCCCAGCCGTCGGAAGTATCTGGATTCCCAGGCTCGGCGAAGGCGAAGAGAGGGCGGTGCTGGCACCTCGGTGGTTTTAGTCGAGGCAGGTCCGACACACCGGGGTGAGTGGCCCTCACCACTCCCCCTGACGGTCCGTAGTAATTTTCACCGGGTTAACAAAAAAAAAAGGAGTGACTTGTTGAACGATCCTAACAAAGCAGAATCCATAACAATGCTTCTCTCGCCACGTGATTATTCCGGCACAGGTCTTGCTGCTATCAGGAACAAATAAGCAGACGGGATGCGCTTGCGCCGCGAGCGTGACGCCATTAGTTCCAAGAAATGCCGCCGTTCGCAGTGCCGCCTCAGGCTATATCGACCGGAATAAACTATGTTAGAAAGACCAAGGCTTATTTTTCCTTATTACGAAATTTATGTTAATTTTAATATGGTATATTTATACATAATCCAAATGAAAACGTTATCTTTTATGGTAGATATCTAGCTTTTAATGTTTACAACCGTATCGTTTTGTATCAATAAATTAAATTATGGATCTAAAAATCAATATTTGGATTTATTTCATACCTTTTTAAATATAGTTCGTTAAAACAATAGAAACGTAACAAATTAAATATATATGCCATTAAATGTTTACACTGAGTAGCAACACCCATCTTAGAGGTCACCAGCTTAAGTTATGTACCGGTCGATCAAACAACAGCTAGTACAAATACTTCCAAAGCAACAGGATAGTCATAACGTGGAACCTTCCAGAAGATGTCTTAGCTCCTGTGAACTAATTAAAAAATCGCTGATATTCTTCCATATTTTCTTTAATCATAACTAAGAAAACTCTCAATCAAATTATCTTTATTAAAAAAACTACATCAAATCGGCTCATCCCTTTAAGAGCTATGATATCACAGATAGACAGAAATACACCGATCAACAGATACATAGATACCAGAGATGCGCAGAATGTAATCTGATTAATGATGAACGATTACAAAATGTAGTCGTAATTTTAATTTTATTGCTCTGTAATCATGGTTAAATCCATTTAAAACATTAAGAAATTATAAATGTGTATACAATCTGGGATTTTGTAGTGTTTAAAACATAAATGAGCAAAATGCAGTGAGAATATTAATGGTAAAAAACGTAAAATGTAATCGTTAATCATTTTCATTGATCTGATTACATTTTGTACATACAGCTTGTGTATATCCAGTAACTCATATACCTAGAGACCTTCAGTCGTGGTATATGTGGGCCGACATGGAGACGGAGACTGTCAACGGATTTTCACCCTTTGATGGTCGCTTTCGTTTTCATACTACACTGTACTTACCAACTGCTGCTCTGTAGTCACTAAGTCGAGCCAGTGTAAAAAACTACATTTCGAACAGAATAACTTTATACTCAGGAACTTATCATCATCCCTTTTAATGTCTCCAGACGTGCTTACAGACAAAACGTACGCGAAATCTTAAACAGTAAATAAACGCGTAAGGTTCGATATATATATTTGTTGTTTAATCACGCAATACACTCATAAACCAACACACACTGGCATACGCACATGCATATCTCTACACAGAATTATACATACATTTTTAAATAATTACAAGGGTTGAAATTGTATTTTATTTCGAACTTGACAATACTTTGATGGCCGGGACAGACCTTTACAACTAAACCGGGCGAGAAGTTGAACACTGTGGTGCTCACCCTTTTTTTTAAAACAGTGTAAAAAAATACAGCCACAAAAAAGCACAAATTAATCTTTGTTTTTCACCAATTGCTTGGCATAACGAGGTTTAGCGGGCAATGCCGTGTAGCTAAACTAGTGTATACCAATGTGGACAGATAGCTTATTACTTACAGATGGAGTGGATATTGAAATAAATCGTCTATCATCAGCGAAATGCATACCCGGTGCTCACCACCATTAAATAAATTGAATTTACAAGCCACGATCGCTGTACTTTCCTAAGATTTTGTTTGTTATAATAATATATCACGCTGTATATCTTGTGGAATATGCAGTGATCTTTCTACGTGGAGATTTTATAACTTTTATTATTTTAAACATTAGCTTCTGCAGTATATATATATTTGTTTTTTTTTTCGGCATGTCCTACATTGGTGGCCTGGGAAAGACCTTCACAACAAAACCGGGCTTGTTGGGCGAACGCAGAGGGCGCTCAGCCAGCGAAATTTATGGGTTGGGCGCCTATGCAAGGGCACCCCTGTGGGTACGGACCTCGACTTGGGCGGCCGGCCAGTTGAAAAACGAACCTAACGGTGATCACCAGCGTTTCGGAAGTGACTGCCCTGAGAAGAAACGCCGAAAGGAACTCAAGGCTGCGTCGGACTGCAGTATATCACTTATATGTTGACTAATAAACATAGGTATAATTCTATAATGTTTTTATCATTTTCGTTTCACCGATCTATTATTGTTGATTTTGATTATTAATAAACGTGAGAATACCGACAGCTGTTCTCTTTTTACCTTGACTCGCCATAGTGGCCACACCACACTTCATGGTAAGCATGGTATAGTCCAAAAAACGAGTGTCAACAGTTAAAAAAACTCATTTATATTCGAAGCGATGATGCCGGCCTGCACAAATATCTCTTCATGCTACGCAAGGACCCCATATCATAGGACGGTGGGAGCACGCTCGCCGGAAGATCATTCGAAAGCCAAACGACACAGCAAAAGTAAGAATTAGAGAACTTTTTAGTAAATATCGATACATCTATGTCTTATCCATATATTTGTCAACACAATCGATTAATTTAGAATTCACGCATTGCTTGCCTTTCATAACGTATAAAAAACACTATCTTGGACATTTAATAAATATTATTTGTATTATCCAGTTACGTCCCACTGCTGGGCAAGGTCTCTCTTTTCTCACTATATTTGTAGAATCCATGGGAAGGGGTTCAGACATTTAATTCACCACGCTTGTTCAATTCAGGTGGGCAGAGAAGGTGCACGCAGGAACTTAGATGCTAGCAATTTGCGTTCAATGCGACATGCTATTTACTTTGGCCGGCTCTTTCATCTCATCAGTATGATGAAGATGGAGGCATTATTTCATTCTACAGGCAAACTTTACAGCTATTTAGTATTTACACTGGCACGACATAGTGACTACAGAGCACCTGATGGTAAGTACAGTGTAGTCCAAAAACGAAAGCGACTATCAAAGGATGAAAATCTATTGATAGTCTACATCGTCATGTCGGCCCTCGTATACCACGACTGAAGGTCTCTAGGTATATGAGCTACTGGATATACACAAGCTGATCCCAAAACGCGACAAGCCGAAACTGGTCACTATGACGGGCTTTACACCCATGCACTGTGGTCGCGATCCAGACGGGCACCGGCGCCCTACCACCTCGCTGCTGCTCGTTTAGCACCACCCAGGAGTCACGTGTAGGGAAACTAGGGTAAAGCCTACGGACGCGAGCAGCTTCGACTCCCAAAAAGAAATATGAAAGATATTTAAGAAATATGTTGACTTGATATCTAATAGTTACCAGAATAGGAGTCTCAGATTCCATATTGGATCAAATTTTAAATAAACATATGTATTCAATGTTGAAGTATAACAAAACAATGCTTTTATTTGCTTCTGTGCGATGTACGCCACTGAATATAGGTAAGTCACGCCTTAAAATATTCAAGGTAAAACTAATTTTATCGTTTACTTAGTAACATACATATTATAACATTTTCTCTCCGTGTTAAGTACATTAATTTTAAGCACAGCAATAAAATGTAAAAATTTGTAACTTATTTGGGTATTTTTTTGCTTTTCTCATATTTTATTTTACATGGACATTGACCATTGTGTCTGACCGAAGTTTCAGGCTACCTTCGGCCAAAAATTTATATTAGAAAATACTTTTAAATGGACCAAAATATTACCTATAGCCTAGGGTTTTTTTCAAGCGTCAAAATAAGACTAATCGTTTGGTTTGGACTGTAATTTTTAAATTACCTTTAATTAGTATCCAATTATAGGTCAACACCTGAACGAAGTCGGTTAATCAGCTATTCCCACAAACTTTAGCCAAAACCGAAGGTTTTTAAATCCCAAAATGTTCAGGTCAAAATTTGCTAAAGGTGAGTATTGATTTTAAAACCTTAAGTTAAAAATGAATGTTGATTATACATAAACAGCGCAACATCAAACGATTAACTTGCCTAGAGGTGGCTAATACTGAAATGGCGGCCGAATCTTCGATCCGGCTGAGATGTATAGATGCTATTTTGACTTTTCTTAGCCTTTACTCAAACATTACAAAGTATATTATTTCAATAGCATCAAAGTATATAATTAGTGACTGATTTCGCCAACTTAAACGTAGCTTTGTTATACTTAGGTTATACTGAAGCCTCTATTCTTTAAAAGAGGAACTTATTTGCTAAGCAAAGTCTTATAAAAATCCAAATAGTGTCATATTTACAGTCATACTTGTATTGTGAAGCTAAATTTTTAATATTAATTATTCTTATCTATTAATTTCAATAAATAACCCGATCTATAAAAACTATCAAATTAAACTACAAGTTATAATTTACAATACAGTTTCCTCTGCCCCAGTTTAAAAGCAAAACAAACTTCACCATTGCAGATTTTTAGTCTTTATGCTCTAATTCATATCTGTTAGAATTAATTTAACGCTAAAAAGATGTAAACATCGTGACAGGTAGATATAGTACGGCCAGATTATAAAGTAGAGTAGACTGTGTATAGTTGGAATAAAAGATGATTGAAATACATCAAATATATTGAGAACTATTTTATGAACAGCGAGGGTACCAAAACATAAAAGAAGCGGATAACAGGTCCGAATACGAATTACAATGTTGATATATTTTCACATCCAAGAGTATCACGGTAATCGCTATTTCAAACGTCCTTGGTATGGGAACGGTTGAAAAAAATCGGTTTTGGTATACAGCTAAAGTTGCTTTTTAACTTAACTTATCATAATCTTAATATTTTACTGTTCTTTATAGTTTTTAAACAAAATGTGAGTGATTTGTATCTTAATGACAATAAACTCTTTAAACTGATAATCACCGTTGGAATTATAAATAAGTTATTGTTATACTATCAAAAATATAAGTTTAATAGTTTCAACCGTACACAGTCTACCTATTTTAAATCCTAACTAAATGATGAATGTATTATAACTTAGGTTTTAACATAATATTGTGTTTTTTGCCAACTAAAATTGAATGTATTCAGTAAAACTGTTTTTACGAAGTAAGCTGCTATTACATTTTAGTGTGATTGAACTATAACCATGTATTATATACCTCTATATGTCATGTATTATATTATATAGCTCGATGTACATGAACATATATGCATTTACAAAATTAAGGTACGATACAACTACGTAAAACGTTCTAAGCTGGATTTATTAATCGTTAAAATTTATATTTACAGGAAAACACATGAAGTTATTTTTCTAGCTTATTTAACTTTTTCTTTCACAAGTGTACAACCAGGTCATTCTTCTCTAATGCACTTATAAAGGACTGGATGAGAATTCTATTTAGCATTAAATGCTCCACTTGCGCCCATGATGTGTAAAAATGATTTTATTACATTGGTTCGACATAGTCACTACAGTGCACCCGATTGTAAGTACAGTGTAGCCCAAAAACAAAAGCGACTATAAAAGGTTGAAAATCCGTTGATATTCTACGACTAAAGGTCTCTAATTATATGAGTTATTGGGTATATGCAAGCTGATCCTGAAACGCGACAGGCCAAAGCGAGTCATTATTAGGCGTATTACCTATATTTGAATGAATCCGGGGTGATAAGAAAAATCTACAATCAATTTAAACGGTATATAATTGAAGTTCAAAATAATAGAAGAGTCACAATTATTTAATAACGCTGGCGTCAAATCGTATGCAGCGCGTACAGTCGAACGAAATAATTAATTCATTTTGCTTTGTAACGGTTACACAACATATAATACGTCTGTATCTGTAATTAAATTATATTTCTGTTGCTCACTTTACCGCCTACGTATTTTTCGCCTAACAATGAATAATAGCAGCTGATTGAAATTTCACAATCCGTTTACTCGTATAGGATAATCAATGACTAATTTTTCAAACAGGCTTTGTTTGCTTTATTCTAAAACACGTGTAATAGTTATCTTTTGAGCGAGCTTTTTAACAAACTTGTCAATTGTCCGAAATTGGCGTCAAAAGGGTCATAACACTTTTATTGTTCCATTATCGCTAAAACAGGTGTTGAAATAATAAAAAGTAAGGACGGATTAGCACAACAAAAGCTAAAGTAAATTGGGCTAATAATAGTAAATTGGGAACCAATTGTTTGCTTTTTTAAATTTTTTACGCAGGTCATAAAAATAAAAGAGGTGCCAATTGCACTTACCTGAATCATGAATGCTTTTGCTATCTTCCACACAGACAAACATCAACACTGAGTGACACTACACAGTATGTTACATTTCACTCCGGCACATATATCGTTACGAGGCACAAATAAAATCTAGCTGAAGAGCTACAACGAGCCACGCTAACACGACCGTCTGATAGTCTGCGAGATCGGACACTGGGCTTCAGTCCGTAGAGCGGGATGTAAGATATGCGAGGAGCATGCATGCTGAAGGATGCTAAAGGAGCTGGGCAGATGCGTCAGGACTCCGGAGAAAAGAGACAAACACACTGCGTGACATTTGAAAACTGTGTCTTTACAGCGTCTTTTTACAAAAAGCCGCTGTCGTTTTTAACCCCTAGTAATAAAGTCGATATTGGCTCGTTCAGTGCCGGATTAGACCTTTCTCATCTGAGGTTTAAATGTCCTCTTAATATGTCGCGCGACGCGGTGCGGTAGCTTTAAAGGTTAGGTTTATAGAGGCGAATATAGCTTGGGGCTATTTTGTCGCTTGTGTTCAGTGGACGCGAAGGTTAGTGTCGCGTTTTGTCGCGTTTGGGACTGCTGCGCTGGCGTGTGAGAGGGATGGAGCTATTTGTGGCGTGGGGTGGGAGGAAGACGGGGAGGTGTCACCACGATAGCTTTTAGGGACTTAGTCGGATGAGAGGCAGCGTTTCTGCTAATTTTATGACGATTTTGCACAGATGTGGGATTACTGGAGCATTATTAACGGCAAAAATATGTTGATTCCTGTGTATCGGGGGGATATAAAGCAAACCAGTTTCAAATCTGTTTATTTGGTTATCTTTCTATAGATACAATGTACATTTTATTAATTCACTAAGAATAAAATCTATTTTTTAATTATAATAAATTCAACTAAATCATGTTTCGGTATGAAATCGGTAAAAACGCTGATTCCGAAAATATATTACTACAAATATCTGAAAAAATGTCGCTTGAACCAAATAACCTTTCACCCCACGATATATTGTTATTTTGGTCACTCACTACATTCTCAAAGTTTACGTATAAACGCTATTTACCCTATTGTTATAATTTAACAGATTTATAATACAAATTCTTAATAACAGTGAACAAAATTCGTAAATAATAACAATAATAAAAAATATATATCGCCACGCTATATCACTTTCGGGGTGAGCAGTGATACGTTACTGGCTGTATCCATTTTGCGCTTATATGTGCCCCACGCGACCAGTAGCGTAGCTGATCGTTCCCAGAGCACGTAGGTACACATGATACACTAAATGCAATGCCGGCTTCCTCACTGTTTATCTTCACCGGTGAGCTTGTGGCGCCTAAATCCGTGCTTAATCTGAAAAACCTAGAGATATGTGCCGGGGATACAAAGCTATGAGCACTGGCATTGCCTTGCATGGGTACCGGCAGTAGCGTTCATTCCATAGATGCATGAAAGTATTGCATGCCCTGGAGATAAATAAGTCTGACATAAATTGTTTAAAGTTAAACAAAAAAGGAACCATTTATATTCATATTTATTCTATATTCACGCCGTCTATTTTTCCTAAGAAAACAATATAATATTTATTATCACAATATAATATTCAAATTCATTACGCGAATTTTGCCTACCCTGTCCAAATATCCTATGCGCGTCACTGGGTACCGGCATCTTATCCGCTAGGTCATTACAACATGATTCGTAATTACAATTCTTAGAAACATATGTTCCATGATAATTGTGTTATTATTACAAAGATTTTTGTGTTTAATGATAAAGTCACTTTAAAATCACATATAAACGCGTCCGGCTGAGCTACTGGTCACATTGGGCATGACATATAAGCGCAGAGTGGATACAGCCATTGATTTATCTTTGCTCACTCCGAAATGGCTTTATCATGATATATTATTATAGTTATATATTTATAACAAAAAATATTTTTAAGTGGATTCAAACTAAGATATTCTCCGAATAGTAAAGTAATAAAAAAATATAATTTTGTAACTACCTATCAGTAGCATTCATTCCATAGATGCATGAAAGCAATAAATGAATAAATTATTTAAAGTTTAAGAAAAAAATGACCATTTATATTCATATCTATTCTATATTCCTATGAGAGCAATATATTATTTACTATCATAATATAATATTCAAATTAATTACGCCAATTCTGCCTACCATGTCCAAATAGCTTATGCACGTCACTGCTACCTATAGGTTGTACCTTTATTATTTAAAAGCTTAGGTGCCTACAGAGATACCTATATACGTTTAGGTTCAAAAAGCAAGCTACTTAGTATATTAATTAGGAAATACCTAGTAAAAATAAAATGTATTAGGTAAAGTCAAACCTGGATAAGTGAGAGTTCAAGGGAACACAATCTCATTCTCGCTTATAATGGTTTCTCACTAACCCGAGTTTCTCGCTAATGCAGGTACATGGGTATCGTTTCTCTCTTATCGCAGCAATAACAAGTCACAGCAAGCACGAATGTATTATGTACATATATATTTTTAATAGTCTGTATTTGTTACGTTTATTAGATTTCGACATGTAAGTACTTTATAAGGGTAGGTACCAAGATGCTTACGAAAACAAAACAAAAACAATGGTAGGAAGTTCCACGAAAGTTATGAATGAGTCATAAAAAAGTAGATGTTAAATTTGTCATTTGTTTTGTCATTTGTTCCGCCTAAATAATATAAATAAATAAAGCTCGACTGTTGCTTATAAAGGTATAAATAAGTAGCAGTCTCACTTACGGAGGTCCATGAGGGAAAATGGACTCTCTCTTACAGAGGTTTCTGATTTTCGTTAACACAGGTTTTGGGAGCTTGAAATGACGGGTCCTGGCTGTTACTCTCACTTATAGAGTTTTCTCACTTATCCAGGTTTGACTGCATATAGGTAATGAAATAAAATACTTGCGCAATAAATACTTACTTATAAAAACTTACTTATAAAAACTAAATATAACCTTATCTATATTTTTCGGTCCTTGGATATCTAAGGACCAAAAATATTACTATTTATTATATATTTTTTTTATTTATTGGTCTATTTATACCGTATGTTTTGAAAACCCTGTCCGACCCGTGAAGGCGTTACTCGATATCGATATTAGATTGTTTATGTTATCCCTACAGTTAAAGAGCCGAATAATTAATAAAATTATAAAATAAATTTTTAATATATATATATATATATACATATAAATACATGGGAATACTAGGACCGTGTGTTGTTCGGAAAAAAGAAAAAACATGAAAGCAAAATATTATTTATGATGCTTCTATGTTATGACGTCGAGTTTTGAACTTCGTAGGCCCCAACCACAGTTATCTTTAAAATTGTTTTATTAGTGTTTACACCGAGTTTTGTAAGTAATCCGAGCTTAGATCGTATGAATAAATCCTTTTATATTATTATATATTAAATTCCTTCAGTTTTATATGATAAGAAATTTTTATTTTCTTGAATAATAAATATAAATTGCTGATGTATTTTGGTAATGTTAACACAACACGAATATGCTCCTTTCGGGTCGGACAGGGTTTTTAAAACATATCTATTGTACTACTATAATAAAAAACAGTCCGTGGAATAATAATAAACTATTGCTAGGTAGATTTTTTTTTTTTAAATAGAACTAAGACAAAAGGTAGAGTCCAGCGAATTTTTACATATTGCACAATTTTGACAATAAACTACTGCATTGCCATATTACAATGCATATATTGCATTGTTATCTAAAGGCATTTTTTACCTATTTTCTATATAATAGTGGAAATTGATAGTTAACGATCATTCAAGCAATTAAAGCAATTTATAAGCAATTCTTATATTTAATCGCTACCGTCCCGAAAAATAAACCTGGTTTAGTTTTAAAGATAAAAATATATATATATTTTTTAATACTTATTTAAAGCTTAGTTGCATATGCGACTATGTCGTCAACATACAAAACAGTAGAAAATTAACAACAAATAATAAACAAAGATAAACAAGTTAAAACTTAATACTATACAATACTATTGCGTCATGTGATAAGGGGTCACATGGAGCAGAGATGGGCAAAATGTAATCTGATTAATGGTGAATGATTACAAAATGAAGTCGAAATTTTAATTTTCTTGCTCTGTAATCATGATTAAATCCATTTAAAACATTAAGAAATGATAAATGTGTATAAAATCTGGGACTTTGTAGTGTTTAAAATATAAATAAGCAAAATGCAGTCATATTAGTGGCAAAAAACGTAAAATGTAATCGTTAATCATTTTCATTAATCTGATTACATTTTGCCCATCTATGGTATGGAGTTGAATCGCGTGGTATGGAACGCATCAGATGCACTGAGTCTAGACCTAGCGCCGGCACTCCGGACACATTCCAACAGTACGTGATATATATCGTCGATACGGTCGCCGCCACAAGAAAAAAATATACATTATTGACAAAGAACAAAAACATAAAAATATAAACATAAAACATCTGAACTGAATTTTAAATTGTTATAAATTTAAATAGAAACATACTTATTTGACAATGCAGGTAAATATCATAGCAGCTCGCTAGTTTTGCAACAAAAAAATAACAAAAACTTGAATGACAATCTTTTTGTTGAGGTTATGAATTTGTGCTATTAACCTAAAAATATAATATTAGGATACGTCCACACTGAGCGTAACAAAAACGCACTTGTCCTATATCACTACTGTTGATGGCAGTACGCAAAAACTGACTTTCTCACAAAGGCTCATCCCATTTTGTCACAATGAAGAAGCGCCACCGCACAATTACGTGACAATAGGAATGTGACAGTTTGCGATATGTCACGTTAGGGCCACAGGGCTTGCATTAACGCCGCTTCGTTTGAAGCGAAAATCGGTTTTGCTCCTTTTTTGCCGAGTGCAATGACCACCCACATTGAGATTTGAGCCGAGACCGTGAAATTGGCCGCAGATTATCTATTCGGCGTACGATTACGATTATATTATTGAGAATAGTAATTGAAAATGTGTTTATGACGCAGCGAAAACGGTTCGCTTGATTGATTCGCACCCGTGACTCTCAATCAGGGTTGCCAGCCATCCCTGTGTTTGTGGGACGTCCTGATTTTCCCACATAGGCACCAGACACTGGAATGCCGTTCTTAAAACATTTATAAGATAAGGGTATTTTTACATCAATTATTGCTTAATTGATAAGAATGTGTGGTCGTTTTAAATTTAACTTTTTTTTATATGATATTCATTCATTAATGTATATATTTGTACCCATTATGTAAAAAAAAAACAACTACCAGAATAACAACCAGAAATTCTATCCAGCTGTTTTTTATGATTCTGCCATTCGAATTAGTGGTAGATTAATTTTCTTTTAATAAAGTATATGGACTATATATGGTATATGGATGGTAAGATTTGAGCAAAATTATATTTAATTTTTATAAATAGTGATAAATATATCGTCGGTTTTTCTACGTCAGTGATTATAACTTGGAAGTCCTTAAAAGAAGAGTGAATTTACATAAAAAAGTGGTTCTCGATCATTCTGACCTTCACTTTCCACTAGACCAGATTGAGGTCAAGGGATAGTTTGTTAATCATGGAAAAACATGGGCTCATTTCCTTGCCCAACCCTTGATCTAATAAAATCCCTTTGCACGTGTGTTCTGCGCATAAATTAATATTTACAAATTCTAGGATAAAAAAAAACAAATGAATGAGCGAGAAATGTTTATTTTTAATTTTTTTTATCTAATTAATTAGCGAAAGATATTTACAAATTTAAAGAAGTTGTGATATATAGAATTCTACCTCCATACTCTTACAGGGAATGGGTGTGATAATTGACAGATAAAATTTATCGGTGCTTTTGTTTTGAGAAACTAAATAAAAAAATATTCTAATAATTTTAAACTATTATTGTTTTGATCCCTGAACAAAAAAAAGTAAAGTAAAAGTTCTGGTTTTTTTTCACCTGTCCTCCCGATATTTACATTAACAAATTTGGCAACACTACTCTCCCAATCGAGTAAACGTGGTAGTGCCCATAACTAGTATATTTTGGTACAAAAAGTCTTATTTAGATATTTGTACGACTCGAATTTTTTCCAGCGCTATTTAATGCTAGTTTTTTTTAAATGCCATTCATGCATACAGTAGAAAAGTTATGTCTCATTTTCATAGCATTCTATTTTTTATATCGCCTGGCTACATTTTAAATAAATAGTTAATGTAGTAAGAACTCCTTGCTTGATAAACGTGATAATATAAATATCTCACAATTATATTTTATATCTATTCATTACTTTGTACTGAACTCTATACATATATAGAGTGACGTGTACGAGTGTAAGTGACGTGCATAGGATATTTGGACAGGGTAGGCAGAAATAGTATAATTATTTTGAATAGTAGATTATGATAGTAAATATTAGGTATATTGCTTTCAAAGGAAAGATAGATGACGTGAATATGGAATAAATATGAAAATAAATGGTTCCTTTTTTGTTTAACTTTAAGCAATTTATTTTAGACTTATTTATCGTCGGGCATACAATGCTTTCATGCATCTATAGACTGAACGCTACTGATATATATTATATTCGAATTTATTGTTTATATTTTTAATCCTCGACGAAAAAAGATGTTTGTTATATGTTTTAGCACGTGTATAAATATGGCCCTGTATATTTGTCGCCTATTTGTAAAAAAACGAACCAATTTTTATTTAGTTTTATTTTAATATGAGTGCTGATTTGATCGAGAATATTCTTAGCTATGATTGAAGAAAATCGAATTAACCGCTTGAAGATAAATAGCTCTTTTCTAGTTGTTGAAGGAATATAAACCATTGTAGTATATTAATAGATTCTAAATTTAATATACCGTGAGCTTAACAATCTTTCAATAGCATGGTAGCCGGGATTTAATGCTAGAGCATCATTTGGAAGCAACAGGATACTCAACCCTTCACTAACTTGTAGCAGAAGTTTCATGTTTGAGCTCATTGAAATTATCTTAGTAAATAGACTACAAAAACCAAGTTTTGAAAACCCTGTATAATCGTAAAGGGGCATATTTTTTACACGATAGCATTACCAAAATACATCAGTAAATTATAATATTCTCAAACACTAAAAAGTTATTGTCATATAAAAATCGAAGAAATCGAATTATATTATATGCAATATATGCTCAGAATACTTACAAAAATCAGTTTAAGGACTAATTGAATGATGTCATTTATAAATGGTGTTTGTGATCAATGGGGGTTCTGAACCTTTTAATGTCGCGACATACTAGCATGATCCTTTGCTTTCTTTTTCTTTTTTTTGCCTTTGTTCACGACCTACGCACGTTTTCAGTGTTGACATGTATGTTGTCCCCATTTCATTAATTTTTATTTTAATTTTATTGTTTTTTTGCTCTTAATAAAAAAATACAATGTAAATATAGTTTAATATTCATACTGAGTAACACCTTCACGGTTTTTATAACATACTGTATACATATACATAATTTTAAATTCAATTTTTATATATTATCTACCGGTTCTAGTTAGAGTAAATTCTCTTCAAAGCATAAGTGTCATAAAAAGTTTTAAAAATGATGTAAAACATAAATGGTTAGTCTTCTCACTAAACACAAAACACTAAAAATTATGCCCCGTTTTACAATATCAATCAAACTTCAAGATTCAATTAAGTCTTTAATGAGACACGAGATACCTAAATTAATTCTCGTTGAAGCACCTTGGATGATTATAAACTGGCTTTAGGCGCAGAAGAGAGACAACAGATACTGAAATTAAAAAAAAAACTCTCTGCTTTTACGTAGCTAAGTCTCTATGAATACTATTGACAGAGCTAAGTCCAAATTACGGTAACTTTAGGGAGTCGAAGCTGCTCGCGTCTGTAGGCTTAACCCTAGTTTCCCTACACGTGACTCCCAGCTGGTGCTAAGCGAGCAGCAGCGAGGTTTTAGGGCGTCGGTGCCCGTCTGGATCGCGACCACAGTACGGGTGTAAAGCCCGTCATAGTGACCAGTTTCGGCTTGTCGCGTTTCGGGATCAGCTTGTGTATATCCAGTAGCTCATATACCTAGAGACCTTCAGTCGTGGTATATGTGGGCCGACATGACGATGTACACTATCAATGGATTTTCGTCCTTTGATAGTCGCTTTCGTTTTTGGACTACACTGTACTTACCATCAGGTACTCTACATAGTGACTATGTAGAGCCAGTGTAAAAAAAAACTTACCATATACTTTTTTTAATTACATATAGGCTTAACATTTAACCTCAATTTCACCTGATGAAAGATAATGATGAAGCGTGCTCACCCAACAAATAGAGATTCAGCCGTCGGTTGAAGATTCCCATGTCATAAGATGTTGGAAAAACACGCAGGAAGTGAATTCCACTCCTTGGCGGCTTGCAGCAAAAAGAGGAGACGAATCGCCTCGTGCGAGCAGTTTAATTGCTGTACTTGATATTAATGATATAATTTGAAAGGTTTGAGTGAAGTCTAAACAAAGTCAAAGTAACGTTTATAAAGCTAAGCCTGACGTTGCTCATCATAGGAAATCGATTTGTCCTGTCACATTTTGAAACGAATCCTTGTATGTATATCAACCTTTATAGGTATTCTGTATTTAAAGTAAAATTAACAAACATATGATAGTGTTCAATACGGGAAAACAGTTAGGAAATGATACTCGCTTGCAAGTCGGTCACACACTGTTTTATCACCCCCGAGCGGGTCGCAGCCCAAACGCCTACTTATTACATATATAACAGATAGTAACTTATATACCTTGTTAAAATAATAACATATCGTCCTACTACATCCCTTGCGGGATGAGCAGAGATATATTAGTGGCTGTATCCAGTTTTATGCTTATATGTCGTATCCAACATAACCAGTAGCCAGTAGCGTTCATTCCATAGATGTATGAAGGCATTGCATACCCTGACGATAAATAAGTCTGGAATAAATTGCTTAAAGTTAATCAAAAACGGAACCATTTATATTCATTATTTTATTCATATTTATTCTATGTTCACGCCATCTATCTTTCCTGTGAAAGCAATATAATATTTACTATCATAATGTAATATTCAAATTAATTGCGTGAATTCTGCTTACCCTGTCCAAATATCCTATGCACGTCACTGCCAGTAGCGTAACTGATCACCGTTTGAAAGCACTTATACAAGACATATCTGTTTGACGCTATGTAGGCTTCTTCACGATATTTTCATTCAGTGGTGAGCATATGGTGCCTTAATTAAGTATGTTATCTGCAAAAACCCGGAAGTTGCCGAAATTCGAACCTACGACCAAATTGCGTTGTCGTGCATGCCATCACAGCTACTTTGATATCAATGAAATAATGTAACTTGTAATGTCTGAAGAAAGTTTAATCAAAATTAAAGTGGAGCCTATATAAAAAGCAGCCTTACATTACCGTTTAAAACAAAGAATAGTTTTGTTTTGTCGTATTTTGAAATCAATTCATGTAAGTGTGTTACCTATATCTTTTTGTAACTAGAAGCTTTTCGCCGTATTAAAGCCGTTATAGGTATTTGTTATAAGTACATGTTAAAAGATAGTATCGTTCAAGTCAGCTGTCTGGGTTCTCGGAACTGTGGCCTCGGTTAATATAATTTATTTACATATAGCCTTTTTTTACACAAACGCTCAGTAATGTTGTTTTAATAGCGGACGTTTTCGACGAGTCGACAAGTTTCGAAATATTACAGGGATATTACTTTCAATTCATTACAACGATTACTATTGTTTTGAGGTTTTGACTGATGTATACTAATGGCCGTAGATTATCGAGAGTCGTTTGTTTAAACTCATTTAAAACGTTTCGTAAGAGATGGGGAGTCGTATGACGATATAAACTAAGATTTACATCTTGGGAGTTCCAAAATTTGAAATCCTCGAAGTTGATCTTTTACTTTTAAGCCAAGACTTGATTATATAGAAGGCTAAAATAAAGTAAAATTAGATTCCCCTCTACATTCATTATGTGAATAGCTAAGGAGTGTAATATGCTTCCAGCAAGCATATTTCTACGATTTTATGATTTGGAATTCTTTAAAAGAAGAATGAATAGGCACTAGTTGGGTGAACGCGGTTCATTGTCAGATTCATCTTCACCTTCCGCCAGGTGTGATTAAAGTCCAGTTTCAGCCTGTAAATCTTAAAAAAAAAACGCGAAATAGTTTGTGGTCGTGACGTCCTTGAAAAATCATAACATCTTTTTTTAATGTAACTGAATATACATACAATAACCGTAGACTATATTAATTTGAAATTAAAAAAACAAAATTGGAACACAGAGTATTAATTCGATAAACCTTTATTATAAAAAAAAACGACGACTTTATCACGACATCTGCGTTCAGAACCGAGGAAATTAGCTTTACAATACCCAGATCGCACGATACGATATCTACGACACGCAATAAAATGTGTAACGATTCCCTTATGTCTGGCTAGAAAACGAATAAAAAATATATGAAAAAAACTCGTCACCTGTCGTGTCATTTGGTCCCAATAAACGAACCGCCAAAGAAAACATGGAATTAGAAAAAAAATCGTATCGCTTAAAACTGACCGAACCCGTCTCATGCCCGTTTCAATTCTGGCCAATATGCCGACTGTTATCGTTACTTTAAAATCAACTCTATTTGTGTGTGTTAAAGATTCTATTTGCCTGTATTCCTAAGCTGTATTTTTTCCGAAGGACACATTTTTTTAAGAACTAATCGTTTTGACTGATGAATATTTACGATGTGAATATTTAGTATGAGCGAAATAAAATCTTGGCCTGACTTCATTAGACTTAGTTTTTATTACGAAAACTCTGTTTTGTTGTGTAAATAATAGAATACGTTTATGTCACATAGCGAAAGGGTTTTCTGAATCGTACTTCTAACATTTTTTGGTAAAGATCGGCTACAGCTAGTTCTAGGTTCATTAATTCATTCGAAGAACCTTTCGTAATTATTCACAGAAGGCAGATTTTCTAAAATTGTACGTTCATCTAATCAGTTAGTTAAGTAATATTTCCCCAATAAGGTAGTAGGAACGTTGACAAGCTCCATAAAATTTAACATTTCAAAACTAAAACAAATTCAGGAAGTAAATCTCCAAAAATGTCATATTCAGGTTTGATAACATTCAACAGTCTAGCGTTTTATTGATTAAGTAAAAGAAAGTAGACTATACAGTAAATTAAAAAAAAAAAAAAACTTGATGCTCTCGAATGAGTGTTGGACAATGTTGTAAAAAAAAGAATCAATAACCGAACAATCGATTATTCGAATATTGATTTATATGTGGACATAAATATTTAATAAATAAGGATCGACATTCGAAGAAGTTATTCCAATTAATAGTCAGACGACGATCTAGGCACGTGAGAAGTTATAACAGGGACCATATCTGCTGTTAGCTTTATCTCTTTTTTGCATGGATTATGTCGTCCTAGTGTAGTCTCTATTACGGTCTGCGTGATTTTCTTTAATAATTATTAATTCATCAGTAATTTCATGTTTTTCGCAACTCTACTCAAAGAACAAATAACGCGCGCATTTTTGTAGTTACTATCGAATAACTCTGATTGTTTCGAATCGTGCTTTCGAATAAATAGAATATTGAACTAATTCAATATTTTTTAATTATAATTACTTATTGGTATTTGAATTTGGTTATGTAAAATTGTCTATAAATATTATAATTATCATTAAAAGGCCTGTAAGTTTACCGAACACCACATCATCATCCTACTGCTTCACTACAAGACAGAGGATTCCACTAATAAGCACTATCGATTATTCTCATCTACTTTTGTTACTTTCCTCAAGTAGTAGTTTTACTTTGCCCAAGTTACGTTTATTGATTCGCGGTTTCCACTCAAGGACCCTTCCGTTCCAGCGATCAGTGGTTCTTTGGTATATGTTGTCAGCCTTCTTTCTACCGCAAAACTTTGGGAAGTTTACCTATTTGTGAATAAACTTACCAATACAAGTGTGAACTCTGACTCAAAAGATATAGGAACTAGTTGCTGGTATGACCTCGTTTCTGATAAGTGAAATAACAACAATTGAGTTCCGAGATAACCGCAATTGGGTTTCCTACGACGCGATGCGGACGTACCAATTAAATAACAGTTTGGTTAATAACGTTTAATTACGTTAAAAGCTTTTAGTCTCTTGTAGATAAAAATTGATTATTGGTTTCGTTAAATATTTAAGGTGCTTGCGTGAATTAGAATCGGCTATGACCTCTTAGCTGTGTTTACATCTATGTTGTTGATATGTTTTGGAAAATTATATCACAGAATATCTATTATAATACAATTGCATAGCTAATTAAATAACAGTTATAGCGTGTAGACGCCGTCCGATACGTGTTTGTGTTAAACGCCCGAAAGGTCGTTAGGGTGTTACGGGACGCGCGGGGTAAGGGGCGCGCGCACGCAAGGGATGCTCTAGCAAAAGCAGTCGACTACTGAGACCTAAGGCTAGAGTACGTGCGTGTGCGTCGCAGTTCGGTGTGCCTTAAAGTGCAAATAAACAGTAAAACGCCAAAATCCGGGTTTTCCTACCAACACATCCACGACCACCGCTCATACAGTTAATTCAAGACACTATAAAAACTCATAAGACGATTTAAAGACTCTTAAAGCCTTCTGAAAAGAAACATTTTTGCTAAAAATGATATCCATCTGTATGTTTTAGTATATGCATAACTGCTAAATTGATTTTAATGAGACTAGCATACCTAAGCTTTAAAACAGAACACGTTTAGTCATGTTTGGTAGAATAAAACGGGATCTATAGCTGAACTAATATGATATGAATGAATAAATTCTTGATGGAAGTCAATATAAATAACGATGTGTTTATGGTCCCTACATAAGTACAACTTTAAATGGCGTTTAAAAATAAATATGGATACAGCTTAGCTTATTGCTTTTAAGCTAGTGGGGGGATTACACGAATTGGGCTGTGATCACAGTACACAAGTGTAAAGATTGTCACAATGACTTGCTTCCATCTGTCGCGTTTCGGGATCAGCTTGTGTATATCCAGTAGCTCATATACCTAGAGACCTTCATTCGTGGTATATGTGGGCCGACAGCGATGGCGAATGTCAACAGACTTTCATCCCTTGGCGTTCGTTGTCATTCTAGGACTACACTGTGCTTTTATTAGATATAATGTAGTTACTTTGTTTAGTAAATATGAAAAAAAACCTTTTTAAATGGTAATAGTCATCTTAGAGAGATCCAAGGAATTTCTCCGTTTCTAAATGAGGAGTTTAATTTCAAAACCCACTATAACATATTTTTACAAATCCCATAAATTTATAAAAACTTATAATTAATCTTTGATTTAACAATCACATTCTTATAAGGCATTTAAATTATTATTCACATTAAAAAAGGAAAAAAGAAAAAAATCATATA
Organism: Automeris io; assembly: GCA_036320925.1. Classification (NCBI taxonomy): domain Eukaryota; kingdom Metazoa; phylum Arthropoda; class Insecta; order Lepidoptera; family Saturniidae; genus Automeris; species Automeris io. The sequence continues at coordinate 2,136,468 of JAUDJH010000021.1, read as the reverse complement.
TAATATTTGCATTGATAAAAACATTTCAAATTACTATTAGGACTATCAAGTAATTTTGTAAGAAAATTCGTTTTAGCGGGTTTTGAAATTAGATGCCTCAAATGTACTCAACTAATTTAATTTACTTGGGATTTTAATTCGTGGTAGTATAATATTGCTATTACAAATGAAGTCGCAGGTAATTACAAAGATAAAATGTGTACAAACCTAGGTTGTGCGATTTTCGCAAACAAATCTTTAAGCTATCTTGCGGATTATTCATTGCAACAAATTGTGCGGCAATCATCAATAATTGAGTTCTACATCACAAGCGTTATCTATTTTACTGTCTGTACTTCCGTCTGTCCATTATGCTGCAATGAACTTTAATGCGATAGTGGAATTGATTTCGTTAGATATCACCACGCCTAGTCTTGTCTCACGATTTTGCAACCTCGCATTTCCCTTTGCAAATTGAGCCGAGATTCATTATAAAATAGAATTGTCCCCCTCGGGTTAAGTCATTGGAGCTTTGTATTAATATGTAGACTTATTTATGAACCTATTTATAACCCTGAAAATGTGATTTTTACACTAGAGCCTTAAAGTTTTTGAAATTTTAGATAAAAATCATAGCTTATAGAATGTTACACCTCTAAGTGTGATGTTAATATATAAGGCTGAGATTTGTAGAGGCAACTTTAAGTTTGCATAACTTTACACCTTTACAACATTACAATTTATAATTCTAAATGAATATCGAATAATTTAGTAAGTCACCAGTTTTGTCAACATGGACTTGGCTCTGCAAATACTATTGCTTTACTCAAGTTCCTATTATATATTCACTTTTTTGTTAAAACGAATTTATTTTTTTAAGAACTTTGCTAAACAAAGTCGAAATATTGTCTATAAATATCTCAGCCTAAGCTTTGTTTATGGTAAGCTATAAGAAGGGTATCTCAATTTCTTTCTAACGTATTCTGGACAAGATAAGTTACAGCGTTTATGCTTTCCAGCGTCGATATTTTCGTATCATTCAATGTAACTAGAGTATGTCGTTTTGTGTGATTTTGGTATTAATTATTATTAAAATAATAATTATTATTATTTACTAACCAATTAGGACAATGTAGTAGATATGGGATGTTTAAAAAGTGAAATAATAAATCCGAAAGCAGTAGACGCTAAGACACAATAGCACAAATAAATTGAGAATTGATCGCCTGCCCTAATAGAATCCCGGCGGAGGCGCCGCTTCAAAGGCCATTCTTTTGATGGTCACTACCACCCGCAGCTTCATCGTTCGTGGTGACAGAGCCCGCGGTCTCGATACGCATTATTCATGAACACTGTTTACATATCTACAGGCTGAGATTATTTTTGATTTATATTTAATTCAACGTTTTCCGGTGTGTAGTGTTATTATTTATGTATCTTTATTTTAGTGAACTTCTGTTAGCTGAACAGGGCTGGCGTAATCACATGTGTGATTAAAGCCCTAACCAAATTATAGAATAAAAAAAAAAACGTTTTCCGGAAATGTCTTTTAAAACATTTAAAAATACAAAATTAATAAAAAGCAAAGTATCCTTTTTGAAAATGATCTGACTTAGGAGAATAATTAATGGATTTATTTTCAATTAATTGGTCACGTGACATTTTACACTCTAACGAAACAACATTCGTGATAACACTAATTGTCTAATTTGTCATTAGGGTAAATCCATTGTCGTTATAAAAGCAAGAGTAAAAATGCCTATAATATTTGGTACTACACATTTTTTTATACATAATATTTGTTAACCTTTAACGCCAGAATGATGAGAAGTCATGTGATGGTAATTACAATTTTTCATAGTACATACGAAATTTTTTTGATAATAATTTTGCTTGATTTTGCTTCATCTATACTAATATTATAAAGCTGAAGAGTTTGTTTGTTTGTTTGTTTGAACGCGCTAATCTCAGGAACTACTGGTTCGAATTGAAAAATTCTTTTTGAGTGGAATAGACCATTTATCGAGGAAGGCTATAGGCTATATAACATCACGATGCAATTATTAGGAGCAAAGAAATAATGGAAAATGTGAAAAAAACGGGCAAAATTATTCATCCTTGAGGGCTTCCATTGCGTGCGCTGCGAAAACGGTTCAAGATACCAAAAATATATGTATGAAAGAATTATTCCTCTTGAAATGATCTAAAAAAATGTCCGCGACAGTATATGTCTATCGTTTAAGATTAAGTCACTAGAACCGTTTTTATGGTAAACAAATTTGGTCGAAATTAATGCATTATTTGTTAAGAGTTGTATCAACGTAATAATATTAATCTTTATCCAAATAAATGTGTTGTTAATTAAGAGTATTTAATTGTGAACAAAATTGTCTGTGACATCACTTAATTTCAATGAACATCTTAGAAGATATTACAAAACCTTACATAGCAAAACAACGTTTGCCGGATCAGCTATAGTGTCTTGATAACCGCGAAACTCGAGAACGGCTGAACCGATTTGACTGATTTCTTTTTTGTTGTGTTTGTTGAAGTCTGGGGAAGGTTACAACACAGAGAAGATTTCAAAAATTTACCTGAAAAAGTCTAAAAACAACACTTTTCTATATTCTCATACAAAAGATTTGTTATAAGTCAATTTGAACTTTAACACCATAGTATAAAGTTTAAATGTTAGTGGACGGGTTCCGGGAAGGCAAAACAATTATTGAGTGACGTATAAATATTAATGTCAATATTTGTCAATTTTTATACATATAGCATTAAGGCCAGGTTCCTTCAAACAATTTTCAAAAAACAGCCGCAAGGCCAATAGCTATTAACATTAAAAAAAACAATGTGACTTTGTTTTAGAGAAATAGGGCAGAACAAGGTCTGCCGGGACAGCTAGTACAAAATAAGCGTGACTTAAATCAAAGTTTTTATTATATACAATTTTAGATTATTCCAAATTTGAAAGTTAATAAGTCACATGATTCTGTCATTGTTTTGTTTAAGGTACATTTCTTATTTTTAACAGTTTAGTTTAATTATTTATTTTATGGGGTGGCCAGTGGCCCGGTACTCCACTAACCAACACATACACAATTACAATCAACAATGTACAGTTCCTATTAAGGCATCCACAACATACGTCAGAGTGGCCTGTTTATATTGTATTAATCTTAATGAAAGTCAAGATTATTAGTCTGTGAATCTCTCAACAACCCGAAGACCTTTCTCATGAATTAAATAAAAATCACGCTGTATCCATCCATGTTTTGAGTTTTGAGTTTGTGCTTTCATTTTGAACCAATTGATTATAACCAGTTGTGCGATTAAGCGGCGTTTTTAAGACATATTTCACGTACCTATATGTGAGAGTACATAAGATCCGACGTCTATATACAATACGAATTATCGTAGCTTTAAATCTTCTGGCTAAGACAAAATACCATTCGATCAGCGATAACGCTAGTAGAGAAGTGCATAATCTATGGAATTGACACTTCGAAGTGATATTTCAAATGTTTACCTATATAAATTCCAGACATTTTGAATTTTTCTACTGTCGTTATCGCTGATCGAAAGATACTTTGTCTAGGTACTGAGGTAAAGTTAATGTAAGAGTAGGAAGAGCCCTTATAAATATCGAAAGTTTTGCGGTGTGTAAGAAGGCGCGTCCACCCTGCGTGTCGCCTCAACGATGCCCATAACACCTTCTTTCGATATTTATGTGCCTTTGTCACGACACCGGTCAATTGGATGTTCTGATAATTTACTGTAACGTGATGACATTCGCGTTGCGGGTCCAGTTTTATGTCGAGCCTTTAAATTCATTGAGGTCGCGTGCTGTGACAGTGTTTTATCTAAATGAAAAGTTTTTTTTTTTACAATTATATGACTATAATTTATATTTATTTATATGATTTTTGAGATTTTCGTTGACTGTTCAAGTATGAAATCTAAAGGTTTTCGGACATCAATGAAAGCTTTTTAGAATATTTACGACAGATCACTCACAAGATGGGCAGATTTAAATAAGTTCTCCATTAGTTGTCCCTGTAAAGAATGTACACGGAGTGTCTCTAATAGAGAGACATGAAGGCATCTCACAAAGCCGCACGCAAGTAAGTTTTAAGTTTACAATATGTACTTTTATTTCCTTTCCAATTCGGTGTTTACTTTGTTTAAATGTAAATTGTTTTGCTTTGTAGTATATATTGTGTTTTTATATAATTGGATTAGTGCATTATAATTGTAAATAGAATTTTTTTTGCTATTGTTTGTAATATATGAGTATTTACACTCTGAAAGCTTACAACAAACAAATAAACCAACCAAGACAGACAAACTAGAAAATCGATAACCATAACTACACCGCCAGTAGCGTACGACTAAGAAGAAGATGTTAACAAAACAAAAATATATTGTGAAATATATTTTATGCCGGTAGGGCGGTTGCCAGAATTGGCTTATACACACAGTTCACAGGTGCAAAGATTGTCATAATGACTCGCTTCGGCCGCTCGCGTTTTAGGACCAGTTTTTAATATACCTAAATGTCTTCTATCGTGATATATGTGGACAAACATGACGACAGCAACTGATTGAGTTCTCCTCATTCAGTAGCAGCTGGTGTTCTTGGAGTGCATTGTGCCTTACTTTCCATCATCCAGGTGCAGTGTGAACAGCTTTTTTACCCAGTATTAAAAATAACTACTTGTAAAGAATGTATATTTGTTCCATATCTCTATATGGAACCCTCAATATGTAGCAATTAATCCATATTCGACTATTGCGCTCCAAATGCGTTGACTTTCGAGTAGTCTTTCTAATCAAAATACTATGATAGTAATCTCGGAATAGCGACATATAGAAAGTAAGGTGAAATTAAACTCTCTAGACTTGGTTTCGCAGTAACATTATAAAATTACGTCCACGTTAAAGCAATATTGCCTACGTAATTTCCAGTAAATCATTTTGATACATCAACATAAACCAATATTTCACTGCAACGATATTATTATCGTTTACTAAGTTTTTCCTGCGACTACGCACGCCGGTATTTAATTTTTTATAGGGAATTTTGTGCCACTATCTCTCTCTTCTTCATCATTCCCTCATAGCTGATAATTGCGACTGCAAGTACAAAATTAGCTACCTCCATTGGTTACATTCTGCTGCCTGATGGAGTGCGGTGTTAATGAAATTTTCCAACTGTTCGGAGATCTCATATTACCACCGCTTAGAATTTTGGTTTCTAACTCTCGTGCTCTCAAATAGATTATAGATAGATTATAGAGAGTTCTACATAATATGAGCTAAGCCTACCATATTTAAGTAAAACCTGGCTAATTATAATATAAATTTTAGCCTAAATAAAGCTGTAAAAATGGCAATAGTCAGCTATTACTACTATTAGCATATTGTATGAAATAATAAGTATAAATAATAATATATAATAAAGAACATTTCTGTAACTAGATGCTAGAAATGAGAAAATTCGTGAAATCACAGGTGATTTAACAGTGATTAAAGAATATCACACGGACCCAAAAAGAGATAGCACTATGACAAAGCTACAACGTCTAAAAGAGATATAGCAAATAGCAGACATGTCCACTGTTATAATTTGCTCCATTTCTGTAACAAAATATTAGGAAAATCGTTGTTACGGGCGCGAAGGCATTTAAATGTTTAGTTTTTAAGCATTTTTAACTTACAATGATAACCTCGTAACGATTTTATTATATGTAATGGATAAAACAAAGATTCGTGGTCGCGGCCATTCAACAGATACCCTGTGTCGACACATACCGTGTTGGTTTAGAGAACACAGCGCTGATGGTACTACGCCCTGCGGGACTCCGATCGCTTTGACGTCCCCTTTTTCCCTTTTTATACCCCCGACATGCCACAAAGGACGGCGACTTTTGTTCTCCTGTCTCGCTTGTTAATGATTTTTACGAATTATTAATTGTGGCTTGATAAAAAGCGATTGAAAAATGTCGATTGATACACGATTTGTTACTTCGGCTTATAAGAAATTGCCTCGAGTTTTTGGGTTCGCCATGTGTTACGGTTTAATTCACTTAGATTTCATTTATAGATAGACTTCGTCAGACTTTTACAGTGATAGCACAATTATCGGAATTTCTTTTTACTACTACATTTTAGATTTAAAAAACAAACCTTTTTTTATGAAACTTTTAGTCAAAAGTCTCTAAAATTATAGTGATATTACCAAATATTGTAGTTGTAAAAAATCAAACATTTTTTTTTACCACAAGATGTTCGATGATTCTCATTTAATAGGTTCAGTCTCTAGCCTGAAATGAATTTACATCAAATATTTGTAATAAAATTTTTGATATAACTATTTTTTTTTTCAATTTATTAATACAATCATTTTAATAATAATTAAAATTTAATAATTTGAGTAATCATTTTTCCAATTATTTTTGGTACTTCGAGCAAATCAATTGTTGTTAAAATATCATATGTTCTTACCTATTTCCAATATTTTGCTTAAAAGAATATTAAAATAGAAAGAAATCAGTTCTATTAAGTGAATGTAAAGTTGATTGACTCAACGACGAAATTCGCGGACATCGTTTAAGATAATTGGAAGGACGGATTTTAAATCGCACGTAGCGTCGATTAATCAAAATTCCACGTCGTCCGAACTTAATTATTAGACACGGGGCTTATTTAATTTATTTATGTGTCGGCCAGGTTATGGGACGTCCCGAAATATATCGGATGATGGTGCCCCGCCCCGCTATTACCGTGGGGACGGGTCATCGGCAATTTATCATGAGACTACGGGCCCAGATTTAGACATGGTTCAAGGAGACCAGCTTCATTTTAATTGACGAATACAACAGTTATATTCAGGACTGATGCAGTTTAATTGACGTCTAACGTAACTAACGTTTAACTAACAAGAGGTACAGTTTAATTTGAATACTAGAGCATTTTCATTTACGATTAGTACGGTTTGATTGACGACTGGTGCAGTTTAATTTACACATGATATAGTTCAAGTAGCGACTGGTGCAGTTTCATTGCAGACTGAAGTAATTTAATTGATAACTGGCGCAGTTTAATTTATTATTTGATTAAGATTGTGTAATTACGCCCCTATTCCAGATACTGAGTACTCGCCTGTGTGCGGAATATTACTTAAGAACCGATTACCAGCTTAAACAAAACTAGGGGTTAGGACGGTTTATTACCGACTATACAAGAAATCGTTTTGGTCACACAGTTGCTTTGATTAGAATATTTTTTTGGTTGTATGTTCCTTTTAAGGCAAATGCGTTTTTGTTTAGGTTCTAACATTACAGATAATAGCTAACATTTAAGCTGAGATTTATAGACTATATTAGCTTTGCTTGGACTTTGCTCAGAAAATAGGTTTGTTTTTAACAAAAAGCAGAAACTGAAATAGGAATTTGAATATAGCCTAAGTACTCGGGCCGGTATAGTTGTTGCACTATCTATGTCGTTGCAAAAAGGCATCTCCTTAGGCGGGTTAATTTGTGGTAAATTTTGAGACAGTTGTAATGTGGTAAAACGATTTACCAGTTGGATGTGGTAATCAGGATACTTCACAAATCACTCACTATGTATGTTGTCTGTGTGTGTGTATCTATGATGTACCCTATGGTGCAAATGAAGATTTGTGATATTTGTGTTATTTGCAAATTATTATAACCGATTGAGATGCGAAAATGCGGTGCGTTGTCGAAGTTTTCAAAGCAAGAGCCGTGATAAACGTTGTCATATCCTAGATGGCGCTTGAACTTGGGTGCGGTCATACTTTTTTTTTATGGTTCTGGGGGTGCACCTTTTAGCCAATTTCAAGGTGACGAAATCCGTAACCTGCAATATATTTTGATATTAATTATATAAAATATATTTTTAATAATTGACTAAAGCCCAAGCAAAGGAAAAGTAGCGCTTATAAATCTCAGTTTTAGTACCTTTATTCCGAAAATAGTTTGTATTGATATGGATATTATTAGAGCTTATCAGTCGCTAATATTTTTAATTCAGACTAGTTTCAGTATTTGTCGCATTCATATCATGTCTTGAAGGTTGCTGCTCCACTCAGTTGCGTTTCGGAAACTGTTCAAGGATGTTCAATTTGTTTTCTCATCTTCTTTTAAGTTGACTGACTACAACATTGATTTTAAATTTGTAGCTACTTTCCGTAGGGCTGGAAGTTTGTTTTTCATATAATGGTAAACATAATTCTAAATTTTTTTTTTTTTTTATTAAAATACTTGCTCAACCCAAGCATTGACATTTTCATCGTAAGTGCGTTTGCAATAAAAAATAAAATAATACAAAAAAATTATACATTGCGAAAAATATGTATTTTGGTACGCAATTAAATCCCACATTAAATGACATCATTGCATGATATATCCACAGTGCATTAGGAAACGCGAAATTGATATGCAAAATGTAATATCGAGATGCAATTCTCAATTTATAGTCTCTGCTCACTTTAATGGAATCTACTGCAACCGTTACCAACCCAACACGTAGATTTTTTTTCAAGAGGGTCTTTTTAACACCCGTCTTAAAAAGGTGTGTCTTGTCAGAAGGTCTCTAAGTATTGGAACAACTGGACAGACTCAAGTAGATCCCATAACATGACAGGCTAAGCACTATAATGGTTTCCATGTGGACTGTGTTCACCAGATATGGGTAAAATATAATCTGTTTAATGATTAACAATTACAAAATGTCGTCGTAATTTTAATTTTGTTGCTCTGTAATCATGATTAAATCCCTTTAAAATATTAAGGAGTCATAAATGTGTACGTAATTGAGGATTTCGTAGTGTTTAAAACATAAATGAGCAAAATGCAGCCATATTAATGATGAGAAACGCAAAATGTAATCGTAATAATTTTTAATTAATCTGATTACATTTTGCCCATCTATGGTATTCACAAGTCGCGACAAAGTTCGAGAAATCGATTTACCACTTCAAAATAAAAAAAAGATCATAGTATTGTAATAGATTTAAGCCTGTAACGATTTTATAATGATAGGTCATTAGAAATAACTCTTTGTCCAGGTGTTACAAAGAATTTTTCCAGTAAAGATATGAGTAGAATAAACGTAGGGTCATGCCAGATGGCGCCACGGGTACGTATCACACAAGGTGAGATCCAATCGACCGAGCGAGCCTTATCATTCACCATCATCTATCACCAATCGTTTTACAGAGTAACTTTTGTTTACAGATGCCGTAACGATATTTTGTTTCCTTCTAACAGACGCGGACGGCAACATGACTGTGAAATTTTATTAACTTACTAGCTGTCCCGGCAGACCTTGTTCTGCCCTATTTCTCTAAAACAAATTCACATTGTTTTTTTTAATGTTAATAGCTATTGGCCTGTCGGCTGTTTTTTGAAAATTGTTTGAAGGAACCTGGCCTTAATGCTATATGTATAAAAATTGACAAATATTGACATTAATATTTATACGTCACTCAATAATTGTTTTGCCTTCCCGGAACCCGTCCACTAACATTTAAACTTTATGCTATGGTGTTAAAGTTCAAATTGACTTATAACAAAACTTTTGTATGAGAATATAGAAAAGTGTTGTTTTTAGACTTTTTCAGATAATTTTTTAAAATCTTCTCTCTGTTATAACCTTCCCCAGACTTCAACAAACACAACAAAAAAGAAATCAGTCAAATCGGTTCAGCCGTTCTCGAGTTTCGCGGTTATCAAGACACTATAGCTGATCCGGCAAACGTTGTTTTGCTATGTAAGGTTTTGTAATATCTTCTAAGATGTTCATTGAAATTAAGTGATGTCAAAGACAATTTTGTTCACAATTAAATACTCTTAATCAACAACACATTTATTTGGATAAAGATTAATATTATTACGTTGATACAACTCTTAACAAATAATGCATTAATTTCGACCAAATTTGTTTACCATAAAAACGGTTCTAGTGATTTAATCTTAAAAGATAGACATATACTGTCGTGGACATTTTTTTAGATCATTTCAAGAGGAATAATTCTTTCATACATATATTTTTGGTATCTTGAACCGTTTTTGCAGCGCACGCAATGGAAGCCCTCAAGGATGAATAATTTTGCCCGTTTTTTTCACATTTTCCATTATTTCTTCGCTCCTAATAATTGCATCGTGATGTTATATAGCCTAAAGCGTTCCTCGATAAATGGTCTATTCCACTCAAAAAGAATTTTTCAATTCGAACCAGTAGTTCCTGAGATTAGCGCGTTCAAACAAACAAACAAACAAACAAACTCTTCAGCTTTATAATATTAGTATAGATGAGATGTTTTAAGTATATTTTAGTGATGAAATATGCAAAATAATTTGCACTTTAGAGTTGTGGGATGGGTTGCCAGGTATAGTTTTTACTCAGAATTTTCTTCTTCCTTAGTCGGCAATGCAATAACAGTATCCCTTACGTTGCAGTTGTTAATAGGTGAAAGGCTATCCGCCTTTTGCCGAAAATGTTTTCATAAAAACTGAATGTTAAATGCTTGTGGTAATTCCTCATAGTTATTTGGTTAGTAAAATTAGTACGTAGATGAAAAAGGATCCCAAAATTCATATTTTATAAAATGAAATAAAAATAATGGTTGGTATGAGTCAGTTTTAGAATCTTCTATCTCGATGTTAGTTAATGAAGATTATTCTGTGGGATATCAAATTGCACAATGATCCATTATGTGGTCTAAAAATTATAAATATGCATACAAACGAGACAGACAAAAATAATGACTTTTATTTCCTAAAAAAAAAATTTTTAAAAGAGGATAAAGCGGAGTCCCAAAAGAGGCACAGGCTTTTGGTAGCTGACATTACCGATCTTACGTAACTGTTGATTCTAAACGTGCAGACAGAGCAATTTTTTTTTTGAACACTTGTTCGACATAGTGACTACAGAGGACCTGATGGTAAGTGCAATGTAGTCCAAAAACGAAAGCGACTATCAAAGAATGAAAATCCATTGATAGTCAACATCGTCATGTCGGCCCACATATACCACGACTGAAGGTCTTTAGGTATATGAGCTACTGGATATACACAAGCTGATCCCGAAACGAGACAAGCCGAAACTGGTCACTATGACGGGCTTTATACCCGTGCACTGTGGTCACGATCCAGACGGGCACCGACGCCCTACCACCTCGCTGCTGCTCGTTTAGCACCACCCAGGAGTCACGTGTAGGGAAACTAGGGTAAAGCCTACGGACGCGAGCAACTACGACTCCCAAATATACTATATATATGGCTATATTGAGACTTCAGCATATGTGCAGTATTTGTAAGACATACTAATCACAAACCTTTAAAATGTGAAATAGTCCCTGCTACTTGGGAAGCATTTGATATTTCAGGAGGAGTCTCTGACACGAGTGTTACTCTGCGGCCGTACAAAGGACGAGGGGCGCATCGACATCGGCCGAGCGAAACATCAACCATTTTAATTATGTTCGGGACACCATTAACAATAAATCTGTTGTTCCTATACGCACACACACACACACTTTTCGAGTTCACGAGCACGCTGCGTATCTAATGCTGCGTTTACATCGACCTTTTGATCTTTAATGCTAGCTATATATTATGCAAGTTAACGGACATTGATTGTCTTTGTCATTTTTAAAAATAATTTTTTAACCCTTTTTTTGTTAACCCGGGGGAAATCCCTAACGGAGCTCAGGGGGCAGTGAGGGCCGCCTTCCGGTGTTTCGGACTTGCACCGACTAAAACCCCCGGGGTGTTTCACCTACTCGTCTGCCTGGGCCAAGGGTACAGCATTGGCCACTTCCTCGGCACCCGGCGACGTTTGGCCTTAAGGTAGGCCTCTCCCTGTAATTTTTGTTAACTCTAAAGTATAAACATGGAAATCGGAATTAAGGAATACGCAGTTATAGTCTCCGATCTTTATGTTTTTCTAAGCGGGACACAAACTACTATCTGCTGCCCTTTCCGACCAATCCTTTTGTCGTAATTTTTTAATTATATGGATTAATCCTACAAATAAATGTTTATGGAATTTGTAGAAATATCGTTTACGGCATAAGAAAAAAATCACGAAAAATACATTTAATGACCTTTGACCTTGACTAACTTGTATAGATTAACGGTATATTATAAATTTTTTGAGTTAACTTTTAAAACGTCTTAACAAATGCTTATACAATTGCAATCTATTTTTTTCTGAATTGGAGCACAATTTTTTAGATATATAATATTATTCAGAGCGTGCGCTCGCTAATGTACTCGTCTGACGGGCCTAGAACTTGACTATTGGGACACGGTTATCAGTTTACCCTCCTCCCCTTTCCTAGATCAGGGGCTGTATGGAGAGATAGTCTTCTAGTACGAAACGCATGGATAAGAGTGAAGTACCGTATTTTATTAATTAATATCGGAAATAATACGAAATCGTAACTCCAAACAGATCAATATTTTACAAATCTCCACATATTAAAGCATGGCTTATCCTCATGATCAATGTTTTAGACGTAATTTCTTGATTTTCAGAGTTTAATTATATTAAATGCAAAATGAATAGGTAAGTCCGTACATAAATAAATTCAAAAATATTAAGATATAGTCAATTTGCGGCGTAGTGTAATAAATCACAGGACATTTAAAATGATAACCCATTTGTGTCAATCACTCAGTGACCCTTCCGAGACACAATGAGGACCGATCTGTCATTCAAATGTCCTTATCATCATTACGTCATGTTGTGATATTTTCAAGGAATTGGCTATTGATAATAAAGCATATTTGGGGCAACTTGCAATAAGTTACAAATCTGTCAATATCTGCATTCGTAACCATTCCATGTAGGTAATTGTTACAAATATTGCCATAATCATAATGGTGAGTGTTCTGAAGAGTTGTATAACCTCATTCTACTCTCTTCCTTTCATCCCACCACGCGGGATGGTTAGACAGAACTAAAAAGTTCGTAACTCCTATTTTTGTCGAGTTACTGGATTGTGGAACGGTCTTCCAATGAGCGTGTTACCTTTGTTCCACGATATTGATTCTTTAAGCAAAGTATGAAAATATATTTCTGTAGGGTGGCATTATCGTGTCGACTATCGGCAGGCGGTTGTCTCGCGATAGTATTACTCGTTTTATGGCTTGCACTCTACTTTCTTTCAGGTACGGTAAGATAAATAATAAGGTCTAAAGTCAGAATAAAAATATTGGCCATCTTCATTCACTGGTGGACATCGGCCATTCTTCTGAGCGCTATTGAGTTGCTTGGTATATTTATTATTATATATCTTCTTATATATAAAAATGAATCGCAAAATGTCTTGATAAGCGCGAAACTCGAGAACGGCTGAACCGATTTGGCTGATTTTTTTTTTTTTGTTGTGTTTGATGAAGTCTGGGGAAGGTTATTACGGAGAGAAAAATTAAAAAAATTGTCTGAAGAAGTCTAAAAATAACACTTTTCTATATTCTCATACAAAAAATTCGTAATAATATTTAAAAGTCAATTTGAACTTTAACACCATACTATAAAGTTTAAATGTTAGTGGACGGGTTCCGGGAAGGCAAAACAATTAAGTGACGTTAGTATCGTATAAATATGATCAATATTTGTCAAACATAGAAGATATTCACTAGAAATAATTTATATGGCAGGACAACGTTTGTCGGGTCAGCTAGTAATATAATAAAAAAAACATAAAATAAATAAAAAAGTATGACCATAACGTTTATACAATTAAAACCCTTTATGGCGATATCGTGTAATAACATACCGGTTATATTGACCAAGAACAAAGGTTCCGATTGAATGCTATATGACCGATCGTATCTTAAAAACATCACCGGTTGTTACGACTACCTGTTTTAACGACCAATTATGAGTAGTCCCTTCGATGTCGTTACAACAGATTTTGACTGTATTTATAAATTGTTACCACAAACATAATATAATCTGGTACGTGTTTCTAATAATATTTGCGATTGTCATTGTACATTTTGCAGGATGAAATGCCGAAATATATACTCGTATAAAGGTACTCGAAAACCAGACACCATCATAATGTCAATTATGAAGTATATAACAATACACAAAGGACATAACTTGAATAGATATCCTTCGTATAATAAATAAACATAGCCCTAAACATGCTGCCTTTGTGGAAATATAATACACATCCTAAATATGACAAAGAGACGTAATTGGATTACCCGTACACTTAATATCTTCTTTCTAATGTCCTTTGCTAAAATTTCGTCCTCGAAATAATATAATGCCATTTAAAATTACGTCATATAAAAAGGTTAATAAAGTCTAAAGTTGGAAGTAAATGAAATGCATTTAGATCTCTCAAAGGTGCCCGATTCCCGGTAGACGCATGCGACAAAAAAATATCACTGCTCGAGAAGATGTCATATTAAGAAACATGTCAATCATATTTTTATGATGTATTGAATAGGGGCAGTTGTTCACTTGCGTAATTTTTTTCTTTGATATTTCACGCTCGGTTTGAGTGGGACCGTGTTTGCCGGTTTTAGGGATCTGTATCTCGAGCGCAAAAACTTTCAAAAAAGTGCGAGTCGTGATCAATTCATGTTGGATTTTCTGCAGCACCTATACACAGAAATAACTAATTTAGCTCGCCAACATTGTCATCAGCAAGTCAGGCATAGGAGGTCCACTACTGGACAATGACCTCCCTTAGCTTAAACTGAGATTTATAGACGCAATTTTAAGTTTGCTTAGACTTTACTAAAACATTACAATTTATATTACTCAATGAATGTATTCGGCAAGTCACCGATTTTATCAACACGGACTTAACTCTGCGAATACTATGGCTATACTCAAGTTCCTATTATATATTCAGTTTTTTGTTAAACCGAATTTATTTTTTTGAGAATTTTAATTTTAATCTCAGCATTAATGTTTTTCAGAACGACGGGACGAAAACAGTGAGGTAAACATACACTAGCTTCGTTTTATGACACAGGCGTCGCCAGCGGCGCCGACAAATGATAGTTCAGTCAACTGTCGCCACCCGTTGCGTTTACGGTCCGAGGCGCAATTTTACTCTTACGTAGCTTTGAATTTCTTTTGGCATTTCTTCGCCAGTAGAATCGCCAGTAGATTATGGTCAGGTTTTTCTGGGCTAGTGCCCAAGTTGTGGCATTGCAAACCAACCAATAACTCGCTGGATAAGCACCTTAAGTGAATCGCTCTTCTCACTGGGTGAAGTTGTCAAGGCGTTTCCCAGCCAACACTACGATGTCCTGCAGAATAAAAAAAACAAAATAAGTAATTATTGAAAAAAAATTTTTGACTGGGTGAGGCTGGCCAGGCCATTTTTGATGGCCAGGGAAGAACTTCACAACAAAACCGGGAGTGAGGACGAACGCTTGAGATGCTCAGCTGGCAATTTTTTTACACTGGCTCGACATAGGTACTACAGATTACCTGATGGTAAGTGCAATGTAGTCCAAAAACGAAAGGGACTATCAAAGGATGAAAATCCATTGATAGTCAACATCGTCATGTCGGCCCACATATACCACGACTGAAGGTCTTTAGGTATATGAGCTACTGGATATACACAAGCTGATTCTGAAACGCGACAAGCGGAAACTGGTCACTATGACGGGCTTTACACCCGTGCACTGTGGTCGCGGTCCAGACGGGCACCGACGCCTTACCACCTCGCTGCTGCTCGTTTAGCACCACCCAGCAGTCATGTGTAGGGAAACTAGGGTAAAGCCTACGGACGCGAGCAACTTCGACTCCCAATTTATGGGGTTTGAGTAGCAAAGCAAGGGCACCCTGTCGGTATGTACCTCGATTTGGGTAGCAGCTACAAAAATGAACCTCACAGTGATCTACTAGCGTTTCAGAAGCGACTACCTTGAAAAGAAATGACAGAAGAAACTCAAGGCTGCGTCGAAATGATTCGAAAAATGTATTTGCTAATTCAGTTTATGAGCTTCAGATAGCAAATTTGCTGGTTTATATTACGGAACCATTTGTTTAAATTAAATTAAAACTTGACATATTTTTTCTGTAAAGCGCCAACGAAAATGTCGGATTAACGAATATTTTCTTTTTTCTTTACAATGTTCGTAATAATCTCAGAGTGGCTTTACAGACGTGGAGAGTTGCCTTCCTGTATAGCTAATGGCCAAATTGGATTGTTATACCAAATTGCGCTAATATTGTTGGTCGAACGTTTCATGCTTCGATAATTTTTTATTATTTTGGTAGACATTTTGGAGGGTTGTGGAATGGATATAAAAGTTTTAATTTGTTTCTACATTTGCTTATAAAAATTATGGTAAAATGTTTAATGATAAATAAAGTCCATATTTCTAAAACTGACGGCAACAGCTGAGAGGCTAAGATTTGTAGATAAACATACTTTCGTTCATCGCAAGTGAGCCTCTTACTACTTCACAGCTCCAATTAGGTTTTTAAACAAATATTTTTTGGTGTATTTGTATCTTAATAAGGATAAATTGTTTGCACTGAGACGCTATTCTGGCTTTGCTAACGCTTTGTTCTGAAAATAACTTCCTCTTTGATAAAAACCTAAATGTATAATAGAAACTTGAGTAGATATTGCTTAAGTTTTTACAAAGCCAAATCCACGAAGTAGTTACGAATTTATTGACATCCTATATACATTGATTTTTTTAGTGAAGGCCAAGCAAATTCAAAGTAGCATCTATAAATCTCTGCCTTAGAGAGAATATATTGACAATTGCTAGAAAAACTATTACTAGTAATGTCCAAATAAAAATAAAAAAGAATAAAAGCTATTACGCCCAATTTAAGAAATGCTTTTTAAAACGCTTTTAAACATTGATAAGTCACAAATTTGTATGTAAATGACGATTCATATGTGTTTAAAAATGTTTTTAAATATCAGAAGTATTTCTGTAACATGGTATTGGTCTTGAATGTTACAAATTATTAAATTTAAAAGAAAAATTGTTTAGTATTGTATTTAATAGAGTGTATGAGACATATATGTTAAGTTGAACTCTATACGAAGGAGTGTGAATCAGTGTAACTTAGGTAAAAATAAATGCTAACGAGCCCATAGTCAACTATTGCACAATAGGACCTTGAGTACAATTTACCTGTATCTCGTTATAAAATAATAAGAAATCGTCATGATTCACGCTATACCCCCTTTGGGGTGAGCAAAGACATTTTAGTGGCTGTACACACGGTATATTTGTCAAAATTTTGTGTTAATTCAGATTTTAGACTAATTCACCTATATAGTGAAGTAAGAAGCGTGAAAAAAATAGACCTTATTCGGACATGCTAAAGCGACTTTTATGACCTCACTGGGCCATTTAACGCTTGGTACAGACACGTCAAGCGTTTATGACTCGTATCGCATTGTCTTGCAATTATCAGCGGTTTTACAAAATTTGGCACCCGCAACCGAATTACATTGAGCTTTGGTCTTGTACAGGGTGCGAAACAATGAAGCTTTTATTTTGTTTCTTATTCTTTTTTATTGTTTTTTTTTTAATACCTGAATAAAGTGACTTCACCACACTTTATGGATAGTACAATGTAGGCCAAGAACAGCAGTGACTATCAAGGGATGAGAATCTATTGATCGACACTGTTGTTATGCCGGCCCATATAAACCACTGAAAGTATGAGCAACTGGAATGGCATAAGCTGATACCGAAACGCGACCGAAGCGTGTCGCTATGACGATCTTTCCACTCCCTATCACTTAAGACGCTAGAAGATTCGAGTAACATCTAGAAAAAAATTACAGATTGTGCACCAAATTCGACTATCACATGCTACTTACTGGTCACATTAGTCACGAAGTATATAAAAGAGTAAAGAGGCTTAAGTAAAAAAAAAATACGTTAAGACCTTTTAGTCCTGATAATTACTGTGTATTGCCATCGCGAGGTTTTTAGCGAAAAATTGTAGCATTAAAAACTGTATAAAGCCACAAGCACACACGGTAAAAATTTTCACGACGCAATTCACTACACTTCACTTGTATGAAACTGTGTAAAAATTTTGTGATGACAAATGTGTTTAAGCCTTAAGCTAATTTAAGGTAATTTTATTTTATTTTAGGTTTAAGTACTCATGTAAAAACTAATTGTAATCTACTCATTGAAATTAAAATGATTTATGATTTTACTTGATTAATTACAAAAAAAAACTGATTGAAAATTTCGTGATATATATATCTAATATATAAATAAACTTTTTTTAGATCATAACGGTAAGTATTATAAGAAGTGTGTTATATTTCCCTTCTAATGAGAGGTCAAGCAATTCTGGCCATAACAGCGGTAATTAGCATGAAGAAGCCGTCGGGAGTGCATCGGCAAGTTAACACATCATGCTTTTTGTTCTCCGCTGTGGTGTAATCGAGAGACAAAGCAGCCTTGTATTTTATGAAATCCTATCGCACGCGACAATCGCCGTCGCTGTTATTGGGGTGAATGGGGTCAAATGGATAATAGCATTATATAAGATATTAAAATAATTATTTTTCTAGAAATGCTATGAGGCGGAATTATATCTACAAGCAGCTTATGATTAATTTTAACTAATAAATACTTGCACCAAAGGCGAGGAAAAGTTTGTTAAATAACATCAGACTAAAATTATTTTCGTGGCTAACCATAGATATATTAATTGCTGTCTCTATTATACTTGCACATGGTATCTAGTTTGAGCGTCACAAAGATATTATGGGATTTTTTTAAGCAGTTGCTCCTTACAATATTTTTTGCAGAGTTCTATATCAAATCTTGATATATCTAGCAGTTATATTCATACCTGGGATTTTTTGCATTTACTTACTTGACATAGAAAAATTAATTTTAATTCTAATGTTGTTTTTTTTCTAATCTATACTAATATTATAAAGCTGAAGAGTTTGTTTGTTTGTTTGTTTGTTTGTTTGAACGCGCTAATCTCTGGAACTACTGGTTCGAATTGAAAAATTCTTTTTGTGTTGAATAGACTATTTATCGAGGAAGGCTTTAGGCTATATAACATCACGATGCAACTATTAGGAGCGAAGAAATAATAGAAAATGTGAAAAAAACGGGGAAAATGATTCATCCTTGAGTGGTTCCATTGCGTGCGCTGCGAAAACGGTTCAAGATACCAAAAATATATGTATGACAAAGTTATTCCTCTTGAAATGATCTAAAAAAATGTCCGCGACAGTATATGTCTATCTTTTAAGATTAACTCACTAGAACCGTTTTATGGTAATCGAATTTGGTCGAAATTGATGCATTATTTGTTAAGAGTTGTATCAACGTAATAATATTAACCTTTATCCAAATAAATGTGTTGTTGATTAAGAGTATTTAATTGTGAACAAAATTGTCTTTGACATCACTTAATTTCAATGAACATCTTAGAAGATATTACAAAACCTTATATAACAAAACAACGTTTGCCGGATCAGCTAGTGTTTTTATATAAGCTTAACAGAATAAATAATTATTACTTAAAACTAACTAAAATAGTAGAAGCAGGGTGTTATGGCAAAAAACAAATAAATTAAATTGTGAAGTTTGTTAAAAAAGTTTTATTAAGAGCTTTCTTATTACTACTATTATTACTTAAAATGATAATTTCATGAATTAGACATTATGTAAAACAAAACAAAAGAAATTATTTTCGTAATATTATTGAGTATCCGAATAACCCCACGCTTCCCTTCGTTACAAGGGCCCTTTGTGTCCGACAACGCTGCTCTGTGCTGTGTTAATCACTTTCACATGCCGCTGTCGCAGCGGTGTGTGCCATGCAGCCTGAACTTCCTCAACACATTTTGTATAATACTTCCTTCCACCGTATATTTTTTTTAAGACTCGTCATTAATATTTAGGATTGATTCAATTTAGAGAAGTTCTGTACAAATCAAATTGAAAAACTCGGACTATTAATGGATATTTCATTTAACACTGCCTTTTATCTAATTTCGAAAATATGAATGTAAAGGTACACTTCCGTTTTTGGAAGCTGCCCAGCAGCGGCTGACGAGTTGCGATGTACTGTTCTGTATACATTTGTATGTAAAACGGTCCGATGTACGCGTCTGCGCAGCACTGTCAACTGTCACGATCGCGAATTTGACTCGCCGCCTGACAGCGTTGCTCAGCCACGTACATAGTACGGTTTTCTTGAAACTCATAACAAAATGTAACATCAATACGACAGGAAAATTCTATATACTACTAGCTGTCCCGGCAGACCTTGTTCTGCCCCATGTCTCTAAAACAAAGTCACATTGTTTTTTTTTTAAAGTTAATAGCTTTTCCGTCAGATTTTATTCTGCTAAAACCTATTAGCCTGTCGGCTGTTTTTTGAAAATTGTTTTGAAGGAACCTGGCCTTAACGCTATATGTATAAAAATTGACAAATATTGACATTAATATTTATACGTCACTCAATAATTGTTTTGCCTTCCCGGAACCCGTCCCCTAACATTTAAACTTTATGGTATGGTGTTAAAGTTCAAATTGACTTTTAAATATTATTACGAATTTTTTGTGTGAGAATATAGAAAAGTGTTGATTTTAGACTTTTCCAGACAATTTTTTAATTTTTCTCTCCGTAATAACCATCCCCAGACTTCAACAAACACAACAAAAAAGAAATTAGCCAAATCGGTTCAGCCGTTCTCGAGTTTCGCGCTTATCAAGACATTTTGCGATTCATTTTTATATATAAGAAGATATACAGTTCAGATTCAGTGTGGTTGCACTACCGGAACATTTAAAATAATATTATTGATATTTCGATCTGACTATATTCAAATTTCAATGGCAGATTTACGGGTGACGGATGTGATGTATCTCCAATTGTTCATGTACCGAGAGACCTTCAGTTGTGGTATATGTGGGCTGGCACGACGACAACATCGGTCATTATGCCGTTCTAGGACTTCACTATACTTTCCATCAAGCGCGAGGTAGACACTTTATTGAACCAACATAAAAAGGCCTTTCATTCACGGTGTGGGTATGTGGACTTGCAGAACAACATCGATTCTTGTATTTTGGTGAATCATGTAGTTCTTGAATTGTTCTTTATTTCTTATCAGGTGAGGCACGGTCTCTCCGTCAAGCTAGTATAAAAAAATCAAGATTAAAACCTAAGATAAAACATCAAGAACAAAAATGACTAACGAATCTGCGAAAATAAAGTGAACTGCATGTCTGCCATTACAAAGGAGAGCCTAAACATAGACGTCCAGCTGTAATGGGGTAATAGGGACTTTGTGCGGGTATCGCAATAATTTCGTGTCATGTTCGAGTCGGGACCGGAGAGCGCTACCCGTTCCCATGGCATTCCGCGTGTGGACCAGAGACAAGCGTTATTGTTCGCATAGACTATGTAAAATACAGACTCGACAGTCGACACATCATTCATTTTTAAAAACCGGCCGGGTCAGTTTCGTGCACTGGTGATTTCTTGCAAATAAACTAAGAAAGTGTTGAGCATTCGTCTAATGAAAAGATATACTGGTTATGGGACACACTTTATAATGGTAAAAATTTTAAAAGATATAGATCATTTTCCATTCACCAAAAATTATAAACTTTATAAGTACAAGTTAGAACGAAATCCTTTGATCCACAATTCTGATTGACGGTTTTTTTAATACTGTCATGATAAAATGTACATCATACCTGATGATATAAAATAAAACTCAACATCTTCGGAGAATATTAAAGGACGAGAGTGAATTAATAGTCGCTGTTTTCGTGCTGAATAAATATATCGAGGGGTGAGAAGCTATTTGGTTAAAGCGACATAGTTGGAATCAGTAAAAATCGCTGATTTCGAATACATATATTACTATATCTACAAAAAATGTCGGTTAAACTAAATAGCCTTTCACCCATCGATATCATTACAGAAGGACATTCTCTATGCTTACAAGCTTTTTCTAAAATGCGACAAGCGAAAAGAAGCCTATATGCTATTTTTAATTTGAAATTTATACACAAAACTGACTAGTTTTCAAACAAACTTTCTACCGCTATTTCAGCCTCTTAGGAGTGGAGTAACAAACAATTCGTTCTTAAAGGGTGCGCTGGACGTAAAAGAATCTAATGAGATATTTGACTGTATCAGGCAGAACATATATTTTTATACAGAGAGATATATCAGCAGGACTGTGGAGAATTGCTTACAGGCCCTTAAGCCTCCCCCATTGCGTGGAAATAGTGACCTTGGGGTTTTTAGGGGGTTAAAGTCCGTCATACTTCGACTGCCATCCCCTAGGTGCAGCAAAGACGGACTTATGAGGACTTTTTTAATTTAAGAAAAAAATATAGACAGATATACAGGTTAATATGCTTGTAGTTAGTATTTTGTAAGCATTTTAAAAACCTATTCTTCTGTGAAATAAGTAATTTGTTTTGGTAGATGTGCAATGCTACCTTTTTCCGCATCTGCGATCGATTCGTCAACGATTACGCGAGCCTGGCAAATGGGAACCGAGCCGAGCACGTAAATAAAAGTAGACAAAGAGAGTAATCTACGCAAAAAGAGCAATGGCAGGGATAAAAAGTAGCTGTCGAGCTCTGGTCACGACACGGCGTGCTTTATGAAGAAAAAATGTGTAATTCCGTCGGAACGTGTTATTAGGGCGCGTTGTGCGCGAGAAAACGCATGCACAAAGGATTGTTACGCAAAGTGTACAAATAAATATCTATACAACCAATACTGGTATGAATATGGTAATTTGTTAAGAATAATTTCGGCTAAGAGTCTTTACGCAGTCAGTTCTATACGAATTTGTATAAATACGGAATTTGAAAATTCGGACTGAATTTCGCTGGCTGGCACCTTCTGTGCTCGCCCCCTAAGCCCGGTTAAACTGAAAATACCTTTCCCGGACTGAAAAAAATCGGATTGAATTTTGTTTTACACTGGTTTGACATAGTGACTTCAGAGTACCTGATGGTAAGTACAGTGTAGTCAAAAAACGAAAGAGACTATCAAAGGATGAAGATCCATTATATATTCAATATACATTATATAAACTCATAAATTTTGCTTTAAATTTCCCGGAAAACAAGAGTTTGACACGTCGAAAAAAGCTACAAAGCATAAAGGATTCAAATCTACAGACGGATAAGTCCCCCGATGTTTAAAACCAGACTTAAATAATTTTTGTTCGTCTACGCCGCTACATTTAAGTACTCTTGGACGTCAGGTGCCTGGGACGGGCTGGTCACGATTTCTTGACCGATGTGTAGATGAAAATACTCTACACAATATCAAGTTTAAATTATAATACACCTTACTACCATGTAATAAAGTATATTATTTATTAATTAATGTTAAAAGAATCTTAAAGGATTGACAAGTTAAAATTGAATTTTAATCGCAAAGCAATGGGGTTTGCAATCGTATAATAAGGAGATAGTAATGTGGAAGACTATGCGTTAGTTAATTCTCTACCTACTATCATAATAAGTAGACGGTGTGTTGAAAAATTATCAGTAACATCGGAGGCGCATGGACGCGTCATTTTTTGCCTGCTTATAAGCAATAAGGCCGTTATTGCAGTATTTTACTAGAAGTGGCTTAAAGTACTAAAACATTCCTTGATTAAGTTAATTAGCTCAGGTGTCGTGAAGCGAATGACGTCATCATACAATATTATCTAAAACATTTATGTATGTCACACATTGAATCATAAGCGAACCGAAAGCGTGACGAGATATTTTTATGTTTTAAAGTAAGATATGTACGGTACAGCACGGATATAAATCAATACGCTTTCGCTTTTCAGTGTAGCATGATTCATACAATATCGCACAGTAATATTTGAAAATGCTTTACCACGTCTTCAATTCCCTTTTTGAGTCAAGAGTGTGCTCGTATAAGTTTTACAAGTTTGAGGGTAAGACTACACGAATTAAATATATGTAAAACAACACGGCAAAGCTTAGCAAAGTCACGACTCATTCCTGTTTAAAATTGAGCATTTCTGAAACTGGATGACAACTTTTTTTTTCATAATGAATTTATTAAATAACACACAGTGCACAAGTATAAAAACCATCATAGTGAATCATTTCGGCCTGGCGCGTTTTGGTATCAGCTTGTGAATATCCAGCTGTTTATATAGCTAGACACCTTCCGTCGTTGTATATGTGGGTTGACATAGCATTACCGACTCTTAGGGGTTGTGGTTGTTCAGGGTGGGGGCTCTGAGCGACCGGTTAGCGACCCCCGAGAAGTTGGCGTCTCCCCCCGTGATTGTGCCTGTCAGGCACGGCGAAGTGGGGCTGCGGCGAATTGATTACAGGACCCGCAGTCCCCACTAATTCGCAGAAGTAGTCACCTTGGGGTTTTTAGCTGATAAAAGTCCGGCACACCCCGGCTGCTACCCTTTTCGTGGCCGGGACGGTCCTATGAGGATTTTCCCTAAGTAAAAAAAAAGCTTTGGCGACGGTCTTCAGGTTTCCATTATGTCCAATATAGTGACTTTGTCGATACATTATTAAAAAGCAATATTGCACCCTCTGTATATTGTAGATACCGATAAAGATAGATTATTATGAACTATGTTTATTAATAATAAGGCAATACTCGATTGAATTTTATAGAACACACAACGTATCGTTTCTTGATAAATTTAGATCTACGTTTGAAGCGAGATTTTAATACCCGCTGCGATTTAATAAATGTAAAGCTAATGCTGGTCCGCCATCAAAATGTCATCGATGTATTTGTAAATAGGCACTTACGTCTCGGTCACAGGTTGCGTGATTTAAATATAGGATATGGTTTGTACAAATAAAACCACTCAATAGAATATATTCTATACATTTTTAGATATAATTAATTCAAAAAGAGATACATCTATTATCTCAAGTTAAAACATTCGAGAAATACTCCGCTTGAGCTACCTGTTACAATATTTATTTATTTGCCTGTTTATAGGCCATCAACATTATATTTATATATACAGTCAAAACCGTTTATGGCGATATTGTTTAGAACAACAAGCCGGTTATACTGACCCAGAACAAAGGTCCCAGCAAAAAAATACGGTTTATATCTCGAAAACATCACAGAGTATTACGACTATCGGTTTTTACGGCTAAATATGATTAGGCCCTTCGATGTCGTTATAAGAGATTTTTACTGTATTACAAATATAATCATGCACACTAGTTATATATCAACAATACATACTAATTACAGATAAATATTAAAAAAAAACAAATTCACCAAGCAAAAAAAAGAGACATAATAGAGAGAATAAAGTAAGTTATTTATTAATGTTATTCTTTTTTTACTTGGTGAAAATCCTCACAAGGTTGTTTCGGTTGCACATAAGGCTAGCAGTTGAGGTGTGACTTATTTGTACCTTTTAAAACCCCAAGGTGAGTACTTTTACATATTGATGGGAAACAAGTCCACAGCAGCTTACAAAGTCGAAAATTTTGGGATATACAAAACCACCTCTGACTATACAAGGTATTTCGGCCCCATCCTATGACCGAGGGCTGCCAACTTATTCAATCTTACCCCAAGTCACATTATTATCTATACTAATATTATAAAGCTGAAGAGTTTGTTTGTTTGTTTGTTTGTTTGTTTGAACGCGCTAATCTCTGGAACTACTGGTTCGAATTGAAAAATTCTTTTTGTGTTGAATAGACTATTTATCGAGGAAGGCTTTAGGCTATATAACATCACGAAGCAACTATTAGGAGCGAAGAAATAATAGAAAATGTGAAAAAACGGAGAAAATGATTCATCCTTGAGTGGTTCCATTGCGTGCGCTGCGAAAACGGTTCAAGATACCAAAAATATATGTATAACAAAGTTATTCCTCTTGAAATGATCTAAAAAAATGTCCGCGACAGTATATGTCTATCTTTTAAGATTAACTCACTAGAACCGTTTTTATGGTAATCGAATTTGGTCGAAATTGATGCATTATTTGTTAAGAGTTGTATCAACGTAATAATATTAACCTTTATCCAAATAAATGTGTTGTTGATTAAGAGTATTTAATTGTGAACAAAATTGTCTTTGACATCACTTAATTTCAATGAACATCTTAGAAGATATTACAAAACCTTATATAACAAAACAACGTTTGCCGGATCAGCTAGTCTATACTAATATTATAAAGCTGAAGAGTTTGTTTGTTTGTTTGAACGCGCTAATCGCAGGAACTACTGGTTCGAATTGAAAAATTATTTTTGTGTTAAATAGACCATTTATAGAGGAAGGCTTTAGGCTATATAACATCACGATGCAATTATTAGGAGCGAAGAAATAATGGAAAATGTGAAAAAAAACGGGGAAAATTATTCATCCTTAAGGGCTTCCATTACGTGCGCTGCGAAAACAATTCAAGATACGAAAAATATATGTATGAAAGAATTATTTTTCTTAAAATGATCTAAAAAAATGTACTCCCGACAGTATATGTTTATCTTTTAAGAATAAGTTACTAGAATCGTTTTTATAGCAATAAAATTTGGTCGAAATTAATGCATCATTTCTTAAGAATTGTATCAACGTAATAATATTAATCTTAATCCAAATAAATGTGTTGTTGATTAAGAGTATTTAATTGTGAACAAAATTGTCTTTGACATTACTTAATTTCAATGAACATCTTAGAAGATATTACAAAACTTTATATAGCAAAGCAACGTTTGCCGGATCAGCTAATTATTTATAATAACTCTTCGAAGCCTAAGGTGCAATTCGATGCTACATTCGTAACAAGAAATCGAACGACAGATTAAAAATAACCGTTAGCTTGAATGAATGACGATGATGAATGGGAGTTCACAAACCCAGCATCATCGGTCAATAGATGATTTGCATTTGGACAACCTACATCTTATATAAGTTTCTTATATGAAACTGATTTCTTTTGTAAGTCACAAACGAACAGTGCGTACCTACCTATATTTATATAGATTGATTTAGTCTTTGCCCACGACTTCGTCTGCGTTAGAAATTATTCACCACCCCCGCTTAAAATGAACTATGTATATGAGAAAATTTAGTTGGCAACACTAATTTAATATTATAGAAAAACCAATTTAACTGTAACACTCCAGTGTAGGATATGATAGGATAGGATGTAGGAATGTAGCGATTACGGAGATGACAAGCCATATTTAAAATTCCATCAAACGGATTTCAATAAAACTTTTAATAATAATATTTACTAACGATTACACGCATCGGCTTAGTCCCTAATTAAGCTTGTGCTTGTATTATGGGTACTAGACAGAGATATACATACTTAAATACATATAGTCTATAAAACCATGACCCGTGACAAACTCATCTGCTCATCACAGAAAATACCACTGCCGGGATTCGAACCCAGGATCTTAGTATCGTAAGTAGGGTCGCTACAAACTGCGCTATCAGGCAAAACAATCTATAGATATCTCTAGTTATTTCCAACCAATTGTAACCAAATATAGCTCACGTTTTAGACAGGAAAACATTAAATATTATAGAAATATTCCTTTTATTTGATTAAGCAGTTTCAGTGTAAAGTATATACAAATGTAAAAACAGACTTTTCTAAAATTGATGGTTCAGAAACATTTGAATAATCGACCTCATTTAGTTCTTTAAATATCTTGAAACAACACCATTTGCTCAGGAATTGTATTATAATAAACGCAAGTAATTATAAATACGAGCCATAAGTTAATATGGACAGTTGGATATTATATTGCTCTAGCGCACATGACAGCGTTTAGAATTGATGTCACGCCGGCGAGATATAGCACGCGCCTCTCGCAGTAATTAGTTAAGTGCCATTCAAGATGAGGTCCTAGGACCTCAAGAAGTTACATGATTGTAGAAAAATCATATATGGAAGTATTATTTTCCTGGAATATATTGTAACATTGTGAAATTAGGATGTGTGTTAATTATGTAAAGAACAATTTTCTACACGTTTTTCAACATTCTGCACCCAAGGAGATTTTATGATTGTGTTCATACGGAGAAAGAGTGAATAATTATAAAATAAATGTACCAATATATCAATTTTTGCGTATGTTCATATTTTTAAATAAATTGAAAATTTGTATACGATCACTGCTGGCGTATTGGAACAACTTAAAAAAAAGTACTTAAAAACAATTATTGCGATCCCTTGTGATCAAACGATTTACATTCAAACAATTAATACTTTAGAGCAGGGCTTCTTAAACTTTTGTCATGCACGACCCCATTTATGATTGCGAGTTTCTTGACTATCCCATACAAATATAAAGGAAATATAAATTAATATTTTTTGATGATTTATTTATTAGGTAACAATATACATATACATATGGAAATATACAGTTTTAGAATTCATTTCGTAACATACAAAAATCTAAAATTAATAATTGCACAAAAAATTATAAAATTGCATTTATTATAGTTTCAAAAATAAAACTGGATTCTGACTGTCTTAATTCGCTCGAATATATTCAAGTAGTGACGTGGTAAGTATTAAATTAAAATATAAGAAAACATTTAATGAGATGGATCTGCCTGTTTTTTATTGCATAACAAATCAAAACTTGATGGAATGTTTGAAACTGCTGGACGTAAGACCTCTTCAACATTTTTTAGCGCTGAACGATATTGGGATTTAATATGTGTTCAATCAACAAATGCGCGTGTCTAGACGCTGCAAGTCTACTGTATTCAGCCAACTGTAGTGATGTTATAAAATGGTATATATAAATATTTGACATTAAAATCTCTCGCCATCGCAGAATTTTGCTACGTGACCCCATTTGGGGTCGCGACTAGTGATAAAAATGTCCGGGAATTATCCCAAAGTGCGCAAAAACTTCCTTAGGAATATTCCTGGGAATTTACGAAATGTTCTCGGAAGTTTTGGGCACTTTGGGAAAATTCCCGGGCATTTTCATCACTAGTAGCGACCCATAGTTTAAGAAGCTTTGCTCTAGAGTGTCTCTGCACGATAACATCAGTAATGAGATAATTAAGCAGAGAACTAACTGGAGCTATGTAGAAAACACGTAAGCAAGCTGAAGTGGCAGTGGAACGGTCACATTTGTCGAAGAACTGACAGTCTTTGAAGTAAACGCTTTCTAAAGTGAAGATCGCATCTCAGCAAGCGTAGTGTGGGACGGACGACCAGAGGCGAAAGGCTTTGCTGATTTACGAAAGGCAGCCGGAGGTTTCTGGATGTTAATCAAACAAAACAATTTAATGTATCAAATACAGGAGACTTAAAAGTAACTAAGATTTCTTTTTCAACTATGTACTAGGAAACAGTGGCGTGTATTCTATAAAAACATACAATGAGTTTGTTATACTTGTATATTTAATAAATATATTGACTTATAATCAAGTAATTACTAAATTCAGATCCTCAGAATCTAAACTGGAACAAGTATAACAAGGTAATGATTTTTTTATATTTCTGTGGATGTCATTGCTAGGGAATACACCCGGATCTGTAACCTCACGAAGAGTGTTATGCTAACAAAAAGCGTGTCATTGTCGGCCCAGACATTGCGCAGGCTCGCGAGCTCGCTGTCAAACCTGTCAAAAATTTCTTCTCAGCACGATATATTCAAATTTCTAACCGTGTGTCATTCGATACCAACGTCTGACGTCTTCATGAGTTTGTTTACATTTGAAACTGTCTTAAGATCATTCCAAATCTACATTCGATATGCAATTTATTTTCAAGCGGGTTACAGTTGAATATTGTTTGAGAAAATCATTAGATATTATAATAGCATAAAGGAATTCGTCAAGTGACTACCCGTCACGGCTTTTGTGAAAGACTAGATACGTATACATTTCGTATTTCTAGTTAGTGAATCTTATCCGTTGGTCATAAAAGCTAGTTTCCTTTGGCTGCAAAGTCAACCCTGCAGTGTGCGGTGGTCCCAAAGGCGCTTCTCCAAACTGACACCGTCAAAATGTTTCAAAGCGGTCAAGTGTGATGACTCCTTGTTAGCAAGTGTATTTGTGCATCACAAGTGACAAGATAATATATGAGAATGAATATACATTTAAATATATTTGAATAACCCGACCAAATTGAGATAAAATATTATCAAACTAAGACTTTCATTTTTTTGTTTGAATCGGTAATTTATTATTTTTAATACTGATCTTTATCCTGCCATTTGCCTTAAGATTTTCACAATTGTTTAGATACTTGTTTGGACATAGATATTTCTTACTTACTCGTGAAAAAAACACCGCGAGGAAGCTCCAATGACATTTAACATGAAACCTTATTCATTCGGAAAGATGATGAGACGGTATATATAAATCAAGAGCCGATAAACGAAAACGCTAATAGGAAGCCCTAAATGTATGGAATTGACATAAGTTTTCGACAAAAACACGTCATTACGTTATGTTACTTTGTCTAGACCTGATGCCATACGGATCACATTACGTATAACATATAAGCAGAATGTGAATACTGCTATTAATGTATTTCTGCTCACACCTAAATTCGATTGCGTAAAGATATATTATTGTCAATATAGTAAAAATAAAAAAAAAGTCATGTAGGTATAATATCCATTTCACGAATTTGCGTCCCTCTGCGTTCGTTGAATACTTAGCCACATAGCTGGGCAAAATGTAGTTTTTTTTTACACTGGCTCGACAAAGTGACTACAGAGTACCTGATGGTAAGTACAATGTAGTCTAAAAACGAAAGCGACTATCAAAGGATGAAAATCCATTGATAGTCTACATCGTCATGTCGGCCCACATATAGCACGACTGAAGGTCTCTAGGTATATGAGCTACTGGATATACACAAGCTGATCCCGAAACACGACAAGCCGAAACTGGTCACTATGACGGGCTTTACACCCATGCACCGTGGTCGCGATCCAGACGGGCACCGACGCCCTACCACCTCGCTGCTGCTCGTTTAGCACCACCCAAGAGTCACGTGTAGGAAAACTAGAGTAAAGCCTACGGACGGGAGCAGCTTCGAAAAAAGCAGTCAGAAGTAGTAGAAGTAGTCAGATTAATAAAAAGGATTATGATTACATTTTGCTCACCGGTGAAGGAAAATATCATGAGGAAACTAGCATGGCATCTGATGATTTGAACTGCTGGTCAAGTTGGATACGTCATAAAAGCGCAAGATGTATACAGGCATTAATATAACTCTATTCACCCCATAAGGGATATATGTTGGATTAACGAAATATTCTTATGGTAAAATTATCGTGAATGGTCGTAGATTTGAATCCTGGCAAGTAATTCTGGATTATTCTTTTTTAAGCACGGATTAAAGCACAACATACCGGTGAAGAAAATTATCTTTAGGAATCCTGCATGACATTTGTAAGCGCCCAAAGAACGGTGATTAGTTGCGCTGCTGATCACATGTATATGTATATGTATATGTATATGTATATGTATATGTATATGTATATGTATATGTATATGTATATGTATATGTATATGTATATGCATATACATATGTATATGTATATATATATATGTATATGTATATGTATATAGTATGTGGCATATAAGCGCAGTGTGTATATAAATAAATAAAATAAGCCTTTATTTATACTATTTTTTTTATACATCTTTTTTCTATATTATTTCTGATTACTAGTACTATATAATTTTTTAATGTTCCGTAGTAGTCGCCTCCGCGGCGTAAGCCTCCCCCTTCACGTTCCATTGGTCTCTATTTCTGGCCATTCTCATCCAAGAAGATCCTGTGAAAAAAAGATAATGGTTTTTTTATAAATATATCTGCCCATCTTTTTTTCAGTCACCCTCTACTTCTGGTTCCGCGTCTAGGTATCCACTCTGATACTTTTTTTGTCCACCGGCTGTAGTATGCTGTGTGTATATAGCCATTGCTATATCTCTGTTCACCCTGAAAGGGATATAGTGTGATGATATATTTAAGAATCTCTTTTTTACTAAACTTTCTCATGATGATGATGATGTCCTAGCCGGATTCGGCCACGGCGACTGTATCAACGCCGATTAAGAAAATCGAGGTCCAGTTTTCGGAAACAGCCAATTGCGCAGGAGATATTTAAGTGCATAACTGGACGCGCTGCCAGAAAAGCACTCTCTCGTCCGAGCCTCCTTAGGCCCGATGGAAAGGAGAACCAGTACGATCGGGAGGGAGCGGGATGCAGGTTTGGTCGAGTTGTCCTTCTCTGAACACCTGGTTGAATTGCGGTGTTAAAGGGATACCTTAGTCGCCTTTTACGACACCTCAGCAAGAGGGGGGTGCTATTCTATTCTGCCGGCAGCCACCACGGCTAAAACAAACTTAAACTTAAACTTTCTCATAGCAATGATCCATAAGGCATTGACACGACGAGATTTCGAAACATGGCGCCAGAGTATTAGACGCTTGCTTGTCCTGTATATTATTACGGGTCCGGTGTCTATTGAAAGCAAATAACAGGCTAGTACAGTAATCAAACAAACGACAGTCACGTCGCGATCCGACCACGTACCTTGATAACGAGTGTAGCGTTTCTCAGCGTTTGACATTCCGACGCGGTCCAAATTGTACGTTCGATGGGTCGGTAATGTTTTTCTCACACGATTCGAGAGCAAATAACTGGGTGCTGATGATATGCCGATATCGTACAACGAGTAATGCTCGAGGTGTCGACTGACGTTCGTGACACACCGGTATAATGTTCATACGACTTTTCAATATTTTCACGTTAATATTTAGCAATAAGTAGTTTTATCCAGATTTTTAGTGAACGGGACAAATCCGTGAACAAACCTTCTGATGTTAATTGGTCACTTACGTTTGTTAGCAGCTGTAATATAAGAAGTGTTGTAATTATGCTACCGACTTAGATGGACATTTTCAATAAATCAATAAATTATTAAATGAACTACTAAGTTTATAATAATAAAAAAAAATCTGTAAAATGTTTTCTTGGAATTCTTTTTTTTACTCAACAATGAATGTCTGATGACAGGAATGTCCAAGAACAACAGTTGTCGTAGAACCCGGGTATCTAGCAATAGTCGCGATTGTTATTAACATTTAACATGTATATAAAAAAAAATTGACAAGCATACACTAAAACCAAATGTATTTAAAAAAAATTACTGACCGCTAATTAGTTCGTTAGAAAGAAAAGTTCGTTAAATTTTCGGTGGTATGTTGGATAAACATTACGACAGTATATCACTGGGTTAAGTATAGGATGGATGGACTACTATCATGGATACAACCAATTTTCGCCTCTCATATTGGTAGCGTGTAAGTACCCGATTGTATCGTGATTTCGAAATTGAATTGAATTCTGTCGAGGTGTATGTTCATTTTCAGTGAAAGTGACTGCCATCTCTTTTTGTTTATTCACATAAGACAGAGATAGAAGTTGTTTTTTCGCTGAAAAGTACTCAGGGAGACTATCGTTGCGTTGTCAATTTCCAGGGTCGTGAGGTAAGGTGTCAATTTTGCCCGCAGTGGGCGGCGGAGGGTTATTGAGGAAATTCTCAGTGAAGAGCGCTTCCTTTGTGGTACATTCCCGGGTTGATTGCGTATATGTAATTTTCACGATCATACGCCGCACTGTATTCGAATTCTTATGGAAAAGTGATTAGATTTGAGTTTATGCGGTTGGTGCATCATTTCCCTTATCTTTTGTTACTGTATTTCAAAACATATATTATGTTTGAAGCTACTCTATTAAACGACTAGCGTCTGCATACGGTTTTGCTCATGTAGAGTTCCACTTTCGCGTTAAAATAGTATAATATTGACTAGTATCTTTAAAAAATATTGGTAAAAAAATCGGACGAATAGTTGCAAAAATTATTTTCTACATACAAAAAAACAAACGCTACCTTTTTATAATATTAGTGCCTAGAGATAATATTGATGTTAAACAATATATACCTTAAGGCAGTGGCGTACATCTCATAGAAGTATAAAAGCCTTCCCTTTTTATGGTTGCCCATTTAATAAATACTATATTGACTTAAAATCTCGTAATTACTAGAATATTCTAATATCTCAGAATTCTAAATTCTCAGAATCTAAATTTTAAATTAAATTATTGAAGGATCACGACATCTGTCAATAAATTCTCGTTCATTGGTGGTCGCTGCAGTTAATTGACCTTACTGATACTATCCATTAAGTGCGGTGTAGTGACTTTAGTTAGCCGGAATAAAAACATGGGAGTAAAAATTACATTTATGAAATCTTAATTCCATGTATATTATAGTCGGTACAATAAAACAAAAATCTTAGACGTATAAAGTAAGTTATCCATTTTCAATTATAATTGCCAATTTATTAGTATGCACCTTATATTAATTAATGCTAGAGGTAAAGTTTAAATTTTCTATTTCTACGGAACTCTCTATACATGAATTCATTTATTACTTGGCCGTTTTATTTTCAATTTTGTTCTTCGGTAAAATTAGCTTAGTTAACTTAATATAGTAACTTAAGCTTTACTTTAAAGTTGTTCAGTGTGAAATTTTATAGACAAGGTTTCGAAAAATCCCATTTTCCTGACATTACAATCTAATAATTCTGCGAGGTCTCCATTTGTCACAAACGACTAGTTTAAAAATATTATCAACATAATGAAACTAATTTATTTGCACTTTAAAGCCTATTAGTAAATTTCTTCCATGTTCATTTTACTTACTAGCTTATACAAAAGAGATCAAGCAAAGAATATAAATAAATTTTGACATATATATTTATATCAGTGACGTGCATAGGGTATTTAGACAAGGTAGGCAGAATTCACGTAATTAATTTGAATATTGTATCATTATCGTAAATATTATTTTGCGTTTATGGGAAAGATAAATGGCGTGATAATAGAATAGATATGAACATAAATGTTTCCTTTTTTGTTTATCTTTAAGAATTTTATTGCAGACTTATTTATCGTAAGGGCATGCAATGCTTTCATGCATCCATGGAATGACCGCTACTGATTTATATGTATATTAAAAAAATAATTAGAAATGTATTAATATCTATATAATTTGTTCGCCTGCTTTATGGCTCAACAAGATAACGAATTGTACTGGAGATTCGAAAAAACTATTATATGGAGAAAAAGTTGTTATTGTCTCATCATGTTCACGACGACTGCATGAAAGTCAATGGAAAACGTGAGTACAGTCGAGCACAGTCGAAAGATCTTTAAAGAATATAATATGCTTTATTTACACTTTTTTATCATTTCATAAGGTAATGAACACGGGTCCAAGCGTGAGTGGTAATGTGTTTCACATAATTTGAGAAATAAATTTTCGGATTATATTATCATGAAAAATTGTATAGAGTTTATGCTTCCAAGCGATTTAAAAACATAAATTTCTTATGAAACTCACTCTTGGGTGGGCTATAAATTATTATAAATATTACGTAATTTTTAATCATTAGGTATTGTGTTTTTTTTAGCCAATCTGATAAAAACATAAGTATTTCAATTTTTGTTTAAACTTTCATTTATTTTAAATACAAGTATTATGTTGACGTCTGTCAAATATCTGATTTATTTACACATATAATTTTTCCTTTTATGTTTTTTAAATGTGTGTTGACAAAAATCAAAATTTTATATGTTTATTCTAAGTAAATTTTGGAAAATAAAATAAAAAACTTAAATATTTAAATAATTTGTTTACATTATATTTTCGCTATTATTTAAGTTATTATATCTATAATGCTTTAAATAAGAAGTATCTGCGTAAAAATTTATCAATTTAGTTTTTTTTATCCTGATACGGCACAGTGACTAGTGATGAAAATGCCCGGGAATTTTCCCAAAGTGCCCAAAACTTGTATGGGGAATATTCCCGGGAATTTACGAAATGTTCGCGGAAGTGCTGGGCACTTTGGGAAAATTCCCGAGCATTTTCATCACTAACAGTGACCACATCATACCTAAAGGTATGCATCCTGAAGTTCAATAATGACATCGATTACCAACATAAAAAAAACATCGATAGCCGCAGCGATCATGGCATTATTGACAGTTTTGCCTCCTTTTACAAACTCCATCTTGTGAGCTCAGCCATTCTAATTAGCTATCTTACGCTCTAGCGAGAGAAATAATATAAACAATTCAAAAAATAATATTGTATCGTCGTCGAGAGCGCGTCACGTATCATGTGAGCTTAATGACATCGAGTACGTGCGTCAATCGCGCGACGCGGCGACGACGTGCGCAAACACGCAGCGCGGCGCCACTTGTCTACGCAATTGTACCGTAATGACAAAACGTACGCGGATTCGCCGTCGACGATACGTGAGCAAATTTACGTAGGAACGATTTGTGTAGGCTACCGTCTCACGTTGAAAATGGGATGGATAAGAATCCTTACAATAAAATTATCATCGTATTGTGAATATATAAAAATAAAAACATATTGTTAATTTTAAAAAAATCAACCTGCTTGAAAAACTACATTGAAGTCTTTAGATTTGATAATTGGTTTTAGGATCGTTGATTACTTTTGAACTCGGTTGATATTTTTAAATAATTCTATTTTACGATTTTGTGTGTTACAATGACATCAAATTCGGGTCAATTATCGTGTTAGAGCCTTAGCACGGTTAACTTGCTATATCAAGGAAGGAGTTCTTTAGGTCTTCGACATTTTTTTTTTTATTTATTTATTCACTATCATTGAACATCACATATATTCATTTTACATACGGTACAGTTGACAAGCTGTGCCAACTACACAATGATAATATTTAAAAACTAACAAAGAAAAGGAAAATGAAAAAACAGTGAACTCGCAACAATTAGAAATAGATGTGTGTGAGTGTGTGTGTGTGTGTGTGTGTGTGTGTTTGTTGTAAAGCTAAAATAACCTTGATGTATTCCTATTAAGAAGATAATAAAAAACGGTGTAGTTACGACAGAGATGTGCAAGGAAAAATATAAATTTTGCTGTTATTTGGTTAAGCTTTATGTCATATATCTCCGGTGTCTTTCATCAGCACTACACTATCATAAAATGGGGCCAACTTTAAGTTATATCCTATTGCCTAAAAAAGAGTTCTCAGAATCGATCAATAAATATCGCAGATTGGGTGATTATACATAAAAAAATTACGCACATTCGAATACACAACTTTCTCCTTTATGAAATCTGTTAAAAATAAACGGAAATTTTTATCTAACAAAACTTATAATATATACAAAAACGAAGCCATTTCTGGGTCCCTTTGTTCAGAAAAAATGTTGTATCTTAAAGAATAGTAGGTATTTCTAAGAATTTTAATAGTTAACCTTTGTTTTTTTATATGACAGTTTTGCTGCAAAGCAACTTAAGTAGGTACAAGTAATTTAATGATTTGATTTGATAGTCGTTGATGATAATCTTTTCTGTGGTTACTTTTGTAAACTAATGTAATACAGTTATAACTATATGTGGAATAAAGAGTTTAAAATTGTTAGTTATGTCTCTCCTTTTAGATCTTTTAGAATTTTTTAAAGGAACGTCGAGGCTTTTCTTTAATTTTATAAGAAATTATTTTCGGTAAGATGTCTATATGTTTGCGTGCCTGGATGCGATTGGCACAAGATCGAGGATGGTGGCACCGTGATCACACACAGTTCAACAAAGCGCAGAAATGGGCTGCAGATGATGTTGTAAAGACAAATGTTAATTTCCTAATGTAATGTTACTATTTATTTTAAATCTACATAATACAAACTAAGCTTGTTATTCGAAGCTGGCTCGATAGAAGGACGATTATAATTTTAATCCCTGATTAGCATACAGAAACGTTCAAATAATGCAATAATCCGGCAATCACTGGACACAAATATGTGACATACCAACCCATTGAAACAGCAGAGATTGTTGCTCAGCGAACCGTGGCAGCCCCTAATGCAATTACACACGACTTCTCAATATGCACAAACGGCCCTAAACATTTGCAAACTGATTAAAAGTAAAAGCTGTCCTGCCCGGAGCAACCACACGGAAACAATTGCCGTTTCTGATCTGAATAATATTAGCCTTATGGATCATACGCGTCGTTGATCACAGGATTTCTGCTTACCCTTTCGGTTATGAGTTTGGTGGGCTTGATCTAGCGAATTGATCAATGATTACACTCATACCCAGTTTCGGCTTAATTTGTGAATGCTTTAAAAAATATGGACATAAATGAATCATAAATAACATACAAGTCTATGATTCATTATGTTTCGAAGCGTCTTAAAATATAAAGAACGTTTTTGACACTGAGGCTGAGAATTATAAATTCGTTTAGACAAAAAACTAAATATATAATAGAAACTTGAGTATAGCCAGAGTATTTGTAGATCCAAATGCATGTTGACAAAATTGGTGACTTACCAAATCCTTTGACATTCATTGAGTAATGTTTTAGTAGAATCTAAGCAAGCTTAAAGTGGCGTCTATAAATATCAGCCTGAGTGTGGCTTTTTTTGGCTTGGTGTTGGCATCGCATAGCAACAAATGGCCGGATGGCAAAATGCTGCAGGGATTTAGTGATTTTTTTGAGGGCGTGGGATGGAGAGAGCGTCGCTTGGGTCGTTAGTTTTAAGGTCAATTAGAGACTACTGAATTTTAAAAAATACTAATGACATGGTTAAAAGGACTAGTATCCCTAGTAGTAAAACTTAATTAAAAAAGTATTTGTTATTATAGCCACCGTAAACTGTTTTCGAGTTCACGTATCTGAGAGAATAAATCAGACGTCATAAAAATAATTCATACGAAAAACTTATATCGATGACATCTATTTTTACTAATAATCTATTTTTTTTAATAAATTTGAAACAATGTTTATACAAAACATTATTTACTCAAGTTGTTGTAATTATTACTGTGGCTTAGTATTCGAAATAAATTCCAAAAACGCTCCGCTCATGAACAAGCGCTTCCCTATGCCTCCGACTCAGAAGCACAAAGTTGACATTGAAGATTAGTGAAATTACAATATAATATTAGGTCCTTACATATGAAATTGGCGTTTTGTAAGGGAGGAACAAAAAGTCGAATATTTTTTAATATAATATATTTAATTAATCAAAGTATGAACCATTATTTTCTATGCACTTTTGCCATCTCATAGGTAGTTCATTGATCCCTTTACTAAAAAAACCAGTCGGACGGGAATTAATAAAATCTTTGAAGGCGATTTGGAATGCCCCATCGGAGTTGAATTTTTTCCCTTGCAAGAAGTTATCCAAATTTCGAGAAAAATGGTAATCTGTTGGAGCAAGGTCCG
The DNA here is from genome assembly GCA_036320925.1 of Automeris io. Lineage (NCBI taxonomy): Eukaryota > Metazoa > Arthropoda > Insecta > Lepidoptera > Saturniidae > Automeris > Automeris io. The sequence goes on along the minus strand of JAUDJH010000021.1, from coordinate 2,097,146 downwards.
GGGAGTACGGAGGATGTCTTAGACTTTCCAATTGAAGCTTTTCTAATTTAGTAGCCGTCTGTTGCGCAGTGTGTGGTCTAGCGTTGTCGTGAAGCAGCAGTGGCGTGGAGCGATTGACCAGCCAGAGGTTGTTTAGCCGCTAGCTTTTCCATCATGGTTTGCAATTGCTGACAATAGACATCAGCCGTAATAGTCTGGCCAGATTTGAGAAAACTGTAATGAACAATACCGGCACTAGTCCACCAAACGCTTACAAGTAACTTTTTTGGGGTTAATTTTCGCTTGGGGCAGGATTTGGCTGGCTGGCCAGGATCCAACCATTGCGCTGAGCGCTTCCGATTATCGTAAAGAACCCATTTTTCATCACAGGTAATGATTCGGTTTAAAATACCTTCATTATTGTGCCGGTTTAGTAATGTAACGCAGCAGTCGACGCGCGTTTGCCGGTTTGCTTCAGTCAATTCGTGAGGTACCCACCTTTCAAGCTTTTTAATCTTCCCAATTTGCTTCAAGTGAATTAAAACAGTTTTATCACTAACATCGCAGCCTGGAGCTAACTTGGACGTGGTTTGCGATGGATCCGCTTCCACAATAGCCTTCAACTCTTCATTATCAACTTGAGTCTCAGGCCGTCCACGGGGCTTGTTTTGCAGGTCGAAATTTCCAGAACGAAAACGTTGGTACCAAAAACGAACTGTGTTTTCTTTTGCAACACGACCGCCATACACATCATTCACCCTTCGAGTTGTTTCCGCAGCACTAGTGCCACGGCGGAACTCGTGCTCGTAAATAATGCGATATTTTAAGTTTTCCATTTTGTAAAATGAGTGACGCAAACAGAAAAAAACAGAAGAAAAAAACAAATGAATGACGATTATCGAAGCACAAATACATGAGTCTATAGCTGTACAAATTTGAATTTGGAATTCCTTACCAAAGAGGAGAAATTTGTGATTAAAGTGGCCAGTACGAAAAACGCCAATTTCATATGTAAGGACCTAATATTTCTTGCGTCGTTTTTATTGTCTAAAGTGAAAAGCTTATTTGATTCTTCAAGAATTTGTTTAATTTAATTTTATTCATCCTTCTTTCAAATTAACATTCTCTGTTTATACCATAACATACATAAGATATATTTACGCAAAACATAAATTACATTCCATACTAGCTAGGCTTTGATTCTGGCTTTTATGTAAAGTTTCAGCGCACAAGTTGGCCGCTTACTTGATTATAAGCGACTTCGTTCACTTGAGAACAATGATAATTGTCCCTCTAACGTTACCAACCTTATGAATTTAACAGTATTGACTTCCTTTTAAGACGTTCACCGCACGCCGCTGCCTGCTACTTATGTACTTAACTTGTATAAGTGTTCAAGCTACCGACATCAAAGACGCAAAATTTACAATGTAAGTCTTCGTAAGCCCATTAAAAGTTAAAACCGGTCCCAATTGAGCGTTGTTTATTATTTTGTTATGCTTTTTATTGTTTACCCGCTTGTTGCTAACCTTAATTATGAAGGGATTGGGAGGAACCGATTCACTCCGCAGGCTTTTTAAACTTCGCATGATTGTTGCTTCCTTTGAATGTCATCGCAGAGTGGAAAGTTTTATTCGGTTTCTTGATTTACACTCGTCTACTTTTGAAGCATTCTTAATAACAATAATCATTTTTATTATAATCCAATGTCTACGTACTATAAGATTATTAAATATTAAAACATTTTCTTACATATAAAATGAAAATTCAGTTTCCAATTTTGTACTATAAGCGTATTTTAATTTAAATGCAATTATATTATGTGATATAACTTTGGAAAATCTTTGAGTTTTCACTATAAATATTCTAGAGTCTCATTTTGTTTCATAGTTAAATGTTTTTAATATAAATATCATGTGTCATAATTATTTTAAAAATACTACATAAAAGGTGGGTAAAAAAAAAGGTTCAAACAAGACAGCAAAAGAATACAGCTTGTGTTGGTTACACAGGGTAATGTCAAGGTCATCAGGAAATTTAGGGAGGTGGTGTGCAGTATCCGGCACGCCGCCCGTGAGAAAGATTTGGAGGCGTGGGCTCTTTACACCCACCCCTACAGGAGAGGAAGCCTGTATAAGGCTATTCACTAAACGGGCGATTGAACGAATTTGATTTCCCAGGCCCGAGTGGAACGATTAGAGGGCATTCCGGGGGTTTTTAGTCAGTGGCAGTCTGGCGCACCGGGGTTGCTGCCCTCACAGCGGCTCTGATTGTCCTACGTAGGATTGTCCCCTGGGCTATCAAAAAAAAAAGTTAACAGGAAATGTCAAAATGGAAATAAAAATAAATACCCATTTTTCGCGTACCATACAATACAAACTATATAATTTTTAGATAATTAGATACGCATTTTTGTTTATACTGGCGTGGAAAAGAGACTACAATGCACCTGATGGTAAGTACAATGACATCCAAAACGACATTGACCATCAAAGATTGAAAATCCATTGATAGTCTCCGTCGTCATGTCGGCCCACATATACCACGACTGAAGGTCTCTAGGCGTATGAGTTACTGGATATATACAAGGTGATCCCGAAACGCGACAGGCGCTAGCGAGTCGACATAACTATCTTTATACTTGTGTACTGTGTGATTCTATAAAATATCAAAAAATAAGAGAATAAAACATATTTTCTAGTGAAATATTAATATACAAAAAACATACCTATTTCTTTTATATCTTTGCATATTTAAAGACACTTAACTCCAGATTAAGTAATTTGTATATAATTATTAGTATATTAATGAATATATAATGGCGATGCTATGAATAATTTGGAGTGTTTTATTATGTAAATTAGACCTTGACCGTTTCTAGCGGTCAGCGACCTTTGCAAGGCATAGAGATCGTGGATTAGTTTCAATTCCAAGACTGAGTGCTTCTGTAAATATCACGTGGTTCCAGTGGTCTAGAAAACAAAAAATGCTAATTCAAATCTTTACTTGATTGTTAGTTAGTTAAGTAAAATATAATATGTTATTAAAATAAATAAAAACTTAATATTTTTTTAGAAAAAAAAAATTATATAGCAGAATATTAAAGTCAGCTCACACCCGAACTAGGACTACCTGTGTCTTGGATGTCAGCACATTTCACAGAATATGTTACATACAATTTATATCCGTTGCGTAGCTCCTATCTTAACTCCAAACAATCAACTTTGCAATAATATTAAACCTGACAAATATACTCGTGGTTCTTTTCCGTTGTTTTAAGAATAGTTATAATAATAAAATATCATCAGACTATATCTTTTTCGGAGTAAGCTGAGATATATTAGTGGCTGTATTCACTTTACGTTTATTTGTACCTAACGTGACCAGCTACTCATAGCTGAATATCGTTCCGAAGGCATTTACACATGATAATTCTATGAAATGCCATGCGGGAATTCTTAACAATCGTTTGCAACAAAAATTATTATTATTATTATTATCGAATAATAGGCGAGCAGCTATTAGCTGATATGCCTAAGTCTTGGCTGGTATGTGCAACTTAAAAAGACTGACTGAGATGAGAGCCATCTATCCAGTCTAACTTTGAAACTATTCGTCGATGGCGCGTCAACAATGTCCTGAGGCAATTTATTCCAAACATGCAATATTCTGTTATTAAGTGAATGGTAACCAATATTCGTTTTTGAGTTCCAACGAACCAGCTGCTCATCATTCACACAACGAGCACGGAGACAACTATTGACTTGAAAAGTATTACATAGCTTAGAGCAGTTATATTTCCCTGTTAATATCTTAACAGCTTCTTATCTTATCTTATCTTCTGGTAATTCGTGCGTGTTAGATAAATGTTTAAAAAATTATGACCAGTAATTTGATTTGACAATCACTAAGAATTGTGTTGTATCAAATGGTTTTATAATATTTACTGACAAGCACACTTGGCCTAGCCTCAAACTAAGCTTGCGCTTGTTCTACAGCTGTCAGACAAAGATATATTTTACATACATTAATAATATTTATATCATGATGATGGCGATATCCTGGCCTATTTCAGCCTTAGCGACGTTTCCAAATCACATTAAATAGGCGTGGGCTGCAGCCCCATTCGGCGAAGGTAAGCTCACTGATGAATATATTCGGAAACAGCCAATCGCACGGCATGCATATTTGGATTATGAATACTAGATCTTGCACAAACGCAGCTTCTCGTCCAAACCCATCTTAACCTAATGGGACGGTCAACCGACACAACTAGAGAGAAGCTGGAAGGACCATTTGGTTACTGATACCTGACCTCTATCAATGCCCTAAACCTATCACAACACCTTGCTGCCACACCAGAATTGTCAGGTAATCTAAGCTGCCTGCCTGCTGAATCAGTAGGCAGACTTCTGCACTAAGCGGGGAGTCTCCGCAACAACTTGCGCGATAAAGGATTGCGCAAGCTCCCTCAACCAGGTTTCACCCACAAGCCGACGTGGTTACAAGGTTGTAGCCACTGCGTATGTTTGTCTAATACAGATATGAATCGAGACAGACCAATCTGTTAATTAGTCCAGTTTGCCAGTACCTGGACTCAAACTCAGAACTTTCACGGATGTGGTCTTTAAAACAGCGATACCAAGTCGTCAACTTATCCAAGAAAATATCAACGTGTAAACGAGCTTTAACGGTGAAAGAAGAAAAAATAAACCATCAAACGACGATTCACGTAAAACAAAGAGCAATTACACCGCCCTAGTGTTATACATAACCCCGGGCCCGGCATAGGGAGGGGGCGAGTAATAAAAAGCGCAATCCCCCGGGATCCGTGATAAAAGATTTTAGCGCGAGGGGACTCGGCGGGGATTAAACGTGTGATACTTTGTCTTTTTAAACGGTCTTTTCCTGATAAAGACGCTCAGAAAATATCTTATTTCCGACAATTCATACAGTCTGATAGCTCATTTTGTATTGACTTTTTTTTGGAACCCGGGGATAATTCCTAGAAAGGTCCTAACCATTAGGGACGCTGTGTGAGCAGCGACACCGGTGTGTCAGACTACTACTGACTAAAAACCCCCGGGATGTCCCTCTAATTGCTCCACCCGGGCCTGGAAAACCAGATTCGTCCAGACGCCGGGGAGCAAAAACCATGTTGCGGCTACCTCTTTGGGAGGGGTGGGAGTAAAGAACCCACCCATCCAAAATCTCTCTATCAGGCGGTGCGCCGGACATACTGCCCGGCTAAGTTTGTATTGACACCACCTATACGCTCTAAGGCTGATATCTATAGACGCTATTTTGATTTTGCTTAGACTTTACTCAAGCATTATAAATTATATTACTCAACTAATACCAACGGATATGGCAAATCACCAATTTTGTCAACAATGCCTTGGCTCTGTGAATACTTAAATTATACTCAAATAACAATGATACATTCAGCTTTTTGATAGAGCAGGTTACGTTGGGCATCTCTCTGAAGGATAAAATCCGGAATGATTTTATCCAACAGAGAACCAAAGTTGACGACATAGCTCTCCGTATTAGCAAGCTGAAGTGGCAGTGGGCAGACCATATATGCTGAAGAACCGATGGTCGTTGGAGCAAGGGTTCTTGAGTGGAGACCGTGGATCGGCAGACGTAGCGTGGGACGCCGTGGAGCGACGATCTGCGAAAGGTTGCTGGAAAGGTTAAGATGAGAAAAGGCGAAGACCGGGCTCAATGGCACTTGTTAGGAGAGGCTGATAATTAATCAGCTTTATTGTTAAAATGATTATTAATGAGTATTTTGCTTAACAAAGTCAAAGTAGCATCAATAGATCTCACCCTAATAGTGAATAAGTAGTTAATGGGTCTATCATCAATCGATCATTTGCCTCATCTTCATCTTCCACCAGATTTGATTAAGATCTAGAATTTACCTGCAAATCATAAAAAGTAAGGGAAAAAAGACGTAAGATATATATCATCCACTTAACAACAGCTTAAGTGAACAATTGATAAATTAACAAGATTGTCGACATCGCTTGCCCCTAAACGAGCAGTTGGGGACTCGCGGAGTTTTTTCCCGGAAAAATAAAAATAGGGGAGACAGGCTTTCCCGCCCCGAGCGCATAGATGTGACAGATTAGTCGGTAATTTCTCCTAAATTGATATCTCGGAAGGAAAGCACTTTTCCCCTCTTTTTTCTTTTCTTTCTTATTTTGAAAGATTGCCAGTCATCGCTTTTTTATCGGATTAATACTACGAGTTTTATCTCTTTATTTTACTTTTTATTTGTACCCTTCTTTATTCTATTTCACAAATTTTTTTTCCTTCTACTTTTATCGCCTCTGTAACTACACCACGATTACTGGTAAAAGCAGTTTAAAAAAGAAGTTTACGCAGGCATTTACTTCTGGGTGTTTCCAAATTACGTACAGATTTAAGCACCATATGCTCACCGGTGAAAATGAGAATATCGTGAGGAAGCAAGTGAGGACGATTTAGTCATGCTAGTATACAAAAATCAAATATAAAATTGGTTCGAAGTTACATCACAAAAATTGAAATTAAAAGGTTTTACCAACAAGTTTGTAGGAAACCCTCGATGCGCGAATGTGACTTGCAATTGATTAGTCTTCTTCTAGTTTACACAGTGCAGGTACAAATATAGTTGAAATACAAAATTACGTACACAAATATTGAAATAAATTAACCTATGACTCGAAGACGTTCGAAACAATTACAATCCATCAATGTAAGCGCACGCTTAAAATTTTAATAGATGTAATCAATTGGGCAAGTCCAAAAATGTATTGATTGCAACACGCCCGTGTTTGACCCAAATACGGCGCAGGTTGATAGACCATTTGACAGCAACAGGTGAAACCGTTACGGAATAGATAATAACCGCTCATCATATGACAAAAATGTGTACAATTAGTCAACTTACGCAACGTTTAATTGAACATCATCTACTGTGTTTCGTGTAGCAATCCTAACCCGCTATATCAGGCAATAAAACTTAACGTTCACTTCTACAAGTTTTACGCAATGTAACATCCATTTTAGGAGGCCTGTTCAGTGTGGACTCTTGCAGGGATGTGCCTGGAGAGTGTAGCCAATCGCGGTCAAAAAATACTCAAATAATTTTAAAAAATGTTGTTACACCTGTTTCGTGGATGCGTTTACAAATACAGTGCAAACTCTATATAACGACCCTCAAGGGACTGTGCATATATTGACGTTATAGAGAGTTGTCGTTAAATGGAGAGAAGAAAAATCTGTATTAGAAAAAGTTTATTTCAGACTAGTAATTACATAAAAAACAATTCTTATTTGATCGGTATTGATATATAGTCTGTTATTTTTATCTGACGTCTTTTGCTGCACCAGTAATTTTGTTGTATTTTTTAATTACTTTATTAATATCTTGCGATATTGAGGCATCTTGGTGATGTTCAGTGTGTGTATTCGTAAAATTACATGAAACTTAATTTTGAAAGTAAACTATGCTTATTACACTGATTTTATTATTATTATTAACACTGGAACGTAATTACCGTCATAAATAGAAATAATATAAACTGACGTAATGTGTATGAAATTATGCATTTTTTACCTAATTGTATTTAAAAAAAGCATATTATAACCCTTAAATATTTGTGCATGTAATAATCTCAGATTTTTTTGGCAGGATCTACACTAATAGCCTCTGAGGATTTTTAAAGCTTCACCGAGTGAAAGTGGCTGAAGCTGAAGGCTTAAAGCTCAACTATCGATTTTTTTTAATTTTGTTAGCAAAGGGCTTGCTGAGAAACGGATATAACCACATTTGAAATCTCTAGCTCTACAGGTAATACCGCAAAGTTGGCATTACCGTGCTAGGAGCGGCGACGCTAGAGGTCAAGCTTAGCTGGTCGCCGAACACGAGCATTGTAAGTCTATTGGGAAGTTGCGCTCTGTTTGGCAGTGAGGTCGATACATCCTTTAAATTGCTATAATTTATCATTTTACTACGTAATTGAAGATTTTTAATCATTTATCTTGCGTTATTATCTAGGTGATGGTTGAATATAATTTATTTTAATGAACTTGTGTTGTCAACTGTACGATGTCGACAGCTAGCGTGTAGTCGAATGTAAAATAACAAAAAAAAAACATTTTTTTCTATAAATTGTATTTTTTTTTTCGAATTGTCAATACGTTGGTGACCGGGAAAGGCCTTCACAACATAACCAGATGAGTCTATAAATTTTATTGATCCTTGAATTTGATTTTTCGGATCACTCGTATATTTTTAACAAAAAACCTTTATATGGCAGCTTTTTGAATGAAAAAAAAAATAATTCTCTATTTTTTAATTAAAATAAATTGCAAATGTTCTCCTGTGTTATTTGATTAAAGAAAATGAAAACGAGGGAGGCGGTACACGGTGTCCGGTGGACCGCCTGAGGAGAGGTTTTGGAGGGGTGGATTTTTACTCTCACCCCTCCCCCAGAGAGGTAGCCTTAACAAGCCCTTTTGTTCCCTGGGCGTCAGGACGAATTTGGTTTCCCAGGGCTGGGTGGAGCTATCAGAAGACACTCTGTGTCACCCTGTTTTTAGTCAGTAAGAATCTGACACGCCTGGATCGCTGCCCTCACAGCGTCCCTGATGATGCTATGCAGGATTTTACCGTAGGATACAAAAAAAAACCTAAAAACAAGAATCTTGTTATCATAAAAATGTACAGTAATTGTCAATGCGATTATTATTTTTCACCTCAATACAACCTCACAAAAATCATCAAAAACTTTCGAATTACTTTGAAGCACTACATTTTTACCTTTAGGATAGCATTTTTTAAATTTAAATATCAACGTCGGAACACTACTCGTGTTTAGAATGATTAATGCGACGTCTAGGGCGGCGATGTTTGACTTCCGGTATGCAACTCACTTCCGGCGTCGGTTTCCTATTTTTCCTACTTCAATATCGTGTGTCACGATAGACAGTATTGTGCGAGTACTTTTTCCCAAAGAAAATGGCAAATAGACGTATCGTGTACCATTCTCTTGTTTGCATATTCGCTTTGTGCAGGCTACAAAGCGGGGCTATTCCTTGACTCTTGGCGATCGCCATCCTTCTTAAGGCACGCGTCGGATTCTGACAGTTGCAACTCGATAACGGCGAAACAGAAGCGGATGCCCGGTCGCAGTGTATGCATTTAAATGTAAAAGCGTCCGATGAAGGCGACTGCGCGTCGATGTCGAACGCCGTGTCAAGCCTGCGATCAAGCGGCCTACATCAGACACCTATAAATATAAATGCATAGAGTCGTAGCCTGGGATTTATAGACACAACTTTAACTTTGCTCCGACTTTACTAAGACATTATAATTTATACTACTCAATGAATATCAAAGGATTTGGTAAGTCACCGATTTTATCAACACGAACTGGGAACTGCGAATACTATGGCTATACTCAAGTTCCTATTACATATTCATTCCTATTACACACAAATGCACTCACACACTCAACACTTACACACACTCACAAATCACGCACACAACACTCACTATATGATGCGGGGAGCGACCCAAACATTTACCAAAATTTAATATGTTGTGTACTACGTTATTGGCATTCTAGATTTTTTTATTTTTTGTTTCCTATTTTTGTATATAATCTTATAATATGCTGTGTAGTTACCGTTGAATAAATAAATAAATAAATAAATAAAATATTCAGTTTTTTCGCAAAACGAATTTATTTTTTGAGAACTTTTCTAAGCTAAGTCGAAATAGCATCTATAAATCTCAGCCGCAGATTGCGACATGGTAGTCGCTATTGGTCACCGCAGCCGAGACACGACTACCAAATCCGATGATTGCCTTCAAACTGCGCTATTTATCATTATTTGAATTGCAATAACTTCTCATTGTCAATACAAAAAAATATTCATGTGTCCACCCAACAGTAATGTTGTGTGTTGAAAGAAGTAACAGAAAGTAAATTTAGCATACGAGTATACACGATTGACGTCTATCACGTCTCAACGGTGGGGTCAGTAAAAGTTGTTTAGCATCCACATCCGCGGCACACAAGATCTACATCGTGACTCTAGACAACTGCCACAAGGCATGAGCGATTGGCGTTTTACAAAGTTTACGCCAGTTAATTTCACTCGGGGGTACGTGTAACTCAGTCTGCCCACTACATATTATAATATCCATATTACTACGGTTGTGTGAAAGTATTAGGCAAAGTATGAAACAACACAGCAATATTTATGGTCAGTTAAATATATACATTAATGACTTGCGAAAGATGGCTGGATAAGATTAGATGAGAGGAGTCGGAGACAGGGCTCAATAGCGCTTATTAGAAGAGACCAATGCCCAGCAGTAGACTAAGATAGGCTGATATTGATGATGAAACATTAACTTCTAAATTAAGTTTGTTCTTATACTATGGGTACTAAAAAAAGTATTATATAAATACATTTTCTAGTAAAAAACAAATAGACAATCATTTTTGACGGCCTGATAGTGCAGTTCGTAGCGACCCTACTTACGATGTTAAGATCCTGGGTTTGAGTCCCGGTAGTGGTAAACATTTCTGAGATGAGCAGATGAGTTTGTCACGAGTCATGGTTGTATATATGTATTAAAGTATATATATCTTTGTCTAGTACCCATAGTACAAGCGCAAGCTTAATTTGGGACTAGGTTAATGTGTGTAATTGTTAATAAATATTATTATTATTTTTCATGACTCACAACAATCTATACTATTCACCATAGAAAAGTTACTTTTATTCTATCCTATCATATTTTATTTCATATAATAATAATGTTCCATATACCATTAACTACTTATTCTTGAATTTTAGTAAACAGTAGAAAAAGAAATAAATAAACAAAGAACCGTTAAAGAAACGTTTATTAAAAGGAAAGAAACAATACAAAACATAACAAAATAACAAATACACATTTAGATAAAACATTAAAAGAATAATAATATATAATGTAACGTCTACTGGTAACATTAGGGGCACTTGGTAGAATAAAACATCACTAAGGTGTAGTCAGCACTATACGTCCGTATACTCTGGCGTCCGCCATAGTAATGCCCACTTGATTAGTCGTGACCTCACATTTATTTACACACGCATAGATATACATTTGTACCAGTATGCTGCAGATAATGTTATAATACATATTAGAAGTCTAATTTCAAAACCCACTATAATATATTTTTTTCAAATCCCATAAATTTATAAAAACTTATAATTAATCTTTGACTTAACAATCACATTCTTATAAGGTATTTAAATTTTTATTCCAAAGTGAAAAAGCAAAAAAGAAAAAAATCATATATAATATTTGCTTCTATAAAAACATTTCAAATTACTATTAGGACTATTAAGTAATTTTGTACGAAAAATCGTTTTAGCGTGTTTTTAAATTAGACGCCTCGTATATGTACTCTATATGCAGGAAACTGTGTGTAAATCAATTTGCAAATTACTTTTCTTGATAACTTAGACCACATACCACAAATGACCTCCTGACAGCAGCTTCCAAAAAGGTAGACACGTTAATTTAACCATCATTATACATTCGATCACAACATTGGCTTATTCATTCATTCGTTAATAATGGGTAGCTAGGTTGTATTCATATGCCGCGCGTGAATTACTTTTATTACTATAACAATGCTACTTTGCATATATACAGTCTCTAAAGAAATAACAACATTGTTTTTTATTAATTTGACTTGAGAAATTTCCTACACAGCATCTCCTAAAAAATTCAGTAGTCTATGGCTGAGATTTATAAACGTTATTTAGACTTTCATTAGCAAAGTTCTCAAAAATTAAGTTCGTTTTGACAAAAAAACTGAATATATAATAGGAACTTGAGTATAGCCATAGTATTCCTAGAGCCAAGTCCATGTTGACAAAATCGGTGACTTGCCGAATCCTTTGACATTTATTGAGTAACACAAATTTTAATCTTTAAGTAAATTCTAAGTAAAGTTAAAGTATGCGTCTATAAATCTCAGTCTAAGACCACCACCACTGAAGGTATCACGACTGAAGGTCTCTATTAATATTTACAACTGGATGTACACAAGCTGATTTTAAAACGCGACAGTCCGGAGCGAGTCGCTGTAGCGGTTTTTACGGAATCAGTTTGGACAATCGCCCTATCACCTCAAAACAATACAATTTTACTAACAGTTGTTGACATTCGCGTAATGACAAAGGTTACTTTTTTAGAGTTCTATATCTAAAAAGAAACTCGTATAGGATTTCATTGTCCGTCTGTCGGTCTTTCATGACACTGTTCCTCAAGAACGCGTAGAGATTCCTAGTTAAAATTAATATTAAACCTTTATTCTGCAGGAGTCAAAAATATTTCTGAGAAAAAAGTTACCCACTTGTTACTTACAAGTGATTATCTATTATAGTAATTTAGCCCGTGTCGTCCCACTGCAGGTCAAAGAATGCCCTTTTTTAACTTTTCTCTTCTTTCTACTTTTTAGACCAATCCTTTACACACGTGTCCAGCTCGACCTCCCATCTCCTTCTAAGCTGGCCACGATACGGTTTCCTGATTTATGGGTCCCACTGGGTTATTGTTTTAGTCCCCAACTAGTCTGACATGTGATTGCATTGCCTATTGCTATATTTAATTTCTTTGTGTGTCCAGTAATTTCGGTGTGTAAATGTAACAAATATACACATATAATTTACATTAACAATAATAGTATCAATAGAATTGAACGGTCAAGGGTACTTCAAGCATTGCATTTGACAGTTGATATCAGACATAACCAGTGGGCTAGAATTGCATCGCCCTGGGCTAAAGCGTGTCATTAGCTAGTATGTACAAAGTTTGAATGTCGATTTAGGGTTGAGTTTAAATGTAAATACGACGCCACCAAGTAACGAAGTTTACGCATTACATCCCTCGTTTTCTGATTCAGATCCGGTTATTGACGGAACGAAGTAGACATAGTATGAACTCTGCATTTGTTGCGAATCCGAGCTATATCCGAAAATTGAAACGGACGGGGGTGTTGGGAGAAAAACACCTTTTAACAATTATTTGAACGTAAATTTCCACTAAAATACTATTAAAATAAAATAGAATCATAATAAAACATTAAATAATTGTTTCGCAAAAAACCAACCTGTTCTCTGTCTGTTATGGGGGACTTTCTAAAATGAACAAGGTACAGGAACCTTATCAAATATAGAGTTTATAATAAGCCATTTCTAATTATCGTTAACACTATCTCTGCCCATAAAATCCCTAAACAGAAGCACGGTTGCCTAACAACATGAATCTATCCTATACGAAATTATAATCCCGTTTAATTCATGCCGCATACTTTGGCGTCGTAAATATAGCTCATCAATAGACTTGTTACGGCACTGTCATCTCATTTACGATCAGTAATGACATCCCATCCGTGCACCGTTCCCAGAAGTTGACAGCGAGGTACCAGTATCATGGTATCGGGCATCAATAAAACTATAAAAGCTGCCTAATTGTCATCATAAAGTTGGGAGAATATTTATAACTGACTACCTACCATGGTAAATTCACGTTTAACAGGGTGTTTTAAAGTTGAAAATGCAATAGCGTTGTCAATAAGGATAGTGGTTAGGATTTGCTACACTCGTTAGTGTGACAGTAGACTTGTGAACGCGGCGATTTACAAAGGACTAACAATATTGTGAGATTAAATAAAGCCTGGAGTCACAGTAGTAAATAATGTACAGAACACTAGCTTACCATTGGTTTGTTAAATTATTACACTACTACAAACAAGCGAGTTATATGAGCTTGTACACTGGCTGCCTGTCGCGTTCACGCCGAAACTGGCTTACGTCAGCACTGTAGTGGACAAATACAGACGTAAGGTATATGTGGTTATAATTTTCGTTCTACGTTTGTAAATCAAATTATTGTATTTGTCGAAGCGTGACATGCGGTATGATCATATTTATCTCCTAAAGATAACTCTTAATTTAAAATAGAATTTAAACTTTAAATTTAAGTGTTTATCAAAGTTTCTGGTATTTTCAATGTTAATGATGCTATGAGCGATACTTTAAGTTAAAAACAAAACAATTTTGCGTATATTATATAATCATAATAATCGATTTATTTCGTTTTTTAAGGAAATAATTTAAAAAGTAGTAGAAAATCAAATTTGTTTCTTTTTTGTATAGTAAAAAAAGATAGCCTGTAGCAAAAAACATCGTGGCTTGCTACGTACGGCCCGTAGCGTTTTGAAGTCAGTTCAATAAAAACAACATATTTATATTATATTTATCTAATGCCTTATTTTCGTGGTATGTTGGGCTGGTAGGCTAACAGTGACTGTTAAAGCGTTCTCGTTTCTCTACAGTTGTAGTCGTTCTTAGACAGCGATGTACTTACCAGCAGAGATAGGCAAAATGTAATCTGATTAATGATGAACGATTGTAGTCGTAATTTTAATTTTCTTGCTCTGTAATCATGATTAAATCCATTTAAAACATTAAGAAATTATAAATGTGTATACAATCTGGGATTTTGTAGTGTTTAAAACATAAATGAGTAAAATGCAGTCATATTAATGGTAAAAAACGTAAAATGTAATCGTTAATCATTTTCATTAATCTGATTACATTTTACCCATCTATGCTTACCAGTAGGTTTATATAAAAAATACACTTAATTATTAATATTTTTCATTTTCTATTTTGCCAAGGAGTGGCATTTGCTCCTTGCGTCTGTTTTTCCAACATTTTTTGACATGGGCATCTTCAAAGATCGAGTGAATAGGTGTTTGCTGGGTGACTGCGCTCCATCATCGGCCTCATCATTACTTTCCAATAAGTGAGTTTGAAATCAAGAGGAAGGCCGTCTGTAATAAAAAAAAATAGGATAATGTCACGACTAGTTGATATATAAAGTCGATAGAATCTAACTAACAACATAATTCATTGTGACAATCTAAATTAATATTACTTGATATAAAATCACAGAGTAGAAATTGAGTAATAAGTTTTGATTACTTGGACTTGTTTGGATTGTTTGGATTACTTGATTGGTTGATCCATTTATTTTATTTTGGGAGTTTTCATGAAATTATATTAATGAATATTGCATAGTTACCTGAATCGGTCTTAGCTAGAAAATTAATCATAATTTTTAAAGTGAAGAATGTCGTATAGGTTTTTTATGTAAAAGGAAGGCAAACAGGCAAACAGCTCACCTAAAAGGCAAGCGGTCTCAGTCGCCTAGGTACCTACATTTTACAGTGACGTGCATAGGGTATTTCGAGAGGGTAGGCAGAATTCGCGTAATTAATTTGAATATTATATTATGGTAGTAAATATTTTATTCCTTTCATAGGAAAGTTAGGTGGCGTGAATATAGAATATATTTTAATATAAACGGTTCCTTTATTTGTTTAACTTTAAGCAATTTAGTCAAGACTTATTTATCGTTAGGGCATGCAGTACTTTCATGCATCTATAGAGTGAAAGCTACTGACATTTTACAGCATTATATAGTGGCACGGTGGTATTACCTGATATGGTTTAGTATTTAATCATTTTGTTCCACCGCTCCGTATCATGAAATCATTCCAACTCACCTGAAACTTTTTTATGTATGCCAAAGAACCTTTTATTTGAGGGAAAATTTATAAATGTGATAATGAAAATTTATCCATTTATTTTTAATTATAATAAATAAACCTTTGAACTTTGGGTGAATTTAGCTACAATAATTTTACTCATATATTATTTATAATATGATAAAAATTATGTAATATTATGTGAATGTAGGTTGTTAGTAAACGTTTAGATTATCTTTAGAAATTAAAATTATCAGCTACGAAAACACAACTAAATGTAGAAAAATATTTTGAGACACTCCTGTGTTCATCAGTCCATTGAAGAGATCTGCACAAAGGTTAAATTTTTCTATTAAGATGATTGAGAAGTGGAAAATACTTTTAATTATTATTTTTTATATAATTAGGGAATCATACAGTGGTATAAAATAATAAACAATAAAATACACAAGCCATAAAAATTTTAACAAAAAATATTAAATAAGCCATTATAAAATTTAGCTAAGGGACATAAAATACAATTATAACATCTACAATGAAAATTAATAAAGGGTTTCTCTTCATTCATTATGCTGAGGATAAGGATGCAATGATTTTTCTCCTTGAATAATACAGTTTTTCATTATCATCAGAGATGGGCAAAATGTAATCTGATTAATGATGAATGATTACAAAATGTAGTCGTAATTTTAATTTTCTTTCTCTGTAATCATGATTAAATCCATTTAAAACATTAAGAAATCATAAATGTGTATACAATCTGGGATTTTGTAGTGTTGTAAACATAGATGAGCAAAATGCAGTCATATTAATGGTAAAAAACGTAAAAAGTAATCGTTAATCATTTTCATTAATCTGATTACATTTTGCCCATCTATGATTATCATTGCCTAAATATGGCAGGAGTGTGCGGACGAAATTATCTATTCTCTCAGGTCTATTAACGGTAATGTTTAAGAAGTTCAATACACGCCGTAATACTAAATCCAAACAGTAATATTCACCGGCTATTCCTGTCGTGGCGTGTTCACATGAGAGTAAGGGACCACCCACACTGCACCAATAAACGCAACGGTTTATGATCTTGATAATAAACGCTTGTTTACCGAGTGGCTTGCGTATGCCGGCCCGGTGGCTTTGTCATACGAAACGCTGTGACCGGCACCAACTATTTTCAGTCTGTTTGGGAATAACGCAGACAGTAGCTTTTGTATACGTATTTATCTAATCATCACGCTAAGTCCCTATCAGAGCAGGCAGAGAAAATTAAAACGCCACTTCTCACTTTATTTCACTTCCTTAACATTATTTGGGAGTTGAAGCTGCTCGCGTCCGTAGGCTTTGCCCTAGTTTCCCTACACGTGACTCCTGGGTGGTGCTAAACGAGCAGCAGCGAGGTGGCAGGGCGTCGGTGCCCGTCTGGATCGCGACCACGGTGCATGGATGTAAAGCCCGTCTTAGTGACTAGTTTCGACTTGTCGCGTTTCAGGATCAGCTTGTGTATATCCAGTGGCTCATATACCTGGAGACCTTCAGTCGTGGTATATATGGGCCGACATGACGATGTGGATTATCAATGGATTTTCATCCTTTGATAGTCGTTTTCGTTTTAGGACTACACTGTACTTACCATCAGGTACTCTGTAGTCACTATGTCGAGATAGTGTAAAAAAAAATAATCCTGACACGGCACAGTGACCACACCACGCCTGATGTAAGTATGGTGTCGTCCAAAACGACAACGATTACCTACAGAATAAAAAAACCATCGATAGCCGCGGCGATCATGCCAGCCCGCACAAATATCTCTTCACGCTACGCTTAAAGGACCCAATTTCAAGGGATGAAGGAAACACGCTCGCCGGAAGACCATTCCACAACTCAATGACTCGGCAAAAGTAAGTTAGAGAACCCCTTAGACCTAGCCGGGATATGAGTTACTGAAAAGCTGTGACTTCGTAGACTAGCGCGCGTGGTTTTATTATGGAAGGGGGAGGGTGGAACAAGGTTAAACAACTCTTCAGAACACACACCATGATACGGGATGTAGAAAACGCTCAGTGAGGCATCATCAACACAACATTTTGGGAGTCGTAGCTGGTCGCGTCCGTAGGCTTTACCCTAGTTTCCCTACACGTGACTCCTGGGTGGTGCTAAACGAGCAGCAGCGAGGTGGTAGGGCGTCGGTGCCCGTCTGAATCGCGACCACGGTGCATGGATGTAAAGCCCGTCTTAGTGACCAGTTTTGGCTTGTCGCGTTTCGGGATCTGCTTGTGTATATCCAGTAGCTCATATACCTAGAGACCTTCAGTCGTGGTATATGAGGGCTGACATGGCGATGTAGACTATCAAAGGATTTTCATCCTTTGATAGTCGCTTTCGTTTTTGGACTACACTGTACTTACCAGTACCTGACTCTGTAGTTACTATGTCGAGCCAGTGTAAAAAAAAACATCTCTACGCAACTGGAGCGGTTCAAGTTGCTTAGAAACGTCTAAATCGTTATCGTCATTAATCCCTTCATGCATTCTAGTCGATTCCTTGTGGCATTGATAGTATCTTTTATTAGAACTCTGTTTATTAGATTGTTTAGATAAGTCTCGGTCGGTCTCTGCTCTTATTTCTACTCACATTCATATCGTGGTTTGACTATGCCAGCCTCTCTAGAGGTCTTTTAGTAGCTGCATTTAGGATTCGATCGGGACATATCCCTTTAAACAATTATTTTCTTATAAAAAAGAAAACTTCTCTACTTTGTGAGCGCTGCAAGGTGGTTGATGATATTTATCATCTCCTTTGGGAATTTTTTTTTTACACTTGCACGACATAGTGACTACAGAGTACCTGATTGTAAGTACAGTGTAGTCCAAAAACGAAAGCGACTATCAAAGGATATAAATCCATTGATAATGTACATCGTCATGTCAGCCCACATATACCACGACTGAAGGTCTCTAGGTATATGAGCTACTGGATATACACAAGCTTATCCCGAAACGCGACAAGCCGAAACTGGTCACTATGACGGGCTTTACACCCATATACTGTGGTCGCGATCCAGACGGGCACCGTCGCCCTACAACCTCGCTGCTGCTCGTTTAGCACCACCCAGGAGTCACGTGTAGGGAAACTAGGGTAAAGCCTACGGACGCGAGCAGCTTCGAGCGAGAATGTAGTTGCAATGAAAAATTTAGAAGATTTCTTTCTCAGGACTGGCAAAGTTTCGGAGAAATTAACATCACATTGGGACAACCGACGTCGGTTAATGCAAAATGAATTTACTCATACAGTTGTCACTTCGCCTGAAGTGAGTTTAAACAATATGATATACCTTACGAGGCTGGTATAGCCATCAAGGATGCAATAAAGCCTCATTAAAATATTTGATTAAAAAAATTATATCGTATATCCTTTTCGTTATCCTTTCAACATTCATCCTCTCTACGTATTTATGTAACATGGTTTTTTTGCTTGCTACAATGGCACTGTCTTTCAAACGAACTATTTTACATATATCTTTGTTCCTAAGGCGATCCTCAAGCGTTACTTCGGATATATAACGGAGAGATCACATTTCAACTGTATTAATTACTATAGGGTTTATAGCATGTAGGCGTAACCCCATACGCTCTTGTCGCCCTAAGGGTCGTTAGGGTGTTACGAGACGTGCGGGGTAAGAGGATGCGCGCGCGCACGGGACGCTTAGAGAGTAGTCGACTACCGAGACCCAAGGCGGGAGTACGTGCGTGTACGTCGCAGTTCGGTGTGTCTTAAAGTGCAAATAAACTGTAAAACGCCAAATTCGTATCTTACTATAACCACACCCACGACCACCGGTCATAGGTTTTAATTTTTTTTTAATAATGATAATGGTTAGATTGCCTTGTAGTGTAGATTGTATGATCCTACTAGCGATGCTTAAGGGCCCGGGTTCGTACACCGGTAACGGTAACCTTGCTGTGCTGAACTTAGTTTCTCATGAGCCATGGATGTGTATATATTACATTTATATTCCTAGATGGTGTTGTAAAGATTCCGAATTATTTATTAGATATTTATATTGATTTGTTTTGGAGTGAAGATGGTTAGTAACAACTTTGATAATATCTAAGGTACAAAATAGAGCGGTGCTCCAAGTTCACATTACAAAACATGGCCTCGACTTCCACCTTGATCCGTAATTACACGCAAATGAACGTCTAAATAAGTGGCCGAAGACAAATGAATCGGACGAGTCATCAATCAACTGAGAAAATTGAACGAGTGACCCTGGTCGAATTTTATTGTTCCTAATAAAACACATCTTTTTGTCTTCACGCCTAGCTTTAACTAGATATCAAACGATCTATGGATCATTTTGTTTTGATCTCACGGGACATTCTTATATTTATAATTTCAATTTACTTTAGTGTCCAAGTGATTTCAGGATCCGTTACGTAGAATGATTGAGAATATATTTAAAAATAATATCAATGTATATGTTACTCGTTCAAAGTAGGATTTACACATTCGTTAAAATGCAAAAAAAAGATTTCTGTATACCAAATTCAAGTTAAGATTAAAATTTAAATAGAATGTCTTTGTATGTGGATACAGCCACTAATGTACCTCTGCTCACTCTAATATTATTATTATTATACGAACACCTTATTAAACACACATACATTATTTAGATTTTAAAATATATAGTAAAAAAACATACATTTTAAAATATAAGAACCTGCGGGAGCTAAGCTAGAGGCCCAATTCACCCCTTAAGATGGTGATCGAGGCTCTTTGCAATCGGCCCATTAGTATTATTATATATTTTTTAACATTATCATTATTGTCTTTAGATCGACTCACACATCTCATCATTCATCGGTTGTTTACAGATATGGTTTAGTTTGTAATGTTATACTAATATAGCAGAACAAATTGGTACAAACAGTCTAAAAATATTTAATACATTTAAATGTAAATCTAAATATATATAAATCAAAGGTGACTGACTGACTGACATTGTGATCTATCTATTTGTCACAGGCCAAACCAATGGACGGATAGGGCTGAAATTTGGCATGCTGGTAGATGTTATGACGTAGACATCCGTTAAGAAAGGATTTTGATCTATTATACCCCCAAAGGGATAAAATGGGGATGAAATTTTGTATGTAACTTTGTCAATTTTAAACCGATGGGGCTGATACTTTGCACGCATAAGGCTACTATGACTTAGGCATTCCCTAAGAAAGGATTTTGATAAATTCCACCTCTAAAATATACTTAGGGGAAGAAAGTTTGTATAAATCTCAGATTTTCGACTATAATATAATAGCTTTATAGTTTTAGCGCCTAATGACAGATTAGTTAAGAATATTGTGTATAAAGATGTTTTGTAAGCCCTAATTTTTTACACACGCTAAACAAAAGTAAAGCCGCAAAAACTATACCAAATTAATTAAAATACTTCTTAAGGCGAGCGAAGCCGCTGGCAAAAGCTAGTGTACTATAATGTCTGTGTATGAAGTCAAATTTAATTCCGGGCGGTGGACGATGTGGGCGTCCGCCGTCCGGCAGAGAGGACAAGGCGCCGTGTGTGTGCCCACATTACGCCTTATTGAGAGGTAGTTAGGGGGTAACAATTGACCCCCTCCCAGAGAGCAGGTCTGTTAAGGCCAGTCACTCTCCGGGTCCGTAGGAAGTATACGGATACCCAGGCCTAGCGTAGGTGAAGAGGGGACATAGTTGGCATCCTGGTGGTTTTAGTCGGTGCAAGTCCGACACACCGGGGTAGTAGCCTGACTTTCCTGATGGTCAGAAGGGATTTCCACCGGGTTAACAAAAAAAAAAGTCGAATTGAATTAATTAAATGTTTATTAGAGATATTATTTTTAGAGATATTTGTGCAGGCCGGCACGATCGCTGCGACTACCGTTGGGTTTTTCTTACCTATCGATAGTCGTTAGCGTTTTTTTGGCTGCACCATGCTTACCATCAGGTATGGCGCAGTCACTGTGTTGAGTCAGAATAAAAAAAAAATATTTATTTACTTTTTACAGGGTTGCCATTGGCCTGGTACAATAACTCATTTACACAATACATATAAACAGTTACAATCAACAATGTACAGTTCCTATTAAGGCATCCACAACATACGTCAGAGTGGCCTGTTAATTTATACTATATTATATCATACTATATCATATTACATTACACTATATTACATTATATCATACTATATACTACTATACACTATATACCACTATATACTATTTAGTTTTAAGCAATCAGTTTTTATTTATAATTTCTCAGGAATAGATCTAAGGAGAGATTGGGGATCAATGATTTATAAGTCCGATATAGCGTTAACATCAAACTGCCTAGTTCTTGCATTTTCAGTTCACGTTGTTGAGAAATCGTGCTTTAGGTAGCGTGCAGCTAAATGGCTGCTCGACACGTACCCTTGATATACCGTCAGTTTACAAGGCACTGTACATATACTAATTGCCATTATGCGCGCAGTGATGTACTGCTTTGTGTTTGCTTATATCAGGCCAAGAAAACTATCGCTGGGTCAGCAGAAGCGCGGCTGGCAGCAAGTTGAGGATTATCACGAGGGTTTTTAACCCGTAGGTGTCTGGAACACCGGTGCTGTAAACGTCAGAGCTATTCTAATAGTCCTAGGTTTTGCAAGCGGTTGAAACTAAGCGGTTTTAAGTGATCGTCAATACGGTTTTAGATCGAATAGATCGACGGGTGATCTTTTAGCGTATGTATTGCACCGCTGGGGTGAGGCAATGGATATGCACGGTGAGTCTTTGGCTGTTAGTCTTGATATAGCCAAGGCTTTTGATAGGGTCTGGCACCGAGGTCTTCTCTCCAAGCTTCGTGCGTACGGTCTTCCCGACAATCTGTGTTCATGGGTCTCTGGCTTTCTGCACGAGCGTAGAATTCGTGTCCTCGTTGATGGTCACAGTTCGCAGTTCGTGTCTGTTAATGTCGGAGTTCCACAAGGCTCTGTGCTTTCTCCCACCCTGTTTCTTCTGCATATCAATGATATGCTGTCTTTGGGCAGTATACATTGTTATGCAGATAATAGCACGGTTCGTGGGGGCTATTGTTGCAAGCCCACTTGTTGTCGGGAGGACACCGTCAGGAATCGGAATGATTTGGTTGTTGGACTCAATCGGTCCTTGAGCCTCATTTCTTCTTGGGGCGACAAGAATTTGGTTGAGTTCAATGCCTTGAAAACGCAGGTGTGTGCTTTTTCTAGTAAAAAAACCCCTTTCTCCCCCCTTCCTTCTCTCCAGAATGTGTCACTTGCAATATGCGACAGCCTAAGTATCTTAGGTATGAATATCCGCTGTGATCTCAATCCTAGGGATCATTTAGGATCTGTCATCTCTACAACATCACGTAGGCTTGGTGTCCTGAATAAGGTGCGACGGTTTTTCACGCCAAATCAACTGTTCCTTTTATATAAGGCTCAGGTCAGGCCTTGCATGGAATATTGTTCGCATCTTTGGGACGGTTCTGCCCAGTACTTACTTGATGCCCTGGACAGGTTGCAGGGGAGGGCTGTTCGCGTTGTGAATGATCCTGAAGTGACTAAACATCTTGAACCGCTTCAGTTGCGCAGAGATGTGGCCTCACTGAGCGTTTTCTACCGTCTGTATCATGGCGAGTGTTCCGAGGAGCTGTTTAACCTTGTTCCACCCTCTCCCTTCCTGAATAGATCCACGCGTGCGGGTTTGCGGTGTCACAGCTATACGGTATCTCACATCCCGGCTAGGACAAAGAAGTTCTCTAACTCCTTCTTTTGCCGTGTCGTTGGGCTGTGGAATGGTCTTCCGGCGAGCGTGTTCCCTCCATCCTATCCTATGGGATCTTTTAAACGTAGCGTGAAGAGATATTTGTGCAGGCTGGCATGATCGCTGCGACTACCGATGGGTTTTTTGTTACCTTTCGATAGTCGTTGGCGTTTTTTGGACTGCACCATGCTTACCATCAGGTATGGTGCAGTCACTGTGTCGAGTCGGTATAAAAAAAAAAAAAAACTGCAATAGCTCAGGTGATTTTTTTTTTACACTGGCTCGACATAGTGACTCCAGAGTACCTGATGGTAAGTACAGTGTAGTCCAAATACGAAAGCGACTATCAAAGGAGGAAAATCCATTGATAGTGTACATCGTCATGTCGGCCCACATATACCACGACTGTAGGTCTCTAGGTATATAAGCTACTGGATATACACAAGCTAATCCCGAAACGCGACAAGCCGAAACTGGTCACTATGACGGGCTTTACACCAATGTACTGTGGTCGCGATCCAGACGGGCACTGACGTCCTACCACCTCGCTACTGCTCGTTTAGCACCACCCAGGAGTCACGTGTAGGAAAACTAGGGTAAAGCCTACGGACGCGAGCAGCTTCGACTCCCAAAAATGATGAATATTTTGATATAGTTGATTTAGTACTGAGTGACTCAAATTAAATTAACTATTCTGGTCTTGACTTAATCTTTTTTATTTTTACTTGGGAAAAAACTTTGTAGTACCGTCTCGCTTGCACACGGGGGGTGACAATCGAGGAGTGCTAAATTTTTATCGGCTAAAGATCCAATTAAAGCAATTACTTCTGGACACTGACCTGTAGTTAGTTCTCCAAAGTTCCGTCGCATTAATTTGGTAGCATAAGTAATACTATATCAAATAGTCGATAAGATACTTTTTAAGAAAAAATTCTGCAGCAAATTGTTTATAATTTAAAGTCACTCTTCTATCGCGTTCGTTTTGCAACTCCACAGCTCTCCAGTTGCATGACTAACATCATTATCAGCAGGGATGTGTAATAGCCAATATTCCTAACATCTGAGAGGGCTTAGACAAAGTAAAAGCACACGATGCGTGTGGACGATGCTATGGTATTATAAAGTAAAGATGTATCGCATTGGCGGGCACACGATACGTTTCGACGCCGCGCTTCAACGTTGTTATGACGCAGCCTAATAAAAATGTTTTGGAAGACACTATACCGCTCTGGCATCACAACGTGTGCACCCTGTTTCACCTCGTCTCGAAAAGTGCAAATGAGTGTGTTCCAACTGTAATATAAAGAGACAAACGTATAGAATTAACAAAAAGTGTCAGTTTAAGTTCCATACTTATATTTAGGACTTTTCCACTAGCGTTATCGCTGATCGATTGTTAGTTTGTCTAATCCCGCCGATCTACATATTATTACACAGTTCTTAGACAAATTACGAGTAGCTTGAATGTTATTCGAAGCTAGATCGTCTACGTTGGTCTATTCGTGAAGTTTTGTAAGTCACCTTTCACAATGCACAGAGCATGTGCCGTCCCACACACGTACCGCGACATCCCGGCTGACTCACGGCACGGTGTCGCAACGTCGTGTCTGCGTCGGCGCGACGTGGGTGGGCCATCTGATAAGCATCTAATTAAAGCCTACTTTTGTCATCTAGCCTCAGTTTTGTGCAGACGAGCGACTTAAACATCGCAACTTTTAGTCTTGAAAGGTTATGATAATTTTTTTTAATACCTTCTCGACCAGCGCACATGAAGGAAATCACATCAAGGAAAGGAAAGGACGAGAATCTGTCAACAGCAGAGATGGGTAAAATATAATCTGATTAATGATGAATGATTACAAAATGTCGTCGTAATTTTAATTTTCTTGCTCTGTAATCATGATTAAGTGCATTTAAAACATTAAGAAATAATAAATGTGTATACAATCTGGGATTTTGTAGTGTTTAAAACATAAATGAGCAAAATGCAGTCCTATTAATGGTAGAAAACGTAAAATGTAATTGTTAGTAATTTTTATTAATCTGATTACATTTTGCCCATCTATGGTTAACAGCCACCTTCGTTATGTAGGCCTATTACATACCACGACAAAAGACCATATTAAAAAAATTAAAGCTTTCTTAGAAGAAATTTTATTTGGCAGATACGCTGAATAAAAAGTTCATACAGTATTTTATTGATAAAAAACTTAAACAAGTTTAAAAAATTACTCATTTAAAAAATAATTATTCAAATCAGTCAATTATTGGTAGAGTTATGTGTGACCATCTTAAAAAAATACAAACGGCTGAACAGTTTCTTTCTAAAGTTGCTTAAAGAGTACGTTCAAGCCCCGATATGCAAAAAGTAGATATTTGATATCAAAAGAAAATCTCATTTCATATTTAGACATTAATAAGTATAAAATACTTTTTTCACAATTTTATTTATTTTGTTGAAATTTACTTAATTTCTTGTTTATTTATCTCTATCTTTTTTTCGACGAGATAGTACGCTGTTGGCCTAAGAAGGCCTTTACAACGTCACTGGGCGATAGGGGCAAGTTCTAAGTCACTTAGTCAGCGAATATATGCAACCAGGAAAGAACTATCTATATTTATCTACTAGCGTTTTAAAAGTGACTACCTTGAGACGAATCACCAATAGAAACTCAATGTTATGTCGAATGAAACTGCGCTTTGGTGAGAAAACGCACCGGTTAGCGATAGTGGACTGAAATATCCTACTACAGCGCCGCTGGCAGCTTTGGTTGTCTTGGTATGAAACTAATGTATATTGTATATGTATGCAGTTATGTATAAGTGATAGTACTTACTTTAAAATATATAAACAAACGAAGAACAGTTTAAACATATTATAGGCCAAATTATGATATTAATACTTTTATTTTTCATACCTGCAATATGTTTAATAAACGGTTTTGTGATGTCGCCATACTGTTTTGGGCATTTAGCACCTTAACACTTATAGGACGGGCCGAATCTGCTCTTTCCTAGTTTCCGGGCATTTTTCAGGGGAATTAAATAAACATTAATGAATGGATTTAAAAACTAACGCTATGTACCTGAAATCTAAGCAAAAACGTAAATCTACGGAGCCCGTCCGTGAAGTGTTAAGACGAATGGTGAGATAAAAAATGTTAGTTTGAATTTTATTTTTTCTTTTGTGTTGCTTATTATATATAATTAGTTAGTTTTATGTAATTGTTTTGTGTCTTTTAAGTTGATTTATGTTTTTTTTTTGTGGAAACTTTCTCGGCTTGTATATATATCTTTTTTTTATATTTTTATTGTTTATATATTGCTTTATGATTCTCTGAAGATGTAAAAAATAAAATAACAATTTGGACAAATCTTATCACCTCGCTGATGCTTGATTGGGACGATCCAAAACACTAACTGAAGATTGTATGTGCTTCATTCTAGGTCAAATGTAAACATTTTATATTATAACTTACCATAACGAAATTTCTCTTTGGCAGTATGAACAAATAATAAAATATCAACAGTCGCAAATCTATATCCGGCCTAAGTCGTTAAGTACTCTCAAACCCATCGCCGGTTTGTTTAAGGCCTTACCAGTGACAATATCTATTCTCGATCGACATTTGTTTATATTATAAACACTGTTGTCATAACACAACAAACTTACATCTTCCATCGCATGAAATATATTAGAACGTACTTCTAAGAACATTGATGGATAAGTTTCATTTGCAAACGGTATATATAAATTTGTTTTTCAGCGTGAGGACACCATGTTATGAATAGAGGTCAAAGACATGAATGTCGGCTGTGGATAATGTGAGAAAATATTATTTGAAATGTATTCTCAGATGAGTATTTATTTGCGTGTGTGAGATGTTATTGGGACGGTGTTGATGTCGTACGCAATCTTTTAAAAGTCACTATGAGACCCTTTCTAAATTGTATAGAAATACCTTAATTAACCTCTTTGTTTTATGGCAACCTGGGAGAAGTTCTGAATAGGACCGTCTGAACAAACCATGAGGTCGATCGCTCCGTAGAACCAGATTACTACTGATTTAAAAACTCTCAACTGTGATAGCCAAGAGGATGATGAACCGGTAGCCAAGCGTGGCATCCCGAATGGTCGCAGGTTCGTAGGTCGAGGTCGGCACGTACCTACAGGTTTTCACAATTAATTTTAATTAAATGTCATTGTAACAAAGATAAATTGCTATAGAAAATTAATTAGAAACGCAGATTACAGTTTTTTGATCCATCCTGCTATAAACAGCTAATTACAGGTAACACGAAGTAATTACACGTCCGAAAGTCACGGAACACATAAATCGCAGCTAATCACAGCAGTGCTCGAGGTGACATGGAGCTGGAACGGCACATCCGGTCAACTTGACCGGAAGTACACGCCACCGGAAGTTGTATACAAAGTGCGAGCCTTCGCGTGCCGCGGATGCCGTAGCAAGGGGCGGCTTGGAAAATTCTGAAAATGGGTTTACTTAATTCGTATAATGGGGTTTTATATTTTGTGGGAAAATATCTGAGGTTAAAGGAAGAGCTATTTTTGAATTCAAAATTATAAGTAATTACGGTATACCGAGAAGTGCTAAAGTAACTGTGGTATGTAAGTTAAGTAATGATTAGGTAATGAATGAATGATTGACTGCTTAAATGAATCAGCAAGTAAAGTAAGTAAATTAAAGTCTATATTAAAAGTGACAGCGAGAATCAAACAACAACCATAAACAGCAATGATGTTGTCCACGCAACAGTTGTTATCAGCAAGGAAATAACAACACTTGTTGTAAGAAATGGAATAACATTTCTTGTCAGAAATACAATAAAACACTCATTGCGTTGCAGTGTTGCGGGCCACACAGTTACACTTACTGTCAGATGGGATGTTAGTTTGTCTTTTCTCTTTTGATATAAAATAAACAAAATATTATTTCAAATTCTACTAGAAATAAAACAAATTATAAAATTCGGGGTCAGTAGAGATACATTTCTTTGTATAACTTACATAGAGCGGATGATACTTAAAGTAAGGATTTGGCTAACAATAATATTATTATTATGTAAACACATGCTACAAGTTAAAATCTGCAAATTTTCCAACTTGTGTGATTTGCATCAATTGTTACAAGTAAACACCAAAAAACAGTCAGAGAGTAACTTGTGCAAATTTTGCAGATTGCGTTGTTTGCGCGTTGAGATTCAGCAATGAATTTGCATAATTGACTTCAGCAAGAAACGGTTTCTTGCAATCTCAAAGAAAATGAAAATAAAATTCGTTAATCGTCTGTGTTAATCCCGGATGGGTATAATCTAAGTAAATAAATAAATCGAGGCCGTCCCAAGAGCAATAACTCATAGGAAATTACCGAAAAACCTCGCAAGGCGATTACGACGTCACACCGTAGCACCGCGCCGCGCCCATTTTCATGGTGTACGCGACACGCGATGTTTTCCTATCTGAGCGACAATCGTCGGCGATAGCATCCGAGACGCCCAGTTAAACGCCACGATCGCATATAAATAATCTCCTGTCGAGTACGTTGCCTCGATTTTTATCACGAAGCATTGTTGCCTGTTGGCCTGCGAGGGCATTCAGTTTCACTGAGTTTAAAAGTGTGAACGATTAATGCACTCAGCCAGAAAAATTTGCGTTTTCGTTGCGTACCATCGGAGAAGATTTTGATAGATCTAACAGGGTATCAGTCTCGTATGCACAAAGCGACATAATTGAGCAAGTGATAACTTGATTAAATATTTTGTAAAAAACAAGATTCTTACATATCATTGATTTTTTTTTAAACTGACTCGACACAGTTGCTGCACCATACCTGATGGTAAGCATGGTGCAGTCCAAAAAACGCTAACGACTATCGACAGGTAAGAAAAACCCATCGATAGTCGCAGCGATCCTGCCGGCCTGCACAAATATCTCTTCACGCTGCGGTTAAAGGATCCCATATCATAGGATGGTAGAAGCACGCTCGCCGGAAGACCATTCCACAGCCCAACGACACGGCAAAAGAACTTGGAGAACTTCTTAGACCCAGCCGGGATGTGATATATACTTATAGGGAAGATGAAAGAAGAATGGAAAGCTTAATTAATAATAAAATAAAAAAACACTTTATTTATGCAATTATCTATATTTAGATTTAAAATGTATTTCACTCATAAAAAATCATAAAAAGTTACAAATTTTAATAACATTAAAAATTAGGATTTTTTTGGTATCCCGGGGATCAATACTGCGTAGGACCATCAGGGACACTGTGAGGGCAGCGACCCCGGTGTGTCAGACTCCTACTGACTAAAAACCCCCGGGGTGATCTTCTAATCACTCCACCAGAGCCTGCGAAACCAAATTCGTCCAGCCAGAACGAAAAGCCTTGTTGAGGCTGCCTCTCTGAGAGATAAAATAAATATTTTATAAGCTTGTAATTTTCCATAATGCCTTCCACATAACCAAGTCATAAACGTAATTTAGGTAACAAAAGTAAATAATATGTTGATATATTTTAGTGATACTCTCTCTGTGTCCAAGAACACTATACAAATGCATATTATAATTTCTGAGTACAACAATAAGTATCGATACATATTTGTATCGATACGATAATACGACGTAGGTAAATAGTTTGTCACCAATAACACTCCCTACCGCGATACTGGTGTTTATACCTAATAATTATCATCAACAAACCGTATGAAAATACATGCTGATTTTATAGACGAGGGAAATTCCAATTCTAAATATATAGGAATAGTGATATCTTAATATTTCAATTAAAACAAAGTAATTTATAGTCACCATATTAAGGGGCAATTACACACATGATAGAATAAATAACAATGAATTCTTAAGTATGTATTTTGTCTCTCCTAAGCCAAGATAAAGTACGAAAGAGTAACGAGTCAATTACCTGTTTATCTAAAATTACGTAAAAGGGATTTTATCTACATGCCATTCAATCGTGCACCACACGCGCTGCGGTGTCCAAACTTTACACGGATCAATTCTTATTTGTTCATCAATGTTTCTTTATGATTTTTTAGGGAATATTGTAGGGAATACATTTTTATTAGTTATAAGAAGGTACAAATTATTGTATTTTGAAATATCTCCCTCGTCTATAAAATCACTCTGTATATTAGAACATGTGTTTGATAACCTACATCGTATATACGGCGCTCATGAACGTTATAATGTATATATTTGCAATGTACAATGTAAAACGTATAATAAAACGAAATAGGTACAAAGATTGTCACCAATCCCCACCGTGAAACTGGAGTTTGTACCTAACAATTAACGTCGACAAACTGTACGAAGACATTTTAGAACATATGGTTGACGACCAAAGCCGTAAATATTACATTCATGAACACTATACCAATGTAAAATGTAATTCTTGAGTACGACAACATGTAGCGTATACATAATTGCAATTTACAATGTAAAACTTAAAATAAGACGGCATAGGTAGATGAGATTGTCACCAATGATGATCCCTGCTACAAAAGTGGAGTTTGTACCTAACAATTAACATTGACAAACAATATAAAGACGTATTAGAACATATGGCTGACGACCAACGCCGTGAATACGCCTTTTATTTATCCAAACAAATGGGTCCCATATGACGCGACAGGCAGTGACAAGGCCTTAGCAAGCCAGTTTGGATAGACCTGTCTTTAACACAGTTTCAAGTGCTTTATCGACATAGGGATACCATGTTGTAAAGGAGAGGGAGGTCACAATAAATCGGTGTTGTAAAAATAGGTTTGTGACACAATAAACATTGTTATATTTATTTATTTACAATTATACATAGCTAACAGATGTGTGAAGCGTCGTGGTGGGTTAATACGTTGTTTTAAAGATCGCAAAGTTTCATTTTAAGAAGTTATTTTAAAATACAATACACCTTGTCGTCCTTTTGTTTTAAAAGAAAATACCTTCTGTTTCAGAACTAGGTATTGTATGAATAAATATACATTTTATACACCAGTCCTACGTTTAGTGCAAATTTATTTATTAGTTATTAGGGTCGTCAGGAATCTGTGATCAAGAATACTCAAAAGAATTCCGGTTTTATTTACCGATGGTTTATAGTTTTTTTCTTTTTTTCAGATATTCGTATAATTTTATAATTATATTTAAGGCTATATACTTATTGTGTATTCATACTGACATTGTCACAGTTATTAGCATCTTAGGACCTCAATACATTGCTAATTTCATTAAATTGTATATAATAACTAAATGCTACCATCTCCGGGATGTTGAGTAAGCCCAAAAAAAGGGTATTTTCAGATTTTTGTAAAATAAAGTAGTAATATTCATAGTCACGCTGTGTCCTTTTCTGGGTGAGCAGATATAGGTACATTAGTGGTAGTATCCACCTAACGTTCCTGGGCAGTAGACTTGAGGGAGGTAGTGCGCTTCCTCCACACCTCCCAGAGATGAAGCCTAAACGGGCTGTTCTGTAGAATCTAGATTCTCAGGCCAGGGTAGAGAGATTGGAAGGATATCCCGGGGTTTTTAGTCAGTAGCAGTCTAACACACCGGGGTCGCTACCCTCACAGTGGCCCTGATGTTTTTATTTATGTTAGATTTGATATAGTTTGAAATATGGATATTAAATCGTTTCAGATAATAATAGTAGTTTATACCAAGTAATAATATTAATACTAAAATAAAGACATCAGTACAATACAATACAGTACACTATAAAACAATTCTAGTATTTTAGTATTAGTAAAAATGTTGTACGCCCTTTGTTAGAGAGACTATTAAATCATAATAAATTAATAAATATTCTCTGCGAAAGATAAAATAAACTATACACATTACATTTGAATACAGACCAGGTATAAAATACAGGGTGAGTAATAAAGGTACCTACTCTATTCTTGTAAATGTTTTATAATACATGTTGCAGGCATAGATGGGCAAAATGTAATCAGAGTAATGAAAATGATTAACGATTACATTTTATGTTTTTTACCATTAAATTGACTGCATTTTGCTCATTTATATTTCCAACACTACAAAACCCCAGATTGTATACACATTAATTATTTCTTAATGTTTTAAATGGATTTAATCTTTATCACAGAGCAAGAAAATTAAAATTACGACTAAATTTTGTAATCATTAATCAGATTACATATTGCCCATCTCTGGTTGCAGGTATCGTTATGAATACCAATATGGAAAGTAAGAACGTCCGCTAAATACGACCATAAATACGTATTTCCGTGGGACTGTCATAACACGAACGCGTACAAACTGGGCATATGTTTGTGCACACATTACTGGCACTTAGTGTGTACATCATGTTCGATCATTAGCGCCGCGCCACCACGTTGACATGGACAGTAAGGCACCTTGGTACAAGGTTGTGCGGCTCCCCACTCGGGGACGTAAATGTAGGAGAAGAAACCTTTAGTTTATCGACTGGCTGGCTGTTTCCTTTAGAGTTCAGGCTGCTCAGGATAGGAGCTCTGAGCGACCAGCTGTTGCTTTTAGGCACATAAATCTGTAGTTAAATATGAATAAATGATGGGAACAAAATTATTACAAGAATGTTTTGTATGACGGCTTATCTAATACATGGTAAAAACCAATAGCGTGAATCCCATATAAAGCATAAAAAGCATTATCTTGTTACACATGGACATTTAATGAATATATATTCTTAAAATGTGATGTTTACCAAAATAGCAATCTGAGAGTTCAAATTGGGCCAAATTTTAAGTATATGTGTATATATGTGTTAAATGCCCAAGTAAAACGAGATAATCCTATTTATGCTTTATATGGGATGCACCCCACTGGTAAATACATAGTTATACCTTCACAAGCATTACAAAAAGTTGATGTCACTGTAAAAAGAGTACTGAAAGCAAACACACGTTACGAGCTTTATTCCCTAATGGCCGTGGGGATAGTTGTCTCATAAAATTGTTAATATTTTATTATTAAAATGTATGAAAGATCTAGATCATCAAAATACGAGAACACACAATAAGATTTTTCGCAAATTTATCATTAAAAAAAAAAAGAATTTAAATAAGCTATATCTCAATATATAGTTTTGTTTGTACTCACTTATTGTGTAATATAAAACAAAGTAAAAGAATATCTACACATGTATCTAAATAATTTGCTCGATTATCATAAAAATACTAGAACCTTAATTATTGCAGAGAGCAAAGTGTACACAAACAATAATATTATGTAATTGCCATACTGTTCACTTATAGTCTGATGTAAATGCGGACGTACGAACGGGTAGACATGGCCCATTTAATTATAGCTTCGTGATGGACGAGTTTGGATCGGGTTGATTTGTTTAGAGCTTGCACTGTGTCAATCATTGAGACAATACCGGTACGGGTTCAATCGCGCCTACTGACTCATATCTCATCATCATCATCTTGCCAAACATGTTCAAACAATACCGACTGGGCGCTTGAAGCCGCGAAGCTACTTTGCTCATTTCATACACAAAACAGTGATACACTACACACACACTACACACTAAATATTAGTGATGCCACAAATAGTGAATTGGCCGAATACCGAATACCGAATATTCGGCAACGCTGTCGGCCGAAGCGTCGAATATTCGGCCGCCGAATATTCGGCATGGAATACATGCTTGTCGGGGTCGCGTTAGCTGGATTAAGGCAAGTTGCAACCTGTTTTCCTCGTTGCGTTGGCGCGGCCAGCAAAGACAATACAATACCCAAATACAAACGAAAAACAATACCCAAAGCTTTCGAAATTTGCTAAAGTTTATCTTTCTTCTCCTGGAAGTAGCGTGTTTAGTGAGAGGCTATTTTCTGAGGCTAGTAACATTTACGATGAAAAGCGTAATCGTTTGCTACCAAAAAATGCTGAAAAGCTTATTTTCGTCCATCACAATTTACCACTGATCAATTTTAATTACTAAAGTGTTGTAATTTGGAAATAAATAGATAATTTTGAGTAATATAACGTGCCTTTTGTACATGATTTGGTATTCGGCCGAATACCGAATAGCAAAAAAAGTGGCCGAATAGGCCGAATACCGAATAGTTGCCGAATATTCGTGGCATCTCTACTAAATACACTACACACACATTATACACTATACACACTTACTATAAACTTTTGCCAGTTTTTTTTTTTCGGCAGGACTGTACTTTGATTGCCGGGATAGAACTTCACAATTAAACCGAGCGAGAGGAAAAACACTGAGGTGCTCAGCCAGCAAATTTATTGGTTGGGTGGCAACTCAAGAGCACCCCCGTAGCTACTGTCCGCAACTTGAGCTGCCAGCCTAAATATTAAACCTTACGGTGATCTGCTAGAGTTTCGAAATTGGCTACCTTGAGAAGAAACGCCGAAAGAAACTCAAGGCTGCGTCGGAGTGAAACTGCGCCTCGGAGCGTAAACTCGTCGGTTAGGGACAGTTGACTGAACTATCCTTCTTCCATGGCGCTACCGACGATACCGGTGTTTGGGTAACTTTTGTCAGTCTTGGTTATGTTTAGTGACAGTAAATGCTTAATTAAACTTTTGTTTTATACGCTGCTAAATGGCAATAATAATATAATTAGGGAAAAATGTGGGACAAAAGTAGTTTAATTGACCATCAACAGTTTATTGAGTACCTGTAGCTTATTGAGCATCCAACAGCAGTTTACTTTCTATGATTAATGCATTAATTTTCCCAGTGAGTATGTGGTGCCTGAATCCGTATGTAATCTGGAAAGACCCAGAACGTGCCAGGATTCGAATCCACAACCATTCGCGTCGGTGCGCATGGAAACCGGTCTATTATCCACAGCATACAATTAGATGTAGTTGTAATTATTTAACGCCTGAAATGAGTTACAATTACTCATATCAACAAAAATCTGAAAATATTACGGTAATCAACAAATTTTCATGTCAACACGGAGGGTAAAAAATAACAAATGACATCCGCTTATCGGGACAGGATCAATGTGGTTACGTCTTAAAGGGTGTTGATTACACGTTTCTGTTTTAGGGCGTTATACTTAATATTTTTTTTTATATTAAGTTTTACGGCTCTGGGTACAAGCCCTTTCGAGCCCGTCAGTGAGTCATGCGAGGCACCGATGAGATGATGCCTCTCCGGTAGTTTTTCACCGGTATAAATTCGGCTCACAGCAGCTGTCACCCTGACGGTCATTTTGAGGGTCTATAAGGATTTTCCACCGGCTTAGAGAACCGCAGCAACACAATTATCATCTAGAACATTTTTTCGCGTTCTTTAGACTTAAGAAATGGGCTTCTAGGTATAGTTTTTTTAGAGCTTGATGTGAAATTGTTTCATAGAACGGTGAATGACATCTTTTTTGGTTAGCAACGAAATGAGAACGCTCCTTAGGGTGCAGTTATCATTAGCAACGATAACCACTTCCCGTCAAATGGATCGTCAGCCTGTTTGCCGATAAAAGTAAAAAAAATGACCAAGGAGTATAATTTGGGAACCTCTGACCTAGGCGTATTATCCCCTTAGTTGACCCACTGGTGTTAATAGCGCGACCGAATGACTAGGCCTATCTTAACGGCGATCTCAACGACACGGTGCTGCTTACGAGCTGTGTTATAGCGTGTTACAGCTTGTAATAGCCCTGTATTAATGATAATCAGCTTGTTTTCCAACTACGGACACGCTACTTAATTATAACCGGGTAGGAAGTCAATAGTTTTCTAATTCTAACCTCTGCCGTGTCACCATGTCGTGGAAAGACTTTCCAGCCGCTGCATTTCTTCCCTTATGATATTAGGTTGTTTAAAAGAACTATTTTCCAAATACTTGAGCAGGTTGGCATGATAGAGGCTGTCGACAAGTAGTATCCTGCTTCAGTATAGTGGAAGTCGATTTAAGAGCTACGCTGCGCTGTATCAAGTCCAGAGTAGTTAATGTATCTCTGGTCACCCCAAAAGGGATATAGCGTGAACATAATATAATTATTATTATTATACATCTAAAACAAGTTAAATAATCATGTACTAGAAACCCAAAATGGAATGAATAGCTCGTTGTATTCAAAATACAAATAATAATGTCTCCAAGCCAAATGAATGAATGACATCTTGATTATGCACGAATCACGGCATATAATTCCGGTAGACTGCGTACGTTACACGGCTCTCTTGTGATTGGTCTACGCGCCACTTTGTCGCTCATTTGTCACCAAACGCCGGCCAATTAGAGCGCTCTTTTCAAAAATGGAACACAATTGAAATTGTCACTCGTTTATCATTCTATGTATGAAACGTAATTGTTCCTTATTTGAATCGACATGACGCAGATTAAAAATGGCGACAATGTGTCCAACTTTATTTCTATTATTATAAACTTGCTTTCCGTCCAATTTTGTTACCTTAAGATATTTAAAAAGAAATGACACTAGTTAGAGGGTTTTTACCATAAATAAATTGTTATTAGATTTGTATAATTGTATTTAATTAATGCTAAAATTACAATACTGTTCTTGATCCGATTTAAGCAAGCTTAATAAATAATTTTAAACTTAAAACTGAAACAATATTCCATTACAATTCGTTGGATATAACCATTATTAATAACAGAAGGCAAGAGAAGTGAAGACGTATTTATACTGTCGAAATAGTTATGAGTTTAGAAAAATTGGTTTGATAAAAATACAACTTAATCTTTCCGTAGTAGTCCCCATCTGGCATTAAAGAGGTTTTATAAACAGTTATCTTCATATCATTAAATAGCTTTACTCATTAAACGAGAATATCTAACTTGAGTTAAACGAAGGGTATTTCGTCATTATTATTTTATAAGAAGTATCTCAGTTACTCAATATTATTGTCAGTTTTAACGCAGCATGACAGTATTCAGTGTAGCCATATTCAAAACAAAATATTGTGTAACATAGGTACACAATGCCAGCAATTTTTACACTCATCACGGCGAATGAAACAACAAAAACGACACAATTTCGCCCCAAATCAAGCGTGACTTTTAACAAAGGGCATGCTACATGGGCTCAGCAATCGTTTATAACCCGGCCGAATTTAAAGTGTGCGCATTTCGCAGTGTTTAGAAGATCGATGCGACTATTCCTGACGGTCGGCTAGCAGCCCAGTGTGTCGATTGCCCCGGGTTGGTGGAAATAACATGGCTGTATCATTGTTATACAAAAGCGCAGCTGTTCTCTTCCCTGAGGGTAAAAAAGGCGTTTTGTATGTTTTTTTTTTTTATACGGTGTGCGTAGGGCTCTTTTTGCGGTCACCGGGACAGCGTATGCCTCCTGCTTATGCATAGGATATATTTTTTCCCAATCATAAAGTATGTGTTTATTATCGGAACTAATATTTTACAGTCATTGCTACACAAGTTTATTTATACTATACTTTATTTTTAAAATTGTATACATGACATATGATAGAACAAAATCGCAATCAAACTTTTTGCAAAGATCGTCATTAATTCAGGCCTGGATTTGGGGAGTCAAGCCATGGCACGCGCCCCCTATGCACGGAATTCTAGTGACGTCAGACGAGCACATCACATAGCGTATCCACTAAATAATGTGATAAAAATGTGGGCCTCTACTTAAAACGTTAGTCTGAAAATTTATAGAAGCCTTAGTTTTGTTGTTTAAAAAGTTAACTCGTAAGTCTCATAAGATATCGATGTCTCATATTGCAAGGTTTGCATTATGCAAGGTCAAAGAGGCCGGATGAGAGGGAGGCGTCACGCAGTGTCCGGCTCGCCGCCTGATAGATAGGTTTTGGAGGAGCGGGCTCTTTACTCCTACCCTCCCAGACCTCCCTTTGCCCTCCCAGAGAGGCAGCCTTTACAAGGTTTTGCGCTCCCCAGGCGTCTGGACGAATTTGGTTTCCCAGGCCTGGTGGAGCGATTAGAGAGACACCCCAGGGGTTTTTACTTAGTAAGAGTCTGACACACAGGGGTCACTGCCCTCACAGGGCCCTGATGGTCCTCTGTGGGTGTTTCCTCTAGGATACCAAGCAAAAAGCGAGGCCAAAGAACGTTTTTAGTGAATATCTATATTCCTAAGCGATACCTCTAAGTATTGTGGTATAAACTCTTTTTCAATAGATTAGTCCATGTAATTGAAAAACAGAGGTAAAAGGATTGACTTCATACAGTAAGTTTTACCTTAATTCGAACAATTTCAAGCTCTGTGCATAGCATAATAATCACTTTATTGCTACTCTATGTAACTAACTTTTCTATGTAGGTACGTATGCCAAATTTCATATTCCTCCATCCGCGAACTTTTCGTAAAATGGGGTACAAAGATTTTGCTTCACGTATCGAATGAAATGTAAATAAAAATGTAAAATATGTTATAATGTAAATGTGGTAAACGTGTAATTTAGATTACACTCTTACCTATTTACAGAAAGGGTTATTGCCAATAATAGCTATTTTTTCTCAGTTAATAGAAAAAACTATTGGCATAATCAGTCTATAAGACATTACAAATGAAGACCAAATAAACATGAAAGAATTTGCGGGCAGAATCTCGAGTAGAATATATAATCAAAGTCCGCTTTTGAGTTCTATTTTAATGAATTTCGTTGGTTAACGTACTGTCTCGAGTGTCTTTCATAAGCCGGAGGGGTAAAAAGCACCCAAGCCGCCATCTTTTATTCACTGTAGATGTCTGAATAAAAGGCGAATGAATTATTAATCCTTTTTGTGTAGCCACGGAGCGCAGATGCAACTTAAGTTACGTTGAATTGGACTATTCGAGTGCTTATCAAGTAAAGTGCTGTTTTTTATTAACATTGTGTTACAGAAGTTAAGTTTAATTAAATCTTCGATGGTTACATATTTTATCTAATACTAAAGCTCAAAAGAAGGTAGGATATGATTTTTTTAAATTTGGTCAAAGATTTTGTACTGTTTAACTATTGAACCATTGCTTTGTGATATTTTTTTAGGAATACTAAAATAAAACGGCTAATTTTATATTAGGGGTGTATACTGCCCCAATTTGGAATAATTCTCTAGATATCCCTTTTACGCAACTTCTGGATGGTGCTAAGCTAGCAATGGTGAGTTGACAAGTTTTTTTATCGGTGTCGATAGCCTGGCACTATTTTTTCTGAGCTTATACTCAGCTATAAGTAATAGAAGCTTTAGTCCAACTAGTGAGCTCTTTGCCACCGTTTGGTATAAAGAATCGAAAATTCATATCCACTGTCATTCTAAGCAAACATCTCTAAACGTCTACTGCTAATAAATTTTAGCATTTAATGGCCAATTACTTCAAGATCTTTAAAATGAATTAGTGTTTGCGAATTAGGCAGAAACACACGTAGAATTCAACTGTAATAACTGGTTCCAAAGGCGATTCGGTTGCTTCACACATATTTACCGAATCAGGAAATCTTGGCCAATATATCTCTTGTTGAAGACTGTAAATTTATTCATTACAATGTCTACACAGGAAGTTCTCAATTTCTTTCTAAGAATTAGGCTAAAGCACCCGTAGAATTCAATGGTAATAACTCATCCCAAAATCCGATTCGGTTGCTTCACATCTAATTACCGAATTAAGAAATCGTGGCCGATATATCTCTTGTTGAAGACAATAAACCTATCATTAATCATGAGGCATTAGCTCGCAATCGCTAATGATGATATTAGGTGCTCTCAGCGTGCAAATTTTGCGTGTCGTAAGTTATAAGCGGACAGCGTTAAAAGTAAGCACCTACGAGCATTGAGAACATTACTTGATGATTTTGATTGCAATAAACAATAATAATTTCATTATGTTATAATATAGTTAATAATCTCGTTTGTTTTAATTACTTCATGCCAAAAGATCTCAAAAACTTATTGGAATTAATTTCACAATAAAAGTTATGATACATAGGTAAACTGCTGGTTATGTATGTATATATGTCACAGTGACGTGCATAAGATATTTGGACAGAGTAGGCAAAATTCGCGTAATTAATTTTAATATTATATAATGATAGTCAATATTATATTGCTTTCATAGGAAAGATAGAGAGCGTAAATATAAAATATATATGAAAATAAACGGTTCCTTTTTTTGTTTAACTTTATGCAATTTATTCTAGACTTATTTGTCATAAGGGCTAGCAATGCTTGCATTTATCTATGAAATGATCGCTAATGGTATGTCTTTGTATGGACATCAAAAAATGTCTATTGTATCACAATTTTAATGTATATAGCTTTATTAGGCCTTAAAAAAACATCTGTTAATTACGTTCCTTTGTCAGTGTGATATCCTTTTAGTAATAACGCAATAACCAATCTTTAACGGTGACCAATTGTTATGTGTAAACAATTGCTATGTGGTTCTCGTTAAAGCAGACATTTGTTGTTCAGACAGGATTTAGTTCAAGCCTCTAGAGTTAAGTGGAAAGGAACCTCTGCAACAAGCAGTATGTTCTGAGCTATCAATGAATCTATACTGAACTCCAGCAAATACCATCGAATGCGACATGAATTTTGAACGATATAAACACTACCAAATGTTTAAGATGTAACTTGTTGAATAAATAGCCAAATAGCAGCTATACTAATTATTATTATATTGTAATTACAATTTAAATAGAGCGCGTCAATTTATTTACAATTTACAAACAAAAAGATAACCTAAAAAATATTTCCGTATCCCTTAGTAAAAGTAAGTACTCAGATCTTTCATAACCATTTAAATTCCAAAGTAACTATTGTGTACATTGTCTTTACCAATTGATAGTTATATTAAAGTACCTTGTGTGTATATAACTCATCTATATACTGATTTAATTATTAGATAAGAATATAATAGAAGAAGATAAACTCAATAAAAGGTCCTTCTGTGGATATGTAAATATACATAAATATATTATTTTGAATTGGTAATGTGTTTACTTCAAAATTCACATTTTTTGCCTAAACTACAATTTCATGTAATCTCAAAACAATGTTATTAAAACGCATACTCCTGTCACTTGCTCTGTCGAATAAAATCGAGATATGGAGCGCAGGAACGAAGGCGGTACAATCATGATTGTAAGACTGAAATGCTCGGTGTTCGCTACATTTTGAAATTGTCGATCATTTGATCCCTAAAGTAATGTAATTTTACGAGCTGAGACGGAATAGCTAAGTTAAGTAAGAGAGGGAGAACAAAAACATTAACTTTGAACGATTCTATTGTTACTTACTTAAATGTATAAAGGTTTTAAACTATATCCATTTGGCTGACGAGTTTGAAATCTATAAATTTCAAACTCCTAGAGTTGCCTGCCTCACGGTCTTTTATCGGTTGCACGGTGGAGAGTGTTCTCAGGAACTACATTCTTTGATTCCACCAGCCCCATTCCATCATAAAACCACTAGACATCGTGTTGGATACCATCCGTATGTGGTGATGTTCCTTCGAAAAGATTCGCTTCTACATTCATCATGCGAACGGCTAAGGAGTGAAATATGCTTCCAACGACCATATTTCCGCGATCTTATGAC
This sequence comes from Automeris io, assembly GCA_036320925.1. NCBI lineage: Eukaryota > Metazoa > Arthropoda > Insecta > Lepidoptera > Saturniidae > Automeris > Automeris io. The sequence continues at coordinate 2,055,206 of JAUDJH010000021.1, read as the reverse complement.
CTAGGAGTCTTTAAGAGAAGAGTTCATAGGCATTTGTTGGACAAATGCGTTTTATCACCGAACTCATCTTCACCTTCCACCAGGTGTGATTGAGGTCAAGCGTTCGTCTATAAATAATAACAAAAAAATGTCGTATTTCATCTCATCTACTTTATTCAAAAACGTAAAGCTTGATTTAACAAATATATCTACTTACTTATTTATAAGACGCTACTATTACATGTAAAGCAATTTTACTACATAGCCTCTTTTTATATCTTAGCGCATACCTAAATAAAAAAAGACCTCGAATTTTACCAAGTTATGCAACATAATCATCGTGGCTAAGTATCTTGAACCGCTTCAGTAGCGCAGAGATGTTGTCTCAGTGAGCGTTTTCTACCGTCTGTATCATGACGAGTGTTCTGAAGAATTGTTTAACCTTATTCCACCCTCCCCCTTCCTAAATAGAACTACGCGCGCGGGTTTGCGGAGTCACAGCTTTACGGTATCTCACATCCCGGCTAGGACCAAGAAGTTTTCTAACTCCTTCTTTTGCCGTATTGTTGAGCTGTGGAATGGACTTCCGCGTGTTCCATCATCCTATGATATAGAATCCTTTAAGCGTAGCGTGAAGAGATATTTGTGCAGGCCAGCATGATCGCTGTGCCTACCGATGGGTTTTAGCTTACCTGTCGATAGTCGTTGGCGTTTTTTGGACTGCACCATGTTTAACATCAGGTGCGGTGCAGTCACTGTGTCGTGTCAAAATAATATATAATATAAAAATGAATCGCAAAATGTCTTGATAAGCGCGAAACTCGAGAACGGCTGAACCGATTTGGCTGATTTTTTTTTTTGTTGTGTTTGATGAAGTCTGAGGAAGGTTATTACGGAGAGAAAAATTAAAAAAATTGTCTGAAAAAGTCTAAAACACCACTTTGCTATATTCTCATACAAAAAATTCGTAATAATATTTAAAAGTCAATTTGAACTTTAACCATAAAGTTTAAATGTTAGTGGACGGGTTCCGGAAAGGCAAAACAATTATTGAGTGACGTATAAATATTAATGTCAATATTTGTCAATTTTTATACGTATAGCATTAAGGCCAGGTTCCTTCAAACAATTTTCAAAAAACAGCCGACAGGGGAAGCTATTAACATTAAAAAAAAAACAACGTGACTTTGTTTTATAGAAATAGGGCAGAACAAGGTCTGCCGGGACAGCTAATAAGATATATATCTTGTCATAACATATTTATTGACATTACAATTCAACAAAAGATATTGACATGTCTAACAGAGTGATTCAAAAGTGGTATTGAATTATATTCGCAGACATGGCACCGGTGTAAGAATTACAAGCTTCCTAACACCTAGCTCATAAATTACTCAATTAAGTCGTGCGTATAATTAACTATGAACGAAATTTTAATAATCAATCTCCAAAGGAAAGTACAGTTAATCATAGAAACTATAATGTGTATTAAAATTATGCATAAAAAATAAACGAGCACTTTGTAACAAGTGAGACGTGCTGTGTACGACGGGCGGTCGCAGAGGGCCACGGAACAGGCGGCGTTGAAAAAAAAAAAACATCTCAGTATGAAATAACGCTTCAAAAAGCATGTATAAATAAATTATAGTATGATAGTTATGATAATCGTTTAAAATAAAATGGAATGGACTTGATGGAGTCTGTTGCCAGGATGAGAAGGAGGTTTTGGAGGAGTGAGCTCTTTACTCTTAACCCTCACAGAGAGGTAGCCTTAATAAGGTTCTTCACTCCCCGTGAAGGCGTTGGATTGCGTTTGGACTAATTTGATTTCAAAGGCCCGGGTGAAGCAATTAGACGGACACCTTGGAGGTTTTTAGTCGGTAGGAGTGTAACAAACAGAGTCGCTCCCCTATCAGTAACTATGATGGCCCTATGAATGATTTTCTCCACGGATTAAAAAAAAAAACAAAAACTAAATAAAACTTCTATATTATTTATAATTCTATATAAATGTATTACTTATTTGAATGTAGTATTACTGAATTTAGATAAAATAAACCGCGTATTTCATGGCCCTTTAGGAACAAGTTCCTCATTTTAAAGTTCGTGACAAATGTTCGGATGCGATCGTGTGAATTTGATAGTGAAATATTATGTTTAAGTTAGACGTAACTACTAGTACAATCGCTATATTAATAATACAATATTATTACTTAGTTAATAATGATCAAACAAAATTAATTACAATAATAATTACATTAATAATTATTTTCTATATTTGAATAAATGAATAATTTATAAATACTGTAAGAAATATATATTTCGTTCAGAATATGTTTCAAAAATCACGTGGGAAACAGATTATGTGCTGCAATTAAATATAGTTTTACATCCTTGTAATAATTTATATTTATTTAAATTATAAACCATATATCAAAATATATCTAATATTTGATTAGATTTTCATACAAAATATTTTGTAAAATCAATTTAACTTTTATTGGAATAAAATAGTATTAACATTTATGTCGTCAAGTATACACATCAGCTGCCGAAATATTAAAAGACGCGAGGAAGGTCGCATATAAATCCATCACACGACGATTGGGGCTAAAGTCGTGTGGCAAATGTTTTTAATTATCTACCCGACGTAATTCATACTTTCTAATCACGAATCGCTGTCACGTTGAGCGACTTGATCCTTAAAACCATGTGATATAGGCTACCGAAATATTTTTGATGAAATCGTGACCTTTCGCGGTGAACCGGCCACAAAATTTTGTAAGACATCTTTTAAAGTAATTGATATCTATGGCAGGGAGTTATTGCTATTTCGGAATATATTAATTTATTTTATTAGAACTTTGATAGCTGAGATTAAGCGAAACTTTTTGTAAATATTAACCAGTTTTAGATATGGTATTTTTTTTTATTCTATAATTTGGTTAGGGCTTTAATCACACATGTGATTACGCCAGCCCTGTTTAGCTAAAATAAGTTCACTAAAATAAAGATACATAAATAATAACACTAAACTAAATTATTCTGCTAAAATTTTTAACAGCAACATGAACAGGGATCTAGCCGCATCACACGTGGGTGCAGCGAGTATTCCATTGAACATGGCAACGTCGAAGGGATTTATACGATGCTTACTCATCATGTCCGCTCTCATAGTCTCGACAATAGATATGGTATATATTAGGTCATAATTGATTAGATTTGATCTACTGCTTGCACCGACTTGTAGATACGTGCTGTGGTTTGAACCTACAAGCTTTCGCGTTGTCATGCATAGATATCGGTCCCTTATCCACTAGACCACCACAGTAGCAAGAATATCGTTAGACAATTAAATATATTTTTCGTTAAAAAAAGACTAATAGCAAGTAACCATTAAAATGTATATATACTTAATAGCGAATATTTTTATCTATTGTATTAAATAATCAAACAAAAGAGGCTTAAACAAGGGCATGGCAGGAGGCCCTCTCCTTTGTGAAGGACTTCATGAAGGTGAAAGAGGCGGCGGAGTGGGACCGGGAGGCTATCACCACCCCTGATAACCCAATTCACCGCCCAGCTCGAATGGGATGCCAGAGGAGGGCCTTCGCCAGAGGCCTTCCTCCATAACCGGACATTGCTGGACGGCGCGCTTGATGGAGTGCGCCGCCCAGGTCCAGGCGTGAGTGGTGTGCGATGCGTGCGCACACCGCTCGAATGATAAATCATGGAGATGAGGGGAGGGTGGCACTTTACACCACTCTCCCCACCAATGTGTTAGGAGTACGCGGGGGGTAGTAACTATATAACCACCCCTCACTAAGTAGTTGGGGCCTGCAGAAGGTCAGACGTCGCCGGATGCGGAGGTAGATGGCTCAGCCTTGCCCTTGGCACTCGGCAGACGAGAGAGGGAATACCATGGGGGTTTTAGTCGGTGCAAGTCCAACACACCGGAGAGCGGCCCTCACCGCCTCCTGAAGGTCCGTTAGGGATTTCACCCGGGTAACCAAAAAAATAAAAAAAAGAGGCTTAAACAAAGTAAATTGTGGACATAATTCTAACTGCTATATAAACATACCACGCTTAATACAGGTACTTTTGTTTGATAATGATATCCTTTATTAAAAAAAATATAAAAATCTTCCTCACTATATCGGACAAAATTCACGTTTAACCCTTCAAATACCGCGCGACGTCGACCCCCCTAATTACTAGGGATGATGGCGAAATATTAATGAAGTCTCTGATACGGACATGTTTAGAGTTTCACGACTTTCGGGATTTCGTCTGAAAGCATGTGGGGATTTTATTAATTTACCCTGTGTAAGTGGAGCAGGGATTAAGAGAGCAAGTTGAATTTAAATCGATAATGGTTTAGTTTGCTCTGTAATAGTACGTCGTTTCTATGTTAAACAGTTTTGTTATTCGGGTTCAGGTTAATCTCTATTTAACATTAACCTTTAGAGTGTTTAGTTATTCAACGTAATATAATATAGCGCTTGATACTATAGCAGTTGATACTATAGCAGTTGTCTAAAATTGTATATAAATATTCCGTTGTATATCTAAAATTGTATATTTTTAACCGACTTTAAAATGGATGAGGTTACGTATTCGACTGTAGTATGTATTTGTTTATATATGCTCCATAGCTCCGTTATTTATGGACGGTTTTTTTGGTTTAGTTTTTTACACTGGCTCGACATAGTGACTACAGAGTACCTGATGGTAAGTACAGTGTAGCCCAAAAACGAAAGTGACTATCAAAGGATGAAAATCCTGAAAACACTGAAGGTCTCTAGGTATATGAGTTACTGGATATACACAAGCTGATCCCGAAATACGACAAGCCGAAACTGGTCACTATGACTGGCTTTACATGAACATGGGTATGTTCTGTGGTCGCGATCCAGACGGGCACCGACGCCCTACCACCTTGCTACTGCTCGTTTACCCACCCAGGAGTCACGTGTAGGGAAACTAGGGTAAAGCCTACGTGCTCGAACAGCTTCGACTCCCAAAAGTGACTTATAGTTATTAAAGTTATTGGGAATAAAGTCAGTCCCACTTTAATATGGTGCAGTTCTAAGGTCTTCAGGGTTGTAGGCCATAACGCTTGTGCGGACAACAGCAAAATGTATTATTTTCCCTCCTTATCTCCGTTGTGATTGAATTTATTTCTATAAATATATCATTTTTTGTAATAACTTGATGATCCTTGAGACTAAGAGAATGAATTAAATTTTCTCTGATCATATAAATATTTTTTGGTATATTTTTCAACTCATTAGACGCCATAAAAATACTATTTTAAGTTTCTATGTAAATTGTGTCTAATGTAGACATACAGATCGTCAAGATATGTCCGAAATGTTTTCGGTAAAGTGTACGACTACTGTAACTTACATTACCATCCTCATCATCATAATATCAGCTTAAGGACGTCCTCCAATGGACATAGGCTTCTCCTCATGTAGTCCCGATCGACCAGTCGAAAGCAGCATGTTTGGGAGTCATTATATCGTTTGGATTTGATGTCGCATTTGATGGAACTTGGTACTGTATTGCAGATTTCTTCTTACAGATTTGTGTCTAACTAAGCCAGTCTGCACGCAGGTGTGTAGGCGGCAAACTACATAGCAATTGTATATAACAATTGGTCACCGTGAAAGATTGACTATTGCGTTATTGCTAAAAAGGTCTTACTCTTTAGAAGTTGTTGACAAAGGAACGCAATTAACAAGGCATTTCTAAAGCATATTAAATCGAAACACATTTAAATAAAGGTACAATAGACAAGTTTTGTGTACTTACACATATATATAACGTCGTACTGCTATAGACTGATATGATGATATGGATTAGATCGTATGTGCACTTTATAGATGGAAATCCTATGCTGCTCTTGCGAGTATATGGTCGCCACTCGAAAACTTTCTTATCCTTTCAGCCATCCTTTCTACGAGCTATTTGTCTTACCCAGTGTCTTTTGGACTTGCTATTCTGCTGAACAATGTCGATGGCTTTCGTTCTTCTACACATTTCTTCATTTTGAATGCTATCAATTAGAGAAACACCACGCATAGTCCTTTCCAAAGCTCAATGGAAAAGATTTGGTCCATAGTTCGTGGTTAAAACCGTTACTCCAGATTAGTCGAAAACTATGTTCAGTATATAGCTACAGCTACTTCAACGGACGGCTTACACAGTCGCTGGAACCCCTAAAGGCGACGAAAAATTTTAATAAAATTCTTCAGCAAACATTAATGAGGTCCGGGAAGCTAAACAAGCCCCGCCATTGTCGGGCTGCGTCTCGCCATTATGATTCTAACCGAGATAATGTACGGGAAATGACGGCAAAAGAAATTTAATTCGCATAACGATGAAAGGGTTATGCGGGGGTCGGGTTTGATAAATAAAGCCGGAGGGACCCTGAGGATATTACCGGCCCTTTTTTGCTCTACATATTGATATTAATGCTTGTGAATTTTGTCAAAATTGCGTGTAGCCCCTTTGTGTTTGGGCGCGCTGTGTTCTGATTTTTTTGTTTATGTATAACTTCCGTCTCCTTTAACTGTGACTTATATATTACATTTTTATTTAAAAAACATTAAGGATTCATTATTTTATATAATATATACCTGAAATTATAACATACTTAGAAAGATAATCAAATATAAATGTAGTCTATAAGTGAATTAATATATTGTATTTTCTGTTTTCTTAAGCTCATTCGTGCCCATCTTGTTCTATCAAATTGTTTCTTTAATTCTATAGCATTTCTTGATACAAGTATGACACAGAATAGCCATAACGTAATTTAAATCATGAAAGATCAACCCGCCATAGAATGTTAAAATTTCATATTGCTATTTAAGAAAAAACATTTTGATTCAATTCAAATTTACTAGTTCTACATTTATATATTATTGTTTTTATATGATGTGAGTTATACTTTTGACTTGTGTTTCACTACTAACCCATTTCATCTAAATATCTTGAGTCGAGGTATATATTGTAGTTTGGCTGTTATGGAGACGATAGTTAATAAACTCTCGTATCATGACGTTAGTCGCCATTTTTAGTGTTCTATATCTGAAAAGAAAAAACTCAAACCTTTAACGATCTTCTTGTTCTATGTCTGTTTGTCTGATATGAGGAAATCCTTTTCTCAGGAGCGCGTACAGGTATCAAGTTCAAATTAATATCAAATACTCCCCAGGCCTATGATCCCTTGTGACCCTAACAATCATAATTCTAAATCAACGTATTAAAAGGTTTGTTTGTTTATGTCCTTTTTAATAGTCGTTAATGTTTTCACAAGAGAATCAAGACCTATGGAATACTTCCCGTCAGCCTAAAGTCATGAAATTTGGTAAGAGTTAAGTTCCTTTAAAAAGTATAGAGAAAAGTCCGACAGCAATAAATTTGTAGTTATATCATGAAAAAGAAATTGAGAGTTGGTATTTTATTTTTAAGAACATTATAGAAAAAGGCTAAACCAAAGAGATAAAACAATATAGTGTTAAGAAACTATAGCGCTTTTTATCAGATAAAAAATTTTAAAAGTTCGGACAAGTGTGAACTTTTTACGAAAATCAACAATATCGTTGAAACATTTTTTAAATATAAATTAAATCACATTTTCATGGGAGGATCATTTTTTTGTAGGACACGAAAAAAAATATAAACAGAGGAAGTTAGTCAGTAATAGCTTTTTTCGTATATTTTAAGCATGTACGAAACCCTCGATGTGCGGGTATGACACGCACTTAGCCAGTTTTTTAACTACACTATACTTACCAACTGGTTTAATACTTTTATCTAGTAATTTTGTTGTACCAGCACTAAACGTTACTCGATCATCAGGTGGGATAAAGTCAGTCAGGCGAGATGAATTTAAAAATATTCCTGGAGTTTCAACATTTATTATCCAATTTATGTAAAGCGTGGGCCTTGAAAGCTTCGCTGAAGTTGGACCAACTGTCGACCCTCATTACAATAATGAGTTTTGTATACTAACGAGCAGTTTTTCTTCAAAACAAACATTAAGGTACGGGCCACACAAACAATTTGCGTAATATGATAAATTACTCAACTTTATACAACGCCGTTTGCTTGTAAAACACCACCTTGAAAATTCAGCAAGGATTTTTATCAAAAACTACTTAAATAATGGATAATGTCTCTAGATCAAGGTGAAACGTAATTGATAAAGTTACATTCGTTTATTCTCTTCACGCTTCGTTTAAAGGACCCTATGTCATAAAACGATGGGAACAGGCTCGTCGGTAGACCATAGAAAGTACAGGAAAAGAGCCCTTTAATAAAAACTAATTCTCTTAATGTTTAAAGGTTTCTAAACTATCAAATTCCTTTTAATCTCGTACTTTCAACAATTTTTACGTATATCGTAGGTACATTTCTTATCCAAGCAATAGAGAAAATTAGTATTGTTTAACAGTGATCTCTTAAATACAAGTAAAACAAGACAACCCTTCCGAATAATTTCTAAAGATATCGTTCTAAGATTCTTCGAAGTAAATACTTCAAATGATTTATCTGACGGTACGACGTGTCCCCTCCCTAATTCACCCCCTTTCCCCCTCTCAATCGTTAGCCATCGTCTACAATATTTGCATAACTCATTACGTTGCATCCATATTTAATTAGGATATTTCCTACCTTAGCCCGTAGGATGACTATTAATGATGCAGTATTTGACACTATTAATCTAAAAATTAAGTTTTAATTGCACAATATTAATATAATAATTAATTTTTATGCCAGAAAATGTCTGTAAAACTGTTAAAAACCTGTGAATTTGCTGTGCTGCAGCCATAAGTCATAATTATATAGAAACTGAGAAAACCTCACATATATAGAGACCTTCAGTCGTGGTGCATGTTCGCGCCAAATGGTCGCGAACGACCTACGCGGAGGCGCAACCTCTATGTTTTATATTTTGAAAACAGAAAGAAGATTGTCATTCGTGAAAAAGTAGAGATGTCAAAGAATATATGCAAAAATACATTACCTAAGAACGAATAAAAATGTAATTTTAGTAAACCCTAATTAAACCCCAAAGGGAAGGCGCTAAGCTACACAATAATCGATTGGCCTTCCCAGTGCATGGGAGCCGACATGACGACAGAGACTATTAATGGATTTTCATATTTTGATGGTCACTTTCGTAGTTTAACTACACTATATTTACCATCAGATGCAGTATAGTGAATCTGTCGAGCCGCTGTAAAAAAAACAGTCGGTATAACGTTATGATTAAAAACTTTTTGAACTAGATATAACATTAGAGTAAGTGTGTATTTACAAGTTTTTTTTCTGTTCTTAAATGTACAATGAGTGTAATTGATATTCTATTAACTGCTTATAGAGTGGATGAGAGGGAGGCGGTGTGCAGTGTCCGGCGCGCCGTCTGAGAGAGTTTTAGAGGGGTGGGTTCTTTATTCCTACCCCTCCCAGAGACGCAGCCTCAACAAGGCATTTCGCTCCCCGTGTGTCTGGATGAATTTGGTTTCCCAGGCTCTGGTAGAGTGATTAGAGAGACACCCTGGGAGTTTTTAGTCAGTAAGAGTCTAACACACCGGGTTCGCTGCCCTCACAGCGAGCCTGATGGTCCTATGTAGAATTTTTCCTCGGAACACAAAAAAAAACTATATGAAAATAAAGACAATTACTAAATTATTAATACAATTTTACAAATTTTACGGACAGGTTTATTATGTTAACAGTAACGGGAACACAGTCATTCTTCCCTGAAACCAAGTGCTACTTGAAATCGATTGCCATTTAATTTGGAAGCAAGCAGACCTTTGCAACTTTGAGGAACCAAACATTGCTAATGGCTGTGCAAATTTTAATCGCTTCCTCGAGCACTTTCGTTTGAGTTTTGCATTTTAATTTAACTAAGTGAAATTATGCTTTTAACTTTAAATAATTTGAGTTTCAATTAATGTCAGTTAGATCATTCGCGGTATAGGACATCCGTCTTGATACAGAAAATAGTACACACATATTTAGGAAACGAAATTCAATCAATTAAAATTACAAAATGATATAATAAAGTCACTAGATTTATTCAACACCAGTCTAAATAGATATATTTAAGCATATCATCAAAATCAAAAGCATATCCTCAACATTTTATTTTTTGTTTGCTCTTTTTTTCCACATCAAGTCTATTTTTTTTACTTATTGTTATAAATTATACAAAATCTTATATTTCATTTAATAAATAAAATAGAACGTGTTTTGAAATGAAATGTATTTATTTCGACATAACTTACAAAAAAACTTAGAATTTAAAAACAGTAACTCAAACAATATACAGAAAGAAAATAAAATATAAAAACATACAAACATGGCGAAAACGGGCCCTCCATCAGCTTAAAGCCACAGAGGTACTCTGCAGCGCTGGCTTTCGTGAAGGGCTCTGGTTACGTTACATCTTATAAGAATAATCAATAAACAATAAAAATAGAATAAATAGAATAACATATAGCTTAAATAATAAATACGAGTGATACTAAAATAAACTATTACATACAGTAAACAAATCGACTACAAAGAGAATCAATATATTTAAACATATTTTACATTTCTATTAAAAATGAATATCAATATTTGGTTGCTTTACCTTACCCACTAAAATAATAATATATCGTCACGCTATATGTCCCTTACGGTGTAAGCAGAGGTACATTAGTAATTGTATCCACTTTGCGCTTATATGTATATAGTGCCCAAAATGAACAGTACCGCAGCTGTTTGCTGTTCTGAGGCCATTTACCATACACATGACATTTCTATCAGATGATCATGTGAGTTTCCTCACGATATTTTTCATCATCACTGAGCATGTGGCGCATTGGTACGTAATCTAGAAAAACATTCAAACCTACGAGAATTCGCAGTGCTATGCATGCAAACCTATCACTTTTCCATTAGGACGCCTCAATTAATAAGTCACCTTACCTAATCTATAATATAAAAATGAATCGCAAAATGTCTTGATAAGCGCGAAACTTGAGAACGGCTGAACCGATTTGGCTGTTTTTTTTTTGTTGTGTTTGCTGAAGTCTGAGGAAGGTTATTACGGAGAGAAAAATTTTAAAAATTCCCTGCAACTATCTAAAAATAACACTTTTCTGTATTCTCATACAAAAAATTCGTTATAAGTCATTTTGAACTTTAAAACCATACCATAAAGTTTAAATGTTAGTGGACGGGTTCCGGGAAGGCAAAGCAATCGAGTGACGTATAAATATTAATGTCAATATTTGTCAATTTTTATACATATAGCATTAACGCCAGTTTCCTTCAAACAATTTTCAAAAAAATCTGACGGGGAAGCTATTAACATTAAAAAAACAATGTGACTTTGTTTTAGATAAATAGGGCAGAATAAGGTCTGCCGGGACAGCTAGTGTGTTATAAGTAAGACTCGATGATATAATATACGATTATGTGAAATAAAGACATCATACTAAAATACAGTAGTAATTACTGTCAGCGTGTATTGACAAAGTGCACTTAGTTTCACAAAATGGCAGACAAGCCAGTCTCCATTCGGCGCCGTGCACTATTTTCGCAAATTTATCAATACCGTTCGTAGACATCTTTAACATTGCAAACAGAACCTTAACCGTTGGTAATAAGCTATGAACTCAATCTTTTTGAATATAAAGTTAAAGTTGTACAATAATATTTGAATAGATTGAAAGTGGATGGAATATGGAGCGGCGTACGTCCGCGAGTGGCGTTTGACAAGTGCACTTAGCTAGAGGATTACGAGATGTGACGTCACATGTGCGGTGGTTGCGGTGGTGGTGGTGGTGGTGGGTAGCTTCATGCCGAAAGTGAGAATGAAAAGAAATACTAGCATTATTATTTTAATACTGCTTATAACATTGTCAGAATCTAAATATCTCTAATCAGAAAAATATGTCCACAAATAATCCGCGTCAAGTAATATAACGATAATGAAATCCTGGCCGATTTCGGCCTCGGCGACGGTTCCAAATAACATCAAGTAGGCGCGGGCTGCTTCCAAGAGAGGAGGCCTGCCCAAGGCCAACGCTCGCCGAGCCGTCGGAAGTATCCGGATTCCCAGGTTCGGCAAAGGCGAGAAGAGGCTGGCACCCCGGTGGTTTTAGTCGGGGCAGGCCCTCACCACTTCCCCTGACGGTCCTTAGGGATTTCCACTGGGTTAACAAAAAAGAAAGGCGCGGGCTGCAGCCCCAATCGACGAAGGTAAGTCCGCTGATGACTTGCATAGGTCACCTTAGCGCGGAATGTCCTATTGCACAATGGACAGGTCAGAACATCACCCACGTAGTTATAGGAAGCTAGCACAGGGGGACGGACCTTGAAACGGTCTCGCTTATCATCCAACTCAAGCCTACATCTGGTCTGGAATCCTGCCACCACGCGCTGCACAAGACTTCTCCAATCCGAGCGTCGCTTCGCATGCATCCGCCACTGCGTCGGCTGAATATTGTAGCGCTTTAAGTGCCTCATCAGAACATCTTTATACTTTACATATTGCCCACCGGCCTTCCTCTTACCACAAAAAAAAAAACTGCAACTCTCAGAAAATATAACGATAAGAATATATATCAAGAGAATATTCTTTGTCTTTTGCAATCCAGTTGAATTACACACCTAAAAAAAAAAAACTATTGATTGCCAATTTTTGTTAAACGCCATCCGTGATGACATAACGGCAGCCATGAATGTGATGAGGGGTGTCTGCTGTGGGAATGGTGATGTTTCACCCCATATGCGCTATTTGATGGGGTGGGTATAGGTACCTATTATGTTATGTGGGATTTAATTTAATACTGATTTGTTATTATCATACTGCAAGAGATTAGGTAATATATTAGATATTAATATACTAATTTTTTTTAGTAGTAGCTTTGATGGCCTGGTGGATAAGCGCCCGGTATTCGTAAGTTTGAATCCCGGCACATACCATACATCTGGATTTTTAAAGATTATGCACGGATTTAGGCGCAAAATACTCACCAGTGAAAAAAATAACATGGTAAAACTCGTATGGAACCTAATAGAAATGTCATGGGTACTCGTGATGTGAAAACGGCGATCAAATACACTTCTGGTCACGTTGGGCACGATATATAAGTGATAGTGGATTCAGAAATTAATATAACTATGTTCGTTAACCTATCTTTCTGTGTTATATGTCATGTACCAAATAAATACTTTTTCTTTATTTCTTTTACTATAAACTGCGCTATCGGGCCGTCCAATATAAAACATACTTTGTATCCACTCACCTGAGAAAGCGTATAGCGTGATGTTTTTTTTTTAATAAGTATCGACATACTAACTAATTTTGACGACTTGGTAGCGCAATCTATAGTGATCACACCTAAGTCGCTGAAGGTTTTGTCTTCAAATCCAGCAAACTTTAGTCTGAAAAACAGTTTAATTTGTCGCGAGTCATGATTGTATATATTTATATAACTATATAAATATATCTTTGTCTAGTACTCATAGTACAAGGGAAGCTTAGCTTAGGGCTGCCATTCTGTTGATAATTGTTGTTGTTGATTGAAAGTACAAGCGGGGTAGTAGACTTGAGGGAGTCTGCTGCCTGGATGAGAGGGGGCAGTGCACAGTGTTCGGCGCGCTGTCTGAGAGAGAGGTTTTGGAGGGGTGGGCTTTTATTCCTACAACGCCCAGAGAGTTAGCCTCAACAAGGCCTTTTTTCCCTGGGCATCAAAGGGACATCTGGAGGGGGGGGGGTTTAGTCAGTAGGTGTCTGACACATTGGGGTCACTGATGGTCCTATGCAGGATTTTACCCCGGGATACAAAAAAAAAATTGAAAGTACAAAAAAATCAAATTCAAATTTCACACCACTGTCATTCTACTGCCTTCAATACTTCATTCTTTCATCCGTCCGCTGAAAACGGTTGTGTGGTGTCGTTTATGTAAAGTATAGTTCAGTCCAAAAACCAAGTATGACTATCGAATGACACGCATATGCTGACAGCAATCATGCCAGCCTACTCAAAAAGAAATTAGTTTTTTGTTTAGAACTGCTTCTTTACGTTGGGACATTGGAAGCACTTACTGGAAAACTCAGGAACAGGAATTTTCAGAATTTAATTAAATAGCGAGGTAAGGGCTAGAAAGCCCTAGCCCTTAGTTGTAGCCAAAATAAGAATAACTATATGTGTGTAATGTAAATTTTATTATTATATCTATAAATGCATACAAGAGGTTATAAAAGGGAAGGTTTAATATGATAATAAATAATTACGACCGTAATTAAGTTGTTCTGGAGTTTACAGATAGTGTTACAGATATAAATTCTTAAGATGTGTCAATAGCACGTTTTCCTTAGATGTATAACCATCGGCTGTTATAGTTAAAGTAAATTGGCACTTAAAATCTTCTATGTAAGATTAAGTTTTAAATGGCTGTTATTTTGATCGGCATGTGGGTCGTAATCCTGGATCACTTGAGACACAATCAAGAGGTTGAAATCCGTCTTTGTCCAGTATCTTATTGGAGTTTTTAAATTGTAAATAATGTGTGATATTTTAATTTTAGTGTGTTAATTATTAAAATCTTTGTGACGTTGGCAGTAAAGCATAACAAATCATCTATCTATGTATCATTACGCCTAATGCCTATTCGGGTAGGCAGAGAGAATGAATACGCCACTTGTCAGTATTCTTATACTTTTTCCCTTCCCTTCATCCCCTCTCGCTGACACTGCGTGCTTTTGATATTACCCACCATAAGAACTCTTTTTATTTGGTCTACGTAAGTAAATCTCGGTCGGCCTCGGCTTTTATTATCCACTCACATTCATATTGTATATATTTTTTGTCAACCTTTAATCATTCATTCTCTCCACGTGCCTGAAGCATCAACAAATCATGGTATTTTATAGTATTATTGTTTCTATCATACTGCCATTTGGTTACTTTTTTTTTTACTTGGGGTAAATCCTCATTGGACCGTCCCGGCCGCGAAGGGGTACGCAGCCGGGGTGTGCCGGACTTTTACCAGCTAAAAACCCCAAGGTGACTACTTCTGCGAATTAGTGGGGACTGCGGGTCCTGTAATCAAGTCGCCGCAGCCCCACCCGCCATTTTGTTACTAACTCAACTAGGCGTAAAAATAACGTACACATATAAAAAATTGTATCTCTTTTATTCAAGCAAAATTAATAAACAGTTTTGTTTTATATCGTGGTATGGCCATTGCGGTAGTATTAATTCATTGATAGTAAAATCTTTATATACTATTTATAGTCTTCACTCTTAAGGATCCTCTGTAATTTATTTACATTTATTACCTACATAGTACTCGATGATATATGGAGATTTATATTTATAAACATTAAAAGATATAATAACAAATTCCTAGATTAAATAAATATCATAGAATATATACATATATCTAGTGGCGTACGTACACATAGCGATATAGCAATATTTTGTTATACTTAGGCCTTTATTAAATATATTAAGACTTAATTTGTTAATAATAGAAATTTTAAATATCAAAGTATAGCAAGAAAATACTTCGTATTCTTTTATGCGACGCACTTCACTGGTCATCAGGATAATTGAAAGATTTATACCGATTTATAGTAAAAGCTAAATAAACAGTGTTCAACTCTATATAATTCAGAAGACGGTATCATTGACGCACTTGAGGCCGTAAGATCAGTGAGTGACGTACGCCGTCTTCTGCGACTTAGCCGTTGGTTAAAATAAGCCGTGTCTGGCGCCGGTACATCGCTCGGGACCTCTTCAAACGAATCTCGCTTACGTTTGCTTAATCTTACATTTGAATTAAATTACAATATTTTGTGTATACTGTATCTGTGGTTTAGTGGAAAAGGGATCGGTTTCCATGCGCTGCAACGCGAATGGTCGTGGGTTCGAATCCCGGAACGAACTTCTGGGTGTTTCCATATTACGTACAGATTTACGTACGCATTTACGTACGTACCACATGCTGCCCGATGAAAGAAATCATCGTGAGGACACTCGCATAGCAGTAGCGTTCATTCCATATACGCATGTAAGCATTGCATGCCCTTACGATAAATAAGTCGGGAATAAAATTCTTTAATTTAAACAATAAAAGGAACTCTTTATATTCATATCTTTTCTATTTTCACGCCATTTATATTCCCTATGAAAGTAATGTAATATTTATTATCATTATATGATATTTACATTAATTATATGAATTTGCCTACACTGTCCAATACCCTGTCCAAATATCCTATGCACGTCACTGCCACATAGTATCTAACAGAAATGTAATGCGTAAGTGCCCAAAGCTTTATCAAAGTCGCAAGTAAAAGCTAGTATTAATGAGAAGAATATATATATATATATATATATATATATATATATATATATATATATATGTGTGTATATGTGAGACACGACTCTGATCCAAAATGCACTCTGTCAAACGTAATTACACCAAACACGAGTGCCATGAAATCGAACCCGTTGGGATCGAATGTTCTCCCCTTATTTGCCAATTATGCGTTTTTTTCCTGTTTGCGCCACACTGCGCATCAGCGTTTTAATTTTAAGTGTCTAATTTGGACTTATTGTTAGCCTTTAAAGATTTGTTTTAAAGCGGCAAAGAGACCCCTCACCTGACGGTAAGTATAGTACAGAAAATTAATAATAGCAATCTCCAAAATGCGAATGCAAAAACAGTGATAGTCGTGAGGTGTCATGAACCATTGAATTAAGAAATATATGGATAGGTAATCTCAATAATACAAGAGGAGCCGACAAAAGTGAAGCTACAAATTTTCTGTTTTCGTAGTTCATCCATGTTTATCTTATTCTATCGTATTTTTTCTTTAAATCTAGTAGCGTAACTTGATATATAGGAAGACACATAAACGCCAAAATGTAGAATGGTTAATATCTGGAATAGACGACGCATCACGACTTAATCTTTGATATTTGACATTGTTCTATTTCAGACTATCTTAATGGTTTATCTTTTGTCACGTGTTCCTAATTTATGAGTTTCTGTACTAGTCCGAAACGTGACTATTACTATTTTCTATACATGAAAAATTGCTCGTTCTAGTGACTATGGTCAGCAAAGCGTAAGTATTTCCAATTTAACACATTTTTTAGTAACTAAGCGTTCTTGTAACCTAGTTTTTCTCCATTTTTATTCTTATTCGACGTAGTTATAATAACACGTTTGATTGTAAGCATATTACAGTTCAAAAAACAACCAATGCCCAGTTTTAGAAACGTTCCTAAATTTTAAAACACTTATTCAATTATATCATTGAATCTCCATTTGCATATAAATGTATGAATTATTAGAGTACAAAAGCGTCTTAAGTTTTAAACAGTGTTTCTGAAACTGGTCACATGACCAACGAAAGCAAAGAAAAGCCTTTGGATAATAACAATGACCATACCGGCCTACACAAATAACAATTCACGTGTATCAATGATTTAAATAGTGTAATCTGATGTGTCCAAAATTTGAACCCTAAGCTATGTAAACCAGCTGAGTAAGGGTTTAAACCAAGGGTCCTTATGCGTCCAATGGCAACCCTCGACACAAGCGAGGGTAGTTATTATTTTTAATCCCTTAATGGCGTCCCAGATTTCATTACGGGGTTACTGATTAATAGGGTGGGATGGACGATTTTTTGAGTCACGTATTTTAGGGCCCACTGGTCCTTATTGATTTTCACTTTTATTTTATAACACCATCAACAACCACGGCTTCGCCTATGTAAATATGAAGAGAATATAACTAAATAAGGGCAATAATATAATTAACAGTCTTATTTACATTACAATCATGTTAAAAATATTTGAAATATGGAAGTAACATCATATTTAAAGTGTCTTTAAAGATGAAGTATGTCTACAAAAAATATTATTTGACAAAAAAATAACTTAACATTGCGTCTAAAGATATGTCGCCCTGTTCGCGGAAAAAGTACACAAGTTTTATTACGTTTTTTTTCTATTACCTATTTGTGTAGAAAGATTTAATTAATACATTTCCAAACAAATAATCATAAATTTACTAAAATAAATAACAAAGATATTTTTTATTATTATGTACAAATTAATGAAAACACAAAAAAGGTTTTTCAAAAACATATTTACAAATAACGTCAATCAAACCCCTTAAATTTATAATTTCGCATTTTTCCACAAACCTGCCTCTTGACGTTACAGGAGAGTATGTATTGTTAAGTTACGTCTTTTTTAAATAATGGCACAAGGTAAGGACAGTACAATTTAAAAATTATGGTAGCCGCTAACAGACTTTAGCTTGTTAAATGACTGTCTGAGTACATTTTTATAGAAGACTTCTAAATAAAGAGCTAACTAGACATACACGAATTAATACCGGAATCGTGAAGATGCGTAACATATTACAATGCAATTCTGTGCATCTATGCATTGTTTTTAGTAATCTGTCGCCTTCAAAATGTTTTGAATTTTATATATTAAGCCTTATACCATATATAAATTTTATATATATATATGGTAGATTACAAAACGCTTCACCAAAATGATTAATTGGAATTAAATTAGTTAGAACAGAAATAGTAGTCATAGATGTGACACGTTTTTAAATAAACAATCACTAAATGTAAAAGTATCGTCTGTAGCTAGAACATCTATTAGTAATTAATGTATTTTAAATATATTTAAACAACAATACTCGTAAAACGACTTAAGCCCTTTTCCCTTTCACGTATCTACACATTACGAGCTTATTGTTATTTTAAAATCTAGCAACACTAATCTACGAAGCTAAAGGGGTAAACACACGGTGGTGGTCCTAAAGCGAGCAGTCTAAACAGCATTAGTCGTGGAAAAAGTTCGAAAATCAAAATGGCGTAAACGTCGGCCAATAGCCAACGTGTTGCGACGTTTTAAATTCGATTTCAAAGCGTTTTAAAGTCGGGTACACACCGGTGTCGGTGCGGCAAAGATTGTGTGTGTGTGGTAGTGATTAGTGGTCAGGAAGGACCTCCGCTGCGTGGCGCTATGTCATAGGACTCACATGGCTTTTACTCTGTTTGCTGAGCGACCTGCGAGTGAAAATCAATAATAATGGATCTCATAATATTTATGTAGCTATCTACATTCTCAGTGTATATTACAATCAGTAGGATATGTAATATTTTTTCTAATGTCCGTTTTTTTCTATAATTTCTAACTAATTATTTGTTATAATAACTATAATAGCGGATACAAACGGCATGTAACTTTTTGTGCGATATGTGCCGACATCCATAACAGAGGTAGTCAGTCCTAGTTTGGGCGTCAGCTGATTTTAATGTGCTGCCTTCTAT
The DNA here is from genome assembly GCA_036320925.1 of Automeris io. NCBI lineage: Eukaryota > Metazoa > Arthropoda > Insecta > Lepidoptera > Saturniidae > Automeris > Automeris io. The sequence goes on along the minus strand of JAUDJH010000021.1, from coordinate 2,035,831 downwards.
AATAATTGTTTTTTTCAAATAAATAATTATTTTTTTATTAACAATTATACATTATATTCACAATATCGAAGAGATGTCATAATATAGTGATAACAATTCATATTTGTTACCCAGTCCTTATTATATTTGATCAGACATCACATCATATCAGATTATATTTGATACAGTTCAGTAATGAATTCTTTAAGATTAAAGGAAATATTGTATGGAGAAATAAATTAAATTAAATTATTGCATTAGTATGACGGTTAACACTAGCCTTATTTATCACTTCTGGGCAAGAATATGAATGTACACGACAAGCATGAAAACTAGTTAATTTTAAGAAAATAATTATCACGTTACACCTAGTATATCTTAAATTACATTTATGTCTTAAGTGGTTTGAACATTTTTCAACAACCTTCTGGTTTCGTAACGCAAATAGTACATTATTTGCAAATAAACCTAACACCCGTTCCCATCCTCGAAGGATTTCTTAAGCCGCTGCGTCCACTTTGTCCAGAACAAACATTGACAGAGTGAACTACGGTAGCTTTTAAACAGTTTGCTCGTATCCTGTTAATAGATGTCCCGGCAACATTATTCACATTTTTTTTTAAATTTTAAACGCGGAAACGTCCTTTTTGAATTTGATCTAAATTTATTTTTTTTAGATTAGCGACTGTGTGTAGTATGCTTTATAAATATTGTAAATAAAGACAAAAAAAGTTCCACTTATGTTTTTTCTAGTTATGTCTTATTTGCAAAGGGAAACATGCAATATATATAAAAAAAATATTGATAAGGTGTTTTAAGTTACTGACAACTAAAGAATATTTTAAGAAAAATGAAAATGTTAATACAATTCAATTTTGAATTTACTATATACCATATATCAACACACAAGTGCAAAGAATGTAATTTTTACTGGTTTCGGCCTATAATGTACCCCAAGTTGTTCATATACCGAAAGACCTTCAACCTTTGAGGGCCGATATGACGACAGCCACTGTCAACGAATTCACATTTTTTTTTACACTGGCTCGACATAGTGACTACAGAGTACCTGATGGTAAGTACAGTGCAGTCTAAAAACGAAAGCGACCATCAAATTATGAAAATCCATTGATAGTCTACATCGTCATGTCGGCCCACATATACCACGACTGAAGGTCTCTAGGTATATGAGCTACTGGATATACACAAGCTGATCCCGAAACGCGACAAGCCGAAACTGGTCACTATGACGGGCTTTACACCCATGCAATGTGGTCGCGATCCAGACGGACACCGACGCCCTACCACCTCGCTGCTGCTCGTTTAGCACCACCCAGGAGTCACGTGTAGGGAAACTAGGGTAAAGCCTACGGACGCGAGCAGCTTCGACTCCCAAAATTCATTTCTTGATGTTCAATGCTGTTCTCAGACTACACTGTAATTATTATCAGGGACTTTGTCCAGTCAGTATGAAAAAAAATAGAGAAAGATATTTCTTATTATAGTAATACAAATATATGATCACACTATATTCATTTCAAGCCGAGCAGAGATAGATTAATGGCTATATCCAAATTGCATTTTAGTGTGTTGACCAACGTGACTAATAGCGCAGCTGATCGTGATTCTCAAGGCACTTACTCATGGCATTACTATTAGACACTATTCGGGCTTTCTTACGATGATTTACATCACCGGTGAATGTGTGGTGCCTAAATCATCTGCTCCTTATATGGTAGCTACCTCAAAAACGTGTTCAGGTAACAAGGATATTTCTAAAGAACTGTTGAATTGTCGTTTCGTTAATGTGAATTGACTCATCACTAATAATGACTGGCTGAATTTTTTTTATCATTGCACAACTTGAAACTCGAGGAAAATTCTGTACAGGACAACTAAGTGGTAATAAACCTTTTACTGTATTTTTTGTCATCAAAACATGCCTTCCAGTGAAATACTTTGGTCAATGTTATTATAGCATAATACAAACTTAATTTTACACCCCTGACATAAAAAAATATGCTTTAACAGAGCCCTGTGAGTATTATTCTGGCAGCGTTCGAGTTTATGGCGCGGTAAAAGAAATCCCAGTGAATCACTTGGACGCATAAAAGTTACGAATTAAAAAGGACAACAACAGACAAAGAAGCCATTTTGCATTATGCTGTGACAGTATTCCTTGTGATGCCGCTTTGAAGATGTTATAACCGAATAGACATGGCACTTCCATCCAATTTTTGTCCAAAAGGTAGCATGTGTTAATGCTAAAGTGCTCCGTAAAAAGGATTATTGAAAGGTATGACCGGTGGTCGTGGGTGTGGTTGTAGAAAGACACGGATTTTGGCGTTTTACTGTTTATTTGCACTTTAAGGCACACCGAACTGCGACGTACACGCACGTACTCCAACTTATTTTTAAAAACTTCAATAGGTGCATTTTATTATATTTGATTTAGACACTTAGAAATGTTTACAGTTAGACTCCAACAAATTGTTTCTAGTTTTTGAAATCTCTAAATGATATTAAATAAGTATTTTTGTTGTAGGCACGTGTAACACTTCTATTTTACTAGATAAATAATTTTTTTACAACTATTTTGAAAATACACGACTATTTAGGTATTGCTGGTATAGAGTTCCGAATAATTTATAAACTTTGCGAAGTTACGTGAGAATTAACTAAGTTTGAATAAATATTTCCTTTCTTCTTCCTTCTCTAACCTTCAGCCTCCTAATGCTGAGTAAAGGTGTCTGTCAATTTTAATCCACTTATGGGGGTCGCGATCTTTGGCTAACTAATTTCTTCCAACCACCTGCACCAAATCCTCGGTTTTCTATCTCCTCACACTTACGACCAGTTTGTGGTTTCCACTCGAGCAATAACCAGGTTTTATATCCTTCTACCAACAGGACATGTATATCCTCCCACCAACACTTTCTGGCTGATTTTACTTTAGCTTTCTCATTCATCTTTATAGTCAAACGAATTTCGGTGTTTCTCACCAAGTCGCAAAAGATGCCTAATATACCCCACTCCGTGGCTCTCTGAGTGACTTGCTTGCAATGGATCGTCTATTTAATGAGCATCCAAATTTTGGTCCTATATGTCATGACCGCGCGAACGCATTGTTCATACTCTAATGTTTCAGATTCATATGCATTTGCTTCGATTTGAGTACGTCGGATAGCTAGCTAAAAAGTACATCACCCAACAGATATATATATATATATCATATCTATAAATAAACATATGATATCATATCTCTAAACGTTAGTAACTCTGTGGAAACGCATCAATACTTCTTTGTAAATCGGGAGTGTAAATTCGGGTCTTCACTGTCGCCGCGGTCGTTTTAACACTACATCGCTAATTGGACACTTAAGGTTTGACTTAAAGGCTTAAAACAGTTTTTATCCCGTTCGGTGACGCTGTAAAGGCCGACAAGCCCAACAGCTAATGTTATTTGAGAAGTAGTTTTTATCCTAGGGTCGGGGAGGCCGGCACACCAGTCGCGGGTTGCCACAGATCTCGCCGTCATTATTCAAATGGGATTCAGATTTGTATAATTTACTATTTAGAGCGCTCTGGTTGACTACCACCATGGAAATTTTTAAGTCGATATCCCTTAAACCTACTTTGGCATTTAAAACGTAAAGTGGTTTGTGGGGCAGGATTTTTAAATAAAATACTACTTTAGCTTTGTCGTCCAGTGTATACAATTAATTAATCTCTTCAGGGACATGGGCATGGTATATATGTAGATTTATTATTAATTATTTCAAAAGAAATCTATAATATAAAAATGAATCGTTAAATGTGTATAAGCGCGAAACTCGTGAATGGCTGAACCGATTTGGCTGATTTCTTTTTTGTTGTGTTTGTTGAAGTCTGGGGAAGGTTAATACGGAGAGAAAAATTAAAAAAAAAATGTCTGTAAAAGTCTAAAAACACCACTTTTATATATTCTCATACAAAAAATTCGTAATAATATTTAAAAGTCAATTTAAACTCTAACACCATACCATAAAGTTTAAATGTCAGTGAACGGGTTCCGGGAAGGCAAAACAGTTATTGAGTGACGTATAAATATTAATGTCAATATTTGTCAATTTTTATACATATAGCATTAAGGCCAGGTTCCTTCAAACAATTTTTAAAAAACAGCCGACATGTCATTAGGTTTTGGCAGAATGAAATCTGACGTGGAAGCTATTAACATTAAAAAAAAAAGTGACTTTGTTTTAGAGAAATAGGGCAGAACAAGGTCTACCGGGACAGCTAGTTAAATATAAAATTATTGGAGAATATTTCACTACAGAATCTATCAAAGAGAAAATAAAACTACACGGATCTGAAACGGAATATACTATTTTATTGATGGTGTTGTGAAAACATTACAATGGTTACGGCTAAAAATGTGTCCCTGAAGAGGTTAAAGAAAAAATATTGTTAGAGCATTCGGATCTAAATCCGTGAAAATATAACACTAGAAAACTTTGATCGAGTCTAGATATTGTATTTCGCACAAAATTTGAATCTAAGAACTCGTTATAATCACCACAGAACGTTACATCAACACGACAGGAAATAATTTAAAATTATTTTGGTGAAAGCAGCATATACCTTCAAGACGTATATTGAAGGGAATTTCTAAACCAAATAAGCGGAATACTTGAAACAATTATTAGATAGGAAATAATTAGTACAAACAAAATACAACAGCAAATAATTTCTGCTCAAAATTTGCGTTAAAATTCTCATTTAAAGCTAACAATCTTGATGAGGAACTATTGCGCGCATTTAAATATATTTAATTATAGAGAATAGTCTAAATTGAAACCTGCCATACATAAAAGCTTACGTCTAAAATAATAATTTTTCAGGGGACCAATGTATACTGGATGATTTCATAGACATGAGAGATATTTAGGGAGGATGCTCAATAGCATTCGATTCTAATTCCAAGTATGTAAAAATTGTGATATCTTAATGTTTCTTGTAAAACAAAATGAATTATAGTCAACATATTAAAAGTCAATTACACATATTAATTAATTACCATTAATTAGTAAGTAGTTATTTTGTATGTCTTAGACATACAGTACAAGAGAAAACGAGTCAATGTCTGTTGATTTAAAAATTACTTATGGGGGGAGTGAATATGGTTGTTCGCTCCCGGAGCGACTGGACGAATTTGGTTTCCCAGCCCTAGGTGGAGCGATTAGAGGGACACCCTTTTTTTTGTTAACCCGGTGGAAATCCCTACGGACCGTCAGAGGAGTGGTGAGGGCCGCTCCCCCGGTGTGTCGGACCTGCCCCGACTAAAACAACCGGGGTGTTCCTTCTCCCGTCTGCCGGATGCTAAGGGCAAAGCCGAGCCATCTTCCTCGGCATCCGGCGAAGGCCTTGGCATCCGGCGATTAGAGGGACACCCTGTGGGTTTTTAGTCAGTAGAAGTCTGACAACCGGGGTCGCTGCCCTCACAGCAACCCTGATGGTTTTATATAAGAGTTTATCCTGGGTTACCAAAGAAAAAAGAAGCTATATCGAAAATTAACTTTAAACATTTTAATAAGACCACACAGCAAAGACAGATATATTATATATCTTGTGATATAATCATGTGATTATCAACAACATTGACTTGCCAATTGACACATACAAATCAACAATACAGCAATAGATATATTACAATACATCATACAATAAAAATACAACATTACAATCTATTATGACTGTCGTTTACAACCATTTAACACTTAACTTTAGACCAAAGCGATAACTAAGACATCACATTCCTGTGACAATACTTTGCGTACAATAGTATGAATTGAACAATGAGCATTGTTATCGTACATCGCATTTTAAACTTCAACTCTACCATCTAAAATGCATATTTGAGAAACAATTTCTGAATTTTACGTAACTTGAATGACAGGAAAATTATCGCAATTTTTCGTGTGGCGTTAATAAGAAAAATAACTGTTAAGTGTAGAATTATTTAACATTAGTATGGCAGTGTCGTCTGTCGCCTATTTATAATCATTTAGAGGTTTTTCAAATGATTTTTAAGTCACGATTGTTTTTTTAACAATGGCATTATGAACTTATGAGATATGTAAACGATCGTGACTTTTCGTCAAATTTTATTGTAAATATGGAAGTATCTCTGAGGCAATTACATTTCAGTTTATTTCTAATATATATTGACAATATTTTTATACAAACAAGGTATAATAGTTAATTAATTATAAGGTCCAAAACAAAAATATAAACCTAAAATTTCAATCAGCTGCGCTACTGGTCTCGCTGGGCACGGCATATAAACGCAAAATGGTTACAGGCACTAATGTATATTTACACCATAAGAATATGGCGTGACGATATATATTGTATTATTATTATTATAAAAAAACGGCTGGCACATATACTTAATTTCAGAAGCAGAACACACAAGACGTTATTCAAATACATACTTGCAGACGTAGTTGCATAATTTTATCGTTTTTTATCGTCCTAACTGGTTATATTGGCTACATCACATCTGACGGTAAGCATCGATCAATAAAAAAAAGACTAAAACTATCAACAGTACAGAAAAAGCTATCGACAGTTCCTGTGATCATGCCAGCCCGCATAAATATCTATTCAAGCTTCGTTTAAAACGCTCCATATCATACGACGGTGTGAACACGCTCACTGGAAGACAATACCACAGCTCAGAGACAAAAGTAAAAGTTAGAGAAATTCTTAGCCCTAGCCAGGATATGAGTTACCGTAAAGTAGTGAATCCGTAAACCGGAGCGCGTGGTACTTTTATGGAAGGTTAAAAAAAATTCTGAAACTATCCAATACTGAGTAAAAGTCTCTTCAATTCTTTTGCTGTTATGACAGTTGCTGGATTTAACCAATTGATCAACATTGATAAGACTGGGAAAGATTATCTTTTAATTGGATAGCTATCTCCTAACATTCCTAGAACGTTTGTGTCCACCCGCCTCAACTTTCTAATTGCTATACATTACATTATTATATTATACATTATATTTTATTCTTCTAGCGAATCTCGGTGTTTCTCACCGCGAAAGGAGATGCAAGACGTAGCTTGCTCCATGACTATCTGAGTGACTTGCAGTAGATTGTCTGATAAGATACTTTGACATATGTCATCACAGCATTCGGGCTGTTGGCAACCGTCCCGGCGCATCAGTCCCAGCCAGTCAGCCCAGGACCGGCCAGCTGATGCTTTAGGGGCTGTGGCCGCTCAGCCTAGGAGCTCTGAGCGACCGTTTAACAACCCCCGAGAAGTCGTCGGCGCGTTGTGACGCGCTCTGTCGAAGTACTCTAGGTGGTATCGGGGGAGGCGGCGTCTCCCCCCCCCCCCCGTGATTGTGCCTGTCAGACGCGGCGTAGTGGGACTGCGGCTAATTGATTACAGGACCCGCAGTCCCCACTAATACGCAGAAGTAGTCACCTTGAGTTTTTAGCTAGTAAAAGTCCGGTTCACCCCGGCTGCTACCCCCTTGTGCGGCCGGGACGGTCCTATGAGGATTTTGCTCATGTAAAAAAAAAAGTCATCATATCATGACATATTTATTACTATTAGATCTCCTTAAAAAATATGTGCTATAAACCTTTCTACACGGCTTTACATAAATACGAAGTAACTCAGAAAGATGAACGAGCTATTACAAAAATGTGCGAATTACGAAAAACAAAATCAAAGCTATCAAAATAAACCTTACATTATCATCACTTGTAACATCCTTCTCCTTTATTACGTACAATTCTCCCTCGGCCATTTAAACTAGACCCTTCGAAGCCTTAACAACACTCTTAGTTCCTTTCAAAACCCTAGTAGTGCGAAAGGGTGAGTAGGGCATGTTACAGCAGCCGCTAAATATCGGCCGTTGACACGCAATTTGTAAATTACGGGGTTTTATGATGTCTCAAAACATTATGTTTTCTAGCCTTTTGTGAAGTGGATTTTCATTATGAGATATAATGGTGATTCTATATACCAGCAAATGGATATATTAATGATTATAGCATATGAACGAATATGTAATGTAGACATGTATATACAGGTATTAGTGGAGATTTTGTTTTTTTTTTCTAAAATGATTATTATATTTTTTTTACACTGGCTCGTCATAGTGACTACAGAGTTCCTGATGGTAAGTACAGTGTAGTCCAAAAACGAAAGCGACTATAAAAGGATGAAAATCCATTGATAGTGTACATCGTCATGTCGGCCCACATATACCACGACTGAAGGTCTCTAGGTATATGAGCTACTGGATAAACACAAGCTGATCCCGAAACGCGACAAGGTGAAACTGGTCACTATGACGGCCTTTACACCCATGCACTGTGGTCGCGATCCAGACGGGCACCGACGCCCTACCACCTCGCTGCTGCTCGTTTAGCACCACCCAGGAGTCACATGTAGGGAAACAAGGGTAAAGCCTACGGACGCGAGCAGCTCCCAAAATGATAATGATAGTTATAACAACGTTTGCCGGGTCATCTAATGAGTTCTAGCTATATTCTCTGTATATTTTAGAACATATACGCATATATTTAGACAGATAAAGTCGTCCTTTTTTATATTATGTAATGACATTGATGACGTAAAACGGATCGCAATAATTTTCACTTGAATTTATTAATTAACAAAAATGTTCTCATGTAAGTGATTTTTATCTTAATGAGAATAAGCTCTTTGAACTGAATTAACTTGTAAGTAAATTAAAAAGTGAAAGCGAGCAAGTCACATTTGCCAAAGACCCATAATAGCACACCGAGGCTCCTTGTAGAAGCAATCAGCAACATCAGTTGGGTGGCGAATTTCCTTGAGGAACTGGGATGAGATGATTGAAGTCACCTCAATCCAAAATCACCCAAAATTGGCGCACTTAGATATCGAGTAGCAGAAAATGATCCTGTCTAACCCTGATTCCCTGATTCCACTGAAGTTTGTTTGAAGACTAAGATGACAAACATAGCTATAATGATAGAAGTTAGAAAGTGGAGGTGAGCGAACTATATATGACGTAGACCGGATAATAGCTGGAGAAAGAAAATGCTCGAGTACAGACCACGATCCGGTCGTAAGAATGCGAGTAACACAGCCAGCCAAATGAACCAATCCTTTAGGGTAAAAGGATGGAAGATACCTTCACTTACCATTGAGTGGCTAAAGGTAAAAGAAAAAGAAAGAGAAACGAACTGAATGAAATTAATGAAAATAATATTATGGTCAGTATAATTAAAAATTATTGTCTTAATACAATCTTGTATCTAGTAACATGATATAGGTACAAACTTCGACAACCCTTCCCTATTTCACCGACGTCACCCTCAATTTGCAAAACAAATTAGCGCTCCTTGACGACCGCAAATATACATATATACCGCCTTATACATAAACAACTTATACATAAAAACAATAAGCTTAGTAAGTTAGTTATATAGAGAGCTTTTAACTTCGACAATATGGAAAACTTAGTTTCAGCCCTTAGTGTTCCTAAATTAAAATTGTATTTTATGGATTTTTGGTAAAGCGTGAATTTTCTACAAAATATATAAACCAGACACAAAAATGTCCAGAAGTCAGCACTGATTCTGGCGAGAATTTTTTTTTGCTAACAAGCAAATAGTCTAAATAGTGGAAGTCGGCGGTGACTGTTAATTTTTTTCACACTGAGTCGCCGAGTGGCGTCACCACTTCTAATAGAAACTTCAGTATTGACTAAGAACAGCAGAGCTATAACAGTCTACGTATACCAGTGGCGTTCCTCTCATACAAGTATTAAAGCAATGCTTACCCTACGCTCTACGAGCATCTAATTCTAACACGAATCAATCAATCAATAATAGATAAATTCACAATTGTGATTGTGATGGGAATTCGTACATATCGAAATTAGTAAAATATAATGTGTTTTCATAGTCCTCTAATAAAGAAATAGTAATAGAAGAGTCGAAGTAAGTTTTCTTACTGATTGCTTGCCTTGTGTGAAAACGATATGCACGCCACTGACGTATACCACGACAGAATACTTCTATAATAGAATTTAACATATATGAAGAACTGAGAATACATAAGCTGATCTCGAACACGACAGACTGAAGCGAGTCACTATGACAATATATTGTGTATTATAACAATGTATGGTGGTAGGGCGATTGCCCAAACTGGGTCATGACCACAGTACACAAGTGTAAAGACCGTCATAGTGACTCGTTTTCGCCTGGCACGTTTCAGGACCAGCTTGTGTATATGCGGTAACTCATATATACCCAGAGACCTTTAGTCGTGGTATGTGATGGCCACTTTCGTTTTTGGACTACACTGTACTTATCATCAGTTGCACTATAGTATTTTTGTCAAACCAGTGTAAAAAAAATTGAATTGTTCAATTTGAATAACATTCTTTTATTATCTTCATTATATACATTCGGGGCATATTATTATGTAATATTTATACTTATTTATAAAATTATACGAGTATTATAACATTTTTGCTTATCTTCCGTTCCTATCATCTCTCTCGACACCATCCCTCGGTTTTTTATTGTCTGTTCTTTATCATTAGAAAAAAAAAAATTTAATTCTGAACAGCCTTTATTTGTGAGCTTCCTTTCGCATATACTTACCACAGTAATATGGTCATGCTGCAGCCAGGTAAATGCATGGTGGACACCGTTAATTTTTGGGTATTAATTTCTTTATATAACGGAGACGAAGTATCAGGCTGCAATTAGTTAATAAATGTATCAAGAAACAAGCAAAGATATAGCGTTAAACCTAATTTAGATATGCCGGAGTGATTTAGAACATTCGTGGGAAATTACACCTGTATGATTTGATAACATTTAGTACCCGTAACGTCTCCAGTTTTGGCAATATCTTTTGTTACGAAATATATGAACATATTTTAGGAAAAAGCAACCAATGTTTAAAAGTCTTATATGTATAAACAATACACAAACACCAGTGATATGTATTCTCGTCACACAACGCCAAAAACCCCCATCGGCCCCAGTTAATGAAAGGCGGACGCATCTCAGCATAATTTCGGATGACTAAATACGAATCGTTGCTCAAATAAGGGTTGGGGGACGCGACCCCCGAGATTCTATGCAAACATCTCAATTACCTCTGTTATTAATTCTTGAGGGATGATTATTAATCAAGCCATTTTGTTTGGCAAACACGATGCTATGCGGAATATTCATGATTGCAAGTATATTCGAGCGAAACCTTGTAATTCTGTGTTATAAATCTTTTTATATTTGTATACCTATGTTGCCAACATAAAGCAAATTGCAATTAGATTTCAGAGATTTGTAAAACTGTATTGCAAAATTATATATTTCTAAATTATTTTAATTATAAAAAAAAAGGAATAAAATTGTCGGAGGGGCATCATAGTAACAATAAATTGTATTAAAGAAGAAAATGTTGTAATGGGTAAAAAATAATACAAGTTATAGAAATAAATACCTATAGTTTTTATTAAAAATTTAGGCTTTATTACCACACAATTGAACTAAACAATATTTTTATCGGGGTACGGCAAAGTATAAAAAAGCGTTATCTTGGACCTTATTATTATTTTTAATTTTATAATAACTTCACAGCACATTTATTATACATAAAATTAATTATACACTAAATAAAAAAATAAAAAACAGCAGTGTCAGTCGTGAAGTTACATTTGCATATCACATTGTGTTAGTGTGTTTTAGCTCACTCTACAGTATGCCAGTGGACGAGTGAGTATGTGTGCATATCTGTGTGTGTGTGTGTTTCAGAGTAGCATATGAATATAGGCATTTCATTTATTTCAATTCCGAGACTCCTTTTCTTCTAATTACTATAGGTATTGTCATATAGTCAATAATAATAATTTTAATAATAAATAATTTTCTCAGTGAGTATAATAACAAGATAATGCTTTTTATGCTTCTATGTGATGCACGCCACTGATAAACCGAATACCTTACTAGGAGTACAATGTAATCTAATAACGACGCCATTTTTGAACTGGTCTGTAAAGGCTGACATAGTGACTCACTTGGGCCTTCCAAATCAGCTTGTGTACTTCCATTGACTCATATCTAGAGACCTTCAGTCGTGGTATATGTAAGCCGACTTGACGACGGAACATATCAATGGATTTTTGTCTTTTGACAGTTATTGTCGTTTTTAACTCTACTTACCACCAGATCCACTGTTGTCACTTTGACAAACCAAATTTATAAACAAATTAATTGACAAGGTGTAAGTGCTCAGTATCAGCTTATTGACGCCCACTGCTAACTATAAACCTTTTTCTTATAATATCACAAGAATTAATAAAGAATTAATTAATAAGAATTCTATAATGAGCGTTAAATTACTGTTCTATTTTAAGCAATTATACATTCTTTTATTTCAAATAAAAAACCATCAACTTTCAAGGTATATTTTATTTTAATAATAAATGAAAAAATTGCTCCAGCATTTATTTATATTTAAAAAATGCAACTGACCTGCTTTGTACATACAAAAAGTCAACATTCGTAAAACAATCCAGCACAATGGCAAAGTCAAATTGCTACTCAACATTTTTCCAACTACCCAAGGCACTCGACAAGTTGAAAGATCCTTAAATGGCTGTCATTTCAACATGAACCACGTTATTAAGCTCTCACAGCCCCACCCGTTTCACTATTTCGAACCGTAAAAAAACTACCCGCCTACTTTTAATTCAACGTTCTCTAGTGACAGTTGACACAATAGCTCGAATATTAAAGGGTTACAAAGGGCTGTGAACGGCCCTTTGGAGGGTTAATTGCTATGGGTGCATTGACGTACTTTGTCGACAATGATTTTTTTTTCGTATTCAATATGGCGCTGTCGTCAGTCATGTATTATTGGTTAAATGGTCTATTTTAATATTGTTAGTACTTGTTTATATTATGCGAGCTTTTGTCGCAAGATATCTAGATTCATTTCGTTGTATTTATGTTTTTATAGTTGGTCATAATATATCAACTCTTGGAAGACTTCACTTGGGTAATCTAAATGATATCTTATAATAAGAATTATCTAAATCGAACAATAAATGACCGAGTTATATATGTTATATGTAGAATATACATAAAAAGAACATATCTACAGCTGAATATAGAATCTCGTTCTTTTAAAGTCGTTTAATAATAGTATTATTTCAGGAGACTCTTCATACAAACCATCTAGGCCTGAAATAAAAAAAAAATGATAAAATAAGTTACACAAAACCGATTCTTTTGCTATTTTAATAAACAATTTGTTGTAGTGGACAGTAACTTATCAAAGCTTAGTAAAATATTTTTTGAGAAGCCCAAAAAATATTAAAAACAAAGATTGTTTATTTTAGTGAGTAATCTGTATTTATGAAACATTCTGTAAATATTATTGCGTGCTTTTAATGAATATTTAGAGATATAAATGCGAATTGTCGAATGTAATTCCCGATAAATATCGGGGTACCGAGAGAATAACGCATATTGCGGTTGAAGCGATACAATTAGCGGTCGATGTTTGGGCAGTTTGTGCACGGTTGCTGTCATTCGGTTGTATTGTGATCTGCGGTTTACTCGACAAATGGCGACATACGACAAATTGTCGCGTGCCTGTGCGCCGAAAGTTCATTCATTATATTAAGGAAGACAATTATTGGCTTTTATAAGTAAAAATGTAAAACAGTTGTTGTTTCAAATTTCTCGTTTTCTAATATCAACTTTCCACTTTTTCACTTCTCTCGATCCTTATTTAGATATTTCTTTTAATAAGTACTTCTTTACTCTGTTTATTTTTAACCCGGAGAAAATCTTGCATAGGACCATCAGGGTCGGCAGTGAGCGCAGTGACCCTGGTGGATCAGACTCCTACTAGACTACTAGACTGAAAACCCCCAGGGTGTCCCTCTAATTGCTCCACCCAGGCCTGGAAAACCAAATTCATCCAGACGCCCGGGGAGCAAAAAGCCTTGTTGAGGCTACCTCTCTAAGAAGGTGAGAATAAAGAGCCCTCCCTTCCGAAACATCCCTCTCATCCGGTGAACAGGCTTCCTTAAATCTACGTCCGGCTTCTTTACACTATTTCCTCTAAGTATTCTAATGTCTACTTGTTAAAATCATTAATTATATGGACAGTGTTATTCTTAAAGTTGGTTACTATTTTTTTATTAATTTTAAGGGCTCTGGATACGAGTCTTTTTGGGCCCGACATTAGTATTTATAATATTCAGTAGTCTCTAATTGACGTCAAAATCTACGACCCCAAACAATGCACATTCCACCAAACACCATAAGAAAAATCATCACTTCCCCGCAGCATTTTATCATCCAGGCATCTTGTCGCTGTCCAGACCTAACACTAAGCCAAAAAAAGAAGAACAAGACATCTAGAAAATCACAACTACGATAATTCAATAATAAGGAATACATTCGCTCGTGTTCCAAAGTTGGACGATAATCCTGTTGGTCACTATTTTCGCAATAGATAAAACTATTAACTAGAACAAAATTACGAAAATATGTAAAAAGGAGTGAAAGAAAATTCTTGATAATACGGTTGAGAATACAAGAGATATTTATTATACTTTTACTATTAGCTTTATATAGAGATTAATTTTCCCTATTTAATAAAGGTTTGTTAATAAATTAAAGAAATAATTCAACCAAGCACACAAAAGCTTGGTGGATTCACATTATGCCGATAACATCTGTATTTTAATGGAACTTTTAAATAGATATTTATATTCGGGTTATATTCTTTAAAGGAGCTATAGTTTAAAACTTGAAAAACTTAAAGAAATATTATTTTATTTATTTTTATAATACTCTTGTATTAAAATCGTTGAAATATGAAATGGCCGGTTATTATGTCGCGGTCACACTTAAATGACGGCTGTAACGAGAAAATTATTGTGGATGCGCCTTGTCACATGGTATTTAAGGGGTTACCGGCATACTAAAAAAATCCTAACAATTGTACAGTATATAAAGTATATTCGTTTTATTTTCAACCGTGATAAGGATTAATATTTCTAATAGGGATTTCATATGGTACAGTTTGTTATTGCTATATAAAATTTGTCTTGTGATATAAGTTTGTTTATATGGTAAACACCAATTCGCTTACTAAAGTTTGTGCTTGAAAAGTCGCTATTCTAAGTTTACACTTTAGAGCTAGATAAAAAATATGAGAACCATTGCAAATCTGGCTTTCCGAATCACAACTTTGAGCTGCCCTAATTTGTAAAAAATAATTAGTTATAATGTAATCACAGCTGAATAAAGCAGTAAAGTGATGTTACATCAAATTCAGTTTTCCTAGGATTTATTATATGGAACATACACACATCTCAGATTTCTTCCAAAGATATCTAAAATATAAACAAAAATACTAAAAAACAAAGTTATTTTTCAAAATAAGGTCATAATATCATCGTTTTCATTTCGTCGTAATTTGTAATTACATATGATAATATACGTAATATACTATTACCGACATATATTACATTATTCTGTGTTATGTTTAAAAGTATTTCTACGAAAATATTAAAACACCGTTTAAGCTTTTTTTCCATAAATCTGGTTTTGGCGTTTACTGCGCTATTCAGTTGAGGTAGCGATAAGTACAAAAAGATCTGTATCAAATCTCCTTTTAGCTATGCATGCCACTGGTGATAAGGTAAATTTTATTTATTTATTTTTAATCCAACAGCTTCTTTTAAATACACAATGAACCTAAATGTAAATGTATGTGTATGTAAATTACCTAACATAGCCAACTAGGGAACGAGAG
Organism: Automeris io; assembly: GCA_036320925.1. Classification (NCBI taxonomy): domain Eukaryota; kingdom Metazoa; phylum Arthropoda; class Insecta; order Lepidoptera; family Saturniidae; genus Automeris; species Automeris io. The sequence continues at coordinate 2,020,005 of JAUDJH010000021.1, read as the reverse complement.
GATCGAATTATTTAATATATAAAAACCGTGTAATTATTTTACGTGGCAACCCAACATACGTCCGCGGTCACACAACGCGACGAGTGGTAATTTCCAGTTTTTGCATAATTGTAGCGAGAACACGCGACTGCCCCGGGCCAGAGCGGGTGACAATTACCGGCGCCTGGGCTGTTTACACATTCAATTATATGTGTGATTAATCAATATTACCCATAAATATCGCTGTAACGGTTCAAGTTTTCATACATTATTATCAGAAAGTTTTAACATGTATTTACCGTAATTTGCCATTCTGTTTAATTTTAGTAACTACGTATCTTCGTATTATTTATAGAAATATCGCGCAGATAGTTAATTTACAACGATTAAATAGAGATATGATGTGAATATAGAATTTATACAAGTTTCATACTCCTCCATCCGTGCAATTTTCGTAAAAAGGTGTACAAAAGTTTGCTTCGCGTATTTATATGTAAATATAGATTTTTTTCATTTTTTTTTTATTGTATCGGTGTTGTTTGTTTTTCAAGATCTGTATTTTGATAGATTACAAAGCGTAAAGCAATACCTGAGTTACAAATAATACAATATAATTATTGAATACAATACAGGGCGGTTTTATAGACGAGGGAGATATTCAAGGAGGATATTCAGCATTCGATTCTAATTACAAATATATAGGAATAGTGATATCTTAATATTTCCATTGAAACAAAGTAATTTATAGTCATCATATTAAGGGGCAATTACACACATAATACAATAAATAAAAATTAATTATTAAGTAGGTATATTGTCTCTCCTAAGCCATGATAAAGTACGAAAAAGTAACGAGTCAATTACCTGTTTACCTAAAATTACGTAAAAGGAATTTTATCTATTTACCATTCAATCATAAGTCACACGCGCTGCGGTGTCCAAACTTTTTACGGATCAATTCTCATTTGTTCATGAATGTTGTATGATTTGTTGGGAAATATTGTTATTAACATTTGTATTAGTTACAAAAAGGTACAAATTATTGTATTCTGAAATATCTCCCCCATCTATAAAATCAACTTGTATAAACAGGGCACTCTAGCGTATGTTGTGGATGCCTTAATAGGAACTGTACATTGCTGATTGTAATTGTATATGTGTTGGTTAGTGGAGTATTGTTTCGGGCCACTGGCAACCCTGTAGAACAAACAAATAAAATCTAAATTTAATTCCGGTTTTATGGTATTTGCATGAATTTAGCTCGAATCGGATCGCTTAATAGAGCCTATATTTTTATGTATCTATTGATATAGGTAGATATTGTTACAGCTAATGACGAAGAAGAACAAGACAAATGATAATTGACGTCATTAGAAGCCTAACTATAAGGCCATGGATATAATAACAAATGCTAGTTATAGTTTATGCTCGTCTGACGAAAGCGAATAGTGTCCCCAGGCCGTCATAAGGTCGCGTTCACACGACGCGTCGCAGGCGGAGACGTCGCGACAAAGCGGGTAAATACTATTAATCAGTGTCGCGCGTCAACCTGTACTTCTGTGTCGCGCAAATTGCTTTATTGTGACTCATACTTTACCCGGTCGTTTAATGGCACGTTATTATTTTAGGGTCGTTCAAGTTAAACTAAAACTTTTTAGAATTGCTGTTAATTGAAACTCCATAAAATTTGTAACGTATTCATCTAAGTGTGTGTGTTTACGTGACACATAGTCGATGGTGTGTGTAGGGTTTTATTTTTTTTTTAACCCGGGGCAAAATTCTGCATAGGACCATCAGGGAGACCCTGATGTGTTAGACTCATACTGACTAAAAACCGCCGGGGTGTCCTTCCAATTCCACACCTGGGATTAGGAATCCAGATTCTTCCAGACGTCCAGCGAGTGAACTGCCTGTTTAGGCTTCACCTCTGGAAGATTTGGGTGTAAAGAGCCCACCCCTCCAAACCTTTTTCACGGGCAATGCGCCGAACATAGCGTGCTACCTCCCTTTCATCCGGGCAGCAGATTCCCTAAAGTTATCTGCCCGGGTGTGTGATAATAAATGTCAAGTCACGACAAAAGAAGAGAACAATAACTATGGTGGACGTCAGAGTAATCGGACGTATCGTTTTTTTTTTCGGCGTGTCCTACGTTGTTGGCCTGGGAAAGACCTTCACAACAAAACCGGGCTTGGTGGGCGAACGCAGAGGGCGCTCAGCCAGCAAAATTTATGGGTTGGGCGGCTACGCAAGGGCACCCCTGAGGGTACGGACCTCGACTTGGGCGGCCGGCCTGTTGAAAAACGAACCTAACGGTGATCTACCAGCGTTTCGGAAGCGACTACCATGAGAAGAAACGCCGAAAGAAACTCAAGGTTGCGTCGGAGTGAAACTGGACGTATCGTATTGATTGCAATATATTGGGATTTTTTTATATACCTTATACAAACTATTCGAAACTTCAAAGTTAAAAAACTAAAAAGAGAGAGTCGTAGGGCAAATGCTCAAACTGGGTCGTGACAACAATACACAAATGTAAAGATAGATATAGTGGCTCACTTCAACCAGACGGCTTTCGGATTCAGCTTGTGTGCAACCATTTTTCATATAGCTATAGCCCTTCGGTGGAGAGGCGCCATTTTAAGCTTACGAATGTGACAGCTGGCTACGCTGTGCCGCTGCCCACATTGAACGCTTTTCCATATAAATCGATACACAAAATCTAACTTAACCGAACAGGATCCGAGTCTGACCTTTAGTGAAAAGAGTATGAGATTGACCTGTGAAAGGTGGCCGGAAAGGATTTGATGCGAAGAGCCGAAGACCGGGCTCAATGGCACTTGTTAGGAGAGGCTTATGTCCAGCAGTGTACTAGTATAGGCTGATGATGATGTATCAGATTGATATATACTTTCGAAATCGCACAGATAATGCAACTTCATACATTTTGCACTCTTCTACAAAATGGTTTCGCTTGTGTAATGTTACTTTCTCTAAGCCCTATTTCCGACAGATCATTTTACAACTGCTTTATTGTATAACAAATATTAACTAATAAAAGAGAAACAAAAATCTTGGTAATTTGGAGTGGTAGGGCGATTGCCCGAACTGCGTCCTGATCACAGTACATAAATGTAAAGACCATCATAGTGACTCGCTTTGGCCTGTCGTGTTTCGGGATCAGCTTGTGTATGATGATGATGATGTCCTAGCCGGTTTCGGCCACGGCGACTGTTTCAACACCAGTTAAAAAAATCGAGGTCCAGTTTACGGAAACAGTCAATTGCGCAGGAGATATTTAAGTGCATAACTGGACGCGCTGCCAGAAAAGCACTCTCTCGTCCGAGCTCCCTCGGGCCCGATGGATTGGAGAACCAGTACGATCGGGAGGGAGCAGGATGCAGGTTTGGTCGAGTTTTCCTTCTCCGAACACCTGGTTGAATTGCGATGTTAAAGAGATACCTTAGTCGCCTTTTACGACACCTCAGCAAGAAGAGGGGGGTACTATTCTATTCTGACGGCAGCCACCACGGCTTAAAAAAAAAATGCTTGTGTATATCCAGTAACTCATATACTTAGAGACCTTTTTTTTTGTTAACCCGGTGGAAATCCCTTCGGACCGCCAGGGGAGTGGTGAGGGGCTCTCCTCCGGTGTGCCGGACTTGCACTGACTAAAACCGCCGGGGTGCCAGCACTGCCTACTCTTCGCCTTCGCCGGGCCTGGGGATCCATATACTTCCGAGGGATACCTAGACACCTTCAGTCGTTGTATATGTGGGCCGACATGGGGATGGCAACTGTATACGGACTTTCGTTCCGTGGTGGTCATAGCTATTTTTGGACTACACTAAACTTTCCATGAAGTGCAATATAGTTATTTTGTTGAGCCAGTATAAAAAAAACATTAATTTTTCTTAAAGTATTTCCTCGATTTGATTCATCGGGTAACGCAATTTAGTTATGTACAAATATTTACATCTTGTAAACTGTAATGTACAATGCTGAATTACAAAACTAACTATACCTACTATACTTATAATTTCCATTCTTAATGTTGGCAATTCTGTCTTCGCATATACAATCAATGTTTGGCCCAATGATCAACCCTTCAATCGCAACTTGATTGAACCGTGTGAAAGGATAACTAGCGCACGAACTACCGGCTACAGACGAGATCTGCAAGAGTTAACTACTAAACAATACAATAATACACGTTTGAATATATACTTACATCGATCAAGACATTTATGCTTTGCTCTCAAATATTTCTGTGGTATGGTGTTTTGAAAAGCTAATATTTATTTATTTTATTGAATAATTATTACAGTTTAATAAACATCTTAAAATTAACACATAATAAGCCGAAAAAATTTACCATAAATGATTTTCCATATTTAGATTAAGCTTTAATAAACAGAAACAATACGGTATTCTTCTCATCAAAAGCAAAATTGTGTGTATGGTCTATGTTGAGATTTATGTGTGAGCGTGTTTATTCGCAATTAGAAAACTCGAGGTCAAAACGTTATATGAGTATAATTTAATATATCTATTGAGTTTATAAATAAGCTATTCTATTTTATATAAAATATTAAATCTTTATTTTTAAATAAAAAAATAAAAACTCAAGTTATAAATAGAACTGGTACTACAAAATCAAAAACAAAAAACTATTTGTCACAAATGTAATTATTTTGTTACATGAATACGGCTAAAAAAAAACATTTTTTTAAGTATGAATTAATTTATTATAATTAAATAAGTTATTCTTATAATCCAAGCCCATTTTAGAACGCGTTCTTAGTTTTGATTCTAAATTCTAACTGAGAACACAAGAATTATAATTGCACTTGAGAGAATTTAATCTCTCCGGTTTACGTTCCAGAGCCGAAATTTGATATAGTTGGCATGCGTTGAAAATAACTAAATTCGAAGATGTTATCAGCGAAGACGCTGTAAATTAGTCAGAGATTGAATTCAATTATTAAGTGGCATTATCTGATTGTATAAGTTTGAAAACAGTTTCAACGTGGACACGAAGGCTTAATAAAAGTTTTAAGAGCTTTCATTGCGGAGTGAAATAGAAATACGCCGACGGTGGAGTTGGCTGTCGAGTTTCTTTTGTATTAGGTCTACAGGAAAGTTCTATTAATTTTTTTCATTGCAAGTTTTAACACATAACCACATGTTTATTTGGCGCATGAGTGTCTCCCTATTTTTATCACTTCATGTATACATACAGACGTAACAAATTAACTGGAGTAAAGTGGATTCACGTTAATCTCCTGTGTGAAGCCAGTAGCGTTCATTCCATAAATGCCTCAAAGCATTGCATGCCCTTAAGATAAATAAGAGGAACCCTTTTTCATTCATATCTATTCTATTTTCATGCTATCTATTTATATGTATATTATCACAAATTCATTATGTGAATCTGCCAACCCTGTTAATAACCTATGCGCGCCACTGTGTGAAGCGATCGTGCACCCATGATATCTAATAAAAACCACTTACGTTGCTGAATTTTATACGAATTTTAACCAGAAAAAATGCTTCAGAAGCACGTAGAAATATATCCACAGTACTTGGCTTAGATACAGTTTCTGATAGGACATGCCAAAGATGTTGCGATAAATACAAACTAGGTGATCTGGAGCTTTCGGTAAGGCACGTTCAGGATCCTTTTCTATCAACATTGACCATCGTAGAAATGCTAAATTCAGCAAATCATTTCTGACAATATTAGGAAGACAAGGTTGATTTGGAAATATTCAAGATGGGTGGGACATGAATTAACAGAGAACGATTTGAATCGAGTGATTATATATGCATCTCTGTTGAGATGAAAAGTGGATAACTTACTTCGTACATCGTAAGGAAAAGGGCATATTAAGGTATAAGGAACCTGAAAATCTAACTCTTTAAGCTCTAAACCAGAATAAAAGAATGTTGTGGATGGTGGGATATCTTTGTAGCTTGTTTATTTTTTTAATAATATATTTAATTCATCAGATTATATAAGAAAATTTTCCTAAATATAACAAATAAGTATCCATTGTTATGGTTTGAGTCAATAGATTTTTTCACTGGCTTGATATAGTGACTACAGAGTACCTGATGGTAATTACAGTGTAGTCCAAAAACGAAAACGACCATCAAAGGATGAAAATCCATTGAGTCACCGTCATCATGTCGGCCCACATGTACCACGACTGTAGGTCTCTAGGTATATGAGCTACTGGATATACACAAGCTGATCCCGAAACGCGACAGGCCAAAGCGAGTCACTATGACGGTCTTTACACTTGTGTACAGTGGTCTTGCGAATTCGGGCAAACGCCCTACCACCAAAAACCATGCATGCAGAACCTTTACCTTTACCTTTTTCAAATGAATTTCAAACTTGACTTTTTAATTGATTCTAAAATCTCAGTTGATGAATTCGTCGGCGCGATATGATTGAAGAGATGTTCCGATAAAAGTTGTTATTCCGCGAAGTGACCGCTGCCCGCGTTACGGTTACCGAACCGACTGTAACTCGCTAACAGATGCGCGAACGTGACGGACGGGTTCCCGGTAATAATTGTGACTCCATCAACATCGGTTATGTTTTTTTAATGTGGCAATAATTCGTGCGGCAACTTGCAGCAAACGTGTTTTGAGAAAGAACGCTGTTTTGGTTTGTCTTTGTATATTGCGATAAAGCTAAGCATACGTATCGATATTGTTTGTGATTATTCAACTGACCCGAATCTAGGGGGTCCCCGTGCACTAGGTGCCCTAGCATGATACCCAACGTACCCAACTAATAACATATATAAAAAAGCAGGGCAAATTTTCCATATAAAAAGTCTTTTTTGATGTTTTTAAAGTGGACTCAAAAGTGTCATAAGACATCGCTAGCACTTTTTAAGCCATGCAAAGTCATTAAAATTATATTTATATTTTCACAAAGCTAAGATGCACAAAATCTTTAAAAATTGTGCTTTCACAAATTTTTCAAACATTTAGCTCGTTTTGTGGACAATTACATATATTGATCTAGTCCCAAAGTAAGTTTGAACTTGTGTTATTGATCTGAATTGTTGAGAACTTGTTGAGAATGCGGGTAGTAGATTTGTGGGAGTCTACTGCCCGGATGAGAGGGAGACGGTGCGCAGTGTCTTGCGCGCCGCGTAAGAGAGATTCTGGAGGGATGGTTGTTAAAACTTACCTCTCCCTACGAAGCCTTAAAAAAAAGCCAAATCTGTTCGCTAGCCGGGTTTCTTGACGAATTTGGATTCCCAGGCCCGGGTAGAACGGGAATTTTTAGTCAGTCAGAGTCTGACATACCAGGATTGCTGCACTTACAGCAGCCCTGGTGATCCTCAGCAGAAATTTACCCCGGATTAAAAAATAGATATATAGAATGGTATACATACACAAATACGTTTAAACGTCTATGACTCGCGACAAATTAATCTGTTCATTCTAGAAGAGTTTACTGGTACTAAAATCTGAACCGACAGTCTACAAGGATACAAGTAGGGTTGTTACAAAGCCGTCAAATAATGTATAATGTTATCTAGTTACTATTGTAATTTGTGTCATATAGGAGCTATGTGGGAATCGGATTTTTAGGCGAACATGCTTCGTCCTCGGCCTCATCATCGATTTCCATGATATGAGATTGAGGCTAAGCGAAAGTCTATTTGTAATAAAATAGAACACTGAAGCTTTTCAAAACCAGCCAATGCATGCCTAGTTTATTTGCTTATCTTTTAATTTATTGTTAATCTTAAGATTTACAGCTCTACATACAAGTCCTTTGAGCCCGTCATTGGTCATTTTTAATATTTAGTAGTATCTAACTGACGACAAAATCAAAAACTCTAGTGACGCGCATTCCGCCCCATGTAATCAGAAACACCACCAATGCCCCGCAGTACTTTGCCATCCGGGCACCTTGTTCCTCTTGAGAATATACCTCAACCCAAAAAACAACTTGTCCAGAACGTCACAACTACAATAATTCAACAACTCTTCAATGAAAGAAACAGGAAACGTAACATGCATTTTAAGCTTGGACAACGATCTTTTTTACTTTAGTCTTTTTAAGGTTGACAGCGCGATGGAAATCCAACTAGTATTTCACACATTTATGAACAGCAGAAACCATATTCCGTCTATCTGCAACTATTTAGTATATTCGTTCTGTACATAAAATAAGCCTTTATTATAATAATAAATGTTTTAATCCACACGGCACCCTAAAAAAAATCCCTAGGACATTGCACATGGCAACACCGCGTGCATCTGTCAGACGCGCCCGCCGCGATTTAAAAAACGAACGCATCGCTTACAATGCTTTCCGTTGATACACATTTTGTAAAGACCCAACTTAAGCAGAGCTTAAATACACAACGGAACCGATTTAGAAAGGGACAAAGTTAGAGTGGTCGGTTGTCGGGCGCGTCGGCAGCGCCGCGGGCGGCAGATGACCGCAACATGATTTATGATGGGGCACATTCGAACGCATTTACATTCGTAAATGTGATCTCTGTAATTATGCGTCTTGTTTCGGCCACGGGCGGTTTGGGACACAGGGCAGTTTGAAATTTTCGAGTCCGTGTAAAGACTTCTGTATTACGGATTATAATTATTTTTAAATATTTATAGATACTTACCTAAGATGACATACATAATCTATCTTTAAATGAGAAACGCTTGCTCATCGGCGATTCTCCTAAGATGTAAGGAGGTAGTTTAAGGCACAATAGGGCTGATATGCTCTTTATAACAATAGCCCCTAAATGAAAAATGAAATCTTTAAATTAAGGTTGCAATTGTATGCCTACAAGACATTGCTTATTATTTATTATGGCTGTTAAGATGGTTGGCCCGAACTGAGTGGTGCCTACAGTTCACAAGGGCAAGAAGCATCATAGTGATTTACATCACCGTGTCGTTTTTTTGAATCAACTTGTGCACTTTCAATTTGTATACATACCTAGAGACCTTCAGTAATGGTATATATGCGCCGGCATGACGAAAGCATCTGCTAATTCTCATCCCTTGGTGGTTGCTTTGGTGGGCTTTCTTGGACTTCACTTAGCTTTCCATTAGGAACATTTAGTAACTTTATCGAACTAGCAGGGTAAGCCCCGGGATAGTTGCTCATAGTTTAGGTTCTGACGAAATAAAATCAGTACTATAATGACTAAATCAGAAAAATTAATAAACTTTGATAATCCAAGCTGATTCGTACAAAAAAGTACGAATTTTAACATAATTTCTTATTTTATTGTCATTAAAAAAAACAACAGAACTGGTTATCTCTCCCCGAGTATGCGAGAAAAATTGACATAATAATAAGATTAAGCCTTGAGTTTCTTTCGGCGTTTCTTCTCAAGGTAGTCGCTTCCGAAACGCTGGTAGATCACCGTTAGGTTCGTTTTTCAACTGGCCGGCCGCCCAAGTCGAGGTCCGTACCGACAGGGGTCCTTGCGTAGCCGCCCAACCCATAAATTTCGCTGGCTGAGCGCCCTCTGCGTTCGCCCACCAAGCCCGGTTTTGTTGTGAAGGTCTTTCCCAGGCAACCAACGTAGGACACGCCGAAAAAAAAAAAGATTAAAAATGTAAAACCTTCTTTCTTACCTCTTACCTATTCTATAAAATTTTACACATGACATTTCTATTAGATTCCATGCGGGTTTCCTCGTGATGTTTTCATTTACCAGCAACTATGTGGTGGCTTACTCAGCACTTAATCCAAGTTACATGGTGGGATACCAACTCTTGACCATTCACGTCGCTGCGCATGGATGCCAGTTCCTTACTCACTACAGCCCTGAAAAAATAAATAAAATAATTAATAATTACATATACAAACAAAGTGATGATATCGAAACTCAGAATTTGCATTGAAAATAGGCTCTAAACTACAAACGGCCAAATAAAGCGTGATGATATTAACTTAAAAATTTAATCATCGAAAGACAAGCTTGATAGATCGTAATCGGAAATCCGACACAGAAAAACAACTATGGATACAAACATTAATTTAACCGAAGCTATAAAAGGTGGGTTAATAAAGGAACCAATTTCATCCCATATTGTTTGTCAAAAATTCGATTATGTCCGGTGCGCCGGCGACAAAACGAAATGAAAATGTTACAAAGATGGCGCGAAATTAGTTACGACAACATTGGTTCTGTAGTTTTTATTTTATATGATATCTTCCGTCAACGTCTACTTGTTATAACTGTTATCTTAAATTAATCTTTATTCCTCTAGTGTATAAGTTATTCGTCGTAATTATAAAGTGATCGAGCTATAATATACCTCTTTTTAATTAATTTATAGGCGAACGCTTGACCTCAATCACACCTGGTGGAAGTTGAAGGTGAGTCCGACGATGAACAGCGTCCGCCTAACAAATACCTATTCACTCTTCTCTCAAAGACTCCTAGGTCACAAGATCGCGGAAATATGGCCGCTGGAAGCATATTTCACTCCTTAGCCGTTCGCATGATGAATGTAGAAGCTAAATAATCTATGATATGAGTTAAATAGTTTCTGAGACGTAGCACAAATAAAAACATGCCGATTAAATGTAATAATTGACACTTTTTTAAACGAATAATTTAAAATCTAAGTCCTGAGAAGGGCGATCAACTGCGCCACAAGGCACGTTCGGCAAAACATATAAATGTAAATTGAAAACAGTCACTAAAGAATCTCTGTTGAGCCTGGAAAGGATATAGCGAGACAATTTATTATTACTATTACATTATTAAATTATTTCAAAATAGGAAATTATGCACTATTATAAAAATAAACAAAAATTTATACCTTACTTAAAAGGTTAATCAAAAAATACTGTCCATTACAATACAAAGCTCATAAATATTATAGAAAACTAACTGACCCGGCAAACGTTGTTTTGCCATATAAGTTATTTCTAGGCGATAATTGATCAGTTATCGAACTGGATGAAAAATGATTAAATTACTAAAATGGCTATTAAAAAATAGGGCTTGGGGATAAAAGGGTAAAAATTTAGGGTTGTATGTATTTTAATGCTACATTATAGAAAATAAAAACAAAAAATGTTGTCTAAAAATTAAAAAAAATTGTTAAGATGAACAACCCTCATCACTTAGGGGTATGAAAAATAGATAGTAGCCGATTCTCAGATTTATTGAATATGCGTATAAAATTTGGTGAAAATCGGTAAAGCCGTTTCGGAGGAGTAAGGTAACTAACATTGTGACATGAGAATTATATATATATATAGAGATATTGAAGAATACATATAAGTATATCTAAAGACATAGTAAACCGTGGTACATAGGTACTAAGTAATGGTTATAGTCTATGATAGCATGAACGAGTAAAAAATTTAACAGCCCACAAATTATTTTTATTTTTTAATTACCCAAACAAAGCAATGACACGTCAACGAAAATATCAATTTTCATCAAAATCATAAAGCGTTGATCTCCAAAAACGAAAAAAAAATACGATCACATCCTTCTATAAATGAGGATATAACGGTATGTTTCGGAACATGTTTCTCCAAACTTAAATAAACTTTTTTCTGGCGCTTCAATTTGAAAAAGAACACAGGCTGGTTTATTTTCCCGCGCTGTTGCGATGAACGAGGCGTGACATTTGAAATTTTCGGTGTTGTCAGCGTAGAAAAAATGGATAGGGAATTGTTATTGGAGGTATATTAATGCGTCTAACGGTTTGCTTTGTACTGGGGGAATGTATCATTCAATTCATCATAGTGTTATTAATATGAATGGGTTAATTATATTAAAGAGACATGAAAGCATTATTCAATGTTGTGTATGAATTTCGCTTTATGTTTGTTTTAAATCTAGTTTAAGCTTGTATAAAATCAAGACTAACCACTAGAAACCATGTCCGTTATTATCCGTATGTTGTGAAAGATCCTTATATTCGCACGAGAAGATTCGCTTCTACATTCATTATGCGAACGGCTAAGGAGTGGAATATGCTTCCAGCGAGCATATGACTTGGGAATCTTTAAGATAATAGTGAATAGGCATTTGTTGTTCGGACGCGGTCCCTTGTCTGACCACCTTCCACCTCCACCTTCCACATCTTAACCTTCCACCAGGTATAATGGAGGTCAAGTCTCCATCTGTAAATAATTAAAAATAAACGCTTTTTAAATGAAGTGGTATAAATAGTCCTCAATGGTGATTTAAATTAACAGTTGTTAAAACTGAATAATGATCTGTGTGAAATAATAAATGCAGTTTAACGCTAAATACCGTTAATATGAGTTTAACTTGACTTAATTTGTAGGTGCAAGCTGCCCTTAGTTATAGTATCTTTAATCTTTTATTTATTTTGAAGCACTTACAATATTAACCACAGTACTTAAAGACGCTAAGGTTGGGATTTATAGGCTCAACTTTAAATTTACTCAGTCTTTAGTCTTTACTAAAACATTACAATTTATATTATTCAACGAATGTCACAGGATTTGGTAAGTCAGCGTTTTTATCAAAATGGGCTTGGCTCTGCGACTACTACAGCTATACTCAAAGTCTTATGAAATAAACAGTTTTTGTCTAAACGAGTTTATTTTTTAAGAATTTTGCTAAGCAAAGTGGAAATACCGTCTGTAAATCTCATCCTAAGAGCTTGATAGGGTTCGCGAGATTGAAATCCAGTATTAGTATACAATTGCTTTTTTATATTACAAAGATAGTGAATAAGCTAACAGTCCATTTAATGATATCTATAGCAGTGGCATACATTCCATATAAAGTATAAAAGCATATTTTAAAGCATTATCTTGTTATACTCGAACGTTTAATAAATATATTGACCTGAAATCTGATGTTTATTAAAATAGCAGTCTGAGAGTGCAAATTGGATCAAATTTTAAGTATATATATGTGTTAAATGTTTTCGTATAACGAGATAATGCTTTTTATGCATTATATGGGAGGCACGCCACTGATCTATAGTCATCTATAACATCAGAAATGCTGTCATCGTGTTAACAAAAATTCAATACAGATTCATCAGTCTTTATGGCGATTATATCGAAGGTCTTATTAAACTAGACTATGTTTTGTACTACGGACCCTATTATTGTGTTTACTGGACGCGCGTACCGCGTTTCGGTGTTGTTTTATCGCGTCATTACAGTTGAATATTATGATTTAGTGCAATATAACGTTCCGCTCAGGTGGTTGGAACATCTGCTGATATTTTTAATGGGCTATTATTGTTGTCGTGTGTCGATGCGTGTTATTATTGTGTAATAATAAGATGGACGGGGCGGACACGGTCCATCGTCGAACTTATTTCCATTTTTTTTTGTAACCCGGGGGAATCCCTAACGGACCTCGGGGTGCGGTGAGGGCTGACCCCAGTGTGTCGGACTTGGACCGACTAAAACCCCCAGGGTGTTCCACCTTCCACCTACTGGCATCGAGGGCACGACTGTGGTCTCATCCTCGGTGACCCGCAACGCTTGCAGCCTTAAGTAAGCTTCTACTCATTTGGGGAGGAGTGGTGTAAAGAGCCACCCCTCTCGTATATCTTTGTTGTAGAGCGGCACGCGGGAAATCAACGCGCGCCGCTCGCACCCTTCTTGGAAGACGCACTCCCTCAAGTGTGCCGCCCGGTACCGCCGCTAGATTGGGACGTTCCTGATGACCGCCGCTCTGCAGCGCCCTATTCTTTTGAGTTGTAGGGCAGGCTGGGACGACATTTCCAAAGGTGTTGTAGCCAGCGCCTCCCGATCCCGCTCCGCCGTCTCCTTCCTGGGTCGGACTTATTTCCAGCTTCAACCCGGTGTGATTGAAGTCAAGCGTGCGGCTGTTAATAGTAAAAGATAATAGATACTTAGTAGTATGGCTCTTTAAAGCCATCTTTATTAGAATGAAACCTGAGCAAGACATTTTGCTCCTTAAGTCGTAGAGGGAATTTGGCCTCCCTGACACTTCTTGCAGAGAGTAGAAGACACTCCGGTGGTTTTTTGTACACTGGCTCGAAAAAGTGACTACAGTGCACTTGATGGTAAGTATTGTACTTACCATCAAACAAAAAACCAAGTAGTCCAAAAAACAAAAGCGACCATCAAAGGATGAAAATCCGTTGATACTTGATAGTCTCCTTCGTCATGTCGGTCAACATATACCACGACTGAAGGTCTCTAGGTATATGGGTTACTGGATATACACAAGCTGATCCTGAAACATGACAGCCCAAAACGAGGGTCTGCGAGGATTTTTCACTAGGCTAGCAAAATAAAAAACTAATTTATTTTTTGAAAACTTTGCTAGGCAAAGTTGAAATAGCGTCTATAAATATCAGCCGTAGAGCGAGCGATTTGAACGCACCAATAATCTTTTTATCGATTTTACATATATTAACCTGATCCTATCAACATACTAGCAAATAATAATAATAAGGTTTTTATATTGGCCTCGTTTAGCCTTAGTTAGCCTACCCTGTCCTCTGTTGGCCTGATTATCTTTCCGCATCGCCAGAAGCTTTATCGGCTATGCTAATGGCTAAGAGCGAGATCTCAAAGCTCATCAAGGCTTAATAAAACGCAATCACTGCCTTCATTTAACCCCTATTAAAGGCAGGGTAATAAATGCAGTCAAATTGCTGTGCGTCGGTGAGTGCCTAATGCGTTTAGTTCCGCCCTTCGCCGCAGCGAGTCGCCACCGTCGCGTCGCGAGCTACACTTGAACCAATCGGCTTTATTGATCACTTTTATGGCTTGGATCGCGCTATCTGGCCTCCTATTACACCGAAGTATAACGATTCATCGATATGTTACGCGAACGTAGACTTTATATGCCTTAATTGGGTAAATAACTAGACAGTTCACTGATGATGAGTACCCACTGCTACACCAAAAATTAGTATTAACCTCACGCGGGAACAACACAAGAAAAACAATAGGAAGTATAGATAACTCAAGTAAAATTTATATTATCTCATAATAGTTTAGAACGAACTTTCCCGATTGATATTTTAAAAAGAATAAAACAATCCTAAATTGTTGTTTCGAATGTGTTATTCATTATAGTAATAAGTCAATAGATTCAGTTTCTTTCCTGTTGTTTTACAGTTACATATCAACATCGAATTTTGCATAATCTGTGTATTGTGTTGTTGTCCATCTTTTTGTATGATGTAACTTCTCGGTTAATAATGAAATGAATTGAAAAAATATTAAATAATAATATCAAAGTCGAAAAAAAGTTTTTTAATAAAAAAATAACTATTTTGTATAAAATATCTTGTTCGTAATGGATATTATAAAATATATTATAAACCTACACTCCTCTTGTTTTAATTTATTGAGAGAGTACTGCGCTCCTATTTGTTTTCTAAGTTTGGTGTGAATTTAAGGCAGGTGTACCAGGAAACCATAAGATTTCTTAGTTTACAATTGAAAGTGAAGTTAAAGATTTATTTTATCTTTTATTATACAATCGTCCTATTGTTTTTCTGACTTTGTTTTACCATTAACAAAATTTTTGTAATTTAATGAGTTATCTATGTTTTCAATGGTGATTTAATTGTAACAGTGGTTAAAATGGGATGATGTTTCCGTGCTAGGTAATAAATATAGTTTAACAGTAAATAGTATTTTATTAAAGTTGAAACTAGATTAAGTTTGTAGGCGAAAGCTGCCTTTGGTAATAAATAGATAAGAACTTGCAACAAACAATGATCGTAACGGTGTGATAGGCGTACAGACAACGACCAAATATCAGTATTCTGGAACACAAACAATCGATAATGAATTTAATCATCAAGGGCTTAGAGATTAAATTAGATCTCTCATTACCGCGTGCTATGGACTTGGAAAAATTTGTTGGAGTTGAGAGGTGACATAAAACCTTTAGACTGTAATTAGCTAGCCAATTGCGGTAGTTGTTTGGAAAATAATGGATACTTTCGCGGTTCTATCTTAACGGGGTAAGCAGGATGTAATTTAATATCGTAGCTGAGGTTAATTAAACAAGAAATGGTTTATATCAGAGTTGTTTATTTTATTTTTATTGAAGTGAATCTTCTTTAGAATCGTTGTGATTTCAAACCGGATGCAACGGAAAAACGACAGGTAAGAAAGACAAATACAAAAATTAGTGAGCCAGAGCGAGAGAGCCAATGTCGGTGTGTATGTGCGTATTTCTTTTAGTAAGAAGTCAGCGTGGTGTGTTATTATTTAACAGTGTTTGTGAGTATTTTTATATCTTGTTGTGCTAAATAATACATTTTATAAGATGCCGAATTTGTCGTCAATATCGACGCAAAACAAATGAAATTAAAATTGCAGACTAACTAGGAAAAAGTTCAACAGAACGTAGCGCGATTGATCAAGATAGATGTTCAAATATAAGTATTAATAAACACCAATAAATTATGTAACATATGTTAAATAAAATATAATTTAAAATTGATTAAAATACTTTTTAAACAAATAAACTTTGTAAGTATCCCTACCCTTGTTATATATATTTATCTCATTCTTTTGTCGATTTATTGAAGTTTCACTTCTATCGTGTGTGAATCGCACACACGCCTTTTTTTTCATTTGTAAAAAGGAAACAAACGGCAGTATAATAGTAATAAGACAACACTCAAGTAAAGCACATAATTATTAAATAAATTATGTTACCCGGGCAAGGATTAAAACTTCACCGGGCAAGAGGACGGAGCACTTAAGGTGCGCAACCAGCGAGTGAAGAGTTAAGTGGCAACGCAAGGGCACCTCTATGGGTAAGCCAGTGACGTGCATAGGATATTTGGATAGTGTAGGCAGAATTCGCGTAATTAATTTGAATATTGTATTATGATAGTAAATATTATATTGCTTTCATAGGAAAGATAAACGGCGTGAAAATAGAATAGATATAAATATAAAGGGATATTTTTTTTAACTTTGAACAATTTATTCCAGACTTATTTATCGTCAGGGCGTGCAATGCTTTCATGCGTCTATGGAATGAATGCTACTGGGGTAAGACCCTCGACTTGGACGTCCAACTAGGAAAAGGAACTAAAGTGATAAAAGCGTTTTGATGACCTCAATGACATCACTAAACTTGTCTGTTGATTATACGCGTCAGTAGGTACTTATAATTAACCCTTTATGGCGCCGTGTTGTATTTCTGCAATATACCACTCAAATAGAAGCAACGATAAAATAAATGCCGACAGACTGACTTTGCTTGGTGTTATACGGTACCAACAAAGCATTCTTACGATTTAGTGACAATTCAGCTCACTAGATGACGAGACTTATAGGTAATGATGTATTATTGTAGTGTCGAACGAATACACGCCTGTTTTCAGGTTTTCTATTTCATTTATGAAAAATTAATTCTTGGTGAAATACTAATATTTGACTGTTGAAATTTTTGTAAGTAAACGGTGTTTTTTAATAATCTGTTCCTAATTTTAAGTTTCATGATTTAGTACTAATCTAATGTTGCATTTCTAGTACATGCAAGGTTTTTAAGAATTATAAACGATACATTTTTAATATTTTTATAATTATTATTTTCGTTAACTATACACTATTTACCACCTAGTTTTTACAAAATTAACAAATTTAACGACCTTGCGCCATAAAGGGTTAAGAAGCTCCTCTGCCTGTTGTGGTATAAAACATAATTTTACCTTTTTTTATGCTGTCACGACACAGTGTCCACTCCACGTTTGATGGTAAGCCTGTAGCGGTTTAAAAGCGACAACGGTTACCAACAGTAAATAAAAACCCATCGATAGCCGCGGCGGTCATGCCGGCCTGCACAAATTGGGCCTCTTTGCCCTTCGCTTAAAGGACCCAATAACAACTTACAACTTCTACTTACAAATCTTGCTTCATACAACATTCGTTCTAAGAGCAAACAAAATTCTAGCAGTTTCTGTTCCTAGGAAGGCAGGATTGTTTTTTTATGTCACATGGTTGGGTATGCGACGTGCGGGGAGGGGGTGTCGCGATCAATACCTCCCCCGCCCCGCGCGTGCGGCTGACACCCCCGCTGTCGCCAGTGCTGGTTTACGGGATAATAATTAGGAAACAATTTCATATTGAATGGGATCCTGTTTGTTTCGTAAATATGAAGGTAGTTGGTTAGTATAATTAATAGATACAATGGTAATAATAATAATATTTCAATACGCTATATCCCATTCGGGTTAAGCATAGATACATAAGAGGCTGTATCCACTTTGCGCTTATAAGTCATGCTCAACATGACCAGTAGCGCAATTGATCGCCGTTCACAGGGCTTTTACATATCACATTTAAGTAACGACCGCCATAGTGACTTGCTATGGCATGTCACGTTTCAGAATCAGCTCGCGTAGGTACGGCCAGCGTTCGTGCTATAACAATGGGGGCTGAGATGACAACGGAAACTCAATAGTTTTTCGTCCTATTTTTAACACTGACTTGAGATGATGACTGCGATACACTTGATGGTAAGTGCGGGACTAAAATCCATTCACTAAGCCCTATATATAAATCCCCTGGAGGAGTTTGGAAGATGCAGGTTTACTAAGGAGCAGCAGACAAAGCCCACGTATCGCGCAGTAGCACTACCGACTAATGAGCACTTGAAGTCAGCCTGACCAATATAACCAAACTGGTTCTTTTCGAGGAATCGGGCTCTGCCTTTCTTCAGCACTCGACAGACGGGAAGAGGAACATTCTGATGATTTTAAGTCCAACTCACACTGCGGCCATCAACCTCACGATGACCTTGATGCTCTATGAAAATTTCCACCGGGTTGAAAAAAAAAATAGTTTGTGGCTGCCTCAATGTTAAGAGAAACTTTACAATTATTTTAAAATATCACATGACAATGAGAACGAACCTTTTGCGACATGAAGCAGCATTAGAAAGTTTGACTTTCAAACCACGTGCATTCTATTTATTTTTAAAATTGGAACACTCAGGCCCCGCCTTCGGAGTGACAAATGCGACCAATCAGATATGTCGCCGACCGCCTGCGACATCGCCGGCCAATGGGACACGTCGCATGCGCCCAATGACATCCGGTGACAACGGGACTAATGATGTCAACGCCCGCGGCAGCTAGCCGCGTGACAGTGCTACATTGATTTGAATATGGAACAAAAAAAACATTTAGTTAGTACTTTCTTTGTCTATGGTAATTTGCTTTTTTTCATCGGATAACACAATTTTGATATTTGAAAATAGAACAAAAGATTATAACAGATTATAACATTATAACATTTTTATTATCTATGTGGCCAGAAGAAGAAAATTGAGTAGAAACATCAGTTATAAGAATGAAGATTTTGAATTTAGAGTCTAGTATGACTGACTATCTTAACTTTATTACTACGGCCATCTAGTTCACATACTCAGGGCAAGTCGATTATTTCTTTTTAATTGAAAATAAAATAATTACTTATGTTAAAATCTATCCTATTTTTTTTAACCCTACGCTTGGATTGTTAAACCTTATTATAACATAACTTTACTAATTTAGTCTATATACTTTTGGTTTTATTGCGTTTTAAAAAAACTACGGCCAACTATTCCAAGCTCACACTATTATTTTTGTTGTCTGGATATTGGACAACCTAATAAAATAAATCATATCTTACTAGTAACTTAATAACATGCACAAAAACGTGGAAAACAAAAATTAAAAATTAAGCTAATAGGTACATATTTCTGTAAAACACATTATTCAGTTTGTATGTTAACTAGCGTCATTTTTATTAAGTGTTTCCTTACTAGTAAGTTAAATATCAATTGAAAATATTTATATTCCGTGAAGATATACCTAACAAAAGATTAAGAGTAATGTAGTAATAATTTACTAATTATTATAATTGTATTCTTCTCGGTCGTATTTATTCATAAAATATAGCATTGTTAAAGTAAAAAATTATTAATATGTATTCAAAGTTTTCGATTGAACAGGCAAAATCCCTGTAGATGGCGCCATAATTGAATACCGCATTAAAGTGGCGATAGTAGCGCCATCTATTGCACTCGTCTAATACAATAGATACCCATATCTAATTATATTACAGCAGTAGATAGCGTACAGGTTATAAGCTCAAATTTTCATTTGGTTTGTGATCATTGTATACTGAGATTAATTAAATCTGACAATGTACATTTTTGAATTTTGGGTGTCTAAGCTGCTCGCGTCCGTAGGCTTTACCCTAGTTTCCCTACACGTGACTCCTGGGTGGTGCTAAACGAGCAGCAGCGAGGTGGTAGGGCGTCGGTGCCCATCTGGACCGCGACCACAGTACATGGGTGTAAGGCCCGTCATAGTGACCAGTTTCGGCTTGTCGCGTTTCTTGATCAACTTGTGTATATTCAGTAACTCATATACCCAGAGACCTTCAGTCGTGGTATATGTGGGCCGACATGACGACGGAGACTATCAATGGATTTTTATTCTTTGATAGTCGCTTTCGTTTTTAGACTACACTGTGTTTACCATCAGGTACTCCGTAGTCACTATGTCGAGCCAGTGTAAAAAAAATGGAGAATATATCCATTAATGAAACTAATATACAACAGAAGAGATATCTATGGTACAAAATTTGAAATACTAAAAACTATATACATCCCCAGACGTGAACTATATAATCTTGGCTATAATATGGGTTATATAAGATATATTTTATTAATATCAAAAATACTAGAAGTTCCTAGCCCGTATAATTAATATATGACGATTTTTAGGCATAAAAGATTTAATAAATCTAAATTTGTTATCTACATGAGCATTTAGAAACTAGGCAGCCAGACATACAGAAATGTCAATAGACCGTTAGACAAAGGTAGAATGATTGCCTGACTCCGTCAATTGTTGTTTAAATAACGCAGTTTCACTCCGACGCAGCCTTGAGTTTCTTTCGGCGTTTCTTCTCAAGGTAGTCGCTTCCGAAACGCTGGTAGATCACCGTTAGGTTCGTTTTTCAACTGGCCGGCCGCCCAAGTCGAGGTCAGTACCCACAGGGGTGCCCTTGCGTAGCCGCCCAACCCATAAATTTCGCTGGCTGAGCGCCCTCTGCGTTCGCCCACCAAGCCCGGTTTTGTTGTGAAGGTCTTTCCCAGGCCACCAACGTAGGACACGCCGAAAAAAAAAAAAAAAAAAGATTGCCTGACATTGTCGTGAGTAGAAAGACGGTTATAGTGACTTGATTCGGCCTGCTATATTTCGGAAGCAATCAGTGTACGAAATTGTTTGAGCTGTTCATATGTACCTTAGCGCCTTTCTGCCATGGTACATGTTGACTGGCATATGGCGGAATTTTGGAGAATTGATTATAGGACCCACAGTTTCCATCTATATGCAGAATTAGTCACCTTAGGGTTTTAGCCAGTACAAGTCCAGCTCACCTCGGCCGCGCCACAATCGCGTGTGGCTGGGATTGTCTAATAAGGACTTTCCTCAAGTAAAAAAAATGTAGACCAGCATGATGTTAAGAATAGTATATTGATTCTCGTTGTTAATGGTATTTTAAATTTGCATGTTTCCAGATCATGGTCATTATGGTCAATGTCAGAGTATGGTTTACATGTACAAACGTCAGTTGAATTTTAGAAGGAAAAACTACTTGAACAACTATTAGTAAGACAAAGTTGGACATGAAATTACAAATATTACCAAAAGATGGCAGCACAGTCGAGACAGATCACGCAATCGTTTTGTTACATTTCTGTGTTAACTAAAATCTTTTTGACGAAAGCGTTACTCATTAGTTTGTAAGTTTTGTAGGCTACTAGGGTTCACAAGATCAAGTTAAATTTTTTAAGGGACTCTGTAGACTTTTAAAGGATGCAGGGTCTTGTAATTCAACATTGAATCTTCAATACTGAGAATTAAGGCCCGTTTCTATAAACGTCGACGGGGATGGTCGTAGGCTCGAAACACGCCATGTATCTCTGGATTATTCGCAATAAAATACGGACTTAGGCATCACACGTTCACCGGGGAAGGAAAACATCCAAACGAAATCGACATGGCGTTTAATACGAATACTATGTGTGGATGCCCTGATAACGACGATCAGCTGCGCTACTGGTCTCGTTGGGCACGACATATAAGCGCAAAGTAGATACACCCAATCATATAATTCTGCACCTCCCGAAAGTGGTATAGAGTGGCGATATACTATTATTATTATATTTTAATATCAAATTTGTGGCGTGCACAACTTCGTTTTAATTGGAAGTGGCACGCTCGAGGAAGCGACATATGATAAAATCTTAAAAACTGTTAGACAAAGACAGAATGAATATTCGACTTGATCGTAAGTGGAAAGAGACGCTCAAAGTGACTTGATTCGGCCTGTTGCTTTCGGAAGCAATTCGTGTACGTAATCGTTTGAGCTGCACATACAGGTACCTTAGAGGCTTACTGCCATAGTATATGTATGCTGGCATGACGTTGGGGACAGTTACTTGATTCTCGTTGTTAATAAGGTATTTTGAATTTGCATTTTTGTAGATCAAGCTCACAATAGTTACGTCAGAGTATGGCTTACGTGAGACAAATGTCAGTTTTATATTAGAAGGAAAAACTACTTGAACATCTAACTATAAGTAAAACAGAGTTGAGTATGAATTTACAAATATTACCAAAAGATGGCAGCACATTCGAGACAGATTACGCAATCCTTGTGTTGAATTTTTATGTTAGGTAAAATCTTTTTGATAAAAGCGTTATCTGTCATTAGTTGTAAGTTGTATAGGACAAAATCGCACACAATTTAAGCCATGTTTTTGAAGGGACTCTGTAGACTCATAAAGGATGCAGTGTCTTGTGATTCAACATTGAATCTTTAATATTAGTAGCTGTGGTGGACTAATGGAAAGGGGACCTCATGCCCGTCAATACGAATGTCCGTAGCTTCGAAACCCGGCATGCACCTCTGTATTTTTACCCAAAAAAGTACGGACTTAGCCATTACACGTTCACCGGTGAAGGAAACATCGAAAGGAAATGCACATGGCGCTTAGTAGAAATGTCATGTGTAAATGCCTTAAGAATGGCGATCAGCCGGGCTACTGGACACTTTAGGCGTTATTTTTTTTTTTACACTGGCTCGACATAGTGACTACAGAGTACCTGATGGTAAGTACAGTGTAAACCAAATACGAAAGCGACTATGAAAGGATGAAAATCCATTGATAGTCTAAATCGTCATGTCGGCCCACATATACCGCGACTGAAGGTCTCTAGGTATATGAGCTACTGGATATGCACGAGCTGATCCCGAAACGCGACAAGCCGAAACTGGTCACTTTGACACGCTTTACACCCATGCAATGTGGTCGCGATCCAGACGGGCACCGACGCCCTACCACCTCGCTGCTGCTCGTTTAGCACCACCCAGGAGTCACGTGTAGGGAAACTAGGGTAAAGCCTACGGATGCGAGCAGCTTCGACTCCCAAAAATATACTATACTAATAATGTATATGTGGGCCGACATGACAATGTAGACTATCAATGGATTTTCATCCTTTGATAGTCGCTTTCGTTTTTGGACTACACTGTACTTACCATCAAGTACTCTGTAGTCACTATGTCGAGCCAGTGAAAAAAAAAAGTATAAAGCATTAGAAAATAGATAATGTTAGGGACAGATATAAATAAATAGATAGTGAGTAGGCCACAGGTATATTACAATGTATATGTATTCTTGCAACTTTCTACCGTGGTACAACTGTAACAAAGTTTTTAATAACCAACCACTAAAACCAACAAATAATCATTGCCCGTCTACTCGGAAATATAAAACCGATCGTGTGTAATTAATTCTGATTGAGTCATTTCATTATAAACCTGTTGTCAAAGTAATTATTCAGTTTTATGTCCACCGACGTCTAATTAGACGAATTCGAGACATTTGATAGTGTATTTTAAATCGTCGTAAGTATCCGCGATTTCATAAGCATTTACGCCTTTTTGTAGCGACTTGTGTTTAATTGCACTTGAGTTGTGTCGTAAATGAGCGACCATTGTAAAATAACCTGCCCGTTTTTTATTCAAAAAAAATCTGGTAGAGTGATAATTGTGTAGGGTGAGACAGGTCCTTGTATTTTTGGCATTTGTAAGGGTATAGTGGAGTAAATTTCTCGGAATTTGACTTATAAAAGTTTTTTGAAGGATTAATAAAAGTTTTTGTCGTTGTTTTAAGAAACTTCTGAATGTTTTGTTCCAATCCTTTTTTTTTTTCAATTCTGACTCTGTACATCCATTGTGATCCATTACATACTTTCTATACCATGGATAATACAGTACAATACGAAAATCGACTATGACTAATATCGCAATAACTTTTATTTAGGATAGTTAAGTTAAAATTATGGCTGTATGACTGTGCTGGCTCAGTGAATAATGGACCAATTTCCATGCGCGACAAACGTGACTGCTTCCCGGTGCATACCTCAGGATTTTTCCTTATTCACTATAGACTTAGGAATGACATACTTACCGGTAAAGTAAACAAAATCGTGAGGTATATGTAGGGTAGCATGACGTTGGGGACAGTATATTGGTTGTCGTTGTTAATTAGGTATTTTAAATTTGCATTTTTGTAGCTCATGCTCACAATAGTTGTCAGAGTATGGTTTACATGTGACAAATGTCAGTTGTATTTTAGAAGAAAAAACTACTTGAATAATTATTAGTAAAACAAAGGTAGACATGTAGCAGAGTAGCGCAGTGGAAGCGTGCTGGGCCCATAACCTAGAGGTCCGTGGATCGGAACCACGCTCTGCTACCATGATAGATTTTTGAGAATCTTTGATTAAAAATAAATAAAAGATTTATATAAAAAGGGTTTAATTTTAAACAGTAACACACTTCAAAAAACAAACGCTAGAATGACAAGTGACAAATTACAACTGACAAATGACAACCATAGAGTTGCGTTCTATTCTACTCAACATATACAAATATTTCCAAAAGATGGCAGCACAGTCGAGACAGATCACGCAATCGCTGTGTTATATTTCTGTGTTAAGTAAATTCTTTTTGATAAAAGCGTTACCTGGTAACTAGTTTGTAAGGTAGGGTTTATGGCATTCTCAAACAAACTCAATTTTTATAGCGACTCTGTAGACTTATAAAGGATGCAGTGTCTTGAGTTTTAGTATTGAATCTATAATATTGGTGTATCGTAAGGAAATCCGCATGGCATCTAAAAGACATGTCATGTGTAGCTCTGCCTTGAGATCGGTGACCAGCTGCGCTACTAGCCACGTTATGAACAACATATAAGCGCAAAGTGGATACAGCCCCTTTTTTGTATTCCGGAGGAAAATTCTGCATAGGACCACCAGGGACGCTGTGATGGCAGCGATCCCGGTGTGTCAGACTCTTATTAACTAAAAACCCCCGTGGTGTTCCTCTGATTGCTCCACCCGGGCTTAGGAAACCAAATTCATCCAGACGCCCAGGGAACAAAAAGCCTTGTGTAGGCTCTCTAGGAGGAGTAGGAGTAAAATCCCATCCCTCCAAAACCTATCTCTCAGGCGGTGCGCCGGACACCGTGCATCACCTCCCTCCCATCCGGTGGATACAGCCACTAATTAATCTTTAGTCAACCTGTAAGGGGTATAGTGTCATTACACTATATTATATATTAAATAAATATTTCACAGATACAGTACACCTATATTTTGTCTGTCATGACTTTTTTAAAATAAACAGCTAAGCTATAGTTTGTCGCGAGATGAAATGAAGTATGTACCTAGATTTTAGTCTAATGCCTATAGTATAAAGAATGAGCGCAAGATTAGTTTAGAGCTAGTCTTCAATTTCTATGTAAGATACTATTACAAAATAATAATAATAATATATCGTCACGATATATCTTTTACGGGGTGAGCAAACATACATTAGTGGCTGTATCCACTTTGGGATTATATGTCGTGCCCAGCGTGACCAGTAGCGCCGCTGATCGCCGTTCTCGAGCATTAGTACTGTAGAGGTGGAGTACACAACACAAGAAGATGTTCCGCACAAGTGGATTTGTAATGAGAAAACTTGAGATGATAATATAAATATATAAATACTACTATAGCATGTAGACGTAACCCGATACGGAGTTGTCGCCCTAAGGGTCGTTAGGGTGTTACGAGACGTGCGGGGTAAGAGGATGCGCGCGCGCACAGCTCTAGCAAGTCAGTCGACTACCGAGACCCAAGGCGGGAGTACGTGCGTGTACGTCGCAGTTCGGTGTGCTTTAAAGTGCAAATAAACTGTAAAACGCCAAATTCTTGTCTTCCTAAAACCACACCCACTACCACCGGTCATACTACAGTTTTTCTTATTAATACTATAGAGCACACCGTATTCTAAAAATCTTTTTAAAAACCGTCACCAATTAACTTCTTATTTTATGAAATTAATAGATTATCAAAAAAGTATAAATAAAAAAGGTAGCCTACAGTACATATGATATTTCTATTAGACACCATGCGGTTTTCTCACGATGTTTTCCTTCAACGGTGAGCATTTGGTGCCTTAATTCGTTGGTAATCTGGAAAAAGCCAGAGATACGTGCCGGGATTCGAACCTAAAACCATTCGGGTCACCGCGTATGGGAACTAGTCCTTTATCCATTAGGCTGCAACAGCCACCACAGCTGAATGTTATTATGTCGTTAGTAAAAATACTTATATGTCTTCAGCGACGTTAAGATATTTAATCGCGAATGCTCAGCAAAGTAGCTTATACAGCGAAATACCTAAATGACAGTTGGTGTGAAGAAAAAAACTTCCAGTAAAATTAATAAGACCCGTGTCACGTTCGAAGAAGTCATTTCATGCAAAATTAAAATTGTGTCGATTATTTTTTTGTCAACTCCCGTGTGAGGACAGAATTTTAGGGATTTCGGATCTTGACATACGTAACCAAATTATATTGACCTCACCACACAGCATTTATCAAAGAAATCTGATCTCTAATACAGTGTAATACGTTTTATGAAATATTTTTAGGCGTAACTTAGAAAGGAGTTTAAAAAAATTCAGCAATGTCATCATTTTGGAACAGTTTGAACGGAATTGAAGAGACAAAAGATTTTTTACTTTTTAATTTATTTTTTAAATAACATATGAATGTCGCTCTGAAATAAGACTTTTTATCATGACGATTATATGGTAACTTATTCCTACTAAAAAGCAAATGGGTGATATATCCCGGATTAAAGAGAGACGGCACGCACACGTACCCACCCCTCCCAGAGATGAAGCCTAAACAAGCTGTTCGCCTCCCCGGCGTCTAATTGAATGTCTATTCCCAGGCCCGGGTAGAGTGGTTGGATGGCCACCCCGAGGGTTTTTAATCAGTAGGAGTCTGACACACCGGGGTCGCTGACCTCACAGCAACCCTGATGTTGCATTAATGATGCTGCATCCTATGCAGGATTTTTCCCGGGCTCTCCAAAACAAATAGGATGATACATATCGCTATGGTCAATCTACAATTTTCGTCGGGAGCCAAGGAATTACCTTTGGCCCCGGAAGTTGAGGAGGAACACTGGTGGTTTTATTCAGTAAGAGTTAAGCCGCCAAGGAGAGGAATTCGCTTCCTGCGTCTGTATTTTGAACATCTTAAGACATGGGAATCTTCAATGTCCAGTGAATCCGTGTTTTCTGGCTGAGCGCGCTCCATCGTCGGCCTCATCATCACTTTCCAGCATATGAGACTTCTTGACCTCAGCGCAAGCCTGTCAGTAATAAAAAAAGATTTCAACACACCGGGGCTCACGTACTCACGACTGCCCTGACGGTCCAAGTAAGCTTTCACCGTGTCAAAAAAAAATGGATTAATCTATAATTTATAAAACTTAGAAGATTTAATCTAGCTAGAGTGGATTAAGTCATCGAAAGAGTTGCTACAGCAGACAGCTTACTTAATTACATATTCTCTGCGATTTATTTAGAAAGTTTCATTGTTTTCTTTCGAGGAATTTACAGCTTAGACAAAGGAATTTGACAAGTTGTGGAGACAAAACTTTAATGGGCATCAAAACACGTTTCTCGGAACTGGAAGACGAAGTTAAAAGAGTTGAAGAGACTTAAGAGGAAAGTAAAAAAAGATTACAATAAGAAGGATTAAGATTAGATTGCTAAGAAGTAGAATTTGCTTCCGATTTAGTTTTTCAAATTGCTTATTTTTAGTAATAACTAATCGATTGTCGACCTCTATCATCGATTTTATTCTAATTTCTTAAAAATCGTGATTAAGATCAACAGTCGACACCTTTTCAACTAAAAAGTCAAATCTCGAAACTCTCTAGTTCTGCCCCTTTATTATGCCCCTTTATAAAAAATAATCCCTATATATCTGACAAGTCATAGAAAAACCTATGTCATAAGTAGTGTTGTCAGGTGTATTGATTTCAGGGAACGTCCGATTTTTAGGGGCTCATTGATCCACCTCTTTAAATCCTAAATCGAAACAGCGACGTCTCAGTTTTTAAAACTCGATCTTTCATCACGCAGTAATTATTTTTAAGTTTTAAAAATAGCTAATTAATGAAATGTTACAATTTGTATGTATACAAGTATATAATTTCAATGTTATGTCACACTAGGATTTATTCTTCTGTCGTTTGTGTGTTCTCAAATGCCTGAGTGTTTGTGGTTGATCAGGCACAACTAGCTGTAGAAATATAGAACATACAAATATTTAAGCCATAAGGGGAGCCAACCCATGTCTGGCCGAGCACCTTCTGTGTTCTTTTTTTTTTACACTGGCTTGACATAGCGACTACAGAGTTCCTGATGGTAAGTACAGTGTAGTCCAAAAACGAAAGCGACTATTAAAGGATGAAAATCCATTGATAGTCTACATCGTCATGTCGGCCCGCATATACCACGACTGAAGGTCTTTAGGTATATGCGCTACTGGATATACACAAGCTGATCCCGAAACGAGACAAGCCGAAACTGGTCACTATGACGGGCTTTACACCCATGCACTGTGGTCGCGATCCAGACGGGCACCGACGCCCTACCACCTCGCTGCTGCTCGTTTAGCACCACCCAGGAGTCACGCGTAGGGAAACTAGGATAAAGCCTACGGACGCGAGCAGCTTCGACTCCCAAGACGCCCCTAAACCCGGTTAAGCTGCATCAGCCTCTCTCAACTTACAACGTTTGTCCTTCAAAAAAAAAGACAACCCATGTCCACCAGGGAATTATATTGAATATCAATTTTATTACCTGTTAATAGTTTTTGATTTTTTAGAAATCTTGCAATGAATTTTAAAGTGTTTATATTCTGTATCTGAATTGTTTTCTAATCCCAATATCTTAACTTCAGCTTGTCGATTAATTTGATGTGTATTTTTTTTTATTAAATATAAATAAATTTAATTTTAGTTTCAATTATTATGTTTTTAATCTATGACTCGTGTAATTTTTTTAAAAATGCTGCTATGATTTTTTTTATTTGGGGATTACCATTATATTTTATTTTATTTATTTATTCTCTATCATTGAACAGCACGTACAAACACTTTACATACGGTACAGTTGACAAGCTGTGCCAATTACACAATGATAATATTTAAAAACTAACAAAGAAAAGGAAAATGAAATAACAGTAAACTCGCAACAATAAGAAATAGATGTGTGTGCGTGCGTGTGTGTGTGTGTGTTTTAACACCATTATAAATGCGAAAAGAATTAATGTTTGTTACCCAGTCATGCCAACAATTGAATGGATCTGGATGAAGTTCAAAAATAAATTTTATACTGGAATAGCATATAAGCTACAATACTTTGAATTACGGGAGAATATACGGTACCCGTGAGATAGATTTGTTTCAAATTTTCACAAAGCAAAAGATGAACAGTTTTTTGCACAGTTGTAGGTCAGAAGTCATAGCATAACATAGGCCGCTTTTAACCAGGAAAAAGGCACGGTTCTATGGAACAACATAATAAATGTATACTATTTTTTAACAGGATAAAATGTAGCATATTAATTTCTTATCCCCATGAAGGTAACGGCCGAGATTATGTCAAATTCCTGCTGACTAAAACTCCCTGCGTGTTTCCATTGCATTACGGAAAACTGGCCGTAGAAATAACCTACGCATTCCATGACGCATGATATTCATGCGCATTCGCCCTTCTCAAGCTTCCTCAACCGTCGTAATAGGCTGAGTCTTGGGCACACTCACTTCCTGACTTCATCGTACATGGGTGTTGAGCTCCCTCAAGAATCACTGCTCAAATAATTCTATCCTACAGTAACTTCCCTGTCTTACCCAGATTTTTTATACTCTGTGGAAATTCTCATAAACCATCAGGATTGCTGTCAGAGCGGTAGCCCCGGTGTGTTAAAATTTACCTACCAAAACCACCAGGATGTTCCTGCTTCCCTTTGCTAAGTGCTGAGGGGAAACCCTATTCTTACTTGCCCTTTTTACCAGCACAGTTATTAAATAAATAAAACCAAAATCCTATCTGTTCTGGTTATAGGTCAAATCACCCCAGGCAACACAGCTCATAAGTCACAGAAAAAACCCAATAATTATCCCAGGACTGGAATCAAACCGGCGCGCCGCAATCAACGTCATTACCGCTTATAATTGCTTCGGGACGTATCGAGCGACAATGGTTCGGTGTCATAGTGTCACAAAAAGTCGTTTTCTGTGGCGTCATGCTGCTTGATGAGTGGTCGCTTTGTTTGCGGCGGCTTTTTGTGCCGTATCACCGCGGCGAGATGTGCCTCGGACCTTATGTGTAGAAAAAAAGTCTGTTTGCTCTAACACTGACTTTCGTGCCATATGTGACAGCGAGAGATTAATTTAGGTACAATTATTTCATGTACCACTAGCTTCTGCCTGAATGCAGTTCATATTTCTCCTAGCAACGGGATTATATAAATCTATGTTCACCCGAAAAGTCGATTCTAAATATCGGAGAAAATATTAGGTCCTTACATATGAAATTGGCGTTTTTCGTACTGCCCACTTTAATCACAAATTTCTCCTCTTTGGTAAGGAATTCCAAATTGAAATTTGTACAGCTATAGACTCATGTATTTGTGCTTCGATGATCATTTTTTTTTGTTTTTTTCTTCTGTTTTTTTTCTGTTTGCGTCACTCATTTTACAAAATGGAAAACTTAAAATATCGCATTATATACGAGTACGAGTTCCGCCGTGGCACTAGTGCTGCGAAAACAACTCGAAGGGTGAATGATGTGTATGGCGGTCGTGTTGCAAAAGAAAACACAGTTCGTTTTTGGTTCCAACGTTTTCGTTCTGGAAATTTCGACCTGCAGAACAAGCCCCGTGGACGGCCTGAGACTCAAGTTGATAATGAAGAGTTGAAGGCTATTGTGGAAGCGGATCCATCGCAAACCACGTCCGAGTTTGCTGCAGGCTGCGATGTTAGTGATAAAACTGTTTTAATTCATTTGAAGCAAATTGGGAAGATTAAAAAGCTTGAAAGGTGGGTACCTCACGAATTGACTGAAGCAAACCGGCAAACGCGCGTCGACTGCTGCGTTACATTACTAAACCGGCACAATAATGAAGGTATTTTAAACCGAATCATTACTTGTGATGAAAAATGGGTTCTTTACGATAATCGGAAGCGCTCAGCGCAATGGTTGGATCCTGGGCAGCCAGCCAAATCCTGCCCCAAGCGAAAATTAACCCCAAAAAAGTTACTTGTAAGCGTTTGGTGGACTAGTGCCGTATTGTTCATTACAGTTTTCTCAAATCTGGCCAGACTATTACGGCTGATGTCTATTGTCAGCAATTTCAAACCATGATGGTAAAGCTAGCGGCTAAACAACCTAGGCTGGTCAATCGCTCCACGCCACTGCTGCTTCACGACAACGGTAGACCACACACTGCGCAACAGACGGCTACTAAATTAGAAGAGCTTCAATTGGAAAGTCTAAGACATCCTCCGTACTCCCCGGACCTTGCTCCAACAGATTACCATTTTTTTCGAAATTTGGATAACTTCTTGCAAGGGAAAAAATTCAACTCCGATGGGGCAGTCCAAATCGCCTTCAAAGATTTTATTGATTCCCGTCCGACTGGTTTTTTTAGTAAAGGGATCAATGAACTACCTATGAGATGGCAAAAGTGCATAGAAAATAATGGTTCATACTTTGATTAATTAAATATATTATATTAAAAAATATTCGACTTTTTGTTCCTCCCATACAAAACGCCAATTTCATATGTAAGGACCTAATAAATTGAAAGCGATTAGAAGGTTTCGGAGATTACTTCCTTCATGCAACCAAATATTACCCAGGAGCGTTCATTTCATAGATACATAAAAGCATTGTATGCCCTTACGATAAATAAGCCTGGAATAAATTGCTTTAATTTAAATAAAAAAAGGAACCTTTTATATTCATATCTATTCTATTTTCACACCATCTATCTTCCCTATGAGAGGATACATTATACTATATTAATATGCATAATAATATTCACATTCTCTGACCCCTAAACTACCACTATACTCAAAAATTATCTTAATCTCTAGCTATGTGAGAAACAAATATAAATCTATCCCCCCCCCCACGGGAATGTTACAGTTTTTCGAGTTAAAAAGAGCTTATACTCGCATGCTATAGTAGATTATGAGTTTTCACTACACAGAATATTATACAGATCAATTATGCTGGCTTTAACGAAAAACAAATCCATCAAAAATCCATCCAAATTTTCGCATTTAAATTGCGATACATATAATACAGATTTAAGATATTTATCGAGACATTTAATAAAATAATTGTCACTAAAGGAATTTTATATTATAGTACAAAATTGTCACTGTTTAAGCAAACAGATTTTTAATTCTTTCTCCTCGGGTGTTATGAAAATAATTATACTTTGTACAGGTCATTGAACCCGTACAGAGGAAAGCAAGACAGTTGTCCATTAACCGAGGTGTCACAGATCGCGGTCTAACGGATCACGCCACCCACGCGGGACTGAATTAACCGTCTGCGTCTCGGACGCGCCGCGGACGTGTCAACATGTCACTCTGTCACGCCGCTTAAAAGCTTTGATTCGGTTTCACGGCGGCTGCCGCTAATTTGCGGCTAAAAGTTGCAGTACCACTATTTTATGGACGCTATCTTCTTTTCAGTGGATACAGTTTTTACTATATCTATATTTATGTTCACCTGAAAGAGATATGCTATAATATGTCAGCAATTTTATTGCAGTCGGCAATTATGGAATGCTTAAGTACTTAATATTGTGTTTTCTGCCAGACTGCATCACTCCTGTCAGCCAAATTCTAGGGGGTCACTAACCTGTAGTTTTTTTTTTTAATTATTCTGACTCGACACAGTGACTGCACCATACCTGATGGTAATCAGGGTGCAGCCAAAAAAACACTAACGACTATCGATAAGTAAGAAAAACCCAACGGTAGTCGCAGCGATCATGCCGGCCCGCACAAATATCTCTTCACGTTACGCTTAAAGGATCACATATCATAGAATGATGGGAACACGCTCGCTGGAAGACCATTCCACACCCCAACAACACGGCAAAAGAAGGAGTTAGAGAACTTCTTAGTCCTAGCTAGGATGCGAGAAACCGTAAAGCTGTGACTCCGCAAACCCGCACGCGTGGTTCTATTCAGGAAAGGAGAGGGAGGAACAAGGTCAAACAACTCTTCAGAACACTCACCATGATATAGACGGTAGAAAACGCTCAGTGAGGCAATAACTCTGCGCAACTGAAGCGGTTCAAGATGCTTAGTCACGTCAGGATCATTTACAATGCGAACAGCCCTCCGCTGCAACGTATCCAGGGCGTCAAGTAAGTTCAGAGTAGGTCATGATTTTAAAGGTATTTGCTAACCGATCGTGGATTGACAAATCCGTTGTGACAAATGCGTTTAGATGGCTGCTGGCACCCCGACGTCCTCTTCGAATGGGATCGCATAAAGAAACCACGAATCTTCAGTGTTCATACTCTGCCAGCACCGCCAATACCACTGTAGCTAATTCCTAGATTATATGCAGCACTCGCTCCCAATAACCAAATCGAAGTCACAGACAAAAACTAGTTAAGTTACAAAATTCAAATCATATAGCCCGTCACCTGGTTCACGCGTGTAGCATATCCTCTATGGGGAAAAAATAATAAAATGCGAATAAAAAAGACAAAACACAAAGAGTGCGCCGGCGCCCGCACCCCGCTGGCGAACTGCTATTTAAACGCCCTCCCCCGCTGACACGACGCTTGGACAGATTTATATACAGGACGCTCCATTTTTTGTAAATATAAATAAGTAGCAGTTTCATGCGGCTCCGCTTGCATTCATGCATAATATAAAAGAAGTGTTACATCTGTCTAAATTAAGACTCGTATATATTCATATTTTGTAACAAAGATCTTACAATTAGGCTCCATTAATCCATTGTCTTTTGTTTTTATAATGTTTGGGGTTGCTGCACTAACCCCAATACTATTATTGATATTGAAAACAAATTATAATTTCGGTACAACTTATATTAATTACACTTTGGTGTATAAGGCAGACTGACGCGCATGATTTCTTAGCTAATATGAACGATACTGTGGTGCGAGCGCTGTAACTGAAGGCAGCCGCGTGGATGGTTGCCACACACCCCGCTCGTCGCAGCCCCGCGTGCCTTGCAAAACTCTTGAAGTCGCTACAAATGTATCATTATAACGAAATTGATATTCGAATAAACTTCCATGCAATACAAATACTGTATCCAGTAATATGTACAATTTACAATACCCATTGTTCTAATTCATCTCTTTGAGGAGGAAAATCAATTAAAAATATTTTTATATACCTCACACACGCTTACCTGAATTTTTATTCTAAAATTTATCCACATTCTAAGCATTGAGCAGTTTGGCCAAAATAGGATCTTCTGTTGTAGCTTTGGTGTTGATCAATATGTGTCCAAAGCTATGGTATTGACGAAATTTTCAGTTAAAAACGAAGACATAATGTACCTAGTAGATACAATGTCAAGCGAATACGCTTACTACACATAAACAATGTGGAATGGCAATCATATATTAAAATATGTTATGTAAAGCAGCTCGAGATGTGATGGATATATACGTATGCCTGAGTATCAGATTCGATGATGGTTTTAACTTTAGCCAAAAGCTAGTTATTCTCAAGCAGTTGTTATGTTATTCAAGTTCTATTTATAAATAGACTAGCTTGCCATAAAGAAATAACGAAAAATATTTTGTTTCGTAAAAAGCTTAGGAATAGGGACAGTCTTGTATGGAAAACCGCATAGCATCTAATAGAAATATCATGTGTAAAGGCCCTGAGAAAGGCGATCAGCTGTGTTACTGGTCACTTTGGGCACGACATATAAGTGCAAAGTAGATGCAGCCAACAATTTTCCTCTGCTCCCTCCGAAAGGGATACAGCAAGACGACGTATTATTATTGATAAAGATCAGCATTACTTAAAACAAATATTGTTTACGAATACAAGTTATTAC
The DNA here is from genome assembly GCA_036320925.1 of Automeris io. Lineage (NCBI taxonomy): Eukaryota > Metazoa > Arthropoda > Insecta > Lepidoptera > Saturniidae > Automeris > Automeris io. The sequence continues at coordinate 1,984,496 of JAUDJH010000021.1, read as the reverse complement.
AACTTATAAGTCATGATAATCTCGAAGCAATCGTATGAATGGGTATTTGATGGGTGAGGGCGCTGCATCATCAGCCTTATCATCATTTTCAGCATGTAAGATTGAGGGCAAGCGCAAATCTGATTAATATAAAAAAAATACAATTAAAAAAAATACAGCTTTCATCAGCCTGTATATAATAAAGATTACATATTATAAAATTCCACACTAATCCATATCTTTCATTCGCCGTTTTTGTGGCTTGATGAAGAAATACCCATTGTCTAGGCCACTCGCCGGTTAGACCCGGGTGACACGGACCCGAGTCATTCGATAATCGATTCACTTTACAATCGGCACAGTTGTAATCGATTAGGCGCTTTGTGTCGGCGCCTTTGTCAGGCCGTGTTTTTGTATACGGAAAGTTCATATTACGATTATCTTTGAAGATAAATTTTGCGTAACTTTAAAATAGATTCGTTATGCAAATGTACGATTGTTTAAAGTTTACCATTCACTGATCTATATGGAGTTCTTTAGTAACACAAATCGCTCTAATAACTGTATAGAAATATGCAACATTTGTTTGTCATGCCATTTTTTAAACCGGCTTAAAAAGTGGCTACATCGCACCTGGTAGAAGGTTTAGTGTAGTTCAAAAATAGCAGCGAATATCAAGGGCCAGGATTCCTTCGATAGTCGACGTCATCATTTAGAAACACCAATAATCCCAACAAAAAAAAAAAAAGAAAACATTTCGAAGAAGATGCCATATATCAGTGTTTTTGTGAAAAAATACTAATTTCCAAAAAGAGACATACGGAAATGATATGGAAAGCAAAGCGCTCAGTCGACCACGCCTGCCAGAGTTTCAACGCTCGGACGCATACTGTTCCCACGTTTTGTTATTGTAACCATAAACTTTGTCTAAAACAAAGACAATTTGTTTTTTCTTCAAAATGACTATACTATATCTGCTATTGAGTATAATATAGTCCGAAGAATAATCACAATTTTCTAGAGTTTTAATGATAAATCCATCGATTGTTGCTATAATCTTCTTGGCATGCTGTACATTCCCTTCATTTTAGAAAAATCTGCTGGAAAAACAGACTCTGGAGGCGAATTCTAACCCATGGGGCTACGTAACGCAGCGTATCTCCTATGTATGCGTAAATACCTAGACACGGCACAACTTGGAAGCCATATAAATACATGTATTTTTTTTACACTGGCTCGGCATAGTGACTACAGAGTACCTGATGGTAAGTACAGTGTAGTCCAAAAACGAAAGCGATTATTAAAGGATGAAAATCCATTGATAGTCTACATCGTCATGTCGGCCCACATATACCACGACTGAAGGTCTCTAGGTATATGAGTTACTGGATATACACAAGCTGATCCCGAAACGCGACAAGCCGAAACTGGTCACTATGACGGGCTTTACACCCATGTACTGTGGTCGCGATCCAGACGGGCACCGACGCCCTACCACCTCGCTGCTGCTCGTTTAGCACCACCCAGGAGTCACGTGTAGGGAAACTAAGGTAAAGCCTACGGACGCGAGCAGCTTCGACTCCCCAAACGACAATTTGCTCCATGTGGCATTCCAACACGGACTTAAAAACGCAGGAATCTCATCGCGCCAGTAAATTTTTTTTTGGTTACAATATCTTATTTTTTTCGAAACTGATGGTCACCCGAGCAAGGAGCCGCTGTAACGCGATGGGCGTCACTGGACCACGCTGGATGATTACCAAGTCCCGCTCGCAACTCGCTATTTAATAGCGTCTTTGACATTAACGCCGTCGTACTTGTCTACTCTTTAAATGACCTTACTAGGCTATTAGCGTGCCAAAAGAAATATTTAGAAATACTTTACTGATAATGAAGTCACAATTGACTCCAATCACGCTTTACAGAAAGATGATTAGGGTCAAATTACTCTGAAGCCATCGGTAATTCTTTTTTTACACAAACTCGACAAAATACAGTGTAGTCCAAAAACGAAAGCGACCAACAAAGGGTTGAAAATCCGTTGTTAGTCTCCGTCGTCATGTCGGCCCACACATACCACGACTGTAGGTCTCTAGGTATATGAGTCACTGGATATACACAAGCTGATCCCGAAACGTGACATGCCAAAGCGAGTCACTATGACGGTCTTTACACTTGTGTACTGTAGTCATGGCCCAGTTTGAGTAATCGCCCTACCATCATATATTCCACAAATTCATTCATTGGTGATAACTTCCATGTTATAATGTGAAGATATCAATAACCAGAGAGATTGGTTCGAATGTGATTTGGTTGAATGCTTGCTACAATAAGATCTTCAACCAAATATATTCAGCATTCATTTTTCTACCAAGAGCCAAGATATAATAAATTATTCTATATTGATATAGCATTGAAATTTTCGTTTATTACTTACTTCATAGTCCTACGTTATTAGCATAGTCTATTTTATGTACGAGTATGTAGTTGCGAAAAGTTTGGTACGCGAGTCTGGCACACACTTGGCCGGTTTTTTAAAAAGTTAGTTGCAATGGCCGACGCCGATCGAAATTTTCCATCATCGTTCGAGTTTGATATTTAAATATGAAACTCTTACCGGTCGGACGTAAAACATTGATTCCTCTAATACGTCGTTATCAAGTGCCGCTATATCTGGATGACTCTTGTCGTGCGGTACTCGTGGTTCACAAAGATATAGAGAATAATGTATATTACTATATTTATAGTTAATTTTTAACATTTCTTGCGACGCGCCGGGCACTCTGCCCTCACAGTAGGCCCAAAGGTCATATGTAGGATTTTCCTCCTGGATAAAAAAAAGTTAATGAACTGTATGAAATGTAAAACTCGCTCTGAAAATATATTAAAATGAATCCTGATAATCAATTCCACTTTTAGTTGGCTCACTTTGATACTCTCTTTAGACTCGTTCCTCGCTTGGGAGCTGGCAGACGACTGACTATTCAACCTCGCGGTAGCTATAAAGAAATAGGATGGCCATATAACTAGTTCGCTTTGACGTCAAAACAACGATTAGTGTTGCCATTTTAAAATGAGCGTAACAGAAAGGTCAGGATAGTCAAACAACATGGGAGGTGTAAGAATTTAAGGACTTTTAGTGCTTGTCGTGTTGGAAGCAATAGTAAAACATGAATATATTTGTTTGTTAATTTTATAGTGTTATATTCATATGATATGATAGATATGTGCTCAAGAAGGTGAAAATATAAGTTTGATTTGCTTTTGGGTATGATTGACTAGGTAATAGATAAGTTAGGATTTTAAACGGTGGACGGTGAAAATAGAATAAACAATTGCAAAGCAAATGCTTGGAAAAAAGAATAGAGATTGCCAATAAATATTGGTGCAGATCGCGAAAAAATTCCCTATGTGTAATAAAAATTTCTAAACATAGTAAATATGTATAATATAAAGTTAAAATACGTAAAATAACGAGGAACTTTATACAAACAGAGGATCGCCCGCGTAACAAATTCTTCAAAAAACTGTTCTTACAAACTGTGAGGGCATACCTATCACAACATTTTCCACCATTTTAATGTGCCAAATGTTGAAGGAGAAAGTAAAGTTGACGTCACCATCATCATTATCATCAGCTAGATTCTGATCACAGCTGCGCATAAGCTTCATTCATTTTATGAAACCATCCTCGATCCCCTGCTAAAATCATCCGTTTACGGCCCGCAGACACGATCACCTTGTTTCCAAGACATCACCAGTCTTGTAAAATTCGTATAGACGATGTGTCCTGTTATTCCTTTTGGTTTCTAGAGCATCAAATGCTTCTATTATCATATCAAATTATTCTTAATATAACCAAAAACCAACTATTATATGATGCAAGTTGATATTATTGGTTAATTTTTTTTATTTTTCCTTTCATAATAATGATAGCAAAATATTTTTTGAATTTCTAATTATAACACAACTTTGCCTAATCTAGTATTATGCATTGGAGCTAAAAGAGCATATGTTCATTAATTGATTTATTAGATATAGCTTGTTTTTAGATTTTTGATACGTGAATAATTTAGTTATAGCTTGTGTGAACTTATTAATTTTATTTTCGATGTAAGAGGTGTATGTCGCGTCTGTATGTAGTAGAATATAATTTTATATACTTATTGTTTATACATTTTTTTGACTTGACGAATTGTTATTGACCTGGTATTATTCGACTAATAAACTACTAAGTTTGCAATTCCGTTGTATAGGCCAATAAAATGGTATGTATAAAGAGTGTATCTGAATCTTTTAATAATAAATATATGGATAAGCGTACATGTTAGTGATGTCCCATCCAGTATCTCTTGCGCTTTGTCGATCGAACCAAACGCGGGCGCCCGCGCGTATATTTATTTATTTTTACCGAAATAGACCGAACGGTCGTCGAGTGCGTCCGATTTTATAGAATGCCGTGAGCAATTTCACAGGAATCTCGACGTTTGGTTTATGTCTTAATGTAGTCTTTGGGACGGTTACAAGTAGCGGTGTAAACTCACACCGTTAGTTAGAAAACACGGAGGTGCTAGTTATAGTTAGGTAGGGTAATAAGGGAAAAAATGATACTTAGATTAAAAATATCTTTAGTTTTTTCTCGAAGCTCCGCAAACATAAAGTGGTCCTTATAGGGACATATAGTAAAAGAAAACCTCGTAGGATGAGATATGTTTGCCCTATGCTGATTCACAAATATAATTTTTCAGAGAAACAATTTTGGATTCTTGGTTCCAGGATTTACAACGAGGTTAACCGTGAATTCAACTTCTTGAACCTATCTAATTACGAATGTAAGATGAAGCTGAGGGACTGGTTGTCGAATCTGAAATATGTTGATACTGAGGAACTGTTGCGGCAATAGATGTGCTTAGGGTTTAACATTATTGTGAAATTATTATTTAGATTGATTGTATTGTGTAAGTAATATTATTATTGTATTGTTTTGAGTTAAGATAGGAGCTACGCTGCTGATATAAACTGGATGTAACATATTGTGTGAAATGTGCTGATATCCAAGATACAGGTAGTCTAGTTTGGGTGTCAGCTGACTTTAATATTCTGCTTTGTCACAACTCACAACTTTTTTTTTACACTGTCTCGACAAAGTGACTACAGTGCATCTGATGGTAAATACAGTGTAGTCCAACAACGAAAGCGACCATCAAAGGTTGAAAATCCGTTGATATTCTTCTTCGTCATGTCGGCCCACATATACCACGACTGAAGGTCTTTAGGTATATGAGTTACTGGATATATACAAGCTAATCCCGAAACGCGACAGACCAAAGCGAGTCATTATGACGGTCTTCACACTTGTGAACTGTGGTCATGACCCAGTTCGGGAAATCGCCCTACCACCTCATCCTGGTGTACATATAGATCTTGAGGTGAGCCAATGACGTTTACAAGTCTGTGTAGATTTGGTAACGAGCGGCACAGATAAGCTCATTGTGGTCTGCTTTATACCCTGCAGCAGCTCTAGATAGTCTGATGATATTACGAAAATTAAAAAAAAAAAAAAAAACTCCGTTGTCTTTTTTTGTATTGTTTCATTATAATGTATTTTAAATAGTGATGTTCCGAGTGGTGAATCTGAAAATCCGGCTTCTAACTTAGTATTTATTTCTCAAAGTACAGTGAGTGATAAGAGTTAATACAAAAAAATAAACTGTGATTATTACAATTTTTGTTTTATTTCACAACATTTTTTTATATCTAATATAACAGGATAATCATTCTCACAGTCGTACAAAAATACCGCTCTGACCAGTGTAAAACCAGAAATTTAGACGTAATGCGAAACAAATCCCGACACGTTCACAGGAACCGTTGCGACTTCCGCACAAATCACTCAGAAACTAAGTGTCACGGAAATTACTGGATAACCCTGAAACCAGGATCGGCTTGACAGGCCTCTTTCAACCGACTAATTGACAAATCTGGTATCGACTACATAGCTGGCACATCTCTAATTTTTACTCTTTTTACCTAGTACAAGTTAGTGTGTAGTATAAAATACTTTATCTGACTATACTTTTTTAATTGGCTCTTTTATGAGGTGACAAACACCACACCTGATAGATACCGCGTAATCCAAGAATGACAGTGACAATCAAGGGATGGAAATCCATTGACATGACCGGGGCACTTCACGAAAACCAGCGCTGCAGACTTCCTCTGTGGCATTAAGATGACGGAGGGCCCATTTCGCCATATTTGTGTATTTACTTTTTTCTGTATGTTGTTTGTGTTACTTTTATTAAAAATTTTAGTTTTAGTTTGTGGCGTTTCATTTCATTTCATTTTTCATTTCATTGACATTCACTGTCGTCATGTCAGCCCACATATCTAGACATAGTGACGTAACGTTTCCTTAAACCTTTTAGTAAGGCAGTTTAGAAATAGGATATAATTATTTTTTATACTATTCTAACAAGAATAACATCTATCAAAGCTCTGTACATGGATAAGTAATATTTATTATGAAAATCTCTAAAGCAATCTCACGATATAGGTCGCCGCAACTTCCGGGGATTAGATAAAGCTGACTAAATGCGTTGCCTGCGATGGATTTACAACAGTTTAATTCGTCTGGATGTACGGTGCGCAGAGAGCTTTATAGCTTCTGTTGTTTTAACAGCGAGACTGTGTTGCGGTCGACCTGGCTTGCGGTTCTACTTGCCTTCTTCGAATAAAGCTCACTTAAATGTTTTGAATTTATACTATGGAACTTTCTTGAGTGCGATGACTGTGAGAAAAGAATGTTAAAATTGTCCCAGAGCATTTGGCATATGTAATTTGTATAATTAACAATTTATCTATACTTATACTTGCGGACCCTTTTTTTGTTAATTACGGGCCGTCAGGAGGACGGTAAGGACCCCCCCCCGGTGTGTCGGACTTTCACCGACTTTTAAAACCTCCGGGGTAATCCTCCAGTCGCATTTGCACCGAGTTACGGGATGGAACAGGTTTTGAACCCTTAAACCGCGGTCCAGAGCGCAATCAACCCCATGACGGGCTTCTCCTGGATGTGATGGAGGTAGGATGGGTTATCACCTCCCCGGTGCCTCGTGGTGCTTGGGATCACGCAGGACACTACCGGAGTTTGGTTTAGACAGTCTGCTTCTCAGCAGAACTGTCCGAAATACTTACGGACTCGACCTGGCTTTGCCCAAGTGTAATTTACAATCAAAACTGACGGATTTTCAAACTTTCATCCTTTATTTTACAATCGCCCTTTAGCCCTGAATTATGGAAACTTTTTGATGCTGAGCAAAAACTTGGTAAGTGATAAGGCGTTGGGCCAAACTGGATCATGACCACAGTACACAAGTGTAAAGACCGTCATAGTGACCCTCGTTTAGCGTTTTTGTTCACATACCTAAAAACCTTCTATCGTGGTATATGTCCTTTAGCGTTCATTGTTGTTCTTGGACTATACTGGGCTTCCGACCAGCTGAAATGTAGTGACTTTGTCGAGTTAGAATAAAAAAAACTACAGTCTGTTTGCCCTCCACGCACTACTTTTAGCTTTGTTTCCCTATTATATAGACTAGTCCAATGGAAAAATGATTACAACATAATTTATAGAGATTTTGTGCTCTATAACTTTGCAAAAACAATTTATACATAACTTAAGATATGCTAACAATATCGTCCGTACATTTGGCTCGGCATAATATAGGTATCCGTAACCACTTTTTTAGATATTACATCATAATTACTTTTTAAGATCTCTTTCAATTTCTTCCAAGCAAAATTGACTCGTCTATCTACTTGTATGTAATAGTTTATTTTAGTATCACTTGTATTTATTATTTAAGCTATATGTATTTTGTTGTTTATCGATAATTCTTATAAGACGTAACACGGCCGGGGCCCTTCACGAAAATCAGCGCTGCAGACTTCCTCTGTGGCTTTAGGCTGATGAAGGGCCCATTTTCGCCATGTTTATATGTTTTGTATTTTCTTTTGTTTGTTTTTGGGTGTTGTTTGTATTGCTACATTTAAATTTCTGGATTTTTTGTATATTTGTGGCGAAATAAATTCTTTTTCATTTCATTTCATTTACTTCATTCTCATTGTTAAGTGGATTGAAAGAAACTTGATTCCTCGGAAGATTATATCCTCTCGGATGCAGGAACAAAATGGGCAGAGTTAGTTCAAGATAGGATTAACTGGAGTAAGTTGGAACAAGCCTTGACCTAAAAGAGTCCACATCTGATATTCAGTCCTAACTAACACTATTAACAATAGGAATTAGGAATAAACTAATAATACTAACAGACATTTGAATTGTGTATATACCATATAGAATGTGGATTAAAAAAGGCTTAGTTATTAATTATCTTATGAGACTTTTGAGAACACTGGTATAACTTTTTCAACACAGGTGTCGACAAATTTTCAGCCTACTTTTTATTTTAAAAAATATCACAGTTTGACAACAAGGTATATTGAGGCAGTGATTACTAGGGTTAAAATAAAATCTAATTATCTTATGGTCAAACACTTTCCATCGCATGTCACATCCCTATTAACAATTTCACAATCAATTACCACACCAGGCGTCCCATTGTCTATGGCGAGTGGCGGAGCGCTTCTTGTCGCGTATTGTCGCACGATACATCCATTGTTCTCATTTGCATGTCAACTATAATTGCTCGATCTATGATAATCGTCGTCAACTTTTGGTTTACAAACTAATAATACAATTTTAGTTCTTATTTTAAAGGAATAAGAGTGAGAACAGTTTTAGTGAACAATACATTTAGGTTTTTTAAAATAATAATGCGATAAATTCTATTATCCTAGTTGACTTATATTGCGTAACTTGCTTTTAAGGTTTTTAATTTTTTTTATTATTATTCGTACACTTTATTTCATATATAACTAAATACTCCCATTGTTTATATTTTAAAATAACTAGTCAAAGAAAAAAAAACATAAGTTTAAAAATATAAAACATGTTGACCTACGGAAATAAGGTCTAAGGCAAGCATACGGGTAGTTAAGACCGCAGGCGGCGGTTTGTGGACGATTCTTTCACTTTACTTAGACTTCATTCAAATATTACAATTTATATTAGGCAATTAATATCAAAGGAATTGGTAAGTCACCGAATTCGTCGAATTGTAACTAATGTATCTCTGTTCACACCTAAAGGGATATTCGTGACGGCATATTATTAAATTATATTTATACAAAATTCTACCGAATAATGCTTTCACTCCGTTAATTTTATAAAAAAAATTAACTATAATAAATAAACAAACCAGTGTCTGGACAAAGTTCCATTGAATCAGTGATAGCGCTAGTAGAAAACAGCACAAGGTATGGGATTAATATAAGCTTTCGATACGTCGTGGCGTCTATCTAGCTATCATTACGCCGAATTGGGGTAGGCAGAGAGAATGGAATCCTACTTCTCTCTATTCTTGCATATCTCTCTCGCTTCCTTATCATTGATTGAGACGTTTTTGTATGTTTTGTCACCCTTTCTTCATTCATCCGCTCTACATTCCAGAACTATCGAATCATTATTTTGTGCATCCTGTCATTGACACTATCTGTCAAACCAACTATTCTACGTATCTTTTCGTTCCTAACGCGATTGGCAAGCTTTACTCCGCATATAGAACAGAGGGATCGCATCTCCACTGCATTAATGCTACTTTGATACTTCCTCTGACATACTTAGGCTTTACTGCCGTACAAAAAAGTGTGCACCATCAAAGTTCCATGCGCTGCTAACCGTGATGTTTGCATAATATTTTTACGTTTTAGAACAACACCTAACACACCATTAATTTCATAATGTCATATCATTACGATACATTAATTCCATTTTGGACTTTTCTACAAACATTATCGTTGATCGATTGATACTATATCTAAGCTCTTTTGTTTCTTGAACTGCGTCACGCTCTCCAAAATTGAAAGCTTAAAACAATTTAATTTGGCGTCAACAAAAACAAACGCATTTCCTCAAAACTTAATAAAAATTACTATAATGTTCAATTTTGTAGATGTCCGCCCCAGTGCGGGACATAGGTCCGGCTGAGGCAAAATATATTACTTTACCAAATTAGGCTTTGCTGACAAATATTTTAGCCTTAGCTTTATTTACATATACTCAAAGCTCAAAATCACGTAACAATTTAAAAAAAATGGACGTTATTAAATTGGTAATTTAATTTCTGATTTACCAAAACACGCCTACACACGTCCGGAGACTTTACAAAATTAAGGCTTTTGCTTAGATGTCACGGTGGAAAGTCATTATTAATTTACCATTTTGAACGTCAAGCTTTTTTCGTTATGGGAAGTCATTTGACATTTTTAATGATTAAAATGGACAGGTTCCTACCAATTTACAGTCGGGACAAAGTGTTTATTTTGTCATTTTATTGATGTCTTGAATAACCGATAAAATGTTTAATATTAAGAATAATTTTTAATTAGGGGTCCGAATACATATACCTAATGTATTTAACAATGTCTTATGTGCTATTAAATTGTATTATACTTTTTTATACTGTATATATTTTTGTCATTTATATAATATAACAGTGTCAGTAGTTTAAGAGTGGGCGGCTGAGTTGTATAATTTAGTTCATCCCTCCCCCTTCTACCAAAAATTGACAAGGCGCCCTGCGGGTTTCCACTCTTATATGGTTGACATTCCAGCTGCTCGCATGAAGCGATTCGTCTCCTCCTTTTTGCTGTGAACCGGAATGGAATTCGATTGCTGCGTTTCCAACATCTTATAACATGGGAATCTTCAAACATCACGTGAATCCGTGTTTACTGGGTAAGCGCGCTCCATCGTTGGCCTCATTATCACTTTCTAGTAGGTGAGGTTGAGGTCAAGCGCAAGCCTGTCAGTAATTAAAAAAAAAACAAAGAAAAACATAAATTAGCCGGCTAAGATGTTAGAAAAATATAAATTTGTATAGATAACTGATTATTTGAATAATCTCATTAATGCGCAATTATTGAGATCAAATTTATGCCTATTTATGGTGAAAGAAATATAATTATCCAAAACAAAAGTATAAAGATTCGTTTTAGGATTTTAATAATGCTATCGAAACTAGTATAATAATTTTAATTTACACAGAAAATAAAGTAAAATTGGAGCAAATGTCCTCCGATCGTGGATCAAACTACAGCAGATTTAATGTTACCGTTATCAACAATTTCTCGAAAGGCCATCATAATTATTATCTTATATTACATAATTTCAAACGAATACTTTATTACATTAATAATAATTCTTCAAATATCTGAAACATGATTCTGACAATCTATTATTTTGAACACGACCATATAAATACATAATTAAAGGCTACATCAGATTCTCCTCATGTCACCTAAGGCCACAATGCATTACGGAGTCAATTTAATTTAGTGGCCAGACGAAAAAAGACAAAGCGGTCAGAATCTCATAAGCTGTCCCCGCCTGTATTTGTGGTTCCAGGGATTCTATAAATTTGACAGTCAATTATTTTTTGTTGACCCTTTGTGGATCGTTTAAATTCAGTTTACTATTGGCTATATTCGACAACAAGCTTCTTTCGCCAAACGATTTAAAGTATTTTTTATATCTGCTCAAAATCGCGTATAGTACAGAATAATCTAAAAATGGCACCAGTCATCAAAGGACAAGAACCAATTAACGTCACCCAATTGTGACACATGTGGAAAGATTGAAGATGTGCATCACTTGCTGATGGAGTGTGCCCGGAACGAGACACAAAGGGAGTCGCTGATGAGCAAGTTGGAAATTAACAGAAAAAATATTGGAGCATGGCACAGCATTTTGGCCAATCCTTTGTCCAGTGAAGCCAGAATGCTGTGCCAGATGGTGACGCTTGGTCTAACGCGACTCCCCTAAGAGGTAAGAACGTAGGCTAGGGCACAATAGGGCTGATATATTCGTCTGAATAAAAGCCCCTAAATAAATAAAAAATAAAAAAAAGAACCAATTAACACTTACCGTAGTTATGGTGGGACATAAATACCAATACTTAAGATCTCTATGCTTACGAACAATTGGACGTTCACAAGCTAATTCCAAAACGCAACGGGTCGAAGCGAGTTACCATATTAATTCATAAGTGACATACTTCAGTTAATCTTGATTCGGAATCAGCCCTTATACATCTAGCTCTCCTTTTTCTTCTTCTTCAAAATCGGCAGCAGAATGAAGCTCAAAATTAGCTTTTAGATTAATAGATTCCTAAATGATTATGTAAAAGCAATACGGGAACAAAGTAACGCAGGCAAACATTGCAACATTGTACACGAACTGGGGCCTACCCCGCTCATGGCATCCGTATGCTCATCCTAGCGTAATAGTTACGCGAATTCGCTGTTTTTGTATATCTCAACTGAGCCGAACAGACCCTGAGAAGTTTCCACTTCATAAAACTAAATCAAATTCTTCCGCTTTATAATTGTGATGCCAGACTGAAAAACAAATACAAGGAGATACATTCGTTATACATCTATCAGCCCTCTTTATGCATCGGAGGTTAAAAGAAACGAAAAGCAGCCTATACATAGAGCAGAAACTAATGAGTATGTTAATTATGTTGCTTAAAGCAATTTTCCCGTTGTTTAAATGATCCGTTTCTAAAACTGTACCTTCGTCACCGGATACAGCGTCACGTCGGTTCGCAATGTTTTTGTAATACGAACGTCCCAGCAGTGGTGTTTACGGCGATGGGCACGCGCGGCGCCCAAACTCTGTCGCAGGCGAAGCCGGTGGCACTTGGACAATGTTGCCGGCACTCGAAATAGATATCCTACGCCTTGTAACTCCGCTTGGGTACATTACGCTCATGACATGTTGCACTACATTTGTCGACATGTTACTTCTTTTTTTTTTCTTTTGATTTCCTGTGTGTCCATAGACACTATAGGTTATGCGGTATTGTGGAGATAACGATACGTGGGGCAAACGGTTAGTGAAGACACAGTATTGTGTAAACCATAGGCGGAAGCTAACGTCCCAACCTCCAACCATCAGGTGTTACCGAGCAAAATCAGAGCGCTCCCAAGTGGTTCAATCTCAACTTTAAATTATAATTCCTCAAGCTCAAAAAAAAATTGATTGTGAATATATTCATTTTTTTTAATGAAATCAATCTATCACCAATTTGGATAGCACGGTCTACCGAGAGACATGACGAAAACTCTCGAAGTCACTTATTTTAGAATATTATGGTTGTTCGTCCATCCATGGCCACCCACAGCTGGGTATGGGTTTCCCACACTTTAAAGTTATGTGTACTTAATGCTGTGTCAAATTCCGTTGATTACCAGAACCCTATATCTGTTTTTGTTTTACACAGAAAATTAACTAAATGATTGCTTACTATCATGCAAGTTCCTAATTAAGTAAGCAGAAATAATTAAATATCACTTGTGTTTACATTTGTTATTTTCTTTGGTCTCCTTAGGCTTACACTGTACAGTAATAATATATTTTAAGTTTATTATTTAAAATGCAATTTAACAAACAGTTTTCCATGTATGATGTTGCTTTACGTGACATGAGTGTGACGTACCTTCCAAATAGAACGGAAGCAGTGCTGCACTTGCGAAAACTACTCTAAAACCAGGTACGAATATTGTTTAATATTAATGTTTATCTTGGTTTTCCTTAAATACATTTGCAATTTAATTTGTTTGATACAAGGAGCAAATAAACAAGCTAAATTTGAGATATTGTTGAAAATGTTTATTATCCAAGTTGAGGCAGACTAATTTATATATGTGAGTGCCCACGAATCTTTAACCCTTTCCTGATATCTTTTCTCGTATTAATAAAAAAAAAGCGTTATCACATAATAATATAGAAAACATTAAAAAAAACTTATAGTAATTAGTATGTACATGCGGTGTGGTGTGGGTAAATTAATAAAAAAGCGGCCATATCACAAGCTAAATTGTTTTTTTTTTGGTAACCCAAGGGATTATCCTACATAGGACCAACAGAGTGTCTGTGAGGGCAGCGACCCCTGTGTATCAGACCCCTACTGACTAAAAAGCCCCGGAGTGTCCCTCTAACCACTCCACCCAGGCCTGGAAAACCAACTGATCCAATTGCCCGGAGAATCACAAGCTAAATGAAACAATATTACTAATCGTATTTTGTTTGAATACAGTATAATTTTTATATAGTGCAGTATAGGTATACTGTACATAGGTATGTATGTATAGATTTTATTTTACGCCTCGTCAAACTGCTGGAAAATATAAACGTATGATGGGAACAAGGCTGCAACAAGAGTCTATGGTAGGATCATAGTTTTTAAATATACAGTGTACACTCTATATAACGACCCTCAAGGGACTGTGCATATTTTGGCGTTATAGAGAGTGGTCGTTAAATGGAGAGAAGAAAAATCTGTATTAGAAAAAAAGTTTATTTCAAACTAGTGTTAGTAATTACATAAAAAACAATTCTCATTTGATCGCTATTGAGTATATTCTGTTATTTTTGTCTGACGTCTTTTGCTGCACCAGTAATTTTGTTGTATTTTTTCCATTGTTTTATTCATATCTTGCGATATTGAGTCATCTTGGTGATAAAGAAAGTACTTTTCCAATAATTTTGCTGCTTCCAGGGCTTCTTTAATGCTCGGCGGTGGCTCAGGCTCATCCGTTTCATCTTCTTCATCTCCTTGGTCTTGATACTCGGTTTTTCTCACCGAATCCAAAATTTCTTTGTTTGTGAATGATGCCATTGTAAGCAGGCAGTCGTCTACTTCGATGTAGGTTTGAAGATTTTCTGTAAATTTTCCTGCCATGTTGAACTGTTGAATCCACTCAGTTAATGGAAGGGCGTCGTCGTTATTAAACTCCAGTTCCGTTTCCACCTCATCACTCATAGAATTTGTACAAAGTCCAGCATGTCGAAAAGAGTGCTGTATAGTTGTGGGTGTGACTTCTTCCCAGGCTTTAGATAAAAAATTTACTGCATGCAGCATATTAATAGAAGTTTTACCCTCAAATTCGACTAGCTCCATCAATTATTTTCAATCTGTAGTGACCCTTGAGGCTTTTAATCACGCTTTGATCCATTGGCTGTAAGACACTAGTCGTATTTGAAGGAAGAAATACCAACTCTATGTTTTGAAGGTTTGTTGTAAGAGGGTGGGCAGGGCAGTTGTCAACAAGAAGTAAAATTTTTCGTCCCTTTAATTCTGCATCCCACTTTCGCACTTCTTCTTCAAAAAGTTGACTGGTCATCCAAGCTGATTTATTAGCTTTATACGTCACTGGCAATTTTTTAATGTTCTTAAAACACCGCGGATTTTTTGATTTGCCTATTACCATTAGCTTTTTTTTTTCTGTGCCATCCATATTAGTAGCCACAAGCACTGTAATACCCTCCTTGGAGAGCTTTCCTCCCACACACTTTTCCCCTTTAAATTTCAGAGTTTTATCTGGGGTCAACTTGTAGAAAATTCCTGCTTCATCAGCATTAAAAAATTCACTTGGTGTGTATTTTTTTGTCAATTTTGACCACACTCTATTAATCCAGTCATGAGTAACATTCGTATCAACACTTCGTGCTTCTCCACTAATTTTACCGTAGTTGATATGATGACGTTGCTTGAATTTTCCGAGCCATCCTTCTGATGCTTTGAAAGAAAATAAACCAAGTTCTTCAGCAAACTTCTCCGCCTTAGCTTTCACGATCGGCCCCGAGATAGGCATATTATTCTGGCGCTGTCGTTGGAACCATGATAGTATAGCTCGATCCAAATCTTCGTATTTAGGTTTCTTCAATTTTTTAGAAAATTTTCCATCCTCCTCAGCTTGTAGAATTTTTTCTTTATTTTTCCATATTGTGGACACTGTAGAGCGACTAAATCCAAAGCGTCTGCCAACATGACATACCTTCTCTCCCGCCTCTATTGCGCGTATCAGTAAAACTTTTTCGTCAATACACAGAGATTTTCTCTTACTTGCCATGTTTAGAGTTTGAAAGTTTGTGAGCAACTAAGAATATGATAACGTATAGATAATTCATAACTCTTACTAACAATAGTCAACACGTGCAAGCAATCCCAATTTGTAAACAAAAGAATGGATTTCTTATAAAGTTCGGTATGTGTAATGCCGACAGTCGAGCTTATTACGGGCTAGGATAATAAAGCGACAAAAGAACGTACACAGCTGCGCAGTTTTTACTAATTTTGGCAACATAAAGAGTACATTGTACTATTAAATTTCTGTCGTTATATAGAGTGGGTGTAACGCTATATAGAGTGTATCATTGTATGGGAAACAAGCTAAACCAACCAAAACCGAGTGATATCGACGCTTTAGAAGGTTGACGTTAAATCGAGTGACGTTATATGGAGTTTACACTGTATATTATTTTGTTTATATATTCTGTGTCCTCAATAGTGGACACCTGTACAGAAAAGATTAATCGATGCAACCAAATCAGTGACGTGTGTAGGCTATTTGGACAGGGTAGGCAGAATTCGCGTAAATAATTTGAATATTATATTATGATAGTAATTATTATATTCCTTTCATAGGAAAGAAAGACAGCATGAATATAGAATAGATATTAATATAAATAGTATATTTTTTGTTTAACCTTGAGCAATTTATTCCAGACTTATTAATCATAAGGGCATGCAATGTTTGCATGCATCTATGGAATTAACGCTACTGAACCAAACCCTTAACAATATCGATGAAAGTATGTTTAATACGTATCTTGTTGATATAAAAATAGCTACATAGTGCATAATTTACATTCATCCTTGACCTTAGTCCTCGCATGTCAAATTTGAGGTTCAGAATTTAATTAATAAATAATTTTCACGTCTAAGTAATTTGCATTTAATCGAATCACGTCAAGTTTTATTGACCCTAGCAGTATTATGTTACGGTCGAAATTCCTATGTTTATTTGACACTTATAATTGTATGTAAATTACGCACCAATGTTTGCTAACTGATCGCAATTATTATAATGAGAGGTCTCTTGGTTTTTTTATGGTTAATTGATGGGATAATTAGTGACGTTGAATAAATTACGACTTTTTATGTACAGGTATATTGATTTTATAGCATTTAGCGTGGGTTTATTACTTAATTCGTTGACAAATTCTATAGGTATGTATTAAATAGTAATAAATGTTGATAGAAATAAACGAATGGGCCTTTTTATGGTGGTTTTACGTTGATATATAATAGAATGTTCGTAGTATCAGACCGACAATTGATTTCTGGACAAAGTCGATTAATGGTTAAGGGAGTTATCAATGTCATAGTCGAGAAATTGAGTTCCAAATTGTGGAAAATAATAATAAACATTTTAGAAACTTTAAAATTTAAGGTTTATGTTGAGTGTATGAAGTAAATTCTAGACATGATTGAAATTAATTAATCCGGTCAATTTCTTGTTAGATATCTTTAGTTTTATCCGATAAGACACATCATTTTGACCGAAGACGATGCCAAATCTCTTTTTAGAACTTAGAAATTTGATAGACCGGCACAATCATAGTTTCACGGCATCTATCTATACGGCTATACTTGAGCACAGGTTCAAAGGGTTTTTAAATTTTAATAATAATCTATCGTCACACAATATCCCCTTTGGGGTGAGCAGAAATACATTAGTGGTTGTATCTACTTTGCGCTTATGTGTCAATACAAATTTAAGATTCAATAGTTTTAATAATTATAGAGTTTTCAAACTTTTACCAATTATTTTATTTATTTAAAGAGTCCACCAGTCATGATGACTAGTTGTGCAGAAGTATTCTACGATGAGTTTAGACTTTTGGTTTATAAATACAAAATTAATCTTATTTCTGCCAAAAAGTGTTCACGGAAAAAAATTATTAGAAACAAATGTTTAATATATGAAACGTGACTTAAATGCAGGTATTTTATCACAGCCAAGCCATTGACAAGTTCGTGTCCTGGGACCCAGCTGAAGCAATAAAAACTGGCGTCAGTGACATCTATGTCATTATATGCAAATGTAAGCGACTCTCAGGCGAGTGTAATTAACCACTGTGGTTTTATTACTTAATCACATCAAAGACTGATGAACAATAATATGATGCGATGAATTCTTTGCATAATTAGGCAATTATACTATTGCTTTGTTATATTTGTTTTGTTGGATAGGGGCTGTAAGGGACTACAGATGTACCCAACGCCAGGAACACTAGGTATCATTTGTTTATACTGAACTCAGTATTGACATAGATGAGCAAAATGTAATCAGATTAACAAAAATGATAACGATTACATTTTACGTTTTTACCATTAAAATGACTGCGTTTTGCTTATTTATGTTTTAAACACTACAGAATCCCAGACTGCATACACATTTATGATTTCTTAATGTTTTAAATGGATTAAAATCATGATTATAGAGCAAGAAAATTAAAATTACGACTACATTTTGTAATCGTTAATTAATGATTACAATTTATCCATCTCTGAGTATTGGTATCATCGTTTGTTTCGTCGTATAGTAACCAAGACCCTTAACTAATCATAGATGTGAATACGTGTGTGTGAATAATGCGGATCTATTTCACTGCGTATCCATATATGACGTTCCTTTGCAATGGTTCAAACTGACTGCGTATTCGACATCCTTTGATCTCAATTTTAATCAATCTTTGATAACTGAATATTAAAGAAAATCCTTTGTTGGTCGAACATTAACCAATTTAATCCTTTAATTAATTTTTTTTAGAATTTTCAATTAAATTTTTTGAAATGTCAATCTCGTGAATTTCCCAAAAAATCAGAAATCGTTTCAGAAAGTTCTGAAAATAATTGAGTATATTCCTTGACTAATTTCAAAATATTTTTGTTCTTTGTAAAATATAGCTAAAGTCTACACTTTCCGAGGAAAAAATTCATCAAGCTTACAAAAAAATTATTTCGTTCCAGCCGCCATTGTGCTCAGCCAAAATATTTTTTAGCTAGTGTAGCAATTTTTATTGATAGTTTAGGTACCATGCACGCTTTCTAAATCAGTTTTAGAAGTGTAGAAAAATGTATAGAGAACAAAGCATGATGAACAAAAAATTGGTTTTTCCAAAAACCCTTTTTTTCCTTTTTTTTTCTAATTTTGCCATAGTTTTACACTATTTAGAGACTTTTAACTATTCAAAAGCCATTCAAAAGAGCAACCTCGAAAACATAAGATACAATGGTTCTCATATTTTTCACGTTCCAATTCACGGCATGGTATCAGCTCAAACTCGAAGCCTGAAAATCCGTCCCGTGGACGTTAAAGGGTCAATATGGAACAAGTCTTAGCAAAAGGTTGTATTGATACTGCGTGTCATCACTCGTCCACATACGCAGGTAATATGGGAATAGTAATCGGGTTGAACAAGTGATAAAAATGAACCCGGCTTTAAGGATCTAACTTTATTAAAAGTCCAACCCCGATGGTTTGTTTATTTTCAATAGCTTAACGCGAGACATTCGTAAGGGCTCTAATATGGTTCAATACTGAATTTTTAATAGATAAGAAATTGATTTGGAAACAGAAAAAAAGGTCGAAAATTTAACTTATGTATATATAAAATAGTCGTGGTAGTTTCGAACGTTGAAACTGCGCAAGCCCCCTCTATTACATTGATGTAAGCAGTGGTACTTGAGGGAGTCTGCTGCCCGTAAACGAGGGCGGCGGTGTGTGCGTACTCCCGCACACCGCCCATTTCTGAAGATGACAGGGACGGTATTTCTCCAGCCCGTCCCATGTTCTGAGGAGGCCTAACAATGTCCACCGCGTGCCGGCATGCATGTGGATGAAAGAGTACTCAGGAGTTTTTTAGTCGGTCGGAGAGTCCGTCACACCAGAGGAAGATCTTCACCGCCCCCTGACGGTCCATAACGGATTTTTCTCCTGGTTAAAAAAGTTTCGAACGTTGAGGTTAACCTAAGAAATCTATTATCTCGCGATTAATATGAGAAAAATTAATTACAATACCAAGCAATTTGCCACGTATAGTGGCGAATTCATTAATAACGCAATATGTATGTGAACACAACGTGATGCGAATCTAACCGTCTGTCCCCAAATAACAAGTTCTTCGCACATCTCCCACCATTGTTATATTCTGGCACATTTAGTACATGGAGGTACTAAGCTAACAACTATCATATGGATACGTTAGGACTCAAACGGCGCGCGTACATTGCTGCTGCGTCGTTGTGTAAAGCCGCATTTTCATTAGTCAATTCCAATGACAGCAACTTTTACTAATATGTTTTTTTATAAATAGCTCTTAATGAAATGTAACCGAAATTTTTTCATTTTTCTTTATTGCTTGTTATAAAAAAAACGTGTTTTCTCGAAGCTGTTTTTCCTTTTGCCGATAGCGTTAAAATTTTCTGTAGTCGATGAAAGAATGCAGCCAAAAGAATAAATAGGATGGGTTTATAGGTACAATTACATTTTTCACTCTCAGATATTTGTCTGGGAAACAGGACTTAGTAAAGATTTTGTAGTAACACATGCCATGATGCCTCACTGAGCGTTTTCTACCGTCTGTGTCATGGCGAGTGTTCTGAAGAGTTGTTTAACCTTGTTCCACCCCTCTCCCTTCCTGAATAGAACCACGCGCACAGGTTTGCCGTTTCACAGCTATACGGTATCTCACATCCCGTCTAAGACTAAGAAGTTCTCTAACTCGTTCTTTTGCCGTGTCGTTGGGCTGTGGAATGGTCTTCTTTTAGACTGCACCATGCTTACCATCAGGTAACGATGAGTTATCATTGTCCATATACAGGCTGATTTTATAGACGAAGGATATATTCAAGAAGGATATTCAGCATTCGATTCTAATTCCAAATACATATATAGAAATGGTGATATCTCAATATTTCCATTAAAACAAAGTAATTCATAGTCAACATATTTAGGGGCAATGACACACGTGATATAATAAATAATAATTAATTATTAAGTAGGTATTTTGTCTCCAAAGCCAGGATAAAGAACTATAGAGAAGCGAGCCAATTACCTGTTTATCTAAAATCACGTAAAAGGAATTTTATCTATTTACCATAAAATCATAAGTCACACGCGCTGCGGTGTCCAAACTTTTTACGGATCAATTCTCATTTGTTGATAAATGTTTCTCTATGATTTGTTAAGGAATACAGTTATTTACATTTTTATTAGTTAAAAGAAGGTACAAATAATTGTATCCTGAAATAACTCCCTTGTCTATAAAATCACCTGTATATTATTAACGATACCGCGTCCATAAGTAATTATTTGATTAATACATCGATGTTCAATGCATACGTCGAATCGTGGAGACAAGTGGCAAATTAAGATAATTCCCGCGGTGGTCTTACAAATCGTTATATGAGATAGCCCATTGTTCCAGTTATCAGCCTTCATATCAACGCTCCGAGTTCCTTCATTACAACTGGCAATTATATTTATATTTTTTAATTATTTTGTGTTATTGTCGTTGTTTGTACCCGCTAAAATTATAGCGGCTTGCGTTAAATGTTAATGAAGGCAAAAATTAAATTTAATTATTCGTGAGCATTTATACTCAGTTGTAGATAGTTAAATTGTTGTTTTCGATAAATCAATTCATATTTTACATTAAATAAGGATTTAGGCAACACATGCTCCCATGACGCCCGCATGAAGCCCGCGTGGTATCTAACAGAAATGTCATGTGTAATTGCCCTGAGAACTGCGATCAACTGCGCTACTGGTTACTTTGGTACATATAAGCGCAAAGTTAATACAGCGACTAATGTATATCTGCTTACCTTGAATGAGATATAGCGTGACAACTAATTATGTTTAATGAATTTATATTTAATGTGTTCTTACATTAATGTTATAAATTATAATTGAAAAATCTAATGATACAATTTTAAAGCTTACCAATTTTGGCTATGACACTATTTCCCATATCGTCATCATCATTTGGCCTGTATTTGTCGACTGCTGAACATGGGCCAAGGTTTGCTTTTGAGTCTGTCCGGTCTTCAGTACTTTTCGTCCAATTGCAATTGCAATTGTTGCCTACAAATTTCCGAAATTCGAAGCTCTAACTAACACTAGGGTATCCTCTAGTACTTTTGCTGAGATGTGGTCAACCCAATGGTTGTTTATACTTTGGCAAATACGATCAGCCCGCTCCCACTTCAGTCTATGAATCCACTGTTTCATGTATTAGTTTTATAAAGCAATAGCTCAATTAGACCCTTTAAAAAACATCGGGCATAGCACGCTGAGCGATCTTATATTTGTGGATCAGCCGTATGAACAATTTACCCTGTATTCACATTAAAAACTCCCCATTCCAGTTCATTACAACTTTCAATAAATTATATAAATTACAAGTCTTCACGACTGGTGCGTTTAAAACGTAAGACAAAGCGAAAATTTAACTCAGAAAGGATTACCAAAACCCAAATCTAATTAACTCTGAGGGCTCTTAATTAGTCCCCATTGTAACATGACAAGAGAACCGGCAATTTTGCTATAGCCTCGAAATTTATGACATACTGTTACAGCGCTTGACTAACGTTTTTAATGTACATTATAGACGAATAGATTTAATGGAACAGTTCACAGACTTATTTCAGTTTAGTTCACTTGTAATAAATCCATTCTGTAGCCACCTATATAATATTATTTAGATGAAAAATTATTTGCGAGCTTCCTATATATACCGCTTTACAGAAAAAATTCGCTTGTGCGATGTAGGTTAATCAAATGTATCAAAATCGTAAATAAATATACACAAATTTGTACGTGTTTGTACACGTTTATCTCAAACACGGCTTAACAGATTGAGATGCGATTTACACTAATGTAACAGATCACAATTAAACAAGTTATGTCTATTTTAAGAAATACGTCGATCGTTTACTGGAAAAAAATATATATAAAATGATTGTTCAGGTTTTTTGGCTGAAATACAAATAATATTATGAAATTTGACAAAAATGGAACTGCAATACCATCTATGTTATTATTTATATGAAGATTTGAGCTTGAAATAATAATTATGATAACAAAAGTACTACTTCCATGCGAACAAAGCCGTGGGCATAGCCGTTTAAATAAAATCTAGAACTGCACCTATACGTTTAAGAGGCATCAATTGTAACAGGCCAATTTAAATGTAGTTTACTTTAAAACCTAAAAGTTATTCCTAAAATTATACAAAGTACAATAAATTGACACGCATCATTGTAGATTTTGCGATAATTTAAACTTAAAGTTAACATTAGATATGTGATATTCTTGTAAAAGAGAAATTTGTATCATACAAATTACTATAAAAAAATTATTTCTAACTGTATTTTTATCATATTTTTTGCAATATACATTATCACTATTTACAGTAGACACTATCATATTATTGAAGCAGCATTTATTTATATCTATCGTAGTCTTCCAGTAAAATGAAACATTCATAAAATATAATGATAGAGAAAAGTGTCAAATGGAATAACATTTATTGTATTACGGGTCTAAGTATATTTGCATTAAAAATTGTTATAAAAATTTATCGAAATCTAAATTTTTATGTCATTTTTTTCTTGACGTAGTCACTAATGAAGCTCTGTTCACGCCAAAAAGAAATATAGTGTAACGATATATTATTATTTACTTCTTGTACAATGTTGGTTTATTTGTATCAATTTCATTTATAGGACAAGTCTGCCAACAAGTTTCCATACAAGTTTTCCGACCCATCTGCTCGTGAGTATCATATTATGTTTGGGCCACAAATCAAAACAAGACCTTTAAAAACGTTTAACTAAATCATCGTTTCTCTTCAAAACGGTTTCGCTTTAGATAATTATAGGCTTCTGCCCATTTCGGGTCTCTTTCTTGAGTACATTCCTGAGAACTAATCAACATGAGGGAGATGCACGTATGTAGTATTTTCTATCTCGTTTTAACATATTGTGATATGAAGGCCAGAAATACAAAGAAGAAATATCAGTTCTGAATTGTATGAAAACCAAAAGAGTATGGAACTAGCAGTAAGATGGATTTTATCACAAGATTGAAAGAAGCGACATACTTTCCTGTGTCTTAGTTAAGTAACTTGGTAAAAAAAACCGGCCAAGTGCGGGTCGGACTTTTGCACAGAGGATTCCGTACAAATAAGATATGAAAGTAATTTTTATTGTTGTAACGAAAAAATACATTCTGTTTACAGGCAAACTTAATTTTATCATTGGTTAACTGCTGTCCTCATACAACGTCATAGGTTGCGGTTTTTTTATGTACTAAAAATACATTTATAGTAGCAATTTTTTTTTTTTTTGTAATGTTAATTCAAATTTAGGGTTTTCGTACTCTTGTTATACTTTTCATATAATACATTGCCTCTTGGCAATTTTTTTGATTGAAGATCAACGGAATGATCCTATGCGTTTTGGTTTTCTTGCGAAAACGGTAAAGAGGATAAAAAGTACGATATAAGCGACCATCTTTTAAATTGCGTTAACTTAGAAGTATGATTTTTCAGGGCCAGAAGAAACTGCACGCCTAGTATTAGTATTTAGTAGTAGTAATAGTATTTGGTATAAATTTCAACTTGATAACTCTCCGCGATCTTGAGAAAAACGGTCTTGATAAATAGATAGGCAACAAAGTGATCTAATAAAAATTATTTAAGAAAAAGTTGCCCTTTTTTAAATCATTTGTAGAGCAAAGTGATGACAAATACATTATCGTCTGATAATAAGTACACCGTGGACCGTGGCATTAAGGCTATCCACAAGCCAGTCAAAGTGTAATAATAATATATCCTCATGCATAATATACATACTTTTCGGGGTAAGCAGAGATACTTTAGTATTTGTATCTATTTTACGTTTATATCTTTTCCATTTTTTTTTTCTTCGGTAAATCCTCATAGGACCGTCTCAGCCGCACAGGGGGGTTGCGCGAGCGAGGTGTGTCGGACTTATACCGACTAAAAACCCCAAGGTGACTACTTCCGCGCATTTTCGGGGACTGTGGGTCCTGTAATCAATTCACCACAGCCCCGTTGCGCCGCGCCCGATGGGCACAATCTCGGGGGAAGATGATACCCTCCCCGATACTGCTCGTTATATTTAGGCAGAGCACGTCACAATGCCCTGCCAACTTCTCGAAGGCCGCTAAACCAGTTGCTCAGGGCCCCCACCCTGAGCAGCCACGACCCCAAAGACATTATACGTTATGGCTAACGCGACCAGTAGCGCAGCTGATCGCCGTTCTCAGGGCACTTACACACGACATTTTTACTATATGCCATGCAAATTTCGATGATGGAAAAACATGTTTTCCTTCACCGGTGAATATATGGTGACTGAAGCTGTACTAAACCTGGAAAAACTCAAATATACAAGTCCATATTCAGACCTACAACCATTTGCGTCGCCGAGGATGGATACTGTCCCTTATCCACTTTGCCACGACTTGACAGTCGTATTGGCAGGAAGTGCTTTTTTGCTCCACCTAAAAACATTACAAGATCTTGGGCTGCTATAATCTAGAAATTTTATTTTCATCGCAACCAAATGAAACTTCAATGAAATCTGTGTCTTCTTAACTTATCTTCGAGAGACTCAATTTGCATTCTGGGCTGCATCTAGAGCACTTAGAGTGAAGATATGGAGGGACAACTACCTGACATCTATCGATCTTGTCATGCTATTAATAGTGTTGTACCAAATTATTTTTGTACTCACGATTAATTAACCTTTTACTCTAATATTAATACTGTAAAGTTTATTTCGATTTTCAAAATAAAATTTATGATTTAGATTAGTACGACATTTTTAGACCTATAGTGATGTGTTTATCATATTAGCAAATTAATATCAACAAATAAATATGTATTTACCTCTTACCTATAAGTATGAGATGCATGAAATTTTTACTGATATTTTATCATACTTGTTCTCGCGGAACATTTGCCAGCTATTTTAAATAAAAAACCGGATTGTAACTTATTGTTTACCGGATTCAATATTGGTTTTACAAATTTTGTGTTCGTTTGCAAAGCGGTCGGATGTCAAGTTCTATAATAACTGTAGCATTCGTTATTTACGTGCGTTGATTGCGGAGGAAAATTGCGGGGGTAGCGGGACGCGGCGTGCACTACTCAGTGAATTGATATAATACGTACAAAGTTTGAAATATTTTTATATATGCATTGTTAACTTACATTCTGTTTGAAATGAAATTGCTTTTTACTTAAATATTAAAAAAAAATGTCTCTGTGAAATTCAGTCGTGGATGAAATTAAAAATTAATCATATAATGACATTTTTGTTAATAAAGTCGATAAATAATTAAATAAAATATTGTCGCTACCCATCACTAATATCCGCACTGTTTACAACTACGTACGATATAACGTCACGACATCAATTAAAAGGACACTGAGTTATATAACCTAGATAGTCACCATTTGACGAAGGCAGAGCAGAAACCATAAAGTTGATAATACAGACATCTTCGAACACGCGAACTGTCGATAGTCGATAAAATGCCGTGAATTATATCGACAACCCGTCCACTCTACATCCTTATTTACATTTAATTAGCGTGTGATTTCAGATAGCAATAATGGATTCATTTAGATATAAAGTGGGGAAAAGATTGATTGAAATGTAAACTTTTGACCGCTTTTTAATTAGCTTGCTTAATCCCGCGACTTTGTGTATAAAACAAAGAAATATTTATTAATGTTTCCTGAACACTATTTACGTAGTATCAGAAACAGTTTCAGGTCTGCTTGATAAGTTTACTTTTACATTTTATGGCACATATAGAGCAACTCTGCTAGAATGACAGGCTGAATCTAAACATGCCTAAAATAAAATAGTGAATATGTATTGAGATATACCTACATATAGCAGTACCTATGTATATAATAGATAAGTCAATCTTTCAATAGTGAAATAAGAATCAAAAAAGATTAATAAACAATAAAGAAAGAAAAACGGAGTAGAAGATTAGTGGAGTGACCAATGAAGTAAATTTTCAAAAGATAGTTTTTTTTTATAAGTCATAATACTTTCCCCTTTTCCGGGTAAGGACAGATATATAAAATTCATTGTATTAACTTTGAACTTATATGTCGTGCTAAAAATGACCAGACGTGCCGCAGATCTTCGTTCTCGGGGCAATTACATATGATATTTATATTACATGATTTTTTTCTACCTGTAAACATGTACCTCTAAATCCGTACTTAATCTAAAAAAACCTAGAGGTACCTACCCACTGGGATCCGAACCTACAGTTCACGTTTCCTCGCGTAAATACCGATCCTGTGTAAATTAGGCCTCAACAACCTCATTTAATCTGATTCCTAGATTAATAATCTTGGCATAAAATCGATTGCTGTCGACAGATGCTGGTCGCCTAACAGTAGTAACCATCTGTATATAAAATAAAACAAGCGATCAAGTACAATGTAATCACTTAATGAATCAGTATGAGAAATGATAATTTACGCCATAATCATCAACTGTAATCAATAATCCGATAGATTAACTTACCAATTCGACGTTAAGTTCGTTCATTTTTCAAGTACTGGAGAAATGAATGGGATAAATAATTAACTTTAAGTCATTAACTTAAACGCACAGGTTATTTGTAATAATGCCTGAAGGGGCAAATAGGATAATAGGCTAAGAGTTAGTAATGATCAATTTTACATCTTCATAAATAGTATTGTAGGACGTACGCAAGTCATAGGCGACGATTGCGGCCGTTGGATTCTGTTAAGTTTCCCGACTTTTGTTGTGCGGGAGTGACCTTCTAAATCATCGATCAGGGATGGCGTGAGGGATGTGCGGGAGCGCGGATCTTTACGTTAGCCGCGTGTTAAGTCAGTCCGTTACAAGCGCCGCCAGAAAGCATCCGTGCTTTGTGTTTAAATAGTGTTTAAATTTACTCTTATATGGAGGGGGAGGGCATTTGCAAATATCTAGAGTCGAGACACGGATTGGCAAACGTGATGCAGAACGCCACTAAACAAGACGCAGGAAGCCTGACGAAAGGCGGCTGATAATAAGTTTATAAAGAGAAACGGAGATCGGAGTTAAAAGTTCTTATCATGATAGATGTACAGCAATGGACAAATTTGGGCCCTACAAAACACGACCCTGACAAAACTAAAAATAAACAAATAGTACTTTAACCAAATTTTAAATGAAAAACAAACTTTACAAGTATTTTTCTTTATTTTTTTTGACATTTTATAAGTAGGGTTAAAATTTTATAGACTTACTCCAAACATGTCCAATTTTATTTTCATTAAAAAAGGTTGTCGATTTTCGCAAACTCAGTCACATTACACAATTACCCAGTCCTGGAATTACTATTTACCAGCCATTCTAATATATATTCCGCTTTGAAATAGATCCCAATATGCGTTGGCAGAAATCGATTACTCAGCCACTGCGACTGTCGAGTTGTCTATAAATAGTGATAGTATAAATCAATAAAAACTTTTAATAGACAGTTAGATATTATAAATTTAAACATGTCAAGCTCCATACACACGCTAGACACAAATGGTAACCATTGCGACTAATTGCACATTTATGTGGCAAAAAAACGAAGTTTTTAAATTTGTTATGACATTTTCTTTCACTAGATAAATGAAGCCTAATCCTAAAACCCTTGAGCATCCTTATTATATACCTTAATTCTTACAACAGATAGGGAAAAACCAATACCGGGTAGCTTGGAAATAAATCCTTATTTATTATTCTCCAGCTTCTTGTTAATAGTGAGAGAATGAGAAAAGACGAAGACCCGTCTTAGTAACGATTATTAGGAGAGACATGTGTCCAGCAGAGGACTAGGATCGACTGATGGATGAACATACATTTAAAAATAAAGCTGAACATAAACTCTTTTGAAACTTGGTTAAAAATCTTTTATCTTCTACTTATAAACAATATGAGATGTACTAGTAGTCATTGTTTTTAAGAGCTAAATGTTCTCATGTAAGTGATTTTATTGTACTTTAATGAAAATAACTTCTTTAAACTAAACTGACTTCACACAGCTTAGGAATAAACTAAAAAGCATCGATATGAATCCATTTGTAATACCTGAATTGATTTTTTACAATAGCCAGTAGCGGTGTGTCGCTTGTTTTTTTTAACATAATTTACAGTTATAGTAGTAAGCGTGGAAATGCATTATCTTTTAGAGATACTCAAGTCGATGCATCTGCCTGTAGTGTAGGGTCTGTCATATTACTTATTGTCAATATCGATAAAAAAATGTATTTTCTCTATGCTTGCAAAATTCGACAAATACAAAACCTAAACTTTTCACTATAACTAAAAACGAATTACTATAAACAAGGTGCTATAAAATGCATACAAATTGAAATTCATTGTCAATAATAAAGAAAAAGCTCTGGTGGCCTAGCGAATAATCGACCGGTTTCCACGCACACCAACGTCAACGGTCATAGGTTTGAATCCCGGAATGTACCTCTAGTTTTTTCCAAAATACGTACGGATTTGGACACCACATGCTCACTGGTGAAGGAAAAAATCGTGCCAAAACCCGCATGGCATCTGATAGAAATGTCATGTGTAAGTACCCTGAGAATGGTGATAAGCTGCTCTACGGTCACATTGGGATCGATATATAAGATCAAAGTTGATACAACCACTAATATATCTCTGCTCACCCTGAAAGTGATATAGCGTGACGATATAGTTTTTTTTTATACAGGACAAAATGATGTTAGCTGGTAAAGTCCTATAACTTCACGAAGTGAAAAGAGCGAGCATTTAGTGTGTTCTGTCAGCAAAATATGGTTTGGGTGGTAACAAAAGGGTATCCCTGTGGGTATGAACCTCGACTTGGCGGCCAGACAAGTAAATAACCTAAGGTGATAACCACTTCTACTTATCTATTAACGTTCCAGAAGCGACTATCTTAAAAAGAAACGGCGATAGAAACTAAAGGCTGTATCGTATAGGAATATTTATCGTATTTTACTAAATCTTTATCGATAATTTGAACAGGACTATTCCATTCCAGTAACTCACCTTTTTTAACATTAGCTACAGTTTTTTACCCTTCACCCTTGCCCGTTTGGACAGCAAAATGACCGCAGATGTACCAAAGGGCAGGTGTTTATCCATCGACAGATTCAAAATACAGATGGCGTTAATGAAATCGTACATATTTAGTTGTGAATTGTGTTGATATTTATATTCTATAGGCTTCATCGTGCATGCATGGTTATTGGCATAGTTTGTTGGGGTAATTAGTGATGCTACATCTGATTTTTTATGTATACTGATCTAATTTCAATTCATATATATTAAAAGATATCAGCAGTCACTAAGCTTATTTTCTTCTTTTAGAAATCCCACTAGATCGAATCATTTTCATCTTAAGAATTAAAATTACCTTAAGATCCTAAAATTTAATTTTTTTTTTAAATAACACAAATGTTTTATTTTTATTATTTAAATTTTTCGAGGCATCTATAGCAGTCTGAATCTGGACCAGACCAGCCAAGTGTTACCTTTCAGGTTCACTATATAAGCTAGTTCATAAAAAACCTCTAGAAGTTTTCCACCATGATATATTCAGATTCAGGTGTAGTGTGCAGGTGTTCATAAAATAATATCAGGTATAACTTTTTCAGTCTGACAATATACACCTACAAATCGGAGATTTTCAGATGACTGAAATAGGGTCTAATGCATAAACGATATTACAAATAGCTCGACGGCTATATCGGAACATATTCTCATAGATTTAGATTGGACGAAGTGCGACACCGCTCTCAGAAGGTTCAATCTTGGCACCATATGCCTCATGCAGCTCCGTTCACCCTACGTATATTTATTTAAGTAAAGTTGCCTGCTTCGAACTCTTTACCGTTTTACACAATGGAGAGCGTTCTCAAGAACTTCATTCCACCAACCCTATTTGAACATAACATCACTAGATATCCTGTCAAACAGCATTCATATGTGATGGACATTTCTTGTATCCGCACGAAAGGATTCGCTTCTACATTCATCATGCGAACAGCTAAAACGTGGAATATGCGTGCAGTGACCATATTTCTACGTTGTTATAACTTGGGAACCATTCAGAGAAGAGTGAATAGGCATTTGTTAGGCTATATCCTCTGGGTGTGAAGCGATTAAGCGTCCCTCTGTAAATCAACCACTTTGGTACCAGCGTCGACTATAGGCGACGGCCATAGATAACCCCACAGAGCCGAGCGTCGCCTATAGTCGACGGCTGTGATATAAACGCGCACGGCCGAGCGTCGACTATAGGCGACATCCAGGAATTTTCTCTTAGCTCTTATTTACATTACATGCCGACTATAATGTAAAACAAGCTTTCAGTGTTTCAAAGCTTATCTCGTCAAAGATCTGTCGATGAACGAGGCAGCGTACAAACTATAAATGCCGGCTGTGGTCAATTTTTCGTGGCCGATAGGCACCGTACCAAAGTGGTTTAAAAAACATCGCTAGCGCACAAGTTAGTGACAAACTCAAAAGAAGCAAATAAAAATATAATTGTAATTAATGAATGAAATGTTGATTTGTATGAAAGGGATATATTGAAGATGCTTTACAATGAGTGATGAAAAACGCAAAAGGTACCTAACTACATTAACTGCTCTCTGTGGGAAACAATGGAACACAAAGCTGTAGCGGCAACCGAGCCGAATAAACAGTCAGCCCATTTACAAGAGTGTAAGATATGACGTGATATAGATCACTCACAGCCTAATAAATAAATAAATAACATAAGAAAAATTACACCGTAAAGCGAATGTTACCGGAGGCGGCGGCCACTGATAGAAACTTCTGGACATGACATTAAAATTTATTTCACAATTTTACAAAAGGCGTTTTTCACTAGCAGAAAAAGTTACTGTGCGGATAATTGGGAAATTTTTACATAAAATATAACTAGAGGCTAAAAAGAATAGTCTGTCAACCTTTTATATGACGTTTGTTAGTATAGTAACCATAGTACTTAATATGTCGCCATATTTTAGGGTCCTACTAATAATCTCAGTGGAAAGTATTTACCATTGTCATTGCCTTTTTACCGGTATCAACCAATGAAAATAATGATCACTTGAAAGAAAAAAAAATCACAAGTTTTGAAGTTAAGTGATTTCCGTTTTAAAGGTGTAGGAGTGACTTAATTCTTTTTGTAGATTCCATAAAATTTTAGCCATTCAAAGTGACTTCGCTACATACCTAATGATAAGGGATACACATGAAAACCAATTATGCTATACAGGTTATGATAATCGTATTACCGGCAAATATTTCATTATGTTTTACTTGAATAAAATCAAATTATTTAAAGAAAATGAAGATGCTTATGTCTAAATGTGTCATAAACTACTGGTTAAGAAAAACAATAATTAACAAGCAGAGGAATGACTCGAAAAACATTGTTTTTTATAATTGTTTGATAGACTGAAATTACCCTATTAATAATATAAAGTTAAAATATAAAAATAATTGACTAGTTTTATCGAACATTTAAACTTGGCATTAATTATGCATATGAATTCTAATAGTTGTAATTTTTTTAATTTAAAGAAATATTGTTTCTTATCCATAACATTGACAGCAGACAAGCGCCGGGCGCAAGGGAGCGACAGGGACGGATGATTTAGAAACCCCTCGGGAGAAGCGCGACGCGACCCCGTATTAATATTGTGACTTTATGCAGTACACCTACAAATTACAGATATAAAATTGTATTGTTTTCAGATAATACATAATCTGACTTTTTTGTAAAGTTAATTTTACAATACCTTATTGTAAAAAATTCAAATAAATCGGCCTATGCACGTTTTTATTTACCAGACGTCTTTACGTTTATCTATACCAATCTGGGAACTTTTTTTTTATTATTGACTGTATCAACGACATGGAGCAAACTTTGATAGTTTAATCGTTAGACGATATTTTGCAAGGCTAATCTACTTGTGAGTTATTACTGAAATTATTGAGAATTTTACATCAATGAAGACTTGTTTTAATACGATACAAGATGAGTCTAAGAAGAACATAACAATACTTTCTGCTTAATATGTTTTGACACTTCAAATCTGCAAATTAAAGAGAAAGACAGGATTTTGTTACACTTACAGTCTTTTATCTGTCTAAGTAGTACTAAAATTATATTTCAGAATGTCATTGACATAGACTTTCATATGCAATGAACTAAGTTATTACAAAAAAAAATGTTTTAATTAGACACCTTATGTATTTAGCCCATGCATAATGAATAGAAGTGTGTTTTACAAATTAGGATCTGCAGTAAAAATGCCCCGTTATACATATGTATCTCTAGACACTTTCTCGTTACGCCGTCTGGAGTGAGGAATTGGAGGCGTGGCAGTTTCTACACTCACAGCAACCCTGATGGTCCTATGTAGGATTTTCCCCCTGGTTACCAAATAAAAAAAAACACCTTCTCGTCAAGTTACATTCAAGTCGGCATAATGATAGGAAGTGTCATTAAACTTTTATTCCTTTAATATTAATTGCCGTAGTTTAACTATACTAAAATTATTATCAAATTAATTTGTATGTATTCTGATTTTTGTATCTTAATGATCTTATGTTATTGTAAACATAGGCCAGAATGACAGCGGCGGCTGTTAATGGAATGGAATTGAAAAAAAACTGAAGTTTTGATAATGTGCTTTGTATTGTCAAGATAGTATAAAGAAAAAGTGCAATATAATCACTTTGCCATAGTCATGTTATTAAAAAATGATATATCTGATAATTGAGCATATACAATACAATTTTGATCACTCCTTTCCCACTACGTTTTGGTATCTGTCGCGTTACTCCTCGAGCTAAATTGGTACTGAAATTTCAAATTCAAATTCTGGTTTCCCATGTGTGCCCCGCGGCGGGACTCCTTTTAACGCTGTAATTGGTCCTTTGGTGATTCGGGAACTGATAGATTATTGCGGCCTTTGATGTGCTTGATTGCATTGGTGATGATCATCCTTGACTGGTATCGGGTTCATCTGCTTGGGCTAGGTCATGATTTCTAGTTAAATATATCATAAATTATTTAACATTTTAACTTTGAATTATATCTCGATCTTTTGACTTGGTTATACGGCTATCATCACAAGTAGACGGTCATGGTGGGTAGTACAAATAACTTTCAGCTCCTGAAGAGAAATCAGCGACGCTTTAGTTTACTCGTGACAATGGTCTGGGCAACCAGGTCTCAATGTTGGGCCATAGTTTTTGTAATGAATACAAAACACGAAAGTTTAAAATGTGTTCTAGTTTTTTTTACTCTTGGTACAAAACCTCATTAAAAATATTGGGCACTTATTAGACCCCCCCCCCCTCAATCTAGGCTACAGTTTTAATGAAAAAAGGATGCAACTGCTCAGAGATTCTTTCTTTTTGGCCATGAATATCGCCGTGAGGGTGGCGGTGCCAGCATGTCTGACTTCTACTGGATTTAATGCCCCTCAAATAGCTGCCAGTCGGATCTTGGGGCTCATAATCCTCCAAAGACCTGAAGAGCGAATAGCTTTACTCCTAATCTTAAGAGAGTTAGATCTAAAAGAGCTGATATTGAGACAGTTTCTACCTTATTGGAACAGTAGACTCCCTCAAATCTGCTGCTCGATCAGATATGCTGCCTTATTCTGCATGCTATATAATCTAAATTACAGCGAATGTTCTGTTGAACTGTTTAATCTAATTCCATCTTCTTCCATCCCTCTTCCTCCAGCGGCAGTACCACAGGGGAAATTAAACTATATTGTTGATCGGATTTTGTTCGATTGACAGAAATATAGTATAATTTTTGTATAGGGCTGTCAATTAAACGCCTCACTACACTGCTGTCAAATGTATTTTTAAGAATGATTATAATATCGTTCCGAATTAATACCATTTAGAATTGAACTTGATAAAGCTCAGCGAAGACTCGTCGAGGGCTCGCTACAATCTAGCTCCAGAGGTTCTATTGCGCTGTGACCTACCAAGCACACACCCGGATGCTAAACACAACAGTAGAATATATTTCTACAACGTAATAAAGAAAAATGCAAGGATTTTTTTGTGTAACTACATAGTAAATTAACAACAAAGCTGCTTCAAGAATCTGTGGAATGGCTGTAGATCCTTTCTCTTGTTTTCTTATTCGAAGCTTTCAGCGCCATGATGAAATTTTACAGATAATTTTCTCCAGGTATGTTATCAGCTTGTTTTCCACCTTTCGGTAAAAACAATCTGATTGGACTACTCCGCGATATTGCAGGAGTATTGATTGGTTTACGGTAAAAAACATCATATGTCATAATTACGGAACTCCTGGAACGTTCCAGCCATCGATCCCTTCCTTGTTTCATTTAAAAACAAGCTTATTATTTCCCACGGGAGAGGAAAGTCGCGAATTTCATAATTTAATATTTACCGGTCGCAGAATAACGGATAATTAGATCGGGACGTGATTTGGTACGGGAAGGTAGAATTAATATCAATATTCTTTGTTCTAACAAAAGGGATAGGGTTATATCGATGTTTTATTAATTTTAAAATGAATTTATATATCAACTTTCATATATTTGAATCAATTACTTTTATGTCATAAAATCTAATAGATCTTAATTGTTAATAGTGTTAAATTACAATAAAATAGGAATTCACTGTAAATAAAAAACACTTGACATCCGTTTCTAATGATTTTTATTAATATTATAAAATAAAAATGTCTTGCTTTTTCGAACTATCGATATATTGGTGACCGGGAAAGGCCTTCACAACATAACTTAAAGCTCTCAGCCGGAGAAGTTACCATGATGAAAGGTATATTTTCAAATATCAACATTTTTTTAAGCAAATAGTGGATGGTATTTGCATGAATATTTATTTGCATTATTTGTGTAATTTAAAACGTATAAAATTAACGTTACATTTCTAAATATTTTACTAACTCTCAGGTGAGGTGACAAGCAAACAGTTAATTTTTCTAATATTATTATAATACAGTGACGTAAAAGAATTGTATTTATGAGAAAACATCGAAGTCGATAAACATGAAAATCGTGTAACAACACTAAAGCCAAGAAAATGAAGACAAATGCTTAAACGGCGTGCAAGGGGTCCGGGATTCGATCTCGGAATGGGACATGACAAACAATCTATGACACACATAATTTTGTAATGCTTCATTATTTAGCTATAAGGGGGAAGCAGAATATTATCATTATTTGGGATGTACAATATACGCAACTTGCAAAAAAAACATTTATTAATAAATAATGGTAAAAGTTTATTCATGTTTATAAAAAAAAATGTATTTTGTTTTATTCCAAAAACAGATAAAACTTTACAGTATAACATAATGTTTAATGTTTTTTTTTGTTTAATGTTTGTTGTTTTATGTTTGTGTTTGTGATGTAGTGTTTGTTTAAAACATTTGTTAAATTAAATTAAATTTGTTTTTTTTTATGATTGTTTCGTTAATCGAATACACAAGTTTGTGTCAGTGAAATCCCAAAATATAAATGAAGTGAAACTTAGGCACGTAGAAGACTTCACGTTTGCCTTATCTAAGGCAAGTGTAACAAAATCCTGCATATCTTTTTTAATTTGTGGGTTTTGTACTCTCAAAACATATTACGATTAAAGTATTAATAATATGTTCTTAGACCCACTTTGCATCTTATTAAAACAAGTCTACATTATCATAAAATTCTCAAAAATTACAGTAACAATTCACCAGTCGATTAACTTTACAAAATGTCGTTTAGTTAAAGTTAAAGTAGTACTTAAAGGTTAAAAGTTTATTCCATGTCGTTGACACAGCCAATAATATAAAAGTTCCTGCGTTAACTGGAATGGTTCTCTTAAACATAATAAAGTATACGAGCCGTTTTTTTTAAACTGTTGCACTTGCTTTACTGTCATACTTATCTTGGTTCACCTTAGCTACTTAGACAAAAGTTCTAGACACTTTTATATAGAATTCCCAACATGTTTTGCAAGGGTATAGAGCTCTAAGGAAAACAAGTGTCGGTGCTAGGCGCCGCTCGTCACCAACTTTAACTGAACCCCCTAAGCGTGCGATTAAGCTACTTTGTCCAATAAACTGGAGCAGACTGCATAAAGGTACAGAAATGGTAGTGTTAAAATGAATGTCAATTTATTCAAGACTAGCTGATCCGGCAAACGTTGTTTTGCAATATAAGGTTTCGTAATATCTTCTAAGATGTTCATTGAAATTAAGTGATGTCAAAGACAATTTTGTTCACAATTAAATACTCTTAATCGACAACACATTTATTTGGATAAAGATTAATATTATTACGCTGATACAACTCTTAACAAATAATACATTAATTTCGACCAAATTTGATAACCATAAAAACGGTTCTAGTGACTTAATCTTAAAAATAGACATATACTGTCGCCGACATTTTTTTAGATCATTTCAAGAGGAATAATTCTTTCTTACATATATTTTTGGTATCTTGAACCGTTTTTGCAGCGCACGCAATGGAAGCCCTCAAGGATGAATAATTTTCCCCGTTTTTTTCACATTTTCCATTATTTCTTCGCTCCTAATAATTGCATCGTGATGCTATATAGCCTAAAGCCTTCCTCGATAAATGGTCTATTCAACTCAAAAATAATTTTTCAATTCGAACCAGTAGTTCCTGAGATTAGCGCGTTCAAACAAACAAACAAACTCTTCAGTTTTATAATATTAGTATAGATTTTACAGACAACATACGTACTCTGTCACACAATGTCACTTTTTTATTGACTGGACAATACGCTGTTGTCTGGAAAGACCTTCACAACTGCACCAGGCGAAGCGAGCATAAGGCGTGGAGGGCAAGAATACAATAACATATTAAACAGAAATATCTTTTAGCTATGTGAATAAGAGACCGATATTCATACGTGGCAACCAGCGGCGAGCATCCCATATAAAGCATTATCTTGTTACATTTGGACATTTAAGAAATATTTTGACTTAAAATCTGGTGTTTAACAAAATAGCGCTCTGAGAGTCTAAATTGGACCCAATTTTAAGTATATACATACCATATATGTGTGTTAAATGTCCAAGTATAACGAGATAATGCTTTTTAAACTTTAAATGGGATGGACGACACTGGTGGCAACATTGATACACAAAGGATCGAATCCTGGCATGCACCTCTGATTTTTTCGGATTACGTACGGATCTGAGCATCACATGCTTACCGCTGGAGGAAAACATAACGAAGATACCCGTATGGCATCTAATAGAAAATTTAAATTTATAATCTGATCATTAGCATGACCAATAATTATCAAACAATTCGTTAATTTCACAAGAATAATTCCGAATTTAGTTAGCTTCGCAGCTATTCCAGCTAAACCAGCTTTGGTCAGTCCAAAGCAGTGTTCAAAGATTGCTTGATTAACATTATATATCGAAATCCAAATACTTTCTCACACTGGATTCTGATGAATAGAATTTATTGCCCCTAATTACTCGACAAATTTAATTATCGACGGATGGCCATAATCTGTCGGTCGTCGTGTAAATTAACAGAAAAACGTTTATAAGATTTTGGATGGTTTAAAAATATAATTTGCTTACGTTTTTTTTTTTTTGTGAGTGACCTTAATTCGCCCAGTAAATGCCTTCACAAATAAACCGGGCTTGGTGGGCGAACGCAGAAGGCGCTCAGCCAGTGAATTTTATGGGTTGGCGGCTGCGCTAGGGCATCCCTGTGGGTACGGATCTCGACTTGGGCGACCGGCCAGTTAAAAACAAACCTAACGATGACCCACCAGCGTTTCGGAAGCGACTACTTTGAGAAGAAACGCCGAAAGAAACTCAAGACTTTGTCGGAGTGAATTTGCTTAAGTCTCAAACAATTGCGGAAGATAATTTTTCTATAATCTCACATTTAACATTATTATCAATAAAAAGAGAATCTATTTTTAAATATATTATTTTAGGGTTTCGTATCTCACAAGGAAAAACGGTACATTCGTTACTTTACTGTCTGTCTGTTTATCTGTCAAGATCCTCTTTCTCAAAACGAGTGTATGTATCAAGATGTAACTAATATCGAATGTTCAGGTGTGTGCTTTCTTGTTTTCCAACAACGTTGCTGCACGGTAGGGTTAGATACTCCTGTGTTGCGGTTGTGCTTATAAACGTGAACCTCGCATTCATGAACACCTAGACTCGGAACAACTACCTGTAGCTCATACCTGTTATTAGAAGTTACAACTTTAACTTTAATCAGGTACACCAATTTATAAGTAGTCAATAAAGAAAAAGAAAATTGATCTGCCATTGGTTCGGAAGGCAAAGAAGAGCAGGGAATAAACTTTGATAGTTGCTCTTTTCAAATTTTGAGGTACATGCGGATAAATAGAGAAAAGAATGATTTTTTTGAGACAATTGTAGGGATACCGTAGTACTTATTCTTATTAATTAAAGAATAATTGAAAATATGAGTATAAGTAATAGACCATGTAACTACTCAATTAATAGGACACAATAGAAGTTTTAAACTCAATAAAAACCTATAATAATAATAGTTTCGTTACCTTCTGTTGGGATATAATGTCAGATTCATCTTGACCCTTACCTAACGCACACATTGTCATGCTTTATGAAGGTCAATTATAAGTATTATAATGTACGGTTTGGTAAAAATTATATTCATGTCTCTCGATTCATGGCAAGGCTGTGAAGGTCGTGCAAATTGCAAGTCACGACGTTCGCGCATATTGATAATTAACTCGAATGGTGCAGAGGCTGAGCTATCAGCTCCTATACTATTGATCTTGCTTTCAGTACCCATACGGAACAACTGTGTATATAGCCTACAGTTAGATGTTTCAGAGATCCTAGACAAAGTGGCTTGCTATAAGTGACGCTAATAGAAATGTGCCAAATGTATAAGAATGGCATAAGCTTTCGAAATATCACATTGACGTGTTATGTCATTTTGCACTTGTCTATTTACTAATGGTCAATCAAATATACCTTTGTCTAAGCACTCTAGTCTGAATATTTGTGATTATAAAATTCTTCTAGAGTTAGAAAAACAAAATATTGTAGTTTAAGGCAGTGCTCATAAAGGTTTAATAATAAAAAAATATTCTATGAAAACATGAATGTCGGAAAACATTTGAATTTTTTTGCATATTTTAGGTAAGATTTAAAATAGAAATATCACACAAACACAAGCACGCACGCACGCACAAACTTATTACAGATACACTAGAGAATGGCGATCATCTGCGTTACTGGTCACATTGTCCACGACATAGAAACCTAAAGTGGATAAGGCCACTAATGTATCTCTACTTACCGTGAAAGCAATATAGCGTGACGATATATTACTAGATATAAAGTACCGTTGACTACCAGTGATTGGTATGTTATACTTCTTCAAATTGTTATTAAAATGGACAACATATAATACTGAGCAGTAGCGTGCATCCTACAAAAGCATAAGAAAAGCAAAATTTTGTTATACTTTTGTATTACATAAATATATTGATTGAAATTTGGTCCAATTTGGATTTAGAGACTTCTGTTCTGGTAATTACTAGATTTTAAGTCAATATATTTATTAAATGTCCAAGTATGTATAACAAAATACTACATTAGATTATTTTATGGGACGGTCCTGTACTCGAGTATAGACAAAAGAAGTTTGGAGCTATGCTGAACAATACGTATCTATAATATAAAAATGAATCGTTAAATGTGTATAAGCGCGAAAGTCGAGAACGGCTGAACCGATTTGGCTGATTTCTTTTTTGTTGTGTTTGTTGAAGTCTGGGGAAGGTTATTATGGAGAGAAAAATTAAAAAAATTGTCTGAAAAAGTCTAAAAACACCACTTTTTTATATTCTCATACAAAAAATTCGTAATAATATTTAAAAGTCAATTTGAAGTTTAACACCATACCATAAAGTTTAAATGTCAGTGTACGGGTTCCGGGAAGGCAAAACAATTATTGAGTGACGTATAAATATTAATGTCAATATTTGTCAATTTTTATACATATAGCATTAAGGCTAGGTTCCTTCAAACTATTTTCAAAAAACAGCCGACAGGCGAGTAGCTATTAGCATTAAAAAAAACAATGTGACTTTGTTTTAGAGAAATAGGGCAGAACAAGGTCTGCCGGGACAGCTAGTCTAATAATAAATCTTTACGCTAATATATAAAATTGTAGTTTCTAAGTCCTCAAAAATGTGATTTTTTTATAGTTTTAAAAATTAAATTAATGTAATTATTAAAAATATAGACATATCTGAAACTATTTAATGTCTGTGGTAAAGTGTTAAGAGTTTGTCTGTCCCTCTAAGTTCCCGCGATTCAATTACAAAAGTTTGACGAGTTCGTCAGGTGTTCGCTTATCGGATGTCAATCTGTATGGCACCACTAAAACTAACACTGCTGCCACAGAAACTAATGAAGTGTATTGTATTTTGTCTCTATAAATATTAGTCTAAGTCAGCGTGGCATTTATAGAGGTCTTTTGGGGGATAAGCGTTAATTTATTTTTATTACACTGGCTCGACATAGTAACTACAGTGCACCGGATGGTAAGTACAGTGTAGTCCAAAAACGAAAGCGACCATCAAATTATCAAAAGTCCTTGATAGTCTCCGTCGTCATGTCGACCCACATATACCGCGACTGAAAGTCTCTAAGTATATGAGTTACTGGATATACACAAGCTGATCTCGGAACGCGACAGGCCAAAGCGAGTCCCTATTTTGGTCTTTACACTTGTGTACTGTGGTCATGACCCAATTCGGGCAATCTCCCTATCACGAAAAAATGCTCAACCTTTATATTTCTTATAACGTATAAGGATTTTAGCAAATATTCAAGTTCTTTTACGGCTGTAAAAGATTATAACGAAAAGAAAAAAGTAGATCTATTCAATTAACTATGGAATTATACAACTAATTCACAACTCCGCAGATTACATAAATAATGCGTATAAATTATATTAGCGCTGCTTGG
Organism: Automeris io; assembly: GCA_036320925.1. Classification (NCBI taxonomy): domain Eukaryota; kingdom Metazoa; phylum Arthropoda; class Insecta; order Lepidoptera; family Saturniidae; genus Automeris; species Automeris io. Next base: position 1,942,364 of record JAUDJH010000021.1, on the reverse strand, counting down.
GTGAAACGAAGTCCACCACTTTACAACTATGCTATATATAATTAACTAGTGCTACTCTAAGGAAAAAAATCGGCCTTTTTCACAATTCCGTTATGAGTGTTATATTAGCGCTGGTCTGACTAAAAGAAGTCTGGATAGAGACCTTCAGACGTGGTATATTTGAGCCGACATGATGTTGACTATTAACGGATTTTAATCCTTTTTATGGCCGCTTTCGTTTTTGGACTACACTGTACTTACCATCAGGTACTCTGTAGTCACTATGTTGAGTTAGTGTAAAAAAAAGAAGTCCACTACTACACAACTCCACTTTTCATATTATATAAGCGCTTTTCTGGCGAAAAGAAGTCCACCATTTAACAACTCCAGTACGTTAATCAGTATAACTATATTAGAGAGAATTCTACCTTTTTGCCACTCCACTGTGTATATTTGTCACGCCCTGAAGGAAAACTGGCCTTAAACAATGGAATTAAATGTAATTTACAGTTGATATCGTATCCACGTATTAACTCTGACATTTCTTTAGAACTACGGACGTGACATCTCTCGATCACCTGCCTTTTCTTGGATATTATCCCAGAGCAGCGTATTATTTACTCACGTTTTATTATTTATATTAACAGATCTTTCTATATTAATAATGGTAATTTTTTTTTACTATTTAGAGATGTCTTTAGTTCTAAGCCTTTTTTTACTATATTATATTAAATAGTCATTGTTAACCTTAAAGACATTGTATTAACAATCATGTTATTAAGTTGTTATACATGCTTTAGTGGATTAATCTAAGATTTAAAATTTGTATGATGTAAAAATTATCCGCGTGTGTAGCGTGAAGAGATATTTGTGCAGGCAGGCACATTAACAGTTTATATAGAACCCTCGGTGTACAAGTCTCATACACACTTGATCAGTTTTTTTTTAAATAAAAATAACAGTACACGTCTTTTGGAATTTCCTTTGAAACGACTCAATCAACAGCGGAGAAAATTCGTTTAACTAACTTACTCATTAAAGTAAACGCATTTCTCGAACTCAATAAAACTGAAAGCTTTTATGTCTAAAGCTAGTCCAATGATTGCGGGCTTGCTTGCCAGAGCGGTGTCCTTCGCAAATGACATTCATTATAATTTAAAGGACGTCATAAAACAACATTACAGGCTGAACACTATATTTAAGAACTGTTCCTTTCCCAATTATTGGTCGTAACGGGCGGACCAATGGCTGTCGATAATTACCGAGGTGCGCCTAAACACACGTAGAGGCATAAATTACGTTGACGTTCGAACTTTCCTTCGTGGCGTCTTTTAATTGGGAGTCGGTTATTTCTTTCTTGTGCATAGATGTACTATACAGTAGAGGTTGCAAGTCCTCATCATTCATTTACTGCCTCGAAAAAAACTACATCACACCTGATAGAAATTACAATAATTATTAATTACAAGAATGACAGCGACCGCCACAGGACGAGAGTTCATTATCAATCGCCGTCGACATGTCGGCCCACAAATACCATGAGAGAATGTTTCTAGTTATATGAAAAACTGGTCGTACTCAAGCTAATCCCGGAATGAGTCACAATAAAGGTCTTTAAGCTTATGTACTGTAGTCACAACCTTGTTTTTTTTTACTTTGGGAAAATTCTCATAGGACCGTCCCGGCCGCGAAGGGGGTGGCAGCCGGGGTGTGCCGGACTTTTACCAGCTAAAAACCCCAAGGTGACTACTTCTGCGAATTAGTGGGGACTGCGGGTCCTGTAATCAATTCGCCGCAGCCCCACTACGCCGCGCCTGACAGGCACAATCACGGGGGGGAGACGCAGCAGCAGCAGGGAGGGGGAGGCCACGGTGGTCTCAACCCAGTTTATGCAATCATCCTATCATCTCAAAAGTCCTATGAAGATTTTACTCAGTTATAGTCAATAATCATACTAAGCTACCATGACAATTCTGTGAAGTAATACTATGGGTTAAGTTTATTACGTCGCACTGGAGTCTATAAGGTTATTCAAGGGTATTCCAACATGAACAGGTGACGTATTCTCTAAAAACTGTTAGGTTCAGGTTTACACGGGCTCATTTTCCGCAACTCGACGTCTGAGTGCGCCTATTTTGCGTGAACTGTTAGGTTAGGTTAGGTTACAAGCAATAGCTGTTAGGTTATAAGCAATCGACTATATCGGTGTAAATAAGTATATGACGAAATTATGTGAAAATCCATCACATATCTAAGAATTCATCTTTACTGATTTTTACAAAATGGCGGCCTAGTTACAATAGTTACCAAAAGTCGCGTTTGCCACTAGTAGAGAATGTATCCGACATAAATAGTAACAAGTGGTTTATTCTCACTTAATTGTGAATCAATTTACATGTGATACACGAAGCCATCAAACAAAAATTGTGAATCAACAGAAATCGGCCTATATCGACTCAAACAGCTCTTGCGATCGATTGATAGGTTGTGATCGACTAACCACCTCCTACGCTAATTGATCGTATCCATAAGTTATTACTTCAATAAAGGATTAAATATCAAATCGTTTTTCTTCTGCCACCCAATGCTGAGTAAAGATTTCTTTCTTTCTTTTCCATTCTTAGTTGCAAGATTTGGCGAACCAATTTCTCCCAGACACCTTCGCTACGTCATCAATTCCTCTGGTCGGCTATTTTTCTACATTCTTATGACCCATAGACTGTCAATCAATGTATTGCCAGAAATATCTAAATCATGTTCGATGTCTTTCTCTTAAACATTCTATGTTCTTGTAAGGTATCCTAGTATTTTAAGTCTGTATTTATAGATTTACTACAGCGCTCCTATGAGTGCAAATAAAATATTTTTTAACAGTAGATCTGCACAATGACTGCGTCGCATCTAATTTTAAGTGCAATGGAGTCCAGAAAAGAAAATGGACGTGGTTCTATTAACAGTGGTTGTCTTATGTCAGTCTAAATATATTACGATAGAACAAATCTAGATTAATAGATAGACGCGTACAAGAATTGATTCCGAAATATTATATTATATACCAAAAAACTAAATTAATGAACATAGCGCAAACATATAAATATTATATCTGTATCCTTATTAGAAAAATATTATTAAGCGAAATTCACACTAATATATCCTTGAAGGCGAAAAATCACGGACGAGTTTTTAGAAATTCAAATTACTTAGATATACTAACCACGCCCAGGACTAACTTTGGGAAAACAAATCTAACTTTTGAAGGCGTACAAATCTACAACAAATTGCCTAATCATCTCAAGGATTCTTCATCTCTATATATTTTTAAAAGAAAATTAAATTCCCACTTTCTTACATAAGGCTTCCAGTATTAATAAGATGGCTTTAATGCGGTGGTTCTGTCTAGATTAATTGCGCCTTATGACCGGTGGTCGTGGTTTTAGGAAGACACGAATTTGGCGTTTTACAGTTTAATTGCACTTTAAGGCACACCGAACTGCGACGTACATGCACGTACTCCCGCTTTGGGTCTCGGTAGTCGACTAACTTCCAAGCGTCCCGTGCGCGCGCGCATCCTCTTACCCCGCACGTCTCGTAACACCCTAACGACCTTTAGGGCGACAACTGCGTATCGGGTTACGTCTACATGCTATAGCCTATTGTATATATAGTTTGGTGCTGTGTCTATGAGTCTTATCTGTGTTTACTACTTAGTTTGATTTTTTTATATTACTACCGCGTTGTATTTTGTTATTGTTAAATTTTTCTCATGTAAGTGAAATGAAATGTTTCTTTTTGAGAAAACAAATCTTCTTTAAACCTAAATGCGTAAGGCCGAAGTAAGTCACTATAATGAACTTTTACACCTTTTTGCATGCTGTGGTCGTGATCCAGTCAAGCTGGGCTCGTCGCCATTCTTTTTTCTATCAAACATTTCCTTATTCTCTTTAATAATGTAGATATAAAAATCCCGACAGAGTATATACAGTAATCCCAGCATCAACTTTAAAACAATAATACGCCAATCTTAATTTAATATCTCATACTATGACGTACTAAAAGTAAGCTCATTTCTAGTTTAGATTACAAAACGATTTTGCTGAAATCGTTCATGTTAGTTCCCCCCTCCCTCTTCTACCATAAATTGACGAGACGCCATACAGGTTTGCACCCTTTTGTGGTTAACATTCCTGCTGCTCGCACGAAGCGATTCGCCTCCTCCTTTTTGCTGCGAACCGCGAAGGAGTGGAACTCGCTTCCTGCGTCAATGTTTGCAGCATCTTATGACATGGGAATCTACAAACGTCTAGTGAATCATAATTTGCTGGGTGAGCGCGCTCCATCGTCGGCCTCATCATCACTTTCCAGCAGGTGAGATTGAGGTCAAGCGCAAGCCTGTATGTAATAAAAAAAATGTAATTAAACACCACCCAGATGTAATGTAAAAATGACAGTGCTCTGTAAAAATGTAAATGTCTGAAATAATCTTGTTTCAAGAGAGTTCTGCTACAGATATGCATTATTTAAGTATGATTAAAACAATAATGTTTTAAGCGACAATAGTAAAGTTACAGAAATTTTAAATTCATTTTGCCGTAGGTAATATTATCTACAATATTATTGCCTAGATGTTATTATGCTATGTAATATCTAGGAAAAACAGTGATGGGGAAACCAAATGATAACGACACTCCTATATAATAACCGCATGACTCGACACGTAGCGACACTAGCTTGAATCAGTTGTAATGACGGGCTCATATCGATATTTTTGTCGGTGTAAGTAAAATAAATATTTATAAACCTAATTAATAAAAGAATAGAAGGATAGAAAACCATTAAAACAAAACAAAAGACGCTGTTTTTTTTTTTCAGTCAAAATATTCACAATTCAGAAAGTACCTATATTATTGAATTGACAAAAATACATAAAATAAGTAAAGGTCACTAGTTATAATCAACAACGTGTTTTAGACTGAGTTTGTAGATGATACTCTGACTTTGCTTAGACTTTCCGCCAACATTAAAAAGAGTAATATTTAATGAGTATCAAATGAACGACTATAACGATGACTATTATTAGAAGTTACCGATTTTCTTAACTTGGTCTTGGCTCCGTGAATACTTAAGATCTTGTAATATACTTAGTTTTTGTCAAAAAAGAACCTATTTTCTGAGTAAAGTCTATGCAAAGTCAAGTAGCATCTATAAATCTCAGCCTAAGCCTCTTAGCATCATTTAATCGTTAATTATTTATCTAATTTTAGCAACAAAATGCTTATACCTCTTCAAAAATATGTAGTTTTGCAGATTTCCGTTGAGACAGTTCAGACAAATTTAAATTACATTAATAACTAGGTATTTTTTATCGAAGATCTTAATGACATTCTTTGCAGACAGACAAACAAACTAAAATCTTTAAGCGAGATAAGTTTTTACAAGCTCTAACAATGAGGACGAGTATAATTTACTAAAACAATACGAAATATTCAGTAGTTTACATCGTATTTATATAAAAAAGTTGATATAAAGTAATTTATTGATGTAAAAATCCTCAATAAAATTCTGTAAATTGTACATAATAAGCACATCTAAAATTGTTAATTAAAAGATGTAGTTTTATAAAGCAGATAATATTTATTTTTTTATTGTGTTTATTATTTTTGTAAAACGCAATGATTATTACAAATGCAAAGTTTATTCTTTAATATTAGGCTCATATCGACTAAATTATCGATTTATAATACAGGTTAGCTTAGTTAGACTTTCATATATTGTATCTAATTTGAAATTACAAATTATTTATATATTATCTTCGTAAATTGATATTTTTAACGCTTGCGGGGTACATTAGTGGCTGTATCCACTATGCGCTTTTATTTCGTACCCAACGTGACAAGTAGTGCAGCTAATCGCAGTTCTCAAAGCGCTCACATTTGACATGTTTTTCTTCATCGATGACTATATGTTGCCTTAATACGTACGTGGAAATACCCAGTGGTACGTGCTGAGATTCAAAACTATGACCACTCGCGTCATCGTGCATGGAAACCGGTCAATTGTCCACTAGGGCACCACTTTGAACCACTTTCTTTTTTTATCATTTTGCTATTATAATGTACTATTAACACATATAAAAAATCTTTGCATAGGTATTTTACCCATCATCGTATATGCGCCAGCATGGCAATGATGTTTGTAAAACGATTCCTATTTCGTAGTGGGTGCCTCCAATCTACTTTCCAATACTATTTTAACTTTTTTACACTAGTTCGATAAAATGACTACAGTGCACCTGATGGTAAGTACAATGTAGACTAAAAACTAAAACGACTACCAAAAGGCGAAAATTCATTGATAATCTCCGTCATGTCGACCCACAAAATCACGACTGAAGGTCTCTATGTGTACACAAACTAATTCCGAAACGCGATATACCCAAGCGAGTCACTATGATGGTCTTTACATTCGTGGACTGTGTGTTAAAAACATCCGAAAATCCATCATCAAAGTATCATCCCTGACTATTTCTCGAATCTATAAAATCAGTCTGTAGGTTTATGATTTTGTCTTTTTTTAGTATCGCTGTTTCGTTCCATCTAGTCAAATCAACAAGACTTTAAAAAAGACTTTCAGTTCAAGATATATATATTTTTTTGTTTTTATCGATGCAAGAGCTTCCCAACCCTCGTGGCCACCTGTAAGGTGCCCGGCGCGCGCGCACCCGTTCATTAGATGTCTACACGTGATTGTCATTTGGTCCCGCCCTCCGCGCCTCTCACACATTATTATAATTCGTATGATTACCCCAGGGCTGGGTACGTGTCACGGATCGTGCGTCTCAGACGTGCTTGAGTTTTTTACGTAAAATAGTACATAGATAATTTTAAAACCACTACACTGGAGGCTACGTCGCACGAGGCTTTGGAATTTAATGCTACGTGAAAAAAGCTCTAACTGTAAAAATGTATTGCAATTATTTCAAATTCCGAAGATCGGTGAGTGTCGATATTTTGTAAGTTTCATATGAAATTTCTCAATTCGTCGACTAGATAAAAATCTTGATTTATCCTATAAAATAAAATGTTAATAAAATTTAGCACAATTTATAGAGAATGTTATAATTTATAACTTTCATAAACATTCAAGTATATTTTATCGCATTGAAAGGTAAAATATTCACGAAAAAGCAAATTTTGTGACCCTTTTTTTAAACCCAGGTAATAATCCAACATAAGATCATCAAGGCCCCTGTGAGGGCAGCGACCCCGCTATGCCAGACTCCTATTGACTAAAAACCCCGGAGTGTCCTTCCAATCGCTCCACCCGGGCTTGGGAAACCAAATTCATTTAGACGTCCGAGTAGCGAAAGCCTTGTTGAGGCTACTTCTCTGGGAGAGATGGGAGTAAAGAGCTCGCATCTCCAAAATCTCTCTCTCTGGCGGTGCGTCGGACAATACACACTACCTCCCTCTCATCCAGGCAGCAGATGCCCTCAAGATTACCGCCCGGAAATTTCGTGACCTTTGACTTAAGACGTAGTAGCAATAGCTTATAAGACTTTTGAGTAAGCTTTTAAAATGTCAAAACAAACGCTTTTACAATTTTTCAACCTATTTTTTTATCATAACATTTATTGATATTATATGTAAATGGACTAATTTATAATAGCACTTGAAGAAAAGTCTGTCTGTCACAAGAGAAGGCGTGCTGATACGATAAGAATCGTGTAGCCATTTAAAGTTCTTTATACAGTTGCAATTATTTGTAACATAGCAGTATTAAAGGTTATAATAGCTTGCAACAAAGCTTGTAAAAGTTTGGTTTGTGTTAGTGGATCATGGACACCTTAGAAGGAAGACGTTAAATATAGAACATTTTGCCTGATAACATATCAGTAGAATACAATGTAACGTCTACTCCTTTTCCATCAACTTAGTGTAAATTGTGCTAATTAAAGTAACAAACGCCCTTCGCGAAAAAGTACGCAGATTGACTTTTTATTTTTATTTTAGCAATTAATAGTCGAGACATTGATACATGTCCCCCAGTGGCGTGCATTTCATATAAAGCATAAAAAGCATTATCTCGTTTATACTTGGACATTTAACACATATGTATACTTAAAATTTAGTCCAGTTTGGACTGTCAGATTGCTATTTATATATATTGATAGAACATTCAAGTATAACAATATAATGCTTTAGATGGACTGCACATAACTGATATCCTCTGAATATTTCAAAATTATCCAAATTTCTCAGAGCTTGCATTTGTCACCAAACCTGTTTTGTGAAACATTGTAAAATAACGACATCATTATATTGAAAAGTTAATTTTTTCAAGTAACGTCTTTATTCCACGAAGAATCCGACAAAACAACCCCAAACCATCAAATCACTTGGCAGACGCGTCGCAGTGTTATAACTGCGACATCTACTGTGTATTATATCTATGAAATATTCGTCCAATTTCTGATCTCTATTAGAGCAGTCGTGTAGGTATATCCAGCGTATGTGATTATGTTACGCTGTGTGAATGTTAAAATTGGTGTTGCGTAATAATGGTATTCTTTGTTCTTTTGTAAAACGTTGTTTCGCTGTCATTGGACGATGGGTCACGGCAACTCCACTATTGTAGCCAAGCAATGAACTCAAAACAAAAGTACTACAAGCACTAGAAAATAATCTATTTTTTATTGTCACAATAGTTTACTGCGTATCGAACTTTAGACTTTAGATTTTTTATTACCACCTACAAATAAATTTTACCTCAATCACAACTAGTGGAAAAATAGATAAACATAGCCTTTATTTCCTCTTACCTTCACATTTAACATTTATTTTAGAAGTTAATGTAAACTAAAAAATAAACAAAAATATTTTTTTTTTTTATTAATTTTCTACCCGAGGTCATGTTGTCTTGGGACATAGGTCTCCTCGAGTTCTTTCCACTTGTGCCGATCCTGATCTTTCCACGTTTTAATTTGTCTTCCTCTGCGTCTTTTTTCATCCGTTGGATACCATTCTGTTAATTTTTTTGCCCACTATTCTGTGTGTGATCTTATCATATGACCTGACCAGTCCATTTCCACTTCAGTCTTTTTTACAAGTTCCTAAATCATAAGAACATGGAAAAGTAGTTTATGGATAATGATCGCACATCTTAATCACTAAATGAGAAATGTAAGTTTCATAGAATAGTACTGTTCAGGTCTCTTGCTATGTCTTCTCTAGTTTCTTCCAACAAAGTCTTATAATTGCTTCATTTTTTTATCAATTATCTTCAGTACATATTAAATCCAATAAACATTGGTTAAAGCAAGGCTTTCTAAACTTAATTTAACTGTGACGCCCTAGGGAAGTTATCATAATTTTGCGACGCCCTGGCCTTCTTGCCATACATTTATCTACTAGTTGTAGTTCTAGCCTAATAGCAAATTGTCAGAAAATGTCCAAATAGCAACCAAATTTTTTATTAGTAAATAAACAACAAAATGAAAGCAAACAAAAATGATAAATTGCTAGTACACCCTTTTGTATCTCTTTTCGTTTGGTATTAATGAGAACGATGTGCAAATGCAAATTTCTGAGCATAGTTTCTCAAAACGAGGCTCAAGTTTTGAAATTGCCACTCTCATCTCTGTCTCTAAATTTATTTTCGATCTATACTTGTTCAGATATAGACGATACAGATAGCCAACCTATTTAGATTGCCTCACGACGCCCCTGGGATACTACCGCGGCGCCCCAGGGCGCGCGACCCACAGCTTGCGAAGTCCTGGTTAAAGGATTTCTACGAAAAAAGTATTATGTTTAGGAATGTGCTCATGGAAACTTCGCAAAGCATAGGTATATATGTATAACTAGATAGCCGTACTCCTAAAAGGGTTTTGAAAATATAAATTCCCATATTCTGTTGCATAACATAGGCCATAGTCAATTAAACAACAAATAATTAATCATTAAACAAAGTGCACTTTAAGACACATACGTGATTAAAATATAATACATGTTAATTCATTTCTATAGGATAAATTATTACAAATATTACGCAAGCGCAAACAAATCCAATTTCGTTACACGTCAATTATTGGAATACATCGATCAAAATTAGCGCAGACATCTCTATTATGTGATGAAAAGAATCGCATCCAAATATAGGAATACAATTGCCAATAAACAAATAATTGCATAGAAATAAAAGTATCTAACTCGTTTTGCAATCCCAATGCTAATTTAGTATTTTTTATATTGAGATTTCTAGAGCATTGCGTATCGAAAGTATAACAATGGATTCTTTTTACAATTTTCAAAGTATGTTGAAAGACAATATCAAGATTTGTTAAAGATAGTTTGTTAATTAATACTCGTATATTATGTAGTACCATTGATTGCCGCCTGGCTCAAAGCTGTAATTTGGTCAGTCCATCATAGAGCAGACGTTCCAAGAGATCTAAATGCTTCAACTCTTCCTTTACATAGCCCAAGTAACGAAATGAAAAGGCCCGCCAAGCACCTGTCCGGGATAAATGGAGAGCTGTAATGCTGCGCGCCTTCAAACTCTATGCCCGATTAGATTACTTTTTCATAACCATATGATGGAGAAGAAGAAAGAGTAATGGTTAATGATCCTTTTATTACATGAAATAATAATAACTACATTTCTAATAAAATAAAATCCAATAAAGAAAATTTTAGCTTTGTTCGGCGAATTAAATTCCGTAAGTTGCTATAAAATGTTTCATTAATTTGTTCAAACTTTCTAGTACCGTACAATAAATTGATCCATATTGAATTAATATAACTATCTCTGTATTAGATAGGAATTGATTAGACATTGCACTAAAGATTACGTCGGCAGAGAAAATGCCCGAGCTAGTACTCACCAGAGTACGAAATTCCAAAACCGTCATAGTTACTCGCTTAGGCTTGCCACATCTCAGAATCAACCTGTATACTCCCAGTTCATATACCTATAGACCGTCAGTCGTGTTGTGTTATATGTGGAGCAGTGTCGGGGAAGATATCTTCCCCCGAGTTCGTGCCCATCGGGCGCGGCGCGACTGAGCTGTGGCGAATTGATTATAGGATCCACTGCCCCCGTTAATGCGCAGAAGTAGTCACCTTGGGGTTTTTAGTCGGTACAAGTCCGACACACCTCGGCTCCGCAACCCCCCAGTACGGCCGAGACGGTCCTATAAGGATTTTCCCCAAGTAAAAAAAAACGTGGGTTGGCAGGACTACACCAACGGTCAATGGGTTTTAGGCACTTGACACTACTTTCTATCAGGTGCGATGTAGTCAATTTGCTATTTCACTGATGTGTTATCAGAAAAATGTAACAGGTGTCTAGTTCTAAGGAATTGGTATCGTTTCAGAAATTTAGTGTTAAAATCTACAGCGCAGTTGTAATAGAAATTGAATGGAATTAACTGAAACACAGTCAATGGGAAAGAATATCTGATTTGACATTTAGAAGTGCCACTTACTGCGGGGCACGTGATTGCATTCACTGCAATAAATCGATAGAAAATTGCTTTGACATTATCCCCTAATACCAAGTCACAACGTGATATTCTTCGAACAATTCCTATCAGTTAATATATGATATTTTTGATAACAACTTCGCAGCAGTTCAATTGATATCCATGGAATTAAGAAATACATGTACAAAACGTGCGGATCAAAGTGAAACAACATATTGCATAAGGCTCTCTACAAATGTAAGGTTCAGGTTAGGCCATGCATGGAATACTGTTCGCATCTCTGGGGTGATTCCGCATAGTACCTCTGGATCATCAGCCCTGGATAGGTCGCAGCGTACAGCTGTCCGCATTGTGAATGATCCAGTCGTGTTTAAGGACCTTGAGATGTGCAGGGATATTGTCTTACTTAGCGTGTTTTAACATTTGCATCCGGGCGAGTGTTTTGGAGAGTTTTATAATCTCATTCCACACTTCTTTTTATAACAGAACGCGCGCTGGACAGTGGTGCTACAGTTTTACAGTGACTTTTATTTGAGCCAGAATTTTTTTTTTCGGCGTGTCCTACGTTTATGGCCTGGGAAAGACCTTCACAACAAAACCGGGCTTGGTGGGCGAACGCAGAGGGCGCTCAGCCAGCGAAATTTATGGGTTGGGCGGCTACACAAGGGCACCCCTGTGGGTACGGACCTCGACTTGGGCGGCCGGCCAGTTAAAAAACGAACCTAACGGTGATCTACCAGCGTTTCGAAAGCGACTACCTTGAGAAGAAACGCCGAAAGAAACTCAAGGCTGCGTCGGAGTGAAACTGTGTTATTTAAACGACAGTTGACGGACCTATCCTTAATCGTCGTCGTCGGCGCCGTCTGCGACGCCGGTGTCTCGGAATGTGACGAGTGCTTGTGTGTACCTCGTTGTTGATAGGATCGGCGGTCGCAAGGGCCGCGGTAATTGAATCGACGGGATCCAATAGGACATGACGCGGGCGGCGAAGTTTGCGCGCGATGCCGCTTTTCGGTGTTAAGGGTTTCTCTAACTCTGACCTTGTTGGACCATTGGATTCTGGAACGGTCTTTCGGCTTCATATTGGGTTTTTTATATGAAGCGTTTTTTTTTTTTATTTAACGGGATATTTTATTGATAACCGGGGTAACGGTCGCTACAATTTCACTGGCTTGATAGGGCGAGCACTTATGGTGCTCCAGCCAGCAATTTATGGGTTAGTGCCTAAGCAAGGGCAACCCTGTGGGTACGGACCTCGACTTGGAGCCCAGCCATTAAATACAAAACCTAACGGTGATCTACTAGCGTTTCGGAAGCGACTACCTTGAGAAGAATCGCCGAAAGAAACTCAAGGCTGCGTCGGAATGCAGAGACAGTTGTGTAGTCCGGCATCATAGCAACGACAGTCGGCAAGCGTTGGTCTCTAGACAGTGGTACTCAGTTTTTTTTAATAACTTTCCATCAGATACGGTGCAGTCACTCCATAGAGTTTTTTTTTTTCGTAAGTTCATTCATGCTGATCATATTGTATTGTGTTTTTTTAACTCTGTAGCATTTCTTTATACAAGTAGATACAATAAGTTGACTCGATAAACCACGGCAAATAATTAAATGTTGTTTCAACTAAAAAGATATTATTGGTTTTAATGTTGGTGCGTATGTGTTATTTCTTTATATTTTCTAATTCTATGTTGATATCAAATCAAAATTTGCAGTTGTATTTCCTAGTTCAAATTGCTAGGATTGCAGCACACTTGTATGAATTAATTCAATCTGCATCCATAGGAATGGTGAAACACTAATACACGGGTATATTATATAAGCTTTTAGAAGGAATGCGGAGGTAATATTGTGAAAAATAAGTTTTATAAGTCTTTTTTACCTTTTTTTTTACACTGGCTCGACATAGTGACTACAGAGTACCTGATGGTAAGTACAGTGTAGTCCAAAAACGAAAGCGACTATCAAAGGATGAAAATCCATTGATAGTCTACATCGTCATGTCGGCCCACATATACAACGACTGAAGGTCTCTAGGTATATGTGCTACTGGATATGCACAAGCTGATCCCGAAACGCGACAAGCCGAAACTGGTCACTATGACGGCCTTTACACCCGTGTACTGTGGTCGGGACCAGACGGGCACCGGCGCCCTACCACCTCGCTGCTGCTCGTTTAGCACCACCCAGCAGTCACGTGTAGGGAAGCTAGGGTAAAGCCTACGGACGCGAGCAGCTTCGACTCCCAAAGTAATAAGATAAGTATCCTTACACTAGAAATTACTAAATAATATGAATATATATATCCATACCAACCCTGGCAAACAGGCTCCTTTATGGCGCATGTGTAAAACCTTTAACAACATTCATAATGTAAGTAAAGATATATAGTTCTCTAACTTCTTTCAAAGCAAGTGTTTTAAAATTGTTTTACAATTAATATAATTATAAATTTATCGTTTGTGTATTAAGGACCTCTTCTTTTTTATCGCTGTATCACTAGTATATATTTTTTTGTATTGAATTTCAGTTTGTAGTGCGTGTTGCGCTTTCACGCAATTGGAGTGGTGCACTGTAAATGTATAAAGCATTTTTCTATTATTATTTGTTTAGTGTATACACTCTGTTTGAAAGCCTATTAAAATAAAATTATAAAAAATATAGATATATATATAAAAATGAATCGCAAAATGTCTTGATAAGCGCGAAACTCGAGAACGGCTGAACCGATTTGGCTGATTTTTTTTTTTGTGTTTGATGAAGTCTGAGGAAGATTATTACGGAGAGAAAAATTTTAAAAATTCCCTGCAACTGTCTAAAAATAACACTTTTCTATATTCTCATACAAAAAATTCGTAATAATATTTAAAAGTCAATTTGAACTTTAACACCATACCATAAAGTTTAAATGTTAGTAGACGGGTTCCGGGAATGCAAAGCAATTATTGAGTGACGTATAACAATGTATAATAATAACGTATGTCAATATTTGTCAATTTTTATACATGTAGCATTAAGGCCAGGTTCCTTCAAACAATTTTCAAAAAACAGCCGACAGGCCAATAGGTTTTGGCAGAATGAAATCTGACGGGGAAGCTATTAACATTAAAAAAAATATTGTGACTTTGTTTTAGAGAAATAGGGCAGAACAAGGTCTGCCGGGACAGCTAGTATATATGTATATGGGGTTTATCAGCAGAATAAAATAGTGCCTCCCTCTTCATGATACTGAGGTGTCGTAAGAGCCGACTAAAGTATATAGCAAGCCGAATTACAAGCAGATTGCTAGTATCTGCATAGTGGACTATATAAATGTGTACAACAGTGCACATCCGCCAACCTGTATTGGACAAGCGTAGTAAGTTAAATGTCTCAACCCTCTTCTATGGATTCGACAAATAAACCTAGTAGGAAAAGGAAAAGGAGACTATTGTCCTACAGTGGAACGAAATTATCTAATAATATTATTAAATATTAAAATTTTGAAAACACAACATTTTTGTAACACTTTGATCAAATAGCGCCCTCAAAATTTTTGTATTTGATCAAATTTAAAACCGTAAATTAGTTACCGTGTCATATTTAGAGGAAAGGATAATCCTATAACCTGGACGATTGTCTTAGGGTATTTTCAAGATTTCCAATTCAGCCGTATGCTTGAGTTACAGACCGACAAAATATCGATTTTCTTGACAATACTCGTAGATTTACCTGACTATTCAAAATGACTACTCTTAATTTATCCATGTAAGAATTTATCTATTTTCGGTTTATAATTATTTTTTTCTGAAAAATATCGTGTTTTAATAATTAACACAAAAAAGTAGTAAATATTATAGACTTAATTATATCACTAGCAAAGCACAAAAATACATTGTTATTCCTGTTTCAAACATAAGTTTAAGTTTTTCGCCACCAGATCTAGTGTTAAAAAAGGAAAAAGGTGCCGTCCGATTTCATTATGCAAAGCCTCGTTAAAAATGTATACATCTCACCAAAATCGATACAACCGGATGTGTTCACACGTAGCCGACTGCACTATTCATAGGCTGTATACACAGGGCCGCGGGCGTAGTTCGCGCGTTTCGATTATTCATAAAGTGAAGGTGTCGATGCAGTCGCGTTTGCTCTGTGTACACATCCGTATCCACGTATATCTATAAAACCTATTATTTTGTTTTGCATATATTGATGTTTACTTTTTACTATAGAGTAAAAAGAACTATAAAAGTACTGTATAGACAGTAGCCTGTAGACAATGATGATTACACCTCAGAGGCCATCATTAGAGATTATATACATACTTAAGTGTAGAAATTTTTATTGATAGTTTAGGTAGCATGGACGCCTTCTAAACCAGTTTTAGAAGTGTAAAAAAATGTATGGAGACAAAGCATGATGAACAAAAAAATTTTTTTTTTTATTTCCAAAAAATCTCGTTTTTTTTCTTTTTTTCTTCAATTTTTCCATAGTTCTACACTTTTTAGCGATTTTTAACTAACATTCGAAAAAGCTCCCTCGAAAACATAGGATACAACGATTCTCCTATTTTTTCCTGTTCCAATTCACAGCATGCTATCATGCTATGGTATCAGCTCAAACTCGAAGCTTGAAAATCCGTCCCATGGACGTTAAAGGGACTTTAAACTGTGAATGCGTGTGTACCGTAGTGATTGTGTGTAGGGAGTTCATGAAATTAGGTTACATATTTATGATATAAATATAATGTTGGCCTTTTAGTAAAAATAATATTATGTAAAAAAAAATTAGAAAAAGGGAAGATCGTTTGAATTTGAAAATAAAAAGGGATTTTTGTATATTCTGGGGATTGTGACTTGAGCATTCGAATAAATGTTGTATTTAAAATAATATATAAATATAGGGGAAATTTATGTAATTATTAGAATAATATTGCAGAATATAGGATATAAACTGATTACAACTGTTTCATAGAAGTAAGGAAGAGCTCTACAAAATCGGTCACACACAAGCTCCTTATAGCACACAGGAAAGTAAGTATCACATTATTGTAGTAGTGACTAAGGAGTCGGTACCAATGCTTGTAGGTTTGAATCCCAGCTCAAACATTTGGGTTTTTTCAGCTTAAGTACTGACCCCACATTCTCACCGGTGAAGGATACATGCATGGCATCTAATAAAGCCCTGACAATGGTTATCAAATGCACTATTGGCTATATTGCACATGACATATGAGCGCAAAGTGATTAAAGCCACTAATGTGTACTCATCCCGTTAGGAGTATAGCGTGACGACATATTTGGAGTCGAAGCTGCTCGCGTCCGTAGGCTTTACCCTAGTTTCCCTACACGTGACTCCTGGGTGGTGCTAAACGAGTAGCAGCGAGGTGGTAGGGCGTCGGTGCCCGTCTGGATCGCGACCACAGTACATGAGTGTAAAGCCCGTCATAGTGACTAGTTTCGGCTTGTCGCGTTTCGGGATTAGCTTGTATATGTCCAGTAGCTCATATACCTAGAGACCTTCAGTCGTGGTATATGTGGGCCGACATGACGATGTAGACTATCAATGGATATTCATCCTTTGATAGTCGCTTTCGTTTTTGGACTTCACTGTACTTACCATCAGGTACTTTGTAGTCACAATATTGTTGTCATCAAAACATTCACAAAACCGGGTATTTACGGATCCAATACTCCGTACATTGACATCATTAATGTCCTAAACTTTTTTGTCAAAAACAAATGTTTTTATTAAACCTGTCATCACTGACTTGAGGAAAATCCAGCACAATTGTCCAATCAACGGGATGACGCAAAGTGACGCGACATTTCTCAAGTGAGTTCGACAAGCACTTAAGTTTCTAACTTAAGTTCACCAATTTAAATTGCCAATGCTTCTCGGAATATAACTCACATGTCACTCGTGTCAATGAACGGATCTCTTCGCTTTTGACATTTGAATGATTGAAAATGGTTTTAGCTATGCGAATTCTGAAATAATTGAATTGTAGTAGGTTAGAATTTACTGATAATGTCGATAGGAGTGTGCTACATGAGTATTTATTAAGGTCTGATTTGGATTCTGGCAGCGTCGCGTCAAGGTCGCGATCATGACAGCTGGCGGAAATGCAGCGTTGTCTACACCACATCACACAGAGTGGTACATCGCGACCAGACTGCCACTGCCAGGTTATAACTGCCAGAACCTTTTTTTTGTTAGTCAGGGAAGGGTAAGACCACTTCCCCGGTGTGTCGGACTTGCAGCGACTAAAACCACCGGGGTGCCAGCTATGTCATCTGTTCTCCTTCGCCGGGCCTGGGTATTCGTATACTTCCCACGGACCCGGAGAGCGACTGGCCTGAACAGGCCTCCTCCCTAGGAGGGGGGTCAATTGTTACCCCCTCACTACCACTCAATGAGACGTCATGTGGGCACACACACGACGCCTTGTCCACTCTGCCGGATGGCGGACGCCCTCAACGTCCACCGCCCGGCCTGTGTCTGGAGGGGGGCGCACCCCATGACTGCCAGAACCGAATTGTACCTTTAGCGACGAAAATGTTTGTTGCAAAGGCCGGCCATTTGCAACAAGTTCCAGGATCGCTCCTTAATTTTAAAATTGCTTTTAAACATTTATACACCATTCATTATGGACATAATTATGATTCGGCACATTTCAGAAACTTGATGTTAATCTGATAGAATTATTACATTTTTTCTTAAGTCTTCGTTGCGTTTCGGGGTCAAGTTGTTCAGAAACCTAGAAACCTTCTGTTATGGTATGTGAGCTGGCACGACGATGACAACCATCAATAAATTCTCATCTCTTGATAGTCGCTGCCATTATTGGACTACACATTTCATCAAGTGCGGTGCAATCACTTTGCTGAGCCTGTATAAATACATATATGTATATATATGGCTTCACTTTCGGTGCGCGTGTATGGGTTTATTATTAACTTTTGTCGGCAAACAGATTTACAGCCCACTTGATAGTAAGTAGTTATGGACAACTGCAACACGAGTAGCGATGTTATCACGTTGTTAACCAAGAAGGACTTTGTTCATTGTCCTCTTTAAGAATCCCATGACATAGCTATAAGAAAAAACTAAACCGATAGCCCATTCTATAACCCCAA
The DNA here is from genome assembly GCA_036320925.1 of Automeris io. Classification (NCBI taxonomy): domain Eukaryota; kingdom Metazoa; phylum Arthropoda; class Insecta; order Lepidoptera; family Saturniidae; genus Automeris; species Automeris io. The sequence goes on along the minus strand of JAUDJH010000021.1, from coordinate 1,923,785 downwards.
AGTGCGCGACAAACATATTCTAAAGAACCGCTGCTGTTCTGTAAGTCTTTAGTGTGTGGGGATGCTCCAACGACCATAGGCGAATACTACACGTTGAAAATGGCGCTCGAAATACCAGGTTGAAAGGTTTATCATAGCACTTCCCGTTTAATAAACAGCAGAGCAAATATAGAGATGCGACTACTCTGTATAATTTAGGGATTCTAAACCATTTGTTAGTGGTTTCTTTATATTTCTTAATTCAATTCCAAAACCCTTTCACATCACGTCAAAGTTTCAATAATCGTGCGCTACTCTGACAGGACACTCGGCTTTTTAACGCGTTTCAACTGACGCGAACGTCGGGGCCGCGGCGTTTGATCGCGATGATTTGACAATAACCGCGTATGCTTGTTTGACATACGCCGCGTATCGGAGAAATCTCCATTAACGACAGCCGTGGAAAAAATTGACCACAAAGAAGGACTGAATCGTCAATCGCGAGGGTGCTGCTACTAATGGGAAGTGACGCTGAACAGGTGCGGCTGTGGAGAGGACTTATTTTGGTATAATTTATTTATTTATTTACTTTTACAGGGTTGCCAGTGGCCCGGTACAATGACTAATTCACACAATACATACATAAAGTTACAATAAAAAATGTACAGTTCCTATTAAGGCATCCACAACATATGTCAGACTGGCCTGTTTAATTATACTGTATCATATTACATTATACTAAATCATACTATACTATATTATATTATATGACACTATATCATATTAAATTATATTATATCACATCATACTATACTATATCATGTCATATGAAATGGTAATTGATGTCCAGATAATTATAATGCTAAAGAAATATTTTCCATTAAAATTTATTTAAATATGGTGAAAGGCTATCCATTTAATAATAATACTTTTGGACGTCTTGATAATATATTGACGGTCTTAAGAACGTCTATATATTATCACGTCGTTGACATAGGAATCTTCAAACGTCGAGTGAATCGGTATTTGCTGGGCGAGCGCGCTCCATCGTCGGCCTCATCATCACTTTCCAGCAAGTGAGATTGAGGTCAAGCGCAAGCCTGTATGTAATACAAAAAATAAAAAAAAAGCAAATTTTAGCTAAAGAACAAACAATAATATGTATACAATATACTTCTTTTTAGCATATCTAATATTCAGTTCTAATCAATAAATATCAAATATTCAAAGTAGGGTTTAAGCATCATAAAATGTCAAATGAAATAGCAATAGCTCCAATGCTGCTTTACCGACATACTGCCTGAAAATTAGCAAATACACTAATAAGTCAATCAAATAAGGAATTAATTGTAAAATAATATATTTCCTTTTTTAATGTGATTTTCAACTAATTCGATGTCTTTCTTAACAAACGCATAACTTACTATTTTATTTACTCGTAGGTCATGTTTCATATTATATTTTGCATTGACATAAAAGTTTTTAAAATTGACTGACAATTATATATTTATTTTATTTATATATATTATTTATATATTTATATATATTATTATATATTTATTAATATAATTATTCTCTATACCACTCCATGTTCTGCTATCAACCTTCATCGCAGACCCTAATGAACTTCGAAATGGAAGCTGTAGGTACATATCGGTGCCAATCAGATTCATATTTATGGAGATCATCAAGAGGCATTAATGTTGGTAGTCGTTCACTGTTTAAGTTCTCATAATGGTCTTTAAGAAGTGTGGAAGTTCGTTTTGTGTATAAGATAGTCATGATTTTTATATAACACGGATTGATACCCATCTGCTCGTCTAGACAAGAATAAAAATTTAATAATCACACTGTGCTAGATGAAAAGTTTAACATTGATGTGTCTTGGGTGATAAATATATTTCGAGTACGCTGAATTCAACGCTGTTAGGAGTTTTGCGAAGTTGACTCTAGGTTTCGATATATTCTCGTGTAAAGATTGTACAAAAAACACCCAAGAAATTCGTTTTTCCGTATATATATTTCAACCATTCGTTCATCGAATTTCGTTTCAATATAAAAAAAATCTTAGTTTCATGTAATAGTTTTCATTTTTTCTAACTTATCATGTATTGAAGCTCGCAAAAAGGGCAGAAGAATGTGAAATAATGATGAATCTGACATATTTTCGCCCCCAGAACCCAATTTATCTGTATATTCGCGCGATTTTTTTTTTATTCAATTGAGAATCATTAACTTGCTTATTACAACAATATCCCCGGTTTGGATAAGGTAATATACAATGAGGAATAATAATTTGAAGAATGGAGATTGATCGTCGATTTCCTCAGTTTGTTTTTAATGTTTACACGGGAATATCTTAAAAACTAGAATCAACTTCGCAAAACGGCTGACTGCGAAGAAATCGCTGTACTTGAATTATATTTTCTACCCATCGACCCATCGATGTTTAAAAAAATAAGTTTATGATTTTAAACACAGTAATAATTGCAATTATTTTCTATTATTTTTGTGGTACACTTGCGACCAATTATTGCTTTGTTCGTAATGAGTTTTAATAATGTAAGCAAAATATCAACTTTGTAACTTTAAAACAACACTTTTGTTCCAATATCTCTATATTCTAATAACTATATCTCTACTAGCCACTGAACGCGACCTCGTCTACGTTAGCAATGATGAAATAACTTAAGGAGTCTGCTGCCCGAATGAGAAGAAGGCGGCGCGCTACCTGAGAGGGTTCCAGAGGTGTGGATCATTTACACCCACTCCTTCCCAGCGAGGAAGCCTTAACAAGGCAGTTCGCTCCCAAGTCTCCTGGACGAATTCGGATTCCCAGGCCCGGATGAAGCAATCAGAGGGACACCCCGGGGTTTTTTAGTCGCTGCCCTCACAGCGTCCCTGATGGTACCAAGCAGGATTTTCCCCAGGGATATAAAAAAAAACAAAAAAGCTGTGTGTATGTGTGTGTGTGTGTGTGTTTCTTATTCTTATCTGTCACGACTGGCTATATTTATCACGATAAATATAGTTCATGTTTTCGGTTATCAAAAACACACTGATACTGCAAGCCTCATGAAAATTGGTTTAATAGTTTTATTGGTAGGTCGCGACTAGTGATGAAAATGCCCGGGAATTTTCCCAAAGTGACCAGCACTTCCGCAAACATTTCGTAAATTCCCGGGAATATTCCCCATACAAGTTTTGGGCACTTTGGGAAAATTCCCGGGCATTTTCATCACTAGTCGCGACCATAATACACAAGGGTAAAGACAATCCCAGTGATTCGCATTGATCTGTCGCGTTTCGGGATCAGCTTATATGGGTCAAGTAACTCAAATACTTAGAGATCTTCAGTCGTGGAACATGTGAGTTGACATGGCAACGGAGAGTGAGTGGATTTGCGTCTTTTAATAATCATTGTCGTTTTTGTACTAGTTTGTACTTACCACCAAGTGCACTGTAGTCACTAAGTCGAGCTAGGGTAAAAAAATCTTGAATTCCAAATTATACTAACGAGAATAGTAAAACCAACAGACATTCCTTAATACTGCTATATAAGGCAACTACTGTGACATATATAAAAATATTAAGTGCGTTTTCTAAATTTTAAGTAAAGCCTTCACAGACATCCCGACAGATCTCGTGCTCATTATACCGCTCCGCACATACATCATCGTCAGAACTTCTCGTTATGCAAGTCATTGTACGGGTAACATCATTGCCGAGGCCGTCTGTCTCTTAGTATGGAAAGGTTTCTATTTATTTTAATATATCGAACGTCCTTCAAAACCCCCTCGATATTGAGAACTTTCAATTCGAACACTTTTGCTTTCAAATTATATTGATTTGAGCCAGTTTTAAGATTAATTCTGATAGATTCTATTAAATCTTTAAAGTATGACGAATCTGCTGACGCAGTGGTCGCGCGTGAAAGGAGCTTTCTAATGTGATCCTTATGTAACAACGTTTCTGTACCATATGTCATCACTATCAACACGTATTTCTTGAAAACATTAGTTTTCAACCACTGATGTATTTCGGGCAGGAAATTTGTGCGTAACTTCCCAAAAGCTATACAGCCGAGTTAGATTCGACGATTAACCTCTCTCTCGAAGATGGGCCTACCTAATCAGACAGTTTATCCCGGGTAGACGTACTCGTTAACGATTTAGAGGATCGACCAATCAATGGGCACTATGATAAGAGAAATATGAACACTGCCCATGATCTTAGTCTTATCTATATTCATCATCAGGCTTATCTGTTGGGAAACTCAATCGAGGCCTACGAGCATAGTGCTAAGAATCTCCAAATGCCGCGATGACGATATCATCGGCGAATCGAAGGTGAGTGATGTACTCGCCATTCACATCGAAGCCGAATCCTTTGCACTCCAGGAGCTTAGATATATCTTCCAAAACAGCAGCAAGCAACTTTGAGGGAATTATATTATCTTGTCTAACACCTCGCTGCAGAGGAATCGTTTTTATGTTAAAACCATGAGCTCGAACCGACATTGTAGCGTTTTGCAATGCTCGTATAAAATATATCTGTTATCATAGGGTACCTCATATCCCGGCTAGGACTAAGAGGTTCTCTGACCCTTACTTTTGATGAATCATCGAGCTCTGGTATCGTCTTTCAGCGAGTGGTTTTCTACCGTTCTATAATATTGGAACCTTTAAACGAACCGTGAAGAAGTATTTGTGTAGGCACAATCACTGCAACTATCGATTGTTTTTCTTTGTTGTTGATAGTTGCAGTCTTTTTTTGGACCGCACCATACTTACCGCCAGGTGTGATGTGGTAACAATGTCGACTCAGGATAAAAAAAGGAATATCTAAAATAAGTCTCACTCCACACTTAGTGTTCACATACGACAAATGAAACATAGCAGTAGCTTTTATATAAATTATCCTAGCCATAACTTGTGAGTGAGTCCCCGGTCAATACCACGGAACCGTAATTAAAAACGAAAATCACAGATTTATAGGATGAAACCACTATATCATGGTCTTTGATGCCGGCTGAGGGGAGACGTCATGAAATATGCATTCCTTGTGAAGAAGACATGTTGTGGTGGTCGTTTGGAAAACGTACAGTCATTTTACCGTCTAAATATAATATATATTTATCGAAACAATAAGAAATTAACATTTAGATAATATTATATACATCCCTAGAAAACAATCCTTTTTTTGGTAACCCGGGGGAAATCCCTAACGGACCTTCAGTAGGCGGTGAGGGTCATCCCCCGGTGTGTCAGACTTGCACCGACTAAAACCCCCGGGGTATTCCTTCTCCCATCTGCCGAGTGCCAAGAACAAGGCTGAGCCATCTTCCTCGACATCCGGCGCCTAGAAAATAATCCTAAAATATATAATAAAAGACTAAATTCTGTTAAAGGAAAGATCTTTTTGGATAATTTGAAACACTAATCTATACTAATATTATAAAGCTGAAGAGTTTGTTTGTTTGAACGCGCTAATCTCAGGAACTACCGGTTCGAATTGAAAAATTATTTTTGAGTTGAATAGACCATTTATCGAGGAAGGCTTTAGGCTATATAACATCACGATGAAATTATTAGGAGCGAAGAAATAATGGAAAATGTGAAAAAAACGGGGAATATTATTCATCCTTGAGGGCTTCCATTGCGTGCGCTGCAAAAACGGTTAAAGATACCAAAAAAATATGTAAGAAAGAATTATTCGTCTTGAAATGATCTAAAAAAATGTCCGCGACAGTATATGTCTTTCTTTCAAGATTAAGTCACTAGAACCGTTTTTATGGTATTCAAATTTGGTCGAAATTAATGCATTATTTGTTAAGAGTTGTATCAACGTAATAATATTTATTAATCTTTATCCAAATAAATGTTTTGTTGATTAAGAGTATTTAATTGTGAACAAAATTGTCTTTGACATCACTTAATTTCAATTAACATCTTAGAAGACATTACAAAACCTTATATAGCAAAACAACGTTTGCCGGATCAGCTAGTTAATCATAAATTTATTGCTTTGACCAACTAATTAAGTACTACATATATCGTCACGCTATATCACTTTCGGGGTAAGTAGAGATACATTACTGGTTGTATCTACTTTGCGGTTATTATGTCGTACTCAACCTGACCAGTAGCGCAATTGGTCGTTGTTCTCGGGTCACTTACGCATCACATTTCTATTAGAAGCCATGCGGACTTCCTCACCATGTTTTCCTTTAATGGTAAGCATGTGGTTCCAAAGGCCATATTTAATCTGGAAAAACCCTGATGTACAAGCCCGGATTCGAATCTAAGACCATTTTTTTTCGCGTCATTTTTTTAATAACATAATAGCTAATAACATAATTTAAAACGGTCTTGTTTCTCATAAGTATGATGAAAATCGTCGTATAATAAACGTGTGCTTTTTGGTCTCTACTTACAGACTTAGCTATCTTACGGCATACGCTTTGCAACTCGCTCATATTTTACCTCGTCTATACTGACCAATTTAGCATACTTGTATCATAATGCATTCACGTATTTGTGCGTATTTAATCAGACCATTATGGCTAGAGTAGCCTTAAAAGGTTTCGTAAAATGATGAGTTTTATGATCAAAATTAAATATACTACTGGTCAAGTGATTATGAATAAATATTACAATATAACAACATGCACAACGCATTTTAAACTTTCAAAAGTTTTGTACTCATAGACACTTTAATGGGTCTTATGCATGAATAAACTTACTTTATCAAAAAAGAACATAGAGGAACTAACTTCCTGCTCCCCATTAATATTCCGGGGCGCATTAGTCTGCTTGTGACCATAGCCTGTGTCACCAGGGCTAAGCATCAAGCCATAATTAAAAAAAGGAAGTCATTTAAAGCAATGTAAAACATAAATCGATTATATACCTTTTTGGATGTAGGGCGATTGCCCGAAATGGGTCATGACCACAGTACACAAGTGTATAGACCATCATATTGACTCGCTTTGACCTGTCGAGTTTCGGGATCAGCTTGTGTATATCCAGTAACTCATATACCTAGAGACCTTCAGTCGTGGTATATGTGGGCCGACATGATGACGGAAACTGTCAATCGATATTCATCCTTTGATGGTCGCTTACGTTTTTGAACTACACTGTACTTACTATCAGGTACTCTGTAGTCACTATGACAAACCAGTGTAAAGAAGGAAAAGTAATGCTAAATCAACAAGGTTTTAATGTATCTTTAATTTCATTTTTTTTAGTTTGCATTACAACTGCTGTAGCCCTTATAACCTCTAATGTACCTTCAGAATGATTTGAGCTTCGTTCATAATAAATACCACGAAACGGTGCTCCGATTTTGATATTCACGTATTAATACAGACATCATTTTACTCCAACCCGATGCGTTGGACTGAAATAGCATATTTGATCAAGCAAATAGAAAATAAAGTACCGAACGACCCCCGTCACAGATATTGTAACGTCATCACTTCACTAAGTCCACGCTAGATCTCGGTGAATAGTGAAAAAGACATTATTCCAAATTTCAACTGCAATTTATCAAACCCTGATCCGCCACTTTGACCCACCCTGTTATGACAAGATGATGTATATCCCACGATGATATTCCAAATTCGAGATTCTTGGGTACATTTGTGTTCCATTTTTAAATATTCTCTTTCTTTTTTAAAAGGGGATGATGACAAAGGACAGTGCGGTGTTAAGCCTCAATAGTGATGTGACATCCGGCCGACAATGTATCGATGAGTGATGATGGCCGAACGTTGAGTTTGACTCTTCATTGTTGTCGATTTTTTGGGGTGATGAAATATCGGCTACTGTCAGTCATAGATACATTTTTTAAGTGTGTAATACACATTCCATAAAGTGATTTTTGTACATTATAATAATAATTAATTATGATAAATTGTTATTACGTATGTATCCAACCATGGCACGGGATTTTAGCAAATTTTTCGTCCAATGAAGTGAAAATGCTGTGCCAAATGATGATGCTTGCTCATCGGCAACTCTCCTGGTATGCAAGAAAATAGTTTTGAGTACGGGTAGTATGGGGTTGATAATATCTGTAAAACAAAAGCTCATAAATAAAAATAATTTAAAAAATGTTATTACGTACTCTCTTTACGCCGTAGTGCAGTTGACCGTTATCAGAGCATTACACATTATATTTTGATAGATTTCAAGCTCATTAATTTGATTTTTTTTTAATTTTTCTCAATGGTAGTCCGGTTGTAGGAACTGGTTAGCGACCATAATACACGAGAGCAAATACTGTCATAGTGGTACGTCCAGTTGTTTATATACCTAGAGACCTTCCTTAGCATATGTGGGCCGGCATGACGACAACGACTGTCAATGGATTTTCGTCTCTTGATAATCACTGTCGTTCTTGGACAACACAGTACTTACCATCAGGTGCACTGTAGTCAATTTATCGAGCCAGTATAAAAACAAAAATCTCCCGATATTTTCTTTTATTCGTAGGGAAATGTACTGATGTACTTCAACTGCTGAACCGATATAAAGGTTGCGAATATCCGACTGTTCACAACATTGAACAAAAGTGTTGGCTCTACTAAAGTAACCAACAAAACTCTTATCAATGTTTTTTTTTTATAACTTATAGGCAAACGCTTGACCTCAATCACACCTGGTGGAAGGTGAAGATGAGTCCGATGTTGAACCGCGTCCGCCTAACAAATGCCTATTCACTCTTCTTTTAAAGACTCCCAGGTCATAAGATCGCGGAAATATGGCCGCTGGTAGCATATTCCACTCCTTAGCTGTTCGCATGATGAATGTAGAAGCGAATCTTCTCGTGCGGATATATGGAACATCCACCACATATGGATGGTATCCGACACGATGTCTTGTGGTTTTGTGGTGGAATGGGGCTGGTGGTATCAAAGAATGTAGTTCCTGACAACACTCTCCACCGTGCAACCGGTAAAAGAGAGCGAGGCAGGCAACTCTACGTCGATGCTCGATGCTCTGCATTTTAATTTTTGACAAAGAGTCGTCGCCTATAATAAGTCTACGAGCTCTACGATCAATCGAGTCCTAAGCCGCCAACTGATATTTAGCGGTACGATATTCATTAAAGCCAATATTAAATAATATGTTTTTGAGTCTTCTATTGGTTACTGATAAGCTTGACGGAAGACATTCAAAGGGTCGAAACCTATTAAGATAGACTGACCAAAACCGCAACACTCTTAACAAAAATACAGGATGTCAAAAACAGAGAAGACCATCACAAGGCAGTCGATATTCTAAGGGGCTTAACATGCTTCAACAATGAAGATTACGACACAAACAGATGTTTATTACTGGTAAGAAATAAGTCTTTAAATAAAACGGTTTATTACATTTAGTTTTCACGAATCAATACAATACTTGAAGTACATCATAATTTTAAAAAATATAGAAAAAAATATTTGCACATAGGATATTGTAACCACCTCGAAACCAATATCATATAAGTTGACGATCAAATAATATGATTGGTGCAATGTATGAAATATAGCGACGAAACGATTAATTCTAATCAATTGACTGTAATAATATCAATGTAAGTTTATTATATTAGACTAATTGTCGGCGATTATAAATGCTTTATAACTCTTATACATGGAAACTTTAATTATTGGTGGACCTTGGTCTCTCTTGGTTACTAAGGCTGTTGTTTAACGTCGGAGTTGAAATGTTGAGTTCAAATTTATAGTTAATTATTTTACATATTAATGTGTTTCTTTACTTGATAAGACATTTAAGAATATTTATTATTGTAATTTCTTTTTTTTTGTTAAATGTGTACAATTGAAATAATAATTACAATTGAATTACGTTATAAATTAATATAAATAAACACAAGACTAAATAAAGCATGAATAAATACTGATTTGCATTGTCCAAATTGAATCTCGTTCTGGAAAAAAATCCTCGGTGAAGTGTACGTATGAAATAAAAAAAAAATCAGTTTACAGAGCCAAGGGCATCTTAAAGAAATTTGTTAACAACGTTTAGCTAATACTCGTCATTACGATGATGTTATAGTGTTGATACAAATTGAAACTGTAGCTTGCTAAATTAATTCATTCTCTTTACACATAATAATGTAATATGGCGTTGCATAAAATCTTGTACAAATTAGGTAGTTTCCATTACGAAACAATCATTTTTTCGTAAAAGTTCATGTTGAGACCACTGATCCTCTTCATATCTTAAGAATCTGTGGTATAAATATTTAGACCGACATAAAAACAGCTGTTGTCGATGTATTCTCAAACCGAGCTGATCTTTGCAGTTTTAAGCTACACTACTCACACTGGTAAGGTATTGTTATTGTATCAAGCCAGTATACAAGTAACATCCACAGATAAATAAGTTTTGTATTAATATTTGAAAGGATACAGAACACGCTATCGCTTGTGGTTTGAAGCATCACACAAACGGTTAAATACAAAGGGAACCGCGATCGTTTGCGGCTCGGCCTTCATTGCTCAGGATGACATTCACAAAAACAATACCTCACTCTGTATATGAGAAAAATACAGATGCATACAATGAAATTTCATCATCATCATCATCAGCCTATCCTAGTCCACTGGTGGACATAGGCCTCTTCTAACAAGTGCCAATGAGCCCGATCTTCGGCCTTACTCATCTAATCATTTCCGACCACCTTTCGCAGGTCGTTGTTCCACCTTGCCGGGGGGCGCCCTACGCTACGTCTGCCAATACACGTTCTTCATACAAGAACCCGCCTGTTCCAACGACCATCGATTCTTCGGTATTGAAATTTAATATAAGATAATTTTACTTTTAAATGAATTTTAACTCCGTTTTTCGTAGAATAATGTGCATATTTCTAGTAAAAAACTAAAACAATATTTTATTAAGGTAACCCTGTAATCTCTATTGAAAGAAAATATTCTTATACTTTTGAACTAGAATTAATTAAAACTACATCGAAGATTGAAAGGTAATTTCATTAACCGACGTTTTGCCAAAATTCATATATGTAATAAAATATCGCCAAATAATGTTGCTTAAAGCACATTTGCATTCAACACTCGACATAATATTACGTAGGTGAATCAAAAGTCATAGACATGTCGCCTACATAGTTTTTGTAGCGATTTGAAACTTACTAATTTTAAAATTTGTTTTATATTGTAGTAATGTAAAAATTAAAATAATACTACATCAAACACGTTAAATAAAAATCGAAATTGTAATTTCCTGGCAACGTCAGATCGAGGGACAACAATTTGCGGTCAGCGACTGATTACCAATACGATACCCCAACCAAAATATCGTAAAAATATTTCAAAAGATTTTCAACTTTATCTAGACGAGGTAAAATGTATATTATAGTGTATAATATAGCAAACATAAGGTCTTATTAAGTGAAAATTCGCTTAGTCTAAATTCGTCACGTTCGAAGACATCTGTCGCCTATAATCGAATCGATGCTCGTTCAGTTCAATCGAGACGGTTGCATAATTCGTTACGATGACAATACTCATTCGACGAAATTTCCAGTGTGATTATCATAGACCACACAGTACAAAGACTTCGAATGTGACACAAATCATTTACATTTCAGGTTGAGTATTTTAAACAACAGTCAAATTTTTTTTACTTTCAATGATAAATTAAATATTTTTCCCATTTCATAAACTATGAATATACACTCACACCCATTACATAAAATAGACAAGGACAAGTAAACAAATACACACATAAACTCATTTAGATATACAAACATACGCAATATATTACATTAAATTACTATACATTCCGCTGCATTAAATTACATATTAATTACATAACATTTACATTTAAGAATATTTTACATTAAAATAAATAATTATTAGTGAGCTTATCAAAAAGTTAAAAATAAATAATAATAACAATGTATCTTCACGCTATATCCCTTTCGGAGTGGGCAGAGATATATTAGCAGCTGTATTTACTTGGCGTTTATATGCTGTGCCCATTGCGACGTGACCGCGCAGCTGATCACCTTACTCAAGGCACTTACACATGACATTTCTATTAGATGCCATGCGGGTTTCCTCACGATGATTTCGTTCACCGGTGTATAAGTGGTGCGTAAATCCGTAATTAATATAGAAAGACCTAGAAGTACGTGCCGGTATACGATCTTACGACTACTTGCCTTTTTGCGCATGGACCCTGACCCTTTATCCACTATTCCACCACAACTTGAAAATGCATATCATAATATTTATTAGTTAATAATATAGCATGTAGACGCTGCCCGATACGCGTTTGTGGTAAACGCCCTAAAGGATGTTAGGGTGTTATGGGACGCGCGGGGTAAGGGATGCGCGAGCGCAAGGGATGCTCTAGCAAATTCAGACGACTACCGAGACCCGAGGCGAGAGTACGTGCGTGTGCGTCGCAGTTCGGTGTGCCTTAAAGTGCAAATAAACAGTAAAACGCCAAAATCCGCGTCTTTCTACAACCACACCTACGACCACCGGTCATAATAGGAATTAATCAGCATATATTGAATTATCAACTATTATAACATTAAAAAACTAACCTATAGTATCACTTTACAAATACGGCGCCATTAAGTTTTTAGGGTAATTATATCACTCATAATAGACAGCCGCAACGTACATTAAATATTAGCTAGCTAGTTATGACTATCTACATACGACGTCTATTGTGAATTAAATCTATGGCGATTATACATAATAGCCCCCCGATCTGCCAAATTGGCTTCGACGCAATTTGTTGATGACATTTCGATTATCGATAGCTTTTTTCTTGTTTTGTCAATTTGGAATCCCTATAAGGCATGACCGGTGGTAATAACGCCGTGACCTTGTCAAGTAACATTTGACAAGAAGAGTCGTGTGTCTACAAAATCCTGTTATTTAATATCGCTTTGACATTTTATCCAATCATAAGAACATTTCCTATGTTTTTCATAATTTATTTATGCACGAATCTGTACTCGCTACCGCGTCTACATTAGCAATTTGTAAATGGAGTCGTTTTTGTACTTTTAGTTATAATTGTAAATAACTTTGATTAATGCTTTGTGGAAATAGCATATTACTAAACTTATTTAGTGTAAGCTGAGAGTCTAAAAAAATCCAACAGCCATGCTACTAGTAGAAAATAACTAAATACATGAGATTGACATAAAGTTTCTAAATATTATATCGTCAAGTTATCTGAATTCATTTGCAATTTTCTATTAGCGTTATCGCTGTTCCGTTGTTACTTTATCTAAGCTCTACAGTTACGCTAAGTATAGATTATTTACGTTGTATCACCTGTTCTACTAGATAAAACATAATCAAATATATACAAAGTCGATTTAATTTAATCTGTGTAATAATATTTTATCTCTGATATCATAAAAGTCTGCAGGAAAATCTAGTATTCCATACATGGAAATTGAACACAAGGCGTAGATTATTTTAATTTTGAAATACAATTGTTAGAATTCATATTTTGCAATGTATGCTCGTTAAAATCAGAGGCTGGTTTTTATGTGCCTATTGTCAAATTTATTAGGATAATGTCAGCTGGTTAGGGAAAATAAAAATGCTATGACAGAATTAATTTATTTGAAGATCTTCTATAATTCATTAGCTAAATTTAGATGCGCAATTTCTGTCGAGGGGCAGAGTTGATTAATAAGCTGCAAATTGAATAAGGCTCCTTTGACAGCCTCAATTTTCTCGACGGTTACACTGCGCCCCCAAAAATCCACTTACATTCAGTCTATTTGAAATTTTGATCGACCCCGAACATGACACCTCACATCTATTTACGATGTAAATTGTCAAAGTGTAGTTAACGCAGGTTTACATGGAGCGCTTAATGCTGTATCTAATGTTATAAATAAAAATTCTAACCAGAGTTCTACATGTAACAGAAATAATATAATACCAATTCGTTACTTTGTTATGTGTGCGAATGAACGGTCGAATGATTTTTTTATGAATTTCTCAATGAAAAACACTCAAATCATTGGCATGTTTTTGAACTAAATAATATCTAATATGTTGTTGATTAAGACTAATGTTTATATTGACTTAGTAGCTAAGATAAAAGTTTGTAAACGCTGAGATACATGAATTCGACCTCCCAAAAAAACATTAATTTTCCTACATGTAGTTACTCCAGGTCTGGATATTTGTGCTTATAGAAATTGTTTTTAATAAATTCTACAACACGAAAATTGTTTTAATTTAGGATGACGTTTAAAACCCCATGTAAGCCAGAGCTAAATCGTTTACCGAGGCTCCCCGACATTTTGCATGTACCGGATTGTCCCATACGTCAAATTGTCACGGACGGGAGACGTTGATCGATGCACGCACCTGCCACGGCGGTATCAACCCTTCTGACTTCATTCCCATGTATCTTGCAAGGGTTCGAGAAAAATGTGATTTATTAAGTAACATGTCAACTAAACGACTACTGTGTAACTAAAACTTCCCAATTTCATCTCTACAATTGGAAAATTTTAGAGTACCCAAGTGTAAGTTTTTCCAAATTTACTTCTCGAATTAGTATACATTTAAAACGTCAAATTGTATGAAGATTTAAATCAGCGCCGCTACAGGATAGTTTAGGAAACATTAATTCTTGACTTTGACCATATTCATTAACTTTATATAAACATAAAATCATTCGAATAGTAAACGCAAAAAAATAGACACTAGGGCCTCAGTTCTCCATTATATACTGCAATAAGATAAAAAAAAAACATATTTAATTATTATTATATATATTATGGACTATAGTCCACCAACAAATAATATATTTGTTTTTTTTTTAACATATTTCTATTTTTATTTGCGTCATTATTTTTATATTAAACTTTCACTTTTATTTAATAACCTTCTAATTTTGTTCTTCAATAGTGTAAGTGCTTCAGTTTAAAAACCCAAATCAAACTATTCATTCATCCCAAGCAAACTTGATTGACAAATAGATATAGTAAATAAGAAGTTTATTATAATGTCAATATCATGGAAATATAGAAACGCTTAAAAATGTGACCACCCACTATGTCAATAGCATGATTATATGGGTACATTAAGCTATCTTTTTCAATCTAATGATAAGTGACTGTCAAATTCACAGATTTATTTTGTGAAAAACAATTAATAAAAATTAAAAGAAATGAAAATAACACAAACAATGTATTATATATAATATATTTATTTCAGACGCATGAATATTACGATTTTTTTTTATATTTTCCCATGATATAAAATATTGTGAATAACAACGGGATAGCTGGAATTTGCGTAGTCTCACATTGCAGTTTTTTTAATATTCTAAAAAATAATATTCTTAATTTACTTAGAACGAATCAAGAGGAAGGAATGTATCCCAAAATTTAAAATGAGTACATATTGAGAAATGTAAGTTAATTTGAGTATCAAACATTATATTGTGTCTCTTGAATATTGCATCAATTTGTTGAAAGATGTTTTAATTTTGACATCATTTTCAAAGTAGTATCTTAGTAAGTTCTTATAAATGATCTTTCTTCCTATAATTATCGTCATCGCCGACACTAAATGACGTCAGCAGAATTCTAAGGGACAATAGTAAATCAACGTCAAATGTCAACCGGGTCCCTTGCGATCTTTTATGATCACACCGACCAGTTACCTCAGACATACAAAGTTCCATGACAATTGTCTTTCTCTGTACTATTTCCTTAGAGCTCCCACAATGTGATAGCTCTGAGCGAGCGGTTTATATCATGACTGGCAATTCTTCTGTCGCCTACCCACTTCTGTTAATGATAATATTAATGTTATCTCAGAAAGCAATCTCGGGATGCTGCTATGAAATCACAACGTTGATTTTTGAATTGCAAATCGCTGTGAATGGATTAAGATGTATCAATTCTTCAGTTAATTGCTTACATCTCTCGTAATAGTCGTAATCATAACATTGTTCTGATTTAATTGCTCTTGCATTAATGTGATCTACATGTTTTTTATAATTGCTTTCATGTTCCCTTGTCTGAATGGTCTATTGAAATTTTGTTACTGATCTAATTGTGACCGCGGATCAACTATTCCTATTGTATAAGGCCCAGGTCAGGCCTTGCATAGTATATTTTTCGTATCTTTGGGATGGTTCTGCTCAGTACATACTTGACACCCTGGATAGGTTGCAGCGAAGAGCTATCTGCATTGTGAATTATCCTGACGTGACTAGGTATCTCGAACCGCTTCAGTTGCGCAGAGTTGCCTCACTGAGCGTTTTCTACCGTCTGTATCATGGCAAGTGTTCTGAAGAGTTATTTAACCTCGTTCCACCCTCTTCCTTCCTGAATAGAACCACGCGCGCGAATATCACAGCTATACGGTATCTCACATCCCGGCTAGGACTAAGAGGTTCTCTAACTCTTACTTTTACCGTGTCGTTGGGCTGTGGAATGGTCTTCCGGCGAGCGTGTTTCCACTGTCATACGATATGGGATATTTTAAGCGTCGCGTGAAGAGATATTTATGCAGGCCGGTATGATCGCTGTAACTACTGATGTATTTTTCTTTCTTTTGATAGTCGTTAGCGTTGAACCGCACCATTCTTACCACCATGGTGTGATGCGGTCACTGTGTCGAGGCGGAATAACAAAAATGGTTTTACATTATCCACACGTCATTATTTATTTATTTATTTATTCACTATCATTGAACAGCACATATGAACATTCTACATACGGTACAGTTGACAAGCGTTTTTTTTTTTTTTACTTGGGGAAAATCCTCATAGGACCGTCCCGGCCGCGAAGGGGTAGGCAGCCGGGGTGTGCCGGTCTTTTACCAGGTAAAAACCCCAAGGTGACTACTTCTGCGAATTAGTGGGGACTGTGGGTCCTGTAATCAAATCGCCGCAGACAGTTGACAAGCTGTGCCAATTACACAATGATAATATTTAAAAACTAACAAAGAAAAGGAAAATGAAATAACAGTAAACTCGCAACAATTAGAAATAGATGTGTGTGTGTGCGTGTGTGTGTGTGTGTGTTTGTTGTGGCAAGCTGAGTGTAAGAAAGCTATATATGATATGTATATGAATGCAGTGTGGTGTTATAAATCTTTTTTGTTGTTATTAGATACGGTTATAATTTTTTTCTCTGTTTTGTGTCCTTACTCATGATGACGGCAACTCGTAATAGATTGTAGTGTCTGAACAGTTGCTTTCTTGAACTGATCTGTACTTGGCATCTAATGCATTGTAGTATTTTATTACCCAGTATAAAGCTCTCAGAAGTCTTCTCAGAAAAAGACTTGCATGATTACACTGTATAGCAGATTGAACTTGTCCAATTTTATTCGATAACAGATTGTTTTTTAATCTGAGCACTTTCCTACATCTACTTTAAAATTAAGAGTCTTTTATTATTTTTTATTTTTTTTACACTGGCTCGACATAGTGACTACAGAGTACCTGATGGTAAGTACAATGTAGTCCAAAAACGAAAGGATGAAAATCCATTGATAGTCTACATGTCGGCCCACATACACCACGACTGAAGGTCTCTAGGTATAAGCTACTGAATATACACAAGCTGATCCCGAAATGCGAAACCGAAACTGGTCACTATGACGGGCTTTACACCCATGTACTGTGGTCGCGATCCAGACGGGCACCGACGCCCTACCACCTCGCTGCTGCTCATTTAGCACCACCCAGGAGTCACGTGTAGGGAAACTAGGGTAAAGCCTACGGACGCGAGCAGCTTCGACTCCCAAAAACCCTAGACCTAACTAACTTAGTCTTAGCTTAGTCTGACCTAACTTAGCCGACGATACTTCGACAGAGACACTCTAAACTCACTTGATATTTCGACACTTATTTTATGATAAATAAAAATGTCTTAAGAATTTTTTAGGGAAATCAAATGATTAAACGGCTCTTTATCAATTATTGATCAAAGTATTTGATGACAGTTTGGTTGACCTATTAACTATCTGACGATGCTTTACCTGTCCCGTTTATTATCAATTGAGAAATAAACCAATTCGTGATAATTCAGATCAAAATCTTAGCACTTTCTAAAGTCAGCGATCACTTTACGTCAGCCCAAATAGCCCATTTGCCACCCTATGACATGAAAACCTCACATTAACACTAAAACATAGTATATTGGTCAATTTTAAACCGGCAATTTTAATCGAAATTTATATAATCCTACCGAAATCTCCCCGGAGATGTTTCATTTCCGCGTAATGCAAGGCACGATCCTAAATTCTAACACTGACCGTATATTGAGACATAAATTTTTCATTTCGCCGCCGGCCACTTATGATAGCCTACTTGACCAGTGCCTCTCAAGGGATGCATAAAGGACTTCTCTTGTATAAGGAATCACATATTTCATAACGCTTTTCTGTGAATAGAGACGTGTTTAAAGATTATCGATATTTTTTTTTTTTTTTATTCTGACTCGACACAGTGACTGCACCATACCTGATGGTAAGCATGGTGCAGCCAAAAAAACGCTAACGACTATCGATAGGCAAGAAAAACCCAACGGTAGTCGCAGCGATCATGCCGGCCTGCACAAATATCTCTTCACGTTACGCTTAAAGGATCCCATATCATAGAATGGTGGGAACACGATCGCTGGAAGACCATTCCACACCCTAACGACACGGCAAAAGAAGGAGTTAGAGAACTTCTTAGTCCTAGCTGGGATATGAGAAACCGTAAAGCTGTGACTCCGCAAACCCGCGCGCGTGGTTCTATTCAGGAAAGGAGAGGGTGGAACAAGGTTAAACAACTCTTCAGAACACTCGCCATGATACAGACGACATGATATATTTCATATCCGTTTTGAGTAGTATAAATATAAATACACTGCACGTTTAAGTTAAAGGATTATAAGATATACATTTTTTTTTTATAAATTTTTACACTTTACAATATTTTTTCTCAAAAATTTAGATCTTTTATGTATTAACAGCGGTATATTTTCATTTTTTCTCCTCTTAAGGATAAAAATCTATGAAGTAAAATAGAATAAAAAGTACTTATCTAAAAGTACTAGAGGTTTTTTTTAGTAATGCTGTTTGTTGAAGAAAATCTTCATAGAACCGCCCTCTTTGTGCATTAATTAAATAATTATATACGTATATTTACTTAACTTTACCTGAACTTACACTTTCATGCTTTTCAGAAAAACTATGAAAGCGTTTAACAATTTCTATCGATAAACAAAACCGTTTTTCGAGTGATATACATCTCTTACGAAACATGCTCTGTTCACACCCCCGAATTTTTTGTAACGTCGCACAAAGGGCTGAACTGGCTACCGGACGGACAAAATAATAAATATTTTGACGATAACGCATAAATATCCTTCCTTTATGAATAACAAAACCCCACACGCAACGGCTTAGGGAGGTAATTTCTTACATTTTATGGTCATTATTTTTATAAATCGTGTTTTATTTGTCTCTGGATATTTTAGTAATAATTTTCATAACAAGACGACTAACTTTGACTTTACTCTCTCTCAGTGGTTTTGGTATTATATAAATACACGTATGGTTGTATAAATGAAAACAAAACTCTATTTAAAAAGTTGAATAAAACCCAATATTTTTTCTATTGTTTCCTTCCTTTTCGCGGATGGTTGCAACCGATGTAGACCCAGTGCGCTGTGAATTTAAATACTATGAATAAACCGCTAGAAAATTATTGTACTTAATTTTTATTTCCATTCTACAAACGTATTTAATTTTTTGCAACATCAACTAATAATGTGGTCTAAAATACATATAGTCTGATTTATTAGCAAGTTATAATTTTTATATAACTTGCTAATAAATATCTTTTGACATAATCGTTCGTATATTTTGTGAATATTATCATAATACACATACGAATTGATGCATTGAAAAGAATCCATTTTCATTATTAGCAAGGCCTTTTTAAAATATACTTTCGTATGAAAAACGATGACATGAAAGGTTCAATCGGCTAAGTAGCTCTCTTTAAAGGGCCCGTCATCAAAGGGTCAATTGTCCGAGGGACCTGGCCTTTCAAATTTATCATCTTTGATCTTAATATTTGTAAATTATAAGGTGATATTTTACAAAGAATGTTTTTACAAATACAACGCAATTTTTTGTAATAAAAAAGAAGAATATAGTAATAAAACAAAAATCACTAAAGCATATTTCAACTATTGGTTTTTGAAAACAATTTAATATTGAAATTATATGTCATCATTTTTTTTCTTTTTACACTGGCTCGACATAGTGACTGCAGAGTACCTGATGGTACAGTGTAGTCCAAAGACGAAAGCGACTATCAAAGGATAAAAATCCATTGATAGTCTACATCGTCATGTCGGCTCGCATATACTACGACTGAAGGTCTCAAGGTATATGAGCTACTGGATATACACAAGCTGATCCCGAAACGCGACAAGCCGAAACTGGTCACTATGACGGGTTTTACACCCATGTACTGTGGTCGCGATCCGGACGGGCACCGACGCCCCTGCCACCTCGCTGCTGCTCGTTTAGCACCACCCAGGAGTCACGTGTAGGGAAACTAGGGTAAAGCCTACGGACGCGAACAGCTTCGACTCCCAAGAAAAAGAAAAAAAAATCTGTAATATATAATAATAACAATATATAGCCAGGTATATATCCCTTTCCTCGTCAGAAGAGTTACATTAGTTGTTATATCCCCTTAACGCTTATATGTCGTTCCCAACGTAACCAGTAGTGCAGCTGGTCACGGTTTTCAGGACACTTATGGTATACATAACTGATAAAAGTCAAGCAGGTTTCCTTACTTTCCTTAGGTTAGGTTTTTCCCATCGCCGGTGCACATGTGGTACCTTAATCCGTAGTAAATCAGGAAATACCTACAGGTATATGCCGAGTTTTGAACCTTCGACCATTCGCGTTTCAACACATGCATTCCAAGCACTTATCCACTACGCCACTATACGTAGTACATTAATGCTCAGGCCCCATAGTGAATTTTTACCGTTCAGTATTTTAAATTAAATTCTGTTACATTTTAACTATATGGACCCGCACTCATTGGTGAAAATATTCAAACAGACAATGTTATTACATATATTGATAGCAAACGTGGAAAAATCCTCGTGGAATATTCTCTGTGCGTGCTGAATTTAAAACAGGTTCATAATAAACAAATTGACATAACATCGTGTAGTCTGCGCATTTAGTCTAAACTATATTACCTATCAGAGTGATCAGATATACATCAATTTGATAGAAATGTAATATGTACTAGTTCTGTGAAAACAGCATGTGCTAACTGGGTCGCGTCGGGCACAACACAAGCGGAAAGTGTATACAGCTACTTTTTTTTATTCCAGGGAAAAATATAACATAATAGGACTGCGAGGGCAGCGACCCCGGTGTGTCAGACTCCTAATGAATAAAAACCCCAGAGTGTCCCTTTGATTTCCCCATTCGGGCTTGGGAAACCAAATTCATGCAGGCGCACAAGGAACAAAAAGCCTTGTTGAGGCTACCACTCTGGGAGAGGTAGGAGTAAAAGCCCACCCTCCAAAACCGCTCTCCCAGGCGGTGCACTGGATAACATGCATCGCCTCCCTCTCATCCGCGCAGCAGACTCCCTCAATTCAACTGCCCTGCTATTGTCACTAGGGGATGTCGCGCTTGCTCTAGGCGAATGCGTCTCTCCTGCGACGATGCCTTGGGTGCCGACTGGCAAGAAAACATGCTCGCTCTCTGCCTTTTTCGGCGGCCTCCTTCTGCTTCATCACAGCCTCGCAGAAGGATGACACTACCTGCCAAGCCTCTTCGCTGCCGACCATGGTTTTCACCACCGCCGGCGTACATAGCCACTAATGTATCTCTGTGTATATTATTATATTGTATGTAATATGTAAAAGTAAATATTTGCAAAGATTTAACGACTTCATGATTTTTTAAATAAATTTTCTTAACGACATATATTTAAGTTTTTGTAATGGATTGTTGCTTGACAAGTTAAGCGTAAAACTCATAAAGGTATAAGAAAAAATGAATATATTTTTTGCCTTTTTCTAATTATGATGTCTTAAAAATGAATCGTTAAAAAGGGACTCTTTATGCGCAAAAAAGCCACAGTGACCGGCTTAGCAATGAGCGCTTTTCACGAACGGCCATAAACTTTGTCGGCTGATTAAAAATTTTTAACGAGACCGACCAATTACGGTCCTAGTGCCAATATAAAAGGACCCCGAGCTGATCGGACCATGATTACAAAAGAAATATATTTTTCAATAGTGTATAGGATGCTAAGGGTCTGACTACATTGGCTTTGTTTTTCGTGCCATCGGCTTAAATAGTCGGGCGTGGTCTAACCAGCGCAAAAACTTTAAGGTGCAAAATTTGCATTCTTTATCTTTTGAAATCAATCAGGCTATGAATATGTAGTTTTGTTGTTCTTTTATACAGGTTTTTTTGTCGACTGACAATTAAACATTTCTAGTGATAAAAGGCTGTTTAAACAATATATTTAGTACACAATGAAATTTATTGGTGATGTGCCGAATATGATTTCGGCCGACTAGACAATTAGTCGGTTGTTACAGGCCGACAAGTTGTCTGATTAGTCAACCAAGCCGATTAAGATTTCGAAAATATTTGCCAATTTCCGCAACATTCGTTTACAACTCATTCGTTTGCAAGTTGCAACCGCCACCTGCGAACGTGTCAGAACGTATTGTGTATATTTCACATTACACAGTACGTCTTCAATTTTAGTTTTGCACGGGCGAGAGCAGTGTTTTTGTAAAACTGTAAGAATTATTACCCTGTTATATTAGATGTGTTGTAAAATAAAAATTGTTTAATTTTATGCAACTTTTTTTATATATATTTCACTGAGAAATACAACAAAGTAAAAAGCCGGATTGTTGACGCTCTTTGCCAACTCTTCGTCGACTACGAAAGTAGCCAACGTACCTACACCTACCTAGTGTAATTTACCTCATTTTATCTCATCATCTAACGATCGAAAAATCGACTAACCAATGCATCGCTAATATTTACAAGTCACTGAGCCTAAAAAAAATCTGAATTTCTTCAAAATTTTGGCTTAAACCAAACGCTTATACTCCTTAAAACACATATGAATGGTGACAGAGATGGGCAAAATGTAATCTGATTAATTATCAACGATAACAAAATGTAGTCGTAATTTTAATTTTCTTGCTCTGTAATCATGATTAAATCCATTTAAAATATTAAGAAATCATAAATGTGTATACAATCAGAGATTTTGTAATGTTTAAAACATAAATGAGCAAAATGCAGCCATATTAATGGTAAAAAACGTAAAATGTAATCGTTGATCATTTTCATTAATCTGATTACATTTTGTCCATCTATGAATGGTGACATGTAGAAGGAAGCAGCAGTAACAGCAACAACGCTGCCTCCCACAAGCTAAACGACTCTTCTTGTTCGTATTCTTACGCCTTTCCGTGTACCTAACGTAATATTATACAACTTTTAGGAAAAGAAAAATTGATTATTAATCAAGCAATTAATGAACAGTAAAGGATTGCGTGACAAAACATTACGGTAGGAAACGATTGCAAGAATGGGTCGCACTGTTTACCTACTGACTGACTAGTGCATAATTTTTGATCGTAATGGTGCGTACTCACTATCCCGAATTGAAAGCGAACCGTTATAATCACAGAAGGTCCTATCTGTGAGATAAATTTGTACTAAACGTAGCTGCGGTGTATCCAATAATAACCGTTCTAAATCTCACTGTAAATAGAAATCAGAATAGCACTGCATTTTATGGATGCATAGGAAAACTTACGCTTTATTGCTGAACAAAGTTTTTTTAATAGCACCTTGAATATTTTACAATATCATGCTAAAGTGCCTACACTACAGCTGATGTATAAAGCAGAGCGCAGTCCAAAAACCGATTGACTCGCTGGCTGAGCACATTCTGTGTTCGCCCCCTAAGCCCGGTTGAACTGTAAATGCCATTCCCGGCACTCAGTAGTTAGTCTGCTAAAAAAAACCGATTGCAATTATCGGGAAACGGGAAAGTGTTCGTGGATAATTGCAGTAATTTTTTTTACATAACTATAATGTCGAAAAATGTGTATTAGAACAACGAAAAATTCTTATAAAGGCGATTTTAGCTTTCTGCCTGTATAAAGAAAGGTACAATCTAGGATTGCATAATATTTTATTTACCTACGGTGCCTATATTTTGTCGTAGCGAATAAATGAAATAGCGATTTCGTACCTTTGAAAATCTTAATAAATGAAATTATTACCATTGAATTTAATTAAAGGTACTATTAAAACCATAACCGTTTAAATATGCTCAGGAAGGTCTAATTACGGCTATTTTAGTCGTGTCGTCGTAAAAGTCATTCGCGATAGAAGGGTGCGCGCCGGCGCGTGCGCTCGGCCGGATTTGTCACGCTTCACGACAAGTGATGGAAAAAATCCACTAAAGTCATCGACAGGGTTGTCGACTTTGCTTAACCCGCGTATCGATTGGTGTTATAAAGAACATGATGTTTTAGTAACCCTGGAGAAAATTCTGCGTAGGACTATAAGAGATGCTGTGAAGGCAGCGATCCCAGTTTGTCAGACTTCTACTGACTAAAAACCTCCAGGGTGTTCCTCAAATTGCTATACCCCGGCCTAGGAAACCAAATTCATCCAGACGATTATAAATGATACAAACTACATCATTTTTCAATCGAAAATAATTATTATTAAGACATTACCAATTTTTTCTCCCAGTATTTAAAATAAAAAGAATATTACAAGCTGTCTAACGATTTTATATACATTTTTTTAGGATTATGCATGAAGTTTTAACTTTATTACTTTGCTATATATATATAGCTATACAATATATTTTTTCAGCGGCATAACTCTAGAATATCAGCCGTCAAAATAATACGCGGTTATAATAAGGAAACATATTGCGTTTTATTTCTAATGAACATGGTTAACTAAACACTTGAACGGCTTTGAGAACGGCAATCAGCTGTGTTACTGGCCACATTGGGCACGACATATAAGCACACAGTAGATACAGCCACTACTGTATCTCTACCCTCTCCGAAAGGAATATATTCCTTATTATATTATTATTCCTTTTATTCCTATAGCTTCACAATATATTATTATTATAATAATTAAATAAAAGATACTCACGGCAATTTAAAATATTTATTAAAAAATCAATACATAT
Source organism: Automeris io (assembly GCA_036320925.1). NCBI lineage: Eukaryota > Metazoa > Arthropoda > Insecta > Lepidoptera > Saturniidae > Automeris > Automeris io. The sequence goes on along the minus strand of JAUDJH010000021.1, from coordinate 1,898,514 downwards.
TAACCAAAAATAGATAAAGTATTACTCTTGTTTTGTCACATTTTCAATAGTGAATACATATAATATTTATCCAAAAACCTTAGGTATTTTAAGTTCTGATTGGTGCCAACCCTACTCTACTTAAGACAAACCTGTTACGTGGCGTGCACTGGACGGATTCACTCAGTGTGTAAGTAACCACGATCTGTTAATAAATACTTCTTCACTCATTCTAGAAAGTGCGGCCTCAATGCGACGAATATGGCAAATAATAAAAAAAAAACAATTAGTCTAATTGTTGTTGAACTCGTAACAAGATGCATAAATTGAGCATTGAGATATAGCATTATTATATAAATGTAAGCAACAACAATCAGATTTGATTAAATCAATTAAACTTATTTCTTCCTCTGCGTCTATTTTGATTTAGACCAAAATAGGTAATTCGGATAATATATAAGGCAAAATAATATACAATAATATATAAGGGCATTATATTTTCATCATGATTTTGTTGTTATGCTACTTAAATAATAAGCAAATAAACAACGCCATATGTTTGCATATTATCAGTAAAAACTATTGAAAATCTTTATAATGTTATAATAATGAATATATAGGTTTACTATAAAAAAAAAATAACTTTATATATGACCTGGAACTTGGTTATATAATAATGTAACAGCATTTACAATTAGCACGATTTTGTTATAATGAAATATGCTTAAATATCTTTTATATCAACAAAAAATTAATTGTCTTTTGTAATGTCAATAAGATTATTATAAGAATAACGCCTTGATGAACTATCTGTTCTAATGCCTCAGGCAACTATTGTTTAAGCCTAAATTAGATAGCATTAATTTTGTAATGGAATTTCAGTTTCGCGTGGGAAAGTAAAATATGCAGCTTATTCTTCCCTGAAGATCCATTTTAAGTATTGTTCATAGAACATTAAAATCTGATAAATAGTTTTATAATTGCTTCCCGCATCCAAACAAACTTTCATACATTTCTTACAAACTTACCTTTTTTAATTAATAAAGTAATTTGCGTGGTGCTTTATATCAATTACAATCTAATCTAAAGTGACTAATTAATTATAATTTTTCTACTAAATAATAGTATTATATGATAATAATAATGTACATTTCTCGTTAAAGAACTAATATATGCTAAATTCGTCGTAGCGAGCCGGCACGGCCGCCGCCACAAGTGCAGTTGCATTATTCATGAAGGCGGTCGGCCGCGACGGTCACACACCGGCCGAGAACGGAACGGCGCGTGAAAAAACGGTGCACCGTCTTTGTACGTGTGGACTTCTTCAACATGCAATTGTTTATTAACGACAATATTTGTATTGTTAACTTTGAAATTTATAACCGAATCGAATAAGGTGTATCCTTCAATACCATTTTAGTAAATATCCAATATTTTACTTTTAAAACCAATGATAGATAGGATAAAGTACTAATGGATCATAAAAAAGACCAATTATTTTATTTAATAAATATCATTAATTAATTGATATCATTGTGGCTGTAATGGACCTCAGGGGGGAAAGGCTCCCCTGGTGTGTCGGGCTTGCACCGACTAAAACCCCCGGGTTGTTCCATCTTCCACCTACCGGCATTGAGGGCGCGACTGGGGTCTCATCCTCGATAACCGGCTGGGCGTGCGGCCTTAAGTAGGCCTCTACTCGTTTGGGGAGGGGTGGTGTATAGATTCACCCCTCTCAAGCCTCTGTGTTGTAGGGCGGCACGCAGGAACACATAACGCGCCACTCGCACTCTTGTTGGAAAACGTTAAAATTCTGTATACTTCCATTGTATTATTATTAGGTCCTTACATATGAAATTGGCGTTTTTCGTACTGGCCACTTTAATCACAAATTTCTCCTCTTTGGTAAGGAATTCCAAATTCAAATTTGTACAGCTATAGACTCATGTATTTGTGCTTCGATGATCGTCATTCATTTGTTTTTTTCTTCTGTTTTTTTCTGTTTGCGACACTCATTTTACAAAATGGAAAACTTAAAATATCGCATTATTTACGAGTACGAGTTCCGCCGTGGCACTAGTGCTGCGGAAACAACTCGAAGGGTGAATGATGTGTATGGCGGTCGTGTTGCAAAAGAAAACACAGTTCGTTTTTGGTTCCAACGTTTTCGTTCTGGAAATTTCGACCTGCAGAACAAGCCCCGTGGACGGCCTGAGACTCAAGTTGATAATGAAGAGTTGAAGGCTATTGTGGAAGCGGATCCATCGCAAACCACGTCCGAGTTAGCTGCAGGCTGCGATGTTAGTGATAAAACTGTTTTAATTCACTTGAAGCAAATTGGGAAGATTAAAAAGCTTGAAAGGTGGGTACCTCACGAATTGACTGAAGCAAACCGGCAAACGCGCGTCGACTGCTGCGTTACATTACTAAACCGGCACAATAATGAAGGTATTTTGAACCGAATCATTACCTGTGATGAAAAATGGGTTCTTTACGATAATCGGAAGCGCTCAGCGCAATGGTTGGATCCTGGCCAGCCAGCCAAATCCTGCCCCAAGCGAAAATTAACCCCAAAAAAGTTACTTGTAAGCGTTTGGTGGACTAGTGCCGGTATTGTTCATTACAGTTTTCTCAAATCTGGCCAGACTATTACGGCTGATGTCTATTGTCAGCAATTGCAAACCATGATGGAAAAGCTAGCGTCTAAACAACCTAGGCTGGTCAATCGCTCCACGCCACTGCTGCTTCACGACAACGCTAGACCACACACTGCGCAACAGACGGCTACTAAATTAGAAGAGCTTCAATTGGAAAGTCTAAGACATCCTCCGTACTCCCCGGACCTTGCTCCAACAAATTACCATTTTTTTCGAAATTTGGATAACTTCTTGCAAGGGAAAAAATTCAACTCCGATGGGGCAGTCCAAATCGCCTTCAAAGATTTTATTGATTCCCGACCGACTGGTTTTTTTAGTAAAGGGATCAATGTACTACCTATGAGATGGCAAAAGTGCATAGAAAATAATGGTTCATACTTTGATTAATTAAATATATTATATTAAAAAAATATTCGACTTTTTGTTCCTCCCATACAAAACGCCAATTTCATATGTAAGGACCTAATATATCATAAAACATATGACACAGCAATATGTAATAAAAAGAGTTATTTAAAAAAAATATCACCGTACGCGAAACTGTATCCAGTCACCTTTAAGGAACGTCCAAAATTCATAAAAAAAAAACGATAAAATTTTTATAACTCAGTAAATTCTGGTTTGGTGATATATAATTTAGCAAGCATAATCTTACCTGTTGAAAATTAATAAGTATCTTCTTACAAAGCGATAAAGGTGAAAATTAAGCAACTTTGAGTAACATTGAGGCAAGATGAAGTTGGGAGCTCCGTAAAAGGCTTTGACAGTTCGCAGTAAGGTCGGCGAAACGGTAGGTTGGACAATTTCGATAGAGTTGAGATATCATAAAATCGTTTTTGTCAAATGTCAACTTCTGTGGTCGCAACCGTTTAGATTTTTTGTTAATATTGCCATATTAAGTTTCTAACATCATTCTTATAAGTTTAATTTAAATACAGTGCCAACTCTATATAACGACCCTCAAGGGACTGTGCATATTTTGACGTTATAGAGACTTGTCGTTAAATGGAGGGAAGAAAAATTCTTTATTAGAAAAAGAAAAAGTTTATTTCAGACTAGTGTTAGTAATTACATAATAACAATTTTTATTTGATCGCTATTGAGTATAGTCTGCTATTTTTATCTGACGTCTTTTGCTGCACTAGTAATTTTGTTGTATGGCAGTGTAAATATAGCAATCTCAATTTGTAAATAAAAGAACGGATTTCTTAGAAACTTCGGTATGTGTAATGCCGACAGTTGAGTTTATTACGGGCTGGGATAATAAAACGTCAAAAAAAACGTACACCACTGCGTAGTTTTTACTAATTTTGGCAACTTATAAAGTACTTATTATTAAATTGCTGTCGTTATTGAGAGTGGGTGAAATGCTATATAGAGTGTATCATTGTATAGGAAACAAGCTAAACCAACCAAAACCGAGTGATATCGACGCTTTAGGGAGTTTGTCGTTAAATCGAGTGACGTTATATGGAGGTTACACTGTATTTATCTTAAGTATTTAGCATAGAATACCATTACGCAATACAAAACCAATACTACTCACAAAACGTAGATAGCAGATTTTAACAATTGTTTTTAGTTTATTTCGTCCCTTGCCATTCGCTATCATTCTTAAAGCGTGTGTTGGATTCATGCAGCTGCAACTTGACAGTGACGATTCATCAGCGGTTGCATTTTCGCATTTTTTTTTATAACTTATAGGCGAACGCTTGACCTCAATCACACCTGGTGGAAGGTAAAGTTGAGTCCGATGATGAACCGCGTTCGCCTAACAAATGCCTATTCACTCTTCTTTTAAAGACTCCCAGGTCAAAAGATCGGGGAAATATGGCCGCTGGTATCATATTCCACTCCTTAGCTGTTCGCATGATGAATGTATAAGCGAATCTTCTCGTGCGAATATAAGGAACATCCACCACATACGGATGCTCATAATCGTGCGGCCTGCATCGGACGTCTTTATATATGAATGCTTATACAGTGGTATATAACAACCTAGCAGCTGTTACTGGGTCCGATGCTAACCTTTAGGCTGTATCCGCCAACCAGAGATGGGCAAAATGTAACCTGATTAATGATGAACGATTACAAAATGTAGTCGTAATTTTAATTTTCTTGCTAATCATTCTTTTTTCTTTAATCATGATTAAATCCATTTAAAACATTAGGAAATCATAAATGTGTATACCATATGGGATTTTGTAGTGTTTAAAACATAAATGAGCAAATGCAGTCATATTAATGGTAAAAAACGTAAAATGTAATCGTTAATCATTTTCATTAATCTGATTACATTTTGCCTATCTATGCCGGTAACTCAATCGGATGTGGTGTAATCACTTTGTCGAGCAAGAATAAAAAATTAATGACCTTAATCCTGATAAAAGTTGGTCTAATTTTACAGCAGTTAAAAAATGTAATCACTTTACAAGACAAAGTTCATCGGAGAAACGGATTAGATTAAAAACGGGGGAGGTTTGTTTACGTCCGTATCAAAGAGAGCACCGACTTACAATTAACATTCTTCACTTTGTCCCTATCATGTCATACTTGTGATCTCATGCACACGTTAGACGCTTTGAAGTCGCCCTAATTCTGGCGAATCGGGTAATAAAAGTTCAAAAAGTATTCCTTGATTGTACGCAGGTATTTTTAGGTTTAAGTCAAGTGGACGCTTTCATATTTTCGTTTACACCAGTGATTCCCAAAGTGGTCCATGTGGTTCTCCAGGGGTCCAAGGGGAAACTCAACGAGGGTTATTACTAGTGATGAAAATGCCCGGGAATTTTCCCAAAGTGCCCAGCACTTCCGCGAACATTTCGTAAATTCCCGGGAATATTCCCAAGCAAGTTTTGGGCACTTTGGGAAAATTCCCGGGCATTTTCATCACTAGTTATTACGCCCACGTAAAAGCACGGGGTCCAAATTTTTTTGTATTGTTGTGATAGTGAAGAATAAACCTTTTTTTAACGCGGAGGAAAATAGTGAGGGCAGCGATCCTAGCATGATAAACTCCTACTGATTAAAAACCCGCGCGGTGTCTTTCCACTCGGGGCTGGGATCTGAATGCCTCCAGAAGCCGGGGGAGGGGGGAACAGCCTTATTAAGGCTTCCATCACCAACAAAACTCATCGCGGCCATACACATCTCGCTCCTGCTCACGTAATGCCCGCACTGCCCCGCCCGCAACATATTGTCATTTCCACCGGCGGCTCCACATGGATGCAAGACGCTGTAACAAGCCATGCAAATATGCCATGAAAACTGGATCACAAGAAATACGATCAGAACTGGCAGCCATAGATGCCAGCGGTTCAAATCGTCTTTTCACAGTGGACAGGAATTCTAATCAGAAATTTCTCATCGATACCGGTGCGAACATTTCAGTCATACCAAAGACCGGACGCATGAAGTATGAGCCTACAAATTTTTGCCTGTACGCGGCTAACAATACCATGAATACAACATACGGTAAGAAAACTATGGAATTAAACTTTAATCTATAAACATCGTACTCAGGTTTGTCTGTTGTGTCTCGCTGCGCCTTGCAAACAGGCAGCTACAAAACAAATGATAGAAGACGCTGAGCAAGACAATACCTCCGTGCAATTGTAATGGATCTAATCAATGACATTTGCATCGTGTAAAACAAGAAAAGCTGAACTCTGCAACCTGCCTAGAGCATCAAGGAACGTCAAACTACCTAAAGCTAAGCGATTATTGAAGCGAAACATGAAGTACTATTACCAACCGGACTCATTTGTACTTGGCTGCGTAAACAAACCTCTGTCAATTTCGATACATACTTTCACTCATCGATCTACTACTGAAGTTATTTAGACTCTACAAAATAATTATGTATCCTAAAATAAGAATAGAATACAAAAACATATAGTTATAGTCTTATAATTCGTAATACAGTTGCCAGGTTTACTGATTTTCATGGGACGTCTCGATTTTTAAGGGCTTAAATCTTAATCCGCATGATAAATGCATGGATTTTGAAAATTAAGCGATTAAAGTAATTTAGTAAGTGTATCCTTCGCATCGGTAATTAGTTTTGAGATAGTATATTATTTATTAATGGAACCTGTTTTTTTTTTTCTAAGTCTTACAACCAATCTTTTTTAATTATTTGTTAAGATTCCTTATTTTGTAATCAATAATGTAATTTTGGCTGTGGTGGCCCTTATCCATAACAATAAGAGATCCGTATCAATGCGCGTGAACGCAAGCGGTCGTAGGTTCGTGTCCCAGCACGCTCTTCTAGGTGTTCCAGATTAAATACAAATTTTGGCATCACATAATCACCGGTGAAGGAGAAAACATCGTGAGGAAACCCGCATGGCATCTAATAGAAATGTCATGCGTAAGTGCCCTGAGAACGGCGATCTGCTGCGCTACTGGTCACGTTGGGCACGACATATAAGCGCAAAGTAGATACAACCACTTTTGTATCTACTTATCTCAACAGCAATATAGCGTAATGATACGTTATAATTATTTTGTAATAAAATGTATATTTATACAAATATAAAACTAATAAAAGCTTAGTTATATTATCAAAGATATTTATGCAGGCTGGCATGATCGTGGCGATTATCTACACGTAATTGTCTCTTGTTGATCATACTCGTTTTTTTTTATTAAACTATATTCTGTATAAGCTACGGCGTCGTCATTTATCAAGTTAAAATAAAAATTAGCCTCCTGGAATATTTTTATGCTTGAAAGATCTGTTTTCTTAATTTTTCGACGTCCTAATATGGCAACTAAAATTAGGTTATTTTTAATCTGAAATTTCGATATTTTCTATAAAGCACCTGGTAACACCAGTAACCCAAGAGGACAAAAGACTTGAATGGTGTACACGTGTCTCGAGGTACAACTTGAGTCGGTTCAACGTACGGGCTAAATCCGTACGTACCGATGTAATGGTAAAGTGTAAGTTATTTACGATTGCTCGCTTTGGGAAAGGAAAGAATCACCTTCTGTCTTACGGTGTTTTGTAAGCGACAATGAAAACTCTATCAAATGCATGCATTCTTCATTGAAATAATAATAACAAATTGACCTTTATTATACACTATAAAGTTGTAAACATCATTCCAAACAATGGAAAATGGCTACTGTCGCCTGCTGCGACAGCTGAGTGCTACGAAGAATTTAACAAAAAACGCAAGAACCTTCATGGTGACTCTCTTTGACCGGTTACATTTCAGGATCAGTGTGTGTTGGTACAGTTAGTACGGTGATTGATAAACTAAGACTCCTTCCGTCATGGTATATGTGGATCAACATGACGTTGGAGACGGTTAATAGATTATGTCGGTCGCAGCCTTTCTTTGATTACTCCTACTTTCCATCGGGTGCCGCGTAGTCACTTTGTCGAGCCATATATATATATATATATAGCATCGTTAGGAAACCCGCATGGCATCTAACAAAATATCATGTGTAAGTGCTCTATTCTTTTATTTTGTTATCCGGGGCATATCCTCATGGACCGTCAGGGCTTTCTAAGAGCGGTACCTTGGTGTACTTGACTCTTATCGGTTAAACCGCCCAGAATATTCCTGCTATCTGTCTGCCAGGTGCAAAGTGGATATATTTACTTATATATCTCTACTCACCCCGTAAAGGATACAATGTGAAGATCTATTATTCCTAATAATAATTAGGAATATATAAAAAAAACAACAAATTATATGAATATAAATTGAACCAGTGTAGCTGAAATAAGCTAGTAAGAAAATAAAAGACATTAATCAATAATGATAATCAAAAACAAGTTAGCAAGTGTTTGGACAATATTAACCGAAACCTCACATCGCGTGTTATAGTTTATTTTACGATCGATGCAATTGAACTTTGGGTGGTCTACTCATAAAGCAGGATCATAACAACGGGTCAAGAATACAGGCAAGTGTATATATAGATTGACTGTCTTAGATCATAATCCAGTATGCCACCCGCATTTGCCGAGATTCGTGTGAAGGTCATAGGTTAAATTATTCCGGTTGTACGTCTAGGTTTACTAAATACTAGATAAACACAAATAAATTTGATTTATTTAACTTGGACTTCGGTTTGCAAATACTTAGGTCAGGGATGCTCAAACGGGATCGCGAGAGCTTTTTACTCGATCTCGGGAAATATATGTCAGGAGTTTTAGTTAGTAGGTAGTATTTAGTTATAAATCTGACACAACCCTGGCCGTATGAGGTGACCAGTAAGTCCTATGATGGATTATGCCTTTATAATAAAATTGATAACGTTTCCGTGCTAGACAATAAGTACAAATCAACGTTAAATATGGTAATTTGGTTAATTTTAATACAAATTTAAAGAATTTTTATTTTTTTGATAACATGGGGCAAATCCTTGACGGATCTCAGGGGGCGATGAGGGCTGCTCCCCGGTGTGTTGGACTTGAACCGACTAAAACCCCCGGGGTGTTCCTTCTTCCCGTCTGACCGGGGCCAGAGGTACAGTGTTATCCTCTTCTCCGACCCTCAGCAACGTCTGGCCTTTTGTAAGGCCGCATCTCTCCACTGCGAGGAGTGGTGTAAGGAGCTACCCCTCGCACACCTCAATATCTTGGAGCGATATGCGGAAACACGTCACAGACCGCTCTCGCCTGCATAAGTTGGGCGGCACGCTTCCTCAAGCGCACTGAATTTAAACTAGATTTCAATTGCTGGTGCAAGCTGCTCTAAATTTAGTTTTAACCTAAACTTTACAATTTAAATCCTGTTTCTATATTTTTATTTAAAAGAATAATTATAATTGCAGCCATAGTTGTATCAAGTAAGTATAATAGATATAAATAATAATAATAATAAAACATTTATTTGGCACACAACACAACAAATAACACAGCAAAATAGGTTATTAAAGACAGAAAACAAAAAAGTAAACACCCTGTGTTGTGATGATGCGCCAAAGGGAAGTCACCTCAGCAAATGCTAAGTGACCAGCCGAGCCACCCAGCGCTGATTTTCAGCTAACACCCATTACCATCGACACATCCATCCCGTTCCCATTTGACATCGTTCCCAGACGTTATTTAAGAAACACAAAAACATCTTGTAAACATTAGACACGTGTAAAGCAACAAAATAGTCTAATTTTGTCACTTGTATAATGTCGTGTTAACAGCTACAGCTACAACAAACACTGTGATGTTTGAGATATTAGGGTCGGTCTGTCCGTCTGTTACATTTCTACACGTTAATTGCTTATAATCCTTGGAAATTTTACATTAAAAATAGTGTCCTTTTTGCCTTGTTTTTTTAATCTTACGCAAGTATCGTAACACTGAATCTACCGGTGAACAATTTATTTATATTATAGAAATAGGTGTAGATTGCTGATATAGGCGAAATTAACAAATTTTTCGCGTTTTATACCCAGTTTAAATACTGTAACGGCTCTTAAACCTTTTTTTTTTAACTCGGGGGAAACCCTTTATGGGCCGTCAGGGGATGATGAGGGTCACCCCCCGGTGTGTCGGAGTCGCACCGACTAAAACCCCCGGGGTGTTCCTTCTCCCGTTTGCCGGGGCCAAGGGCAAGGCTGTGCCAGCTTCCTCAGTTCTTAAACCTGAATTAACTACTTTTAAGTAGCGAGGGACCCTGTCATAGGATTCTGCATAAGCCAAAAGTTATCTCCAGAGATCGTTTCTATTAACCAAGACTGATCCAAGAAGCGATCGTGATTAAGCACAAAGTTTAAGCTATCATCGGCGTGGAACCCGGTGTTTACAAAACTAAGATGTCGCTTTATGTGTCCTTGAAGAAATGCTGATGCTATGAGTGTTATGCGTTGTGGCTATTCAAAATATCAAAAACAAAAGTGGGTAGAGGAAGTAATTTTCTGCCCCTGATGAAAACTCCGCGGTGCTTTAGCCTGAATGTATAAATGGTTTATGTAACAAGGTCAAAGCATAGAGGCAAAATTAAGAGTAAATAAATTCACTCTTAAGACCCTTTTTTTAACCCGGGGTAAATCCCTAACGGACCTCAGGGGGCGATGAGGGTTGCCCCCCCCTATCTCGGACTTGCACCGACTAAAGCCCCCGGGTGTTCCTTCTTCCGCCTACCGAGTGCCAAGAGCAAGGCCGGGACATCTTCCTTGGCAGCCGGCGACTTCTGGCCTTGTTCAGACCCCGCCTTTTTGACGGGGCGCGTTTGAGACCCTTGAAATAATTAAAATAGAAGAAAATGTCGACAGATGCGAGTCTTTTAGAACCTTATAGCATCTCCAAAATTTGATTACACCATGATGATTCTAATTTTATTTTGTGAACGGAAGTATTGGATTTATTTCAGAAATCTGGACATCTCTAAGTGGCATAGTTGAAAGAATTTTACGAGCAAACAGAGACAAACGACAGCCAATCAATCTTCCAAAATGCCGGCCTGTACCAACAAACTTAACTTTTCACACCAATTTAATAGCTACATAACAAATTTAGATTAAAGGAACGCGAATTTATCTTTGTTTTCATTATTTGTGACTTTTAGTTTAAGACAAAATATTTTTACGACAACGCTTTTATAATGTTTTTTTACGCTTTTATTTTTTTGTTATCCCAACAGATGTTACTCTCGGCTGATATTATTACATGACAGTATGTATTGAAAACCCTGTCCGACCCTTAGAGGCATTACTTGATATCGATACTAGATTCTATTTACTTTATTCTTTTTAGTTCACGAACAAAAAAGATACGCGCTTAAAATCATCAAAAAAATCATTTAACGGGGAAACTTACATGGAAACACTGGGAATACACGTAGGTTGTGTAAAAAGAAAAGATGAAAGCAAAAGCTCATGCTAATAAGTCATGACGTTATAAAGATCATGATCTCCCGTAAAGCCCAAGCACCGTTTATCAATAAAGTTGTTAGATTCGTTTTTACACTGATTTTTGTGAGTAATTCGAGGCCATATCACATGTAAAACAATTCAATTCCTTCAATTTGATATGACCTATAACTTTTTAACATTCTCGAATAATATAATTTTGTGATGTATTTTGGTAATGTTTTCGTGACGTCAATATTCCTCTTTCGGGTCGGACAGAGTTTTTATTACATACTGTATATATTATGACATTATAGTAGTCGGTTAGTATCATTTTTAATACGAAAACATGAATGATGGCCGAGTTATATTCGTTTTGGACGTTTGTCAGAGAAACGTTGGAAGTCAGACGGTAATGTAGCGCTTTGACAAAAAGTTAATTATCTAATAAAATGTTGTAAACGATCCTCGTGTCACAGAGAAACTAACAATAATAAAACAACGCATAACCAAGTCGTAACTTTTATGAAATTACGCATTATTTGATTTTTTTATCTCCCTAACCAGCCGCTCGGTAGTCACAGAACAAAACTAATTATAATTTGTTTAATTTCAAATGTGATTTTTAAACCTCTGCAACATAAATTCTTTGTGTACCACGTTTATTGTTTCTCGTTTTAGATTTGCTTTTAAGGATGTCATTCCCCTTTCTTCAAATATTTTGATTCAATAGTAAAATAATGTGAGAAAATAACGTAAATCAACTACCCTAGCATTTATAATTTTCCTAAAATTTTCTTCATATCAATTTAAATTGTAATTAGTTAAAATATTTCTAAGTATAATCAAAATGACAACTAACTTTGCTTAAATGAATTTCCAAAAAAAATTTTTTTAGTAATTAATACACCGAACGTCTATTCACTTGAATAAATCCTTGCTAGTTATTTAAATCTTTTATCGAATATACCTATATATTATGATATTGTTACTGCAATTGTATAAATCATTGGAGGAATAATATCTCACAAATAATTATGGCTTAACATAGTACATAAGAAGATTTGAGAAACAAAGTAATGTCAGAGGATGACAAAGGAATAAATAAAATAAAAAAATAATAAAACTAAATAAACAGTATTAAATAGATGATTTGATACAAAAATAAATTAATAATGATATCTTTTTTTATATAAGAATTAATTTAAATTAGTCATAAATTAGGGGTAATACAGGTGTTAAGAGATATAGATATGAAGGTAAACTAACCTAGTCCTTTGTATGTCTTTTTGTACGGAACGCTCTGTACGCAAATCCGATTCTTACCTGACCGATTTTTGGAACTGTAAAATTTGATAATTTTTTAAGTAACGCTTTTACTTTAGAGATGCAAAGTTTGAAGTGGTAGTTGAAAATTTCCGAAAAACCCCTTTTTCGTGCCTTTATAACCTAATAATTCCACGAGGTCTCTTATTGTCACAGATGACTAGTAAATATAACTATAATCTGGAGTTAAATGCATTCATAAATCTAGCTTTTAAAGCAACCACAGTTTAATAGTAATAACCTATGTGATTAAAACACAAACACATTATGAAGACACGGAATTAGAATTCTCTCCTCCAGCCATTCGATAATTGTCCAGAAGCAATGAAGGAACTCGTAAACACAGTATAAATTGGCAATATACCAATCTTGTACATTATCTCCTCCGTTAGTCGATGAAAGAAATGACAGATATGTTTCACACTGAGGAGTTTTGATTAAGCTGTGATTTAAGTCATGGAAATGCAACATACAAAGCACGAGAAATAAATTTTAAAAAGATATGACATCCATGGCCTATTGTTAATTAATATTTACGTTACAAGGGTAATAAAACATGGGATGTATTAGATGACGTCAACTATGGTAATATAATATTAACAGGAGCTGTGGGTAGTAAAAACATAGCATCGGAAACAATACTTCAAGATGATAATCGTAAAGTCGGTCCGCTTGCGACAGCTCACACTTTACTACAAGGTATCATCAGCTCCAATAACGTCTGTCCTATTTTTGTCCGGTCATACATCTACTAATTTATAGAGCTGTAAAGTTTTACTTGTCACTCAACCGGGATTTATGCGCCGTACGTCCTAAATGCGGTTTCTTCCGCTGACGAATTTCCTCGTGTCAACTTCTCTAGAGGTCATATTTAGCTTGGTGTACGGTGCTTCATGTCTCATTGATTTTATATCTGTATGATTTCAATCATTTACGAATATAATAACGATGGTGATCATAATCATATCAAAGGCGACTGCGCTTAAAACCCATCTTTTCAATTTTATTATTAAACGACTATATTAAAAGATAAAGCACAAATTAGGTAAGTAATTATGAGAATATTTTTAAATATTTCTTGACTTCGAATGAAATGCTCACTAATAAATATTGCTTAATGAATACATTTGGCTCAGCGCATTTCTATATGTTTTGTTTTCTTTTCTGTTTACAGAATTTAAAAATGGTTTATGTTATTGCTTTGTCAAGTTAGCAGAACTTTACAGTACATCAAAGTTCTTCCAATAAACAATATTTAAACTAGACAACCTTATCAACCTGGTTCTATTTACCCTTTTGTTTGGAAACTGTGCAATAAAACAAAACTCCCATTTGCGATAGTCCACCAGCTGTAACGGATATCGCAAGCAAAACACAATGTCTTTTGACGCTAACTAAACAAAGACAAATTTCCTGGACGTACCTTTGAGATAATCTCTCACAAATAAAGTTCTTCAAGCATGTAATTAGCAACCCTATTGTTACGTAATCTAAAATCAATTTGGAATGGTGTTGATTAGTTTTATATAACTTTGTCGGCGGTAGATGAAGAGAATTGCGCAGGCGGCGCCGGTGAGATGTCGTCGAGACGCCTCTATTCGTTCAAACAACCGTCGAAGCGTATCGAGAAAGGATAGTTAACACTTGCACCTCTAATTATATCTACGGAACGCACTGTGGCAACAAATAAACCTTCGTTAAATACGCCAGAAGTATAGGAATTACAAACCTGTTAGTTGTTTTATTTTTAACATACTATCAATGACCTCGTCCATAATGATAATTATACCAGGTTTAATGCACTTTTAATTTAATATAATCAGTTATACTTATACGTAACATTTCAATTAAAAGGAAATCAACAATTTATTGTTCAAGTGTTACCCTACAAGACACAATCGCAAAATTAATCATCGATCACTGGGTTTAAAAGTTATGCTTTATTCTATCAGTTAGGTGATTTTATATGCCTTATTTCAAAAATTACTAATCAGAAATAATATTTTATTAATATGGTCCTTTTGGTAGATTAAACCCATAATATGTAAATCAATAGGTACTTGGAATCTCCCTTATCATTCAACTATATGTTATAATTAATCTGTTGAAACTGATGGTATTATTCAATTATATACATTATAATATAACTTTCATTAGCAATCTTAACATTTAGCGTGTATAAACTAAAAGCATTCTAGTTATTGACGAGTCATAAGTTCATGATTAATTATTACTACTAATATTAGTAGCATCCCTAAGATTTACCTTGAATGATGTACACCCTAGGATCGTGCTAAGTTTTTTTTTTTGTTATTACTGACAGACTTGCGTTTGACCTCAATTTCACGTACTGGAAAGTAATAATGAAGCCGACGATGGAGCCCACTCATCCAACAAAACCGATTCACTCCATATTTGAAGATTCCCTTGTAATAAGATCTCGGAAAAACAGACGCAGGAAGCGAATTCCACTCCTTTGCGGACCACCAAGTAACTACCAGCAGTAAGGTGATAGAGGATGGATGGTCAAATGGATCACACTAATAGAACATGGATGCAAAATCCGTCCTGCAGTAACTTTTTAGCCTATAATATTTTGGCATCAGTTCTTGTATGTCTAATTATTGGCATACCATAGATTGTGGTATGGTATATTTAAGTTATATGGCAATGGTGACAGTCCTTGAGCTCTCGTCTCTTAACACACACCGCTGTTATTGGACTGTAATGTGATCAAAACCAGGATCAAATACAGTCACTTGTTGTGCTATATTAAAAAAAAGGAACTGAAAAGGAATATGAAAGGGAAGTAAGGAACCGCAGAGTTATTGAAAATGGCACATCTTATAAGCATCTCCATATCCATTTCTCGAAAACACCTCGCGTAACCACACAAAAGCGTTTTAACGGAGAAGATCCAAAAATAGTTACAATAAAGCAGAACGTTCTGAGGCGACCGGGAAGTGTCTCCGGGAAAAAGTTTAAATGTTTTAAAAACGACGTAAAAGTTTCCCAGAACACGATCGAGGACAGAACTGTTTACGCATGCGCGGGCGCATCTGAAGCAGATGTCATTCGGGCACGTCACACGTTTATAAGTGATGGTGGAATTCATGTACCACCATTGGCTGCTTTATTATACTTCGATTTTTAATAAATATATGTTACAATAATAGAGAAGCACATCAGCAAATATCACTAATAAGCTATGATGGATATAATATAAATAATAATTATAAAATGCTAAATATTAATGTGAACACTATTAACAATTAATTTATATTTCGCAATAATTATATTTTATGTTGGCAAGGATATAAAGTGACAGGAAGGATATGGAAGTGTGACAAATCTTAATGGCGGCGGCTTAAGTAAAAATGTTGTGGAGAAAAGGTGTTTGATATTAAGTGTTAATATTCTGTAAATTAATAACAAATAATTATGAGGTCAAGGGTTGATACAATGATCCGAACAGGTGTCTATCGAGTCAGTACGAGGCCAGAGGAGAACCAAAATAAAAGCTATGTTGTATGGCGTGTGGTACTAGATAAGTTTTAGAGTTTATAATATTTTATATTAAATTAAAATCTAGTAAATTACCAGATAGTAAGTCAACATATAAATAAAATAAAGTACACATATATCAACATATTTTATTTTCTTGTTACCAGTTGCTTGAATTGCTGTACTAGATGGCTGAAAATATTTAAATCAAATTGTAACACCCAACAATTATTATTCATAGAACGGTTAATTAATCAATCGATCTATTCATATCAGAAAATTTTACCACAAACCACTAAAGATAATTACTGTGGTTTGACATTAATATTGAATTGTGAATATACTTTTTAATGTGAATTACCCATAACATTTCCCACAGTACAATTAGTTTTTTTAATTTAAATTAATACGTACACATCATCCATATAAAGTGTGTGTGACATTCATGAATAAATACGTACATAAAACATAGTGAATCATTTATAAAGAAGAATGTGTATTTTAACAATATAGAAGTAAGTTTTGATATTAATTATGCTTTGCAAAATATATGTGATTTTAATACAATTTATAAAGCCTTGAAGCGCAAATAAATTTTATTAGAAATAAAATTTGTCACAGCCTTGTTATAGTCGCGTAAAAATAAAAATAAAACTTAAGGAACAAATAATTTCAAATATCTACTGCTCCACTTCCCACATAAATAAATCCCCAAATCACATTCCACGGTTAATTTGTCTTGTTTAAAGTAAACAAGCCACATCAAACGACCGTTTTAATTTGAACGGGGACACGGCTGATTTCATTGACAAAATCCATTAATGCCGGCGTCGTATCCCCGACAATTAGTAAACAAATGAGGCAAATGACAGATCGGGATAGTTGGCACGGTGACAAGCTAGTCGGTGCTACGGGACGCGGGACGCGTTAAGGGGAAGACATATTTTGAATCGGCATATCTCAAATAACACGAAATATTTTCTTTTTATTTTATTTACACAAAGTTTTTGTTTAATACTGTTTTTATATCTAATATAAAGTAAATATGGCTAGAAAAGAAAACCATTTCCACTCAATGTATATTTTCACATATGCAAACAGTAATAAAATTGTTTAGTTTCATTTCTTTTCTGAATGTAACTTAAACAAGCGATGCATACTTTAAAATATTCACTAAAATCAAATATTTTTATAAACTGTATTTTCATTTAGGACAAATCGGACAAATTCTAGTCATCTTAGAAATATGAATAGTTATATGATTACAGAACTATTAAAGATTTAATGGTTACTTTATCAAAGCCACAAGTTTCGTACTAATTAAGTCACTGACCTAACCTGACCTGACTGCTATGACCTGGGAGTCTTTAAGAGAAGAGTAAATAGGCATTTGCTAGGCGATCGCGTTTCATCATCGAACTCATCTTCATCTTCCACCAGGTGTGATTGAGGTCAAGCGTTCGTCTGTAAATAATAAAAAAAAGAAAAAAACGAAACCTAGCTTATAAATATTGACGCAATTATATTTGTTAAATACAAATTAAAAAAATAAGTAGCAAGTTGTACAAAGTTGATATTGACACTAATTTATCTCTGCTCACCCTGAAAGGGGTATAGCGTAACGATACATTATTATTATTTTAAATTAATCGAATCCCGAGACGTACATCTGGGTTTTTTTCAGATTCAGTACGGATTTAGACACCATATACCGATGAAGAAAAACATTGAGAGAAAACCCGCAAGGTATCTGATAAAAATGTCTTTTATGTATTTTTACTGCTTATATATTGCTCTATGTTTTCTTGAAATTGTGAAAAATAAAAATAGAATAAATAATTGTGTAAATGCCCTGAGAATGGCAATCAGCTGCGTTACTGACCACGTTACGATATATAATTATTACGATATATAATAATAGACTACAAATCGGAGGGACGCGTTCGTCCAGATCGAGCGCGACATCCCCCAGTGATAATAGCCGGGCAGTTGACTTGAAGAAGTCTGCTGCCCGGGTGAGAGGGAAGTGGTACGCAGTGTCCGGCGCGTTTTGGAGGAGTAGGCTCTCTACTCCTACCCCTCCCAGAGAGGCAGCCTCAACAACACTTTTCGCTTCCCGGGCGTCTGGATGAATTTGGTTTCCCAGGCCCGGGTGGAACGATTAGATGGACATCCTGGGGGTTTTAAATCAGTAGGAGTCTGACACACCGAGGTCGCTGCCCTCATAGCGTCCGATAGTCCTATGTAGGATTTTCCCCCGGGATATAAAAATATAAAAAAGTCGATTAAAAATAGTGTTTTGATGAAGTACAGAATCGAGACGTTATTCACCTTAAGCTGAGAAGACTAACGGCATGATGGTCGGGTGGTGACAGGCCCGGCACAGAAACATGTGTCGCGCAGTAAAAACATCACGATAAATCCACTCGTCCGCCGTTTACACACGTCTATTTTCGATTAATGACAAAGTCTGGAACAGAAGACATTCTCGCGTTTATACGAGTTTATACACGTTACTGCGTTTATACAAATCACGTCCACGGACCGATTTAAATACTGATTTATTTATGTTTATTGTTGTTGATTGATTACTGTTTCATTTCATCTTATTGGCAACGTAGGAAAATATAATCTGTTACGTTGTTAGATGAGAAACAATATTTATTCAACCCATGCTACAATTCAATTTGATTATTCTCTTAATTATTATTTACTATTTACTGTACAACAAAAAAATAATAAAATTACTGATAAAGAATGCCAGTTTCCGAAGTATAACCAAATAATCATATTTTTGTCAGTAATTAAGAATTAATTAGTATTTTATAGCGTTTACAAATCTAAGTATCATTTCTGAAATAGTCCTTTAAACTTTCAAATTACTATCTCTATTGTGTTATTTTTGACAACGTAATTTTAATGTATTTTTTTTTACACTGACTCGACATATTGACTACAGAGTACATGATGGTAAGTACAGTGTAGTCCAAAAACGAAAGCGACTATCAAAGGATGAAAATCCGTTGATAGTCTACATCGTCATGTCGGCCCACATATATTACGACTGAAGGTCTCTAGGTATATGAGTTACTGGATATACACAAGCTGATCCCGAAACGCGACAAGCTGAAACTGGTCACTATGACGGGCTTTACACCCATGTACTGTGGTCGCGATCCAGACGGGCACCGACGCCCTACCACCTCGCTGCTGCTCGTTACGCACCAGCCAGGAGTCACGTGTAGGGAAACTAAGGCAAAGCCTACGGACGCGAGCAGCTTTAACTCCCAAAAGTATACAATACAAGTTACAAGTTGTATACAAGTTTTTTATTTCTTTACTGCGCAACTTTAGTTAATTCATGCTCAAATGAATGAACTTAAACGCATTTTGGACTGTGAGCAACATTCATCATTCCAAATTAACATTGTTAATTATTTGTAAAGCTTAATTTATAGCTAATAAAAGCTATATGGTGGATAAACGACTGGAATCCCTTTTTTTGTTAACTCGGTGGAAATGTCTTCGAACCGTCAGGGGAGTGCTGAGGGCCACTCCCCCGGTGTGTTGGACTTGCGCCGACTAAAACCACCGGGGTGCCAGCACTGCCTACTCTTCGCCTTCGTCGGGCGTGGGAATCCATATACTTCCGAGGGGCCCGGTGAGCGATTGGCCTTAATGACCGGTATCCATGCCCGGTAACGCGAATGGTTTTACATTCGAATCATGGCACATACTTTTGTTTGTTTTTTTTATTATATACGGATTTAGGCACCACGGACTCACCGGTAAGAGAAAACATCGTGAAGGAACCTACATGACATATAACAGAAATGTTACTCGTATGTGTATTGACAACAGCGAACATCTGCGCTGCACACAACATACAAGCGCAAAGGGGATACACCCATAAATGTATATCTGCTTAACCTGTACAGGATATAGCGTGATGACATATTATATTATTATTATCTCGACAAACTCCTCACACACCCGCCCAACACTAGCATTAGTCGAGGAATGGTACACCTTGAGCATAAGCACAAACGGCCCCAAAATAGAAACCTAGGCCCTATTCTTCTTGGAGTATCAAGGACGACTGCTGTCTGCATACGCGCCATCATATTTTTGGCATTGAAACCTAACTTCTCAAGGTGGTTTTGTAGGCTAACTGGAACCAAGTCATTAGCAGAAATTACAATAGGGATGATTTCAGCGGATGCTACCCCCCATACGTCGGATACCTCGTGAGCTAGATCCAGGTGCTTCCTATTTTTCTCGGTTTCGGCTTTTCAAGATTCGTCATATCGTGACATCGATCAAAAATACCATAAATATGTCCTGGTGTCTATCAGCACGATATCAAGCTTATTGGCCATAATTGTCTTATCTGTGATGACAGACCGATCCCAATAAAGTGAGACGCCGTTGTCTTCAAGGACCGTCTCAGGCTTCTATTGATAGTACAATGCCGTAATGTGTTATTATTATTATTATAAAACGTACCTTGATTCTTGTTGTATCTTTGAAAAACAAGGCTGTCGTGAGGCGTCATAAACATTCATCAAAATGAGCGCTACCTGAAATAATAAAATTTTATTAGTATAAACATAGCGACTACTTAAGATTATTAAATAAAACTCATTAGGTCTTCTAAAGTTTCACATCACGCAAAGTGAATTCACCTTTATCGCTCTTACTATAAACAACAAAATAATATAATTTAAATATTTTTATGACAAAATATATGTCAGTTTTGCCTCGTATCTGTCACAGTTTAAAGTCAATTAATCGCATTAAGTTCATTCGAGTGTAATCGAGTGTTAAATTCTTTGATAGTTGTAAATGTCAAACGGTAATAGACATAAATTAAATAATTTAATTAAATGTTTGTTTATATTTGTTTTGATTTATTGGTCGTGTTCTACGTAGGTGTGACTTGCCCGTGGGAGAAAATAATTTGTTTCAACTCTCAAATGTATTAAAATTAATGTTATTTATTAATTTGCCTAAAAAAATTATACATTCGTTCAGAATACGAGTTTTATTTATTAATTTAATTTATAAAATTAGTTCAAATTTATGGTTGATAGTGAAAAGGGTTGGCAAAGCGTTGCGTCGTTTTACAAGGCTGTGATAAAGTAGATAGAGGTCCCCGAAAAGGACACGGAGCGTACATCCACCCTGGATATTCGGCAGCCAATGCACCATCGCAGCAGGGAAGTGTTCGTACGTATCAGCGCGACATTCCTCCATGACACTAACTGGACAATATACTTGAGCCGTGGTGGCTGCCGGCAGAATAGAATAGCACCCCCCTCTTCTTGCTGAGGTGTCGTAAAAGGCGACTAAGGTATCTCTTGAACACCGCAATACAACCAGGTGTTCAGAGAAGGAAAATTCGACCAAACCTTCATCCTCCTTCCTCCCGATCGTACTGGCTCTTCATTCCATCGGACCTGAGGGAGCTCGGACGAGAGAGTACTTTTCTGGCAGAGCGTCCAGTTATGCAAATATCTCCTGCGCAATTGACTGTTTCCGAAAACTGGACCTCGAATTTCTTAACCGGTGTTGAAACAGTCGCCGTGGCCGAAACCGGCTAGGACAGCATCATACTTGAAGGAATCTGCTGCCCGTAAGAAAGGTTTGGAGTAGAGGGCTCTTTACACCCCACCTCCCAGAGATGAAGTCTAAACAAACTGTTCGCTCACCCGGGCGTCCGGATTTCCAGGCCCGAGTGGAGTGATTGGAAGGACACCCTGAGGGGATTTTTGGTCAGTAGAAGTCTGGCTCACCAGGGTTGCTACACCAACAAAAACAAAAAAAAGATATAGATTAATAGATTTTGATAAGTTAAAATTGGCTAGTAAGCTTGTGTTACGAGCCAACCTATCTACGGACCTTCCAGAAGTAAGTACATATTACTATAATATCAAAAAGTCTAGTAATATATAAAGGTAAACCGTCATAGTGACTCGATCTGGTCTTTCGCGTTTCGGAACCACCTTGTGTGTTTCGAGTAATTCATATACCTAGAGACAATCAGCCGCTGAATATGTGGGCGAACATGACGACGGAGACTCAATATATTTTCGTCCTTTAATGGTCACTTTCGTTTTTGGACCACACTTTACTTACCATTCGGTACACTGTAGTTACTTTGTCACATAAACAAATATAACATTAACAATTGGCATTAAATTTTCAACTTTTAAGGTAAAATTGACTAAAGCAAAAATACAACAATAAAAAAAGAAAATTTGTCTACATTAAAAAAATTTTTTTTTGCACTAAGTTATAATATTATAGTATTATCTGATGTCACTCAAACGACTTGACTAACTATGTCTTGGAATCGCTTAAATCTTCACCTAGCAATTATAATTTATTCGTAACTTAAGTATTCAAAAGTACAAACGAAACCAATCAGTAATTAGTCTGATAATGATCCGTAAATTCATCACGCTATCACACCACCGTACGTGACATAAACGGAAGTTTTACGCAACAATATCATGTAGAAGCAATTAAATCAGTCGAGTGAGGAACAATCAGCTTCACGGTGAATGCGTAACGAAGAAAGTAGGCGTTATGACACCGTGTGTGAATTTCTTTAAGCTGCGTTTAATAACTGATACTTATCTACAATTTATAGCTTATTTAATAGTGGCTTTGACTGCGACTCGAAAGATTCTTAGTTATAATCAGAGATGGGCAAAATGTAATCTGATTAATGATGAACGATTATAAAATGTAGCCGTAATTTTAATTTTCTTGCTCTGTAATTATGATTAAATCCATTTAAAACATTAAGGGCGGCTTGCACTAAAAATTAAATCTAGTTTAGAGTTATATAAAATGCTATTTAGCGCTGATCTGTACTTATTGTCTTGCACTAAATCAAAATCTAGTTGTAACAACACTTAAATTGAAATCATCATTGAGATGGAATCAAACCAATACAATTAATAAGCGTTTTATACAAGCTTAAACTAGATTAATTCGTTACTGCAAGCCGCCCTAAGAAATCATAAATGTGTATACAATCTGGGATTTTGTAGTGTTTAAAACATAAATGAGCAAAATGAAGTCATATTAATGATAAAAAATGTATAATGTAATCGTTAATCATTTTCATTAATCTGATTACATTTTGCCCATCTATAGCTATAACCCTGGCGCCGGAAAACTTTTCTATAATGAACAGATTACTTTGTCACGAATCTTGAATGTATTTAAGTACGAATTTTGTCTAGTTAATAAATATTAGAAATCCATAGACAAACGAGAGCCAGAGAGTCAGCAAAATAACCCAGCGGATTAGCAAGTTGAAGTGTCAGCGGGCTAGACATAACTAGTAGAGCAGCGCTGGCCGATGGAAAAGGAAAGATCTCGATTGACGACCATGGCAAGGGCTGAGTGGGACGTCCAAGGCGTGCAAGTTAGGCAGACAATCTAGTCCAGATCGCCAAGCGACGCTGAATACGAGGTTCGGACTGGTCGCTTTGGGAATCATTAGGAAAGTGGACATCCTATGGCTGATATAACAATGATGATGAATAAATAATATGCTTAAAGGCTTAATGTAAGATTTTTTATTTACAGACAGGCTTGCGTTTGACTTTAATTTCACGTGATGGAATCTGATGATGTCCATGATATAGCGCGCTCACCCAACAAATACCAATTTACTCGACATTTGAAGATTCCCATGTCGTAATATGTTGGAGAAACAGATGCAGGAAGCAAATTCCACTCCTTGGCGGTGTGCAGCATAAAAGTGGAGGCGAATTGCCTCATGCGAGAAGCTGGTACTTCAACCACTTACGTCTTTTCAATTTATAGTAGAAGGGGGGTTCCTCCCGGAACTAAAATATACAATTCAGCTGCACACTCTGCAAGATTAAGTTGTTATGTTGAAGACAATTTTTTATCATTTTTGTGAAAGTAATGGGTAGTGAAATAAAATGAAATGAAATATAACTTTATTCAAATAGACCTACTTCCAAGCACTTTTGAATCGTCAAAAAAAAAAACAAAGTGAATCTACCACCGGTTCGGAAAGCAGAATCTACCGAGAAGAGCCGGCAAGAAACTCTGGTAGTTGCTCTTTTTAAGATAATGTAAAAAAGCATAGTAAAAAAGCTATTACTATATCTTCACGCCTAAGACCTGTTAAATCATTTAAAATATAAGTTGAAAGTAAAATAATATCGTGGGATAGAATGGGAAGTTTGGGCGCCATGGGCAAAGCTGGGCCACCCGCGCGAGGCCACTGTAATTGTTTACATAAATTTTTACATCGGCCGCGACACAAACCAGAGCGAACCGAGCGCCTAATTATAGACGTAACAACTTTACCACGTGGGGTCGTTGACGTCTGTGCCCCCACTTTTGGTATCTCGGAATGAAGATATCATTGTCCTAGTTTTTTTAAATTCTAATTTGACTTAGAAACCATACCTGATGAAAAGTATAATGCATTTAAAAGCCGACTACAATTATCGAGTATATGAATGGCAATAGTTGCTGCGATCATGGAAACTACCACCTGGCAATAGTTGCAGCGATCATGCCAGCCTACACAAATGTCTCATTACGGTTCGTTTAAAGAATTAACCTAGTTAGATATGGACACACACACTGGAATTTTTGCATTTTCTACTTATGAAAAGTTTAACGGAATTTATGCGCGAATTAACTTACTTTTAATCATACTTCGACATGGGTACACAGTTCCTAGTCACGAGCAGATTGACGCGTCGTGGATTTTTCGACAAGGGTGGGAAGTTACTTCCATTACCCTCTTTTGTTTTTAATAATTTGAATAGTTACGATACATAATACTCACAGTATCTGCCTTTCTACAACTAGACATAAAATGAGTTTCTACTTTCAGGACTCAATCACTGGATTAATCTGCATAAACCACACATATTTCTTTTTAACTTTGCAACATTTCTTGATAAAAGTTTCGCGATCAGCTTGTTTATATCCAGTAACTCATATACCTGGACACCTTGAGTCGTGGAATATTTGGGCCGACATGACGACGGAGACTATCAATGGATTTTCATCCTCTATTGGTCGCTTTTGTTTTTGGACTACACTGCACTTACCATCAAATGCATTCTAGTCACTATATCGAGTCAGTGTAAAAAAAAAGTACGATGCAAAAGCGGAATAATGTAATTAAAACCAGGAGATCGCGACGCGTAACTTCTCTGTAGGTCGTTGAAACGTCTTATTGTTCTTTGTTGGCATCACTTTTAACACGCGTGGTTTCTTTATATTTCCTAATTCTATGGCCTGTATATTCAATTTCAATTCGTTGAGATTAAATCACAGAGGCGGTCGGTGTAACATTCATCAAGACATTAGATCGATCTACTATAAAGCTCCCCAAAAATTTATTGTAATCTAAATTAAGCGCTGCGAAGAATCTCTTTGATATTGTTTTATTATTTATTCTTCATAGGCTCTAAAAGAAAAGAATCATCATTCCTGTCAAATAAATTCACGTATTTTAATGCTACTGTAAGCAATATGCTGTTTTTAACATTTATTTTTGGACTCACTCTTGCCAGTGCGTCGTATGGTTTATAATATCAATTTTAAATATTTTTACTATCTTTACATATTTCAAAGGTATAAAATTTAAAGACTTATGAATAATTTAATTTATTGAATTTTACAAGGTTAGATTGAATAAAAAAAACTTACTCGTATATTAGATTTTATATGTATAGGTAAAGTTTACTTGCATATAGTGGCATAATGGATAGGAGCTGGTCTCCACATGCAGGAGCGCTAAAAGTCATGGGTCAGAGAGCGAATATCTTCTCTAGCCACTCGGTGGCCAAGGCACCGTCGCCGGAGGGAAAGTAGATCATGTTGGGTACGATATATAAGTGCAAAGCGGATACAGTCACTAATGTATCTCTGCTTATTTATTTATTTATAAGTACACTTACATAGACTACATTAACACATAAAACTATATAAAACATGAAGAGGATACATTATAAATGCGACTATATTTATAAGTGTAGACTACATGCACAGAGGAAAAGAAAAATAAAAATATAAATACGAGTAACACAAAAAGATATAAACTACTATAATCAGAAATTTTTTATAACAGAAAAAAAAATCAATAATCTATGGAACAATCTTCTCAAATAACATCCTTTTTTTTAATTTGCATATAGTTAAACCCTGCCTGTGCCTTGTTTATAGTTGCCCTTATCCCGAAAGGGATATGGCGTAAGATATATTATCATTATTATTATAGATATTGTGCATAGATATAAATATCACTATGAGATCCAGTAAAGGAAGACCTTATGTTGACAGTATTCTTTTGGCATATTTTAATGTGATGTTACAACCTCTACTAACTTTTCTATTTCTTTTTCTCTTTCTATCTCTCTCTATTCTCTGTGTTTATCTTTTTTTCTTCTTCTATCTTTTGTTCTTGTATATGTGTATTTTCATATTATTATCTATGATACTTTAAAATTAGTGTATCTGTACTCCATTGATCCCTTCCTTGCTGTTTTCTGCGCGTCGATTCAATAAATGGGTGTCAGCTGAAAATCAGCGCTGGGTGGCTCGGCTGGTCACTTAGCATTTGCTGAGCTGACTTCCCTTTGGCGCATCCTCACAACATAGGATGTTTACTGTTTTTGTTTTCTGTCTTTAATAACCTATTTTGCTGTGTTGTTTGTTGTGGTGTGTGCCAAATAAATGCTTTATTATTATTATTATCATCTCTCTATGTGGTAACAACTTTACTAACTTAGTATCTAAGATTAAAAATTTAGGGATCATTAATTATTTAAAAGGCAAACCGTATATTCCAGTCTAATGAACAACTTTTAAAGACCTTGCAAGTATAAAAGAAAGACCTTTTAATTTACCTTTTTTTTGTTGTGTTAATGAAACGATAGTTAGACAACAACTGGTTTATTTTACAAATACCTCCAATACATACACAACATCTTCCCCTTAGAAACTAAAATATGCTTAAATAGGTACTGATTGTAATTTAATAACATACATTAAACAAATATATCTATATCTTACCCTTTTAAAAGAAAATTTTAAAGTTTATTTATAATAATTAAAGGGTTTTTTTTATTTTTCTATTTTAAGTTATATGTTTTCCAATTTCCGCGCTCGGCTACGTGTGAGCGGCGGAGAAAGGCATGCGGGAGACTGTATCGCCGCTCCATGCCCACTGCCGGACGCTCCAGGGTCTTTTGATTCGGTTATTTGTGAACCTGCATTTACTTTGTCAAAGTATGGTATTAAGTGACGGCGATTACGTCTGAACTTTGTGCCTCTATTATTTCTTACAAAATAAGACCTTGGAGCTCCAGCATCGCCTAATACAGTACCCTTGGATCTGCGTTCGCCGTCGATGCAAATTACCTCATCATTAGGTTTTAATTCTTTAAGATTTTTACAGTGCTTATCATGGTATTCTTTTGATTTTATTTGATTATTTATCATAGTTAAGTACTCTGATGGATCTATTGATACTGGTTTTAGTAACTGTGGATGCACTGGTAATTTGCAACGAAGCCTACGGCCCATAAGGAGCTGTGCAGGAGAGCTCAAACCGTTCCGCGGCGTATTTCTATAATTAAGTAATGCTAATGAATAATCAGAGTTGCTAGCAATTGATTTTGAAAGAAGATTTTTGACTGTTTGAACAGCGCGCTCACTTTTACCGTTTGCCTGGGGATAATTTGGTGATGACGTAACATGGTCAAATCCCCACTCTTTAGCAAACTTTTTAAACTCATAACTACTGTACTGCGTGCCGTTGTCACTCATGACTACCTTTGGAATGCCGTGACGTGAAAAGATCTCTTTCATGCTTTGTATTACAGTGCGCGAGGTAATATTACTTAATTTGTTTACTTCTACATAATTAGAGTAATAGTCTATTACTAGTAAAAAGTGATTTCTTTTAAATTCGAATAAATCCGAGCCTACTTTATACCATGGCAGTGGCGGTATGTCGACCGGCATCAAGGATTCCCTGGTCGGCGCGTTTAACCTCTCCTGACAGACGTGACAACGTTTTACGTAATTTTCAATATCGCGGGACATGTTTGGCCAAAACATAACTTGCCTCGCGCGTCTTTTACAGCGATCTATGCCCATGTGACCTTCATGAACGACGTGCAACATTTCTAGTCTCATGGATTTCGGAATCAACACTAGATTGTCCTTGAATAATACGCCGTCGATGACGTATAACTCATGTTTAATAGACCAATAAAATTTTACCTCGTTCACAACGTTGTACTTATGGTTTGGCCATCCATTATTTATATAGTTCAATAATATCTTAAAAATAGTATCACATTGCGTTTCTTTTTTAATGATAGTTAGTTTATTATTTGATATGGGTAAGCAATTAACAACCATTTTAAGCTGATATACGACATTTTTATGTAACTCTTTGCTATACAATTCTGGCAACGGCGCACGTGATAATGTGTCCGCTATGAACATATATTTACCTGGTACGTAATTTACTACAAGATCATAACCTTGTATTCTCAACATCATACGTTGTAAGCGCGCTGGGACGGATAATAATGGTTTTTTAAATATACTTTCGAGTGGTTTGTGATCTGTTTCGACTGATATACTCTTTTTACCAAAAATATACTGATGAAACCTCTCACAAGCAAATACGATAGCCAGCAATTCTTTTTCAAGTTGCGCGTAGCGTGTCTGCGCGTCCGTCAAAGTGCGAGATGCGTATTCTACGGGCCGCCCGTCCTGCATGAGCACAGCTCCGAGCGCGTGGCTGGACGCGTCCACCAACAGCGTCACATCGCGCGCCACATCGTACAGCGCCAGTACAGGCGCCTCGCATACGCTCGCTGTCAGCCTTTCAAATGCAGCGCGTTCGCTCTCTTCCCAACGCCACGCGTTTTCTTTCTTTAACAGGCTAGTTAAGGGTATTGCATGCTTAGAATAGTTTGGAATAAACTTAGATAAATAATTAACAACTCCGAGAAATCTTTCTAAGCTTTTTTTATCCGTTGGCGCGGGCATCTCTTTTATTGCTTTTATTTTATTATAATCGGGACTCATTCCCTTAGCACTAAACACATGACCGAGATATGTAACTTTCTCTACGCCTATTTGACATTTGTCTTTATTAAATTTTAAATTAATTTCTCTAGCCCTTTCTAGTAACGCTTTCAACCTAAAATCATGCTCTTGTTTCGTGCTGCCCCAAACTAAAATATCATCTACAAAACTTTCTACTCCTTCTAAATTTTCTAGCAATTGACGTATCTTAGCGTGAAATACTTCCGATGCACAATTTATGCCAAAAGGTAGACGAAGGAATTGATAACGTCCGAACGGAGTGGCAAAAGTACACAAATCTGCGCTCTGTTCGTCCAGCTCCACCGTCCAGAACCCGGAATTCGCGTCTACAACTGAGAAATAGCGCGCGGTGTGCAGCTGTGCCGCCAGCTCGGACACCGTGGGCAGTTGAAAATGTGCTCGCTGAACGGCGCGGTTTAGTTCACGGGGATCAAGACATATTCTTAAGCCATTATTTTTTTTAGCTACCAAAACCAGTGGATTTACCCATCTAGTAGGGTAATTTACCTTTCTAATAACCCCTAATTGTTCCATCTGTTGAAGTTCTTGCTCCAATCGATCACGTAAAGATAAGGGTATTTTTCTACAAGCGCTAATAACCGGCGAAATTGTCTCGTCAATAACTATATGATACTTTCCCGGCAAACAACCTAAGCCCTCAAATAAATCATCATAATCTGCCATTTTTAAGGAATCTATTCGTTGGACTAATCCCAGCTGTACGCAAGATTTCCGCCCCAACACGCTTTCACATAACATACCAGCTATAACTAATTGTATTTTAAACTGTTTATCGTTAAGTGTAAAAGTTAAACAACACTGGCCCACCACGGGTATCGCGGTGTGCGTATACGACTCTAACGATATTTGTTTGTTGCGAATAATCCTTGTATCATCCACACCTAGCCTAGAAAATGTTTTGTACGACATAATATTGACATCAGAGCCAGTATCCAGTTTAAATTTTACACTCCTGTTATTACATATCAACTCCTTATACCATGACTGGGTACCATCAGTTTTATCTGACACTGCCAAGACAAAAAACGATGTTTCATTTGAATCAGAGTCGCTGTCGTTCTCCTTCTCAACGTTATGCACTTTCATCATTTTATTGGTATCATTCAATAGTGATTTATTTAACTTACACATTCTCGCAAAATGTCCACGATTACCGCAAACAAAACATACAATATGCAGTGCTGGGCACGATCGTCGCTCGCAGAACCCGGCGCCGCAGCCGTCGCACGGCGCGCGCCGCCCGTACTGGGTCGCGTCGAGGCTGCTCTGCAGGCATCGCCTGCGCCGGCCCCGCAGCGCCGCGCGCGCCCCGGCCGCGCGCTCCCCTGCGCCAGCTGGTCCGACCGCGCATCTCGACGCCGTCAACACGCACACTGTGACCGATCTGTTGTTCACTTTCCAATGATATTTCCTCGGCTTGACACAGCTTAACCGCTAGTTCTAGGTCTAGTTTCTCACTACGGAGCAAACGGTTCCTGGTAGTCGCACTCCGAATACCACACACTATGCGATCCTTAATGAGGTCATCCTCTAAAGTCGCAAATTCACAATCCTTACTGATAAGTCGCAAGGCCGTGACGTATTGTATTATCGATTCACCCTCTTCTTGATTGCGCGTGAAGAATTTGTAGCGAACGAGTGTGACATTTGATTTTGTGCTAAAATGATTATCGAATTTTTCCAATAGCACATTAATGTCGTTTTTATCTATCTCCTTTTCAAATTGAAAAGTTTGATAAATGTCGAAACCTTCAGGGCCGATCAAATTTAACAGCAAACTCGCCTGGACCTTTGCTGATTCCTTGTACACCCCAGATGCGTCAAGGAATACCCGGAATTGTTGTCGCCAGCGTTTCCACCCGTCAGCCCGGCCGACAGGTCCTCCCTCAATAACAAGTTCTGCAGGTGGTCTCGCGTGCTCCATTGTATCACTATATAAAATCACTTCACGTATTACTAACAATTACTGTGTACAATGTATAATGCTATTTTAGAGTATATTTCACGAAAATAAAATCTATTTATAATTTTTTAAACACCGCTGTCACCATGTTGTGTTAATGAAACGATAGTTAGACAACAACTGATTTATTTTACAAATACCTCCAATACATACACAACACAAACCATAATACGAAACGTGTTTCAAGCAAACGATTAAAAACAAAAATACGGCGAGATGGCAAAATTAATCATCAAAAACAATGCTTAGTGAATGCAAGATGATCGCAAATGTTGCGACTGAAACAGAAAAGAAGAAGATTAATGGCTGAGCTCAAAATGTTACTTACACTATCAGTGTTTAACCAGTCATTCTAAAAATTTAGATCACAAATGCAGCTTGCGACAGCGTACGTCAAGCTAAAACTTATAGAAGCAACTTTGACATTCTTTTTATTTTGCTTAGAAATTAAATCCCACTTTAGCAAAAAAACTAAGGGCGGCTTGCACTAATGAATTAATCTAGTTTAACCTTGTATAAAACGCTTGTTAATTGAATTGGTTTGATTCCATCTTAATGATGATTTCAGTTTAAGAGTTGTTATAACTAGATTTTGATTTAGTGCAAGACAATAAGTACAGATCAGCGCTAAATAGCATTTTATATAACTCTAAACTAGATTTAATTTGTTAGTGCAAGCCGCCCTAAATACATTAAAATAATTTAAGTATAGCTTAACTATTCACAGAGCCAAGCCTAAGTTGACCAAATCGGTGACATACTATAGACTTTAACATTAATTAAATAATATAATATGTCATGTGTAAGTGCCCTTAGAACAGCGATTAGCTGCGCTACTAGCATAGATGGGCAAAATATAATCTGATTAGTGATTAACGATTACATTTTGCGTTTTTTACCATTAATATTAGGTCCTTACATATGAAATTGGCGTTTTTCGTACTGGCCACTTTAATCACAAATTTCTCCTCTTTGGTAAGGAATTCCAAATTCAAATTTGTACAGCTATAGACTCATGTATTTGTGCTTCGATGATCGTCATTCATTTGTTTTTTTCTTCTGTTTTTTTTCTGTTTGCGTCACTCATTTTACAAAATGGAAAACTTAAAATATCGCATTATTTATGAGTACGAGTTCCGCCGTGGCACTAGTGCTGCGGAAACAACTCGAAGGGTGAATGATGTGTATGGCGGTCGTGTTGCAAAAGAAAACACAGTTCGTTTTTGGTTCCAACGTTTTCGTTCTGGAAATTTCGACCTGCAGAACAAGCCCCGTGGACGGCCTGAGCCTCAAGTTGATAATGAAGAGTTGAAGGCTATTGTGGAAGCGGATCCATCGCAAACCACGTCCGAGTTAGCTGCAGGCTGCGATGTTAATGATAAAACTGTTTTAATTCACTTGAAGCAAATTGGGAAGATTAAAAAGCTTGAAAGGTGGGTACCTCACGAATTGACTGAAGCAAACCGGCAAACGCGCGTCGACTGCTGCGTTACATTACTAAACCGGCACAATAATGAAGGTATTTTAAACCGAATCATTACCTGTGATGAAGAATGGGTTCTTTACGATAATCGGAAGTGCTCAGCGCAATGGTTGGATCCTGGCCAGCCAGCCAAATCCTGCCCCAAGCGAAAATTAACCCCAAAAGAGTTACTTGTAAGCGTTTGGTGGACTAGTGCCGGTATTGTTCATTACAGTTTTCTCAAATCTGGCCAGACTATTACGGCTGATGTCTATTGTCAGCAATTGCAAACCATGATGGAAAAGCTAGCGGCTAAACAACCTAGGCTGGTCAATCGCTCCACGCCACTGCTGCTTCACGACAACGCTAGACCACACACTGCGCAACAGACGGCTACTAAATTAGAAGAGCTTCAATTGGAAAGTCTAAGACATCCTCCGTACTCCCCGGACCTTGCTCCAACAGATTACCATTTTTTTCGAAATTTGGATAACTTCTTGTAAGGGAAAAAATTCAACTCCGATGGGGCAGTCCAAATCGCCTTCAAAGATTTTATTGATTCCCGTCCGACTGGTTTTTTTAGTAAAGGGATCAATGAACTACCTATGAGATGGCAAAAGTGCATAGAAAATAATGGTTCATACTTTGATTAATTAAATATATTATATTAAAAAATATTCGACTTTTTGTTCCTCCCATACAAAACGCCAATTTCATATGTAAGGACCTAATATTACTGCATCTTGCTCATCTATATTTTAAACACTACAGAATCCCAGATTACATACACATTTATGACTTCTTAATGATTTAAATGGATTTAATCATGATTACAGAGCAAGAAAATTAAAATTACGACTACATTTTGTAATCGTTAATCACTAATCATATTACATTTTGCCCATCTCTGGCCACGTTGGAAACGAAATACATGCGCAAAGTGCATACAGCCAGTAATGTATCTTTACTCACATCTTAAGGGACATAGTTTGACGATATATTGATATTATAAATACCTCAATTATATTACATAAAATATAATTTATAATTTCAGGTCCTTATTCAAGCTATATTTCGAATTCTATTTGAAATGTATGATGAACAGCTGTTTGCGTTGAAGGCGATGAATAAATAATTTTTACGTCTTTTTACTATTTTTACCTAAGATTTTTACATATTTTATTTTTTATATATTTATTTGACAAACTAAACAAAAACAATAAACTTCTTCTCCATTTAAAAAATACAATATTACTATAAAGAGAAAAGTTTACATTAAAGAGGTTTTATATTATAATGAAATAAGGTTTTAAACAACAGCAAAAATATATATTCCCGAAAAACTTACCCGAAAATTCAGCGTTCTGTTTCGCAGTATACACTTGATACTTGTAAAGTAAATTAGACGCCGCAGTAACTATAGGTCATTACGAAATGGTGGGTGGACCATTAAAAGAGACGGCCCGTGAAAAATGGAAGGCATGAAATAATGTCGAATGCCACGCAAGGGTGACGAAACTTACTTTGGACGGGGTATAATCATTTCTACTTTAAGGCCAAATACACACTTCATTTTCAGAACGCGATTTTTTTCCCGGAAATTTTTTTCCACTAGGAATTGTATGAAAGCGTAAACACAGGTGGTAAGATTCGCGTAAAAACGTTCGTCAACACGAGACGTGGTACGATTCGCTGTCATTTAACTTGTGTGAAAATAACATCTCTGTGATGACAAAAATATCGTGAAATTAGTTACTCAGTACATGCTTGGTGGCATTTCATTCGTCAATAAAATTAATGCGATATTTTCCTGCGCGATGAATATCCACTGTGTGGTCGAAGGCTTACTTATCTATATTTCCTAATGCTTTGCTTCTAGTATTGAAGTGTAAGTAGATTATAATAAGTCAGTGCTGTTGTTAATTCGCAAATGATCGTTATCAATGTATTACAGCGTTGCGACATGTTCCGGTCACCTTTATTATAATGGCGTATTAGTTCATACAGGATATATATTAAGAAAAATGAAACCACCTATGATTATTGTTAATAGAATAGGATTTCCAGTTTCGATCGCAATTTTATATAAGCACAATTTCCCTCTCCTTTTCTGAATAGAACCACGCGCGCGAGTTTGCGGTGTCACAGATATACGATATCTCACATCCTGGCTAGGACTAAGAAGTTCTCTAACTCCTTCTTTTGCCGTGTCGTTGGCCTGTGGAATGGTCTTCCGGCGAGCGTGTTTCCACCATCCTATGATATGGGATCCTTTAAGCGTAGCGTGAAGAGTTATTTGTGCAGGCCGGCATGATCGCTGCGACTACCGATGGGTTTTTTCTTACCTTTCGATAGTTGTTGTTGTTTTTTTAACTGTACTATGCTTACCATCAGGTATGGTGTAGTCACTGTGCCGTGTCAGTGTAAAAAAAAATAAGCAAAATTTTATATAAGTTTAAACGAGATTTATATTGTTAGTGCAAGCCGTTCTTATACGTTATTTATTTTAAGCCCCAAAGTCTCATATACATTCAACGTAAATTTCCATATTTAGTATAAATAGTGAAAGTAAATATTTATCGATTGAGTTACAATGAAACACTTAAAACTAAATCAATATAATATCGTATAATATATAATTGTTTCATAAACAAAACCAACCTATTGTTTGTTTGTCATTGAGGACTTCGTTAAATGAACAAGGTATAACGATGGTCTACTAGACTACTTCCTACGATATATTAATGAGAGTAACGCTGCAGTTCCCAGGACTTCTGAAATTCAAAGGTATCCAAAACTAACACTTAACGGACGGGCCGAATCTGCTCTGTCTTTCTTATTTTCCGGGAACTAAGTCAAAAAATCACCAAGAAAAATCTGTAAAATAAAAAAACTAACGTAAAGTACCTAAAATTTAACCAAAAATGTAGATCTACGTTTCCCGTCCTAGGAAATCAGAATGGAAAAACGTAAATCTACGGGGCCCGTCCTAGGAAGTGACAATGGAAAAACCTAAATCTACGGGACCCGTCTGTTAAGTGTTAAGACAATATCCGAAACATTGATGCTTTCCTTCATATATCATAGTCATATATCAAATCATCATAGTCGATTTGTTTTATGTATGTAATAGTTTATTTTAGTATTATTTATTTTTGAGTGGGTGTATTGCTATTATCTAAACTTATTATTATACTTTATACTTAAAATTATTTAAGCTATATGTTATTCTATTTATTGTTTCTTATGTTTTTTATTGCCTAATAAGATGTAACTCGACCGGGGCCCTTCACGAAAATCAGCGCTGCAGACTTCCTCTGTGGCTTTACGCTGATGAAGGTCCCATTTTCGCCATGTTGTTCCTGTTATTGCTTTTAAATTTCTAGTATCTTGTTAGTTTGTGGCGAAATAAATACAATTTCATTCCATTTCATAAATTGTAAATACAATAACACGTTTCCTATTTTGTACCTACAATAAACCAACAACAAACAACAATAAATGATGTACCTACACTTGTTAATCTTAAGTGTCCAGATATAAAGATCGTATTAAAAAATCTTAGATGAGTTTTTCTTCACCTGTCACAGTCGAAAACAAATGACGTCAACCTAATAACCGTGATGTTGTAAAAAATATAATAAAGTGTTGTTTGAATTGGTCGCCGGTCGCGAGTGGCGGAAACACGCCAAATTAACTGTATGTTGATCTTAATCGCGTATGTGTCGAAACATACCTATACTTAAGTAAATTACTGCCAATGGTTATCTAAACTATCAGTATTATGAAGGTCGTGGAGTGTGCCTAGATGCGATTAGTACAGGATCGAGGATTGTGGTATTGTATGAGGGAGGCCCATTCTCAAAAGTGGGGTAGATAAGGCTGAAGATAATGTCAGTATCTTAATATTAATAAATTAATCTCGTGAAAGCGGAAACAGAAAAATCTTAAAAATATCTAAATCTCGCACACGAGATTGCCAGCATGTGGGATGTGGATTTTGCGACTAATGGGCTAATCACAAAGAGCCTTGATTACCATATTAAGAGGCTCTCGATTGGTAAATCCTAGATTGTAGGAACTTTTCCATTTCTCATAAATGTTGGTTTTTTAACAACTCGGCTATCCACAGCCACACTATATTGTCTGGCAACACTTTAACAGTAACTACTGTTCATCATGTAAACTACCAACTTGTCTGTCACCTGTTTGTATAATAAAGCTGCCCCAGCGAAATAAATTTATAAAAATAGAGTTGCATTCTATAATAAATTACCCTTCCCAAATACATTCAGTATTTGTTAACATTCCGTGTAAAAGCGTCGTATAATGAATATAACAATGTCCCATTCATAGCTAAACGCGTGCATCCGGGGGCCACACGCGTTCTGTATTTTACGGGACACTTGGCCCCGTTTTATCAGTGTTGCTCACTTCAGACTAAACCTTTCCCGCAAAAATATTTTAAAATCCACTTAAAAGCCCTTTTTTTCATAGACACAAACAAGATTTTGGCATTTGCGAAATATTAGTTTTAAATCGGGTACTTGATTCAATTATAATAAATAACATATTTTCATCCTATATACCTTCCAGGGTGGCATTGGTGTCTGTATCAACTTTGCGCTTATAAGTCTTAGCAAACGATGCCCAGTAGCGAACCAAAGGAATTAGACAAAGTAGTATTCGATCAACGATAACGCTAGCAGAAAAATTCAAATTGTATGGAACTAACTAAATGTGTCTATGTTTCGAGAACTTATGCCGATTGCATAAATTTTGCTCATTTTCTCTAGTGTTATTGCTGATTCAATATTGCTTAGTTTGAGACCTTTTTTGTTATTCCGGGGGAAATCCTAATAGGCGACTTGAAGGCGGCAGCTACGTTATATTCCACCTCTCGTCCGCTACCCTGATGGCATCCTGTAATGAGGTACAAATAGCGTCGTAGAGACCAGGCTACAGATTAGCCTGTTTACATCCAGATCTTCTTTCTCTTGCGCTTGGTTATATTCCAAAGTAGCCATTAAAGTAGACTGCCAATTAGTTTGTTACTGCTTGTAAATCTCCTGTATTAGGTGGCAGAACTCCTAAGCTGGTAACACTACCGGTTTTATGCGGAATTTGTGTAATTCACTAGAACGACGGTCCGCCCTACCTCGTGTCACCGAATGTCTTTCCTCGGAATGTCACACAAGAGTGTTCTGTTATTGTTTCCTAAAATAATTTTATGCACCTCTAGAAATCTGCATAAATGTCCGCCTCTCTATACCCGCGTAATGTAAAGACAGATAATGTATAATTTCCTTAAATACATCGATAACTGGAAATAACAGAAAATTTAAGATAAAAATATAAAAAAATGAGAAACCTATTTATTTGTGCAAATAAAATTTCTCTGACACACACAAGACTGAAATTTATAGGCTGGAAGTCACTTGGTTATATATGTATCTCCGGGCAGTACACTTGAGGGAGTCTACTTCCCGGATAAGAGGGAGGCGGTGCACAGTGTCCGGCGCTCCGCCTGAGAGATAGGTGTTGGAAGAGCTGGCTCTTTACTCCTATCCCTCCCAGAGAGGCAGCCTCGACAAGGCATTTCGCTCTCCGGGCGTCTGGATGAATTTGGTTTCCCAGGCTCGGGTGGAGCAATCAGAGGGACACCCCGGGGGTTTTTAGTTAGTAAGAGTCTGACACACCGGGGTGACTGCCCTCACAGCGGCCCTAATGGTCCTATGTAGGATTTTCCCCCGGAACACCAAAAAAAATGTATCTGTCCCAACGTTAAATTATTCATTTGTGTTATTATACCTATAGATGTAGTACATAATTTACATTATTTCATACGTAGCCTTTTCAATCATCACTTTATCACTACCCAGTTACGGTTTTCCTCCAGTTATAAAATATTACGTTACATCAAGGCATTTATGAACTCAAATAATTGTTTTAAATATGATGATGTCCTGGCCGGTTTCGGCCACGGCGACTGTTTCAACACCGATTAAAAATTCGAGGTCCAGTTTTCGGAAACAGTCAATTGCGCAGGAGATATTTAAGTGCATAACTGGACGCGCATCCAGAAAAGCACTCTCTCGTCCGAGCTCCCTCAGGCCCGATGGAAAGGAGAACCAGTACGATCGGGAGGGAGCGGGATGCAGGTTTGGTCGAGTTTTCCTTCTCTGAACACCTGGTTGAATTGCGGTGTTAAAGAGATATCTTAGTCGCCTGTTACGACACCTCAGCAAGAAGAGGGGGGTGCTTTTCTATTCTGCCGGCAGCCACCACGGCTTAAATAAATAAATAAACAAATATATAATATGAAATTAAAGTTGTATTATTTCCAGTTTAACTTTTGAACGGTCAAGACGAAAACATTTGCCTATTTTCACAATGTAGTGTCATCTGGTTGGTCACGAACTACTGTGTTACCTACCTAACGGGTTGATAAAAAACATCGGTAGACGTGCTAAAAAACACAGCGTTACTAGCGCATTTTGAGGTTGCGATTAATATCCGAACTTACGAATATGCATAACTTTTTTGAAAATTTAGTACCAAGAACATTTTTTTTTTACTAAGACGTTTAAATTATATCACATAAAAATACATCTTATTCCTACGTATGTTTGTGTTTCTAACGTCTAATTAGTTAATATTAATTATAAAAACCAAATGTCTGTAAAATTACCACATTAAGGTTTTATATAAAGCCTAAAAAAGTCATTACATTACAATTTACTACAGTCTACCAAGTTTAGATGTTAATCAACAGCTGTTTTACTACTAGCGCAAGATAAAGTTGCCTTAAACCATCCATAAATATCTTAAAATAGATGTGACGTAATTCGATGAAGTCTTCAACGATATTTTACCACAAAAGTGTGTTTCATCCAATTACAACCTTCTAATTACCCCGTAATAGGGGATTGAAATGCGTCGCACTAAACATTTTTAATTAGAGTTGCCACAGGTCTTAGTTTCCGAGAAATATCCCGATTTTGAAAAACAAAAAAAATCTCGTATATTGGTAAAATTATGATTTTAAAAGAAAGTTCTTTTAAAAATGATTGATGTATGGAATTGACATAAGCCTTCGAATTATAACTACAACGCGATACGTCAATTTGATACATTTTAGACTTCCCTATAAGCTACTAGTGTTATCACCGATTGAATATTACTCAACCTAAGTTCCCTGCTCAGTTTTTTTTAAATATCTCTAATATATTACCAAAATTGTATACTGTAATGCAAAATAAAAAAAGTGAAATTTATTTTTACTGGCATAACATTTTTAATCAAAATTAGGTGGTGAGTAAAAATGTTATATATTTCAATGAAAGAAAATCATAATTCCTAATACTGCTTAACCTACAGATCCCGTACGTGCTTTGTTAAATTTCACATCACAGTCTTCAAACATTAAATATTTTCTATATTTGTTCGTTTTTAAAATAGAAAATAGACAAAAAATACGCAATAAAATATTTATGACCATTGTTCAAAAAACGAGACTCATGGATTGCAAAATGGTTAGCCGATGAGACAAGAAAGTTCTTCAGTAGAGACCACATACTGTCAAGTAGAAAAGAGTCTACGCGGACAAGAGAAGCAATACCAGATTACAAGACGAATCTGCACATAACCTGCTTCCGATCAGTCATTCTGGAAATCTTTAGGGGATGCGTATGTGCTGCAGTGGGCAACCTGCAGCTGATATAATAGTTAAAAAAAACATTATAATTATAATTAAATGCTGGCAACACTAATAGTAACCGTCCTATGGTACGCAGTACTTGACATTGCTATGCAAGTGTCGCATTGTTGTACGTACGAAGTTAATAATGGCGGTGGCTTTTATAAGCGTTTGGTATAAACACTGCAGTTGCAGATCAAAGGCACCGCACGTTAGCCGGTGTAGCGAAATGTCACCACGGTCCATCAATTAACGGTTATCCAGTCTTTAATTCGCTATTGACATCGGAATAACATAGCGATAAGACAAGATGGAATGACCGTAGCTTCTTCATTTTTCGGTACCATCAATTTCTATGAGAGCATTTTTCAGGGAGAAGTTTTTTTATTACTGACAGGCTTGCGCTTGCTCTCAGTCTCACCTGCGGGAAAGTGATGACGAGGCTGAGAATTGAGCGCGCTCACCCAACAAATACCGAATTATTCGACGTTTGAAGATTCCCATGTTATAAGATGTTGGAAACAAAGACGCAGGAAGCGAATTCCACTCCTTGGCGGTTCGCAGCAAAAGGGAGGAGGTAAATCGCTTCATGCGAACAGCTGGAATGTTAACCACATAAGGGTGCACACCTGCACGGCGTTTTGTCAATTTATGGTAGAAAGGGGAGGGGGATCTAAATCATAGAACTTAGCCACACACTCTCCAGAGTAAAGTCTATAGAAAACCGAAAGGCAGGCCACTCTACGCCGATGTTCCAAACTGAGTAATTTACGCGACGTAAGAGCCTCATCGGCAATTAGTCGCTCCGCAATCAATTAAGTCCTAAGCTGCCAAATGGTGCTTAGCAGAACCGTCTCAGTAGTGTCAGCACTACTCCGCACACGACCGTACTTGCGTCTGATACAGTTTAAAAAATTAAGAAATCCGATAAAGAAAAAGGTGCGATTATAAAATATGTTCTCGTAACACTAATAATAACCGACCTAATATACGCAGAATATGACATTTTCACATGTCGCATTGTTACTCATATGAACTTAACAATGACGGAGACTTTTGACAGCGTTTGATATAAACACGGCGGCCTCAGATCAAAGGCGCCGCGCATTAGCTACAGCGGTGAAATGTCACCACGGTCGATCAATTAACGGTTATCCAGTCTTTAAATCGTTATTGATATCGAAATAACACAACGATAGAGAAGATAGAATGACCGTAGCTTATTCATTTTTGGGTATGGTCCAAGTTGTGAGAGACTATATTTCAGTAATGCCAACTTAGAGATTTACCCATAAATTTAGGGGTAGATACCTAAAAGCACAATTAGAAGAAACTTGCTTGTTTTGATACAAGTTATGTCGATTTAAAATATAATTCTCCTTATTTTAATTATAAATATGTTATGAATATGACATAAGCAATGTAGCAATGTAGGTTCAGTTGGATTGTTATTTTTTTAAATTACTATTACTTTGGAATAATTTGTGTTTATGATAGCTAAATATTTATTATATAAATTTACTCTCAGCTACACATGTACCTAAAAACTTTCAGTGGTTGTATATTTAAGCCGATACGCATACGGTGAATGTCATTGAACTCTC
Source organism: Automeris io (assembly GCA_036320925.1). NCBI lineage: Eukaryota > Metazoa > Arthropoda > Insecta > Lepidoptera > Saturniidae > Automeris > Automeris io. Next base: position 1,856,342 of record JAUDJH010000021.1, on the reverse strand, counting down.
CTTCTTTGGTGGTTCCTGCTATTTTTTACTGTACTATACTTACCATTAGAGATGATATAGTTTTTTTATACTACAAAAAAAAACCGGCAAAGTTCTTACAACTTGTACCAAATGAAAATAAGTCCGTTGATATTGAAAACAAGGTTTAACCTGGCCGCTATAGGCGTCCTTATGGCCATGATAAATTGAAACGGGTATACGCGGCTACATACACTTCACTTCGCGATAGTATCAATAATACAAGTTGTTATCATACCTTTACTGTTTGTGAGAATTCATGCCAATAGCTTTATTTTTAAGAACTAATTGTAAGATTGGATGGCGGCATTGATGATAATAATTTTCTAGTGATAATTCAATCATGTTTAAGAGTTCATCCCTCGAAAAAAGGAGAAAAAAACTGTTGTAGGGTCATGACGATGTCTATTTGTCTGTCTATTGCTACAGATATTTAAAATTTCATGTTATTCTATAAGATCAGCTTTTTGCATGAATAGCTAGAACGGATTTTATATAAAAACATTCTCTTTAATATATTACAAATTAAAAATCCACTTAGGCCCAGTTTCAGAAACACTCCTAATATTTGAAATGGTTTTAAGCACTAATGAATAATAAACTTGTATGTAATTGTTAAGTACTTGGTGTTTAAAAGCGTTTTAAAGTTTGAAGAGCATATCTGAAACTGGGCGTTAGTCAATAAACATTCTCTATCTATAACTCAATGTCGTAATTTCGGACACCGGTTTAGAGTGTTGTCATCAAAGTATTTGATTACAGAAAAAGGTGTAATCACTTCTCGCGTTGTGGTTGCGTGGTATAAATATTGTTTAAGTCGGCAAGCCGTGTAGAAACAGTAACAAAATAAATCAGTTTGATGGCGTCAGCGAGATTGCGGGAGTCATGCGCCGGAGACGAACCTATGTGTAACGACTTTAATTACTTTTTGACATTTACACTTCACGACTTTTTACTTATGCGGTACATTTTTTCTGTCGGTTATTAGATTACAAATCCGACCCTAAGGAAACTACTTCGCTAGGTGACTTTCTAGGGTAGGTATTGTAAGGCCGTGTTTCTAGGTTACGTATGTAGGATTCTAGATAATTGTACCAAGGTCTTGTGGAATATTCTGAAGATTCTAAAATTGTGTTGTATACTTTTCCCTTGAACAGAATTATGTGGTATAAAAAGCTACATAACTCAATTTTATTTCGCCTCTATCTAAGAATTTATCAAGTTACCTTCGCCGTCTCAGTGAAGAGTGGATCAGTTATCCGATGAGTTTCCTTTGTACATATTATTGGATTCTTTAAACGAAGCAATATTTTAGTAGGGCAATCCGTTCATAGCTACTATGAGTATGTTTAATATATCTACAGAATTTTGGACTGTACTATGATTATTAAATGCGCTGTATCGGATCAAATTAAAAGTGAATCTTTCTGGATGTGTACTTATTTTTACACCAAATCGAAACGAATAAGCTAATAGGCCCCGTGATAGAAAAAGACTTTTGTAACCTACCGTGCGACAGTATCATTGCCATCGTGTTGCCAGCTTTCAAGAAGAAGACAAAAAGGATCTGAGGACCTTGAGAAATAATGTTATTTTTTACTAGCGTTTTCACAGGTCGAATGTAACTTTGTCTGAGCCATCTGACCATAGTCGGACTGATCCTGAAACAGGAATAGTCGAGGTAATTTCGTGTGACTTTAGTCGTCACGATAAAATAAAAAATCGTAAGGTGTAATCACTCCGTCACATACCGAGAGACAGATACGAATGTACTCCATTCACAGTCCAGTTATAGGTGCCGCTACACAATACAGAACGGCGATGGACAGGGTAACAGAGCGGCAAGATTTAATGACCGCAACTGTCCAACGTTCAATGACGAATGGAACGTTTCGTCATTTGCTACACGTTGCACATTATGTACTGCCTTGGATACCTCTTCAACATAGAATTGGGAAATTTGAAACAACCGCACTGACACACCAAACTGAAACCAAAAATAGGTAAACATGTTTATTGTTCTTAACCTGTTAACCGGGGAATTAGCTATTGCTCAACTCGTTTTAGAATGGGGACTTTTTGTTCGCAGCGATATGTAATATCACACTTCAAATAATAAAAGAATATTGTTTTTAACTTATGGTTTTTATTTATTTTGATAAAGTATTGAATATATTACGATTAATTTCCATGATGAAAAATGTCGTCATGTCCATTGTAGTAGGCTTTTATGTATGACGAAATATTTCGTCATAACCAGGTAACAGGTTAAATAGAACGACATAAAATTACAAAGATCTATCATGAGTTTGCAATCTCCTGGTTTTAAATAAACGATACCGTTGTGTCGTATTGATACGAAGAAATGCTACAAAGTTAAGCAAAAAATTATAGACCATGACAATCTTTTTTTTAACCCGAGCGAATCAGGTTATGGGCCGTCAGAGGAGAGTGAGGGCCACCCCCGTGTGTCGAAGTCGCACCGACTAAAACCCCCGGGGTGTTCCTTCTCCCGTCTGCCGGGGTCAAAGGCAAAGCTGTGCCAGTTTCCTCAGCGCCCGGCGACGTCTGGCCTATTGATGGAAGGCCCTTGCACAGCATTAGCTCACCTTCATTGTCTTGGAGCGCACCGTTCTCGCCTTGAATAACGCTACAAAGTTAAGCAAAAAATAATAGACCGGGATAACCATGAATAAGTTTATAAAAATAGTAAAAATTTCGCGTTTCGCTACGAGATAATCATTATACAATTAATTCAATGTATGTATTTATTAATTTCATGGTCTTGAAAAATCAGTGCAGTTACACTAAGCAATATATTTCTTCAGACTTACCGTAAAGTGAACCAAACTGACTGAGGCCGTTGTCGAATACACGTATAGAAATTGCAAATTAATCGCCGTCTTACCTAACTAAAAAGAAGTTTTTTATTAAATCTTCTAAAATAAAACAACGCAAGAGGTACCTCAGTTGTTTATACGTAGCTCCTGAAGCAGACATCAACAACGCACGTACGCGTGACACTATCTTAATATATCTATGATAAAACAAGACATTACTAAAAAATCTCTTCCTGGCGTTTGAATGTATAGCTATCTTTTTCAATACCTCTACGTTATTTTTTTCTCGTGTAACGCAATGTGCATAAACGTAATACTAATTAATATAATACTTTCAACTGTCGTGCATTTATCAATTATCGAATCCCTACCTAAGAAGTTTCACTACGAAAAGTTGTGAAACACATACTCAACAACGCTTAGATTCACAACACTTGGGATTTACAATAATTATATTATAAAGAAGTCATCTTCACAACAGTCTCTAATAGTATTTTAGAAAAAAATATTTTTTGAGCAGTTTTTGTCCCCCAAAATGAAACGAGTACAGCAATCAATCAAACACTACCAAAGACCGGTTTAAAGCCGTAATAATACAGGAAAAACAGAACAATGCATCGCATTGGCTTCTTATCTGTACACAAATCTATGTCTCTAAAGTCTAATATTTCGGTGAGCGTTTTAAAGGGAAACTTCGGACGAAATTAGTATTCCAAGGTTCCGATTCAAGTCACAGGAGATAGCGAGTTTTGAGAACTGAGTACAATTTTACCAATATAAATATCGCCTAGACAAAGAATCGTAATATTTTCTCAACCACAAAAATAAATAATTTAAAAAAATGTAGCATAGCAAAATAGAAGCACTTCTAAGAAATTATTTTCATTTTTCTTTTTTCAAAATTCATATGTTGTTCTCTACTATAATTATTTCATCATGTACATAAAATTTAAAAGTCCAAAAGTACTTTTATATTAGACTGAAAATAAATTTTGATTACTTTTTTATATTTGATGCAGAAATTACTGAATTCATCTTGATAGAAATTTTGTGGCTTTGTCACAAATTTTCTTATTCAAATCATGCTTGCGCTTGGTAGTCTGCGTTTGGTCAGAATTGATAGAGTATAACTGGAAATAAATCATGACTTTTGGGTTAAGGACTGTTATCAGTGGAACAGATCAGTTTAAATGAAAACATATTTTTAGTCTTTATATTCTGAACTTTTGTTTAAATCAGTTTAGAAATAAATATACAGCAGCACTTCTCCGTAGTCAATAACATATACTGGGCTGGTCGAGTAATTTTTTTTTTTAACATGTATCTAATTTTACTTCAATAGAGGTAATTTTATCAATCCCATCCTTGACGAAACCTCTGGTCTTACTGGTTTTAAAGGATTTTCGATTATTTAAAATACTTTAATGCGTCTTATAACCGAAAAAAATTACATTGAATTATGGTTCGATGTTGCCACCAGGTAACATCGGTCATGGATATGAGCAGACTGAAATGATGCAGGGTCTTCATCTCAATCCGTTTCTGTACCTGATATTGATCCGAACGTCGACCTATAATTGTTTCTACGATAAATTTGTTTTTTCACGAGTATGGCCTGTTAAAGTACTAATAATGCATACAAAACGCAAAAATTTAAAACGTGTCTCTTTAAAAAATGCTTAAGAAAAGAGCTCTCCGTAGAACTCCTCGTCAAAGCTTGTGGCTTGTCCCATAAAAGTACGTAGCATGAGGTGTTATTATGTAAATGATGAGAGCTCGGTTTCGGCTGAGTCAATACGCCGTGGAAGGTAATTGGCGACACGTCCATATGCCGGCAGTGACGCCCCCTACGGCTGTGATATTATCGATAGATGACCTTTGTCGATTAAAGAATTAAATAAATAAAATATAATGCCATGGCTAAAAACAAAGCATGCGGCAATTGGACTTTGTAATTTAAAGGTAATTTTGTAATAGTTAATGCAAGGCTGTAATTTTTATAGCACTTAATCATCAATTAAGATAACGGGCTTCGTGTGTTTATATGATATCATATTGCCTCTTACAATTAGTAGCTTTTTATTTATACCTATTTAACTGACAGGTATTATGAAGTTGACAAAGTATGAAGACAAAACGTATGTCATATTTTTTATAGATTCCCTTTTTGCTTGTTTTATTTACTGTTTTATTTTTGATGTTGAATGATTTTCCTCTTCAATAAAGCTGGTTAGCAATTTCGTAGATAAAGTATATTCTAGTCAATTACTAGAAAATTGTACTTTTAATTATGTTACATATATACTAAATAAATAAATGAGCCAATAGAACAGTCCCAGGCTGAATGTAATTGAGTGAGATATAATTTAAGTAATAACATATAATGTAAGTCATAATTTGCCACATTTCGTTAGCAAAGCTAACAAATTTATGGACAATATCATTTCATATGAAATAAAATTATATTTTAATAAAGTATAAATAAGTATTATAAGTACTATATGTATAAGAGAGGTGGCAGTAAGTAAATACGGATGGATATTTCCACATGGGAAGGACAATTATACGTGCATTGTGCACAATGGACCAAATTTTTTAATTGGTAAGAAGAAAGAGGCTTACAAAAGTTCAGGAAACAAAGTGGGGTCTTCAAAAAATTTGCATCATTTTCATTGACAGCTATCATTGGCACATGAGCCACAGAACGTTTACAGCTGGGCATAAATCTCCTCAAACTGTTTCCTAAAATTTTTGAGGCTATAGTGGTCTAGTAGATAAGGGCTCAGGATCCAATTAGGTTTTCTCGAATTATAATAAGTACGAATTTAGGCAACATATGCTCACCGGTAAAGGAAAACATTGAGGAATCCCGCATGGCATCTAATAGAAATGTCATTTGTAAGAGCCTTGAAAACAGGGATCGGCTGCGCTACTGGTCACTGGAATCTTGGCTACCCTGAAAGGGATATCGCGTAACTAATTATTATTATTGTTAACATTTTGTAGACTAACCGATTGGAAGCGGTTAGCATCCAGCGTCGGCCTGCGATTTGGATTACCTGGTGTATTCACTTTGTAGGAGTTGTCTCTTGAAATTATCTTCCCTAATAGCCATATAATAGTAATATATAAAATAGTAAAGTATAAAAGTAATTATAGATAATATAATGAACAAACCAAAATAATCGACATAATTATGTCGCGTCCCTATCACCCGTCGGGTGACGTAAGGTCACGACTTAAGGAATACCGAGGCAATTTAATCAGAGCTCTGCGCAGTGACAGTCGGACTAAATTATAGACCCGAACCTATTCGTGTGAACGGTAGTGACGTTTATCTATTGTTTAATTATTTTGATTTATCGATAGAATGTTGCAATATAGGATATATTTTTCCCACCGGCTCAAAAAATTTGAATTCGTTACTTCTGATATGTCATCAGGCGGTGGAATCTTCTCCAGCCAGTGTCTGATGATATTGATTCTTAGACATTACGAAAAAAACTTAAGAACAAGAAAGTCTTGAAATTAGTCAAGGACCACTCTCAAATTTTATCAATTTTTTTTAAGTTTTTTTAAGAAATTGGATTTTTAGAAATTTACGAAAATAAAAATTTTGGAAAAAATTGAAAATATTCTTTGACTAATTTTAAGACATTATTATTGCTAGATGTTTTTCTAAAGTTTATAGTTTTTAAGAAAACGATAGATTAAGATTTTTATACATTTTTTTTTTATTATCGTCGCCATTTTAAATAAATGCGTCGATGAATTTTTCTAAATAAAAAAATCCTTTTAATGTTCGAGCGCCATGGTGCACCTCTGATCATGAGTAAAATGTTGATACCTTTGCGGTATCATTGTGAAAAAAAATGCGAAAGAATATTTTTATCGAAAATTTTCACGTTTTTTCTCGGTTCTAATCAAAATTTGAAAGAGCATAAAATTTCGCGTAGGAGTAGAGGTATTGCATGATTTTTTTGGTCCGATAACATAATAAATAAACACGTTGGAAAATTAGTAAAAATTTTGATCATCTCGGCGTTAATGGGTTAAACAGGGTTATTCCATCATTGCTAATGCACATGAAACCGTGGATCTAAGCTAGTGTAGCATAAAACCCTTTGACAGTTCAATTCATGATACAATGATATCACTTCAAATTCCTTTACAATGAAGGCAAATAATATAAGGAAATTCCAATCCATATAAATACGATCACATAGATTTCTTAGAATAAATTAATTTACATATCTGTGGATGTAAAAAAACGATCATTGTGTGACCCAGGAAGATTATATCTTAACTAAATAATTGTGCAAGTAAAGATTGTGATAGTGACTCGCTTCTACCAGTAGTGTTTCGGGATCAAGTTGTGTAGTTCGAATTGTTTATATATATAGAAGCCATAGATGTAGCAGGAGCGCCTCGCGCCTAGGTGGAACGACGACTTGAGGAATATAGCCGGAAAGGATTGGATTTGAAGAAACCAAGACCGGGATTAATGGCACAGTAGTAGACTAGGATGGGTTGATGATGATGATAGAAGTCTTGGTATGTTTGAACCAGTATGATGACGGCAATTGTCAATGGGTTCAGAGCCCTTAGCGGTCGCTGCAGTTCTTGGACACAATTCGTTATCTATCAAGCACGTTGTAGTCACTTTGACGAGCCAATGTGGTAATTAGTGCATTTATGGCATTTGTTAAAACCAAACGGTGTCAAATAAGCTGGAAGCCTACCTGATATAAATAAATTAGGTACAAATACGTATAACTAAATGTAACATCATAAGAGATATTTTCGTGGTGCCGACCATAAAAAATAGATAAAGAAGTTGGACACACTCGGTCTGATCCCCGAAGGCGAGTAAATATGAAGGTTACTTTGCCAAGCCTGAATAAAAACAAAGAATTCAAATAATTTACGTCAACAAGCAATTCCATGGGTTTTTTGTTCCCCGGCTTTGCGATACCATCGGAGCGGCACAGTGTGGCGCGTAGTGTCGATCACCTTACAATAGCCAGTAATTGATAAACCGTGACTCGATAAGTCAAGGCCTAAAGGACAACAGTTTTCTCGCGACATACTACGATATTAAGACGGATTTTATTTTATCTAAATGTGTTTCATATTATGTTTAAAAACTTTCAGTTTTACTGTTATTTTACACTAAAATATAATAAAAAAATAAAAAAATCCGCTGATCGCCCGGTGAATTATTATCACCTCCTTTGTAGAATTGACATCGCGTCCTCTTATTCATTAAGTACCACTAAGGAGTTCCCATTCGCTTCCTGTGTCTGCTTTTCAAGCATATTTATCTTTTTCAACCTTCAGTTTAAAAATGCTAAGAGAAGGTCTCTTCCGTTCTTCACCAATAATGACAGTCACGAGCTTCAGACAACCTGTTTCTACCAACGCTCCTCACCAGAATCGGTCCATCTGAGCGGGTGTCTTCTCATATTCTTACATGGTCTTCACTCTTCAGCATCTTATGATATGGGAATATTCAAGCAATGAGAAAATCGGTATATGTTGGGTGAGCACGCTACATCATCAGCTTCATTATTACTCGCCCTCAGATGAGACTGACCTCAAACGTAAGTCTATTTATAAAAATATATAATACGTTAAACAGATTTATAAAAATAGAGCTACCTTTCCATAACCAATGAAACACAGGAGTCTTTTCTCTTCGTATAAATCTTTAATCAATTTAGAAACTAGATCTCCATTACCGCCACATATTTTAACCCCATATTGAGGTATAAGGGATTATGCATCCAAGTTTACCGTTGCGGTCTTTCATCGAATTTGGCTTTTTTCGTCCAATTTTTGCTCGTCATTCGTCGTCGCTCCACCTTGTTTATGGTCTTCCCATAATACGTTTGCCGATTCACCATCTCCGCTCAAGAAGTCGACTGCTACAGTGATCAGAGATCCATAATCATATGCATCCAGCCCACGGCCATTCAGCTTGCTTATCCGGAGAACTATGTCGAAGATTGTGGTTGTCTATGCAATAACTTCATTTAGGATTGTACCTTTAATATAGAACATTTATTTATTCATTTTAATAGTAACTTCACAGCACATTACAAAGTCAATTATATACAAAATAGAAAATTAAAATAAAAAACTACAATGCCAGTAACGAAGTTATGCTACAAATTAAATTTTGTTAGTATATTTTGAGTCGCACTCAGTATTCGAGTAGATGAGTGAATGTTGTGTGAATGTATGTGTGTGTGCGTGCAGTTGTATGAATGTGTGTGTTTATATCAATGGTGCATGAGATTCATCTGACTGCAGTTTAGAAATAATAGCCTTAAGGACTTGATTACGGCTCAAGTGAAACATATCAATGTACAAACATGTTATTCCTTGATTGTTTAAAACAGGGTATTCAAAATATAACAAAAAAAACTAGTAATAAATCTTTGTGTATTAACCTTCAATACTACATATGCTGCACAATAATCGTGCCCACCACACACCGCCGAAAACATTTAATTGGTTATGTTCCGTCACTTCTACACCAAGACCGCTTCCGTCATTGATTGCCGGCGACCTCAGCATCGGTTACTTAGATGTCACGATCTCCGATACGAATCACGACTGATAAAGGTCATGGCTTAAACTCCATGCCTCCGATTTTTAATACTAGCCAGCAGTTTACACAGACTAGTAAAGATACGTAACGTTGTGTACCAAGCAACGAAGAGTCAAATGTTCGAAATAGCTATAATTCTAAACTGTGGCTTATAACGCTGCCAGAATGCGTGATAACCAAAGAGTATGTGGACTATTAATCATACGTTTTTTGTCACCTGTATGTTAACATGACCAAATTATGTTCTTTGTTGAGCATTGTAGGGTGTTGCTTGATCATGGGAGCCTAGTCATGGACGGGGACCCATAATTAGTTTTTAAATTGGATGTCCAGCAAAAAAGTATGAGAAGTCACCGCGAACCGCACCGTTATTATAGTCTAACGAAATTTTTATTTGGAATTTTTCATGATTGGATTTGACAAATTGCTTCGGTCCGACGATAATTTTATTTCGTCGTTAGTCGTTACTGTTTCGGAGCGAACAAAAGCAAAGCTGAATTTCATTTGACAACGATATTAATCACTTACATTGCCGGTGAACTATAATTAGGAAGCTATTTCTCCTTGCGATTGGAACAAGATTGACCTTGGTCCATCGTGTTTTTGTTGTGTACACATAATCTGTTCCTTCTTAGCAAATGTATGATTAGCTTGTAATATCATGATTATTTTCCTTTACACCAAACACAATTTGTTCGCGTTTTGTTATTCTAAATCAATATATTTATCATCTCAGGTATTTTCTTTGTTGCCGTTAAAGTACTTGAATTGATCTAAAATATAATTTGTAAGGTCAATGGCTACTTACTTTGTTTCAATGCTAAAATAAATTTACTCTCAATTGCCATGTAATGATGACTACAATAATTTGGTTCTAATAAATTATAGTTTTATATTTATGATCCGGAACAAGCTATAATCATTAAAAGTAAACGAATTCACAAATAATACAAAGGATAGACAAACATAATAAAGGACTGTAATCTGATGTAGTGACGGCTAGCGAAAACTATGTTACCACATATAGCCAAAGCTTATGATAAAAGCAGTAAAATTGTATAGTTGTCATATGTATATATTCACAGCTATCAATAGATTTTCGATTTTCGCGATTTTCAATACGCGTTACTGTGATAATATTAGATAACTCGGTTAATAAGAAATTTTGTATATTTGTTATCCGACAAACTTAAGTCTTCTGAATTTACTACTGTCCACTAGAAAGCCTTCAGCATAAAGACGATTTAATTTTCACTCTAAAGATTTACATAACATTGATAACATAAAGACATCCTCCGGATATGCACAATTCTATTCAGAATTAAAACAAGATGTCAATGAGATTTAAATACGTCCTCTTTAGGATCATTTTAACGGGGCCATAAAAACCGCGACTTCAATTAAATCATATATTCAAATCTTGTTAATATGTATGTAATTGCTAAATACGTATTGTCCGCCAAAAATGAAAAATATTAAAATATTCATAACAGCTCTCAATCCTTGTTCAAATAATAAATATTTAAAGTCTATTTAAAGATTAAAACTAAAATATTTAACTGACGATCTGACGTTTTGACATTCAAAGGAAGTACTTAAGGGATGATAAAATACTTTGGAGATAATCTTCGTTTGATATGTTTCCAACTTTTTTGCATTCGTCTTCTTAATTAAAAGACCTTAACTCGATTAAAGACTTTATTCCAATGAAATTTCAAAATAAAAACAAATCATTTTAATTATTTTAATTATAAATAATAGCTGATTGAAGTGTTTTTTAAAATTCCTGGTTTTGATGGTTTTAAAATGACTATAAATTGTTTTAAATGACGTGGCATCAAAATTGAGATATTTCTAGTACTGTATTCATTCTTAAGGATGAGAAAAAATATTTTTTTTTACAAGCTCAGTTATAATTACTTCATCGTACGTTTCGTGGCCTGGCCGCTTCGGTTAAGAGACAATCGAGCGGTGACGGCGATCGTTCCACTGTCCTGTCAATCGTCACCATTAAGGAACTGCCTGGTGGGTCACGCATCACCTGGTATACTTCATTAGCCACTCTTCAAGCCCTACGTGATACACATACCCAATGTATTGGTTTCGTATAAAGTGGATTCGAGATTGAAGTATAATGGTGAATAATACCGTTTGGAAGAAACAACGATTGGCGGATACCGGTCTTTATATTTAATGATAGATAGGAAAACGGTGGAATTTCATCTGTAAAAGTAGATAGAAATAACATATTGACTGTATTTACCAATGAAATAACTAAACTTAAATGTAGTATTACTAAATTGAAACTCGAGTAAAAATTACTACTCAGTTTAGAAATCAGAATAACGTAATATGAAATGAACTTTAAGTAAATTTTTTCACTTTGGTAAATAACTTGCAACATATATGAAAAAAAAAAACAATTTTAAATAACTATTTAATAGATTAGACAATACCGTTAGTACAAAAATATGTATACATATAAAACGCACAATCTTTGAATCTCAGGCATAGAGATTGTGAAAATATTGACGCAAATATACTATTTCTGTTGAATGATAAACCACCTAAATTCTTAAAGTTGAAGACTATAATAATAAACCATTTGTCATACCCCAAGATGTTTGCTCCGAATTGGATGTAGGAAGTTTACGAATAGATAATTCCACTGTTTTACGACTTTTTCATAGCCACATAAAACCATTTTTCTAGTCATTCCAGTTTTGATGTCACTGGGATTACGTATAATATTAAATATTATATGGAACGTGTCAAGGGAAACGGCACAGTTATAAGCTTTCTGCTTAACCTATTTTAAACTCTAGAGTAACAAAATTTCTCACCATCTTATCGAGTTACCAAAATCAGCACGAATACTGTGATGGCGACAACGGTACAATAGGAAAATGCTAATGTACCTAGAGATCTACAGTCATGTATGGGTAATTGATTCCTGTCCATTGATATATGCTGCCGCTCTTGGTCTACATTATACTATCCATCTAGTCCAATAAAGTCAGTTTATCAAGTCACTATAAAAAATACAATTTTATTTGCAGTCGATCCACTCATCAAACCTAATACATGATTACTGCATTTTTTTGGATTCAAAATTATGCAGTCTAATAGATTTGTTCACCTTTGGATATAGACATATTCATACTTGTTATAGTTGCTGGTTATGAATTGATCAGTCTTTAGGTATAAACCAGATATAAATATAGTGTACTTAACTTTGCTAAGCTAGAATAAGCAGAAAAACTTCTCTGAAGAGCATGCATGATTCATGATTTCTTTAAATATTATTCGGAGTCAGATGCTTGACTTCAAATTTCAATCACACCTGGTGAAAGGAGAATTCGACGATGGACCACGTTCGCCCAAAAAATACCTATTCACTCTTCTTTTAACGGCTCCCAAGTCATAAGAACTAAAATATGGTCGCTGCAAGCATATTCCACTCCTTAGCTAGTACATGTAATCAATGCTCTTTAGAATTATCGACCTAATTGTATAATCGTTTACAATGTAGCATGCTAAAGTTGTGTCGAATTCTACCAAAACAATCATGTAAGCAATCTATGGCTAAAAATCAATTTAAAATGTTAAATTTTGAATCTAAATCGGTTAAAACAGTAACGTGATAGCTTGAGAAAAAAATAATTCTAAAATCAATGACTTTATATTCGAAGCTTTTAAGTAATCTACCATATTCAGTTCTTTTAATTCTACAATAAAAGAAACATTGCAATTGAAGAATCCACAACTATTATTAGTGCCAGTAATATTTATTTGTGTTTAAACAGAATTTTTACTACTCCTTACTTCATATATTAATTAAACTTGTATATCACATATAGTGATGTCATTCCACTCAACGCTTATCGATAATCATACCACGTTACATACCAACTGATACCTCATTTATCTTTGACAGTTCATTATAACACTTTCGTGCGACCCGCGACCATACGTCAAATACGTAGAAATAAATACATTCGTATACATGACTAATAATCGTTCAATATCTTCATATTGCATATTAAAGAGAGAAAAAAGCTATCACGACGACCTGCTTTGGCCGTCTATCAACGTATGACGTACTGAGAAATGTGTTTTGCCGTTTGTGATATCGTTGGTATGTTAATTTTGACCTTAAATAAATAATGTTAAGGATTAGAATTAGGTTAATGAGTTGGTTGTGTAGGATGGTATTTTGTCGGGATGTCAAAGCGTCGCGAACGATCGTCGACGCGGGGTAGTGTCGTGCTGAGAGTAATCTCAGCCGACCTCATCACTAGTGATGCTGTTGTAGTAATGTCGATATATTCTAATTCACTTTTTACTTTTCTGGAATCTCTTCATTTCTTCTTCCCTTCTTCGTAGTTAATTTTATACTCCGATTTTACATTTATTTTGGTATAATCATCATGCAACTTATCAACTTCTCGTCTTATCATTTCCTTTCCAACGTATCTATGTCAATTACGTTTCTATCAGTCTCTTTTCTTAACAAGAAAACGTATGCTGTGCCATAAAATCTGCTTTTTTTTGTAACCCGGGGGAAATTCTACATAGGAACATTAGGGACGCTGCGAGCGCAGTGACCCCGTCGTGTCAGACTCCTACTGACTGAAAACCCTCAGGGTGTCCATCTAACCGCTCCACCCGGACCTGGGAAGCCCAAATCATCCAGACGCCCGGGGAGCAAAAAAACCTTGTTGAGGCTGCCTCTCTGGGAGAAGTGGAAGTAAAGAGCCCACCCCTCCAAAACCTCTCTCTCAGGCGGTGCTCCGGAAACCGTGGACCGCCTCCCTCCCATCCAGGCAGCAGGCTCCCTCGAGTCTACTACTACCTTAAAATCAGTCTTCTAAGTACTTCTAACATAATAAGTAGTATTCCAGTAATAACAAAATAATAATAAAGTAACTTAGGAGCTTAAAGAAATTCCAGTGATTTTTTATCTATAATAGTTTATTTAAAATAAGACAATATTAAAAGTTCGATAACCTAGGATTCCATCGAATTCAGTATTCTCCACTTCGTTTAACATATTTAATTAAAATATTTACTAAAATTTAAAATTTATTCGTAAATTAAATAAACCCAGAGTCTTTTTTTTTAATACTTTTGAAGCCATTGTCATTATTCTGAAAATAATGCTTAAAGAACATATTTTAAATTTATTTCAAAAATGAGAAAAATGGCTATTTGTTGGCACAAACGACTACAACATCTGAATTGATGCCATCGACGTAACGTATTACTGGTCCTAAACAAAAAAAAAGAAAGGTAATTAGGTATATGGTACATACGCTACATGAGCTGTTCCAAAACTGCGATATGCTAAAGCTAGTCGCGGTGACTAATCATATACCCAAATATTTTGGTTACAATCCAGTCTGGTCTTCACTGTCAACCCATTTTAGCGTACTGCTAAATATAGACTCCTCCCAACAGGCACAATCTTTGACTTTTCTTAACTCATTTTTACCTGGCTACCTTTCAAAGTCGTTGCTTCATCTTTCTGGGGGACCACGAAAAGTTTACCATTTCGTAATCTTCAATTAAAAAATTGCTTGAAGTCTGCCATCACTTCACAATGGTATCAATTATATAGTTAAAAATGGCTTGAATACATTTTATCGATATCGATAATGGCATGTATTGGACATCATCGTTAATGCCGCGACGGGGTGCTCGGGTCAGAGAGTCGAGACAATCTGTCAAATGGAAAGAATCACACACGGTCCAGCTCTCATACCGCCGCCCTATTAATCATATTTCGATTTTTTTTTACCATTTCCGAACGTATGTTCTCTCTGATAATGGCTACTATTCTGACGCCGATTTCACAATAGCCGCAAGTTCATCCGGCAAACGATTTTGTATCTAATTCTATTCTGTTTAGGTTGGAATTGAATCGCACCTCATTCGTATGTGGTAGGTTTAGGCAAGCGGTGAACTCTTTAGACAATACTTGTCATTTGATTCCAGATGTCATGTTCCGAGATAGGATCTTGACGAAAATTTTTCACTGACGGGGTCAAAGAGGATACACGGTCTTCAATTACATTTGACACAGTTTTCGCCTATCCGGCCGCCTCACCGCGGCATGGCGGACCGTTCAATTTGTTTGAATATTCAGATCATCTATCATTTTGATTAGTCTACGAGCTCTGAAATGTTTTGACGTGAGGAAAGTTGCTTTGACGTAATTAGGTATGCGAAAGATGGAGACAGACAAAGATCTCCTTCAAACAAAGGAATGTTATAACAACACCGTGAAATACTGACTCTCTATGATTCTTTAAGATATTTATCGTTTACAAATTACATAACAACTCTGTTAAAAGATATATTAATTATTCTGTTGTACGTTGTTTGACCTGTAAGAAATCATAATTTTTTAGTAATTATGTATTAACATTTTTTCTACGTCTTCTGTTACGTAAAACCCGTAAGTTGTTCCTAATAATAATAAGAAAGCTAATTGTTATTAATATTATATTATTTGTGAATTACAAAGTTGAACAATTTTCAATACATTTAATATAAAATCGATAAATGTTTTTTTATTGCTTCCGTAGTCTATATTTTACTGGATTCATTGTTAAGCATCTAATTTCTGTTTTCTCAGCACAGAACCTGAAATGTGATACAAATTAACATAAATTTCTAAATTCTAATATAAATGTGAAACCCTGGACGATTTTGGCCTTAGCGACGTTTAAATTACCTATATCAAGTATGCACAGGCTGCAGATCCATACAGCGAAAGTAAACTCGCTGACATATATATTTGGGAACAGTCAATGACACAGGATATATTTGGTGTGTGAATGCTAGCACATGCACAAACACACCTCGAGCAAACCTCTCTTAATCTAATGGGACGGAGAACCAACACAATTAAAGAAAGGCAGGATGTGATGTCTGGGAGCTGATAACTGACCCTTACCAGCACTGTAGGCTTTTCACAATGCCTTGCTACCTCGACAGAACCGTTGGATAGACTAGGTTAGCACGACAGATGATGAACAGAGAAGAAAAAGTGAGAAAGACGAAAAGCGGAGAATATCTAATATAAATAATAGCTAACGATAAGGACTTCACTCCGACGCAGCTTTGAGTTTCTTTCGGCGTTTCTTCTCAAGGTAGTCGCTTCCGAAACGCTGGTAGATCACCGTTAGGTTCGTTTTTCAACTGGCCGGCCGCCCAAGTCGAGGTCCGTACTCACAGGGATGCCCTTGCGTAGCCACCACCCAGCCACCCAGCCCATAAATTTCGCTGGCTGAGCGCCCTCTGCGTTCGCCCACCAAGCCCGGTTTTATTGTGAAGGTCTTTCCCAGGCCACCAACGTAAGACATGCTGAAAAAAAAAGATAAGGACAGCAATCCTATAAAACTCATTTTTTTACACTGGTTGGACTACAATGTACCTAATGGAAAGTATATGGCCGTTCAAGAACGATAGCAACCATTGAAAAGCCATTGATAATCGCTGTCGTCACATAAACCACGACTGAAGGTCTCTAAATATATGAGCAACTGGATATACACAAACTGATCCCAAAACAAGTCGGTCTTTGGACTTGTGTACTGTGTTCATGAACTATTTGGACAATCGCCCTTCTACCTCAGAGAAAACTAATTTTTAACTAATATTACCAAATTCAGAACATAATAAAACACAACTGGCTCAACTAAGGTCGTCGCACCAGTTCATAAAAATCTGGTTTTGAGGACACTCTAGCTTCTTTAAACTTAATGTTATGAATAATCATTCGTGACAATTCCATTAATAGAAATACACTTGAATCGAATGCTTATTCATCGAATAAAATTGACACTTCTGCTACCAGAAAAAACGGTGACACTCTTAATATATTAGAAATACGTTTTGGTATATAATGGTTCAAAGGTAAAGTATTAATATGGCATAGAGTGCTTATCATTAGGGCTGACACCTTTTTAGACACCTTTCTTTAGATCTCATAATACTTTTGAATTAGATGTAGAAAATATTTTAAATTTTAATACAAAATAATAAATATAAAACTTAATACGATATGCAAAGATGTAAAAATATAATAAATTAAATAGAGTAGGCACATCTGTCATGTTCTAATTTTTCTCGAATGCTATTATAACCATATCTTGATTAAATTTAAGTAATAAAGAATATTAGGCGTGGGTGATGCGTACCAGTCCTGCTTACCGCCTGATACAGAGATCTTCAGGAGTGAGCTCTTTACACTCACGTCTGCAAGAGATGAAGACTAAAAGGCAATTAACTCACTCAGTCATTGGTAGAATACGAATCCGGCGGCCTGGCTAGCAGCTATTTGGATGAAATCCCGATGGGTTAAAGTTAGTAGAAGTCTGAAACGAGGTCGCTATCCTCACAGTGACCCTGACAGCCTTAAACAGGATTTTTCCCCTGTATACCAATTAAAAATTAAAGAATATTACCCAGGCTTTTTTTCCTTAAACAAAATTAACCCAAGTTTACAATTTTAAATTTGTTCCAACTCGACCAATCAAGTTTGATTTTAAGTACAGCTTATCTTAAAATGTTACAATACGACCATTTAGATATATCAATAATGGTCATGATTGTGCGGGTCTAAAAATTTTAATACATATTTGGAATAACCCATAACAGTCCATAACTTCCATACAAATTTATACGTCACTAAACCTTGTTATCATCCTTACCATTGCTGTGTTATCAAACCGCGAAGGTCTCTAGGTAAAAGTGGTCTCTTCTTCTTACATTTTTTTATAGTTCTTTAAAGGAAGTATCAAGAGACTTTTGAGGAGACCAATACAACTAGCTACTAGCGGATTGAAATAGTTTATAATTTGGGTTAGTTTTGGACTTTGCTGTTCTTAACGTTGTGAACAGTGCAGTCACTTTGTCTAACCAGATCAATAAGGGTGGACCTCTTTTCTGTTTTTTTTACACTGGCTCGACATAGTGACTACAGAGTACCTGATGGTAAGTACAGTGTAGTCCAAAAACGAAAAAGACTATCAAAGGATGAAAATCCATTGATAGTCTACATCGTCATGTCGGCCCACATATACCACGACTGAAGGTCTTTAGGTATATGAGCTACTGGATATGCACAAGCTGATCCCGAAACGCGACAAGCCGAAACTGGTCACTATGACGGGCCACCATGCACTGTGGTCGCGATCCAGACGGGCACCGACGCCCTACCACCTTGCTGCTGCTCGTTTAGCACCACCCAGGAGTCACGTGTAGGGAAACTAGGGTAAAGCCTACGGACGCGAGCAGCTTCGACTCCCATGAACATTGTTTTCTTATTTTGAGACCACAAATATGATCGCCGTTTTTCTATTATCTGGTATAAAATAATATTAATATGCCTTGCCCTTTATAAGGTTTTTCAAATTGTTCATATTCCTTATTCCTTTTATACATCCCTACCAATTTCTAGTAATATTGAATAAACTCTTCATTAGAACTCTAGTTATCTGTTATAAGTAAGTCTGGTCGGATCTTGATTCTTACTTCAACTCAAATTCATATTGTAAACCTTTTTCGTCATAATAATTTGCTACGTTTATACAAAAATTGGCAACCCTGCCGATGACACACATTAGCATAGTCCCACACAGCCCAAGGTGACAGTTTGTGGGCGACACTTCGTAATTTTAATCTCGAGTTAATTTGTCATGCTTTTTAATATTTATGAGCATTTTCTGTGAATTGTGACACTAGTTAATGATATAGACGCAATGATCGATTCTCGTATCATATTTAAATATAAATTAAACTTTGATATTTTAAAATTAATTTTTATATTTATCTACTTGATAACTTAAATTATTTTTATTTCTTATTCAACGCACAAGAATATTTTAATTTTTTTATTTTGTTACAGATGGGCTTGCGCTTGACCTCAATCTCACCTTTTGGAAAATGATGTTGAAACCGAAGATGGAGCGCGCTTACCCAGCAATTACCGATTCAGTCGATGTTTGAAAATGTCTGTCATAAGATGTTGGAAAAACAAACGCAAGAAGCGAATGCCACTCTTTGGCGGTTTGCAGCAAAAAAGAGGAAGCGAATCGCCTCGTGTAAGCAGCTGAAACTTCAACCACATAGCGGTGCAAACCCGCACGGCGTCTTGTCAATTTATGGTAAAAGGGGGATGGGGGGACTAAATTATACAACTTAGTTGCACATTCTCCAGAGTATAGTCTGTGGAAAACCGAAAGGCAGGCCACTGAACGTCGGTCTCTAATTATTATAAATACCTTTACCTACATATACCCAGAGATGGGCAAAATGTAATCTGATTAATGATGAACGCTTACAAAATTTAGTCGTAATTTTAATTTTCTCGCTCTGTAATCATGATTAAATCCATTTAAAACATTAAGAAATCATAAATGTGTATACAATCTGGATTTTTGTAGTGTTTAAAACATAAATGAGCAAAATGCAGTCATATTAATGGTAAAAAAACGTAAAATGTAATCGTTATCATTTTCATTAATCTGATTACATTTTGCCCATCTATGCATATACCTACCTATAAGTACCTTCATATTTGTACCAGTAGTTATTAATACAATTTTTTCTTCGCTAAAATTAATGAGCTTTCATTTTGTGTTTTCTTATACAATAAATACAAATAGTGTATGTAAATTTTTGTTGTATTGTTTTGAGTTGAGATTGGAAATACGCAGCGGATATAAATTCTATACATAGAGTTTATAACTGCAATTATTTAATTATTAATATTTCAATTATTTGCAATTTGTTTCAAGAAATCCAACAAAAAAAAAAAAATCCAAGACACAGGTTGTCCTAGTTTGGGTGTCAGCTGACCTTAATGTGCTGCTTTGTAATTGTTTTTAATATATAATTTATTTTATTTATTTTATTAACAAGAATGTAGGTAATTAAAAACATTGCGACCAATTATAGAATTTATATTTATTTTATTATCTGCGTCATCCAACTGCAGAGCAAAGGCGTCCCTTCCGTTTTCCCAGTCTTTCTTGCTCTCTGCTTTTTGGGATCCTAGCAATCCACCCCCCACTTGACCCGCCATCTTCTCGTTTTCTGCTTCAGAAACTCGCTTAAATATAAAAACGCTTTTAAAAAATAATACCCAGAAATAATAACCTAGCAATCTTCTGTAATCGTATATTTAGATCAATATGATGACGATGACAGTTGTTGGACTTATCATTATTGGTAGTCATCACCGTTGGACTACACGATGCTTACCATCAGCAGCAAAAATATTATTTGCTGTAGCACCAAAGTTAATCTCAATATAATCATATATTGATTAAATATAATTTAATCTCAAGTATCGGTACTATCAAGTCAAATCTTCAAAATCCAACATGCATAGACAATTGCGGGTACTTACTTATATGGTGAGCATGACCCCAGGGCCTCTTCTCGTGTCCCATACGTCTGCTCAGATAGCATCTTGTCTATCACTGCATGATGTTTTTTATGAAACGCCATTCCTACAATTGTGACATCATTGTTTCAATTCATGAGATCCCACACGACCTTCGTATGTCGTGCTCTGTGATTTGTTGAGCTACGAATTGAACAGAAATGATTTTTTTTTGTTTTTTTTTTTTTTTTTGTTTATATCCATGCTTATAAAAAGTAACAAAAATAAAAATACGCCGATCCCCAGCTTTCGTAAGACAATCTTAAATTTACTGATAGTATTTAATTTAAAACAAAAATGTATAAAAAAAATAATATTGAAGAATTACTTAAATAGTTATTTAACTATTGTAGGTTCGGGTTATAGCCAAGTTTTCAGTAGAAAAACTATATGTGTAATTATTTTACTGATTATAGAAATTATAAATTTAACCAATTACTTTGAGAACTACTCAACTGCTAGAGAACAAAATAAAATAAAAATAACTTAAGCTAAGTAAAGATAAGAACATGAATCAAAATTATTTATAAAACAGGATAATACAATATATAATAAAGTATGGAATAAGAACAGTAAAGAAGGCTAGGTGTAGTGTTTTAATACAAAGTCATAAAAAAGGTAATAAAAATTAAACGTTTTTAATTCGCCAGATTATTCTTAGCAATTAATATAAGCAATAGAATATTTTTAGCATGACAAATGTAAATTCAGTCATACAAACTATCGATAATAATAAAAAAGATTATAGCAAAAATTATAGAATTAATACATCTGACCTGTCTAGTACATTTTTATATCTACGATGTACAGAGTTATAACCATATTCTTGTCTAATCCAATAGAATCCATTAAAAGCTTACAATACATTTATATAATCACACATCTTCGATGGAATTACTGATGAAGTATTATAATTATCCTTATACTTGATACTTTATATTCAACACTAGCGGACCCAGCACACTTCGCCCAGTGCGGTCTAACAATGTACTATTAGTTAGGTATGATCTATTGCAAAACCCTTGGATTAAATTCAATTGATATATTTTACATTATACATTTTAAAGTTTTTGTTTTTATGGCTGTAGTCGCCTAGTGGATATGTCCACTAGGTGACAAAAATTGAAAATTAACATTTATATGGGACCGGTATCCGTGAGAGACGCGACTGGTCGTGGGATCGAATCCCGATACGTACGTCAGAATTTTTCCGAATTAATTATGGATATAAGCACGCAATTTACACCGATGAAGAAAAACACAGTGTAGAAACCCGCAGAACATATAAATGTCATATGTAAGTGCCTTGAGAAAGCGATCAGCTGAGCTACGGGTTACGAAATACAAGCGCAAAGTGGATGAAATGAAATGAAATGAAATATATTTATTTTCACCACAAACTAACAAAATACTAGAAATTCAAAAGCAACATTTCTGTTACAAGACAACAACATACAAAAACAAAAGAAAAAACAAAAACATATTAACATGGCGAAAATGGGACCTCCATCAGCTTAAAGCCACAGATACATACACACATGTTTCTCAGCTCACCCTGAAAGGAATAATGCATTACGATATATTATTATTATACATTTAACCAATTACTTAATATTTTACGTTGTATAATTAAACAAAAAAAACATCTTATTATACAATAGAAAATAACAGGTAACTCATCAAATATATTCCCAACAATAAAACACAATACATTTAATAAAACAAAACCCTTTCTTATCAACCAAGTAGTCATCTACGAAATCGCAAATGTCGCAACATCGGGGCCGTGTGAATCCGCCTAGTTGCTTAATAATAAAAAAAGAACCGATAATTCACTTTGCTCCTATTAAGAGACGAATTGGTCGTTTGTAAAATTGCCTAGCTTTAGGCAATAGTTGGACAGTTATGAAATATCTTACGTCATATTGGTCACATCGTTTTTACGTACGCGAGCATTGCACGCAATGTTTCTGCCTCAACTGATTAGAATTAACTATCGTTCTTTATTTCCTTGGCTATAAAAAATATTGTTACATGTCAAATTTTTTTGTGACGGCAAAAACATTTGTTGAAAACTCGTGTGTCGCATTCACGAATGGGAACATTCCAAATTCGTATATCCGGTCATAGCGATTACGATTGAATAAGAATAGATTATTATCGGTAATAGAGATTTGACAATTACGGCGATTAACAATCGATTAGATTTCTATTATTACTTCAATTATGTTAATTTATTTTTCTATGTTCAAACAATATTTAGAATTGAATAAATTGCGAAATAACAAAGCTATTTAATCGTTTGTCTATAATTAGTAATTCGTTAATTTGGATTCAAGCACAATACAAATTGATGCATGATATCGATTTAGACAGATCTTTATTATTCCTGTTTCATATTAAACGGATCTATTATATGTATTAATTAGGCTTAACAAGTCAAATATCCGTGAATACAATAATTTACGAGGTAGAAGAACAATACAAGATGAAGTTTTATTGGATTTGTTTCGGTTAATTCATATTTAAGTACAAATATCATCATTGTTCATATAGAATTAACAGATATAACCTAGGCGTTCTATTCTGCGGTTGTAATCTATATTGATACTTGTTTTTACGAAAATTGCAGAGGAGTATGAAATTTGGCACACTTATAATTTATATAGAGAAGGAGGGTAAACTGCTAATATATTTTTTTTAATTATGCTTGAAAATACTTTAAATCATTAAAAAAACATTACACACCTACCATGCATATGATACACAGACGCATATATACTCTTTTATTTATGGTTAAAGTCTATGGTCAAATTGAGAATAAATAATTATTGTTTGACTTTACACTTACTTTACTACAGTCTAACTGAATGTCAAACATAACAATAATGATTACAAAATAGATATTTGAGGTTTATATTGTAACGAAATTCGTTTATTACAAAAATATACAAATATAAATCTATCAAAAAATCTCAATATAAAAAAATAATTGTGTAGCAATAATCTGAATAAACAATATCATTTAGGTAAAAAAATATATATTTGTTATTCCTGGTTCAAAGATCTTTTTTTATTTTTATTTTTGTGACAATAGAACCTTGATAATGTTCAGACTTATAAATTATATTAATTATGGTCGATTTTCGACCACTGCGCGACCACTAGCACTAAGAAAAAGATATTACAAATAAAAAAATATTTTTTTGGCCCATGACATAACACATAACTTAGAAGAATAGGTGAATCAAGACAGGAGACAGCGAAAGCAAGTACCTTATGTAATGATGATGCGTCAAAGGGGAGTCTGCTTAGCATAGTCCAGCAAAGCCTCCCTGCCAGCAGTGGTGTCGGCCATGCTGGCAGGATATGACAACTGGAGGGCCATGGTTTCCTTCTGTGAAGACGTCATGTCCCAGAAGGAGGCCGCAGAGCGAGAGCGTTAGAAGGCCGCTCGAAGAAGACACCGGGGTGCCGGCAACCGCCCCGGCACATCAGTACCAGCCGACCGGTCGATCCACGACCGGTTGGTTGATGCCTTTGGAGTCACGGCCGCTCAGGGTGGGGGCCCTGAGCGACTGGTTAGCGACCCTCGAGTAGTAGATAGAGCATTGTGACGTGCTCTGCCTAAATACAATGAGCAGTGTCGGGGAAGATATCTTCCTCCGACTTTGTGCCCAGAGGGCGCGGCGCGACGGGGCTGCGGCGAATTGATTACAGGTCCCGCGGTCCCCGTCAATGCGCAGAAGAAGTCACCTTGGGGTTTTTAGTCGGTACAAGTCCGACACACCTCGGTTTCGCGCAACCCCCCAGTGCGACCGAAACGGTCCAATGAGGATTTTCCCCAAGTAAAAAAAATCCATCAAAGCCACCCAAGGCCGATTAGCTTGTATGTACAAATAATGTATTAGCTATACCTAAGCAAGAGCAATCACGCGGAAGACTTTGTATTCAATGTACCCGCGCATGAGACATTGTCTCGAGGCCAATCTTGCGGTGGCGGTACGACAAAAGGGTCCACTGTTTATTTGCTGCCCATACCTTACTTGCGGTTTATGGAAATTGCCTCGGCATGTAAGTAATTTTCTAAGTTAGACCGACGACTATTTTCTCAAGGATTTTACAACGATCCAACATTGTCACGGAAGTGACAATACCATTTCTATGCTTTTCTGGATAAATGATTAAATTTACCACATGCTCTGTGGTGAAGGAAAACACTTTGAAGAAACTTATGTAGTATTTAATGGCAATGTCGTGCTTAACTACCCTGAGAACGGCGATCAGCTGCGCTACTGGTAACGTTGGGGACGACATATAAGCGCAAAGTGGATACAACCTAGTGGTTGTACGTTAGTACGTATCTCTGCTTACCCCGAAAGGGCATGACGATATAGCATGACGATACATTTATATCTTAAATTTAAATAATTTACCAGTGGTACATTTGCTGTGTCATCACATTTTTATAAATATAACTAGCTGTCCCGGCAGATCTTGTTCTGCCCTATTTCTCTAAAACAAAGTCACATTGTTTTTTTTAATGTTAATAGCTTCCCCGTCATATTTTATTCTGCCAAAACCTATTGGCCTGACGGCTGTTTATTGAAAATTGTTTGAAGGAACCTGGCCTTAATGCTATATGTATAAAAATTGACAAATATTGACATTAATATTTACACGTCACTCAATAATTGTTTTGCCTTCCCGGAACCCGTCCACTAACATTTAAACTTTATGATATGGTGTTAAAGTTCAAATTGACTTTTAAATATTATTACGAATTTTTTGTATGAGAATATAGAAAAGTGTTGCTTTTAGACTTTTTCAGACAATTTTTTTAATTTTTCTCTCCGTAATAACCTTCCCCAGACTTCAACAAACACAACAAAAAAGAAATCAGGCAAATCGGTTCTCGAGTTTCGCGCTTATACACATTTAACGATTCATTTTTAAATTATAGATTTGATTACATTTATTTTTGTTACATTAATTTATTTTAAATTATGATGTTACACGTAATAATCGTTAATAACAGTCCCCTTTAATAAGAATATTTTACAGTATTTGATCTTAAATACAGTTATCCGCCATGGTAAAAATAAATTAACTCAATAGATAATTCTCTCAATAGAAAGTTTCTTCCTTTTTTTAGTAACCTGGGAGAAATCCCTAAGGACCTCAGAGGACGACGAGGGCCGTCCCCCGGTGTGTCGGACTTGCACCGACTAAAACCCCGGGGCGTTCCACCTTCCACCTACCGGGATCAAGGATACGACTAGGCCCTCATCCTCGATACCCGGCTAGGCGAGCGGCCTCAGTTAGGCCTCTACTCGCTAAAGGAGAGTGGTATAAAGAGCCACCGCTCTCTTGCCTCTGGGTTCTTCAGCGGCACGCGGAAAGACATCGCGTGCTGCTCACACCCTAGTTGGGTGACAAACTCCTTCAAGTGTTCCGCCCGGTGCTGCCGTTAGAGACCAAATCCCTCCCTATGGATACCTCCAAAATAGTGGAAAAACTGATGGAGGTCTTTGTCCTGCAGTGGAACGGGACTGGCTAATAATAATTATTATTATATTTCGCAGCATTATTTGAGGATTTTTTATAGCATTTTAAAATTGAATATAACGTTTTATATTAAATCAAATGTCATATCTAGTAATTCAAAATCTATGTGCATAGTGGTTGAATTTATAAGCTGGCTAAATTCCGAATAACATTGAAAATAGAGACGTCTAAAGCAAAAACCTTATCTTTCATGGGCAGGTTTATATTGAAAAGATTACTTTTCCTTATGGGCTATTTTCTACCATAGACCATTGAGGCTGCATTAGTACTATTATGGATCTTGTAATTCTATTACGGGACATATAGCCTTTTCACTGAACAGATTTTATAAACGTACAAGTTGTTTTCTCGCAGTGTTGACCGCTAATGTCTCTCATTTATTAAATAGACCGTAATAATTCAATTGCTTTTTAAAACAAGAAATTTGTATACAGTTTTTTTTAATAATAATTTGTCTTAAAATAGCCACAAATTTTAGTTTTCCTATAATTGTTTTCATATTCAATTATAATAAGAAAGGCCAAGACAAAAATAATCTCTTAGATCTATTTCCACATTTTGTGATTTGGAAATCTTCAAAAAGAATGAATAGGCATTTATTGGACAAACGCAGTTCATTACCAACCTTTTCTTTGCCTTCCAGCAGGCGTGAATGATGCTAAATGATTGTCCGTAAATCGTTAAAAGTTCAATTTTAATTTCAATATTAATAAACTGTAAATTGTTGTATCATACACTTTTGAAACGAACTTGAAAATATCTATTAATTAAAATTGTAGAGACTTTGCACTAATCTTCTAATTTGAAAGGAATAAAGCGTTGGGTAGCATTTCCAAAATTCCCTCGTTTCCTTTTGTTGCAATATTAATTTCATATGTCAACAGTGAACATTTTCTTAAAGGAATAGTGACGGGTGCTCTAATTAATATACTTTAGCTATTTAAAATTTAAATCAATGTCCTATTCACAAACTCTTTTTAAGGTTAAATTCACTTTTATACACAATGAATCATAAATTGCATGCAAATATCACTGTTTCAAAGTGTCTTAAGTTTTAAAGAGAGTTTCTAAAACTGAACGTCAATGACTTTTTACGTATATCGACAATGTTAATTCTGTAATTACGAAAACATTTATTTGTTTTCTAGTCCATTCGGAAGCATTTGATGAAAATATAATTAATATTCTGAAATTCTTGCAAATTGTTATTCAATGTAAAAAAAGGTGTGGATAAAAGTGTAATTAAATATATTTGTAATAAATAATTAGTACAACAAAAAATAAAACAGTGTTCTCGAAATCCTGAGAATTAGTCTATTAAACTAAAAATTACAGTTTATTAAATTACGTACTATATTTATTAAATTACGTACTATATGAAACAATTTATCTAAATATTAATGTATAAATTATTAAAACCTCATTATTCACTATACTTAAAAAAATCTATAATGTCTCAACGGATTGAATACAAGCACATTTCTCGAACTCGAAATAATAGGTAAAGTGTACAATCATGTCTGGAAGTAATGTTTTATTCATTCTTTAAAATAATACATCATTACTTCATTTCTACATTATTACTAAATTATACAATAGTACATCGTGAATTGACGTCGTGTGTCATAGAGTTGAAATAGTTGGATGGTCCAGTGATAATTTCTCACGCGAAATAATTATTTTTATGACCTACGGGTTGCTATTCCGGGTTTCTGTGCCAGTGTACAACAGGAAATTATATTACGGGGCAACGTTAAAAATATATTGTAAAAAACAAAATCCGCTCCAGCTTATAACTTGTACCGCTTCGTTAAGATTATGTCGGGGGTGAGATTTATTAACTGTCGTCTACCAGTGCTTACTGCTGATCAATCACAAATTCTCAAGATATTAACGCGAAACTTTGGCAGAGAGAAATATTTCCTTCCCTTTTTGCGCTTCAGTGTCACTGTATTTATTTCTTTCACTGAAATTATCGCTAGAAGCATGTTGCTCCTCGAAAGAAATCCCTTGATAAAACCTCTTGTAAATTATTTTTTGGAACGTTAATAAACCACGGATTTCTTATTTCTAGCCTAAAAGCTCAATATCAATTTTCATAGTGGGTACTTCAAAACTAACGAATTTTCTAAAAAAAACTTACTCCCTCTATTTCACCCTGTTTGGAATACAATATCAAAAATCTACATTTGGTCGATCATAAAAATACTTTAACATAAAAATTCATTTGATTTTAGTGTTTTGAGTACAGCATTTAAACTTAGGTATGTTAGAAAAAGCATGAAAGTAGAAATGCGATCTCTTCGTTCTAAAGCGGTGTCACCAGAGATGGATAAAAATGTAATCTGATCAACGATGACAAAATGTAGTCGGGGATGATTAAATCCCTTCAAAACATGCAATTGAGGAGCATATAGTGTTTAAAACATAGATGAGCAAAATGCAGTTATATTAAAGATGAAAAACGCTAAATGTAATAGTAATCGTTTTTCATTAATCGGGTTACATTTTGCTCATCTATGGCTGTACCACTTGTGGAATAGTTGATTTGAAAGATAGTGTCGTTGATAGCATGCACAAAAGCGTAGTTTGATGATTCGAACATGTGGAGAGGATGAACTATGAAAAGATGACATAAAAGATATACGAATGTGAGTGGAAGTAAGAGCCGATGGAAACTGAAATGTAGATACACAAGGAGAGTTTTGATGAAAAGTAATGTCAGAAGAATGCGGGTTCGGCCAAAGTGCATGAATGACTTAATGAATGCTAAAGAGAAAGAAATGGACTACTATTCTCTCTGCCTCCCCAATAGACATTCGACGTGATTACAGATAGATAAAAATATAATTTCTGATTAAAATAATTCAACTCTACCAAGATATGCCAGTAAAGATAAGTTTTTTGATATATTAAAAGTATGTATATGGATTTGACCTAAATACATTGACATCGTTGATAGGAATAACAAATGTAACATGGGAATTCAACAAGTGTAGTGAAGTCCTCTAGAGTGATTGCAATGATATGAGATAAAACTCATACACACAATATTAAATGACAACTGATAACGCACGGCTTGTGTTGAGTTATGAGCTTATGGCAGTGATAGCATTCTAATGAGCTCTTGAGATATCGAACGTGTTCCAGAAGACTATCATAGGAGACAATTTTGATTTTTTAAGAGAAATGGATTTCCTTCATTACTCAAAGATTTTATCATTTATCATTTTTCTGTGACTTTTTTTATGAAATCTCATTTATATAACTAGTGTTCGATTAGTTTAACTATATTCTCGTAATTTCTGCCATGACGATGTTATTTTGAATTGCCCTCGATATGATATTTATTAGATAGGAGAATAAGTTTTAGTTGAATTCGATGTTCTCAGATCGACCATCGGCGATCGTTTACATGCGATGGGAATGGTCTAGAAAGCGAGAAATCGGTTCGCACTACACATAAAAGAAAAAAAATGTTTGCACAGCAAATCAGAAGTATGCTGAATCCAATAAGTGGTTGAAAGCATTAATAAATGGTTAAAAGGAGCTCTCGATACTTTTTGCAAGTAAAACAGTCCAGTAGGTAAACGGCACATCGATAGAAAATATTTTCTTTAATCAAATTATTATGGACCAAATTTAGGATGTGCTTTTCTGCATCAATTTAATGAACGCTACTGTTGAAGGTGGACCCCATAATATGTACATTCAACCCCTATGTCCTTGTGAGCTGAGGTCGTTTAATTATTTGGGTGTAAGGTCCAATGTCACTTGTCACTCACTGTGGACATTGATTGCGGTCCAAAAGATGGTGGCGACACTCGTTCGTAAAATCAAATAAGTCACTATTTCTGTTTTTCTGATTATTGTTTCCTCAGTTTTTTCCTTTTTTTTTGCTGTTTGTTGGCTTAATATTTTTGACACCTACATCTTATTTAACGGTAATTATTTTTAAATTTATTGTTATAGTAATTGATATTCTCTGACATTCTTAATTTCTTTAAAAATTTGACATCGATTACAAAAGGTTTTTATAGGAAATTAAACATTTAAGTTACTTTAGTAGCATTTTTCCAGTTTACTTGAATTTTATGTAATTATATAAAAATTAACTTAATCTATTTTATCAACATGTGACGGGATCTTTCGAAGACTCCGAGTTATTTGTCTCTGTCCTCTTCACTACACACAAGGAATAAAAGAATGCTCGATATTCCTTTTCGATTACCTATAGATAAGTTCAGTCTTAGCGGCAGTTTCGTACTTAGGGCAATATTACTTAATTAGTAACACCTTTCTCTACGAACGTAGGGTTGTCACCCATATTTTCTTCAATTATTTATTGTATATTAATGGCCACTTATACTCTGTCTGCTTTGTTAGCCATTGGTTTTAATATTTTTACTCCACGTTAATTTATCGTCAATATACCCAGACATTTATATAGCCTATACCGACAAAGGAAGCAAGAAATGTTTAACTTTCAACTTAATTTACAAATAATGACATTTCGAAGTAAAAACTTATTATTCTTGAATTATAGATTTTTTTAATGAAAATAAATTAATCGATACTGTAGCTATACAACGTACTCAATGCGTTAAAACGGACAAATTTTAATAATGCCTATATGTACATTAACTAACAATTTGTCATAATATTTTAGTAAAATATATATTTCATTTTAAAATTCTAATTCATCATCACATCAGCATTATATGCCAATTTAAGGATGTGTGAAGTTTTTATTGTCTTGCACCGACAATTAAGGAAAACTTTTTAAATGTGTCCATTTTATGTAGCACAAAAAGTGATTCACAATGCTATACTATTTGTGCCATAACTACATATCCTAACGTATTTCATATTTACGCTGAGAAACGGTAAACTTATTAATTATTATAAAAAAAATAGGTACAACCTTAGCTAACTGGCAAAACAAAGGACGTGCGTAAGGGTGCCATTGATTGGCAGCGGCATTATCGTCGGTTACACGTATAAGCTTTCTGTTGCAATTAATCCGCTCGATATTGACACCTAACGATTGACCGAGATGGCCAATCTATAATTCCTTATCCAAGCCCATTAAGACTTGTTTTAATTTCGTTGAGTATAGGAAAATATTTTGTTAATTTATGTTTTAGCAGATTACACTATTTAGACAAATTATTAGGTAGGTTCAAGCGGAATTGTTTCCGTAACTCGACGTTTAGTTGATCCTATTTTGCGTGACAAAATATTGGCGTAAAAATGTTTAAAACATCTGGAGACAAGTCACAGGACTAATTTTTACTATGATTGTATTTATACAGACGTAGGATATATTGTTGTAAATTATTACTCTAAGGCAGTTTCACAAACTCCTGTAGAATTTTGATGAAAAAGAGACATAAAATAAAAAAATATGGAAAAAATTAAACCGATACCAAAAAGTAAAGTATAGTTCTAAACATACCAACCAGTAAATTAAATTACTTGATAAAAATAATAATGATATACCGTCAGACTATGTCCCTTACGTGGTGAGCAAAGATACATCAATGGCTGTATCCACTTTGCGCTTATGTCGTGCCCAACGTGACCAGTAGCGCAGCTGATCGCCGTTCTCAAGGCACTTATACATGATATTTCTTAGAGATGCCATGCGGATTTTTTCACGATATTTCCCTTCACTGGTAAACATGTGGTTCCTAAATCCGTACGTGATCTGGAAAAAACCAGAGGTACATCCCGGAACTACTTTAAATGAGAGTTATACTGATATGTTGATAAAACCTTATAATTTGTAAACTCATTTTCAAGTAATAAACGGCGGATGTAAAGCCCGCCATAGTGACCAGTTTCGGCTTGTCGCGTTTCGGGATCAGCTTGCGTATATCCAGTAGCTCATATAACTAAAGACCTTCAGTCGTGGTATATGTGGGCCGACATGATGATGTTGACTATCAATGGATTTTCATCCTTTGATAGTCGCTTTCCATTTTAGACTACATTGCACTTATCATCAGGTACTCTGTAGTCAATATGTCGAGCCAGTGTAAAAAAAAAGTGATATTTTGCGTAACGACTTCAAAAATGACTTATTATCAACCGGAATTTCTATTCCAAATATTGACCAAATAAATTTTGATACCTTATGGATTGTTTCGAAGATTACCTGAAATGTACAAACAAACAGACATTCCCTCGTTATAATATCAGTATACATAAGAAATACAATATATTCACACATATAAGCGATTTTAATAGTATTATAAGATTTATAAAAAAGTTTTTACAACAGAAATTAAGCTTCAACGCAGCGTCACGTACGATTGGGTACACTTTTAGCAGTCTATATTTACGGCGTTGGTAACTACAACTTCCTCGGTTCAAAGCAATATGAAATGCCAATACATTAGTCTCCCGAGTACTGAGAAACGTTATCTCGCAATGACCATTTCATTTATTTTCGGAGACACAGGAGTCATAGCACCTGCACTTCAGATTGTGACTGAAGCTTTTAGAGGAGCATCAATAGATTCTGATTGTGCCACTTCAGATGTTTTAAAGGGCCGGTTAAAATGAACTCTAGCATCATTATTTTAGAAGCTGATATTGGCAGACTAATAAATGTTGCTGACAAATCTTTCTATGTTAATAACGTAGAGAATGATGTAAACCGAAATGAATTTAAAACCGTTTGCATTACAGTTTCTTTTAATTTGCGGGAAAAAGTATTTCCTAGATTAGATGTAGGTAAATACGAAATTGAACTTCCGGTGGTTGATAATAAAGTTACCTTTTGTCTGAATGTTTGTAGAAATTTCGTGGCGCCACGCTTTGTCATGCCGATACAATCTATATCCGGTGCAGTTTCGGGATGAAAATATTTTTACTTATCTTAAGTGGTTGTATCTGGTTATTAATTACCTTTGGAGGGAACACATCGAGCTGTCAAACCGAACACTTTGTCGGCATTCGTTGATTCCGATTCACGAACTAATAGACGATGATTCTGTGAAATATTGACACAATATACTAATGTTATGTCATAATCGACACGAAAACTCGTGACGGTAGAATTTTTAATAATTGAAAAAAATCACTCGAGTCATTTATATTTTAAGAACAGACGTCTTTAAAAATGACATTAAAAGCCAGTTTTTTTTACAAACATTCCGTGGATTGTTAAGTATGAAAATTGATGATTACGTAATAAGCAAATTGAATACATTTTTTACCTAAACATATATCAATTAAACACTGCCATAATACAACTGTGAATACCATTAATAAATAATTTGCATGAAACAATTATATGGTCATAACAAATTCATTTTTATTTATTTATTACGTATTAAATTTGATTCATTGAATAAAACAAACTTCACAGCATTAAACGTAATAAAACAATTATCTATAATATATTTAAACAGTAATTCCTAATTATTAATAATGCATTTCAATCAATCTGCTTTTAAGTATTGCTGTAGTATAAAATAAACGTAAAAACCTTTTAAATATTATTAAAATTAAGATGCATATTAAAATATAATGATATATAAATAAATTGAAATAAATATTGCACTGATAAAACCCAGTAAGAACTAATGTGGAGTTCTATTGACGAAATATAGAAACTTGTATATTTTTGCGGATAAATGCCACTTGCCTGAATGTAGTAGTGAGTAGAAAGTAGAGTGTAGAGTAAATCCTGTGGCAGAGTGATCAGGAGTAATTAAAACTTCATATTGACTTTATGATTTCAGGTTATGTATCTCCAGTTGTTGACACACCTGGAGACCTTCAGTTGTGGTACGGGCCGGCATGGCGACGGTAACTTTAAGAGAATTCTCGTTCATTTGTGAACATCGCCGCTCGTGGAGTAACACTGTAATCACTTTGTCAAGCAAGTATTTAAAAAAACGCTGCATTGAAAATGGTGTTAACTTGGCGAAAAATTTGACCTTATTGCATTTTTATTAGTGATGCCACGAATAGTGATTTGGCCGAATACCGAATACCGAATATTCGGCAACGCTGTCAGCCGGAGCGCCGAATATTCGGCCGCCGAATATTCCTGGATACTGCGTGTTTAGTGAGAGGTTATTTTCTGAGGCTGGTAACATTTACGATGAAAAGCGTAATCGTTTGCTACCAAAAAATGCTGAAAAGCTTGTTTTTATCCATCACAACTTACCACTGATCAATTTTAATTACTAATTTGGAAATAAATACATAATTTTGAGTAATATAACGTGTCTTTTTTACATGATTTGGTATTCGGTATTCGGCCGAATAGTACGTATTATTCGGCCGAATACCGAATAGCAAAAAAAGTGGCCGAATAGGCTAAATACCGAATAGTTGCCGAATATTCGTGACATCTCTAATTTTTATATACCACAAGTTGAGAATCTATTTGATGAAAAGTATCTACTGCCGCCTATAATCAAGTATATTATATTCGTGCTAGAAATTTTGAAGAAAAAGAGAACAAGGTATAAAATCTTCAGTCATCATCAGCATATTGTAGTCCACTGCTGGTCGCAGGTCTCTCCTAATAATCGCCATTTAGCCCGATCTTCGGCCCTTATCATCCATTCCCTTCTAGTCACATTTCCCGACCCATCACTCCACCTTGCCCGTGGGCGCCTCACACTTCGTCTGCCGATTCGCTGTCTTCACTCACGAAACCGCCTGTTCCAAAAATAAAGACAACTCAATCAAAATCTTCAGTACTATTCACGAAAAACATCGAGAAAAATCATGATATTTAGAAGTTAAAACTACACAATGTCGATGTAATTAGACGATAAAGACAATTATTCCAAATTAATTTCATCAAAATCCCCGACAATAATGACGAATACAAAAAACAAAGCCGAGGAACTTATTTACTTCGACATACAATTAAAGTTTACAAGATTTTTTTAAGATAAAAAACTAAGACCAATTATGGCGGACGACCAAATGAACTAACAGCCAAGCGGGGTGACCGTTAAGACAATCATCAAGCCTCCACTTCCTGCATTACTTGTGGAGATAATACATAGAAATTGTGTATTAAAGTCACCTCATAAATATGTATATGTCTCGGTTTGTGGTCACACAAAACGCTTGCACAATCATAAGTGCGGATGGCCCCTTACAGCGAACAGCAAATGATGTCGAGTTGCATCGCGTCACTTTTTGTGTCAAACAATTGCCTGTCGTATTGTAATAGTTAATTACTCAGTCTGTAAGTAGTTGAATTTCATATCTTCTGTTCGTATTGAATCAATGCATTTAAATTTACAGTTTAATTAATAGAACACGGAATGTTTAGAAACATAATTTTTATGTATAGTCATTGCACGAGTTGAGTACAGAGTCTAAGAATTTGCTAGTGCTGTTACATACTTAATAAAAATATCGTCATGGTTTCGATAAATTACACTAAAATAGTCGGCCAATAGTAATAAGAATAAGGAACTGAATTCCGCCGGCGTGTTAGCCTTCATCTTAATTTTAAGTAGAAATAGATTTTGCTTGAAATTTCCATTTTATTAATGATAGAGAGCAAAAGTTTTTGCTAAGGTCACTCATAACAACTATAGTTCTCACTATATTTATCCCATAATTGTTTTTTTTATTAGAAAGCAAAACCGTTGCACATTAAAAAGAAATGTAACTAAACTAGATTGTTTCGAATCAGTCATTTTAAAAACAAATTGAAAACATGGAATATAAATTGAGCGTTAACAAACTCGGTAACGTATGATAAACATAAGGCTCAGCATACACTACTAGCATGAGAGACGAGAGGTACTGATAACAGAGAGAGAGGAGTCCATCGCTTACCTTAGCCTCCGACTGCATTGAACTCGCGCGATAACTTAACTTATACTCATACAACGCAACGTAGTTTTCTATTGTTTTACCCTTTTATAGGGACATCTACTGATATAATTTTTATTTATAACAATTTTGGCACGTTGACACGTTAAATGTAAGAATCAGTTTGCAATTGCCCTGAGAACGTCTATCAACTGCGCTACTAATCACCTTGGGCAAGACACTCAAAGTGAAAATATTCATTACTGTATCTCTACTCATCCCGAAAGTGATATAGCGTGATATTATTTTATTTATTACAATCAAAGTTATTAGAAGCAATTCCTGGCGATAAAATATGTTGATGATTTAGCTCACTTGACCAACAAAAGTCGAGTCGATACGGTTCGTTACTTGAAAACTCCCAAAAAATGTTAACTCGGGTCCACTCTATAGCTTTCTGTTTACGTGGGGCAGATAGTCCGTCGCCCATGGCTTGTAATAGAAAAAGTGATACGCGGTGAGCCGCACAAACACTTATCACAGTTCGCTTCTACGTCCACAGAGCCGACGTAATAAAGCCATGGTTTCTCTGCGTGTGGTACATTTTACGACACCTTACCCATTTTCAATATTCCCTCTACATTTTCTATACAAACTTGGCTTTGGTTTTACACTGGGATTTACACACGCTCCTCCAAAGAAAGAAAAAACATTTATTTGGCACATAACATAATTCAATATATACATATATCACAGAAGGTTAGGTTTATCAAGTCAGCTCAGCAAATGCTAAGTAAACTGCTAACCGGGCAATAGACTTGAGAGAGTCTGCTGCCCAGACGATGATGTCCTAGCCGGATTCGGTCACGGCGACTGTTTCAACAACGATTAAAAAAATCGAGGTCCAGTTTTCGGAAACAGTCAATTGCGCGGGAGATATTTAAGTGCATAACTGGACGCGCTGCCAGGAAAGCACTCTCTCGTCCGAGCTCCCTCAGGCCCGATGGAATGGAGAACCAGTACGATCGGGAAAGAGCGGGATGCAGGTTTGGTCGAGTTGTCCTTCTCTGCACACTTGGTTGAATTCCGGTGTTGATACCTTAGTCGCCTTTTAGGACACCTCAGCAAGAAGATATTCTATTCTGCCGGCAGCCACCACGGCTAACCAGCTAAGAATGAGGCAAAGCGCAAAATAAGGGCGCGCTGCCCGTGATAAAGGCTTAGAGGGGGAATTACATTCACCCTTTCCAAAAATAAAGCCCAAACAGGATGCCCGCTACCCGGGCGTCTGGAAGAACCTCGATCCCCGAGAACGGGTGGAGTGATTGAAAAGACATTCCGGCAGTTTTTAGTCAATAGGATTCTAGTACAAACCGGAGTCGCTGCTCTCACAATGGCCCTGCTATCACAGCGATGACACACACCTGATGGTCATATGCAATTGAGTCACTTATTTTCAACTGACATACATTTATTGTGTCAACAAGCAGAAAATAGCGAAGAAGGAAATAATAGAGCATACATATCTCAAGACTATTTCAAAGTGTCATAGATAATAATATTATTTTTTGACTATTTAAGTCTTGTATTATGATATCAGCCCTATTTATCTAGCGAAACTATTTACTTCCTCCTCCCAGCCTCCCTCTTTATCTTACTGAGAGGTTATAAGAGCCCATTAAAGTGTACAGCATGCTGGATTGCACACAGATTTCTAGCATCTAAGCTGCCACATGCACATTCTCTACAGCTTAGGTTGATATTGTATACCTGCCAATCCGCATTGCTGAAATGTGATGGGTTAATAGTCCAAACCCCTTCTAATGGATTCCACAAATACAATGGAAAAAGGGAACGGAAGCTCTACAGGGGACGAAACTGTCTCACAATAATTATTATTTACTTCCCACACAGTTTTTTTTGGTAACCCCAGAAAACCTGTAACTTGTATAGAACCGTCAAGACCTCCGTGAAGACGCCGGCCCTGATATACTAGACTTCTACTGGTTTAGACCCCCCAGTGTCTCTACTCGAGCAATAGTTCCATATTCCTCCTACAACACGGCGATCGAAATGCCATCTTCAAGCAACAATTCTGTGAGGGACGGATGTAAAGATTCTCACCCCTCAGGATCTCTTTATCAGGCGATGCATAGAACATATACATACCGCCTTCGCCTTATAAGGCAGCAACGCAAATATGCTGTCCGGTTTTCAAAAACTTTATTTAAAATAACTTGCATTACTCTAGCTATGCACATTTCTGATTCTCCAATGTAATTAATTTAACTTTTTGTTTTACTGTTTGTATGAAGAGATCAACTTGTGTACATACTGTCGTTGATATAGCTAGAAACCTATCATGATAAATGTATGACGAAAGCGACCGTTAACGAGTCCTCATCCATTAACGATCGCTGCCATCCTTGGACCACATTGCGTTTACAATTAGGTTCGATATAGTTACATTGTCGAGCCAATATAAAAAAAAACATTCAATCCACATGCAGTTATTTATAACGGTAATGAATAGATATTGCAATCCCGCTTTAGGCAACATTAAACAACTCGATTAACTACATACTAACACGGGCAGTAGACTTGAGGGAGTCTGCTACCCGGATGAGAGGGAAGCGGTGCGTAGTGTTTAGCGCGCCGCCCGAGAGAGAGGTATTGGAGGCGTGGGTTCTTTATACCCATTCCTTCCAGAAAGGAAACCTGAATAAGGTTCGCGCCCCGGGCGACTGGACGAATTTGGTTTCCCAGGCCTGGTCGGAGTGATTAAAGGGACACCGCGGGGGTTTTTAGTCAGTTGGAGTCTGACACACCGGGGTCGCTGCCCTCACAGCGTTCCTGATGATCCTATCTAAGATTTTACCGCGGGATACCAAAAAAAAACTATTTTTAACTGTCATAGTTTCCACAAGTGTCGAGGATCATTTAAAAATTATAAAATCTCCTCAACAGCTGATCAATGCATAATTTATTATTACTAGCAGAATATTAAATTTTAAGTTAGCGTACACGCGTGATGGCCGTAAAATAAGTTAACAACTGTACTGCTGCGGCCGTTAAATGGGGTCGTGTTTAAACGTTTTCGCAATAAGGAAGGATGATCGACACGCGGGCAACTGCGAGGAAGGAAACTAAGGAAGTTACATATCAGAACGTCACGGCAGGTTAAGTGTTTTAGGTATTACGTTTGCCAACCTTATTTGTGCAAAATTCGTTCTAAATCCTCCAACATTGAAAAGGATATTACATTTAATACGTCTTAAACAGTAGCGTTCATTCCATAAATGTATGAAAGCATTGCATGCCCTTACGATAAATAAGTCTGAAATAAATTCCTTTAATTTAAATTCAAAAAGTACCCTTTATATTCATATCTATTCTATTTTCACGCCATCTATCTTCCCTATGAAAGTTGAAATATTATATTCAAATACCCTATGCACATCACTGGTCTTAAATCTGTCTAGAGTATATTCGTATAGTATGTTATTATTGTGCCATTGTGCCAGCTAACTTTTTTTTTGTAACCCGGGGAAAATCCTTAAACGGACCTCAGGGGGCTAGATGAGTGTTGCCCCTCGGTGTGTCGGACTTGAACCATCTAAAACCCCCGGGCCGTTCCTCCTCCCGTCTGCTGAGTGCCAAGGGTAAGGTCGAGCCATTTTCCTTGGCACCCGGCGACTTCTGGCCTTGCTCTGGCCTCGCCTACTTAGCGGGAAGTGGATAAATAATCGCCACTCCCCGCATCCACCTAACACATTAGTGGCGAGGGTGGAATAAAATGCCACCCTCCATTCATCCTCTTGAGTTTTCACTAGAGCAGTGTGCGGGAACACATCGCACACCGCTCACGCCTGGATCTGGGCGGCGCGATCCCTCAAGCGCACCGCCCAGCGTATATCCGGTTCTGGAAGAGGGCCTCTGATTGTGTCAGCTACCTATCTCTTGAATGAATTGATAAATAAATAAATATTCACATATATTTTAAATCACACTACTTATGTTTAAGTATTATTGAATTAAAATACATCTGTAAATGACATATCTACGTCAAAATCTTCACTCCTATGCTAATGGGAATGTATTAAACATAAAATTATATCATTATTTACTTGACGTCGTAAAACTTTCTCATTACATATAGGTACTCATATTTCCTACGTATGCAGTAAATATTTACAGGGTACAAAAGCACTTCGTAGTGTCGTAAACAAAATGAATACTCCTTTAGCTGAAACTGAGGTCGTATTATAAAATGACGACATTCG
Source organism: Automeris io (assembly GCA_036320925.1). NCBI lineage: Eukaryota > Metazoa > Arthropoda > Insecta > Lepidoptera > Saturniidae > Automeris > Automeris io. The sequence goes on along the minus strand of JAUDJH010000021.1, from coordinate 1,815,755 downwards.
CTAACGATGCTCAAGTACGTGCGGTACAAAAAATTACAAACCGATCGGATTTTAGGCTTAGTTTAGACTGGGTTGCTTTTTCATCGTTATAGAGCTGTTGAGAACAGATTTCTCATCGAACCTAATATTGTGATTTTTACAGGGTAAAAACCCATAATAATTTGGCTACTTTCTCATGCCATCAGCTGATACTGTGTGGTGGGAATATTCCATAAAAAACACGTTTTAGGCATGTATATACATTTTCAGAGTATAACACAGAAATATATTTATATTTGACCGATTTATATATTTACTTGTTTTTATGAGTGTAACTATAGTAGTGAAAACAAATAAATATTATTGCTTTTATGATTCTCCCATGTAGTTTGTATGCCATATTCTACCACTCGGAGTACCAAGAAGGTGGCTTTTGTGGTACCAAATGGACATTTAAGTGCGAAGATCACAACTCCATACTCGTTTACTGCTATATATGAATCATCATCTTGATTTAAAGACAGTTTTCATCATCTTATAAAACAATCAGGATGTGAAAAGAGTGTAGAAAATAAATCTTCTAAGTATGTACGCTAAGCCTTATAATAAGCCATCGTAAATCGATGGGAGGCAGCCCATACATTGTAGGCTCTTTGGTCTCACCGCTTCAATACTAGAGCAATAATGAACTTGCCAAGTAATTATCAGGAGATTATTAAAGTATTTTTAATACAACCCCGAGTTCAGGAGAATCTAACATACGTACTTTTTATATAATAAATATCACAGATCCATAAACTTACTGTAGGTAAGGCGCTACATAGAATTAGAAAATGTAAAGAAACTTTTTTTTACACTGGGTCGACATAGTGACTACAGAGTACCTGATAGTAAGTACAATGTAGTACAAAAACGAAAGCGAATATTAAAGGATGAAAATCCATTGATTGACTACATCTTCATGTCGGCCCACATATACCGCGACTGAAGGTCTCTAGGTATATGAGTTACTGGATATTCACAAGCTGTTCCCGACACGCGACAAGCCGAAACTGGTCACTACGACGGGCTTTACACCCATGTACTGTGGTCGCGATCCAGATGGGCACCGGCGCCCTACCACCTCGCTGCTGCTCGTTTAGCACCATCCAGGAGTCACGTGTAGGGAAACTAGGGTAAAGCCTACGAACGCGAGCAGCTTCCACTCCTAAAACTTTACATCCATGCTAAAAAAATGCAACAGTAATATCTTAAATAAAACAACATGAAATTTCCACGACTTGTCGCAAGTTGATCCGTCGTTATCTACTGAATTTTATTAAATTATACCAATTCTGTGTCATAATTCTATCCAAAATTACTACACAGTTATTAAAAATATATTGCTTCACTTTGATTCGCGCATTTTGTAATAAATTATTGTTTTATTTATTTCTTAATTCCGGCGAACGTTAATTCATCTCATATTTTTATGTTGTATTATGTGTGAGAAAAATCTTCAAAATAAAATGTTTTTAATAATCCCTTATAATAATCTTAATAAGAAAAATAAACTCTCATGAGTTTACTTCATTATCCGTGTATCAAGAGCCTTTTTTTCAGAAATACATGGAGCTATTAACTTGAAATTCGTACCAAATACTAATAGAATCAAGTAATAATAGGGCTATAGCCCTTAGTAGCACTGAAAAAATCATTTATTCATGTATTGTGTATACTTCTTTACAAAGATATATATATATTCTATGTTATGAAAGTCCGGAAACAGTAGAGAAACGAATAATATATAACCACACCTAACTTTAATATAGGAAACAAAAAAAGAAAACAGAATATTTACAAATTAAAATTAATAATAGTAATAGAACGAAGCTACAATGAAAAAAAGAATTGAAATTAAGTAATAAAATTAAAATTTCATATTACACTTACGAGTACATCAAAATGTAAAAATTTGAGTAAATTTCATGAAAGATGATAGCAGTTTACCTGTATCACAGCTGCTTGTTCCTGAATCTTGTTTATCTTTCATTAGAGCAATGTTCATTTTTTTATGTAAACGAATGTTGACAGGCCTGGACTGACCTTTACAACTCAACCAGGCTTAGGGCTTATGGGGAGAACACAGAAGGTGCTCAGCCAGCGAAATTTAGGGTTGGGTGGAAACGCAAAGGAATCCCTGTGACTACGGCCTCGACTTGGGTGGCCAGCCAGGGAAGAACCCACGGTGATCTACTAGCATTTTAGAAGCGACTACCTTGAGAAGAAACGCCAAAAGAAACTCAAGGCTGTATCGGAGTAGAGCAATGTTCAGTCCGTATAGTTTATTTATACAAAATCCTAAGTGCGCGAGTAAGGCTCACACTTGGCCGGTTCCTTGTAATTCTGATTCTGCGAATACCTGAAATCCTCGTACACTTGACGACAAGCTGCAAAGCAGAAGTGCCGCGCTAGAATTCAAAAAGGACAAAACACCGAGAACCGTATTTATATAATTATACAAAAAACAAGTAAAGAAGTGCAACAGAGAACGGCACGATTTGCATTTCAACGGTCACATAATTACATCGCGATTAGAATGTCGCAGACACTTGAATTCATTAGTTCAGCTTACCTGATTTTATTTAATTAAAAATATACGTGCAGGGGCTAGCTGCCTTTACACTTAACTACACTTTAAACTATAGTTTTATTATTTTTATCCGTATATATATCAATCAAAACGAGACTGTCCAAGTTCTTTACGCTTTTTCTTAATAAACCTAAGCAATTTATAAATTCGTTTCAAAGGTAGTTATCGAAAAACGATAACTAATAAAGAAATTATGTTATATGAAATATAATAACCGTATAAAATTTTAATAAATAATTTTCACTTGAAAGCTTCAAATATAACTGGTATATCTAATATAACATATAAATGAACACAATTATTTATGAATAAGATTAAAATTAATGGAAGGTTGAGGTTTTAATGGGGTCTTACATCAAATTTCAATTATTTAAATGAAAAACATTTTCTATACATGCAGAAAAAGTATGTTTTTAATAACTACTATCCAAACTACGACGAAATTCAATGTCAAGTATTTTCCATTCAATATTTCATTTCTAACTTCACGAAAAATAACTCATGGTCATCTTAGTAGTTAGTATAAATTAAAATTGAACAATACACTGTACAACCCAACCCTGAAAGGAATTAACATGAGCCACAGTGAAATGTCTCGGCTACAGACCAGCGGAGCGGTACGTTGGGAACTCAGCCGTTGTCACAAGTCACCGACAACTTTATGCTAATTCGGATAATAATTGTACCTCTTTACGACTTTGGATCGTCAAATACCCCGCAGTAAGCACTTGTTATGTTTTTAAACTCTTTGTCAGGATTATGACATGGAGCTCTTCAAAAAAGCAGAGGAAAAAATTGTCGGTGCAACCTACTTTAATTTATTTATTCATAGTTCAATGCTTGCCATTAGAGGAATTGTTTGCCTTGCTTTTACAAAAAAATTGTGCACTAAATTATAACATGAATTCACGTCACATTATACTATCATATTGGCAGAAGGATATCCACGGCTGGACATTAGGCTTCCTCTAATGATTTCCAGAACGACCGGTTGGAAGTTGCTTGCATCTAGTGGGTCCTGCATTTTAGATAAGATCTCCTATCCCATCTACTTGTTAGGAAGACGTCCTACATTGCCCTTGCAAGTACATGGTATTTACTTGAGAACTTTCCAGCCCCATCAGCCATTCGCTCTAAGAACAATATGTCCTGCCAACTGCCACTTCAATTCACTAATCCGCTGAGCTATGTCGGGGGCTCTCGCTTGTGTACGAATTTCTTAATTCATGATACGATCACATAGAGAAACACCGAGCATAGTCCTCTCCATATCTCACTGTGTTACAGTAAATGTATTACAGTAATGTAATTACATTAATATGTAACCAAAAATATTTGTGTTATGAATTAGATTCAACTTCTACTCGTATATCGTTTGTGCTAGAGCTACATGAAAATTTCAATTGACCTTCATTCAATTAAATTTCTGCTAAGTAGCAGAGGTCAAGCTAAGTCTTAGAACGTCAATTTGTTTTGTTTATTAGAATTTTATTGCGCATTCTAAGTGTAATTATGATAATTTTAGCTGACCAAATTGAATTTATGTAGTGCCAATCATTAAGTAATATAAAATATATTTAGCTTGTATTGTAGTAAAGTAAGAACCTTTTCATTACATTTTTTTTTGTTTGTCATCATTTTTAACATTAGACACAGCGTTGCTAAAATGTAACTTTTGTAATATTTTGTGTTACTTTCAGCCCTGTTGCTTTACTTTCGTGTTATGTTACTCGAATAGTTGCATTTGCTTTACTTATCATAACAGATATATCAATAAATATATCTTTATATAGTATATCTTTGTCTTTATTTAGACAGAAGACTTATTAAATATTTAAGTTACATACTATGGATCGTATTATTGTGTGTGTTGGTAAAATATTTTATCTAATTTTGAAATTACTTACTAAATATGAGTGCAGAACTTCAGGCATTTATGTACAATTATTACATTTATATAATGCTAAAAAAGCTTTTACTGGATAAAACATTTTTTCTCTTGTGTTCAAAATGTTACTTTCTTTGGCAGTTTTGTGTGACTTTAAATATTGGGCACTGGCAACACAATATCTCCTAATAAGCGGCTACAAGTCACAGCTTAAGGTTGTCGCAAATATTCGATAACGTGATTATACTTTTTTTTCGCTTTAATCGATGCTGAGTTTGAATGAACACCAGCGGCCCAAAAACAGTGTTTTTTTTTACACTGGCTCGACATAGTGACTACAGAGTTTCTGATGGTAAGTACAGTGTAGTCCAAAAACGAAAGCGACTATCAAAAGATGAAAATCTATTGATAGTCTCAATCGTCATGTCGGCCCGCATATACCACGACTGAAGGTCTCTAGGTATATGAGCTACTGGATATACACAAGCTGATCCCGAAACGCGACAAGCCGAAACTGTTCACTATGGCGGCCTTTACTCCCATGTACTGTGGGCGCGATCCAGACGGGCACCGACGCCCTACCACCTCGTTGCTGCTCGTTTAGCATCACCCAGGAGTCACGTGTAGCGAAACTAGGGTAAAGCCTACGGACGCGAGCAGCTTCGACTCCCAAAGCACTTGTGACTTGATGTTGAAAATGTTATTGAAAATTTATTTATTATTTATTTATTTTACATATTAGGGTGCCCAACATGGGTAACATTAGACAAGAAAACAAAAGGATCATGGTACTAAAATAGAACATATAAATGCCCCCACAATTATAGGGCACCACAGCATGCACAGTGATTAATATATAATGCTAGTTTACATTAAAGAATTATTAATTATTTAGTATTATTTCATTATTATTATTTTATTAGTAGTATTTCATTTAGTATTTTATACAAAATATCAAAACCTTTACCTTTTAGATATACAAAAAAAAAACGGTTACAATAAGTGAACGATTGAAGAAAATTCATCAGAACTTATTCAGTTCTAGTACTCCTTCTTGTGGCTTTAAATATTTTGACGGTCATTCACATTTGAGTTAACCCCTCACCTTGTGACCTAACAACTAGGCCCGAGGCGTTCGGCCTATAATGACACCCACGAATCATTAAGGTCATACGTGCAATGATTTCAATGAACAATCCTCAGTGACTTTGCAAGATGGAGATAATCAACCTTCACATACGGTAATAGGTACCCACTACCTAGGTAGAAATTGTTTCCATTACCAAAGTATGCATTATGTATTATATATTAGTGTACCTACATAAAAATTAATACTAAAGGTATTACTCACTATAGGTATATCCGGTAGTTAGGAGCTCAGGGAGAAACCTCCTAACAATGCGTGCCGTGACAATTAATACCGCCTTCTGTATCCGACCCTCGATTCAACAACCAAGCGAGAGCGTCTTAAGATGGAAATCGAGACTCTTTGCAATCAGTCTATTAGTCGATTCGACTATCGGGACAATAATCGTTGAATCCATATGCCATATGCTGGTAATCTCGTATGCAAAGTCCTAAATATTTAATAACTTTTCTTTTTCTGCTTTCACGATATTCTCTTCATACGGTATGGTGATATCAACGAGTAATGCCTGATGCAGACCAATCTACTACACGATCTCAGGTCTATCTAATTATAATTATTTTGTAACCCCGGGGGAAAATCCTCCATAGTATCATCATGACGCTTTGAGAGCAGCGAGCCCGGTATATCAGTCTTCTACTGACTAAAATCCCCCGGAATATTCTTGTAATCGCTCCACCCGGGCATAAGAATCTGAATTTCGTTCCAAAGCCCAGGGAGCGAGCAGCCTTGTTAAGGCTTCGTCGCTGGGAGGTGGTGTGTGTGACGGATCCCCTATTCTGGAACCCTCTCGGGTGGCGCGCTGCTTTCCTTTCAACCAGGCGGCAGGCTCCCTCAAGTCTACTGCCTGGGAGGTCTATTAATATTAATAAGTGTCTTTAAAGTGACTTAATTTACTCATTAGTAAATTTTGGATTATTGTTTCATTTTTGAAGTTTGTTGATTTTTTTAAGGGTTTTATTTAACTTAGCGTTTATTAGCTGTGTTCGCGAAAGTGGGTCGGCACAGAGCACACCACATTAGTTTATTTTTGTAAAAACCGAGTATGAAATGTGAATTAAAAATAAAGTAAATGTCTTGAAATCAGCCACTTTGTTTAAATTGTTCTATATAAAATTAAAATAGCTATAAACAAATCATCCGTATTATGAAAACTTTGTTTACCACTTCACATCTCAGCAAAAACGGCAAATATCCAATCTATTTATTAATAGCCACTAAATGACCAGTATTTTTCTCAGTCATAAATCGTGACAATTCGCAGAGCCACGATAAATACAGTCCAAGTATTATTTACGGCTTGTTTGATCAGATAAGGCTGTGTCCACTCCTCGTCCGCTTTGGGGCCCGAATTGAACTCGTAAATCATGTGAGAAGACTGAGATGAGATACGAGGCGTTGATGTGTATGCGGGCTTACTGGTTGTAGGTATGTAGCGTTATTTTGCTATTAATTACATAGATTTGTTAACCTTATAGATATAGAATAAATCTTATATATAAAAATGAATCGCAAAATGTCTTGATAAGCGCGAAACTCGAGAACGGCTGAACCGATTTGGCTGATTTTTTTTTGTTGTGTTTGATGAAGTCTGAGGAAGGTTATTACGGAGAGAAAAAATTTAAAAATTCCCTGCAACTGTCTAAAAATAACAATTTTCTGTATTCTCATACACAAAATTCGTTATAAGTCATTTTGAACTTTAATACCACACCATAAAGTTTAAATGTCAGTGGACGGGTTCCGGGAAGGCAAAACAATTATTGAGTGACGTATAAATATTAATGTCAATATTTGTCAATTTTTATACATATAGCATTAAGGCCAGGTTGCTTCAAACAATTTTCAAAAAAACAGCCGACGGGGAAGCTATTAACATTAAAAAAAACAATGTGACTTTGTTTTAGAGAAATAGGTCAGAACAAGGTCTGCCGGGACAGCTAGTACTTTACAAAATAAATATTGTGCTATATCAAATTACTTGAATATAGCGTGGATCTTGATTGTGGATTGTATTTCTTGCAGACGAGCACCTTCTTACTTCAATTAAAACACCTCTTTATTCCCACGATACATATTTATCAACTATTATTAATAAGTTTACACATAATAATATTTAATATTTTAGTATTCTAATTTTTTATATAACCATTCCTTTCCCTATTTTTTTAGACGCTATCTCTAGAATCAAACAAAACATTTTCAATTCGAAATTCAAAGCTGATTTTAATTATTTTTTTTCCTTGTTTCTTACAAAACATATTTTGTTCTCAACGGCCAACATTATATTAATGTCAAAGACATGTAATCTCTTTTTGATTTACTTCTTCCATCCAATCACTATAGTAATTATTGAAGCTACATCTATCTATCAGTACTCTATGTGTGGTTAATAGTGTCAGACCGAAGCTTCAGCCGCGTCTTCGTCCTTAGCAAACATCTGATGAGATGTGAGGTAATTTTAAAAATCTCTAGAAATTGTTTATATATATCAACATAAATCCGACGTTTAAATGTTTTAAAAATCATTACATTACTCACTTTTACTCAATATTGTAGAGAATTGTTTAGGATTTTAATATTTTTAGCCTCCGTTGCAGATTGTGACAATGACCGATTAATTGTCTTCGGCAAAATATCGACTTATTATCTATTCGGATACATAAAAATATTTTCTTTGCTCTTACAAAAATTGCTTTTAAAGCTCACACGTACAACGTAACTGAAAGTAGTTTAGAATAAACGAGGAAAGTTATAAAAAAATCATACTTTACTAAGCTTAAACTTAGTTGTCGATTTTAGTGAAGCTGTAAAAGACTAAAAGTTATTTGTTTTTATAACAATTATTACAATAAAAGGCAGTAATATAATTATAAGTTCTTGAAAATGGTAGTACAATGCAGTATTGGGATCGATCTATTTTCGTTGATAGGACTTTTTTGCTAATAGACTTGACATCATAAATGGGCAAAAAGTGATCAGATTAATGAAAATGATTGACAATTACATTTTACGTTTTTTTACCAATAATATCACTGCATTTTGCTCATTTATGTTTTAAACACTACAAAATCACAGATCGTATACACATTTATCATTTCTTAATGTTTTAAATGGATTTAATCATGATTACAGAGCAAGAAAATTAAAATGACGACTACATTTTGTAATCATTGATCATAATCAGATTACATTTTGCCCATCTCTGGTTGACATTGTTGCAGTAGAACGGACGACGCACCGGGCATTACTTGTCGATATCACCATAACACATGATAAGTATCTTGTAAAAGCAGAAAAAGAAAAAAATTCTATATATTTAGACCTCGCAGACGACATTACCAGCATGTGGGATGTGAATTCACAGATTTTTGTTCCGGTAGTCGTATCGACTAATCGACTAATCATTAACAGCCTTGACCATAATCTTAAGAGCTCTCGCTTGATTGTTCGATACAACTCGCATTTTTAGGAGCTTCCAGGTGGCTTGGGCCTCAGCCTCGCCTTTTTATTTAAATTATATATATATTGCCGTGTTGTTAATATAACCACATAAATCTAAATCACATCATATTTATCTTAGTTAAGGCGATACGAAATGTATAACAAAGCGTATTACAAACGTTTTCAAACAATTTAGATGAATATCATATTTTCGTTGGCCATTATGCATGAAAAGAACGAATAAATCTACCAATCTGTGCTGTCAAAATGTCCATTTGACACGTCATAAAGGAATGATTGCTTGTCGGTCAGGATTGAACGATACTATTCATAGACAACTCAGACGAAAGACGTTGAATATAACAATTTATTTTGAGGTAATACATCAATTGAATTAAACTAAAGTAATTACAGGCTTACTTATGTAACTTCAGTAGCCAACCACGTACGCACTACGTTCAGATGTAACCATTGAACTGTTTAAATGGACGGTATACCCACTAGAATGTATATCCGTTATCCGGAAATCTTTAATTTAAATCAGAATATTGACGGATTGTCTGGCTGCGGAGCGATGTCTTTACGCGAAATTATATTACGATATAACCGGTAACGCCACAGATAATAAATTATTACTTTATCTGGCTCTTGTTGCGTTTGATTGCCACCCAGACCGAAGGAGCGTAGTTTGTCAAATTCTTGTAAAATCGTTCGTCTTTGCGTCAGTACGTATGCGTCGACGGTGCACCTTACTAATTTTTATTTGGTGGTTTTATACAAATATTGTGTTGTGAAAGTTGATGTCACATATCTTCAGGACTTCTGAACAGCCTAACAGATGGGTGGCAATAGCTATATCAGATGAGCCAAAGCCTAGAAAAATTACAGTCCATTTTTAAATTCCTAGAAACCATTCATAACACGGCGATTCCTATTACCTTTGCCGCGTCATTGAATAGTGCAGTGGTCTCTCAGCTAGAGTATTCTCTTCTTCTTATAGTATTGGGGTTTAAGCAAAGTATGAAAATATCTGTGAAGGCTAGAATGATCGTTGCAACTATCGAATGGTAATTGTCTCTAGATATTCGTACTCATTTTTAAATTGCACTGTATTTACCATAAGGTGTACAGCAGTTCTTGTTCGAGTCAGAATAAAAAAAAAAGAATACATGTAGCGTTATTTTATAAGTACTTAGGTTTTGCTTCCGAACCGAACATGGTCTATGTAAAGCCTAGTATCGTGTTGACGTAACGTTATGAGGCGATTATAAATTTTCCTAAATTCGTAATTTCACCGATTTAGATAACAAACAATGTGAAATATTATATTCATACACATTCTCACCATTCACATTTTTACGGAATTAAATCGGATTCAGTGTAAAACAGCTTTTAGTCCTAATGTGAGAAAACATTTAAAAAAACTCTCACAAGACAAGATCTGGCTTGTATTAACTGTATTGTCGTAATTCGTCTTGCTTACTAAACACATCAACAAAGTCTAAGACTCGATCTCAGTTTTGATGCCTGCTAAAAAAATTGCAATTTTTATGCGAGTTAATGTATAATTTTATGCTTGTTTGTAATTTAAAATAACTTTGTAGTCACTAAACGAAAAAATAAAATTTAATTAATAAAGGGCAACATTGAGTAAAAATTCAAAAGAAATTAAATAATAAAAAACGAAGAATAAGTTGTGAGATTCAAATTTAATTATTAAAAATAAATAGGAGCGTTCAGCAATCAAAAAGACTTTCTAATGTGGTGAGTAAAGGTTTGTATCGTCTGCGCACCAGTCCTTTTGGAAGACGTCGTTGTACCCGGGGACTGGTGCCCACGTGACCGAAGGAGCACCCCAGGGGTTTTAGTCGGTAGGAGTCCGGCATACCGGGGGACGGCCCTCACTGCCCCCTGACGATCCATGAGGATTTCCAGTGGGTTACAAAAAAAAAGGTCTGTATCGTCTCCAAATGCTTAAAATTAAGCTGTCTGGAGTGGACTAGGGAATCATGCTCCAATTTCGCGAGATATGTAAGAAAAGATCTTGTTCTGTGTGTTTTTTTACACTGACTCGACATAGTGACTACAGAGTACCTGATAGTAAGTACAGTGTAGTCCAAAAACGAAATTGACTATCAAAGGATGAAAATACATTGATAGTCTACATCGTCATGTCGGCCCACATATACCACGACTGAAGGTCTCTAGGTATATGAGCTACTGGATATACACAAGCTGATCCCAAAACGCGACAGTCCGAAACTGGTCACTATGACAGGCTTTACACCTATGTACTGTGGTCGTGATCCAGACGGGCACCGACGCCCTACCCCCTCGCTACTGCTCGTTTAGCACCACCCAGGAGTCACGTGTAGGGAAACTAGGGTAAAGCCTACGGACGCGAGCAGCTTCGACTCCCAAACTGTGTGACTGTGTGTAAATTTTGTAATAATTCTTCGAACACCATTCGGTCTAGCAAATCCTATGCATGGTCATTTAGTTTCTTATCGCATGACTACAGAGGCCAATCTAGGACAGCCTTATCACGCTCAGGGTACACGTCTGGGTGAGACCCGGAATAACTGCATGTAGGTTATAAAACTATTTGTTCAGTATGGGGATCAAGCCCATGACACAATGTGTTGTAGTCGGACGCACGAACACTGCACCAAACAAGTCATCAAATATGCACATATGATTTGTCATAATGTAATTTGTTAATTACAGGTAAATTCACCAATACCAGGATTCGAATTCAGGACCTTAAGCGACGCTGGCGGAGTCACTAAAACCTGAATTTTTGAAGATACCGTAGTTTTTTTACCGTATTCGTTGTTTATAACCCAGCCAATCGCATCTAGCAATTAAACCAAGATCTGCAGAGCTAGTATGCGTCGGCAAGACGCTCAGAGGTCGCAAATAACTGTGCTGCTCGTAAACCAGTCGCCGCATTAGCCATAACGAATAAAAGCAGTGGGAACGACCGTCCCCGGGGCCCGTTTCGGCTGTCAATGTGGAAATTTAAGTCCGACACTCCCATACACTCTGGAGGGTCGGCCACTTGCCCTTTGCCTCTATTGTTACTTTATGTTCCACTGTTGCTTTTACCCCGTAAATTTACGTCTGCCGTTAAGAATATGTTGAGACACTTTTTCAGGTTGCAAATAAGTAACAAGGAGAACAATTGATTGCTTTAACAGTGATTCTTTACTTTCATAAAATTAAAGAATATAAAGAAATCACACACACGAATTTGAGTTAATCACCGCCAGATTTTAATTACATTATGCGTTTTCTGTGTATAATAAAATGATATAGGGTTGTAGAAAGAAATACGATATAGCAAAATAAAAAAAAAGAGTTGATTAACTTTTATCCAAGCGTTATTTACTTTATTATCCTTTTTTGTATTTCTTAATTTCATTTTTTATCGCATGTTTAACATATGAAATAGCAGTAGCGGTCATTCCATTGATGCATTAAAGCATTACATGCCCTTACAATAAATAAGTCAGGATTAAATCACTTAGAATTAAACAAATAAAAGAAAGTATTCATATTAAAAACTAATTTATTTTTACAGGATGTTTCTTTTCTTTGAAAGCAATATAATGTTTACTATAATAATACAATACTCAAATTAATCACGCGAACACTGCCTACCTTGTTCAAATATAGTATACACGTCACTGCGAAACAGAATGAGTGAGAAATGTTTAATAATAAAATTTGTGTGCACAATAACCGACACTGCGCACAGTTAGGTACAATTTTATTGAGTTTGAATATTTATTACTTATTGCAGAGTATCTTCATAATTTATATGAAGTAGTACTCGTATATTGGTCTATCTGCTGTTCTGCTTCTTAACCTGTATCAACGGCAACTGCAGTCGTGTGTGGAGTATTGCTGCAACATCTGGAACGTCTGGCCAAACACCATTTGGTAACCTTGGACTCAATCGATCTCCCAGCTGTAGGACTAATTGCCGGTGAAGCACTTAAGCTGAGATTTATAAACACAATAACAAACTTAGACTTAGCTTAGACTTTACTAAAACATTATCATTTATATTACCCAATGAATGTCAAAGAATTTGATAAGTCACCGATTTTGTCAACATGGACTTGGCTTTGAGAATATTGGCTATACTGAAGTTCTTATTATATATTCAGTTTTTGTCAAAACGAATTTCTTTTTTGATAACTTTGTTAAGCAAAGTCGAAATAGTTTTTATAAATTTCAGCCTTATCTTGCGTAAACAACTCACTTTGGAACACCTGGCCTGCCTATCGGTTTTCTATAGACTATATTCTGAAGAGTGAGTGGCTAAGTTGTATAATTTAATTTCTCCTCTCTCTTCTATTATAAATTGACAAGACACTGTGTGGGCTTATGTGGTTGATATTCCAGATACTCCAATGAGGTGATTTGCCTTTTTTTTTGCTGCAAATCGTCAAAGAGGAAAATCATTGCCGGCGTATGTTTATTCCGAATCTTAGGCCATGAGAATCTCCAAACGTCGAGTAAATCGGTATTTGTTAGGTGATCGCGCTCCATCATCGGCCTCATCATCAAATCCACTGAGATTGAGGTCAAGTAAAAACCTGTGTGTAATAAAAAAATTGATTACTAGGAAATTTAATCAGTCCAAAGTAGTGAATACAAAATTGAGTTCTATAAAAAAAAATCTTTCAAAATTATATCTTACTTATTTAAATAGCCCCTTCACATTACCTTTGTTCTTGTAATAATTTAAAATACAGATCCTTGTAATTATGTTTTTCTATTTAAGAATATATTTAAGGCACCGCTTTTTGACCGTCCATCTGGTTTCTTCATTTCCTTATTCTAAGATATGAATATTACAATTTTATTTTCTTTTCATTTTGAATATTCCATTGATACAAACAAAGAGTAATATCGAAATATGTAACAGAACATGCATCTAATCTAGTTATATGGAAGGTTGTGTTGCCGACACCGGGTGGTAATCCGTCTTGTCATAACGACAATGTCTTGATCTATTTTATCACATTTAGCTCCAGTAGAAATATTTACTATCACCACCCAGACTTCGTGAGCCTCCTCACCTCATTCACAGCTCATTATTTGTATTAATAAAAAGGTTATTGTTTATAATATCGGGGATCATTCAAAACTGGCCGTTCCCTGCCGTGACCGTAGTGCTAACGGAGTTATTTGTCATGTGTCAATTTGCCATCTATTTTTGTTAGGAGGGTTGAATGAAAGGTTCGTTTAAACATTTTGTTTTGTTTTGTCATCATTATTTTAATGTTTTCGTAATTATAATTAATGAATGTATTATAACATTGTTTTCATGACTGATATTCAAATTAAATATATGTTTTTATACTGGGACAACAAAGTGACTACAGGACATTTGATGGAAAGGACTTATAATGCATAAGATTAGCTTTTCTGTGCGGAATATAACCGGGTTTTCAAGATGAAATTCGGCATTGACTGTTTTTTTTTACACTGCCTCGACATAGTGACTACAGAGTACCTGATGGTAAGTACAGTGTAGTCCAAAAACGAAAGCGACTATCAAACAAAGGATGTAAATCCATTGATAGTCTCCATCATCATGTCGTCCCACATATACCACGACTGAGGGTCTCTATGTATATGAGCTACTGGATATACACAAGCTGATTCCGAAACGCGACAAGCCGAATCTGGTCACTATGACGGGCTTTACACCCATGTACTGTGGTCGCGATCCAGGCAGGCACCAACGCCCTACCACCTCGCCGCTGCTCGTTTAGCACCACCCAGGAGTCACGTGTAGGGAAACTAGGGTAAAGCCTACGGACGCGCGCCGCTTTGACTCCCAAAAACTTCGTCATATTTGGGCGCACCCTAGATAATAGCTAAGGTGTCGCCGTCACCAGATACGTTGAAGATCATCATACAAAAGTATTCCTTTCAACAGGATTATTTTTTAATATTTGTAAAACCACATTAATACAACAGTAAAGCAAGCAATCAACTAAATTAGGCCCGAGTGGGTAGCATGGGCGAACCCCAATCTCGACGTTTACGCCCAATTAATAATGGTGTAATGGCACGTTTCAGACCAAAGAACGGATGCGTTCGGATGCGTCTTGTTAGGGCTACCGCAATTATCAAAGTACTAACCGTGATATTTAATTATCCCATGACAATAACATAGTAAAAAATAACAAAGTTACATGAAATATCTACTCATTTAAATATATTAACTACCAATAATTAGGCAAAAAAATTATGTACTAAAAAATAATTACACGATAATAGTTTTTATATTTTCCAGATTTCTTTTACAGGACTGATATGCCTATAGCACTATTTTTAAAGCTCCCGAATAAATCATGCTATAATTTTATTTATACGAAACAATGCTTTTCGAGATGAAATACATTGCCTTAGTCTACTTTGTGGCTACTAATAAAAATATATTTCCTACATTGTCTTTGTATTCAGAAATGTTCAAAAAACATGAAAATCATTCTAAAAGCAACGTCAGCAACATGACGTTGACGCTTTTGGTGTTGCATTTGTCCGTAGGAAAAAATAACTAATAGCTATAAAGTGAGCTAACAGCTTATTTATATTTTTTGCCATAAAAATAAATGTAAAGTTAAATTCTGAGGCATGTAAATTAACCGCGACGATCAGGATTGAAGCTTATGCCGATATGCCAAGGCCGGAATGGAAGGCAACCCTAGACTAAATCAGCGGCGGCTTTTATAGTAATTTTTTCAGTGAAGATCTAATTATTTTTGTTTAATACAAAATCTACACTTATAGACACTTTTCTTAACTTGAATACCTTTATAATTGAGAATACATGCGAATTAGGTCATAATTAATCTACTGTTTAAGAGAAAGAACAGAATTTAAGAATTTTTAAAACAGTGTTAGTTTTTTAATAAGGTTTACGACCAAAGCGTCCACTGGTTTACGAGAAAATTTAGGCTTTCTCGGTATAAATATTTTACCTCCCAATTAAATTATCTAAAATAATTTATATTAAGACAATATTAATAAAACTTCATAACTTTTATATAACTGTAAGTTTCTTAGTACCATAATTACTACAATTTTAAAGAATTTCCATTTAATTACATTTAGGCACCACAAGCTCACCGGTGAAGGTAAATATCGCGAGGAAACCCGCATGGCATTTTAAAAAAATATTATATAAAGGGTGTCTCAGAATGTTTTTCATTTTTTGATGTTAAATAAAAAACAACATTATCCATTAAAACTTGTTTTATTTATGGTTAAATTAAAGAGCAGATCTTGAAGTTTATTTATGAAAAACAACCGTTTGCAAATGTTCACCATTTACTTGTTCACACTCATTTAGCCTGGAGCTAAAATTTTCAATCACTCGCTGGAGCATTGCTCTTGGAATAGCGTTGATTTCTTCAGTGATTCTTTGCTTCAAAACGTTCAGGTTTGGTGGCAATGGATTGTAAACTTTACTTTTTAGGTAGCCCCATAAGAAAAAATCAGCAGGCGTTAAATCAGGACTCCTCGGTGGCCAGTTTATGTCTCCTCGGCGGCTTATCACTCTTCCGGGGAATAAATCGTGAAGAGCAGCTAATGAGTCATTTGTTACATGAGAAGTGGCCCCATCTTGCTGAAAAAAGGTGTTGCGGTTGTAGCCAGACTGGTTTTGCATTTCTGTAGCCAAAAAAGTCCGGATCATATGGCAATATCGATCAGAATTAACGGTCTGAGTTCGACCTCGGTTATCCTCAAAAAAATAAGGACCGATAATTCCTTGACTTGATATGGCAGCCCAAACAACCACTTTTGGTGAGTACAAGGGCTTCTGATGCAGTTCTAGCGGATTCTCGGTAGCCCAGTATCTGCAATTTTGTTTATTCACGTGACCGTTGATGTGAAAATTCGATTCGTCGGAGAACCAGATGTTATTGAAACTCCTAAAACGGTTTTTCATTGTCCTGCAGAATTCGACTCGTTTATCAGGATCATCAAGCTTCATTTCTTGAACAATAACAATTTTATATGGGTGAAAATGCAAATCTTTCGAAATAATGCGATAAACCGTAGATTTGTTCAAATTCAGAGAAGCTGCGCGCAATCTCAACGACTGTCGTGGGTCGTCCATAACAGACTGGCGAACGCGGTCGACGTTCGTGCTCGCCCTTGATGTCCTTTTGCGCCCAGATGATTTGTCCGGCATTGTATTCCCAGTCTCTTCAAACTTGCACACCCAATGTTTAATTAAATTGGCACTTGGCACATGTTTTAAGCTTGTTAAATTAAAATGTGTCCTGTAGAGACGACGAACAATAGTGTAGGAATCGTTGTTTTTATAAAACGCTCGCACCCAAAACGCGCACTGCGGTCCCGTGAAACGATTCATGGCTACTAAACTTAACAAGCCGGCCAAGCGTTTGAGACCACTCCCCTCCCCCTGCTACCAGCGATCGGCGCGTAATGGTCAATTCAAAAACGAAAAACATTCTGAGACACCCTTTATGAACTATGTGGTTCAGCTGCGCTTCTGGATACTTTGGGCACGATATATAAGCGCAAAGTACAGCCATTAATATACAAATAAATAGATACATTATCTTTACACACCGTCTAAGGATATAGCGTAACGATATATAATTTAATAATTAAATTAAAAAAAAAGTATAGTAATCTATATAATTGTATTTATAAATACTTTTTTTATTCCGGGGGAAAATCCTGCATAGGACCATCAGGGACGCTGTGAGGGCAGTGACCCCGGTGTGTTAGACTCCTACTGACTAAAAACCCCCGGGGTGTCCCCCTGATTACTCCACCTGGGCCTGGAAAACCAAATTCATCCAGACGCCCAAAGAATAAGAAGCCTTGTTGATTGAGACTACCTCTCTGGGAAGGGAAGGAGTAAAGCCCACCCCTCCAACCGCCCCCCCTCACAGGTGATGTGCCTGACACCGTGCACCGCTACCCTCTCATCCGGGCTATTTATATATACTTACGGAACCTACGGGAACAAGAATGACCACCAATAAAGCAAACCTATAATTTCATAACTAAATTTACACGAGCAAATTTTTTAATGTTTATGAGTAACAATTATGTGTAATCGTATTAATGGATGTAAGTTGGCTTGTTATAGAAACAATTTGCACTAAATTTAATAAGCAACACAAAACTACCATCTACGGTAAATTGTAGCCACCGCAAAATGATAGCTTTTGAAACGATGATTATTATGGTTTTTTCGACGATCTTTTTACTTGCTCAAGAAAATTAAGTGAGTAAATTGTTCTCTTAATCGTCGAATGTGAAATGTCTTGTTTCTATAAAATTATGTCGCTTAGAATTTTGTTCCAACTGCTTGTTAGTTTGCGTATTGGCCATTCAAATCCCAAGGTTTGAGTAAAGTTATTGAGTATTAAGATACGAAAGTGAGGCACAGATAAAGTACTTCAATGAAGGGTAATATTGTACACTGGTATCATAACGTAATGTTTTCATCTATCAGTTTGTAATAATACTAAATACATATATTCTTCGTGTTAATTTTAATTATTTAATACTGATACAGCAGGCAGTAAGCCGCCTTGCCACTGAAAGCAATTTATACCAGATAACCATTAGGGTGACTTGCATCAACAAGTTAAATCCAATTTAAACTTTTAGAAAACGGTACTTTACGTTAAGCTTTATTTATTGTCTTACTCAGAAATATTCTCTTTTAAGCAATTGTTACATTTAAATCAAATTTAAGTCTAATTAAGCCGCTCAAGTAAATAGCACTTTATACAAGTCTAAAATAGGTTTAATTTTATATTTTTGTAAGCCGGGGTAAAACCCTATTTAGAACCATCAGGGTCACTGTGGGGGCAGCGACCCCAGTGTGTCAGACTCCTACTGGCTAAAAACCCCCGGAGTTTCCCTGTAGTTGCTCCATCGGGGCTGAGAAACTAAATTCATCCAGACGCCCGGTGAACAAAAAGCTTTGTTGAGGCTACCTCTCTCAGAGCCCACCCCTCCAAAACTCTCTCAGACAGTACGCCGGACACTACGCAATGCCTTGATTTAATTTATTGGTGCAAGCCGCCTTAGATAAAAAGATACATTGACGTAAAGTAATAAAATATTATATTACAATAGTATATACAATACATAAAAACTTTTACCTAGCCTGACATACAATCGTATAGCCCAAATTATTCAAGTTAGAAACATATAATTTTTACGTTCGGTTTTTTTATGACGTAGTTACCTATAAAGGAGAATTTTTTTTTATATTACACCCCTAAGAGGTTGAAATAGAGTTAGAAAATTTATTCGAAAATCCGTTAATTGTGAAATAAGTTCTTTAAAAGGCAATATTTGGATTTTTGGTTCGCAATAAAAAATTCGTGTTTCGACTTTTTTAGAAAATAGATCACCAAGTGGTTAAATTATTTTTACCCGGGCAACGCAGGGTCACGAGCTAGTATAATATAATGCATTGCATGGAAATGCACTGTAATGCAATATAATGTGTGTATGAGATTGAAATATCTTAACTTTTTTTTATATATTCTTAGTAAATTATGTCCATTATGCTTGTCTTTGTTCGAATTTGTTTCTATAGACACTTGGCTGGCTAAAATAGTTTAAAAATGTCTTTGTTTGATATTTAGTTAGTGAATTTTTTTCTACAAATAAAAAATAGTTTGAGAACAATAAAGTACTGAGTAACGCAATACATAGATGACTCGAAAAAGGGTCATGTTTATAATTTTTAAAACGGTTTTAGCTTTACCAGAGATCTGCTTTTGGCATAGAGATATGACGGTCCAAGTTCTCAGTGGTATAAAAATACCGGGACCGAAGCCATTATGTGGACCCACTGCACCCTTAATCCCTATAATTAGAGCCATCCCACACCGAGTGATTGATAGTTAGACCAGGAACACAATTCCGTATCGTCAAATGAGAATCTAATCACTTTTTATACGAATACTCTATTAGGCTGGGTGTAGAATGTTTGCAGAGAAGCATTTTTAAAGATAACCTAACACCAAAATAATCACAAACAACATAACATTTGACGAAGAAAACTAAAAAAAAAAAAAACTATTTTTGTGAACAAAAAAAAAACAAAAGATAGTGTGTCATAATGCATGCGCGTGTGTGTGTGCGTGTGTGTTAGTGTGCACTAATTAAAGTTATAGTTGTCAATGCAACCATAAACAGAAATATTTTTTCCAAAACGTCAATTGCCAATAATACCTTTATAGATCTGTGTCACCTTTGTAGGCTTTTAGTAGTCTTAATAATTTAATAATAATGACATATCTTCACGCTATATCGCTTTGGGTGAGCATAGATATATTAGTGGCAGTATCCACTTTGCGCTTAAATGTCGCGCCCAAATTGACCAATAGCGCAGCATATAATACACATTACATTTCTATCAGATATCATGCGGGATTCCTCACGTTGTTTTTGTTTACCCGTGGGTATGTGTTGCCTAAATCCGTGTTTAATCTAGAAACAGCCAGAAGTACTTACCGGGATTCGACCTAATAATAATTTCTACACCAAAAACTACAAACTAAGTTACTATAAACGTCACTAAACGTAGCTTTTTATTAAATAATAAACCACAAATTGATACACGAGTATAATATATCAATATGTACGTTGTTCCTATATTTATTTACTTATTTAAATTATATTAGGCAAGCAGTTGAAACCACTAATAAATGCTTCTATCCTGCTATTTCACTTTTTTTTTGTGACAGATACTGTTTGTCCAGGTGATTTTTAAATTGATTCACGCTTAGAGCTGAGATTACGTATTTTCATAAAATAATTAATTTCTTATATAAACATTGTTACAGTTTAAACTCGTAATTATCACACAAACTGATCTTAACCAATCACGTTTCGTATACATATGCATCCTAGCATAATAATTGCAGTAGCTTCACTCCGACGCAGCCTTGAGTTTCTTTCGGCGTTTCTTATCAAGGTAGTCGCTTCGGAAAGGCTAGTAGATTACTGTTAGGTTCGTTTTTATTGGCTATCCGCTCAAGTCGAGATCCATGCCCACAGGGGTGCCCTTGCGTAGCCACCTAGCCCATAAATCGCTGACTTTTACCTTAAGTACTAACTAGCTCTCTTCCTCGCCCCTCGTCGTGCTCTCAAGCCCGGTGGAATAGTAGCGGCTGTTACCTTGGTTAACAATGTATGTCCCGTCGAATAAAAAAAGGCAGTACCTGTTAACAACATTTTGTAACGTAATCCAGTCCGTAATAATATTTGCAAGTCAGTATAAAAAAAATCTTATCACCAATGTACACCTATCTTAACATTCCGTGGAACTTACGAGCAGTACGGTGCACTAATCGCTACCCCCGACTCCTCCCGGCTGCCGAGGTGGCTGGCCAACCCTCTAAATGAAACGGTGTATCAAAAACGCCTATTGTAATGTGAAAATTTAAAACCATGTAATTTTATCAAATAGCTACAAAATGTATTATAAAGTCGTGTTTCGTGCTCGGTAAAGATTGTCGAAAATGTTTTTAACATTTTAATTCAACAAGCTGTAGGCATGAAGTGCGTTTTAAAGAAATTGTAGTTCATCGATTGCCTCATATGAAACTTTTTAAGAAAGTGTAAAAAAAGCTAATGAAATCCTTTATTTAGTTACTATAATAAACAGTAGTGATAAAATCATCACGCTATTTCTCTTTAGAGGTAAGGAGATATATATGACTGTATCCACTATACGCTAATATTGTTATATCCAGAAATGAGCAAAATGTAATTTGATTATTGATTAACGATTACAAAATGTAGTCGTAATTTTAATTTTCTTGCTCTGTAACCATAATTAAATCCCTTCAAAACATTAAGGAGTCATAAATGTGTATGCAACTGAGGATTCCGTACTGGATAAGACATAGATGAGCAAAATGCTGATCTATGGTTATATCGTACCTTTCCAAGATAATCGGTAACGCAAACTATGAGTGTTTGTAGGACACAACGGATTTTTATTTTTAATAATAAGTAAGTTAAGGAAATCGAAGAACCTGTGTTCTCGTGGAACATTTGCCAATTTTTAAATGAAAAAACCGTCTTGTGAATTATTGTTTTACTCGAATAATATGATATTTACAAATTTCTGTGTTAGATTGACATTCGGATGTCAAAATTGTATAACGATTGTGTGTGCGCCGCTGACGCACGACGGCTGCTGAGGTATGTTGCGGGGGTAGCGGGATGCGGCGTGCGTGTTAATAACCTGCCCCGATATAGAATCAGGGTGATGATAAGTAAATAATAAAGGTTTTATATCCACGTATTAATGATAAGAATATTCACATAAGTTTAAATACAACTTGATTAAATTGTTAGAAATGTACAAATTATAATAATCTTACATAAGAACAAGGATAATTACGTAACAAAATATTTGGAATATCCGAACAGATTCTTCGTATTTTTTGTCGCAAACAAAAAATATACATTTTATAAGGCTATTCGTTTTTTGTAATAAAAAATAAGGGCATAATTACACTCACAATACGGCGGTTAGCGAGCCGGGACAATTAGATTTTGACGGGCCGGTGATAAATAGTTGTCTCGGGTGCTAAACTATCGACACCTATGGAGTCGATATTTTTGAATTCAAATAATTTATAATACTCAAACAAATCATTATTTTACTAATTTTAAGGCTTTTTTTTATGACAACGTGATAATTTTTGGTTGCGCTGTTGCGTAAAAAAACTAAAATGAATGATTTACAGAAGTCACCACTTCTTTAAAACTAAGTTGTATTTCCCTAACCACGGATTAAAACTTTGTATTTTAGAACCGAAATATTATAATTTACAAAAAAGGTTAGATATTAGAAAAAATATTTGCTAAACTTTTAAGCAGGTGAGCCTGCGATGCCTTAATTCGTACGTAATCTGGAAAAATCCAGAGTTATGTAACGGGATTCGAACCTACGAGTTTTCACGTTGCCGCGCATGGAAACCAGTTTCCTAGCCACTAGGTCATAGCAGCATTAATAAGTGTGATAATTTTCTAACAGTAACAGTAAGATTTTTATTAAAATAAATATCACTTCGCCTACTCCATAGCAACCGTTGTTCTGTGGATAATTCACTAACAATGCGTTCCAACTTATGATTAAAACGATCGTTTACTCTGACCGCGAATTATCAAATTTCTTCCACTCGCCCTAGAATTATCACATAAGTCCAAATGTCTTGGGTACCGTTTACAATCCGGCCAATCTTAGTAGATCTATTGAAACCGATTAACTGCGAACAATGAGAAGGTCACATTAGAATGGATGTCTTAAATCTCCAACGATTAAGAGAAAATTGCAAAAGATTACAGAACTGTAACTCAGGGATCAACTGTAATTATTAGTTTCCTAACTTTAAATGCTCACGGTAATTAGAGCAAACGTGATATAAAGCCCTTTCTGCTTTAAAATATACCTAAATTAAAGGGCATGTATCATAAAACATCCTTTACTTATTTTTACATTTAACACTTTTATTTATTTATTTTCACATAAAATACCTCTGAAAAAATGTGCAATTTACTTTTATAATTAAATATAGATTAAATATAATTATTAGGTAAAGGAACACAATGCGATATTTTAATATTTAACACTAGCTGATCCGGTAAACGTTGTTTTGCTATATAAGTTATTGTAATATCTTCTAAGATGTTCATTGAAATTAAGTGATGTCAAAGACAATTTTGTTCACAATTAAATACTCTTAATCAACAACACATTTATTTCGATAAAGATTAATATTATTACGTTGATACAACTCTTAACAAATAATGCATTAATTTCGACCAAATTCGATTACCATAAAAACGGCTCTAGTGAGTTAATCTTAAAAGATAGACATATACTATCGCGGACATTTTTTTAGATCATTTCAAGAGAAATAATTCTTTCCTACATATATTTTTGGTATTTTGAACCGTTTTCGCAGCGCACGCAATGGAAGCCCTCAAGGATGAATACTTTTCCCCGTTTTTTTTCACATTTTCCATTATTTCTTCGCGCCTAATAGTTGCATCGTGTTATAAAGCCTAAAACCTTCCTCGATTAATGGTCTATTCAACACAAAAAGAATTTTTCAATTCAAACCAGTAGTTCCTGAGATTAGCGCGTTCAAACAAACAAACTCTTCAGGTTTATAATATTAGTATAGATATTTTTCGTCCGTGATGCGTCCCATTACAGGACACGGTAAAAGGTAATTCTTAGGTAACTCTATTATTCCTCATAAAACAGTTGCAATGCAATTTAAAGTCAAGTGTAATGTAAGAAAATATATAAAGAAATATAATTTACTAGCTGATCCGGCAAACGTTGTTTTGCTATATAAGTTATTGTAATATCTTCTAAGATGTTCATTAAAATTAAGTGATGTCAAAGACAATTCTGTTCACATTTAAATACTCTTAATCAACAACATATTTATTTGGATAAAGATTAATATTATTACGTTGATACAACTCTTAACAAATAATGCATTAATTTCGACCAAATTTGATTACCATAAAAGCGGTTCTAGTGAGTTAATCTTAAAAGATAGACATATACTGTCGCGGACATTTTTTTAGATCATTTTAAGAGGAATAACTCTGTCATATATATATATTTGGTATCTTGAACCGTTTCCGCAGCGCACGCAATGGAAGCACTCAAGGATGAATAATTTTCCCCGTTTTTTTCACATTTTCCATTATTTCTTCGCTCCTAATAATTACATCGTGATGTTATATAGCCTAAAGCCTTCCTCGATAAATAGTCTATTCAACACAAAAAGAATTTTTCAATTCGAATCAGTAGTTCCAGAGATTAGCGCGTTCAAACAAACAAACAAACAAACTCTTCAGCTTTATAATATTAGTATAGATTGATAAAACTAATTGGAGTTATACAAAATTCCAATTAGATTAAAGAAAATCTGATTTTAAAAATTTGTGCTCAATCCTGTGTCTGTGGAGAGCCCTGTAATGGGATTCCACAGACAAGAGGATATAATAATAGTGCTGGCTTAGTGGATAATAGACCGGTTTCCATACGCAGCAACGAGAATGGTCGTATATTCGAGTCTCAGAAGGTACTTCTGGGTTATTCCAGATTACGTATGGATTTAGGCACCACATGCTCACCGGTGAAGGAAATCATTGCGAGGGAGCCCACACGGCATCTAATAGAAATTTCAAGTGAAAGTGACCTGAGAACGGCGGTCAGCTGCGCTTCTTGTTACATTGGGCACGACATATGCAAAGTGGATACAGCCACTAATGCATCTCCGCTCACCCCGAAAGAGATATAGCGTGACGACATATTGTTGTTTAAAAAAAGAATTCAGAAACATTATTCATTTTATTCTTATTCTAGACAGTTTAACTCTATAAACTTAACATTTAACGCAAAAAGTACTTGATACGTTAGTTCCGCTAATATATTACATATAAATATGTCTTGAACGTACAAAATAGGATATTACTTGTAATTAACAATATATTTACGACGCTTTAAAGCACCCTTCGTAGAATAATTTTACAATTCCCCTTCTTTATTGCGTTTCATCTACATACAACTTTATTATAAATAATCGCTACTACCAACCTCTGACAACAAAAACTTAAATAATTTAACACCCGTCTAAATATCCCTAAAAATATTTTGTAAATATCAAAGCAAACTTTATAACCTTAACCTTTTAAACTTTTTACTTTGAAAATAGACATTAATAGGTAGGTAACACGTTCCGTGGGAAGGACGCCCCAGACCCAAACAAGCTTTAGATTAGAGTGCCCAGGGCATGAGAAAATGTGATCATCCCAGACATGGGGCACATTGTCCTAGCGTATTCAAGAGACATTAGTAGGACGTAGAGCGAGCTGAAGTGTGATGCACAGAACAAATAAAAATAAAAAATAAAAATAATAAAGTTATTTATTAGACAAACAATTACAAGCAGCACATTAAAATCAGCTGACACCCAAACTAGGACAACCTGTATCTTGGATGTCAGCATATTTCACACAATTTGTTACAGATTATTACCGCTGCATAGCTCCAATCTTAACTCAAAACAATACAACAATAATATTACATACTAAACAATAGACTATACAAAAAAAAAGTGAATAACAATTTCAAAAGAATGTTAATGCTAAAGCCCAAACGCATCTATTCCTGCAACAGTTCCTCAGTATCATTATATTTTAGATTCGACAACCAGTCTCTCAGCTTCATCTTACATTCGAATTTAGATAAGTTCAAGATATTTAATTCATGATTAGCCTTATTGAAAATCCTTGAACCAAGAACCCAAAATTGAAAAAGTAGTGTTCAATCTTGAGCGCCCCCTGCCACTAGACGGAGGCTATATATATAAATTTATTTTTTTATTGCCTCGCAAATCGTAAAGTCGACTGCCCATTGAATTAGAATTTTATTTAAAAAAAAAAGATAAGTTCATGAAAGACCTTTGAAATTTTTTAAAATATATTGTCAAAATGAAGATAAAACGTTGTCCGTCATCTAACATACTATCAAATGAGCAGTAATTATTATAAATTTTGCAACCACCGACATTTGAGGCGTCTAGTTTCAAAATCCGCTTTAACGTATTTTTTTTTTCAAATCTCAATTATTTATAAAAACTTATAATTAATCTTTGACTCAACGATCACATTCTTATAAGATATTTAAATTATTATTCTAGAGTGAAAAAGCAAAAAAGAAAAAAATCATATATAATATTTGCTTTGATAAAAACATTTCAAATTATTATTAGAACTATTAAGTAATTATGTACGAAAAATCGTTTTAGCGGGTTTTGAAACTAGACGCCTCATTTATGCAATTGTACATTTTTCTTTTGATTTTGTTTTAAATTAACAAATAGACAACCCTTTTAAAGAATTCATGCACCTAAAATACACCTATCCATTATTTAAGAGCGAATTTTTTCGATATTAAATTCTCGAATTAATTTAAGTTTTTTTTTTAAATATCAAGTTATATGAAGATTTTGACCAGCGCAACCACTAGATAGTTTAAGAAACAATAACCCCATACATTATGACGTTTTCAAACTTAAAATAATTTGAAAAGTAAACTGGAAAAACTCACGCTTCAAGCACATGTACCTTACACGTTCACAAATCCCACAGGATGGTGTTTGTTGTTTTTATATCAGACAAGAAAGACATTTAATTAAGTCCAGCCATATGAATAATTCAGATGTGTGTAAGAAGTGGAACGGTCACAGCACGCTGCGACTAGCGGTGACCAGCCTCGGTATAGCAGAGACGGATTCAGGCGAGATCCGGGGTCGATAAACCCGAATCCTTTCCTTTATGACTCAGAAAAATACAACACTGGTCGATGATAACAATTAAGTCCAAGAAATGCGATGATATCTTAGAGGAAAATCTGTTGACAGTAACTATCGTCATGCCTACCCAAATATGGAATGCTTCTAGTTATTGATACACGCAAGTTGTTCCAGAAATGTGACATTCTGAAGGAAGTTGCTGAGGAAGACTTTGTAATAAGCACTAATGAACAATATTTTATATTTTTAGGGAAATATGTAACTATATAAAAATAATATGTATTTTTTTAAAAAACTAGCTGTCCCGGCAGGCTTTGTTCTGCCCTATTTCTCTAAAACAAAGTCACATTGTTTTTTTAATGTTAATAGCTAATGGCCTGTCGGCTGTTTTTTGAAAATTGTTTGAAGGAACCTGGCCTTAATGCTATATGTATAAAAATTGACAAATATTGACATTAATATTTATACGTCACTCAATAATTGTTTTGCCTTCCCGGAACCCGTCCACTAACATTTAAACTTTATGGTGTGGTATTAAAGTTCAAAAAAACTTATAACGAATTTTTTGTATTCTCATACAATAAAGTGTTATTTTTAGACGGTTGCAGAGAATTTTTAAAATTTTTCTCTCCGTAATAACCTTCCTCAGACTTCATCAAACACAACAAAAAAAATACCAGCCAAATCGGTTCAGCCGTTCTCGAGTTTCACGCTTATCAAGACATTTTGCGATTCATTTTTATATTATAAGAAGATTTGTCAAGCCAGAAAAGTTCCCACAAAAAACAATACAAAACAAATATTAAGCTAGAAAATACAAAATAATAAGAGAAATCGAACTAATTAATTATATAAGAAAAAACAAATTCGACAAAAATAATTGACAAATTTATTTCACCAAATTTTTATTAAAATTTCTGTTTGGCTACAAACTATGGCTGCAATCCAGTGGTGCACAATCACCCTACTATAATTATCTTACTACTATTTATTTAGCACCATCCTGAGGTTACAAAAGTAAGCTTTACTATGGAGAGCAGTACCGATCCCCAATAAGCATAACGCATCACTTCAGCTTAAAAATGCTAGAATCCAGAATACAAGATCCAAGGTCAAGGAGTGTCAGAAAAAAAAACTATAATTCCATATGACCCTTTAGTTCATGCATTACAATTTTCCTATATAAGAATTATGTGTTCTTGAAAATTAAAACATATTAAAATATATTTCAAAGCTGTTCCCTCTACTAGGCTTAGAAATTAAATAGCTAAGACTGTGCTAAACTATTATATTAAAACAAGATTTATGTAGTATCAGAAAGAGAATAACAAAAATAACCAGTAAGGTACTAAAACTCCTTAATTATTTACCATAGTACAACTAATCGATATGATAGCCTCTCCTTAATGGCAAATAACGTCCAAAAGCAAGATATTAAATTAGTACAGTTAGACTTTGTTTGAAGTTACATCAGCTAGTGCATTTTCTTACACTAGACCAAATATATTTACATTTTACAATAAATTTTACCATATACAAAAATTCCAGTATATGCATTCCATCACACTTATAGTATTGGGTTCTTTATAATTAAAAGTGTGAAGACACTGCTGTGGAGACCAGCATAATCACAGAAACTATCAGCAGATTTTCTCTAACTTCTCGATAGCTGTGGCCTGTTTTTGCGCACCGCTATGCTTAATGCTTAGTCACTCTACTGATCTAGTATAAAGAACAATAAAATAAATTCATAACAGTTATAATATTGTCACGCGAGGTGGATAAGGAATATTTTTGTGTAATAAAAACTAATTCTCGTTAAGACAATTGACCGAGTCCACGGCGGGGGGCTTCTTTCATAATTAAAACATAAATATGAATTATTCAGCAATGCTCGTCCACCGGAACGGTCACAGCACACTGAGACTGTCGGTGACCACGACACGCAGGGCCGAAACAAAGGTAGCTCTGGGGCTAATAAGGCACGATCGTGACCTGACTCAGTGTTTTTAAAAGCATTGGTCGGGACCTCCTAGAGGGTCACAAAGGCTCTACAAGCGGTCATAGGGACATATGAAAATAAAAATTGTAGCATAAAATACATATCTGAACAAACGAAGTATAAGGAGACGATAAAATTGCATATTTACTTACAGAAAAGGTCTCACCAAAATTGGATAAACACTAGTTTAACTTAAGACTGCTAAATAACAAAATAGAGTTGATAATCGAAAAAGTTGCGAATAAGAGGAAATGTTGACTTTATTTTAACAATAAAAAATAAATCTTTGAATTATTCTTAAATAGTTCAAAGAACTTTTTCAACTTACCAACATATATAGCTCCAAATAAACAAAATAATAGCTAATATATAAAGAATGGCGGTAAATTTAATTTCAATTAATACAGTTAATTCAATAATTTCACTTAAATGCGCAACATACTAGAATCAATATTCCTATCTTACTGTTCAATTTGAATCTTCAAGGGCAGTTTAAAAAAAGAGGCTAAAACCCACAATCCTCCGTTAATAATTTTTATGAATTTTAATTATTCGCGTTTCCGAAAAAGTCTATCTTTTTTTTACAGTATAAACTTAAAGAAACAATATAATTGCTTGATTTCTCTTAACGTTTTGCATAATAATATTAAATTTTTTAACAGGTGTATACGATATTTATCTTACAAGATAATACCTACCATTGTGAATTCTAAGTCCGTACCTGTACGGCTTGTAAGATTTGAAATGATTACCACTTTTATTACAGGTTGGCTAATAATTAGAGATCGGTTATGATAGATAACAGGATGTCGAATTATTATGAGAAAACATTTATAAAAAGTGGATTGAAGATGTTACCAAACATACCTACATATATATATCTGTCTGGATCAATTATTTTAATTCTTTTTTAAAGTCAAAGAAAATTGTTAATTTGATATGAATAACATTAACAACTGAGTTTATTTTCCGAATTTAAAAATTATATTATGTAATATTTTATATAAAATGACTAAAACTATTTTAATTAAAATATCCTTATTTTGTATGAAATAAGAAACTATTTTGAGCTTAATTAAAAATATAATAAATAAGAGTCAAAATTACGAAATGTATAAAATAAATTGAGTTTAAAAGACAGCTACCATAGAATGATGATTATTTACACCGTTTATTATTAATGTCCATCTATTTTATTTCTTATTTTATATGTATTCTTTTATATTATCTTTTTTACACTATTAACACTCACTCTCAACATTTTATCACCCTACCTACCTTATCCGTTTCCTTTCTGGGTTCGAACGCTTTACCTAAACTGTAACGCGCTCGCTTTAAAAAATCTTCAAAAAACGCTACAACGCTGTGCTATACAATTGTAAAAACTCGAACGCTCTGCTTAACCCCATCAACGCGTGAAGTTGTGGTGTGTGAAGCCTGAACCAGCGCCATGGACTGGTGGCAATACACACGTAAATTCGTTCCCAGATTTCCTTCTTCTTCCTCATCAGCTCACACGCACCAATGATGCTAATTTTCTTCGTCTGATATAGCTATCTCTTATCACATACGGCAGTGTTGTGCAGGGGACGTCTAAAAGGAAAACCGTTGAAGTCAAACAAAACCTACCTGCCTAGTTACTTACTTTCGTGACTTTTTTTTATATTACTTATTTTGTATGTTGTAGCTATAAATAACTATATTCGATTATATATTAGGTCCTTACATATGAAATTGGCGTTTTGTATAGGAGGAACAAAAAGTCGAATATTTTTTAATATAATATATTTAATTAATCAAAGTATGAACCATTATTTTCTATGCACTTTTGCCATCTCATAGGTAGTTCATTGATCCCTTTACTAAAAAAACCAGTCGGACGGGAATCAATAAAATCTTTGAAGGCGATTTGGACTGCCCCATCGGAGTTGAATTTTTTCACTTGCAAGAAGTTATCCAAATTTCGAAAAAAAATGGTAATCTGTTGGAGCAAGGTCCGGGGAGTACGGAGGATGTCTTAGACTTTCCAATTGAAGCTCTTCTAATTTAGTAGCCGTCTGTTGCGCAGTGTGTGGTCTAGCGTTGTCGTGAAGCAGCAGTGGCGTGGAGCGATTGACCAGCCTAGGTTGTTTAGCCGCTAGCTTTTCCATCATGGTTTGCAATTGCTGACAATAGACATCAGCCGTAATAGTCTGGCCAGATTTGAGAAAACTGTAATGAACAATACCGGCACTAGTCTACCAAACGCTTACAAGTAACTTTTTGGGGTTAATTTTCGCTTGGGGCAGGATTTAGCTGGCTGGCCAGGATCCAACCATTGCGCTGAGTGCTTCCGATTATCGTAAAGAACCCATTTTTCATCACAGGTAATGATTCGGTTTAAAATACCTTCATTATTGTGCCGGTTTAGTAATGTAACGCAGCAGTCGACGCGCGTTTGCCGGTTTGCTTCAGTCAATTCGTGAGGTACCCACCTTTCAAGCTTTTTAATCTTCCCAATTTGCTTTAAGTGAATTAAAACAGTTTTATCACTAACATTGCAGCCTGCAGCTAACTCGGACGTGGTTTACGATGGATCCGCTTCCACAATAGCCTTCAACTCTTCATTATCAACTTGAGTCTCAGGCCGTCCACGGGGCTTGTTCTGGAGGTCGAAATTTCCAGAACGAAAACGTTGGAACCAAAAACGAACTGTGTTTTCTTTTGCAACACGACCGCCATACACATCATTCACCCTTCGAGTTGTTTCCGCAGCACTAGTGCCACGGCGGAACTCGTACTCGTAAATAAAGCGATATTTTAAGTTTTCCATTTTGTAAAATGAGTGACGCAAACAGAAAAAAACAGAAGAAAAAAACAAATGAATGACGATCATCGAAGCACAAATACATGAGTCTATAGCTGTACAAATTTGAATTTGGAATTCCTTACCAAAGAGGAGAAATTTGTGATTAAAGTGGCCAGTACGAAAAACGCCAATTTCATATGTAAGGACCTAATATTACCTAGTTGTAAATAGTAGGCATAAAAAGACTTTATTGACATAAACTACTTAGGTGTTTAAATGTATTCAGCTTGCAGTATAAATTTTAACCCTACACGCCGCAATCATTGTTACCTCGGAGGGGTTGATTTTTACTCCCAGCCCTCCCCCAGAGAAGTAGCCTCAACAAGGTCTTTTGTTCCCTGGGCATCTGGACGAATTTGGCTTCCCAGGCCCGGGTGGAGCAATCAGAGGGACACCCCGGGGGTTTTTAGTCAGTAGGAGTCTGACACACCGGGGTCGCTGCCCTCACAGCGTCCCTGGTGGTTCTATGCAAGATTTTCCCCCAGGATACAAAAAAAAAATAAAGTCGTTGTTACCTGATAAAGAATTAAATATACTATTTAAGGCTTATAGATGCCATCTTCTGTTGTGAAATTATAATTAATTACATAATTTTTACTTCTACTTTATCACCGACTTAATTATATTCGATTACAGTTTCAGGGTCATATAAAATTGTCGTCTTCAGAGGTAGAAAAGCGATAAAATATTTAATTGGCAGTTACTATATTTTTGTGTATGACTCATCAGAGACAATGGAACAGGTAAAAAGAATTCCCAAGAAAATCTTGATACGTTTGCCCTGAGGCGTCAAACGAATCTAAAATAATTCAGTTGCGACGGTCAGCTAGTCGCGACATGGAGCGAAATTTTGACATTCCAACACCGCCTTAAACGCCGTTTAAAGGGCTCTGTTACATGGAAGTTTTATAAAATTAATTTTACTGAATAGGTTTGGCTAACTGACAGTAAAAATATTGATATGCGTTATTATTTCTTTAAATGGTTAATAAACTCCCTTAAAATCTTTTTTTTACAAAATGGACACTCTGGAAGTCAAATTATTACAACTGAAGGAACAGTATTAGCGACAGTTTACATTTTTTTTTTTTACAAGAAATGACTTTTCTTTAGAATTTAAAATAGTTATGGTAATTTTGTAATATTTTCATGAAATCACTTATGTAACTTTACATCAAGTTTGTAACTGTTAACTACTTAAGATGTATACATCTGTAGACGTAATATTTCTGATGTAGTCTTACACAGTATGTATTAAAAACCCTGTCCAAACCGTGAAGGCATTCCTCACCACTATTCTCTTGACATTATCCTTTTTAAGTTATAGAGCAAAAAGAAACTAATAAAATAAAAATAAATTGAATAAAGAAACTTATATGACAACACTGGGATTGCGTAACTCGTGAACAAAGGCAAAAAGGAAAAGCGAAGGTTCGTGCTAGTAAGATCATAAAGGTCATGACCCTCGTAGATCCCAAGCACTATGTATAAATTAAGTAATTTTGTTAATTTTTAGACTGACTTTTCTAAATAAGCCGAAATAAAATCGCATATAAAATATATCAATTCTTTTAATTTTATATGATGTATTCTGGTAATGTAATTGCGATACCAATATACCATTTTCGGATCGGACAGAGTGTGAAATACATACTGTATACACTGAGATAGTAAAATTATTGTTATATTGTCGATGCTGTAACTTATATATAAAAAGCTTAAATCGAGCAATGCGCTACTGCTGCCTGCTGTTGTTACTCCAGAAACATGCTACCTTCGTCCATTCCTAAATGTGTGTACATATAGATTATTATTGATAATATTCAATGTTGCTCCGCATAGGAATTTCTTTTATATGTGTTTAATACTTTTACAAATATAGGCATATGTAATATAAAGATGACCATTATCAATTTACTTTATCTTTAAACAAATAACTTAAATTTACAAAGAATACTTTATAGAATTTGTTAGATAGATAATGTAATAAAACGTTATTCTTGAAAACCATGTATCTGCTTCTATATTAGTATACCAAGTCCCCCACGACGCAAGCGTATTTGCATAACTACCCAAACTGTCTCTCACCTCAGGCGATATAAACCCGACATTCCTTTTTGACAAATTCTTTCTATAGCATGCCATTATTTGCATGTTTTGCAATTTTTTTTTACTCTGGCTCGACGTAATAACTACAGTGGACCTAAAGGTAAGTAAAATGTAGTCCAAAAACAAAAGCGACTATCAAAGGATGGATATCCATTGATAGTCTCCGTCGTCATGTCGGCCCACATATACCACGACTGAAGGTCTCTAGGTATATGAATTACTGGATATACACAAGCTGATCCTGAATCGCGACAGGCCAAAGCGAGTCACTATGACGGTCTTTACACTTGTGTACTGTGATCATGACCCAGTTCGAGCAATAGCCCTACCACCAAAAAGTTATCTACAAGGAATTCAATCAGCTTGTGTATGTCCAGTAGCTCATATACCTGGAGGCCTTCGGTCGTGGTATATGTGGGCCGGCATGACGATGTAGACTATCAATGGATTTTCATCCTTTGATAGTTGCTTTCGTTTTTGGACTACACTGTACTTACCATCAGGTACTTTGTAGTCAATATGTCGAGCCAGTGTAAAAAAAAAAAAGAAATATTGTTCTTCAGCATTTTAACTACATACAAGATGTTTGGAAAGTCCACTTTTTGTTTACTTTTAATACTAAAGTCCATCAAAGGTAAGACCGATTACAAACGTAAAAATGTAAAACAAAAAAGAATTCCGAATGTAGAACGTGCATGAGTCCAGTCGCGTGACGATCGCAGTCCAACCTCAGAGTTTAATACGGTTACCACACGTCCCCGTTTGACTGGAATTGTCCTGGTTTATTACAATGATCCTAGCGTCTTATAGCCGAAATTAATAACCTATCCAATCCCCTATCTTGGGTTTGTTACAATAGCAACTATACTACATCTCTTTTCGCATACACAGGTTTGAAAGGGAGAGGTATATCTATCGATCTACGAATTAAAGATAGATTATTAATTGCGGCAGTTAGTCAAGTTGAATGTTTTGCCGCGATTGACATCTCCAATCCTAAGGGCCTAGATCATAGGTCTCCAAACTTTTTCTCTCGTAGACACCTTACCGTGATTTTTGGTTTTGGTATACCCTCTGTTAGGCAAATATTGTATTTTGCAAATACATTACCTTCTAATGTGTTTTGACTGATATCTGATTGTACTGGAGTGTAAAGTAAAAAAAACAATAAAAAATACACGTTAAGGTTCATAAATGGTATTCAAATTAACAAAACCTAATTAAAAGTTATTGTGTATTAATTATTTACCGAGACAAAGTAATATTCCATCAACGATAATGATAGAAGAAAAGTGCACAATGTAAGGAATTTACACGAGTTTTTAAATATCACGTCGCACGTTGCACTTTTATATTTGCGTTAACACTTATGGAATTAAATTTTGTATAAGCCCTCTGGTTAATCACTTCTTGCCTATTTTGTACTTAAAAAACTTTGTCGGATTCTATTTTACCTTTGGTAGTTTGGAAATATTTTTAGATTTTAACATCTATGTTTTATTTGATTATGTTTACTCCGGCACGACAAGGTGACTAACCCGTACCTGACGGAAAGTGCAATGTAGAACAAGAACCGCCATGGCTATAAGAGTACTGGAATCGATCGACGGCTGTCGTTCTCATTTTGGCCCACATGTACCACAACAGGAGGTATCCTGGTATATATTTTAACTCTCCATGAAACATATCTTCTTACTAGCAAATTGATAGTATAATTGGTAGACGCTTTGTTGGTTTGATATTTTCTTCACTTCTGTCCCAGTTTAGAGCTTTGTGATTATGGTAAGCGTACAGATTAAAGATAAAAGAACAATAGTAATTGCAGAAATTAAAGAAGCCGCAATGTTACTTTTACATTGGCTGTTTCTGTGGCGTTACGCTCCACGGTTTTGTCGCTTCGGCTAATTGACAGTTTCAGTCGGCCCGTCCAATAGGACAATGCAGTGCGGAGACAATGGCCGAGTATCTAATACGAGAAACAGTACATTATGTGTTCTACTGTGTAATTTTACGCTAAGTGGCCGCAAGAATAGGCGTTCACTGAATAAACAAAAGGAGAACTGTGCGCGCTTTGTTCTCGTTTTAGATTATATGGAATACGAAAGATACGCAATACTATTTTTAGGCTCAGAATTATGGATACACTACTTTGAATTCACTTAGACTTTTCTTAGGAAATAGGTTCGTCTTTGATTAAAAAAAACTAAATATAGTTATAGGAATTTAAGTCTAACTTAAGTATTCACAGTGTCAAATATAAGTTGAAAACCAGTAAATTACCATACTCATATACTTTGAAATTAAGTAATACAATTTGAAATATTTCTGTAAAGTCTAAACAAAGTCAAAGTAGCGTGCATAAATCTCAGCTTTAGGCCTCGGAAGCACTGTGGATGTTTTTCTTATTTTAAGTGAAAGGAAGGGAGACAAGTCCACAATATAAGAAGTGTCCTTGCACTGCCGAACTATTAAAGTTATTTTTATCTTTTTTTCGAAGAGCCTCGTGAAACACGTCATAATCTGGATAAATGTTGCAGCTGGATGCCCATTCCACCACAACTTCAAAGTGAGCGATAGAAGCTTCTAGAGAACCACATTGTTGTTGCGAGCTGATGACCCTCTAAGTTGTGAGGATGAGCCGATAGCCAACCGCACACGCCGTTTTTTTATGCAAATTTTATAACACTTGAAATCATATGAAAGTGCACTAGCAAAAAAACAACCACACGTGATTTCTGCGCGTTAATAATTCACAAAACTGCGTAAATCTTATAGACATAGTATGGGGACTATGACGTATTTTTATTTTTTACTAGCTGTCCCGGCAGACCTTGTTCTGCCCTATTTCTCTAAAACAAAGTCACATTGTTTTTTTAATGTTAATAGCTATTGGCCTGTCGGCTGTTTTTTGAAAATTGTTTGAAGGAACCTGGCCTTAATGCTATATGTATAAAAATTGACAAATATTGACATTAATATTTATACGTCACTCAATAATTGTTTTGCCTTCCCGGAACCCGTCCACTAACATTTAAACTTTATGGTATGGTGTTAAAGTTCAAATTGACTTTTAAATATTATTACGATTTTTTTGTATGAGAATACAGAAAAGTGTTATTTTTAGACAGTTGCAGGGAATTTTTAAAATTTTTCTCTCCGTAATAACCATCCTCAGACTTCATCAAACACAACAAAAAAAAAATCAGCCTAATCGGTTCACCCGTTCTCGAGTTTCGCGCTTATCAAGACATTTTGCGATTCATTTTTATATTATAGAAGATCAAGATAACTCGCATCAACGAATTGGACATTACACAGTATTTATTGCGGTGAATTTTACGATTAAAAGGACAAATTTTAAAAGGTTGTAAATAGATAATATTCTCTTTGAAGTTTTTTAAACTATAAAATTTTAGGCCGACAGCGGATTAAAATCCTGACGAATATTATACCTCGTTAAAATATCACACTATATAAAACTTGATAGATTTCTTCAATTGCTCGAGACTTTCTAGTAATAGGTCTTTAGAACCGCCATGTTAATTGACGTATGACATGTAGATTGCACAACTGTCAGATTTCTAATGGCGAATGCGATAAATGCGCTCATCTTTAGATTAAAATATATCTTCACACTTCATTTAAAAAACTCAATATCATACAAAGCAAGCAGAAGGTTTGCGGGAAGATTTTTTCCTTAGTTCAACGACACGGTCGAGGTAAGATTTGAACTTTATTGTCGTGAACTTAATAATTCTTGCTAAAATAAATACTACTGACCCCGTAAATCTACGCGCGTGGTGGTACTGCTGCGAAACAGAGAGGATAGAGTAAAACTGTCTTCCTCTCTCCTCCTTCTACCATAAATTGACAAGACGCTGTGGGGGTTTGCACCTTTATGTGGCTTACATTCACTTCCTCTTTTATACTGTGAACCTCCCAGGAGCGGTATTCACTTCCTGGATCTGTTTTTCCTGGATCAAGTCAACAGGTTTGAACTCTCAAAGCTATCACACATTAAGCGTGTATATACATGCGTGTGTAGTGGATATAGATTGTATAATTGTGTAACAGAGATGGGCAAAATGTAATCTGATTAATGATTACAAAATGTAGTCGTAATTTTAATTTTCTTTCTCTGTAATCATGATTAAATCCATTTAAAACATTAAGAAATTATAAATGTGTATACAATCTGGGATTTTGTAGTGTTTAAAACATAAATGAGCAAAATGCAGTCATATTAATAGTAAAAAACGTAAAATGTAATCATTAATCATTTTTATTAATCTGATTATATTTTGCCCATCTATGATTAGTAAGATACCATGCACGCATTTAGCATGATATGTCTGTATACCTTATCAGTATGGCCAGTGCCTTACTATTGACCTATGGAATATAGAATTGTAAATAGCAACGTTGTTAACAATAACTACACCAAATAAAACCTTTATTCATGCACAATTTTGTCATAAAAATTCACATAAAGAATCAGTCAAACGGCACACAGTTCGGTTTCTTTACAGTTTTTGTCGTTTACTGGGACATCGCAACGTTAAGAAACCGTTTTGAAGTATTAAGAGTCGTTGCTATAAAGATTTGCGTTTGTTTTAATGTACCTAGTTATTCAAGGCACACTTTTATTGAAGTTGAATTACGATATAAAAAGTTACTATGTAAATTACAAAAGCGTATCTTTTGTAATTTTACCAAAAGAATTCCATTTAATGTATTTTAATAATTGCATGCGTATAGTCCTCTAACACTCAATTTCAGAAACTCTTTTTTAATTAAAAACCCCTTTAAACCCTAATGAATCATTAATTGCATACAACTATTAATTTTTCTTAAGAGCGACTTAATATTAAAGGAGTGTTTCTGAAACAAGGAGTAAGGACGACAATCATTTGTGATAATGGTGCCATAAAAAACTGTCCACATATATAAATAATTTGGACATTTTAATTCGTGTATATTTAAAATGTCATCTTTTAATAAATGATTTTTTTTAAGTAAAATGTAAGTTTGTTGTGTGTGTTTATGTGTGTGTGTGCATGTATATTTTAATTTAAATAGTTCTGTGATTACCGATACTTTACAGATAAGAATCTACTTATAATACTATCATATAACACAGTTACTTGCGAATATAAAATATATATTAAAACCTTATGATTTATTCCTTGTTTTTGAGACTTAGCAACAAATGTGAAATATTCCAATAAATAATGCAGTTGAGAATAATATAAACTAAGTAAGTACCTATAAAATATATTCAGGTAGTATCAAATAAATAGCAGTGAGTATAGGCAGAAAAGCAGTAGGAACACACAGTAATTTAGATTTACCAAACCGATAGCGAAAGTTAAATTACATAAAGATGCGTGATCG
The DNA here is from genome assembly GCA_036320925.1 of Automeris io. NCBI lineage: Eukaryota > Metazoa > Arthropoda > Insecta > Lepidoptera > Saturniidae > Automeris > Automeris io. Next base: position 1,775,917 of record JAUDJH010000021.1, on the reverse strand, counting down.
CTCAAAACTCTTCACACAAACAATAATTCCAACTCGAAACAAGTTACTAAGTTCAAAAGTTAAAAGCACCGTACGACTATTAAAATTTCATTTGAACACGTCTTATCTGATGATGGAACCAGTCAAGAGCAATTTAAATTAATGGATTTGTCATCGCAATTAACTTTATAGGAATTAATATGCGAGCGGCGGGCCGAAAGAAGTGTTTTTTTTTACTTGTTGTTGTAAATTGACAAAATAATGGACGTCCGACGATCTATGGAGCGGTGACGGTGAATTGATTGACAAATTGCGTGACGAATCCAAAATAGGTGGATTTCTTTTGAGTGTGTCTGCTGTAAAAGTCGCAGTTACATGTCGGGCCACAAAGTGGGCATTTTCCGGCTTACAGGCTAACCCTTAAATGCACAACGATACCGGTCTACACCATATGTTTAAAACACCGTACCTCCTTATAGAGCAACCCTTACTTAATGCTTTTACGGTTATTTTATCTTTTACCATTGAGTTAACTTTTGAAAAGTCAAAAGAAAAGCTTGTACAAATATTTTATGTGGAGAAATTGGTCCATTATTTTATTATAAGTATATTATTTAGGATATTATACTCCTTATAAGGAGACCACGAACTGTTATCTCTTTTTATAAGCTTGGAGTATCCCGCTTGTTTTGTAGCCCCGTTTCAAAGTTGTAAAAGTCGTATTTAACGGTTTGAAGTTCTCACGACAGATCGCTCCGTTTATCGAGTCGTGTTCGTTATTAGTCAATCTGTTTTATTGAAAATCCAAATGCCGCCTTTGATCGTTGTTCGTCTTATGTCAATTTCTCTTTAACGACATCAATCGAACGTCTTTTACTGGACTAGGAAAATTATTGTTCCTTAGTAATTAGCGGTGTTTCATTTCATATGAGTTTTTGATTATATCGTCTACATATAATAGATTGTTGAAATAAATTTCAATTTTCGCTTTGTGTTCAAAATTAATCTGAAAGTCGGCTTACTTTGATTTTTACGTGATGTGTTTTAGAGTAACCTTTAGAAATATGTATCAGTTTTTATATAAGACACTATTTTAATTATTGTACCAGTTCTAAAATAATTGTAACTAGCTTTTCATGTAATTTTTTTTTTAATAAATGTTTAATAACGTAAGTTTGTTTCCTAGAATATTTACTACAAATTAAAACTGTGCTGTAAACTTACCATATCGACGAATATCTTAAAATATACTGTCATAAGAAAAATATACTATCCGTGCAAATCAGATCAAACAACTTAGACAAATTGACATTCGAACAGCGATAATGTAAATAGAAAACTGCACAAAGTATAAAAGGACTTGTATCCAGGGTCCTAAAACTAATATTAACAAACGAATTCTAGTTGCTAATGTACTCAAATTACCTAAAGTATAACCACATTAATATAACAATGACCGTAACGTAACAATAGACGACATTGAAATTCCAATGTACACAAGTGATGCTACCAAACAATTTTAAATTATTTAATGCCGGCCTCTAATTATATGGAATCATTGGACGCTATTCACGACGTCTGTGAATAGTGTTGCTAGATGCTTAATTCTACTGAAATTAATGATTTATTAATTACTAGTAAACATATTATAATAAATACATACAGAATTATGTTAAAAGTTGTTATTTAGGCAATTTATAGTTTCTTTTTTTTTATTGTGTCTATGTGTGTATGTATGTATAATCCTTTTTCTTTTTGGAATTTTACTAATATTCTTTACTGTAAATTAGCATTATATATATAATTATTGTGCATGTTGTGGCGCCCTAGAATTGTGGGGGGCATTAATGTTCTATTTTTGTACCATGATCTTATTGTTTTTTTTTTTTATTTTACTCTATGTCACCCATGATGGGCACCCAATTTTGTAAAAATAAAAATAAAATAAATAATAATATTTCATCACAATATATCCTTTTCGGTGTGAACAGAAATACCTTAGTAACTGTATCCACTTGACATTTATATATCCTACTCAACGTCAACAACAGCGCAGTTTATTAAAGTTCTCAAGGTACTCACACATAAATTACTATTACATGTCATGCGACATTAAAAAATATATTTCATTAAAATTACTTATCATTTCTAATCAATTACACTAAAAACAAACACATTTAGATCGTGAAGAAAGAATACATAATAATTTAACTTGTAATTAAAAAAGTATAATCTTATTATACTTAGATAATTAATACGTATTAAATATTGATTTAAAATCTGGAAATTACCAGAATAGAAGTCTCAGAATCCAAATCGAGACACCTTTTAAATCTATATACGTATTGAATACCACGATAAAGTTTTTATGCATCTATAGGTTGCACGCCACTGCTCATTGCCAATAATCGAATACCTTTGATTTTGCTCCTATTCCTTATGTAGCTCTGTTTTTATTTTATTAATTACAATTAAATTATTAAATTACAAAGATAACGGTAGCACTCAGAACGTACTTACTACAATACAATACAGTCCTAGTTTTCATATTTATGCATTTAGCTATAGTAAAAATATCTAAAATAAACATTTTTTCTAAAATAAATCTTGTATAATTTTATAAATCCAATCGAAGTAATTTTGTTCCGTTTCTTGTAACCCCGGGGCAAAATTCTGCATAGGCTTTTCAGGGCCATTGTGAGGTCACACTCCTACTGGATAAAAACCCTTGGGGTGTCCTTCTAATCGCTCCATCCGGCCTGGGAAACCAAATTCGTCCTGAAGCCCGGGGAGCAAGCAGCCTTGTCAAGGCTCCTCGCTGAGAGGGGGAGAGGGTGTGTATAAAGGACCCACGCTGCGGAAAGTCTCAGTAATTTTGTTTCTGATTTAGGTCTCCACGGAATCATAAATTGATATAAAAGCTTGGCTAAAATTTTTTATAGCAACAAAATAAGTTTCCTTTTTTAAATCAATTAAACACATTTTCCTCAATTAGAAAAAAAAATATTGCGTTCTTTTTTTACGTATCTGGCAATCTATCTCCCAGTTACAAGGTAATCTTTTGTACCATCGTCATTGCTTGTCAGGTGTGTTTTGCTTTATAACCTTTTCATCATTAACTTGAACTTCATTCTCACTTTTGTTTCCCCTCTAACACCTTCGATGAACGGCACGTGGGGGGCAGGGCGGGCCTAATCAAAATTGACATTGAATTATCGATGACCAGTAATCAGAAGTAATCACAGAACATTGGTTTTTGGTCGTGACGTGATTTTTTTGTCAATTTCGTTGTTTTTTTTACAATGAACATTGATTCAATGTCAGGGATCGTCGTACGTTCGATTGACATCAAGTTATATATGATTACACCGAGTCAATATATCCTGTTTCGACTGTAAATAGAACAATTATATTCGTTGTAACTTTAATAAAAGCTTACTGGCTGGAATTCAAATGATTAATGATACCTGTTTTTTCAATAACATGTAGATACATGCTTTTTTGTTTTGATATCGTGTCATCTTTTATTATATTACAATCAATCTTAACACTTAAATATATCGTAGGTACTTGTATAGATAGATGACTACATATTGGAGTTAAAAAATCCTTTTAAAATCAATAGCTTACAATTCTCTCCCTTTTTTTTACTTGGGGAAAATCCTCATTGTACCGTCCCGGCTACACATGGGGGATGGTAACCGGGTGCGCCGGACTTTTACCGACTAAAAACCCCAAGTTGACCTCATCCGCACTAAGACGGGACAGTGGGCCCCGTAATCAATTGCTCCACAGAACCATTATCTGCCTTAACACAATATTAGCATTGTTATTATGACGCTCAGAATCTTTAAAAATGTATTTAAAAGTTATTGCGGAATTTATGCTATCAAACTTACAATATATGTTTAAATTTTAATATATCGTTACGCTATTTCCCTTACGGATTGAACAGAGATAGGTTAGTGGTTGTATCCACTTTGAGCTAATATGTCGTGCCGAACGTGACCAGCGCAGTTGATAGCTGTTCTCAGGGCACTTACAGACTATTATTATCAGATGCCATTCGGGATTTCTCATGATGTTTTCCTTCACAGGTGAGCATGTGGTGCCTAAATCAATATGTAATCTGGAATAACCCAGAGATACTTATCGGGGTTCGAACCCACGACCTTTGTTTTCTTTTTTCGGCGGTTCCTACATTGGTGGCCTGGGAAAGACCTTCACAACAAAACCGGGCTTGGTGGGACCCACGACTCTTCACGTTGTTACGAATAGACCGGTTCATTATCCACTAGGCTACCACAGACACTAATAAAATTTAAATAATGTACCGCATTTTTATAAATTTGAGTTTTACAACATTATAATATATAACGATTTATCAATTTGCTTAGTAACAATCTTAATATACTATATTTTATATACCTAGGTATTCTGAGTTCAGATTTGTACCAGAATCAAATTCAGGAAGCGGATTATGGAAACAAAAATTTAATAAAACAAATTAATAACAGATTAATACGTCAAATGTTTTTTTTTTCTTCTTTACACTGGCTTGACAAAGTGACTAAAGTGCACCTGATTGTAAGTGCAGTGTAGTCCAAAAAGCGACTATCAGTTAGGAAAAACCGTTGACAGTTTCCGTCATCATGTCGGCCCACATATACCACGACTGAAGGTCTCTATGTATATGAGTTACTGGATATACACAGGCTGATCCCGAAACGCGCCAGGTCAAAGCGAGTCACTATGGCCGTCTTTACACTTGTGTACTATGGTCATGGGTCATGACTAGTGATGAAAATGCCCGGGAATTTCATCACTAGTCATGGCCCAGTTCGAACAACCGCTCTACCACCACAAAATAAAACCAAAATAAAAAATCAAATGTAATAATTGTATCAATAAACACTTCCATGCAAATTTTTAACGCACATTTAATATCAGACATTATTATAATCAAAGATCAAACCATTTAATTCATTTGGAGAACAAAATTACTCAAATATTGAATAATATTAGAATTTATCAAGACATTTATATATTGCTAAGTATTCGGATCCGGTTCAGCTCAGAAACACATTATAATCGTTCTAATTTATGCATTATTTATGACACAGTAATCAAGAACTCACCATTAATACCACAAATGTGAAGGTAATCGATTGCCAGGAATCCTGTACAGAGGGAGGAGCTGGCATTCCGTCGATCAATGCACCAGCTGGAACAATCGGCATTGTACTGGGCTGCCGGCGGCACGACACCCATTGACTTCGTACAAGTACTAAAGTAGGATGAACACTTTTTTATTTTTAACTTGGTGCGATGAGCTCAGACCGAATTTGGCCTTGGCGACATTTGCGTAATAATAAAGACTACGGACTTTTAATAGTCCGTATATTTCTATGAAGTCATATAGTCTATAACACAGCAAAACTATGATTGAAAGTACGTTTTAATTCTTGCCGGGAAATAAGATGTTGTAAAGGAATGTTACAGTAAGGTCACACAATGCATTACTCGAGGCAGCGCGGCGTCGTTTTACACACAAATAATTAAGATACGCATGCTGTGCGTCCCGGCGCCGTGCCACTAACGTATCGGACTGGCACTTCGTGAAGCGAGGCTGAGGGTGCGATCATCTTTCCCGATACATTTTAATAAGCTCCGTTGTAACGCATCCTATGCCCGCTCATGCGGTAAATTATTGCTGTTTTTTTTTTTATTGTTTCGGGGGAAAATCCTGCATAGGACCATCAGGGCTGCTGTGAGGGCAGCGACCCCGGTGTGTCAGACTCCTGCTGACTAAAAACCCCTGGGGTGTCTCTCTAATCGCTCCACCCGAGCCTGGGAAACCCAATTCATCCACAATTCTGCCAATTATTATTATTATGAATTATTAAATTATTGCCGTGCGACAACACACCGTATGTACGGCTCTTATACAGAAAAAAAAAATCTAATAAAAATTTGAGAATCTTAAAAAAAATAAACATTTTTATTTTCGGCATGTCCTTCGTTTATGGCCTGGGAAAGACCTTCAGAACAAAACCGGGCTTGGTGGGTGAACGCAGAGGGCGCTCAGCCAGCGAAATTTATGGGTTGGGCGGCTACGCAAGGGCACCCCTGTGGGTACGGACCTCGACTTGGGCGGTCGGCCAATTGAAAAACGAACCTAACGGTGATCTACCAGCGTTTCGGAAGCGACTACCTTGAGAAGAAAGGCTGAAAGAAACTCAAGGTTGCGTCGGAGTGTAAAAATATCTTGCCCTTCAATCTCGTTAATTAAAACTAAACTTTAAGCTGCGTGAGACATAGTATACTCGTATTTTAGATTTGTAAGTAAAATAGTGGCAACGTAAACTTCAGGTTTACACGGGCTCATTTTCCACAACTCGACGTCTGAGTGCGCCTATTTTGCGTGAAAAGCGGGTCAAGGTGATTTCAATCATCCCAGCCCAAAAAACGTAACCTTTATATCGCTTTATTAAAATATACTGTCCCACAGAGCTTAAACTATTTTTATTCAACTAGATTGTAAGACGTCTAATAGACGGATATCATTTGTACTAAGCATACATAGGAGACTGTGCCTTATTAAAAAAAGTTTCAAATCTCGGTTACGTTTAAACTTAAATTCCTCATAGATTTAATAAGAAATATATTCAATTAATAAGAAGTATGTATAAATATAGATTTAGTACATGCGTAAAAGAAAAATAATCGGGACCTAACTGGATTTTTTTTTAATTTAGGGGCCTTTATTCATGTGAATATATCAGCCCCATTGTGCCCTAACCTACGTCCTTACATCCTAGGGGAGTCGCGTTAGAGCAAGCGTCACCATCTGGCACAGCATTCTGGCTTCACTGGACAAAGGATTGGCCAAAATGCCGTGCCATGCTCCAATACTTTGTCTGTTAATTTCCAAATTGCTCATCAGCGACTCCCTTTGTGTCTCGTTCCGGACACACTCCATCAGCAAGTGATGCACATCTTACGAAAATTACTATCAATAATTATCCCTCCTGCATTAGAAACGCTGGCTCGCTTGGCATGTACAGAACTAAATTACTACAATATATTAAAGATAAATACTAACAAATATGGTTCCGTGTTTGCCAAGTGAGCTCTTAGTATCTTACTGTTCCAGATAGTTTTTAAAAAAATTGTTCTCATGTGAGTGATTTTGTATCTTAATGAGAATAAACTCTTTGAACTGAATACCGCTTCTGCTCACCATTTAAAAGAAACGCGTAAATCCCAATCCGAAACTTAGGCGACAGTATCGGAACCAATCTTAGGCAGTTCTGTACCAGTGTAGCATAAATTGTAAAGTAACTTAAGCCGTAGACACGTGGTGAAAGTTTAGTATCGTATCAGCTACGCGCCCGGAGGCACGGCCTACGCGCGGATTATATTCCGAGAAACGATATTGAAATGATAAATATAAATACACATTAATATAAAACCGTTTATTAAGTGATTTTTAATTTGAATTTATATTTATAATGAGGCTGCCTGGAGGAGAGGGAGGCGATGCTCATTGTCTTATCCGCCGCCCGTGAGAAAGATTTCTCGAGCGTCTGGATGAATCTGGATTCCCAGGCCTGGGTGGAATGATTGGAAGGATACCCCGGGGATTTTTTAGCAGCAGGATTCTGACATGCCGGGATTGTTACCCTCATGGCGGTCATCATGATTCTATGCAGGATTTTCCCCTGTGTTAACAAAAAAATGGATAATGCTTCAATACAAAACAATAGGTACAATTTAATGCTAAATAGCGAATTGTAGAGGCTTAAACTAGATTTAATTTTTGATGTAAACCGCTTTAATCGTTTTAATATCGTTTCTCAGAATAAGTATTTTTCATAACCCACAATTGGTGTGGGACAAGCGATAGGCCATTAAGGATTTATTGCCAGCAGATTGCTATCATTACGCCTTCTCTACTGGATTATGTTGTTTGAATACGTTATTAAGATAGTTGTTCGACTCTTTCAGATCTATACGAATTTTTGTAAACCTATTATTTCATTGACTTTAGTTTATTATATCTTTACTTATAAAAATATCGTAGAGATGTTGCCACGCTAAGTGTTTTCTACCTTCTGTATCACGGTGAGTGTTCTGAAGAGTTACTTAACCTCCGCCCTCTTCCTTCCATATTAGAACCACGCGCACGCATTTACGGAGTCACGGCTATACAGTTACCCACAGGTTAAGGACTAAGAAGTTCTCTAACTTTACTTTTGCCGTGTCGTTGACCTGTGGAATAGTCTTCCGGCGGGCGTGTTCCCATGGTACAATAATATGGGGTCTTTTAAATGATGCGTGAATAGATATTTGCACAGGCCTGCTTGATTACTATTGCTCAACAGTTTATTTTTCTACTATTGATAGTCATTGTATTTTTTTTTAATGTACCATGCTTTTCATTAGATGTGATGTCATGGTAAGGAAGCATAAAAAAATAATCTAACGTAACGATAGATATAATACGAAACGAATTATTATGACAGACTTTACCCATTTCTTTTTTAATTTTTTAAACTAAACCCACCGACTAATAATTTTATCGTTGTCTTGCTCAATATAAAATATGCATAATTATGCAAAACTATCCATAGATGAAAAATGTTGATAGGTGATAATTTACTACAAATTACATTCTTTCAAATTATCGATTATATAGTTAAATTGTCGAAAAAGCGTTAAAGGTACTAGTGTATTGTGTAGCAAGGGAATAAATATATGTATGTATGTATAATAGAGATAAGGATGACAAATAAAGAGTCACCTAATCCCAGTTCATTCGTGCAAAGCTTCGTTCTTCAGAACTTTACGTCGTTTCATCCCAGTATCCTCTTTTAATTGCGATCTGATGGAGCGGAACTAATTCCCACCCTCGGCCACAAGAAAAATAAACGAGATGCTCCATTTTATCTAAGCAACACTAATTATGAGTTTATTTACGACAACTTTATTATTGCTAATGTACGTTATAAAATTTATTATAATAAAAAAGTAGAAATATTTTAATTGTGTTTCCTTCCATGTAAATAAAATAATAGGAAATGAAATATTTGTACGCAATAAATACACGAACCGTTATTCTTATTTTTGTATTTACCCAGTGGTCATCATTGTGGTTAGTTGCTGCTTTCACGAGACCCCTCCATCTTTCAACCAAACTTTCATCTACCAATGATATGTACCTGCGAAATTCATTTTGTATACATACTCCTAACATAATCATTATTCCTTTATTCCAGGGTTATTATTCTATTGCCGAGGAAGATGGCTCAGCCTTGCCCTTGGCATTCGTCAAGCGGGAGACGGAACACCCCGGGGGTTTTAGTCGGTGCAAGTCCGACACACCGAGGGGCAACCCTCATCGCCCCCTGAGGTCCGTTAGGGATTTCCCCCGGGTCACAAAAAAAAAGGGTTATTATTCTATCAATGAATATATAAATGATAAAAATGTATGGTCTTATTGTTTAATTTTTTTCTCAAGGGACATTCATTCCTTTGTGTGATATATATTTGTACCACAATATGTTAAAAAGAGCCTACCGGTTTCTTGCCGGCACTGCTCGGTAGATTCTGCATCGGCACCGGTGGTAGATTTATTTCACTTTTTTTAGTCGATTAAAAAATGCTTGGAAGTAGGCCTTTTTGAATAAAGTTATATTTAATTACATTCTATTTACTTATTTGTATGTGAAGAAAAAGATGCGCAATCAACAGGATGCGTACTTGCATACACACAATAGCTTATGTAAACTGTGTATTTAATTATTTTTATTTAAATTTTTATTGTTTCAGAAAATATTTATCTTTTTTATTAAATGTAAAATGTGATAAATGGTCTATAATGCCACAAATTGTAATGTAAATATTAACTCTAGGAATGGATTTTTAATCGAAAATAATAAGTAACAAATTGTAAGTCAAGTTTTTATTTTTAGGTATTCGTGTAGAGGATTTTACTCAAATTTTTTTTTTGTCCCCTAAAATATTTTGTCTAGGTTAAGTTTTAATTTTGTAAATTAGAAATACTCCTCTGTTGTTGTTTTTATTTTATAAATTAAGATTTAAGTTAGTTCATTTGTACGTAGGTTAAGGCTGAAGTTATGTTTGAGTTTAAATTAAATTATAAAATATAGGCTTAAGCTAGGTTTAGGTAAGGTTATATACATAATTGACGGGTGCCCAGCCTGGGCCCCGGAAAAGGCTGCCTTAGCGCAGCAGGTAGGAAATCACCTGTCGCTGCCCACACTTATTCGGGCAATGCTCGACAGCGACAGGTCATGGAAGGCGGTCCTCCTTTTTACAGAGGAGGTCCTTAAAGAGAAAGAGGAGACGGAGCGTGAGCGGGAAAGGCAGGCTTCATCTTCCCTGTCCTTTCCGCCCTCCATCGCCCTTGCCGTACTGGACGCAGGAGGGAAGCCTACTCAAGGCACTTCCCTCCCTAACGGATTGACGCCTGGGCGGCGCACTTGAGGGAGTGCGTCGCCCAACATTTCCATGGCGAGAGCGGTGCGCGATGTGTTCCCGCGCATGTTCAAAGAAAATGAAGGAGAGCGGAATGGTGTCCAGGGGCCTTCCATCAATAGGCCAGACGTCGCCGGGTGCTGAGGAAGCTGGCACAGCCTTGCCCTTGGCCCCGGCAAACGGGAGAAGGAACACCCCGGGGTTTTAGTCGGTGCGACTCCGACACACCGGGGGGTGACCCTCATCGTCCCCTGACGGCCCATAACGGGTTTCCCCCGGGCTTAAAAAAAATGGTTTAAGGTTATATTTGTAATTTATTTAAATAAAGGACACCATTCAAACCTTATCAGCGGACGGATGAAAGAATGAAGTATGAAAGGTAGTGGAACGTGAGTGGTGTGAAATTTGGATTTTACTCTTATACTCTATAAGGCTATTTTTAAAGTGGATATATGATTTTTTTTTCTATCATGCAGTGAACTAGCTTTTTGGTAATTTTGTTGTATATTTCCTTTCTGCTCCCGTCTTAAAGAATCAATAATCACAACAGTTGTCACAGGAGAGAATGTGTTTCTCGAACGTGAACAAACTAATGATATATTGTTTGCTTCAATAACGTAAATTAAGCATTAACGCGCAGATTTAACTCATAAATTACTTATGGGAATCGTAATGCAGCTGCTCTTCTCAATGATGATGAAGGTCCCAGTTTCGCCATGTTTATACGTTTTAGTATTTTTCTTTTGTTTCTATATGTTATTTCTGTTACTGCTTTTAAATTTCTAGTTTTTGTTAGTTTGTGGCGAAATAAATACATTTCATTTTCATTTCATTTCTTCCTGAAAAGCTGGCAAGTTTTTTTTTAAATCTAAGAATTTTAGATTATCAGACTCCGCTTTTCAACTCAATATTTACATTCATGGCTTCTAACTAAATTATCATGTGTAAGTGCCTTGAGAACGGCGATCAGCTGCGCCTCTGGTCACGTTGGGTACGACATATAAACACAAAGTGGGTATAATCACTAATGTATCTCTGCTCATCTTGAAAGTGGTATAGCGTGATGTTATATTATTAGTATTATATTATATTTACATAAAATCCGTATTTTAAAGTGTCAAAATAAAAATATGTTTTTTTATATCTAAATGTTTCTACGTTAACTTAGTTAAACTGTCGCTTACATTTTGTTTTTCCTTAATATGTGATTTCACATATTTCGGCTGATCACGGTGTCTGGCGCGTCGCTTGAACAGTGAGGTTTTGGAGGGGTGGGTGAGGAGTAAAAACTCCTAACCCTCCCAGAGAGGTAGCCTCAACAAGGCTTTTTGTTTCCTGGACGTTTGGATGAATTTGGTTTTCCAGGCCCGGGTGGATCAATCGGAGGGACACCCCGGGGGTTTTAGTCAGTAGGAGTCTGACACACCGGGGTCGCTGGCCTCACAGCGACCCTGATGGTTCTATGCAGGATTTCCCCCGGGATACAAAAAAAAAATTTCGGATGATTATTGTATTTGTACATTACTAGTATTAAGTATATTTTATAAAATTGAAAAATTTAAATATATATAACAAAAAAGCATTTATCTATATTGTAATATTGAGTCAACGTTTAATCAAAGTTACAGACACTCAAATCCCTCACAGCGATGTTGGTCTCAAGTTCGATATTGTCGAGGTTCACAGTAATCTCGGTCACTCGAGGTATTTGTGGAACGCATTCCTGTCACATCTCAGAGCTTCCAACCCTCTTCTCTCTACAAGCATTTAGACTTCAATGTTATTTCCTTTATCTGAAACCTCACTTTTCAATAAAGAGAAAACACACTTACATATAAACGTTTATTTTATTCGTACTAAATAATTTATTTAAAAAACAAGGGCTCTTTTTTAATTCGGTATTTAGATAAGTTTCTTAGAGCGGCTTGCACTAACAAATTAAATCTAGCTTAAGTCTGTATAAAAAGCTAATCTATGAAGCGGTTTAATTCAATCCTCATTATGGTTTCAGTTTAAGAGTTGTTACAACTGGATTTTGATTCTGTGCAAGACAATAAGTACATTTCAGCGCTAAATAGCATTTTATGTAAGTCTTAACAAGATTTAATTTGCTAGTGCAAGCCGCCCTTAATCTAAAATTAAAAAAAAAGGATGGTGGTAGGGCAATTGGCCGAACTGGGGCGTGACCACAATACATAAGTGTATAGACCGTCATAGTGACTCGCTTTGGCCTGTCGCGTTCCGGGATCAGCTTGTGTATATCCAGTAGCTCATATACCTAGAGACCTTCAGTCGTGATATACGAGGGCCGACATGACGATGTAGACTATCATTGGATTTTCATCCTTTGATAGTCGCTTTCGTTTTTGAACTACACTGTACTTACCATCAGGTACTCTGCAGTCACTATGTCGAGCCAGTGTAAAAAAAAAGCTTTACATTTTTAAAGAGCATTTCTGAAACTAGACGTAAACCTTTATTTTAATCCTATAAATTGTTATAACCTGTTATGTGAAAATATTTCTATTTAACAGAAAAACAGGATCCTTAGCCATAATATAGATAATTTTATTAAGTTTTTACTAGTTTAAGTGAATTATTTTTACAAAATATCCTCCGTTTAGTGATCTCGATTTACCCCACTCATGAACCTAAGAAAATATCCGAACAATCTCCAACAAATCAAGCTCTGCGCTACGAGAACTTCCAGACAATTTACCACAACACGACATCACAAGGAAACGTTAAGGAAAACCCGGGCCATTTGCTGTCACACCGCAAAGGAGCGGGACAGGTAGAAAAACATGTCTCAACGCTTGAGAATAAGGTGATGACATTGTGTAAAAGAAGTGCGATTTACGCAAAATGTACAAATAATAATATTTAATAATAATAATAATAATATTTCATGCATGTTATAACAAAATACGCAATTTTTTTACTGTAAATAAATAGTGTCTAATTATTCTATTTTCACTGTTTACATTTGCTACGCAAAGTAATTTCACTAAATTTAATTTTAAGCATAGCTTAGTATATAAACTAAGGAGAAGTATTGAGAAGATCCTATTTCTCAATATTATTTGTTATTCTTTTTTTTTTTATGTGAAATTACCACCAAATTGAGGCTATCTTCCCTAACAAGGATAAAAATACACAGCTTTATAATAGTTCATAGATTTTAAAAACACTAATATGATTTACGATTCGATTAACGTTCTACCTAAGCAATCACCTGTGCTACGAGTCCTGGGTTCGAGTTCCGGTACTGGCAAACTTTTATGTGATGAGCAGATTAATGATAATTTCTTCCTTATCAAATGTGTATATCTTTATTTAGTATCGATAGTACCTAAGGATAACATTTGTGGACAATAATACACATTGATCTAGTCCCAAATTAATCTTACGCATAGGTATGTAATATACTAGACAAAGATATACATGCGTAAACTTAATTTCAAGGTTAGGTCAATACATGTAATTGTCCGTAAATTTTATGTTAATATAATAATAATATATCGTCATACTATCTCCCTTTCGGGGTAAGCAGAGATACGTTGGCAGCTATATCTACTTGCTGTATTATGTTAATATAATTTTGGGAATAACCTACGAAAAGATTCGCTTCTAAATTCATCATACGAACGGCTAAGGAGTGGAATATGCTTCCAGCGGTTATATTTCCGCGGTCTTATGACCTGGAAATCTTTAAGAGAAGAATGAATAGGCATTTTTTAGGCGGACGCGGTTCATCATCGGAGTCATCTTCACCTTCCACCAGGTGTGATTGAGGTCAAGCGTTCGCCTATAAATTAATTTAAAAAAATGGGTTCTATTCAAATATTCGTAGGTTGACTGTAACGTATTTAATAATTAAATGTATGTTATTACTTTTTCTTTACGATTTTCTTGGCACTATGCTCTCACCCTTAAGAAATGCGAGAGGCATGTCCTTCAGACATTAAGTGATGGGGTGGCGAGGACAACACAGGGCCGGATTACACTCTGACGTATTACTTAATAAATTGCAGCGATATTTGTTGAGGTTACGTGACTGCGGCCGTGACAAACGGCTGAAGGAAAATCTTTTTGTTTCCCGTCTCAGGTGCTACGCGAAACAATTTGTTAATGTTATTAGGTTATATTTTCTGTACAAACAAAATTTCAAGCAAAACTTACAAATACTCGTAAGTTAATTAAAATGTAGATATTTGATGTTTTCCCCTAAATAGTACTAAATAAATTGAAGTAAAAAAATTCAATCAATTATTCCATAGTTACCGTGAGTGCACCTACGCTAATAATACCATGTAACATTTCGTTTTAAAATTCCAAATATTGATGAAGTGGAATAGAAGAAGAAATATACGATACGTATATACGTATATACGTACGATACGATTCGTATACGAAGAAAACATGCATTTTTTTTTTTAAGTACTTACAATACTTTTGTAAATACTTAACTAAACATATTTAGTTATTCGTCAAAGACGAACCTGTTTCTTTTGCAAAGCAAAGACTTTTTTTGATAACCCGGGAGGGAATCCTACATAGGTCCATCAGTCTCCCTGTGAGGGCAGCGAACCTGGTATCTCAGAATCCTTGTGACTTAAACCCCCCCCCCCCCCGAAGTGCTATCCCTCAAAACACTCTACCCGTGCCTGGATATCTTTATTCTTCCCGTTGTTTGTGGGACAGAATAGCCAATTTAGACTCCTCCTCTGGCAGATGTGGGTTTAGAGAGCCTACTTCTCCGGATCTCTTTATCAGGCGACATGCTGAACTCTGTGCAGCAGACTCCTTCAATTCTACTGCTCAAATTCCTGAGGAAAGCCTAAGCAAAGTCAAAATAACATCTATAAACCTCTGCTTCAATATTTATCTTACCTATATTTGGATACTTTTATTTCGTAATGAATCTACAACCAAATACGTCCTCACTTCAGGGACATATGGCGTGACATTGAGAATTCGCCGCGTGCACTCCAGAAGGTAATTACAACTCGCTTGTGATAGACGGACGGACCCTTTCCCCACTCGATCTATAGTTTTATACATATCTCTATTCGTTAGTGCTCCCTAGTACTAAGGAGATTCTTGTACTTTTTAAGAGTTCTGTCTTTTTCTTATCGTAAAAGGCATTCGAGGCAATATAATAGGTTTTCTTAGATTTGTTATAAATTTACTTCTCATACTAAATTTATGCTTGCAGTGGCTCAATGGATAAGGGACTGGAATCCATGCGCGGTAACACGAACGATCTTAGGTTCGTATCCCAGCACGTGCCTCTAGATTTTTTCCAGCCCAACGAAATAGCAAGAGTAAAATAGAAAACTTCTTAGTGATCTTAAAATCGATCCTTTTTACTTTTAACGTACATAAACCTAAAAAATTACCAAAAATGTCATTGTACTAGGAACACTGAACCACTCGAGCTGATTCCGAAACACAACTGGCAGAGTCATGTTCCAATAACGAGAGGGAAGTCAGTGTGTTATGATTTGTTAAGCTCGAACATCCAAGAACTATCAACAATCTCACTTATTCTCACCTTGAAAGGACTCGAACGGCTGAAGCAGCATCCCTGAGAAAGATCTCGCTGATTATAGACGCGTTAATGCGGTAGGCGTGTTCATAATATTGTTATATAAAAGCAGCCATGCTATTAGCTGCCATATCTCGTGTATCGTCACGAATAGCGCTGTATTAAATGTTACAACTATTGTTTCTATTGTTTCATGGGGTTTTGTTGTTTGCAATTGTTTCTAAATTGTGAAATATTTGATGGGTTTTTAATAGTCTTATCTGTGTTCGTGATATGCAACTGTCTGTCTCTCTGTCCATTTACTTTGAATAATGCTTTGCGTTAATAGTTCCAGTTTGCAATTCTGCTTGGGAGATTACTTTGAACCCAAACAATTGTTGGATGAAATATTATATTATAGACGTTTATTCTGACACGGGATGTGATAGAAAATACAGTGCAATCCAAAAGCAGAATACGATTATCGAGAGGTAATTAGTCGCCACAATCATGCCAGATCTCAAAGCTTGAAAACCCTATATCGGACGATGTACACACGCTCATTGGGAGACAATTCCACGATCCAATAGAAAACTGAGTTATTTTTCATACTGGCTCAACATAGTGACTAAATGGCACTTAATGGAAAGCACATTGTAGGCCAAGATTAGTAACGACCACCAAGGTACGAAGATCTGTTGACAGCCGCCATTACTATGTCTGCCCTCATGTATCAGGACGGAAAGTCTCTAGTAATATAAATAACTAGGCTTACCATAATTATGAAGAGCCAAACCGGGACGCAGAAGAGAAAGAGGCTCATTTTCATTTTGCTTTTCGCTTAATTTGTGTTTTTGTTGCTCGCTTTTGTTTTGTCTTTGGCGCGGGGGAACGATTGGTTGGGGTGTCGGTGCTGTACAAGTTTGACCGGGACGCCGGGACTGGGATCTCAAACCGGGACTATCCCGGTCAAACCAGGACGTATGGTAAGCCTATAAATAACTGCATATACAAAAACTTTTCTCGAAACGCAAAAGGCCGAAGCGAGTCACTATGGTGGTCTATATACCTAGAGACCTTCAGTCGTGGTATATGTGGGCCGACATGACGACGGAGACGTTTCGTTTTAATAGTCGCTTTCGTTTTTCGACTACATTGTACTTACCATCAGGTACTCTGCACTTACTATGTCGAGCCAGTGTAAAAAACACCTTCTATGATGAACAAAAATAGTGAAGATAGCGATTCTATACATAAAAATAATGCAAAGTAAATGGCGGTGCAAAATCATTATTAGCATAAGTAAAGACTATGCTCGTCCAAGCAAAGAAACCGATTATTCGTGTCACACAATAAATATTAATCTGAATAAATAATCATTCGCCCTATCACGTCTTAGACAGAAATATAGCCTAATTCATAAGCATAAACACAATCCATTTGCCATCAGTTCAAATAATTACGTTTCGTGATGCGACAGTAGACGCTGTTTATCGTTTGACATTCTCCCAAAGCGACCCAGTTTTGCGCACAATTCAATAGTGAAATAATATTAAACATAGAATAGCCCGTACTAATCTGCGCTTTAGAATCTAAGCACACCATTATTATAATACAAAACAATAATTCCCTACAGAGCGCATGACATTAAGAAATTATTAGGTTGAGCTGCATCCGCGTAAGGGTCCAAGCTCGGGGCTTTTAGGCTTAGTACACACGGGGCAACTAGAATAATAGGGTCAAATTTTTATTTGCAACATATTTAAATAAAACATTGTTTACAGATATGTCGCACCAGTAAAGGCTAAAGTGTTACTTTAGGAAAATATACGAGAAATTAATATGTTGCTAAATGTATTTTAATAAGAAACATTAACAGCTAATCAACAAGATATATTTGACATTTTCTTTACAATGTTATTGTAGATACAATACAATGTAGATCTGTGATGAGTCTGTATTGATAAAAAGCTGTACTTTTCATAGCCTTTTCTACAAATCTTGGTCATTTAAGTAACAATTTAACTTTAAAAATGTGGCATCTGTTTGTTTTATGAACTATTTATGACCATGAAATATATTATCACGACAATAATCACATTGTAATATTAAATATTCGATTCTTAAATATATATATATATATTTTAAATTGCATAAGATTAAAATATCATGTAAAATATATATACTTTTTTATTGTGATTATTTTAATGTTTCCTTGTCATATTTCAAAAATCTTTGCATTAGATGGGAAGACAAAGTTGAATTTAACGAGTTGAGAATTTAATAAAGTATTTACTATGTAAACGGAGCCTTATATTGTGTTCGCGGTAAGACAGGAGACGTATAACCCATTTGAACGTGGGCGCTACGGCCTCAGGCCGGCTGTTCCCTATCATACTCCAGGTTTCACTTGCCAGCCATCATGTGTAGCGTCTGCAGTCTTCTTAGCCTGTCACTGAACGTAATTAAAATTTTACGCTCTAATGACGGTATTCCAGATACATGCCAGTTTAGGATTACACCAGGAAGATGGTGCTACGGAATAACATTTCTAGGTGATATTAAAATAGTATTGATCGTGTAAAGGTAGGATCCGGTCAGGTGCGGCTACTAAGTCCCAATTTACTGATGTTTATACATTTGTAGAATATATAAAGGCGTCTAATGTAAGTGACTGCGCAGTGCTGCCATCTGTCATGTTTTCCATTTAGACACACCGCCCCTAAACTTCGCGCAGTCACGTAAATTTGACCGACTTTCCGTATAAGTATAGACAGAGTTGTGCATCGTCTAGCAACTGCTGCCGAGTTGCTCTACTCTACCGTCGGCTACCAGAATCCAAAGCGAGTAGTAAGACTACATATATATGTATTTATTTAACAATTTTATACATAAAGTGCTTGACAATTAAAATTGTAGATCAATTTGAGTTGCCAGTAATATCAATACGTTGTTAAATCGTAGGCATATTAACAAACAAAGTATTGAAACATGGCATTGCATCTTGGCGCAACCTTTGTTCGGTGAAGCCAGAATGCTGCGCCATATGATGACGCTTGCTCATCGGCGACTCCCCAAGGATGTAAGGATGTAGGTTTGGGCATAATGAGACTGACATATACAGTGGAATAAAAAAAAAAAAAAGTAGTCCTTTACTATGGATGTTACTATATAATATTAAGCTCAGTCACATAGCGAACTATTGAGAAGACTATGTTGGATGTTTCACTACGTGATCGAATCAGAAATAAAGAAATCCGTAGACGAATGAGAGTCAAAGATAGCCCAGAGGATTAATTTGAAGTGGCGTTTAGCAGGATACACTGCTCATAGAGCGATTGGCTGATGGGATATGAAAGTTGTCGAGTGGAGCCCATGTACTGGAAAACTTAGTATGGAACGTCTACCTACAAAGGCTATAGACGATCTAATCCAGGTGGCAGGGCAACCCAATTAAAAGGCTTGTGCGACCGATCGCTCTGAACAACATTAGGAAACCTATGTCTATTAGTGGATGTCATATAGCTGATCGTAACACATTTACAAAAAACTTAATGTAAAAATTTGTAAGCCCTCCATGACTGTATTGGTAAAATTAAGTGTAGGCAGGCAAAATATATTGCTTTTTAATTTCCTAAATTTTGTACCATTAAACATTATATCCACCAAATTCCGGAATAGCATTGTAAGCGACTATTTGTATTTTTTTACATATTTTTTTTATTATTTCTACAGTAACGTGCACCGTAAACAGGCCCAAGTTTCCGAGTTTTACTTCTCGAATTAAATTAGGTTTTTAAACATCAAATTGTATAAAGATAACATGGATGTGGATTGTATATATTACAATGCCCAAAAGATAGCTTGGAAATCAATAATTACATACATATTGCTGTTTAAAAAGGTATAAAATCATCTCGAAAAATCTTACACTTGGGCCTCTGTGTAGTAGCTTCATAGTATCAATTATAATAGCAGAATAAAAAGGTTCGCTAACCTATAAATATAAAATAACCATATTGCAATTACAGCAAAAACATGCAAAATATTTTCATTACCACTTTTAGAATAATATATCATCACGCCATTTTAGAGATGCGCTTTTATTATAGAGCGATGATGATATATAGAGCGAGACGCGATTTATTTTAGAGATGACTTTGCGCTTATATGTCGTCTCTAACGTGACCATTAGCGCAGCAGAACGCCGTTCTGAAGGCAGCTAAACATGAAATTTTTATTACTTACCATGCGGGTTTCCTCACGATGTTTTTCTTCATCGGTGAGCATTGCCTAAATCCGTACTTAATCTGGAAATATCCAGAGGTACGTGCTGGCATACAAACCTAGGACCCCTCGCGTTGCCCCGCATGTATATATATTTTTTTTTATTGCGGGGGAGAATTCGTCGTAGGAACATCAGGGACGCTGTGAGGGCAGCGATCTCAGTGTGACTCCTACTGACTAAAAACCTCGGAGTATCCTTCTGATTGCTCCACCCGGGCCTGGGAAACCAAATTCATCCAGACGCCCAGGGAACGAAAAGCCTTATTGAGGCTACTTCTCTGGGAGGGGTAAGAGTAATAGCCCACCCCTCCAAAACCTCTCTCTCAGTCGGCGCGCCAAACACCCTGCACTACCTCCCTCTCATCTCGACAGCAGACTCCCTCAAGTCTACTGGCATGTATATCCTTCCCTTATCCACTAAGCAACCACAACCACTTTTACTACCGAGAAAAAAGGCAAAATAATATATATTATATAAAATATAATTTATTATATATTAAATGATAGCTTATACCATATAAATGTAAGTACATCCCATTACCTGCTCAACCGGGAACCGATTCAAGCATAGCGCGTTATTTAGCCAAAGTGCCTCACATTATGATATTTAACAATATCTAAATGTTAGGCATTGTCTTTAGCATTAGCTACGGGTTAAGTTAGATCACTAAGCTGAGGGATGCGTAGGCGATACATAGAATAGTAAAATTCTAGAAGAGACAGGCATTCAAAATCGACAAGCAAGAAATGTAAAAAACTAGTACAAGGACTAATTAAAAGTGTTAGCAAGAGAAATTTAGAGAATAACGAAGATCCTTCAAGAGAAACTTTTAAATGAAATAATCTAATTTTAAACACCAGAATTATATAAGAACATTGAAAAAATATAGAAAGATAGAGAAGAAGTGAGACAAGAAGGAAGAATGGGTTAAAAAATACGGGAAAACTGATCATTGATTAGTTTAAAATATCGCTACTCTATTCTCTACTAATATGTAACTTAAATTTAGTTTCATATTTCTGTTAAATAATTAATTACTTTTTCATAAACTAAATAAGGGTAAAAATAAAACATGATTTAAACTCGTTGTGAAAGAAAAAAGATCTTTTAGACACAACTTTAAGGTTGCTTAGACATTACATTTATTTTACAATCATTACAATTTATATTACTCAATGAATGTCAAAAGATTTGGTAAGTCACCGATTTTGTCAACATGCACTTGGCTCTATGAATACTATAGTTATACTCAAGTTCCTATTATATATTCAGTTTTAAGTCAAAATAATTTTATTTTTTGGGAACTTTACTAAGCAAAGTCGAAATAGCCTCAATAAATCTCAACCCAAAAGAAACAAACTTATAGTTTTCGATAACAATTTTGATATCTACCATCTACCACACATAATCTATATTTGATGCGTTAGTTACGAGATAGAAGAAATCGCTTGCGGCGAGTCAAAATGGTCTCCAAGATAACTTTGTGAAGATAATATCTGTGATTAATTGACTGTATAAGCATATAAATATATAGTCATAAAGCTGTCGCGAGGTTATAAGTGATATTATACTCGTAAATATACTTTATGGAGTCCGTACTGACGTTTAAGACTTCATAATATAACCTAATGACATCATGATCTAAATCTATAGCTTTTAAGTGCATTCCGTTTTTTTTTAACCCGAGGGTAAGTCCTGCATAAGAGCATCAGCAACCCTGGTGTGTCAGACGACGATGGAACTATCGTTCTTCAATGCAGAGACGTGAAAATTGTAATCTGATTAATCAGGAACGATTACAAAATGTAGTCGTAATTTTAATTTTCTTGCTCTGTAATCATGATTAAATCCATTTAAAACATTAAGAAATAATAAATGTGTATACAATCTGGGATTCTGTGGTGTTTAAAAAATAGATGAGCAAAATGTCGTCATATAAAGGGTAAAAAAACGCAAAATATAATCGTAATCCTATTTATTAATATGATTACATTTGTCCCTCCATCTATGCTTCAGTAGCACCAGCAAAGTTAGTGTCGTAGAATGAATCTAATGCGTGTGTCTTTTTGTATTTCCTACATGCGACTGCTAATGACGCGTTCAATGGATCTTCGGATTATAACACACCGATAAACACTGTGTATTCACACGCTAGATTTACACGTGGATTCAGGTTATTCGGCGTCTTGTTAAAGTAACAACGAAACGCTGTACACATAAAACTGATGACCGCCTCTATTTCAAGGTCGTCATGTAAATTGTACATTGCTTGTACACAAAAGGGCAACGGTAACATTGCGCAAAAAATACAGTGCAAACTCTATAACGACCCTCAAGGGACTGTGCATATTTTGACGTTATAGAGAGTAGTATAGAGTATAGTAATAGAGAGTAGAGAGAGAGAGAGAGAGTATAAGTTTATTTCAGACTAGTGTTAGTAATTACATAAAAAAACAATTCTTATTTGATCGCTATTGAGTATAGTCTGTTATTTTTGTCTGACGTCTTTTGCTACACCAGTAATTTTGTTGTATTTTTTTAATTATTTTACTCATATCTTACGATATTGAGGCATCTTGGTGATAAAGGAAGTACTTTATATTATTAAACTGCTGTCGTTATTTAGAGTGGGTGTAATGCTATATACACTATGTCCGGTCATCAGTGTCGGAGACTTGAAGGGGGTAAAATATGGTATTTTTTATCGACAATTATCTATTTGGATTTCGTCATGTCCCCTCCATAATAAAATGGCAGCCATTTTGTTTTTTTTTTACCTCGCAGTTCAGGAGCCCGTACTGATTTAATCATTGCAATGGATGTTGACGTCTTAGGAAGAGAATAGATGTGTCATTTGAAAGCTAACAATGTAGGCAATCAAATAAAGATACATTTAATTCAATATCATTTTCATGAACCAACCATAAATGAATAATATTTTTTATTTTTTTCGAAAAATCGTTTTTTTTTTAGTTTTTTATAATTTTCTTAGAAATTAACCTGTCAAGCTACATTTATTGTGTTGTTTTCTCAAAATACAGAATATGTCCTTTAAAATAAAATTAACATCATAGCTAAATTTAAAAGTTATGATAATTACAACAAGGAAGTGTTTCTGACCCTACATTTGGAAAAGATTGAGAAAGTTAATAAAACAAAATAAAATTGTTAATTATCGTTTATTATTATTTTAATATTACTTAAACTATTACAGCCACGATTCAAAATAACCTCCATTATGTTGGAGACAAGCAGTTGCTCTAATGGACACATTTTTTTTTTTTTTTTTTTTTGAAGCGGACTAACTACTGATTGCCGGGAAAGGCATTTTCAGCTCAACCGGGCTTAGAGGGCGAGCACAGAAGGTGCTCAGCCAGCGAAATTTTTGGGTTGGGTGGCAATGCAAGGGCACCCCTGTGGGTACGAACCTCGACTTGGACCGCCAGCCAAATAAAGTACTAACCCTACGGGTGATCTACCAGCGTTTCGGAAGTGACTACCTTGAGAAGAAACGCCGAAAGAAACTCAAGGCTGCGTCGGAGTAGAACTGCGCCTCGGTGCGTAAACGCACCGGTTGGCAGCAGTTGACTGAACTATCCTTCTTCGGCGCCGCCGGCGACGCCGGTGTCTTGGAATGAAACTAGTGCGTGTGTGTACCTCACTGTTTGATCGATCGGTGGCTCTTTTTACAGCCACTGTGATTGGATCATCCGGATCCCCTAGCACGTCGCGAGGACGACGAATGACGGGTGCGAATTCACTCTTGCGTGCGTAGACGCAAGATTTACTGATTAACTGATTAGAGTGGTGCTGCGCCTTGTCGAAGTAACGACGAGACGCTTCACGCATGTAACTGGCGATCGTTTCCAGACCGAAGTCGTCATGGAGATCGAGGTTGCGTATGTACCGTGGTGCGTTCACGGCTCTACGCATGAATTTTGTTTGAACGACCTGAAGGGTGTTCAAAGAGGACGGGGAGGTGTGGGCGAATACTACAGAAGCGTAGGTCATCACCGGTCTAACGACAGTCTTGTAAAGTGTCACCTTATTTCTAAGGGACAGTTTACTATGACTGGACAGCAAATGATACAATTTGCAGAGAATGAAGGCGGCGCGATTTCGCACGATCCTGATATGTTCTGAAAAGGTCAATCTATCGTCGAGTGTGACCCCGAGATATTTGACCTTTTTGAACCATGGGATGGGCTTGTCGTATAGGCGTATGTTTCCTGGCAGAAATTTCGGCCTCCTCCGAGAGAAGAGTATTGCTACGCTTTTCTCGGGGTTGACTTCAATTCTCCACTTCCGGAACCAAATGCCTAGAAGAGTCATGGCTTTCTGTAATTTGTTAATAATAACAGAGAGATTAAAGTCCGACACGTAGAGTGCGGTGTCATCCGCATAGAGAGCTAGCTCTACGCTCGGGTGCTTCGGTAAGTCGTTGGTATACAGACTGTACAGAAGCGGGGCGAGTATGGAGCCTTGCGGGACTCCAGCTCGAATAGGATGTGGGGAGGAGAGAGTTCCCTCGACGCGATAGCGAAAGAAACGATTCGACAAGTAGTCTCGTAAGATGTGCACGAGACTGTCTGGCACGCCGTAAGTGTGAAGCTTGTAAATCAAGCCGTTGTGCCAGACTTTGTCGAACGCTTTCGCCACGTCGAGGAAGACTGCTCCGGTATGGGCTCCGTGCTTGGAGCGAGAGAATTGTTGAAGGACATGCTCAGTGATGCGATGCACCTGATGGACGCATGAATGTTTGGCTCGGAAGCCGAACTGTTCATCTCTGAGGATGTTGTTGGACGTTACGAAGTCCTGGAGACGGTTGAGAAGCAACCGCTCGTACAGCTTACCCATCGTCTTGATGAGACTGATGGGTCTATAGCTTGTCGGGACATTTTTGGGTTTACCCGGTTTGGGGATCCCTATGATGCCTGCGTCTTTCCACGCGTTTGGAAAGACGCAATTCTTGATCGCCGCATTGAAAATGACGACGAGTAATAAAATTAATTTTTCGGGTAACGACCTGAGTACACGGTTCGAGATACCGTCCAGGCCGGGGGCTTTCCTAATAGGGAGGCGTTTGATGATGTCCTTGACTTCATCGGCTGTAACGGGCGCCAGTTCTACACTAGGGGGGGAATGGACACATGTTGTGTCGCCCTTTTTATGATGGCTTTGTCCGCCCTAACTTCATCCCCGACTTGTAAAATTTTTTTAGTTTACCAAGACGCTGTAACAGATATTCCATTAGCATACAGAACAAGGATGATTTTACAATTAGACGGAGCTCCGGCACACTTTGCCGTAAATGTAAGAAATTACCTAAACGGTACATATTCAACAAGGATTGGACGAGGTGGGACGATCGCTTAGCCGCCACGTTCACCAGATTTGACGCCCCTTAATTTTTTTTTATGAGGCACAATGAAACAAAAAGTCTATATGAACGTGTCGAACACAAAAGAACTATTAATAGAAAAAAGTTATAGAAAACAATACGTGGAGGTTACACTGTATTTTGAATCACCTATAACCGTTGAAGAGAAAGTTTAGAGGAATGGGCAAATACTACGCTAGTGTAGATCATGACTGATCCGATAACGAAACATTGACTATAGTTAATGAGTTTAACCCCTTACAATAACAAAACTAATACAATTACTGACCACGTACGACAACTAATAAAATTGGAAAGAAACGACCATTCGACACTTAAGGGCCCAGCCTAAAGGGCTCACTCGGTATTCTTCTCACCGACCCTCAGAACTCTTACAAAGGGAAAAGGGCAAACACTTGAAACGAAAGACCAAAATAGGGAATGTATTGAGTCGCGAAATAAAGGGGTCGAAAGAGTGTAGAAATACAAGCAACGTTATTTATACAGAGTTGTTCTTAAAAACATTCAATTTGTCTGTGTGATATTTATATATGTCTAAATAGCGGCAGTAAATTAACTTCTACGAATAGCATATAAGTCAGAAGATTAATAATCATGTCGACCTTAATACTGTTAAAAAAATTACTGGATTTTTGTACGGACGACAGTGGGCTATAAATTAATATATAACTTCGTCAAAACTAGATATATAGCAGTCAATCTTCTGAGAAGCGTTAAAATGTTTATAATATCAATAAAAGTGACACGGATATGGCCAAAATTCCGCGTTAATATCATTTATTATATTAATTTTAATAACAAGTTGGTATTTGTAATTCTTATTTATTTAATTAGCCTTGTACTACATCGTTGTTATAACTAAATCCTTGTTTAGAACATTTTAGCGGGAAAAAGTTTTTGCTGTCGGTTAACACGAATTGTAATTAGCAATCACATAGACTTCTTTATTAATGTCATATTATGTAGTACTTTATGAACTTTAATATCGGTTTGAATACTAATTTATTTTGTTCCGAATAAGGTTTTATATTCTATCATAATTACATAGTTATAGCTAAAAAATAT
The DNA here is from genome assembly GCA_036320925.1 of Automeris io. Classification (NCBI taxonomy): domain Eukaryota; kingdom Metazoa; phylum Arthropoda; class Insecta; order Lepidoptera; family Saturniidae; genus Automeris; species Automeris io. Next base: position 1,749,151 of record JAUDJH010000021.1, on the reverse strand, counting down.
TATGGTTTTTTTACGAAAATATTGAACATTTTTTTCAATGCAATTTTATAGCATATCTTTACAAATAATAATACTAACACCATGAATTATATATAATATGCTAAATGCGAATATGAGTATGGTTTCAAGACCGACGCTTAGCTCGTATGTACTTTTAAATTTGTCTAGATTACATACAGACTTCGGCACAACACGGCCGGCGAAGAAAATATAGAGAGCAATCCCGCCTACGCAATTGTTTAATAAAAAAAAAACAACATAATATTTCTAAGTATGTACGTATTTACACAAATGAGATCTACAATAAAGTGGACAATAGGGCGACCGCAGATGCTGTGGCAAACTTTTCAAATATTTGCTTTGGCGGCTTTCCCATACGTTTTCTTCCTTTTTCCAACCCTAAACGCCACTAACGATAACAGTACAATTTATTTAACAGACCGGATCAAGTATGCTTTGACACTGAAAGGGAAAGACGCGGATCGGGCACAATCTTTTGTTGAAATATTTGTTCGGGTCGAGGTATGTTTGACTTTTATTTTGCGGGAATGCTTGTAACCAGATTCTGAATGTTTTAGATTAGTCAAATTTAATTATTTGTTTTTATTCTCTTTAAGGCGAGAATTCTGGATATTTGGGTGTTTTTGAGTATGTCCTATTCCAAAATGTAAGAAATTAAATCAAGTTTTTTTTGCAGTTTTCCTTTAGCGCTAAAGATTGTTTGTAAAATAAAGCAATCTTTAACAACTGCAGGATATACTCAGGTATTGTGAGCTAGCCATAGTACTCAGTAAAGTGTGCATAGTGACTCGCTTCGACTGCTGCGTTTTGGGATCAACTTATACATCCAATTGTTCACATACCTAGGAACTTCAGGCGTGGTATATGCAGACCGTATTACGACAGGAACTGTCATTGGGTTCTCATCTCTTGGCTTTTGCTGCCGTTCTGAACTACACTATACTTTCACTAATACACTGAATTCAACAAGTAAGGGCATTTTAAATAAGTATTTTACATTGCACTATATAAAAGCATAACTTGGTATTGAAATAAAATTTAGATCTGACCTAAGTAATATGATATAAATTGACGTAATATGCATGAAATAGAGCATTTTCCTGCAACTTTGCGTGTTTTAAAATTTCTATATAACACTAAAAATTCTTGACTCTAAAAGTATCTCTTTCTGTATTTAAACAGTTAAACGGATTTAACCTCACTGGGTAACTGATCATTTTGATTTACTGATGGAATGAAGTGAATCTACGTTTGTGCTAAAATCATTAACAACTGTAAATCTTTTTGGCAATGCCCACAATCCAATAAGGAAGTCAATAAGCACGTACTTTTAATGCGCAGTGAAACAATAATCAATATAGCATTACCTATCAATAATACCCAGATGAACTCATCGTATCTTCCTTCAAATATTTTTGTACATTCATAATTACATTAGGACCCGCAACCCGAGAGTCATGATGTGCCTGACCTTAGATTTGTGTAATTTTAGTTCCTAGACAATCATAGATTATGTTTTTTTATTATTTCAATGGCACGACAATTCGATCCCATTAAACAAATCGATTTCCTAGTTGTTCTCAGTAAAGTCGCAAATTGCACAAAAACTTTGGCATGTGCAATTAGCACTCAGATAAAGCATTTGTCGTAATAGCCGTGGGAGACCACTTTTTATTTTGTGTCCCAAGTTAGAAGAGTCGGTTTTTTTACGTAAATTTTATATTTATATATATTGCCCATAATAATAATAATTAGTTTTTGGATCATAGGCCGGATACAAAACGCTGTGGCACTTGATGTGGCATATACATTATTAAGAAATTCTTCTCTCTGAGCTCCTAATTACCAGTGACTTGAGCAAGGCTCAAAGCCTAAGTAAGGGCTTTGCCCTCGTAGGTATACATGTTTATATTTTAAATGTAAAAATAATTGTTATAGTTCGAGTAAAGATTAATATTTTATCATCAGTTTATATCAGTTTCAGGGTGAGATGAAATACATTAGTGACTGAGTCCACTTTGCGTTTATATATATCGTGCCCACGTGACCAGCTGTGCAGCTTATCGCCGTTCTCAGAGCATTTACACAAGACATTTCTATTCGATGCAAGATTCAATGTTGTCATCTATAAACGTGCAATATAAGAATTGAAATTTATAATTCTGTATAATTCACCTACCAATTTTTGTTTTAGAACCATGAAACGTTGTAAATATTTAAAAATAACGGGTCACTTTGTTCAGATTATAAACAGAAAATCCATCATAAATTTTTTCTACAGTTACATCCTGTTTATTTAAATATAAAAAGCTTATATACGTCAAGTTTTACAATCTCTCCTTAAACCTTACATTTATATGCAATTGAGCATTCGTTCAATTTTAAAAGCATTTAGCCGTAGTGGCTGCCGGCAGAATAGAATAGCACCCCCCTCTTCTTGCTTAGGTGTCGTAAAAGGCGACTAAGGTATCTCTTTAACACCGCAATTCAACCAGGTGTTCAGAGAAGGAAAACTCGACCAAACCTGCATCCCGCTCCCTCCCGATCGTACTGGTTCTCCATTCCATCGGGCCTGAGGGAGCTCGGACGAAAGTCCTTTACTGGCAGCGCGTCCAGTTATGCACTTAAATATCTCCTGCGCAATTGACTGTTTCCGAAAACTGGGTCTTGATTTTCTTAATCGGCGTTGAAACAGTCGCCGTGACCGAATCCGGCTAGGACATCATCATCAAAAGCATTTTAAAATTAAAGGAACATTTCTAAAATTAGGTGATAATTTCTTTAAAATATTTTTACGTTATATCTAACATAAAAAAAGTAGTATCTATATTTTAATTGATGTAAAATAAAAGTGTAAATATTTCAATAAATCGCTTTAATCTAAGGCCTTGAGCCATCCAGCACCTCACATCGAGCAATCTATAATAACAAGCGATAATCGCTCGACAGCAGTCGACAGGTTCGTGTAAAATCCTACGAGAATTAATGCTAGCCATAACCGTTAGAGGCCGAGAGACGAAATTCTCACGGGCGCGCCCAATTTGTGTGGTGCATTACAAATTTGTCGCATTAAATCCGATTGCCAGTCTCCAGTCCTGGGCCAGACGACACGCCGTTTACCGTTTTAGTGTTGCGAAACATAAATGCGCTGTCATCGATCAATTATAATTTTAGGCAATAAATAAAAGAACGTTATTTTTAACGTCAGTCCTTGTTGTAGCTTTGTTACGTATTCATTTCTCACTGACATGTTGTTGACTGAAAAGTATAAATCAGCATAATCCTGACACACATAATGACATAGCAACTAATTCAATAAAAAAAGTCTTCAAAAATTTTTTTACGCTACGTCAAACAGCTGTCTATATCTAGGAAATATCAAATTATACATATTAAAATGAGTAATTATTATTTAAAATAAAAATAGGCTCATTATAGTGACTCATAAATGAAAAAAACTTTACAACAGCCATAATCGCAATAAGTATAAACAGTACGTTGTAATTATGTTTCTTGAAAGATCTATAGGAGAAAATTTAAGGTGAAAACGAAATAATAAAGAAGGTACTTTTTATGCTAATTATTTAGAAGATCGTTATAATTTGGTAAGATAATCTCTGAAAAAACGTGTTAGAAGTTAAATAGATTGACCTATTGTCTCGATTACAGAATAGATATATTTATCTAGAACGCACAAATTTCTCCGTAATTCACGGTCGATGGCTAATATCAATGCAAATTTCCACAAGCTAACGTTTCCCATTAAAAGATGTATACATTACTCATAACCAACGGGATTTTAAGTAAATGATTCTCAACAGACCGAAATATGAACTGTCTTATCCACTCAAGCGTTCTTTTAGTACGACTGTTTACTCGTTTGATGGCTATCAAACAGGGTAGTTTTACTCATAAATTTTGGGATTTTTATTTGTTGTTTAGAGGCTTATAAAGATTTTTAATTTATTACTTTAAGTTAAAGTTAAGAGAGAAATACACAATTTAATACCCATTATACCATTTATAATACTATTTATTATAAAGATAAGTATATTTTAGAGAAAATAAAAAGTAAATTACACTCAGTTTAACTATGTTCTATGATTATCTTCATAAATTTGTAATAATCTATAGAAATAGGAAATTTTATATTTGTTGGTTTTTTGTATAATTTACTGCATATTTAGTTCCAAAAAAAAGTTACTAAATATTTTTAGGAGTTTAAGGGTAATTATAAATAATTTCAGGGAGATATCGTTGACTAGGCCGGGCAGCAATATGTTGGAATTTATTTTGGGCACAGTTACATCCACGGACGCCCCAGTGGGTTATCAATCGTCGTAAAGTCGTTTTCGTCATTAATACGAGCTAAAGGCCACATAAAATGGTGTTAAAATGTCAATTAATTAAATGCTATTACTGATTGAATAGTAACCACATCAGTTAGAGAAGCAAGCGCATCATTTAGTCAGAAAATAACTCATTTTTATTAGATTAACGAACCTGAGGTCAACGCACTTGTATATCTAAATTTAAATCAACTATAACATTATTTATTTTATATAAAACATCATAAAATAATAGTGTCCGATAGGCAATAAATCTTGATTTAAACAATCGATACAAAATAATTATGCATCTATAAATATTCAATCTCGATAAATTTTAGAAGCGATAAATCGAGCAGTTGTTAAGGCACGTCACTATTTTAATAACTGATATGATTTGCGACATTGATAAATACAGGAACAGTAGTTTAAAGATTTTAACTTGTAAATAACAGTATGTAATAGTAATATTTGAGGATAATAGTCTTTGTCCGAACGCCTTGGTTTGAATATCGGTCACAAAACCTATATTAGGTAAAACATTTAAATAGACCGAAATTTCAGATAAAGCTTAAGGTTTCTAGCAATCTTCAAACTAGGACCAAAAGATCTGATTGTGATTGTTAAGTTACTTTTAATAAGTATGTGATTATAGGTCAATGTTTGGCCGCAGCGAAACCGTTTAATTGGACATTGCCCCAACCTTTGGCCAAAGTAAAAGCTGAAGGATTAAAGATCCTAAATAATAATATATCGTCACGCTAAATCCTTTCCGGGGTAAACAGAGATACATCAGTGGCTGTACCCATTTTGCGCTTATATGTCGTGCCCCACGTGACCAGAAGCGCAGCTTTTTTTTTTATAAGTTATAGGCGAACGCTTGACCTCAATCACACCTGGTGGAAGGTGAAGATGAGTCCGATGATGAACCGCGTCCGCCTAACAAATGCCTATTCACTCTTCTTTTAAAGACTCCCAGGTCATAAGATCGCGGAAATATGGCCGCTGGTAGCATATTCCACTCCTTAGCTGTTCGCATGATGAATGTAGAAGCGAATCGGCGAAGCTGATCGCCGTTCTGGTTGGTCTGGATGGTTTTCTTCACGGGTGAACCGGAAAAGGCTTTTGCAACTTCATCGAGCCAGAGCAACGAGTACTACCGGCGCTCAGCCAGCGAATTCTAAGTTCGGTGTAAGCACAAGAGCATCCCTGTGGGTACGAACCTTGACAACCATGAAAAGAACCTCACGGTGCTCTAATAGGGTATAAGAAGCGACTATCTTGATCAAAAACGCAAAAAAACTCAAAGCTACGTCTGAGCTACACTTAACTTTCCGTTAGGTACAATATAGTTAGTCGAGTTCATGTTAAAACGCAAGGTAATAATACAATCAGATCAATCTTTAACATTCAGGTACTAATAGGTTTTATCTTAGCTTGACATCATTAGGCTAAGCCGGTCCGTTTGATTTATTATAATTTATAATGTATAAGCATGAAAAATAGATGCAAAGTGAAGCGGATACTAATAGAATACATATGTTACCATTTTATAGACAAGTATTTAAATGTTAAACTTGTCTAAATTATATGTGTGTATATATATATATATATACACAGCCTAACTTTATTGGTGAAGGAGGTGTTTTAGGTTACAATTACAATTCTTACAACTATTAAAAATCATCTACATTCGTTAACAAATAATAATAAAAAGGTGATGAACAATGAAAATTAGAATCGGTAAGTAGATAATGTTCGTTTTACGTAATTTTAGCTAAACAGTTATTGAATCGTTTTCCTTTTTTATCCCGGAGGATAATCCAGCATAGCACCAACAGGGACCCTGTGAGGGCAGCGACCCCGGTGTGTCAGACTGCTACTGACTAAAAACCCCCGGGGTCTCACTCTGATTGCGCCACCCAGGCCTGAGAAACCAAATTCATCCAGACGCCCAGGAAACAAAAAGCCTTGTTGAGGCTACCTCTCTGGGAGGGGTAGGAGTAAAAGCCCACCACTTCAAAACTCTTTCCCGGGCGGCGCGCCGGACACCGTGCATTGCCTCCCTCTTATCCGGGCAGCAGATTCCTTCAAATCTACTGGCCAGTGACTGGTGTTCCTATCGTACTTTATCCTGTCTTAGGACAGGTAAAGTATCTACTTAATAATTAGTTATTATTCATACGTTGATGTAATTGTCTCTAATTATGTTGATTGTAATTTACTTTGTTTTAATGTAAATATTAAGATATCTCTATTTTTACATACATATTTGGAATTAGAATTGAATGCTATAACCTCCCGGAACGTCTCCTTCATCCTTCTTCCTCCTTCCTTTTTCTCTTTCTTTTTCATTTTTTAGTGGAAACTTTGGTGGCTTTTGTACAAGTTTTTGTATATTTTTATAGTTAGTATATTGATGTATGTTTCACTTTAAAAATAAAAAAAATTAATCTATAAAATCATTCTGTATAAGAAAAATCTTGTCCTGACTGACAGAAACATGAACTTTAGCTATTTGTTTCTTTGTACTATGTGGGCTTCCATTAAGGGTGGATTTTTTGACATACCACCACTACAGGGATGAAATAGGCATTAAGTTAAAGGCGTTCTTTTCGAAAAAGAAAAAAGAAAAACCCACCGAGGTCCATAATTGTATCTAAAAAAATATATCTGTGAACATTATGGAGTACCATAAAAAGAATAGAATTGAATGTTTCCAAGACGTTACTAAACGATTGCGAATTCGATACTCATTGTGACATAATATCGTTTCTCGTTCTTGATATTTATTAATGAAGTGTCTACCGCAAGCGTGGGACAGAACAATGGCCTTCACCTGTATTTCTTTTAGTATCTTCACTTGTGTGTTATGACAATACTGAGATCGATAAGCTTTGTTGCTAATTGCGCCTACGCATTTAGAGGCGCATTTCTGATGGATATCAACGTCTATAAACTGTTTTGAGAGTTATAATACTTGCTATAGTTATTTTCATTTTTTACCTTTTCTGGGAAAACATACAGCAATATATAAGTAATAGAAAATACACAAAAAAACATAAGCCGGCAGAGATTCCGCATAAAAAATACAGAACAAAAATTAAGCTAAACGACACAAAACAATTACAGAGAACTAACTGATTATATAAAAACAACATAACAAAGAATAAAAATTAAGCCGACATTTTTTTCTGACCATTCCTCTAAAGGAGCCAAATGTAAAAGCCGAAATGTCAACATCACAAAAACTGTTATATCTTTTCAGACTGGATCACAGTAGTAATATGACGGTCATACTTGTTATGAATACTTTAACAGGTCTTATACGTGAAAGTACTTACTAGAAAATTATAGTATGTCGCTTAGATCTGGTTACACAGGCCATAGTTAAGACCAGGCAGTAGACTTGATGGATTTTGCTGCCCGGATAAGAGGGAGGCGGTGCAAGGTGTCCGGCGTGCCGCTTGGGAAAGAGGTTTTGGAAGGGTTTATTTTTACTTCCACCCCTCCTCCAGAGAAGTAGCCTCAAAAAGGCCTTTTGTCCCCTGGGCGTCTGGACGAATTTGGCTTCCCAGGCCTGGGGGAGCAATCAGAGGGACACCCCGGGGGTTTTTAGTCAGTAAGAGTCTGACACACCGGGGGCACTGCCCTCACAGAGTCCTTGATGATGTTACGTAGGATTTTACCCCGCGATACAAAAAAAGGGCCATAGTTAGGAGCAGGTTGAAACCCAGTGGAGTTTTAGTCGAGGATGGGAAGTTACTTCCTTTACCCGCTTTTGACTTTGATAATTTGAATAGTGACGACGCACAACATTTACAAACAAACACAATCATTTTCGTGACCATGGCTTCTGTAACCAGGTCGAATCATCGAGCCATAGTTAAAAGTAAATTTCTTCGTGCATAATATCTGCTAAAGTATTTATAATGAGTATAAAATGCGAAAGTTTAAAATAGTTCATACTTATTATTATTATTACTTTCTTGTGATTTTTCCACTGGTGTATGACTATTGATGGACAAAACGTAATCAGATTAATGAAACTGATTAACGATTACATTTTATGTTTTTTACTATTAATATGACTGCATTTTGCTCATTTATGTTTTAAACACTACAAAATCCCAGATTGTATACATATTTATGATTTCTTAATGTTTTAAATGGATTAAATCATGATTACAGAGCAAGAAAATTAAAATTACGACTACATTTTGTAATAGTTGTTCATTCATCAGATTACATTTTGCCCATCTCTGTGTATGACCAAAGTGATTTTTCCAAAGTCAGCGTTTTGATTTTGACTTTAATATTCGAGGAAGGTTGACCGGTGTTTGCTAATTTTAATTATATTGAGATTGTCCGGTAGAAGTACCTAAAACAAAAACCTACTAACTACAACAAAATACATAGAACAGTTATTATTAAGACAGGAACAAGGACAAGGACACAACACAAATCATGATGTAAATAATATACACAAGGAACCAATACTATTATAGTTATAATTTTATTTTATACTGACTTATATATTTTAATAATATACATATAAAGGGGGCTTATATTTGTTGCGGAACCGATACCCGTTAGGTAAACTTTACATTTCTCCACTGACGTTAACACTGATCGTAAGTTATTTATGCCGAACCCTTACGTCTCGACAAGCGTAGTGCGAGACGCCCAGAGGATAAATAAATCGACGGTTTGCAAAATGCAGCTGGAAGTATCTGGATGCCCACAGCCCAGAACATCATCATCAGTGGCGAGTCTTGGGAGTAATCTAGGTGTACGGTACTTCGATAGCTCCGCAAGTGGCACGGGCTGCCTAAAGAGTCTCACTTACCGCGATCACCAGTTCGCCAACTCCTCAGGGGCCCTGCTTCTCCTCCAGGATACTGGTGTCTTTGAGGATCTTCCAAGCACACTTATACACTTTGGAATCGGATATTTTGTTGAATTTTATGTATATTTGTATGTTTATGTCATTACTCGGCGGATCGGTTCGAGCGAGAGCAAAACTCAATTGACAACCCGTACGGTGTTGCCAGAGCATAATCGAAGTTGTCCGCACATTTATTCGAATACGGAACACTAGGATTAACAGTAATCCATTGCGAGCTGAGATAGATGATTATAAAACTTGCAGGCAATTATTTTTTCTTGAAAACACTGGTATATATCCTGCTTAGCACAATCAAGGTTGACTTGAGTGCGGCGATCCCGGTGTGTCAGACTCCTACTGACTAAAACGCCCGAGGTGTTCCTCAAATCACTGCTAGCTCGACTTGGGGATCAGTAATCCTCCAGCGACTCGAATAGCCCTTTTGTTTCCATCTCTCGAGAGATGGGTGTGTAAAACACCTCAAGATCTGTCTATTAAGCGGTGCGCAGAATATGTACGCATTACCTCCGCCACATTGCCCAGATTTCACCCTTAGGTTTACTGCCCAGTCAGTATCACGGAGAGATATCTCACTCATTGCGCGCGAAGACATCTTATTTAGCTCCGATTCTACTATGGTACTATGGGTGATAGATAAATATAGATATACTTAAATACATACCTGACTATCTTCAAGCAAATCTGCTCATCACAGTTTGCAGGTACCGGATACCGGGACTCGAACCTAGGGCTTTCAGCATTTGAGATAGAGTCACTACAAACTGCGTTATCAGGCTGTCATTAGACAGTGAGACATGCTACATAGATTTTATGGTACAAAGATATAAAATAGACGATGTATTATATATGAAAACGTTGTATGTAATATTTACAGATTTTTCTGATAACACATTAGTGACATAGCATTAGTGACATAGCATTAGTTTAAAATCACATTTACTATATGCTATATTTTTCCAAAAGGTAGTATACATACCGACATGCGCAAATCTTTGTGATCACAGTGCAATATTAACACTAAACCTACCGAAACTTCATGTATACCTATTCCTACCACAGCGGGTCAAGTGACCCGTTGCGATAGTTAGGGTAGATTACATATTAGGTCCTTACATATGAAATTGGCGTTTTTCGTACTGGCCACTTTAATCACAAATTTCTCCTCTTTGGTAAGGAATTCCAAATTCAAATTTGTACAGCTATAGACTCATGTATTTGTGCTTCGATGATCGTCATTCATTTGTTTTTTTCTTCTGTTTTTTTATGTTTGCGTCACTCATTTTACAAAATGGAAAACTTAAAATATCGCATTATTTACGAGTACGAGTTCCGCCGTGGCACTAGTGCTGCGGAAACAACTCGAAGGGTGAATGATGTGTATGGCGGTCGTGTTGCAAAAGAAAACACAGTTCGTTTTTGGTTCCAACGTTTTCGTTCTGGAAATTTCGACCTGCAGAACAAGCCCCGTGGACGGCCTGAGACTCAAGTTGATAATGAAGAGTTGAAGGCTATTGTGGAAGCGGATCCATCGCAAACCACGTCCGAGTTAGCTGCAGGCTGCGATGTTAGTGATAAAACTGTTTTAATTCACTTGAAGCAAATTGGGAAGATTAAAAAGCTTGAAAGGTGGGTACCTCACGGATTGACTGAAGCAAACCGGCAAACGCGCGTCGACTGCTGCGTTACATTACTAAACCGGCACAATAATGAAGGTATTTTAAACCGAATCATGATGACCTGTGATGAAAAATGGGTTCTTTACGATAATCGGAAGCGCTCAGCGCAATGGTTGGATCCTGGCCAGCCAGCCAAATCCTGCCCCAAGCGAAAATTTACCCCAAAAAAGTTACTTGTAAGCGTTTGGTGGACTAGTGCCGGTATTGTTCATTACAGTTTTCTCAAATCTGGCCAGACTATTACGGCTGATGTCTATTGTCAGCAATTGCAAACCATGATGGAAAAGCTAGCGGCTAAACAACTTAGGCTGGTCAATCGCTCCACGCCACTGCTGCTTCACGACAACGCTAGACCACACACTGCGCAACAGACGGCTACTAAATTAGAAGAGCTTCAATTGGAAAGTCTAAGACATCCTCCGTACTCCCCGGATCTTGCTCCAACAGATTACCATTTTTTTCGAAATTTGGATAACTTCTTGCAAGGGAAAAAATTCAACTCCGATGGGGCAGTCCAAATCGCCTTCAAAGATTTTATTGATTCCCGTCCGACTGGTTTTTTTAGTAAAGGGATCAATGAACTACTTATGAGATGGCAAAAGTGCATAGAAAATAATGGTTCATACTTTGATTAATTAAATATATTATATTAAAAAATATTCGACTTTGTGTTCCTCCCATACAAAACGCCAATTTCATATGTAAGGACCTAATATATTTCTCGGTAAAAAAATTAACAAGAGAGAAGTAAATATTGAAAAATACATTTGATGTATTTTTAAATAAAATTAGTAAAGGCAAATGGCGATGTGATATTGTTATTTACAAGAAATTCTTACATAAAAATTAAAATGGGTCATTTAACCCATCGTGGTAGGTTTAGTGTTAAATAATGTATCAACAAACAATACTCTCAAATAATTAAATGTTTATATAAAATTATAATTTTGGTCTGATTCTCAGAGATGTCATTTAAATATGAAAGGCTATACAAAAACGCAATCAAACTATAATCTATCTACCTATTAAGTTAATAAGATTATCACAAAAACAAAGATAATCAGTAATAATAGGCAAAAAGACAAAACTACATTTATTGATGTAAAAGTTGCTCAACAAAAATTAACGCAAAAGGCAAAACTAACTCTTAATGGCAATTGAATAATTATATTAATTCACAAATCAATAATTCACCATTGATTCATGAGAATCCATAATTTCATTAATGGTTTAAGATTAATAATAATTATATAATTAAAATAATTTACGGTGGTTTGTAAAGGTATCAACTTGGTTCGTAGGCGGTGGTGCTAAAATTTTACAACCCAAACATATCCGCACCTTGATTGCCACAATCCCACGATTTAGCGATAGTTGCGACATGCCATTCTATTTATATTTCGTCAATAATTAAAAAATACCGTCATGTTTCTTCTTGATTCCTCTTATTGTCTGATTCAGAGTTCAATCTCCACTTTCCAACATCTTAAACAACCTTATCCTCTATAAATAAAATAAAAAATAAAATAAAATAAGCCTTCATTTCTACTACTTTTTTTTACATCTTTTTTTCTATATTATTCTTGATTACTAGCACTATATAATTTTTTTTAATGTTCTGTAGAAGTCGCCTCCGTGACGTAGGCCTCCCCCATCACGTTCCATTGGTCTCTATTTCTGGCCATTCTCATCCAAGAAGATCCTGCTTTTTCTATAAATATATTTGCCCATCTTTTCTTATCTTCTTTTATCCTCTATACCGTTCATATTTTTCATTATTATATTTACTCTCTTTAAAACTGCAACTACCTGTGCCATTTTTTCTTTATTTCTGACTTTACTTAATGTTATATCTATATCGTAACTAATAACACGCATTATACTTTGCAGTCTAAACTAAAAACTAGCTATTTGCTCAAATTTGTTCAGTAATTTAAGTCTGGAGTATTCTTGCGACGAACATATTCCCTTCTTCCTTTAACATTGAGCTTTAAAATGAAGTGTGATGAGATATATGTATAGGGCAATGCAATTCCAGTAGGTATAGACAGATTTATACTTCTCAATAATTATACTCAGTTTATAGATCGCATTGCTTGGTGAGATGAGATTAGGTGCACTTTGGCAATTCTTAAATTGTAAATGGAAAACATACGGATATGATCGTTAATTATAGATATAAAAACATCCAAACCAACAAAACATGTACGCACCTTATTCGAATCACAAATAACAAAATACAATAATTATATGTTTCTCATATCAAATCCAAAGTCCTTGCCTCACCAAATTATAACACACAAAAACACTTCCTAGGATGTACTAGTGTAATTTGGGCAACAATAGAGCCCAGTATGTCACGCTGTACCCACATTAGCGCTAATGCCGTGACCACAACTTATTTGGCTATGCTTGTCATAGTTCGAGAGTCTAATAAAATACCGTTCACACGTGTCAATTCTAGGATGCGTTGCGAATTTCATTTAAATTTATTATTACCTGTCAACAAGTTGTAAAGAATTGCGTTTGATACCAAACTTCTTCATAAGTTTTAATTTGATTATGATATATTGAATATTCGAAAACATATTTATATGTTTCTCAACTTCGGCCGCTTTACAACATATATGCAAAAAATTACATCTAACGGCAATATTATTTGACTATTTCGAGTACTTATTGTTTAATAAATGTTTGTAGACAGAAGAAGAGGTTAAACTAAATATAACTCGAAACTTTTACTGTCTGAAATTGCAAATGCAGTTTACCAAATATTGAAAGTACAACTGACAAGATTAATTAATTAGATCTGTGATATTGAACTAATATATCTACCATCTAAACTATTGTTAAAAAAATCTAGATATTTAACAGTCTGGCAATCGAAATTTAATGTATTGACACTTGCACGGGGTCGGCAAAGTGCACCTGATAGTAAGTACAGGATAGTCCAAAACGTTAGCGACCATCAAAAGATGAAAGTCCGGTGATAGTCCCCGTCGTCATGTCGGCCCACATATACCACTACTGAAGGTCTCTAGGTATGTGCGTTACTGGATTTAGACAAGCTGATCCCGAAACTCGACAGGCCAAAGCAAGTCACTATGACGGTTTTTACACTTAACTACTGTGGTCATTTCGTTTCTAAGCGTTTTATTTTTTTAATGTTTATAGGCAGATAGGCTGGCAAGCCATTTGGTGGTAAGCAGCTACCATCGTCCATCGATAATCAAAACAAGGAGTGCTGTCATTGCATCGGCGATCATGCACTTTCAAATTCTCTTCCAGTGGCTGTATAAAATGCGCGACAGATATGTCGTGCGTAAACACCTCACTACGACAATGATAATAGTGTCCCAAGGCGTTTTGACCGCAGAATGATACAATTACAGCAGATTGAGCCCCTCGGTCACCGAGGCTGCAACTTTTTGCCTCTAATTCACTCAATAACGTGCGTTATTGTGTTACTATTCGCGTGATGTGCCACAATGAAGCTTGTGAAACATGATTACGTCTGTGTCTTCACTTTTAGGTTTTTATAACAACTTTACATGTCGTTACCTAGAAAATATTTATATGGCACTGTTAACTTTTTTACATTTTCTATATTATCAAAGTTTGGGGTCATAATAATTATGAAGAAGCCGCCATACTAGCATTATTATCAGGTTATTGCCTAATTAATATATTACTTACATAAAACAAACATATTCCAAGATATGTATTTAGTTCTATGCGTTTGATTAAGCTCTCTTGGGTAAGACAATGTTAACCTTTAGTAGATATTTATAAGGCGTAATTTTGTTTACCAATATAGGCTTAAAGAATGATTACAATTACCTACAATGGCTATGGCATTCAACAATTTTACTATAAAGTCAAGTGATAATCGACGCCGCAAATTGTCTTCGCCGAAATGTGACCTTCATAGCTTCATGTTCAGTAGAAGCGTGCACCACGGCTTTAAGATTTAATTATACGTATTTTTTTTTATCTAAAAGTAATATATGTATATATGGGAGTCGTTCATATTGTCTTTATGTATGTCGCGAGCACTGCACTATGTTGATGGTTGTTCAATAAAAGACCGTACTGTCGAACCATGATATATTGAAATTTAAAATATAATTACAATTTTGTACAACGTAACAATTGTGTGTTGTAATTCTATGTGAGCGCCATCTAGTTGAGTATACATATACTAACTGATTAAGTTAACTTATAACTGTTTTAAACATACCGCCCACCAAGAACTCGTTCTTTAAATCTACGTTACAGGAAATTAATTAAACATCAAACTAATTTTATACAATGAAAGATGGCCGCCCACCATGATATACAAAATTGAAAATAACAAAATAATTCTCATACGAATTTGTATTCTTGTACATCTCATTCATTCTAATCTTTGGATAATTTCATATCAATACTCTTTGGTTGTATTTTCTCTCTTTTATTCTCCTAGAATTTACTAAAATCGGGTTCCTTTACTTATCAATGAAGATTGTATTCTTTTTAGCTTACATTTAAGTAATTTCAATCTCCTTATTGCTATGTGCTTCGTTTCACGCTTAAAACACTCTGGGTCTTCATCCTTAAACGGCAGTCTTACCACATACCGTCCTTCATGTTCTGTAGTTGTTGATCTTTCAACACTCTTCATGTTTCTCTCATCCTTGGTTAATTTCCCTTGTATACTATCCGGTTGCCTTTCTATCTCCCAGAATTTACGCAAAAGTTGGTCTTTCTTTACTTGTAAATGATCATTGATGATTCTGGGATTTGATTGATTGGTCTTTTGGACCCTCCCTGATAATATCCAGCCCAACTTCGTATTCTGTGCAATCGGACCATACTCCGAGGGATGCTTCTTGAGACCGTCTAGTATAATCTCGCTGAGAACGTCCACGCCTAGGATAATGTCAACTCCTTTCGGTATACCAAATTGCGGATCTGCCAGTGATAGCTTCTCAATTTCTGGCCAGTCCGTGATAACAGTTGCATTATTTGGTAGAAAAGATGTCAACGTGCTTACTACAAATGCGTTAACTGGTACTGAAAACGAGTTATAACGAGATTCCAAAGTGAATGACACCATACTTTGGGTACGTGTTGTTCCATCGCCTACTCCAGATATAAGGCCATTTACTGAGGTACGTTTGAGGCCTAAGGCTTGCACAGTAGCTTCGTTAACAAATGATGCCTCAGAACCTTGGTCAATCAGCGCGCGTACCTCTTGAGAACAACACTTACTTGATTTGATTTTGACCAAAGCTGTAGCCAGTAATACTTCACTCTGTATCTCTTGTGCAAAATGAGTTGATATCTTAGTTTCCTTTTCATGTCTGACTTGTTCTATATTCTCCATTGACTTTTTTGGAGTTGATTCGATTTTTTGCTCAGGATGCAACAAGGAGTGATGACGCCTTCCACAACGTCGACAGCAGGTTGATTGACGGCAAAACTTTACTGAATGATTATGTGCTAAACAATTGAAACACAGTCTCTTTGATTTTACAAACTCACTTCGTTCTTCGAGTGACTGGTTACCAAATTGCTTGCATTGATATAACATGTGCGGTTTAAAACACATAGTGCAGGCGTTCTTACGCGAATTTATTTCATATTTCTCAATAGTTGAATGAAATGATTTATGTCTGACTACTTCCTTAGATTGATTGATCATCTCCAATGTTCTGAAGCGTGTCTCTAGAAACTTGATTAACTCTTTCCACGTGGGTAACGATTCGGCATCCGTCTCGCTTACGTGTAATTCCCACTGTTTACGAGATTCTTGATCCAGTTTAGATACAACTAAATAGTTAATAATTACATCCCAATCTGCACACTTTATCCCCAAGTTCTTCAGGGACGTCAAGCATATAGTAGTTGTATCTAAAAGTTGTTTCAGACCACTCGCTGAGTCTGCTACTGCATTTCTTTGATCGAATAACTTCCTCATGATCTCGTTGGTGTTGTATCTTAAATTGTTGTATCGTTTAGTTAACAGTTTCCAAGCTTCATTATAATTTAATTCAGTTGTTGGTAAATATTTAAGAAGATTAGCCGGTTCTCCTGTTAGGGTGCCTTTTAGGTAGTATAGCTTTTGTACAGCACTTAAGCCCTTATTTTCATGGATAAGGGATACGAACATGTCATAAAAGGTTTGCCATTCATCATAATTACCTGAGAATGAAGGCAAATTGATTTGTGGTAATTTAACTTCACATGTTGGTGTGGCTAGCTGAGCAGAAGATTCACTATCCCTTATTGATTGCATTCCTTTAGGCATAAATTGCTTTAGATCTTCCTTCATTCTAACTTTATATTCGAAATAAGCTTCTTCAAACTTGTCAAACATTTCATTTTTAAAATAAGGTAGTTTTGATTTCTCCTCTTTTGTCACATGCGATATTATATCCGCATGCTGATCACAGAAAACTGCATGTAATTTCTCTAAGTGTTCGAGTCTCGCCTCTATGTAAGTTTGTGTAATTCTTTCTTTTGGTGACTTTTTATAATTTCGGAATGCCTTTTCTAAGTATTCCAACTGATCTTCCTGTTTCAAATAACTCGACTGCATCTTTAAATTTTATACGACGTTTCCTGTCCAAACTAAGAAACTTAGAAATTTTCTAAGTCCAAGAAACGAGTAAATTTCTAAGTCCAAGAAACACACGAAAATTTTCTAAGTCCAAGATCACGCGTAAATTTTCTAAGTCCAGGAATCACACTAAACTTACTAAGTCCAAATCACGAGTAAATTTTCTAAGTCCAGGATTACTTGTAAATTTCACAAATGTTTATAAGTTTCGACTCACTCACGAATTTTTATAAGTTACTTTTCTGTCTTTAAAACACTTATTATTTCACTGATTGTTCACTTTACTTACAGTTTTCAAAGTCCTTAAAACACTTCGGTCGAGGGTTTCGGCACCAGATGTCGCGAGCACTGCACTATGTTGCTGGATGTTCAATAAAAGACCGTACTGTCGAACCATGATATATTGAAATTTAAAATATAATTACAATTTTGTACAACGTAACAATTGTGTGTTGTAATTCTATGTGAGCGCCATCTAGTTGAGTATACATATACTAACTGATTAAGTTAACTTATAACTGTTTTAAACAATGTATATTCATCCATCGCTGGTGTTATAATAATTGGTGTTATGAAAATTTGTCGCAGTGCAAATTTGTTACCGAACAATTTCTAGTCGCGTCGTCGATCCAAAGCGAGGTGGCTTTTATTAAATTTTACTGCATCAATGTAAGACATAAGACTCTTTCTGACACGTTCAAGTTGATTTTACTTCTATCACGGCCGTGCTTACGACAAGGTTATAATAATAGCGGGTAACACAATGTTACCGAATGCTTCGGAAAACCGAATATATTCTTTGTAGTTAAGTATGTTCCCTCTCGCAGTACACACATAATATTTTTCATTTTTTTTTATTACACTGGTTTGACAGCGACTTTACCGAACCTATTGGAATATACAGTACAATCCTAGAAGAGAAGAGAAGAGAAAATATTGACAATCCGTACATACTTATATGTAGACATACATACATGTATGTGACCTTGACACTAGTGTGAATTAAATATTTTTGTGTAATTATACATATATCAGTGTCTTAGTGGATAATGGGGCTGGTATAGATGCGTGGCAACGCAAGTGGTCGTCGACAATTCGAAAAAAAGTCACTAATGTATCTCTGCTCACCCTGAGAGTGATATAGCGTGACGATATATTATTATTGTACCCAAACTTTTATGACCCTTTTCTCTTACTAATAATTTATTCGATTATTGGAAAGCTTACCGATAGTATCATACGAATGAATCATAGAGTTTACACTGAATGGATCTGTTGTAATCGTAAATCACTTGATGTTAATACTGGCCCTAAAAGGAGGCGTCAGCCGTTTTGTCATTGTAACGAACACACAGATAAATCTGAATTTACTTAGCACGGCTTAGTTCGCCATCCATAATTATAAAATATTTAACTATAAAAAAATATATATTGTCTATCATCGTTTTATTTTGGCAGAAATGTTAGAAAACTGGAAAGTGAATTTAGTATTATTTAAATAAATAATTTTAATTGCAATTCAATTAAGAGCTTATGGCAACTTGAACCTCAATAAAATTTCCGTTAATTTAGTATTTTACTTTTCATTTTGCTTTATATTGAAAAATAAGTATTTTTTTTAATTGATAATATATTTTTTATTAGGGGCTTTTAACTTAATCATATCAGCCCCATCGTAGCCTAATACATAGAAATAAAACCTCTCATACCTCACCTTTCATATAGTTTCCATAGCATTTCGGCAGTTTCTTTAGTGGGCACCGCCAAAATGCTATGGAACATACCAACATCCAATCTATTTAATTTTAATTTACATATAACATCCTTCCTACATCCATCCTTTTTACATTAGCGTTCTGGACACAATCATAATTATTTTTATTTTTGCTGACATACGTAGCTTAAAAGTCTATTTTTTTCGTTAAGAAATTTTTCAATGAACGAACAAATGTATAGCTCATGTATGTATATAAATAGATATCTATTAAATAAGAAATTTTTCAATGAACAAACAAATGTATAGCTCATGTATGTATATAAATAGATATCTATTAAATATATATTTCTTAAAAAACATCTCATGCATTAAAAAAATAATATATTATTATTGTGTTAACATCTTATAATTTTGACAAAAACATCATCAATTTATCTCATGATATTCTTTATTATGCTTAATTTCTCATTTATATTAACACTTCCATGAATTACATTCTATAACTGTCAACTCATGCATAAATTAATGCAATAACAATTCCTTTTCTATCTTAAACATTTTTGGAAACATCGCCAATAAATACAAAAAGAATCATTAATTAAACGATTGAGTTAATAAATGACATTACCAATAAAATAAATTATCGAGGTGACATTTAAATAGAAAGGATTTTCGAATTGATTCGCTTTTGAAATGTTTCTCAGTGGATGCTGTAACACTGTCGGTAATCTCCTGAGACACTGCGTGGGTAGGTCCCGTCGAGTCAAGTGTCACTCTCAACACTCCCGCCATCTTACGACACTCTGTGAGAACTGTTACGAATCTGTTACTATCGAATGTTGAAAACTGTTACTATCGAATTCGCAGATTTCAACAAATTTTAATAGTCTCCATTATTATAACATCGCAATTCAATAATAAACTATATTACATTCATAAACACCCTGAGGACGGTGATCGGCTGCGCTTTTGATCACCTTGGGCGCTATATCTAAGCGTAAAATTGTAAAAAGCAGGAATTGTAAAATAGCCGAATGAATGTGGGGAGTCGAAGCTGCTCGCGTCCGTAGGCTTTACCCTAGTTTCCCTACACGTGACTCCTGGGTGGTGCTCAACGAGCAGCAGCGAGGTGGTAGGGCGTCGGTGCCCGTCTGGATCGCGACCACAGTACATGGGTGTAAAGCCCGTCATAGTGACCAGTTTCGGCTTTCGGCTCAGTCGTGGTATATGTGGGCCGACATGACGATTTAGACTATCAACGGATTTTCATTCTTTGATAGTCGCTTTCGTTTTTGGACTACACTGTACTTACCATCAGGTACTCTGTCGTCACTATATCGAGCCAGTGTAAAAAAAAAAATAGCGGACTGTATGAAGGGAATTATAGGTTACTGGGATTTTTGAATAATACAAACAACTTGTTCACAACGGTGATAAAACGGAAGAAAAAGACATTTATTTTAGTGTTACAATAATAAGTACATAAAAATATTATGTTGAGTTGCCAACAAAAGTAGATACAGCCACTAATGAATCACTGCCCACCCTGAAAGGGATATAGCGTTATTATATATTATAATAATAATAATATATGTACAAGCCCGGTTTAGGGCTACATCAATACGTAAAAAAATGTATGAAAAGTGAACTTATGACCCAATTCTGATAGCCCACAACACTGAGTCAGTACGTTGCGCAAGAACAGAACTGATTTGGTAAAATATAATACCTCACAGGTCGTTAAGTGTGTGATTTAATCAAGCGAACGGGACTACGTGGGTGACAGTGAGGTCTCACGATTTGAACTCGACTGGCAGTACAATAATCATTCTTCATTACATTATCTGTAAACGTTTATTATAATTAACTAGAAGTTCTAACATCACTTACGGTAACGACATGACCCACGTGCGTTTATTTCGTATTAAAAGTGTATTTATATTGATATCCTATCATATTAGTCCTATAAATGCGAAAGTTTGTGAATATGTTTGTTGCTCTTTCACGATAAAAATACTGAATAGATTTGCATGACACTTTTACAGTAATATAGATTATACATCGGAATAACATATAGGCTACAATTTTACAATGATTTTATGTAATTTTGGTCGTAATATAACGATACATGTCAATTAAGTTGGAAAAAAATCTGGCCTCTGAGAGCTATCTTGGTACACTGCCTAAGCCATTGGAGTTATACAAAGATGATGTACCGTAGGATTGTTTATCTTAAATAATTCTAAATAAAATTCCGCGACAGCATATATCTACCTTTTATATGGAAGCCACTATGACCAAAATTGTATATAATACGAAAGATATTCACTAGAAATAATTTATATGGCAGAACAACGTTTGCCGGGTCAGCTAATTATATCTATTTTAATGTGACGAAATGAACCCATTTTAATACACAATGTCTCTGGTATATACGATTTTGAGAGAGAGTATATCGTTCGGAACTGATGTCGCATTTGATAGAACTTTGATGACGTTCCATGTGGACTTGTTGCTAGCCCAGAACGTAATGTTATTGCAGAGATTCTCTTCTCACAGGCTTGGCTCTACCTGAGACGGTCTGCATGCCAGATTTCTTTGGCGCCAACTACACAGCAATTGCTTAGACATAACACTTGGTCACTGTGAAAGATTAGCTAATTGCGTAATTACTAAAAAGGTATTATTTATTATACTTACGAATTTGTTGACAAAAGAAAGCAATTAACAAAGTGTTACAAAGGCGTAGTAAACCCAAATACATTAAAATGAAGGTACAATAGACCCTTTGTGTACCTACACGATGATTATTACGATGGAGAGGTCAAGCTGTATCTGTACTTCCATTTACTAAATTGTAAATATAATGATGATATCCGGTTTCGGCCACGGCGACTGTTTCAATGCCGATTAAGAAATTCGAGGTCCAGTTTACGGAAACAGTCAATTGCGCAGGAGATATTTAAGTGCATAACTGGACGCGCAGCCAGAGAAGCACTCTCTCGTCCGAACTCCCTCGGGCCCGATGGAATGGAGAACCAGTACGATCGGGAGGGAGCAGGATGCAGGTTTGGTCGAGTTTTCCTTCTCTGAACATCTGGTTGAATTGCGATGTTAAAGGGATACCTTAGTCGTCTTTTAGTCGCTTTTTGCTTTTTTTTGTAAATATAATAATAATATATCGTCACATCTATTTCTCAAACGGGGTGAGCAGAAATACATTTGTCGTATCCAAAGAGACCAGCTCAACTGATCCCCATTCTCACATGACATTTATATAACATTTCTATTAGATGCCATGCGAGTTTCCTCACGCTGCTTACCTTCACCGGTGAGCATGTGATGCCTAAATCCGTGCGTAATCTAGAAATACCTAGATGTACATGCCAGGTTTCGAACCTAGAACAATTCACGTTGCCGTGCATAGAAATTCAAAAATATACACATAAAATAAATCACAAAAATTAAAGTTTTAACGAAACTTATTTCGGTCATAATCCGAAAATTCAAAAAATTCTTAGGGTAAGTTAAATATTACTTAAATTAAGATAAAAAGCGTATTCACTCGTAGAAGAAAGATAAAAATCTTCAATTCATAAAATATACCGCCCATTCAGCAAATAAACATTTGCATCTGACATTTGAAAAAACAATTCCGTTAAAATATTACTAATAATGTTGCCCTCTCTCCGAATTCGCTAGAAACGTCGAAATATTTTCATTCTTATTCCAATAAGTAATAAAAATTAAAACAATGTTCTGCTATGGTATGATGGTAGATCAACTGTGTCTGTTGATCGCGACTATGAAAAAGGATGCAAAAACCGTTATAGTGACTCGCATTAATTTGTCGCATTTTAGTATAATAAAGTCCAGTTACACATATGCTTAGCGATCTTTGTTGTGGGTGGTTTCATAAAAATATATAATGTAAATGACAAATGTCAATAAATCAGTTGTTTACCGGACACGATCGTTTCATTTCACAAAAATCTTCGGTAGTGGTATATTTAGGCCAGCATAATAATGGCGACTAACAGTATACTCGTATCGCTTAGTGGTCGCTATCTTTCGTGAACTACCTTACCATCGACAATATTTAACTCTTTTTTTTTACACTGGCTCGACATAGTGACTACAGAGTACCTGATGGGAAGTATAGTGTAGTCCAAAAACGAAAGCGACTATAAAAGGATGAAAATCCATTGATAGTCTACGTCGTCATGTCGGCCCACATATACCACGACTAAAGGTCTCTAGGTATATGAGCTACTGGATATGCACAAGCTGATCCCGAAACGCGACAAGCCGAAACTGGTCACTATGACGGGCTTTATACCCATGAACTGTGGTCGCGATCCAGACGGGCACCGGCGCCCTACCACCTCGCTGCTGCTCGTTTAGCACCACCCAGGAGTCACGTGTAGGGAAACTAGGGTAAAGGCCACGGACGCGAGCAGCTTCGACTTCCAAAACCACAACACACCACAATTACCACAATTACCACAATTAGTAATTTAATTTTTAATATTTTTATTCATTAACCAGCTAAGCAATGTGAAGAAAAATCGTAGATTATTTATCGTAGAGCCAAGGAAGTTGGTGTGGTCGTACCCTTGGTCTCAGCAAACGAGTAAGAGAAACACCCTGTTGGTTTCAGTCAGCAAGAGTCCAACATACCAAAGCCGCTATCCACATGCCAGCCATGACCGTAAATGAGAATTATAATCGAGTTAAAAAAAAGTTATTATATTGCAGCCATCAGCGTTACTAATACTATTAGATACAAATACTAATACTTACTTACTACTGAGATATATAGTTATGTAGTAGAAAATATGACTGCTTGCACGGGGCGTTTTGTATGTGTGTGAAAGAGAGAGTGAGAGTATGTGTGTATTTTAGTTTTTCAGTAACATCAAGGCACATAAGATCAGCTGCGCCACTTGCTCGTATCCGTGATCCAGAAGCCATTGCAAGGTGACCATATTGCATTGATTACAGGCTAGTAGACAGATATTAATGTCACTCTTACATCATGGAGCTCACGAAATAGAAGTGACTACCGTTCAAACTGTTTTTGTATGTAGATCTAACACGACATACACAATCACGAATACGTTTGGAGTGATACACATTTTTATAGGTTAGGTTTTGTTTTGTGTTTGCGAAGTACAATAATTATTATTACTAATTAAAAAACTGAAATGAAAAGGTCATCTTAGACATTTTTTTAAATTTAATATTTATGAGTAGCACTAAATAAGCCACAGACTAATAAGATGCGCACATAAAATATGCAAATTACCATTTTTCATTGGTCTTAATGTCAGAAGCACTTAGTTGTGTAATTACATGTCTCCAACACAAGTTTTATTAAGGTTCCTCAATTTTATAAAGAATTTGAAGGTTATCGAGTTACCAAAATAAAAAGTTATTTGCTACGACTTGTCGAAGGATGACGGCAACTGTTAATAAATCTAGTCGCACTGCGGCTATCACCGTTTTTGGTATATATTGTACGTACACTCTCAGACTGAGATGAGCAAAATGTAATCTGATTAATGATCAACGATTACAAAATGTAGTCGTAATTTTAATTTTCTTACTCTGTAATCATGATTAAATTAATTTATAACATTAAGAAATCATAAATGTGTATACAATCTAGGATTTTGTAGTGTTTAAAACATAAATGTGCAAAATGCAGTCATATTAATAGTAAAAAATGTTAAATGTAATCGTTAATCATTTTCATTAATCTGATTACATTTTGCCCATCTATGCTCTCAGTGCGATTAATTCACCGAACTATTGTATCCTAATAAAAAAATCTTCCAAATTAATCTCGCACGACTCTAAAATGGATTATTTCCTGAATTTAAATCAAACAAAATAATCACATAATTTCTAAATCAGCATTTTTAAACTTTAGCATGGCAACCCATATTGACTCGACAATACAAACAATTTCAATATGGCAACGGTGTAGTATTTTGGCAATGTAAGCCGCCGTATCTATAAGCCCATCGTTACGCTATTTTAGTGGCTTGTAGGATTGTTTCATAGTGACCTTTTCATCAAGTGAGAGTCTCAAGGTCACTAAAGTAAAGCTTCTTATATACTAATGCGGTCTCTTGACCTTCTTATAGGATCCGATTTTACAAATCAGGCAAAATCTAGCTCATTTGTTTTAAAATTATTTTACATAAAAAATCATATGGTCAGATGTTTAACACTTCACCTGTCGGAGATCATCTTTGTCGGAGCGAAATCAATTTCTGTTTATATCTGCTTTATGCTTTCCTTATGATTTTTTAATTTAAGTTTGAGATTTATAGATAAGACTCTTACTTTGCTTAGACTTTGGTAAGAAAATAAATTTATAATTAATCAAAAACTGAATATACTATAGGAACTAAAAAAAGCCTAAGTATTATAATTTCAGAGCCAAGTCCAAGCTGACGATTTCGGGACATCCATAGACTTCGAAATGAATGGAATAAATACCAAATTGCTTCTGTAAAATTCTTTAGCCTTTTTCCGGTAATAATATATCTTTTTGTGTTTCGAATGATATTGATCGTTCGTAATTATTTTACGTATAAAAAAGATTTTAATCACTATTTTTATTATTACTTTCTTTATGTATAAATATGAAATCACCTTTAAATAAATAAATATAAAATCTCTTGTTCGTTCTAACAAACAAATAAATATTATGTATTATAATAGCGTCAGTGTGGACCAGCCTTATCACTATAAAACAATAGTTACAACGACACCGTCAAATTTACGTAATAAACACTTTTGATCGATAGAGTCTATTTAAAGATATAGTATTCGAGTTATATTTCGAAATGAAACGAGTCGTCAGCGAACGTTTTCAAACCCTGTGATTCATTACCATCCATTACTCTAAGCTTTGAGTACATATTAAGTATGTCATAATTCAATTAAATTTCACGCTCTCACATTCTTCTAATCTATATCAATAGTCAAAACAAAAGTTAGGAACTTAGGCCTGTCGCGTTTCGGAATCAGCTGTTCTACTATACTTCCAGTTGTTTATATATCCAGAGGCTTTATGTCGTGGTACATCTAGGCGGGCGTAACGATGGCGATTGTCGATGGATCCTTGTATCTTCGGTCGCTATCGGTCAATACCAGAGCTTCTTAAACTTTTGTCATTCACGACTAGTGATGAAAATGCCCGGGATTTTTTCCAAAATGCCCAAAAACTTCCTTGGGAATATTCCCGGGAATTTACGAAATGTTCTCGGAAGTTTTGGGCACTTTGGGAAAATTCCCGGGCATTTTCATCACTATTCACGACCCCATTTATGATTGCGAGTTTCTTGACGACCCCATAAAATATAAAAGAAAAATAAATTAATATTTTTTGACGATTTATTTATTAAGCAACAATATACATATAAAAATATATAGTTTTAGAATTCGTTTTGAAATATACAAAAATCTAAAATTAAAAATTGCACCAAAAATTATAAAATTGTTTATTACATATAGTTTCAAAAATAAAAGTGGATTCTGACCGTCTTAATGCGCGTGTCTAGACGCTGTAAGTCCACTGTATTCCGCCAACTCTAGTGATGTTATAAAATGGTATATATAAATATTTGACATTAAAGTATCTCGCGACCACAGAATTTTGCTACGCGACCCATAGTTTAAAAAGCCCTGGTCTATACTTTACATCAGGTGCGGTTTTAACATTTTATCTATTCAGTATAGAAACTATAATTGTTTCTCGCTGCTGTTTTTCAGCATGATCATTGGAGTTTTCAAACTACGGGCGATTTTGTAATTGTTTGGTAAGTACGTACCATCATCAGCACATCAATATATTGTATTTTTTTTAATCCGACTCGACACATTGACCACATCACATCTAATGGTAAGCATGATGCAGTCCAAAAGTCGCCAACGACTATCGACAGGTAAGAAAACCCATCGGTAGTCGCCGCGATCATGCCGGCCTGCACAAATATCTCTTCACGCTACGCTTCAAGTATCCCATGTCATAAGATGGTGGGAACACGCTCGCCGGAAGACCATTCCACAGCCCAACGACACAGCGAAAGTAAGAGTTAGAGAGTATATTATTCCTAGCGGGGACGTGAGAAACCGTATAGCTGTGACTCCCCAATCCTGGGCGCGTGGTTCTATTCAGGAAGGGAGAGGGCGGAGCAAGGTTTAACAACTCTTCAGAACACTCGCCATGATACAGACGGTAGAAAACGCTTAGTGAGGCAACCGGCATCTACAATGATTAAAGTCAACCCTAACTAATCTTGCACTTGTACCAAAGATGCTAGACAAAGATAAATATATTTATGTAAATACTCTTGACGCGCGAAAAACTAATCTGTTACAGTAAAGTCCGCCGGTATCGAGGTTTGAATTCAAGACTTACAACGTCATAAATAGGGCCATTACCAACTGCGCTATCAAGCTGTTGATATAAAATAGAACGGAGAATTTTCCCGATAATAGATTTAGATGAGAAGTGTATGAGTAATTCTGTGAGAGTTCCGTTTTTCGTAACAAAACTTGTAGATAATATTTGCTTAGTGATTTAATAGGCCAGTGTTGATTGCCGATAATGGTGCCCTACCGCGTAACATGCGTCCAAATAAACAGGAACTTTCTGTTTTTAACGCAAATGAGACTAATGTTTGAGGTGTTAACATTTTTTAATTATCCAACAAACAAACCTCATTTCGTGTTTCCGATTTTATTACGCTCAGTTTCTCGCCTCAGTAGTATTGACGAAAAGGCCAATCAATATACAGAGTGATTTTACAGTTGAGGGAGAAATTCAACATTCGATTCTAATCTATACATATAAAAATCAATTGCTGTTCGTTAGTCTCGCTAAAACTCGAGAACGGCTGAACCGATTTGACTGATTTT
Organism: Automeris io; assembly: GCA_036320925.1. Taxonomy (NCBI): domain Eukaryota; kingdom Metazoa; phylum Arthropoda; class Insecta; order Lepidoptera; family Saturniidae; genus Automeris; species Automeris io. The sequence continues at coordinate 1,720,959 of JAUDJH010000021.1, read as the reverse complement.
GGTTTTGAATTAATTGTTGAAGTCCAGGGAGTGTTTAAAAGGTGAGTATATACGAAATAATGCTGGGAATACAGAAAAAACAACGATTTCGTTTTCCCATACAAACCACTCTGTCCCCATGTCCCTCATTGACGAGACGCCGTGCTGGTTTGCACCCTTTGTGGTTGACATTCCTGCTGCTCGCACGAAGCGATTCGGCTTCTCCTTTTTGCTGCGAACCGCGAATGAATGGAACTCGCTTCCTGCGTCGGTGTTTCCGACATGGTGGCATCTTATGACATGGGAATCTTCAAACGTCGAGTTTATCGGTATTTGCTGCGTGAGCGCGCTCCATCGTCGGCCTCATCATCACTTGAGATGAGATTGAGGTCAAGCACAAGCCTGTATGTAATAAAAAAGAAAAAAAATGGTTTAATTGTTAAACTATAGTTGAGATCTACAGGGGTTATGACTTTTATGACACCATGACCTACTCGCATGATCCGCTGCTTTCCTTTTTTCCCTTGTTCATGAGCTACAAACGCTCCCAGTGCCAAATAAATTTACTCATTTAATTCATTTTTATTTTATTTAATTTTTTTGGTTTTGAAATAAAAAGGTTAACATAATACCGTAGCAAAAAGTATCGCTGTCGTAGGATTTAGAATCGAATATCCATACTGAGTATCTCTTTCACGGGCTGGACACGGTTTTTAATACATACTGTAGAATATAGTATTTACATCGTATAAGCAAATAGAGCAATGATTTAGTTAAATAATACAGTTAAATCAATTTGCGAAATTATACATTAATTCATACAATCTATAAGTTATAACTGTCACCAACTGAAGCACAAGAATAAATTGGTATTTACTAATATCACTGAAATGACATTAATAAACTTGACATTATATTCGTGTTATTACAATGATACGTTACCAAAAATATCAGAAGCGTATCTTTAAGAGGAGAGTGGATATTTCTTTGTTGGGTGGACGCAATAAAAAAAAAACAGAAGATCAGTATGTATCACGTGATATTTGAATAATTTTCACCATTAGAAGTTTAATATTGTGTAATTTGCGGCTTGGATAATTTTTGCCCAGCAGGGTGTAAAAATATTTATTGTTAACGTAATCATACATTGTTATAATATGTAAGCTCGTTATATGTCTGTATGTGGCCACTCGGCAATTTAGTCAAATCAAATTCTTTAGCAATTGGTCGAGTGGCGTGAAGGCTGCATCGGTGCACGAATCCATGACGTCATTCATCGTGATTAGCCGTCATTGTCATCGATTTTAGGGTTGTCAAAGCGAAAACTTAACATTCTATTATTCATACAGGTAATGAAGACAAATAATTTGGAGGTATGCTGCCTTAAAGTACAAAGCTTCCTAGATCCATGTGGAGACATGTGTTTATTTCAGGTCGCAAAGTAAGTAAGGAAGAAAAAATATGTTTATTAGATCATACATAATAAAAATAAATGTAAACAAACAAATAGGCAAAAGAATAAAAAAGACAATAAAATATAAACAGGACGATATTTTTAAACTTTCCAGATACTTTTAAAACATAATTAATGTAACATTGTTTTTTTTAAATGGTTTTTATACGCAAAAACGTACATCAATTTCTACTAGGTGACTAGCGGATTATGAACCAGTTCTAGGTCCGAACCCAGGAAAGTAACTTTGGGTTTTTCAATATTACGTACGGAAACGGTATACACATGTAACAGAAATGTCATGTGGAAGTGCCCTTTTTTTGGCAACCCAGTGCGAAATCCCTAACACACCTTTAGGGGGGCGGTGAGTGCCCCCCCCGGTGTGTCAGACTTACATCGACTAAAACCCCCGGGGATGTTTCTTCTCCCGCGTGCCGAGTGCCAAGGGCAAGGCTAAGCCATATTCCTCGGCACCCGGCGATGTGTAACTGCCCTGAGAATGGCGATCAGCTGGGCTAGTCACATTCAGCAGGACATATAACAGCAAAAGGCATACAGCCGCTTATGTATCTCTGCTCACCCTGTAAGGAATACAACATAACTATATATTAAATTATGTTAGAAATACTTTTAATTGAATACCTGTTTATGAAACAAATTGTATTAAAAATTGAACAGGGATATCCTGTAACTGCACTATATTTCATTGTGCATCATTTAGACTAGGTTATTTAAAAAAATAGAAGATTCTATTGAAAGAAAATACAAAACTGTATTTTTTTTTCTACACTGGCTCGACATAGTGACTACAGAGTATCTGATGATAAGTACAGCGTAGTTCAAAAACGAAAGCGACTATCGAAGGATGCAAAAACATTGATAATCTACATCGTCATGTTAGCCCACATACATATACCGCGACTAAAGGTCTCTAGGTATATGAGTTACTAGATATACACAAGCTGATCCCGAAACGAGACAAGCCGAAACTGGTCACTATGACGGGACCCATCCATGTATTGTGGTCGCGACCCAGACAGGCACCGACGCCCTACCACCTCGCTGCTGCTCGTTTAGCACCACCCAGGAGTCACGTGTAGGGAAACTAGGGTAAAATCTACGGACGCGAGCAGCTTCAACTCCCAAAATATTTTTTTATTTTTAAGTTATAATTTCGACAACCCTATTTCAGTGTAATGATGATCGCGACCTTGGAAACAGTCACGATCGTTGACAAAGTAACAACGTGGTAGATTTGTTTAATTTTACTGGAAAATTAGTACGCCGTGAGTGGCGCATTAATCACAAATGATGGGCTAAGATTTCTAGTGATACATGGCTTTATGCACAAGCGGAAGCGATTTGAAAGAAAGAAAGAAAAAGCATTTATTTGGCACATAACATAAGATACAAAGACACAGAAGGATAGCGTAATCAAGAAAGAAAACAACAAAAGCAAATACCCTGTGCTATGATGATATGCCAAAAGGAAGCCAGCACAACAAATACTAGGTAACCAGTCGATTCACCCAGCGCTAATTTACAATTATTTTGAGGGATGATTATGAAAACATTTTAATTTAAATCCATTTTCTATGCACCCCACCAACTCAACTTACCCCTTTTTACTTTTATTATGATGACATTGCTTTAGTAAAGATTTTGTTTAGATTATTATTTAAAGTTACATTAAGAATTATTAAATTGTTATTTAGAGAATGGCATAAATTAAGCATAGGTCATGTATTCAACAGTGGTTTATATTTGGCTCGATCTATTTAATAAAAAAATGTTTAAAGATCATTTATATAACTTCTTCTGAAACCATTTTATGCATATAGATAATTAATTTCGCTATAATATAATTAATAGTTTTTAAAGATTTTCTCTTATGACTTAGACCACGAGCAGCATCCATCCTGTACAGAGTCCGTTCGATACGCACATTTTCTATGCAAAGTTAGATTATTTTAATTGAATTGGCCTTTACCAAGTGCTCAATTTGTACGCACGTATGTGGGTAACACACGAACTTCTAGTTCTGTGTTGTGTCGTAAAATCGCCTAATTTATATACATCGAGGACAGTCGCCTGATTTATTTGATATTTTGTAAAACATTCTCACGGTGATGCGAATGTAATAGCAATTAAAAATTATTTACGGCGACATCGTTGATACGTGTTTCTTCATATGACATTTCAAAACAAGTTTATTTACATGCCATCATGGCATAATTGTCGGAGAAATAAATAGATTGTACATTCTACAACACGGATATCGTTTTTATTATATTTGTACTTGTTACGTATTTAACTTTGTTTTATCATATTAAATTGAAAACGAAAGAGAATGGAACAGTAATTATTCATATAACATTAATATATTTTTACATTGCAAGTCTATTTCCAATGAATCCGGCAAAGGTTGGGCTATTAATTTTTTTCCCATGTGAGACAAAAAAAAAATCATAATATTTCCGTAACCTAAAGTTTTTCGCGTAAGTATGTAAATTAATAATATTATAGTGCTCCCAAGTAAAATGGTTAAGAAATTTTATAAGATACTTCTTGTAAAGTAGCAGTTGATCCGGAGATAAACAAGGGTTAAACCAGGCTATAATAAGAGGTAAGCAGCAGTTAAATAGGGATTAAACGTACTTTAACTCTTGGCGAGACACCTAATGGAGAGGTTTGGAGAAGTTGGCTCTTTACATCCCAGAGAGGAAGCCTAAACAGACTATTTACTCCCCGGACGTCTAGAAGAAATCGGATTTCCAGGCTCAAGTGGAGTGATTGGAGTGACACTCATGGATTTTAGTCAGTAGGAGTCTCTGACGCCGAGGTCGCTAACCTTACAGCAGCCTTGATGGCCCAATGGATTTTCCCCCAGGATGTCATAAAAAGGCATAAACACACACTTTAAAAATGGTTTGTGAGCTTTAAACAGGGTGACTTTATAGACGAGTAAGATATTCAGGGAGGATATTCAGCATTCGATTCTAATTCCAAATATGTAAAAATAGTGATCTTAATATTTCCAATAAAACAAAGCAAATTATGGTCAATGTATTAAGAGACAATTACACATATGAATGAATCAATAAATTAAAAATAAATTATTCCGTAGATATTCTAAGCGAAAACGAGTCAATGTATGTTTACCAAAAATTACCTAAAAAGAAATTTGAAAGAAAGAAAGTGCACCACACGCGCTACGGTATCCACACTTTTTACAGATCAATTCTTATTTCTTAATAAATTTTCTTAATGATTTGTTAGGGAATATAGTTTATTTACATATTTATTAGTTGCCAGAAGGTACATATTATAGTGTCCTGAAATATCTCCTCTGTATATAAAATTAGTACCCCAGATCATAGATGGGCCAAATGTAATCAGATAAAAAAAAAAATGATTACATTTTACGTTTTTTACCATTAATATGACAGCATTTTGCTCATCTATGTTTTAAACACTACAGAATCCCAGATTGCATACACATTTATAATTTCTTTATGTTTTAAATGGATTTAATCATGATTACGAGTTAGAAAATTAAAATTACGACTACATTTTGTAATCATTAATCAGATTACATTTTCCCCATCTCTGCCCCAGGTCCCATGCGCTTGGAATTACAAAAGCTTCTCTTGCTGTAGCGTTTTTTCCGCGTAAATTTCTTTTCAGAAAAAAGTATTTGTTCCACATATAGTAAAATGAAAAAGCTAATCTAATTTGACAGACCTACGACGTGATAAAAAAGACCCTTTTTTCTTTTTTCTTTTGTTAACCCGGTGGACACCCATTATAGACCGTCAGAGAGACGGTGAGGGCCGCCACCCGGTGTGCTAGACTCTCACTAGCTAAAACCACCGGGGTGTTCCTCCATCCACAACTTGCACCAGGCTATGCGACAGGCCGAGCCCTTAGACCGCGGCCCGGCGCGTGGTGCCCCTAGAGAGCGCAACGCCATACGGTGTAGGAGAGGTGGGAGAGAAGAGTAATCACCACCCCTCCACCGCCAAGTGGTGCTTGGGAACACGCACAATACCACTGGCTATGGGCTAAGTGGCCGTCTGATATAAAAAACCCTAGAGTTATTTAATTATAAATTTTCTATGATAATACAAAAACATTGTATTTAAGGATTAAATGATATTTTAGCCACCCAATTTAATTGTAATTACTTTTAACGATAATAATTAATTAAAATGGCAGCAGAAATCTCTATAAAAATTGGAGTCAAAACCCGTTTCGTTTGTAATAAATATTTGCGTTAGACTTCTCGAATTATTTATTTGACTTAATGATGTATTAATCGGGCGATACAAAGATGAAAGTAAAGGAAGATATAAATTTTAAAATAACTCACTGATTATATTAACTAGTAAATGATATACGTGTCTGAAACATAACAGGTGTGATTCGTTTAGTTTTTTCTGGGATACCTATTCGCTTTTTATATACGATATATTCTAGATAATAATTCTAGCTTTTAAAATTAATGTGGCTCCTAGTTTCCCAGTTAGTTCAGTTTCTCATTTTTCTTTTGGACTTTGTGTTGAGAAACTCGATAACCTATTAAGGAATATTTGTGAGTTCCTTGCGTAAAATATATAATAGGATAATATAGTAAACATTTAATATTCTTATAATATAAATCAAGCCCTGGAAATAAAGGAATAATAGAGAAAACAGTGGATGAATGATGAAAAGATAACAAAAAAGAAATACGAAGTGAATGTGAGTGCAAGTAAGAGTCAAGACCGACCGGAACTTACATACAATGAAAAAAGTTCTCATGAATCTACGAGAGTGTTTGAAGGGACTTATGAATGTTAAGAACTGGCATTCTCTCTATTCTCGCAAGAGAGTCTGCCTACCTCAATAATGATGTTAGATAGAGGCTCCGAAAATATTTGAATAAAATACATTTTTAAAATAAGTTTCTTTGTTAAAGTATCTCCATACTCCACATTGATCCTTTGAGTAGTAAACGAGAAACAAGGTGATATAATATATGCGCCCGATAGGAGCTTAAACACAATATGGTAATACCAAGTTTAAAAGTTCTAAGAATGGACCTGATCAGTCAAAAAATAACTTTGGCTGTTAGCTCCAGTCGAAACCCACAAACAATCAATTAGGTATCATGGATCTTAGCAGGTTATCATATTTTTTCTTCACCAACTAAAATCAATTTTATACGACGAAATAAAGCAAGGAGTACTCTAATTATAACTAGACCATAGTCCACCATAGTTTAACCATAGTACAAACTGTCAATGGTCTGTAAGCCCGTCAAAGTGACTAGTTTTAGTGAACCACCCTCGTGTGTCAGTTACCTATAGAAGCTTTCTGTGGATATGAGCTTGCTAATTGCCGCCATTCTTGGACTGGATTGTACTTAGCGTCAGGTGCCATGACGTCATTATGACAGTCCTGGGGATCATTTTTCATTTTCTACTAACGTTATTGTTAATCGAATGTTACTTTGTTTAAGGGGGTAGTCTAGAAAAACCCAGACGGCTTAATAGCTCAATAGCAGATATTCGCACTTGAATCCAATTCATATTTTGACGGTCGTTTCAAATTTCGTTCTTTGGTAAAATTTGGTAATTTGATTTAGTAACAATTTAACTTTAAAGACGCTTAGTCTGAAGTGTTAGACCAGGTTCCGAAAAAGCCTTTTTCCGTGTTATTATAGCCTGATAATGCTGCGAGGTCTCCGTTTGCTATACACAACTAGCGCTGTACCTTGATAATGTAACTAGTTAATTAAATTACAGTAGTTTAAAATAATATGTTCATATAACTGCAAGCCACGATTACCTGACTTAAATTGACTTATGATGAACGATTTCCTACATAACCGATCATAATAGTGTGAACTTGAACTCTCCCATAGATTTTTGATAGCTTCCTTGCGAATGTGAGGCAGGTGGACATAAATTTCTCTATAAACGAGCCGCATCAATTATTTGGATTGGTTATCAATAAACTGGATTAATTGTTTCAATTGATCGGATCCGACAAGAACCAGTGTCCATAAAACTGTATAATTAAGGACTATGACCGGTGGTCGTGGGTGTGGTTATAGGAAGACACGAATTTGGCGTTTTATAGTTTATTTGCACTTTAAGGCACACCGAACTGCGACGTACACGCACGTACTCCCGCCTTGGGTCCCGGTAGTCGACTAACTTCTAAGCGTCCCGTGTGCGCGCGCATCCTCTTACCCCGCACGTCTCGTAACACCCTAACGACCCTTAGGGCGACAACTCCGTATAGGGTTACGTCTACATGCTATAGGACACATTTTAAATATAGTTCCATTATATCACACAAATAATATGCATATGCATTACGAAACTACAGGACTAGGAGTAGGAAACTATAAGAACTTAAACATTGATTGATTGTTTAATTTTTCAAGTTAACAGATCCATTATGACTGGATCTTTTTGTTCATGTTTTTCTTGTGGCCATTTTTAGAGGTTACAATTATTATACAAACAACGATAAGAATTTATATTTAATTATTTGTCATGGTAACTATACGCATTAGTTTACTTTACTGATTATCCATCTACGGTGCCTAAAACGAGCAGTAAGCAAGTAAAAAAGATCCTCATCATCATTGGCCCCTCCTATTCCACTGCTAGACTTAAGGCTCTCCTAACAACCGCTATTGAGCCCGTTCTTTGCCTCTTCTCATCCAATCCTTTCCGGCCCCCTTCCGCAAGCCATCACTCCACCTTGCCAGGGGGTGCCGCACACTACGCCTGCCGATTTGTAATCTTCATTCGAAAACCCCCCTGTAAATAAAAAAAAAAGATAATGGGACTAAATTTTGATTTTTAATACAGTAATGATAATATTCTGTTATATAATATATCTATACTAATGCTATATACAATTCACAATTGAAAACCGATGTTTTGAATTTCTTTGTCACACTAAATAACCAGTCCGAGATTAATTTATGGTCACCCTTCAGGCGATACGTGTAAAAAAGTAACCAGTTTACAATATAAGATACATCCAATTTACCGGCTACTGTGGGAACTGGGTCGGTACGGACTATTTTATTGTGACACGCCGACGCAGGCGCCGGCCACCAAAGCAACCTCGCGTGGCCCAAGTTATAAGCGCATATAATAATTATTTATATTAGCTGGTTGCAGTTAGCACTCCTGAATACCCTACACGCAGTGGCGTGCATCCCATAGAAGCACAAAATATGGTAATAATTAGAATAGGGGTTTCAGAATCAAAATTGGTCCATATTTCAAATCAATTAAACGTCCAAATATATTATGATAATACATATTTATGCTTCTATGAGATTCATGTCACTGCCTACAGGTGAGATAGTATATACCCATCTGAATCGCAACTCATAATATGCAAATACAAGTGCTCTCAAAATATCTATCTTCAAATCGATACAGCAGCTTTTCTGAATCTTCTCTTGTACCACTTTTCTCTATATATTGATTTTAAGACTTGATATTTCTTAATCTAGTGTAATGGGCTGGTGATCAAGATGGTTCACGATCTAATTGTCTGGTTGAATGAACGTTGTAGCTGTGATGTATGCTAGGATGCTCCAGATCTTGGGTACTGTGCGTCCCCCGCAAACCAATCGTGGAACGTTCCTTAACTCATTTGATTTACATCTAGGTAAAATTGAAGAGCCTTAACACCTCACTATACTATATTATTTGAAATTTTAACATAAATAAAACGTAGATATGCAAACTGTACTTTTTTTGTGGATAATATACATCTTGGGTGATTAATTAATATTTAATATACAAAACTAAAACTGTTATGTATTTAATAGAGCTATTTTTTGTATTTTTATAGCTATCTATTTATAAGAACAGATTAGAAATAAAGTTATCAAATATTTGTTGGTAATAAATACGCTGTTTGCATTTCACAATATAATTTATTATTGCATATATAAAAAATACATGTTTATTTGTCCGTTAAATGGTAGGTAGTTTATTAAGCTAACTAAAAACATGAAATTCTACTTACAATATCCAAAATAATCTCTAAAAAAATGAATATACGTAAACGCTATCGCTTATACCTTCGACCTGATACAGGACGTTTGACATTAAATAGTTCATTAGAAAGAAGCTCCAATCTATATTTGATGCGTGACTCGATTAAAACTCGAAATGATTTAATGACTCGACGATAGACGACTATACTGAGATAGGCGACATTTGTTTTTTTTTACACCAGTAGTCTCATACCTACATTTCATATCAAAACTTCGTCAAATCTAATACTACGTAAAGATTCTTAGTAAATATTTGGTGACTAATAAATCTAGTGTTTCTAAGAGATATTTCATGAAATCGAATTTCTGAAGTATTCTAGTTTGCCATAGATTGCATACCATCCAGATGGTTTCCTACTTTTTATTTAAATAAACTAAGGTCATTATTTAACAATTATAGTTGTAGCTATAGTTCTTAATATCTACTTTCTTTAATAGTGATTGAGACCAACGGACGCCTTAAGAATTGATCCAAAATTATGATTCTTTATGACGTTTTGATAAGGTGGATTTTTTACTATTTTTATGAAAATTTTTAATAGATTTCGATACTAAAATAGTCTAGATACCTTATAATATTTCCTCCTAGCCTATCTTCACTTGAAAGTTTAACGATGTCTGTGATTTTTTTTTTAAATTTATTATGCCCTGAGTTCCCTACACTTTCGATTTGGAAAAACCTGTTTCACTTCCGGACAGAATAAATAACTTATATTTTTTCCAAAATGTTTTTTTTTCAAACAATACAACTTCCTCGTATATGAATACATAATGAAATTAATACTGTCATTCAAAGTCGAAACAGCATCGAGATCAATCCCATGAAAAGCCTCCGCAAGATGTCATGAGCGTAATTGTTTTTTGTATTTAGGATATCGTGGGTGTCTGTTTTTATTTGACGAAGACTCGCATTTCAACTAACGCCTCCGTGTAATTTTTTACAATGATAAGTGAAAACGTAGCCGACACGGATTGACACGGTGTTTTTTGTGTGTGGTGTCGGAGAACGAATGAATTTAATAGAAGTCCCCCGCTGGTAGAGCCATGTTAGATTGATAGATGATACGAAAGTCACTTTATCGTCTCGCTTCGTACTTTGTTTTTTTTTTGTATGAGACCGTTTAAGTGAGAATTGTCTTCTGATATATAATTGGATTCTTATCTCTCGTCCGATGACTGATTGAATCGCGCTGTGACTAAAATTCTTTGTCATAGGCACATGTTACTTTTGCTTTTATTGATGAAAGTTTTAATTATAAGTTAACATACAAATCACCGTCATCCACAACCAATTAATTTGGTTTAAATTAAACACAAGCAAATATAATTAGATCAAATGCACTAAAAAATTATATAATTCTTAAATACAAAATATCTTCTAAAGATTTTTTATTGCATCTTAGCGTACGTATGACCTGCTTTGTCCAGATGTGACATAAATTCAAAACTACCGGATTTTCGAACAAATTTTTATCCCATATTGTCCTTTTGCGGGTAGTATATTAAAAAGTTCGCCTCTCGTGAATGCCTAAATATACAACGTATAAATACAAAGTAAAAACATCATGTTTTTAGCTTCAGGTGTTTAGGCTTTACGATGATATATTAGTCAGGAGAATGCTTTAATATATAATGACTATGGTATATGACTTTATGTATACATATACTTTATATATATATATATATATATATATATATATATACATAAAAAGGAAAAGGAAAGTCGAATATTTATGTAATAACCTCAATAGCTACAAGTGACAATAAAATATACACATTACAAAGAAAACAAACTTTGTTGCTCTGAAAATTCATAGAGTTTGTTTTCTTTAACCGTTGAAGACTGTTAAGGTACCTTATATACATATATATATTAGGGCGTTTAAAAAAAGATAATAATTTTTATTTTTGCTCGGAACCACGCACAAAAGTTTCGTTTTATTGCCAAAATAGGCCTCTGAAAATATGACCCTTTAATATTAATATTTAGGTTGTCCGCATCGCACTTTTCGATTTCCCATACAAATAACACAGGACAAAAGCTTTTTTTCTTTTGACTTTTGTAACTAATGAACGATATATCGTATTGCAATACCCAGTCATTGTTATTAACCATTTTCTATTGACACGATCATCGCCAAGCGCAATCCGTTTGCGTTTCTCACGGAGTCCAAATCCCCGTAAATACGCGATATGAAGGAATATAATAGTAACTTGAATATTTTAATTATATTGAGATATACAATAATTATTGTCACCCAGATATGGGTGACGTGGCCACGTACGTATGAATTGTGCTCGTTATCAATAACTATTTTTTTTTTTTAAATTTAATCCATCAATCTGAGCTTAAAAATATGATAAAAAAAACCTATTTAGAGTCCGTTTTACCAACTTTAAAATAAGAAATTGAAATTAAAATGTATTTTTTTTTCGTCATAACTTACAACAACTGTGAATTTAAATACAGTAACACAAACAGTATACAGAAACAAAAGAAAATACAAAAACATACAAACATGGCGAAAATGGGAAATAGATTATTCTTGTTACGTACATACGTCTCTACACCTGTAGTAACCTGTAGTAGTACGTAACGTCTTCTTAACTCAGACTTTCTGTTGATAAATCGTATTGAAGAATCATCACTACTTTCCTCACTCACATTATTAGTCTGACTCATATTGATTATAACGGTATAATATTTATTTCTTAAATTTTTTTTTTTAATTAAAATAAAATAAGCGTCGATGCATTTTTTTTTTACCTTGGCACGACATAGTGACTACAGAGTACCTGATGTTAAGTACAGTGTAGTCCAAAAACGAATGCGACTATCAAAGGATGAAAATCCATTGATAGTCTACATCGTCATGTCGGCCCTCATATACCACGACTGAAGGTCTCTAGGTATATGAGCTAGTGGATATACACAAGCTGATCTCGAATCGCGACAAGCCGAAACTGGTCACTATGACGGGCTTTACACCTATGTACTGTGGTCGCGATCCAGACGGGCACCGACGCCCTACCACCTCGCCGCTGCTCGTTTAGCACCACCCAGGAGTCACGTGTACGGAAACTAGGGTAAAGCCTACGGACGCGAGCAGCTTCGACTCCCATGGTCAGAACAGATACAGTGTTACTAAAACGATTTATATTAGAGTATGGAGTTAATCGAAATGGCTTCTGAAATAAATTACTTATTATTCAGTGGCCAAAAAGAAAATGGCCATTAAATGGTGCTAATATTTATTATTCAGGAAAGTTTAAATAATAGTTTATCTATATAAAGTTATATGTATAACATTTAAGATAAAGTGCGGAACTCATTAATCTTTAGCCTATCCCAGTCCACTGGTGGACATACGCCTCTGCTAACAAGTGCCATTGAGCCTGGTCTTCGGATTTCTCATCCAATCCTTTCCAGCCACCTTTCGCAGTTCGTCGCTCCACCTTGCCAGGGGGCGTCTCACGCTACGTTTGCCGATCCACGGTCTCCACTCAAGAACCCGCCTGCTCCAACCCCCATCAGTTCTTTAACATATATGGCCTGCCCACTGCCACTTCAGCTTGTTAATACGGATAGCTATGTCGTCAACTTTGGTTCTCATTCGAACATTATCAATTATAAAAAATTGTATAAGTACATTATAAACATATGTATAGTTGTAATATAACAAGTGTCAGATAGCACATACATGACACGAAATAATGTATTTTATATGCAAATCGAACCGTGATTGTAAATACCCGTATGCGTGCGAACGTACTCGCTTGGTTCCGTGGAGGACTAACGAACAGATTTGAATGTCTCCATTGTATCTCACGACACGTTTTAGTATTTTATTTACTAGTGCTAATTTTTTTTTAAGCAAATGTGTTTAAAGGGATTTTGACTGCCGCATGCAGTCATGGCAGCCCTATCGTACTACACCATAAATATAAATACAAAATAAAAATATAGATAGTAAACTAAGTGTAATAGGGTCACTATAGAAGATAGAGAAACCTTAAGTTTCCACTAAACTATTGTAAATAAATTTATAATTTTTTTTTTCTCGAATAAAGGGATTACTTAAATAGAGGTGCTACATTTAAATAGGCTAACTCGGACTGATCACCATCTTTTTTTTTAGTTTAAAATTGTTTAACAATAATGTTCGTGGTTGAGAAAGAATATACATTCAAGGAATGTTTGGCTGTCAAGAGTGCGTACTTTCAATGTGTAACTTATTTTTTCTCCTTGGATATTTAATTATATTTGTATATCTATGGAGGAATATTAAGTAAATAATTAGTATCAGGAATTTTTACCTGTTATTATTGATAGATTCTGCTTTTCAAGACTGAGGATGATGAACTTTTGTCACAATTTGAAAGCATTTTCTTTTATAATTTGAATAAATTTGTTCAAAGTTTTAGTTTTAATAACCGCTGACTAAAGTACATTAAAAAATCTACGGGAATAGACAAAAGTGAAAGATTTATTGTGAAAGGTGATATTATCATACTATCTTGGTCATATTACAATGGGTCTCTATGTAGGAGTATATTTAACTAAACGCTCTATTCAATAAATTGAAACGAGTTCTTTAGCCAGATTCTTACATAGCCCACTATGATACTGTTCTAGAGATTATGTTAAATATAAACGTCTATGCTGACTCACTACAGCTCATTTAGTACTCCTGGGAATCACAAATACAGCCTTAAAGATAAACCAACCCATCCTGTGAATATTCCAAAATAATGCTAAGAGCCAAAATAAGATAAATTGTTAAATCCGACTGTTAGTAAATCTAAATGTTATTAAAAAAAACCTGCAAACTATTTTAGTGCTTAAATATACTTTATAACCAAAACATATTTTCTTTTCAATAATTAGCAATAAACAATTGTTTTAAATTAATGTTATATATTTAAATTTATTGAAATAAATAATTACTTAATGTATTTCCATTGCAAACATGAAGATGCATTAGAAATAACGTGCAACTTAAGAAAGCTCAGACAATGACTATGGAAACAAACGCAGTCGATTAGTCACATCAAAACTAGGCATTTACGTTAAAATAACACTATCAGACACGACTTCCCAGCAATTATCCTCAAATCGGGACTCGACTACGTCATATTACTTGAGTAAGGCACGAAACAAATGACTAAGATTACTTGTAATTTGCTTCCAGACCCGTTTTATTTTAATCCATAGATATAATATACAGTAGATATCTCAAATCCAATAGTTGAAGAATGGCGACGATTCTATCTAGTGATACGATGGGTTAGTTTTGTTATGTTGGCAGACAAGTATACATAAATTGATTCGATTATGTATAAGTCAACAAATGGTCTGTTACTAGCCCCTTAAACAAAGTAACATTATTTTATCGATAGCACTAATAAAAAAGTTCAAATGTATCCAATCGACATAACGTGTTAATGTGATATTTAAGCTTATGTAATTCCATACATTTTACATTTTCTATTAGAGTTATCCTTTATTGATAGTCACTTTATCTAGGCCCTTTATATGTAATACGATTATAAGAGACATTGTTTTACCTTTATTCGATTGATAAACAAACCAGACAAGTGCAAATCAGACTCGCTTACTGATAGTTGTGTATAAACTTCTCTAAAGAAAAAAAATAATCTCGATTATTTTGTGAATCGATTTATCACATTGCTTGTTGCCCAATTTCATGTTTCTAGGCAATGGTACCCTATAGATTTTAATTCCCTTACGAACATAATATCAACGACAAAATATAAGGCATAAACCGACAAATCTTTTAATTGCGTTCACTCAGAAGTATATTTTTAGACCTATAAGACTGCCAACCTAATTCATTGATATAAATTTCAATCGATGCCTCCACACGATCGTATTCAACGTCCTACTGCGTCATAATTCTATTCGACGTCTTACACCTGAGCAGTCTATGTTTTAATCACTCTTTTATAAATAGACTTCGATAGGTCGCGGTGTAAAAAGTAGTGTGAGATCATTGCCGGAAAAAAGGGTTATGCAATTCTTACAACCGGTATCGCGTAAATTAATTGAACGATAACACAAGACGTTTTTGCAGTAACATATTTGTATAATCGTTTTGTAATTAATTATTTATTTTTCACTTGAAATAACGGAAAGATAATTACTCGCATTCCCACAGCTAAGCTGGCATATAAGGCTTCTGTCATATACGGTAAAAAGAATGATTGGGGATTACCTTACATATTATTACTAGGTTGTTTTTTTATTGTAATATAAGGTAAAGATTACAATCTAAGATAAAAATTCGCCGCTCAGGTTACTAACACGACTACATAGAGTTTACTGTTATATTTCTTCTTTAATTAACTAATTTGCTCCAATTTCTTTAATCGCACGTCATTCGATTCCACTGTTTGTATGGTAGATTGCGCACTACATCCGTCATCCGATTTATATCAGTCATCCATTATTTTCTGATTTGGATCAGGATACTGACGGACTGAAATATCCATATTACTAATAGTATGAACACTCGTTGGCTACCTCCGAATTGAATTCAAGTGCATAGGAAAAGCGGGTCAGACGTTGTGGCGCTGGCGTGAAGAGGAGCTTAAAGGAATTATTCTCTTCCTGGTCATCAGGATGAATAAGGATTTTGAGGAAGAGCCCGGGAGTTTTTAGTCAGTAGGAGTCTGACATACCGAGGTCACTGCTCTCACAGCTGCCCTACAGATCTTACGTAGGATTTTCTCCCGAGACACAAATAAAAAAGGGCAGTGGCGTACAGCCCATAAAAAATTATCTTGTTATAATTAAACGTATATTCACTTATAATCTGGGAAGTACTAGAATACAGTAGCATTCATTCCATAAATGCATAAAAGCATTGCATGCCCTTACGATAAATAAGTTTGGAATAAATTCCTTTAATTTAAACAAAAAAGGAGCCCCTTATATTCATATCAATTATATTTTCACGCCATCTATCTTTCCTATAAAAATAATGTAATATTTATTATCATTATGTAATATAAAAAAGTATTATGTGAATTAGCCTACCCTGTCCAAATACGTCACTGCTAGAATAAGAATCTCAGAGTCCACAATGGGCTGAATTTATAATCATATATGTACTAAATTATATGGTCACATATAACAAGATAATAGTTTTTTTGTGCTTCTATAGTAGACACGCCACTGGGTAGGGGGAATAATAATTTGACTTGGCGTGGCAATTAATTTAGGCGATCAGATTTAAGATTATTTTCTATAAAGTCTATAATATATTTAAGTATATATTTACCTTCATTTATTTATATTTTGTTTCATTTCGATTTATGTGATTTTCTGAGGGATTGAATTTGGAGACAGTGCGTACAATAACATCCGAATTCGGTCCGAGTTTTCTAGTTCCGTATTTTCGCCTACTCAAATAGGAGGCATTGTGTATCCGGCCTAAGATGTGCAACTGCGACTTACCAACTCAGACCAAATGTAGATGCTTCTAATAGAGAATAAGGCTTAAATTGTCCATTAATGCATGAAAAATTAATGAATATTATGGTAGTATTAAGTTAGAGGTTTTCAAAAATAGAGGCAAAGTTCGTTCCATTCTTTCAGTACATATGTAGCCCTTGTTTGTAAAGTTAATATTTTTGGCTAACAATATCTAGCAAAAGAAGCAAAATAAGAAGATTCATTATAAATCCGACTGGCTAAATAATTAGTA
This sequence comes from Automeris io, assembly GCA_036320925.1. Taxonomy (NCBI): domain Eukaryota; kingdom Metazoa; phylum Arthropoda; class Insecta; order Lepidoptera; family Saturniidae; genus Automeris; species Automeris io. The sequence goes on along the minus strand of JAUDJH010000021.1, from coordinate 1,703,717 downwards.
TTTACCAACTCGTTATATATTTTTTTGCACTGACTCATTAAAGTCTGTACTATGCACCTGATGGTAAGTAAAGTGTAGTCCAAAAACGAAAGCGACTATCAATGGATGAAAATCCATTGACTGTCTCCGTCATCAGTCGGCCCACATATACGACGACTGCGGGTCATTAGGTATATGAGTTACTGGATATACACAAGCTGATCCCGAAACGCGACAGGCCAATGCCAGTCACTATAACGGTCTTTACACATGAATACTGTTGTCACGATCCTGTTCAGGTAATCGCCTTAACACCTCAAACAATTTTTGAAAAAGTCGTAATTAAAAAAATAGCATCAGCTTTATCAACGTAGATATATTTAACTTTACCGGCTTCCCCTTTGTATTTTATCCGCATGCTCTGACAGCCGTCATTGCAATTTAGGTAAATCAGTAACAGGAAATAATAAAAGTTTGTTCAGGTGGTTGGATAGCGATTCAAATTTATTTATCCCGCAGAAATCATGAGGTTTGCATAAAACGTGAGGATCATATTGGCCGTAACAAGGTATTAGCAATTAGGTACGAACTAGTCATGAAGCTATTACACCGTCTGTCCTCAATATCATTGGTCAAGCACGTATTATTCAAGGTCATATTGGTATAACTTCATCGTTTGTAGTGTGCACCGAACGCTTCGGGCTTGAGCTCCTTCGGTCAATAAAACACATTCCATGAAGGTTTAAATGGGTCGAAATTTAGCTGAAGAGTAATAGATTAAATAGCTAAAGAGTTATATAGCATGTAGAAGCCGCCCGATACGTGTTTGTGTTAAACGCCCTAAGGGCCGTTAGGGTGTTACGGGACGCACGGGGTAAGGGGTGCGCGCGCGCAAGAGATGGTCTTGCTAAAGCAGTCGACTACCGGGACTCAAAGCTAGAGTACGTGGGTGTGCGTCGCAGTTCTCTGTGTCTTAAAGTGCAATAAACACTAAACGCCAAAATCCGTGCCTTTTTATCAACTCACCTACGACTCCGGTTATAGTTATAGATTAATCGCCTTAACATACCCCAGATCAGTTAAGTTTGTCGAGAAGCAGTCTCCACTCAAAAACACGTCTACCCTATTATTGGTCTATTATTGGTTCTATAGCAAATAAATACGAGCAGCTCACTGTCACTTCAGCTTTCTCATGGTTCTTTTTATTTTAAGTCAAAAATTAAAAAGATCTGAAGATCATTTGAAATTTTTGAATTTTAAACACTGTTGATTCAGTAATTACTTACTTTAAAAAGTTTAAAAAGTAAGGCCACTTCCCGAAACAAGACGTAAGAATGTCAGGGAGTGAATTTGAATAATAAACTCATCGGTAAATATTCAATAATTCATCAAAATAAAACCCATTGCCACCTCCAGGGTCCGCAAGTCCCGTGCAGGGGTAGAATGGATGGCGATAAATAAATCACTGTCGAATTCCACTGAATAAAATATGTGTCTTTGAAATATCTCCATATTATCACGATCCATTGCGGCTTCCCCTTTCTCTCTATGTACAGCATGATTCTCTCTATCAATGTCATATTTATAAATTAGATACAATTTTCATTTAATTATAAAACCATCCATAATTCCAATAAAAACCAAACAATTATAAAACCAATGATTTATTTAAAAAAGTAACTAAATACATTTTTTTACATAATATAAATTTTAGATAATTTTAGACTCATTATAACTAGATAAGTACACGTCACTGCACTATTTGTTATTATACAATCTTTTTTATCGAAACTATTCTTAAATTATATATCAAAAGTATATGTTTAAAAAAGTAAAGGTGTAATAAAAATATTACTGATCTTGAATGGCTTTATTACAAAACAATACTCAGAACAAGTTTAAATTTTAAAAGTTTTTTCTTAGTAATAATGAATTCCCTCTTTATTAAAAGACGAAAAAAACAAACAAAAACGCTTAGGCCAAAAGTTAGTTTATATCTCAAATAAAAGCTATCTTTTTCAATAATGCCTTTATCCCGATTCTCAAGATTTTAAGTTTAATATAGTAATATAAGGGTTTATATAATATAAAGCATATAGATAATAATAAATATAAACATATTTCTGTAATATGAACCCATGATAATTTCAAAAGTACCCGGTATCTCCGAGAGTGCATTAAGGGACTAATAAATGTTAAGAAAGCAAAAAAGTATTTCAACAATTGAGGAAAGAGGCATTATGCTATTTCTACCTACTCCTATAGGGATTTTGCGTGATGATAGATCGATAGATACATTTATATATCTATATATATAATAAAAGCAATACCACCGTCCACCACATGTCGCAATTCCCATGTTCACTGCTTTTTACCGCTGACATCGCTCCTTTCCAACTAATATAGTTAGGAAAGTATTTATTAAAAGAGAGCATCCTGTATTATCCCAGACATGGACAGCAACAAAAGTGTTAAATCTCCCGAGATCAGATGAACTTCGTCCAGTCGACCACATTATTTATGTACCGTAATGTATTGGTCCTGCTTCATGCATATTACCCTAATCTTGCAGGTACAAGGAGCTAAGATTTTTTACAATATTTGTACCTATGATCTCTGTTACTATGGAGAAATACAGTCCAGGCATATTCTCTCAAAATATCGTCTATATAAATGTCACTGGAAGGTGTTAGGTTAAAAAAGGGCACAATTACTCCTATTGTATTTCCTCATGTATATCACCCATAGAATATGTATTGCATTTATCCACATATGTATGTTATGTCCACTTATGGGATCACTGTCCGTCTATTTGTCCCTCTGTCTGTCAATAATGCGACACATCTCAGGAAAGCGTGGACCTCAGGTTGAAATTATTAAATACTCAGATCTATGAACCCTCGTCGCCCAAAAAAAAAAAACATATTTTGTAGGTCATCAAAATCTGAACAATGGAAATTAGTCAAACTGACCTTTTTTTCATATATTTAAAGTTTGTACGGAACCCTCGGTGCATGTTTCTGACTCGCACTTAGCCGGTTTTTTACACTGGCTCACTAAAATAACTACACAACACTAAATCTATACTAATATTATAAAACTGAAGAGTTTGTTTGTTTGTTTATTTGTTAGAACGCGCTAATCTCAGGAACTACTGGTTCGAATTGAAAAATTATTTTTGTGTTGAATAGACCACTTATCGAGGAAAGCTTTAGGCAGTATATGTCTATCTTTTAAGATTAACTCATTAGAACCATTTTTATGGTAATCTAATTTGATCGAAATTAATGCATTATTTGTTAATAGTTGTATCAACGTAATAATATTAATCTTTATCCAAATAAATGTGTTGTTGATTAAGAGTATTTAATTGTGAACAAAATTGTCTTTGACATCACTTAATTTCAATGAACATCTTAGAAGATATTACAATTTTAAAATAAATAACTACCACGCTAAAACTAACTAAAATGCTTAAAATAACTATTCCACGCGGACGAAGTCGCGGACACAACTAGTGAAAAATATGCTTTAGAAGAAAAATGGCAGCAACTTCAAAGGGAGGATAACCCATTGACAGTCATCGTCGTCTAACCACCCACATATAGATACCAAGACAGAAGACCTTTAAATATCCGTGTATGAACAACTAGAGTTACTCAAGCTGAACCCGAAACGCAACAGGCCGAAGCATGTCAATATAATGCTTTCTGTAAACATTTACTGGGCCCACGACCCAGTTCATAAAATCCTCCTACCACCTGAAAACACTGAAGATGACAGTCGAATTCTGACAGTCACGATTTGACCGCGGCAAACCAACAACTGCTCCAGGTCACGTAGCACAGCTCTGCATATATTTATATGCAAAGGCGATATGCGGTAAGTCGCTCTACCTTCTCATTTCACATTTATACCTACCGCAATATCATAAAATCACATTTTTTTTAAAACATTTTCAACAAACATTTTCATTTTTTCTAGTGCATTTTTCTACTTATAGCTTGTAGCGCATCTTGCTTAATTTATCATTTCTGACAACTGCAAAACATCGCTATCATATTTCGATCCCGGCAATAACCTAGTCGATGACAATAGAGAAATCTTGACGTCACTATCGTACAATAATAGATTCATTTTTATCTCGCTTCAAGATAGATCAAGACTCGCATCCCGTCACTCGAGACGGAAATAGCCCAGTTTTTAGTACAAAACACTTACAAAGGTAATTTATTTCACCGCAGATGACGGTTTTACACAATCAATACTGAGATGGAATGCTAAAGCGTTTACAAGATATTTTGATGACTTCCACGTGTCACTGTCACGTGATATTTCAGTGCAGGGCAGGCGCATACTTCATAATAAACCACCACAGACCGTGTGGTACCATCCGTATGTGATGGATGTTCCTTATATCCGCACGAAAAGATTCGCTTCTACGTTCATCATGCAAGAAGCTAAGGTAGTGAATATGCTTTTCGACAAGGCGCAGCATTTCGACAAGGCGCAGCATCACCCTAATCCTTTAGTCTGCAGTGCCTGCGATTACACACTGAAAAGCGGCATCGCGCGCAAACTACGCCGCCCGCGTCATGTCCTATTGGATCCCGTCGATTCAATTACCGCGGCCCTTGCGACCGCCGATCCTATCAACAACGAGGTACACACAAGCACTCGTCACATTCCGAGACACCGGCTTCGCCGGCGGCGCCGACGACGACGATTAAGGATAGGTCCGTCAACTGTTGTTTAAATAACGCAATTTCACTCCGACGCATCCTTGAGTTTCTTTCGGCATTTTTTCTCAAGGTAGTCGCTTCCGAAACGCTGGTAGATCACCGTTAGGTTCGTTTTTCAACTGGCCGGCCGCCCAAGTCGAGGTCCGTACCCACAGGGGTGCCCTTGCGTAGCCGCACAACCCATAAATTTCGCTAGCTGAGCGCCCTCTGCGTTCGTCCACCAAGCCCGGTTTTGTTGTGAAGGTCTTTCCCAGGCCACAAACGTAGGACATGCCGAAAAAAAAATGAATATGCTTCCATCAAATATATTTCCATGATCTTATGACCTGGTAGTGTTTAAGAAAAACATGAATAGGCATTTGTTGGCAGGATGCGGTCCATAGTCGGACTCATCTTCACCTTCCACCAGGAGTGGAAGTGAGGCCAAGTAGCCTGTAAATCATAAAAAAATACTTCAAATTAAGTCAGCAAAGCATTATAACATTGCTTTGGTAAAACACATCGAAGAGTATCATGGTAGGTAGCATCTCACCTCGTGCCTGATGGGCGGCGCGCGGTATTACTGCAGCAAGTTCATTACAGATCCCTCAGTCGTCATCAGTGCGTAGATGTAATTGTCTTGAGATTTTTAGGATATTTACTGATTTCTTTAGATCCGAATTTGTCAAAATACGCTTTAAACAAGCAATATAATGATTATCATAAGAAACGAACTCCATATCTGAAAAAAATCTTGACACCTGTGTTGATTTCAATTGAAGGTTCATGCTTGATAAAAATTTTAACTTCAACAATTTTATTTTCAGACAAAGACGCTAAAGTTAGCAACATTGTATTATTGTATCTCTTGTAGCTTAGAATTTCCCTATACTCTCTTTCTTAAAAATAAAGCACTAGGAAATATATTATATATGTTGTAACTATTTACAAATTATCGAATTTCGGATTTTTGTTTCACCAGATTCAGGGTCTCAGAATTCATATTTGACCAAAATTTAATTCAATATATTTAGTAAATGTCCAAGTGTAACAAGATAATGCTTTTTATGCTTCTATGGAATGCACGCCACTGATGGTAGCCCAAATGGAGTGATGCCAGAATAATGTATCAGAATCCGATCTCCGTACAAATAGCGCTCCGGTATAAATGGCAGGCAGTTACCGTCAATCATGAGATAAAACAACAAGACGCGACGTCGGACATTTCTCATGCACTCGGTAACGTGTCGATATTCCTGGAACAGTTTGTTTTCGATGGATTTAAGTAAAATATCTTTATAAACAAGCGTGGTTAGAGTGCGGTGGCATTTCCAGTGCCGGAATATCCAAACAGGCATTGTAGGCAATTGCTTCGGGGCCCAATGGTCGTGGCCCTTGAAAGAAATTGTTCGAAACAGATTAAATTCACATTGTAATGAGATTAAAATGATTAATGTATCTATGCTCATCCCAAACTGATATATTGGACTAATTATTATTAAAAATAAATAAAGCTTTCATTCTGTCTAAATATACATCCATTTACCATTTAGCAAAGATTTCCTTCAACGCCTTCCACGATCATTTGTAAATCGGATCCCTGTTTCATGTCACTTGCTGATTATTATTTTAAAGGAATTAATAAATTAATTGTGTCAAAAGAAACCTATTTTTAATTAAATGTGGTATTAAGTTCATAAAAACGAATTATAAATAGTCCATGAGAAAGTATTTGACTGTAGTTTATTATAATATATTTATTTTTATTTCAGTTAAATAACAAATGCAACGCTATATTGAAAATTATAGAGGGTCCTGAAATTGTCACTGTGTCGGCATTATTAAGTAACCTAATCCGGCCCTGGCTCTTTTTATATTTTTAGTTTGGCACTAGTTTCTATATATAGATATATCATTATTTTGATTAACAAAACGCCGTGCGAGATTACAGTATTTTTTATTGATAACTAATCTAAGGCTATTTGTCTCCTCCTTCATATTACGTACCGCCAAGGAGTGAAATTCCCTGCAAGTGTGTTTTTCCAACTTCGAATAATATAAGAAACTTCAAGCAACGGGTGTATCCGTTTTAGATGGCCGAGTGAGTTTGATCTTTCAGTTTATCATAACTTTCGAGCATGTGTGATTGAATTCAAGCGTGAATTTGTTTCTAAATAAAAAAAATATGGGAATAGTCGCCGCCATCAGATTGCTTGAATACACCACAGTAACAGGCCTCTAAGTTTATATTTATAATTAAATATATACGCGCTAATCCAGGAATGTGACATGCCGAAGTGACCTATGCGAAAATTATACTATATATCTTTAATTGAAATAAAATGGCGAAACAAATTTGTCTTATGTATACCGTGGTACAATGAATTCGTTACCCAATTACCAATCCTTTCAGTACGATAGTATATCTTGATTAAAATAAAATTAATAAGCCTCCTCGCATACCAAGAATGAAATTTCTTTGGGCCTTTTATTTTAATTGCTGGCGTGAATAGTACTTCGGTAGAAAAAGTCTATTTAGCTGCACAATTTAAAAAGCGATTATTGTGTTTAATGTCCTCTATAATCTGTTTTGTTAGCCGGTACGGCACGCATTAATGAAACCGAATAAATTTTAATCTATCCCCATAAAACGTTAAAATTCAAATCGATAAAAACAGAGTGTTTTATATTAGATCTATCGAAATATCGGCGCGTTGTCGATGTCGAGTGGCCATATAAACGTCATGTATCGACACGAACGCGATACAGCACTTGGCTCGAGCTCAAATTGATATTGAATTTATTTTCAATTTTAACGCGCCCTCCTTAGTCTCACAGAGTAGGCAAAGATTATAAAATAAGCTTTTATTATTTTCAAAATGAAAATTTCTTATCGCACATGTGACTGTGCTAATTTACGGAAGTAAGCTATATATACATTAATTTTTTATATATACATTAATTTTTTTTTCTTTAAGCACGCTCATTCACTTTTGAAGACATTATCATCATCCACATCTCGTTTCAATACATTCTTGGCCATAAACAACCCTCAAAGTGTGTCACCATCCTTAATCCTGTTCCAATTGTATCCAGGTACACCCTGCCACTTTTACAATATCGGCGGCTATTGAAGTAGACAGAAAGAAATTAACGCTATCTTTCTCTATATATGCAAATCTCTTTAATCTCTATAGCATTACTGAAACCTTTCAGATACTCCTAACCTCATAACGGTCACCGTCATTCTTAAGTCGCTTTTTGTATATCATTTCTTAACCATTCACCCTTTCACACATTATTGTCATTATTTTTAATGAACCACAGTAATATTAATTTTATTGCACTATTTCTTTTAAGGATCAAAATTTACTTCTGTTGCGACAGTATAGACACAGGCATTGCTGTAAGTTACACTTCAATAAACTAAAATTTAATTGTTTTTACGCACTTTTAGAGAACCAATCCGTGCGCTTTCCCTAGTCATTCGAAACTGATTTCTCTGCACGTAAGTACCCTGTAAAGTTGACAGTGAACAGGCGCCACCGCGGATACAAACGTCAAATGCTATTTCTGTTGCGACTGCGGTGAGCCGATACACCGCGACTCCCCACTCTCCTCTGCCGCCGCCCATGGAGTGTCCTGTAAACAAGTGCCGGATTTTGTATAGATTTTTGGGCTATTTTCGATTTAGGTTAATACTTACGAGCTTCACTGTAAGTTTTGCTTCGATAAAAGAAAGTTCTGTTGTTGTTACGCTCTTTTAATATAACTCGCTTGTGATGATAGTTAATCTAGTTGTTTCCGTCTATCCAATATCATGATAGGAAGTAATTACCATTTTACTTGACCTCTCTAGTGTACCACACAGGGAACTATAGAGATGTCAAGCAGAATTTAAAATAAGCAAGAGTGGAATGCATTCTTCTTGTCCATTTTTAGACATTTTACGATATAGAAGCCTTTAATAAGAGAGCGATCAGGCATTTGTTGGAAGATACGACCCGTGATCGTCCTAGCCTTCACCTATCACCAGTTGACTACAATTAGCAAATGCCTGTATATCATAAAAAAAAACAGATCCTACCCATACAGCTATTAGCGACGGTTGTAACTTTTAAGTTAATAAATATATTTATAGATATCTATCATTTTTTACTGCTATAGTCAAGTAAAATCGGTTCAATATTCCCTTTATGCCTTAATGAAATTCCTAGTAGAAACATTGTATCTTGAATACTTTTTAATGATCTTTTTGAGACTTTGGAATCCCCCCGACTCGAGCAATTGAAATGAAATGTTCAATGTAGTTTCTCGAACACGACAAACGTAAAACCAACACAAATCTTTAGAATGAATCTGATTGGTGGTCTTTTGTCGCATCGTACGACGGTATCAAGTGTAGCGATCTGTCACGCTTTTACTGACTGGTGTTGCCAGGTATATCCGATTGTGGGATTATTTATTAATTTACAAATCTACAGTATATAACTTTATGAATACAGGAAAACAACCATAAAATCAGATTAACCAAAATGATTGGTATAACAAGGTTATATGAGACAATTAAATGCGATTCAAATAATTGTTGTGAAATAACAATGTAAAAGTTATATATGAAATGTGTCGCCGAGCCGTCGGAAGTATTCGGATTCCCAGGCTCGGCGAAGGCGAAGAGAGGGCAGTGCTGGCACCCCGGTGGTTTTAGTCGGGGCAGGTCCGACACACCGGGGGAAGTGGCCCTCACCACCTCCCCTGACGGTCCGTAGGGATTTCCACCGGGATAACAAAAAAAATATATATGAAATGTGTAGTGTGATTGTGTACTTTGTGTATTTGACTTAGGATGTGTGTATAAATGTTATGTTAACTGTCCCTTTCCGAAAACGGCCCGATAGCCTCGACTACTTTCTTCCTGAAGGCCCCGCTGCTTTCGTGGAAAATATCCACATGTGGTGTTCTCTTATTGTATTTGTGCACACATCTAGCAAGTGTAGCCTGACAGGCGTAGTTAGAACGTTTTGTTGGCTCGTGGAATAGCTGTGGCCGACATATATATATACAAAAAATAAATAAACAAACATACCTAATCTACCTATATCTAATTACAAATATATGTTTTATAATCATAAATTCATAATATTATCAGCAGCATCATATTGTTTCTTAAAATCTTGTTAGTTGCACTTAAGTTATCTAAGAAATTATGAGAGGGATGCGGTGCACGGTGTCTGGCGCACCGCCTGGGAGAGAGGTTTTGGAGGGGTGGGCTTTACTCCTACCCCTTCCAGAGAGGTAGCCTCAACAAGGCTCCTTGATCCCTGGGTGTCTGGATGAATTTGGTTTCTCAGGCCCGGGTGGAGCAATCGGAGGGACACCCCGGAGGTTTTTAGTCAGTAGGAGACTGACACACCGGGGTCGCTACCCTGATGGTTCCTGATGACCCTATGCAAAATTTTCCCCCGGGATACAAAAAAAAAACTAAGAAATGATGGATAATGCGTTATAATATGTATATGAGTCATACAGTATTAGTGTTCCTTTTTTCTAGAGTTTTCTAATTCTTACTTTTGTCATGTCGTCGAGCTGTAGATTGCTCTTCCAGCTTTTGTGTTCCCACCGTCTTATGTATGATATTGTGTCCTTTAAACGGAGCGTTAAGAGACATTTGTGTGGCATGATCACTACTTCTACCGATAGGTTTTTTTTACGGTTGACGGTCGTAGTCATATTTTGGACTCCAGCATACTTACCATCTAGCGGGGTGTGGTCACTATGGCAAGTTAAAAATAATATCATAATGTTGCATCATCTATACATATAGATAGACCTGGTATGGATTTGCGATTTGTGATACATGGGCATTAAATAAACATATTGTACTTAAAATCCGGTAATTACAAATATAGGAGTCTTAGACCACAAATTTGACAGGTTTTATATCATACTAGCTGATCCGGCAAACGTTCTGCCATATAATTTTTTTCTAGTGAATATCTTCTGTATTATACAATTTTGGTCATAGTTGCTTCCACATAAAAGATAGATATGTGCTGTCCCAGACTTTTATTTAGAACTATTGAAGACAAACAATCCTACGGTACATCATCTTTGTGTAACTCCAATGGTTTAGGCAGTGTACGCCAAGATAGCTCTCAGAGGCCAGATTTTTTTCCGACTTAATTGACATGTATCAAAATTACATAAAAACATTACAAATTGTAGCCTATGCTATTCCGATGCATAATGTATATTACTGTAAAACTTTTATTCAAATCCGTCCAGTAGTTTTATCGTGATAAAGTAACTAACATATTCTCAAACTTTCGCATTTATAATATTAATTAGTAGGATATATATATATTTATGAAATATTCAAGTATAACAAGATATTGCTTTTTATGCTTTTATGGGATGTACACTACTACTGTAGAGTACTGTTTAATAAAAAAATATGGTGGTAAACATTCTCTCGCTGTATTTTTCTCTACTTTTCTGGCAACACTAAGGAAGACCGAATCCGTGACTCAAGATCCGCTAGGCGTGCGGATAATATCTCCGCTCGGGTGTCTCTCGACTAGTTCAGGACTTTTGTGTTCTTTATTATGTGACATATTCTTATCGTGATATTCGATTCTTGTCCGACTAGACCAACTAGACATTTGTTTTGTATAAATTGTTCACTAACTTAGAATCTCCTTCAGTAAATTTTTATAACGGGTTCTTTAAGAAGTGCGAAGAGATATTTGTTTAGGCTAGCATTATCGCTGATTTATAATATACCTTGTTTCTTTTATATATATTTATGTATGCTGACTATGTAAATACTCTAATAAATAAATAAGTGGTGAGGATACTCACACGGCTTCTAAGAGAAATGTCATAAGTAAGTGCCCTGAAAATGGTAATCAACTGCGCTACTGGATATGCTGGCAAGGCGGGGCCTGCAGAAGGCCAGACGTCGCCGGGTGCCGAGCAACATGGCTCAGCCTTGCCCTTGGTACTCGGCAGGCGGCAGAAGAAACACCCCGGGGGTTTTAGTCGATGCAAGTCCGACACAACGGGGGGCGGCTCTCACTGCCGCCTGAAGGTCCGTCAGGTATTCCCTTGGGTTACCAAAAAAGGACAAGTTAGGGACAGCATATAAATGCAAATTAGGTACAACTAATGATATATCTCTGCTCACCCTGCAAAGGATATAGCGCGACTATATGTTATTATTTCTAAATATATGGTTTTGTTAATTTTATTAACACTAAGAAATTGATTTTAATAAAAATAATCACAAAAAATGAAAATAATACTCTCAAGGCTACTGAGAGACATTGGCACACAGTTTCAGAAATGCTCTTTAAATTTTTAAAAGCTTTTTAGCACTAATGATACATCAATTGTAAACAGATTTATAAAACACTAGCTGTCCCGACAGACCTTGTTCTGCCCTATTTCTCTAAAACAAAGTCACATAGTTTTTTTTTAATGTTAATAGCTTCCCCGTCAGATTTTTTTGGGAATTGTTTGAAGGCACCTGGCCTTAAAGCTATATGTATAAAAACTGACAAATATTGACATTAATATTTATACGTCACTCAATAATTGCTTTGCCTTCCCGCAACCCGTCCACTAACATTTAAACTTTATGGTATGGTGTTAAAGTTCAAATTGACTTTTAAATATTATTACGAATTTTTTGTATGAGAATATAGAAAAGTGTTGTTTTTAGGCTTTTCCAGACAATTTTTTAAAATTTTCTCTCCGTAATAACCATCCCCAGACTTCAACAAACACAACAAAAAAGAAATCAGCCAAATCGGTTCAGCCGTTCTCGAGTTTCGCGCTTATACACATTTAACGATTCATTTTTATATTATAGACTAGCTGATCCGGCAAACGTTGTTTTGCTATATAAGTTATTGTAATATCTTCTAAGATGTTCATTGAAATTAAGTGATGTCAAAGACAATTTTGTTCACAATTAAATACTCTTAATCAACAACACATTTATTTGGATAAAGATTAATATTATTACGTTGATACAACTCTTAACAAATAATGCATTAATTGCGACCAAATTTGATTACCATAAAAACGGTTCTAGTGAGTTAATCTTAAAAGATAGACATATACTGTCGGACACATTTTTTTAGATCATTTTAAGAGGAATAACTTTGTCATACATATATTTTTGGTATCTTGAACCGTTTTCGCAGCGCACGCAATGGAAGCTCTCAAGGATGAATAATCTTCCCCGTTTTTTTCACATTTTCCATTATTTCTTCGCTCCTAATAGTTGCATCGTGGTGTTATAAAGCCTTCCTCAATAAATGGTCTATTCAACACAAAAAGAATTTTTCAATTCGAACCAGTAGTTCCTGAGATTAGCGCGTTCAAACAAACAAACAAACAAACTCTTCAGCTTTATAATATTCGTATAGATTAGAGTTTTAAAATGGTTTTAAAATTTAAGGAGCCTTTCTGAAATTAAGCTTAAAACAATCTTTAGATCTTTTACTAAAAAATATGACATAAAAAGGTCCACCAAAATATATAAAATGTATTCCCTAAAAGAGATGACAGGCGTCAAGATATCAATTCCGCATGTCAGGGTTGTCTACGACGTCGAGCGAATTTTGCATGTAAAATCGCATTTCTATTGTGTTTCACGCGGATCCAGTAATGTGACAAGCGACAACCCTACTGTTTGTGCGCAAAGTGTCTCGTGCTCGTTGCACCTTTGAATATTTGATATTTTCCACGCTTGTTTGAAGTTGAAGGCTGTTTGTTCTAAATTGTAGTCTTTGAACGCATAGCAGGCTTCCATCAAATGTCTCTTTCGAATTTGATATGTTTAAAGAACAAATTAAATAGCTTAAATGATTAATTACTAGCTGTCCCGGCAGACCTTGTTCTGCCCTATTTCTCTAAAACAAAGTTACTTTGTTTTTTATGTTAATAGCTGCCCAGTCAGATTTCATTCTGCCAAAAGTTGTTGGCCTGTCGCAGTCTAATAGAAATAAAATTGCATTGAAAGACTTGAGTCTAAGCTAATGATATTTTTGCTATAATGCCTTATGGGACATTTTTGGGTTATTTTTTGTTTGATTACTTGGCGAATAAATTATAACTTTAATTTATGACATGCAACCTCTAACCAACTTGAAGGCACCTTTGTTTTATTTTGATTGACATTAGATGTTTGACAGCTGGGGACAGAGTGGTTTGTATGAGAAAACGAAATCGTTGTTTTTTCTATATTCATAGCATTTTTTTTCATATTTATTCACCTTTTAAACCTTCCCTGGACTACCAAAATTAATTCAAAACCAAAATTAGCCAAATCGATTTAGCCGATCTCGAGTTTTAGCGAGACTAACGAACAGCAATTGATTTTTATATGTATAGATAACTATATTTCAATACTCTTTTGGTAATACTGGCTCGACAAACTTACTACACCGATCATAATGGAAAGAACAGCGGAGTTCAAGAACTGCAGCGACCGCCAAGGGATGAGAATCCATTGATAATTGCTATCGTCATGTTAGCCAACAATTAGCCTCTACTTAAGGTATCCAAGTACAAGAATATCTAAAAGCTGATCCCGAAACGTAGGCTTTTGCGAGGTGGCAGGGCGTCGGTGCCCGTCTGGATCGTGACCACAGTGCACGGGTGTAAAGCCCGTCATAGGGACCAGTTTCGGCTTGTTGTGTTTCGGGGTCAGCTTGTGCATATCCAGTAGCTCATATACCTAGAGACCTTCATTCGTGGTATATGTGGGCCGACATGACGATGTAGACTATCAATGGATTTTCATCCTTTGATAGTCGCTTTCGTTTTTGGACTACACTGTACTTACCATCAGGTACTCTGTAGTCACTATGACATGCCAGTGTAAAAAAAAAAGTTACAACGACGGTTTGTTTACTGTGGACATAACCAATTGTGGGCTATCGCCCTAACTATTTGAAAGATCGTTTTTGTTAGTTAAACATGTTTAAGTTATTAGGAAATTATTGGACCATAAGGTCAGAAAACAAAATCTACTAAGAGGAGCTGGCATTCAAATGTTGGTCTTTTCATAATGTTATTTCTTTGATACACGTGGAATTAAGTTTCCTGAAAGAATGCATATAGTATAATTATACATCATTTTTAAATAAACAATCATAGCAAAAAAAAAACTATTTTTTTAAAAATATTGCTATATATTGTATATGTCGTGCCCAACGTGACCAGTAATGCAGCTGATCGCTATTCTTAGGGCACTAACACACAACATTTCTATCAGTTACCATGCAGGCTTACGATGTTTTCCCACACCGGACAGCATGATTTAAGCAAATCCGTACGTAATCCGGAAAACCCTAGTGGTACTTATTGGGCTTTGAACCTACGTCCATTTGCATTGCATCGCATTGAAACCGGTCTCTTATCCGACATGCCACCACAGCCAAAATTATTTGCTTTTCCTTTACATACAATGCTATGAAATAATAAGCTACAATAATAATATATCTACACATTATATCCTCATTTGACCGAGCTGAGATATATTACGATCAGCTGAGCCGCTGTAAGCTTAGACAAAGTAACATCCGTTTAACGATAACGCTAGTAGAAAAGTCGACATTATATGAAATAGTTATATCGTGACAATGTGATATTTGAAAAAAATATGTCAATTTCATATATTTTGTCCTATTCAATATCATTACTATTGACCATACATTACATTTTCTAGTTCTTTTTTTTTACACTGGCTAGACATAGTGACTACAGAGTACCTGATGGTAAGTACAGTGTAGTCCAAATACGAAAGCGACTATCAAAGGATGAAAATCTATTGATAGTCTACATCGTCATGTCGGCCCACATATACCACGACTGAAGGTCTCTAGGTATATGAGCTACTGGATAAACACAAGCTGATCCCGAAACGCGACAAGCCGAAACTGGTCACTATGACGGGCTTTATACCCATGTACTGTGGTCGCGATCCAGACGGGCACCAACGCCCTACCACATCGCGGCTGCTCGTTTAGCACCACCCAGGAGTCACGTGTAGGGAAACTAGGGTAAAGCCTACGGACGCGAGCAGCTTCGACTCCCAAAAAAAAAGTAAAAAGTTCCTCGGGTTACCTCTTGTCTGGTCTGAACAAGATGAGTGAGCAATCCGGGGGCTGTGCCTAGGGTACTAAATTCTAGGGGTGCACATAGGAACACATCACCCGGCTAACACACTACATAATTTATTCCGAAAAGCTGATCAAAACCTGCCTAAGAAATAGGCCGAACATTTGAACAAGCCCCTGCTTTAACCTTTTCAAAGTTAACTCAAAAGTTTCATAAAATATCGTAAGTCTTAAATTATTCAAGGTAGAAGGTCGCTTTACATAAACATATCACTTCTTAAGCTACAATAATATTTATATTTTTGCAAAGTTGTAGAGCACAAAGTCTCTAAAAATTGTAGTATACTTTTATTTTATTGGATTAACCCACGTAGTTAAGAAGCGAATGTAAAAGAACTGGCTTCGGCAGATAGTCATTTTACCCCGCCTAGAAAAGTTTCAAAATCCGGGGCTACTGGTCACTTTAATAAGGCATAGCTTAAAGCGGATCTGTATGCACTATATCCAGTATCTGTATACTAAGTAAGTGTGTAAGCCGTGATGGCTGCCGGCAGAATAGAATAGCACCCCCCTCTTCTTGCTGAGGTGTCGTAAAAGGCGACTAAGGTATCTCTTGAACACCGCAATTCTACCAGGTGTGCAGAGAAGGAAAACTCGACCAAACCTGCATCCTGCTCACTCCCGATCGTACTGGTTCTCCTTTCCATCGGGCCTGAGGGAGCTCGGACGAGAGAGTGCTTTTCTGGCTGCGCGTCCAGTTATGTACTTAAATATCTCCTGCGCAATTGACTGTTTCCGAAAACTGGACCTCGAATTTCTTAATCGGTGTTGAAACAATCGCCGTGGCCGAAACCGGCTAGGGCATCATCATCATCATCATCTGTATACTAATACTGTATATCTTCTGATTTAAAAAAACTAGCACTTTCCTGCCAAAATTCAGGTGTAGTTAGTGATATGGTAAGTTAAACCAGACTCGGGAAGCGACACCCCTTGCATTTCGGTGTATTACTAACGCTCTCATGGTTTAGCAAGGGATTTATCGCATTCACCCTTGCTTCGTAGAATTTTATGGTTATCGGTATTTTATTGGAGTGGTTTCTTATAGCGCAAACACCTCTGTTATAAAACCGTAACTTAATTTTTATTCCTGCATCACGTTGGAGCTACTGAACAAATTTTGTTGGGACATAAATTCTATTCATAATTTCAACAAAAAAAATTCAGACGTCTTTAGTCATTATTGATTGTGCTTAATTTAAAATTCTTGTCGTTTTCCGACAATTTAAAACTCAGCTAGCTTTATTTTAACTCTAGGAGGAGTATTTGCTCTGGATGACATGGGAATCTTCAAAAAAACAGTGAAAAAGTCTTTTCTATATTAAATCGGCAGTGCAATGATGACACTTCTTGTGTTGCAGTTGTTCATCGGTGACAATAACCGCTTATCATCAGGTCGACTGTTAGCTTGCTTGCTTTTTCTTCACATAAGGAAAACAATACTTATATTGAGCAAGAACAGATCTGTCGAGAAAAATTGAGAAAAATCGATAAATAAAGCAAGTAGACGCTATAGCATGTAGACGCCGCCCGATACGTGCTTGTGTTAAAACGCCCTAAGGGTCGTTAGGGTGTTTCGGGACACACGGGGTAAGAGGATGCGCTCTCGCACGGGATGCTTGCTAATTCAATCGATTACCGAGACCCGAGGCTAGAGTACGTGCGTGTGCGTCGCAGTTCGGTGTACTTTAAAGTGCAAATAAACAGTAAAACGCCAAAATCCATGTCTTTCTACCACCACACCCACGACCACCGGTCATAACGCTCTTTTAAAAATACTCGTTAAAAACATAGTATTCTCTCTCTCTTTCTTACTTTGTCTTCCCTTAATGTTAAAATAGATTCAGGCACTAAAATAACATCGTTAAGCTTACTAAAACTGGAATACCTACTTCGCCGTTTCTAACTCATCTCCTAAATGAGTGTGGCTATGCGGGCGTAGTGAATAAGAGATTAGTTTCCATGCGCGGCACTTTGAACGTTCCTGGGTTCGAATCCAGGCACGTGCCTCTGAATTTTTCCTGATTACATACGGATTTAGGCACCACATGATCACCATTGGTGAAAAATATTGTAAAAAACCCACATGTCAACAAATACAATTATCATGTGAATGTGCACTGAAAACGACGATCGGCTGCGTTACTGGTCAAGTTGCGTACGACATGTAAGCTCTCAGTGGATTAGGCTTGTTGAATAAATATCGATACATCGGTATATCGATATTTTCAATTCAATATATCGATATTTTTGGGCGATATATTTTGTAATGATATATCGATATAAAATTTCCAGTATCGAAAATTGTATCGAAAGCGATATTTTTTTAAAGTCTTATGGCAGTGAAGTTGCTGAAATCTGAAACTGTAAAAGATAGGACAGAACGCAAAAAAAAGAACTATATTGTCTATAACTGTTGAGTATTATGTTTTGTTACGTTGCATGCATTGACATCTGAATCTGTTGCATGTATATTACTTGCCGCCATTTATTTATTTATTATTTATTTTTATTTGTTTTCTTAAATAGGTCTTAAAGTTAGATGATAGCCTTTTAGTTCTTGATATTTTTGTAATTTTGTCTAATAAAATGCAATAGTAGTAAAATACTTTCGTGTTTATTGAGATTTGATTGATATATCGATATTTGTCCTTTGATATATCGACGCCGATATTGATATTTTAATAAATATCGATATAACGATATTTTTTCTCATTCATTTCCCTACAGTGGATAGGATACAGCCATTCATGTATATTTGCTCACCCTGTATAGTATGCAGCGTGACGATAAATTATTGTTAAGATAAAAAGTCAGTATATTAAACTGAAGGAAACACAATTTACAAAGACATTTATTAGTGTTGAATACAAAGCAAGGATCTTGGAATCGAAAACAAAATATCAAGTTAATATTGTTTTATTACACTTTCTAATTAGGAATTCGTTGGCGGGTCTAAGGGCGTGTAGGCCCCAGGGTTCGCTTTAATCTTCCTTGTCTCTTACAAACTTGTGTTAACTTGTACAAACGTTGGCTTAGTGAGAATACTTAATGATTCTTTTAATCTCTTCAAAAATTCTTAAAGGAGTTCAAAGGTTATGAAAATTACTTATTAGCTTAAGGGTCTTTGGGATGTTTCCGAATTATTTATTTTAATTCATTACGGTGCGCTACGACAATGTAAACAGAAAAAAATAATCTATACCACATTTTTATATATATTATAAAATAGTGGGTTGCATACAGTGTATTGACAGTCAAGACAAGAAATATTTTTATAATAGCTCGACAAAGTATCTACATCCCACCTGACGGCAAGTGCAGTGTAGCTAAAGAAAGGCAGCTACCGCCAAGGAATGCGAATCCATTGACAGACGCCGTTAAAATGCCGGGTCTAAATATATCACGACAGAAGGTCTCTATGTATATGCACAACTGGAAAAACATAAGCAGATCCCGTAACGACAAAGCCCGAAGCGAGTCACTATGACGGTCTTTGCACTTGTGCATTATGATCACGATCCAGTTCAGGTGTTATTTAATTCATAGTTCGATGAAATAGTAACTTACTGTGGGATAGAATCCAAAAAATTTGGCCAAAACCTCAAAAATGAAGGTTTTATTTCAGGTTTCTTTTATTGCGGAACGCCAAGTAGAGGAACTGAGGGTCACCAATCCACCTTTATTTTGGCACTGGTATATTTCTTGTCCCTGCAGGATCAGTTCAAATTTGACCGATGCACGGGTCTCATTGAGCTACCGAATTTGTCGTGAGACGCACGTTACAGTAAAACCGCAATATAATCGTGATAAACAGTGCAATTAGAAAAGTGTAAAATGGATTGTCTTCGTGAAGGTATCCCACTTGCAACGGAACGATTGACTAAGATTTGATTGATCCACGCTACAAATGCGAAGTCGATTATCAACATGAAAAAAATCATACGACCTTCTGGTAATTGTTCCTGGTTTTATTATTCGTGCATGTGATATTTGTGTTTATTTGTGATACAGAAAAAAAATTGTGAGGCAAAGAAAAATAAAAAATATGGTTGTGTGGTACAATGAGTGAACATCTCAATATTAAATTCGTTTATACAATAGAAAAATAATACTAGCAGTATTTCGTGATTTTTTAACTAGACACATTTTTTATGCTGGCTCGATAAAGTAACTAAACCACACCTAATGGAAAGTATAGTGTACTACCAGAATTGCAGCTGCCGCTAAGAGACGAGTCTCAATTGACAGTCGACGTCCTCATGCGGACCCAAATATACCACGATTGAAAGTTTCTAGAAACGCTATATGACGAAGCAAAAACCGAAGAGGGTCTTTGCAATTATGCACTGTGGTTATGACCCAGTACAATCAATCATCCTACTATCTTAAAACATTACACGAGATATCTATTATATAAAAATAAGTCCGGTTTTCCTTCCTGACGCTATAACTCCAGAACTCATGAACCGATTTGCATGGTTTTGCATTCGTTGGAAAGGTCTCGGGCTCCGTGAGGTTTATAGCAAACAAAATTCAGGAAAACTTTCAACAGAAAAGCAGGAAAACGGGGATAATCATTTTTCACATACAGCGCAATCTCTGATACATAGCATGTACTACAAACCAATATGGTTTTGCATGGTGGTGGAGCAGATCGCACAAGTATTTTAAGTAAATGGCGCCGATGCGTTATACATTGTTTGACAGCTACTCATTGTACTCTGCTCAGTTAATTTCATGTGACATTTATTATGCGCACGTTCTTTCAAACGCTAACTAAAAATCAAAACGAAGCCATCTGGTGGCGAAACGAAGTTCGCCGGGTTTGCTAGTTACGTATAAATACAAATAATTTAGATCAGAAATATGTCACTCGATTAAAAAATCAGTTGTATTAATCCCACAAAGTACGTTAAGTCGTTTCACATCTTCGCCTTGAGGCAAGTACACCTTAATACGCTTTGTCAAATGTTAATTACGAACATTTAGACCCCTGTAACGAGAACACGTATCTTAGAAACAGTTAATCTTGGTAAATCTCAGATTATCTTTGAAGTTTAACAAAGGCTTGCAAATAAGATTATTCCCAAGAAGTATCATTATTATCCTAAGAATGATGAAAATTCTAAACATTGTATGAAATATTAAAAGAGAATGGAAAAGCTCTATAAAGATGATTTTTAAATTAAAAATCTCGTTCGTCTATGACTTAAAATATTAAATTATTCAATTTATTATTAATAATTAATATGTTAATATTAAAATATTCCAAAATCTGATTTTAGTCAAACATGGAACCATTTAAGAGGCATCCCTAATTGAAAACCGCATAGTTTGTCAAGCTAATTAATAAACTACCCCCGGGACGTTACACAAACTGAGTTAGCAATGGCCGGGAGCGATGTCTGCGTCTTGTGTCTACTGGAATTAATATTTGAGATGGTTTTGCGTAAAGGTTATGACATTGTTTCCCAAACTACTGCTACGGGAGTTTAGAGGACCGTGAGTTACATTTAACTGCTCGTATTAACTCGCCTTTGCGTTCCAAAGCGTATCATTTGTGGATTAGTTGAGATTAAATACTTTTTTAATGTTTAGTTCCCCTAGCAAAGACTAGAATACGTATTTATGATTATTTAATTAATTACAGGTAAATTTAATACAATACCAAAATCTGGAACTGATCTGAAATGAAACTGGAAACCTGTCAGAAAACCTATAGGCATACTGATGACATTTGTAAGATCATGACAATCTTGGGCACAAGCGAAAAAACAAGTTGTGATTGGCATAACAAGGAGGTGATTTGTACTCTGCAACGAGTGCAATTACCCTAATCGTGATGACAAAACATTTACTAATCCATCTAATTTATTAATTTAAAAATTATAAATTTTTGGCATCTTTCTGACAATCTTGTCCACAAAAAGGTCTTGAAGGTTGCCACCGTTCTTAGACCGCACTATGTATATGCCAGTCTTTCCCAATTTTTCTCTAAGACGGACTAAGCCTTACCATCATATGTGAACCCTATAACGTCTTTTTACCCTGATCCGCGTAACCATTAAAAAGTTTTACCCGCAATTATTACATAGAATCTATTTTTTCTCAAAATCTTAGTCATAGTAAATGTAACAGCTTTTAGGGATATCACTTTTTATTTTTTTTATACTTGCGGAAAATCCTCATGGGACCGTCTCGGTCGCACTGGGGTTGCGCGAAACCGAGGTGTGTCGGACTTGTACCGACTAAAAACCCCAAGGTGACTTCTTCTGCGCAGTGACGGGGACCGCGGGACCTGTAATCAATGCGCCGCAGCCCCGTCGCGCCGCGCCCGCTGGGCACAAACTCGGAGGAAAAAAAGGACAACCACTAACACTATTTGACACGTCATTCTACCACTGCATCTAAATGACCAGACCGCTGGTAATATGTAGTCATATTTGTTCATTAAACAATCAATGCATTCATTTATCATTAGGTTTCCGTAATTTGAATATAACAAACTGTCCAGCCCAAACTCTGTGTAAATAAAATGAAATATTTTAATAGAAACGTTTCCCAATATACGGTAGTCGTTCTTTTGTTTGGTGGATAATGGATCCTCGGGTTTTCTCGAATCCTAGGTTGAGTGACACCGGTGTTAGCCATTAAGTGCGGTGTAATCACTTTACCTAGCCACTATAAAAATAATTGCATTCTGTGAAAGGAGTGTGATTCAAGATAAAATGTCGTTCTGGTAAATGGCCGATAAATCGGTTATAGACTTTCTGAGTTCCAGGTTTTAAATCTATAACAATTTGCAAGAAACCGGTTAATAATTTACTGAGCTACCTAGTTAATGTTACAAATAAGTCTTAAATGATATTTAAATACAACAAGCTGTACCTGCGGCTTTACTTCCGTAGAGTTAATGTATCCAGTGGGAACAGAATAGTTTATAATGTCCACTCATGAGGTCAATCCTAAAAATTGGTGAAATTATTCTGATATCTGAAGCATAGTTTCGAATATGAGGTATCTCAGTTCCATTATATAAACTTACAAACTTTCGATTCTGACGTATCCTTGAGATTTTCGGCGGTTCTTCTCAAAAAGCTAGTAAAACAGTAGATTATTTTGTTCGCTGGCCGCCTAACTCGAAATCCGCGCCCACAGAGGTTCCGTTGCGTTGCCGCCCAACCGACAACTTGCTAGCTGAGCACTTTCAACGCTCACCCCCTTCACTCGGTGAACTTATGAAGACCTATCTCAATTGTTCTTCCGAAAAAAAAGGTATGATCTATAATATAAAAATGAATCGCAAAATGTCTTGATAAGCGCGAAACTCGAAAACGGCTGAACCGATTTGGCTGATTTTTTTTTTTGTTGTGTTTGATGTAGTCTGAGGAAGGTTGTTACGGAGAGAAAAATTTGAAAAATTCCCTGCAACTGTCTAAAAATAACACTTTTCTGTATTCTCATACAAAAAATTCGTTATAAGTCATTTTAAACTTTAATACCACACCATAAAGTTCAAGTTTTAGTGGACAGGTTCCGGGAAGGCAAAACAATTGAGTGACGTATAAATATTAATGTTAATATTTGTCAATTTTTATACATATAGCATTAAGGCCAGGTTCCTTCAAACAATTTAAAAAAAAATTTGACGGGGAAGCTATTAACATTAAAAAAGCAATGTGACTCTGTTTTAGAGAAATAGGGCAGAACAAGGTCTGCCGGGACAGCTAGTATTACTATAAAACCAATTGATCAAATACATTACACGAATATACATACACACTTAGTAACTTCTACAGCGCTTAATTTACCTTGGTCTGTCCATTTGTGTGCTGAATAAAATTCATTGTATAGCATGTAGACGTAACCCGATACGCAGTTGTTGCCCTAAGGGTCGTTAGGGTGTTGCGAGACGTGCGGGGTAAGAGGATGCGCGCGCGCACGGGACGCTTGCAAGTTAGTCGACTACCGAGACCCAAGGCGGGAGTACGTGCGTGTACGTCGCAGTTCGGTGTGCCTTACAAAGCAAATAAACTCTAAAACGCCAAATTCGTGTCTTACTAAAACCATACCCACGACCACCGGTCATAATTGTGTACTCTGTGGTACAAATTTAATATTAATAATGTTACAAAATAAGCAAAAAGTAGCCAACTTCAAAGCAAAAAAATTCTAACCAAAACAAATGATATGTTAAATCCTACAAAGCGTTTTGTCATTCGAACGTGCAATTAGTGCGCGGGAAAAATAACTTCGCTCTAAAACCTTGATGAGTTAATAATAGCGGCCATTTTTCATTCCGCATGCGAAGCGCGTGACGTAGGTGTACTAAAAATCTATTTATCATATACGAACTATTAAGGTCCATCGTCCACAAGGCTAGTCAAAACAATCTTAATTTTTTTACGGTTTCTCACATCCCGGCTAGGACTAAGAAGTTCTCTAACTCCTTCTTTTGCCGTGTCGTTGGGCTGTGGAATGGTCTTCCAGCGAGCGTGTTCCCACCATCCTATGATATGAGATCCTTTAAGCGTAGCGTGAAGAGATATTTGTGCAGGCCGGCATGATCGCTGCGACTACCGTTGGGTTTTTCTTACCTATCGGTAGTCGTTAGCGTTTTTTGGCTGCACCATGCTTACCATCAGATATGGTGCAGTCACTATGTCGAGTTAGAATAAAAAAAAACTAATTACACAGCTAAATCACCAATAACTTACTAAAATATATCAGCACTTGTATTATACTACCAGTAAATACATTATTATGTAACAACGGAAGCCCTAAACGTCAAGAAACGAATTTCGTCACTCAAATAACGATGGGCAGGACACTAGTTGTATTTATAGTCGTTGGTATTAAGCTCTCACAGATTATTTTTTTACACTGGCTGAATTAAGTGACTACCGTGCACCTAAAGGTAAATACAGTGTAGTCCAAAAACAAAAGCGACCATCAAAGGACGAAAATCCGTTGATAGTATCCGTCGTCATGTCGGCCCAAATATACCATGACTGAAGGTCTCTAGGCATATGAGTAACTGGATATACACAAGCTGATCTCGAAACGCGACAGGCCAAAGCGAGTCATTATGACGGTCTTTACACTTGTGTACTGTGGTCATGACCCAGTTCGGGCAATCGCCCTACCACCATAAAATGTTGGCCGAGGAAATTTCAATACCTGTTGGAAAACCCGTTGTGAGATGAAACAAAGACATTTATAAGATCATGGGTAAAACATGAGCGGCACAGATATGATCCTTGTGGCATGATGGGGAAGTGTCACTTAGCAGTGAATGCGAATAAGAAACAAGAAATATCTGTAAAAATGATTTAGCAACAAGTGTTATTAACTATTTGCTCAAATATTTAAAATAAACATGAAGTTAGAGTTTAGATATGTTTTGTTTTATTTTAAATGATCTTGACATTTGGAAACTTTAAAACAGTCGTGACTACAGAAAATATAACCGCACGGAATGTTAAATATTCAAAGTGATTAAATAATACCATACAAAATTCATTATTATATAATCATATGTAATCGTATTTAATGTTTATGTAAAATGTTACTACAGTCAAAATTTGTTATAACGAGATCGAAGGGACTACTCATATTTAGTCGTAAAAACCGATAGTCCTAACAATCGGTGATGTTTTCGGGATATGAAATCCTATTTTTTTGGACCTTTGTTCTGGTTCAATATAACCGGTATGTTGTTACAAACGATGTCGCCATAAATGGCTTTGACTGTACTTACAACAGAACTGCGGTTATGTAGACAACTGTGGTCCTATTTCTCAGGTGAAGTGTAGATTAATAATTACAAGATTAAGGGCAACTTGTGCTAACATATTAAATCTAGTTTAAGCTTGTTTAAAGCACTTTTTCTCGTAAAACAGTACTTATTATCTTGCTCGGAAACATCGAGTTTTAACAATTGCCAAATTTAAATCGCCATTGAAGTCGAAATCAATCGCTTCAATTAAATAAGGCTTTATACAAGTCTAAACTAGATTTAATTTGTTGTTGCAAGTTGCTCCAAGTGATTAAGTGTAAATTAAGCACTATAATACTTTAAAATTACAAAATTTTATGTAACTCTACTTACTAATACTTTTGTTAGGGAAAATATTGTATTGTTGGGAAAAATACAATTTCGCAAAAAAGACATACCAATAAACACAGGTGACATGAAAATAATGTTGTAAAATATGTGAACTTCTAGAATTGATTAAATATTCTGCGGTTGATAAAATGTTCATATTCTTTTTTAATATTGAAATATAAATGTGTAAACAGAGATGGGCAAAGTGTAATCTGATTAATGGCTAACGATTACAAAATGTAGTCGTAATTTTAATTTTCTTGCTCTGTAATCAGTATTAAATCCATTTAAAATATTAAGAAATCATAAATGTGTATACAATCTGGGATTCTGTAGTGTTTAAAATATAGATGAACAAAATATAGTCATATGAATAGTAAACACCGTAAAATGTAATCGTAATCATTTTTATTAATCTGATTACATTTTACCTATCTATGAGTGTAAATAGTATTTTGATACTTGTGTCGTGCGATGACCATCCAATTAGGAAGCCGGTAGAGCCACATACATAAGTAGCTAGCTTATTTTTCAAATTATTGTAGATTTCTACGTACTATTCCGGAGATCGTGTTCCTTCGTGACTCCTGGGTGGTGCTAAACGAGTAGCAGCAAGGTGGTAGGGCGTCGGTGCCCGTCTGGATCGCGACCACAGTACATGGGTGTAAAGCCCCTCATAGTGTCCAGCTTCGGCTTGTCTCGATTCAGGATCAGCTTATATCCAGTAGCTCATATACCTTGAGACCTTCAGTCGTGGTATATGTGGGCCGACATGACGACGGAGACTATCAATGGATTTTCATCCTTTGATAGTCGCTCACGTTTTTGGACTACACTGTACTTACCATTAGGTACTCTGCAGTCACTATGTCGAGCCAGTGTAAAAAAAACATAGATCAATTTACGAGCAAGTTCTAGTAGTAGTATAAACGTAGGCACACTAACGAATAACCATTTCGGACATCGCTCTGTTATTAAATCAGTATTTTCTCACGGTACGCGACTTGATTAATATTTGCAGCTTTCGATTCGAGGAACAATTTTTTCCGTCGATCCAGTGTTCGTTTAGAAATGACTCCTACAATCCGGTTTAATTACCGAAGATTTTTTTGAATTGTCATTAGTGGGGCTTATCATGGCCTTTTTTATGCTAACTTTACAAAGTGACTGCAGCGATTCTGGTTTAAAGTGGCATAGTACCTGCATATCATAGAATAGAGTGTACGCTTGTATGCCAACTTTTGGTATACAAAATACATCGATCAGTCGGGTCGCAGGTCGGGAATATAGACGGAATCAAATCCACTTCTTAGCTGTTTATATAAAAAAAAACTCGTAACATTGTTATTGACGTATAAAATACTTAACTATTACATATTTAGTAATAAAAAATCTAAATTAATTTAATTATACAGATTAGATATTGTAAAAACAAACATGTTTTTAGTATTCCGTGTGTCAAAATGAAAAAATAGAACTCTTAATGTATCATTTTGTTGTGTGTCTGTCTGTCTAGCAGTCAAGGCTCTTTTTCTCAGAAGCACGTGGAGGTATCAAATTGACTTTAACAACAAATACTAAAGTAAGTAGTGGATTTTGACCCTGAAAAAATCATAATTCTAAGTCATCGGATTTAAAAGATATGTCCATTTATATTCCCTAAGTTTCAGGTTAATAGGTGCTACTTTATCTTTGTTTAGCCTTTACTCAAACATTAAGTACATATCATATTATTGAATCGATGTCATAGTATATGGTAAATCACCGATTTTATCATCTTGGACTTGGCTCTGTGAATACTTAAGACTACACTCAAGTTCCTATTATATACTCGGTTTGTGTTAAAAATTAACTTATTTTTTTACAAAAGAGGCTGCGTCTATAAATCTTAACTCTTGTAATTAAAACTTTTATTAAAACTGATAGAATAAAAATAAAAATCCAGCTTGAACTTTCCGTAGTACTTATCGTGATAAATAAGGCAGGTCAAGGGAAATTATTAATCTGCAAAACAATAATAAAGCTGTGCTGACTATAAAAACAGCGCGATTAAATTTGAAACGGCTTTATTTCTAAACTTGGTAAGCTAATGTGTGTATTCGCCGGGCTGATGAACGAATGTGTACTCCCGAGCCTGGCTAGTAGATGAGGAGACTATACTCCAGGAAGGGAAGGTCCTATGCAGGATTTACGATCGAGCTACCAAATAAAAAGCGAATGTATATGCATGTGTCCGCATCACAGTCCTTTACCAGTTAGATAATGGAAAGTGTTTTCAAGAGCTAGATTATGTAATTCCATCAGCCCCATTTCATTATAAAACCATTAGACGCCGTATCGATTGCCATCCTTATGTGGTAGACATTCCTCATATCCGCACTAAAAGATTCGCTTCTACTGTAGGGACACATAGTATAATGTTAACGTAAGTAATTGATTTTGATAGCGTGATTTATGAAAGTGGGAATATTGCATAAATGAGGAACGTATGCATGTATTTAGAGACGGCTGCGTCCGTCGATTAAGTCAGTTCAGATTATACACAGTTAACAGCAACACGCATTTTATTTCCATATTCCTCGAACTCTATAGGCTGCCACTCACAACCTAAATCTACATTCATTATGTTAAAGCTAACGAGCGGAATATGCTTCCAGCGACCATATTTCCACATTTTTATGACTTGGAAGCCTTTGAGAGAAGATCAAATAGGCATTTGTTGGGTGAATGCGGTCTGTCGTCAGACTCATTTTCACCTTCCATCGGGTGCCATTTAAACAATCAACCAGCGACAGCAGGCAGACTGTAAATCTGATTTCACTATTGAATCAAGTCTATGTTTATGGTGGTAGGGCGATTGCCTGAACTGCGACATAACCACAATACACAAGTGTAAAGACCGTCATAGTGACTCGCTTTGGCCTGTCGCGTTTCGGGATCAGCTTGTGTATATCCAGTAACTCATATACCTAGAGACCTTCAGTCGTGGTATATGTGGGCCGACATGACGATGTAGACTATCAATGGATTTTCATCCTTTATAGTCGCTTTCGTTTTTTGACTACACTGTACTTACCATCTGGTGCATTGTAGTCACTATGGCGAGCCAGTGTAAAAACTCAAAACAATGGAAATGGATAAAATTATTAATATACATAGAACACGAAACCTCCAGCTTATTCATACATCAATTAATTAAAGACAAAAATAAAATTATTGTCTTATTAGTCCATATATCAACCAGATTATAAACAGTGATAAGATTATTTAAATACCACAAAAGATTTATGGTCACACTACATTTTTTTTCACCAAATTAAGCTCTTTATCAAAAAGCATAAATTGCTTTCTCTCAATCAATATTAACATACAAATGTATGTATTCATTAACATACACTATATAGAACGGCTACTGTAAATTATTTAAACATATCACAGTGTAAAACTAGTTTATTTATTATTCATAACACCGTATTGGATGTTAAAATCATTTTATAGTATTTCCATAGATCTAAAACCTCGAATTGGCATCAAACTAACATGAGATACAAAAATATTTCTTCCGCAAATAATGTTGATGAAAGCAATTAAGTTTTAAAAGAAATCTATCAAAATACTTTTCCTGGTTGACATATTATTATCGTAGTGGCTGAACCACTAAAGCTAGAAACATGAAATTTGGATATTGGGCTCTTTGTATGACGTAGGAACCCACTAACGATAAAAAAGATATTTTGATATTCCATCCCTAAGGAGGTGACATAAAAGTTGGAATTTTGTTTGAAAATCCGTCAATTTTGAAGTAAACATTTTTACAAGGCGACATGACATAATGATTTATAATGAATACAAAGCGCGAAAGTAGAAAATATAATATGTTGCCTACTTATAGTTTTGTTAGTTGAGAAGAAATTAATCACACACCCTTTGTATTCAATACTAACAGTGACTCGTGACTTAATCTCTGTTATCAATGACAACAAAGTCCAATATAATAATCATTAGCATAAACATGATGATTTTAGACAATATTCAATCATTAATTTGTTTGTAAAAGCAACAAATTCATGTAAATTAATTTATTAGTAATCAAAGTGACTTTTAAAATGCAAAAAATTGTTTCTGCACCTATTTGAGAATACGCTTTCAATCATGTGTTTGAGATATAATAACTATTTTAATGCTGAAAAATAGCTGCTATAACTTGTGAATAATTTAGAGTAAAGAAAACGAGTTGTATTTCTGATTTTAGCCGTACAATCAATCATGACCAAAAAATCTAACGTTTCTAAGACGGAAAATGTTATATTAGATCTCCGAAAATTATATCAATATGTGTACAGCAATTTCTTTTCTTAAATATGGACAGACATTAATATATGTTTGTAAAATAAAACAATCAGATGTACAAAAACTATTGAAGCAATTTCGATAACACTTTCACTGTTCTAATACATATTTTGCAACTTAAATAGGTTTTGATCGAGGTTAATTTAATAAATTGAAAGATACTGCTAGACATCTTCTTCGTACTCTCTGTCATTCCTATAGACCTCAATTTATATGATCCTTACTTTGTAACTGTGGTAGCCTAGTGGATAATAGCTCGGTTACCATACGCAGCAACGCGAACGGTCATAGGTTCGAATTCCGGCACGTACTACTGAATTTTGCAGATTACGTACACATTTAGACATCCCTACGCTCACCGGTGAAGGATAAACATCGTGAGGAAACCCGTATGGCATCTTTAATATAATAGAAACGTCATGTGTAAATGCCCAGAGAAGTGCGATCTGTTGCGCTACTAATCCCGTTGGTCACGACATATATGCACAAACTGGGTACCGGCACTATTGTATTTCTGCTCACCCTATAAGAGATATAGCGTGACAAGTATTAATAATATCTTTGTTTGTTAGTTTGTTATATATTTTATTAATCGTATTATTATTACTTTTTTTTATTAAGGATATTTTTGATTTAAACAAGACCTATGTCTTAAGGTAAAGTCATAAGAAATGTGAACAAAATCGCTACGAAAACTTGTTGAATTCTAAGTTTAGCATTCTATAATTCGAATGTCACCTAAGGCTTAATAAGGATTTAAAACTATTTACTAAGTTGTCTGAGGTCTGAAATGTCAATTAAAGAGGTACTAGTTGTTTGCTTTTTTCCTAGAATTTTGCATCTGAATGTCACTGGATTAGGTCATATTTATACCCAATTAATAAGCAGGAAATGTTGACATTTAAGGACTTTATTTGAATCCTAAGAATGCAGTATCATTTAATGTGTCCTTCTTTTCCCTTAGCAGTATTTGCATTATATTATTTTTGGCAATTCTAGTGACAATTTCAATAAAATAATGTTTGTTTCGTGTGTCAGAAAACCTCTCTGTGTTATTATAATATATTATGAACAAAATCATATTAGATTGTGATAAAGAATAAATACCTAAAATCTCTCATAGGATATTTTTTATGAGATAATTCCGATCTAGTCGTGATTCGTAAATAAAAACAATAGTTGATTATTTCCTCAATGTGTTTATTGCGCGAGAACAATAAATGAAGCTGACCATTAACGTTTACTTTCAACATCAATTATGATTACTACACGACATCGTATCGTACGCCGAGTCCATTAATATTTATAATATCCGAGTCCATATTGCACTTCGCTTCACAATCGCCAACTCAACAAGCTGTATTTCCCTATAACTTACAGTTCGTGGGATCAATAATTACAATAATATTTGTCTAAATATCACAAGGAATATACAAAACGAAATACGATATAGAATTAACACGATAATTAAAATAATTAACAATTAAATATACAGTTTATAGCGCGCTGCGTGTTCAAGACGTGAGGTATCACCACGGCGAGCGAGGATACCGGCTCCGTCATGACACTGGGACGTGGTGCTGGTACAGTTGCTCCTGGCGCTCGCACAGGGAAGTCATTTTCTTGAAGGTTTCGGAGCTTTCTCGAAAAAGCAGCTTTGCGTCCTCTCGGGGTCGCGCGTGCGCCGCATCCAGTCGGCCAGGGGATATAACCGGAGGAGACGATGCTGATAGAGGTGATAATGACTCTCGAGCTGTCTGTGACCCTGCTGGCGCTCCGTAGGGCCCTCCCAACATCCCATTGCCCATCATAAATGGTGATGGAAATAGCCCCCGTTCCCCGAACTGAGGGAATATCCCCGCCTGCAACGCACTCAGATTTCTACTATAAAATTTCATAGTCTCCGTGACGTAGCTAGGTAGTTGCGATGCCTCCTCATTTCCACCGTACCGCAAACTCTCTAGAGTGGACGCTAGTCCTTTAATATCAGCATATAGTTTGTTTAGCAACTCTGCGTTGACTTCAAATGGAGGTCTTTGGTCTCGAGCATCAGGGGTTGTTGAAAGCAGTCGTCGATGCAAGTCGACGTTAGAACTGTGCCTGTCCCGACTTCTCCGTGAAGGGAAGGCGGCATCGCATCCGTTGACGTCACAGGGATGAAGGAGTTTCAAATGTTCGTTTCTGTAATGCATGCGCAAGGTAAAATGATTTTGAAATATTTTACCGCAAGCGGTACATCTGTCCGGGTTCTCATCGTCTATGGGTATTTCAAGATCATTGACATCCTCGGTTCTGTCACTACTGGGGGAAGGTGACCTTACCCTGGCCAGACGTTCTTCCAATGCGTGTAGATCACTCCCGCTGTCGCTGGGCGTGTACAAATCTGAGCGCAACCTCAAACCCTCGCGAACCACACTGGGCGCACTGGATTCATCATCCGAATCACTTTCAGCCTTAACTCGCGTCACTGGCTCCGAGTCCAGAGTAGCTTCTTCGCCGATTTGAAATGTCTGAGCCTCGCCTTCCGGTTTTTGTTTTTTGAGTGACAGCGGTTCGTCTCCGGCTCGACTAGAACCAGGAGTTGATAGATTTCGAAATAAATCTCCCTGATATTCTTCGTCGGATACGTTGTACTCGTTGCTTTGGGAACACCGGGTGGGATTGCCGCTTTTCCTTTTACGTTTATTCGGAACGAGAGCTGTTTTGTCGTCTGACGCGGTGGGATCAGTACGATTGCAATAGTTTTCTGGTAGCGTATCTAAAGTTTTGTTATCGTCTCTACATTTATTTACACTCAAATCTTCTGGTTCATCATCATAATTTAACCTTTTCACTGGTACCTGTGACTCCGAGCTAACAGCACAGTTATCCTTATCATCATCATCAGAAACATCTTCATTGTTGTCACTGCAGTTATAGGATTCCTCTTCATGTGCAGTCGGGGGCTTGACAAGATCTAGCACATTACGGGGCTGTTCTTCAGGCGGAGGTATTTTTCTGTACATTTTTTCAATTTCACTAAAATTGCGAAGGTCTTCGAGGGGCACTCGTGGTGGAAGCGGTGTAGGTCCGGGAGGACCAGCCATTGATGGAGGCAGCCTGGCAGCCAGCTCGGGCGGCAGCAGCGCTGGTGGCGGCAAAGGCAGCCTCGTCAGCGCTGGCAGCAGTGGAAACGGTTGCGCAGACCTACCATCGTGCGCAGATATCTTGCGTCTCACATGCGGTGAATGTAGCTTAGGGTTCGGGTTAGCACTGTGTCGATTCCTGGAGCGCCGCGAGCTGAACATCATGGTGCACCCCTCCACTGTACACTTGTGCATCTCACGCAGGTGCACGGCCGAAAAGTGAATCTTGAGCGCGCCTTTGTCGCAGAAAGTTTTTAAACAGACGTTGCACTGTACCCGCTTCTTGCCTGTGGCAGGGTTCACAAACTGGACGCCGAGCCCTAGCGGCCAGGGCGCCGGGGGAGGCTCCCGCCTATCCTGGTACTCAGGCGTGCGCCGCTCCTCACTCCTGTCGTCATCCCGGCCACTGAAACTCGCTCCAAGCTTCCTGAAGTCGAACTGTGGCACCGGCTGGCTAACACGCGGCATCATGAAATAGTCCAGGCCGGCCGGCAAGCCGGGCACCGCACCGAACTCTTTCCCTTCCATCACGTCACTGTCATAATATATAGCGCGTTGCACGGAGCGGGTGGCGCGCGACGCGGCCGCTTTGCGACTGAGGACGTGCGACACAGGTGACCGAGCGCGGGTGGAGCACGACAAAGGTTGTCGAGCGGTGCGAGGGGGGGACTAGGGAGGGTCTGCGAGGGGGTGAGGCGGCAGAGGCGCAGGGTGAAGGCAGGTGGGAGGAGCGAGCGCTGGGCGGAGCGGATCGATGCTCGGTGGGGACAGGCGACACTCGCTCACAGTCCGACCACTGTAAACACTGGAGAGCTAAAGCAACGCAGTTACGTAACTACATACACTAACTAGTACACATCGCTCGAGAGCTCGCACATTACTACACTTGGCCAGGAATACACATCACCTTCAATT
This sequence comes from Automeris io, assembly GCA_036320925.1. NCBI lineage: Eukaryota > Metazoa > Arthropoda > Insecta > Lepidoptera > Saturniidae > Automeris > Automeris io. Next base: position 1,669,324 of record JAUDJH010000021.1, on the reverse strand, counting down.
TATTGCCTAACATCCTCATCCAGCCACCTATAACTAAAGAAATATAGATTAATTTTACTACAGTAATACTGACCTGCTGTTTGTTACAAAGCATTCGATTATAAAGCGGCAGTAACATCTAAAACTAATGCCAAATCAAAAATAAAGGTAAAAATATTTCGTTAATTTTTACGAACACAGATTTAATGTTGAACTCTATCGACTTCCCTTTTGAACGTTCACTACTCACCACAGATGATACCTAACGAAAATATATACAAAAACATACCTAAGCTCGAACAGTACTTGCGTTAGAAATTATGAACTTAGTTAATGGCCAGTTTAATTCAAACATCTGAACGTAGAAATACTTTGTAGTGGTAATAAGTTGGTTTCTCTGTGTTTGATACACGGCATCGCCCACAATCCTGCGGAATGTAGATATTGCCCACAGTCACGGAAGAGCTATTGCGTATCTAGATGTATAAAAATGCAAAAAACATTCTAACATAAACAAATTCTTTGCTTGTGGACGGGCGCGAAGATAAATATCTGTTTGGATTAACTAAGACGCAGTTTTTATACTATAGGGTAAGTCCGGGATAGAGAGCCGTATTAAGACATAAAATAAAATCAAATCATAAAATCAAAAGTATAATGACTAAATTACTAAAATTAACATTATCATAAAATTTTGCAATATAAGCCAAGGATTTTTACAAAAAAAAAATGTAATTTTTACATAATTATATTTTAATTTCATTTAAAAAACAAAAACTGACATTGTCCCCCTGAGTACACGGCCAAGATAGCCATAACGTAAAGTTATGACGGCCAGCGATTTAATCAAAATTAAAAATATACAGGACCGATCTACGCGCGGCAACAATGGTCGAAAGTTCGAATCCCAACACCAAAATAAGTACGAATTTAGGCACCACATGTTCAGCAGTGAAGGAAAGCACCATGAGGAAACCTACATGCAATAAAAATGTTATGCGTAAGTGCCCTGAGAACGGCGATCAGCTGGGCTACTAGTCAGGTTGGGCACGACATATAAGCTTAAAGTGTAAACAGCTACTATTGCAACTCTGCTAATCCCGATACAGATATAGCGTGATGTTATATTTATTTACAAATATATTATTATTAAAACCTTCTTTCCTATATAATTTTGAATTGAAATTCTACCCTACTATTTTCTTCTGGCTACATTTTGAACACCTTTCAATGAAAATTGTGCTGTTTTAAAAGCATTTCAAGTAACACGTTATATTGTGTAACATAAAAACTTTTTTCGTGGCCAACACAATTATCCCCCTATATTTGCTAGTCCTTTATTGCGCTCATCAATTAATATTAATATGAACCAAACGTGACGGGTTTTGAAAACGTTTTTAATAATGTCTTTTAATTTCAGTTATTTGTGTCTAATTTGATTTCAATTTGAGCCTTTCCTTCCTTTTTATACTAATACAAGTTTAGCTAATGATGTTATATTAAGTTCTTTTACTTTCTTCACATTCTCATTACTTTTTCTTATAGTTTACGATTCTTCTGCAGTAAAGAGAATCCCAACTTGTTTCTCAACAGTTATCTGATAGCTAATACAAGCAATTACTTGTTACTTTAAGCATATCTTCACTGCAGTTTCCCCTTGTTGTGACTTTTCGTAGCCATTTCATAGGCAATTAAGTAAAATAAAAGAATATAAAAACATAAACACTATACAATACAATATATACAACAGTTAAATTGTGACCTTCGTTGCCGTAATAAATATGGCCATCTCGCCTAAATGTACGGAAGAGATTGTTACATATCGTTAGACATAAATGTAAACAATGTACCTATAAATATATATCTATAAATAATGAAATATAAATAAAGAAATGCGGAATAGATTAAATATTTTAATAGATGTAAGTAGGTATTAAGGAGCGGCGCCATGAAAAAGATTGAAGCTCTGGTTAAGAGATAAGTTCACAAAATATTTTATTATATGAGTAAAATGCTTTTCAACTAGCAAATACTTGAAATAATGCGCATTGTTTAAGGAATAGCTAAAAAGCAAATAATCAACTTTAACATTTTCTGTTACAGTAACAAATTAAAAATCTTATTCCGTTGTATGAAATAATTGGAAGTAATTTAGAGTCATACAAAACGCTATTTAATTGAAGCTCTTAAATTCGACCGCAATGGTAATTTAAATTTGAGAGTTATTAAAACTTGATGTTTCTGTAATACAATAAGTGCAGTTTAACGCTGAAAAGCGCTTTATACAAGTTAAAACTAGATTTATTTTTATAGTGCAAGCCGCCCATATTTATACAAATATGTAAGTACATTTTAGTACCGGGCGTGAGTGGTGTGCGATGTGTTCCCGCACACCGCTCCAATGATAAATCATGGAGATGAGGGGAGGGTGGCATTTTACACCACTCTCCCCGCCAATGTGTTAGGAGTACGCGGCGGGTGGTAACTATATAACCACCCCTCACCAAGGAGTTGGGGCCTGCAGAAGGCCAGACGTCGCCGGATGCGGAGGAAGATGGCTCAGCCTTGCCCTTGGCATTCGGCAGACAGGGGAGGGAATACCCAGGGGGTTTTAGTCGGTTTTAGTAGGGATTTCCCCCGAGTATCTAAAAAAAAAGTTACATTTTAGTAAAACAAACTAGTATATATTATATTATTGACAACTCATTATCTTTATTTCTTAAATATGCAATCCTTTCTTACTCAAAATTCGGTGAATATATACTAGATATTTAAGAGACCAAATATTCCTGAGGACCGGAGTTTCTCTAGTTTATACATTATAAGTAGCTATAAAAACCCCCAAAAACCACAAGATCCGCTTCTACTACAAAGAGAAACTTACTGCTATTAATGGTTTTCAATTGAATTGGTCAATGCGTGTTTTATTTGTTTTTTAAGAAACTTTCCTGTTCATCAAAGAAACGTGAAACTTCCAAAGATAAGTTAAACTTAAGGGTTTAATACATTATTGCGGCTGTGGTGGCTTAGTGGATGGACCGATATCCATGCACGGCAAGACGTATGATCACAGATTCGAACCCCGGCATGTACCAGAGTTTTTCCAGATTAAGTATAGATTTAGACATCGTATACCTATTCACCGATGAAGGGAATCATCGTAAGGAAGCCCGCAGGATGTGCTACGCGATTTTCTGCTCTACTAGTCACCTTGGGCACGATATACGAGTATAAGCAAAAATTGGATACAGCTACTAATACATCTCTGGTGATCCCGAAAATGATATAACGTGATGAAATATTACTACTATTATTAAACACATTATGTGTAATTTATTTATCGTCTATATATATAAACAATCTTATTTGTAACTACAAGCAAAAGCTTAAAAAAGCGAATCTTTCAGTGACGATACAAGAAATATCCACCACATACGGATGGTAGCTGATACTATGGTAGACGCTATTTCGACTTTGCTTAGCAAAATTCTCAAAGAATAAATACGTTTTGACAAAAAGCTGAATATATTATAGGATCTTGAGTATAGCCATAGTATTGACAGAGCCAAACCCATGTTGACAAAATCAGTGACTTATCACATCCTTTGAAATTCATTGAGAAATGTAAATTTTACAATTTACACATATAGCATGTAGACGCCGCCCGATACGCATTTGTGGTAAACGCCCTAAAGGACGTTAGGGTGTTATGGGACGCGCAGGGTAAGGGATGCGCGCGCGCAAGGGATGCCCTAGCAAATTCAGAAAACTACCGAGACTCAAGGCGAGAGCACGTGCGTGTGCGTGGAAGTACGGTGTGTCGTAAAGTGCAAATAAATAGTAAAACGCCAAAATCCGTGTCTTTCTACGACCACACCCACGACCACCGGTCATAAACATTATTTAATGTGTAATATATTTGTAAAGTCTAAGAAAACTTAAAGTTGTGTCTGTATATCTCAGCTTTAGTGGATTTTTGACGAATAGAGGTTGTGGAATGAGAAAATTGAAATATTGATCATACTTCCCGGAAAGCCCTGTAAAAGACTGCGAGGCAAGCGCCTCCGCGTCGTTTCTCGGTACTTTGCATTGTAACGAAGTTTTCCAATATTCCAACATTTTTTAATAAAATACCAGAAAATAGTCTTGTTGTTTTTTATTTAGATATATTAGTATGTAGGTATAATCTTATATAACAAGACTACATCACCTATTTATTTATTCCTTTGGTTGATTTATTCTTCTTTGTTAGTGTATGTATTTTGTAAGCTGTATTGTATTGTGTTGTTTATGTTCTGATGCACGATGTGGTGGCCTTAAACGGCGTAACACATTAATGTACTTTTTATTTTAGATTTTTTTTTGTTGTTACGTACTTTGTTATCCACTGGCCGCCCTTAATATTGCAAAAAAAAAAAAAATAAAAATAAAAAAATAATAATATATACCTATACTAACTCATAATTACATTTACGTGCCATGATTATTATCATCAGAAATTGATGATTTTGTGAATATGTTTTTCTATTGTTATACGGTGTGAAATGGTATTGCGGCCAGCGTCTTTTCCTCGTCCTATGATATTGGATTATATAAACGAAGCGTGAAGAGACATTTATGTGCATGATTATTGCGAGTATCTATTGTTTCTCTTAACTATAGTTGCACCATCAGACGTGGTTTGGTGAAAATGTCAAGTAAGAATTAAAAACCTAACACAGGCGCCAATAACCTCACTGGTTTTCAAACTTTTAATTGATTTCATCGCTTGCTCTCTTCTCTCGATGTGCCCACGCTCTGTACATATCCGTCAAACGGACTCCTGCTCGATGTCGTCTCGCACGTAGTGGAACGTTCTCGATTATTCTACGTTTCGGAAATAGTTACAATTACCCGACTACGGCTCCTTCGCCGGACAACGTAAACACTACTCGATTGTTCTGTGGTCCAATTTAAAGAAAATCTGCTTTTTATAGTAATTTTCCTGGTACACCAAAACTTGCGCTGAATGTTTAAGTAAAAGTAAACACAGGACGGTAAACCCACGTGCGTGGTTCTATCCAGAAAGGGAGAAGGTGGAACAAGGTTAAATAACACTTCAGAACATTCGCCGTGATACAGACGGCAGAAAACGCTCAATGAGACAACACTGCGCAACTGGAGCGCTTCAAGATATTTAGCAACGTCTAAATCATTCACAATGTAACTAACAACTTATATATATGTATATGTAGAGCTGTGCCAGTGAAGTAGCTGTGTCGTCCGCAAGGCCCTGTCAGAATACCAGCGCTGCAGAGTCTAGTGCTCTGTGGCACAAGCTGAGACAGGGTCCTTATTGGCGGCGGCCTAGACTTTAGTTATGTATTGTTTGTGATTTTTATTTATTTTTATGTTTTTTATGTTTATTTTCATGTAATCTATTGTATCATGTTGTCACTTCTGTCTGGGTACTGCTAATAAAACGTTTTCTTTCTTTCTTTCAATGTATTACAAATAATACAATATATGTATTCAATTCATTCATAGTTGCTCCTAACTGAAACCTACTACGAAAATAATTTAAGAATCAATATAACCTAGGTATTAAAATGTATAATAAAACTAAACTACGTTTTGACACAAAATACATTTGGATCAACACAACTGAGTGGATTTATTTCAATAAAAACATTAATCGCTAAGCATGCTCATTCATGTATGACATAGAATAACCGCTGAAGCCCATATAAATATACAGAATTTTTGCAGAAGTATATATTCTTTATTGATGTGAACTTGTACCACAAGACGAACTAATTAAAAATATGTAATTGCTTAAAATCGTTTTATTTTCTGCCTTAAAAGTTCGTACTTCTGCAACGCCATAACTCCGGCGTACCCGCCAACCGCCTTTGCCTTGTACCACAGAACAGTCACCCATATAATACTCTCGGTTTCGCGGCCCGTAATCTAAACAAATTCTCTTTTTGTCCTAAGTGATCCGGCTCTGGTCAACGTTGATTTTTATATCGGCTAGAGGGAATTCCACACTTGTAACCCGAATTTCTTAGTATCTTTTAGCATTACATCTTTGACGGTCTGTATTAATTGATATATCGACGGTCAGATAGCGCAGTTTGTTGTATCCCTACCTGTGTCGCTCAAGGTCCCAGATTAGAGTTACGGTACTGGCAAACTGCATTGCTGTTAGCAGCTAGTTTAGTTTAGCCAACAGTACACACGCAAACTTAATTAGGGTCTAGGCCGATGTCTCTAATTGACAGTAAATTATATATTATATTACATAAAAAGTGTTTCTATTTTCTGATATTCTATTTTCATAACTCAAGGTGGCAAAAAGCAGATCGCATCGTTGATGTAAAATGCCTATAACAGAGAATAATAGAAAAATAAGCAAATACAGTCAAAATCTGTTATAACGACATCGAAGGGACTACTCATATTTAGTCGTAAAAACCAATAGTCGTAACAACCGGTGATGTTTTCGAGATACGAATTCCTATTCCTTTTTGCCAGGATTTTTGTTCTGGGTCATTATAATCGGTATGCTAGTCTAAATGATATCGCCATAAACGATTTTGGCTGTATAAGCTAATTTAAAAACGTGAGTGGACATGACGAATTATTGTGGATGATTTTTACCCCAATATAGTAAATGAAATGAAAAATAACTTTATTCAAATAAGGCTACTTCCAAGCACTTTTGGTTATTGATTATTGTTTTATTGTTTTTTTATTTTGAAAATAAAAAAACAAAATAGTATGTTATAGATTGCTCACAATCCAGTCACACCCTGTCACCTTATTAATTCGAAGCTCACATAACACCAGTCAAAGATCATAAGGATATAATCATAAAACATTTTTTTTTAAATCTCCCAAACTACAATATTGACATTAAAATAAATAGTTATCATAATCATGTGAATTTAAATTGTCTAGTTAAAAATCTTTCTTAGACTCATTCATTTCATTGTTATTTAAAATAATAAATTTACATTTCTCTCATACTAGTAAAAATGTGCTTAGATATGTAATACCAACGAGTAATGTGATTTTTAAGTTAACCATGTAATGTTTCTTTTTAAAGCTACAACTAGCGCCATCTGTTATGAAAATGAAGAATTAAATATAAAAAATCCCATGCGTTATTTGAATAACTATGTATTTTTATATTAACTTATTCTAGATAATGAATTACGATTAATAATTTTAAGATTGTCTTAATATTTCTTAGGTGGTAAGGTCTCTATATCCAATTGTCTGTTAACAACGGTTGATAGATTGAACCTTTCGTAGTAATTCACTTCGGATAGTTACAAAAGTTTTTATTATATCTACCGGTTTGTATGTGACTTTCCCTTTACAAAAATGTGATTAAGTTTACTTCTGTTTCTTAGTGTTTTGTAAGCTTTACAAGATAGTGATCATGATCAACTAAATTCATTTATTTAAAAAAAATTTAGCAACAAATTTTTTACGTTCCGAAATTTCCCGCTTGTCAAAAATTGATCTATGGTAATTATATTTCAAATAAAAAGGTTTACAGCTTCCAAACACCGTATTTCCTGTAGCTTAGGAATTCACCACACTGTTCCAGTAAAAAAAAACACGCTGTATATTAAAGTGTAGTGTAAAATTCACTAAAACGATTTCCTTTCGGTCAACAGTAATGCGTGTACATTCTCCCTAACAGCGACCGACCGATATATTTGTTTTAAAGAGCGGCCACATTTTGTTTAGATTAAAAATATTTCTGGCTTCACTTGCACACGACACTGTAAAGTATCGCCCTCTGAATAAAGACAGCGAATAAAATAAAGGCGCGTTCGCTGTCAAATATATTTATTTCATTATTTTTAAACATAAAGCTCAGCGTTATGGAGCCATATGCCATAGGCATAAATGAGCAAAATCAGATTAATTAAAAGCGATTACGATTACATATTGCTTTTTCATCATTAATATGACAGCATTTTGCTCATGTATGTTTTTACCGCTACGGAATCCTCAATTGCATACACATTTAATGTTAATGTTTTGAAGGGATTAATTATGATTACAGAGCAACAAAATTAAAATTACGACTACATTTTGTAATCGTTAATCATTAATCAGATTACATTTTGCCCATCTCTGCCTATAGGTACGTAAATAGAAAGAAGGCTACTAGCGCTTTAGCGGCAAGTCGTCCATACATGCATTACAAAAAAACCAGCGAGGAGTACGGACGGGATTTTTTTATCCTGATTCGCCATAGTGTCAACACCACGTCTGATGGTAAGCAGAGACGACTGCAACTATCAATACCAAAGAAAAACAATCGATAGTCGCAGTGATAGCGCCGAGAAAGTGGCCAATGCTGTGCCCTTGACCCCGGTAGCCGAGCAGGAAAACCCCGGGAGTTTTAGTCGGTGCAAATCCAACACACCGGGGGGCGGCCCTCACCACTTCCTGAGGTCTGTTAGTGATTTCCCCGGGGTTACCAAAAAAGGGATCATGCCCGCGCACACGAATATCTCGTCACGCTTCGTTTGAAGAACATAATATATAGGACGGTGGAAACATGCTCGCCGGAAAACCATTCTTACAGACACAGCTCAACTACTCGGCAAAAATAAGAAGACTGTTAAATAACAGTGGAAAATACTAATATATGGCAGAATACAGGTAACTTAAGGCGCGATTTTGATCCTGGCAACAGCGGCTTTTATGCCTCGATGCTCTGTTATTCATCGATATGGAAAAGCGTCCAACGTAAGTTTTATTTTTTTACACTGGCTCGACATAGTGACTACAGAGTTCCTGATGGTAAGTACAGTGTAGTCCAAAAACGATAGCGACTATCAAAGGATGAAAATCCATTGATAGTCTACATCGCCATGTCGGCCCACATATACCACGACTGAAGGTCTCTAGGTATATGAGCTACTGGATATACGCAAGCTGATTCCGAAACGCGACAAGCTGAAACTGGTCACTATGACGGGCTTTACACCCATGTACTGTGGTCGCGATCCAGACGGGCACCGACGCCCTACCAACTCGCTGCTGCTCGTTTAGCACCACCCAGGAGTCACGTGTAGGGAAACTAGGGTAAAGCCTACGGACGCGAGCACCTTCGACTCCCAGTGACTCCGCAGAGCTATCAGCTGTCACAATCACGAGCTTAGCAGCCCTGCCACAATCCGAATCGTACCTTTAAACACTGTGACGTATTTTATACTCACTTTTGCTCCTGGTAACGTCTGTTTTGACGTGTATGAAACTCTTACACTGTCAAAATTCTACGTCAAAAGGTGCCTGCGCTGATAAGCGCCGCACGGGGTCGACAAGTCTCGACAGGCACTTACAGCGCTAGTTTGGATCAAAGTATATTGAATTGGTGCTGCCTGCCTGAACAAGTTGCGTATGCCAGTACTGAGCACCAGTGGCTTGCTCTGTATTTGTTTACCTACACTCCAAGGGTGTTGAGTGTTATAATCAGAGATGGGCAAAATGTAATCTGATTAATGATGAACGATTACAAAATGTAGTCGTAATTTTGATTTTCTTGCTCTGTAATCATTATTAAATCCATTTAAAACATTAAGAAGTCATAAATGTATATACAATCTGGGATATTGTAGTGTTTAAAATATAAATGAGCAAAATGCAGTCATATTAATGGTAAAAAACGTAAAATGTAATCGTTAATCATTTTCATTATAATCTGATTACATTTTGCCCATCTATGGTTATAATATTCTTACCCATTACCCAATGCCCAACCAACCAACAACAACAACAATGCATTACCCAACGAGTAATACCAATCCCGTATTGCTCTAATTAAATCATATTTTTGTAAATATATATAGATAACAAAAATTATAATTTATCGTTGCGCTATATCCCTTTCAGGCTGAGCAAATATATATTATAATACAATCCATCTTTAAGACATACAAATTTTTTAACGGAGTTTAAAAATGTGGGGGTTCTATGTTTATTTGTATTAATATTCCTATTCCAATAAAATAAAATTTTTGAATATCTGATAAAATGTCTTGGTAGCCACGTTTATTACTAAATATATCTTAACGTTTCGTGGACGCAGTGGCGTGCCTTTTGACAGAAGCATAAAAGTAATTAACTTGTTGTTTTTTGGCATTCAATTAACACACATATTGCTTTAAAATTTGATCCAATTTAGATTCTGAAACAATAAATGTAGTAACCAGATTTTAAGTCACTATCTATATATATATATTCGTGAAGCAAAAACTTTGTAACCATTTTTACGAAAATTGCACGAACGGAGGAGTATTTGACACACTTATAGTTTACATAAAGAAGGAGTATACAATGCTAATATTATTTTTTTTAAATAATGCGTAAAAAATAGAATAAATCAATTTAAAAAAACATTACATACCTACCATGCATTTGACACACACATACATATCCTTTGTTTATGGTTAAAGTCTAAGAATAGATTAATATTATTTGTCTATAGTCCTACTGAATGTCAAACATAACCATAATTATTATATAATAAATATGTATGTTTAATATTGTAACGAAATACATTTATTATAATAAATTAGTTATTTTAAATTAATTATGATCGAATTTCTAAGTATAACAAAATAATGCTTCTATAGAATCCACGCCACTCCGAGAATGCATTATAATAGGTATTATTGTGACCCAGCCGATCGGTCGATCCACGACCTGATGCCTTTGGGGTCGCGGCCGCTCAGAGTGGGGGCCCTGAGCGACTAGATAGCGACCTTCGAGAAGTAGGCAGAGCATTGTGACGTGCTCTGCCTAAATACAATGAGCAGTGTCGGGGAAGATATCTTCCTCCGAGTTTGTGCCCAGCGGGCGCGGCGCGACGGGGCTGCGGCGAATTGATTACAAGACCCGCAGTCCCAATGCAGCCAATGCGCAGAAGTAGTCACCTTGGGGTTTTTAGTCGGTACAAGTTCGACAAATCTCGGTCACGCAATCCCCCTGTGCGACCGAGACGGTCGTATGAGGATTTTCCCCAAATAAAAAAACGTATTATTGTGAAATGTAGAATGGTACATACCTACATATTATAAATAGCTTAATATTATATCTATTTAACATCATCCGTCGGCCGACATATTAGTTCAACATTGTAACAAGTGGCGTGCTTTTCATATCCGGCGGTAAGGCGCGGGCGGAACATGAAAAAAACTGGAAGAAAAACAGCTCTTGCGTTCATTGCACGCGCTATCGTGTGTCTTGTCATTAAAATGATATTTCCTTTGTTGATTTACGTAATAATTACGTGCTGTAGACCTACATACACATGCATCGATAATTCTTTATAGAGGGAAATAGACATATTTGAACAAATATTAATTTCAGTCATAAATTTCAAATAATGGTGAAAAATTTATTGGAATCGGATGGATATTTTATTTTATTATATATAAGAGTAGATTATTTAACAATTCACCCTTGAGATGGTGTGAGATTGCAGTGGGTTCCTGGGCATATTGGTATCCAGCGTAACGAGGAGGCCGACAGGCTTGCAAAGATAGGTAGCTAACCGGAAAAATTATTAATACACTACCAGATTTCTCAGAATTGTTATCAAAACATAAAAATTGATGTTATGAAATATGGAAAGTTTACTTTAATGAAATATTGGGAGAGAAAGGGATCTGGTATAAAACTTTGCAAAGCGAACCTCCTCGTATACCCTGGTTTTCTGGAACAACTTTGTGTAGGAAGTTGGTGTCAGTGGCACACAGACTAAGATCCGGACACATTCCATCTAACAAATTTAAACATCTTATGAAACTCAATATTTCTCCACTGTGTGTAAATTGTGGAATCATAGATGATATCCACCATTTGTTGATGGAATGTGTCCGATCTGCATCTGTGAGAGAGGCGTTTGTGAGTGCCTTTGGTCTGAACAGACTTGACGTCGGGATGTTTAACAAAATCTTAACAGAACTATTATCTGATGAGGCGTCTCGCTTTTTCAGATCAATGGCACCATATGTAATATGTTAGGTATTTCCGTATTAGGGTACGATGGGGCTGACATACGTACACACGTAAAAGTCCCTTAAATAAATAGAATAAAAATAAAAAAAACCCTTGAGATGGTGAAATAGAGGTTTGAAATAGGGCTAAAAGTATTAGTTATTATAAAAGCAGTCAATTTTGAGTGCAAATTGTGCTTTGGCGAAGCGAGGCCTGGATCCTAAATATTTATATTATTTTAATGAAGTTAAAATAACATAAATAATGGCTATTCAAAATGGATGACATTGAAAAAGAAAAGGCATACGAAATAGTAATAAAAAGAGCACCAATCAAAGAACACCGCAGCAAGAATAATAATTAATATTTAGTGGTAGTTTACAAAAAAGTGAAAGAGATATGTCATATTACAATTAAATTTAAAAAAAAGGAACGAGCGATATACACAGATACAACACAAAAAGAGAATATAGTAGAATACATAATTATAAACTATTTCTAAGAAGAAACATAAGATAAAAAAATCTAGTTACTGCCTGCCCATATGCTTGCTGGTCTAGATTCTACGAGAGAAACAAATAGGTTTCTATTATCAAATTGCAAAAGTTCGTTGTACAAATATACTCGTATTAGTATAGACATAGATCATCGGGGCTGTGGAGAATTGATTACAGGACCCACAGTCCCCGTCTATATCCAGAAGTAGTCACCTTAGGGTTTTAGCCAGTACAAGTCCGCCACACCTCGGCTGCGCTACCCCCAGCGTGCGGCCGGGACGGTCAAATCAGGGGTATTTTCCCCAATTAAATAAAAAAAAAAGTATAGACATAGATCATTATAATTTTGTTTAATGATATAACCTACTTCATTATACAGCTCCTCAAAGAAAACTTCCTAGACTTAAAAGTGAAAAAGAGGGCTTAGAGGCCTGCAATTAAGGTTGCCAATTGACTTTAGGAAAATATCGTTTGTCTTGAAAAATGTTATTATAAAAACAGTTTAAATTAACAAAGTTGGTCACGCATGCCAATCAGAGCATGTCTATCGTGTAGAATTAAACTATCATGCGATGATTTCGGTCCTTGACTGACTTTAGACAATGATTCGAAGACAAAGGAAACTCGATTGCTCAAGTGGATATACTTTTGATTGCTGTAATTCGAGATAAGATTTCCACGGTATGATTTAAAAATACCAGCGGCTTTAATTTGAATAAATCCTGAGATGCATGCCGAGATTTGAACCTACAACCATTTATTTGCGTTTCCAAGCATTGATACCGGTTTGTTATCTGCGAAGCCACCACAATCCATATGCTTATCATATTATTATTAGTAAAGATAAATTAATGTGAAAAGTAAATACAGTCACGAATATATCTCTGTTCATCCCAAATGAAATAGAACTTGACTATATATTGTTATAAAATAATGTCATCCAAACATATGTCCTAGGATTCAAACCCATTACCAATCACATCGTCGGGTAAAAGGCTATTTTATTTGGTTTAAGCGACATTTTATAGTAATATTAGGTCCTTACATATGAAATTGGCGTTTTGTATGGGAGGAACAAAAAGTCGAATATTTTTTAATATAATATATTTAATTAATCAAAGTATGAACCATTATTTTCTATGCACTTTTGCCATCTCATAGGTAGTTCATTGATCCCTTTACTAAAAAAACCAGTCGGACGGGAATCAATAAAATCTTTGAAGGCGATTTGGACTGCCCCATCGGAGTTGAATTTTTTCCCTTGCAAGAAGTTATCCAAATTTCGAAAAAAATGGTAATCTGTTGGAGCAAGGTCCGGGGAGTACGGAGGATGTTTTAGACTTTTCAATTGTAGCTCTTCTAATTTAGTAGCCGTCTGTTGCGCAGTGTGTGGTCTAGCGTTGTCGTGAAGCAGCAGTGGCGTGGAGCGATTGACCAGCCTAGGTTGTTTAGCCGCTAGCTTTTCCATCATGGTTTGCAATTGCTGACAATAGACATCAGCCGTAATAGTCTGGCCAGATTTGAGAAAACTGTAATGAACAATACCGGCACTAGTCCACCAAACGCTTACAAGTAACTTTTTTGGGGTTAATTTTCGCTTGGGGCAGGATTTGGCTAACTGCCCAGGATCCAACCATTGCGCTGAGCGCTTCCGATTATCGTAAAGAACCCATTTTTCATCACAGGTAATGATTCGGTTTAAAATACCTTCATTATTGTGCCGGTTTAGTAATGTAACGCAGCAGTCGACGCGCGTTTGCCGGTTTGCTTCAGTCAATTCGTGAGGTACCCACCTTTCAAGCTTTTTAATCTTCCCAATTTGCTTCAAGTGAATTAAAACAGTTTTATCACTAACATCGCAGCCTGCAGCTAACTCGGACGTGGTTTGCGATGGATCCGCTTCCACAATAGCCTTCAACTCTTCATTATCAACTTGAGTCTCAGGCCGTCCACGGGGCTTGTTCTGCAGGTCGAAATTTCCAGAACGAAAACGTTGGAACCAAAAACGAACTGTGTTTTCTTTTGCAACACGACCGCCATACACATCATTCACCCTTCGAGTTGTTTCCGCAGCACTAGTGCCACGGCGGAACTCGTACTCGTAAATAATGCGATATTTTAATCTTTCCATTTTGTAAAATGAGTGACGCAAAAAGAAAAAAACAGAAGAAAAAAACAAATGAATGACGATCATCGAAGCACAAATACATGAGTCTATAGCTGTACAAATTTGAATTTGGGATTCCTTACCAAAGAGGAGAAATTTGTGATTAAAGTGGCCAGTACGAAAAACGCCAATTTCATATGTAAGGACCTAATATATATTACTAAAAAAATTCGCTTAAACCAAACTGCCTTTCACCCGACGACATAATTTGCGCATAAATTTGACTCAATACCAATTTAACTACAATGGCTTATTTTTCAAAATTAAATTGTCTATTCCAGAAGTCAAAATATGTTTTTTTATGAGATTCAATTCTTAAATTCGTTAAGAGTTTAAATAATACACTATATGGAATTTTTGGTCAATGCTTTGATTAAAAATTTCTTCAGCGTCGCAGGCAGGATCATTGCCGATATAGACGATACCAAAATTTAATCCGTGATATAAACTTCACGGACGTAGACTACATGTTTGACTGCCCTAACTTCCCTTTACGATGGTCACTGCACGCCACCGTACCATAAATAGACATGTAAGTAGCCTCGTGTTTGTGATCGCGTGCGCACGACGCTAGTGCGCTGTTGTGCAATCGAAGAGCTGCTTCGGTGAACAAGCAGGCCGCGCCTGAATCACTTCCTCTGTGTACACACGTCCTCGCCTCGCTGCGGCTACCTGCCACTTGGCTCCTCAAGATTACAACCTTTTTGATATTATCTTTAAGGACAATAACCTCAAACAGCTTATGGTTACTGTTAAAGTTGATGAAACACACCCAAAATGTCGTCCATTAATTTAGGCTGATGAAACACGCGACAATCCTGAAGATAGACAAAATTTATTCTTTGTACTTTGTTTTTAAGCGTTTCTGTATATTATATTTTTGAAATGCTTTTTATTATTGTGTGTAAACAATGGCCGTATCTGACAGTAAATGTTCTCAGACATCTGGCATCTAGGTGTGTGCTTGATAGACCGCAACCCAAGAGAGCTGCTAAAGTTAGGTAGTTTGTAGCAAAAGCCCTCGAAAATTCCCCAATGAGCTTTAAATTCATTCGTGGATGACATTGATTCCGAGCAATATCGTCAATCCCAAACTCCTATCGTATAGATCGTGATCGTTCCTCTCCACGATGCCAAGAACAAAGAGGTGTTGTGGACTATCATACAGACTATCCTAGAAGGACGCAAGGGATGAAAGGGCTGTGGGCTATTTTTTTATTGTTACAACTATACAATAACAACAAACAATATAAATTTTTTTCGTACAATATATTTTCAAACAAGTACACATATTGACCTAGCTTCAGACTAAGGTTCCTTCCTTCCTTCTTCAACCCAAACTAGGTACGGCTGTCCTGCATTTCGTACCACTCATTTCACAATTGTGTTGCTCTTAACCAATTCTTGCCGATCGCATTAGCTATATTATCCGACAATCCAGCTGACGTTCGACCCACGTTTTGTTGTCGAAATCAATACTAATTCTATGATTTTTGTGTTCACCGGCTGTCAATCCTTTGAGTTATGTACCTTGCTCAATACCACTTTGTACATGTATGAACTTTCAGGTCTCATTAAAAATATTGAAATAATCCATAATGAATACAGACTCAAAAAATAGCTATTTTAATTTTAAAGTGCTAATAAAGAAGAGCTAAACGGAACAACGCTATAGCGACGAAATCCGCGATGTATCATTGCTTTTACTTGTGCCGTCCGCAGGGGCGTTCCACGGTTCGACTCCCGCGCCGGCATGACGCGATTACTTAATAATTTATTGTACATTTATAAATTGCACTTTATTGCAAAACTTTAAAGTTGTTTTTGTTCATTATGTTAAATTAAATTGGTGCAGTCGTGTCCTGTCATTATGTCTGAAGGTCTATCACAGAGGATGCGATTTCATTTGGAACTGTATAATCCGCCTTTTTGTTTCGTAATTAGACAAATTAAAAGATGTTTTTATATGATATGTAGTTTCCTCTCTGTTATCTGTTTCACTGTAGCAAGTTATTATTTAAGTAGTACATAGTAAATTAAATAATTGAGTCATTATCTTAATTTTCATGTTATGCTAACATCATTCTAATTTTAATGAAGTCAAGGTTGTTTTTATTTAATAAAAATGTTAATTAATAACTTTGCTATTTGCTGAGCTGGCTTAAATAAATTTTGATTGTATCAATGTAAATTAAAATGCAGAGCATCAAGCATCGAGTGGAATATGCTTCCAGCGGCCATATTTCCGCGATCTTATGACCTGGAAGTCTTTAAAAGAAGAGTGAATAGGCATTTGTTAGGCGGACGCGGTTCATCATCGGACTCATCTTCCCCTTCCACCAGGTGTGATTGAGGTCAAGCGTTCGTCTATAAATAATAAAAAAAAAGTTAATGAAATATTTTGTTAAAAGACTGTACAAAAATACACATCTTTTTGTCTTATATAAATAGTAATATTGAGATTAAAATTTTCTGAGTACCTTCTTACTTTTGCCAAGTCCTACTGCGGAATAGTCTCTCGGAGAGCGTGTTTCCGTCATCCTATGATAATGGAAGCTGCGTGGTAAGGTTTTAATGAAGCTTAAAGAGATGTTTGTATAGGTTTCCATGAGCACAGCGACTATAGATAGGTGTTTCTTTTGCTTTTGGCAGTCGTAGCCGGTTTTTGGACTAAACCATGATTACCATTAAGATTGATACGACAAATATGCAAAATCAAAATTAATAAAAAAGCGAATGAATTGACATATTGTCGATAATATCGCTGAGAATACTCACCAGTGAAGATAATACCATAAGAGGACAATTACACACATAGGCAATAGTCCCAAAGTAAGCTTGTGTCTGAATTATGGGTACTAGTATGGGTTTGCCGCTACCGGGACTCGGGTCTTGGACCTTCACCGTTGCAGGTGGGGTCACTACCATTGCGCTATTAAGCCGTCAAAGATAGAAGATGAACCTTAGCTGTAAATATAATTTCGAACAGAACTGTATTTATCGGAACGAATTTATTTGTAATTTTTGAATTTCCATCTCCTTAAATATTTTTGGATATTAGCAAATGTCTACATTTCATTTTATTCATTAGTCCCATAATAATCACATGTGCTATATTTAAAATTATTACAAGAATCATAGGGCTGTGGTGGTCTTGTGGATAGTAAACCGGTTTTCATGTGCGGCAACGAGAATGGTCGTAGGTTCGAATCCCGGCACCTACCTCTGGGTTTTTTAACATAACATACAGATTTAAGCCCCACAAGCTCACCGGTGAAGGAAATCATCATGAGAAAACCCGCAAGGCATCTCATAGAAATGTCATGAGTAAGTGCCTTGAGAACGGCGATCAGCTTGGCTATACTACTGGTCACACTGGGTACGACATATAAGCGCAAGGGTGGATACAGTCGGTAATGTATCTCTGCTCACCCCGCAAAGGATAATAGCGTGACGATATATTATTATTATGAGAAACATATACCAAGATTTGCTTATTGAAAACTCGTTACGGTAAGCTACTATATAAACTAGTATTTTTTTTTACTCTAGCTTGACTTAGTGACTACATTGCACCTGATAGTAAGTACAGTGTAGTCCAAAAACGAAAGCAACCGTCAAAGAATTACAATCCATTGATAGTCTCCGTCGTCATGTCGGCGCACAAAATCACGAGTGAAGGTCTCTAGATATATGTGTAACTGGATATACACAAGCTGATCCCGAAACGCGACAGGCAGAAGCGAGTCACTATGACGGTATTAGCAGTGTTAATAATCTAAAAATTGAGTTACAGGTACTTATATTCTTATAACTTAACTAGTTGCCTCTTAACTGCCTCGAGTTAAGAACGCCATGAAAATATATTGCTTTTCTTCATTGTTTTTAAGAGGTTTGTTTCGTTAAGCATGAAGGATCGTTTATGCTACAACGAGCCACACACGGCCCAGCCATTCATGCTACACAGTATCATTATTTTACTTTTTTATTTTATTTTTGGGAGTCGAAGCTGCTCGCGTCCGTAGGGGGAGTCGAAGCTGCTCGCGTCCGTAGGCTTTACCCTAGTTTCCCTACACGTGACTCCTGGGTGGTGCTAAACGAGTAGCAGCGAGGTGGTAGGGCGTCGGCGCCCGTCTGGATCGCGACCACAGTACATGGGTGTAAAGCCCGTCATAGTGACCAGTTTCGGCTTGTCGCGTTTCGGGATCAGCTTGTGTATATCCAGTACCTCATATACCTAGTACCTAGTCATATACCTAGTACCTAGTCATATACCTAGTACCTTGATAGTCGCTTTCGTTTTTGGACTACACTGTACTTACCATCAGGAACTCTGTAGTCACTATGTCGAGCCAGTGTAAAAAAAAAAACTAAAAACTTACTATGGTGACGTAAATATAAATCTAGGGTTGTCGTTTCTCATCAATAGCCACAACATCTTGACAGATGATTGAAGCAGTGTTGCTATAATATTGTGATCTTATCGTCCTCCTACAAACTCCTAACAGCGGCTTCATGTACTTTAGCAATAATTAAATATCTTCTATTAGTAAGGTGTTTTTAATGTTATGTAGAAAAATAATGAACCTTGACTCACAAAGATATTTTGATTATACTGGGTCCAGTATTCACGACGATATAGCTTGCCTTGTTTATAATGTTTGACGTCATATACTAGGAATAGAAACTACTGCGGCGAATTGATTACAGGACCCGTAGTCCCCACTAATTCGCAGAAGTAGTAACTTTGGGGTTTTTAGCTGGTAAAAGTCCGGCACACCCCGGCTGCTACCCCCTTCGCGGCCGGGACAGTTCTATAAGGATTTTTCCCAGGTAAAAAAAAGGAATAGAAATTAAAATGTTCATTATATCAGAATTGTTTCGTGAAAATTCACCATCTTCATTGGAATAAGGTAATGTCCCCATTTAAAAGCAGCCTGCTAAGTAATAAATGGCTTAATGGCAAACATTACACAAACGCATTAAGGGGATCTCCCTGCATTAGCAAAATGTTAGGATCTTTGCGTTGAAACTTTTATTTTTTCTTTTTTTTCTGCCTTGACATAGATACTAGATCACTTCTGATATAAAGTATCGGATAGTCCGAGAACGCCAGCCTTTCTTTTTGGTAACTTGAGGAAAATCCTGCATAGAACTATCAGGGCTGTGGTGAAGGCGAGGACTCCGGTATGCTAGACACCTACTGACCAAATAACCCCCAGAGTGTTCCTTAAATCGCTGCTACCCGGACCTTGGGGCTCGTATTCCTCCAGGTGATCGAATTAGCCTGTTAGGCTCCATCACTGGGGAAGTGAGTGCAAACAGCTGACCCCTCACTACCTTTCTGTCAATGGTGTGCAGAAGTAAGTATTGTCACGCTTACGACTCGTTAAAGTATTTATATTTATATTTTTTTTGCCACTTCACTACACTGTTTTTTGCCACGTTACAGTCAACAACTTATAACAAACCAATGACCTTTCTATAGATATTTCTATAGAATTCGCGTTGGCTAAATCTGACACTAAAAATTATCCAACATTATTATTTGACTACAAAAAACTGTTTAGTAACGATCATTGTTTATTAACAAAGGAAAACTTTTCCCCTACAAGTTTAGTGAAACCTTTAATCGAAAACAAAACGGTATTGTCGACTGACGTGTTCACAAAAAACCGGACATCATCGCATTAACCACGTTTCAACAAGTTACCCTTGTTATGATTGTCACCACAAATCGCTAGATACGAAATATTTGCTATACAATTTTAAACTTTATCACCTAGACAATAACAATACCATACTTTCCCCTTACTCTAGTATTAGAGCCACTGAAATATTACTCTAAAAGAAAACTGAACCAGAAACTGCGGTGTCTAAGTATAATGTATTGTATTTCTTTATACTGTGATAAGCTTAACCCTCCGCACGCAAGGATAATTTTCCGAAGGGGAGTAGAAAAAAATCCCCGACGGAAAAAATATAATAACACAGACTTATCGCCTTTTACCGTGGATCCTTACATAAATAATGATAAAAGGAAATTAAATCAAAGTCTTATTACGATATTAAAAGTTTGGAAGGCGTTTTTTAATGTCTCTAAAGGCGGTTAGGGACGCATATTTCACTCAATTTGGTAAATGGAAGGACTCGGTAAACGAACCGAGAAGTTTTGGGGTTGGGCACAGGTTTTTATATTAAAATCATTCGTTAATTAAGTAATGTGACATTTATTACTTAATAATTAAATTATAGTGTTAATTAGAAACGAAATACCACCTTTGTTACGATTCATGCGGTTATTTACATATAAATAAAAAATTAAAGCAAATATTAAGACATATACGGCCTAATTATAAGTCCAAATAAGGTAGAAATCTTGTATTTTATATAAAAACTTTGTTATTGTAACAAAAGTGGTTTATTTCTTTTACAGTAAATAAAAACTGTTTTATAATAACAAATTTAAAAGACGTCGTGATTCCGTGCTAAAATAAAGTTTGTTTGTTTTATATGTATTGTCATAATAAACAAATAAATACCAATATATATGATATTATGTGAACACAATAAACACAGTTTTATAGTAACACAGTCGAATATCCCCGGAGTGTATCTTGCTTCCAGCTCACTATAACGTCGGCCATGCATCTTGTCTTTACTGTTCCTAGCCGCGCCCCGGATGTATTCTGTCCTGTATACGTCAGCCACATAATCTTGATACTTAAAATAATTATGTTCCGTAGTATCTTGATAAAATACATTTGAATCAATTTAATATTTAAGCCAGATATATCGATTGACTTAATATTTTGAGAGTCAGCGAACATAAATTATCTTGAAACTTCTGAATAGTTAATCTTTTAGATACGAGTACTAAACTCGCGCTTTTTTTAGTGTAGTACTATTTACATATGCCGAGTGTTTTATACATTTGAGCAGAACAAAGTGGTTCCAGCAAGTATTATTTTAAAAGTAGTGGCGAATTCACATAGTGGCTTAAAGCACAAATAAATGAGAGGTAATATTTAAATCACAAATCTTGTAATTGTTGTTTTTTATTCACACTTTGAAATCATTGTCTCATTACTTTTTATATTTAAAATTACTCTACTGCTGTATAGCTATTATTAGTATGCTGTATTTTATACATATCATATACATGTATAAAATTATGATAGATGCAGAGTTCCAAGAATACTTACGCATTAATATTTCAAGTATCAAAACAGCTCGTCCCGCGTAGCATCTACGGTCAACCATTAGGGAAATCTGCACGACTACGAATGCTGTTTAATTTATTCGCGTGAATATTCTTAAACTATTGGCTTTGTGGTCACTGTGGCGATTCTAGGTATATTTACGACCGACCTCGGTTCGACGAGGGCGAATTAGTGCCGATCTCAAAGGACCAAACTTCCACTCTAGAGTTATTTATGCCTATTTGGAACCTTTATACAAGGATTGAAGATTCTGGGATGATCTTCTAACAAGGGCTTTTTCTCCCTTATATGATATTGGGTTCTTTGAAAAAAAGAAGAAACTCTTAAGTAGGTAGGCATCATTACTATAACTATTGGAGAGCAGTATCTTGTTTCTCACTTATTATGTTCTTTTGTAGTATGCTCGATAACGTGGAAGGGATATTAAAAACACAAAAGTTATATACTCAGTGAGAAAATTGTACTTAGCTCAATACTACCCATAAGTGTGTACTTTCTAGGATCCGAACTTTATCTAGTAGCTAGAACTAGAAACAGAATATATAGTACTTAACAACTTAGCTTAGCTTAATCTAATCTAATATAATAATATCTATAATAATCTAATATAATAATCTAAATAATAGTTAAGCTAATCTTTTACTTATACAATGAGTAAAAGATTTATTTTGTAACTTACAATAACTCTTTTTTTGTAAGTTTAGAAAAGCTTCTGCATATAAAAAGTCTCCAGAATTTCATTATGGTCCCAATTTACACATTACGGTCACAATTCATTCGTTCTGCGGCATAAAAAGCCAATTTTGTCGGAAAAGAGTGGCGAAAAAAACCAATGGGTAACGTACGAGGTCTGGTAATATCAATTTGCCTCTCATGAATACATTCATGGCGTATCGCGGCAGGTCATATAATTTATATGTTAGAAGCGAGTGGAAACAATCGTATGAATTCACGAACGATTTGGACGAGGCGAGAAGTCGAATATTTGCTACGGACAATATTTGAAAACAGTCAATGTTAATCATGGATGGTTCTTTAATATTTTGCAGGTAACTTTAGAAGAAAGATCTCTTTTTTTTCTAAATATAAACTAAATAAATTGTACAACAGATATTTTATTTCGTTAAAGGAGAACACCATAACATAAAAACAATTATAAACGATTTTTCCAAATATTTCTTTTCCAGTTTATCTATATCCAGTTGTTCATATACCTAGAAACTTTCCGATGTTGGTATATGTAAGCCAATATAGCAATGGCGACTGTTAACAGATATACGTCACTTGATGGTCGATGTCGTTTTTTGACTATCTTTCCATCATGTGCAATGGGAAGGCCATTTGGCTTATGTGTAAGTTAGCGCCTTCCCTTTTGGATTTTTACTAAGGTTTACCAATAAAATATTCTTTATTGTTTTTTTAGTAATGTATTTTTTTTACATATATTTTATTGACATCTATATTTTTATATGAATGACAGCGAACAATCTTCTTTTATTTAAAAAATATAAATCTTCGAGGTTGCCCCTCCGCGTAGTTCGTTCGCGACCATTTGGGGCGAACATGAAATGTTGTCACTTTCTCGAGTAAATATAAAAAAATATATGTCAATTATCATCACGAGCCTACTTTATTACATTTTTATTACATTAACCTACCCGAATAAGCACTATTTAGCCCGATAAGCTGCCTTCATGAGGTGAGGTGTATCTCACACTGTCAGTACATCTGTGGATTTAAGCTCTACAGTCACAAACACACTTCCCAGGAAGTACATTAGTCAATAACTTTCAATGGGAAGCAGACAGAACAACCACAACAGAGGAAAGTTGGAAAATAGCTACCGAAGAGGTAACTAGGGAAAAAACTAGATGGGCCATACAAAGCTTTCACCCATTTAAGACAGCAGGCCTAGACAATATTTTACCCGTATTCTTACAATGGGGAATAGAACATATTATAGACCCATTAACGAAAATACTGCAAGCGTGCCTAGCACACAAATATATACCCATTAAATGGAGAGAAGTGAGAGTTGTCTTTATACCTAAACCAGGCAAAAGCGACTACACGGATGCCAAATCCTTTAGACCTATAAGCCTCACATCCTTTATGTTAAAGACATTGGAAAGGCTCTGTGATAGGTTGATCAGAGACAAAGCATTAACTACGGTACCAATACATAAAAACCAACACGCATACAGCTCTGGAAAATCCACAGAGTCAGCCCTACATATGGTAGTAGGCAAAATCGAACATGCGATAAAAAACAAGCAAATATGTCTAGGCACATTTATAGACATAGAAGGAGCTTTCGATAAAACGAATTTTAATAGTATCAGCATAGCACTGCATCGACATGGTGTCGATGAAAATGTAATAAACTGGATTGAAAACATGCTCAGCAAAAGAATAATTAAAATTGCTGACGGACAAAGCAAAGGTGCATTGGTAGCTAAAGGCTGCCCGCAAGGAGGTGTACTGTCCCCCCTCCTTTGGAATATCGTAGTAAACGACCTTATTCACACCCTAAATACTAGATATTTCTACACAATTGGATACGCAGATGACATTGCGATCCTCATAACAGGCAGATATGCTAACACGGTTTGCGACGTCTCTCAAGCAGCCATAAGAGTCGTTGAAAAATGGTGCAAAGAAAACAACCTCTCTGTGAATCCAACAAAAACAGAGTTAGTTATGTTTACAAACAAGCGAAATCTAGGAAATTTCATCTTACCACGCATGTCAAATATAGAACTGGAATTAAAACCAGAAGTAAAATACCTTGGCATTATTCTAGACTGTAAGCTAAATTGGAATAGCCACATAGATTACAAAATAAAAAAGGCCACTATAGCCTTCTGGCAATGCCGCAGAATGCTAGGCAAGAAATGGGGATTATCCCCTAAAATTACAAGCTGGCTGTATTCAGCTGTAATACGACCTATGGTAAGTTATGGAGCATTAGTATGGTGGACTAGAACTAAGCTCATAACAGCCACTACAAGGTTAAGACAATTCCAAAGGCAAGCATGCATGGCCATTACAGGATGCATGAGAACCACCCCCACAAATGCACTAGAAACCATGCTTGACATGATACCCCTACACTTGTATGTTCAACAAGAAGCAGTATCATCCGCCTTACGACTGAAAACTATAAACCTGTGGAATGATAATGGTGCTCATCACACCAGAATCTTAAAGGAATTCACAGATGATATACCACTACTTGAAGCTACCTGCGACAAAGTACCCATGCAGTTCGTCTTCGATAAGAAATATAAGATACAATTACACGAACAAGACTACGAAAGCCTAGATGTTAAAGAACTGAGGATCTTTACTGACGGCTCTAAAACAGACTTAGGAACGGGCACAGGCGTCTACTCAGAGGATCTTAACATCAAGACCTTCATGGCGTTGGGAGCCCACAATACTGTATTCCAGGCGGAATGCATGGGCATCCTATTGGCAGCCCATGCAGTCATCTCCAGGAAGGTAACAAATCAACCAATCCGAATACTGTCGGATAGTAAAGCAGCACTGCAGGCCATAGGAAGTAAAAATTACAACTCCAGTCTGGTCATGCAGTGCCACCAAGCCCTAACTCAGGTATGTCTAAACAACAACACTACAACCCTTCAATGGATTAAAGGACACAGCGGATCACGCGGCAATGATGCCGCAGATGAGCTGGCAAGAAGAGGATCTGATACAAGAATATTCGGACCTGAGCCGATTATTCCACTACCCTTCAGCTGGTTCAAATCCGAAATTCGTCAAAGAATAAAACGTCTGAAGGATTCAGACTGGAACAACTTAGTAGGATGCAGACAAGCTAAGGAGGCCTTACCTCGAGCGAATCCAAAGGTTTCTAAAGCTATCCTGCATCTCAGTAGATTACAGATACGTAAAGTCACCGGAGCCATAACAGGACACGGTTATTTTAATAGACATCTTTTCCATCTAGGTGTCACAGAAACTACTCTGTGCAGAGCATGCATGAGAGAAGAGGAGACAGCCAGGCACGTGCTCCTCGAGTGCAGTGAACTGGCAGCGTACCGGGCACAACACCTCGGCACACCGAGGAACCTTCCGGAAGCAACCAGCAACATCAGGCGGCTGGCGGATTTCCTGGAGGAGCTGGGCTGGGATGATTGAAATCACCCTGGCCCGCTTTTCACGCAAAATAGGCGCACTCAGACGTCGAGTTGCGGAAAATGAGCCCGTGTGAACCTGATACCTGATACCTGATACCTGAAGCTCTACAGTCCAAAACACGCTTCTCCAGCAGTCATAGTTTCTTTATCCTGCTAATCCGGAGTGCTATGTTTATAATTTTGGTTCTCTGTCAGACAAAAAAGAATTTAACAACTGTGCAATATTACAATTTTGACAAAGCGTGTCTATTGTACCTTTATTTAAATGCGTTTGGGTTTACTATGCTTTAGAAATGCTTTTGTTAATTGTGTTCATTTGTCAACAATTTCTAAAGTGTAAGACGTTTTTAGCAATAACGCAATAGCCTTTCACGGTGACGCGCTGTATAATTTGCCGCCAAGACATCTGCCGTACAGGCCGGCTCAGTTAGACCCAAGTCTATAAGAAGAGACACTCTGCAAGAAATTACATTCCGGGCTAGTAATGAGTCCACATTGAACGTCCACGTCGAAAAATTCCATCCAATACAACATGAATTCCGAAGGATATAATCACTCCCAAAACTTTGACTGCAACATGATCGGTTAGTTCGTAGAGCACGCGCGGGCAGCGATGCCCAGTTTTATGCATGCCAACTATACGCCACTCTAGGGGGCAGTTACTTATACCACGTCCTGAGCAGCTCAGATACTTTGTCGGTTACAGCGGGTAGGGTTGACTTGGACCAAATATAATGTAAATTTACCCCAAGCTTCTATGTACTTTCAACGATTTTATCGCTCTGTATAAGAATTCACAGGTTATATTAAATATAGGTATTGGTAGACTATAAATACGTCCACAAAAGGGTATCCCTCTTTTGTTGTACGCTAGTAGGGCGATTGCCCGAACTGGGTAATGACCACAGTACACGAGTGTAATAACCATCATAGTGACTCGCTTTGGCTTGTCGCGTTTCGGGGTCAGCTTGTGTATATCCAGTAACTCATATACTTAGAGACTTTCAGTCGTGGTATATGTGGGCCGACATGACGACGAAATTGATAATGGATTTTCTTCCACTGATAGTAGCTTTTGTTTGTAGACTACTCTGTACTTACCATCAGCTGCACTGTAGTAACTTTGTCGAGCCAGTGTAAAAAAAATCCCCCTCTATAACAAGTAAGGTTTCGTTTTATATTGGTCAGTTCTATTAAATATAACTTAGAACAGGGGTGGTCAAGTTGCAGCCTGCGGACTGCATGAAATCTGCCGATCGCTTCGTTGTTTCGATACCCAATAACATGAACATAAAATGTTATAATAACCTTCCCGTGTATGTCATAAATGACATGTTAAATAGGAAAACATTGTGAAGAAGTCCCCATGGCGTCTAATAGAAATGTGTAAGTGCCCTGAGACCAACGATCAGCTGTGCTACTGGTCACGTAAGGCAAATCAAATAAGTACAAAGTAGATACAGCCACGAATATATTTCTGTTCACCTTGAAATGCATGTAGCGTAACGGATATATTGTTATATTATTACTTATAAAAATAACAAATTGTAAATCACTTATAAATGAGAACCGGCAAAAATTATTTGCTGTGAAATTCAATCTTTATTTATTTATTTAATAGTAACTTTACAGCACATTATAAGAAAATTATATACAAAATAGGAAATAAAATAAAAATCTAAAATGCCAATAAACAAAGTTACACAACATATTAAATTTTGTTAAATATTTGGGTCGCTCCCCGTATCGTATAGTGAATGTTGTGTGAGTGTGTGAGTGCATTTGTGTACCTGTGTGTACTCATATCGGTGTTGTATGAGATTCATTTAATTGCAGTCCAGAAATAATAGTCTTAATATCCTGATTACGGCTCAAGTGAAACAAATAATTTAAATATATAATTGTTCAATTATGTCTTAGATAAAAAATATAATTTGTAACACAGTTATGATTAACGTTAATTCTATAAAACCCATCGATTAACAAATATGTACAGAATAACTGGAAAGCTCGCCGGCAAATATCTGACCGCAGTGGTCCTCCGACTGGAACCTCGCCCCGGGGCACAGCGTTTCAATTACCCGGACAAACACTATCCATCCATCTCATCAGCGAGCTTTGACACCGAACTGTGCAAATATTACTCTGAAAACCAATTTCAATGTTCAAAGATCGCCTAGTTTTTAATTATATGTATACTATATATGTACTTAAGACGTATATATCAGGGATGTTACGGAGCTTCGACTCCGACTCCGATAAGTCGGAACTTCCGATCGTTATTACACCTTCGGTTCCGACTTCGGTTCCGAAACTTTTTAATCGGAGGTATTCATCGGAGGTCACCACCACTGTTGCAGTCAATTCATTTGATTTTACTTTATATGTTGTTGAAACATAATATCAATTAATCAAACAATCAGTGCTACTTAATTTGTAGAAGACATTTTTTAAAATTTCGATTAAAAAAATATGATTAAATTATTAAATTTAAAACTAAATGTACATTTAAATTTATTACTAAAAGATTTTTTTTATTTTACATTTACATTAAATTAAGTAAAATAGAAATTAACACAAAAACAACCCTGCAGCAAATTTGATTTAATTTGTTCACTGGACAATGTTCACTGGAGGATAACGGTTTCTGATATATCCAACACTTTGTGAACAACAGCTTTTATTTGCCCAAGTTAGGTTGTGTTCGGTGGTGTTCGGTGGTGTTCGGTTGAGCTCTGTTGAGTTCGGATGAGTTCGGTTCTGTTCGGTTGTGTTCGGTTGTGTTCGGTTGTGTTCGGTTGTGGTCGGTTCTGTTCGGTTGTGTTCGGTTGTGTTCGTTTGTGTTGGGTTGTCTTCGGTTGTGTTCGGTTGTGTTCGGTTGTGTCCGGTTGTGTCCGGTTTTGTTCGTTGTGTTCGGTTGTGTTGGGTTGTCTTCGGTTGTGTTCGGTTGTGTTGGGTTGTCTTCGGTTGTGTTCGGTTGTGTTCGGTTCTGTTCGGTTGTGTTCGGTTGTGTCCGGTTGTGTCCGGTTTTGTTCGTTGTGTTCGTTTGTGTTCGGTTGTGTTCGGTTGTGGTCGGTTGTGTTCGGTTGTGTTCGGTTGTGTTCGGTTGTGGTCGGTTGTGTTCGGTTCTGTTCGGTTGTGTTCGTTTGTGTTGGGTTGTCTTCGGTTGTGTTCGGTTGTGTTCGGTTGTGTCCGGTTGAGTTCGCTTTTGTTCGGTTGAGTTCGGTTGTGTTCGGTTGTGTTCTGTTGTGTTCGGTTGTGTTCGGTTGT
The DNA here is from genome assembly GCA_036320925.1 of Automeris io. Taxonomy (NCBI): domain Eukaryota; kingdom Metazoa; phylum Arthropoda; class Insecta; order Lepidoptera; family Saturniidae; genus Automeris; species Automeris io. The sequence continues at coordinate 1,640,010 of JAUDJH010000021.1, read as the reverse complement.
GTTCTGTTGTGTCCGGTTGTGTTCGGTTGTGTTCGGTTGTGGTCAGTTGTGTTCGGTTGTGTTCGGTTGTGTTCGTTTGTGTTGGGTTGTCTTCGGTTGTGTTCGGTTGTGTCACGTTGTGTCCGGTTGTGTTCGGTTGTGTTCGGTTGTGGTCAGTTGTGTTCGGTTGTGTTCGGTTGTGTTCGGTTGTGTTCGTTTGTGTTGGGTTGTCTTCGGTTGTGTTCGTTTATGTTCGGTTATGTTCGGTTGTGTTCGGTTGTGTTCGTTTGTGTTGGGTTGTCTTCGGTTGTGTTTGGTTGTGTTCGGTTGTGTCCGGTTGTGTTCGCTTTTGTTCGCTTTTGTTCGGTTGAGTTTGGTTGTGTTCGGTGGTGTTCGGTTGAGCTCGGTTGTGTTCGGTTGTGTTCGGTTGTGGTCAGTTGTGTTCGGTTGTGTTCGGTTGTGTTCGTTTGTGTTGGGTTGTCTTCGGTTGTGATCGGTTGTGTTCGGTTGTGTCCGGTTGTGTCCGGTTGTGTTCGTTGTGTTCGGTTCTGTTCGGTTGTGTTCGGTTGTGTTCGGTTGACTTCGCTTTTGTTCGGTTGAGTTCTGTTGTGTTCGTTTATGTTCGGTTGTGTTCGGTTGTGTCCGGTTGTGTTCGTTGTGTTCGGTTCTGTTCGGTTGTGTTCGGTTAAGTTCGCTTTTGTTCGGTTGAGTTCGCTTTTGTTCTGTTGAGTTCGGTTGTGTTCGTTTATGTTCGGTTGTGTTCGGTTGTGTTCGGTTGTGATCGGTTGTGTTCGGTGGTGTTCGGTTGAGCTCGGTTGAGTTCGGTTGTGTTCGGTTGTGTTCGGTTGTGTTCGGTTGCGTTCGGTTATCTTCGGTTGTGTTCGGTTGTGTTCGGTTGTGTTCGGTTGTGTCCGGTTGTGTCCGGTTGTGTTCGTTGTGTTCTGTTATGTTCGGTTGTGTTCGGTTGTGGTCGGTTGTGTTCGGTTGTGTTCGGTTGTGTTCGTTTGTGTTGGGTTGTCTTCGGTTGTGTTCGGTTGTGTTCGGTTATGTCCGGTTGTGTCCGGTTTTGTTCGTTGTGTTCGGTTGTGTTGGGTTGTCTTCGGTTGTGTTCGGTTGTGTCCGGTTGCGTCCGGTTGTGTTCGTTGTGTTCGGTTCTGTTCGGTTCTGTGCGGTTCTGTTCGGTTCTGTTCGGTTGTGTCCGGTTTTGTTCGTTGTGTTCGTTTGTGTTCGGTTGTGGTCGGTTGTGTTCGGTTGTGTTCGGTTGTGTTCGGTTGTGTTCGGTTGTGGTCGGTTGTGTTCGGTTCTGTTCGGTTATGTTCGGTTGTGTTCGTTTGTGTTGGGTTGTCTTCGGTTGTGTTCGGTTGTGTTCGGTTGTGTCCGGTTGAGTTCGCTTTTGTTCGGTTGAGTTCGGTTGTGTTCGGTTGTGTTCTGTTGTGTTCGGTTGTGTTCGGTTGTGTTCGGTTGTGGTCAGTTGTGTTCGGTTGTGTTCGGTTGTGTTCGTTTGTGTTGGGTTGTCTTCGGTTGTGTTCGGTTGTGTCACGTTGTGTCCGGTTGTGTTCGGTTGTGTTCGGTTGTGGTCAGTTGTGTTTGGTTGTGTTCGGTTGTGTTCGGTTGTCTTCGGTTGTGTTCGTTTGTGTTGGGTTGTCTTCGGTTGTGTTCGTTTATGTTCGGTTGTGTTCGGTTGTGTTCGGTTGTGTTCGGTGGTGTTCGGTGGTGTTCGGTTGAGCTCTGTTGAGTTCGGATGAGTTCGGTTCTGTTCGGTTGTGTTCGGTTGTGTTCGGTTGTGTTCGGTTGTGGTCGGTTCTGTTCGGTTGTGTTCGGTTGTGTTCGTTTGTGTTGGGTTGTCTTCGGTTGTGTTCGGTTGTGTTCGGTTGTGTCCGGTTGTGTCCGGTTTTGTTCGTTGTGTTCGGTTGTGTTGGGTTGTCTTCGGTTGTGTTCGGTTGTGTTGGGTTGTCTTCGGTTGTGTTCGGTTGTGTTCGGTTCTGTTCGGTTGTGTTCGGTTGTGTCCGGTTGTGTCCGGTTTTGTTCGTTGTGTTCGTTTGTGTTCGGTTGTGTTCGGTTGTGGTCGGTTGTGTTCGGTTGTGTTCGGTTGTGTTCGGTTGTGGTCGGTTGTGTTCGGTTCTGTTCGGTTGTGTTCGTTTGTGTTGGGTTGTCTTCGGTTGTGTTCGGTTGTGTTCGGTTGTGTCCGGTTGAGTTCGCTTTTGTTCGGTTGAGTTCGGTTGTGTTCGGTTGTGTTCTGTTGTGTTCGGTTGTGTTCGGTTGTGTTCTGTTGTGTCCGGTTGTGTTCGGTTGTGTTCGGTTGTGGTCAGTTGTGTTCGGTTGTGTTCGGTTGTGTTCGTTTGTGTTGGGTTGTCTTCGGTTGTGTTCGGTTGTGTCACGTTGTGTCCGGTTGTGTTCGGTTGTGGTCAGTTGTGTTCGGTTGTGTTCGGTTGTGTTCGGTTGTGTTCGTTTGTGTTGGGTTGTCTTCGGTTGTGTTCGTTTATGTTCGGTTATGTTCGGTTGTGTTCGGTTGTGTTCGTTTGTGTTGGGTTGTCTTCGGTTGTGTTTGGTTGTGTTCGGTTGTGTCCGGTTGTGTTCGCTTTTGTTCGCTTTTGTTCGGTTGAGTTTGGTTGTGTTCGGTGGTGTTCGGTTGAGCTCGGTTGTGTTCGGTTGTGTTCGGTTGTGGTCAGTTGTGTTCGGTTGTGTTCGGTTGTGTTCGTTTGTGTTCGGTTGTGATCGGTTGTGTTCGGTGGTGTTCGGTTGAGCTCGGTTGAGTTCGGTTGTGTTCGGTTGTGTTCGGTTGTGTTCGGTTGCGTTCGGTTATCTTCGGTTGTGTTCGGTTGTGTTCGGTTGTGTTCGGTTGTGTCCGGTTGTGTCCGGTTGTGTTCGTTGTGTTCTGTTATGTTCGGTTGTGTTCGGTGGTGTTCGGTTGAGCTCGGTTGTGTTCGGTTGTGTTCGGTTGTGGTCAGTTGTGTTCGGTTGTGTTCGGTTGTGTTCGGTTGTGTTCGGTTGTGATCGGTTGTGTTCGGTGGTGTTCGGTTGAGCTCGGTTGAGTTCGGTTGTGTTCGGTTGTGTTCGGTTGTGTTCGGTTGCGTTCGGTTATCTTCGGTTGTGTTCGGTTGTGTTCGGTTGTGTTCGGTTGTGTCCGGTTGTGTCCGGTTGTGTTCGTTGTGTTCTGTTATGTTCGGTTGTGTTCGGTTGTGGTCGGTTGTGTTCGGTTGTGTTCGGTTGTGTTCGTTTGTGTTGGGTTGTCTTCGGTTGTGTTCGGTTGTGTTCGGTTATGTCCGGTTGTGTCCGGTTTTGTTCGTTGTGTTCGGTTGTGTTGGGTTGTCTTCGGTTGTGTTCGGTTGTGTCCGGTTGCGTCCGGTTGTGTTCGTTGTGTTCGGTTCTGTTCGGTTCTGTTCGGTTGTGTCCGGTTTTGTTCGTTGTGTTCGTTTGTGTTCGGTTGTGGTCGGTTGTGTTCGGTTGTGTTCGGTTGTGTTCGGTTGTGTTCGGTTGTGGTCGGTTGTGTTCGGTTCTGTTCGGTTATGTTCGGTTGTGTTCGTTTGTGTTGGGTTGTCTTCGGTTGTGTTCGGTTGTGTTCGGTTGTGTCCGGTTGAGTTCGCTTTTGTTCGGTTGAGTTCGGTTGTGTTCGGTTGTGTTCTGTTGTGTTCGGTTGTGTTCGGTTGTGTTCGGTTGTGTTCGGTTGTGGTCAGTTGTGTTCGGTTGTGTTCGGTTGTGTTCGTTTGTGTTGGGTTGTCTTCGGTTGTGTTCGGTTGTGTCACGTTGTGTCCGGTTGTGTTCGGTTGTGTTCGGTTGTGGTCAGTTGTGTTTGGTTGTGTTCGGTTGTGTTCGGTTGTCTTCGGTTGTGTTCGTTTGTGTTGGGTTGTCTTCGGTTGTGTTCGTTTATGTTCGGTTGTGTTCGGTTGTGTTCGGTTGTGTTCGTTTGTGTTGGGTTGTCTTCGGTTGTGTTTGGTTGTGTTCGGTTGTGTCCGGTTGTGTTCGGTTGAGTTCGCTTTTGTTCGGTTGAGTTTGGTTGTGTTCGGTGGTGTTCGGTTGAGCTCGGTTGTGTTCGGTTGTGTTCAGTTGTGTTCGGTTGTGTTCGGTTGTGGTCAGTTGTGTTCGGTTGTGTTCGGTTGTGTTCGTTTGTGTTGGGTTGTCTTCGGTTGTGATCGGTTGTGTTCGGTTGTGTCCGGTTGTGTCCGGTTGTGTTCGTTGTGTGCGGTTCTGTTCGGTTGTGTTCGGTTGTGTTCGGTTAACTTCGCTTTTGTTCGGTTGAGTTCGGTTGTGTTCGTTTATGTTCGGTTGTGTTCGGTTGTGTCCGGTTGTGTTCGGTTGTGTTCGGTTGTGTTCTGTTGTGTCCGGTTGTGTTCGGTTGTGTTCGGTTGTGGTCAGTTGTGTTCGGTTGTGTTCGGTTGTGTTCGTTTGTGTTGGGTTGTCTTCGGTTGTGTTCGGTTGTGTCACGTTGTGTCCGGTTGTGTTCGGTTGTGTTCGGTTGTGGTCAGTTGTGTTCGGTTGTGTTCGGTTGTGTTCGGTTGTGTTCGGTTGTGTTCGTTTGTGTTGGGTTGTCTTCGGTTGTGTTCGTTTATGTTCGGTTATGTTCGGTTGTGTTCGGTTGTGTTCGTTTGTGTTGGGTTGTCTTCGGTTGTGTTTGGTTGTGTTCGGTTGTGTCCGGTTGTGTTCGCTTTTGTTCGCTTTTGTTCGGTTGAGTTTGGTTGTGTTCGGTGGTGTTCGGTTGAGCTCGGTTGTGTTCGGTTGTGTTCGGTTGTGGTCAGTTGTGTTCGGTTGTGTTCGGTTGTGTTCGTTTGTGTTGGGTTGTCTTCGGTTGTGATCGGTTGTGTTCGGTTGTGTCCGGTTGTGTCCGGTTGTGTTCGTTGTGTTCGGTTCTGTTCGGTTGTGTTCGGTTGTGTTCGGTTGACTTCGCTTTTGTTCGGTTGAGTTCTGTTGTGTTCGTTTATGTTCGGTTGTGTTCGGTTGTGTCCGGTTGTGTTCGTTGTGTTCGGTTCTGTTCGGTTGTGTTCGGTTAAGTTCGCTTTTGTTCGGTTGAGTTCGCTTTTGTTCTGTTGAGTTCGGTTGTGTTCGTTTATGTTCGGTTGTGTTCGGTTGTGTTCGGTTGTGATCGGTTGTGTTCGGTGGTGTTCGGTTGAGCTCGGTTGAGTTCGGTTGTGTTCGGTTGTGTTCGGTTGTGTTCGGTTGCGTTCGGTTATCTTCGGTTGTGTTCGGTTGTGTTCGGTTGTGTTCGGTTGTGTCCGGTTGTGTCCGGTTGTGTTCGTTGTGTTCTGTTATGTTCGGTTGTGTTCGGTTGTGGTCGGTTGTGTTCGGTTGTGTTCGGTTGTGTTCGTTTGTGTTCGTTTGTGTTGGGTTGTCTTCGGTTGTGTTCGGTTGTGTTCGGTTATGTCCGGCTGTGTCCGGTTTTGTTCGTTGTGTTCGGTTGTGTTGGGTTGTCTTCGGTTGTGTTCGGTTGTGTCCGGTTGCGTCCGGTTGTGTTCGTTGTGTTCGGTTCTGTTCGGTTCTGTTCGGTTGTGTCCGGTTGTGTCCGGTTTTGTTCGTTGTGTTCGTTTGTGTTCGGTTGTGGTCGGTTGTGTTCGGTTGTGTTTGGTTGTGTTCGGTTGTGTTCGGTTGTGGTCGGTTGTGTTCGGTTCTGTTCGGTTATGTTCGGTTGTGTTCGTTTGTGTTGGGTTGTCTTCGGTTGTGTTCGGTTGTGTTCGGTTGTGTCCGGTTGAGTTCGCTTTTGTTCGGTTGAGTTCGGTTGTGTTCGGTTGTGTTCTGTTGTGTTCGGTTGTGTTCGGTTGTGTTCGGTTGTGGTCAGTTGTGTTCGGTTGTGTTCGGTTGTGTTCGTTTGTGTTGGGTTGTCTTCGGTTGTGTTCGGTTGTGTCACGTTGTGTCCGGTTGTGTTCGGTTGTGTTCGGTTGTGGTCAGTTGTGTTCGGTTGTGTTCGGTTGTGTTCGGTTGTCTTCGGTTGTGTTCGTTTGTGTTGGGTTGTCTTCGGTTGTGTTCGTTTATGTTCGGTTGTGTTCGGTTGTGTTCGGTTGTGTTCGTTTGTGTTGGGTTGTCTTCGGTTGTGTTTGGTTGTGTTCGGTTGTGTCCGGTTGTGTTCGGTTGAGTTCGCTTTTGTTCGGTTGAGTTTGGTTGTGTTCGGTGGTGTTCGGTTGAGCTCGGTTGTGTTCGGTTGTGTTCAGTTGTGTTCGGTTGTGTTCGGTTGTGGTCAGTTGTGTTCGGTTGTGTTCGGTTGTGTTCGTTTGTGTTGGGTTGTCTTCGGTTGTGATCGGTTGTGTTCGGTTGTGTCCGGTTGTGTCCGGTTGTGTTCGTTGTGTGCGGTTCTGTTCGGTTGTGTTCGGTTGTGTTCGGTTAACTTCGCTTTTGTTCGGTTGAGTTCGGTTGTGTTCGTTTATGTTCGGTTGTGTTCGGTTGTGTCCGGTTGTGTTCGTTGTGTTCGGTTGTGTTCGGTTGTGTTCGGTTGTGTTCGGTTGCGTTCGGTTATCTTCGGTTGTGTTCGGTTGTATTCGGTTGTGTTCGGTTGTGTCCGGTTGTGTCCGGTTGTGTCCGGTTGTGTTCGTTGTGTTCGGTTCTGTTCGGTTGTGTTCGGTTGAGTTCGCTTCTGTTCGGTTGAGTTCGTTTGTGTTCGTTTATGTTCGGTTGTGTTCGGTTGTGTCCGGTTGTGTTCGTTGTGTTCGGTTCTGTTCGGTTGTGTTCGGTTGTGTTCGGTTGAGTTCGCTTTTGTTCGGTTGAGTTCGCTTTTGTTCGGTTGAGTTCGCTTTTGTTCGGTTGAGTTCGGTTGTGTTCGTTTATGTTCGGTTGTGTTCGGTTGAGTTCGCTTTTGTTCGGTTGAGTTCGCTTTTGTTCGGTTGAGTTCGGTTGTGTTCGTTTATGTTCGGTTGTGTTCGGTTGTGTTCGGTTGTGTTCGGTTGTGTTCGGTTGTGTTCGGTTGTGTCCGGTTATGTCCGGTTGTGTCCGGTTGTGTTCGTTGTGTTCGGTTCTGTTCGGTTGTGTTCGGTTGAGTTCGCTTCTGTTCGGTTGAGTTCGTTTGTGTTCGTTTATGTTCGGTTGTGTTCGGTTGTGTTCGGTTGTGTTCGGTTGTGTTCGGTTGTGTCCGGTTGTGTCCGGTTGTGTCCGGTTGTGTTCGTTGTGTTCGGTTCTGTTCGGTTGTGTTCGGTTAAGTTCGCTTCTGTTCGGTTGAGTTCGTTTGTGTTCGTTTATGTTCGGTTGTGTTCGGTTGTGTTCGGTTGTGTTCGGTTGTGTTCGGTTGTGTTCGGTTGTATTCGGTTGTGTTCGGTTGTGTCCGGTTGTGTCCGGTTGTGTCCGGTTGTGTTCGTTGTGTTCGGTTCTGTTCGGTTGTGTTCGGTTGAGTTCGCTTCTGTTCGGTTGAGTTCGTTTGTGTTCGTTTATGTTCGGTTGTGTTCGGTTGTGTCCGGTTGAGTTCGCTTTTGTTCGGTTGAGTTCGCTTTTGTTCGGTTGTGTTCGGTTGTGTTCGTTTATGTTCGGTTGTGTTCGGTTGTGTTCGGTTGTGTTCGGTTGTGTTCGGTTGTGTTCGGTAGTGTTCGGTGTCATACAATAGTGGTTTTATCTACTTTGCGCTTAAATGTCGTGGACTACGCGACCAGTAGCTCAGGTAATCGCTTTCTCACAGTGACTATGAAAATGTTAATAAGAAACAGCAATTATTATTCTCTGTGTATTTGTAAATTTATCACTTTCTAATTAAAAAGGTTCACTGAATAATGTTTTTATTTGTCCCTTAATAAAACTATTTTATTCCGCCGTCACTTGTGACTGACATTGCCTCCGACTCCGAATCCGACTCCGATAAAACTGCCTCCGTTACATCCCTAGTATATATATATATCTACTATTATTATATTACAAGCAATATCAAATGAAAACAATAATGTTACGCAAAGCAGTAGTAATGACCAATTTGTTTATTATAATTAATTGAAAAAAAAACAAACAAGAAGTTAAGCCAATAAGGTTTTGAGATGATAGGGCGATTGCCCGAACTGGGTCGTGACATCAGTACATAAATTCAAAGACCATAGAGCCTCGATTCGGTCAGTCGCATTTCGTGATCAGCATATCTATGCCCAGTTGTTCATATGCCTTGAAACCTTCTGTTGTGGTATATGCGAAACGGCATCACGACGGCAATTGTCAATGTATACCTATCCTTTGACAGTCGTTGCCATCCTTTGACTTCACTGCCACTTTTCATTAGACGCGGTGTAGTTACTTCGTAGAGCTATAATAAAAGAAAATACAAACGCTACACTCATTATTAAGAAACGATTTCTAAGTACTGCAAGCTAGACAAGCCAAAAGTGCAAATACCCTCGCTGCTCTGAATAAACTATAGGACATCCCACGGGGACAGACCTGCGCCCCTCGTGTCTAATGGACTCCAGTTTTCTCATTAGCCGTAAACATACTCCATTTCTTTTTCAAGACTTGGCAATAGTTTGTTTGTAATTGCAAAAACTATTTCTATGAAACACCGAAATTAGAAAACAAATGTACCTGAGGGCTTTGTCCGAATTATAACTAGATTTATTAATTAAATTCGTTTACGTTCTTAAAACTAGAATTGTCTGTTAGAAAAATATTTTAGAGATACGAGTATCTATTGGTTATCATTTGCTTAAAAGGTTAATTGTAAAAAATATTAATTATTTTCGTATAGAAATGAATTTAATTTAGGTAAGTAAGTAAAACAATCGAAGAAAGCTTAAACAAGTTAAAACATTGAATCAATTTAATCTCAACAACCAATCATTTTCACCAACAAAGCGCCAACATCTCAATCGATTCATTCATTCAAACGCTTCCACACTGTAAACATATTCAATGAATGACTCCGCCTGCAAACCTCTTGTCGGAGCGTTCATTGTCGCGGAGTATGTAATTATACTCTCTTTATGTAAATCCTGATACATCTGCTATGACTTGAAATTAAATAAACCTCTGTTTTCGACCGAGCGCAGCAAGATTTCTGAGTCATGTTACGAGACCGGCACTTTATCCGTCAAGCAAAAGAGTGTTACTTTTAAACCCAATAATATAATGATTTTATTTGTTTAAAAATTCTATCCACGAAGTGTTGAGAACAAAGTTCTGAAAAATACCTTTTCCGTGTCGTTACAATTTAATAATGCCGCGAGGTCTGCGTTTGCCACAAACGACTAGTACTGCAAATGTCTCGCTGTGTGATAAAATGTATAAAATGCAAATAGTGGTTGAATTTGTTATGTACATAACGTATCAAAAGCTTTTATAAAAAGGAAAACCAGTTGAAACCAGGCACACTATTTGCCGACAGTATACTAGTGCTACTAAAAATGCGGACAAACTTTGAATGAGCACGATTTTAAAACATGTTAGAGGTCCTGTATGAGAAACGTGAGAGCACAAAACTAAGTTACCATATATTGAAGAAAAATTCCTACAAGTTTTATACATCATTTTATGCCAAGTATGTTCTTACTTTTTTTTTGTAACCCGGGGGAATTCTCTAATGGACCTCAGGGGGCGATGAGAATCTCTCCCCGGTGTGTCGGACTTGCACCGACTAAAACCCCCGGTCTGTTCCTTCTCGCCATCTAGCCTAGACCGGAGGCACAGCAGCGTCCACATCTCTCGCTCGCGACGTCGTCTGGCCTTTTAGATAGGCCTCATCTTTGTGTTTACGAGGGAGTGGTGTAAAGGGCCACCCCTCGCTCTCCTCGTAAATAGTTGTCTTAGAGCGGTGTGCGGGAACACGTAACACCCCGATTTTCTTACTACATTTAAGCTATAGAAGAGAGAGCTATAGAGCTTATTTAGGAGTGGAATATGCTTCCAGCGGCCATATATCCGCGATCTTATGACCTGGGAGTCTTTAAGAGAAGAGTGAATAGGCATTTGCTAGGCGATCGCGTTTCATCATCGAACTCATCTTCACCTTCGACCAGGTGTGATTGAGGTCAAGCGTTCGTCTATAAATTATAAAAAAAAAAATTACTATTACAATTATTTTTTTAAGTTAAAAGTGTATTATTATTTTTGTATAAATTTCTAATGGTTTATATTTATTTTTTAGTTATAGTTAGGAACTGACTTTGGGTACAAATAATTATATTTAAATATACTCGTATCATTAAAAATAAAGTAACTCAGGCATAACTTAATTCATAAAATTTACTCAGTGCCTCACACTCAAAAGCACTTAACCCTTCCTAAACGGCGGGGTTTTTTCGACCCCGGAATAATATTATCGTTCCACCCTTCTAAATAGCGGATGTTAAAATCTTGAAAAACTCCCCGAAGACATCTAGAAGACAACATAAAGGACATAATTCATAATGAAAAAGTTAATTTTCGCGAAGAGCCAAACTAATTTGCATATTTTTGTACAATGTGCAATTATTTGAGAGCGCGATACTGTTCACTCTTTCTCCGGGACACGAAATAATGCTCCTCCGGGCCTCGTTTCAGATGGGAACCCTTTCGGAGAAATTAATTTTTCTTAGCCAATTAGCGAGGCGATGTTGCGACTCTTATTGCGGAATCGGTTTGTAGCCATAAATAAATTTAAACTTTGATGATTCTAATTTAAGCTAAATATATAAAGGAAACTGTTTCTAATCAAGAGTCAACGGCTAAAAAAGAGGATCAAAAAAGATTAATATTAACAAAAATAAATAGCCAGTGGTCATAAAATGTATATATCGCACGCTGAGTAATATAGTAAAAAAAGGTTAAAAACACAAATTTTTTGAAAATCGCGTTTAGTGATTTAATATTAAAATTTGAGACCTCTTCACAAATCTTACCATTTGATTTGTTTTGCTAACAGACAGGCTAATTTTATTTCATGCTATACAGGTTTCCTCGCGATGTTTTTCTTCAACGGCGTGTATGTGATGCTTAAATCTGCACGTAATCTGGAAAAACCCAAGTACGTTTCGGAATTCGAACCTACGACCAAAAGCGTTGCCGCATATGGAAACCCGTCCATAATCCGCTAGACTACTACAGCCACAAATACTCAAACGCTAGGTTATACAAATACTCAAACGATTTGTACCTATTATTTCTACTTCTCCTAGTTATAATGTAGTAAGATACAATATTTATTTTATGGGAACTACCAAATAAGAAGCAAAATGAAAAAAAAAAATGAATTAATAATGTTGCTAAAATTTTGAACCAAGACATGTCTATTCACTGTATAAAATTATTCATCCCGAAAAATCTCATGAAAAGACTCTTTTGAGGTCCAACGAGTACTGTTTAATTGAGACCTTCCAACGACCCACTGAGACCTTATTCAAAACTCGACACGCTAAGCTACAGTCCACTGGTAGGTTTCATCATTTTGCAATTAATCTAGTTTTGTAAGTAAAAATTATATTTATAACTAAAACTATGAATAATTATTAAATAAATGTTAATACGTAATTGTAAGTTTTAGATCATGATACTAATGCCTTTTTTGTAGTTTTAGGCTACCTAATATTAGTTTTTGTGTAATAAATGTATCTTGTGACGGACGTATGGTGTTTTTACTACCTTTGAACGATAAAATATGTATTAAATTATGAAATACTTTTGGTGTACACAAATTATATATAGCTTTGTACTGAGGTGGTTTAAAAGTTACGAAAAATATCCATAAATATCACATATGTTAGATCCAAATATTTTTTTTTAACTAAAAACAAAAAAACGTAATCCCAGCTCTATATGTGGAACAATTTAAAAATAGCGTGGGCAAATACTATCTTAATAACAAAAAAAAGTTAAAAAGTGTAATAACAGGATAAAAGTACTTAGTAATAGTTTCAACAGCTTACCAGATATTTAATAAATAAAATAGATTTAACGTCAAATGCCAAAAAGGAAATAAATACGCAACACATACACATTTTAATAAATGTATCGTCAGTGAATGGACGCTTTTATCAAAAAGAAGCTCGCGCGCCTTGTATAATGTAAAAAATATACAAATTAAGTGTAGGAGGCTGAATGGGCCCGAGCGTACATAAATGAATGGTCTTCGCCGCTTGTACTTTACGGTTAAGTGTTGTGTAGCTGTATTGAATTGAGACGTTCTTAAATAAATAAGACGGTGAAAGTGCTTGTATTAACCAAGTTTATTTTCATCGTAGGACCTTGTTATTGATGTATCTCTTCATAAGCAACTTAAAATATTATAAAACTACAAGTGTTATCTAAATAACTAGATCTTCAACAAGTTATGTCTTTTTCGTTATTTAAAAGCCTATAATAGATAGAATAATAATAATAGATAACTGTGGTTGCCTAGTAGTTAAGGAACCGGTATCCATGAGTGTTTGAATCCCGGCAAGTATCTCTGGGTTATCCAGATTAAGTTCAGATTTAGGTAGCTCAAACAAACCGGTGAAAACTCCATGAGGAAACCCGCACGGCAACTAATTGAAATATCATTCCTAAGTGCCCTGAGATCGGCGATCAGTTGCGCTACTGGTCACGTTCGGCAAAAATATAAGCGCAAAGTGGATACAGCCATTAATATATCTCTGCTCATCCTGAAATTCAAGTAATATTACCATTAGTGCACGCCGCTCAGGGTTGCACTGGGTTTTTCTATGAAGTGGACTATATAATTATAGATGCTGATTAGGTCATTTTTCGGGCCCTGATAAATACACTATGACCGGTGGTCGTGGGTGTGGTTGTAGAAAGACACGGATTTTGGCGTTTTACTGTTTATTGGCACTTTAAGGCACACCTAACTGTGACGTACACGCACGTACTCTCGCCTTGTAGTCGACTACCGAGACTATAATTCCTTAGTTAAATCACATCTATTATACCTGATTGAAGTTTGGGGCAGTGCTACAAAAACGAAGCTACATGAATTACAAACCCTACAAAACAAATTAATAAAAATTCTTTTTCGTTATCCATATCTTACAGCTACAAAGACAATATACAATGAAACAGGATTATTAAATATACAACAACTACATATTTATAATACATGCATCATTATTAAAAAAATTATTGATAAAAAAATCAATTTAAATTTATTTTTTACAAAAATACTCTCTCTTGATACAGCGCGCAGTACGCGCCGAGCAAGTTTGCTTGTGCTTCCTAAACCACGGACCAATTATGAAAAACGGAATATCACTTTTGAGGGAGCACAACTCTACAACGCGTTACCCTCCTGCATTAGAAACGCTGGCTCGCTTGGCATATACAGAACTAAATTACTACAATATATTAAAGATAAATACTAACAAATATGGTTCTGTGTTTGCCAAGTGAGCTCTTAGTATTGTACTGTTCCAGATAGTTTTTAAACAAAATGTTCTCATGTAAGTGATTTTGTATCTTAATGAGAATAAACTCTTTGAACTGAGAAGGTAGATCGAACGACGAAATCGACGGAAAATTTATTTTCTTCTACACACGCTGAAACAGGGTACCAGCATGGGCAGGCTTACCAGCGGCGAATTTTTTTTTTAATTTTTCTTTTTTGATTCGTTGAATTTTTGGTATTACCTTTTTTCATGTTAGTCAAGGACATATTGTTTCTTAAATTCTCCTTTTAACAATTTTATAAATGCCTATTAATACACGTTTTATTTTATTTACTTAATAACGTATCTATTTTAGTATATGTTTGGATATACATAAGAAACTGAAGATTCCAAATAATAAAGATCGCGGCGGTGTGCTGGGCGCATCAGAGCCTCCCACGGTAGGGTGAAGGGGCTGCCATACTTTTTATTTCTTTTCCCAAACTCTTTTGCCTCGAGTCCAACTTTTTATACAGTTCATTTTTTATTCAAAAATGCTACTCGTTTCTTCTTCGCTTTTGCGAATAATTGAAGAAAATTGTTAACGGGGTTATACTCGTATATTTTCTATACATAGTTGTTAAAGAAAAAGTTATAAGCAATTATCTATAATATAAAAATGAATCGCAAAATGTCTTGATAAGCGCGAAACTCTAGAACGGCTGAACCGCATTGGCTGATTTTTTTTTTTGTTGTGTTTGTTGAAGTCTGGGGAAGGTTCTTACGGAGAGAGAAATTTTAAAAATTCCCTGCAACTGTCTAAAAACAACACTTTTCTGTATTCTCATACAAAAAATTCTTAATAATATTTAAAAGTCAATTTGAACTTTAATATCATACCATAAAGTTTAAATATTAGTGGACGGGTTCCGTGAAGGCAAAACAATTGAGTGACGATAGTATCGTATAAATATTGTCAATATTTGTTAAATATAGAAGATATTCACTAGAAATGATTTATATGGCAGGACAACGTTTGCCGGGTCAGCTAGTATTTCATAAATATACTTAAAAACAGATATGTTATGTATGTATACATAAAATTTTATAAGAAATCTGCGTTTTCCTTTAAACAGTGATATTAAATAACGCATGTTATATATTTTTTTTATAAGTCACTAGATAACACCTGATGAAAAGTACAGTGTAGTCCAAATACGGCAAAGACCGCAAAGGGACGAAAATCCATTAACAGTCACCACCGCTATATCTGCCCACATATACGACGGAAATACTGTATATATATATATGAACAACTGGATATACGGAAACTGTTCCCGAAATGTGACAGGCTGAAGCGACTCGCTATGACAATCTTTACACTTGTGTTAAAAATCACAAACGTACAGGGAACATCCTAAAGGGAAGTCAGCATCTATTGCCTATACTCGTGTCCTATCGTTTGTCTTGTAAAATGAGTTTTAACTAAATTAAATTATAATATACATAATTATAATCTTGCTTACTAAGATAGAATATATCAATATAGGACAGCAATTTTCCGACCGCGTAAGCCTTATAAAAAACAGCGACTCGTGATTGGTGGAAAATGTCGCTGTGGGCGTGACATAAGGCTTTGTCGCCAAGGGGCGTGGCTCTAGCGACATCGGCGGGTTTGTCATTCTGCTCAAAAAGCCTTTAAACAGGGGAGTTGGGCGTACAGCATACTTACACAGCCTTTGTAAACTTCAGTGCAATACTACAGAAATTTTTATTAAAATACCTCTTACGATATAAGCATTTAGTTCTCTATTACGTATTAACTATTGTGCAATTCATTTCTCTCTTCTTTTTGAAGGTCAATGACGTCATGAAACTTTCAATGTTGTATCATACTTGGTTATTGGCAACAATTATCTGTTTCCATCTTTCAACTAATTCGATATAAAAAAATATCCAATATGAGCCATATTTTTACTAGTATATATTAAATTCAGTTTTAAAATATATTACAATCTATTCTAGTTTCAAAGAAAATAAAATGACTTGTCTCTATTTAAAAAAAAACCCTTAATCATTGGAAAGCATCGTGAAGAAATCCGCATGGCATCCAATAGATTTGTCAAGTGTAAGTGCCCTGAGAACGGCGATCAGCTGCGCTACTGGTCACGATGTTATACGTAGAAAGTGGGTATAGCCATTAATGTATTTCTGTTCACCCCAAAAGTAATACAGCGTGAAGATATGATTATTTATTAATAATCTGTAACTGTGTTGAAAAACAAAAATAGAAATGTAAATGGCTTGTGTTATTCTTTGTGGTTAACTCGGTTGGAGCAAAGCGTCCAGAATGATAATACTACCTTTAGTATGAGAGTTTTATAACAATCTATCATCACGCGGAATCCTTATTGTAGTAGGAAGAGAGAAAAGAACGCCACTGCTCTCTATTCTTGCACATCTCTTTCGCTTTTTTAACATTCATTAATCCCATCACGCTCTCTCACCGATACCATCTTACTTATAACCAGAGATAGGTAAAATGTAATCTGATTAATGATGAACGATTACAACAAGTAGTCGTAATTTTGATTTTGTTGCTCTGTAATCATGATTAAATCCATTTAAAACATTAAGAAATGATAAATGTGTATACAATCTGGGATTTTGTAGTGTTTAAAACATAAATAAGCAAAATGCAGTCATATTAATGATAAAAAATGTAAAATGTAATCGTCAATTATTTTTATTAAGCTGATTACATTTTGCCCATCTATGCTTATAACATTAACCTCTATCAAAATTCTCTATATTTGGTCCGTGTGAGTAATTCTCGGTCGGCCTTAATTCACATTCACGTATCTTTTTATAAAACGTTAATATTAATCTCCTTACCTATATCAGGCATAAAAATGACCAAACAGTTACCAACTTAACTCAGAAAATTAGCTTAATTCAATTTTGGCAATAATCAAACGAAAGATCGCAAATAAAATTGGTATGAACATAAAAACGGCAACATAACATAGCCGCCCAAGACCGGGCGAGGGTGCGGGGTGTGGGGCGGGCGGAACCGGCGGTGTGGGCAAAAAGCTCAAGTGCAGGAGGCTGTATCGATCCGCGACCGGGGACCGGCGACATGGCCGGGTCACACGATCGGGTGCGACCATACTGTTAAGAAAAGCGGATAAGATCTTAGCGGAGCGGCTTAATTAAATATAGACAACGCTAAAGAATCCATAAAGAATGACTTTTTGAGAATTTATAGTAAAACTTTAAGGACGAAACCCATTTACTCACATTCTGTACCTGGAAAAAGCAGAAAGATTTGACGTAGAGAGAAAGTGACGTACCTACCTATAGACGATACAAAGCAAAAGACCAACATAATATCCCGATGTACGCGTTGCAGATGCACGCCTCGGATGGTACATAGATACCATGTGCCTTGTTTTGTTTAAGAAGTTTCACTTCTAACGTATGTACAATGCCATACGCGCAGTTTTTAAGTCGGAGAATGCTATAGCAATTTTTTCATACAGATTAGACTTCTAAAATATTTGAAATTTAAAAAATCGCACTTAAAATACTCAAAAACCTCTTATACCGGTTTAAAACATATTACTATAGTAAAAAACATCACTATAATCAAAACTCACAAAATAGCTTTTTTATTTCTAATCCACTAGAAGGCATAATGTTTTTCCATTATTTATTTTCAGCAACATAAATATTATGTCAATAGTAACTAAATCCAACTACAAATACATATATAGTATGTCCATATGTATGGTATATTTAATTACTAAATAATTGTTGCGACTACAATATTATTTTAGACAACAAATAGTGTAAAATATAATATTCTTATTATAATTACTGTAAAGATCAAAAATCTAAACAGTAATAATTAAATCTAATTAATTATAAAAAAAATATCTAGAAAACAAATAGATAACTATTGTCAAAAAATCAGAACATTTTGGAATCTGGCAAATATAAAAGTCAACGAAGAAACAATAAGAAATTCTAAATAGCGTAACGTAAAAACAAAACAATGAGTTAACCAGGATAAAACGACTCCCTGTAGACAGAACAAAGGAGATATTAAGTGAAAATTGGAGTTAACACCGGGACAGAAGGAGACTTTGTGTAAATCATTCAGTATTCTTGTTTTGTAGACGCTTGAGCCGAATTAATAACAGTTTTCTTCGTCGCCCAAGCAATTACAGTGTTCGTATCACTGCCGGCGCGGTTAAATCATAGATTAAGCCGAAAAATATTGTAGAAATGTAATTCTTATCATATCTGCTTACGAAATTATTAAAAATAGATTTTAATTTTCTGAAAGTAAATCAATTCACACGCTTGATGAATTAGTCTAAGATTAAATAAGATTAATTTTAACATTTAATTTAAATTATATTTTTCAATGGCTTCACCAATTACATAGAGATTTCTTACATCTAAGTGACAATAGTTTATAAGTATTTCTGTTACTAATAAGTACTGTTCGATCGAACCTTCAACTTCGGAACTTCAGCCAGAAAATATCATCAGAAATACCTTCAGCATTAATCATTATGAGACAAAGTTTTGGCCGAACCTAAGTTTCTAACACACCGAAATTAAACGTATCATCTCTAGAAGTGATTTATGTACTCTCGAATGAAGCCTTTAGTTTAGAAGACTCAAAATCCTTGTAACTTTTTGTATACCTTAAACTGAATTTCTTACAGTTTTTAACCTTCGCCTACAGCAAGAAATCGACTAAAGAAGTTGACTACTGATCGGTCACTAGCAATAACTAAAAACCATAAACACCTTTATTTCTTTCCCTCTGTTTTCAAAATATTAGATATCATTGATGACATGGTTCTACTTTATAAAATACTGTAAAAATAATAGTAACCGCTTAAAGAAGAAGATTCGTGAATGTTTTTATCATAGAAAAACACGCTACATTAGAAACTTAATATCACGATTGTAAATTACAAGTTTTAGTAATCAACTAACTAATAATAATATAATATGTACATGTCTCTCCGTTAGATAGATTAGTATCAGTTCTATAGTTATCTAATCTATGACCGTCTCTCAAGAGAGCCTAATTTGACTCGCGACAACCGGGCGATTAAATTTTAATATTTGAAAAGCGCGTCGTTCGAGACGGCGCAAAACGATTGCATTGGGGCGTTCTGTCGCTGTTTTTGTTCGTGTCCTTTTTGTATATTGCTGTGAAATTTACATATCCTGACTTATTTCGACTGTACTTAAAAATTATTATTATTATTCGTATGTTGTGGATGCCTTAATAGGAACTGTACATTTTTTATTGTAACTTTATGTATGTATTGTGTGAATTAGTTATTGTACCGGGCCACTGGCAACCCTGTAAAAGTAAATATATAAATAAATTATTCGAGCAGTTTTTTGGTATACGTAAAGGTACAATTTACATACTGATCCCGAAATGCATAAGACCGAAGCGAGTAACTATAACGGTCACTTATTCTTACACTTCTGTAATGTGGTTACGACACAAATCGCGCTACCACCTCAATAAATAATATATTTTGTTTTTACCGTTAATCTTTTCGACAATACAGCCACTAATGTATCTCTGTTGACATCAAAAGGGGTATAGCATAATAATAAGTTATTTATTATAATCAAATTAAGTTGTGTTCAAAACAAGTAAATTCTGCCATATAACAAAAACTTTCAAAAATTATCTAATACCGAACGGCATATAATTTCAGTTATATGAATACTCGCTGCAGTATTTTGCTTGTAAGGCGTGCAGTAGCAATGAGTTGTTTACTGCGGGGTGTGGGTTCGACTCCCGTAATAAAGAATGCCAATCCGGGCGGTCTCAGGGGAAGGAGGTCGCTTGACCTCCTCTGAAAGGGGTGAACGAATAAAGTGCACGGAGTATACATTAGGATTTTTTCAATTAACGAAATAGCTTGTTTAAGCTAACAATAATTTGTACTGTAACTGTCTCTAAGTTTGCTAAGTAAGCCGAGAGCCCAGCTGGTAGTAAGTGGTTTAGATAGTGGTTTACATATTAAGAAAACACTAGAATGTTTAAGATAACTTTTTTATAGATTGGTTCAATAAAGTAACTACGCATCATCTGAGAGAAAGATTAATGTTATCCAAAAACTGCAACGACTACCAAGCAAAGAGAATGCAATAATAATTAAATTATTTGCACTCCTAATTATTAATACAATAAACTAATTATTAGGTCCTTACATATGAAATTGGCGTTTTGTATGGGAGGAACAAAAAGTCGAATATTTTTTAATATAATATATTTAATTAATCAAAGTATGAACCATTATTTTCTATGCACTTTTGCCATCTCATAGGTAGTTCATTGACCCTTTTACTAAAAAAACCAGTCGGACGGGAATCAATAAAATCTTTGAAGGCGATTTGGACTGCCCCATCGGAGTTGAATTTTTTCCCTTGCAAGAAGTTATCCAAATTTCGAAAAAAATGGTAATCTGTTGGAGCAAGGTCCGGGGAGTACGGAGGATGTCTTAGACTTTCCAATTGAAGCTCTTCTAATTTAGTAGCCGTCTGTTGCGCAGTGTGTGGTCTAGCGTTGTCGTGAAGCAGCAGTGGCGTGGAGCGATTGACCAGCCTAGGTTGTTTAGCCGCTAGCTTTTCCATCATGGTTTGCAATTGCTGACAATAGACATTAGCCTTAATAGTCTGGCCAGATTTGAGAAAACTGTAATGAACAATACCGGCACTAGTCCACCAAACGCTTACAAGTAACTTTTTTGGGGTTAATTTTCGCTTGGGGCAGGATTTGGCTGGCTGGCCAGGATCCAACCATTGCGCTGAGCGCTTCCGATTATCGTAAAGAACCCATTTTTCATCACAGGTAATGATTCGGTTTAAAATACCTTCATTATTGTGCCGGTTTAGTAATGTAACGCAGCAGTCGACGCGCGTTTGCCGGTTTGCTTCAGTCAATTCGTGAGGTACCCACCTTTCAAGCTTTTTAATCTTCCCAATTTGCTTCAAGTGAATTAAAACAGTTTTATCACTAACATCGCAGCCTGCAGCTAACTCGGACGTGGTTTGCGATGGATCCGCTTCCACAATAGCCTTCAACTCTTCATTATCAACTTGAGTCTCAGGCCGTCCACGGGGCTTGTTCTGCAGGTCGAAATTTCCAGAACGAAAACGTTGGAACCAAAAACGAACTGTGTTTTCTTTTGCAACACGACCGCCATACACATCATTCACCCTTCGAGTTGTTTCCGCAGCACTAGTGCCACGGCGGAACTCGTACTCGTAAATAATGCGATATTTTAAGTTTTCCATTTTGTAAAATGAGTGACGCAAACAGAAAAAAACAGAAGAAAAAAACAAATGAATGACGATCATCGAAGCACAAATACATGAGTCTATAGCTGTACAAATTTGAATTTGGAATTCCTTACCAAAGAGAAGAAATTTGTGATTAAAGTGGCCAGTACGAAAAACGCCAATTTCATATGTAAGGACCTAATATAATAATGATAATAAATGTTCAGTTTTTGGAAATATATTTTTTCGGCTAAGAGCATTGTTTGGTGGCTGGAAACACTTTTTTATTTTGTAAGAAAGCATTTACCATAATATTATGTTTTCATACTGTTTTTACTTTGTAATATGTATATTTTATTTAATTTCAGATTTTCAGGAAAACATACAGCAATATTTTAATGATAAAAAATATACAAAATAAACACATAAGCCACCAAGTTTCCATAAAAACAAAATATCTATTCATTATTTAACAGTTAATATTTCTAATCCGCATTTTCAATTTATGAACAATAAATCATATAATTATTTTTAATTTGTATATTATTTTTGTTCCATATTAGGATTATAGAACAAATTGTTTCCATTTCAATAAGTACAAAATAAATTTTGGAACTATCAGTCTATGCCGAGATATTTTAGTAACCAGTATCCATTAGGCACTTATACATCATACCTTACATAATTAACAACGCAGCTCAACACCAATCTGAAGGCACTACACGTGCCATTTTTATTAAATAACATGCGGATTTTCTAGCACTCCACCAACGATCATATCGTGGTACTTAGGTGCGTACTTAATTTGGTTCATTCCAGAGGCAAGCCTGCGCCGCCGAACGAGAGCTTACAAGTATTTGAGTAAACGTAAAGAATGAACCTTGTACCTAGCAGGGAGTACCGAGCAGTAAGCCTGAGGGTCTTGCAACTTAAGCTATACTTCAGCGGTGTGTGCATGCTCCGACGCATCACTTGGCTAAGTAAAGGTGGTAATCACTCTTCCGTTTCCCCTCTCCAACATCTTGGCGTTTCTCTTAAGAGGGGCACCGTGCGCCGGGCTGAGCTTTTTGTTTTTCGTAGCTCTTGCGGTTATAAAACATCGCAGTGCCTTTAGTCAGTAGAAGTCAGACACACCAGGGTCGCTGCCCTCACAACGACTCTAACAATTCATGATAATTTCCACCGGCTTGCCAAAAAAGAGGTGCGTACTAGGATTCGAACCTTATAACCCTTCGCGTTTTTGCACATTGAGGCCGGCGAAGCAACTTAATCCCAAAAATTCTGCAATGTTTAATGCATTTAACGTCTCTGTAGCCTGAGGGTAAGACAAAATAAAACATATCCTGAAGCGTAAAACAGGTAGTCCCGCAATCATTTGGTCTTTTATACAACGATCAATCTGTCTTGATGGTTATAATAAAGAATAAATGTATAACTATACTGATACAGACCTGTTACAAGCACTATGAAATGATTAAGAATAAGGAAAAGATGGAAAAGTACCAACCACCAAAAAAAAACAGTATGAAATTTTGCTCGTGGCTCTATTCAAAATACTGATCCACAGATTTAACTAGATTGAATACGCTGTGAGAAATGTATACATATTACAAAGTATGTTATTACCACACAATCGTATCAGTAAAATAAGTTTGATAGAATATTTTATAGATAATAACATATTTATAAAATAAATTGCTTCGCAATTAATACAGAACTACAGCTGGTGTATATTTCATTTTCCTAGAACTCTCTTCATCATTATGTTATAATCTGTCTTTAGGAAAGATTACTTAGTAAACCTATAAACATTCACAAAAACTGCTTAATTTTCACCCACTAGCAAAAAAGGGTAACACCATTAATCAAGTATCAATAAACAGTGGTCGCACTACAAAAACCGAAACATTTTACCATCTACCAATATCAAGGTTGTGTGTAAAAATACGGCTATTATTTTAATAGAACATCCGGTTAAACCGAGCTGTGATGTGTAGAGATCATACTTTAATTGCATTTATGGGGAAAATAAAGGCCCTTTAGTGTTTTTATTGCAAATCGTAGCCCTACATTAGAATAATTATATCAATAGATTTTTGGATTTTAAATCCACGCGATCAAAGATCAAATATTATACAGAACCGATTCGTTTACTTTATCGATACAAAAATCGATACATATATACAACTTAATGCTTTATTTGAGACAATAGCAGGTTCAGATTTTTTTACAGATAATAATTTTCTTTTTCAATTAAAATAATAACACTCAATAAAAAAACGACCTACAATATAAATTTTCTCGATACTTAAAGTTGCCGAATGCTAAATGCTAAACAGTATACTGTTGTCAGTTTAATATTAGGATGCTATCTTTTAATTTTAGTGTAATGATTTTAACGTTAATTTGAAAAAGAAAGCCATGGAGAAGATTAAAATTTAACTATAGAATTTCGAAAAACATACTACGTGTAAAGTATTTAAGTAAGTTCCTGGGATTGTTGATTTTGACTTGCTAACTATATTCATTTCAGCTATGTTAGTGTGGGTATTCAAAACTACATACATTTTAAATTGTTTCATCACTTTCGTTACATTGAACTGAATTATATGGCCCACACATTAAATGTGCATTCTTTTTGAAAAAAAAAAGAAAGGAATGCCACTGAAAATTCATGTACAACAAAATTAAGTCACTTTTAGCGTAAAATCATATATGTTTAATTATAAACTTACAAAAATAATAATTTAGTGGTAGTTTCTGAGTTCCTAACTCAATTAGAATACAAGTCACATACAAGATAAAAGTGCCTGGGAGTAAAAGCCGAGAAAAAGACGAGACTTATCTGCACAGACCAAATAAGGAGAGTTCAGACAAAGGACAAAGTTAAAATAGGTTTAAATCACTCAGATCAGATAAATTACATATTTATTTACTTAGTAACGAAATCGCAAAAAACAGTATACGTCAATTATATTGAAAGAACAGAAAATATAATAATATAATCTTAAGAAGACGGAACAGGTTTCTGCGGACATAGAGAAGTTCTAGAGAAGAAATATTGATAAAAATTTAGTAACTTCTTTTTCCTTCTCATATTTATTTAAAAAAAATCATAATAATGTTCACTTATTAGTCGTAAGATCGTTTACAAGCACTCAATACTCGACACCAAAATGTTCTGTTTGTCGCATCTATTTAAAAGCACGTAATTTTTATTCTAATCTCTGAGTCGTATATAATTAGAGTTTTATAAACTCTCATCTCATATGCTAATGCACGTTTTGAGGCTTCTGTCCGCAGCCGTGCGATACGGGCCTCCACTCATCGGAATAACTAAAGGTACTGTTTTATGCTGACGAAAGAAATTAGCTGCACGCAACGTTTCTAATTTCGCTATATGCGTTTGAACAAAGAAAGCTTTTAAAACAATGTTGTTTATACGAGGAACATCAAATATTAAACATCTTCATTATATAGGTGATTTTATACGCAAGGGAGATATTCAGGGAGAATATAGGGTTATATAAAGAGGCGATTCTGATTCAAAATATGTAAAAATAGTGATATCTTAATATTTCCTTTAAAACGATGAAAATTATTGTCAACATCTTTAGGGACAATTGAACACATGAATGAATGGATAACAGTTAATTATTAAGGTAGGTATTTTGCCTGTCCTAAGCCAGGATAAAATGTGAAGGGACACCGGACAGTAGACTTGAGAGAGTATGCTGCCCGGAGGAGAGTGAAGTGGGGCGTAGTGTCCGGTGCGCCGTCCGTAAGAAACGTTCGAAAGCGTAGGCGACTGGATGAATTTGGTTTCCCAGGCCTGGGGGGAGTAATTAGAGAAACACCCCGGGAGTTTTAAGCCAGTAGGAGTCTAACACACCGGGATCGCTGCCCTCACAGAAGCTTTGATGGTCCTATGTAAGATTTCCCCTAGGTAACTAAAAAAAAAGTACGAAGACAAAACGAGTCAATACCTATTTACCTAAAATTACGTATAAGGAACTTTATGCGGTAACACATACACTGCGGTGCCCACACTTTTTACAGATCAATAATTAAAATATATTTTTAAAATAAAACATTGTATTATTATTCAGCAGTGGATAGAAAATTACAACAGTTGAAATCAAGAATATCTCCTAAACTATATTCCAAAAGTAAGCAAGAATGTCAACACAATAGAAAACAAAGAAAAGAACAAAAGATTTTCCCATCATTCCAATCTTCCCCAAGACTAAACTAGCTCACCTAGAGCATCCGGAGAATTCCCCAAATCCCCGAACGTGTCCGGCGTCCCCTTCCTTGGAGCTTGAAACCCTTGTATATGTCACACGGTCATACTGTTAGACGAACAATTTTAATAAATTTTTAATATATCGTTTGTCTTCCATAAATTCTTGTCTTTTCCATACAAATCTTTGAACAAATTTTTCCGATTTCTAAGAAAGTTCAAATTTCAAATACTCGTATAATACACACAGGGCGATAATATTAATACGTTTCCTTGTTTATCTGTTTGTTTATTTCTTTAAAGTAAATTTTTTTTTTATAAATACCCAGATAAATATAAAACACATAAATTTACTTGTCTCATACATAAAAAAAATCAATTCAGTGAGAAACTGGTGCCAGAAATGGGTATGAAGAAGACAAAATATAAACAAAAAATATTTAAAACGTAGACAATTTAGCCATACATAAGAGATAATACAAATTGTAAACTTAATGTAAGCAAACTGTAAACAGAAACACAATAATTGTTCGATAATAATTTCATATTTCGTGTTTTGAATGCTTAACAAAGGTTTTTGGTATGTGAATATTATCTTCTTCAATAGGTTTCTTAAAGAGATTAACTTAATGGCAAAAAATTCAGTTTAATCTTGTTATTATTGTATTCATTAATGTGCTAATTGTTTGTTTTCTATTTGTGTTTCATTATGTGTTTTAGCTTGGTTTTTATTTTATTTTTTGTAGTAATTTAGTTGGAATAAAGCATTATTTTTATGTATACTTTTGTGATTTTTTGATGCTATTTATTTTCCTATAACAATACCAGCTTTTTTTTTATCCTGGGGGGAAAATCCTACATAGGACCATCAGGGACCCTGTGAGGGCAGCGACCCCGGTGTGTCAGACTCTTACTGACTAAAAACCCCCGGGGTGTCCCTCTGATTGCTCCTCCCGGGCCTGGAAAGCCAAATTCGTCCAGACGCCCAGGGAACAAAAGGCCTTGTTGAAGCTATCCCTCTGGGGGAAGGGTGGGAGTAAAAATCTACCTCTCCAAAACCACTCTGTCAGGCGGCGCGCCGGACACCGTGCACCGCCTCCCTCTCATCCGGGCAGTAGAATCCCTCAAGTCTACTGCCCGGCTATTGTCACCGGGGATAATAATACCAGCTGTGGTAACCCGGTGTTGTCCGATAAAAATCTCTTATTTTACGCCATTGCTGATTTATTTCCAAAAACGTCGAGACACGTTTTGATTTTTATTTTCAACCATCATAGGGCTATATAGTTAGATATATATTTCCCTAGAAATTATAAAAAAAAATAGAATTCGAATTTAATATTAATTACATTATATAACAAATTATTAAAATCAATTATAATACAGCATTTACAATATAAAAATAATAATATTCGACACATTTAATGAATTAATAAATAAATAAATGTGTTTTTTAATTTAACTTATCCATCTGTGATAGTCCTTATTAATTTGGCAGGCATTTAACATCTTCCCACTAAGGTAACCTTCTGGCCAAACCTACCTATTCTTGTGATATCAGTTTTTGTACTACTTACTATTAACCGAAATTGACAGATTTTCAAACAACCTATCCCTACCTTAAACAAACCCTATTATACCCCCTTAAAGGTGGAATATAAAAAAACGCACCCTTAGTGAATACGTGCATTATAAAAAGAAACGATAATTCAAACATATTTCTAGCTTTAGTAGTTAAGGCTCTATGATGATAGGTCAATTAGGGCAAATCTTTTTATGTATATAGAAAAAAATAATTAAAAGTTCGTGAAATAGAATGTCCGTATGTAGTGGCCTCAAAGTTCACGTTAGTGTCACACGTCATTTGGATTGTCGCATTTCATCACGGCGCACCGGGGGAGACGTGCAGAATCCATATTGACCCCTAGCCGCGGCATTTTGTACCAAGTGCCCATTATTTTTTTCCTTCCCATAAAGGTTATGGTAATGCCCATAGGATGGGGTTGCGGGCGAGGGTTGAAGTCGTGTCGTACAGATGTTATCGTCCTTCACAGACGACTTTAGATTAAGATTTGTATGTTGTGCTCTGAATATAAATAGTTTTATTCGTTTAACAGTTTTACAAAAGGCTGTAAAAGGAATCAACTTGTATACGTGCAGATTATTCTTCTTTTTAAACCTTTATTGACAAATATACTGCCAGTGTACTTGATAATAAGTTGTTACTACAACGTATGAACAATTGCAACATTTAAAGCGTTTGTGTTGCCAGCCAAGAAGGACGTTATTCTCTACCATCTTGAAAAACCCTATGTTAGCCCTGGGAAAAACTGTACCTGGCAGTCTATTCTATAACTTCAAAGTTGCGCAAATACTTACCACTTACTGACATACATATGTGTCGCACGCCTATTTGCGACAAAAGCTTAAAAAAAACTGAGAATCATTCTATCGTGGCGCATGTAAGCTGGCACGACGATGATGACAGTCTGTAATTCTCATCACTTCCTAATCGCTGCTATTCTTAGACCTTACTATGCTTCTCATCAGGTATGTCAGCTGAAGATAATTTATCCAGCTAGAATAAATAAATTATCAGCATTGGTCATCGAAACCAAAGGCTGGTATCGACAAACATAGTCTGCATACGGTCTCTGGGTTCTAAGCGACCAAAAGCAAGTTAATAGGGCATCAGTGCCAAACTGGGTTGTGACCACAGCCCATGGGTCTAAAAACCGTGATAGTGACTCACCTTAGGCAGATCTCGTTTTAGGATCAATCCGTGTATGTCCAGCTTCATCTCTCTCTCTTCCCTCTCATGTGGGTTCCCTCTCACCCTCTCGTATGTTGGCATACGTGGTAATGAGGAGGCAGATGTACTGGCCAGAGAAGCAATATCAAATGGCACAGAAATTCACCTTAAGCCCGAATATTCAGAGGTATTATTAAAATACAAAAAGAAGATACGAAATGAGTGGAAAGAATACTTTGATATTGCTTCTCTAGAAAAAGGCATATGGTTTAAAACAATGCAAAGTGAACCTCCTTATATACCATGGTTTGCCGATGTGGGATGGAATAGAAAGCATATTGTGATTTCTCATAGATTGCGCTCTGGACACATCCCACTCAATAAATTCAAATTTTTGACGAGGAAAATCGATACTCCTATTTGTGAGCTATGTGGAGTCCCGGAAGACATATACCATTTCTTGGTGGAATGTGTTCGGAGCGTTTCTATGAGAGAAATCATGTATAAACAATTTGGTTTGAACAGGTCTAATGTGGGTCTATTTCAGAGCGTCTTAGCTGAGCAAACATCTTGCGCAGCTGAGATGCTCTGTAGACTCACATATACATTGTTGAATTAGCATTTACATTGTGTGATTATGGGACTGACATGGTCAGCCTGATCCAAAGTCCCAAAAAAAAACAGAGAATAAAAAAAAAATCTCTCTCTTCTTACAGCTTCTGGATTTTCCAGATTAAAAATGGATTTAGACATCGTTTATATCGGGAGGAAACCTCCATGGCATCTTATAAAAATGCAACGTGTACAAATTTCCTGAGAACGGTGATCAGCTGCGCACGTCACGTTAAGTATGACAAAAGCGCAAAGTGGATACAACTACTAATGTATCTCTTTTTTTTTGTATCCAGGGGGAAAATCCTGCATAGGACCATCAGGGAAGCTGTGAGGGCAGCGAACCCGGTGTGTCAGACTCTTACTGACTAAAAACCCCCGGGGTGTCTCTCTGATTGCTCTACCCGAGCCTGGGAAGCCAAATTCGTCCAAAAGCCCAGGGAACAAAAGGCCTTGTTGAAGCTATCTCTCTGGGGGAGGGGTGGGAGTAAAAATCCACCTCTCCAAAATCTCTTTCTCAGGCGGCGCGCCGGACACCGTGCAACGCCACCCTCTCATCCGGGCAGCAGAATCCCTCAAGTCTACTGCCCGACTATTGTCACCGGGGGATGACTAATGTATCTCTAATCACCCCAAAACCAAGATAGCGTTACGATATTATTATTGTTGCTTCCTTTTATTGAAAAAATTAAAACTGCTAAACAGTCTTGAGCTAATATTTCATTATATTTTAACCATGTAATAATTAACGACACTGGATAAATGGCTATCATAAAATGCCGTGAAATGGACATTTCGTGTGCCCGCTCCGACGGGTCCGCTAGGTAAGTTTTCGCAACTTATTGTACAAACTTATCTCTTGCATAATGGATGTGCCCTGATAGGTTTTCGTAAGTGATTGATAGAGACCGTCGCGTCGCTGCCCTCTTTCCCTTTAATGACGCTGAATTTGCCGCCCTACTCTGTAGACTAGAAAATATACGAAGTGACATCTTGTCTAATTTTCCACAACACTTAAGATATTTTATTACTAAGTCATCAGCGTTTAAGATATTTTGATATTTATACTAAACGTAATTCCTCCTTAACACTAGATGTTCGGACACGGTCAAAATGACTGGTCTTTATGTTTGTCTTCTTTTTTTCTAAGAAAAATATAATATTTTAATTTTATTTACCTACCTACCTCCTAACACCTAAGGAACACCTAAGGGTAGGTAGAACACCTGTTTCGCTTGGCTCAAGATAGAGGGAAGTTCGCTGAGCTGACGGCCAACCTCCGGTAGTGGAGAGGCACCCTAAAAAGAAGAAGAATTTTATTTATAACAAAGCAAAATAAACCGTGTTATAGTTATTTCTGAAATAGGTATAAATACGGCGCTGGAAGATCTAGTGTTAAATATTTGACGATTTTAAATATTTGTAGTGTCATTCTGTATGTAGACAATAATCTGAACAATCCGAATAAGCATTTCAACGTTTTTGAACACATGTAAATAATAAACTAATTCGAGAAATAATATTATTAAATTTAAGCTTACATAATACAAAAATTATAACAATATATCGTCACGCTATATCCCTATAGGGGTGAGCAGGAATACATTAGTGGCTGTATCTACTTTTCGCTTATGATAAGTGTGCAGTGACAAGTAGCGCAGCGAATCGCCGTTCTCTGAGGAATTTACTATGACATTTCTTTTAGACGATATGCGGGCTTCCTCACGATTTCCTTCACCTGTGGACCTGTAGCACCTAAATCTAAATATATATAACTCAAAGGTGACTAACTGACTGACTAACATAGTGATCTATCAACGCACAGCCGAAACCACTGGACGGATCGGGCTAAAATTTGGCATGCAGGTAGATGTTATAACGTAGGCATCCGCTAAGAAAGGATTTTGATAAATTCCACCCCTAAGGAGATGAAATAGGAGATGAAAGTTTGTATAAATCTTCTCAGATTTTTGACTATAATATAATATAATAGCTTGATAGTTTTAGCGCCTAATGACAGATTAGGCTCTAATTTTTTACACACGCTAAACAAAAGTAAAGCCCGAAAAACTATACCTAATTAATAGTAATGCTTCATAACGCGAGCGAAGCCGCGGGCAAAAGCTAGTTCATACATAATCTGAAAATACCCAGATAATAGATGTAATATTATGTTTAGTTAAAATCTTTTGGTAGCTATCTCATTGTTTAATAACAGGAACTAAAATGTTTTTATGTATTTTTTTTCTTTTTCAAATTTAGTCTGAATTTGGATATACTCAGAGACCTTTGGGTCTCTTCCATTCTGTTTAATTAACGTCACTGTTGATTATTTCTTTCCCAATTCTTGCTCTCAGCTTTCAGTACATCTTCTAACCATGTACCCAGCTCGTTGGTCGTCCAATTCCTACACATTGTTCTGGTAGAAAAAAATAAGAAGTACCAAATCTACAGATGTTAACACGAAATAATCTCGGTCAAACGTAGATCCCCATTAAATATATCAGTAGTCATAGTATGACGGATCGGCGAGTACCATTGTTGTGGTAATGCCGGGGAGGCCAAGCTCCCGCGAAGATGCCGGTCGACAACTTTTCAATAAATAGCCTTATGATCTCCCTGCCTTTGGGACTAACTAAAACTCCACACCGAATAACCGTTTATAAAAGAATCATTACTATTTTATATCAGTTCGGCACAAATAAATACCTTACAACAGACGCTAAGCACTGCGTAGTCCAAAAACCGACTACAAGTAATGTCAACTACTAAATTAATAAACCATAGCCGTCGTCATCATGCCGGCCTGCTAACGTCTGTTATACTACGCATATCACACAAATGCTACCTTCGAACTTGACCTCATCATCCCATATTCTTTTAGCCGGTCCTGTCAAACTTCGTTAGTTAGTCCAACCCAAATTAATTCAACTCCGCTTGCAATAAGACAAACACTTTCCGACAAATATTTACTATGCAATTAAAAAAACTTAAGAAATGCTTTCTCGATCCTTATCAGCTGAATCTGAAATTTTCTTTCTTTACATGTACAAATTAAAATTAATTGTATATCACCAAGCTCCGTCCATTTTGAGCTAGGCAGAAGTATACTAGCCACCTCTATTATTACATACTTCTATTATTATTATCGAAAACATGGGGTTCTTTAAAAGGACATTAAACGATGTACTTTAAAGATTAACGACGGATTGATAACTCCCCTTGTAAGATTATCTATGGCCGATGGTAGCCGCTTACCATCAGGTGTGGAGTCAACCTGTTTATCGATAAAACTTAAAAAAAACTCGAAGTAATGTTACTAAGATTAATTACGTTATTTTTTCACTAATAAACAATTCGGCAACTAAAAAGGATACAATATAATAAAAACAAGCGAGTATAAAGACGGTCATAGTAACTCTCTTGGGCCTGTCGCGTTTTGGAATCAATTTGTATATATCAAGTTCTTCATATACATTGATCGTCGTGGTATGTGTTTGCCGACACAACGATGGCGATTCTCAACAGATTTTTGTCCCATGGCATCCATTACCGTCATAGATGGGCAAAATGTAATCAGATTAATAAAAATGATTAATGATTACATTTTACGTTTTTTACCATAAATATGAATGCATTTTGCTCATTTATGTTTTAAACACTACAAAATCCCAGATTGTATACACATTCATTATTTCTTAATGTTTTATATGGATTTAATCATGATTACAGAGCAACAAAATTAAAATTACGACTACATTTTGTAATCGTTAATCATTAATCAGATTACATTTTGCCCATCTGTGATTACCATTCTTGGACTATACTATTTTCTATTGGTTGCCAAGTGATCAATTTGACTAGCCAATTTCTAAGGTGGTAGGGCAATGGCCCGAACTGGGTCGTGACCACAGTACACAAGTGTAAAGACCGGCATAGCGACTCGCTTTGGCCTGTCGCGTTGCGGGATCAGCTTGTGTATATCCAGTAATTCATATACCTAGAGACTTCCGGCGTGGTATATGTGGGCCGACATGAAGACAGAGACTATCATAGGATTTTCGTCCTTTGATGGTCGCTATCGTTTTGGACTACGCTGTACTTACTATCAGGTGCACTGTAGTCACTTTGAAAACCCGGTATAAAAAACAGGACTGTATTCTCTTTAAGATACACATGGTTTTATCATTTATCTTGCTTCGAATTGGTAAATAGCATTGTAATCTACAAAAAAGCAGACGTAACTCCAAATTCAATAGAGCGAGAAAAAAAATTGACATCCAGAGCTACAAATAAGCCGCACGACACCGCAAAACATAAACAGATTGCCAAAGTCAATTTCCAAATTGCACCGCGACTATAAAGTCAACCCCCCTTAATCCAGTTACACCCCGTCCTTGTCAACGTTTTGTTTCCTGTTTTGCTTAACCCATTATATTAAATAGAACTCTGTTACCTTCAAAACTGTTCCTGTTTAGAGATCTAAATAATTTGGCTGAAATAGTATAAAGGAACGCTTCAGTAGCAGCGGCAAAAAACAATAGCCGTACCAAAGTCATAGGAGCCAAGTTATAGAAGTATTGTTTCAATCTTGCTTTTCGTAATATGACGACCTAAAAGTAAGCTTAATTTCATGATGATTTAGAATTTAATTTTAATAAAATCGTTCACTCAGTTTACCATCAGACAAACGAAGCTTAAAATGGCATCGCTATCTATTGTTACAATAATAGAGAAATACAACAGCAAATATTACTGACTAGCTGATCCGGCAAACGTTGTTCTGCCATATAAATTATTTATATATTTTTGGTATCTTGAACCGCCTTCGCAGCGCACGCAATGGAAGCCCTCAAGGATGAATAGTTTTCCTCGTTTTTTTTCACATTCTCCATTATTTCTTCGTTCCTAATAGTTGCATCGTGATGTTATATCATTTATCCTCGATAAATGGTCTATTCAACACAAAAAGAATTTTTAAATTCGAACCAGTAGTTCCTGAGATTAGCGCGTTCAAACAAACAAACAAACAAAGTCTTCAGCTTTATAATATTAGTATAGATAAGCTATGCTGGATATAATATAAATAATAGTTATTAAATGCTAAATATTAATGGGAACACTATTAACAATTAACGTATATTTCGCAACAAATATATTTTATGTTGGCAAGCATAAAAAGTGGCAGGATGGATATGGCAGTGTGTGACACTTCTGAATGACGGCGGCTTGAATAGGTGTGTGGCGTAAAGAAGGCGTTTGATATTGTATTGGAGTTCTGTAAATGTATAACAAGTAATTGTATGGTCGAAGCTGGATGCGATGGTCCAAACAGGTGTCCATCGACCCAGTGCGGAGCCGGAAACTGGAAGGGAAAGAGATAACTCATGCGAGCTTACCAACTACCAGATAAGCTTTAGAGTGTATAATAATATAATATTTTATCCTTTTAATCTATTATATAAAAATAAGTCCGGTTTTCCTTCCTGACGCTATAACTACAGAACGAACGAACAGATTTCCACGGTTTTGCATTCGTTCGAAAGGTCTCGGGCTCCGTGAGGTTTATATTATATATTTTTTAACAAAATTCAGGAAAAATTTCAACAGAAAAGCAGGAAAACGGGAAAAATCATTTTTCATATACAGCGCCATCTCTGATTCATAGCATGACTACAAACCAATATGGTTTTGCATGGTGGTGGAGCAGATCGTACCAGTATTTTAAGTAGATGGCGCCGATGCGTTATACATTGTTTGACAGCTACTCATTGTACTCTGCTCAGTTAGTTTCATGTGACATTTATTATGCGCACGTTCTTTCAAACGCTAACTAAAAACCAAAACGAAGCCATCTGGTGGCGAAACGAAGTGCGCCGGGTGTGCTAGTAGTATAAAAATTACTGACCATCATGTTAACTAACAATCCATTCATTCAAACTCCATCGCTCAAGAAAGATTAGGTAGAGAGAGGTCGGTTATACAAAATTCATAAAATTAAGAAATAAATAAAAAGAAAATGTAAAAACAAAAACCAATATATTTTCTGTTTTATTAAACTCATCCATGCTCGTTGCTTTTAACTCAATAGCATTTGGTGCAAACACAACATGCAAACAGCCTGATGTTATTAAAATCAGGTAGTCACGAATCGTGATGAAAATGCCCAGGAATTTTCATCACTAGTCACGATATGTCACTCTCTACAGATCGTTGTTCTATTAAAAACATATTTTCTAATTTTATGGCAAACTAAAAGAAATAAATTTTCTATAAGATACCGTAGTACGACTACCGAATTGTTTTAAAAAAGAACACAGAAAGAAAATAATCCATTTAGTCGCGCGGCGCAAATGCCTCGGCCGTTCAGGGGATGAAACACGCAAAAGATCAAAAAAACATCCGTATACACGGGGATTCTATTATTCTAACAATTCAAAGCCAGGGCCTCGGAATTTAAAATGTACTTAAATTCAATTCGTACTTCCGTTTGGAAAATGTTTCCTTTTTTAATTTCTACCCGTGCGCGCGGCCGGCTTGTTTTCGTCCAATCATAGTTAACGTGAGTGATCTTTTGTAGGTGCTCTCTGTGAAATTGGACAGGGCAAATGCTTTGCCCTTTTTGCGAAATCAAAATTGCTTATCCGTCGGGTACCAGCATACATGTGATTTTACACAGGATTTTTTATTCTAAATACTGCATTAAACATTTTTTTAAACCAATATTCACCTCGTAAACGGCCCGCTCTAATACAAATCATAACAAATATAAAAGTTAATATCTTTTAACACAATTATCTGCAAACAAACGATTGTCTTCAATCACCACACCTCGTGGAAGGTGAAGGTGGTATGCTTAAGCCAGCATAGCAGCGTATTGACTGTGACCATTAATAAGCTCTGGTACCTTAACAGTCGCGACAGTTCCTAGCTAACCATAGCTGACCATCAAGTGCATTGTAGTGTCTTTGCCAAGGTACTACAAATAATATATAAACAAGTTTAGCCTTGACTTCTATCTTACCTAATAGATAGTGAACATTTGTCCAATGATGGGCCTACTCAACAAATTCCGATTCACTTTTTCCTTTAAATACTTTTACTGTATCATATAATAATGAGAAAACATAAAATATTAAAAATGTCTTTATTTATATCTTTCATACAATGAATAACATTAGTTTTATAAACTAACTATTCAGTTGACTGTTGTCTCTAGCAACGACAGTATTGTTTTAACATTAGGACTTACAAGAAGAATAGAAGAATGCCTACATCTTCTGCGTAGCAGCGTCGCCCTGCACACACTGAGCCATAGATGGGAAAAATGTAATCAGATTAACAAAAAACACTTTGTCGTTTTTCATCAATAATATGACTGCATTTTGCTCATCTATGTTTTAACCACCTAATCCTCATCGCATACACATTTATGACTACTTAATGTTTTGAAGACAATTAATCACGATTACAGAGCAACAAAATTAAAATGACGACTACATTTTGTAATCGTTAATCATTAATCAGATTACATTTTGCCCGAGTGCTCTTTAAGATTGGTAGCAGCACACAGGATACATGATGTGGTATTAACTATTATTCTGTCATTGTCTTATTTTAATGTATGTGAGTGTGAATGTGTGTGTGATGTTCCTTTTTAACTCAATAAACGTTTCTTTCATATTCTATAATAAAAAAATTGTAAAACTTTTACAGAAATAAATCGTGTTCATATAGACACATACAAGTATAAATATACGTAGCTCAGGAATGGTTTAAAATCCACTCAATACATCGTTGCCCCTTCAAACTGTGAAATGTGCTCCGACAAGGGCCGTGACATACATTCTAATAGTTTTATTAGGGGGTGACTCTACTAAGGGCTGTTGCACATGAAACGTTTAGCGATTAAATAGTGCTCTAGTATTTACTTTCTTATACGGGCTTGACAAAGCTATTGCACCGAATCTATACGATATCTCACATCCCGGCTAGGACTAAGAAGTTCTCTAACTCCTTCTTTTGCTGTGTCGTTGGGCTGTGGAATGGTCTTCCGGCGAGCGTGTTCCCACCATCCTACGATATGGGATCTTTTAAGCGTTGCGTGAAGAGATATT
The DNA here is from genome assembly GCA_036320925.1 of Automeris io. Classification (NCBI taxonomy): domain Eukaryota; kingdom Metazoa; phylum Arthropoda; class Insecta; order Lepidoptera; family Saturniidae; genus Automeris; species Automeris io. The sequence goes on along the minus strand of JAUDJH010000021.1, from coordinate 1,603,755 downwards.
TGTGCAGGCCGGTATTATCGCTGTGACTACCGATGGGTTTTTTCTTACCTTTCGATAGTCGTTGGAGTTTTTTGGACTGCACCTTGCTTACCATCAGGTATAGTGCAGTCACTGTATCGAGTCAGTAAAAAAAATCTGCTGAATCACCTAGGGACGAGAATCCATTGACAATCAAAGTGTCTGATCCATATGTATACCACAACAGAAGATGTTGACATTATGTTGATTTTTTTATAATGTGGCTGTGGCGATCTAGCGGATAAGATACCAGTATCCACGTGACAACGCAAACGATCATAGGTTCGATTCCCGGCACGTTCCTATGGCTTGTTCCAGATCGAGTACAAATTTAGGCATCACATATTCACCAATGAAGGAAAACATCGTTAGACATCTAATAGAAATGTCATGTGTAAGTCCTGCGAGAACGGCGACCAGCTGCGCTACTGGTCACGTTGGGCACGACATATAAGCGTTATATGGATACAGTTACTAACATATCTCTGCTCATCCCGAAAGAGATATAACGTGATGAGATTTTTTTTTATATTAACTCGATAAAGTGAGTACAATGTACATAATGTTAAGCGCAGTATTGTAAAAAAACTTTTTGTAACTGTCAAGAAACAGGAAACTATTCTGATTGTGAGATTGCAGTGGGTTCCTGGGCATATTGGTATCCAGGGTAACGAGGAGGCTGACAGGCTTGCAAAGATAGGTAGCTTAACCGGAAAAATTATTAATACACTACCAGATTTCTCAGAATTGTTACCAAAACATAAAAATAGATGTTATGAAATATGGAAAGTTTACTTTAATGAAATATCGAGAGAGAAAGGGATCTGGTATAAAACTTTGCAAAGCGAACCTCCTCGTATACCCTGGTTTTCTGGAACAACTTTGTGCAGGAAGTTGGTGTCAGTGGCACACAGACTAAGATCCGGACACATTCCATCTAACAAATTTAAACATCTTATGAAACTCAATAATTCTCCACTGTGTGTAAATTGTGGAATCATAGATGATATCCACCATTTGTTGCTGGAATGTTCCCGATCTGAATCTGTGAGAGAGGCGTTTGTGAGTGCCTTTGTCTGAGCAGACTTGACATCGGGATGTTTAACAAAATCTTAACAGAACTATTATCTGATGAGGCGTCTGGCTTTTTCAGATCAATGGCACCATATGTAATATGTTAGGTTTTTTTGTATTAGGGTACGATGGGGCTGACATACGTACACACATAAAAATCCCTTAAATAAATAGAATAAATTAAAAAAAAGTATTCTGATATTATATTGTTCTCGAAATAAAGTTAAAACTATATCACCATATATTGCGTTGCTTAAGTTTTTATCATATTATGCTATAATATCTATATCATCGCACTATACGTATTTTAAGAGAGCAGAAATAAATAAGCCATTAGCGATTGTATTTATTTTATTGTACCAGTTGTACGTCCTGATTTACATAAAAGTATGATTCCGTTTCTGGCAATCCAATTACTGCCAGTATTCGAAGCGCGCCTTTACAGTAGTATGACTGATTGTAATTTTCAAGGCAATGCAAACACAGTTTTAGAAAACAAAGATTTTACGTATTATTATACTGAAAAGTAACAATTTTGCTAGATGATTCGATTAATTTTCCATTTTATTGCTTTCATTGTGTTCTAAACAAATGGCTGGTTCACGAATCGAAGTCATTCCACCATTAAAAAGTAGAACTTCAATAATCGAGAGCATGTGTAAACCTACCCTCCGGCTAATCGATCGTAAACCATTCTAAAAACATCACTTAAACGTGGCCCCTCGCGTCCGGAAAAATCCGGATATTTTCAATTGAATCTCATGCCCGTCCCACTCGCGTACGGTAGATTAACTTCTGGTCAGTCAAGGATTCGTCCGGGCATGTCGTCGTAAATCGTGTTCGTTACTCGATAGCCACGACTGAGGGGACATCGAAACCATTTTTCAATTTTTAACCATTACCGTCCGTGGATATACATCTTTTCAATTATTTCGTCAATTATCATTATAGAGATGCATTAGTGGCCAGTAGCGCAACTGATCGCCGTTCTCAGGGCCCATGACATTTCCATTAGATGGCATACGGATTTCTTTATTATGTCTCCCTTCACCGGTGAGCATGTGTTGCTTAATTATAAAAAAACCAGAGGTAGGTGCCGTGATTCGAACCTCCGATAATTCTCGTTACCGCATATGGATACCGGTCCTATATCCACAAGCCCCCCACAGCCACTATATATTTCTACTTACACCCAAAGAGATACAGCGTGATTAAATATTATTATCTTTATTGAGACTTCTTAAACCTCAATCCATAATAACAAATAATAATATAAAGCTTATAATTTATTTATCTATAGAAAAATCTACGTAATTTTATCTGCCAAAAGCCACTATCAATAAATTGGAAACTGTCCATCAATAATTGCGACGACCATGCCAGCCTGCGCAAAGTCGCTTTAAATTTTTTTTAAAGGTTATATATTTTCCAGTGATTTTACTGATCGCAGTATGAAAAGAGAATACTTAAAAGCAAATTCCTATATGCTGGAGCTTACAGAACAGTCAATGCAAATACAAGATAGAAGCATTTTTTTAAAGTATCGGAACAAAAAATCTCAATTTAATGTTAAACGTTAATATGGACTTAGGGTGACGGTTATAGAGAGTACTTTGACTTTCCTTAGATTTTGTTTAGGAAATAAGTTTGTCTTTAGCAAAAAACTAAATATATTACTAGAAACCTCTCCCTTCCTGAATAGAATCACGCGCGCGGGTTTTTGGAGTCACAGCTATACGGTATCTCTATCTCACATCCCGGCTAGGACTAAGAAGTTCTCTAACTCCTTCTTGTGCCGTGTCGTTGGGCTGTAGAATGGTCTTCCGGCGAGCGTGTTCCCACCATTCTATGATATGGGATTTTTTAAGCGTAGCGTGAAGATATATTTGTGCAGGCCGGCATAATCACCGTGATTACCGATGAGTTTTCTTACCTGACGATAGTCGTTGTCGTTTTTTGGACTGCACCATGCTTACCATCAGTTATGGTGGAGTCACTGTGTCGAATGAGTATAAAAAAAAAGAAAGTTGAATATAGGCTAAGTATCACAGAGCCACTTGGCAAGTAGACAAAATTGGTAACATGCCATATAATTTGTAATATTTAAAAAATGTCTAAGCAAAATAAAAGAAGATTTTACGAGTATAAGTCTCAGTTTTAGACTCTAAATAGATTGATATCTTAAAAACATGATATTTTCGGTAATATCTATTGAAAAATATAATTACAAAGAAGTCTCAACATATTATGAATACGATAAAGATGTCATAAAATTTCATTATTGTTAGAAATAATGAAAAAGATAATATTAAACAAAAAAATATCCATAAATTTATTAGTACACATCGCGATGTCTTTAAACAATATCCAAATTACTATAAATATGACTTTGTGTCCGCAATATTAAAATACTGAAAATCTTTTGTACAAACCTTAATTTACAGTTCGCAAACAAAAATCCCCCAATGGTTGTGCGTATGCTTCATAGAATTAACAGCAGAATAAAATTGTTTGGTATTGGGGTAAGCTACCTTGATGTGTATCGCAACGCGTCTACGGATTCATCATCCCGACAGGAGGCCTGTTACGGCGGCTTCCCACAGGAATATAGTCCTAATATACAATATTCGCTCACCTTACCTCATATCTACTTCCATTATAAACGTTGTATTCGACCATCAACAAGACATTACATGTAAAAACGGCGTTAGCTGTTCTTATTTCTATATTTTCAGCATTTAGCTGCTGGAACTGAGAATTTTGTTTTATATTTACATTTTTTATTATTATTTATAGGCGAACGCTTGACCTCAATCACACCTGATGGTAGGTGAAGGTTAGTCCAATGATGAACCGCGTCCGCACACCAAATGCCTATTCACTCTTCTCTTAAAGACTCCCAGGTCACAAGACCGCTGAAATATGGCCGCTGGAAGCATATTCCACTCCTTGGCCGTTCGCATGATGAATGTAGAAGCGAATCTATTTGTGTGGATGTAAGGAACATCCATAACATACTGACGGTATCCGACACGAGGTCTAGTGATGTTGTGATGGAATGGGGATGGTGTAATCTAAGAATGTAGTTTCTGAAAACACTCTCCACCGTACAACCGATAAAAAACTGTGAGGCAGGCAACTCTACATCGATGCTCGATGCCCTGCTTTTTAATCTTAGTCAAAAAATCATCGATAATAAGTCTACGAGCTTTACGATCAATCGATTCCTAAGCCGCCAACTCATATTTAACGGATCCGTCCCAAAGATGACAGGGAAACATATCAAACAATAAGTCTCTTATTGTTTAATACAATTTAATTTAGTTTTAGACGGTTACCGAATTAATTCTGCTCGTCATCATGGTCTGTGTAACTAGGTCGAAACGTCGAGCCACAAGTTTAAATTAATGCGCGCTTAAGACCCGTTAAAGTATTTAAAATCGTGCAAGTTTATTTGTTTACCATTTGTAGAAAAATATTTATAGCGTTCTACAACTAAACTGAATTTAAGTAAAATAGACTTACTTATCTAACTTTAGTATGTAACAAAAGCCATGGTTTTAGTAACTTACTGCTGATAATATAAATTAGAATGTGAATTGTTTACGCCGTTGTTACTTGCAATATCCTATGTATGACAGTAAATTTTGGCTTTACAGTAATTTAGGTTTAATGGATCCCTTTGTTATCACTAACATAATATTAGTCCTCTAACTAAGGATAACTTTGTATAAACCTTTTATAGTGTTTACACGGTAATAAATATAAATTGTAAAATGTGCTTGCCTTAACGGGAATATCACCAAATGTAAACATTAAAGGACTTCGCTCCCCTGTCAAACGTTTGTCTGGCATCCCGCAAATGTCGTAGATACAGCCGGGAAAAGTCGAAATTTCCACGAGAAAATTTTTATGCGTAGCTAATATTTCACCCGCGTTAATATTGTGCCGGAATAATCTAAAACTCTTTGTTGTTTGTTTGTACATTCTCGAACCTGCTTTGGATGGATAAATTAATTTAAATTTTACAAGTCCGTTGCTTGTTGAAACCTTTTTGTTCTTATTCTCAAAAGAATGTATTGTCAACTTTAAACAGATGACTCTGCTTAAAATTGTTAATATTTTTTGTTACGGCTTTTGAATATTTGCCAATATTTAAGAATAATTATAGGTACGAGAAATTATTTCCAAGAAAGAAAAACAATGTACAGAACAGAATTGTTTTTTTTTTACACTGGCTCGACATAGTGACATAGTATAGTCCAAAAACGAAAGCGACTATCAAAGGATGAACATCTATTGATAGTCTACATCGTCATGTCGACCCACATATACCACGACTAAAGGTCTCTGGGTATATGAGCTACTGGATATACACAAGCTGATCCCAAAACGCGACAAGCCGAAACTGGTCACTATGAAGGGCTTTACACCCATGTCCTATGGTCGCGATCCAGACGGGCACTGACGCCCTACCACCTCGCTGCTGCTCCTTTAGCACCACCCAGCAGTCACGTGTAGGGAAACTAGGGTAAAGCATACGGGCGCGAGCAGCTTCGACTCCCAAAATTAATTAATTATTGTTTAAATAATACGACATAGTCAAATGTAGTTGACTTTTCTATTAAATAAATATTTCTTTTTAACAAGTCGGCAAGCTTTTGGTTAACGTTTTTAGTTTACAATATCTTGTAATAATATAGTCTATTGTGTTTAACAAATATAAGAAAAGCTGAAGTATTGGTCCCCAATACAGCTAAAACTAAATCGGTTCTCAGATCTATCTAATTAGTTTACAATACGAATTAAGAATTTCATAATTAGAGAGCAAGATGGATGTACAAGGTTGGTAGAATATTTTTTTCTACATTCGAAACTTTTAATCAGAGTGGGCGGATGTATCAAGGCTATAGTATCCAGCAATAATGCTGCATTCACAGGAGGCCAATATATGAAACCTTTCATAAGCCATAACTAAAACAGTCAAATGATATTTACACGTATAATCAAGAAATAGGCTATCATTACTACACCAGAAACAAAATGCAGGCAAACCAGTACAATGATCTCAAATACGACATGTGTTAGGTTATGATATGTTTATGTGTGTGTCGAACACGGTGTGCGAACAATGAAGTGGGCCCATAAACTAGTTGTTGTCTGCCGAATAACATTACTGGCTACGTGCTTACTCGGCAACCGGCTATGAAACAAGCGAATTATACACTTGTGCGATAAGGGAGTATCTCATTTTTTTAAACTGGCTTGATATATTTACTACATGGCACCTGGTTTTGCTGTGGTGGCTGTCGACAGAATAGAATAGCACCCCCCTCTTCTTGCTGAGGTATCGTAAAAGGCGACTAAGGTATCTCTTTAACATCGCAATTCAACCAGGTGTTCAGAGAAGGTAAGCTCGACCAAACCTGCATCCTGCTTCCTCCCGATCGTACTGGCTCTCCATTCCATCGGACCTGAGGGAGCTCGGACGAGAGAGTACTTTTTTGGCAGAGCGTCCAGTTATGCACTTATGGTAAATATCTCCTGCGCAATTGACTGTTTCCGAAAAGTGGACCTCGATTTTCTTAATCGGTGTTGAAACAGTCGCCGTGGCCGAATCCGGCTAGGACATCATCACATGGCACCTGGTGTAAAAGTGCAATGTAGTCCAAAAATGGCAACAACCACTAAGGGACGTAAATCCATTAACAGTTGCCATAGCTATGTCAGCCTACATATACCACGACGGTGAGTATCTAGGTACAACTGAATAAAAGCTACGCAAGCTAATTCCGAAAAGCGTCAGATCGATGAAGTAACTATGACGGTCTTCACACATGTGTACTGTGGTTATGACCTACTTCGGGCAATCGCTGTCACCTCAGAATCATTATCACTTTTAGTAATATTTTTCTATAAATGCACAAATTAAACCGCCCCAAAGTAGATATACAGAGTGATTTTATAGACGAGGGAGATATGTCAGGATACAATCATTTTTACCTTCTTTTAATTAGTAAAATTGTAAATAATGTTATTCCCTAACAAATCCTAAAGAAACATTTATCCACAAATGAGAATTGATCCATAAAAGTTTGGACACCGCAGCGCGTGTGACGGATGATTGAGTGGTAAGTAGATAAAATTCATTTTACGTGATTTTAGATAAACAGGTAATTGACTCGCTTCCCTTTTGTACTTTATCCTGGTTTAGGAGAAACAAAATATCTACTTAATAACTAATTTTTATTTATTCTATCATGTGTGTCATTGCTTCTAAATACGTTGACTATAAATTACTTAGTTTTAAAGAAAATATTAAGATACCACTATTTTTATATATTTGGAATTAGAGTCGAATGCTGAATATCCTCCTCGTCTCTAAAATCAGCCTGTATATACATATGTATGTACTTTTAGGACTAGACAAATATAATAAATATTCATGATAAATATCCACTTGTTACTCAGGGCTCTACTACCAACTACTACTGCATTGGTACTCTATAACCAACGTAATGGGCAGATAGAAAATATGAGCGGATGTGCCTAAAAAACAGCGAAATTTTGAGCTCAAGTAGCTAAATGGAATGTCTGAACTTGTTTTTCGTTTTCTCAAAATTGTAGTAAATATAACATTAATCTTTTTCCACCATAACCTTCATTAATTGCAGTCAAGTTTTATAAATATTGAATAATGAGTCTAACTACGTTTGTTTCGTGGCCCGACACAGTCCAAGAGCAGCGTTAGAGCGTCGTTACCCAGCAGCAATCATTCTCTCGTGAGGAGCTTCCAACTATCGCACGTAATTAACCAATGTCCGCTGGTCCGACACCCATATCCATATTTAACCTGGAAAGGTCAACATTCATTTACTAGTGCTACTTGCTGTAGTACTAATATAAACTTTTTTCAGCCACTGTTCACTAATAACTGCAGTAGGTAATACAGTAGACCGTAACCTGAAATAATATTATTTAGCATTACTCCGCAGCAGTGGTGTGCATGCCATAGAAGCATAAAAACATTACCTTTTTATAAGTTGAATAAATACATTTACTTAAAATGTGTTAATTACTATTTATTAAATGTCAAATTATAGCAAGATAATGTATTTTATACTTCTATGGGATGTACGTCACTGCGTCTGCAGTTTACAGCGGGTTTAAATAATGTTTTTTTTTTTTTATTATAAATTTTTATTATAACGGGAACTGATTTAATTAACGAATTACTCACTCAAATGGCGATTGGAAGAACACATAATTAGAGATCATGAGTTGAGGAAGATCCTCATAGAACAGTGACTTAAGAAGTACCAGAGATTTTCGCCATTATTGGCATGAATATGATCCTTATTGCAAGATATAGAGGAGGTTTATACTCAGCCTGGGTGCAAATATGTGATAATTTAAATGAAAAGTTCCACTTTCTCTACAGTACAGGAAAGTATGATGAAAAAACCCGCATGGCACTTATAAAAGTATATTGTAGAACGGCGACAAGCTACACTGCTGCCAATGAGGCGATGGGTATAAAAAAACAACATGGATATTACCACTATCATATATATGGTTATCCTAAAAGGTATTATACATAGTGAAACGATATGTGATCGCTAATGTATAAAAAATTGCCGGCGTGAGAGCTTAACTCTCATACAAAATTTTAAATATGAAAATGATGACTACGCTCAAACGTTAAAGCTCGTTAAAGTTCAATTAATCCGAAGGCATATCCAGTGATGTGGAAATCAAGGGTCAAGTTGGTCGCACCCTGCCAATATGCGAGCTTCATTAGGCGGCCTCACAAACGACCTCTCTGGCCAGGGGACACGGAAACGGACATTACTCTCCATTTTTGTACACCAGCCGTGATGGAATGGCGTTCAATTTTGCGCAACACGAAAATCGGCAAATTAATGTGACTTGTTTTCGTTGATTATGTTTTGTTAACGTATTTTCCAGGAATGATTCCATTGATTTTTATGACATATGGCGGTGGGATCCTTATACCACACATGAAAGGAGAAATGTTACGTGTAAACTATTAGAATTGAAAATAATAACATATCGTTTTTTAGTAATGTTTTTAATTGTTATGAGTACATTAGCCCGCTACAAAGGCTTAATATTCTGGAACATTCATGTTGCTCGCTTTCCGTGAAATGTGCTTTCTGGCTCTATATTCATCCTGAACTATGATATGGGGCTCTTGCCAACGTCCATACCATGTTGAAAACACCGGTTCTCGTCCGATCACCGAAGTTAAGCAACGTCGGGCGCGGTCAGTACTTGGATGGGTGACCGCCTGGGAACACCGCATGACGTTGGCTTTTTGCACTTTTTAGTTTTGTACAGAGTGACGTCACAGACTAGATAGCAGCGTTCGATTAGAGTGAGCCAGTCGCCAACGTCCATACCACGTTGAAAACACCGGTTCTCGTCCGATCACCGAAGTTAAGCAACGTCGGGCGCGGTCAGTACTTGGATGGGTGACCGCCTGGGAACACCGCGTGACGTTGGCTTTTTGCACTTTTTAGTTTTGTACAGAGTGACGTCACAGACTAGATAGCAGCATTCGATTAGAGTGAGACAGTCGTCAACGTCCATACCACGTTGAAAACACCGGTTCTCGTCCGATCACCGAAGGAGAAGAGAGTACAGAGTTACCGCCTGGTGGTTTTAGTCGGTGCAAATCCGACACTCCGGGGGAGTGGCCCTCACCACTCCCCAGACGGTCCAAAGGGATTTGCACCGAGTTAACAAAAAAATGATATGGGGCTCTTCAACAAGAGTGAAATATTTCAAAGTCTCACAAATATCTTTTCAACATCGATGCAGTGATTACACTTCTTGTACTGTAGTTATTCACAAGCGACAGCAACCACTTACCATTAGTTGAGTTATCAGTCTATGTCGTCTTTTTGCATAGGGTACAAGCAGTGGCGTGATCCCATATAAAGCATAAAAAGCGTTATTTTATTATATTTGGAATTTTAATGAATATATTGACTTAAAATCTGATAATTATCTAATAATCAGCTAATAGCTGCTCGCCTATTATTTGATAATAATAATAATAATACTTTTTTGTGCTTCTATGAAATGCAAGCCACTGGTTACAAGATAGTTCAGAAAATATAAGTATATTCTATAAAAGCGAGAAAAAGTGCGCAGCCAAGGCAGACAAATATATCATTAGAGTATTAACCACACGATTTATCTCACGCAATGTGTGATGCACGCTCCGTTTATTTATATCCTGATCTCTGACGGAAGCGGAAATGACGCGGCTCGGTCCCGACGCCGGATGTCGCGACGCTAGCGCCGGATCAAGAAAAGATTCTTTCGCGTGTCAATAAACATCGAAATCTTGTTTATTTTGAATGTTTCGTGTTGTGTTTAATTGGATTCTTATGTATGTGTCTCTGTAAGTAAAATATTTTAATGGTATTTCATCATGCTATATCTCTTCCGGGATGAGCAGTGATACATTGATATCTGTTTCCACGTCACACTAACGCAAGTACACAGACATAAACACTACACATAAACACACTAGACATGAGATTTTTACTAAGCAATATGTATTTTATGGCCTAATAACAAAGCTATTATTTACTTTATCATTGACAATTAAATTTCTGGGTACGAGTTATGCCACCGGCAAACTTTTCTGTATTAAGCACATTACTTTATAGCGAGTCATGGATGTGTTGTATTTAAATATATATCTCTGTCTGATACTCATAGTATATGCGCAAGCTTAGTTTAGGAATAAGTCAGTATATGTAAGCCAGAAAAAACCAACCCATCAATGAAAAAAACTATACCCCGGATGATTATAATAAAAGATTTTGTAACTCCAATAACTATGACAAGCTTTTAATCTATGCACCTTACGAAACATAAAACTATTTATGGTAATTCACCAACTACAAATAAATACAAATGAGATCATTTACATAATCAACACAGAGAGAAGGCAGTCTCACTTTTTAAAGGATTTATTTTTAAGTCTATATTTGTTGAAAGCTAAACTAAGACTAACTTACAAATGGCGTCTCGAAGTGATCCAATCTCTATGATCGCGCCTTATAAATAAAATAGCCTTTATGTGTTCTTTTTTTTTAATTATTTACATTTATCTGCTATATCAATGTTATCTATGTCAAGAACACCTTAGCGGGTAAAGGCCTCCTTCAAGTATGTCCAAGCTTCTTTGTTTTGGGCTATTTGATACCATCTTGGGCCTGCATTTTTTTTTAATTTCGTCGTCCCATCTTGTTATAGGTTTCCCTTTTCGTCTTTTACCTTGTGGGCCTCCCCACAGAGTAATTTTTAGGGTCCATCTTTTGTCCTTGAGCCTCGCTACATGACCTGCCCATTTCCACTTGAGCTTCTGAGCATAGCTCAAGGCATTTATGGTGCCTTATCTAGTGCGTACTAAAGACATACTGTTTACGGTGTTGGGACAAAAACACTACGCCACTATTTGAAGGGAGCAAGCTGGAAGGTGTGACTACATTGATTTATCATTAAAATTAATTTTGTATACAAATACAAGTTCAAGTAAACACAAGATAGATAATCACTGAATAGTTTTTTATATGGATAACATATGGATAACATTAACATTTAAGTTAGTTTGTAATAAACTAATCTATCTGCTCACACCAAAAGAAATATAGTGTGACTATATAATACTATTTTTTAAATAGAAACTTGGGAAAGTAATTTATGTAAAACACAATTTTAGGTTAAGATTAAATTTATCTCAAAGGCTTAATCCATTAACTTTAAACAGCGGAAATTACGTATATTATCAAATTACATTAACAAATTATACTGGTCATTTTAAAAAGTTTTATATTCGGGTAGCCGTAATTTTGGGATGTTAGGCGGACTGCGGCGTTTTGTTTTGTTGTCCATGCATTGGTGTGATGAGGTCCCCATCAATAATGTGTACGAGCGAGGACATTGCTCCTAATTATTCATCTGTTTTATAGGGTTGTCGCGACATGTAAAAAAATATTAAATCATGGTATTATTAATTTATAATGCAAGAATAATTATTTATTAGTTTTCACAGATTTAATATTTGTTGAGTGGTTTGTATTGGTGAAATACAATAATTAATGATAATAATATAATATTTACTAACAATTACATACATTGACCTAGTCCCAAATTAAGCTTTCGCTTGTACTATGGGTACTAGACAAAGATATAAATACTTAAATACATAAAAACACACATGATTTAAGACAAACAAATCTGTTCAACACAGAAAAGTTTGCCGCTACCGGCACTCGAACCTAGGACCTTAGAATCTCAAGAGAGTCATTAAAAATAATACATCATCACGATATCTTCCTTTGCCAGTGAGCAGAGCTATATTTTTTAAATGTTTTACACAAATACAAAAATATTTTTTCCAAATATATTGGATATTTAAAAAAATGGTGTCTACATGGACAAACTTATTGATTTTAAAAGGAAGTCTGATATAGTTTTTTTTTACACTGACTCGACATAGTGACTACAATGCACCTGATGGTAAGTGCAGTGTAGTCCAAAAACGAAAGCGACCATTAAAAAATAAAAATCCGTTGATAGTCTCCGCCGTCATGTCGGCCCACATATACCACGACTAAAGCTCTCTAGGTATATGAGTTACTGGATATACACAAGTTGATCCCGAAACATGACAAGCCAAAGCTGATCACTATGACGGTCTTTAAACTTGTGTACTGTGTTTATGATCCAGTTCGGGCAATCAAATACAACCAAAAACTTACCAGTATTACCAGTCTTTTAAGCATAGTACATATTGCAGTTTGTCTATATAAAAATATGCTAATATATTTGTGACAACCCTAAAAGGTTATGCGATGTCAAGAGTGTCCGTTCGTAAATTATTTGTTCAAATTTAGAACGGGATCGGTTAAGCGTTTCGGGGCACCAATAAGTAATATGGGCGCACATAGGACCACGTTACTGAGACCCTCTTCTGCGGCAATTTGGACTGACTCGTCCTAGATCATTGAGGATCGAGGGGTCAATCGGATCTGGTCGCTACGTTGCGGTTCGCAATTACTCGGACAGTCCGTTCAGTGACAAATGTTTATGAGTTTGTCACTAGTACGGGGGGCGTAATGGTTTCGCCCGTACCTGCCTGGGGGCACCATCAAGCTTCGTCGAGTCACATTTAATGACGGTATGGAGCTGCCTTCGAATTTCCTAAATGATGATGAGAAAATTTGGTACAGCAATACTGCTGTAATTATACTGAGCAATAAAATATTGTATATTGGAGTATACTTAAAATAAAATTCATTAAATAATTTAAAAAAATATCGCAAAATATATCTTGATTCGAAAGCAAATATAATCAATCCAAAGAGAGAGAAAAACGCTATTTTAGATCGTCAACGCATCGATGACACTTCTTGTGGTGTATTTGTCCACAGGTAACAGTGACCGCTTACCATCAGATGAGCTGTTCTGCTTTTTACATTCCTTTCACTTAAAAAAAATCTTGTCATAACTTATATTTATACAAAAAATAACTTTATTTATTATATATAAATTAAATGAGATGTGAAATATAGACACATTCTCAATTTAAAGCAACTTGATAAATTAAATTCAGAGCCGGATTTAGGAGAGAGCAGGCGGGGCTACTGCCCAGGGACTTGATAATTAGCGGCCTCCACTCATTTGTGGCCTCCAGACTTTCAAATCCGGCCCTAATAAAATCATATTATTTTCCAGAAATTGAAAAAACTTCCTAAAAGTAGTTATTACAAAAACTAACTCAAACTTTTTCTTAAGACCAATTGATGACATGTTTTCAAGTTTGTATATTCGAAAATAATTATGAGCATACTTATAACGAGAGATAAATATTAAATGTGTCAACAAAAATCGCGTGTTTAGTTGCCATGACACAGCGGCAGATCTCCGTAGGGAGCGATGTTGTCCTTCTAGATAATTACCGAGCCCTTTGTCTTCAGAACTCGTAAATAACAAACATATTTATTCGGGTACGGTGACAAAATATTGCCTCAAAATATAATATATCACGTATTAATTGGTAAAACGGAGTGGATTAGTCACTTGGCTGCAGGAAAGTTTGACCACAAGTTCCGTTTCATTACAAAACGAATATTGTTATGTAAGAGAGTTATTTTAGTATTTATGAATATAGCACTTGTGTTTGCAGGAATATTAACACTGGAAAAATATTTACATAAGTGACAACGTTATATTAAAAAAAATATATACAACCCAAAACAAACATTGTCCTTTTTAAAGTCGGTTAAAAATGAGTATTATTATGTTATTATTTAGATAAAATCTACGATTTACTTGTATTTTTTTTTATAATTTATAAACGAACGCTTGACCTCAATCACACCTGGTGGAAGGTGAAGATGAGTTCAATGATGAAACGCGAAATGAAACGCGTATGAAAGATTGTGACATTTTACAGTGACAGTTTTTTACTATAATTTCTAATAATCATAAACTTTAAAGCTATGTTCGTTACATTTATCTTAAAACCTGACTTCGCTTGGTAACACATGTCTGTTGGCTAGCACGGTGCAGCCCAAAATACGACAGCGACTATCAATAATCGCTGCGATCATGCCGGCCTGCACAAATATCTCTTCACACTTCCTTTGAAAGAACCTATCAGCAAAGACTCGGCTGAAGTAAGTGTTAGAGGACTTTTTAGTACTTGCCAGCATGTGAGTTACAATAAAGCCATGACTCGATAAACCAGCGAAAGTGGTTCTTTTATGGAAGGGAGAGTATGGAGCAAGGTTAAATAGCTGTTCAGAACACTCACCATGATACAGACGGCAGAAAACGATTAGTGAGGCAATATCTCTGCTGTTAGTTATCCTTAAACATATAAAATTAAATATGAATTTATATTTTTGTAGTTTTGGGGATCTTTGGATAAGAATAAACTCTGGTTAAAGTTTATAAACTTCTTTATTGCACTTTTCAATATAATTTAACTTCTTAACACTTTTTCACGTCCTTATCTTACAGAGCGCTCGCGTCATAAAAAAAAACGTTTTTCCTCTCTCTCTCTTTCTATCTTTACTACCTTTCACTCACATAAGTTCCGATCTACGCATTTACTACTTCATACATAATAATATTTCACACAATAACATCCATCCTACATTTATAATTCCAAAACACATACAACGTTTCCCACAATATAAAATCGTCTTCAAATACATATGTATGTACATATATTAGGGTAATTGGGATGCCTCAAGTAAACTATAGTCAATGGCACTTCTGTAGATGAGGGGTTCGCAACACTAAGAAAGATGGTCCATACAGGTAGAATAGTAATAAGAAGACTTGAGATGATAATAAATATATGAATACTACAGTTTTCCTAATTAATATTACAGAGCGCACCGTGTTTTACAAATCTTTTCAACCAAACGTCACTCAATTAAATTCTATTTTTTTACATAATGACATATTGAAAAATAGTATAATTTAAATATAAAAAAGTATTAATAAAAAAAGGTAGATCACACTTTTATATTTATGATAAAAAAAAATCAAATGTCTTGTTAAAACAATTGTCGAAATATAATCTCATACATTTTGCAGGAATATATGGTACGTCTGTCAACCATAACACAACAGTCCAGTTAACGTCTTGAGGTAGCCTTAACGTTAAATTAGGCCATCCATCAGGCCAAAGGGCGCTAAGGGTCAAATAAATTAGTTGGGGACAGTCGGGATAATAAACGGAATGGCAGTGCCAAATAACTTGTTAGGAGTTGCTCTGCCTCCCCTATTGACTAATTATAGCACTTTGTTTCGCGAGCACCCGCCCGTGCGGAATTAGGTGTGAACTTGTTTCTTGAATGACTTTACGAGTTCCATATTGCCAATTATTGGTTTACACAGCGCCAAGTGAGGACTAAAGCCAAGACCACACTACATACCAACGGAACAAACATGGCGAAATCGATATTTAATGTTACTTATACATTTCAATAATTCTCGCGGGATAATAATTCCTTTGTGTATTATAGCTGTTATTGTACCTCATTATGTTCAAAGAGCAACTACCAGAGTTTCTTACCGGCTCTTCTCGGTACATTCACTTTACTTTTTTTTTTGAAGATCCAAAAGTGTTTGGAGGTAAACCTTTTTGAATTAAATAATATTTCAACTCAATAATGATATATTCTTCCATATAAGTGTTCCGCTTTAAAACTGAGATTTATAGTTGCTTTTTAGCAACTATAAATTTCTAATATAATCTATTTTAGTGTGAGCTTTTGCTCACACTTTATATTATGTAATTTTTAAGGTATACGGTAAGTTATCAATTTCTTCAACTTGGACTTGGCTCTTCAAGTAAACTATACTCAAGTTGCTATTATATATTTAGTTTTGTGAAAGACCAAATTTATTTTATAAACAAAGTGTAAGCTATAAAATCAGTCAGCAGTTAATATTTCGTATACTAGCTATCTGCGTAATTGATTTTGTCGTCATTCCCACTTCCATACGGAAGCATAAAGGGCATTGGATATCGCAAGCGTGTACTAAGTTATCTCGGTTACCTATAGCTTAGGCATTGTCCCGCGTGAGCGACGTAAAAATAAAACAAAGCTAATCTCTAAGCGCCCGTATCTCCTAATGCTTTATCCGCAGCACGCTGATCGGTAACATCGCGAGCGTCTATCAAGCTAATCAGTGATGCTAACTTTAAAAGTTTACCCTTAAATTTAGAAGTATTAAAAGTCGAAGTGGAAATTTAAATAGACAATTTTTTTGAAATCCCTAATCTTCAGTTTTATTTTCGGTCAATTGTCAATCGGATTTCAATCTGGCAATGATATTTGACGTTTAATTTGTAAAACTATTGTTGCTTTTGACATTATTTTTTTTAAGCAACTAGAATTGTCTCTCTGTAAATTAAAACACAAACGAAAGAAGTTAACAGAAAATGCTTAATTTTATAGATACTTGTATGTCACATTTGAATAAAAATGATTTTGTTAGTATGTACATTTTAGTAATGATAGGATAAATGATTTCGGTTGCACCAAAGTACCGTCCCATCGAGAATATTTTTACAAACACACTAGTAATACAAAAATACTATAGTATAATACTAACAAAATACTATATTGTATATTATAGCTATTATTTTAATAATACGGTTAGAATATAACACTAAAATCTTAGGTGGTACCTTTGTCCCTGCTCTCCCAATATTGTATTCAAGGTTTATAATCTCTCTGGTTATATTGTATGTCTAACTGCATATTTTAATAACCCATATATTCTAGAACATAACTTTAATACAGCGTAACACACATCAAAAATACATTGGAGGGTATAATCACTAAGGTATCTCTGCTCACCCTGAAAGAGATATAATGTGACGATATATTATCATTATTACACACAAAACTTTAAAAAGCGTTTGTATAATTTAAATATTTTGGCAAAAGTTAATTTCGATACCGATAAAATATTCTCAGGTGTGCTAAAGAGAATTTCTAGGGGATATTTACTATAGATTGGCAACATTGAAGCTAATCTATGTGTGCCCGTGAGCATAAATCGATACGCGGGCGCCCCGTAAAGCACTCTCAGGATGTCGTACACCGATGCCCACTCACCGCCAGATAGCGCGACATCACGCTTATCGCCTGCGACATTGCCGGGCCGCCTTGCAGATTTTACCCGCTTAGGAATCCCATAAACCAGTAGCGTATATCTCTTCTGCTATATGACGTATTTATAGTCTTCAGATTATGACAACTTTTATGCAAATCGACTGGATATAAACAGAGATGGACCTCTGTCACAATTATATCAGTAGCGTTCCTTCCATACATGCATAAAAGCTTTGCATACCCTTACAATAAATAAGTTCGGAATAAATTACTTTAAATTGAACAAATAAGGAAATATTCATGTTTATACCATTCTATTTTTACGTCACGTTTTTTTTCCTACGAGAGTAATATAATATTTACTATAATAATACAATATTCAAATTAATTACGCGAACACTGCTTACCTTGTTCAAATACCCTATGCACGTCACTGTATTATATATTAACCAAAACAAATGGAATAATTACCTCAACATATCCGTAACAAAAATTTCATAGTCTTGATAAATTTTTAGCAAGTTATGAACAAAATCTTCTTTAGAATCGATTTGATTTGAAATTCGATTAAATGAAAGCGATACTGAAAACACTCAAGCAGATGAATCTATGCATAAGCTTACGAGTTAATGAAATATAATAAAAACATTATACTGTTTTACTTCAACCGTATTTGAACTGTACACACATACTTTTTTTTCCGTCTTTTATTCTTGTAAATTAATTTTGAAGAAAAAACTGGCATTTTACCTTGATGGCTCTTCTTTGGATCTTAGATGCCCTTTATTTTGTTGGCCATTGAAAAAGAATAGGTAGAATGAATAGATTTTTTTTTTACACTGGCTCGACATAGTGACTACAGAGTACCTGATGGTAAGTACAGTGTAGTCCAAATACTAAAGCGACTATCAAAGGATGAAAATCCATTGATAGTCTACATCGTCATGTCGGCCCACATATACTGCGACTGAAGGTCTCTAGGTATATGAGCTACTGGATATGCACAAGCTGATCCCGTAACGCGATAAGCGGAAACTGGTCACTATAACAGGCTTTACACCCATGTACTGTGGTCGCGATCCAGACGGGCACCGACGCCCTACCACCTCGCTGCTGCTCGTTTAGCACCACCCAGGAGTCAAGTGTAGGGAAACTAGGGTAAAGCCTACGGACGCGAGCAGCTTCGACTCCCATAGATAGAAGTGTTTATTTATTACCAGAAACAAACAAAATATGTATACCGAGAACTTACACTACCTTAGCAACTAATGTGTATCGAGGTATCAGAATGACTCAGCATAAATGCCGAGAGTGGAGCACCAGCGAAAACTTGAAAAAAGTTCTGAAACGTGTTTATTAGAACTAGTTGACCCGGAGAACTTTCCGCCGCCATCAGTCAATGTTTATCGTGCTACGTTTTAGTTAGGGGGTCATCCCGTGTGAACGGTTAAAAAAATGTTTGTGTTTCCGCATGAATTTCATTGAGATATATTTTAGAATATGTAGGTGGACTGATTTTTCGATGTTTCAAGTCGATCGAAAGTTATAGCGTTGGATAAGTCAGGGGTTTATGGCGCTTTAACTTTTAAACGCGTTTTTCTAAAACTGTACTTTTCAAACTGGTAACCACGATATCTTGAAATCTATCAAACGAATTCCTTTGCAATTTGGGAGACTCATTCAGTACTCATGAAGACACAATGTGGACTAGGATAATTTCCAACCGTCGAGCCTTTTTTTCCCGTGCTGACGAATTCGTATAAGAGCATCAAAATTCGCGGAACAATGGTCAATAAGATGCCAAAAACTTTCCGTTCAATATTTTTAAATAATCCTAGTTCAAGTGAAAGTGTATATTCCACAGATTTGTATGCTGTTTAATTTTTTTATTTCAGATAAGCAGAATTCCTGCAATCATGGTCACCATTTTTACTTTCTTTTTTTTTAATGGGCGTTAAAGTTAATATGTATTTCAGCAATGGATGAAGATTCCTAACTGAAAAAATTCTAAACTCTGTTTGAAATATGAATGAATATGTGGTGAAAATTTCAAAGTTGTATGTTTATTCAGCTCGCCAAAAAAAAACCCAAAATAAGCGCCGCAAAAGTGCCTTCACATGGGATGACCCCCTTAAACCTACTTCGCCTCCCCCACTTTGTTTTTCTTTGGGAGTGATTTATATCTTTCGGACTTGATGTCGCATTCAATGGTACTTATGTTTTTTTTTTTTTTAATCTGTTTGTTTTTTTGGGACTTTGGATCAGGCTGACCATGTCAGTCCCATAATCACACAATGTAAATGCTAATTCAACAATGTATATGTGAGTCTACAGAGCATCTCAGCTGCGCAAGATGTTTGCTCAGCTAAGATGCTCTGAATACGGTACTTATGTCGAAGTTCAGTATGGACTCGATGCTGGCCCGCAACATACTAACTTGCTGAGTTTGTTTTCCTAACTCTGCAGGTGTGCACGCAGGTGCGTTAATGGCAAAAACTTATAGCAATTCTTTTGTACAAAAAAATTGGTCTCTGTGACAGATTGATTATTGCGTTCTTACTATAAAGTTCTTATGTTTTAGGAACTGTTGACGAAGGAACGCATTTATCAACGGTAATTCCAAAGCGTTGTAAACCCAAACATATTACTAAAATAAAAGTACAATAGATAAGTTTTGCTTACCTACATTTCTATATAGATATTTCAATATTTTTTCTTTTAAAATACAACTTGATAATTTCACCAAGAAGTACTAAATGTCGTTGGGCTGGGGACCGTATGCCAGAGGTGACAAAGCACCTCACATTTCTCTGCAAGGGGCATCGTTATCGAATTACGATTTACAACCTTTGAAATACATCGAAGGGTATCGAGATATTTATTTTTGTCGTTCCATTGTTTTGTACGTTGAATATCGCATACCAAACGTGTTTTGTTCAACTCATGGTGTGTTCAGCCGTTATTTACCAATTAAGGTACGATTCGAATTCTGTCAGTCGCAGCTCTGTCGCAGCGGCCCAACGGCGGCTGTCAAGTCGCGATGTACCACTCTGTATGTATATAAAGCCGTCCGATGTAGGTGACTGCGCAACGCTGTCAGCTGTCGCGATCGCGGGCTGATACGCCGCCAGACAGCGGGAATTCCTCGAGACAAGCTGCGGACGGACACTAGTCTATAAATACGATAAATGGTTGGAACAGCAAACCCCAAAATGCAGCGACTTTTTTTATTTATAAATTGCTAACTGCGCGCTTAAATTTTGTATTTTTCAATCCCGTCGAATATATGTTAGGTTATCTTTTATTTCACTTGTTTTAAAGCTAAATAACATCTTCCTTTATCTTGTTTACTATACAAATGAGAAATACCATAATTTTAGTCCACTTAGATATTTTTTCGATAATTAGGAAAACATATAGGAACATAAAAACAGTAAATATTCGAGTAAGAAATGCACAAGCCAGTCATATTTCCACAAAAAACACTAAATAAAAATAGCTAAGGAACAGAAAACCCTATAAGAAATAGCAACACATAGTTTTTTGCTGGTAGGGCGATATCCCAGGCTGAATAATGACCACAGTAAACAAGTGTAAAGACCGTCATAGTGACTCGCTTTGGCCTGTCGCGTTCCCGGATCAGCTTATGTATATCCAGTAACTTATATACCTAGACACCTTCAGTCGTGGTATATGTGGGCCGACATGCCGACGGAGACTATAAACGGATTTCCATCCGTTGATGGTCGATTTTGTTTTTGAACTACACTGTACTTACCATTAGGTGCACTGTAGTCACTATTTCGAATCAATTAAAAAAAGAGAGTAATTAATTATAACAGAAATAGAAACGGAAAATTTGTAATTTTATAAATTGCTAATTTAGCTGTGGTGACCCAGTAAATAAGATAATGGTAACCACGCGCAGAAACACGAATGGTGGTGGGTTGGAATCACGGCATGTACCACTTAGGTTTTCAAATTAAGTACAACCATAGGCAGCACAAGCTCACCGGAGAACAAAAACATCATGACTCCACCCGAATGGCATCTAATAAAATTATCATGCGTGACTTGAGAAAATCGAACAGCTACAGTACTGGCCACGTTGAATACGACAAATAAGCGAAAAGTGTATACAGCTATTAATGACTTCTACTCATCCCGAAAGGTATAATAGCGTAACGATATATTATTGTACTTGAAAAAAAACAATAATACTAAATTGTAGGCTACCTTTTTTATTTGTACCTTTTTATATTTAATTGGTAACGTTTTGTTGAAAAGATTTTTAACGTTCTGTAGTATTAATAAGGAAAACAGTAGTATTAATATATTCATATTTATCTCAAATCTTTTCATTACAATTCTAATTGTGCTGATTATCTTCCTGTGTTATGTACTCATGGTGCGCTCTGTAGTATTAATAAGAGAAACTGTGGGTATTTATAATTATCTCCAGTTTTCTCATTACAATTTTAATCGTTTTGACATCATCTTGCTAGTGTTGTGTACTCCACCTCAACAAAATAATAATTCTTTACTTAGCCGTAATAACATAATTAGCAAATAATAAATTAAATCACGATCATGAGTCCATAAACAAAAAAGAAATAACTTTTTAAGGGAATAAGTTAATCGAAATAAAATAGCATCCATAATAGTAAAACCCGGTTCAATCATAACATTACCGTGTTTTACCAGCGCCGAGTTGCATCGTTACCGTAAATGTTTCACGCTTCCCGTGATCTAAAAGATGATCCTGTGATACCGTGATCCTCTATCACTGATATGTCCTGATACGGTACAGGTATGGATTCTATAATA
The DNA here is from genome assembly GCA_036320925.1 of Automeris io. Lineage (NCBI taxonomy): Eukaryota > Metazoa > Arthropoda > Insecta > Lepidoptera > Saturniidae > Automeris > Automeris io. The sequence continues at coordinate 1,581,148 of JAUDJH010000021.1, read as the reverse complement.
TTTTTCTCAATAATTTATATATTGGTTTTTTTTTTTTGATAACTTATAAGCAAACGCTTGACCTCAATCACACCTGGTGGAAGGTGAAGATGAGTCCGATGATGAACCGCGTCCGCCTAACAAATGCTTATTCAGTCTTCTTTTAAAGACTCCCAGGTCATAAGATCGCGGAAATATGGCCGCTGGTAGCATATTCCACTCCTTAGCTGTTCGCATGATGAATGTAGAAGCGAATCTTCTCGTGCGGATATAATTAACACTAGATTGCCCAGAGCAGTCATTCTGACTGTTTTTACAGTTTTGTTATATAAAAAAAATATATATTTATAAGGAACCATTTTTTTTAAATATTATGATTATATAAATATATCTTATTGCAGTTATTAATATTTGTACTTACCTCCTCCCTCTCTTTATTTCCTATATACGTATGTGCTATACCTATATTCAGTCTTTCTAGTGTTAAATAGCCTCACCACAATATTTTTTATACTCACATGGCAGTGCTACAACGTACTTACGAATTTACGAATTTCGCACCACCCCATTCCACTGCCTTTCATTCATCATTCTTTCATCCATCCGCTGATAAGGTCTGGGTGGTGCCGTTTATTAAAGAAAAGTATAATACATTCTTAAACCTAACTTAAGCCTATATTACATTTTTCTTAACAACTAGTACCTAACTAAACCTTAACTAGCGTATGTACAAAAATTAACCTAAGTCTTAAATACTAAATAAAACGCAACAACAGGGGAGGTATTTATTTACATATTTAATACTTAGCCTAATAATAATGAATAAAGGGGTCTGAGGCGGGAAGCCGTTTCGAGGCGAACCTCCTGACGGCGGCGTTCTTCTCCGTCTGCTACGACAGACGGGTCGCTGATCGAAGGTAGCTCGCGCGTCCTTCTTGGTGGAAAATCTACCGGAGTCCATCTGGGCGTTTCTTCTGCGATCGGAATCTGAGGGTGAGCGATTTGTACGCACATCCGTCTAGTACTCTCCAGCGCGCCCTCTCCGGGTGGGGCGCAGTCTAGGTATGGACTAGATCGCGGGCTTTAGGCTACAACGTACTTAATGGCAGTTACAATACCATCTAGAAACGGCAGCAACCGCCGCGAGATGATAATACTAGCATTATAGGATGATAATAACAAAGCACCTGAAACAACATATTAATGATTAACTATTATTTAAAATCGTCTTTAACGCTTAAAAGAGTCCCCACCTCAAAAATATCTATCAGGTGGCACACCGAACACTGCTCACCACCTCCCTCTCATCCGGGCTGCAGACTCCCTCAAGTCTACTGCCAAGCTTAAGATGTACCCTGAACATCAAACTTTGAATTTAGGCATTTTTCAAAGTTATTTAAGTAATCTATGTAGTCAAGAAGCTTGGAAAATTCATAAATTTATTTATAATAGTTTAGCGGAGCCTTAAGGTTTCTCTATCATGTGTAGTTATATTTTATTTAGTCTTAGTGTGCTGTTAATAATTAATTTAATAATAATTAATTAATTGGTTAATAATAATTAATTGTGCTGTAATATATCTATTGTGTAAGCACGACATGACTAGCATGACTAATTTGACTGCATGCGGCGATTAAAAAAAAGCTGGTTATACTTATTCAATTAAAAAAAGACACTCTCTAGACTAAACATAAAAACAATCATGATATTTTTATGCTTTTGTTCTATTTACAATTTAAAAATTATAGCAGTATATGGTCTTTACTCTAAAGATATATTTCGAGTTATGGCAGTCGTTGTTGGGCGGTTGCTGACAGATCTTTAAGTACCCCTCTGTATGTATTTATAGTATAGAAAGCCGTCCGATGTATGTGACTGCGCAGAGCTGTCAACTGCCACGCCGCTAGAATCCCAAGTATGTCTTCAGACGGAAGAGTATTCTTTCTGTAATTAAACAGTACAGTTGGGCACAAATGCCCTATCATCTCACTACTACTGTTTTAGCATCACTTCCAGATCAGGTGTAGAATAGTACCAAGGAATGAGAAAAAAATTACATTGCTTTTGGAGGTTTGTACTGATAAACATCCCAAAGCAATACATGGAATTAAAAAAATATTAAAGGTTTGAAATTATTTATGTTTAAGTGTCGTTTCCAAATCCGTCCCATGTACCGGCCATCAATACTAACGGTCGCGCCCCGGGAGAGTCGTACACCTACGAAAAATCATTCCGACGCTAAAATATCAATAAAACACAAATGCCCCCCGTGCCGGCACACGCCTGGGACTCGTTCCTACCCCTACTGAATTACAAATGCTCCCCAAATGCGGTCCTGCCCTTTTGATGGGACACTTTATTTTTTTCATAATGGCCGCTACCACCGCATTCTGGCAGTTATGTCCCATTATGAGATTTACATTTAGTCGTGTCATTTTATTGCCGAATACGTTTGGAAAATAGCTGAGACCGTGTGAAAAACTCATTTTGTAGCGTCACTTTAGCGCTCCTTTTTTTATACTGTAGAAGTCATTACACCACACTTCATTGAAAGTTCAATATAGTCAAAAAACGACAGCGCCCCGCTTAGCCTGAGCTATAAAAGCCTATAAGTGAACAGTCAGAAAATGTTAATCCGTGTTAATTTGTTACAATGTTTATAATTCTGTAGAAATAAATGGCTGTATTAATAATATTCTTATTGTTAATCAATTAAAAGTAATAGGAACACGCCAACCTACGCAAAATAGGCGCGTAAGGTTGAAGTTATTTACAAGAATTAAATAGCAACTCAACTCTTTTACTTAATAATATAGAAATACGTCGTGATATATATTAGAAGCACCGCAAGCTTTCTAAAGTGACCACGGACAGCTCCGACAAATCGATAACACAATCCACACGTACAGCACGAACTCAATATCGGAGTAAATCAAGCGAGCCACAAAGCAGGAGAGAGTATCTCCCCTATCTTAAACACGGAGTCCACCCGCTCGTATTTATTGGTGGTAATTAAAAAGAAAACAGACAAAAGGCCCGCAGCTGACCGGAACGTGCCTCGAACACTAAGATCTAGTGCTTGCAAAGGCGTTTATCGACAAATAATTCGATAATTATTAGGTTTTTTTTTGTAACCCGAGGCAAAATTCTGCATAGGACAATCATGGCCCCTGAGAGGGCAGCGATTATGGTTTTTTTTCGACAGGACTACGATAACGCCTGGAATAGGCCTTCGCAATTAAGCCAGGCAAACCCGACCCCGGTGCATCAGACTCCTATTAATTGAAAACCCCCGGGATGTTCTTCTAATCCGGTCACCCACCACTGGGAATTCTGATTCGTCCAAAATCCCGTGGAGCGAACAGCCATAATCGTGTTCGTTTTTGGACTACACCATACTTACCATCAGGTGTGATGTGGTTGCTGCACCATGTCAAAATAAAAAACCTCTCTGGGAGAGGGTGGGTATAAACCTCTTTTAGGCGGCGCGCCGAACAGTGCCAGCCGCCTATCTCTCATCCGAGTAAAAGACTGCCTCAAGTCCAGTGCCCGATGACTGAGGAATATTACTAACTCTCGTTGTTATTTGAAATAATCTCAGATTTTCATAGTACTTTTAACTATGACATAATTCTGAATAATAAATTACATATCCTAAGCTGCTGTATGCACATTCTTCGCACAGAGCGTATACCCGCCAACCCGCACTGGACAAGCGTAGTACATTAAATGTCCAAACCCAAACGAAAGTTAACTCCGTATATTTTTATTACTTCTACATAAATAATACAAAGCGGTTAGCCTCCTCATATATATTAAGTACCAGAACGTCAAGTCGCTGCCATCCAGAGATGGGCAAAATGTAATCTGATTAATGATGAACGATTACAAAATGTAGTCGCAATTTTAATTTTCTTGCTTTGTAATCATAATTAAATCCATTTAAAATATAAAGAAATGATAAATGTGTATACAATCTGGGATTTTGTTGTGTTTGAAACAGAAATGAGCATAATGCAGTCAGATTAATGTTAAAAAACGTAAAATGTAATCGTTAATCATTTTCATTACATTTTGCCCATCTATGCTGTCATATTATGTTTTTCAAGCTTTGTAAGATACAGGGGTTTTTAAGCAAGGAGTAAATCGGTTTTTGTTCTATAAGTGTTCTCCATCATCAGACTCATCAACGCTTTCCATAAGGTGTAATAGAGGGCAAACCAGTCAACGGGTAATAAAAAAAATCTATTTTATCGATATTATATGTCTTCATATTGAACATCACTAACGTAAGATCGCAAGTCGGTCGTGCAAAGAGGACTTTTATCAGTCGCGACCGATACGAATACTCCTAGATTCCGAGCCCTAATTTATTGCCACCTTACCTCTTATTTCACCGTCAAGATACACTCGTTCTTCCTGCTTTAGAAATAGAATTGAATTTCCTATGACTCTAAATAATTCTTCTAATGTGCTAATACAGGGGAAGATTTTTTTCTACGTTACTTTTACACTGCAATTATTGAACCAAAACTGGACCTACTTCGGTACGTTATTGCGGTAAACTAATTTTTATTAAATTATTATTCGCAGTTACGTACACGTTACATTTTAAACCATTCTGATAACTCATAAAGTTGAAAATTAACATGTCAGTTTAGTTTTCATTTGTAAATGAAAATAATTGCGACTAGAACTGTCAATATAGAATTACCAATTCACCGGCAAAGCGCCACAAGCGCTCTTTTACTCGTAATCGCAATCATTTCGCAATTTAATAAAGTGAAATTGCAGGATAAAAGTTATCAGTTATTTCAACTGCTTGCCTCATAATAAATAAATAAATAAAAAAAGGGTAAAAGTATATATGAATACATGTTTCCTCGAGTTATTTTTAATTATGTTTGAAAGCCTGCTATTATTGAGTTTTTTATATTAAGGACGGAGCTGATCACAAAATCCCCTGTAAAGAAAAATATCGTCTGGTAGCCGGTATGCTAGTTTACAAAAATATTAATAAAGTGTCGTTAGAACGGCACGCGACCAGCTACACTACATGTCCCGTTAGATATAGCCGTAAAGTTTATGGTGTGTCCTGAACAAATGTTTCATGTTTCGCAAAACACCCGCTTGTCTCTATCTTTCACATGTATTTGTAATTATTTTTCTCTTTCTTCCAATGATTTGTGGACACTAGCAAAACATTCATCTATAGCCTACGAGACAGAAAAAAAAATTGCAAATACACGAGAACTAAAATTATAAACGGATGTTTTGCGAAATACGAAACATTTCTTCAGGACACACCATATTTCTACCACCAATGCATCTCTGCTCACTCAAAAACGTATAGCGTGAAGATATAACAATGTATTTATATTTTTATATGACCGCAGAATCAGCCGGCAAATAAGCGGTGTGAAGATACCCTTGTGTGGAATATAAAGCAGGCGTAGATGACGCATGGCGCTTAGGGGAGTTCGCGTAATTCGTAACTTTTTCGCCTCGCATACTCTCACCTGCGGGTTAAGGGTGTTGCTACTAAAACATATAAATTTATACTTTATTTTAAAATTGATTTATAGCCTTAAGCATCATTGACGATATGCAGACAGTCTTATGCGATATTTTTGCATTTTCGTTCAACCAAATAAAACTATTTATGTCCATAGAAGAATAATTTAAAAAGAGCAACAATCAGAGTTGTTAGTCGGATTTCCTTGGTAGATTCTACTGTTACTATCAGCACGCTATGATAGTGTACCGAGTTGTCAAACGATTACAGTATTACAAACAATCGATTCATGTGTGCGTGTGTCACTGATTGCCTTTCACGCATATGCCGAAACCAGCCTACGTCAACATAGCCAGTGGACAAACTCCAGGCTGTGCAAAGCATGTAATAATTATTTTTGTGTCACATTTATACGAGTTCATCAATTTATTGTATATGTCGAAGCGTGGCATAAGATGTAAGCACATACATATATCACCTAAAGATAACGCTTAATTTTAATTTAAAATATAAATTATTATCGACGTCCTTGGTATATCAATATTTTTTTAAAATGGTAGCTTAGATATTTGGTGTAAGTTTAATTCCCTAAAACTTTTATCCCCATTATTTTTATCCTACGATCGATATTTTTAAAGTTAAAAGCAAAAAATGCTGCGTACAATCTATAATCGTAACAATTGATTTTTCTCGTTTTTTTACAATTTTAGAAAATATTTGACTTAAGAAAAAGTACTAGATCACATTTGCTAAATTTAAATTCTAAATATGGAGTATATAATACTATTCGATACACTGAATAAATTATTTACCGTTTTGTGTAATTTATCTTATCCTCTTGTGACAACCCTTATAAATTTGGCAAGCGTTTGACAGCTTCCTACTAAACTAACCGTCTGGTTCTACCGACAAGGACAAAAATAGATGATCTTGTGCTGACAGTGCTAGATGCATATCATTGACGAGATAAACTATTTTAAACAAAAATTAATTTTCCTTTTCTGTCAATTCAACATAAAGTTACGGTCGATAATATTACGTAATATTTTTATCTGATGTTCTTCTATACTACAAACAAAAATAGAAAAAAGATGTGCTAGTGATGCTTACTTAACACACAAAGTTTATAATATATTAATAAAAATGTACCTAATGCTACTGTAAAATTGAGCAAGAATACACTTAACATAATAAAGACAATTTTTTTTAATTCAATTTTATGAGCTACATTTTTGTATTTGCGTATTTTAGTACGAATTTATAAGTACATCCCTAGTAACAAAACTTATCCAACAAGTAGCTCACTCTCCCACTGACGGCATTGCGGTCGCCGAAACTTCAGCAAGTACTAACTTTTCGCTTGATTTATATTTCAGACAGATTAAAAACTTCTGAGTGTTAGAATGTATATAAATTGGCCCTGATTTGAAATACCTACTTCAAATATAATATATACCTTAATATATCAAATTCAAAATTAATTAAATTTTAAAAATAAAATTGTTATTTTATTTGAAAACATAATTATTTTGTATTAGTTTCAAATAATTAATGAAAAAACAATAATTTTAATACGCAACAATTTACAATTACTTTTTAATTTTTTTACAATAAAATCAGAAGAATTAGGATTCATATAAGATTATGTGTAAAAAAAAAATCAATTTTAAAATGAAATATTACTAAATCTTTATTTACACTGGCAAGAACAAAGCATGATGACAAAGAAATCATGCAATGACAATAAACACAGTAAAAAAATAAAACAGCATTTTGAAAAAAGTTAAACACTGCCAGTGGAAAGTTTAAAGCCAAGATAAAAATCTCCAGGGACTGTAAAGAGGGTATAAATAATAAAAATGCCCCAATAAAGACAATTGATACGTTACGAGAATCGGACATTGTCTGTGGACGCGTATTTATGGTTAGTGGCGCCCATCGACACGGCACGGGTTCGATTCCGACTCACGCAAAAACTCCACCGAGTCGGACATATCGCGCTCGCAATATAATGTGCAATGATCGGCCGTAATGTGTGTATGGTGCAAAGTATTGCGATGCAATCGTCTCGCCTCGAATGATGCTCTACTGAAAATTTTTCATCTTTTTGTCTCATTATATATTAGTTTCAAAACACGATATCTTTTCAACCCTCATCGGTACACTGTTGAACAGAGGCCTCTGCCAAAGCTCGCCATTTGTCTCTTTTTTTTTCTTGTTGTTTTGGATGTTTTGGTGGTTGGGCAATTGCCGGAACTGGGTCATGACAAGTGATGAAAATGCCCGGGAATTTTCTCAAAGTGCCCAAAACTTCCGAAAACATTTCGTAAATTCCCGGGAATATTCCCAAGGAAGTTTTTGGGCACTTTAGGTAAATTCCCGGACATTTTCATCACTAGTCATGACGACGGTACACAAGTGTAAAGACCGTCATAGAGACCGTCAAAAAATCTAGAAAATGATGTTCAACTTGTTTATAAAATCATTAACTTACAACACGATTCATAACTTTCCTCCTTTCCACAGAAATCACTCTCCTACCCTACTAAAAAAAAAAATCTTAGTAAAATGAACACGATTTAAAACTCAACAACAAATTCGCAAGCAAGTAGAGCAACTTAGCGAGGCTGTAGCGCGTCATTGTCCCATGGTGAGGTTATTTTATAGGCTTGTCATATCGGTTAATGGCGGCGGGTGCTTTGTGCGTTGCCGATTGCCGCTGTAAGACTCGTATCGCGCGACATCTTGCGGAAAAACGAATAATATGGTAAAAGTCCGTATTATGGGACACATTTTCAGGTTGGTCGTACATTACCGCTATTATATAATCTGTTTAAGTCAAAAATACTATTTAAATCGTATCATACAATTGTCTTATGATTATTTAATTAATATAGCTAGTTTTTATTGAATGTTAATTTGTAAAAATAAAATTAATAGCCTTTTATGAGAGGAACCTCTATGTCCCTATTTATGAGACACTTAAAAAGTAGATGGCCCCAATGTCTCATGATGTATGTCCCTATTTTTGAGACAGTTTAGAAATCAATAAGACTGATTTTAAAATAACTATTTATTAATTTTAAATCATAATACTTATAAAATAGATAATAAACTTGAATCTGAAATAACAAATAATTAGTCTTTACTAAATTAAATGAGAAATAAATGAAAATTATAAAAATATTTAATTCACTTTTATTCTTTAATTTTCTTCTGCAGTTCTTTTACTTTGTCCATCAGTTTTTTCTTTTCTTCTTGTAACTTTTTTTTTATTACTTATAGGCGAACGCTTGACCCCAATCACACCTGGTGGAAGGTGAAGATGAGTCCGACGATGAAACGTGTTCGCCCAGCAATTGCCTATTCACTCTTCTCTTAAAGACTCCCAGGTCATAACATCGCGAAAATACTGCCTCTGGAAGCGTATTCCATTCTTTAGCCGTTCGCATGATGAATGTAGAAGCGAATCTTTACGTGCGGATATAAGGAACATCCACCACATACGGATGTTATCCCACACGATGTCTAGTGGTTTCGCGGTGGAATGGTGATCCTTTTTATGCCAACACGCTCTCTGCTTCAGGACAGAGGAGTAAACATCTTTCATCACAGTTAAAAAAAATTGTAGGAGAAATATTACATACATTTTTACTTTCAAAATATGCTCCAGACTTTTTAAACCACTCTTGCAATTCTACACAAGTGACAGCTGCTCTTGTAACACTCAAATGTTGGGGTTTCCTTATAGCTAATTCTGAATGACGTTTTCTAAACCCTTCATACCAGTGGCGACTAGGACGACTCTGTAAACGGAGTTTTTACAGCTAATTTTTGGACATATTTTTGAACACAATCCAATAACTCAGTTTTTGTTACAGGTGCTCCTATTGCAGCCCTGTCTAGCACCCATTTGACAATATCATCTTCTTCCTGAGACGATAAGACTGTTTCTGGTTTAGATTTTTTTTTATCTCATCTAGCCCAATACTTTTTTTCTGCCTAGAGTAGCCACAGATACTTCGAAGGCAACAGCTACTCTCCGTAATGATGACCCGGTATCTTTTATTGCTTTTAAAGCATTTTCTACATTTATTGGGTCATATTTAAGTCTTTTATCAAGCACTTTTGAACACAACACTTTCTTTTTTGCTGATTGAGACGGCTGTTGTCCCCATTACTCCGATTTTCAATAATTTGTTTTTTGTTGTTCACTGTTGACACGTAACCTAAAATATCGAGAGATATGTCGATGGGGGGAGTCGAAGCTGCTCGCGTCCGTAGGCTTTACCCTAGTTTCCCTACACGTGACTCCTGGGTGGTGCTAAACGAGCAGCAGCGAGGTGGTAGGGCGTCGGTGCCCGCCTGGATCGCGACCACATTACATGGGTGTAAAGCCCGTCATAGTGACCAGTTTCGGCTTGTCGCGTTTCGGGATCAGCTTGTGTATATCCAGTAGCTCATATACCTAGAGACCTTCAGTAGTGGTATATATGGGCCGACATGACGTTGGAGACTATCAATGGATTTTCATCCTTTGATAGTCGCTTTCGTTTTTGGATTACACTGTACTTACCATCAGGTACTCTGTAGTCACTATGTCGAGCCAGAGTAAAAAAAAAAATTTCACTAATTAATAAAAGTATAAAAAAACATATTTTAAATATTTCAATAATATCAAATAAAAAATTAAGAAAAAAAAAAACTTGCAAAATTAATGTTTTGATTTTAGGTTAAGTTTTGAAATTAACGTAATTAAATTGAATATACTTACTCAGAAATAACTATTTGAAGTTATGCTGATAAATAATTTGTTATATTTAATCATTTTACTTTTTTAATACTAAAAATTATTGATATTTTAATTAAAAACGCATAACAGTACACTGTCTCATTAATGGGGACAATCATAAGACTTGATGTCCGTATTGAGTGATACGCGGTGTAAAGTGTTCCATATACCGGTACGTCTACGTTAACAAGTGTCGGTATTGTGAGACACTCAAAAATAAAATAATATTGCTATAAATTAACATAAATGCAAATAACATACAATATCTATAATTTATAAGCTTTTAGATTACACTTACATTATGTATATAAATATAATAAAATATATAATTTCATCCAAGTAAAAAACTGTACAGTAGTTATCGTTCAACTCTTTTAAGCCACGGTTTTGAATACCAACAACAAACCTCATGCTTTTATAATTTTTTTTCAAAACATACAAGTAATAATTAACAATTAGACTTGTTAATTTCATTCAAAAATGATAAAATTATGTGTTTATTATATTTTTTAAAAGTATAATTTGGTATTCTTTTTATAAATGATTATATTCACATTGTGTATCATAAATAGGGACAGTGTCCCATAATATGGACTTCTACCATACTTATTCACATCGCATACTTATCATTTCGGCTTTTTGTGACGGCCTGATGGCGCAAATTTCAGTGACCCTGTCCACGATCCCGAAGGATCTGACTTTGAGTCCCAATAATGGCTAGCTTTTCAGTGTTCATCAGATTAGTTTTACGCGAGTCCTGAATGTGTATTTGTATAAAGAAGTATCCATTATACTTAAAACAGTGGAACACAGCTATAGTTAACCATTTGTCATTTAAAGTATACATTTTTGTGGCTGTTCTATCCTGGTGGATAATGAACCTATTTCCGTTTGCGGTGCTGATCTGGTCGTTGGTTCGCATCCCGGCACATACCTCTGAACTTTTCCAGATTACGTACGAATCTAGACACCATATGCTCACCGGTAAAAGAAAACATCATAAGGAAATCCGCATTGCATCTAATAGCAATTTCATTTGCAAGTGCTCTGAGAACAGCGATCAACTGCGCTACTGGTCACTTTGAGCACGCTATATACGCGCAAAGTAGATTCAACCACTATGTTTGCTGGACCCGAAAGGGATGTAGCTTGAGGATATATTATTAGTAAACAAAATACAAGGGAGTACGACTGAATTATATGCGAAGAAAGCCTCTTGTACGTTTGTGGCTGTTAAACAGTAAATACCCGCATTAATTTTTCATGGTTATAGCCAGATAATCATAAATATAACGTTGCAGATTTCTCTCACATACATAATACTAAAATTCATGTGTCATAATATAACGAGGTTGTACAAAAAGCATTAAATAACAATGTATGGATGATCACCTTAATATGAAAACGAAAGACAGGACCGCTTCCGAGAAACAAAATAACACCTTTGTCAAAGGCCAGACGGAAAGTTAAACATCTAATAAAATGTCACATAAAGTAAAATGAGAGGGTTCAGAGGAACACGAGATGCCCGGTACCAGTTCTGAGAAAAATATTCGATACAATGTCGCGAGCGAAACTTGTCGCCGCGGATTTACGGTGTGACATGCGCCTGTTTTTTCCTTTTGTCCCGCCCAATATTGCGGAGCCTTGAGTTATTCTAAACCAGTCTCTCCATTTGCGTAAAACTTCAAGACAAACGTTTTTAATATTTACGAACTATTACATACATCGACGTAGCTCTACACTAAGCTTATATTTGTACCATAGATAGGCAAAATGTAATCAGATTAATGAAAATGATTAACGATTACATTTTACGTTTTTTACCATTAATATGACTGCATTTTGCTCATTTATGTTTTAAACACTACAGAATCCCAGATTGTATACACATTTATTATTTCTTAATGTTTTAAATGGATTTAATCATGATTACAGAGCAAGAAAATTAAAATTACGACCACATTTTGTAATCGTTCATCATTAATCAGATTACATTTTGCCCATCTCTAATTTGTATTATGGTTACTTGGAAAAAATATACAGTATGTTTTGAAAACCCTGCACGAATCGAGAGGGGCATATTAGTGACACGATAATTTAATCTAAATTATTAAAAAAATATATTATTCGTGAACGTTAAAAAGTTATTTTCACATAAAAGTGAAGAAATTAATTATTTTACATAAAATCTAACACGAATTACTTATAAAAGTTAGTTTAAATATTAATGAAACAATTTAATTAAAAAACGGTGCTTAGGATCCACGGGGGTCAGAACCATTTTGATGTCAGAAACTACTAGCATGATTATTTGCTTTCCTTTTTTTCTTTATTGACTTTTATCGATACAGTTATAAGATTCGTTCCATAAAACTATTGCCTTGGTATTTTTAATTTACCATAATCAGTTCAACTAAACCGAATAAAAAATGTAATCACACCATCATGCTATTTTCAATTCAAAGTGAGCAAAGATACATCAGTGGCTGTGTTTACTTTGATCTTGACCATTATGTCCAAAGGCTGAGATTTATATTAATTACTTTACTTTGCTTAGCCTTTATTTTATACTGGGCCGACAAAGTAAATGTAATCAACATTGCACCTGATCGAAAAAACAGTGTAGTCCAAAAACGGTAACAACCGTCAAGGGACGAAAATCCGTTGACACTCAACCTTCATGTACCACCACGAAAAGTCTCTAGGTATATGAAAAATAGTATATAAAAGAAACTTGAGTATTGTAGTGATTGGATGGAAGGAGTAAATTAAAAAGAGGTTACATGTCTATGACATTAATATAATGTTGGCCGTTGAGAAAAAAAATAAGTTTTGCAAGAAAGAACGAAAATAAAATGAAGATCGGCTTTTGAATTTCGAATTCAATGTTTTTTGTTTTAATGGGAGATTGCGTCTTGAACTAGGAAAAGGAATAGTCATAAAATTTATTAAAATATTTTATAATATATTGTAAACGTATTAATAGTGGATAAATATATATGTAATTTGGGAATAAAAGAAGCTTTTCAATCGAAGTAAGAAGGAGCTCATCGTCCACAATCTACGACATACATACACCGTCACAGTACCTATAGCATAAGCATTCGCAAGGCTAAGCCAAAGTTGAAGCAATCAGTGATTTACCATAATTTTAGAAATTAATTAAATAATAGAATTTGCATTCGGAGTGGCAAGGCGATTGTCCGAACTGGGTCGAGATCACAGTACAAAAATGTAAATACCGTCATAGTGACTTACTTCGGCCTGACGCGTTTTGGGATCAGTTTCTGTACGTCCAGTAACTAATATACCTAGAGACTTTCAATCGTGACATATGCGGACCGACATGACGACAGCCGCTGTCAATGAATTTTTGCCTTTTAATAGTCGCTTTAGTTTAACAGTACAGTGTTAATCACTTTATCGAGCTAGTTTAAAAAATATTGAAATTATGGCTCTAAAATATAATAAGCTAAATGTGTATAATATTCAAGACTTCATATATAATAAAAGACTTTGGAAACAGTAAGCTAAATGATCTATGCTTATCCCTAACAATCATGATTATTTAAAAGCACGAAACAATGGCGGAATTAATTTAAGTTCCGGGACAGGAGGACAGTGGGTATAAATATTAATATCGGCCAGGGACCGGCCGGATCGCATCTCGTGTTTAATGAATAACTAATGTAACGGTTATGTTATTAGGCAAAGTGAAAATTATCAATTTCCAGGGACGGTACGGCGCCGCGGTTGTTTCGGGACGGCCCAGCGTCCCTAACTTCAGCCCGTTTGAGTGTTAGGGTTGTCAAATTCAACTTTTAAATTAAATTCCTTCAAACAATCTTTTTAGATTTAAAAAATCATCAATAAACTCAAATAAAAAAAAAATACATTTTTACAATAATTCTATCCACTTATTTGAAATCAGTGCGCAACGCAGCGGTTCTCTAGAAAAATTTTAAAGAGCAATTTTGCCTAGTTTTGACAAGTAGGGGGAATGCCTTGGTGATGTTAGCCGTTCAGAGTCCGAAACACCAAGGCTACTGCCCTGACAGTCCATGAGAATTTATTCCGAATCTATACAATATTTACAATACAATATTTTAATGCATTTGTCTATTTTTATGCTATTTTTTCTTTTCACCGAGTTTCAAATAACAAAGATTTTAAAACAAGTTTCACTTCATGATTGGCTCTAAACGTTAACAAACTAGATTGTTGTTTTAAAGTTATGTGTTTAACAACTATATGAGTGTGTGGCTACAACTAACGAAACTTAATCTTGAGATGTCGTGACAGCCCTAAGTTCACCCTTTCCCAGCGGGTCCCATATCAAGTTCAACATAAAAGCAATTCAGAAAATTGTTATTGACATGTTAATAGTGATGGTATCGTGTTGTCGCGCAACTATCGGTCAACAGAGAAGAAACTTTAATTAACTAACTTTACGGCAAAACAATGTTTTTGAGCCCAATAATTACTAAACAATTGGGGAACATTAGTGTCTATTCACGTCATTGAACTTTATGTTTGGAAAATCCCAATATGGAAAGAATGTGCATATAGGTTTTTCCAGATTATCAGTGGATTTAGGCTCCACATACTCACCGGTGAAGGGAAATATCGTAAGGAAACTCACATGGTATCTAATAGGGATGTAACGGAGGCAGTTTTATCGGAACCGAAGTCGGATTCGGAGTTTTTAAATTTGATTTATCGGAGTCGGAACCGAAGTCGGAATCGGAGTCGGAGGCAATGTCAGTCACAAGTGACGGCAGAATAAATAGTTTTATTAAGGTACAAATAAAAACATTATTCAGTGAACCTTTTTAATTAGAATGTGATAAATTTACAAATACACAGACAATAAAAATTGCTGTTTAACATTTTTCCATTAACAGTGAACAAATTAAATTAAATTTGCCCCAGGGTTGTTTTTGTGTTAATTTGTATTTTACTTAATTTAATGTAAATGTAAAATAAAAAAAACCTTTTAGTAATAAATTTCAATGTCATTTAGTTTTAAATTTAATAATTTTAATCTAGTTTTTTTAATCTAAATTTTTAAAAATGTCTCCTACAAATTAAGTAGCACTGATTGTTTGATTAATTGATATTATGTTTCAACAACATATAAAATGAAATCAAATGAATTTACTAAAACAGTGACCTTCAGTGGTGGTGACCTCCGATGAATACCTCCGATTAAAAAGTTTCGGAACCGAAGTCGGAACCGGAGGTGTAATAACAAACGGAAGTTCCAACTTATCGGAGTCGGAGTCGAAGCTCCGTAACATCCCTGGTATCTAATAGAAATAGCATTTGTAAGAGCTTTGAACGGCGATCAGCTGTGCTACTGGTTACTTTGAGCAGGACACACAAGCCCGTAGTAAATACAGCCATATATGGATAAAATGTAATCAGATTTATGTAAAACAAAATTTAACAAAATTTATATTTTGGGAGTTGAAGCTGCTCGCGTCCGTAGACTTTACCCTAGTTTCCCTACACGTGACTCCTGGGTGGTGCTAAACGAGCAGCAGCGAGGTGGTAGGGCGCCGGTGCCCGTCTGGATCGCGACCACAGTGCATGGGTGTAAAGCCCGTCATAGTGACCAGTTTCGTCTTGTCGCATTTCGGGATCAGCTTGTGCATATCCAGTAGCTCATATACCTAGAGACCTTCAGTCGTGGTATATGTGGGCCGACATGACGATGTAGACTATCAATGGATTTTCATCCTTTGATAGTCGCTTTCGTTTTTGGACTACACTGTACTTACCATCAGGTACTCTGTAGTCACTATGTCAAACCAGTATAAAAAAAAAACAATTACAATTACATTTCGCGTTTTTCATCATTAATATGACTGCATTTTGCTCTTCTATGAGCTAAACACTACGGAATTCTCAATTACATACACATTTACAACTCCTTAATGTTTTGAAGGGAATCAAGATTTTACAGAGCAACAACATTAAAATTAAGACTACATTTTGTAATCGTTAATCAGGTTACATTTCGCCCATCTCTGGATACAGGCACTAATGCATTTCTGCTCACACTGAAGAGGGCATAGCATAACGATATATTATTATTAATGAATCGTGTGTATTTTTCTAATTATTCATTTTAACTGAATTGATTTCATTATTTTTGAATGATTTAATATTTGTTTTATCCCAAATATTCGGATCATAATATGTCTAAATAATTGTAATGAAACTTTTATTTTCTTTTATATTTATGCATGTGTAGCTATTGCAGCATTTAAATAAATAAAGGTTGAGTCAGTATTTCGGCGATGTTTACCGCATCAAGATATTAGTTAGTGCAGGCCGTTACGCTCGAATTAGATTGGACAAATCCTGATCAACCACCGGCGTGGCATAAGACGGTAGCTAATGAATTTTGCCTCAAGACATGCCTGCATACCCAAAGGCTTGACATCTGTCGCAACCCTTTATTGTGGGGTGTCCATGTATAGTTGATTATAAGAACTATTTGATATTTCACTTAAAACTTATTCGAAACGATTTAAAATTACTTTTAGTTTAGTTATAAAAGTTTTCCGTATGTATTCGCATTACATACTTTTTTTTGTATCCCGGTGGAAAATCCTGCATAGAATCATCAGGGACGCTGTGAGGGCAGCTACCCCGGTGTGTCAGACTCCTACTGACTCAAAACTCCCAGGGTGTCCCTCCGATTGTTCCACCCGGGCCTGGGAAACCAAATTCATCCAGACGCTCAGGGAACAAGAAGCCTTGTTGAGGCTACCTCTCAGGAGGATGGGGTAGGGGTAAAGCTCACCCCTCCAAAATCTCTCTCACAGGTAGTGCACCGAACACCGTACACCGCCCTCTCATCCAGGCAGCATACTCCCTCAAGTGTACTGCGGGGCACATTACATCAATGTATATACTTATACTAACTAATGTATAATAATAGAAATGCACTATGAAAATCTTTCTCTATTCGTTTCTGTTTGAATATCCTATTAAAATTCTTTAATTCAGAAATTTATCTAAACAATTAGTCATCCTAAAAATAAACACTTGATTCGAAATTAAAATACTTTTATCTTTAAAATTATTTATAAAAAATTGCGTAAATTGTACCAGTAATTAATAATAAAATATTGCCACGTTATATATCTTTCAGGGTGAGTAAAGATACATTAGTACCTGTATTCACTTTGCGCTATATATCGTGCACAAAGTGACCAGTAGAGCAGCTGATTGCCGTTCTCAGAGCACTTACACATGACATTCCTATTAGATGCCATGCTGTTTCTTCACGATATTTTCCATCATCGGTGCCTAAATCTGTACTTAGATTGCAAAAACTCAGATGGTTGTGCCGGGATTAAAACCTATGACTATAGGTATTGTCTCGCGTGAATACCGGTTCCTTGTTCGGCAGGCTACCACAGCCATAATGCAATTAATTAATTTGAAATACAGTCAAAACCGTTTATGGTAGCATTGTTAAGAACAACAAACCGGTTATATTGACCCAGTACAATGGTCCCGGCAAAAAAATAGGGCTTCGTATCTCGAAAACATCACCGGTTGTTAGAACTAAACATGAGTAGCTAGTTCGATGTCATTTTAACAAATGTTTACTGTATTTCAAATCGAAATGATCGATTATTTTCGTAAATGGCTATATTAGATTTTAATATTGTATAAATCTACGAAAAATATTTAGATTATTTCATTCCCAAAACTATAATAGCATTTGTATGTTCATAAAATTTGTAAGTCGCTGCTTATGAGCCAATTTGTCCATTTGTTATAATAAAATATATTTTGTTACAATTGTGGAACGTGTAGTCACCCCAATCATGACCCTATAAATAATTTAGCTCGTCAGGGTCTGATTGTATCAAAGCAGCTTTGAGGACGATCTGTCCGTTTACTCAAATATTCTACCTAAACAGTATTTGTATTTATGAATGTAATTTTGTAAGTTTTGAACAGTAAAAATTATAAAAATATAGCAGCCAGTTCATTTAAATTAACGTAAAAAATTTTTATTTTACTCTGTTCTGTCATATGAAATACAGTTAAAACTATGCTTCTGATCATATTAGGCATATAAGCCCTTAACGAAAATCAGCGTTGCAGACTTTCTCTGTGGCTTTAAGCTGATGAAGGTCCATTTTCTTTATTTATATGTTTTTGTATTTTCTTTTGTTTCTGTATGTTGTTTCTGTTACTGCATTTAAATTTCTAGTATTTTGTTAGTTTGTGGCGAAATAAAATACATTTCATTCATTCATAATCACTGCAACTACCGATTGTTTTTATTTACTGTTGATAGTTGTAGTTGTTTTTTTGACTGCACCATGCTTTTCATCAGGTGTGATATGGTCACTATGAGAAATCAGGATAAAAAAGACCAAATTCAAATTATTTCATCCTACAGCATCGGCTTTGTAAGATCCAAAGAACTCCAAAACTAGACATTTAATTACGCGGTAATTTATCGCTGCCCCATTAAATAATCCGCAAACACCGCTGGCCGCGATATTACGAAAAAGATTCTATCCCCTTGATTACAAGCTGTCATGTCGTAGGATTTTTTCTAAGCCCTCAATTCTAATTAGTCATGTCGGTTTGTACCACTTGAGTCGCAAACATCCATTTTCTTAAACGCCGTAATCGGCCCCTACGTAAAACGTTGCCAGCCGCAAAATTTATTGCTTAATTACCTCAAGAAACCTCGTCGCGGCTCCAACATCTCCGACAGATGTTTTTTATTCGTGCGGAAAAACAAAAACGGTTTAAGAATGACATTAATTAATTCTTAATGAAATTCATCTTCACCCTCCCGTGTTTTAAATTAAATGCTCGATTTATTGCTTGTACAATTTGTCGCTTGCAACCCTGCGGGTAATTAAAACGGTACCATCCCTTACAACATTTATTAAAAGAAACATACACAAGTCATTTGTAAAATCTCTAGTTTCGCTGTTTCTCAAAATAAATAATTAATCAATATTTGAATCTTTACTCCGTTGTATTAATACGTTCCAGCAATTTTCATATTTATTTGAGAAACAAGAAAAATCTCTAGTTACTGTAAATATTGATTCAGTATTTCCTTTGATAATCTTGATCTACAACGCTCGGGAATGGACGTTCATCATATCTTAAATAAGAATCATCAGATCTGACATTATTTTCAAAGGCTTTGTGCGTCGGATTGTTGTAAGTATCAACATTTTCATGATATTGATGGCTGTTTACAGTATTTCTATTAGAATTTCTGATTTCTTGATTGTTTTTTAGCTTAACATCTTTTTGGGGTAATATCGCCGTTGGAGTCACTTTTTCGTCAACTTTCTTATCAGTATTAACCGTACCAGCACTGGCCAGATCTCTATAGTTCCTATCTTCTTTTCTAAGTGGAGAATAAGGGTATCTATTGCGGAATCTGTAGTCATATCTTCCATTCCTTGCATAAACGTCATCTTCATACCGCCTATA
The DNA here is from genome assembly GCA_036320925.1 of Automeris io. Lineage (NCBI taxonomy): Eukaryota > Metazoa > Arthropoda > Insecta > Lepidoptera > Saturniidae > Automeris > Automeris io. The sequence goes on along the minus strand of JAUDJH010000021.1, from coordinate 1,561,361 downwards.
AGGATCTACAGAATATCTATATCTAAGATCAACACTAGGCGGCGTTCGAACAACTTCTGGTAAATGCGCGTAATAGATCAACCTCTTTGGTTTTCTTGGAACTTGGTTATCGTAAGACTCATCGTATCTGTCGATCCTAGGGCTGTATCCAGGATAATAAGCCCTTCGATCATACATATCGTAATAAGGGTTGCGACGATATAGATCATCAGGGGCATTGTATCGATCATCGTAATACGATCGTCGCGATTCTTCTGGGTAGTACACCGCTTGTCTGGGGTATACCGGCTTATATTTATGCATGTCTTGTTCATCTGTATCAACGAATTCAGTTCTTATTTCGTCTGTTGTAGGTCTCTGTGCCAAATCCTTGTCATTACGTGATTCAGAAGCTTCCAATGCTTTGTTTTGGGTGACAAAATTGACTCTTGGCATTCTAGAGTTAATCAGTTCCCCAGAAGGTTGAGGCGGAGTTAAGATGTGATCTCGTTGACCAATTTCATGATTAGGAAAAGGCAATTTTACCCAGTTTTCATTAGAAGCTCTAGCACCACGACCTGTCGGCTTATCAGTGACCCTTTCTGTCGTTTGATACAAAGGTAGCACCTCTTTGGCTTTATTGGCTATAGATATTTTAGTTGTCGGATCTTCTTCAGGTGGCAAAGGACCGGGAATCCAGGGTTGATTAATATTTTGTTGATTGCTTTCAACATGAGCATTATAGAATTTTTCTTCTTCAATGACACCACGACGTCCTCTAGTGTTTTCCTGTTTAGCGTTTTCCTGCAAATATTTATCACACATGAATACCATAAAATACTAACCATAATAACTGTTCACAAAGGAAAATATTTTTCATAAGAATTGATTAGATAATTAGCAGAAGCGTATAAATTGTAATTGATTTCAGACATCCTCAAATTTAATATCCTAATATTTGGAAATAATTATTATTAGTGTCTTGCCTTGCTAGTGATAATAGACTCATTTTCTTGACGATTAACAAACGTTTATAATATGCGTATTTCAAGAAAAGTTATTCATATCTCAAGTTATGTGTTTAGAAACGTGAGCGCGAATTTTTGCGGTATTTACTTCCGGAATCATTCAATGGCATAATTAAATGTGTTTCTGGTCTGAACCTTTAGCTAAGAGAAACATACTGCTTACCAATACTTATAAATATGAAAACGAATTCTCGTAACACTCGGGCCTCAGAACTCAATAACATGAAGAAAATAAAAAAACATGCTGACTAGAACACCTACATTCGAGTATATTTTTATAGAAATTTTCGCATGGCGCCTAAATTACAGATATATCTCAGTGTCGCTTCCCCAGAATAATGTTTCGTCGAACGAGTGATTCAAGAGCCAGATGTTGGAATTCGATTTATTTGGTTCTCGGTAAAAATCTCCGCGACCTGTCTACGTGTTATAAACATTCGAGATCATAGGTGTTCGCTAAAATTACCCACCGCTTTACACTGCCACTCCGGTTAGTTTATAACGTGAATTAAATAAACGGATGCAACGTCGATTGATAGAAACAAGCTGGGCTGTACACGATTAACCGCGATATTCTTTCAGTTAGTTTTACTTACCCTAAGATTCTGTATATCAAGGATGTAATCAGGTTAAAATATATAAAAACAAGACCCTCTTACATTGGAAGCCATACTTGAACCTAAATATTATATTAATTAATTTATAGTGTATAATGAATAGTTTCTTTCTTATCAAGGTAGCCGCCTCCTAAACGCTAGTAGATCAATTTAGGTTTCGTATATTTTGGCTGACGGTCCAAGTCGGAGTTCATACCCACAGGGGTGCCCTTGCGTTGCCACCTGACCCATAAATTTACCAGCTGAGCACCTTAAGTGTTCGCCATCTCGGTTTAGTTGTAAAGGTCTATCCTGGACATCAACAATTTATCCTGATCGAAAAAAAATCGCGACCTGGCAGCCCTTATCAGTTGCTGCTACCGATTCCCAATTAGCACAATCTTAAGCGCACATTTAAAATGATAACAGTGTTTTATTTTTTATGATAACACGCCATAATCATTAATAATTACATGGATATGACCCCTTCTCGTAATACTCGATTACGTCCCTATTGGGGATAGAAAAAAGATGGTTTATTTACATCTAGAAATGTTTTGTTTTGTTGTATTTGCGATTTGGCACACAGTTAGTTGTGTTATTGGCGTTTAATTAGATTTATTGTTACTAAAAGCGCATTTATGCGCGTGTTTACTGACAAAAGTGTAGAATTCAAATGTTACCTAACTATTATTTCCTGTCTGGCGCTATTCAGCAGTTACCTGTCTATGTATATTTTTGCCTGCACAACGCTTAAAGATTTTTGCGTCAAATGAACTACACACATATACTTACGAGTACATATAAAGCCGGTATCAGGCTTATGTAATGTGTAATGAGATGTGTTGCAATTTATATCTATGGACAGCACTGTGATTATTGTACTAACCCTCAAAAATATTATGTATTCTTCAGAAATCTTAATACATTTTACAATCCTCATATTACACTTTAAACAAATTTAGACTCGGCATAAACACACATAGTTTTATTAGAAAAAGGGGTTTATTTATTAAAAGGTTTAAATAGTGGTAAAGCCCGTTCTTTAAAAAATTTGCTTACTTCTTGTATTGGCATAGTATTATTTCAAATGCTTATCTATTTCTTTTATTAGCTATAAAATATAATTTACAATAACTGAGTTTTTCCACAGTTTAAGCCTTTAGTTAAGTCAAGGCCTAATTTCTAAGATCAACTAATGTATGATCGTGAACATAAACAACACATAGAAGGATGAAAGCAGTAGAAAATCATGACACAAAATTTGACTACTGAACTGTAGTCTATGTTGCACATATATCTTTTATAAGCCAGAACAAAAATTCAATCAATAAAAAAATAAGGATTATAATAGACCCAATAACCCTCAATATAAAAAATACATCAATCTTCTCGAGAGCATACAAAACAAGTTCCTAAAACATTTAAAGTATATATCTGATTTACACAACCTTCCTTGTAGCTCAATTCCTGCGTTGTGTCATCGTAGAATTGAGAGGGATCAACTCTTTTTATTTAAAATTGTTAACGGTCTCGTGGACTCGTCCTATTTGCTTAGTCAAATAGGTTTCAGTTGTCCGCATTCCAATGCAAGAGACTTTTCGCTGTTTAAGGTGCCATTCTTAAGGTCAAACTGTGTTAATAATACTTTTGTTTTTCGTGCCTGTGATCTATATAATATACGTTTTTGCGATATAGATATACTGTCCTGTGCCTTTGGGCCCTTTAAACGAATGGTGAGAAAGAAAATATTAGCCTAAGTTCAATTTTGTTCTATAATGTACTTTTTTTTATTATAAATGTACTATTTATATGTAACATATATATGTATGTATATTTGATTGATTTTTTTATTGTTATTTATTAGCTTGATTTTTATTTTTGTACTAATTTTTGTGGAAACTTTGCTGGCTTATGTAACATTTTTTGTGTATATTATTATCATTTTTATATTGCTGTATGTTTCCCTTTAAAATAAATAAATAAAATAATTCCAACGATCCACGGAATTGTATGGAACATGAGCCTAAGGTTTACTTATTGCCTTAAAAAAGTATTTTTAAAGAAATCTTTTTCACGCTTCCATTTTCTGTTTACGTTTATTCATTGAGACTCAATAATTCTATTTGAAGTAGGCCAATGCTCTAATTTCTTACCTCGGTATCTCTTTTGAAATCAGAGGGTAAATCCAAAGAGATCGCAAATGGGATGAAGACAAAGCACCAAAAAAGAACTTCTGTTTGTTTCATTTTGCTAGTTTTAAATATCTGAAACATTAAATATAATATTATAATCTATTATCAAAATTCATTTCTTGTAACTAAATAAGTTAGTCTATATAAAGTAACTAACTGGTTTTATAACACATATTACAAATAGCTACGACTAGAGTTTCTTGCTCGCTCTTCGTGATAGATACTGCTTTCTGAACTATTCATTTTGTAGATTCATTTTTCTTTTATCAATATCAATTGAACAATTTGCCAAAAATAGTGGGCATCTACTTAAAAAATAGACTCCAAATTTAAACAAGCCTTTGTTTTGATACTTTAAAAGCTAACTCAAAAATCTCATAAGGTATCGTTACGGCATTTCAAGTTATGTTATCAAAGTCCCACAGATGAAGCCTAAACAGGCTGTTCGCTCCCCGGGCGTCTGGAAGAATCTATATTCCCAGGCCTGGGTGGAGTAATTGGAAGGACACCCTGGAGGGTTTTGTAATCAATAGGAATCTGACACACTGCGGTCGCTGCCCTCACAGCGCTAATGGCTCTATCCAGGCCACACACCAAAGAAACAAAAAAAAAATACAATGTCTAAGAACGTTTTTCATGAACATTTCACTTTCTAAACGATAAATAATATTTACATTTTTACAAAGTCGTATAGCACGAAATCTCTAAATATTGTCCTGTAAATAAACCTTTGAACTATTGAAGTAATTCATGTCATCTACATGAAGAATGACAGAATGACAAAAAAAGATAAAAGTGCTTTCAAACAATAGATATTGCCTCGCCTCGAAAAATTTCAAGATCCAGAGTTGACTATTAAATCAGTCATCACGATACAAAAAGCGTTATTTATTACAATCTGAAAAGGCAACTAAGGTACCTAAACTTAGATAAAGTTACAAAGTTTTTGCTTAGCGTATTGATTATAATCTAAGCGTATTGATATATACGTATAAGCAAAAATCAACTAAAAATGACCATTATTTGTATTTACCTGCATAATAAAATTTAAAAATATTACATTACTAATTTCTAAGTACTAGGTGAACTAGGTGGGTAAAATATTTTATAAGTATCAAGTACTTCCCTTTTACATTAAATATATATTTATTCAGCTTGTGTATATCCAGTAACTCATATACCTAGAGACCTTCAGTCGTGGTATATGCGGGCCGACATGACGATGTAGACTATCAATGGATTTTATCCTTTGATAGTCGCTTTCGTTTTTGGACTACACTGTACTTACCATCAGGTACACTGTAGTCACTATGTCGTGCCAGTGTAATAAAAAAAATATCATCTAGCATCCACGAAAAAGATAGACCTAATATTAAGCTAAAGGTATTTATCAGTTGAAAATTATGAAATCCAATACTTGTATAAACACCTAATCCACACACCTAGTCCGATATTAATGCCTTACTTCTACTACACATGACCTCACTTCCAGGTTTCATTACCATTTGATTTGAATGAATCATATCCAGAAGCATATTTAAAAAGGTCACAAACGTTTACAAAAATGCCATTTCCCAAGCACAAAGGCCTGCTAGACGGAAGAGTGATGAAATCAGACGGAAGTGGACACTGTTGGCCAACCGTGCGCCTTATCTTTCCGCTATCTGATATTTTATAACAGATTCAACTACCGCTGCTAGTCTGGTTACTAAACAAAATTTTCATGGAGGTTACGTTAATTATTGTAATTTTAAATACAGCCTGCAAACTGTTTATGCATGCAACTTCATTTAATAGTTTGCAATAGTAAAATACCCCCGTTTGAAAAGTGGCATGCATCCCATAAAAGCTTGAAAAGAATTGTCAAATTATATTTGGAAATTTAGTAAATATATTGACTTAAATTCCGGTAACGAACAAAGTATAGCGAAAGATGTTAATGTCACTATCTAAATAGAACTAGATAAAAATCTAAAAAACGCGTATTGTTCCCACGCTATTTTATGACCTATCGACTATAGTATAAAGCTAGCATGTGACAGGACAGTTGCAAAAGCGTTCTGCTCCATAAACGACACACTATTGACTTGTTCATTGGCAATCGATCACCGTTACTCGTATTGAAGGGTTAAACCAAACCACTAACTGGATTCCGTATTAGCTGTCCGATTTTACTCAGTCATAATTTCAACAAGGATTTTTTTAGAGTCCGACCGAAACTGGTTTTCCGGCCGAAACTGGTTTTCCGGCCGAAACCGAAACTCACGTGGTCAAGTATAAAAGTCAACGTGGTCAAGTAAAAAAATGAAACAAAAACTTACATGTAATCAGTTCTATCAAAACATAACCTCTAAAGAATGTTTACGTCGGGTGATAACGCACTGACTAAGTTGTGTTGCTATAGAGCAATGGGAATTAGATCCGTCAACTGTCGTCTAAACGACGGAGTTACACTCCGACACAGCCTTGAGTTTCTTTCGGCGTTTCTTCTCAAGGTAGTCGCTTCCGAAACGCTAGTAGATCACCGTTAGGTTTCGTATTTTTGGCTAGCGGTCCAAGTCGAGGTTCGTACCCACAGGGGTGCCCTTGCATAGCCACACAACCCATAAATTGCCGGCTGAGCACCCTCAGTGTTCGCCCACCCGCCCGGTTAAGTTGTGAAGACCTTTCCCGGTCAACGAACACGCGTAAATTCGAAAAAAAAAAGCAATGCGAACGGCGCACGAATCCCGAACAGGGCCGCCAGCGTCCGCCAAAGCGTTGCCGCGAGAAACGAAGTTAGGCAAGCATGTACGACAACTACCGAAATCAGTTACGGTTTCGGCAAAAGTTTCGGCCAATTTTGGGCGAAACCGAAACTGCCGCCGAAACTTGATTTTTGGCCGAAACTCGTCCGAAACCGAAACCGAAACCGAACTTTCGGTCGGACACTAATTTTTTTTTAATTATCAGCAGTAATATTATGTACTAACTGTGCCCGTGACTTCGTTCACGTGGAAATAGCACCATTGTTATGATAATAATTATTTCAAGTTTATTCTGACATATTTTAATAGAGCAATCAATTAGAATTATATAATATTATATTTATGTATTTCAGCCAAATCGCCTGAACAATTATTTTATACATTTTTTTAAAATAAATAATTGTCGTATCTTTTAAAGTTATGACTTTTTTATTTATGAACCAATTGAAATAAAATTAAAACAAATGTCAAAAGAACCTTATCGAAACACATTAATATAAACTGCATCTAAATCGCGAAAGACATTTCTGAGATATGTGGCTTCAAACGCGTACAGATATGTGTATACTGATTAACTATTTCGATACCTTTATACTAAACCTATATCGCGTAAGCGCGATTTTCTGGAAGGTAATATATATATAAGCTTTCAAATAATTTTTCATCTAAATAATATTATATTACCTCAGGAACGGATTTACCATTTCCATTGATATTGATTGACAGCGCCCAAAAGACGGGGATCAGTTGCGCTGTTAATCACGCTGAGGCACTACACAATAAGCATAAAATAAATACGGCCATAAATATATGTATGTCTGCTTACCCCGAAACGTGCGCGATGATATATATTATGCATAGGCTACATTGCACTAATACCAGAGGTTTAAAGATATCTATCAACAACTCTGGAATTATTTTAAAATTGTTTGAATTCATTCTGTAATTTCTAGATATTAAAAAAAAAGAAGTGGCAAACTACTTTTTACACGCTTATGAATCGGTACTACTTGCGATTTTTTGCCAACACTTACGGACATTGATACTGAGATTGGTAGAAATAGATAGATTTAACTTTTCGTAATTATAGCCATCCTGCTCAAGATAGGCCAAGAGAAATTGTTCCTCCTCAAAATGAAAATTGCTTTATTGTGACTAAGCATGCTATTCGACTTAACTGATATTTTATTATTGCTAAGGGTATTTCATCATTCAATAGATGAAGGAGTGCCAAAAACACACGCTACTGATCAGGCTATGACAATATTTTGTTAATGATTTCATAAATTTTGATATATTAACTGACGGAGATTCTCCACTGCAGCAATATCTTTTAAACTAAGAAAATTATCGACTGAGCTCACTTTACATTTCACCCTGTGTTAAATTTAACAGTGTAAAATATTTAAAAAGAGATCTGTTGTAATTTTTCACTTTTATGAAACTCCCTTTCATATTAAAAAACAGCGACACAGTTCCTCCGCACAATTTCAGCTATGACCTGATTTATGTAAATAAAAAATAAAGTCTCTCACCTTTTCATAATCCGGTGGCTGGACTACCAGAGCCACGTAACACTGTGCAACTGATTGCAAGTCACAATAGCTACAAATTCAGGGGTCCACTTTAATCGTCCGTCACGCATTACGATCTTATTGTTTGTGGACACAATCGGAGTCTATTTCCACTACACGCTGAAAGTTCTCGTTGACGGCACCTTTTATTATTTATTTTTATGATTGACAGGCTAACACTTGACCTCAATCACACCCGGTGGTAGGTGAAGATGAGGTCGACGATGATCACGTTTGCCCAACAAATACCTATTCACTCTTCTTTTAAAGGCTCCCAGATAGTAAGATTGTTGAGAAAGACGGAGTCAAAGGCAGAGTATTCTACTCCTTTGCTGTTTGTAATATGAATAATGAAGGGAAGTTTTTACTATCACACTTATTCTTTATTAGGGTTGACAGAATGAAAGGACGCAGCGTTGCGGTAATGTGGAGTTTTGTTATAGGACTTATTTGTCAAAGTGTTGTAGTCAACCGGGGTTTTTTTGCAGGTAAAACTACTGCACACCTCGGCTACCATACCGTCTTTCGATATCCGACCAGGATAATGAAGTTTTTCCTAAGAAAATACTGCAGAAAGAACAAAAGACTACTTCTTTCTCTTGTGTAACTTTTTTCGTCTTCTTTAGACTTTAGCCTCCGTTAATATCCCGTATATTGAATATGTGCAAGCATTGGCTTTCGGCTGGAGATTCAATCACTTTCACATTCTAAGTAGGTGTGGTGCCTTTTTCGTTATTTTATTATTCAACTTTTTTACGTGTCCGTCCCAGCGAAGCACACCGTTGCGCATATTCATGATGATATTATCCTTCAAACCTACAGTTGTGTCTATATCTTCGTTTTTAATAGTATTCTTTAATCTATACTTGAAATAATTATTACTAAATAAAAGCTAGTATGCGAGTATTAGATGGCTTCATAGTTTATAATTGATGCATGAGTGGCCCTGCCTGCGACATTGACCGTCCTAGGATATAATCCAAGTATCGGATTCAAACTCCTTACCAATCTTTACTATCCTGACTAGTCCTTACTAATATTATAAATTCAAGTGTGTATGCTAGTATGTCCCGTTTTCACGTAAACATGGCTGAACCTATTTCGATGAATTTTAGCATATAAATAAATTAACACTTGAAATCGGACATAGGCTAACTGTAATTACGAAAATAAAACTTACAAGGGTTGAAATAGGGGATATAATTGACTACGGAGAAATTATTATTTTTTGAGTCAGGCATACAAATATTTCTTTTTGTTTCTTTGATATAATGTTAAGGGTAGATTTAGGGGCGGGGGAGGGTAGAGATAGAGGAACAAGAGTAGAGTGTAAAGCATAAGAAAGAGAGGGGGAATAGGATTAACTAAAAGTTATCACGATTTTTCATAACTAGAACTAGTGTAATGGAAATGTATGTAAATAACAGTAACGATTTCGGATTTGCCCTTCTGCGAACAATGCGAACGCAATGCGTGTCGCCTGTCGCGAAACATGTTCGCAGAGCCGGCCACTCGTCAAACACTATTTTTATATAATCTATTATATAAAAATAAGTCCGGTTTTCCTTCCTGGCGCTATAACTCCAGAACGCACGAACCGATTTCCACGGTTTTGCATTAGTTGGAAAGGTCTCGGGCTCCGTGAGGTTTATACCAAACAAAATTCAGGAAAAATTTCAACAGAAAAGCAGGAAAACGGGGAAAATCATTTTTCACATACAGCGCCATCTCTGATACATAGCATGTACTACAAACCAATATGGATTTGCATGGTGGTGGAGCAGATCGCACCAGTATTTTAAGTAGATGGCGCCGATGCGTTATACATTGTTTGACAGCTACTCATTGTACTCTGCTCAGTTAATTTCATGTGACATTTATTATGTGCGCACGTTCTTTCAAACGCAAACTAAAAACCAAAACGAAGCCATCTGGTGGCGAAACGAAGTTCGCCGGGTTTGCTAGTTTTTATATAATTATTAATATGTATATCTCATGCTTAGATTATAATCACATGTGACATCACCCACGAATAAACAGCTTTGTCACTGAATCGTTCTTGCTTACTGAGAGTCATAAACATACACTTTAATAATGTGGAATGTGCTTCCAGGCGGAGTATTTCCTCGGTGTTATTATGTAGGGCTCTTCAATAAATGATTTAAAAATACTATTTTATGTCGGCAGTAAAATAATGACACTTCTCGTGTTACAGTTGTCCAGACGACAATAATCAAGTACCATCAAGTAGGCTATTCGCCTTCTTTTCATATAGAAAAAACAATAATAAATCCTTAATAAAATCCATATTACAATTAACACTGAATATCGGTTACGGCTTGATAATATCTACTATTATTATGTAAATAATCAACTTCATGACAGTTTTGTTATTTTTTAAACACGATTCAATTCAACAATTTCTGTTTTACTAAATTTATACACACAGTGAAGGATCTGGGTGGGGACCCTGAGCGACCCTCGAGATGTCGACGGAACGGGGTGACGCGCTTCGTCGAAAAACATTGTGCGGTGTCGGAGAGGACCTTTTTCCGTCTCCCGAGATAGTGCCCGAAGGCATGACGGTGCTGTGGAGAATTGATTACAGGACCCACATTCCCCATCTATATGCAGAAGTAGTCACCTTGGGGTTTTTAGGTACAAGTCCGACACTCCTCGGCTGCGCCACCCCCAGCGTGCGGCCGGGACAGTCCGAGGATATACTCCAGGTAAAAAAAAAAGGTTTTTAGCAACTAGTGTGAAAAGGAGCCTGTAATACATGTGCCGGTTGATAGCGGAGTTTGTAGTGACCTAACCTTCGACGCTGAAGGTCTTGGGTTCGAATTCGTGTCCCGTAAACTACACTGTCCGAACTAGGTCGTGACCACAGCACAAAGTGTAGAGACCGTCATAATAATTCGCTTTGGCCTGTCGTGTTTCGGGATCAGCTTGTGTATATCCTAGAGACCTTCAGTCGTGATATATGTGGACCGACATGATGACGGAGACTCAACGGATTTTCATCCTTTGATGATCACTTTCGTTTTTGGACTACACTGTACTTACTATCAGGTACACTGTAGTCACTTTGTCGAACAAGTGTAAAAAAATATTTGTCTAGTACCCATGGTATAAGCTTAAGCTTAGTTTAGGTGCAGGTTAACTTCTGGAATTCTCATTAAATGTTAAAAAAAAACAACAAACAATTATTAGTTACAAAATTTTAATAGTATTATTGTTCAATATTACAGTAGTTATATAATAAACATAAATGCGCTTCACGACATGTGACAACAGAAAATAAATTTAATAGAGCCCTTTCTGACATCTTGCTATAAATAATAAATCGAAATTAGGACTAAAAATACTAGTTTTAACTACAAAACCAAGAATAGCGTACTTATGACTTAAACGTCGCAGCTTCAAACTTGTTAAAGTAACAAAATCAGTGACATTTTTATAAAAGCTTCACGGCCTCACTCCAGTATATTATTTCTTACGATGTAAAAAAATAAAAACCCATCCTACATTTTTTACTAGTATAAAGTGTGGGTTTTTTTTAATATACTTTTTTAATTAGTTTCCCAAACTACCCGGAGATGGCGCTGATTAAAATCTTCATACATTTTGAGGTACTAAAAGCAAAATCCAAAAAAAAAATCCAAAGCCAAATCAAGAAATCTTGAAAAAACTTTCACTTGAGGCTTGGGTGAGAGGTTGATGTGGTGCAAGTTTTGGAATTGAGGTGGTAATAATAGTTATGTAAAGTGAAATATAGACAGCTCATTTCTGTGGAACCCTTTACAATTTGATAAAATAAAATATCGACTTCACGAATATAGACCTGTGTGTCCGCGTACCAGATACCCTTTTAGTGTTTGCTGCACGCCTCTATTACATAAATTTTTTCCTCAAAAATAATGATGAATTCCGTTCTTGTCGGAGGATAGTATAACGTTCCTTGGGTCCAGTCAAGTGTTACAAACTATGACGTCACTGATTTCGCGATGTAGATCAATGAATCCTACATATAACGACCAACGTCAAGTTTATAAATTCAATACTACAGGCTTTCAAAGCAATTAATATATTCAATTAATGTTACAAAATTCTGTTAATTCAATTATAGGTTTTATTTTATAAGTCATAAGTGTCAAACCTTCTGACGCCATACAATTCAACATGTTCATTTAAAATTTTGATTCTAGTCTAGCATATGCCGATTGTTACTAAAATAATCGAATTTCTCGAATGTCTATTTCTTCGAAAAACAATGGACGTTATATAGTAATTCTTATAGTCGTTAATTGTAACCAGCCCGCTGTACTAGCAGGACGATGCTTGCAACTACTACTTATGATGACCATTCGAATGTCGATTTTTATTCGAACAATTTTCTTGACAACATAAATCGACAATTTAATGGCTAATGTTGTTGTTGTAATTGGTTGTTGGTAATTTGTTTGGTTTTTTCCCAGCAATCACCCCTCAGTACTTTAGCTTTTACGTGTAGGCTCCAGCGATGTCAAGACAAGTATAAGTGTAAGCTAGAAGCGTGTTAGTTCTCCTGTGCGAGTTGCGATGGCGCTGCGGGTTCGTTGCCTTGCTTCTTCTTTGACCCAGAGACGATGTCATCGATCCGCAGCAACAGAATAGCGGTCTCCACTGCTGTCTTGTAAACCTGGAGATATCATAATATAATTATGAGACAATAATTAGGAATAACAAAAGGCTCCTGCTATCATTAAAAACTCGAATTACTTAGATACCTTTTTATGCGAATACATTCGAATAACAATAAACATCTTTTAATAGTCCGCGATTGTAACTATAGACACTCTACTATAGGCAAACCTGCGAATTCGTTCCTTTTCTCCGATGTTAGAACGTAGCGGGTTAGTGATGAAAAGGAAACCGCGTGCAGAGGTGACAGCAGGCAAGTTTTAAGTGCTTGTCTACGGCTCCCCGCGCGGTACCTTTTGTCATCATTCTAGGTCTTTTCTTTCGTCGCAGGTGAGAAATACGTTATCTGATTTTCCTAAGGCGAGTCAATTCATTCGGATGAAAAAAACATTATTCGATATTCGTCAAATTGTAGCGCGCAGCGTGGCGCATTAAATAACCGTAGCACACGGGCCTGCGTTTTTAATCGAATAACAATCGACAGCAGCGAGCGTGGTGTATGGAATTAATTGAAATACGAACCGGAACGCGCATGGGACAAACATTAGACAATAGCGGGCGAGGTACGTGAATTTATTCGAATAACATTAGACAGAAGCGGGTGAGGTGTGTGAATTTATTCGAATAACATAGACAGTAGCGGGTGAGGTGTGTGAATTTATTCGAATAACATTAGACAGTAGCGGGTGAGGTGTGTGAATTTATTCGAATAACATAGACAGTAGCGGGTGAGGTGTGTGAATTTATTCGAATAACATTAGACAGTAGCGGGTGAGGTGTGTGAATTTATTCGAATAACATTAGACAGTAGCGGGTGAGTTGTGTAAATTTATTGGAATAACATTAGACAGTAGCGGGTGAGGTGTGTGAATTTATTCGAATAACATTATACAGTAGCGGGTGAGGTGTGTGAATTTATTCGAATAACATTAGACAGTAGCGGGTGAGGTGTGTGAATTTATTTGAATAACGTTGGACAGCAGAGGGTGAGGCGTGTGTATTTATTAGACTAACAATTGACCGTAGTATGGACGAAATGTGAATCTATTCGATTAACAACCGAATAACAACCGATCTATGCGTAGTACAAGGCGCCCAAGCGCTGCGAACAGTACAGGACGGTTGTCTTACTGGATCCCACCTGCTCTCAATCACTGTGACGGACTGGGGTGGTTACAACTCTCAAGAGTTAACTAGAGAATTCGCTTAGATGACGTAAGCGCGAGGTCAATTGTGAACTAACTTTACCTACTGATGCTTTGTAGGCGAGAGCGGTAAGAAAGCAGGGGGTCGAGATTGCAGCGCACACTCCGCTCAAGTCTCAAGTGACCACTTGCGCGTAGTAGATACGTCTTAAAGTACAGTGGCACCGAAGTGCCGCTCCCCGCAGCGCAGTCATTGCGTGGACTATGTCCCGGACGTACCTGCAGCTTGACCGCGAGCGGTTCCCAGATGGCGCGCACGGCCATGTCCACGATCTCGCCGGTCTCGCCGTCTATGCCGGCCGTGGACACGGTGGCGCTGGCGTGCCGCGCCCGCAGCGCAGTCAGTGTGCGGATCGTGTTCGCGCCGCAGTTCTGCGCCAGCGTGCGCGGTATTATCTCTGCATAAAATTAATAACAATTAACAACTGATGGTCGCCCGGTCACTTCCACAAAACAAGCCACATACCAATTGCGTGTGAATTACAAATATATATATATATTAGAGGATCCGGCAAACGTTGTTTTGCTATATAAGGTTTTGTAATATCTTCTAAGATGTTCATTGAAATTAAGTGATGTCAAAGACAATTTTGTTCACAATTAATACTCTTAATCAACAACACATTTATTTGGATAAAGATTAATATTATTACGTTGATACAACTCTTAACAAATAATGCATTAATTTCGACCAAATTTGTTTACCATAAAAACGGTTCTAGTGACTTAATCTTAAAAGATAGACATATACTGTCGCGGACATTTTTTTAGATCATTTCAAGAGGAATAATTCTTTCTTACATATATTTTTGGTATCTTGAACCGTTTTTGCAGCGCACGCAATGGAAGCCCTCAAGGATGAATAATTTTGCCCGTTTTTTCACATTTTCCATTATTTCTTCGCTCCTAATAATTGCATCGTGATGTTATATAGCCTAAAGCCTTCCTCGATAAATGGTCTATTCAACTCAAAAAGAATTTCTCAATTCGAACCAGTAGTTCCTGAGATTAGCGCGTTCAAACAAACAAACAAACAAACTCTTCAGCTTTATAATATTAGTATAGATATGAATGTGTGTATACGAGGATAACTGACCTAGAGCATGTGCGACCGCTCGGTAAGGCGTATTGTGAGCGGCGTTGGCAGCCAGCGCCTGTGACACCGCCATCTCGACAGCGCCGCCGCCGGCTACCAAGCGGGGATTCAGCACCTACAATGAGTTTCATACTAATAAATATTTCTCGATAAAGTCAAAGTGGTCAAACAGTGTCCCGCAGCCCACATCACATTTTTGTGGCCTTTTAACAGTCCATGTAACATGGTGAAATAAGTATAATTAATAATAGATTTAATGGGTTGTATTCGCCAATAAACATACTTTTGATCTTGACTCCAAGTTTCGATGTTTCGCAAAATAAATTACTTTATGCATGCCACAAAATCCCATAATGAATTTCGAATTACGATACAAATACGTCTTAGTTTACGAACTAGGATAGATTACCTATCCAGCGTAAATAATCCAAAACTTTACTCGGGCAAATATTGTGACAAAAGCTTTTTACGTACAACCCTGGTGCCATCTTATTATAAACCCGTGCATGATACGGGTGGACGGACATAATAACGTTAAATACGGTGGTCGGAAAACCTCTCGTACAAAATTTTGTTAATGTTATAAACATGGTACATACTACTGGGAATGCAATAGCATATGGTTCTATATTAAACAACCTGAAGTGATTAATTTGTCTCTATGTACACCGGAAAAATGAAGTTGGTAGTAATGTGATCAGATTTTACAACTTCAGTGGCGCGATACATCTTATGGAGTCAATGCACTTATTATAAGGTTATTTGAACTTCGACGCATTAGTGAGAGCAATGTACTGCGATATCTAGGTCACGGGAATTGTATAATACGCGCACCAAATACATAATAAAGGAGATTCGAGCTAAGACTGTCCCTTGATTTACAAGCCTCCCACAAGCGGTATAGACCTCGCCGCAACTAGTGGCTCCTCTTCCACAATGTGATTTAAACAATATTGTACAATAAAAATGAAACATCGAACCAATGGAATTATAATAAGGAGCCTTATCAGAGTATAATATAGAAGAATCTTGATAAATCCGGTGAGTGGATCTTCCAGCTTGTTCATGTAATTTTACATTTGGTTATCTTTATTACTGTTGTATATACTTATTTATAAGATCTTACGCAATAAATCAAACACATAACATAAAAATATAAGTTACATATACAAAATGTATTAACAAAAATTGCATAATCTTACCAAATTCTTGGCAACGTGCAAAGCATCTTGAAGGTTTCTTTCAATTTCGTTGAGTATATCCTTTGATGCGCCGCGAAGTAGAATTGTGCATGCCTGTAAAGGCGTTATTATTTAGTCTATAAAAATGTAAATATTACATATTGACTATTGTTCTGCCATATAAATTATTTTACTATAGATTATCTTTTAGAGATAAATATATAACACGCCGGACTTGCTTATCAATCTTTTGAATATATACAATTCCGTAGTACATTAATTTGATCTATCTCCTAAGGTTTAGGTAGCGTTTGCGATTTAAGCGCACAAAAATATTTTTGTTACGACATCACATTATAATTCTTTGAATTTTTCAACTTGTCTGCACTATAATATATAAATATGTATTATATATACAGGTGATTTTATAGACGAGATAGATATTTCAGAATACAATAATGTGTACCTTCTTGTAACTAATAAGAATGTAAATAACAATATTCCCTAACAAATCATAAAGAAACGTTGAGGAACAAATGAGAATTGACCCGTAAAAAGTATCCCTATATATTTGGAATTAGAATCGAATGTTGAATATCCTCCTTGAATATCTCCCTCGTCTATATAATCAGCCTGTATAAACCTCCCTCGTGAATCACTCTATCTATTGCTGCACTAAAATCTGTTGAATAGTTTAAAAGGTCTAATCTAACAGACCACGGAAGCGACTTCATTTTATACTATGCAAAGATTTGTGGCTCAAGTTATGATTGCAAACAGTACAGACCTCAAATGTTTTAAAATTACCACTTGCATACACATTTTACTTATTTTTAATATCAGTATAGACTAGTGATGCCACGAATAGTGAATTGGCCGAATACCGAATATTCGGCAATGCTGTCGGCCGAAGCGCCGAATATTCCTGGAAATAGTGTGTTTAGTAATAATAATAATCTTTATTTCAACACAAAACTTATGCATATACACAGGGTGATAAGACTCACCAATTAAGTAAATCTTGTCTCTGGTGAGACTCGCACTTCCGTACGGGTTATTCAAGGGTGTTTTGTGTTTTTATATGGATATTAACTGTATAAGTTTATTAGTTTGTGTGTGAGCGAGAGAGAGAGTGTGTGTGTGAGAGGTTATTATCTGAGGCTGGTAACATTTACGATGAAATGCGTAATCGTTTGCTACCAAAAAATACTGAAAAGCTTGTTTTTATCCATCACAACTTGCCACTGATCAATTTTAATTACTAAAGTGTTGTAATTTGGAAATAAATACATAACTTTGAGTAATATAACGTGTCTTTTTTACATGATTTGGTATTCGGTATTCGGCCGAATAGTACGGACTATTCGGCCGAATACCGAATAGCAAAAAAAGTGGCCGAATAGGACGAATACCGAATAGTTGCCGAATATTCGTGGCATCTCTAGTATAGACACGTTTGAAGAGTTCCAGGGCACTTTTTCAACTAGCCTTAGGGTTCTTGCACTCCGTAACGAAGGTGAAGTACTCATCGCCAAACTTCTTGATCTCGAAGAGGCCGGCAGAGAGGCCCACGTCAGACTCCTTGAGTTCCTCGGTGCGATTCACTATGGTGGCGCCGCAAGCGCGCGCCAGACGGTTGTTGTCCGTCTTACGGAGCCTGCAATCGATGATATCGCGTGACCAAAAGGATTTTCATACCTTGGCGGTCACTGCCGATTGTGGACTAAACTATACTTTACATTAAGTGTAATGTGATCGCTTTGAGAAGCAAATACGAAAAAGTGTTACATATAAATAAGAATGATGATGATGTCCTAGCCGGATTCGGCCACGGCGACTGTTTCAACACCGGTTAAGAAAATCAAGGCCCAGTTTTCGGAAACAGTCAATTGCGCAGGAGATATTTAAGTGCATAACTGGACGCGCTGCCAGAAAAGCACTCTCTCGTCCGAGCTCCCTCAGGCCCGATGGAAAGGAGAACCAGTACGATCGGGAGGGAGCAGGATGCAGGTTTGGTCGAGTTTTCCTTCTCTGAACACCTGGTTGAATTGCGGGGTTAAAGAGATACCTTAGTCGCCTTTTACGACACCTCGGCAAGAAGAGGGGGGGTGCTATTCTATTCTGCCGGCAGCCACCACGGCTAAATAAGAATAATAATATATCGTCACGCTATATCCCTTTGGAGGTGAGCAGATACATTAATGACTGTATCCACTTTGCGCTTATATGTCGTGCCCAACATGACCAGTAGCGCAGCTGATCGCCGTTCTCAAGGCATTTACACGTGACATCTCTATTATATGCCTTGCCGGTTTTCACAATGTTTTCCTTTACCAGTGAGCATGTGGTGCCTAAATTCGTATGTAATCTGAAAAAATCCATAAGCACGTGCCGGGCTTCGAACTCATGATAATACTCCTTTTTGATCCCGCGACTAATCAATGAATTACCCTCAAATTTGCGAGAAAATATCTCAGTTAAAAATGTGAAACAAAGATTAAAAAAACATTTTTTGGACCTCATTAATAGTGACCACCTTAATCGAAATGTGTTTACGTAGTTCCATACATTAATTGCGACTCTAAATGTGGACTGTTTGTAAATAGCATACATTCAAACCTTAGTGGTTTCTTTATGCTATATTAAAAAAAAAAACATATAACAATGATTTTTGTAAATGATAATAAATTAAAAAAAAAAACAAAACTTAGTGGATAATGCAGTATTTATAACATGATATTCAATCATACTACAGCGACGATACGACAAGAAACGTCTGTCCTGGACGTTTTTCTATTTCTAGGAATAGTCTATGGCTAAAACTCACCTTCGAATGGCAGTTATGCCAGCTTTGAGCAAAAAGTGTTGTGCAAGCTCAGAGACACCCTTTTCCGTGAACACGATGTCTGGTTTTAAGGCTATGATGTCTTCGCACTGACGCTGTACATGCTCCTCTTCCAGTTGCAGGAGTTTGGTGAAGTCCTGCATGACAATACCATAGTTCTAAGAATAGTTGTTAGGAAAATTTATAAAAATATTTTGGTTTCAAATAGCTCTGATTTCTTTAAAACCTTAATTTGAAATTCTATAAAATGAAAAAGCAACACAAAATATTGATGAACACATAATTAACAGTAGCAACTATCCATCAAATGCGTTGACAGTTTATTTAGCTTATAAGAAAAATGAAGCTACCATTAACTAACTATCACAGCAATATTAGAGAATAGCAAGGATAAAGTTTACCTGATCACCGAGAATCTCAATGTTCGTTTGGCTCTCTCCCTTTTTATACTCAAGTGGACAGTCAAGGAGGATGATGCGTGGGTTCTCGATATACCGTCTCATCTTGGGATGAGTTACATCTTTGTTAAACATAACTCCGTTGAGTACTCTTGACTCTTCCACTGAACCTCCAGGAATTTTCTCTACTTTTGCATAGCTGAAGTAGAATGTTTCAAAGATTTTAAGGCAACATTCTATGCAGTTGTATCAACACAATGTAGACAACAACAATTATCAAATTCAAAGTAATATGTAATAACCACCATTCTAGCATAGGTGCTAAGGTATGATTTATCAAACTTGTACTAAGAAGAAATAATCTAATTTCAATCAATATTTTAAAATAGTATAAAATATAGTTATAATAATATGACACATATCATCTAAGTTATATGTATCTCTATCTAAATATATATAACTCAAAGGTGACTGACTGACTGACATAGTGATCTATCAGTGCACAGCCCAAACCACTGGGCGGATCGGGCTGAAATTTGGCATGTAGGTAGGTGAAGTCTACTTTGCCATGACAATAAACAAGTTTCATGGGCAAAGTCTCAAATTTATGGGTATTGACTTGAAAGAACATTGCTTCTCTCAGGAACAGTTTTATGTTGCTTGCTCACGAGTAAGTTCACCCAATAGCTTGATAGTTTTAGCGCCTAATGACAGATTAGTTAAGAATATTGTATACAAAGAAGTTTTGTATGCCCTAATTTTTTACACACACTAAAAGCTAAAAGTAAAGCTTTGAAAACTATACCTAATTAATAATAATACTTCTTAACGCGAGCGAAGCCGCGGGCAAAAGTTAGTTACATATAAAGTACACTTTGTAATAAGCTGAATTTAAAAAATGTAATATCATAATAAGTACTTGTGCTGCGGATATAGAAATGGAGATATAAAAATTCTTGTTATACTTTGAATGGAACATGTTAGGTATCTTGCATATATGGACATTTAGAATAGTTTAAGGTGTTTCAAAAATGATGGCACACTATGTATAATCTTGAATCTTTCCAATTTTCTTGAAAATCTGACCAATTACAACTTACTTTTTGATATCAACTTCAAGTCGACCATTCTCATTGATTGTGACTGTATTGACTGCATCAAGAGCTATGTCCACAGCAAGATCAGCCCAACGGCCAACATATTTTGTGCCCACACATGAACGTATCTGAGAAAATTAGTAAGTAAAATAAATTACGCGCGCTAATTAGGTTCGCGTGGGAGTCGAAGCTGCTCGCGTCCATAGGCTTTACCCTAGTTTCCCTACACGTGACTTCTGGGTGTAGTGTAAAAAAAAAAAGTTTTCATGATTAAAAAAAAAAACTTTTATTAGCATATAATGTTTTATATTTCATACTAAGCTTGAGTAGTGTATCACTTAAAAAATATGATTCATAACATTTTTCTTGCATTACTTTGACAAAATTATTTAGTAAAGTAAAATCGATACTAAAGTGTTACTTGCAATTTATAACAAAATAACGCAATTGTAAATCTCAGGATGATGATAAAAACTGTCACCTAATTTAAACTGTGACAGTAAAACTAAAAAGACTAGATTAAAGTGATTAATGATTTGCGCAACAACTATTCTCTGAAATTTTTACAATTTGAGGTAAAATATTTTGAACTTTAAGGCTGAGATTCATAGATACTATTTCGACTTTGCTTGGCATAGTTCTCAAAAAATAAATTAGTTTTGACAAAGAACTGAATATATAATAGAAACTTGAGTATAGCCACAGTATTCGCAGAGCCAAGTCCATGTTGACAAATTCAGTGATTTATGAAATCCTTTGACATTCATTGAGTAATATAAATCTCAGCCAAGTCTAACAGCATTAATAAAACTTTAAATCGAGCTAAACTGTATATTGTACACATTAGCATAAGGCTCAATACAAAGAAAAATCTGAGTTTTAAAGAAGCAGCACTTAGTCAAATTCACATCACAAAATTTACAAATAAAATTAAAACTATTACAAGAATGTAAAACCAATATGATTAAGCAAAATTATATTGGTATCACAGTATCTTTTTTCTTAACCCAGGGTGAATCCTGTATAGGACCATCAGGGGTGCTTTGAGGGCAGCAATCTCAGTGTGTCCGACTCCTAGTGGCTAAAAATGCCCACAAAGCAAAAAGCCTTGTTGAAGCTACCTCTCTGGAAGGGGTGGGAGTAAAAAGCCCACCCCTCCAAAATCTTTCTCTCTCAGACGGTGCATCAAACACAACAGTATGAATATACTATGCAATATTAAGACCAGATACTTAATCTAACTAGCTAGAACAATCCTAAAAAGAGACTTTTAAATTACACATTTTCAACCCTTTAAGCATATTCCAATTATAAAAAAAAGTAAAAAAGAATAATAATGCTGGTTACTAAGAATAAAGCAATAATAACTTACAACTTCTTTCAGCTTATCCCTGTCGTTCAAATCAACTGGAATTGAAATTTTCTCTTGTAGAAGTTTAACAGCATCTTCGAGAGCTTGTCTATACTCTCTAATGATCACAGTCGGGTGGATATTTTGAGCCAAGAATGGCTCAGCTACAGCTAACATCTCTCCAGCAAGAACTATCACCGATGTTGTACCATCACCAACCTACAAATATTTATACTGTGTTTTATATACCTTACTTATTTTTATACCACATTTAGCAAAGTGACTACTGTACACCTGATGATAAGCATAGTATACTACAAAAACTGCTCAACTTTCTTCATAGTTCTTTTATCTTTCAATCTTTAATTTTGTACTTAAAATTTATATAGAAGAAAATTTTAAAGATACTTCAGATTTTAAACATTAAAGCATGATGTATAAGTCACCTTTCATATTACTTTATGTTTATTGAGTATGTTATAAACACATATCAATTTAATATGGCAATAAATTTTTAATTTTTACAAAAAAAATTCTGGTGTATTTTAGTCAAATATTGTGTCACCAATAATGGGGCATTATTACGATATTATTTCGGGTTGGACAGAGTTTTCAAAACATATTGTATAAATGACACAAATAATTCAAACTATATGGGGCCAAGTTATAATTCTAACCTCTTCATCTTGTGTCCGGGCAATTTCAATCATGGATTTAGCCGCTGGATGCTGTACAGTGATCTCTCGAAGGATGGCGTTCCCATCGTTGGTCATAACTATCCCTCCCATAGGATCCATCAGCATTTTCAACATAGCCTGGGGACCGAGGCATGTTCGAATAACGTCGGCTATTGTCTGAAATAAACAATAAGACGCATATTTTAGTTATTAATATTGTTGGACGTGTTGGAAATTGTCATTTAATATAAACTTTTAAGCTTAAATACCTTTCCAGCATTAATATTTTCGAGTTGAACCTTCCGGCCGGATTCACGTTTTGTGTTTTGGCCTGTAAATTGAAATAATTGTTACATAAAAATAAACTAAATGACTAAATTAATCACAACAAAAAATATCTCGAACTTACTAAGTACTAAAATTGGTTGTTGCCCGAACATTTTGATCAAATCTAAAGCAAATTAAATCGTGAATCTTCGAGACAATGAATTGAGAATCGGAAATAAAACAGATTCACAAAAATCGCGTGGTGTCTCAATGTTGACAACCCTGGACAAAAAGCTTCCCTTAAATTATCTAAATAAAATATAATAATCGTCTATTGAATTGTTTCGCATCAAAAATTATATGGGTTATTAAAAATATATTTGGTTTTACGTATAATTTAACTAGATCTCAAAAAGTTTATCATCTCTAAAGCATAGATATCATTATTGTCAACGCAATGTTAATATATAAAGTATTATTTATATTTTACTACCAACTTTGTTTTGGACTACGGTACTACTAGATTTCAAATTTCTGAAAATATTGCCTCATAAATACCCCTTTCCATATATAAATGTTCTTACTTTAATGGTAAAACATTTAAGTTTACATCCCTGTACCACCTCTAAATTAATGATGTCAGATCAAAAAACTAACCACTAAAATGTCTGTCTTATTAGACTAAAGTTTAATTAATATTACAAATACAGCCCTGTGTGCGAAAATTAATCTCTAATTATATACCCAACAATAAGAACAATTTAATTAGGCACCTATTTAATATAAAGTACCTATATAAATACATCTATAGTTCAAATTTAATCTGTGCATCAAATTGCAATTGTTTTTTTTTTTCGTTCTAGATAATAAATTAGCAATGATAAAGAAACATACATCTTATATGTACACTTGTTGCAAATTATATTCCTTTCCGTATTTTTAAATCTCACTTTTGGGATGATTCATGGGCATGAGTGCGCAGGTAGGTTTATTTTAAACTCATAGATGGCGTTATAGCACTTATGCTGTTACAAAAATGTCTAAAAAATTATGATCCATTAAACTAGAGGTCCCTATATTATCATGCTGTGTAAATTAGAGATTCAATTACTATAATATAATATCTATAATATGTACAACACAAAATGGGTGCTAAGACCATATTAATGCCTCGCCTTGGTTAGTCATGTTTCGGGACCAATTCATGTATCTGCAGCTTATTTTCTTCAACGTATACTTTACGATCACAACACACTTCTGATATTGCAGTAAATTTTTCACGACAGTAACCACTATGTCCATAAGTTGTGTTTGCTTGTTCACCATCTTATGGTATAAGAAAACATATATGTATATATGATAAACATATATATTTAAGAAACCCAACATAGCATGAAGTTATACAAACGAAACTGTTTAATGCTATCTATTGGATTTATTAAGAGTCATTATAGAAGGATACCTATTTGTTAACAATAAAACGAGAAATATTCTTTATTAACAAGATGTTTATTTAAATTCATTTTATACAGGTTATTTAGATATACAAGTATGTTTAGTACGTAGGTAGAGTGGAATACATTAACCAATAATAATAGATAAGTATCTCCTAATGTAATAATATTTTTTGATTATATATCTTAATTTATAGAGACTAGACGATGAGAACCATTATATCTTTTATATTAATAATAAGCAAAAACGATTAATAAATATATGTACATAGATGAACCATTATTTTAACTTCTAAAATATAGGTGTACGAATAAGTATTTATGTGGGTAAAAATGGATTTCTACAGTATTGACAAATTTTAAAAAGGCCTAACATTCCACTATAGATAGGTAACTACATGTATTTTTATTATAAAATAAATAAAACTGCCTTCCCTACAAGGTATGATTTTTTATATACTTTTACATACTTATGGTTAGAACTAGTTTTAAACAATATTATCCGCATACCTAATTTAAAATAAATTACAGTATTATAATATTCAAACTGTAATATCATTGTCAGTTAATATAAAATATTCTTAAATAGTAAAATTAAAACAGTGAATAAAAACTTTATACACAAGTTGTAATAAACATTTAAAATTTACTTACGATCATATTATAAAACGATTATTTGTTAAAAGTTATTCAAAATAAACTAAAATCAGTTACTAACGTTTCATTCGGTTTTCAAAGTGTTCTTTAAATGTAAAACCGATTTAACATTAATGCACCTTTTATTGCATACTTTATGACTTATTAGTAGTTAAAAGCATTTTAAAATTTAAGCACTGTTTCTGAAATTAGGTGTATAATAAAGAAATACCACTTTACGATATTATCAATCTTATTGTTATAAAATTGCATTTATTGAGATCATAATTTAATAACAATGATATTATACGTTCCGATCATGAAGCCTTTAAACATTGCAAAATGTCGTTCTGATATAGGTCGTCTAAAATGAAAATCAGGTTTACTCTATAACATCATCATCAACATCGGATGACTCTGTTTTCGTACTATTGTCATTATTCTTCACATTATCTTTCAAGTGTCGAGAGCTCTGCAAATTTTCGTAGACACCTTTTAAATTTTTCATTATATATGACGTGCCGTTAATTTTACCCGTTTTATTGACATCCGTATATTCGAAATTATCCACATTCCCCGAGCGCACGGGCACAGAAAAGGCGGAGAGATGCCGAGGTCTTCCAAATTCCCTCCCGATACGTTTTTCTCCTGAATCATCTCGGACTTCTTGATTTACTTCAAGCCCTTCGTTCATTGCCCTTTTCCGGTCATAAATATGGCCTGAAACGCGCAGATCTATGAAAAAGTTTAAAGGATCCACACCAAATTGTGGGTTGTATATCGGAGGATACCACATCGGTGGTGGTGGAGGAAGGATTAAGTTTGAAGGCGGGATAGAATTGTCAGGGTTGCGTCCAATGCAAGGGGAAGGTTTGGGTAATTCTTCTGTACCCACATCAACGTATGAAGACTGCCTTCCGGGGAGCCCTGGACTTCCACTTGGCTTAGCCTGGTCTGTCTTTGGAGATAGTCGTCTTGGAGACAGATCACGCACCCTGGTATGCTTATCAACAGTCAATTCTAAAGGGACTTCAGGGCGTTGTTCTGTCCGAACTTCCGGCTCTTTTTTCTCTTCATCTTGCTTAGGCCAGTCACGTCGCCAATCGCCCTCAGATTCAGCGTAATATTTGTGGGTTCTGCGCTTGAACCGACGGTGATAGTGCGCTGGTCTGCAGCCGTGGCGAGCATTGACGAAAGACCGTAACATTTCACTAAAGAAGAAGGCATGCGGCTGAAGCGGCAAAGCGCCGTAGAGATACGGAGGTGTTGCAGCTAAAAGCCTCGACACTAACTCTGTGTTCCTCAATTCTCGTACGTGAGATTTGGTCTGGCCCTCGTTAGAGGCTTTATCATCCTGCACTGAGCTCATAGTCTGAAAAATAAACATTGAACGTTACTATATATAACTTACATGTACGGTGTACAAATGAGCGCGCGTGGGGCTGTCTAAAAGCGGAAACTCGATGTGAATGAGATGCGACGCCCGAGTGAATAGGGTGTTTTAAGCCGTTTACACCACACGACATTAATTTTGCTATTTTTATTGATATAATAACGACTTCTATAACTTTTGAACTCTTTGCATTTAAACTATAGTTATGTATATGTGCATTGTTAACTCCCATTATAATTTTTATATTCAAATGACATGTAATCAAAAAAATTTTTATACACTGGCCCATCTTAGTGACAATGGACAATGGACCTGTTGGTAAGCACAGTGTAGTCCAAAAACGAAAGCGACCAACAAAAAATGAATATCTATTGATACTCTTTGTCGTCATGTCGGCCCACATGTACCACGACTGAAGGTCTCTAGGTGTACGATTTACTGGATATACACAAACTGATCCTGAAACGCTGGCCAAAGCGAGTCATTAAGACGATCTTTACACTTGTGTACTGCGGTCATGACTCAGTCCGAGCAATCGCTCTACCACCAAAAAATATCAAACCCACC
The DNA here is from genome assembly GCA_036320925.1 of Automeris io. NCBI lineage: Eukaryota > Metazoa > Arthropoda > Insecta > Lepidoptera > Saturniidae > Automeris > Automeris io. Next base: position 1,534,392 of record JAUDJH010000021.1, on the reverse strand, counting down.
AAAAGATATCACGAATATACATCACGTAGATCCGAAAAATATATGTATAAATATAGACTTTTACTTTTTTTGCACCATATGACTCAGATCTCTGTATATAGTCGTATACATACAGTATACAGAATAATCCAGAAAGACATCCGTGGGTACTTATGGTAAGGACTGAACCGTAAAAAAGTGCCGATTTTTTAAAATAAATAACAAGCCAAGGCTTATTAAAGCCTACATATTAATCCTAAAAATTAAGAATATTTTTGCAATACCTCAAGTATAATTTATTTTTTTGTGATAAATTTTGCTTATTTACGCTTATAGGCATAACCTGGTAGCTATTCTAGTAAATACGATTTAAATTCTACTATAATTGACAGTATTAACTAGGGACAAACATAAATAAATTTCACACCAATAGTTCCAGTATCCTTTGCTCAATAAAACAAAAACGATCGTTCATAAAAATATATTATACCAGCAAAAATTATCAAGTTGCAATACCAACTAAATTTATTCCAGTTAATAATATATTTATACAGTAAAAGCTATATATAATATGTGTCGTTGAGTGTAAAGTGTCCTCATTCCTGCCTCTACGAGCACGATTCGAATCGAGCAGATAGTAGTGGTGTGATTATCTCGGACTCGCCTGCGAACAATGCGTCTGACGTCATTCCTAAGTACTGCACTCGTCCTCACTTCACTGGGATGAGGTTCTGTGCAATGGGAAGTGAAATACGATTCGTATTTAACTGTATTTTACCTTACATTATACAGATACCGAAAATCTCTATATCAGTAGATCAGTAAATATCAATTTACCCTAATAAATATACTTAACGCAAAGTGCCAGTCACTAATGTCACTGCTTACCTCAGAAGGGATATAGCATTACGATAGATAACTTTTCTAGTATCAGAATATAGTAATGTATACAAGATTAATTGTTAAGTTTAGGTACTTTTTATAATAGCAGAAGTAATTTGCAAAGATGTCAATTAGCCAAAAACAGTACAGAGGAAAAGTGAATAGCTTTTAAGATGTATTATGTTTTTCTGAAAAAGCGCGGATATAAAACTTAACAGTAAAAAAACTCATAAATATAATTATAATAATGTAAGATTTGTTAAGACGTTGATAGGTTTATTTTTATAACATTTACAGACAATTAAACACATTGACATAGTGTAACGAACCCCCGGGTAGTAGACTTGAGGAAGTCTGCTGTCCGGATGAGAGAGAGGCGGTGCACGGTGTCCAGCGCATCGCCTGGGAGAAGGTTTTTGAGGGGTGGGCCTTAATCATTCCCCTCCCAGAGAGGTAGCCTCAACAAAGCTTCTTGTTCCCTGGGCGACTAGATGAATTTGGCTTCCCAGGCCTGGGTGAAGCGATCAGAGGGACACCACGGCAGTTTATAGTCAGTAGGAGTCTGACACACCGGGGTCACTGCCCTCATAGCGTCCCTGATTGTCCTGTGCAGGATTTTCCCCCGGAATACAAAAAAAAAGTAACGAACCCAGAACTGAGGTTGCATTTGTACTATGTGTACTAGATAAAGACATATATATTCATGATTCGTGATATACTAATCTGCTCATCAGAGTACAGTTTGCCGATACCGAAACTTGAACCCAGGGCCTTCAGCATCGCAGATAGGGACACTAGAATCTGCGCTGTCAAGTCGTCAATGTAATGGTCACAACGATGAGGTTTGCTCCTGTATTGTGGATGTGTTATTTTGACAAATCCTTTCTTATAATATAATACTCGTATTTATAACATGTATATAAGTGTAGAGTGGATACAGCCACCTCGAAAGGGTTATAGCGTGAATATATTTTTTTATAATATGATGAATTCGAAATTGTGTATGTTTGATATTCTATTTTGATGTGAAAACAGCTTAACTGATTTCGATACATTTTAGCATATCAATAGATTCGACCTTGGAGACGAACATAGGTTACCTTTCATTACAAAAATAAAACTTGAAAGTGTTATAAGAGATGCAATTTAATACAAGGTAATGATAATGTTTAAGCTAGAAATATAATTTACTTTTTTATTTTTGTTTATTTTATATGATGTAAAGGGTAGCTTGGAGAGGGGAGAGCCGACGTGAAGTATAGGCGAGAATTAGGGAAGGCAGTGTGAGAGGAAGAGGAGGAAGAGTGAAGAGGAGAATTGTGATGTAAGGGTCGAGTGGGAAGAGAAAGGCTGGGAGTGACGGAAGAGGGATTAGAGAAGAAGTCGTAAGTAGAAGAGGAAGAGTAGGTTTAACTAAAAGTTAGTCGCTTACCCAATGCGCTAATGAGATCGTCTTTATTGTTTTATATTCACTTTTTTTCTGATTATATGAAGTGACCGTCATAATGACTCGCTTCAACCTGGCGCATTTGTGGATCAGCATATCTACGTCCAGTTGTTTATATGTATACCTAGAGACCTGGCGTTTTTTTTTTACACTGGCTCGACATAGTGACTACAGAGTACCTGATGGTAAGTACAGTGTAGTCCAAAAACGAAAGCGACTATCAAAGGATGAAATCCATTGATAGTCTACATCGTCATGTCGGCCCGCATATACCACGACTGAAGGTCTCTAGGTATATGAGCTACTGGATATACACAAGCTGATCCCGAAACGCGACAAGCCGAAACTGGTCACTATGACGGGCTTTACACCCATGCACTGTGGTCGCGATCCAGACTGGCAACGACGCCCTACCACCTCGCTGCTGCTCGCTTAGCACCACCCAGGAGTCACGTGTAGGGAAACTAGGGTAAAGCCTACGGACGCGAGCAGCTTCGACTCCCAAAATGTGAATGTGCGTGATGTGTGTCCCGATATGGCGACGGTGATTTTCAATGGATTCCCGTCCCTTGACAGTCGCGTCTGATCTTGGACTAGGTACTCTCTAATTTCTAACAGGTGCTCGTGTAGTGTAGTTACCTTTTTTGAATCAGTACAAAAATAATGTAACCAAATCCCTTTCAGTACTCTTTACTGCAAAAAATACCCAAAATTAAAAAGAATAAAACGCCTTGTGTGATTCAAATGAAACGAATACTGTAGGCAGCTATGTACATGGCACAGTGATACATTCATAAAATCCGTTCGTCTGTCGAGATCGATTTTTCAGCTCATCGCAGTTTTATTGGTAAAATGCGAATACCGTCAATACGGATGTATTCTAATAGCCAAGCTTTTATTTTTTATTTCGAATTTCCCTTTGATGTTCATAGATAGTTTCCAAGCTTAGGTATTTGCATTTCAGTGACAAAAAGTAAAACTTTTTCACATCAATTTTTATTATTAATTTATTTATTTACAAATATAGTCTTTCGTCCTATTCCTCTGTACACAAAAACAACTCAAATTTATTTCTTCAAAACTATAAAACTTTTAAATATTTTTCTAACTTGAGTATCATCATCATCATCATCAGCCCACTCTAGTTCACAGCTGGCCATAAGCCTCTCCCAACAAATGCCTCTAAGCCTGGTCTTCGGGTCTTCTCACCTAATCTTTTCCTGCTACCTGCCGCGGGTTGCCGCTCCTACTTGCCACACTTGGCCCACGCTACGCCTGCTGCCTGCTCCAACGACCATCGGCTCTTTAGCATATATGGCCTGCCCACTGCCACTTCAGCTTGCTAATACGGAGAGCTATGTCAAACACTTTGATTCGCTGTCGGATAGCCTCATTTCGGACTTCCTTCAAAACCATATGCCCAACATTCCACACTCCATCGCTCGCTGATCGACCTTAAACTGGTGGACTAGCCCAAATCTTAGTGTTTACGTCTCGGCTCCATAGGTCATATGTGGTGGGACGCATAAAGACGAGTAAAGTATAAGCAAAGTATAAGTCGCTATAAATCTCAGCATCACAAGTTTTCTAATTAGGCCTTGGTTTAGTATACTTATTAGGCTGAAATTTATGGACGTAACTTTAAGTTTGCTTAGACATTACTAAAACATTACAATTTATATTACAGAATGAATGTCAAAGGATTTGGTAAGTCACCGATTTTATCAACATGGACTTGGATCTGCAAATACTATAGCTACACTCAAGTTACTATTCTATATTCAGTTTTTTGTCAAAACGAATTTTTTTTTTTAAGAACTTTGCTCTGATGGAGTGCGTCCGGAACGAAGCACAACGTCGGGATATACCGGTTGTCAATTATCTTGTGGGCACTTGCAACTGCATTTTGTCCTCTCCGCTTTCCGAGCAGGCCAAAATGTTAGTTGCACTTTACCTGAAAGTGGCTTAAAGTAACTATAAGTGTTTTGCCTGTACGAGGGTGACTAGGTCACTCTGTGACAAAACCCCTTTAAATTAATAAAGAAATAAAAAAAAAGAACTTTGCTAAGCAAAATTGAAATAGCGTCTACAATTTATTTTTACACTGGCTCTACTAAGTGACTACAGTGCACCTGATGGTAAGTACAGTGTAGTCCAAAAACGAAAGCGACCATCAAAGGATGAAAATCCGTTGATAGTCTCCGTCGTCATGTCGGCCCACATATACCATGACTGAAGGTCTCGAAGTATATGAGTTACTGGATATACACAAGCTGATCCCGAAATGCGACAGCCCAAAGCGTGTCACTATGGCGGTCTTTACATCTGAGTACTGTGTTATTGACCCAGTTCGGGCAATCGCCTTACCACCAAAAAACCTCACAGTTAATCTTATATCGTCAACTAGACCGGCAACGCAATGGCAATACTAATTACGTCTCAGTTGCCTATAGACAACATTAACCACTTACTAACAGATGAGCCCTAGCAATAGTATATGTACCAACAAAAGTATTTTTATATAAATGATTGAATGTTGGTATGCTCAAACATCGGATTATACATGTAACGTGGAGGGTGGCGATGTTTGCGCACCGTCGCGTACGTAAGACTGATTCCCGCTCCACGCTCGGCTCGCCGTCAACTGTTTGAATACTGATACTCCAATCTGAATTTATTGTGAGCAGACTCGGATAGGGCTGTCACATATCTGATATATTTAATAACGATGTGCGACTAATTTATAAAGCTCAAAATGAACGAAGTTCTTGAGCCTTATATAGTTTATAAGAACCATCTATAATAATAACGAAATAATAAGCACAGATACTTAACGGTAATTACTAGAGAGCAATTTTAACAATCTTTATAAATACGCAAGACAGATAGAGAGAAAGAATATCGATCCAACACACTATAGCAGTTATATCGATATCAGAATGTCCCGATAAGGTTATTTTCAGCTAAGCTCTACACTATCTAGTATAGAAAGCAAAAATGCAATCAGATTAATAAAAAACGATTAAGATTATATCTTGCATCATTAATATGATTACATTTTGCCTAAGTTTTAAACACTAATAAATCCTCAATTGCATATAAATTTATGGCTCTATAATGTTTAGATGGACTTTAATTATGATTACTGATTAACAAAATTAAAATTACGACTTTGTTTTGTTATCGTTAATCTTTAATTTGGTTACATTTTGCTCATCTCTGTCACTTAGTAGTATTATGTCATCTAAAATGAAATCTAAAACTAATCTGAAATGTAAAATTTAAATGAAGTATTATATATTAATTATTTTTATAGTTATACATATTTTAACAGCCAATGTTTCTCTCTGATTTTTAAAATAATATAGTCCTTGAATATTGAATTTTTTTGTTATTGTCAACGTAGGTATGTACAAGTATGTGCATAATTAGTTTAAGCTTAAAACCTACATATTAATAAAGACAAATACATTTATTTTCATAGGTTACTAAAAGCCGCTTTAAATGCAAGGCAGAACTAATGGGAAAAATAAGTACATATTTCCACAACATACTGTGCGTAACATCCCTAAGCGTCCTGAAACCCCGCGCGTACCTCGACAACTCTTTATTGTAGCACAAATCCGATGTATCGCTTCCACTTCAAACTCGACGATATGGTAATGTGACATTTAATTCCTACAGGGATCCCTGATTAGTGGGCGAGAGGCAATCCTTTGTTCATTGAATCATACCCATCGCTTATTGTTAAACTTTGTACGGTACGGCAGTCTGCTCTTATCTAATAATTTTCCTACTGGCACTTGAAAGTCTTTATATTGCGGATATTTGAAAAAAGATCAAATAGCATAAGCTAAGAAGAGGCGGCAATTCATTAGTACAATCTTGATAAGAATAACTATGAAATAATCATGTTTCCTAAAAGTTATTTAATATTGTTACGACGGAACTAGAGTCAAACTTTAACCCTAGATTTCGAACCATCTAGGCATCACACGACTATGATTTTAAAACCCATAGATTGTCTTGAAGTACTGTTTCAAATAAAGTAATTGATTTCTGGAACTTTCGGCGATTTGACATCTAGATCATTCGACGATTGCGATTAGCGACGTTTCAGTGGCTGCGTTCTGAGATTATACACTCTCATTGATCAATAAATCAATTGTCCGTCAAAACCGTCATCTTACTACCCAACGCTCGTAACAATATATGAAAAGTATCCTTTTATATTGTCAAAATTATCTTTAATGCTAATTTGGTCTTAACGTAGAAAAAATCTGGTAAAATAGCGTTAATTAAACTGGGTAATTAAATATAATAAAATTTTAAATTTAGATATTCAGAATCGCAACAACAGAACGGTTTTATAAAACTTTTTTATCGCGCATTTTGGAGGCGCGGTATAAGCTGCCAAGTGCAATTTTCCTCAGAGTTAAGACATTGGATCTCTTCATATGGCTGTAAACCGTATTCTTCTTAGTTGGCTATACAATAGCGTATCTTGTATTGCAGTTGTCCATGCGACAGTAACCACTTATTATCAGGTGGGTCCGTAGCCTATTTGCGGACAAGTTTATATAGAAAACCCTTACAAAAATTATCTACGCAATTTAAATACAAAAAGCTTTCCACAAAAAACGTGAAAGTGCTCTTAAAGTACATAAAAAATTCAATTAGACTCAAAAGCGACGACGGGCGTACGGATTTTAGCGACAAATTTACTCATTTCCAGCTCGACCACATTTACTAGACATTAAAATGTTGATTTACGGCATTTACAACCTTATCGTCTTGAAATATGTTGGTGATGAAATAAAAAATAGCGTTTTAAACGGTAAATTATATGGCTGCGAAGGTGTTCAGCGTCACACGGCAGCCAAGTTTAATTTCCATATTAAAACTGTCACAAAGGAAGCAGATTCAAAAACCACACCGAGAGCGGTGGGGTGCTGAAATATTATAGAACCATAATAAAATGGATACGGTAATATTTGATAATATTCAAAACTATAAAGAATGTTTTTCTTTTTAAAGGTTTTTTTACAAAACCTTTTTAAGTGAATACAATGGACTAATTATTGCTATAATACTATAATTTCATATACCTTACAGGGTGATTCGAGATACATTCGTGGCTGAATCCGCTTTGCGATAATATGTCGTACTCAACGTAACCAGTAACAGTTGGTCACCGTTCTCGAAGCACTTGCACATGCCATTTCAATTAAATGCCACTATGCGTGATTCTTCACGATTATTTTCTTTCCGTTCTTATTTTCGTTTCCGCATATGAACACCGGTTCATTAATCACTTGACCAGCACAGTTACTACTATAATAAAGAGGAGATATGGAGACAAATTTAATCTACTGTAATATATATATTGTAATATTGTATATATATATCTCTTTGTTGCAACATAATTTCTTCACATGTTCACTTAATAAAACATTTATATGCTACCTTGTTTTGCTTTATAATTTTTTCAGTATTTGTTTTAATTATTTACAGGCATACGCTTAAACTCTATCACCCCTAGTGGAAGGTGAAAATATGTTCGACGATGGACCATGTCCGACCAACAAATGCCAAATCACTCTCAATGAGAAGGCATTTCGCTCTCCGGGCGTCTGGATGAATTTGGTTTCCCAGGCTCGGATGGAGCGATTAGAGGAACACTCCGGGGGTTTTTAATCAATAGGAGTCTGACACACCGGGGTTGCTGCCCTCACAGCGGCCCTGATGGTCCTATGCAGGATTTTCCCCCGAGAAACCAAAAAAAAACAAATGCCAATTCTGTTAAAAGCACCTAAGTCATAAGATCGTGGTAATATGATCCCTGGAAGCATTCTGTTATTATTTGCTATTTAGTATAATAGCGTATTTACCAACAAGAAAAGTTCTGCAGTAAATTAGTGATATACCATCTGTCTTGCTACCCATCGTAAGTGGTATGATAAGTTGTTATCGGATTAATAGGTCAAACATTTTTTCACCACAAGATGCTGCCAGTCATTTTCTTGGATATTTATTACCGAAGTTTATTTATAGTTGAAAACGGGCCCTTACTCATCCATACAAAAGCAAATGTTGCATATGAAACCAAATAAAAACCACATCCACCAGAATCTAAGATCGACGGTACAAACAATATTGCGCTCAGATACCGGCAGGGTATGATAATCGCGTCAAAACGCACGTGAAGAGACGCGGGGAGTCGTCCCCCGAGCCCGTGGGGGTGGGTGCTAAGCCGCTGACGGCTTAACGTACCCGATTATCCGACTGAGTGTACTCAACGTTGAGAAGCATGATTTATTGCGGTCCAATTGTTTGGAGTTTTAATACTTTTATTAAAACTAGCCTCATTTTATCACATTATATCTAATTTAACCGAACAACCTAGACATTTTGACAGTTTATTGTTTTTTTAAGAAATGTTATATGTCCTAGTTCTTTATAATTCATATTATTATGTAGTATTTCAATTAGTTATATATATATATATATATATATATATATATATATATATTGAAATGAAATCACAAAGTGTAAGTCATAATTGCTTCAAACATATTTTTTCAGACATTGAACACAGGGTTTTGACAATAATTTAAACACCCTAAAATTTCGCTGAACGTATCAACACAAACGTAATTCTATGAACAAATAAAGGCAAGTTATTTACATTTTATTGATAAAAGGGCTACTGGAAGGGTAATATTTTGCACATCCCTCGCAGATTTTATAAATAAATTAAAAAAAGAACTATCTACATGCCTTTATATATAGGTTGAAGAGACTTTCCGTTTAGAAAAACATGTCACATATTTCAAAGTTTTTACAAAACGCCATTGTTTCTTAGATATAAAAGGTACTTGTATGTAGTCATCTGTCCTATTATTTGAACTTACTTTAGAGGACATAAATTTACGTATGATACATATCTATATTGTTTGTACTATTGTACTTAAAAATGTCGATTTCATAAATTACGAATGGATATTGCACCGGAATAGCGCCACAGTAATCAAGAAACTCGCTCAGCTAGAAAGCTGAACGAAGCCAATTTCCTAACTAGATCCATCTCCACAGATAATATTACAGAACGAATGACACCAAAAAAATGAACGAGCGAATGTAATGATGTGCGAATGAACGATTATTCTTTGTGCGACTCGAAGTTAAATAGACATAAATGTTTAAATCTTTAGACATGTTTTTTTATTTGCTCTTTTCCGCTAATATACTGTATATTTTATAGAATTGTTAACGCCTACTTCTATTATCAAAGTATCTAGGTACTTAGTTAAAGTTATTAAAATCTTACACTTAAGACATGTTTATTTAAGAAAAAGTTGATAAGTAGCGGTAGCAACAAATAATAGCAATATTATCTTGATTCCCAAAATTTAAATAAGCTATTACATTTTTTCTACTTTAAAGCTAAATACACACAAATATTTCTCGTATCTTTAGATGATTATAACTCAACTATTATGTTATAAGCGCCTCTCTTAATGTGTATTCAGTTTAATTACTCAAGACATTTTAGTATGTTCTCACTAATTAATCAAAGAAGATTTAACGAGGCAAGTCATTTAAATGACTAATAGGATATCCGCGTTTGATTATGAATTATTATATATGTATTTAAGTTTGTAAATAATTAAGCGTCATTAATAGAAACAAATATACTCATTGATTATAATTTTAATTCCTTTTGTATTTATTTTGATTTTATAAATTAGAATGCTCCGATCGGCAATTATGTTTGAAACTTTCATAAAACTCAGATGAAGTCTAAAAATTAATAAAAACTGAATAGCAAATATACAAAGAACTGGCCCCACCAATGTTTCTGTGATATACATTTTCCTTTTGAAACACAACTTATTACGTTGTTAGAATACCTTAGATTGAGTTCTTTTTATCACGTCCCCCTCTCGACGATAGCTAATAATAATAAAAGCGTTATCGTATCGCCTCACAATGCCATATTGTAGCTTTACATTCACAGTGGGTTAGAGCACAAAGTCACTAACTACGAAATGAAATGGATACGAATATTTTTTTCATAATTGATATTTTATTTTTGTGACGAGTAAAAGGCAGATAGGAATAAACAATAAAAGCATTTCAAAATATCTATAACATGATTTTTACCCAAAAAATAGATATTTTGATATCCCAATACATTTACAACTTGGACAACCTGTTTCAGTAATGTTCCTTAAACTTGAAAACGCTTTTAAAGACTAATGAAGCCTCAATTGCATAAAAACTGATTACATAAATTTAACGCATCCATAATGATTTCTAAACTGTTTGTTACTCAATGTTTCGTATTCAGGGAAACCGTAGCGCGTTTTCTTTGTGTCGTAGCATTGTCGTAGGCAATAAAAATGCTTGCTACGTCGTAGTCAACGTAGCCGTTGAATGCTACAACCACGATTCCTACAGTCTAAGCTTTTATATTTCATAGCAATGTACACACGTTTCACATGGAAGCATTTTTAGAATTACTCTACTTTTTAGGGTTCTGTATCTGAAATGGAATAAAGGAACCTTATAGGATCACTATGTTGTTCCACTTTCTCTTCAAACGTTTTTGTCAAGAACACGTAGAGGTATAAAATTGACATTAATATCAAATGCTCACGTTCATAATCTCTTCAAGCTGTAAAAAAGCAAACTGCTGAGTCAAAGCAATCTAAAGATGCGGACGTTATTGATGCATTTTTTATATAATACATTCGTAAGGGAATCAAAACTTCTACGGTCTTATTATATCCTCAAAAAAAATACAAATTTTATTTTTATACGTTTCCAGGCGCCTTTTTTATAAATTCGGCATATTTTTATGAATTCATCCGAAATACAGAAGTATATCTACGTAACAACGGTTAAAAATATATACTCAATGTTACAGACCCAATTCGAAAAACACGAGCGTGAAAATAAATTACTCGATAACACATTTCGAGTGACGCGTTGAGGACTATCGCGATTCATTTACATATATTCGAGCGCGCTAAGTGAGTTTGTGTGTCACTCTATCGACGTCATGTGCCGCGATATACGATACTCCCTCCACGCCTCGAGCACATGAGAAAATATTCGTACAGAGCGTCATGTTCTTTCAATGCCGCAAAACAGTCACACTATTACAAAGGTTATAGATAAAATAACGTTCGATCAGCGATAATGCTAGTAGAATAAAGCAAATTCCAATAATTTTACACCTTCTTTCGTCGATTTGCCTGCGTATGGAAACAGTTCTGTTTGTTTGAAGATTAAGACCAACCAAAAATTATGACATTTAATGATGAAATGTATCTGAATTTGTTACTTGTTGTGTACAATTGTAATAGTTATAATAGTTTTATCGGATTTACCGAAATCCTAGAAAATATGACAATAAAGAAATTGTGTTTAGGAAAGATTTGGTAGTATAGTTCAATACCGTCACTAGTTCTACAAGACAAATGTATTTTTTTTATGAACAGCTCGATGTCACAGAAAAAAATCACTGACTTGGCTGTATGGCGTAAAAACCTTTGCCTTTTCCACAAAGAGAAGAATACAACAAAAAAAATCTATGTCAAATGGAAAAACCGTCAATGTTACCTTCACTCACAATAAAATCCTCATACAAACTTCCAAAAAATCAGTAAAACAGAAATTCATAAATAATGGTTTGATTTTTATTAGAGAAACGACTATTATTTCGGTTAGATTCTTAGGGATTTTTTATTTGTTTGTATGATAAAGTGATAAAAAAAACTATATAAAACGATTTAAGCATACTATAAAATGACCCAATACACACTAACAAAATATAATTACAAAGTAACTTGCAAGTGTAACTTCGTAACTGGCACTGTAGTTATTTCGTATATAAATAACTTTATGTAAATGTGCTGTGAAATTATTATTAAAATAAAATAATTAATAAATATTGTTTGTTCAATGGCCGCACATCACGTTCACGCCCAAACATGTTTACGCTAGTACAGTCAGTGGACAAGCTCGGGGCTTTTAATGCAATGCTTGTTTTTATTCAACAATAATCTATAATATAAAAATGAATCGCAAAATGTCTTGATAAGCGCGAAACTCGAGAACGGCTGAACCGATTTGGCTGATTTTTTTTTTGTGTTTGATGAAGTCTGAGGAAGGTTAATACGGGGAGAAAATTTTTAAAAATTCCCTGCAACTGTCTAAAAATAACACTTTTCTGTATTCTCATACAAAAAATTCGTTATAAGTCATTTTGAACTTTAATACCACACCATAAAGTTTAAATATCAGTAGACGGGTTCCGGGAAGGCAAAACAATTGAGTGACGTATAAATATTAATGTCAATATTTGTCAATTTTTATACATATAGCATTAAGGCCAGGTTCCTTCAAACAATTTTTAAAAAACAGCCGACAGGGGAAACAATTAACATAAAAAAAACAATGTGACTTTGTTTTAGAGAAATAGGGCAGAACAAGGTCTGCCGGGACAGCTAGTCTTATATATAAAAATGAATCGCTAAATGTCTTGATAAGCGCGAAACTCGAGAACAGCTGAAACGATTTAGCTGATTTCTTTTTTGTTGTGTTTGTTGAAGTCTGGGGATGGTTATTACGGAGAGAAAAATTAAAAAAATTGTCTGGAAAAGTCTAAAAACAACACTTGACTTTTGTATGACAATATAGAAAATATTGTCATACAAAAAATTCGTTATAAGTCATTTTGAACTTTAATACCACACCATAAAGTTTAAATGTTAGTGTACGGGTTCCGGGAAGGCAATACAATTGAGTGACGTATAAATATTAATGTCAATATTTGTCAATTTTTATATGTACATATAGCATTAAGGCCAGGTTCCTTCAAAAAATTTTGAAAACACAGCCGACAGGCCAATAGGTTTTGGCAGAATGAAATCTGACGGGGAAGCTATATAATGTGACTTTGTTTTAGAGAAATAGGGCAGAACAAGGTCTGCCGGGACAGCTAGTTAATAATAAAATTATACATGTAAACAGATTATGATTATTTACTGTATAGTATATTTGGATATTAATAATTTATTTCGATCTTATTTGGGTGTTCAAGTTATCTGCTTATGACAGCCATACGAATATAGATATCAAATTTACACTCTTGTTAGTATTTGTCTCTCTGTACGATATTTATTCTAGTGTCTCGAGCTTGGGTACTCTGTCATTGCGTTGTATGTAATTTTCTGATGATTATTATCCTTGTTTATTTAAGAAACAAACAGTCTTACAGTAAAACAGTTATAAAATATTTATAATTTAAAATTGCCTACCACATGTTGTTTTAAATTTAATAGTAATTATAACAGTAACTGTAATTAAACTAAAGTAACGTTAAAATTATTTATTCATTTACTGTTCCCGGTAGAAGGATGACAAAAGCGTCGGCAGTCATGGCCTAGATGAAAGGTTCATTGTTCGTCTGACAATACGGTAGTGAATACAGAACTTCATATTCTACGTGTAACAAATACAGTGAATGTAAAAAGTATTCCGAACGTCATTGTTTTACGCTAAAAATGCAATTTTGAATATGTGGCGAGTGTGTTTAGAGTTCGAAATCATACTGTTAATATAACATAAATCAATTTTAAAACTTAAAAGAAAACAAAACGTACAGAAATTCGCCGCGCAAAAAGTATACACTGTAGTACTCAGTACTGTAGTAAGTGTACTGTGTGTGTGTGGTCACTTCACACTAAAATAAAGATGAAAAATGTTTTTAGTTCTGATTCCTCTGACTTGTCAATTTTTTAATCATACAAATACGATTTCTCGCAATAATATAATAGTAAGCTGTGGTGGCTGCCGGCAGAATAGAATAGCACCCCCTCTTCTTGCTGAGGTGTCGTAAAAGGCGACTAAGGTATCTCTTGAACACCGCAATTCAACCAAGTGTTTAGAGAAGGGAAACCTCGACCAAACCTGCATCCCGCTCCCTCCCGATCGTACTGGTTCTCCATTCCATCGGGCCTGAGGGAGCTCGGACGAGAGGGTGCTTTTCTAGCAGCGCGTCCAGTTATGCACTTAAATATCTCTTGCGCAATTGACTGTTTCCGAAAACTGGACCTCGAATTTCTTAACCGGTGTTGAAACAGTCGCCGTGGCCGAAACCGGCTAGGACATCATCATAATAGTAAAAACAAGTGATTATTTAAAAGTAATATCCGTGCCTACTTGTTGATTCTTAAAGTCATCCCCAACAAGGAAATAATCAACCCTATCCCGATCCCCCGGTGAAACTCGTCGCCAACAATTTATTGCTCCGCCATAAATATTAAAAACTTGAGCACATAAATCTCGGAGTTTTATTAATAAAAGCTTTCGCTGGAACGGGAGGCATATGCCGAGGTAATATCTTATCTTTACCACTTTAGTTTAACTCAAATATTTGAAATGACTGTTCATATTATAAACGTAGTATAGACTTGTGCAAAAATATGTAGGTATTTGTGTTTTGTAGGTACTATCTACTATTATACTACTGCCCACGCAGTGCTGAATTATCAACGTAAAAATAAAAATCATTTCTAGGGGCACCGCATACACGAACCTCTGTTCAGGCGCCATTTTTTTAAGTAAAACTTTTACTATTATGTTAGAATTTTTTCCTTGATACAACAAAAAAGTGAAACGCTCAATCTTTTTCGATATCGCTTGTTTTTATCACTTTTAACTTCATAACCTATAACGACCTGTTTACCTATCAATATAGCTACGGGTCCCCATCAGTCACTTTTCATATCGTATATCCAAATGGGGCTTTGATCTTATCAAGTGTTTAGACTAGTTAGCTTAGTTGAAATTTGTTCAATTCCTTGTAGTAGAGTAGTTTTTCAATTTCCACGACGACATACGGAGTTGCACAGACTTCAAACCAATATATTCTTAAGTGTTATATCAATTCGATTTGTCGTATATGATTGTACACCAGTCGTAAGTAGTTAGTTCGTACAAGTCTACGCGCAACTTTAATGGAATTATTACTCGAATAGAGACACAACATAAATCATGTACAGTATGTCAACTCGCACCGACGTCCGCGGATATTCACAAATTATCCTAAGAGGTCCGTCCATTCCTTTACATACATTAATATCAGCAGACGTCTGCCGCCGACTCACAATCGCGTTATTAGTTGACAAAGGGAGGCGGCAGGGAGGCAAGAATGGATTAAGATTTACTCGAGATATTTGAAGATGAGATTTGAAGGTATTCAGTATTGTTATCGCTCTGCCATTGTTTGAACGAGCGACTGATTTTATTAAATGGGTTGCTTTTACGAGCCAATTATTACAATTTTCTTCGTAAAATATTTTTAATTCGATAGTAGTATTATAGTAGATAGTAACTTCTTATAGTTATTATTTTGTTACTTCTATAAGATGGTATAAGAATAACAACAAACATGTTTTATTGAAAACAAATACCGACCAAGTGTAAATCGCACTTGCACATTTTTTTTTACACTGACACGGCACAGTGACAACACCAAGCCTGATGGTAAGCATGGTGCAGTCCAAAAAACGCCAACGACTATCGAAAGGTGAGAAAAAAACCATCGGTAGTCGCAGCGATCATGCCGGCCTGCACAAATATCTTTTCACACTACGCTTAAAGGATCCCATATCATAGGATGGTGGGAACACCTTCGCCGAAACGACACGGCAAAAGAAGGAGTTAGAGAACCTCTTAGTCTTGGCCGGGATGTGAGATACCGTATAGCTGTGACTCCGCAAACCCGCGCGCGTGGTTCTATTTAGGTATACGTTCATAATTATTTTTGTATGATGTAGCTTCATTACGGTCCTCGGACTTTTCCCTTTATATATGGTATAAGACATTACTTTTAGCCAAATACATGATTACTGGCCAATCGAAAGTACCCTGTAGGATTTGATTCTCTTGGATGTGTTAAAATATGTAGCATAAATGGCTGTATCCTCAGACTGCGTTGACTTAGAAATTTAACTTCACAGCTCCAAGGAATTGCAAGCGTGAGTATTTGATATTAATTTCAGCTTGATGTTTCCATTCGTTCCAGAGAAAAACGGTCTTGACTGACAACAACAAAGTAATTTTATAACCTTCTGTTCAGATTAAGCCCTAAAAAATCTGTTCTAATGTGTTTACTTTATATGTTGAACATGTGGCAAATTCGCTTAGAAATGATAGAATACAGGAGGTAATTATAACCTGGAAATATTTTCTTGATAAATACACTAGTATTCCTATTGTTAGAGTTTTCATAAAGTAAAGACTTTCATCACTGAATATCTTTATTAATTCTTAGTTACAGACAAGCGACTCATTTGGTGGCTAAATAATGACTGCCCGGCTTCTTGTTAAAATGCAAGTTGGAAGTCATTAACAAACACACAATTGATTACCATTGCCTTTTTTAAATTTAATTTTACAAGTTAAAATTGAGCTACTATGACAAATAAACATTAAAATATATTGACATTCTAAAAATATAATTAAAATTTAACGTTTCATGAAACTATTTTTTTTAATCCTACATAGTTACATAGATATACTGTTTTAATTAATCAGGCGAATATCTAGAGAATTTTACAATGTTAAATTGTTATTATTTAATATTGTAATTTTTCTACAAGCTAACACTATAAACAATCACAGCTTAAAAACATAAGCTCGGAGAACGTTTATTATTTGTAAAGAAGTAATGCCAAACTCTGTTCCTCCTGAAAGGGATATAGCGTTACGATATATTATTATTATAGTAATATATGAACACTAATAATATTATATGAGTAACGATATAAAATTTAACTATAAATTATATAGAAATATTATATATACTAAAGAATAATTTCTACACTGAGAAACATTAAATTTCCTGACAAGCTTTGTATTTAATTAATGACACGTAAGTGCAGATTATGGCATTATTGTCTTTGTTATGACATTTTGATACTCAATTATTACGATTGAAGACGTAAATACCCATATTCGTAGCTTCGTGAATCATCGATATAGAGTTAGTATAAAATATGCCAAGAAAACTATAATTGTGTATAGGATTTATTTAATACCCTTTATACTTTAGTTACATCAATTAAATTTATAAGGCTTTGTGTATCTTTTTCTTCATAATGAACCAAAAAATATCAGTAAAAAATTATCGCCCAATAGATAAGTAGTCGTATACCAAGTCGATCCGCCATATTGTTTTACACGGATTAATGGCAGCCATCTCCGCAGTCGTGGCGACGAAAGAATAGCGCTAATTAATCAAAAGTCGCTTTCCCTTGATTTCCATGGAGATTTTTCAATAGATTCATTCGTTGACTGATGACGAGCGTTCCCTTTTGTTATAAATAAAAAATATTATTTATACATTCTTTATATTTTCCTGTCATTATAAAATTTTAATAACCCGGAAAAAGGATTTTTCTAAATTTTTCCTTAGCATTTCACACATAGCTCCTTCAAAGTAAAACTGTTTCAAACTGAAATTACCAAATTTTAGAAGATTGAATTAAAAAACTGACCAGGTGTATTTAGGATTCGTGAACAGAGGGTTCACGAAGTTACCAAATTTTATAGAAGTTCAAATTAAAAAACTGGCCAAGTATGTATCAAATTCGCATACAGAGGATTCCGCACAAACAAACCTACAAGGATCTGGGTATTTATTATTAATTTTAACTTAACAATTTCCACGCGTTCCTTAAATAAAGGGTCTTGACTAGTGATGAAAATGCCCGGGAATTTTCCCAAAGTGCCCAAAACTTGTATGGGGAATATTCCCGGGAATTTACGAAATGTTCGCGGAAGTGCTGGGCACTTTGGGAAAATTCCCGGGCATTTTCATCACTAGTCTTGACCAACAGACAGACAGACAAAAATATTGCCATATAAGGATTCCTTATCCTCTTGAGTTCCGAAACCCTTTTTACGAAAACGTACTTTTATAATACAATTTGCTGTGTTATGAAATGAAAATAAAAGAATCCAAATTAAGGGATGTAAAAAAGAATAGTTGTTTGTAATAAGTCAATCACGGCGTGGCAGTTAGACAAGGAACTCCCGCAAACTTTATTTGCTAATGGCTCCTTTTGTGCTAGGACAATAATTCGTCGAATTGATTTTTTGTTCGTCGTATCGCGTTTCATTTTTATTACGAAGCTCCCCGGGATCTTGTAATCCCATGCTGATTAATGTTTGTCTAGTCTTTGAAAACGGCTTTTAATTTTTAGCCTTTTGTCTTTGAGAAAATGATCCTTTTACTTTATTCTAACTACGTATAATGAAGTGGCGTGCATCCCATAAAATGATTTCCTTGTTATATTTGGATTGATTATATATTATTAGCACGACTATTGTGGACATTGACGGTAAGGTTAGTCCGTAAACTGAAGGTCACTCAACAAGCTTGCTATTCATAGAGCGAGTTATGCTCGGTGTCTCTGCGCGATAGAATTAATTAATTTCATGAACATTCAGTTCATATCCATTAATAAGAACAAAAAGAAAGAAAAAGTGTTAATTTGTCATATAATATATCATACAACACATAACGATAGAAACACAGAATTAAGGTAGAAAAAACATTAGAGAAAGAACGAAATTTACCGACATAAAAAAATCGAGTAAGTAAAGCTACAGTACCAATGAGCCGATCATATTTGCAAAATCGACAACTGTTAGAGTAAACAAGTTCCAGAGTGGTAATCCGTCGGTAAGAGTAGTGTATGACATCTAGAAGTCAGATGGACTGATGACTTACGAAATGAAATAAAACTTTATTCAAATAGGCCTACTACCAAGCACTTTTGAATCGTGAAAAAATAAGTAAAGTGTAATTACTACGGGTTCGAAATGCAGAATCTACCGAGAAAAGCCAGCAAGAAACTCTGGTAGTTGCTCCTTTTAACATAATGAGGTATAATAACAGTTAAAATATTCCAAAGACTGAAGGCCCTGCGAGAAAGATTGCATAAATTAAGACCACACACTTTTATCATTCAAAAAATAAAGTAAAATTAAATGTAACTATATATTTCTGGATGCGAACAGTCGAAAATAGAGACAAATAGTGAGCTTCGTAATACGGCTATGCTAAACAGTAGATAGATACGGGCTGAAATTATGATGATGAACCTGTACCTCATAAGGAGTACATTATGACAGAGACAACGACCAGAAAAATATTACTGTTAAGTACCTCAAATAGTCATATTGTAATTAGCAGCAAGCAGTTCAAATTATACCATAACGATATCGGAAAATTATTTTTAAACTTGCCAACAATACGTTGCGGAACTTCGACGAAGTTTTATTTGTTATTAAAGACATTCCGCAAAGGAAGGCGTCCATCGAAGGGGAAGAATTAATGAGAGTCGGTGAAGGCATCTTGTTGAATTCACGCTAATTAACGCCACTCGAGCTCACCGGAACGGTTGTACTTGTCAAATTGGTTTCAGAATAACTGTTAGTTAATTTCCATCGCCTACAACTTGATGTTTATTCGTTGATCGATACGGGTAACAGTAAATTAGGGAATATGTACATTTTTCATGATTTCACAGGTGAACACTTGACCTCTCCTGGTGGAAGAGTAGATGAGACCACGTGTGTCTAAATAGCTATTCACTTTTCGCCCAGCATACGCTGAGCTGAGTGCTCTTTGAGATGGGTAGCAGCACACAGGATACATAATGTGATGTTATGTATTCTTTCATTGTTGTTTTTATATAAATATGTTTGTTGTGTGTTGTTTCCTTTGCCTCAATAAACTTTTTCTTTCTTTTCTTTTAAAGCTCCTAAGAATTTAAAAAATAAACGCTGGAACTTATTCCACTCCTTTACTGATCATGTTACGAATGAAAAAGCGAAAATGGTTTATTAAAACACTACTTGACTAAATAAATACTTCCATTTAAATTAAATAGATCCAATTTGATTTAAATGGGGGAGATCATTTATAATGCGGACTAAGTCGCGGGCAGAGGCTAGATTATATAATAAATTATATAATATATAAAGACACACACGACAAACTAACTGACTTATTAAAACCCAGTCTAATGCAATGAGTCTAGAAAGCAGGGTTTTACAAAGAGATTCGCTTCCTAATGTAATAAAAAAACCACAAGACATCGTGTCGGATACCATCCGTATGTGGTGGATGTTCCTTATATCCGCACGAAAAGATTCGCTTCTACATTCATCATGCGAACAACTAAGGAGTGGAATATGCTACCAGCGGCCATATTCCCGCGATCTTATGACCTGTGAGTCTTTAAAAGAAGACTGAATAAGCATTTGTTAGGCGGACGCGGTTCATCATCGGACTCATCTTCACCTTCCACCAGGTGTGATTGAGGTCAAGTGTTCGCCTATAATTTTTTTTTTTTTTTTTTATTTATTTATTTATTTATTTATGGGCTGTCAACAGCTCCATTACACTTCACATTCACAATCTGAATTACATGCATAAGCTAAATGTCGGTAACGGATACCAATAACAGACAACCACAGCATGGCCCAAAAGCATTATCTAACAATATCAAAACACAAAAAAAAAAAAAACAACAGCAGACAATAATATCTCAAATTAAAAGTAAAACACCAAGAACAATGCCAAGCTCAACACACCTGCTCACTGATTTTTCTCTTGAAGGCCGGCAATGAATCCGCAAAAATATCGATGTTCCCATCCCCGGACACACACTCGTTATATAAACGTGACAGTCTTGGCACTATAGAAAAGTGACCAAGGTTGGTCTTATATCGTTTAGTGGCAAACATGGGAGCAGGATACCGAGGCAGCCTGCGAGGTACCGCAATACTAAACTGCTCCAGAAGTTCCGGATCGTCCACACGGCAACGGAAGAGTTTATACATAAATGTCATGTCGAAAAACTGCCTACGACCTTGCAATGTGTGCATTTCAAAAAGTTTCAATCTGTCACCATATGGAACATATTTTTTTGTATTAGTTAGACTGAATCTAGTGAACCGCCTCTGTATCCTCTCAATACGGTCAATGTGGACTTGGTAGTGAGGAGACCAGACTGTACTGCAGTAATCCAGTTGGCTACGAACCAAAGTTGAATATAAGAGCTTTTTAGTGCTATTCTTTTTAAATTGTTTACTATTCCTAAAAACGAAACCCAGCATCCTTCGAGCGGCTACACAAATACGATCAACATGTCTTTTAAAAGTAAGCTGAGTATCAAAGATGACTCCTAAATCTCTAATTTCTGTTACTTCTTGTAATGGGGATCCGTCAACATCATAAGCAGTTGCAATAATATTACGATTTCTTGAAAATTTTATGTGATTACATTTCCCAACATTCAATATCATGCCATTATGCTGACACCAAGCTATTAATCTATTCAAGTCAGATTGTAGTTTGTCTCTGTCATCAATATCACGAACTGGTAGTACGAATTTTAAATCGTCGGCAAACATAAAGCACTTTGAGTACCGAAAGCAATTGACGACATCATTTATAAAAATATTAAATAGGAGTGGCCCTAGATTAGAACCCTGAGGTACCCCACTAATTGTTTTAAAAGATTTGGATCTATATCCTCCAATCACAACATATGATTGTCGCTCAGCTAAATACGATGAGAGCCATTTCAGCAGTACTCCACCAATACCATATGCTAACAACTTATCCAATAGAAGATCATGCCGAACCCTGTCAAAGGCCCTCGAGAAATCAGTATATATAGCATCCATTTGTATTCTGTTGTCAATTGAATTAATTAAAAACATGGAATAATCAATAAGGTTAGTATTCGTGGATTTCGTACATATAAAACCATGTTGATTTGTTGATATAAATGGCTTAACTTGTAGACTTATATGTGGATACAAAATTTTCTCAAAGACCTTGGCAAGAGCCGATAGTATAGATATTGGCCTATAGTTGTCAGCAGATCTCACATCACCCTTCTTGTAGATGGGAACTATTTTGGCTACTTTCCATTTCATTGGAAAAATGCCAGTTTTTAAGGATCTATTGTATATTAATGTTACGGGAACACTTAGTGACTTGGCACAGTTAACTACAAAATAAGGAGACAGAAGATCAGGTCCAGCACCTTTACACGGGTCAAGTTTTTTCAATATAGTATAAACCTCATCGTATGTACAAGATATGTTACATGTCGAAAAAGAATTTACCGCTAATAGAGAAGGTTGAAATAACATTGGATCTGACTGATTCACCAAGGAATGTGAAGGTGACGCAGCAACACAACCAATAGACGAGAAGTACTTAGCAAATAAATTACACATATCTGTGCCATTCGCAGCAACCTCTGTTCCCAATTCCATAGAACTAGGGAAATTACTAGAATGATTACATCGCATATTTTTAATGTGAGTCCAGAAAAATTTTGGATTTTTGGAAAATTATATTAAAAAAAAGAATAAGACAGTATTCTTCGAAAAATATTTAAATATATCATTATTTAAAGTTACCATAGTTCCATGATAGGCTGTGATGTCCTAGTGAATAATAAACCGGCTTCCTTTCAAGAATAGTCGTAGCCTCGAATCCCGGAACGTACTTTTGAATTTTCCAAGATTAAGCACAGACTTAGGCACCACATGAGTACCGGTGAATGAAACATAGTGAGGAAACCCGCATGGCATCTAATAGAAATGTCGTGTGCAAATGAGCTAAGAACAGGGATCAGCTGCGTTACTTGTCACGTGGTGAATAACATATAAGCGCAAAGTGCATACAACCAGTAATATATCCTTGCTCACCCCGGGAGGGATATAGCGTGACGATATACTATTATTATTCTCTTTATTCATCATAATACATATTCTACACATTTCACATATAAATTTTACTAGCTTAATAACTTTTTATTTCATAACAATTATTTGAATCGCGTTTAATGCTCTCATATAACCTTGTTACACAAATCATCTTGGTTAATCCGATTTTTTTGTAGGTTTTCCTGTATTAAATTGTAAAATTATATACTGTAGATTTGTGAATAAATAAATAAATAATTACAATATTATTACATTTTAAAATAAATACATATAAAATGATAGCATATAAATTTTAAAATATAAAAACATGTAGACCTACAGGGGTGAAGCCTAAGGCCCAAGCCACCAGTAGTTAGGAGCTCAGAGTGAGGAACCTCCTAACAATGCGTGCCGTATCGAGTAGAACTGTCTTCTGTATCCGGCCCTTGATCCAACAACCAAGCGAGAGACTCTTAAGATGGTAATCGAGGTATTATTATTACTATTAGAACTATAAATATGAAACTTTGCTTCCAGTGTTGTATGGTATACCGCACAAGCGAAACCGCGGGCAATAACTCGTTATTTATACAAATATGATCCCACAGCACTGATTACACCGTGGAAATATTACGGACACGTCATATTTATTGTATGAAATAATAGGTTACAGAACAAAACCGCTAAAAAGTTGGGGTGAACGTTTTCAACCCTCACATCTAAGTAATTATATTAGTCGGTAACCCCGTATTAAACGCGTGTGGTTCACCCACTCGAGGACGTGGTATGTGACTGCAATTTACAATTGGGCCCTGTTTCATAAAATAATTACCACATTTGGCACCAATATTACCAAAGTGTTTTAGTCTTGTATGCGCAGGATAGCGCAGGAGACCGAGGGAATTAAAAGTTTATGTAGCCGCCGGAGAGCGTCGCTGGTCTGGTTTTCCACGTAGAGAATTAGGGAACAAAGAGTTTGTTCAGGCACAGTGACAATGAAATATTCAAAAGGCACTTACCTGGAAACTGGATGATGAGGACAGGCTACTGCAGCTCCGCATCACCGTATACAATTAATTAGATGTTCCGCCGTATTGGCCAAAGCAACTGACTATTCCGTAGTGTGACCGAGTTCGCCGCTGATAATAAGTGTCGCGATACCGCCGTGCGTACACATGTATCACCGTTAAGGACCGAGCGTGGAATGGGCATGTAAGGGAATGTAGGGAGACGGAAGGATGTCAAGTACCTTTTTTATACTCATGCCCTGCGCCAGAACAGTCTACATGCAAACGTTTGACCTTAACCGTACCTAGAAAAATTAAAAACGAGGCCATAAATGTACTATGATTGCTCAAAAAAAGCTTATTCCAATCCTCTCCCTAATGGCGAAAATAACGTTAATAACACAACGGAACTTTTAAATTTATCGCAGTAAATGAAATAAACCCGCTTCAAAATAGTTCTGCTAATATTAAAATTTACTGTATTAATTAAACATTGATTAGAAAATTTTCTGTATTAAAATTTACATTAGTGAATTAAGACACAGAACTATAAAAATCATATATTTTTACTACATAGAATTATAACAGTAATGAGGATTGTAATTCATAGAATATATAATAACTGTCGTTTTGACATTGATTTTACCTTTTGGAATTGATTTTATTACAGGAATAATCTATACTTTCTGTAACACAGACAGAGATCTAGAAATTACCACGGTAAAGGTTGTATGTCAAAGAAAGCAACATCGCCGATACTACTGCCTACTGTTTCGGATTCAACGACTTACCGCTTTTAAAAACATTAATATACACCTCCCGTAGTAATGATTACCGTAATCATATCGGTATTTTATGAAACAGGGCCCTAAAATAGAAGTTGAAAGAATTGTTTATTTCATGCCTATAATATTCTTTCTTGTTTTATAAAGTCAGGCAGTATTAAGTCTAAATAGTCCTAAAACTCGACATACACAAGATGTCAGTTTTGTGCAAAAGATTATAACTAATCTCTTATTTATAGGATGGGTATTTTAGGCAGAGAGATTTAAGGAGAGTAAGGTAGGCAGCGCTTTTATGCCTACATTAAATACATGCTATTGATCAATGAGTTTGACAAGATCGTCAAGGCATTTATTTGGTCACATATTTCGGTAACGAGGGGACAATCCTGTCAAGCGTGAAATGTCACGGGCGTTTCGCGTAACGACTGCGATTTGTTTCGGTATTATTGCGAAGTCGACAATAATGTCACATCTCTTACTACTTTATTAGTTCACAAGAAAATAACTCATCAAGAGCATTTTGTAAAAATTGTACGTAGATTCCACATAAATATTTGACTACCTCCGACTGTGTCCTGTGCAAATAAATTTGACATTCGTGTAAAACAAAATAAATAGATTAATTATTATTAAACAAATATAAGAATTAGGGATCTCTACAATCTATGATTTAGGAGCACATAAAATGCAAATATTTTTATATTAATTTATATTTTAATTAACAAAATATTTTTACAATGAGGCCTAAAGATTTAAGAAAGAAATCATTTTTAGGGCCCACTAAACCATAATTCCGTGCGTGTTCTGATAATATGTTCGTTTCGTTTTACACGTATGAAAGTGTCCGATTGCCAGAATTCGAATCGTGCCTTGAGTTCTAAGGTATTCCCTATTCTTTTAATCTTACATAATTTAGCCATTTTTTGACCGTCACAAAGCTATGAGCCATAAGCTCTTCGTGAGAAAATAAGATGCTAATATGTAATGTACCAAAATAATAATAATAAATATAATATGTAATGACCAGGCCTTCTTCACTCAAGTAAAGTTTACACTAAAAACTGGCGGATTTTTAAACAAACTTTCATTTATTTATTTATTTTTATTCATACAGGGATTGCCAATGGCTCAATACACTATTTCATTCTTATAAAACATATATAATTACAATAAAAAGTGTATAGTTCCTATTAAAGCATCCACAACAAATATTAGAGTGGCCTGTTTTATTTGAGTATTAGTAAAAATCCAGATTATAAATCATAAATAAAAAAAAAAACAAATATAAAAACAAAAGCCACCAATAACAATAAGAGAAAGCAAAGTCCGATAGAACACTACGAATACAATATAAAAATAAGAACAAAATAACCACATATTAAAAGATAAAATAATAGTATATATCTTAGAGCACATAGTATGCCTATGGATAGATCCAACAAAATCAAATTTTCAATAATGTCGCAGATTAGATCATTCCATAAGTTATCAATTATTGTGATAAATTATAATCTTAGGTTATTATATGCATCTCTTAACAACCCGAACACTTTCTCTTGAATCTCGGCAAGGAATCCGCGAACAAGTCGATAGAATCTCCGAGATGATTGTAGGTCCGAGATAATCTCCATAAGGTACTATTGAAGCCTGGGTTTATTCATTCAAAAGGTAGATTTGTTCGCTTATTCATTGTTTCACCCTCTTAGAGTTGGTATATCAAAAGATCCGCCCTTAGTAGGTGCCTACGTAGTAAAAAGAACCTAATACAAAAATGTCATGTTTCTAGTTTCAGTAATTTAGGTTCTTGGTACAATAATATGTCAATCAGGACAAAATAGATCATTATCCTGTAGTTTATCATCCGTCCTTTGTAAATATATGTAAAAGCAATTATAATATATATCATTTCGTTAAACGTATTAAATAAACTGCCTAGCCGACCAATTGAATAGATTATTAAAACAGTTGATTGCGACATACTCGTATATTTACGTCGCGCGTTGTTTTATAGAATTCCATTACGAGATATTGTGTTTCACATTTAATTTAAAACATCTAGAAAGCTTAAAATATTCCTATCAATTATACTCGTAACAATAATATGTCTGTTGAGTGCAGCGAAACAAAGCATGTCCTATTTGTAGATACATCTGCATTTGATATAATGTTACGTTCATTACTAATGATATTTGATTTCTCTTTCCTACATCTTTATTTCAAACGCCCCAAGGTTCACGTTACTACAACTGGAGTGTTTAGGCTTTTGGTTAAAGTCCATAAATGATTGACAGATCAACAATGTCGGGGTCGCTACATGAAACGGAATAGGGTAGCAACACAATCGCCCAGAGATAAAGCGATAGTTTGTGAAACTTTAAATAATTTTAATGTCGTATTTAATTCGACGCTTACAGCATT
Source organism: Automeris io (assembly GCA_036320925.1). Taxonomy (NCBI): domain Eukaryota; kingdom Metazoa; phylum Arthropoda; class Insecta; order Lepidoptera; family Saturniidae; genus Automeris; species Automeris io. The sequence continues at coordinate 1,507,057 of JAUDJH010000021.1, read as the reverse complement.
AATTAAAAAAAAATGTAAGATACTAAACTAGTTAAATCATAACAGAGTTAACTCCTGTATTGTCAGTGTATTTAAAAAAATATTATAAACGATATCTTCACACTTCAGATCGCAATAATTTGACAGGACTTTCACAACTGTAATGTATTAACAACCTGGTGCAAAGAAGCTTTTTTCAACTGATTTTAAACACTAATGAATCATAAATTTTCTACAAAAATAACATTTATTTAAAAAACCGTGAATAATGTTTAGTATTATCTCGAAATGCAACTGTAATATGGCTCAGACTAGTAACTATGATAGTGCGATATTGATGTACGGCGTGAACTGTGGTAGCACAATCTAACGCTGATGGTCTTTCCCGCCCGGTTACTTGTGAAGACCTTTCCTGGTCAATAAACGCGTGTAATTTCGAAAAAAAAGCCGATGGGTTTTACTCTTTCACTCATATTTATATATTTAAGCACTTTTAAATAATTTTAAGATAGTTGAAACTTTATAAAAGAAATACAAAACTTCAGCACTCGACGAAAAATTACAAAATTAAAAAGTAATAAAAAAACAAATGAGAGGCTTTCAATCATCCCTCCGACGGCATGAGGGATGGTGCAGGGAGAGGGGGGCACGACGTCACATGAGATTAAAAAGTTTGACAGCATCTCCCACGGAAATTAGCATTTTACCCGCGGTCGCCATTTGCATACTGTCCGTGCTCATTTTTATCTTTTGTTATTGTTAATACCTTTGGGAAAATGGCTTTTTAAAAATGATCATACGTAGGCTAACTGTCCATCTAATTGTTAAGAATTACTGTCACGAATGGACAACTGCAACACAAGATGATGACGCAAGTGTTTGAAATGAAATGAAATTATTTATTTCGCCACAAACTAACAAAAAACTAGGAATTTAAAAGCAGTAACAGAAACAACATACAGAAACAAAAGAAAAATACAAAAACATATAAACATGGTGAAACTGGGACCTTCATCAGCTTAAAGCCACAGAGGAAATCTGCAGCGCTGATTTTCGTGAAGGACCCCAGTCGTGTACATCTTATTAATTAATTCTTTGCGTTGATGACCATGAAGAGCATTTTCACTTCTTCCTCGGACATCACAGTACATTATGTTACAGTATAGAGGAAACCTTGGCAGCTTGTTCCATTGGTTCCGAAGTGTTCATCGCTAAAACCCATGATCATTCCAATCTGCTTAATAGACTCTTCATACTTATATTTAAGGGCCGTGTGCCATAAGAGTGATAGAAAATACTACTTCCATGACATACTCTAAAAAGTTTTCCATTCCTCTCTTCTCCCCTTTATTTCAGCTGTACCATCAGGCGATGCAATAATCTTCTAGCTAGCATTTTCTATTTCTCTTGTAATAATGAATCCTTTAGGAAGTGTGATTAAATTTTTGAGCGTTTAACTACTGCTAATTGTGGTTTGGATCCTGACACGCAAATCAAAGTGATTATATTTTGTAGTATAAATAAATATTTGCATAGCCTTAAAATCGGAACGATTATTCCGAGTTTGGGTATTTATGCATGTGAAATTAAAATATATAAACGCATCCACGATTCAGGAATGAACCTAAGTCCTTGAAGAAAGGTTATCCGAGTTTAAAGGCAAAATATTACATATATTAATAACTGAGTCATAAGTTGCGTAGCTAAATAAAATAATTTTTCGTGATACAAACCTTACGGTATAAATCATTTCTCAATTTAAAATATTTTGAGAAATGATCGTTAAAAGTATAATTGTGAAACGAGAAGCGGGAACCATTGTCGAAGCGAACAAAAAACATGGAAAGTTCCCGGCAGACTCCCGTAAATAAAGAAAAAAGTATCTTTCCTGTCTCAATTTTATAAAGCTGCTTCACTTTCTGAGTGGTATTATGTTTCTTTAATAATTCAAGGGAATGGCAGTTGTTTTTTTTTTATCGAATACTGTTTAGAGCTTGTCCTAAAATATGTAATAATACTGAAGACTGACCAGTTTTTCTATACTAGATTGTCAAAGCTTCTACGGCACACCTGATAGAAAGACCAATGTAAGCAAACCAGCTTATCTCGGCCTTGCTACCCCCGTGTGTGGCCGGGATAGTCTAATGAAGAATTTCCCCAAGTATAAAAAGATAATTAGACAAGCTGATCCCGAAATTCAATAAGCCAAAGCGAGTTACTATGACGATCTTTGCTCCTGTTCGAAAAACTTACTATATATGTAAAAATTACTAATATAATAGATTATTCAGATATTCAGAGTTGAAAATAGAATTACTTAAAATATTTTTTTTTTTTTATAATGACGCGCCTTGATTGACCGGGAAAGGTATTCACAACTAAACCGGGCGAGTGGGTGACCACTGAAGGTGCTCAGCCTGCAATTTACAGGGTGAGTGGCAACGCAAGGGCACCCTTGTGGGTGCGAACCTCGACTTGACTGCCAGCCAAAATAACGAAACCTACTAGCGTTTTGGAAGCGACTACCTTGAGAAGAAACGCCGAAAGAAACTCAAGGCTGCGTCGGAGTGTAAATTAAAAAAATAAGTAATAGAAATGTCATGTGTTAGTTACCTGAGAACGACGATGAGCGGCGCTACTGATCACGTTATGTATAGCGCAAAGTGGGTACAGCCACTAATGTATCTCTGCTCATCCCGAAAAGGACATAGCGTGACGATATATGATATTATTATTATAGAAAAATGCGCAGCTACAGGTGGTCCTAAATAATGTGGTTTTGTCTATATTCATACTCTTCAATGTTACCGTTTCATTTCGATAAAAGCTTGTATGTGCAAAGTGAAGATAAGTCGATTCTAATTTTTTTATATCGAAAAAATATAGCGTGATGTATTAGAACTGCCTGTGTTCTCTCGGCATTGTCGTGAAGTATAAACCGCAGCAAGTTACGCCCCGCGCAGCTGCCACTTAATAATTCAATAATGCATTTCCCCTTTTTCGCGCAGTTTGTCGCTATCCAAATGTTATAACGATGGACTGCGTTTTTTTTTAAATTAAATATCATTACATACTTAACTTGATGTCCTTTATTGACTGTTGTAGCGCACGCAACCTTGCTTTTTTTGTGCTCTACAACTTTATAAAAGTCATTTATCGCATGAGAAGAGAAATATTCCCAAAAATAAACCTTCCACCTTGCATTACTTAAGACGTAACTAATTATATCTTATGAGACCTTTGAGTTCACTTTTAAAACGTTAAAACAAACGCTTGTACCTATATACCCTATTTTTATGGACAAGTTGACTCGCTTTATATAGATGCGTCTAAAATTCTGAAGAATTTGGCGTCCAAGAATTTGGCGTCAAAGGCGCGTGTCCTGCTTGTCTCCTACTCTAAGCTCCCGACCTGCTTACCTGAACAGGTATATCGGAATATGTTTGATATCTCTACCTACACAAGTGAATAATTACTATTTACTTTCTCTTTATCACTACATCTTTACCTGCACAGTTAAAATCACATATCAGGTACCCATGCGATAAACTCTAACGTGAATATCCTCCATTACGAAAGACTAGGACAAGAAAATCTTTATGAAGTGATAAGAAGGACGCTTGTAGCCCTAAAATTAAAAATAATGGTGATAACTATTACAGATGTAAGTTATTACAGCTTACTTTTCGATTAGCAACTTGAGAGTCAATATTATCACTTGGACGTTGGTCTTTTACTAGCAGTTGAGAATTTTGAGATTTTATTTTTCTCAATGGCTACGTCATTGTTTAATAAGAAATTTAAAGCATTTACAATCAAAATAAATTATCAGAATGGGGAGAACTCAAAATTACAACACTGAGGATGTAAGACATCCATGATCTTCTGAGCTGGGATTACAATATGAACACAGAGAGCATCATAGTGACTCGCCACGGCCAGAAAAGGTCCGGGATTAGCTCGTGTATGTTTAGTTTTCATAAGGTGCACTAGCAGCTTATTTGTCACGTTTTAATAAAAAAAAACTTCTTAGTGATATTATAAATATATAAGTGATTTTAGCCAGATCGCAAATATATTTGCTAAATAAACAATATAATAAAATTCTACTGATTTTAGATTAAAACAAGAACAAATAAAATTAAAATTACATACTTAAATTCAATTATTTAATTTTTCAGACTTAACTGTACCTAAGTTAATATAAAAAATGAAAAATAAATGATTTTGTGTAACAGCTTACAAAAAGTGCGTTTACAAGAATTTATTACTTTTAATCTCGTCCTCATCCTGTTTCATATAAAAATATATATAAACGTATTGACAATCATAAATAAATTTAAATTAAAGTATTAACTTCATGCATACCTCAGACGCTTTAAACTTTCAGCACAAATTACATTACTCTCGTAAACAATACACTGGTAACAATGATATGACGTGTTCGCTTTACAACAACTACTGGCACACTGCTTGAAACTTCAGCTCGTGCAGCCGCCCAGCCAGTGTGGGCGGAGTTACTGCTGGGCGGGACTGAAGACTGGCAAATCAGCTTCCCTTTAAGCTTTCTTTTCTTCACTTATCGCGGATAGAGTGGACATTTAAGATAAGTAGGCAAACTTTATGCTAGGCTACAGCGTTGGATAAGCTGATATGTCTAAATAGATGTATAAATGCAAAGAATATAAACATAACTTCTATAAAGTAATATCCCAGTGCTTGATGGAAAATTTTAAAAAATCGGGACACTGCGACGCTGGCTTGGTTTTTGAGCTAACAAATTATTATTAGACCCTTTTTAAAACCTAGGTACTATATTATAATATATTGTATTCTAATAATTATATTCGCTTTATGATTTTTTAGTGGCGTATATCCCATAGAAGCATAGAATAAGGAAAATCATTTTTGACTATTTTTTGTTTAATGTATTCAAGATGTTTTGTTATTAAAAAAAAAAATACATTTCCTTGTTATATTTAGATATAGGTAGTGAAATCTGGTAATAACTAGATTTAGATTATAAGAATCCAAATTGGAATATTATTATGTGTTTTGTGATAACAGTAGAATGTACCAGAACTTTATGTATTTTTGTAGCAATTACTACTTTAATAATCCTCACAAGCAATGAAAATTATAATATTCACTGCAAGGCCAAATTAACCAGATACCCTAGTCAATGTAGCAATTGCTACGGACCACGCAAACAGATTTCTTGGCTGGAAGTATTTTTTTTAAATGAAACTTTTTTGATGTGGTTAAAGCATATTTTTTTGATCAGTTTTTTTTTTACTAAGCGCTGGCACTAGATCTTACTCCTGTGACGTGAGTGCATTTACAAAGATGAATAAAACACTCAAGACTCGGAATAACTACCTTTAAGACAATCTACAGGTAGCTGTATTATGTACCGTGTGACGATCGAACCCACAACTCGACGCGCTGAAGCTGCACGCACGATCTCTGCACCAACCGACATACACAGTCATATAAGTGCTTAGCAGCATATGTTTTTCATCCAGCTTAATTTACCACCTTAGACTTTCAAATCTAGGATCTGTCAATAGAAGTTGCTTCAAGCCCTACACATTTACTATAGGCTTCCCTGCCGCTGGTTAAAACCTACACAAATTCACTTAATGCTTACTATAGAGTACATAATATAATTTCTTAATTCTAAGCTCAAAATAATCTTATCATCTTATAAGCAATCAGTGCAAAAACAGTGCAGACCTCTAGAAACTTACCGCACACTTTAAAGTTCTAGAATATGCTTCTATTCGCAGTGTTTCCTCTGGATTTTGAATTCATTGCAAGGGGCTTTTTTATAATTTTCAGACAGACGTTTGATCTCATGCACACCTGGTGTGGTGTCAAGTTGAGGTCAATGATGGACCGTGTCTGTTACTCTTCTTTTAATGGCTCCCAAATCCTATCAATGGGGAACAATAGACTCAGGGAGTGGGACTCATTCTACTCTTTCATTGTTCTCAATGTGAATGTTGAAGTGATTTATAAAATTTGGATATAGAGAATTACAGTCCGACCGAAACTGGTTTTCCGGCCGAAACCGAAACCGAATATTCGGCCGTGGCTTCAGTTTCGGCCGAAACCGAAACCGAAACTCACGTGGTCAAGTATAAAAGTCAACGTGGTCAAGTAAAAAAATAAAACAATAACTTACATGTAATCAGTTCCATCAAAACATAACCTCTAAAGAATGTTTACGTCGGGTGATAACGCACTAAGTTGTGTTGCTATAGAGCAATGCGAACGGCGCACGAATCACGAACAGGGCCGCCGTTGCCGCGAGAAACGAATATGTACGACAACTACCGAAATCAGTTTCGGTTTCGGCAAAAGTTTCGGCCAAACTCGGCCGAAACCGAAACCAAAACCGAACTTTCGGTCGGACACTATAGAGAATGTATACCAAAAAGACTTAAAAAAAGGAGTAGAGGCTCTTTTAGATCAACACTGCAATGATGACACTTCTGCGTTGCGGTTATCCATAAGCTACAGTGACCGTTTACCATCCGGTGGATTTTTTGCCTGTATGTCTTTTTTACATATAAATAAAAAAAAAACAAAGTGAATTTTGCATTGGCGTCAAACTCCTATGCTACGTTTAAAAATGTGAAGGCTTATTGGAAACTGACCTCGTCTTCCCAGGCCCGGGTGGAGCAATCAGAGGGACAACCCGGGGGTTTTTAGTCAGTAGGAGTCTGACACACCGGGGTCGCTGCCGACACAGCGTCCCTGATGGTCCTATGCAGGATTTTCCCCCGGGATACAAAAAAAAACTTACTTAATACCAAAGAGAAAGGAACTTAAAAGATATGGGCGAATTAATAAAAAAAACACATTGAGGCTATTTACAGGGCCCAGGTTTTATAACTTTGCGCATGTGAAGTTATTATTAATGATTAATCCGCAATTTAGAGAATATACTCTATAGGAGAGGTATAGCTCTCTGTTATCAGTTTATCTCATAACCATAGGATGTTCCCAGTGAGAATCTAACCTACTACCCGTAACGCAGAAGTTGATCGCTGAGCCACTGCACCGGTTGACATATCAGTTTCAATTTAATCATTTTTGAGAAAGAAAAATAGTTACCAGGTTTTCGATTCCCGATGATCCCCCATGCGATAAGTTTAATGTATATAGAGCTGTGTATGTTTGTGTGTGTGTGTGTGTGTTTGTGATTTTGTTTATGACAAATCAATTGAAACTAAATCTCATCATCAAGACATATGTATAATAAAAGTGTAACTGATCTCTGTATGTATATACATAGGTGATTGATAAAACTTTTATTCGGAGCCTTTAGTAACGTAATAGAACCCGAAACAATGATTGTTAGAATTGATGATGTCCTAGCCGGGTTCGGCCACGGCGACTGTTTCAACACCGATTAAGAAAATCGAGGTCCACTTTTCGGAAACAGTCAATTGCGCAGGAGATATTTAAGTGCATAACTGGACGCGCTGCCAGAAAAGCACTCTCTCGTACGAGCTCCCTCGGGCCCGATGGAATGAGAACCAGTACGATCGGGAGGGAGCGGGATGCAGGTTTGGTCGAGTTTTCCTTCTCTGAACACCTGGTTGAATTGCGGTGTTAAAGGGATACCTTAGTCGCCTTTTACGATTCGCGGCAAGAAGAGGGGGGTGCTATTCTATTCTGCCGGCAGCCACAACGGCTATGGCTTTTTTTTTGTTAGAATTATTGTCTATTTGTCTCTACCAGAGATGGGCAAAATGTAATCTGATTAATGATGAACGATTACAAAATGTAGTCGTAATTTTAATTTTCTTGCTAAGTAATCATGATTAAATCCATTTAAAACATTCAGAAATGATAAATGTGTATACAATCTGGGATTTTGTAGTTTTTAAAACACAAATGAACAAAATGCAGTCATATTAATAGTAAAAAAAGTAAAATGTAATCGTTAATCATTTTTATTAATCTGATTACATTTTGCCCATCTATGGTCTCTACGTTTCTACCTCCTATCTCAGAAAGGGCTCAACTGATTTGGACGCGATTTTCACTTATGTATTTTAGTAAGCTTCACTTTATATTCAGTGTTCGTTTTATTCAATCGATTCGTAAATAAAGAAAGGTTAATACATTTAAAAAATCACGTCGAAAATGTATTGGAAAAATTAATATATATTAAATGTTTTTCTAATTTGAATAAATTTAAAACCTATAAGACATTTCACGTGAATCAGGCAACGAAAAAAGAACAAGGTTCCGAAATTTATTAATATTAGACTTGTTTGGAATTCTGGGGCTTACAAATTCATATTTTCGTTATTTTTTTTTATTTGTATGAGGCTCACATCTCAATTTGTGAACCTTGAGAGAAATAATGTAAAAAAATCATACATAAAATATTAAACATACTGATTTAACACGTTCCCTGCCGGGTGGGGCGTATGCGCCCCACGCTGAACTTTCCGTTCAAGCCATTTGATATTATCATTGTAAAATGAAGAATTTAAAAAAAATTAAATATGCAGTCGATTACGGGCATCTTAGTACTACTCCTGATGCCTTCATTTAATCGTGGGGCGTATACAACCTTTCCTTGATAATTATGATTGTTGCGGCATTTTATTTATTGTAAGGCATTCGCCAGAAACAAAATAATACAAGTGTAAAGCGTGGGGCGCATACGCCCCACGCGGCCTGAACGGAAAGTCTTCAAAAAACGGTCCGACAGGGAACGTGTTAAACATATATATAAGTTATTTGTTTTTAATATGATAGGAGATTTGAAAAACTTTTTTTCTTGTAAAAACTGGTAGTAAACATTTCACTTGTTTTTTTTTATTTTACTATTTTAATTTTTACATTAAAAAAATAGCACAAAGTGTGCTAATTTTATGTCCAATGTACAATAATGGGCCTAACTCACGATTAGGAGATATACAGATCTCTCACTACACTGAGCGCAGTACTTGGCACATTACTTAGGTCGGCTTGTTTGTGTGATAAAAATAATATATTTAATAATATCTCATTTAAATGAAACAAAATTAAGAAATATGAATTAATTTTGTCATTTTTATAATTTTACAGTGATATTTAATGCTAGATCTAATTCTTATTATTAGAGTGCCTTATTGTAAAAAGTATTTCCAGTGTTGAACTTCTCTAAAAAATTGACAAAAAAAATTTAGATGATTTTTTTTAATATTATGATTTTGTTTTATTTTAGTCACAAAACATTATTGTTGTCACATCAACCGAAGACCGACCTAGTGAGCCATGTGTGGACTTTAAAATATTATATATTTCTCCTAAATGCGAGTTCGGTACCACTATGCCATTTTGAATATATAAGTAGTACACTTTAAGCTGTTTTGATAATGTTAATTAAAAAAAATGGCGATGTTTAAAAAAATTAACATTTATAATGTACAAGAAAAAAAGTCCTATCAAATTTACTTTCATAATGAAAAAAAACAGCCAATTTTCTGTGTAAAACAATATATTTAAAATATTACTTATGATTTTTAAAATTAGATAAATCGCTTCCATTAAGTCCGAAATTGAAGTGTCACTTCTTTCAAGGTTTATAGATTGAGAAGTAGACCTCATACAAATAAAATAATATACGAACACATTCTTGCACCATAAAAGTACAAACAAGTCAAATATGAAAAAAATCCAGAACCTCATGCTTTTTACGTTGCCCGCTTCACATCAAATACCTCATATACAAAAAAAAATCATAAATTATATGCCCTAAATAGAATTTTTAACGAGCCTCGCACTGCAAATCAAATTTTTAGAAATCTAATTCTTAGTCCTTGCATAAATACTCAGACACTCACTGATTATTTAAATTATATACATAACCTTCACCTACATACATCTTTAGAGAATCATAACAACACAACGATTTTCAAGAAAATTTTTGTACTGCACTTTGGAGTTATGGATTGAGATACAAGCCATAGTTTTCCACTTAGAACTTGCCATGGTTTTTTTTTTTTTCAGAATGGCAATGAATGTCGTATTGCATCATCTGCATAGTTGGCAGTAATCACATACCATCAGGAAAACCGTCAGCCTGTTTGACGGTTAAAGAAAAAAAACCAAGTTTGTAAGAATTAGTGTTTATATAACTGTTCGGGTAGATGTCAGTGAATGTAAATATTGAAAATACGACGCATATATTTTTTTAAATCAATAAAAATTTAATCAATAATTTTAGTTTCATTGTTAAAGAATGTCTAAAAAATTTATCTACGTTATTGATGTTGGTTACAAACAAAGAGCTGTGCTATATACAAATATTAAGAAATAAAAGTAATATAAAAATCTAAGGTTTATTATGTCTCATTTACTATTAAACTTGGTATTAAACTTAACAATAATGTTGATGTTGCTGTAGAAAATAGAAATAGATGCATATAATTTTGTAGGTATTAATTATTAGAATTATAATAATCAATTTATTCATTAATGAAATACAGTCATAAAAATTAATCACTGCGTGCAGTGCCATCTATTGTATCAAAGCAGCTACCTATGTTATAATAGAATATCAAAATAAGTGCAGATTTTGACCGTCATTCCACCATTCTGTGTTCTACTCCGAAAAATTAGACCGTTTCCAATCAATAATGTGAAAGTGAAGCAGAGGGCGCCACTACTGAACTAACGCGCAGTCATAACATCGACTTTTTACTGTAATTATTTTATAAAAAATATTATATTGTTTTATCAATATAATTATATGTTTTATTACTGTGAGACAAATAATTTATAGATGTATATTGCTTTATATGATTAAAAAATTAGCTTGTTATTGGAGATGGCATTTCGTCCAATTACAAGCTTCCTTCGGAATATCGCCGCCAAAATACCGCCATCTTACGTGTACGCTGTCAACTTCAGATGAATATAGCATAGTAATTTTGTTTGATTGTGACGACGGCGAGTTATTGAAATACGTACTATAAAGTTTCAGACTTTATTTGTAAGTACTTATGAGTTTAAAATAGTATATGTTGTGGCGGAAAATTCAAGTAAATGCTTAACACAAAATGTGTAAATATATTTTTGTAATGACCTCATAACATTATTAAATAAAAAGGTGCTAAAAAGTGAATTATTTGTGATCTATTATCATTTTGTCATATACTGATAACATTGTGTTATGTTTACAGTAAAGATGCACATTTAAAACATTAATAAACTTTTGTTTCAGAAAAGAAACTGTTTCTATAACCTATAATGAAACCATAATCACAATGTCCGAAGTAAAGCAAGTGAAAGTTGATAACTGGGGAATATATTTCCTCCAAAGACTAAAGCACTTTTTTAATCGGACAGATTTCTGCGACTTGACGCTACAGTTTCAGGACAATGCCCAATTAAAAGTACACAGACTTGTATTAAGTGCTTGCACTGAGTATTTCGAAGTCCTGGAGCGAACATGCGAGATGTATGAGGACTGCTTGGTGATGCCTGATGATCTGCAGGCAGATGTGGTTGTACCTATCGTCAATTTCATGTATACTGGACAATTAGAATTCAGAATGGACCTTCTGGAAAAATTACATCAAACATCCCAAATTATGCAGATGCCCGTTTTGACAAAACTTTTAGATGCTCATAGATACACACCTCTAAAGCCAACTCAATGTTACACTCCAAAGCGTAAGCCATTAGAGCTAACCCCATCTACAAGTAATAAACGCTCCTATAGTAAAGCCTTTGATAAGACAGCAAGTCATAATACAGAAAAAAAAGTATATGTTCCTGCTAAGAATAGACAAGATTCGTTTGGTGAACAATTATTTGAACATAGAGAACCAAGACCATTTAATAGAAAAATAAATAGTAAAGATCCACGACCAACAAGATATGAACTACCAGAAGAATTAGATACAGATAATGTTTTTGATAATTCATTCTGTAACATATCATATACTAGTAAGCCCTTAATGGTTCATCCGGAGACAGTAAAACGGTATTCTTCTAAGCGTAGTACCTTATTAGGTGAAGCATCATGCTCTAAAATGTTTTCGGATGCAACTTCTACAATGGATATTGTAGAATGCAAAAAAATAAGCAGCGATAGCATATTTGATGAAACCAACCCTGATTTTAATGATAACGAAGGTGATGTATTCCAACAATCATATTACACAGTTAAAAATAATAATTCTAAAAATTCAAACCAACTCTTTGATCAAATCTTAGACCAAAATACTACAACAAAAGTTACAATTGACACTAAGAACAGTAAAGGTGCACCAAGCTTGGATCATGCTAAAATAATAAGTGAAGTATTAAAAAAATATTCTCACCTTCTTAAAGGTAGTAAAAATATTAAATTGAAAATTTTAAACAACCCAGACAAGACTATTAAAAAACAAAAAACTCAATATGATAAGCCCTCAGTGAAAGAGGAGCCCGATTTCACATATGAAACGGATGTTTTAGATTCTAAACAAGCTGCTAAACTCATTGCAATGGGAGCTGAAAATATTAAAGGCCCATGGATTTGTCTAATTTGTGGCACCCCTGGAAGAGCATTACATTTCCCTACATATTATAAATTCCGACGACATTTAGTTGATGTTCACAAGGAAAAGCCTGTAGCAAATATCTGCGAGTACTGTGGACATAAAGCATTGAAAAGAAATTATTTGCTTCATCATCTTTATTCTAAACATAACATACAACCACCACCACAATACAATTTCCCTAAATGTAATATGTGTAATTATATAGCTCTCACAGAAGGCCTACTTACTAAACATAAGCTGACTCATTCGCTTCTTAATTTCCGCTGTAATGTGTGTTCCACACAGTTTGCATCATCACGATTATTACTATTACATATTCAAAACACTGGTCACAAATATAGTGCTGATAGAAAAAATAATCTGCAATGTATTTATTGCTTAAAAGTATTTTTACGTGAAAATAGTCTGTTTACACATTTGAAGTCATACCATAAGGCAGAAGCTAAATCAGATGGTATTATTGAAGATTCAGATGAAGAAATGAAACAGAAAGAAGACAAATTACGGAATGACAACAAATATGAAATCAAACTTGAGTCTAGTTCAAATATTAAAAATGAATATGAAGAAATGGATGTCCAGTACCAAATCCAATCAGATGGTAACATACATGTCATATCTACTAAAAAACAAAAACTACCCTTGAAGCAAAAGATATTAAATTCTGGATTATCAACAAAAATGTCTCCCATTAAGTCAAAAACAATAGAGGATACTGAAAATGTTCATCATGATTTTCTCCATCAAACCAATACAACTACTCTAAATGATGATGATGAAGATGAGGTAGTTACAATAGACAACAAAGAATATATTGTAAAGAATAACCATCTTCTTCCAAGAAAAACAAAGCAGGCTGATATTGTGGAGTATGTTGTTCCTGAAATTTTGGAATCAAATCATAATTTACAAACTGATATACCTACAACGTCCATGGAATTTACAAGTGTACATAGTGCAAATATCCTTGATGATATTCAACAATCTGGTATGATTGTGAATAAAGCGGGCAGCTTAAATCAACCTATACAGTTTGTTGTATCTAATGAAGAAGAATATAAAGCATTGATGTCTGCAAACCATCCTATTATTTTTGATAATAGTGACAAAAACCAAACACTGACAGTGTTAACTGCACCACATGGTACAACATTAGATACAGCTACTATTAACTTAGATAGCACACAGTCAAATGATATGATGATTATACAAGAGGAATTTCCATTAAATGTTCCAGAAAATGTGACTACTGATAATTCAAATATTGTAGTTGTTTACAGCCATCCTGTTACGAATCAAAGTAAGCAATATCAACTTATCACTACGCAAGGAATTGGATCTCAATTTGTACCTTCATCTGCAATCATAACACAAAATTATGAAACAGTAACTACTACTACTCCAGTTGTTAATGCACATGTCATAAGTACAGACGAAGTCTGGGAAAATGAAATTCATCAAACAACAAATAATGAAGAATTACAGGTGGCTATAGAATCTGAGGTAGAAACAGTTCCAAATACAGAAATCCAGATTTCTTCACAAGATAATATAAATGAAAAAAATGTAAATGAACTTCCTGAAGTACATATAGTGCCAGGTCCACAAAATACTATAATAACACAAGCAAGTGAAATAGATAGCGATTTAAACAAGCCTTCTGAAACATCTATTGATGGTGAATCCACTTTGACAGAACAGGAAATTACACAAAACATTTCAGATACAGTTTCAATACCTGTGGATATTGATAATACATCAGCACAACATTCTGATGGTGAAACGAATGTAGTAAAGGTAACAGAAAATAGCGACAACGTAGACCATGAATATGTAACTATGGATGAAAGTAACACTAAAACAATAAATAATGTAGACACGGATGCTACACTTAGTAATCTGCAGTCTTCTGAAATAACAGAAAACAATGAAGAAGTAACCATAGATAAAGATGCATTACCTTTCACAACTGTAAGTCCTACGCCAGCTAAGGATGAAGAAAATGTTGAAATTCCAGCAGAAAATGTCAAACTATCTAATGATGAAAACATTGAACAAAACCAATTAACCAATGGTGCAATTGAACAGATACAAAATTTAACATCAGAATGGTCTGAAGATGAATGTGAAAATCAGGACCAGGTTATCAAAGAAAATAAATTAACCAATAGTGAATTATTGGTGACAGCAAATCAAACTGAAATTGAAGAATCAATTGAAAATATACAACAAGAAATAGAAAAGAATAATCCAGCAGTGACAGTTGAAATTGAAAATCAGGAAAATGACAACCAAGAAATCAAAAACCCTCTAGAAGAAATTGTACCCAATGAAAATCAAGTAGAGCCTAATGAAAATCAATTGGTGTCCAATACTACTCCTGATGAAGAAGTGCGCGTGAGTACACATGAAAATTTATCATCTCTTTTGAATGATTGGGAAGACAATGATTCTCAAGAAGAGGCTTCAACTAAACAGATGGATGTGAATGATCCAAATACTTCAGTTGAAAATGCTCAAGATACTGTAAAACTTGAGAAAAATGATATTGAAGATCAATCAAATCCTAATGATAATATAAAAAAAATTGTAAGTGATTGGGATGATGATGAAGAAGAAAACAATTTGACAACAAATCATACATAATTTAAGATTCTGTCCTGTATATGTAAAAAGTATGGTATGTCTATAAAGTTTTTTTAATATTTTGAACCACTTATTCAATAGTCCTCATGTTTACTTGTACATTTATTTGTTAGGTTCAGACCAAGAAAATAAAAGGTGTAAAATCTTTAGTCTCAGGTTAATTAAGGGAAAACAATATCTGCAGGGTCAGCAGTTACTACATTAATGCTAATAACAGATTACTGTTAAATCTTGATTTAGGATACCATGATGTATTTACTTTATTTAGTGAACAATGTAATCAATTATATGGATTTTAAAGTATAAGTTGTAATAGTTTATATATGCTTTTGACAATATTCTAGTGATAGTTTTTTTTTTTTGTGTTAAATATGTTAGAACCATTACGTTCATAGATTTAACCCCCAATACTATATAGGTGGCGCTAACAATTCGACATAAAGGCATCTGTGCTCTTCATAGTGGTATGTATGTCCTGTCACATTTAAGTATTGGCTAATAATAATTATGTCTGATTGTTGTACCAAGCGTGACATTAGTTCTGCATAATGACGACTTTTGTCGTTGGATACTTTCTTGTTCATCTTTTGGCAGTCGAAAATTTTTGGAATGTGGTGTACTTGCTATCAGGCTTTATTGTCCACGCATTTCGAAGGGAGCCAGTATAATAAAGGTTTTTATTTTAAATTGAGCATAATTCAGATTAACCTTTATACATAGTTAATAAGCTTTTTTAAAGAAATCAATTTTAAACTTATTTTAGTAATAGTGGAAATTTGTATTTCAATTACTGTTTACAATAAAAATGTAATGTTTATTTTACTGAATGTATGTGTTATCATTGACCGAAAGTTCAAAGAATGATTGCTTTTAAAACAAACTGATTTTATACTATGAATTTTAAAAAACAGCATAGACTACACATACATGAATAAAAAATGAGTATAATTTAATTTACCAGATTTACTCAACAGTACTTTTATATTGTATAGATTGATTTAGAAATCAAAAACTAATTTAGAAGTACTAATCAAACTACAATGGATTAATGGAAATTCTTATGATAGGATTCATTTTAAAAATCAAATAATTTGCTTATGTTGTGTTTAATTATGCTTTTAAAATAAAACAATTGTTCAGATCACATCATGGTTTTTATTTATTCTTAATAAGCACACCTGCTTAAGTCCGTTTTAATAGGTGACATCAGGCCCTAACTAAATGTACAGATTTTTTTCTGTATTATAAGTGCCTATTATCTGTCTTATGGTGTGTCTGGAGCAAATGTTCAATGTCTTTATTTCTTGTATATTAACGATTATCTATCTCTTACTCTATAAACGAAAATTGGCTTGCAAAACATTGTGAAAAAGAGAAAAATAATCATAAATACATAGATAAATATGTAGATGTTTAGTGAAATATTTACTCCAGGTGCACAATTATATGAATATTCAGATATATCCTGCTGACGTTAATGAATTTTAAACAAAAAACATTAAAGCCCAGTTGCAGAAATGCTCCTTAAATTTTAAAACAATAAATCGTCAATTGCATACCAATTTGACTCAACCATTTATTATCATTTGTTTCTGAAACTAGGTGTAAATCAGCAATTTATATATCTTCACATTCTAAATATATTATAAAATAATATAAATGGTGAATAATTAAATTGCCAAATAATTTATTCTAAAAACAGTCTTATGATATTTATCATGAAATAAAGAAACTAAAGTCTGAGTTACATTTATCTGTTTTTAATGATAAAATCATACAATCCGAAAAATTGCCAACTACACAAGATTATTCATACACATTGTATATACTTAAATAATTTACATCCACTGCATATTAAGAATTTTCATTTCACAAACCTGCCTGTTACATCAGAAAAATTTACTTTAAACATAGTTTAACTCGATATAGTCTTCAATAATACTCTTAATTTAATATCATAAATAGAATGAAGAAATATGATTTTAATGTATTCAAAACAAAGATGACAAACATTTAAGACATACACATTTAATGATAAAACTGAGTACACATGAAAAGACCTAATTATGAATGAGGAAACAATAAATTTGTAACAATAAAAGAAATACTAAGTACACCTTTCATATTCTAATATAAGACCTAGTGTGTTACAAATTTTATAATAATGCTTCACAGCTTAAGGATAAGCTATGTTAAGGAGTTTTACATGCAGTATGTAATATAGGTATAAAGCATAGTTTCACTCTACCAGCACTTCAAATTTTGCTTGATGAATTTTAATCTGGTTATAAAATAGCTAGCATAAAGTAGAGGAATATAAACACATTAAGTATCCAATGTAGGTGTATATATGATGGGAATAATAACATAATGGATAATTTTCTTTCTTTAGGTTTTGATCGTAAAAATGTCACAATTGCACTTTTTGCATCCTAGTTTAGCTTAATAGCATCATAGGTACTAGATACTCTAAAAGAATAACAGTTGCTTCTTGTGTATCAATACAGACATTCTCATAACAGAAAACTAACAATTTGTCTAATGAATTTAAATATTTACAAAATAAATTACATTATGTACATCTCATCACTTAAACATGTTTGTATTATGAAACAGAATATAGTTAAATACATATTTTTTTATATTTTGTTTCTAATACATTACAACTTCAGAGGGCTCAATGTGATGATTAAATAAATTATTATATTATCTACTCAGATATTGAAACTAAAACATGTTTTACCATATAAGCAAGGAAAACAAAACTCACAAGGACAAACATATTTGTAAGAAGGTAATACATGTGTGATTGTTGTTCTGTAGTCATGTCACTTTCACTTGTGATGTCATTCTCAGCCTGTAACATAGCCTCCTCCCTTTGTTTTATCTGCAGCTCTATTTCTTCAACATACTCAGGAAATAATTCACAAAACATTTTATTTTTTAAGTTTATCTCTAATGAATCTGCAGCTAGACACCTTTTCTGATAATCTGACGTCTCTATGGAGCCCAAAGTTGGGGTTTTTTCCAACATAAAACTCAACAGGCCAGTAAGAATAGTAGATATGGACCAGGCAGGATTCCACGTGTCAGGGTGGAAGTCAGTGATGCTAAGGCACAACCTAGTATTAGTTTTGAATCTACCGTTAGGCGTTATCATGTATATAGATGGTGGCTTAAACGGGAACTCTCGAGGAAATATAATTTTTCCATGGTAGTATCCGCCCTCATAAGGACTTTTCTCAGGGCCTTTAACCACGTAGTGCCACTCTAAAATATTAGAAGGTACAGGTTCTGCCGTCACATACGGTACAGGGTCATTTTTAAGCCTCAAATAATCCTGTTTTAATCGACTGGTGGCTCCTGACACTTTAGTTTTTGCCATAGCTTAAATGTAACATACACTTTTATTCATCCAAAACAATTATATTTGTAATTTTTGAAGAATATAAACTCGATAATGATAGATATAAAAGATAATACTTAATTTATAAGTAATTAAACAAATTATCCAAATTAATCAGGAAAGAAGTAAATACGTCAAACTTACGATGCGTCATTTTAACTAGAGAAGCCCCGTGACAAGTAAATGTCCAAAATATTTAGTCGATTCCTATCACAAATTAAATTTTAATATAGATAAAAATTAATATAATAAAACATTACCTATTTGTTACAATATATATATATATATATTACAAAGGGCAAAATACATATACATATAAATGCAAAGTTGATACAACAAATATATGTGTGCTCATCGTGAAAGGAATCTAGCATCATGTTCTATTATTTTATTTTTTCCAACAGTAATTACTAATTGTTAATAAATTGCTATTTGTTCTATTGTATAACTTACTAACCCCAACGAAATTTGCAAAAATACTACTTCCGACTGTCATAATTACGAAAACCATTTAATTAAAAATGTTCAAAAACTCAACAGGAATAAAAATAAATATCCAAACATCAAATGTTTATTTTTATTTAACATTAAATTTTCTTGTATAGTTAACCGTAAAATGAACACATTTCTATCTCACAAAATATATACATAACAGAAAAAAACATCACAAACTCACATAAGGTGAATTGGAAGATTTTGGTCAAGAACCACAATTAAGCAATAAACTTCTTATTTCGTGATTCAACTGTTGTAATAGTTCTTCATCAGGATCATCGCTCTGTATGAGACTATCGCGTTGTACTGTCAACTCAGTTAGTCGATCATTTAATGGATTTCTCGGCACATTCCTAAACAAAAATAGAGTTTAAAACCATATATTTTTTATTACTTACATTTTTCGACATTTTGTTATATTTGTAATTAAATATAACCTATATAAATTAAATATGAAATCATATTGAAAGTAAAATATCAATAGAAAAGTTACAAGACAACTCACTTCAAATCGTCATACATATCCAATCCGTCATGTCCAGAAATATCTGGAATAAAAATAAAATGAATTACATTAATTTTATAGGAATCTGTAATATAATTTCATTCTTAAATGATACAAAATAATAACACAGACCTAATGGAAATAATATATTTTACGAATTCCTTATAGCACTCTTAGTCGCTAAAAGTGTAATGATAGAAATAATATAAATAATGCTCACTTGTTATAAACTGGGTTTCTAATGCAGGAGTGTTTGCTAATAAGTCCACATAGAAATCATCCTTTAACTTTTTGATTTTCACTGAATTTGGATTTATATTAATTTCTTCTTCATCTACTATTGTATTTAATCTATAAATATAAGCAATTTTACAACTAAATGAATTGTTATCCAAATCGGTCAATAATAGTGGAATTATACGTGAAAATATATAAAAATTAAGACTGCTGAAAAAAGAACATCCTCTTTTTATACTGATGGTAAATAGAGTAATCCAAAAACCAAGATAACTACCAAAGGATGAAATCCAATGATAGTCTCCGTCGTCATATCGGCCCATATTTACAGCGACTGAAGGTCTCTAGGTGTATGAGTAACATGATATACACAAGCTAATCCCGAAACGCGACAGGTCAAAGCGAGTCACTATGACGGTCTTTACACTCGTGTACTGTGGTCATGACCCAGTAAGGGCAATCGCACTACCACCAAAATAAATTTGTTAATATAACATATTGATTGAAAAATCAGGTACAACTTTGCGGTCGCCATTGTTATAAGTCTGCGCAGTACTTATCATCGGGTGTGTTTTTAATATGCCTGCCACTATTGGAAAGATATAGATCCATTACCCAAACTCCCCGAGTTCCCGTCTGTCGTGCTGTAATTGCGTTAACATCTGTTTCCTGGTGCTCAGTTTGAGAAGATGCAATTCCCGAAGAGCTTTTCCCCATTGCTCTTTGAAAAACGCCTTCGATTGCACTGCACTGTCTAGCTTTTCTTCTAAACAACGCTGGAATAAAAATTTATTGAAGTACAGAAAGTAGAGAATGTGTTCACAAGAGTGAGAATTAGTTTCGCGCACGTCAAAAACACTTTATTTTGTCTCTGGTTTTTTTTTTGGACTTTGGGTCAGGTTGACCATGTCAGTCCCATAATCACACCATACTATTTAAATACTATTTCAACAATTTATATGTGAATTTACAGAGCTGTTTGCTCATCTAAGATGCTCTGAAATAGACCCACATCAGACTTTCAAAACAGTCAAAATGACTGCTCTGGACGATCTCGTGTTAAACATTATTTCTCTCATATAAAAGCTCCGAACACATTCCACCAAGAAATGGTTAAAAACACTTTAACCACATCTGATGGTAAGCATGGTACAGTACAAAAAACGACAACGACTAAAGACAGTTAAAAAATCACATCAGTAGTCACAGCGATCATACCGGTCTGCCCAAAGACCTCTTCACGTTACGCTTAACACGTTGGCTGCCGTGGGGGTTACCGGTGACCAACACTCAACTTGGCTACAGGGCCGTGGGGGCCACCGGTGACCGGCGGCGCGACCAATAGTTAAAATACGTAATTGGGGTAAACATTGATACTTACAAATTTCTAAATAATACCATTGTTTTTGTAATGCTTCGAAGAAATTAATGCCGTACAGAACATGTAAAAATAATTTTATTAATGCAAAGAAAATATACATATTATTTGTTCGCGTAGTGCGGAAGCTCTTATAATATCTGATAAACTACTTGAGGAACTTTCCACGCTACCTGATTGTAATCGATTTCGTTTGTACGGTCTTCGTAAAACTGCATTGTCGGATGATGAGCTTGACTCATAATCTTCAGTTTAACCCATATTTATAAGGGCTAATTCGCATAATAAAAAATACATGTTGGCGCCTCGGGCAAGTCACGTAAAATTTGCGGGGCAGCCAACGTGTTAAAGAAATCCAAATGATAGGACGATGGAAACACGCTTGCGGGAAGACCATTCCGCAGCCCAACGACACGGCAAAAGCTAGAGAACTTCTTATTCCTAGCCGGAATGCGAGTTACCGTATAGCAGTGACTGTGTAAGCCCACGCGTGGTCCAATATGGAAGAAAGATGTTGGAACAAGGTTAAATAACTCTTCAGAAAACTCGCCATGATACAGACGGTAGAAAACGCTTAGTGAGGCAAATCACTGGGTAACCGAAGCCGTTCAAGATGCTCATTAACGTCAGGATCAGGAGACAGCCAGGCACATGCTCCTCGAGTGCAGCGAACTGGCAGTGTACCGGCCACAACACCTCGGCATACCGAGGAACCTTCCGGAGCCAACCAGCAACATCAGGCGGCTGGCGGATTTCCTGAAGGAGCTGGGCTGGGATTATTGAAATCATCCCGGCCGTTTCACGCAAAATAGGAGCGCTCAGACGTCGAGTTGCGGAAAATGAGTCCGTGTGAACCTGATACCTGAACGTCAGGATCATTCACAATGCGGTCAGCCCTCCGCTGCAACCCATTCAAGACATCAAGTGCTAAGCAGAACCACACCAAAGATACGAATAATATTCCACTATATGCAATCCGCTATATTTATTTTTG
Organism: Automeris io; assembly: GCA_036320925.1. NCBI lineage: Eukaryota > Metazoa > Arthropoda > Insecta > Lepidoptera > Saturniidae > Automeris > Automeris io. The sequence goes on along the minus strand of JAUDJH010000021.1, from coordinate 1,484,854 downwards.
TTTAAAAAAAAAACAAATTAATAACTTTTTTAACGATTCCTCAAAACAATAAAAATGGCCTGGGTATATTTTAAATTAAAAAAAATTACTAATAGTAAATAGCAAGACGCAAGATGTGATACACTCGTAAGAAATAAACTTCGTTATTCGTCGTTATAAAGTATATAATAAACAAAACAGCTATTGTACTAAAATATTTTCAAATTGATGAAGGATTTTACCAATTCTTGTATTAAACTAGCAGTTTGGTCCTTCGTCAGTCCGGAGTTTTTACTTTCTGCTTCTTTCTCGCAATTCTTCAGATCATTCTAAAATACAATTTAACAAATATTATTATTAGTATAAAATGACTGTCTGTTCGCTTAGATCTTTTAAAGTATTCAATAAGTGAAACAAACGATAGTAGCAGAGATCACGTCGGAAGTATTCGGATTCCCAGGCTCGCCGAAGGCGAAGAGAGGGCAGTGCTGGCACCCCGGTGGTTTTAGTCGGGGTAGGTCCGACACACCGGGGGAAGTGGCCCTCACCACTTCCCCTGACGGTCCGTAGGGATTTCCACCGGGATAACAAAAAAAAAAAAAGGCCGGCATGATCTCTTTTTTTTTTTGGTTCTTTTTTGGCACTGCCCTCTCTTCGCCTTCGCCGAGCCTGGGAATCCGATCATGCCGGCCTGCACAAATAACTCTTTCACGCTTTATTTAAAGGACGCAATATCAAAGAGCGGTGGAAACACGCTCACCGGCAGACCATTTCACAGCTCCGCGACTCGACAAAAGACTATCGAGAAACTAGAGCCAGTTCGTATCGCTCGCCATCATCATCATGCCAACCTGCTCAAGTCACTTTTAAAAGCCCAATATCATAGAACAAAGAAAATAAAATGTTTTAAAAATCATTTCAAGGCCTGATAACACGTCAGTGGTAAGAAATTAAACACTTAAATTTTCATGGATTATTGGACCATTACACGAATAGTTTTTCTACCAATAAAACATAGAATAATTTCGCAGAATCATCTCCCTGTTTAATAATCCGATATGGGAAATCTATTGCAATTGTCTATTAACAAATATATGTATATCACCTTGAGCGAATTCACTTGTTTCTCAAGCTGCATCACTTTGTGTTCCAATTCTTCTATTCTCATGTCCTTCAATTTGATCTGGTGATTCATATCATCTTCCATTTTCTGTGAGGCCTCCCTTAGTTCCTGGTATTTCGCCGTGTAATGGGATTCTAGGGCTTTCTTAGCATCTAGTAGCTGGAAAAAATATATTCGCTTTTGTGTTTTTTAAGACATAATATATAATGTGCTCCTTTCGAAATATCCGTAAACTCAGCTATCATATATCCCACGTGTACATAGTAATATATTTTTCAAACCTAAATATTTATTGTACATCGTAGTCCTGACTGAATATTTTTATTTTAGTCTATTAAAATATTTCATAATTTTAATTATTTCATGAGCGATCGTAGTTACTAATAAAAATAAGTAAGAACTAAAGCAATACAAAACACGTTTATTTCAATGTTATATAATCACATTAAATATTAATATCCGTAATGCTTTAATTTATATTTGTCATTCACTCTAGAAACAAGTTTTGATTTGGATGGCAAACATTATTTTCACTTTTAAAACCCTACAACATGTCTTATTTCAAATTAAAATATAAAAATAAAAAAGTGTTAAATCCAATATATTCAAGAGAAAGTTGTGTTTTTGTATTTTATTGGAAATCATACGTTATTTATAATAAGTTATGCCGGCATTTTACCTTTTTCTCCCTCTCAGTGTTACGATATCCCCTTAAGCGAAAGTCATCTGTGGCCCTGCTCAAATCCCCCGCTAGATTACGACACTGTTCGATGCCTTTAGTTAATTTGCATTCCAACTCGACGCGTTTTTTCGCCCATTCCTTGGCCAGTAGCTCTAAATGATAATCTTCTTTCCTCTTTAGCTGCGGAATTACGTAAGAACATAATTTTAAATAAAATATTACTATCCAATCACAATTCTTGGCATTGAAACATTTCAAACAATTTGTCAAAAATCGACTAAATCTTAATCAATATTGCCCAACCCTAAGAACTTCTCTTGTATATTTTTTTAAATTTCAACTTATTACTAAAATTTGCGTAATACCCAAAAAATGCATAGGCAGGTAATATTTGCTTTATTTGTAGTATTTATTTTAAAATATTTTAAAAGTCTTTAGATTAACCAAGATATTTTAAAATAATAAGTAAAAAATTTATACAATATATCTGTATTTGAAACGTTGTACAATTAACTATATTTAATTAATAAAATCATTTAGTTTATTATTTTCTAATAGTGTGAACTACTTCTTTCGTTTCATTTACATAATTTTAAAAATACCGCAATTATAAAATAACGTACTTGACATTTAAAGAGTTCCTGTTGCTTCTCCTTCCAGTCTTCTAGTTCTTCGACAAACCTCTGCATTATGCTGTCGCGTTCCGTTGGCGACAGAATCATCTTCACCAAGTCTGGAGAATTTAGTATTTTATACTAGGAGTCTAATTTCTACTAGAGTCTAAAATCTACATTCCTAAAATAAATATTATTATCACCACGAATATAAAAATAGTTTTTATTTTTATGGTTATTTTGTAATGTTTTGTTGTAAAGTTATAATGGTTTTTTAAATATGCTTTAACTCTATAATGTGGAATGTTAAAAACAATTAATTAAATAAGTTAAATGTTTAATTTCACCGGTTTCGCTTTTGAATGGCCACTGCTGTAACGTTTTTAACACAATTGTCATTTTATATTACAGTGCGTTTTATATGACTGTATGGTCCTTGACCTTTGCTCATTTCTTTTAAAATAACAAACAAAAAATCATTGCAAGTACAAGCATTTTAAAATTAACGAACAACGTAAGACTTCAAACTCCAGAATAATTTCTAAAATAAAGTCATATTTCTTCTTATATTAGCAATTTACTACAAATTTGTATTATACACTTAGACACTACTTATTTTTACGTAATCTCAACAAGAAAAATAAATAAAAACAATCAAACAAATGACGACGAACGACAGTAGTGCCCCCAATATTTCTACATTTTTGACAAAGCGCATAAACCCATATACTTTCAAGTCGATTATATAATAATCGACTATCTTACCTTGTTCTCTTCGAATATTTGGAATACAGGTATCACTCTTGTTTGTTTCCAATACAACTTCCTTTTCTTTCACGACTTTTTCGAGGCCTTCCACTTCCATTTCTTTATCTCTTTCTCCATTCTCTCCTCTTGGGACATCACACTGCACTTGCATATCGCATGTTGTTGGTTTGAATCGGGAAGCTAACAGTTTCTCTTGGCTCTGAGTGAACGAATCGCACATTTTCTTTATCAACTCGGTTATTTCGTTAGTTTGCAAAACCGAATTTCCGTACGCGTTTTTGTATCTAAAATACAACAGATTGTATTATTTACTACTTTGTTTTAACTTGCTCAGCCTATAGTAACCTCTCTTAACGGAAAATACAGTAAAAAATAGTTTGGTTTCCACTCCGACGCAGCCTTGAGTTTCTTTTGGCGTTTCTGCTCATGGTAGTATCCCTGGCTGGCGGCCCAAGTCGAGGTACGTGCCCACAGAATTGCCCTTACGTTGCCACTCAACCCATTCACTGGCTGAGCACCTTAAGAGCTTACTCTCTTATCCCCGGTGATGGTGTAAAGGCCTTTCCCGGACAACAGCATATTGTCTTACCGAAAAAAAAAAGTTGTCTTTGTTTTCTAATAAAAAACTATGACGACAGGTTGAAAGGATGAAAGGTGTAAGGCGAAAATGGGTCCAACGATAGACCGCATCGGCCCAACAAATATCTATTTACTGTTCTCTTAGAGGCTCCCAAGTCGTAAAAAGTGGAAATATGCTCACAGGAGGCATATTCCACTCCTCAGCTGTTATTTTTCAATACCGTTGAAACATTACTCAAATGTTGCACTTGTCCACTGACAAAGGTGACCACTTACCGAAAGTCGGACCGTCAGTGTGTATACCGATAAAAGTTCTCACCGAGCAGTGTTGTTAACAGCCATATTAGTGTAAGCAACTCCGCCCAAATCCTTATCTAGATTGGTACAACTACCGCTTTTGTATTCCAAACCGTCCTGCTGTATTCGTTCGCCTTTCCTGTCGCTTTCGAGCTGTGTAGCACTGCGAGCAGTTAGTATCTTTGTTTTCTGAAATCATTTAATGCCATATTTGAATGATAATTGTTTATTTCGCACACACACACTTAATATATTACGCAAGTATTGGGAACACACAAGAATAAAAATCATTGATAATCATCACACTCTGATAACAAAACGATTGCGTGTTAAAAATACTGGTAGCGCAATCTAGTTTGTGCGAAGTGAACTAAATTACCCACCTAAAATAAATTCTCACATTCTATTTAATTAAACAATAATAAACTAAATTATTTTTCTTAAAGCGATATCAATATATTTTTGCTTAAACTGGAAGGGAAATAGTATATTATTATTTGTATATCCTGGCACGTACTTTTAAGTTTTCATAGATTAAGTATGGATTTAAGCACATCATGATGCTTACCAATGAAGGAAAACAACGTGAGGAAACCCGCATAACATCTAATAGAAATTTCATGTGTAAGTTCCCTGAGAATGGCGATCAGCTGCACTACTGGTCACGTTGGGCACGACATATACTCGCAAAGTGAATATAGCCAGTAATATTTCTTTGCTCGCCTCGTAAGGGATATAGCGCGCCGATATATAATTATTAAAAAGTATAATCGCTTAAATCTTTTTGTTTTGTCTTATTTGTCCCTTTGTGGAAACGACAAAGCTTTTACGCCATAGAATCACGTCTGACATCTGTTTTCATCGTATTTTCGTCTTTATACAGGGCAGAGCCATGTCTGAGATCATTTATTTCTTCATTATATTTTTCACATAAATCATTCTCATTTCCTATCAATATCCACATTTATATTATCTCGATTTGCCAAGGTGAGTGGTTGTGAGTCGATTTCTTTTTTATTACGTTTTCTTTACCTTTTTATACCATCACGTTAGGCCTCTAGGTTTATGATCCAACTGATCGCATACAAATTAATTTCTACAATCATTTTTTCCTTGAATAATTTCCAATAGAAGTTGAAATACCTGTGCACAGTCCTTAACACCAACATATTTCAGGGTCATCTCTACATCCACATATGGTCTTCTTCGCTCCTGCTTCTGCCGTTCTCCTGGCTCCTCACAAGGGAGGATATAGCACCGTTCATGGATCCTAAGAGCGTTCTCACTGTTACAGAATTTGTCTACAAACTGCCTTGTGTCAATAGTAGGTACTAGCTTACGGAGGTCCATACTGCATATGCCTGTAAATTTAACATCCCTAATTATAATGGTCTAATTATAATCATTATATCTAGCAAAATTAGTATGTAAGCATTTCTTATAACAGACTACTGGAAATAAAAAATATGTTATTATGACACACATATTCATCACAAAAACCAAGGTGTTGACAAAACATAGCTGACTAAAGTGGTTTTTTTATACTGTCTCAACAGAGTTACTACATTGCACCTGACAGAAAGTAGAATGAAGCCTGAGTACGGCAACGACCGCAAAGGGATGAAAATCCATTGACAACCGTTTTCACCATGTCGACCCGCATATACCACGACGGAAGGTTTCTAGGTATATGAACAACTGGATATACACAAGCTGATTCCGAAACACGACAGGCCGAAGCGAGTCACTATTATGGTCTTTACATCTGTGTATTGTGGTCAACATCCAGTTCGGGCAATGGCCCTACTATTTCAAAAACTAAAGTGCTAACTAAAGGCCCGATACTCAGGATGAAATACCGAGTCAGAAGCCTTTATTGACCACCTAAAATAACTTTTATTACAATAGCCCTGTTATAAACTACATTCAACCATTCAATTAAATTGAAAATAAACACATAGTAAGATTTATTGTTCTGAGAAACTGGCACAGGCTCAAATCGAATTGTGGTGCTAGGACGATTGTCCGAAATATGTCATACCACAGTATATGAGTGTAAAGACCGTCATAGTGACTCGCTTTGGCCTGTAGCGTTTCGGGATCAGCTTGTGTATTTCCAGTAACGCATATACCCAGACACCTTCTGTCGTGGTATATATGGGCTCATATAATGACGGAGAATCAATAGATTTTGTCCTTTGACAGTCGTTTTCGTTTTTAGACTACACTCTATTTGCCATCAGGTGCACTGTAGTAACTTAGAAGTGCCAGTGTAAAAAAAAATGAATAATAAAGTTTTTCGGTGGTAATAAACATTTCCCGACGAAAGTAACGCTTTCAGAGTATACCAATCATCCTACTAAAAAGAACTACTGCCAGTAATGACAAACTTGAGAGGGTAAAAGCCTGAATCACTGATGAAAACCTACAGAATATAACTGAGATGGCTCTATGGACAAATCTACGTGTGCGAAAGAGATAAAGCTATTAGTGCGCATGATTCCTAGTATAATTTTCACACATGCTTATCACAAACCAATGCATATAGCTTAATGAAAAAATCAAGTACCGATATCGTTATTGCTGGCGCATATCCGCGTGACCAGGTAGGGGCATTCGGAGAAATACAGCCCCAATGCAGACAAGTCAGATGCCAGACGTAATGACGAGCGTTGGTTGAACTGAGCCGTTGTGCCCACACCGCTTGCTGACTGGCTTATTCCTACCCTAAAAAAATTGTAGCCGTTTTCTTTTTCATTATAACAAAAGAAACGCCGTAGTTAAAGTATTGTCTTGTTACAGTGGCCCTTTTTTTATTTGGGGAAAATCCTTATAGGACCTTCCCAGCCTCTCATGGGGTTCGCGGCCAAGGTGTGGAAATAGAAATTGGTAGATTTGTATTGTAATAATTAGATACAGTTTTGACTTCAATCCCACCAGATATGAATGAGGTCCAACTTTTGTTCATTGTATACAAACAAAACCAGGCTATTCACTTTCAGCCAGTCACCAAAAGCAATGCTTTCGTTTTATAACAAAAAACATTTGTCTTATTAATTATTCATAAACAAGATATCTTTAATTGGATAAAAAATCAATTAGTTTGTTTTAAATTTTTTACCTGTCAGTCATGATATTGTGTGTGAATACAGAATATGTGATATAGCAATCCACAGCATCTTTATTTGATTCAAAACTGGGTAATAACTGTAATAGAATAAAAAGTACTGTCTTACTTGAACAATAGAGCTCCAATATAGTGAACATTATAATAGACATATAGTTATATAGTGAATATTATTACATATTAATAAGTTTTTTAATGTCTTATTGTATAGAGTGTGTTTTCTAATAGGTCTGGCAGAGGCGCTAACCAAAACTACATGCAATTTGACACAAAATAAGAATTTTCTTAAAGAGGCCTTGTAAAAATGATCGAAGTAACTAAGCTGGAGGAACATTCTCAATCGACTGAGAATTGTTACAAACTGGAAACAAAGCTCAGGGATTTCTCAGTCTAATTACAAACTTATTACATGGACCTCTATGAAATAAATGAATTTGATCCATATTATATTGTGTGATATTATTCTGGTTCAACAAAGTAAATATAGAGCACCAGATAGAAAATAATGTGTAGTCCAAGAATGACAATGACTACCAAAGGTTGGAAACGAATTCACAGTTGTTATCATCATAAAGACCCCCATATGCCATGACGGAAGGTTTCGAAGTATATGAACAACTGGCAGTACTCAAATGGATCCTAAAACGCTAAAGGTGCAGGCAAGTTATTTAACAGTCTTTGCTTTTATGTACTATAGTCAAGACCCAACTCAGGTTTCAAAGAATCAGTTGCATTTCTAATCACTTTGCAAATGACATACAAACCACTAATTTAGCTCAAGTAATCCTAAAAGTAGTATAGGGTGATGATATATTTTATTTAGCTATGAACTAAAAAGTGATCTTTAAGACATCAATGAAAATGATTAATATAGTTGAAGATGATAATAAATTACTATAATGGCTTAGTTTACCTTACCAAGTCTACATTCTCAACGGCTCCAATAACCAAGCTTAACACAAATAGCTGGTTCCCGGCTCCAATTTGTATAAGTCCTTCATCACATAAGAGCTTCGGTTGGAGATCAGGGGATGTAACAGTTTTCTTACTCTCCACCATGTATTCATCTGTAAAAGTATTTCAAATTATCTTCATTTTTATACTAAATTAGAACAATTACTACACTGCACTTAAGAAACATAAATCTGTAGAAAGTCATCATAGTGGTGATACATAGATATAAAACTTTCACTAAACATATTAGAGTAATTGAAATACATCTTATATTTAATTTTAAAATTAAATAATGTTGAAACATACTTAAAGTGAACAGCAATGATCTGGCTGCAGGTGGATTAGAACCAGCATAATTTTGTGGGTATGCTATTTCATTACTGTGGAACAAGCGAAGTTCATTTCTCTGAAATAAATTACAACAAAACACTAAGTATTGATTTTTAAAATCAACTATTATAAATAGACCTTAAATTGAAATATTGAGAATTAAAAGTGCCTATAGTTTTAGCTATTTTCATCAACATATTTTTTATACAGCCATGTTAATAGCTCTGCAAATATTTATTTTGTGGATATAGGGAGTAAAAATTACATTATGTTACTAGCTAAAAATATTTTTACGTAAAATGAATTAGATTTCAAATCAGATTTAAATGATGTATTGTTAAATCACCTCCCACTATTAAATAAAGCACAATTTACTTGAGAATATATTATATACAACTGAAAAAGTCAGAATGCTGTACATTGTAAATGCTCAAAATTCATAGAAAATTCACTAAAATATAACAAAACAGACAAATACTCCTAAGTATACTTGTGACTCACAGGTGTTGGTGTATTGATACGGTCTTGAATAGAAAGGCTCATCAAAAGCTGAGGGTGACAACACTTCCCTTCAGATTTGACACCCAACAATCTGTGCCATGTATGTTTCACCTAAAATTATTAATACATATTATCTTACTGACAGATTTTGTAGTGTAGAACCATATAAACCAATGAATATATGGTGTGAATAAAAGTACAATTAGATAAACAGTTATTTTAAAGTCTTAAGAACAGTGTTTGTAGTAAAAAAATATTTATAAATTTAGTGAACAGTTTTGAGCAGCCAGTGTAAAAAATAACTTTTACATACAATAAAAATTAAAAATACATAATTATGTATCTTAACCAAAAGCTACATGTTTTTAAGTGGAATTAAATAGATTAAACGTAATATATTGCTGATTATAATGAAAGGGTGTATCTTACATCAACAAACTTATTTGATGGGCATGGCTGAGCTCCAAGTAAGCTTAGCAATAAATAGCCCACTTTATCTTTTCGTCCTTGAGTAGCAGTTGTGAACACTTCAACTTTTACTGGAACATTTTGCACTCTCAAACTGTAATTTAAGAATTTGATATATTAAAATAGGCTTTATAATAACTATAGTATATCTTAAAGCAATAAATTTATGAAATTGATCACATTAAAATACCATATCATTATTTAGACAGTTTTTAAAGATAAAATATACAAAAATATTAGATAAAAACATACCTACGAAATCTTCTTTTATCTGCCTCCCAAACAAGTTCAGCATCAAAAACTGGAGCATGAGAAGGCACAATGGGATCTGTTTCCAACAAATAACCATTTAAAGACCCGCATACTATAAATGAAGTTTTTAAAAACCCGAAACCAAGACCTGAAATAAAAGAAAAGAAAATTCATTCTTCGCAAGGCGAATTAATTAAACTGTAATGATTACTATTTACAAGAATACTCATCTAACCTTCTTTTACATGTAAAACTATTTGTATATTAGGTCCTCGTAATTCATCCATGTATAGATATCTAATAAAAAACAAAAATTGTTAAAATTCAGTCAAACGCAACTGTAAACCCAGAATTCTAAAATTAGACTTTTTGACATTTATTTAAGACATTTTTATTTAGTGCGTTCATGGCCTTAAAATAACGAAAGTTTTGACATCGCCACTTTCCATCTTATACAATCTGTTCGAGGAGCCACAGATTAATATGTCAAAATTGCTAAAAATGTACTTTCCATGAGCTATTTCACATTTAATGTCAGTTATTATATATCAAGTGTGCATTTTATTGCTTATTATCCTGTTACCAGGATAATTTAGTTTATAAAACATATTTTTGACTAAATTAGGAATAGTAAATTTATAAATGCACGAAAACAAAATTATTCTCTCACTAATACCATCTAAAATCTATCGAACTGACGAATCACCCTCAAATTCTCATCTACAGGGGCGAATTAAATGTGACGTTATTTTTGACGTCGTTGGAGCTCCATAAGAGGATTTTTTCCCTTTATTGTGGCATTTCCACTGCTGTATGATTAATGTGATTTTGCCGGCTGTTTGACATAGAATTATTTACAAGTTTGATTATATAGTAAACCTCAATAAATGGTATTAATGTCTAGCACCCTGAATACGCTTATTTTAATTAGTAGGGTTGTAGATGGATAAAAATATCCATCATATTTATAATTAGTATTAAAATGCAATACTTAATATCAATATACAATATTGTTTCGACAGATATAATATATGAATTTTTGTATTTTTGCTGAATTTTAAAATATGTAAATGAAGAAAGAAATTTGCTCAAAGCAATCATTAGAAGCACGACATAATACACTATTTTTTTATATACTTTCTTATTTGAATTCTATATTCTCAATCCAAACCAAGGTTATATACATGCATACATAACACTTTATTTACTTTTTGTGATATAATGTAGTTCTATGCTGTTTTAAGATTTGTTAAATCTTTAAGAACAGTCTTTCAGACACTACAAAACTGATCAGTGGGTGTCATATCGTTCCTTTTTTTCGTCTCAATAGACATCGACTATTTGTAATGTTTTCTTTTTAAAATTCTATGCAGATATAAAGGCATTTGCCAAATTGCAATTGTCAAAGTTAATATTTTAGTCAATTAATTCAAACGTCTCAAGTCAACAAAAAAATTTCGTATGTTTTTTAAATAATTTCAGAGTACTAAAACATATTATAACGAATTAGCTTGTCTATTCTATATTATTTATTATCTTTAACTCGAGTATGGCAATACAAGTAACATCAAACAACAGGATTTATAAAAAACGGAAGCGGGAGTATATAAAAGTTTTTGAAAGACCTTTTAAGCTTTATCGTTATTATATTAAAAATATACTCAACAAAGATATTTGAAAAATACAGTATTCACGATTAAATATTTAATATAATGTATAATAAACAGTAGGACTTATATAAAAAGATATTAAATAATAAATTTGTCAACTTCTCTGGTATTAATATGTAAACAATAAATTGAAAACTTTTCAGGCATGAAAACGAGTACTTAATAAATATTTTAATAAGTTTCAGTGTACTAATTTAAACAACTATAACTGATTCTTTAAAATGAACAAGTTTCTTTGTGAATATAAATATGTACAATGTCAATCGGGAACGAAACCGCCCCCAAGGTAAGCAATCGTTGCATTCCCTTTTTTATACTTATTTTATAGATACCCCCTATAGAAATTGTTATTAAAGAGTAAATAATCAACTGAACGGTTTATCATAGATTTGCACTAAATAGTAAAGTAAAATAGGGAAAATTTTATACGGATGACCAACCGCGGTAGACTAGACTAGTCGTCGAGGTCCGACGCGCGTCGACCAGTGGTATGTAGACAATCACCGAAGCGCAACGAAAAGTAATTTGTACAAAAAACTAAATTCAGGCTCATTGCGAGCAGCGCGTTGTTCGTGATGTTTTGTCTGACCGCACAATATATCGGTGATCATTGTTGCTATCCGTTTTTTGCCATTATTCACATTTATAATACGCCGGTAATGTTCCGCATGCTCGTCGCTGCGTTGTATCTTCAGTTTTTGCTGAATAAAGTTGTTTGAACTCTAGTCAACACTCTACAGTTTTATTTAAACGACAAAAGTGACGCCTTGTTTAGTGTTATTATTTTAAAAGACATTGGATTTTAATCAGATATGGGTGTTTTTAAATGGTTGCGCCGGTAAGTACCTACCTACCCGCTTTTACAACTTCAAAGTGCATGATATCATACGCTTAATCTATTATTATCTATTATTTTTAAATCATCAATAAGTTATAGACGGGAGTATACCTCAATAATAATTTAAATATAAAATATAAAAATTCATTGGGAATCAAATACGTCCATGTATTCTTATAAGTACATTAATTTTCATATTAAAATACTACAGTTAACTGCTAATAATGATGAAATGCATATTATTGTCAATTTTCATTACATTAGTAAGAAATTATTTTATGTCTAATATAGGTATTTTATTTACATTTCTTAAAAAATATTTAAAGGCTGTAAACATATTTTAAAATACTTAATTATTAAAAATCAATAATTGTCAGTTTAAGCTTTTTATTATTGTATCTATTTTTGTTATAATTTATTATTGTAGGCTTAGTAGGTGTTTTGTGTGTTGTTAGTTTTATTTTGCTTAATATTTTTTGTTAAAACTTTGATGGCTTATACATATATCTTCTTTATGCATTATTTTTATGTTTCCCTAATTGTATAAAAGTAAAATAAAATATATAAATGTAAGTTCAAAAGCATTACTGTAAAACTACCATTTTTAAAATTTTTTAACTCTTAAACTTCCAAGATTAGCTGTAGGAACATACCCATCACTTGTACTGGAAATTAATTTAGTTTAAATTTAATTATATCACATAACAATTGTTGTGTGTATATTGTGTCTCCACCTAGATGTTGAGTCATCATTTAGCTCTTGAATGGTCATTTAATTCAATAGAGGCCAACATCATTGTAAACTGGTGACCATTGTTGCTGTTCGGTGCAATTTAGTTATTGCAAATGCTTTAATGTTGAAATCTGCTAAGTTCTGATTGTATGTTTGAATCTGATCCAATTATTATTAAGATTTTGATGAAGTTAGACTTATTCAGTAATTAATAGTTATCTAGACTTTTAGTTAATATTTAATATTTCATTTAGTGATGTGCAATTATAATTTCCCTTGAAACAGGTATTCCTATTTACATTTAATTATTTTAATTAACAATTATAGATATGTATTATTTTTATTGTATGATATGTAAAAGATATAAAATATTGAAATGATCTCAATTTTCTAATTGGAATCTTTTTAATTAACTATTGCCCAAATTTATATGGCCTATGGATGTTTATCTGTTTGAGAAAGGTGAATTGAAATAATAATGATAAAAAGATGTAACATTATATGGATATGTTTCTTTTTATTATAGTTTATTCTTGACTATATTATGAAATAAGTATTGCATAAATTTTATTACATAAGTTTAAAATGTATCTCAAAACTATTTTGAGTTAAATATTGTAAAGAAAAATCAAATAACAAAACACAGTATCTAGATAGAAATCTGCTAACAATAAAACACAGTGTAACAAAACAGGAATCATTTGGGTCCTATTCAGACCCAAATTCCGATGGTCCAGCTAACCTGGCTAAAGTGATCGCCAATCTAGAGAGCCTGAACAAGCTAACATTCTTTCAGTGGTGGTAAGACGCCCAAAAATGTATAGGATTAATAAAGCTATCGAAATTTCTCGTGGTCTACATTATGTCGATTCCACACATGAAACACGCTGCACAAATTGGCTATATTCCGGGATTTCAGTGGCTCTGCGGAAGAGGTACTCGATCTATTGTTGCTCATTGGTGCAATTATGGACTTTGGACTGTCGCTAGGATAAAACAGATTTCAAATTATCACGCTCGTTACAAATTGGAGGCGGCGTTGAGGGGACATTTTTTCTCAGACGATATAAGTACGAAAAGCATCCCAAAAATGCCCTTGTGTTTTAGGATTAAAATCCGCCGCTCACCTTGATATCAACTCCTCAAGACAACTATTTTACGGATACTTTTATACTAGAGTTGAGCCGTGGTCGAGATCAAAATGACGTATCTTAGTGTTTTCTTCGAAAGGTGAACTAGGTTTTTATTGCTGCCCCATCAAATCACGACATCACAACATTTCACAACATCGTTACTTACATTCTCTTCTGCTCGTCGTGTTTCGATATTAACTAGTGCAATATATTTTCTGCCTTTTGACTTAATATTACTGACCGACAAATACCTTAGTAATTATTGTCCCTGCTGAAAGTTAAACATGACGCCACAAAGAAGTGCCGCGTTGGTCCCTGCAGTTTAAATCCAATGTATGACTCCATTAGATTTACTATTATTTTAAGTACTACTAAATAACAGCCTTAAAGCCGTTTTCAACTATTGATAGGATAGCTCCCTATTTTATGCTGGATAATTAATATATTTATTTGTCTCCTCATACGTCCACTGAAGAATCTCATATCACAGATCGGCCGGCATGAATTAACAAATGTTCATTGCTCAGATTAAGATTACAGCAAAGGTGAAACTAAGAGAAAAAAAATATAATCCTATCCTAGGCTTAAACAAATGCACTACACTGCAATTATTTAGCGAAGTTGAAAAGGCAATAAAAAGTATAATAGCCTTTGTAAAAAGCTAAATGGTGTGGCTGTCTCTACACAAAACGTCAATGAAGGAAACGGAAAGAGCATTCCTCTCACGATTTCATTTGGCGTGTCCAATTTTTGTTCCAACACTAAGTTGGTATTGTATTCTTGTAACAGAATAGTATCCGATCGGCTTCTCATCGCGTAAGCATGACTAATTGTAACCGCTACCGACTTTCGATCATTTGAATCCACGTATCTCAATGTGAGAATTCTTTTCTTGAACTCATTTACGACCAGGGCTATCAAATGACCGGGAAATCTAAAATCCTCCCGAAGAATAGATACGCCCATTCTCCGTTAGTATTCAAATTATGTTTTAGTTAAATTAGTAGTTCAAATAATACGAATGTTAGCCTTATTATGTTCCTTCACTCTCATGTCAGAGAGAAAGGTACACAAGAAGAGATCTAGAAATTTAAAATAGAACAATTACTACAACCTAAATTACTAAGTGTAATAATAAATATCTGTAGCAAACATATTATCCGCACCATATAATATAATTTTACTTATTACACATCTCCAGCCAACGTGAAATCATGCAAGATAAATCGGATCACCCTCCACCTAGTACAAAATTCAAGACCTTAACCTATTTTACAGCACTCTCACTGTAAATGTATAAATTAAGCCGGAACGCAGAAGTTTCTAGCCGAAAGAAATAACGGATACTATAAATATCCTAAAAATAATCAGCTTTCATCTGACAACCCTGTATGCTGCACACGATTGGACAGTCTCGTAACTGACACCACAAAAGGTTATTTTTTCATCGTGATTGATGCCTCCATTAATTACGGAGTCCGATCTAAAACCTTTTCAATGCATTCACTAAAACAGTAATATTGAAATTGTACTTTCACTTTATTTGTTGATCGACGTCGACGAATTGTTTTCTTATTGCTTTTGCAAATAATTCTAAGTTGATTGTCGGACTCAATAGCGACTTATTTATATAAGCATTATATCCGTACGGAATGGTAGCTCAAATCGTTTTCAGATTAATTGTTGAGTTGCATAATGTATTGTTTTGTCATGACGATACTTGTTTTGTTATTGTAATCTTCATGACAAATGGGCAACAACGGAAGACCAGCGCTAAACCTGGTACAATCTTGACATTATGCTAAGTCGACGGGCCTTCTTTTGCCACGACAAACAAGTAGCTTGACAAGCTAATTTTAATTTTAGCTATAATTAAAATAATAGTAAAATAATTTAAACATTTCACAATGCTTCGATTATCGTTAAGAATAATATACCTGAACCTAGTCCTCTCTTCTGGGTATTTATAATTTTATGTATATAGTAATAATAGTATATCGTCACGCTATATCCCTTACGGGGTAAGCAGAGATGCATTAGTGGCTGTATCCACACTGCGTTTATATGTCGTGCTCAACGTGACCGGTAGCACAGCTGATCGCAGTTCTCAAAGCACTTACACATACATTTCTATTAGATGTCATGCGGGTTTCCTACCGGGATTCGAACCTACGACCGTTCGCTTTGCCGCGCATGGAAACCGATTCATTATACACTAGGCCATTACAACTTGAAGTACATATATTGTATGTCTATATACCGTTCACACTGTTGGTGAAAAAAATTCTTCTGTATCAACATAATTATGTACTGCTATTTATTAGAGGAGAAATTAGATCAACTTTGCCTAGAATTGCTGTACCATTACACATGTAAACTTTGACATCGGCAAATATTCGGCAAAAGGGTTGATTAACTACCACTGACATTTTATCTTGAGTAATGTATAGCACCCCAGAATAAATTCATTGTAATGAGAGTGGAGAAAGAGAAAGGAATAACTACTCTAGGCTTAATATTGATATACGAAATATCTGGAAATATTTCGTGCGTCTACTGAATCTGTTTTTTAGAATCATATCGAGTCTTATAGTCTAATGTTGGAATTATTTTTTTATTGTTTGTAAAAAAAATCTCCTAATATCAGCACATATACCGACAAAAACCTCTAATATTTATCAAAAATGTATTTATTGAAATATCCACTGCGATAATGTTCGATGCGAAATGCTCTTTGCGGTAAATTCTGGTGTAAGAAAATGCCCTGATTATTTCGTCGCTAGTTCTTGATGCTATCTTTTGTGCTATATCATCAGATCCTTTCATATTTTGATCACATCTGGAAATCAGAAAATCGGGAAATGGAAACTTAAAAGAACATATTTTATATTATACGAATAAAAGTAAACAGAAGCAAAACAAAGTAGGAGACTAGTGCTGTCAATTTTAGAATATATTTAAAAAAAATCCTTTATATAAATAAATCCATTAAAGCTCACCATGGTCACAATAGCAGCGAATCTTTAAATTTTATTCTTATACTAATAATGAAATCTGTAGGCGGTCTCTCTAGCCGCTTCGATTTCAATTTCACGACATATAATACGCTTAAATATTATTATAGAAATTATACTCCATCACAAGTTCGTATATTACGTATGAAAAGCTGTCGTAATTTACTTAAGTTCATAAATCAAACTTTCTATTCATAAATTTCTGTAATGAAAACGGAAATTAGTTTTGTAATGGTCTAAATTCAATATTATGGTAAGAATTCGCATTATAAATGAAAGTAAAAGGTTACTGTACGATATTATTTCAAAGTTTTGTTTTTCTTCTACCTACTTCACAATTTTATAATTATATCGACTATAGACTGCATAATTTAACTAATTGGCGTGGTTCCCACACGTGTGATGGTAAGACAATAGCAATTATATCTTTATTACTATTTGTATACTAATCTACTGTAAAAATAGTGTTCATTTATGTTGTCTGTCTGATTATTATCTCGTGGCTGCATTTGGTTTAAATGTTTGTTTTCAGCATCGAAGGCTCAATTCAATTATTCGAGATTAACTTTCTTAGTTTTAATTGTTGAGATTGTATGTTTATACGCAATTTCCTATGTATCAACTGTACCGTTTTGGATTGGATTTTACAACCGTAATACATATTATTACAAATAAAACGTGATATATTATATATGTTTGGTTAAGTTAGTCTGCGTTGATTGGTCATGTAGAAGCGAATGCCGAGGGTCGGAGAAGAGGATGACACTGTACCTCTGGCCCTGGTAAGAGGGGAAGAAGGAACACCCCGGGGGCTTTAGTCGGTGCAAGTCGGTGCAACCGGGGAACAGCCCTCACCCCCCTGAGGTCCGTTAGGGATTTCCCCCAGGCTATCAAAAAAAAGTCATATAGAAGCGATGCACCCGGGCGCATTCTGGCTCCTTCTGTGAGGATGTCTTGTCCCAGAAGGAGTCGCAAAGCGAGTAGCACAGAGCCGATGGCAGATGTCGGCAACTGCCCCGATGCAGCGTATGCATCAGATCAGGCAGCATATTGATGTATCCGCAACAGTCGCCATCCTAGATTAGAGAGTTCAAGTAAAATGTTTTTTCTCCGTAATATCAAAATAGCCAACCAACAACACACATCTAATAACAAATGTACAGTCAAAACCGTTTATGGAGACATCGTTTAGAATAACATACTCGTTATATTGACCCAAAACAAAGGTCCCGGCAAAAAATAGGACTTCGTATCTCGAAAACATCACCGGTTGTTACGACTAAATATAAGTAGTCCCTTCGATGTCGTTATAACAGATTTTGACTGTTATTTCTACATTCTAACAGTAGCGCTAAGACGAAGTCGCGAGCAGAGGCTTGCGACATATGAAAAGAAAAAGTTTTTTTTTGAAAGGGTAATTTGAAATTGATGTAAGAATAATTATATAATTAATGTAAGAACAGTTAAATATGTGGTTTAAATAAATGGGTTACTGGAAGAGTTTCATTTTGTTTTTTATATCATTACTCACTCACGTTAATGAGTTGTTAACCACGGTTAGTCATCATAATGTCTTCCGAAGTTTTTTACTCGAACTTGTTTTTTTTTTGCTTAAATACTCACAAGCAATTCGTAACAGATACCTTCTCACTCAAATCATGAATCAGTAAAAGTGTACCAGTTCAAGTGACTGACAGAATATCCGATCGCAATCGGAGTTTCGGCTTTATACTTGTATTATTACATTAGCCGCTTTATTCTTTTTGTATTCTATTATAATAGTTTAAACTACGATAAAGCTTTTTTAAAAGACCACTGAAAGTTCAGCACTTTCCTTTTTAAATTACCTGCTGGCCTTTTTTTGGACAAGTGACGAATGTCTGCGGCTCAGTTCGAGTAACAGTCTCGTCAACTAAAGTTATCTATAGCTTAAGTAACGGTAATGTCTGATTCATTTTCCGTTTTAGCATTATGTTACAATTTCTTTTGTGGTCGATCCTTTGTTACTTTATGTACAAACTAGTCCAAAGCAGTGAAGTCTAGACTTTTCAACATGCAGAACTGGGACGTTTATTGCAGAAATAACTAAACCTAATCTAAGTTTCAGCGCCGAAAAGTGAACATGTTTAAACGTCATCTTAGGTTTAAATTTAGCCTTTAGCCTGTGTCCTCAATGTCACACGGCGTCAATCAAATTTAAAATGACAGTTTGTGGGGTAAAAGGATTTTATAATACGTCTGAAAACCAAAAAATATGATTATGTTACATTTTACAAGTGATTACTTGTATTTAATTGTTGCATTATATTGAAATAAATCTGATATTCCACAAAAATATAGTTGACATACAATGTTGCTACCTGAAAAGAAAAACTCACAATTATTTTGTTTTTACTTTTGGCTATAAAATAAAACATTTCTGTATTTGATAAATATTTTTATTTTATTAAATAAACCATTGTATTATTTAGTATAATATATATTTACATATTGACAAATTCTTATACTTACATAATACTTGAGACATATATTATTAAAACTTTCGAATTAAAATCAAGGATGCATAAAACCAAGTAGTTTTTATCGAATCATCTCCCAATTAACGTGATAAAATATTTTATAATAGTCTTTGTAGATATTATCATACTAAAGTCTCGCATGTTTTTGTTTTATTAATTATAGACGAACGCTGGACCTCAATCACACCTGGTGGAAGGTGAAGATGTATTCGATGATGAACCGCGTCCGCCCTACAAATGCCTATTCACTCTTCTCTTAAAAACTCCCAGTTTATAAGATTGCGGAAATATGGCCGCTGGAAGCATATTCCACTTCTTGGCCGTTCGCGTGATGATTGTATGAGCGAGTGTACTTATTAATTATTATCATAAACTAAATTTAATATTTGTTGCTCAGAAAATTAGTACCTGTTCCCCCATTTTAGCACAAAGGAGACTTTAAACTGATATCTGCCTACGATTTTGTCTACGTTTACGATGATGCAATATCCCCAGTTAAATCATATCAAACGAGTAGATTTAGTTTGTACAGATATTTAAATATCTAGGAAAAACCATTTCAATTGACCGCCTGGAAGCTTAGAGTTAAAATGAATACCAAATATTTATTCTCTTTACGCCTTTTTACTCAAAATTCTCTATAGATGAATCTGATTCTTACTTTTTTTAGATTTGTTTGTAAAATTTAATAATTTTGCTTAAGGATAAGATTCCGAAATGAATTTTTATTCCTTATTGTTAGAATCTAATAATGTCGTGTTGTCTCCGTTTGCCACAAACGGTTAGTTATATTTATTGACTAGCTGTCCCGGCAGACATTGTTCTGTCCTATTTCTCTAAAACAAAGTCACATTGTTTTTTTTTAATGTTATTAGCTTCCCCGTCAGATTTTTTTGAAAATTGTTTGAAGGAACCTGGCCTTAATGCTATATGTATAAAAATTGACAAATATTGACATTAATATTTATACGTCACTCAATAATTGTTTTGCCTTCCCGGAACCCGTCCACTAACATTTAAACTTTATGGTGTGGTATTAAAGTTCAAAATGACTTATAACGAATTTTTTGTATGAGAATACAGAAAAGTGTAATTTTTAGACAGTTGCAGGGAATTTTTAAAAATTTTCTCTCCGTAATAACCTTCCTCAGACTTCATCAAGCACAACAAAAAAAAAAAAATCAGCCAAATCGGTTCAGCCGTTCTCGAGTTTCGCGCTTATCAAGACATTTTGCGATTCATTTTTATATTATAGAAGATTAAATCGAATGCTTAGATGTCAATTTTGAGCTCATATGATATACAAGATTACAGAAATGTCGAGACTGAATGGCGTCATAAAATAGACAAAAACAGCGCCCTTGCGTTGATCACAGAATAATCATCCAAATTAAAAAAACTAGAGTCGATAAAGTTTCTAAAGGATGTCAATTATTATACAAAAACATATTGTTAATGACTTTAAATGTGCAGAAAATATTTTCAACCTTATTGCTATGCTTTTATAAACCGAAAGTAGTCTGTCTAAAATCTAGATTTTCATATTCCATTAAATCTGTCAAATGGATTTCGTGTCCGGTGACCCGCGACAATCCCACGCTTTTTTCCACAAAGCGTAATGCGGGGCACAGATACTCACTCAGAAGCTTATAGACGGGCCCCTGGACCTGACGTCATTAGTATTACACATGTATTTCTATTTTAAATTACTTTTGCTCGATATATTTCTTAACTCAAGTACAATGAAAAATTTCTAAACTTTAAGTTTCTCCTGTTTGAATTATTAACATTAATGATTGTAAAGATCTTTGTATTTTGGAAAATAAAACATTTATTTTTTAATCAAGATATTAACCTATCGACAATGTTTCGATAATATCGATAAAGATCCCCATATATTACCTTAATTACGTACCTGTGTCTGGTCATTAACCGATGTTCCTTGCTCTGTTACGTTCAAATTTTTCTCACAGTTAACTTTTGAGCTTAATTTTTGCTTAAAAATTATTTCAAAGTAGGTCAAACGTATTTTTGTATTAAAATTTAAAGTGAAATTAACGTTAAACTGAATCTGTACTCGTAAATTTTGTACTGTAGCACGGGTGTGTTCGAGCGGAGCTTCTTGCGGACTGCCGTGACGCGCAGCTAACGTACCGACCCGCGCTCCCGCGCAACTCTCACGTGATCCCGGTCACGTGATCGATAAATAAGAAAGGGAAGTCCCTAACGCTATTTCAGTCGACCAATCACAGTTCATCATCAGAAGGGGAATTCCGCAAAACACAAAGTCGAGGCCCTCAACGTAATCCAACGGCCGCAACCGTCGCCTATGACCTATGTTCGTCCTACACCCTCCCCCTTTTGACCGACCAAGTCCCCTGACGTTCGGTCAAACTTACAATATTATCTTAAAACTTACGCGGTCGTCCTCGACGGCGCTTAGGGGCAACAGGCTTTGGTACATCAGGACATTCACCTTCTCGCGAATGATATCGTCTCAAATCGGAAATGTGATACTTGCCTATGACCTCCTCCGGTTTATCTGGAAACGCTAAAAGGTAAGTGGTTGGACTCACTTCCTTATGAATAACGTAGGGACCGTCTCGCTTTGGCATGAACTTGGAGCTAACGCATTTTGCAGAGCTACTAAGACCATGAGATTTCATTAAGACGAGGTCCCCGACGACGAATTTATCACTCTTTCGAGTCTTATCTTTATCAATCTTACGAAGATCTTGCTGGTGCTCAATACTTTCCCGGCTGGAACGGAGGGTATCTACAAGTTTCAGCAAATAGGGTGTAATCTGCGGCACAAAGTTTTCCGCTTCAATTACAGCTCGAAGATCACTCTGAGCGGCAATAGGTGACCGGAGCTCCCGAGCAAAAGTAAGATATGCCGGAGTCTGTTGAGTGGCTTTAGTGAACGACGTATTCATGGCGTAACGAATGAACGAGAGCGCCTCAGGCCAATTCTGATGGTGCCCTTCGACCAAAATAGCCAACTGCACTTTGAGGTCGCGGTTCTTTCGTTCTACAGGATTAGCTTCAGGGTGATATAAAGGCACAAGAGTCTGCTTGACTCCCAAGACAAACATAGCTTTCTGCATTACATCGGCAACAAATTGGACACCGTTGTCCGAGATTAACCGCCTGGGTACTCCAAAGCGGAGGAACACTTCCTCGATGAGAATCTTTGCACAGGCTTCTGCAGTTGCTTCAGTGAGGGCAAACAGCTCCACCCACTTACTAGCTACATCTTCAACTATAAGAATCCAGCGCTCGCCTTTTGGACCTTTGGGAAGTGGGCCAAACAGATCTACGGCTACCACTTCAAAACGCTGCGATGGCACTGGAGTTTGCAACAAACCTGAAGGCTTTTCATTTGAAGGTTTGTAACGCTGACATTCTGTGCAAGACTTTAAGTACTCCGATACGAAACGACGCATACCAGGGAAGAAGAACTGCTGGGAAATACGGTGTAAAGTCCTTTCGACGCCACCGTGACCTGCTGTTGCTGAGTCGTGACATTCAACCATAACCTGCTTCCGACGATTTACAGGAACGACGAGCTGAGGTTCTTCTGTCTCTGCTTCCGTATAACGGTAAAGTACACCTTTACTCATATGGTAACCCCTATCGGTCCATCTATTATTTTCTAATTCGTCTTTGCCTTCCAAGCCTCGAATAATTTTTGCAATATCAGGATCAGCCAACTGGTCATCTCGAAGAGCCGTAGCCTCCCAACGTGGCATATCGACCACCACTGTGCAGATACCACAAGCACCGCGAGCTTCCTCGTCACACGGAGGTCGGCTAAGCGAATCAGCTATGACGTTTGCTTTACCAGGGGTGTAATCCACTTGGAGATCGAACGACTGTAATTTCATGGCCCAACGGACCAATCTACCGGCAGGAGACTTCAGGGTAAGTAGCCATTTCAGGGGCTGGTGATCACTAGCGACACGCACAGGATGACCGTCGATATAACCGCGAAACTTCTCGACTGCCCATACCACTGCGAGAGCTTCACGCTCAGTGGTGGAGTAATTTCGTTCCGCCGAGGTTAGAAGTCGACTGGCGTAAGCTATAGGATGTTCATTATGATGCGACTCCCCCTGCAACAAAGCTGCACCCAGAGCGTAACTGCTCGAGTCAGTCCTGAGGATAAAAGGTAGATCGTAATTTGGCTGAATTAAAATCGGAGGCGAAGTAAGCAATCTCTTAAGTTCGTTGAATGCAACAACCTGAGTTTCACCCCACACCCAAGACTGATCTTTCTTTGTAAGCATTGTCAACGGCTGTGCGACACGGGCAAAGTCTGGAACGAACTTTCTAAACCACGAGCACGTCTGTAAAAAGGACTTCAGATGCTTTACATTCGTAGGCTCGTTCATATTAACAATAGCACTGACCTTATCCGGGTCAGGCGATATACCTCGAGACGAAATCACGTGACCTAGGTACTTGACACTTTCCCTGGCAAAAACGCATTTAGCTCGATTAGCGTGAAGTTGAAATACACGTAAGCGATCGAAAACAGCCCGCAGATCCCTAATGTGTTGGGCAAAGTTTTCCGAGATCACTATCAAATCATCGATGTATCCTAAAATCGTAATTCCTTTTAACGATGAACCCGAGCGAAACCTATCAATTAGTCGCTGAAAGGTCGCCGGAGCGTTGCGTAATCCAAATGGCATACGCTTGAACCTAAATATACCGAACGGAGTGACAAACGCAGTTTTATCCTGATCCTCCTCCCGAACTCCAACCTGCCAGTAACCTGCTTTAAGATCTATCGTACTCATGAAACAACTTTTACCAGTATACTGCAGCAAATCCTCGATCACTGGGAGTGGATAAGAGTCAGCCTTCGTTACGGCATTCAATTTCCGGTAATCAACACAAAACCTATAGGATCCGTCCTTCTTAGGGACGAGTAGTGCTGGTGCTGCCCACGGGGACTCGCATTCTTCAATTATGCCGGCGGACAACATCTTTTCAATCTCAGCCTCCATAATGTCCTTCCTGGCAGGCGTGAGACGATACGGTGGCACAGCGATAGGCGGGTGAGTACCTGTGTCGATGCGGTGCTCTGCATGCGGAGTCGCTTCTCCCCCTTCTTTGAAGATGTCCTCGTACTCCTGCAGCGTCTCAGCAATACAGATCCTCTCCTGTGGTGACAGCATCGAACCCTCATCGGGGCGCAAAATGTCCGTTGAGGCGCATCCGATAAAGTTACGAGACGTTTCGCAACGCAAGGGGTGAATGACCTGAGGTCGGTCAGCTGTAAACCACTTTTCATTACTAATATCAATACATACACGAGCTTTACGTAAGAAATCGATACCGAGCAACGTTTCGTTATTAATAGAATCCGGAAAAATGACAAAAACAATAGGTATAGACGCTCCTTTGAGTTTAACTACGACGTCCGCAAGTTGAACCTTAACATCTCGCATTACACCATCCGCAAGTTTGACAGACATGACACTACTATGCATTGGATGTCCTAACTTAAGCAGCAATGTGTAGAGCGTAGATCCGGCAACGCTACGTTTAGCAGCAGTGTCTATAAGACCGGTACCGCGGTATCCACAAATCTCGATTTCTAAAATAGGACGGCCTCTAGTACACTTGTCCGAACGCGTAATATCGGGGCGAGGGCTGTCCGTTAACCGCGCGTCAGGTACCGTTTTACAATGATAATTGCTTACAGAACTCTTAGAATTATTTTTACAAACACAAGAAACATCGGTATCAATATTACAAAAAGAATTACATAAAATCATCTTGTCCTTTAAATTATGACTCCTGTGAAAACAATTATTACACGAATTACAATTACACAAAATATTCTTATTCAAATTAACATCGAAACATTTTTGAGTTCGCGACCCCTTGGTATGCGAACAAAGATCGTTATCTAAGCCCCTACTATGGGTACATAAATCAAAATCACATGAACAGAACGTGTCGTTCGAGTTCTTAGCTTTACAAGTTACACAATTAGCACGAATAACACCCAAAGTGCCACAACCGAAACAAGAAACCGATTGTTTTTCACTTTTAACTTTCAGTTTAAAACACTGATCACGAGAGTGTCCAGTCTTTTTACAGTAAATACAAAACAGCTTACCGGAACTCGGTGAATCAGTCGATCTTACCGGCGTACGCGGGACAATGGTACGGGACATAGGGGAAACACGAAACGGCGTCTGGACGCGCGATGGTGAACTGGACGCGTCGCTTGTCGCATGCACGTTTGATGCCGCCGGCACGTTCAAAGGCGTAGCACGCGCACTGTTCACGTTTCGCGCGCTCGATGTGACGTCACACACACTATCTGGTTGACGTTCACCGGCCTGGAAGACGCTCGACGACTCTTGAAGCATTTCCTCCATATTGCGAGCTTTCTCCACGAGCTCATCAATAGTCTGTACGCTGTCCCTGGACAAACGCTTGCGAATACGTTTATGCAGCAATCCATAAATTATGTCAATGCAAACTTCTTCTTGTAAGACGTATGGTAATCTTGCTAATAATGCTCGTATTCTTCCAATGAACACTTCAGAACGATCCGCTTCGGCCTGTTCAGCGACAAAAATATCCCGAAAAATCTTATGTGCTGGACGGGGCTTCCCATACATGGCACGTAGCCTCATGATAGCATCTTGCCATGTTTTGATGGTAGATTTAACGCCTCGGAACCATACAGCAGCTTCACCCTCGAGAAGCATGGCCAGACCTCGCAAGGCATGTTCGTCCGTGATATTCATACATTCTTTGTATATCTCGATTGAGTCCAAGAAAGCTTCTAGCACTTCCGCGTCACGCGGAACTCCGCTGAATCGTGCGGTGCAAGCCGAAAAATTCCCCCCTGGTGCTGTCAAAGGCGCGACTGGCGATGCCGGGGGCCCTCTGGCGTTAACGGCCGACGAAGCGAAGAGGCTCTCAACCAGTAGACGGTTGGATTCCGCTTGAGCCTTCGCGAACGCCTCCAAGAACGACGAGAGCTGCCCTCCAGGCATAAACCCACTAGAGTTATTAATTTCCTCTGCGTCTTCAGCACTACGGCTTTTTCTGATACGGGGCATTTTGAAAGATCCCCTTATTTCGATTAATAGCGCAAGCACAATTAAACACACTACACCCACAAATTTCACTAGGGTCACGATTAGTGATTTTCACTTTTTAATCCGGCTAACTAACATTCCTACAGAGAGACTCTTTATACAGGACGTAAGATCGCGCCACGAGTGGGCGACAGTCTGTAGCACGGGTGTGTTCGAGCGGAGCTTCTTGCGGACTGCCGTGACGCGCAGCTAACGTACCGACCCGCGCTCCCGCGCAACTCTCACGTGATCCCGGTCACGTGATCGATAAATAAGAAAGGGAAGTCCCTAACGCTATTTCAGTCGACCAATCACAGTTCATCATCAGAAGGGGAATTCCGCAAAACACAAAGTCGAGGCCCTCAACGTAATCCAACGGCCGCAACCGTCGCCTATGACCTATGTTCGTCCTACAGTACTATAATTACAATTAGTGTTCTAAATAGGATTTTTCCGAAGCTGAAAAACCTAGATAGTACCTAAATTGTTTTTTTCTGTTTCTAGTGAGCGCGTGACCGTCACATCAAGGCACAACGTTAGCTCACCGCCAACCACACCAGAAGATTCTGAAGGTGTCGACCAAGTCAGCATTAACCGATCAGAGCAGTACAAGCGAGATCTAGCGGAATTTCAAGCGAGACGTTCCGCAGGCCCGAAGGATCTCCAAACTACGCCAGTCAAGAAAACATGCGGAAGGCATTCCTTACCGGTCTCCTGCACCAAGTGTTCCGTGGACCATGACAATACTTTCAACTACGAGAAAAAATCCGCAGCAAAATATAAGAAGAAGTATCAGAAACGAGGCAAAAGCTCCTCCCCCGAGAAGGATTGTGAAGGCGTACCCAACATTCAATTTCTCTTCCAGAATCAAGTGTTCATGCCTGGCAATTTGTTTCCGACGGGATCGTTCTCGGAACCGCAGAAAACTAAACGCAAGTCGCAACACGTCTGCAGGTCACCCGACATGGACTTCGTTGTCCAAAAACATATCGACTTTCGAGAAAACGATCAGGTTAACTCGCCGCCCGAATTCCACAAGAACAGCTCGCTTCCGTACGGCGTGGTCGACTATCTGAATCTCCCTAGAATTGGTACCGAGGAGATTGATGGATTGAAAACGTTGGGTGACGGGAAGTCGAGTCTATCTTCGATGATCGAGAGCAGAGATGACAGTTGCGAAGACAAATTGTGGGAGGTAATGAGTGAGCTGAAGCATTTTGATCAGTGGGCTGATGAACAGTTGCAAACACGATCGGCCAACACGACCAAATCTGAAGACAGTAAGGTAAGTTTTTTTTTAACTTGGGAGATAATTCTGCATAGGGCTATCAGAGCAACTATGAGGGCGGCGACCCAGGTGTGTCAGACTACTATTAACTAAAATTCCCCGGGTTGCTCCTCAAATCACTGCTAGCCGGACCTGGATATCCATATTCCTCCAAAGACCCGGCGAGTGAATATCTTAGACTTCATTTCTTGGAGAGGTGGATGTAAAGAGCTCATTCATCAAGACATCTCTATAAGGCAGTGCGCTGGATTCATTTAGTCGTTCACCTCCATTCCTCCATACCATGAATTATCAATAACTATAAAGTCTTGTTTACGTCGAGGCCACACCTAGCAACATTTTATTTTAATTTTAATAGGCTTTCAAACAGAGTGTATACACATTCAACAAATAATAATAGAAAACAATAATAATGATATATTTTTTGGGAGTCGCAGCTGCTCGCGTCCTAGTTTCTCTACACGTGACTCCTGGGTGGTGCTAAATGAGCAGCAGCGAGGTGGTAGGGCGTCGGTGCCCGTCTGGATCGCAACCACGGTGCATGGATGTAAAGCCCGTCTTAGTGACCAGTTTCGGCTTGTCGCGTTTCGGGATCAGCTTGTGCATATCCAGTAACTCATATACCTAGAGACCTTCAGCCGTGGTATATGTGGGCCGACATGACGATGTAGACTATCAATGGATTTTCATCCTTTGATAGTCGCTTTCGTATTTGGACTACACTATACTTACCATCAGGTACTCTGGAGTCACTATGTCGTACCAGTGTTAAAAAAAAAAAAAAAAAGATTTGGGAGATAATTCTGCATAGGGCTATCAGAGAAACTATGAGGGCGGCGACCCAGGTGTGTCAGACTACTATTAACTAAAATCCCCCGGATTGCTCCTCAAATCGCTACTAGCCGGACCTGGATATCCATATTCCTCCAAAGACCCGGCGAGTAAATGTCTTAGACTTCATTTCTTGGAGAGGTGGGTGTAAAGAGCTCATTCATCAAGACATCTCTATAAGGCAGTGCGCTGGATTCATTTATTCGTTCACCTCCATTCCTCCATACCATGAATTATCAATAACTATTACACATACACATACACATATTATACATTTTTTTTTTACGTCAAGGCCACACCATTTTTTTTTTTGTAACCCGGGGGAAATCCCTGACGGACCTCAGAGGGCGATGAGGGTCGCCCCCCGGTGTGTCGGACTTGCACCGACTAAAACCCCCGGGGTGTTCCTTCTCTCCGTCTAGCCGGGACCGGAGGTACAGCAGCGTCCACTCTAGCAACATTTTATTTTAATTTTAATAGGCTTTCAAACAGAGTGTGTACACATTCAGCAAATAATAATAGAAAACATGCCTTATACATCTACAGTGCACCACTCCAATTAGATGAATGCGCAACATTCACTACTAAATACATTTTCATACAAAGTTAAATTCATTGCAAAAAAAAAATTCTAGTGGTACAACGACAAAAAACAAGAGATCCTTAATACACAAACTATAAATCTACAATTACATTAACAGTAAAACAATTTTAAACACTTGCATTGAAAGAGGTTTGAGAAATACATTGATGCAAGTTACACATTGAAGGTTAATCCTGCATGTGGTATATACAGAGATGGGCAAAATGTAATCTGATTAATGATCAACGATTACAAAATGAAATCGTAATTTTAATTTTCTTGCTCTCTAATTATGATTAAATCCATTTAAAACATTAAGAAATCATAAATGTGTATACAATCTGGGATTTTGTAGTGTTTAAAACATAAATGAGCAAAATGCAGTCATATTAATGCTAAAAAAACGCAAAATGTAATCGTTAATCATTTTCATTAATCTGATTACATTTTGCCCATCTATGGGTATATACATAAACCAACGATCCAAAGTTCCAAAAATACTTTGAAAGGGTCTGGAATTACGACCTAGTAAGGACAGGGTTGATTCTATATAAGCTAGACCTTACGAAATACTCTTCTTTTTAGAGTGAAACGAGTGCGTACGGATTGCCGATAGCCAGTCCGCGCACTCTCGACGTAAACTTAGATAAGACTAAGCAATGGAACAACGGCAAATGGGGCCTGGTGCCTGTGCAGATAAAGAAGCTACCCGGGGTGACCGCTGAACATGTCAAAAAGAAAAAGAACACTGAGATTAATATCTTAAGGTATCTATTTCACGGAGATTTTTTATATAATTATTTAAGGATTTTTTTAAATAACTAAATAGCAACGAATCCAGCATGGTATATAATAGAAATGTCACGTCTACTAGTGTTGTGAGAACGGCGATCTGGTATGCTGTTGGTCACGTTGGTCACGACATATAAGCGCAAAGTGGTTACAGCCACTGATGATGATGATGATGTCCTAGCCGGATTCAACACCGATTAAAAAAAATCGAGGTCCATTTTCGGAAACAGTCAATTGCGCAGGAGATATTTAAGTGCATAACTGGACTCGTAGCCAGAAAAGCACTCTCTCGTCCGAGCTTCCCTCAGGCCCGATGGAAAGGAGAACCAGTACGATCGGGAGGGAGCAGGATGCAGGTTTGGTCGAGTTTTCCTTCTCTGAACACCTGGTTGAATTGCGGTGTTAAAGGGATACCTTAGTCGCCTTTTACGACACCTCAGCAAGAAGAGGGGGGGTGCTATTCTATTCTGCCGGCAGCCACCACGGCACAAAACAGCCTCTAATATCTCTGCTGCTCACTAGAAAAGGGATATAGCTTGACGATATTTGATTACTATTACTAAAGCCTGTTTGGCCGGTAGAACAGCTTCATCGGACCGTGTTACCTCTACTGATATATTGCTTTAGTGCTGCCAGTCTAGTGATGAAAATGCCCGGGAATTTTCCCAAAGTGCCCAAAAACTTCCTTGGGAATATTTCCGGGCATTTTCATCACTATGCCAGTCTCAATACAAAAAATAAATAAAAAGAAAGTAAACAAACATGCATTGGTTTTAATTCTAAATATAAAAATATTATTAAAACAGCAATGTTTGTATGTAGGAGGTAAATTTTGAAGCTATCCTAAATTTTGATTTTATAATATTTTTCACCAATATTTAGAATGGACCCTCAGGTTGAAATATATTGATCCATTTGATCACGTTTCCACACAAAAAATGAATTCGATGAGCTTAAAGACGGGGGGAAATAAATAGGGTAGCTACATTATTAATTATGTAAAGCGAAAATCAGAGAAGCCTTGATATTTTGGGTTTACCTTTTTTCTAACAAACTTTTTAGTACCTACTTCCTTTGTTTTGTTTAAGGTATGTCTGAAAGGATATATTTATACAAAAAACACAGCTAGGAGTTAGAAACTATCAAATTAATATTATTAACTGTTACAGAAAATGCCGTCATCCAAATATAATCCTGCTAATGGGCCTATATCCAGACGCTCACAATAATATACACATAATTTGTGAACGGAGCGTGGATTCAGTTTTCGGAATCATTCACGTTCAGGTAAAATACCATTTTTCACGGGTACGATTAACATATATAGTACTAGCTGACCCGGCAAACATTCTGCCATATATTTTTTTTCTAGTGAATATCTTCTGTATTATACAATTTTGGTCATAGTGGCTTCCACATAAAAGGTAGATATATGTTGTCACGGACTTTTGTTTAGAACTATTCAAAACAAACAATCCTACGGCACGCCATCTTTGTGTAACTCCAATGGTTTAGGCAGTGTACGCCAAGATAGCTCTTAGAGGCCAGATTTTTTCCGACTTTCTTGTATGTATATACATATAGTACTGCAAAAATGTGAAGATTAGTTCAATAGCTTCAGCGCGATGTCCTTATAACTAAACTCACATATCTTAATAATCGATCACACTAATTTTTTTTTAATATTTCAAAAAACATATCGAGGTGTAAAAGGCTATTTGGTTTAAGCGACATTTTTTAGTGATATAATAATATATACCATATATTTTCTGATTCAGCGGTTTTTACCGATTCCAAAAATATATATATTAATATATCACCAAAAAATGTCACATAAACCAAATAGCCTTTCACCCCTCGATATTTATAGATAGATATATTTGTGCAGGCTGGTATGATCTTTGTGACTTTTGATGGATTTTTCTTAAGTGTTGATAGTCGTTTTCGTGTTTTGAGCTGTACCACGCTTACCATCAGGTGTGAAGTGGTCGCTGTGTCGAATCAGGATTAAAAAAAAAAACAAAGTATGTTTCTCATTTTAGGGTAATTACTTAAATTATTTATTAAGTTGTCTTAATGTCAATAAACATCAGGGCCGTATACTGAGCGCTCAGACAGCAGTGCAATACGCGCTGGACATCGCCAATGCCCTCGTATTCCTGAGGATGCAGGGCTACGTCCACACCGGCCTGAACAGCGCGAGCATCATGGTCACCAGCCACGACGCGGCCAAACTCGCAGACTTGGGACCTTGCACTAGGCTCCCTGGTGCAGAACAGAAAAAGAAAGAGAAGAGAGACTACGAGGTCTATGGAGATGAACCGCACTATGTTAATATTGAAGGTTAGTGGACAATTAGTTTCGCTTATTGGTAGTCTGTCAATATTTTTTTAGATAATTCTTTTGCATGTGAAACTAGTTAATAAAACTTCAGGTTAACATTTGTCATAATGATCTGCCCACTTTAGTCCACTACTGGGCATATATTTCTCCCAATAAACGCCACTGAGCCCGATCTTTGATTTCTCTCGTCTAGCCTTTGCCACCTTTCGCAAGTCGACGCTATAGCTCTTAAATACGGCCACGTTTTTTAATGACATGGATGATTATGTTGTTAATACTTATAGCAATTATTATACTTAAAAAAAATGTTTTTTTTTTTATTATTGACTAATTTAAAATTGCATGGCGTCAACATTGCTTTTTAGTCAATTTAAAGATTTTTTTATGTTTTTTTGAGTTCGAGTTGTCAGACAGCTTGATTTTATTTGGAAAAATAATAATCACTATACAGTGACTACTTTATTGTATAAAAAATAATTAAAAAACAAATTAAATAAATAAAATGATGTAAAACTTCTAGGATATTACGTTACTAAAACATTTGCCAAACCAACAAAGCTGTTTAAATGTAATGTGTGTTTATTTTTATATAAAAAGCCCGCATATGTCGCAACATCACATTCCTTATCGTTATTGCAAAATAAAACACTTTGTATGTTTGATACAAATAAATAATTGAAGTTTGACAAATGCCAACGTCCATACCACGTTGAAAACACCGGTTCTCGTCCGATCACCGAAGTTAAGCAACGTCGGGCGCGGTCAGTACTTGGATGGGTGACCGCCTGGGAACACCGCGTGACGTTGGCTTTTTGCACTTTTTAGTTTTGTATAGAGTGACGTCACAGACTAGATAGCAACGTTCGATTAGAGTGAGACAGTCGCCAACGTCCATACCACGTTGAAAACACCGGTTCTCGTCCGATCACCGAAGTTAAGCAACGTCGGGCGCGGTCAGTACTTGGATGGGTGACCGCCTGGGAACACCGCGTGACGTTGGCTTTTTGCACTTTTTAGTTTTGTATAGAGTGACGTCACAGACTAGATAGCAACGTTCGATTAGAGTGAGACAGTCGCCAACGTCCATACCACGTTGAAAACACCGGTTCTCGTCCGATCACCGAAGTTAAGCAACGTCGGGCGCGGTCAGTACTTGGATGGGTGACCGCCTGGGAACACCGCGTGACGTTGGCTTTTTGCACTTTTTAGTTTTGTATAGAGTGACGTCACAGACTAGATAGCAGCGTTCGATTAGAGTGAGCCAGTCGCCAACGTCCATACCACGTTGAAAACACCGGTTCTCGTTCGATCATCGAAGTTAAGCAACGTCGGGCGCGGTCAGTACTTGGATGGGTGACCGCCTGGGAACACCGCGTGACGTTGGCTTTTTGCACTTTTTAGTTTTGTATAGAGTGACGTCACAGACTAGATAGCAACGTTCGATTAGAGTGAGACAGTCGCCAACGTCCATACCACGTTGAAAACACCGGTTCTCGTCCGATCACCGAAGTTAAGCAACGTCGGGCGCGGTCAGTACTTGGATGGGTGACCGCCTGGGAACACCGCGTGACGTTGGCTTTTTGCACTTTTTAGTTTTGTATAGAGTGACGTCACAGACTAGATAGCAGCGTTCGATTAGAGTGAGCTAGTCGCTAACGTCCATACCACGTTGAAAACACCGGTTCTCGTTCGATCACCGAAGTTAAGCAACGTCGGGCGCGGTCAGTACTTGGATGGGTGACCGCCTGGGAACACCGCGTGACGTTGGCTTTTTGCACTTTTTAGTTTTGTATAGAGTGACGTCACAGACTAGATAGCAACGTTCGATTAGAGTGAGACAGTCGCCAACGTCCATACCACGTTGAAAACACCGGTTCTCGTCCGATCACCGAAGTTAAGCAACGTCGGGCGCGGTCAGTACTTGGATGGGTGACCGCCTGGGAACACCGCGTGACGTTGGCTTTTTATGCTGTTTAGTTTATTTAATTTTCTTCTCATATTGCTGGCATTGCAAATTAAATTAATATTTGAACTAATAATTTGTTACTTTATCAAACTTTCAACGCAGTCTAGACGAAATCGTATAAATAAATTCCGGCAGAAATATATAATAAGAAAACAAGTATTTCAACTGAACGGGACATAAATGAGGACATAGACAAAATAACATTCGACAAGCTATAACGAAAGCGGAAAAGTAAACTATATATGGGATTGACATAAACGTATCCGTGTGATATTTCTAAAGCGTATATAAGTTCCATACGTTTGTACTTTTCTATTAGCGTTATCGATAGCCAAATGTTACTTTGTTACCTTCTTAACGACTTTTGTAGATATATATATATATATAAAATTTCTTAATTCCTTTCAGATACCCGTAAATTTAATGCCACAGAATGCGATCCCCTTATATCTCAAAATACATCGGAAGTTTACTTAACAACTAACGCAGTTGCAAAGCTCTATGAGATATACAAGCATTCGGAAATGTACCAGTGGCAAGCGCCTGAACTGTTTATGCCCAGTGAAGATGGGATGGTGTATGCTTGTTCTAAAAGTGATGTTTATTCACTTTGCTTAATTCTATGGGAGTGTTGTAATGGTGAGTTGAATTTAAACGTCTTTAAAAGGACTATTATCAATATTTCTTGTAGATACTTGACAGAAGATTCTGCTTTCCGATTATGTGGTAGATTCAGTTTCTTTTCTTTTAACGATTTAAAAGTACTTATACGCCCAAGGATTAAAATTACTATATTTAACACGTTCCCGCCGGCGCATTTTTTCATTTGATGCACCACCCGGCGGCGCGTAAATCTATGTCGCGCTTCATCTGGCGGCGCGCTAATGTCGCGTGTTCAGGCTTGCACGCGCTTCTTGTTTCTTCAGTAGTACATTGAGTGCTTACTTTGCAAATTGTGTAACTCGTGTTGTTTTTATATCCTGATCAGAGATCTATGCAGGTAAAAATAACAAAAGGTGTTCAACAAATTACACAAAAAATAATAAATCAATAAGTTACAAATACAATAATATTGAATTATTTTGTTAATTTTATCGATCTTAAGTTACATTTATAATATTATAAGTTATTGAGCAAAAGTTATATTTATAATACGTTATTAAATATAACTTTTATTCAATATAAATGTTTTTTATATATGTACGTTAAATTATCAGTGTCTAATAACACAATCGAATGCGAAACACCGGTAGTACACGACGCTTGATGAGGCGGTCTAGCGCGAGCCACCAATGGTACACGCCGCCCGATGGCACAATCAAGCGCGAGCCACCGGTGGTACACGCCGGCGTGAACGTGTTAAAAAAGTTTTTTTTTTATAAAAACATACGTTCCAATTTATTTTAATATTAATATTTCTTTTTAAATTTCATTATATCGATGAGAAAAACTGCACACATAACTTTAACATTTATATAGTACTGTCATGATGCAGTGACATTAAATAAAATGATTCTTTTTTAAACGGGGCATATTTCATCATCACCAACATAAAAAGTGACATCCCATTGGAGGAGGAAGGCAACACTCTATTATATTAATTTGTATGAGACTGTTTCTGACGTACAACTGAACCGGATGTTCGACATCTACAATTCTATATCGTAATCGGCATCATTCAAATTAATATAACATACTAGTGCTGTCTTATGTATACTGCGTTCAATGGAATGTTACCTTAACTCGAATGTAGTCGCGGTAGGATGTTAGTAATTCAATAGAATCACTTCCTGACTGATTTCGGTTACAGTGACCTCTAAACAGTTCTGATATTCTGCCTTTTATGCCCTCGCAAATCGTTAATATAGCGAATCTTAACTTGAAACGAACGAGCGCGTCTAAGACATGTCAAAGTTCCGTCACTGTAGTTGTATATTAAAGTCGCAGGTAGTCGGTTTTAATATAATTCGCTTGTCATGCAGACGCTGCAATAAATCAATATAATTTATGCGCAGCGTCAATACCTTGGAAGAATTTTAATTATGAGAAACTACGAGAACAGTACACACAGAGGAAGGTCGGCATAACATTGCCCAGGGATGGTACATACCCGGGTTGTTTGCTTGCGTTACTGCAGTCCGGACTCAACCTGCAGAGGGGTGAACGCATGGATCTTAATTCGCTGCAGGATAACCTGCAATCTGTGAAGGTAATTAATGCAAATGTCTTCAAAAGACAACTTATGGTCATAAGAACTCTTTTTATACAGGGTGATTTATAGACGAGGTAGATATTTCAGAATACAATAATTTGTACCTTTTTATAACTAATAAAAATGTAAATAACTATATTCCCTAACAAATCATAAAGAAACATTGATGAACAAATGAGAATTGATCCGTAAAAAGTTTGGACACCGCAGCGCGTGTGGTGCACGATTGAATGGCATGTAGATAAAATACCTTTTATGTAATTTTAGGTAAACAGGTAATTGACTCGTTACCCGTTCGTACTTTATCCTGGCTTAGGAGAGACAAAATACCTACTTAATAATTAATTGTTATTTATTCTATCATGTGGGTAATAGCCCCTTAATATGATGACTATAAATTACTTTGTTTTAATGGAAATATTAAGATATCACTATTCCTATATATTTGGAATTAGAATCAAATGCTGAATATCCTCATTGAATATCTCCCTCGTCTATAAAATCAGCCTGTATATTTTAAATTACGAGAAATGATTGTGGATTTTTTTAATGGAATGTATTGTAGTTTGCAGTGGAGACACACACTTGATTGGTAGAAGTTATCACGTAAAGAAAGAGCATTTGCCTCGACCTTGTGACTTTTTGTCTTTTTTTACTAACTTTTTTTAACACTGGCTTAATAGAGTGACTACACTGCACTTGATGGATAGGACAAAACTGCAGCAAACGGCATGTCTCTAAAATTCATTGTCATTTGTCAATCGCCGCTGTCTTGCGGGCTTAAATATAGGTACTATAACAGCAAGCTCTTACGAATATGAACAACTGGGCAGAGATGGGTAAAATGTAGTCTGATTAATGTGCAAAATGTAGTCATAATTTTAATTTTTTTGCTCTGTAATCATGGTTAAATCCATTTAAAACATTAAGAAATTATAAATGTTTATGCAATCTGAGATTCTGTAGTGTTTAAAACATAGATGAGCAAAATCCAGTCATATTAATGGTAAAAAAACGTAAAATGTAATCGTTTTTATTAATCTGATTACATTTTGCCCATCTATGGAACTGGGTATACACGAGCGGATCCCAGAACGTGATAATGGCTGCGTGATAAGCCGAAGAGAGTCACTGTGAGTCTACACTTGAGTATTGTGGTCATGACTAGTGATGAAAAGGGAATATTCCCGGGAATTTACGAAATGTTCTCGGAAGTTTAGGGCACTTTGGGAAAATTCCCGGCCATTTTCATCACTAGTCTTGACCCATTGGGTAAACGTTTTATCGCATTGAGGTGCTATGTTCAACTTATAAAACTTTCTCCTTAAATTATGGGTGATTAAGCAAATCGGTTTGGAATAATATTTTGTTACTCTCATATACTTACAGAGCAGCCTAGACGAAATCGGATATATAATAATACCAGCGAGAATACCTAATAAAAAAGCAACAGGTAGCTCGACTGCCTGGGACACAACTGATTCTGAATGCTTAAGTCCGCTGAATGTAGAACATAAGGCGATAGTTCATAAAAATTCTAGGAAACCTGACGACAGCTCCACTGAGAGTAGCGAGAAAGATTGCAGTAAGAGTGACGTCACACCTTTGTATGAATCCATAAGAAAGTCATACATAAACACAAATTTTTCGGCACCACAAAGATGTGTACCTTCTGATGATGATAATGTGGAGGACAGGCCGGTATTGAATTATGAGCATTTGCCTGAGAAAGATTATTCAAGCGCCTGCTCGACTCCCATAGCAAAGTTGAAGGCACGTTATAAAGATTTGGGCACCCCTGGAAAGCTACATCGAAGCGATTCCACCGAGTACTGCAGCATCTTGAGTCCAAACCGTACAGTCAATTTTGGTAATAACGACGACAGCAATAAAGATCATAATAGCATAGAGCGGTCTGCAACAAAACTCAGCAGAAGCTTCACTCCAGTGTCATACAAACCGTTGCATATTAAAGTGCCGGAGTGCAACTTGGACTCCATACGTCCGTTGATCAAAAGCCAAGGCAGCGCCGAACGCTCGACGTACAATTTCGATATAAAGAACTACAGTTTGCCCACAACGCCCATCGCTCGCAGTAATAAATTGAGGAAGAACGCTTGGTTGTCTGGTGAGATTAGTGCCTCTAATAAATGTCAGGATAAACTGAATGACAACAGGTGTAAATCGCCAGAAAAAGGTGAGCTGACATCTCAATTTGTATTCCAATATCGCACATATATAGATACTATCAGGTCAGGTATTAGGTTCACACGGGCTCATTTTCCGCAACTCGACGCCTGAGTGCTCCTATTTTGCGTGAAAACGGGGCCGGGGTGATTTCAATCATCCCAGCCCAGCTCCTCCAGGAAATCCGCCAGCCGCCTGATGTTGCTGGTTGCTTCCGGAAGGTTCCTCGGTGTGCTTAGGTGTTGTGCCCGGAACACTGCCAGTTCACTGCACTCGAGGAGCATGTGCCTGTCTGTCTCCTCTTCTCTCATGCATGCTCTGCACAGAGTAGTTTCTGTGACACCTAAGTGGAATAGATGGTTATTAAAATAACCGTGTTATAGCTTCGGTGACTTTACGTATCTGTAATAGATACTATCTGACCTGGCAAACGTTGTTCTGCCATATAACTTATTTCTAGTGAATATTTTGGTTCTTAAATGAGGCATCTAATTTCAAAACCCGCTAAAAAGATTTTTCATACAAAATTGCTTAATAGTTCTAATAGTAATTTGAAATGTTTTTATCAAAGAAAATATTATATATGATTTTTTTATTTTTTGCATTTTTACTCTACAATAATAATTTTACTGCCTTATAAGAATGTGATTGTTAAGTCTAAGATTAATTGTAAGTTTTTATAAATTTATGGATTTAAAAAAATATGTTATAGTGAGTTTTGAAATTAGACTCCTCAAATATAAAACGATTGTAGTGTAAATGTGTGGGGACGTGATCTGAGACGGACGTGGCGCCATCTGTCATTGAACAATATAAATAATTTCATTCTGTTTTAAATACGAACGATGGTTAAACCATTTGGATATTGTTCGTACTAAAATACTAAACTCGCAATTAAAATTAGGGAGGGTGTGGTTAGGAGGTTGAAAATTTGGGGTTATAGATTATCTGGATACGTAAAAATTCCATAAAAACCTGTAAAGCCGTTTCGAAAGAATGCGATCACAAACATCATGACACGATATTCTTTAATATGTAGGTATTACACATCCATTTTTATTTTTTCATACTGGGTTCTATTAAATGTAGATAATCTATATTTTTTCTCTTTTAATTTTTTTTTTATTTCTAATAATATCTTAGATATTTATTTATCTTCTTGCAATAATTTAAATGGAAACAGTATTGTGTATTCTCAGCGTAATATACGCCATTATAAAAGACAGGAGAGGAAAGGTTATTCCGTTTCTTGACCGGCACCATACTTACAATCAGACGTGGTGGCACTATATCGATTGAGTATAAAAAAAATCTGCCATTTATTGACCGATGTGAATCATGATTTGGATGATTCTATTTTTTTTCAGATCTCCAATCAAAACCAGTACATTCAGCTCCCGAGACGCCGG
This sequence comes from Automeris io, assembly GCA_036320925.1. Classification (NCBI taxonomy): domain Eukaryota; kingdom Metazoa; phylum Arthropoda; class Insecta; order Lepidoptera; family Saturniidae; genus Automeris; species Automeris io. Next base: position 1,444,550 of record JAUDJH010000021.1, on the reverse strand, counting down.
CAACATCCATTCACTCGGGCACCGAAGAGCAAATAACTTCTCGTAGCAACTCGCTGAAGCAGCACGAGGCCGGGGAACAAACGCACAACATTGTGGATGTCTGCAGAGACAGTTACACTGGTCTTCGCAAGTACGTATTTTAACACCAGATTTACCAAACCAGTGAAAATTACTGGTCTTTATATTTGTCTTAGAATATTTTTTCTCTAATATTTTTTATTCTGAAAAATAACATATCTTTTACTAATACAAGATATTGATACATATAATAGAGTTAATTTTGTTTATAACAAAGCAAAATAAACCATGTTATACCTATTTTTATAGTAGATATAAATTGTTTTCCGATAGATCTAGTGTTACATTTGCCACCGTAATAAAATCATATAATAATATAGATATGTCCGAGTGTACCCACCTTGATATATTAATGAAGGCTATTAAAATAATAATGCCTCTTACTAAAAAATATTTTTAAATTTTAAATGAATTTACATTAATTTTGAATGTATTTAATTTTACTTTTACTGATTATTCGCCATTGTAAAATGATGCTATTATGTTTCTATTTGTTTCTCTACATAAATAAACATGAATAAATCATAATATATCGTCTCGCTACATCCCTTTCTGAATGAGCAGTGATACATTAGTGGCTGTATCCACTTTGCTAGTAGGTATATGTTGTACCTAATAAAATTGAAATAAGTATGACACATGTGAAAAGATTAAAGATGTGCATCACTTGCTGATGGAGTGTGTCCGGAACGAGACACAAAAGAAGTCGCTGATGAGCAAGTTGGAAATTAACAGACAAAATATTGGAGCATGGCACAGCATTTTGACCATTCCTTTGTCCAGTGAAGCCAGAATGCTGTGCCAGATGGTGACGCTTGCTCATCCGCGACTCCCCTAGGATGTGAGGACGTAGGTTAGGGCACAATGGGGCCGATATATTCGCCTGAATAAAAGCCCCTAAATAAAAAAAAATAAAAAAAAGGAAATAAGTATATATTGAAATAATAAAAAAGTATACGTAATGACATAAAAGCATGAAGAAATTAATTAATGTTAAGTTGTTTACAAAGATAAAAGAAGTGACGCACCATTTTTCTACCTAATAGTAATGTTAGGTCACAGCGAATGTTTTGTGATACGCAAAAAATGTATCTTTTTTCACTCTCGTGCATTTACAATTATGTTTCTCTCTCGTACGCCGTAGACAAATGTTTTGCTTGGATACATTGCGAGAGAGGGAAAGTAATCGTATATACAGGAGAAAGAAAAAACAAGGAAAAGACAAGTTTTGTTTTTCATAAAATATTTGTTTTGCAAAGACAACTCATTTAATAATGAAAATAATACATTTTCTTTAATCTGTTTAACCATCTTTTATTTATACTATGTAAAATAATTTGAAAAGAAAAACCAGAAATAGTCTTAATATTGCATGCTTCATAATAGTGTTTACCTGATCAATTATTCTAGACCAGTTATTTTTATGAGTCTTGTTTTTTAAGAGTCGATCATCCGCAAGATTTCTTATCACTCGAACCTGAGGAAACAAGAGAACGCGCGAACTCTTGGTCTAAAGCGGAGCTCGACCGAGCCAGTGCCAAGTATGGAGTCGAAGAAGATATACTGGCTAACGTCAACGTGAGGCCTTTGGTCGCTATTCACGAGAAATGGATATCCGAAGCAAACAAAAAGACGAGCCGGTCGATGTCGTTGCCTGAAGATAAAAGGTTGGTAATAATAATGGGCTCTTATTTATTATTTAAAGTTATCTATTAACATATTATTTACGGACAATTGCGTACATTAAACCACTATACACCGTCAGATACCATTCGCGCGAAAAGATTCGCTTCTACATTCATCATGTGAATAGCTAAGGAGTGGAAAATGCTTCCAGTGAGTACATTTCCGCGATCTTATGAGTTTTACATATTCTCCGCTAACAAGTTTTTTTTTTCATAAAATGTTAAAAAAAATCATTGTGTTTAAGTTATATTTAATAAATTATGTACAGATATGATTATTTAATTTACTTTGATGCATTTTTGTGGGAAATTATGAGTATTTTTATGAGCTTGTTCCCACCATCATTACATCATCAGCTTGTATCATTTTAATGAGAATTCTGAGGCCAAGTTGCAGTAACATGCGGAAGGGTCGCGAGTCAGGCAATCCCAGTAACGTTTAACACAGAACTCGTGACTGACAGCACTGAATAGTAAGTTAAAGTAGGTACTCAGCGTCAGTCACCAGTGACTGACACTGAGTTTAAAAAAACTGACCCAAAATTAAGCTTACGCTTGTACTATGGGTGCTAAATAAAGATATACTGATACATATTTACAAATACACATCTATTAGTCGCGACAAACTGTTCTACTTATGACAAAAGTGTTTGTCGGTACCGGGACTCGAACTTTGAACCCTCAACGACTTCATTATAAACCGCACTATCAAGCCTTCGTTATTAGGCTAATATTTCGTACTGTCTATTAAACACATTATCATTACTATATTGTATTTTAAAATAAATACTTAAAATAAAAACAAAATTTGTTTTTAAAAGTAAAAAAAAAAGAAAACAATTTACAGGAGTGAGACATGGAGGCTTAAGCCATCAGTAGTTAGAAGCCTAGAGAGAGGAATCTAAGAATGCGTGCCGTAAATAGTTATAATACTGCTTTGTGTATCTGACATCTCATGCGAAAACAAGTTTAGTTTTGTACAGAGAGACGTCACAGACTAGATAGCAGCGTACAATTAGAGTGAGCCAGTCGCCAACGTCCATACCACGTTGAAAACACCGGTTCTCGTCCGATCACCGAAGTTAAGCAACGTCGGGCGCGGTCAGTACTTGGATGGGTGACCGCCTGGGAACACCGCGTGACGTTGGCTTTTTGCACTTTTTAGTTTTGTACAGAGTGACGTCACAGACTAGATAGCAGCGTTCGATTAGAGTGAGACAGTCGCCAACGTCCATACCACGTTGAAAACACCGGTTCTCGTCCGATCACCGAAGTTAAGCAACGTCGGGCGCGGTCAGTACTTGGATGGGTGACCGCCTGGGAACACCGCGTGACGTTGGCTTTTTGCACTTTTTAGTTTTGTATAGAGTGACGTCACAGACTAGATAGCAGCGTTCGATTAGAGTGAGGCAGTCGCCAACGTCCATACCACGTTGAAAACACCGGTTCTCGTCCGATCACCGAAGTTAAGCAACGTCGGGCGCGGTCAGTACTTGGATGGGTGACCGCCTGGGAACACCGCGTGACGTTGGCTTTTTGTCCTAAAATTGTTTTTTTTTTTACTTTTAAAACATTTTTTCCAGATATCAGATTCCGGCAGTGAAACCAGCCTCGCACTGTGTCGATACCTTTCAGAAGTCTTTGCCACAGTTGAACACAAGAAAATCCTTTAAATTATTCCGTGCCACACCAGTCTCACCGACCAGTGGTTTCAAAAATGGTCAGTTAATGTGAAGCTATTATTTACATTTGTGTTGCTAACAATCTTATCTATTCATATTAATACAACAACACTTATTTCACTGTAATTTCTATATTCTCGTGATTAATTTTTTGGCCTTATTTAACTTGAAATCATCCATACTCGCTCAGTGTAAATATTGCGATTATTTCAACAGTTGTGAATTTTAAGCAATAAATATTAGTTGTCGCATGTGTATTTTATTTTCTGTAGCTTACTAACATTTTAATATAAGTGCATGTATATTGTTCATAATCATTTCGAGGAGTGAAAGGCTATTTGGTTTAAGCGACATTTTTTGCTTACATTTAGAATCAGTAAAAACGCTGATTCTGAAAATATAGATATTAGTATATTACCAAAAAATGTCGCTTAAACCAAATAGAATTTCACCTCTCGATTTGATTAAGGGATTTCAATGTTTTTTTTTTTTATTAATTTTTGCCAATCCGAGCTCATTATTGGGTCAGCATTTCCTCCGTCTTAGCAAACGATATTAGGCCTGTTTACATAATTTATTCTGTGATACTTTCGCGATTATCCACAATAATGTCCCATATAGTAAACATTTTTGTTGTTATTTGTGTAAAGCTAACTATAAATTTTAAACCAAGCATTTAATAGTAGTAAAAAAGTGTTTTTGGATATCTTAAATATGCAAATATATCATCACGCTTTATCACTTTCGGGGTGAGCAGTGATACATTAGTGGCTGTATCCACTTTGCGCTTATTATGTCGTGCCCAACGTGACCTGTAGCGCAGCTGAATGCCGTTCTCAAGGCGCTTACACATGATAATTTCTATTAGATGCCATGCGGACTTCCTCTCCATGTTTTTATTCAGCGGTGAGCACACGTGGTGCCTAAATTAATACGTAATGTGAAAATCCCGTAGTTACATGCTGGGATTCGAACCTATGACCATTAGCATCGCCGCGCATGGAAGCCGGTCCTTTATCCACTAAGCCGCCATAGCAAAAAAAAGTAATATACATAATAATCTTAATATATATAGATCTCCTGTCACGATGTTTGTCCGCGATGGACTCCTAAACTACTAAACCGATTTTAATGAAATTTACACACCACGTGAAGTTTGATCTAATTTAAAAGATGGGATAGTTTTCATCTCAATTCATAGTCGCAATATTATTTTATTGCAAATTATTTGTTTATTATTTAGCAGTCATAATTTACAGTTAGCTCCAACCGATTCTAAAAGATGGCGCTATCCGTTGACTGGATTGAGTAATTATTCAAAAACCAGTCACAGCAAAGCCTGGCTGGTCTGCTATAATTTATATGGCAGAACAACGTTTGCCGAGTCAGCTAGTAATATTATATAATTTTAATACATTTTCATTTAAACATACAAATATTACGTACTGTTAGATTATGGTAGGTATGTAAAATGTAAAAAAAACATGTAGAAATAAACCTAGGGTAAGCAAGCGTTAAATGGATTCAGCCAAATACGATTATGTATCTCTGCTCACACCTTAAGAGATATAGTGTAACGAGATATTATTTATAGTTAAACCTGGGTTCAGAGATGTGTATAATGTAATCTGATTAAAGATTACAAAATGTAAATGTAATTTTAATTCAGTTGCTCTGTAATCATGATTTTTAAAACATTAAGGGGTCATAAATGTGTCACCAATTGCGGATTCCGTTATGTTTAAAACACATATGAGCAAAATGCACTCATATTAATGATGAAAAACGCAAAATGTAATCGTCATCGTTTTTCATTAATATGATTACATCTTGCTCACCTATGTATGCTGGGTTTGCTAAATGGTATTCTGATATTTGCGTAGTGTAGTTATTATCAAAATTGCAGCAAAACGCTATCAAAGTGCATGTTTTTTTTTATTAAACTTATTCTGATCAGTGAGAACTATTTAAAAGAACACCCGGGATCTTGGTATTATGGTCTCTTTTTAATAGCCACTAAAATTCATTTTTTACCCAGAACAAAAAAATTAGTGTTTATAAGATCCTGTATTCATAATTAGTTAAGTATTATTTCGGATTAAATATTACTTTTAAATTGCTTGTAAAAGCTTAGAATGTGTTCAAAAATATATGCGATACTGCCGTATTCTACGTCAGTTAGTTGTAATAAACTTTTTTCAGTAATTTCTCAAAGCTCGTATAAATGGAAAGCATCATTGTCGTTGGCTTTGATTTTCAGGTGGTCCATGGGATCAGTTCAGTCAAACACGTGATTTTTTTAATAAAAATTACAAGTCAAGTCCGCGTGACACAGACAGTTTCAACGGAAGCCGGAGAGATTCTGATAAGTAAGAAATATTTAGTTTTTTTAATGATTTATAGGCAGACTCTTGACCTCAATCACACCTGATGGATGGTGAAGATGAGACCGTTGATGGATCTCGGCTTGCCCTCTCTTCACCTGCAAGATCCGGAGCCACTCTTAATCTATCTTTATATTATACAAAGATGCTTTTTTTTGCATATAACTAGCGGTGACAAAGAATGCAATTTGGAATGGCGGAACACTTGTAATGCCACCATACTTATTAATAAATTTAACCGTTACAACTTATAATCGCATTTTTGTTTTTTACTAATTTAACCAATGTCTTTGGCAACAATATAAAACTTCAAGATGACGCGTTTATATTTTGAGGTTGTTCCGTTAAGATAAATGTTTTAAAATATGATTCTTTACCGATATTAAACAATGTATTAAGTAGATTTTGTATATTAACTTTAGATCCAGTGAAAGCAAATACGAACCAAAGATAGACCAAGCCACCGACACTCAAAACATTGAGGAATACATACGCAGTTTGATACGCAAGGAGTTTCAAGATTTATTTCAAGAGTTTCCAGACGATGCAACGTCCGTATCGAATTTGCAGAAAAGCGAAGAAATACTCAACAAGGGATTGACAAATATTATCGAGTCGCTGAACGGTGGGGAGGAAGAGAAATGTACCAAAAAAGATTCGATAAAGTCTTTCTCGAGGGTGAAAATAAATGGAAACAATAAACCATTGCTTCAGATTACGTTTAGTCGGTCTGGCGAGAACAGTTTGCAAGTTTTGGACAACTGTGTGAATGTTACGTTATGTGACAATAACTCTTCGGGGAGGGAAAAATTCAACGTATCAGTTGAAGATACTTTGAATGAAGAAATTCATATAAACTCGCTAAAGAGGTGCCAGGCTTTCAACGCTATTCAGGTAAGTCCCTTTTATAATTGTAATAAAAAAAGCAATCGCACTGTTTGATGTTAGTGGCGTGCATCCCATAAAAGGATACCTTGTTATACTTGAATATTTAATAAGTACTAGCTGACCCGTTAACTTCGTACCGCCATGAATACCATGTTAAACTAATCCCCTCCTCCATCCTCCCTTGCCCCTCCTATCTAATTTAATCTATCTTTAAGTTTAGCCAGCGGCTGCGTTTTAAGCGCAAAAAAATATGTCTGTTACGATAGCACGTTACAAATCCTTAAATTTTTCACTATAAAAAAACTATATATATTCTAACTATAATATAGTATATATTGTACATATAAACCTTCCTCGTGTATCGCTATCAATTGCTGAAAACTGCATTAAAATCCGTTTAATAGTTTAAAAAATCTGAGCAGACAGCGGAATCAACTTCATTTTAATACTATGTTAAGGTGATATGGTAATTGCTAGATTCAGAGTTTCAGAATCCAATTTTTAAGTCAATAAATTTATTAAATGTCCAAGTATATTAGTGATTTTTTGTGCCTTAATGAGATGTACGCATGGTAAGAAGCTAGTATCGCTTATAAATGATTGCAAGATCAGAATTCTAGGGACATAGAAGATAAAAAAAAATATGAATAAGGCTTGGTCCCAAAATACAACTAGACGGGGCGAATTACTGTAGTAAGGTTTGCGTTTTTATGAGTTACATTTTAAGGAGTGGGCTTGCTTTTGGGCCGTATTGTTCATCCTATACAAAGCATAAAAAGCATTATCTTGTTACACTTGGACATTTTATAAATATACTAGCTGATCCGGCAAACATTGTTTTGCTATATAAGGTTTTGTAATATCTTCTAAGATGTTCATTGAAATTAAGTGATGTCAAAGACAATTTTGTTCACAATTAAATACTCTTAATCAACAACACATTTATTTGGATAACGATTAATATTATTACGTTGATACAACTCTTAACAAATAATGCATTAATTTCGACCAAATTTGATTACCATAAAAACGGTTCTTGTGAGTAAATCTTAAAAGATAGACATATACTGTCGCAGACATTTTTTTAGATCATTTCAAGAGGAATAATTCTTTCATACATATATTTTTGGTATCTTGAACCGTTTTCGCAGCGCACGCAATGGAAGCCCTCAAGGGTGAATAATTTTCCCCGTTTTTTTTCTCATTTTCCATTATGTCTTCGCTCCTAATAGTCTCATAGTGATGTTATATAGCCTAAAGCCTTCCTCGATAAATAGTCTATTCAACACTATATAAGAATTTTTCAATTCGAACCAGTAGTTCCTGAGATTAGCGCGTTCAAACAAACAAACAAACTCTTCAGCTTTATAATATTAGTATAGATTCTCTACAAATCAGGTGTTTACCAAACTATCAGTCCGAGAGTCCAAATTAGAATTTTAAGTATTTAAATGTGTTAAATGTCCAAGTATAACGAGATTATGCTTTATATTTTTCCACGATTTTATGACCTGGGAGTCATTAAGAGATAAATGAATAGGAATTTGTAAATAGCCAAACTCATAGAAACAATTGAAAACATCACTGTTTCTACAATATAACATCTAGCTTTGTTCCTCTATAGGAAGCTAGAAGCACCGAAGATTTATACATAGACGACGACCTATCGACGCAGCTGCAAGAGAACTTCGGCGGTAAAGTGAAACTGATTCCTTTACACGGTTCCTTGCACGAGATACTCTGCGAGAAAGAAGACGACTGTTGTCTCATCAAAGTGAAGCAGGAGAACGGGTGCGACACGATCTATTTCAGATGCGATAACTCTGATACGGAATCGAGAGACGCTATTGACGGGAACCCGGACAATCGTCAAGACACGGTTGTGTTTAAAAGAAGTATATCGCTTATCGAGGAAAGAATACAACGATTCGTGCCTAAAGAGAAACGATCGCTCACTCCAGTGCTGCTCCGTAAGGCTAAACCTAACGAAACTAAAGTGCGACCCAAATCCGAAGTGTTTATACCGATATCGAAAGAAACTCGTGTTCTGAGCAACAGCAGCCCATCACTAGCGATAAAAGATGACAGAGAGATTGAGGTGAATATAGAGAATGCAATGTGTTATCAAGATTCGTCGTCAGACGAGTGTCTTAAATGTTCGGATAACGATGAATTTGAGCTGTTGGAGCAAAAGATTGAAGAAGACATGGCGAATACTATGTCCTCATCGCTGACTTGCGGATGCCTCGAGAAGATTTCGGAGGAGAATTTATCGGTCCTTAATGATGAATTGACTGATAGGGAGTGATTTCATTTGTCACGCATTTGTTAGAACGTATCGTTTCAACAATGCGAAGTTGAAAGCACGAATCTATATCAGAGCTCTGTTTCATAAAACAATGTTAATTGCTATTGTATCACACTATCAAATGTCAGAATAAAATAAAATACAATATTTTTAGATCTAAAAAAAAATCCTATTTTGTCGTAATCAAGTACATAGTTACGTATATAAATAGCTAAGATCAGCTTTATGAAAGAAAATGTTATACATATAGCAAATACATACTGCCATAGAATTTAAAGCGTAATAATTTTTTAAAACGAGTTGTTGTATTTTCTTTAGGATAATCAAAAACACTACTGTGATTATTGTGATTTTATTAAACCGGGTCTAAGTGGATATTACACTATATTTCAACTTATTGCGTCACCTAAAGTTAACAATTCGTCTTTTTTTAAATAATAAGTTGTTTTAAAAAATTGGCTGATTTTATGTCGTTTAGAAGTTAAGTGTGATTGGTGAATAATTTCCAACCTAAAAGTACAAAAACACATAATAAACGTATTATATAAAGGAAAATAAAATTAAGATAATTTTTGTGTTTAGTCTGACTAACATTGACTTTATAATTTATTCTATAGCACCAATTAAGGTATTTGTTTATAGTAAATAGACCGTGTGATATTTTGTCTATATTTCATCGTTATTTGTTAAAAGTATAGATTTTTATAATGTTCTGGTAAACATTTTTAAATGCAAAAGAGCTTTTATTAGAAATTAATATAGTTTTTTTTTTAGAAATATACTAAATTTTTTGTGATTTTAACTTAAAAAAAATAGATATAAAGATTATCCACTGTACTAAAAGTCAATGTGCAATATGCTTGAGAATTAGAGAATATAATAAAAAACAATGGTATTGCTAATTTTACAATACCTATTTACACATCTAAAATGATCGATTAGGTGATTAGGAATCGTTATTAATTTTTGTAATTATTGAAAGAAATAACAAATTATATAAAGCAAAGACTGTTAACACCATAACACAGGGAAAGCAAATACAAACATATTAGACAAAAAGCAAACGGAACTTCTGATTCCTAAAGAAAAATGTCACATCATTAAAAATTAAGTACCAATGTTCGTATTATCCGGCTTTACAGCCTTTTTGCAGCTAATTTAATCGTGTTGTTTTCAATTAAAAAAGTATTATATATCGTAGACTGAATGGTAAATTTTATTGACAATAATATTGACAAGTACGGAAGTATGTTATATAGTTATTGTATTTTATTGGTGATTGTATTTTGATAATGCCAATTACCATACAATGACTAATAAAATAATAAAGGTTGAGAGCTGCACGCCGCGGGTATTTCTGCTAAAAAATTGACATCTACTGTTATCATTCAAAGTTATGCACAATAGGTGGTGCTGTTATACACAAAGTACCCATTTTTCATTGTGTAATTGAAAGAGTTTAGTGGTTATTTTTTATTAATTCATATGATACTTTCTTAAACTTTTTAATTGAATCAAAACTACAACATTATCTTTGAAAATTGTTCAACAGATGCCACAACTATGATTTTTTTTATCTAGCGCACTCTACAATGAAAAATCCCATAGAATCACAGCCTCTTGTCAGTTATATGTGCATATATTAAAAAATATCACCAAAATGATGCACAGTTTGTATTACACACGTAGTACTGCGCATTTTATTTGTTTTCTCTTATTCCAGTTGTTGAGCACAGCTCGGTCTATATTTTTTTATTAGTCATTGTTGCTATATTTAGACTTGGTCCGTCCGATTATACTCGCATTTAGAAAACCCAAAGATTTTTAAGGTTTTCTCATTCGCAATTAAGATATTAGTACTTAATATAACAAGGTTATGTGATTTTAGATTAAGTGGCACAAATACATTCCACTGTTGTGATTGTTAGAATAATTTGCACCTTTGAAAAGGTTTTTGAGAAACCAGTATTAAGCACAGAGTTTTAAATTGAATAGATTTTTACTGATTTATAAAGGTTTTTTAATAGACCAAAGTTTTAATTAGTTTCTCATAGATTTTCTTTTTAGCATTGTTTATTTTTAGATTATAGCTAAAGATTTTCTTTAAAATAATTCCTTGTTACTTTGTGTGGTTGATTTTAGATGTTATAAATAAAACTTTTTACTTTGAATATAATTGTTTTATTTCAAAAATAAATTGTATAATAATGGCACAAAATCATAGAAAAGAGATATATATACAAAATACACATAATACATATTAGATTCTAGAGGTAACTAACTATGAGTAACTTCAATGTATAATTCAAATCATTGCAACGATATCGGTCAGTTGATTATGAAACATTGTGATCTTCTGATGCGGTATATGTGAGCTTGCACGCCAATGGCGACTGTCAATTGGTTATTTTCCCTTGGTAGTCCTTGCCTTGGACTACACTAGTTCCCATCAGGTGCGCTGTAGTGACTGTCAAACCAGTACAAAAAAGTTATTGAATTTTAGTCAATATTTAAATATAAATATTGTTTATGACCTGTCTTGTATATACAGTAAGGACGTTTTTTATTATCCGATGCCGATGAAAAAATCTGCGGATTTTTGATGCAAGTTTGTATCTCTTTTTTGTAACCTGGTGGAAATCCATCATGGACCGTCAGGGAGGATCCTGTGCCAGACTCCGGATTAAAATAACCGGGGTATTCCTCCAATCGCAGGGTGCGCCAGGCTACGGGAGAATACGATCCACGGCCTGACGCGCGATATGCCCTGGGGGTAACGCCAAGATATTAGGAGAGGAAGAAGAGTGGTCACTACCTCTCCTTCCTCAAACGGTGCTTAGGAAGACGCATACACCATTGGAATATAGCCTGAATAGCCGTCCTCTCAGACGGCTACCTGGCACTCCCTGCAAGAAACCCCTTAGTTGGACGAGAGACCTTTTGGTTGCCTTGGTAGGCGCAGGTCTCGCCGTCGACTCTACGTCCAGCGAGTAGACCCGTGCCGCGCATAACACGCAATGAGCTTTCGACCAAGTTTGTATTTCTTAGTTGACAGATGTCTTTGAAACTTAGCCTACGTAAGTAAATGACGTATAACTAAAATTAGATACACTTATATATTTTTTAATCCTACATTATAACGAGGTTTCTGTATATCAGAGTTTGAAGTGTAGCAAAAGTTCATTATTACAAAAATTCTCTGTAGTCACTATGTCGAGCCAGTGTAAAAAAAAAAATCTAGCGATGTTCCATTCTGCCTACCCCAATATGAGTAAATAGGCGTAATGATAGTTCTTATTTTTTATACTCATTGAGAATCTTATTATTATTTCAATATATAGTTTATTTTAATTAAACTTAAAATTATCATTTGTAACAACTATTATAAAACAGTAACATTGTACAAAAATATAGTACTTTTGGTTTTTATTCGGATAGCTTTTGTCGTTGTCGTGTCGGATAGTGTTAAGAGGTCTTGTCCGTGAGCTTGACGACAACCGCCTTGACCTCGGTATAGTTGTTAATGCCGTAAGGTCCGTTCTCGCGGCCGATGCCGGACTGTTTGAACCCGCCGAACGGGACCTGGTTTCCAAACACGTTGTAGTCGTTCACCCAGACCGTGCCGGCGCGGACTCTCTGCATACAAATAAAAACACGTTTATTTTGCATATAACACGGAAGAGTAGCTTAATATTTTTTTTACACCGGCTCGACATAGTGACTACGGAGTACCTGATGGTAAGTACAATGTAATCCAAAAACGAAAGCGACTATCAAAGGACGAAAATCCATTGATAGCCTACATCGTCATGTCGGCCCACATATACCACGACTGAAGGTCTCTAGGTATATGAGCTACTGGATATACACAAGCTGATCCCGAAACGCGACAAGCCGAAACTGGTCACTATGAGGGGCTTTACACCCATGTAATGTGGTCGCGATCCAGACGGGCACCGACGCCCTACCACCTCGCAAATTAAGGTAGAGCACAGCAAAAGTAAATATACTGTGTTGTGATGATACGAAAAAAGGTAAGAACAACAGAAACGCCCAGTCCGATCCGATAGGAGCATATTGGTGTCATGATAACATTAAAATACGTTAGAAAAATATATTATTCGTGAACATTAAACAGTTATTCATTTCTTACAAAAATCACTTTAAAAACTTATAAATCGAATTCATAAACGATGCTTGAGATTAACAAAGGTCTGGATCTACTAGCATGATCCTTTACTTTTTTCCTTTGATCACGAGTTACGCATACTCAGTGTTGCCATGTAAGCTTACTCCATTTAATTAATTTTTATTCGTATTTTTTTGCTCTTTAACTAAAATGGATACCTAAATAGAATCTAATATATCGATACCGAATAACACCTTCAGGGGTGTGATAGCATTTTTATACTATGTTTTTCTTATATCTGTTATCAGTAATTTTGCAGCCGTCAACGTCAGTGCCACCAGTTGTAGTGAGACCTCTACCGCTTGTGGGAGGCTTGTAAATCAAAAGACAGTCTCAGTATGAATCCCCTTTATCATTTATTTGGTGCGCGTTTTATACAATTCGCGTGACCTAGATATAGCAGTGCATTGCACTCACTAGTGCGTCGAATTTCAGGTTACCTTACAAAGCATTGACTCCTATAATTTCATAAAATAATTTTTACATAAAATCAATAAAGTTCCAACCTGTACTAGATAGTTAGCTTTATCCAAGTCCTTTGTGAAGACAGCGGCTGCAAGGCCATACTCGGTGTTGTTGGCGCGTTCCACCACCTCATCCAACTGGGAGAATTTTATAATCTGCTGCACTGGACCGAAGATCTGAAATCGAAATAGACTTAGGTGGTAGGGCGATTGACCGAACGGGATCGAGAATCACAGTACACAAGAGTAAAACTGTCATAGTGACCACTTCGACCTGTCACATTTCGGGATCAGTTTGTGTATATCCCGTTGATCACACATCTAGAGACCTGTCGTGGGCCGACACAGTGATGGTGACTGTCAATGGATATCCGTCCCTTGGCGGTTGTCCCCGTTTTGAAGTAGACTGTACTTTCTATCTAAAATTAACACTAAACCAGTAAAATTTATTCCATAGATGCATGAAAGCATTGCATGCCCTAATGATAAATAAATCTGGAATATGTTGCTTAAAGTTAAACAAAAAAAGGAACCATTTATATTAATATCTATTCTATATTCACGTAATTTAACTCTCCTATTAAAGCAATATAAAATTTTATATAATAATATAATATTCAAATTAATTACGCGAATTCTGCCTACCCTGTCCAAATGATGATGTCCTAGCCGGATTCGGCCACAGCGACTGTTTCAACGCTGATTAAGAAAATCGAGGTCCAGTTTTCGGAAACAGTCAATTGCGCAAGATATATTTAAGTGCATAGCTGGACGCGCAGCCAGAAAAGCACTCTCTCGTCCGAGCTCCCTCAGGCCCGATGGAATGGAGAACCAGTACGATCGGGAGGGAGCGGGTGCAGGTTTGATCGAGTTTTCCCTTCTCTGAACAACTGGTTGAATTGCAGGGTTAAAGAGATCCCTTAGTCGCCTTTTACGACACCTCAGCAAGAAGAGGGGGGTGCTATTCTATTCTGCCGGCAGCCACCACGGCACAAATACCCTATGCACGTCACTGCACTAAACGTTAAAGGCAGGTTTCCATAATACATTAGTGAAAACCGAATAGGAATCAGTTACGTCATTTCTAAGATCAGCGATCACAAGCGCGTATATATATGTGCATATAGATTACAGATTTCGATACATTTTTAATAACCTAGGGAACTTCAATCGTGGTATATGTGGGCCAACATGACAGACTATCTACGAGTTTTTATTCTTTGTTCAGTAGCGCTCAATCCATAAAAGCATTGCATGCCCTAACGATAAATAAGTCTGGAATAAATTCCTTTAATTAAAAAAAAAAGGAACCCTTTATATTCATATCTATTCTATTTGCAAGCCATCTATCTTCCCTATGAAAGTAATATAATATTTATTATCATTATATAATATTCAACTTCATTATGTGAATCTGCCTACCCTGCCGAAATACCCTATGCACGTCACTGCCTTTGTTGATCACTTTTGTTTTTGGACTACACTGTACTTACCATCAAATGCACTTTAGTTACTTTGGCGAGCCAGTTTAAAAAGAAAATCTACATCGCGCAAGTTATTTTGAGAACTCATATATACAAGTTCTTGCAAACCATCGTATCTACAGAATGTTGGAGAGGTGGCTGAGAAACAGGTTTATTATATGTATTGTTCAGGCGCAGGGCATGAGTATAAAAAAGGTACTTGACATTCCTTCCGCCTCCCTACATTCCCATTCCACGCTCGGTCCTTAACAGTGATACATGTGTACGCACGGCGGTATCGCTACACTTATCATCGGCGGCGTATTCGGTCACGCTACGAAATAGTCAGTTGCATTGGACAATACGGCGGAACATCTAATTAATTGTATACGGTGAACGGTGCGGAGCTGCAGTAGCCTGTCCTCATCATCCAGTTTCCAAGTAAGTGCCTTTTGAATATTTCATTGTCACTGCCTGAACGAACTATTTGTGCCCTAATTCTCTACGCGGAAATCCAGCCAGCGACGCTCTCCGGCGGCTACATAAATTGTTGGTTCCTTCGGCAAAATCGCTATCCGGCTATGACATGTATTGATGATTTAGTTTCTGACCTCCGTCTTGGCGATGTCCATGTCGTCCTTAACATCGCTGAAGACGGTCGGTTGAATGAAGTAGCCGGTGTCGCCGGCGGGGCCGCCGCCCGCCGCCAGCTTGGCGCCTTGCCGCTTGCCGGACTCGATCAGGCTGAGGATCTTCCTGTGTTGCTCGCCGTCAATCTATAATACTTTGGGTGTGATTATACAGTTCGAAATTGATGTCGCATTCGATAGAGCTTTGATGAAGTTCGGTGTGGACACGTTGCTAGACCGGTACGTATTGTCTTGCAGTTTCTCTTTTCACAGGATTCGGTCTAACACAACCGGTCTGCACGCAGGTGTGTTGGCGGCAAACTCGTAGCCACTGTTTATGCTTAACAATTGGTCACCGTGAAAGATTAGCTATGGCGCTATTGTTAAAAAGGTCTTACACTTAAAAATTGTTGACGAAAGAATGCAATTAAAAAGGCAATTCTAAAGTGTATGAGACCCAAACAAATAAAAATAGAAGTACAATAGATACCTTTTGTGTATCTACAACACAAGCAGTGTTCTTACGAAATCATTAAATTTAATACGTCGTAACAGTTTTGTGCTTATTATAAACACTTTAACGGGTCTTATGCGCGAATTGACATTCTTTTAATTATAGCTCGACGTGTCGAACTGATTACACAGGCCATAATCTCGTGTAGACCGATGCAGGCAGTATAACAGTATGGCAATTCCACAGGTTTCATTAATTACCTTTATAGAAAGAAAGAAAGATAGTTTATTTGGCACACATCATTACACACAACACGGAAGGATAAGATAGTGAAGGTAGAGAACAACAAAAGCAAATACCCTGTACTGTGATGATGCGCAAAAGGGAAGTTAGCTCAGCAAATGCTAAGTGACCAGCTGAGCTACCCAGCGCTGTGTTTTATAATTTTATACGCAAAGATGAAGAAAATATAAAACTTACAAGGCTGCAACATGCCAACTGTATGTTATAGTGATTTTTTAAATTAATTAAGTTTTCTAAAACCGGCTCATAATAAGGAAATATACAAGTTGGATGGCTGCATTGTGTCGCTTGTATGTTGTAGAGATTTGTTAAATTGATTAAAAATTTGTTATAAGAATATTTGTGTGCGGGAAACAAGAAAATTAATAAATAACACAATACTCCAAGGAATGATAAAATCAAGAATTACATTACTAATAGTTTAAAACGAATTTTAAAAATATCTGATTATTACTATTTAAAACTTCATTTTATCTCAAGATATGAAACTATTTTCACAAATCGATCAGAGTCAAAAAACTATTTTCACAAATCAAATAAACATAATTAATTGAACTGAAAGAGATACGACTTAACCTCTCTGTATTAGTCACGATCCTACATCAAAGAGGTTAAGTTATGATTTGTATCCGTGACATTATTAAAACTTAATAACTAAATGTACACATTTAATGTAACTCCAACGAGGATATTTCATCATTACTAATGTGAACAAAACTGCGGGTAGAGGCTAATATTAAAGCATTTACACGAACCTGCGGGCCTTGTTCGACTTCGGGTCTGAAAGGATCTCCCACAACTCTCTTCTTGGCGCGTTCTGCAGCTAACTCTACGAATTTATCGTAGATCTTGTCCTCTACAAATGTACGAGAGCCTGCGAACAATTTATTCCGTTACTACAATTCTGTTTTATACTTGAAATGTCGCAGTATTTATTCTTACGGAACGTTTGTAACTAAGGTTTTTTACCAGTAGCGTTCATTCCATAGATGCATGAAAGCGTTGCATGCCCTAATGATAAATAAGTCTGGAATAAATTGCTTATAGTTAAACAAACAAGAAACCATTTATATTCACGACATTTATCTTTCCAATGAAAGCAATATAATATTTACTATCTTAATATAATATTAAAATGAATTACGCGAATTCTGCTTACCCTACCCAAATACCCTAGGCACGTCACTGGTTTTTACGTACTCACATAAAAACCCCTTAAGTATGATAATAATATATCGTCACGGTATATCCCTTTCGTGGTAAGCAGTGATACATAACCAGCTGTATCCACTTTGCGCTTATATGTCGTACTTAACGTGATCTGTAGCGCCCGGTCGTCCAAGTCGAGGTCCGTAGCCACAGAGGTGCCATTGCGTAGCCGACAAACCCACAAAATTCGCTAGCTGAGCACCTTCATCATGCTCATGGCAGCCTAGTTTACCCGAAGATTCTGGCGAGGAAGCAAGGCACTGTGAAATGCTTAGGGTGCTGATAGGGGTCAGTCATCAGTACCCAGATACTGCATCCTGCCTCTCTCTAGTTGCGTCGGTTCCCCGTCCCATTAGATCAGTGATTCCCAAAGTGGTCTATATCGACCCCTAGGGGTCTATGACAATCTGCAAGGGGTCTACGTCAGCGAAAAAAATTTGGGGGTCCATGAAATGAAAATGGGAGTCCACGATAGTGGATCTCAACACATACACTGATAGTACCTATTTACTTACATCATACTATCTTATAATATCAAAACATATACATTATATATAAAAGTACCTATGAAGTAAAAAATTTATTATATATATGTTAGCGCCAGTGAATAGTCGCACAGACTATCTCTAGCGCCATGGCATAGGAACACGAAGGACAGGGAGTAAAGGGGAAGACGGGGAGGGGGAATGGCTGTTTTAAATTGACACGTCACACGGCGCGGGAACACACTTTGGGCCAAATAGCTTTAAGTTTTTAACACTAAACTTCACTATAGTTAGAAATTTACAGGAAATCAATATCAGGTAAGTAGGATCAGTAAGCCTACCCAACACGGAAAAACATGACAAGAGGTTTACGACACAAAAAAGTTTGGGGAACTCTGCATTAGATTAAAGAGGATGTTTTGACGAGAGGATGCTTTTTTTTAAATTACTGACAGGCTTTCACTTGACCTCAGTCTCACCTGATGGAAAGTGAAGATGAGGCTGACGATGGAGTGCGCTCACACAACAAATACCGATTCACTCGACTTTTGAAGACTCCCATGTCAAAGATGTTGAAAATACAGACGCAGGAAATGAATTCCACTCCTTGTCTTTGTTTATGCAAGCGCTGGCATTCACAAACTGAATATATCGTGCTTTAGCGCGTGTTGTCTCTAGCTAAGGCCGACTCATACTGACGCGCGGTTTGAGACTTTTCCCGGCCTACTCTTGCGCGTCTATCACGCCACTTTCAACAACCAATAAGAAATCAGTATTGCGATCACCCGAGGTTCAAGAGTAGTGATGAAAATGCCCGGGAATTTTCCCAAAGTGCCCAAAACTTCCTTGGGAATATTACCGGGAATATACGAAATGTTCTCGGAAGTTTTGGGCACTTTGGGAAAATTCCCGGGCACTTTCATCACTATTCAAGAGCCAACGAAATATAATAGCACAGTTGCTTAGCAACCAAGTATGTTCTACACCGCGCAATTGACAGTTTCCGAATATTTTCGTCAGTCAGCTCATGTTCGGTGAAAGAAACTGTAGCCTGCACCTATTTGATGTGATACGGGACCGTCGCCAAGGACGAAATCGGCCAAAATTTCATAATCGGAATAATCTTTTTTTTTTGGGATTCGAAGCTGCTCGCTTCCGTAGGCTTTACCCTAGTTTCCCTACACGTGACTCCTGGGTGGTGCTAAACGAGCACCAGCGAGGTGCTAGGGCGTCGGTGCCCGTCTGGATCGCGACCACAGTACATGGGTGTAAAGCCCGTAATAGTGACCAGTTTCGGCTTGTCGCGTTTCGGGATCAGCTTGTGTATATCCAGTAGCTCATATACCTAGAGACCTTCAGTCGTGGTATATGTGGGCCGACATGACAATGTAGACTATCAATGGATTTTCATCCTTTGATAGTCACTTTCGTTATTAGACTACACTGTACTTACCATCAATCAGGTACTCTGTAGTCACTATGTCGAGCCAGTGTAAAATAATAATAATAATCTGTGCGTACCGGCTGTGCAACATTGTCCCATGTTGTAGAAAAGTGCAAAATGTGCCGCTTCGACTGCCTTTTCCAGATCAACATCTCCCAGAATGATGTTCGGCGACTTGCCGCCCAGCTCCAGCGTGATGCGCTTGAGCGTGCCCGCGGCGCCGCGCTGGATCAGCTTGCCCACCTCCGTTGATCCTGCCGATGGCAAAACACTTAACCTCTCGTCCGTGGAATCCCATTACAGGACCCTGAACCTGATTTTCGTTAAATCTAATTAGAATTTTGTATAACTCCAATTAGTTTAATGAATAAAATATTATATCGAGGGGTGAAAGGCTATTTGGTTTAAGCGACATTTTTTGGTTATTCGCGTATCCACGCATAGATATCCTTTCCCGGCTCTTTATCCACTAGACCACCACAGCTAATACAATAATACTCATCGTTTTATTTGTTTGTTATAACAATAATTTTCAACCTGAAATCTTTGTATAAATTATAATATAGATATCATCGACTGTTTCTTATATAAATTCAACAACACAGCGATCATTTAACAATTTTACCATATTAAAAGTATAATAATGTATTTCAGCTGAATCACCAGAACAGTTATAGTATACCATTTTATTTCTAATACATGATCGATGTATCTTTAAAGTGAGATAACGTTTTACTTTATGTGCCAATTGAAATAAAATTCACACTACACGTTAAAGAAAGTTTCTACGATACATTAGTAAAAACCGCATCTAAATTGGTTAAGCCGTTTCTGAGATTAGCGAGTACAAACCCGTACAGATATGTGTGTATTGACAATTTCAATACATTTTTACTAACCTGCTTCTCGCAAGCGAAATACTTCTGTAAAGCGGTATATAGAAGATCTGAAATAATATTTCATTTCCACTACGACGCAGCCCTGAGTTTCTTTCGGCGTTTCTTCTTAAGGTCGCTTCCGAAACGCTAGTAGATCACCATTAGGTTTCGTATTTTAGCTAGCATCCCAAGTCGAGGTCGTACCCACAGAGGAGCCTTAGCTTTGCCATCCAACCCATAAATTATCTGGCTGAGCACCTTTTGTGCTCGCCCCCTAAGCCCGGTTGAGTTATAAAAATCTATACAGGCCATCCAAAATTAATCCTTAAAAAATGTTTCATCTAAATAATATTACATAGATGGCTGAAGAATGGATTTATTATATGTATTGATTACTAGCTGTCCCGCCAGACCTTGTTCTGCCCTATTTCTCTAAAACAAAGTCACATTGTTTCTTTTTAATGTTAATAGCTTCCCCGTCAGATTTTATTCTGCCAAAATCTATTGGCCTGTCTGCTGTTTTTTGAAAATTGTTTGAAGGAACCTGGCCTTAATGTTATATGTATAAAAATTGACAAATATTGACATTAATATTTATTCGTCACTCAATTGTTTTGCCTTCCCGGAACCTGTCCACTAACATTTAAACTTTATGGTATGGTGTTAAAGTTCAAATTGACTTTTAAATATTATTACGAATTTTTTGTATGAGAATATAGAAAAGTGTTGTTTTTAGACTTTTTCAGACAATTTTTTTTATTTTTCTCTCCGTAATAACCTTCCCCAGACTTCAACAAAAACAACAATAAAGAAATCAGCCAAATCGGTTTAGCCGTTCTCGAGTTTCGCGCTTAGCGATCGAGTTTAGCGATTCATTTTTATATCTATACTAATATTATAAAGCTGAAGAGTTTGTTTGTTTGTTTGTTTGAACGCGCTAATCTCAGGAAGTACTGGTTCGAATTGAAATTTTCTTTTTGAGTTGAATAGACCATTTATCGAGGAAGGCTTTAGGCTATATAACATCACGATGCAATTATTAGGACTGAAGAAATAATGGAAAATGTGAAAAAAACGGGGAAAATTATTCATCCTTGAGAGCTTCCATTGCGTGCGCTGCAAAAACGGTTCAAGATACCAAAAATATATATAAGAAAGAATTATTCCTCTTGAAATGATCTAAAAAAATGTCCGCGACAGTATATGTCTATCTTTTAAGATTAAGTCACTAGAACCGTTTTTATGGTAAACAAATTTGGTCGAAATTAATGCATTATTTGTTAAGAGTTGTATCAACGTAATAATATTAATCTTTATCCAAATAAATGTGTTGTTGATTAAGAGTATTTAATTGTGAACAAAATTGTCTTTGACATCACTTAATTTCAATGAACATCTTAGAAGATATTACAAAACCTTATATAGCAAAACAATGTTTGCCGGATCAGCTAGTATAAGAGATAAGCGTATGCCGCTGTCCCTCTTACACTTCGTCTGCTACGAGTGTCAATTATGAAAGTGTGATGGAAGCAGTATTGCTATAAGAGATCTCCATACGTCCCCAACTCCACTGTGAAGCGCTCACCTGTGAATGCGATCTTGTCTACGTCAGGATGGTCGACGAGCGCAGCCCCGGCATCTCCGTACCCTGGCAGCATGTTCACCACGCCGGCAGGGAAGCCTGCCTCCTGGAATTCATCATCATATATCACCACAGGAATACTATATGATAATACCGACATATCCCCGACCGATGAATATGACTATTGCCGTTGTGGCTGCCGGCAGAATAGAATAGCACCCCCCCTCTTCTTGCCGCGGTGTCGTAAAAGGCGACTAAGGTATCTCTTTAACACCGCAATTCAACCAGGTGTTCAGAGAAGGAAAACTCGACCAAACCTGCATCCTGCTCCCTCCCGATCGTACTGGTTCTCCTTTCCATGGGGCCTGAGGAAACTCGGACGAGAGAGTGCTTTTCTGGCTGCGCATCCAGTTATGCACTTAAATATCTCCTGCGCAATTGACTGTTTCCGAAAATGGACCTCGATTTTTTTAATCGGTGTTGAAACAGTCGCCGTGACCGGATCCGGCTAGGACATCATCATCATCATCATATGATAATACTTGTCTCACTATATCGTATTCGGGGTGAGCAGATACAGTAGTGGCTGTATCCACTTTGCGTTTATATGTCCTGCTCAACGTGACCAGTAGTGCAGCTGATCGCCGTTCTCACAGCACTAGTACACATGATATTCGCATTAGATCCCACTTTAATTTACTCGGTATATTTTCCTTCATCAGTGAGATTGTGGCGCCGAAGTGCGAACGTAATCTGGAAAAATCTAGAGGTACGAAACGTGATTCGAATCTACCACTGTTCGGGTATCCATGCATGGACACCAGCTCTTTCTCCACTAGAATACCACAGCCACTGTAACACTCCTCAATTGTTACTTGAAAATTGACGAATTTTGTCGAATGTGTAGGTAATAAGAAAACACGTTATGTCAAAGCGTTAAGATCTATAATACTTTGACTTATAATTTCGTGATGTTTAATGGCTAGGTTGACGTGTATAAACGTGATAAATTGTAGAACAGTCTTCCAATAAGCGTGTCCTCATCGGGACGATACCGAGCTTTAAAACAAAGCGTGAAATGAATTTGCGCAGGCCGGCATGATCGTTGTGATTATCAGCATTCATGAGTCAATAGGCTCGATAGTCGTCGTTTTGATCTTCAATTATATTTATTTTATTTTACATAATTAGGTGCCCAGCATCCAATCCATCAGGAATACATTGGTTTGAAGTATTACCGCTATTCTTAAACAAAATATTTCATGAATAATAGTGCCAAAATTTTCTATTTGTTACCAGAAAAATAGCAAAGTTTTATTATGTTAACAGACATATATTTTATGGAGTCGTTTTATTGTTATCACGAATGTTAATAGCCAATTACTTGTAATTGGCTATAATATTTACATCATTAACAAATCTTTATTAAGTAAAATAATGTAAAAACTGCGGTTATTAATACAAATAGTTATGCAGGATGTAGATAATTAGTTAAACAAATTATAAATGTACCAAAATATATTTTAAAGTAAGGACATGGTTATTATATTTCGAAATGAACGCTACCCCTTATTACAAAATCTGTACTAATATTATAAAGCTGAAGAGTTTGTTTGTTTGTTTGTTTGTTTGGACGCGCTAATCTCAGGAACTACTGGTTCTCTTGAAATGATCTAAAAAAATGTCCGAGACAGTATATATCTATCTTTTAAGATTAACTCACTAGAACCGTTTTTATGGTAATCAAATTTGGTCGAAATTAATGCATTATTTGTTAAGAGTTGTCTCAACGTAATAATATTAATCTTTATCCAAATAAATGTGTTATTGATTAAGAGTATTTAATTCTGAACAAAATTGTCTTTGACATCACTTAATTTCAATGAACATCATAGAAGATATTACAATAACTTATATAGCAAAACAACGTTTGCCGGATCAGCTAGTATTTTATAAATTTTAATTGTCATAACAAATTATTCAGCAAAAACATAAACTTTACACAAGATAAGATATGTTATTTTCGCGATCGTATACCAAAACAAAGAGTCATTAAAAACATATTTTGTGATAAAAAAAAATACTGGTTTACATAACAAATACATACAGTCTCACAATATTTTTCGGTAACAATACCTACATAGCAATACAATGTAGAACGGTCCATCAACGACAATACTTATTGACTCGGTATATCAAATGAAAATTCGTGGTAAATCTTTATGCACATTATTTAGAGTTTTTGTTAATTCGTCATATTAATGAAATCATTTGTTACAGAACCTAAAAGGCACCAATTTAAGCCACCATAATGTAGGGCCGAAATTCAATAGTTTTCGAGATATTTCTTTTAGTTAAGTTTTTTATTAGTATGCCCGAATTGGGCACTTAACTCTAAATTGTAAATTAATTGTATTTATACGACTTCGATATGAACTATTACTTCTATAAAAGTCTAAAACCATAATTTAAAGTTACGACCTTTGACGGAAACAAATTCAATTTCATATTAAAATGTATATCATAAAAAGTGTTGTCTGGTCAAAAAACATACTATTATTTGATGACACATAGTTTGCAAACTACTGCAAATTTGCCCAACCAACGTGGAAAGGAATTTGCAAAATGGTAGCAGCTGCAGGTTTGCTTGCCAGAATCCGAATCGTACCTTAAGCAACGGCTCCATAGACAAAGTAACATCCGTTTACGCCAGTAAAAAAATGCAAATGTATGAAATTCACATAACGTGTTAATATGATATTTTGAACGTCCAATCCCATACGTTTTATATTTTTCTATAAACGAAATCGATAAAGGAATTTCATTTTGTCTAGGGGCCCAGGTCAGCTTAAACTGCCATGTCATCGACGTAACCCGATCTCCCAAAAAGTACTAGACTTATCGATTGTTGTACATGAACCTTTTTTATGATGGTAGGGCGATTGCCCGAACTGGGTCGTGACCACAATACACAAGTGTAAAGACTGTTATAGTGACTCGCTTTGGCCTGTCGCGTTCCGGGATCAGCTTATGTATATCCAGTAGCTCAAATACCTACAGACCTGCAGTCGTGGTATATGTGGGCCGATATGTTGACGGAGACTCAATGAATTTTCATCCTTTGATAGTCGCTTTCGTTTTTGGACTATACTGTACTTACCATCAGGTACACTATAACCACTTTGTCGAGCCAGTGTAAAAAAAACCTAGATCCAAGTTATTGTATCTCTTTTATATGTCATCACTATATTGTGAGAATGAATAAAAATAGTTGTCCAGTAATTTACACTGCGTCACCCAGGAGAGATCAGCATGGTGTCTAATTGAAAACCTATAACAGACGCAAGGAGCATCAACCTCCAGGCGTAACCCCTGTGCGTACCTTGACCAGCTGAGCTATGTAGAGAGCGGTGAGCGGCGTCTGCTCCGCCGGCTTCATGACGAGCGTGCAACCGGTGGCCAGCGCCGGGCCCAGCTTCCACGCGGCCATCAGCAGCGGGAAATTCCATGGAATGATTTGACCACAGACTCCTGGAAATTAAGCAGTCCAGTTACAGGATCCGTCTATTATTTTCATCTATAATGTACATAATTGGGATTTGCGCAGTTGTTGTTTGTGGCTTCAACTGCCGCGCCATGTTTTGCTCGTAGCCGTTGCTTATAACAAGCAGAGCATTGAGAGTTTTATTGCATTTTAACACTAATCGTACCAACACTTTTTAGATACCTGTTTCCTGCTTGAATGTATTAAATGGATG
Organism: Automeris io; assembly: GCA_036320925.1. Classification (NCBI taxonomy): domain Eukaryota; kingdom Metazoa; phylum Arthropoda; class Insecta; order Lepidoptera; family Saturniidae; genus Automeris; species Automeris io. The sequence continues at coordinate 1,418,667 of JAUDJH010000021.1, read as the reverse complement.
TTAGGAAGAAAATAAACATAATAAATAAATTTAATATATTAAAAAAAACTATATATTGACCATTTTTATTACAAAAGTAAAAATAATAATTTTTAATTATTGCTCATCGCATTTTTTACATATAAGTGTGTCCATTGTAAATTTTCCGCAAACATATTTTTTACATTTAGAGCAAATTTTGTTGGTTTTATTTTCTTTACAGTATCCTATTTGACACTTCTTACGTTGATAAGCATCTGTAGGAGACTAAGGCAACGATTTTTTCGTATTTGTTTTCTTTTGGTTGTTCACGGGCTTCTCGAAAATCGACGCCAAGTTCAAGTATTATTCATAATAAATAAAACAAAAAAAATACTAAATTAACTATAGGTTAATTAGTTAGAAAAAGTCATGAAGTCAAATGTGCAAAAACAATAAGATGATACTTGAGTTTTCTATGCAAAAGTTCAAAATGGGTCATTTGACCCGTTTGGTATGTTTAGTGTTAAAGATTGTCCCAAGTGTGATATGGATTCCTTCAGTATCAAAGTAGCACAGTGGGATGAGTTTTCTCTTGATCGTCATGGTTGTAGGATGCGTGTGCACGAGGGTAGCAAATCACGTTTGTTTCAGCACTCTTGCAGATGAACGAGCTCAAAGGCACACTCCAATATCTTTCAGCTCAGGGTTTTCTTTCGGTCCTGCGGACAGGACTGCCATTCCCTAATGGGCTTGTATAGTTATGGGAAATAATGTAGTCTAGCCGCTGTTGTGACGTCTTTCATAAACACAAAGTCTTTTGATTGATTCATTGTGAAGTTGTTAGCTTCCACCACCATGGAAGCCAGGGTTCGGCAACCAGCGGCTCGTAAGCCAGTACGGTGCAGCCCGCGCAAGTACGAGCCGTTGCACAGAACGCCGCACCGCAGGCAATAAATTAAAAACACTTATAGAAATAAGTTTCTATTTCATCATTTTGTGTGCGCGGAAGCCGGAAATTCAGTTCAAACAATCACAGTCAGTAAAATGACAGTAACAGTAAATGTGGTTAAAAATTCAAAAAATAGTTTTATCTAAAATATTGTGTTTATGTTTTAATATTGTGTTCTGCGTATTCAGTATAATAATGCTTTTAGAGTGCTGTTGGGGCTGCCCCGATTCTGTAGTGCGTCAGGTATGTGTGCCGAAGCAGGATTGCATGATTTTCATGCAGTCATGCGTCGGCGGTGTGCTTCGATGCTGCAGCGTTTGAGGGGCAGTATTGATGGCATTTTGAGTATTTTGGCTGAGAAAGTGGACGGGCCTTTTATTCAGTTTTGGGTGAAGAAGCTCATCCACTCGGGTATTTATGTAAGAAATTAATATTAAGTATAAAATTTTATGTATTTTTAATTTTGGAGAAATCTGAAATAAAGTTGTTATTATTATTATTATTAGATAAAATTTGGCCCATACCAATATACTCACAATATTTGTGGCCCTTATATAAGAAAAGGTTGCCGACCCATGGCTTAAACGATCTTCATACTTTTGATTTAGAATCATATGTAGGATGAAAGATGGGTTTTAAGGACGACTGCGCTACATATTATCCTATTTGTAGGATCTGATCGAAACGCAAGTTTGGATGCCGCTTTAGTTTCTACATTGAATTAGAGTAGACTATCCTTAGGTTGAATGGTCATATATACCTAATTGGTATAGAATTTTACTATATTTTCCTGTACTAACAATTAGAAAAGTATTTACTGAGTTACTAAAATACTACATTTGGGTAATTTTTATTGAACAAGAATGCACATATCTCTTTATGTAAACTTCATGTAAAAAATATTGACTTTTAAAGACGGACTTTCAAATAAAGACAATATATCAAGCTTTTGACATACCGTTAAAGATAAACCCTAAAAATACATTTTTATAGTAAACGGTATAAAAGTTTTTCTAAATCCAGTAAACTACTACTACAACTACTATTTCAAAAAGTACTACATTTTCTCTAAAATGAGCGGGCAACCCTACCGCCGGTGTTACTAACTTACTACTCACAGCACCGAGAATCTTATTGTTATCATATCGAATAAATATTACATAATAAACTACAATGTTATCTTAATTTTATAAACAAAGTGGTACAATAGATAACTTCGTTTCACTCGCAATAACTCACCGACTGGTTCGTGTCTAGTGTACGCGAAGTATTTCCCATCGGTGGGCAAAGTCCTTCCGTGATTCTTGTCAGCCCAGCCCGCGTAGTATCGCAGATTCTTGACCACAGCCGCTAAATCGCCGTAGTACGCAGCTGTGTACGGTTTACCGTTGTCCAATGTTTCCAAACTCTGTCATGGTAAAATATTTTCATGCCTCCATATTAACAAATGTAGTTTATAAAGACGTATTTTGATAATAGATGGGCAAAATGTGATCAGATTATTAGAAAGCGATTACAATGACATTTTGCGTTTTTCATAATTAATATGACTGAATTATGCTCATCTATGTTTTAAACACTACCGTATCTTCAATAACATACACATTTATGATTCCTTAATGTTTTGAAGGCATTTAATCATGATTACAGAGCAACAAAATTAAAATTATGACTACATTTGGTAATCGTTAATCATTAATCAGAGCACATTTTGGCCATCTCTGATTTTGATGCATATTATTGACTATACTCCGACTGAGTTTACAATTAAATTATATTATACAAAAGACCATGGAAAATTTATTGTTACTGAGCGTCGAATTTAAAGTTGTATGTAATTATCATGTAGGTAACTAGCATTATGTAAACAGGTTTTTGAATTATTTTTATCAGTATTCCGTAAAATGTTTAAAATACCAGTACACAGTAGTTATGTAAATTAAAGCAACCAGCGTCTACCTCGGAGTATTATTAAGATTTCCCTGTTAATAACCTCAATATGGATAACTCTATTTTACAAGATTTCAACACACATACATCTACCATTGCGTAATTCTTATGGTGTTGTATAGCCACGGATCTGAGCTCAACCGATAAATACTTATTAGATATAACAACACACTAGAGCATCCAGTCTGCTTCAATACCATAATGAGTAGCAATAATGTAATTTTGATGACATTTTAATTTACACATTATGCCTTACAGATTAAAGACTAAAACTGCTCACATATTTAGGTATCACCTTTGATAACCCATCTTTAGGTCCGTCATCTTATTTGACGTGAGTCCGAAAATAAGGGTTTTTTCTGGTTTTGTTTAAAAACTAGAAGAAAATGTAAGTATTAAAATAAAAAAGGTTTTGTTGGATCCTGGTGAATTGGCGCTATGGTGTTATTACCTTGGAAAATTATTGGGATTGATTGATCTATACGTTCCCTGGACAATTAAAGGGACATCCCAGGGGTTTTAAGTCATGCAATGCAATTTCTCCCCGGATTACCAAAACAAAAACACGTTCCCTGGACATTGGCGGCCATGCTACCGTAGTCGGAGGGACGCGTTCATCCAAAATCAGCAAGATATTCTCAGTGACAATAGTCCCGCAGTAGACTTGAGAGAGTATGCTGCCTAGATGAGAGGGAGTCTGCACGCAGTGCCCGGCGCATTGCACGAGAGAGAGATTTGGCGGTGTGGACTCTTTACACCTTCTCCTCCCAGAGAAATTGGCCTAAATTGGCCACTCGCTTCCCGGGAAACTGGAAAAATATGGTTTCCTGGGCCTAGTACAGTAATTTGAGGAACACCTGCGGTTTTTAGTCAGTAGGAGTCTGACTCATCGAGGTCGCTACCCCCCACAGCCGCTCTGATAGTTCTATGTAGGATTTGTCCCCAGGTTAACAATAAAAGACAGTCTTACACAATCTCCAAGAGATAATAAACGAGCGGCAAAAGTCAATAGGGTGTCAGAGCCCAACCGGACCGCGACCACAGAACAAGAGTGCAAAGTACATCGGTGACTCGCTTTATCCTGTCGTAATTCGGAAGCAGCTCATGTATGCCCAATTATTCCCATCTTCATCTAGATACCTTCGATTGTAGTATACTTAAGGAGGCATCTGGCGCCAGCTGTCTTTATAATCTCGTCCTATAGCAGTGGAGGCCGTTCTTAGACTGAACCGCAGTAGCGTTCATTCCATAAATGCATAAAAGCATTGCATGCCCTTACGATAAATAAGTCTGGAATAAATTCCTTTAATTTAAACAAAAAAAGGAGCCCTTTATATATATATCTGTTCCATTTTGATGCCATCTATCTTCCCTATGAAAGTAATATAATACTTATTATCATTATATAATATTCAAACTCCTTGTGTGAATCTACATACCCTGTCCTAATATCCTATGAACGTCACTACTGCCCCGTACTAACAATCAGGGGTGAGTGTGCCGAGCCACTGTAAAAATGGAAACTTACCGCCAAGTAGACTCTATCTCTCTCAATAAGATCAGCAAGTCTGTTGATAAGAACTCCACGCTCCGATGCGTCCATTGTCCTCCAGGGCGATCCCAGTCTGTTGTCAAAATAATGCATTTAAATTAAAATAATCTGATTTATTTTGATCTGATTTTCCTCTGTGGCTTTAGGCTGATGAAGAGCCCATTTTCGCCATGTTTATATGTTCTGTATTTTCTTTTGTTTTTGTGTGTTGTTTGTATTGCTACATTTAAATTTCTGTTTTTTTTTGTATATTTGTGGCGAAATAAATACTTTTTCATTTTTTTTTTTCATTTAGACTGCATTGATGCAGATGATTAATTGTCACTAACACTAGTGAAAAGATTCACTTAATATTTAGTAAAAAAAGTTATATAATGTTTTATCCTGACATGGCACAGCGACCACACCACGTTTAATGGTAAGCATGGTGCAATCCAAAAACTACAGCGTCTATGAACCGTAAAAAAAACTATCGATAGCCACAGCTATAATGCCGGACTGCACAAATACCACTCACGCTTCGCTTAAAGGAACCAATATCATAGAACGATGGGAGCAAGCTCGCTGGAAGACCATTCCACAGTCCAACGACACGTTAAAACTAAGAGTTAGAGAACTTCTCAGTCCTAGCCGGGATGTGAGATACCGTATAGCTGTGGCTTGGTATATCCGCGCGCGTTGTTCTACTTTGGAAGGGAAGGGGCGGAACAAAGTCAAATAACTTCAGAACACTCGACATGATATCGACGGTAGAAAACGCTCAATAAGGCAATATCTCTGTGCAGTTAGAGCGATTTAAGATGCTTAGCGAAGTCAAAAATGTATAAAGTAAATGATCATGACGAACATTTATTGAAAAAAAAAAACGGAAACGGACGCACTCCCTCTAATGCCCTGCCCAGGATACTAAACATTCCTACAACAACCAGTAAAAAGCTGGTTATCTTAAAACAGTTGACTAAATTTTCTTCAATTTTGGTAAAGAATAATAATAATAGCTCTTTATTTCATTAAAAATAATACACACAAAAATACAGTTTTTTTTTTCGCACTGTCATTTAATGGATCCTTTTCGGGTAAGAGCCTCCTCTAATCCATACCATTTATCTCGGTCTATCTCTGCGTTAAAATCACCCACAATTATTAGTCACTATTTCTTGCCTTGCATGATCCTTCTCCAAGTTCTTATAAAAAGTTTTGAGATCCTCCTCAATTGCTTTTCAGTTGGAGCGTAGGTTTGTATTATTGATATTGTATTATCACCAGCATTTAGTTTAAGTAATGCTACACTTTCCGAAATCCCATGTCTATGAAATCTACTGTGTTGTTTTAAATTTTTATTTATTAGAAAGCCAACTCCGTATTTTCCTACTGTCTGTCCAATGTAACATGTTACATGGTAAAGGATACTCTGGATCTAATCATCTTTCAAACTAAATGGAATTGGTTCATTGCTTTAGGAGCTACGATGCCATAGACAGATCTATAGATACACGCGTTGAACTCATAACACCACTCTTTTTCATCGAGTGTTAATAATTTAAGTTGAAATATAAACTCACTTGAACGCATCCTTAGCTGCTTTGACGGCTTTGTCAACGTCTGCCTTGCCGGCCTGCTGCACTTCGGCAATGACCTGTCCGTTGGCTGGGTTTTCAGTCTTGAAAGTCTTGCCATCCGAAGATTTTACCCATTCATTGTTTATGAAGAGCTGCAACAATATTATTATATGATGAAGAAAATGTATACTCCCTTTATTATTATAAGCACTTTAACAGGTCTTATATGCGAATCAACTTTTATTATGGCTCGACGTTTCGACCTGGTTATACAGGTCATGGTCAGGACCAGAATGGAAAATTGTCAAGAGTAAAGAGGGTAGTGGAAGTAACTTCCAGCCCACGACGAAAACTCCGCGGTACGTCAGCGTAACTAGGTCGAAAAGAAAGTTAATTTGCGCATAAGACTTGCTAAAGTATTTATTATGAGTCGAAAATGCGAAAGTTTAAAATCCTTTATTATCTTTGTCTGCTTATACTAACTAACAACTCAGTTGAGGCAGTGGTCGTGCGTGCGACTTCCGGACGTAAGTGTTATGAGTTCATGGAACATGGAACAAATATTTGTATGATCTACAATTAGTTGTTCCGGGTCTGGTTATTTCTGTATGTAAAGTTCATGTTTGGGAACGCACCAACGACACAGTTCTAAACATAGATGGGCAAAATGTAATCAGATTAATAAAAATGATTAACGATTACATTTTACGTTTTTTACCATTAATATGACTGCATTTTGCGTATTTATGTTTTAAACACTACAAAATCTCAGATTGTATACACATTTATCATTTCTTAATGTTTTAAATGGATTTAATCATGATTACAGAGCAAGAAAATTAAAATTACGACTACATTTTGTAATCGTTCATCGTTAATCTGATTACATTTTGCCCATCTCTGGTTCTAAATTCGAATGTAGTGAAGCAATGTTAAAAAAAAACAAAGTCGTTATTTTGTCTGTCCTAAAATGTGCGTATTGACACCTAATTGATAAAGCGCTATCAGGCTGCGTGTCAAGCTCGTGGTTGTGACAGTTCTGCACAGTCGTCTACATCAAACGCCGTTGCGTTTAAATGCATGTAGAGAGGTACATCGCAACCTTGTATTTGCTGGCGAGTAGCGACTGACATAATCTGTTTTGTACCTTTTTTTTGATGACCCGGGGAACAATCCTGCATAGGACCACCCAGGATGCTGTGAGGACAACGACCCTGATGTGTCAGACTCCTACTAACTAAAAACCCCGGGGTGTCTTTCTAATAACTCCACCCGGGCCTAGGGATCCAAATTCTTGCAGACACCCGGGTCGCGAACAGCCTGTTTAGGCTTAATCTCTTGGAGGAGTGGGTGTAAAAAGCTCACTCCTCCGAACCTTTCTCACAAGGGGCGCACTGGACACAGCACGCCGACTCCCACTCATCCGGGCAGCAGGCTCCCTCAAGTCTGGGCCTGGACCTGACCTTGATTCAATTTCATCAGGGATAATTGCGTGACTTTTTTATTTTTATTACTATTACTGTAGAACAACTCACACACGAAACTCATAGTAAAAAAAAACAAAGATAAATACTAGTTGCCTTCTATGCAACGGGCGCGTCTTTATTATTTTCGATAAATCACGTAAATATTATCTTATCACATTAAGTCTACAATCTTGAAATATTACGAGGATAAATTAACAACTATCTTTCATTAATATCTTGTTTGAAGAACTCTCCCAATAACAAATAGCATTGGTTTGTATTTTGCAAATTAAAATACTTGGTATTTATTTTATATCTATTTATAAGAACACTTACGTAGTCCACATTAACACATATAAATATTTGAAACATTAAAAAATACATTACAAATGCGACTATGTATATATAAAAGTGTAGACTACATTTACAGAATTAGAAAAAAATAATATGAGCATCAAGAACAAATTACAAATTGAAAAACAGTTAATCCTATCTACAAACAAAACAGTATAATCCACAATCCTCTGGAATAACAACCTTTTTTTAAATGTGTTATCGTTGAATATATCAATTCGCGCTCGTCATGCTCGACTACAAATAGCAAGGCCGACATATCGCGGCCGACGAATTTATAGAAGTAAAACTTTTAAGCTGTGATAGAATCATTTTTCTTGACGAATTATACAAGTGTAAAGACCGACGTTTTTTTGTTAATTTGCCTATAAATCTTCTGTGGAGATATATGTAGGCCGACATGGAGACGGCGATTGTTAATGCTCCCCGCCACTTGATACTAGCTACCATTCTTGAACTTCACTATACTCCTCATTAGGTGCAGTATAAAAAAGGTATTTTTTTATAGTGGGGCTGAATATAACTTAAGCTGTGACTATTTGCGCAGTAGTCAATTTAGAGTCGATTAACGTTATGACGTGCGCGTAACTGATTCCCATACTTTCCTACAAAGGTCAACTTATATGCCTCGAACTTTATCAATTTAAAATAACAGACCAAAAGCCTCTCGATAGAATTTGGGCCTTGGCTTAATTTGGCAATTTAATTATTTTGTTATTTTGTTATTATTTATTTTGTTGCGTAAACTCTCTGCTATTGGTATACATGGAGACCTCCTGAGATGGTTTGAGTCCTATATTCACAATAGGTCTCAGGCCGTACGCATAGGCACATTTGTTTCGGGATTCCAACCCATTCCATCCGGTATTCCTCAGGGATCGCATTTGGGCCCACTGCTCTTTAACATCTACGTCTATGACATACTCTCCTGCTTTACTGATACAAAATTCCTTATGTATGCCGACGACACAAAGATATTCTGCACAGTTCAAAGCATCAGCGATTGTATCAGGCTGCAGTCGGAACTAACTAGTCTTTGTAATTATTGCAATTTAAATAAACTTGATTTAAACGTTAAAAAATGTAACATTATTACTTACACAAGAAAGCATCAGCCGATCATTCATAATTACACGTTAAATAATTCCTTGGTTCAGAGAGTTTTCATGATTCGGGATTTGGGCGTGATGCTAGACTCCAAATTACTATACACTTCGCATTATAATTATATCTGCCATAAAGCTTTGAGAATGTTTGGTTTCGTTTGCCGTATTGCCAAACCATTCAATAGTGTCCACTCTTTATTGTTGCTTTATTACTCATACATTAGGAGCTACCTCGATTATGCCTCTCCAATTTGGTCCCCGGATTATGTGACATATAAAAGTCTGCTAGAGCACATTCAAAAAAAGTTTCTAAAATATCTGTGTTTTAAATTTAAAAAGGAGTACATTGAGTATAACGTAAATTTGGATGAGTATGGGTTATTATCTCTTAAAGACAGAAGAACTCTTTGTGATTTGAAATTTTTATATGACCTTTTAAATTATCACATAGACTGCCCAGATTTGTTGAGGAGAATTAATTTTAAAATATACACCAAGACTACTAGACAGCCAAACTTGTTCGCCTTGCCGAAAATACTTCACAATTACGCAAAGAACTCTGTAATACACAGATGCCTTAATACTTACAATAAGGACTTTCACAGTATTGACATATTTTCCCAAAATAGAAACAACTTCATAGCCTCGGCTTTAACTTTGCTAAAGTTGAAACGCCAATAGGAGGGTACAGACGCCACACTGCATTCATATACATATCACATATAGCTTTCTACACTCACCTTGTCACAACAAACACACACACACACACACACGCACAACGCACAAACATCTATTTCTAATAGTTAAGAGTTTACTGTTTTATTCATTTTCTTTGTTAGTTTTTAAATATTACCATTGTGTAATTGGCACAGCTTGATAATTGTAACGTATGTAAAATATTTGTATGTGCTGTTCAATGGTAGTGAATAAATAAATAAAATAAATAGATAAAATAAATAAATAATTGGCAAGTTTATCTACTCAGTACTCAGCAACCTATATTTTAATTACTGGATGTAAATTAAGTATACTGCTAAGCAACAAGGAATCAGAAATACAGAAAATCAAGATTACATGTCTATAAATAAACCACCGAATAAATTTACAAATATGTATATATAAAATCCTCGCGACTATATGTATGTAAATTATATCCAGTTGCGAGCCATTGAGACAAATAAATCTGCATATATTTGGATCAAATTATTCGCCTCTATATTCACATTGTAATAAACTAGGAAATTCGTTTGGTTCGTAATTTTCCAGTGAATAACATGCATGGCTTCTATGGATCTACATACTCTATTGTTATGAAAATATCATGTTTATGTTATTTCAGCTCGTTTATGTAATTTCAATATTCAGCATGCATAAACATTTTTACGGATATGTGTAACCACGTATATCCGTGACATGGCAATTTATACCTAAGTAGCGCCGGGCCTTGAAATTTTCGAGGCATGGCATTAACTACTTTTTGCCGTTTGACAAGTTTTTTTACTTCTGATTCTCAATTATACGAATTAATCCAATGAAAAAAATGTTTACACCACAATTTTAACAGATTTTGTGCATTACAACTTTGTAAAACTGTAAATATCATGCATAGCATAAAAAGCCATATATTCACGAAAAACCTTTGACATAGCTTAAATTAAGACGTGGTCGATATCTTATGAGACTTTTGAGTTAACTATTAAAACATCAAAATAAAGGCTTATACAAATTTTCAGTTAATTTTTAATGAAGTAGTCAGCCCATTTATTAGATATATTATTCAATAAGTACGTTGAGTGATGTGCTCCTCTGCTGCCCCTAGAATTTGGCGCCGGGCCTAGACCTAATGATTCCAGGCACACATATTGACCCTAGGTAATTATTGTTGTCAACAGTAACCATCCGTGAGTGTGAGTGTCGTTGCAGACTGCAGTTATGGTATTCTATTAGCCTACGGTAACCACTTACCGTCAAGTTGTTCATCAATATGTGTTTTTTTATATTGACTCGACACCGTGACCGCCCCACACCTGATGGCAAGCTTAGTGCAGTCCAAAAAACGCCAACAACTATCGACAGTTACGAAAAATCCATCGGTAGTCGCAGCGATCATGCCGGTCTGCACAAATATCTCTTTACACTACGCTTACAGGATCCCATATCATAGGATGGCCGTGTCTGCGTGTGGCTAGACATGATTGCCGTTTTTTTAGCTTAAAAAATAATTAAAATCATACATATTAAATTAATATTTACTAAAACATTTCATAATTTAAAAACATCTGTAAAAATAGACTTATAAAAAACAAAATTTGTATCAATAACGCTGCTGTACCTAAATCTAATTCATAACACTAAAGTGTAAACAAAACTGCTTGAATAAAATTCCACGATATTTTAAGAATATTTGCGTACTTACGCCGGTGTAAAGAATCTCTGGTTTAGTCTGAGGCGCCGGTGCGGCCGTAGCAAACTTCGCTTTTTGTGTCTGAACAACTTTGCTTATATTCCGAAACATTTTTAACACTGTATGAAGTAACACAAGCGCAACTATCTGTGCTGCTAATTGTGGTGAATCTGGAGAATTGAGATAACGTTATTTATTTAACGCACACCACAGACCGTCAGTCTATTATTATGAATGTATAGATTTTACAGGGCTGCCAGTAAAATGATTTAATTATCCCTATGGGAGACGGAGAGACTGAAAGTATAAATTAATAAAATAACAAAACAATGCTAAATCTGGCATCCCTACACATAAACAGAATAATGAATTGATGGTGCGCAGGCGTTCTTTGGTTTTTCACGTCCAAAGCCAAGGCTGTCAATGTTTTCGCTTACGATTTAGGTTTACCCTAGTTTCTTAAGGGATTAACTTGTATCATAGATTAATACGGTATTTTTATATTACGCTGTTTGCCCAAAGGCGACATTCTTAAAAATGGTAACATTTATTATAATTCCCATTTACTTCTACAGTACAGTAAATGTAACGCAATTATTGAATGTTAGTGATATTAATATGCCAATAGTAGTGCTTTCTATCATTCATATTCTGTAAAGAACCAAAGAGTATATATGCAACAGCAAGCGTGCTTTCCATTTACAAAATAAATGTTTTAATGCTCAATTAACATATTGCAATATTATAATTTGGTATTTAACTGGTTATATTTAGAATATCTACAAAATATATTTTATTTTACTACTATGTTTTCAATATTTATATATTTTTTAATTTACAAAAATTATTTGATTGAAATGTGTAGCATTTTGACAATCTTATTCTAAATTTAGGTTGTAATTTTGAGTTATCTACTCCTGCATACTTTCTATTATTTAGGAGTGTGGAGCTATATCCAAAGTAGATATGGTGCTGCTAAACTAATCTAAGCACAGTAAATAATTTTTCTAAACGTGAATCTGACATTCCTAACACATGACAGTGACTTTGACGTGTGATTATATTTCATGTCATATTTCAAAACAGTTAAAAATCGTAAAATTTCAAAACAAACTTTAATCGCGAAAATGGTCGGAAATCAAGTGTATCAATATATTCAGGATAAAATCGGCAAAAAGTCTCTGATGCATTTACGTACTCTTGATTATCAAATATCAAGAAATTTAGCGGACGCTGGAATTGAAACTAGGTGATTATTTCGTGATTCACCTTTAACCCCGGATATTATCGCTTAAATAATATAATTCTTAGAAATGTACTGTAATTTCCCAAATCTATGGAACAAAATTATTCATGTATGTTCAAAAATCCGTATAAAGATGACTATAACCATATAAATGGTAACTAGTCAACTATAGTTTAAACTTTTATGTCCTAATCTATTTTTTCTTTTTCAGGACAGTAAAAACAAATGGTCTCTGGTGTAGTGGTCTTCTGCCGGCTATTTTGATTATTAACACGATTATTTACAAAGTCTCACCAGTGTATCAAATAGTAGCTTGTATTTCACTTGGCATCTTTTTCTACTGCTTGCTGTTTACCTTATTTATGTCTGTGTCATGTTTGGTGCTGAAAGAGACTATATTTGGTGGCTGTATAGCATCTGGTTTGGTGTCTGTACTTCTACTTTGCATCTGTTTGGGTGAAGGTAATTATTTCTTTGTGCATATTAATAAGATCTAATTAAGGTGGTATGCTCATTTAAATTATCACACTAGTGTACTTGCTTATGATGAACAAGTTTATGTTATTATATTTAACAAGTTGCAAAGAAAATAATCATAAAATAAATAAACTTTATAAATTAAAACCTTTATTTAATTTCTGTCTTGAACTAATTTTCTTGTGATTCTTAGCATCAGCCAGAACACAGTCAGTAATATTTGTTGTAATTCTTTTTTTTTATTATGGCTTAATTGCAAGGACTAGTCTTTTATTGACTCAAAAATGAGATAAGTTGGCAGTTGTCAAATGTGAATATGATACTGGTCAATTTGTAAACTATTTGTTTTAAGATTGTCCAGTACCTAAAACAACACAAACTAACTAACAACATCACAAATAAATAAACATCATATACTAAACTCTGAGACTCGGATGGTCAAAATAGCTTACATAGCTGCCACTCTTAAGTGTGACCAGGTGGACTATGTTATTCCTATGTATAATTAATTTTAGGCCAAAGAAACCTCTTAGTGAGACTCCCTAAATAGGAAATTATATTGCAGCTGCCTCCAGATAGTGGAGAGTCCAATGGTAGTCTGATAATAATAATTGTTTACTTGTTTTTCAGGTTTAATGTTTTCTCTAACACTTTCATTGCCATTGGTGTACCTGTTCAGTATGATGTTGCGGTGGTCATTGATGAAGTTCCCCAAGACATATACAATAGGTGAAGCAATGATTGTCACACAAGCTGCTGTGCTATTTTTAGGAATGTTTCTTGTAAAAATAATGTACCATACCCATAGTCTTGACAAAGAAATGGACTTTATTACAGTCATTATTTTTGTAAGTGTAAATATTATTTTTTATTAATATTAGGAGCATACAGAAGTTATTCAATTTATGTTACAAAAAAAAAAACTTTCCTTCCTTTATAGGTTACATTATTTTACACTTGTAAGCATATTTTTTATCTTGTAAAAATCAATGTAGGCAATCATTTACAAGTACATTTCTCTTGTCAGGTGTTCCTGCGCATCTGTAGAATTACTACATAATAGAGCAGTATATGTCATTGTAATGCCAAACATTTGTCGAAATATAAGTATTTTATATGTTGATACTATTTCATAAAGCTCATCATAATGACTGGTGTTTCCTGTCATGTTTCGGGATCAGCTCAAGTATATCCCGTTAAATATATACTTAGAGGTCTTCTATCATGGCATATTTAAGCAGTCATGGTGATAGTGACTGCCTTTAGATTCACATTTCTTAGTGGTAATCACTATTTTTGGGTTTCACTATACTTAGAATCAGGTGAAATGTATCCCACTTAGCTATGCCACTGTAAAAAAAATTGTAGTCAAATTGTTGAAATATAATTCATCCTTGATAGATATGTGGGACCTAGACCTGTAATATTGGTATTTTTAATAATTTGTAACATATAATGTACATATCTATGATCACTCTGATAGGGATATAAGGTAAGGATACCTCTATTAATATAATTATTATAACAATATTTTTCTTAATTGGATGTCTGTTGTGCCAATTTCCTTGATAGTTGATTATGGTATGTCCTGGTCAACTAAATTCATGGGGCCTAGTGCAAAATATTGAAATGCAGCCAGGCGGCTTACTGTATGACTGGATATACTTTATACTAAGTTGTACTCACTTCCACATCCTCTAAAATACTTCCGTACAACCCTACTTCATACCATCAGCTTATATATTATCAAAGCAATACTTGACTTTCAGACAGGCTTATCAACAGTGGGATTGATTGTTACAGCGCTATGTCTATTGACAGACGAGCAAAGAAATATACAGATGTTTGAATACATTTTTGGTGCAGCTGCTGTGTTTGCTTTAATTACACTGCATCTTATACTTGGACGAAGTTGTATCTTTGATATACTGAAATATGTATTTATGGACCATAATAGAGTAAGTATTATCCTTAGCGTTTTTCATATTAAAATGATATAGCTTTTTCTATCTTTAGGTCATAAAGCTGCAATAGCTGTAGCAAGCCGAACACTTGATGGAATTTACTGGCTTATGTATAATAAGTATGGACTTATCTAGATACTGTATCCTATGCCCTTGCTGTGGGGTTTACTGAGAGAATAGAATAATGCCTCCGTCTTCATAATACTGAGGTGTCGTAAGAGCCGAATGAGGTATAAAGTATGCAGAATTGCACGCAGATTTCTAGCATATATGCTGGTGCATGTACCTTCTCTGCACATAGTGTACACCCACCAACCCGCATTGGACAAGCATGTTAGATTCATTATTCAAACCCCTTCCCATGGATTCCATAAATTTGGTGGAAAAGGGAGGAGAGCCCTTTGCCCTGCAGTGGAATGAAAGGGGCTAATAATTATCTAGAACATGCAAAAGTGAAAGCAGAGTTGAGGGTGATAACGTTGTAAAGTGATATGTTATTCAAATCAACATGGTTCCGAAACACGTTTGGAACTTTGAGTTTCATATACCTAGAGACTTTTTTTTGATCATGGTGTATTTAGGCCATCCTGACAACGGCGACTGCATAATATCTTGTCCCCTTATGGACACAATCGATCATAGACTGCATCATATTTACCACAAGCTAAAATGCAGTTATTTTGTCATTCAACTATAAAAATATTTCTTACATTTCAGGCGAAACTGTTCTCATTTTGGCTCAGTCTGGTTTTGATAGCATCGTTTTTCATCGTGGTTCGGTCAAAGTTAGCTGTCAAAGCAAATACAGTCACTCGGAAGACGTTTCATGTGCTGGCCTCAGTTGTGTTCTTGTCCGGGATAATCTACGATGTGTACCTGATGACCCTGGCTGCTGGAGTCGGACTTGGGCTGTTAATCTTTGTCGAGGTAAATCAATGTCATCCATAGCTTGCTTCAGAACGCTGTTGCAATGGCTTAATACCAAAAAGTTGGAAAATTGCGTGTTGTCTTGTGCTCTCATCAGTAATGAAGTTCTTCGCGTTTTTTATTTATCTCTGATATGAAATTTTATATTGAGGTTATACAAAATCAATTGCGGATGATGCTCGTCTGCTCGAATCTTGACACTCCCATGAACATATACGTATATTATAATAGAAAGAGAAAGTCACGTGAAAAGGGGCATAATATTCGTGAAAATGTATGTTATATTAGAATTTGACTTAAATTTTTTTAAATATTAATAGTTCCTTTTTTTTCATACTAGCTTCATCTTCTTTTTCGTCGAGTTGATAGAATTAGGCACAGTGATTACTATACGGTGTTCATTGGAAAGTACAGTGGAGTCCAGGAACAGCACCAATTGCCTAGGGATATGAATTCATCGAAAATCATTGTCATGAGTGTTGACCACTACAGGTGACCTTTAGGTGTAAAAACACGGAACAAGTAACTGTGTACAAGCTGATACCGAAACGCAACCGGCTAAAGCGAATCACATCAAAGGTTTTTACACTTGTGTACTGTGATCAAGACTGAGTTAGAGCAATAGCCCTACCACATGAATGTAGCTATGGTCAATAATTTGTTATTGATTTACAGGCGCTAAGAAAATCTGGCATTGATCCCATATCTTCATCACTTCAATCAGCATTTGAAATATACAAGGATGAAAAGGTAAATGACAATTTAATTTTAATTTAAAATGGTTTTAAAAATAGTTAATCATGTATCAAAGAATCGATTACGGTTATTGAGAAAACAGAGAACTGTCAGTAGTTGTAGCGATCATACCAGCCTGCACAAATATGCCTCAAATTGGGACAATCGCACATCTGATTCCAGGACATGGGTGCGTTCGCGATGACGCCCATGTACCTGTACGCGGGTTTGGCTTGCCCGCTGCTGCTGGTACCGCAGCACGAAGGGTGCGAGGTAGAATTGCTGAGCGGAGTGCTGGCCATCGGCGTGGGCGACACGGCCGCCAGCTGGTTTGGCTCCAGATACGGATTCAATCGGTGGGCAGGTGTGTTCAACAGGCGACATATTTCAAACATATGAAACCAACCGTATCGATATTGAACTTACCAATAATATTAGAAATATTATATTTTCAGATAGTAACAGAACATTTGAGGGGACTGCATTTAATGTAATGTCTCAAATAGCTACGGTTCATGTGCTTGAGTTATTTGGTAAGTTCTATTACTAAACATACAAAAGGTAGACATAGTTATATCGATTAATATCAAAAGCTTGTATATCTATGCTAAGTAAAATGTAGGAAATGGAATAAAAGACCTAAATAAATTATACATTTTTACACTATATTTTGATCCCTTTATTAAGTTACAGTACACAGTAACAAATATACAGTATGTTACTTAACTATATTTTATTGGTATTAGATTCCCAACAACAATTTTACTGTCTTTCTAAAAGTGACTACAAAAAAAAAAATTGTTTACTTTAGGCAGAGATAAAAAGATTGTGGAGAAACTTATTTTTGCTTGTTTTTTTTTGTTTTTTTTTTCTTCTCTCATTTATGTAATTTTTTGTTTGCATATTAGATAAGTATTTTTTCTTTTTGTTACTGTTCCTATCCGTGTATTGCCCATATTTTTATTTTACTTTCGTTCAGTGCAAGTAGTCGTAAGCTTTTAAATATAATCGCATTTGTAAGGTATCTTGTTCATGACTTATCTATTTATGTATGGGTTACTGTATACTATATAAGTGTTTTGTGAATATAAATGAGTAGTGACGCAAAATTTTAGTACTTGGTATACCAGCAAATAAGAAAACGATTCGGAATTATTGTTCTAATATAATTTATTTTTCAGGTCTATTAAATTCAAGAAATGCTTTGTTAAGAGCAGGATTGGCGGCGACTGTTTCGGGATTGGTCGAAGCGAAAACGGATCAAGTGGATAATTTAGTATTGCCTTTGATAACAATACTAGCATTTCAAGTGACTTGGTTTATGTCTTAGCCATTGACTGTTTTCACATAAATTTCCATAAAAAACGGATATTTGATGAGTCACAAAAGTTAAAAAATATTCGGGACCAAATATTTTGTGTTGATATCTATTTTTTATATATTTTTTGGCGATTTTAGTTCAGTAGCAATTTTTTAGTGTTATTTAAAACATGGATGGATTGTTTCGATCGGGAGCGGTTGGCGGATCTTTTGTCTAGGATACTAATCTTTATAATGCATCTTTATATTTGTTGAGATTCGAGTTTGATTACAAACATTAGTTTAGTTGTTGTAATAAAAAAAAACTTGATGCTTTTTATAAATATAGTAAAATTTTTATTATTAAATATCGATTGTTACTACCAAAGAATTGTATATAATGAGGTTACTGTATATTAATTTTTTTATTTTTTCATTTGTCTTTATACTAAACACTCACATAACTTGAATTTAACATACATACGTCATTTACATTTTGATCGCTATTGTCACAATTTCCTTCTATCTCATTTTTCACTGTCTCTTCTTTTATTTCATATTTGAGCATTTTAGCATTATTTATGGAATAATTTTCAATACTATTTCTTTTATTTTTAAGCAGACTTCTTTTCTTTTTCACTCCTTTACACTTCGCTTTGAATATTTTCTCTTGCGTTATTACATCTTTTCTATCTATGGTCCAGTCTATAATCGCAGTTTCAGCTCTATATATTGGATTATCTGCTTCATTGTATTCTGGTATATCAATTCCCAATAAACCCATTACTTTTTCTAATATATCATCAACATAATAATTTATTACTAAATCTGCTTTGTTGTCCTGAAAATATATATTTTTTTAATTTCTGGTCACATTATAGTTCTTTTTTATTTACCAAACATGCTAAAAAAACCACCTGATTGAAAATGGCTACTGGTCCTTATAACTAAGTGTACCAGTATATTATGTTAAATATTTTGGCAACACAAAAACTAATTAATCTAAATATAGGGTTATACAAAATAATTAAACAGAAATAGATAGATCATATAATGACGCTGGGTTGCAAGCAGTTCCCGATCAGTTGATCTGGAAAACAAGAGGAGCCTATGAGGACATGTGTATACTGGACATCCTGCAGTTGATGTGTTGAAAACCCTCAAAATGTTTGAATAGTATTGGTTAGTCGGTATAAAAATTATAGTAAGAATGACAGAAACTACCAAATGACGAGAATTTATGACATGACATATAGGTAACATTTGACAGTGAGTCATGATGATTGAAATATACCACTCCAAAAGGCATTAAGCTTACAAATATTACCAAATAAAAAGATAGAATTGAGTACTTACATGTTTTGTATTTTGTAAGTTGCAAATTACTAATTTTCCTCCATATTTTATTGTCTCTAATGGTAGATTGCCACTTGGGACAATCTGCAATGTGGTTCCTAAACATATGCTTAAGTCTGCAATGCTGAAAACAGATTTATACTTAAATGCTATGTAACTAACTGTAACTGTATTATGTGCATTCATTACCCTCAGTTTTTGTATTAAAAAGAATGAAATTACATATAGTTTAATGGGTTTTATGCGTGAATTTACTTATTTTAAATTATGGTTCATGAGTTAATTCGCACATAAGACCTGTAGAAGTAATTATAATGAGTACAAAATGCAAAAGATTAAAAATCAAGCCAAGAGGTGATAAGAGTATATAAATAATGAAAATTTATGCAAACCTGGAATGCCACTCGGCCATCAATAAGTCATTTTCAGGCAGATTGTGCTCCCAGTCCAAGACACTATCATACAGGTACCCGCGGCATGGCCTGCCTGATATATGCTTCACAGCACAATGTACACCACTATTTTTCTTTCCAACAGTTTCTACAGGGCTACTCCTTACAAACTGTCTGTTGAATTGACATTTTATTATTTTTATACTAGTTATCATTTACAAAATAAAGACTCTGTACTAGAAAAATTAATTGTACTTTTGATTTCTTGAGGTTTGGAGATTAAATGTAATAAATTTTTTTATTTCTTAAATATACATACACTGTACAAAAATGTACAACTAAATTAATTTAAAAAAAAGTTTAAATTGTAAGCAAATGTTAAGAAAGAATATTAGTGTCCCACCTACCTAAACCTAAACCAACCTAAAAATCTAAACCTAGGACTTTCAAATCCTAAATAATTCTCTTCAGTATTAACTAAAATTAATAATATAACGATTTAAAAACTTTTCAATGTAAGGTTTTTTTTAAATATTTATAAACGTGTAAAAATGACCACAACCAGAGTGCATCACCACAAATAATACCATCATGCTGGCGACCTTGAAAATGGAAGAGAAAATCAAGCAGGATATATCACATACATCTGATCCTGATATAACACTGGTCAAGTTGGATCACTATGGTAGTCTTTGAACCAAAAAACTGTGATTGCTATCTGGTTTAGGACATATATTCCACCTCACTGCTACTCATTTGGACCATTAGGGTGTTATGTATTGGATATGAAACAATAATTCTATGGACATGTCTCCTGTCCTCAACTATCATTTAATGACCTGAATATCAGCATTGATTCATGTGGATGCTGATATTAAAAATGATATAAAAAATCTGATGATGCTGCTATTTGAACACACCCAGAACCAATCTCTTTTTCTTTGATTTAATGGTATCCCAGGAGAAAATTCTACATAGGATCATGCAGGCCAACATGAGCAATCCCATATGTGCTAGACTCGTACTGGATAAAATCCCTGTGGTGCCTTCAGTTCCCTACCAGCCAGGTATAGGAATCCATTTTCCTCCAACAAACAGGTGAACAAAAAGATTTTTTCAGGTCTCTTCTCCAGGAGGGTGAGTGTAAGACCCACTGAGAACCTCTATCAGGCAACATTTATAGCAGTACAGTTAATTTATTCTTACCTTTTACATACATTACACTCATCTACAAACATGTTTCCATGCAATTCTGCTAAATACTTTCTAGACAATCCAGATTTCAAATGCAGACCATCTATGTTTTGGCTCACTATATATTGTACTTTATTGCATTCGACCAGTTTCTTCAGTATCAGATGGGTCTTTGTAGGTTTTGCATCAGCAAATGATACATTAATATTTGGCTTCTTGCCTTCTTTTTCTAAAGTCCAAACACCATTTGGGCCTCTGCAATATCAGAATAAAATAAAATATAAATTTATGTGGGTGATAAAGAAAAATTTACAGTAGTATAGTCCAAAAATGAAAGAAACCATCAAAGAATGAATATCCATTGATAATTTGTCGTCATGTCGGCTTACATATACTATGACTGAAGGTCTCTAGGTATTTACAGGATATACACAAGCTGATCCCCAAACATGACAGGCCAAGTATAATTTATGGATGTGTTTACATACATTATATATACATATACATTGTATACATGTATATGTATTAGTTACACATTGTATACATATACATGTATACAATGTGTACATACTAATACATATACATGTATACATTGTATACATGTATATGTATTAGTATGTACATCTTTGTCTAGTATCCACAGTATAAACACAACTTTAGTTTGGGGCTAAGTCAATGTATGTAGTTATTCATAAATGTTATGTTATACATAGCAGGCAAGCTCAAATAATACATTTGTTGTATTACAAACAATACAATTAATTAAATAAATTATTTACCTAAAATCTGGTATACCAGCTGAGGTACTGATTCCTGCTCCAGTGTGTACAACTATATGTTTACTCTCATTTATGAGTTGTGTCAAGATATCACATTTCTTGATTAATTTGTTATGTGGTTCAAATTTCTATAAAATAAAATTTCAATCATGATAATCAACAAAATGCAGCCATTAACTGCTCACCCTGAAAGGGGTATAGCATGACGATATATTATTATAACAAAATTAAATAATTAAGCACTAATACTTACCTCTGGGATGCCTAGAATTCCTTTATCTTCGTATGGGGATAAACCATCAGCATAATTACATGACATATTGAATACTTTAAGTAAAAAATATTTATATATTTTTTAATTGAAAATATGTTATTTTTTTTAATGATTCAAAAAAGGAAACATGTTTATTAGCATTCCATTTTAAAGTTAGATTAAATTTTATAGTTATTAATTGTGTATCATCTGTTTTGCATTTTGCACTGAAATTCTAATAAACTGCAGTTATATGCAGTAACAATCGATAACTATGATAAGTTTCTGTCATAGTTTACTGTCCAGCACTCTTTTAATTATACGGAAAAGAACAAGTGCTTTTTTCAACTCTTTATTGACATGAGAATGATCACTGACACTTATTAGTTATTATAATTTTGAATTACGTTATAAAAACCATTAGAATAATTTAACTGATAAAAAAAAACTACTAAAATAATAATGTATCTATTATTCATTACATTTAAAAGCTACAAATCAAAAAGTCAATAAATGCAACTAGATCTTGGAAACCAGATAAAGTGCTACCAGCACTGGTCAAATATTCTTCTACAATTGTTTGAAACCCACCATAAAACTGTACATTTTTTTTATAGATATAAAGCTAAATTATTGTTACTCGAATCATAAATATCTATAAATAATTGATAAAAATAAATATATTTTCGAAGATTGATTAAATTATTCATAGAACGTAGGTAAATTGCATATTAAAGTAACAAAATTAGGATCGAAATACATGACCGTTATATTCTTTTTGTACATGACTTCATCGGACTATGCCATTTATGTTTTATAATACTGCTGATTAAAGAAATAAAGCGAAAAAATCTTAAATACTCCTTACTCCTAAAAATCCTTTTAACCCTATTATAGACGTCTAAATTTAATATTAATAAAATAATTACAAATGTATATCTTGAAACTTAGGAATTGAAGCTATAAGCCATAAAAATTGTGTTTGGCAGGTGCCAAATAAATTTGTAAAATAAGTTTTTTACAAGTTAATTGATATGTCGAACATTGATAGTTATAAATGTTATCTATATTATACGAAAAAAATTGTCGATTTTAAAAGAATAACTTTAACATCCTTTTCGCAGAATACAGTAATGGCAATAAGAATAGATTTTTATTTGTAATAGAGTAATAATCTTGTTTTTAATTTAACAATAAGTTCACTACATGTTATGATTACTTGAATAAATATTTTATTATCCACGTATAATAATGTCTTGACACGCTATATCCCTATTGAGGTGAGCAGAGATACATTATAGTAGCTGTCTCCACTTTTCGCTTATATGTCGTGCCAATTATTCATATACTTTTTTAAAATAAATTACTAATTCAATGAGCATTTCATTTTATAATATAGGCAATATAAAATAGTTTGGATACCCATACATAGGCTTAACATAAAGGTTTTAGGGGTTATTAGGGAAATTTAAAATAGTTTTTAAGGTATTGTCATTGCCAGGCATTTGGCAACATTGATTTATTTGGTGATTTGTGTTTGTGCGTTGTGGCGTTTTTGTTATTGTTAATTTTGTGTAATTCTTGTTATTAAATTATAATTTTATAAGCTAAAAACAGCCGTTATGAACCGCAGAAGGGGGCATGATGATGAAGATGGTTACGGTAAGTTTTAGGTTATAATTGTTGACCGATTGCAAGCCATATTTTTTACATTTGTAGCCCTAATTTACAATTAATCTTGGTTGTAGATCGTCTTCACCGTAAAAGACGTCGTGTATCTGAGAACCAAGAAATAGAAGATCGCTTGGAATCTCTTATACTGAGAGTGGGAGAAAAAAGTAGCTCCAGCTTAGAAAGCAACTTGGAAGGGCTAGCAAGCGTATTGGAGGCTGATTTGAGCACTTTTAGGGTCAAAATCTTGCGAATATTAACAGAATGTGCCATTCGTATGCCGGAAAAGTGCACTATTTACGCCACACTCGTCGGTCTTCTCAACGCCAAAAATTATAATTTCGGTGGAGAGTTTGTTGACTATATTGTAAAGACATTTAAAGAGAACCTGAAGACTGGGAAGTGGAACGCGGCAAGATATTGTCTCCGCTTCATATCAGACTTGGTAAACTGCCATGTGTTGGCTGCATCATCTTTATTAACTTTACTTGAGACATTAGTTGATTGTGCAAATGAAGATGGCGTGCCGCAGGTACGGCGTGACTGGTTTGTATTTGCTGCTTTGTCAGCTCTTCCCTGGGTCGGAAGGGAGTTATATGAGAAAAAGGAATCTCAGTTAGATCATTTATTAGTCACAATAGAGGTGTTTTTAAATAAACGCAGCAAAAAACACTGGCCTGCATTGAAAGTGTGGACGGCTGATACTCCACATTTGCAAGAAGAGTATTTAGATTGTCTCTGGGCTCAAATAAAAAAATTAAAGCAGGACAATTGGTCTGAAAAACATATACCTAGACCTTATCTAGCATTTGATTCAATCTTGTGTGAGGCTTTGCAGCATACATTACCCACTATTCAGGTAAATACTCAATTGTTGTAACCTATTTTTTTTTTCAGAGATCCATTAGTGTCTTTATCCACTTTGTGCTTATATGTTGTGCCTAATGTGATCAGCATTACAGCCATTACGATTCTCAGGGGACTTACACATGACAACTTACTAATGTATCTCTGCTCACCCTGTAAAGGTTATAGTGTGATAATATATTTTCATTTTCTGTCTATGCATGTTTTATATGTCATAATTTTCACTTTTATTGGTAAATTTGTAAAATAATTGAAAAGTTATCAAAAAATAACATTATTTATAATAATATATTATCATGCTTAAATCACTTTTGGTGTGAGCAAAGATACATTTGTGGCTGTATACACTTTGCACTTAAAATATTATTTAAATATTTTTAAAATAATTAAAAATAAATGAAAATATTATTTTCTGTAAATAGACATCTCTTAGCATTGTATTCTATCAAAATTGTTAAATTTTAATTATTCTAAAATAAATTCAAATTGTAAGTTGTTTAAATCTATGGATTTAAAATACTTTATTTTAAATAAGTAAAAAGGGAAAATGTGTCATTCAACAGATATGTCCCTAGGTATTTATCTATATTTTTCACTTTCTATAATATTTTCAGTATTATTATCTCTTTAGTTAATGCTCATATTATATATATGGGCCTCCCAAATGAGAATTATTTATTAATCTATGTAACACTCCTTCACCATTGTTTATAATGAAATTCCATATAAATAATACACTTTGAAATATGATTTCCTTAGTTTATCAAACCTGTATATTCATATTAGTGAAAACTGAAGTTTATAACATATTTAACAATCTTATTTATTTGTTGAGTGACTGTAATCTATTTTTTTTTTATTTCAGCCTCCTCCACACAATGATAATGATACTTATCCCATGCCACGTGTTATTTTTCGCATGTTTGACTACACAGACTGTCCTGATGGCCCAGTCTTGCCAGGAGCCCATTCAATCGAAAGATTCCTAATAGAAGAGCACCTTCACAATATCATAGAGGCTTATCATCTGGAACGCAAAGAGTGTGCAGCACAACTCCTCTGTTTTCCATACAAATCAAAGATACCATTGGAATACTGCATTGTGGAAGTTATATTTGCAGAGCTTTTCAACTTGCCTAGACCAAGATATTTGGAAATCTGTTATGGTTCAATACTGATTGAACTGTGCAAACTTCAACCTTCAACTATGCCTCAAGTGTTAGCTCAAGCCACTGAGATATTGTTTATGAGGATTGACAGTATGAATGTTGCTTGTTTTGATAGGTCAGTGTCTTTTTTACTTGACATTTTTAAACATGGCTAAATCTAAGTCTACAGGAGGAAACTTGGAGGTTGCTAGTTTTCTGGAGACTAGAAAGATTGTTTTAAAAAAAAAGAAACTTAATTACTTTGGTTTCTGAAATAACTTCTTTTATCCTCGTATTGGCAATTAGTCACCTAGCTAGCGATTTGCGATGTGAGCTTGACCTCAGAATATTCTTGAGTATAAATTGTTTATGTAATTAATCTTTTAAAATTCTTACTTATAGCATAATAATAATATTTCTCGAACCAATTGGAAATACTTACTTAGGTATTTATGCAACTATATTTAGGTAATTAGGAGCTACAAGTAATGCTCTCTTTAAATATTTGTATTACATTAGTTGCTTGATTTAATATGTTCACACCTGAGAAAGCTTCTGTTTTTCAATTTAATATAATACAAATTTAAATTAACATTATACAAATTCAATTTTGACCTATTTATAAAAAGATTTAGTTTCTTTTAACGTTTGAGTAAACAATATCTTTACTGTATATTCCTATGCTTTTTTATTATTATATTTTGATAATATTTATAATCTCTGACTATTTAATTCAACATATCTTGGTTTCAAATTACAGATTCGTAAATTGGTTCTCCTATCATCTAAGCAACTTCCAGTACCGCTGGTCTTGGGAAGATTGGGAGGGCTCTGTTCAACTGGATCCTGACCATCCCAAGCCTCGGTTCATAAAAGAAGTTCTGGCAAAATGTCTAAGGTTTGTATTCACTAAAAATAAATTTGGGTTACCATTAAAAAGGACTATCATATATTTATTTTACAAAATTTTCATACATTGTCAGTGATATTTTCAAAAATATTGTTTTCATTGTTACTTCTAGGTCAGGGCTTCTTAAACTGTTGTCATTCACGACCCACTTACGATTGCGAGTTTCTTGACGACCCCATACAAATATAAAAGAAAAATAAATTAATATTTTTTGATGATTTATTTGCTAGGTAACAATATACATATGAAAATATATGTAGTTTTAGAATTCGTTTTGAAACATACAAAAATCTAAAATTAAAAATTGCACAAGAAATTATAAAATTGTGTTTATTATAGTTTCAAAAATAAAAGTGGATTCTGACCTCGAATATATTCAAGTATTTGCGTGGTAAGAATTATATTAAAATATAAGTAAAAAATTTAATGAGATGGATGTGCCTGTTTTTTATTGCACAACAAATCAAATCTTGCTGGAATGTTTGAAACTGCTGGACGTAAGACCTCTTCAACATTTTTAGCGCTGAACGATATTGGGATTTAATATGTGTTCAATCAACAAATGCGAGTGTCTAGACGCTGCAAGTCCACTGTATTCCGCAAAATGTAGTGATGTTATAAAATATATATATATAATATATAAATATTTGACACTAAAATCTCTCGCAACCGCAGAATTTTGCTACGCGACCCATAGTTTAAGAAGCCCTGTTCTAAGTAAATAAAATGATAACAATAATTTAAATCGCAGTGATTGCATATCATCCTATCCTTTATTTTAATGCCACAAATATTTCTGTTAAATGGAATTACTATTATTTGTCATTGTAAAAATTTAAAACCACGTTAAGACGTATTATTTTTAAATGTATATTAATCGCTATTATTGTAGTAATATCCAAAATGATACTGTAATTAAAATTTTTATGCAGGTTATCATACCATCAAAGGATCAAGGACATCACACCAGAAACATTTGCAGCATTTGTACCTTTAAAACCTGAGCCTATTTACAAATATTCCATGGAAGGAGCAGGTAAATTAATACATCTATTTTTTTATATTATTTAGTCCTGTTGATACATTCACAGCTTGCATCATATTTACTTAAAAATGAAAGCAATAAAAATAATTCTTTAATTTTAATAAAATATCTGAAATAAATTTTAGCCCTATTAGATATAGAAAGACCAAACTATAGAGATACATAGAGACAGATAAACCATATGAGATGAAGAAAAAATAAAAAACAATACTTAAAAAATATTAAAAAATAATTTATTAATTAATTATAATTTACATTTTACAAAAAAACTTAACCTATACTTATTTGATTACAAGATTTATTTACATTTTGGTAATATTTGAGTATGAATATTGTCATAAATGCTTTTCTTTTATTTATAGTAACATTTAAAAAAAATCACGTCCTGTGTTTTAATAAGTTTTTTTAGTACTTAGCAAATGTAAGATCCCAGAGAAACATGCAAGAATTAAAGCTGTTTGTTGAAATCGAAATAAAGTCAGTCTATTCCATGGCCATTAACTCAAATATGGTGTATGGATGATCTTGATAATCATTATAATCGTCATTAGATGATCCCACTGCTCGGTTTTCTTCATCATTGTCAAATGGTGAATGCTCTATCGACAATTCTCCGTTATCGTCATCATCATAAATTTCTTCACTTATTTCTTCGTCGTGATGATGATGCTTACCTTCAATAACGTCGAGAAATTCTTCAAACTCATCATCATTATGAGTAAAACTCTCTGTACTTTCATTATCACCTCTGGCTACAGATTGTATTGTCTCTTTAGTTTCGACTGACGGATCTGTATTAATACTGCGTAATAATTCATCAATTAAACCAGTAGTGAATGAGACACTCGTGATTGTATTACTAATAGTTGTAACTTCATGCTCTAAATTTTGATGATCTTTTATTTTATCTTCTGCAGTAGTAGTAGTTGTTATAGTCGTAGTATTATAAGGTTTCCTTTTTTTACACCTTGTTTTATTGTTAGTAACAGATTTTGTTGATGTTATCACAGTTTGTTCCGTTGTTATAGCAATGTCTTGTTCAATTTCGTTACTTTTCTCTATAGGTATAGACGTAACGTTAAAAATAAATTCATTTTCGTCTTTTGTATCATGTTCTTTATTTTCTTTAGTGCCCTTTTCTGCTAATGGTTCCTTTTCTTTTACATTCATATTAATTGACGGTGTTTCGCTAACTGTTTCATATTGGTCTACAGAATCTTCGTAATTAGATTGAAACTGGGATGTACTCTCAACATCAATTGTTGTTGTGTTACGAGTATTATTTACAGTTGAAAGTAGATTTGATACGTTTCCTATAAGATCTTTATTATTCTGTTCCGATTCTAAGGTTCGTGATGTAGTGGAAGAGTAGCCTTGGAAGTTTGATTCCTTTCTCCGAGTAGGTTTATGTGATACGTTTGTTTTGTTTTTTTCTGTCATAGGCATACTCCATCTGTCATGTTTAACAGAAGTACCTTTTTGCATGAGTGTAGATTGTCTGTAACGATTTTTGTATTTTGGTTGTGTGGTAACAGGATTTCTATCTTCAGTGGCTATACTAGTTGTAGAGACGGAGGTACTCGAAAATAAGGGAGTTGTTTGCTCCGTAGTTGTTGATTCCTTTGTGGTTGTGGTAGGTTTGGTAGATGTTATAACAGTATTTGTTGAAGTTGTTAGTGGAGTTGTGGATAACGTCTGATTTTTAGATTTCCTAGTAGGTTTATCATTTGTAGCTGCGGAGCTTGCTTGAGGTATTAAGTCTTGACTTCGTGCTTTGACTGTAGTCGTTTTTGGTATGTCTGTCGTTGTGGTTGTTGTCGTTGAAGTGGTTACTCTTTTATGTTTCTTAATTTTATTAGGTTTTGTAAATTTAGGTGGTGGTCGAGTACGTTTTGTTGGTTTCACCGTTGTAGTAGTAGTTGTCACAGCTTCGGTTGTTGTTTCCTTTGTCACAGGAGTAGGCGTTGTGGAGCTGGTCTGCATAGTTGTTGTTGTATTAGTTTTATTTTTCTGTGAAGCCATTGGTGTTGTCTTAGTGAAGGCGCCTAATAAGTTGGCCCACTCCATAGTATCATCTTCTTCAAAAGAACCACTATGTGCAGTAATAATATCAGGTACAGATGTTGTTGTTTGGTGTGATTTTATATTTTCGAGACCTTTTGTTGTTTTTTTAGTACTAGTGCTTGGTTTTCGTTTCTTATTTGAAGCTTCAAAGTCGTTATTTTCAGGTTTGTAGTCTGTGTATCCTAAAGTTATAGGTTTAAATGCAGAATCGGGTAAAGAATCTGAGTCGGAAAACTGAGCATCTAAAACTTGCGGACTCGGTCGGAAATTCAATGGTTTAGATTTTGTAGATTTCGAAGGGTGCATTAATTTTAATGGCGGCATCGGTTTGAAAGGCTTATTGTCCATTGTAACAAACACTCCAGGTGGTGCATTAAAAATAGGTGGTCTTACGTGATCTGTGAAGTAATTGACCTTCGCTGGGGTATGTTTTGGCCTGTTATAATTTTTGTTTGTTTTTCCAGACTCGGGCGCTTGTGTGATATTTTCTAATATGTTTTTATAACTTATTGTGTTCGTTGTGAAATTATTTTTTTGAGGAAAATAAACGGGCTTAATTGCCGGTAAAGGTGTTGGCAAAAATGCTGGTCGTGTTGTTTTAATTATGTTGGATGGAAGATTTCTGTGATCTTCTTGCGTATATGGGTAACGATTATTGAACATACCATCAAAATCTACATATGGTTGTATATTTGACGGCGGTGGAGCAGGAAGCGGATGGCGGGAGTTTTTGTATAATTGCGGCTTATAGGGGTACGGTACCAATTTTCTTTGCTCTTCGAAACTATCTACATTTCCTGCTTTCGATAGTTGAAGGAACGGTTGCCGCATAAAAGAGTTTTGTTGCTTATACTTTGGTGGTTCATAAGTATCATCCTCTGAAAATATCGAAGAGAAAAATCTGTCTAAACCATGGTTGTACTGACGGCTCTCGTGAAATCTTGTTGGCACAATGTTTTTGTGCACCCAGACCTCCCGTTGCGGTCTGCGAACACTGTTTACAGGCACATGTATATTTTCTGGTTCTGGATTATTTTCTCGAACCGTGAACGTTCTGACTGGGTTATCGTATGGTTTTCTTTGTTTCTTAGACGTCTGTGAAGTGACGGAAAATGTTAGTTCGTAGTGATATTTCCCCGGATGCGTTTCTGAGTCTCTTTGTCGTACTCGTTTTACTGACCAAAATGCTTTAACACCTCGCATACATTTCTCATCTCGACATTTTTCTCTAGTTGTCTCATCTTCGGCAAATCTGTACCCATTATTTTCTTCCAATAATCTACCTTTTGCTATAACACTAAAATCACCCAACGGAGCTCCAGTCTCTTGAACCAGTCTATCGAACGGTGCACTTTTTATCTTCTCCCACATATCGCGATCATCGTCTTCCTTAGAAGTAGGTTCGTGCTTATTACTTTCAGATTGAACAGCTCCTTTAGCTATGAGCTGATCAATTTTATCTCTAACCAAAGTAAGGTAAACACTATGCCGTAAAGCGTCTTCCCAATAATGGGCTGGAATTGCCGCAACAGTCGGTGGAGACTCAGTCGCAACGATTTCTTGCAAAGTTCCGAAATTTCTTTCGTGTCTGTCATGCCATTTATCGATCGGAATCGGTGTCGGTCTAAAGTCATCATCGGGAACAGCGCGACTTCCTTCGTATCCCTGTAACGTTAAACACAATTATAAAATGGCAAACTAACTGAACAATTAACACTTTTAGTAGGAAAAAATTAAGTCATATCTCAGTATGCGTTTGAAAGTAAAATGGTAGCTGGGAAAGTGCGCTGTAGCGGTTGGCGTGTTGCATGTCGCTTGCATGCTTGACGATCCAATACAAGAGTTTCCAATCGGACATTTCTACCGCGTTTGCCTCTTAAACTATCAAAAGAATGAATTGTTATACTCCTGTTTCATTTACTGAAGTTTACTTCCTCTTAACATTATTTTAATAATTACCTATTATTTAATGATTGACGTTAACTTTTTTTTTTTATAAATTATTGTCGATCGTACGCTGTTAGTTATTCTTGTTTTTAATTTCCTATGCTATACTTTTCTTGCTTTATGCTTTTTTTATAATATAAATAATCAATTTTGTAGAAACTTTTATTTGCTAATACCTCGTGATCTTTAATTTTTGTGATCATTAGATCGTTAATGATCGAATCGTAGTAATTAAATACATATAATTGCATAGTTTCATAATATTACCGGATAATTGTAACAGCGTTTAGCAATTTCTTTGTATAGCCATACAATGAGATGCCACGGTGCGATAGTTTATCGCAATCGATCTGCTTGTGATCTAGACCTACATGCCCATCTGCCGTTGCCATACTGTTTTAATTATTCTTGTTACCATTATCTATATTTTCAATTTCATTTGCTCTTCATTGACCATGAATCTTATACTATACCTGATGATGAAATAACTGAGACATAATCATTTATAGTGTTGGCAAAATGAAAATACGTTATCTTATAAATTGATTTGTATTTACTTTGATTTATTTACACTCTTGTGGAGCATATTTATAATATATATTCAATGAAGATATTTTCGTTTTTGATCAGATTTTTTCATAATAAAAATACTTTCTTCACTACTTTTTATTATACCATAAGTGAATGTTTTAAAAAGTATCATACACCTATTATTTCGGCCTTCACTATAAAAAAAATGGTAATATTGTCATAATTAAATATGCACGCAATTTACTAAGCGCCATTAAACACGATCGCAATGTCTAGCGTTTTGCCTCAGAACGCTCTAGTTTTGTGGGAATATCTCACCCCGAACAATGGGTAAAATGGAGGTCATTGCCTGCTGTATCATAGTCTCAATTAATCACGTTCATTAGCATGAATTTGTTTAGTTTAATAAAAACATTAATGTTTTATTAAAGATATTTGTAAATTAAATTAATTTCTAGCTGAATTAAATAAAATTATCATAGTACATTGTTCATAATTTGTGAATTAACCAATTATGTGCTAAGATTTTTGATTTCGAAATAATAAATTTAATAAAATCACCAGAAGTGGATTAATTACACTATTAAGTTTGCGCTTGTACCAAAGTACATAATAATAATAGACAAGATTTCTATACTTAAATTCATATACACATACATGACTCGCAATAAACTAATCTGCTCATCACTTTTTTTTTTCGAATTTATGCGTGTTGGTTGACCGGGAACGGTTTTCAAAACTGAATCGGGCGGGAGCTTATCACTGAAAGGCTCGTAGGGTATCAAAGATTATTATTTAAATTGAAGTTGTCTAAGTGATAGTCGACAGGTAACATTTTCATGACATTTCAAGACTTATGACCTTTAGCTCAAAAGTGAGTTTTATTAAACGCAGTATCATAATTATTTGTAAATATCATATTAACTTACGATAATTAGTGCAAAGAAAATGCATTGTAGAGCGGATCGCATCTTTGGCACTATTACACGGCACTACACGAGTTCCACGGTTTTTTTTTTGTCTCTAAAGACGCGTGCTACACGCCTTACCTTCTGTGCTACTGGCGCTGTTCCCAGTAATTGCTTATCCACCCCTCCTATGGATAGAAATTAATATTGAACTTCCAGTAGCCACGAATTTAGTATCGAATTATTTATCGATTCTTTAAAGTTATCGATGAAAATAAAAACTGATTTTCATCGTATGTGTCTTTTATGGTTACATTCTGCGAAATTTCTTTTAGAACTAGTGCCATCGCGCAGATAATCTTTGTTGGCAAACGTTTATTAAAACTTATGAAAATATAACAGATCATTTTAAGAAGAAGTCGTTTAAAAAGTATTTATTTTAGCATACTGTATATTTATTTATTTTAAAGGGAAACATACTGCAATATAAAAATGATAATAATATACAAAAAAATGTTACATAAGCCAGCAAAGTTTCCACAAAAATTAGTACAAAAATAAAAATCAAATATAATAATTGAAAAATGGTACATATTAAAATCAATATATTATATTTACTTACTTATCGCATTATTTTAATTAGGATCAAGACGAATATCATGTTTTTGATAGTTTTGTGTATGTTTATTTAATGTATATCACAGGAATGCAAAAACATGTGTTAAACTACATTTTGTAGACCTAAAAACATATTAGTATCTTTTATATTAGACTTCCATTACTATTTACTACAGTGTCATAAGCAGCTATTAAACATTTTGTTATGACATATATTATAATTTATAATAATATCGAAATTATCGACATGTCGATATTACAAGTATGTACCTCTAGAAAGAATATAGATTTCACGAAAGTGCAACGATGACAATTTACCAAGTTTATCGTCGAACACGACTTCCAGACGTATTGAAGTAATTTACTATCGTTTATGTCTTCCTTGAAAGTTTTTAAATACGTTTTGCTTTACAATTTTTACATATTTCGGTAGTTTTTTGTTTCTAATTACTTTTGTCGCTCACGCCAAATATGACTAGTGAAGTAATAATCGGAATTTTCTAGGCACTATGCTATGCAGACTGTTCTAGATAACATTACGCCAGGATGGTTTCCTACCTATTTGTATATTACTTGAAAACTATTCGTACGAGTTTTTAAAATGCACAATTGTCATGAGATCCCAGCTATGGCTGAAATATATGAAATAATTATAAACTAAAATTGTATTTGAATTAAAATTATATAATTTAAAAAACAGAGTATAGAATAAGGAATTTGACCCTTAAGTATTCGCAGGGCAAGTTCAAGTCGACGGAATCGGTGATTTACCATGCAATTTGACATTAAATTAATAATATAATTTGTAATCTTTGAATGAAAGCTAAATGAATTAAAGTAGCGTCTATAAATCATTCAGCCTTAACCTTAAATGCACACAATTTTAAAATAAGGATGCCCCGAAGACAGGCTTTTATTTATTTTTGTATAGCTGTTACGCAGGAATTCCATAGGATATGTTGCGAAAGTTCCCTATTACGTGGGGATATTGCAAAATAAACGTTTGCAGCTGATTTTTTAATGTATTAATTATTATTTTATCAGTAGTTTGTTTCATGAATATATAAAAACGGATAATTATTGTTACATTACCTAAGATCTGATAATAATCGCATTATTATTTTCTTTTCTTTGCAAATTCCCTAATATCTTTGATGTGTTGGGATATAGATTTTAAGCACTGATGTTATTTAATTTGTTTTACTCTTAATTTTAATTTATTTGTTATAAATAATGATATTGAGTTCCGTAAGCGTTGCGTGTTAGTTTCTATGCAAGTTTTTCTAAGGGTCTTTTTTCCACTGGATCTTTAGAATCAATATTCAATTTTTTTTTTTATAATCTGTTTTTTTTTTTGGGACTTTGGATCAGGCTGACCATGTCAGTCCCATAATCACACTATGTAAATGCTAATTCAACAATGTATATGTGAGTCTACAGAGCATCTCAGTTGCGCAAGATGTTTGCTCAGCTAAGACGCTCTGAAATAGACCCACATCAGACCTGTTCAAACCAAACTGTTTATACATGATTTCTCTCATAGAAACGCTCTGAACACATTCCACCAAGAAATGGTGTATGTCTTCTGGGACTCCACAGAGCTCGCAATATTCAATATTCTAAAACTCCAAAGAGTTGTGAGCGAGTAAAATTCCTCGCTCGTCGCGTGCACCACTTTCCATCTCGTGAACTTATCGCAGTTTTTTTTATACCGGCAATTTTGTCGCATATATTATTGCTATTTTTCATACTAATAAAAGCTATACTATATTCAAACTATGTATTGGAATTGAATGTTTACACAAATAAGTATTGTAAGCAGAGATGGGCAAAATGTAATCAGATTAACGAAAAAGGATTACGATTAGAGTTTTTCATCATTAATATGACTGCATTTTTCTCATCTATGTTTTGAACAGTACAGAATCCTCCATTGCATACCCATTTATGGCTCTTTAATGTTTTTGAAGGGTTTTAATTCATAATTACATCAAAATTAAAATAACGACTACATTTTGTAATCATTAATCAGATTACATTTTGCCCATCTCTGATTGTAGGTAATAATGTGTATTTGACCACAATCTGTATTAAATCACAGACCCGATATTAATACTGTAAATCGTGTATTTAATAAAATAATATATATATATTATGTTAAATAAAAATATTTGTAACTTAACATTAGAAACACTGAATATAGTGTCGTATATAGTATCACATACGTATATAGGGAATAAAGAGAAAGGGGGGAGGTAAGGACAATTATTAATAAATGCTGTAAGATAATATATGAAAAGTCATAATAGTAAGATTATATATAAATATATTTATTTTTTATATAACTAAACTTTAAAAACAGTCAAAATGACTGCTCTGGGCCATCTAGTGTTAATACATTTTATTACTTGAATGACAATTTTATGAATGACTGTAACAATATTTAAAGTGTTATAGGTAAATACAAAAAGGTCTAATAATGTAATATAAAAAGGTAAAATAAGTATATGTGTCTTATTTATACTTTATTTCTATGTTAATGATTCTTATATTTCTTTCTATAAGATTTGTCATAAAATTATTCTTATAAAGGTTTATCATAATGTTGTTGAAATTACACCCCTTTAAGGGTTCCATTTTCCTTTCCACTCAGTTTTGTTTCATTTCCCTTTATTATGATAATTTATCGTCGCCACTTTGAGTTATATCTCGTGCCCAACGTGACCGGTAGCGGGTGTGATCGCCGTTCTCAGGACATTTTTTATGACATTAGATGCAATGCGGGTTTCCTCACAATGTTTTCCTTCGTCAGTTAGTTAGCTTGTATCCTTTGTTGTAGGAGGAATTTAATATATTAGCTTTCACTTATTTTTATTAAAACTAGAAAGTTGAGCGGTTTATTTATTTATTTATTTTAAAGGGAAACATACAGCAATATAAAAATGATAATAATATACACAAAAAATGTTACATAAGCCAGCAAAGTTACCACAAAAATTAGTACAAAAATAAAAATCGAGCTAATAAATAACAATAAAAAATCAATCAAATATACATACATATATATGTTACATATAAATAGTACATTTATAATAAAAAAAAGTACATTATAGAGCAAAATTGAACTTAGGCTAATATTTTCTTTCTCACCATTCGTTTAAAGGGCCCAAAGGCACAGGACAGTATATCTATATCGCAAAAACGTTTATTATATAGATCACAGGCACGAAAAACAAAAGTATTATTAACATAATTTGACCTTAAGAATGGCACCTTAAACAGCGAAAAGTCACCTTATGTCACCTTTTCCTCACTCTAGATTACAATATAATATTATTGTTCCAAAACGATTTACTAAAAAGTATAGCATTAGCCTGTATGCACTATCCTGCAGCATCGATACGTATCGACTTAATTGTATAATTGCAGATGTTTTTGTAAACAATTTTCAACTGTATGCAATTGGTAATTAGATCGATAAACCGTTATTATTATTGGTTCCTTAGAATGGTTTGTTATTAAGTTTTTTTTGTATGAAATGGCACAGAATGTGCTCGCGTGGTGGATTAATCTGCTTTCCATGTTTGATATTCGATACATATATTAATTTCCGTATTAAAAGTCATAATCCTGATATAGATTGTTCACGGTAGCTTTTATGAATACATAATCAATTAGTAGGGCAAATAGATAATGAAAAATGTAAAATATAACTAGGTGTAGGCCTAGTTTGACTAAGACTTGCCTACGAAATACCCAGATAAAAAGGATACTGTCGGAGCATAAAAATACTTAAATTCATAGAGTGATTAATGAATTTTAAATAGGCTAAAGTGGTTTGTAAATAACGAGAGATGAAATGTTTCATACATTCTGCCTATCTTAGTAGAGACTATTTATGAAGATAGATAGCTGGTTTAACATTCATATTCTCAATTATAATTTGCCATAGGAAAAAGTATAATCCTGTGTAAAATATATAACTTTTGTCTAGATTTTTGCATATTTATAAAATTGTAATAATATGTATTTGTCTATCCCCACGCTGATTCCCTATTGGGTTAGGCAGAGAAATTGGAACGCCACTTCACTATTGTAGTAAAATCTTTCGATTCCTTAATATTTGTTCATGTGATTTCAAAATCATTAATACAATTGCGAAAATATTTTGGGTTAGTGGCCGTGTATTAATACGGTTATAATATAATTTATTGTGTCTCTTCGTCTACTGCCTTATTTCTGTCGTGCG
The DNA here is from genome assembly GCA_036320925.1 of Automeris io. Taxonomy (NCBI): domain Eukaryota; kingdom Metazoa; phylum Arthropoda; class Insecta; order Lepidoptera; family Saturniidae; genus Automeris; species Automeris io. The sequence continues at coordinate 1,380,786 of JAUDJH010000021.1, read as the reverse complement.
CCATTAACGTAGTCGTCATTTAAACCCTCCGCAGTAGTGCGCAAGTAAAAGTACCTATCGGATTTTTACATTCGTATTTCGGCAATGGTTATTCAGCAGCGGTTGCAGCAGCCGCGATGTAGCATCTGGCAGCGCTGCTTGCCTATATCGAATGTCTTTATATGTAAATGCATATAGAGTGGTACATTGCGACTTGACTGGCATTGCTGGATCGCTGCTGTCGAGTTACGACTCCAAGAATCCAACGGCTACCTTAACGCGATGCCCGATGTGGTAATGTTACGCAAGCCGTTTGGTATTGTTCTGAGAGCGCGTTGCGAATGCCCCTTTGTTGTTCTCACCGTTAATTTTTCGCACCTTGTTGTAGCGTGTTATTACCGTACTCATAAATCTAAATAGACCTAGTTTTTTTTAACTTTAAACATACTTACTTTTAGCTTCAATCTCACCTAGTAAAAAGCGTAGACTAGGACGATAATACAGGGCGCTTTGAGGGCCTAGAGCAAAAATTTTAAATCTGGTATTGCGATAAAAAGTATATAGTAAATTACATTTCGTAAATGGTCATATTCGGGCTTTTGGGCACAGGAATAGCTATTTCCGTCCTTGTCGATCGAACAGAGGGTTAGTTTAGTGGGAAGCTGTCAAACGCCTGCCAAATTTACAATGGTTGTCACTGATAGATAAGATTTATGTGACAAATCATTTATCTTGTAAATTATACACCTTGTTTAAAACATATTTTTTTATTATTTATTTATTTACTTTTACAGGGTTGCCAGTGGCCCGGCACAATAACTAATTCACACAATACATACATAAAGTTACAATAAAAAAAATGTACAGTTCCTATAAGGCATCCACAACATACGTCAGAGTGGCCTGTTTAATTATACTAAATCATACTATACTATATTATATTATATCACACTATATCATATTACATTATATTATATTATATCTTATCACATTATACTATACTATATCATGTCATATGAATGGTAATTGATGTCAAGATTATTCGTTTGTGCATCTCTCAACAACCCGAAGACCTTTCGATATTCTTATTGCAACAAAATCGTTTGCATTCTACACTATTTTTTTCTAAGTATATAATCATGGCTGACCTAGCCTGTTTGTCTACCTTTCGGCTACTCTACACCAGTGCTCAAAGCTGAACGATTCGTACAAGATCTAAGTTGGTTGCAGCGGCGTTGCCCGGCACGGAAGCAGCACACCAGCTCGTGGTATGCGTGCGCAACAAGTGCACGCCCGAAGAGGCCTTGAACGTGCTCAGGGAGCTCCCTAACCCGCTGCGTGACGGTGACCACCCGGCCGCCGGGGGTCAGGCGCCTGCCGCGCCCCACAATCCGCTGAAGATCGACGTCTTCGTGCAAACGTTGCTCAACCTCGGCAGCAAGAGCATCTCGCACAGCTTCGCGGCCATATCCAAATTCCACTACGTCTTCAAGGTACTGTAAAAGTGGTTTGTCGTGTGAGTGACCGAATTGTCAAGCTCTAGTAGTTCAATTAAACAATTATAATCACTTTTATAATATATATTTTGTAATACATTCCGATATTTACATAAATTTTTCCCTTTAATTACATACTGATTTAATAACAACATTTCTTCACGAAAGCCTAAGACGTAATCCCTAGAAAAATTCCTTCTACTTTTTAAATCAACCCGATCTTTTTTTTTTGTAACCCAGGGGAAATCCTCATGGTTCGTCAGGGGGTGGTGAGGGCCACACCCCGGTATGCCGGACTCCTACCGACTAAAACCCCCGGGGTAATCCACCGAGCGCTCTAGGGCCGAGGGGCATGGCTATTCGCCTCTCCCAGAGCCCGGCCCTGCGCGTTGCCCCATTACGGGCAGCCTTGAATGTAAGGGAGGCAGAGGTTTCGCCTCCCCACCGCCTTGTGGTGTGTGGGACCACACACTACACCACCGGAGTATAGTCTAGGCAGCTGGCTCCTCAGCCGAGTTGCCTGACACTCCGTGGGAGGACCCTTGTGTGATGGGGTCCTTCTCCCGCGGTACAGCGGAGATTGTCTCCTGCTGCGTCTTCATTGCCGCGGAGGCGGAAACCGATCTTCCTTCTTTTTTTTTCAATTATTTTTTACAAAATATTCTATTTTACTTGACGCCCAATTTACGCCATAGATATTTAACCCAATTTTGCGACTTCCTTACACAAAATCACTACAGTACTTACAAATACAATGTCACGTGATACGGGCTGTACCCTGGCGTAAAGTTCAAATAAAACGATACAAATTGCAGATCTTGGCTGAGTCTGAAGAGGCTCAGATCTGCGTGCTGCGCAACGTGTGGGAGCTGTGGCAACGGCACACGCAAATGGTGTGCGTGCTAGTAGACAAGATGCTCAAGACGCAGATAGTGGAGTGCAGCGCCGTCGCCACGTGGCTCTTCTCGAAGGAGATGGCGGCGCATTTCACTCGCAGCTGCCTCTGGGAGATGCTGCATCTCACCATTGATAAGATGAACAAGCACGTCTCCAAGCTCAGTGAGTTTTTAAACGATTAATAGTATCTTCAAAAGACAAACTCACTTTTTTAGTCAATTTTCGATAGCGTTTTTATCTCACGTTACATTTATGTTTGGTTCATACAAGTTATGTAATCTTTAACCAATGCTAGACCAGGATTAAATTGAAACTATAATTAACAATAATATATCGTTACGCTATATCCCTTAAGGGGTGATTAGAGATACATTAGTTGCTGTAATCACTAACGAAAGCATTTTTAATCTACGAGAAAAACCATTCAGTATATATGTCTGAATATGATAGAATTATCTTCATAATATGTAAATGATTTAAAATTTAGTAAATGTATTAAAACTCAGTTAAAGTTATCAGATATCTACCATTAAGCCGATTTTTTATTGAGATAGGCAGAGAACATCATTTATGTTTTCTTAACATTCGTGTCTTTTCATGCACCTAACCCGATTCTGCGTACTCCTGATCTTATCCTGTATCTAGTATCCTATATATAAAATTAAACGTGAGTGCAATATTGACGCTTCAGATTTTGCCGTACTCATTTTAATGAATATTTCTGTGTATTTACACCAGGTGATGAGCTCCAAGAGGCAAGGGAAGCATTAGCCAGAGCCGATTCAAGTAGTTCAGACTCAGAAGACGAGAGTAATAAGAAGAAAAAAGACCAGGATAAGCCAACAGAGGAGGTAAAATAATTAATTTATTTTATTTAATGTGTATTAATATAATTCGCCATTTATATTGAGAAGCATACACACATAATTACTCAACAAATCCATGTTTAACACGTTCCCGCCGGCATGAACCACTAATGGTACATTGAGGACTGTTCCATCGGTAGGCGTGTTCCATTTATGGTACATATACAATTGTCCCATCGGGCGGCGTGTACTATTAATGGTACAATGAAAGAAATCAATTTAATTTGTATTTTTTGCTAATAAAAAGAAATAGTTTGCAAATGAACGCAGGCATAGTCAGCAGAAGCACTTAATCTATACTAATATTATAAAGCTGAAGAGTTTGTTTGTTTGTTTGTTTGAACGCGCCAATCTCAGGAACTACTGGTTCGAATTGAAAATTTCTTTTTGTGTTAAATAGACTATTTATCGAGGAAGGCTTTAGGCTATATAACATCACGATGCAACTATTAGGAGCGAAGAAATAATGGAAAATGTGAAAAAAACGGGGAAAATTATTCATCCTTGAAGGCTTTCATTGCGTGCGCTGCGAAAACGGTTCAAGATACCAAAAATATATGTATGAAAGAATTATTCCTCTTGAAATGATCTAAAATAATGTCCGCGACAGTATATGTCTATCTTTTAAGATTAACTTACTAGAGCCGTTTTTATGGTAATCGAATTTGGTCGAAATTAATGCATTATTTGTTAAGAGTTGTATCAACGTAATAATATTAATCTTTATCCAAATAAATGTGTTGTTGATTAAGAGTATTTAATTGTGAACAAAATTGTCTTTGACATCACTTAATTTCAATGAACATCTTAGAAGATATTACAATAACTTATATAGCAAAACAACGTTTGCCGGATCAGCTAGTGAGAGATATGCGATAACGTACAAACGGCGCCGCCCGATGAGACAAATTTGATTTTACAGAGCCGTCAGATGCCGAAGACAGCGAATTCAGCCGCCGGCGGGGACGTGTTAATGTATTGGTTAAAAAAAACTGAGGGCACGTGATTATAATTTTATCTCATTCGTAAGCGTTGTTTTTGTCATATTACTATCTCACTCTCGGTTTACTTGATTTTGGATGTTTGCTTTATTATCGTGAAATTAATGGTTTAATTATGTTGACAACTCTCTTCTTTCTTCAACGAATTACGTTACGTTACGATATATGTATAGTTTCATCAGTTTATAGCACATTTAGTTTTATTTTTATTAAATACTATTTAGTTGTATTGCGTTAAAAGTTTTGCGTAGACAAAAAAGACAAAATTCTGTGTATGCGAAACAATGTTTTATACTGGGGTTTTAGTACTTGCAGGTACACGAAACACGTGCAGTAGACGCGCACGTAGTTTTATGAGGTTTCCCAAGTGCGCGTTTTGTTTTTCTAATAATCTGTGGTTGTAGTGTCCTTGTGGGTAAGAGACCTGTATCCATATGCGGCAACGTGAGTAGTAGGTTCGTGTCCCGCGACGTCCGCGCAATCGGTTCCCCTGAGCGTCGGCTGAAAATCAGCGCTGGATGGCGCGTGCAGCGTCGCCCAGCACACGCTGAGCTGAGTGCTCTTTGAGATGGGTAGCAGCACACAGGATACATGATGTGATGTTATGTATTCTTTCATTGTTGTTTTTATATGTGTTTGTTGTGTGTTGTTTCCTTTGCCTCAATAAACTTTTTCTTTCTTTCTTTTTCTTTCTTACTTCTAGGTTTTTCCAGATTAAGTACAGATTTCAGATTTAGGCACCCCGAGCTCACCGGTGAAGGAAAATATGGTGAGGAAATCCGCATAGCGTCTAATAGAAATGTTATGTGTAAGTGCCGTAAGAACGGTGATCAGCTACGCTACTGGTCATGTTGGGCACGATATATAAGCGCGAAGTGGATACAGCCAGTAATGTGTCTCTGCACATGCCGAAAGGGATATAGCATGACGATATATTTATTTCATTCTGTAAAAAAAAAACAAGTGGTACGGTGTTTAGATTAGTGATGCCACGAATAGTGAATTGGCCGAATACCGAATATTCGGCAACGCTGTCGGCCGAAGCGCCGAATATTCGGCATGGAATACATGCTTGTTGGGGGCGCGTTAGCTGGATTAAGGCAAGTTGCAACCTGTTTTCCTCGTTGCGTTGGCGCGGCCAGCAAAGACAATACAATACCCAATACAAACGAAAAACTATACCCAAACCTTTCGAAATTTGCTAAAGTTTATCTTTCTTCTCCTGGAAGTAGCGTGTTTAGTGAGAGGTTGTTTTCTGAGGCTAGTAACATTTACGATGAAAAGCGTAATCGTTTGCTACCAAAAAATGCTGAAAAGCTTATTTTCATCCATCACAACTTACTACTGATCAATTTTAATTACTAAAGTGTTGTAATTTGGAAATAAATACATAATTTTGAGTAATATAACGTGTCTTTTTTACTTGATTTGCTATTCGGTATTCGGCCGAATACCGAATAGCAAAAAAAGTGGCCGAATAGGCCGAATACCGAATAGTTGCCGAATATTCGTGGCATCTCTAGTTTAGATTCGAATTAGGCGTATGGATCCCGGCTGGTTATTCAGTATGCGATGTTGAACGCGGATGATGTGATGTGGTCGTCAGGCGGTGGAGCGCATGGAGGAGCGCCTGGAGGCGGCGCACATGGATCAGAAGCGGCTGTTCCTGATCGTGTTCCAGCGGTTCATAATGATCCTGTCGGAGCACCTCGTGCGCGCCGACACGGACGCGCGCGACCCGGACACCTTCTGGTACCGGAGCACGGTGGGCCGGCTGCAGCAGGTCTTCTTACTGGTCAGTAATCTCACATAAACATCATTGCTCCAAAAATATTTATGACTGCAAGCGAATACTTTCTTTATATTTAAAATCTTTGTGATACTACTGTATAAGACAGAATCCCTAATCAAATCCTATTTTGGGAGTCGAAGCTGCTCGCGTCCGTAGGCTTTACCCTAGTTTCCCTACACGTGACTCCTGGGTGGTGCTAAACGAGCAGCAGCGAGGTGATAGGGCGTCGGTGCCCGTCTGGATCGCGACCACAGTACATGGGTGTAAAGCCCGTTATAGTGACCAGTTTTGGCTTGTCGCGTTTCGGGATCAGCTTGTGTATATCCAGTAACTCATATACCTATAGACCTTCAGTCGCGGTATATGTGGGCCGACATGACGATGGAGACTATCAATGGATTTTCATCCTTTGATAGTCGCTTTCGTTTTTGGACTACATTGTACTTACTATCAGGAACTCTGTAGTCACTATGTCGAGCCAGTGTAAAAAAAAATCCTGAGGATAAGATTTATAGTCGCAACTTTAAGTTTGCTTAGACTTTACTCTAATATTACAATTTATATTACTCAATAATTGTCAACGGAATTTGATAAGATACCTATTTTGTCAATATGGACTTGGCTTTGTAAATACTAAGGCTATACAAGTTCCTATTTCTAGTACTTTGGCGGCCAACGCTGTTCTTGGACTAAATTACCCTATCTATTAGGTGTGGCGTAGTCACCTTATTAAACCAGTATAAAAAAAATACTTGGCACTGGTATGGAGGAAAGTTTTATTTTCAAAGTTATCTATTTTATTATAACCATACAGCGATATTACATTATTGTAAAATTATTATTTACTTTGATTGTATAGTGTATGTAATATTATTATTGTATTGTTATGAGTTAAGATTGCAGCTACGCAGCGGTTATAAACTGTATGTAACAAGTTGTTTGAAATATGCTGACATCCAAGATACAGGTAGTACTAGTTTGGATGTCAGCTGACTTTAATGTGCTGCTTTGTAATTGTTTTTGTAATAAATAATTTTATTTTTAATTTATTAATATATAAACAATAACAAATACACAAAAAGATACATATGTCAGAAAAGTTTCACACAAAAAGAAAACAAATCAAGCTAAGGGACACTAAATAATTAAAGAAAATAAACTAATATATAATAATTTATCCACACTATATCCCTTTTGGGGTGAGCAGAGATAGATTAGTGTGGTTATAAATTATCTATTAACGGACTAAAGTTGTGATTAATAAAGTGATTAACATTTCCAGCATCACGAGCAAGTCCAGAAGTACAGCAGCACGTTGGAGACGTTACTGTTCACCCAGGACCTGGATCCCCACATCCTGGACGTGTTCCACCAGTTTGTGGCGCTGACTGCGTAGCCCACAGTCAATGGACTGCACACAACGAAGACTGCATATGAGGAATAGTCCGAGAAAGTGTTTTGAGGATTTACGATTGATTATCTATTATTGGTGTGACACTTATCGACGTAGAATCGCCTTAATCCGTTAAAAAATATCATAGATCATTCAGAAATAGACGTCGAATATATCACGGATTTTTTTAGTAGCACATCAATGGAATAACACTAATGTAATCATTCGATCGTGACAACGGTGACTGTCAATGGAGAATGCGGTCGCTGCGGTCGTTGGAACTGCTCTAGGCTTTCCATCAGGTGCGATGTATCACTATGTAGAGCCAGTTTATCAAAATGCCACTTCTGACTCGTTTGATCTAGAATCGCCTCAATTCGACAAGAAAGAGATTTATGTTAATGCAATAAACCATTCAGAAAATCTTATAACAGATAACTTTCAGATAGCGCATCAGTGTGATTGCACTAACCGGTCGCCTCTTATCGAACATCCACCGTGACTATGCAACAAAATTATTTTATTTTATGTGAGTCAGCCAAAGATGGCACTGCCTGTCCTCGATAAGTTTTAATTTTTTTTTAAATGACAGCATAAAAAGTACTTGTAGAAGACACATCTTATTTATGAATAAAAACTATGAAATAGATATTATAGTTTGTTAACCACGAACATATTCTACGAAGTCTTGACATGCCTCCTAATTTACAACTCGCATGTTATGTACAGTTTGTATGTTTTTTTTTTTTTGAAGTGATAACTATTAGCCACGTTGGGCAACTGAGTTCGTGTGACCCTCACGCTTAGATATATTTACCGAGTGTAATTATAGTTGTTTTGGAGTTGAAGGGTTTATCTTCTATGTCCGTAATACTATCGATGTAATATTTACTTTTTGGAAATAACTTTTTTCTTATAAATATTCGGCTTTAATACCGTTTACTGATACAAAATTGAAGTTTTTCGGTTTCTAATCGACAATAATATCATGATGTATTTGTGAATTTATTAACTCCGTGACATTATGGTCGTTTTGGAACCGAAAAACATAAATTTAAAACAGCTATTTTTATCTATTAAATAAACCAAGTTTTATACGATTCACAACAGAATGAAAATCTAAAAGAACGATGTATCAAAAATCGTTTTTTTTTTATTCGTATTTACAATATAATTCCATTACCGTTGTTTTTATAATTATATCAAAGTATCAGGTGTAAAAGAATACAAGTGAAAAACTATAACTTTTCCATATGTTGAGTACATTACTGTAACTGTAAATAATTTTGTTTTTTTTTTTTAAAAAAAAACAAAATCTTGAATATATTTTCTTCACGGAAGTATCGATTCAAAGTGTCGAATCTTTGGGGCCGAAACATCGATTCATAGAATAATCAATCGCAGTTCACAAATCCTAGTCTGTCAGTATCACGAGAGCCGTGGGCCGGAGCGGACTTGTAATATATTACGAGTACGGCTGTCGACAAAATGGAAAGGGCATGCCAAGATTTCGCAGACTATTTATATATTTATAAAATGTGTGTATTTATGGTGACGATTTGATAATGCATAATCCTAATTAGAATTGTTAAAGAACTGGGATGCAAAACATAAATAAAATCTAAGATTTGTTATGTGTTTTTTTTTATATTGTATGAAGCCAGCAGAGGCAGAGTGGCATAAAGGATTATTATCTTTTCTTGTAAAGTTTGCTGTAGAAAAATACTCTTAAAAATATCTTAAATACCGCTGGATATTGTATTATAACTTCTACAAATATAATGGGTTTTGTTATCCATGGTAAAGAATTTCATTTATCATACTACACTAGTGTAGTTCGTTTGAGTTCCTACAATTTTGATAAAAATCTCACTATCTCTGTAGGCCTCTATTATATGGTTCAGTTTTTGAAATTGTGCAGTCCATAACCCAAAAGTTGCGAACCACCAAGGTGTGGAAATCGCTTCTTGCACCTGTTTTTCTTTTCGTTCTAGCATATTACGACCTGAGACGGGTAAAATGTAATCTGAATAATGATTACAAAATATTGTTACGAGGCGGGGTATTAAAATGCCGATTGTGACGGACAATCAATTTATTAATAGAGGAGAGTACACAAAATCAACACGTAGCCACAGAAATGTCGTGAAACGCAGCTGTCGAACGATCGCGATGTTAAATCGTCGAAGAGTCCAGAAGCACGTCGAAGAATGCTCTCGAAGATCCGTCGTCAAAAGTCCAGTCGCAGAAAGTTCTCGAAGTCCAGTATCAAAAATCCAGTCAAAATAATCGCACGTAGAAACACTATGCAGTCGCAGTATGATCGCAAATGTCCTTGAAGATCGCTTCGTAATATCGCACTGTGTCGCTGTCCAAATTAGAACTGTCCTGTGATCTTTTTTTTTTTTTTGAAGCGGACTAACTACTGATTGCCGGGAAAGGCATTTTCAGCTCAACCGGGCTCTGTCCTGTGATCGCATCGAGCGCGTATTTATATCGGAACAGCCGCTTTCCAGCATCTTCGAGTAATAACTAGAATCTTATAGAGGTATTTGAACCTTATGTTTTTAGTTGTACATTCCAGAATGGGTTTAACGACCTTTCGCGAACCGGAATTCCACGAATAGCGGCCGTCTCACCGATACACGCGTCACGAACTCGGGCGGCAAGATGAAACGATGCGCCCCCTTCCTATTTTTTTTGATGGTAAACAATTTTCTCGGATCCGGTTGCAAGTTATTTCATTCGAAGGAGTACGTCAAGACTATCTATGCGTTTTAAGATTATAGTCATGCGATGCCTGGAAGCCTAGAAATCTAGGGCTAAAGTTTGGCCCTAGTTCCGTCGTAACAATATATTCGTAATTTTAATTTTCTTGCTCTGTAATCATGATTAAATCCATTTAAAACATTAAGAAGAAATAAATATGTATGCAATCTGGGATTCTGTAGTGTTTAAAACATGGATGAGTAAAATGCAGGTATATTATTGGTAATAAACGTAATCGTTTTTATTAATCTGATTACATTTTGGCCATCTATGCTTACGACACGGGAATCATCGAACGTCAAGTGAATCGTTATTTATTGAGTGAGCGCGCTCGATTATCGACCTCATAATCACATTCCATCAGGTGAAATTTAAGTCATGTACAACTTCTACTCTATTTTTAAGAATAATAACAACGCGTGTATAGTGTAAACAATTTATTTACCCTAGTTGCCAGATTGTGCAATCAAGTACTTAAAAAAATATAAACTTTATAAATAAAATCAATGACAACACTAATTTAAATACTTTAGAAGTTCTTCTACGTCTTTCTTAGATCCAAGGTAGCAAGGTGCTCTCTGATGTATGGAAGTGGGTTGTATGTCGAGAATAGGGATCTGTCCGTTAGTGGCAACACCGCCCGCTTCGGTGACTATAAAGGCCATGGGGTTGCACTCGTAGAGAAGTCTTAACTGGAAGAAAATAAATAAAAATCAGGGATGTTGATTTTAAATGGGAGTTATTTTTAAATCACTAATGCAGTTGATGTAAAGGGGCAGCGGATACTCCAATATACAATAAATATTAGGATATGATATTTTAAAGTGGTGTTTATGTACTGTATTAAAAATTTTAAAAATGCTTTTCACATGCAAAACCGTTTTCTACCGTCTATATCACGGCGTGTTCTTAAGATTTATTTAACCTTGTATTATCCTCTACCATAAAAAATAATCAAGCTCCCAGGTTTACGGAGTCGGCTATACGGTAACACATCCTGGCTAGGACTAAGCTCTCTAACTTTTACTTTACCGAGTCATTGAGCTGTGGAATGCTCTTTCGACGAGCCTATTCCCACCATTACATGATTTTGAATACTTTAAAAAAGCGTGGAGAGATATTTATGCAGGCCGGCATGATCACTGATACTGTCGATTAGTTGACTTTACTTTGATAGTCTTCGTCGCTTTTTGGACTGTAACATGGTTACCATGAGGTATGATGTAATCTTTATGTACAGTTAAGAGAAAAGAAACAATCAAGTCACTTTGTAAAATACATACTTAAGTAGTAATTGTAAAGTTAGCTAATAAAAACCCTATTAAAATTCTTTCAAAATGTAAAAATATATTTTTTACGGCATGATATATGATCACATTGTTTCACTTTACAGTCACCGGATTAAGGATTTGTCCTTGGTCATTTGAGACCTAGAGTCTAGGCTATAGACAAAGTAACATTTTATCACCGATAACTGTAATAGTAAAGTGCAAACTGTATGGAATTAATACTCCAATCCAAGCTTTCGAAATATCACGACGACACATTGTGTCCATACCATACATTTTACACAATTCAACTAGCATTATCGCTGATCTAATGTTACATTCTCTAGGCCCTATAATTCGGTATCAATGTCAACCAGTTATAATTATTTATAAGATCGAAGTTTACTACTATCGACTAAGACTAGGTACCTATACTGTTTTAAATCCAGTATAATTAAGAATTTATACAGTCGACACACCCCCAAACGACCTTGGTATTAACATATTCGAGAATATTAAATTTATCGCCGAAGTTAATAAACTCAAGCAACTGGTAGAATAAATAAAACCGGGTTCGCTGTTACAAAATCGTTTAAATATTTTTTAAGTATACATACATATATGTTTTTTAAACTATGTGTTAAACATTTGCAGACGGATATAAATCTTGTTTCTGGCTGCAAAACTAAGTTTTAATGTTTATGTATTTAAACTAGCATCTACTTACTATTTCCTTTATAGTAAATTACAAAAATCCTCAGATTGAGTTTATTTTAACATTGTTATTTATGACTTTACTAGTAAAATTTAACATTACGATGTAATAACAATTTTACTTGTTCTCCTTATTTTACGATATGAGTTAGTCCCTCAGTGTTATCTTCACATATCTATATAAACTTCTACTCATTTAGAATAGCAAAAAAAGATGGTTTTTATTTAGAAAACCTCGATATATCGACCTATATAGCCTCGTCGAAATAGATTCCGAAGATTTTTAGTTATATTTTTAAAAACGTGAAATAGAATATTTTAGTACAAATAATCAAAACTGCGGGTTAATTTACCCGACCACTGCTGGATCGAGCGCCGGATTATCCTCGATCCCATGGTATAGTAAGTTTAATTGTAAATTGTAATTCAGATTTTACCTTGCCACTGGGGGCGGACTTTGTAGCTGGGTACATGAAGATTCCCCCGTATTTGATGGTTCTGTGGACGTCAGCTACCATGGAGCCGACGTAGCGGGCGCCGAACGCCTTGCCGGTCTGCGGTTGTTTCTTCTCCATGATATACTTCGCGAGTCCGGTCTCCCATTCGGCAGTGTAGCCTGTGGACAACTTTCTTGGATAACCGCTAGATTTCGAAAAGGCGGTAAGTGTTCCTGCGTATTATAGCCATTCTAACATACATGAAGAAGACAACATACAAGAAGTTCTCTAACTCCTTCTTTTGCCGTGTCGTTGGGCTGTGAAATGGTCTTCCGGCGAGCGTGTTCCCTCCATCCTATGATATGGGATCTTTTAAACGTAGCGTGAAGAGATATTTGTGCAGGCTGGCATGATCGCTGCGACTACCGATGGGTTTTTTGTTACCTTTCGATAGTCGTTGGCGTTTTTTGGTCTGCACCATGCTTACCATCAGGTATGGCGCAGTCACTGTGTCGAGTCGGTATAAAAAAGAAAAATACATTAAATAACTAGCTGTGTCCGCGACTTCGTCCGCGTGGAATAGTTATTCTGGGCATTTTAGTTAGTTATTTATTTTAAAATTGTAATATTTTCTAAGATATTCATTGAAATTAAGTGATGTCAAAGATAATTTTGATCAAAATTAAATACTCTTAATTAACAACACATTTATTTGGATAAATATTAATATTATTACGTTGATACAACTCTTAACAAATAATGCATTAATTTCGACCTAATTTGATTACCATAAAAACGGTTCTAGTGAGTTAATCTTAAAAGATAGACATATACTGTCGGGGACATTTTTTTAGATCATTTCAAGAGGAATAATTCTTTCCTACATATATTTTTGGTATCTTGAACCGTTTTCGCAGCGCACGCAATGGAAGCCCTCAAGGATGAATAATTTTCCCCGTTTTTTTTCACATTTTCCATTATTTCTTCGCTCCTAATAGTTGCATCGTGATGTTATATAGCCTAAAGCCTTCCTCGATAAATGGTTTATGGTTTATAATTTTTCAATTCGAACCAGTAGTTCCTTAGATTAGCGCGTTCAAACAAAGATATAAAAAATACTCTTCAGCTTTATAATATTAGTATAGATTTTGTGGTACAAACGGAATAAAACCTCAATATTTCTTAATGAAATTATCGATTTTGCTGTCTTTAGTCTAATAATACCTAAATACATAGGAATTCTATTCTATATATTTTATTTCATACTTGTAACTCATTTTTCAATAAACTCACCATGACAAAAAAATCTTTATGTGAAGCTACACACAGTAAAAAACGGTAGATTTATATTTAATAACTAGCTGATCCGGCAAACGTTGTTTTGCTATATAAGTTATTGTAATATCTTCTAAGATGTTTATTGAAATTAAGTGATGTCAAAGACAATTTTGTTCACAATTAAATACTCTTAATCAACTACACATTTATTTGGATAAAGATTAATATTATTACGTTGATACAACTCTTAACAAATAATGCATTAATTTCGACCAAATTTGATTACCATAAAAACGGTTCTAGTGAGTTAATCTTAAAAGATAGACATATAATGTACGGACATTTTTATAGATCATTTCAAGAGGAATAATTCTTTCTTACATATATTTTTGGCATCTTGAACCGTTTTTGCAGCGCACGCAATGGAAGCCCTCAAGGATGAATAATTTTCCCCGTTTTTTTCACATTTTCCATTATTTCTTCGTTCCTAATAATTGCGTCGTGATGTTATATAGCCTAAAGCCTTCCTCGATAAATGGTCTATTCAACTCAAAAATAATTTTTCAATTCGAACCAGTAGTTCCTGAGATTAGCGCGTTCAAACAAACAAACAAACAAACTCTTCAGCTTTATAATATTAAGTATAGATTACTTTCGATCGTTTGGATGAATAATAAAGACCAAAATGGAAAATTAAACTAAACAGTGCAAAAAGCCAACGTCACGCGGTGTTCCCAGGCGGTCACCCATCCAAGTACTGACCGCGCCCGACGTTGCTTAACTTCGGTGATCGGACGAGAACCGGTGTTTTCAACGTGGTATGGACGTTGGCGACTGTCTCACTCTAATCGAACGCTGCTATCTAGTCTGTGACGTCACTCTATACAAAACTAAAAAGTGCAAAAAGCCAACATCACGCGGTGTTCCCAGGCGGTCACCCATCCAAGTACTGACCGCGCCCGACGTTGCTTAACTTCGGTGATCGGACGAGAACCGGTGTTTTCAACGTGGTATGGACGTTGGCGACTAGCTCACTCTAATCGAACGCTGCTATCTAGTCTGTGACGTCACTCTATACAAAACTAAAAAGTGCAAAAAGCCAACATCACGCGGTGTTCCCAGGCGGTCACCCATCCAAGTACTGACCGCGCCCGACGTTGCTTAACTTCGGTGATCGGACGAGAACCGGTGTTTTCAACGTGGTATGGGCGTTGGCGACTGTCTCACTCTAATCGAACGCTGCTATCTAGTCGGTGACGTTTATGTGTATATATTTATATCGCGCAATGAATTTCCAAAAGGAAGCCGTTGTAATCAACCATATAGTCAACATTTAAAAATTAATTTTATTTGTTTTAAGTTTTGCTGGCCGGAAAATACTAATTATTTAGCAGACTAAATATCGGTCTCTTTATCTGGCTATAAAGTGTAATTCAGAAACATCACTTTATGAACGAAACTATTATGTTTAATTATACCGGCTTCCTTTTAAACATTAACTGCACATTACTACTTACTTTATACCTACTATTTGAGTTAACTGACTACCATATCTATATTAAGCACGATGCAGTTCAAAAACCAATAATAATTATATTCAATTACCTTCATTAATAGAGTAGATGTTTCCTTTCTCCGGAATCCTCATGTTAGGATCCGTAAGGATGAACTCTCCGATAGAAGGGTCGTACATGAACCCGTTCACTCCCTTACCCTTGCCCAGGGCGAGCACCATCATGGTCGCCGAGCCATACAACGCGTACCCAGCCGCTACCAGCTCGTTACCAGGTTGGAGTGCATCCGATTCTACGGGTTCGCCGTTTGATTTCTTTCTGGAATACAATTTTCTGTTATTTAAACAACTTTGGAATAAAAAAACACATTTTTCATAAAGTAAAGGTTATTTTTTCATCGAAAGTTACATTGCTAGAGCTATAGATGGGAAAAATGTATATGTGTGTGTCGATTAATAAAACTGATTACGATTACATTTTACGTCTATTACCATTAATATGACTGCATTTTGCTCATCTATGTTTTAAGCACTACAAAATCCCAGATTGTATACACGTTTATCATTTCTTAGGGCGGCTAGCACTAAACATTAAATCTAGTTTAGAGTTATATAAAATGCTATTTAGCGCTGATCTGTACTTATTGTCTTGCACTAAATCAAAATCTAGTTGTAACAACACTTAAACTGAAATCATCATTAAGATGGAACCAAACCAATTCAATGAATAAGCGTTTTATACAAGCTTGAACTAGATTAATTCAATAGTGCAAGCCGCCCTTAATGTTTTAAATGGATTTAATTATGATTTCAGAATAAAAAAAATACTCCGATCTCCGTCAACTGCGTGAAATCCGAACGCTGTCGCTCTTTGGTTGTGCTTTAGCAGAGATGGGCAAAATGTAATCTGATTAATGATACAAAATATAGTCGTAATTTTAATTTTTATTCTCTGTAATCATGCTTAAACAAAACATTAATGAGTCATAAATGTGTATGTAACTGAGGATTTCGATTAAATGTAGTCATATTAATGATGAAAACGCAAAATGTAATCGTAATAGTTTTTCATTAATCTGATTACATTTTGACCATCTATGATGACATTACGAATGCTGTGCCTATACGATATCCATCAAAGTGAATTCCCGATAATTCTATTGAATTCCAGAGAAGTTTAACAGTATTCGCTTCTCTATGAATTTTGTATTCAATACGTTACTTGAATATTGCGAAGATAGATCCCACTGATACTAAGCAGTCGATGTTGGATGAGCCATCAAGCGGGTCGAAGCACACTACATATTTGCCGCGCCGATCTGATTCCACCTGCCAATTAATCATCAGGGTTGTTAGAACACTTACGTGGCATGTCATGATGTAATTAAGGTACATAAAAATAAGTTAGCTGAATACAATAATTATACAGTCGCCGAAATGAAGTTATTTAACCGTCTTAATGCAAAGGCGCGTGTTTGTTTCTTCTAAAAGTGCCAGATGCGCGGTAGCGACTCTCGCATCAGTGTGTTTTTGAATTGCGACAGAAGCAGTCGTGTACTGATATTGTTTTATTTTTAGCAAATGTTTTCATAATGTATTCTAACTAGAAAAAGGTGTTGAAACAATTTTAAAAGTTGAAAGATTTTACAAGAGTTACACATTATTTTCTCTTACTCTATAATTTCTTAAGAGAAGGGTAATTATTCTTGGCATTTTTCACATATATTGCAAAAAAATGTATAGCACTAAGATGGTTAAACAAAGCCACTAGCGTTCATTTCAAAGATACGGAAAGCATTGCATGCCCGAACGATATAAAAATCTGGAATTAATTGCTTAAAGTTAAACAACAAAGGAACCATTTATAGTGATATATATTGTATATTCACACCATCTGTTATTCCTATGAAAGCAATATAATATTTACTACTATAATATTAAAATTAATTACGTCAATCCTGCCTACCCTGTACAAATATTCTATGCACGTCACTGAACAAAGTTATGTTGTATGAAGCTAGGAATGAATTTGTAGTTATCATAAAAAAATGAGGTCACTCAAATAATTTTTTTTCTATCTACCATCACCCCGAATTAGGTAGGCAGAGAGAATAGAACCCACTTGCAACCCGCTTTCGCTTCCTTAACATTCATTAATATCTTCATGCTCTTTTGTCGATTCTGCGTACTTTTGACATTACCCTCCGTCAGAACTCTCTTTATTTGGTCTGTGTAGGGGGCAAGTCTCGGTCGGCCTCGGATCTATATATATATATATATATATATATATATATATATATATATATATATATATATATACACGCAACAATCCAAACACAACAAGCCGAAGCGAGTCACTATGACTTGGTATTCATTTATGTACTTGTGTCACTTATAGTCACAATCCTGTTTTGGTAATCTTGCCCTTACTTATTAATTATTATCATTATTTTTATTACTTCTATTTTTAGAATTGGTTATAATTCTTATTATATCTAAGAATATTTATACTTTTTCGAAGCCTGAGTAAATTAAATATAGAAACGGAACTTCTTATCATAAGTCATTAACTCTCTTGTGACCCCGCGATAAATTCAATGGAAAAGTACACAACATTTTGAATTGAAAACGCTATACTTTATACAAATAACAAGAAACTATCTGATAAAACACACACCAGGCAAGAGAAAGTTGATATAAATTTTATGCTCTAAAAAATAACATTGTATTTTATTTCAGTTTTAAAAATTTCTATCTGTCCATAATATTTTTTACATATTTCGCTCACAAATGAAACTTTTGAATGTAAATTTAAAAAACTTCTTTCATTTGTCATTCATTATTTACTGAAAGAACCAGATAGCCAATTGGCTGGTTGGACAACTATCCAACTCTTATCCTTTATCCTTAATAGGAAAGTGTGAAAGGTGCCTAAGATCATTTAACTTTTCGCTATTCCCGGTGATGTGCGCACTTTCAGCAAAGAGCTCCGTTTCCTGTGAAATTTTTGCAGCGCGGTCGGTCGTAGCGAAAGTATATTTTCTTTAAGAAAAGGATAGGTTGTAAGTTTAATACCTGAATAACAGTTGGGTTTTCTTCCGAGACGAGCAGGCAGGCAGTGTAAGAAGATTTGAGCATGTTGATAAACAAATCATTGGAGAGGACGTCCAGTTTCTTGACTTGTTCTCCCTGAACGTTCGTATCGCCAGAAATGCCATGACTGTTTTAATAAATAACACTTTAAGTAGTATCATTTTACTTATGTATACTCTGCCAGCTCCAAAAGGGATATAGGGTGATTAGGTACTAATTATTTTAATAAAAAGCTATAATTTCTCAGTAATGCTAAACATATAATAAGTCCTAATGTAAAAACTTATACGATTTCGTTTTCGAGTAATTGTACAGTATTAGATTAGCGCCTCAACTGGAATTATTGGAAAATAAGTCTCAATTTAAACTCTTTTGAAAATTGTGTAAGCTCATACGAGAGTAGCCTGTGTATGTATTATTACTCAGACGTGATCGCAATGCAATAAGAGCTTGAATTCCAGATAAATGGGGCAGATTTAAAACTTGCTTGAGTTTTCCAGTGGTTGTCAATTAAATAGAATGTCGAGGCTATAAAGTCATGTAAGTTATTTTAAAATAAATATAATACATTTAGGAAAGGTAAAGAAAAAAAAATACTACCAATAATTGTTTTGATAATTCTAAATCATTTCAAAATATAGTTAAGAAATTAAGAGCATTAATTAAATTGAATATTAATTTAAAAACTTGACTAATAAATACAAGAACAACAACTCGATAAATAAATGACGCAACAAGATGTGGAAATGTCAAGTAGAATTTATTTTCATGGGTTAGAGGTACGTCCAGATTTGTGTAATAGGACTCCATGCCCGTGTTGTAGAATTATTTAACCTGACTCGCACGCCTGATTATAATCATGATGCCGTCCAAAAAGCGACAATGACTATTAACAGTAAAGAAAAACCTATCGGGACTTGCAGCGATCATGCTGGCCTGCATAAATATATCTACACGCTTCGTTAAAAAAACCATATCATAGCAAAGTAAAAGATAAGTCGAAAATATAATACAAAGCATCGAAATCATTTGTATGATAAACACATTGTTGATACTGACAGGCGTGCATGATATGATCAACTTACATATTTTTTATTTTTGAAACCTGTTTGAAGACTCCAATTAAAAACATGTGTCGTACGTGAGCGAAAGTTAGTGGATGCTGAGAAAAATTTTCGATTTGTTTTTAATTTGAAACAGATAGTTTGTCAATATGGTAGAATAAAGGGATAATTTACGTTCCAAATATATCATTATGCCTTCATGAAAATTGCGATAAATTAATTATTAATTAAACAATATATGATCCAATAAGAATAAATAGAAGTTTTGGAGAGTCTCAAAATATTTAATCAAAATTAAATAGTAGTCGGTCATAGTGACTCCCTGTGGCCTGTCCCAATTCGGGATCAGTTCAAGTAGACCACAAGACATCGTGTCGGATACCATCCGTATGTGGTGGATGTTCCTTATATCCGCACGAGAAGATTCGCTTCAACATTCATCATGCGAACAGCTAAGGAGTGGAATATGCTACCAGCGGCCATATTTCCGCGATCTTATGACCTGGGAGTCTTTAAAAGAAGAGTGAATAGGCATTTGTTAGGCGGACGCGGTTCATCATCGGACTCATCTTCACCTTCCACCAGGTGTGATTGAGGTCAAGCGTTCGCCTATAAGTTATAAAAAAAAAAGTTATCAATTTCATGTTCATCGCACTTTTTGAGCTACATTGCAATGTACTACTAGTTACAATACAGTGCAGCGGTTGTTATGCCTGTAAAAACTAATAATAACCAAGATAATTCAATAGCTGGTTTCAACACCCTATGTATCTTCTTTTTGCAAATATATATTCTTAAAGAAATATATAGTATCTCTATTGCTATATTACTCTATCTCAGACTTGTGAATGTGAATAAAGACATGGTTACTATGTAACAAACTCCAAAAAGAAGATATGTATGTTATTGCAACCGGTCGTAATAGTTAAAAAAGAAATAACAAATTTTACTAACAGTTTAGCGATTCCTGCTTTCCTTACGGCAGATTGTATGGCCTTCACCGCAGTTTGTATGGAGTTCAGAAGTTGGGTTAAATCCCCTGTTGCCGTTGGTGCTGTCCTTTGTTGGGCCAAAACCCAGCGGGTTAATGTCATAGCGTTTACATCGAACGCCGGTCCTTGTTGCGACATTTTTATGGAATGTAAACTAAACAAATACAGAAATTACGGCAAGCGGGTACAGCTGACGCTGTGAAACTGGTCGAGTGAGCCCGAAAATAAACGAAAGTAACCGAGGCCTGAGCCGCGCCTCCCGTCAGACAACTACGTTTGAACTCAAGGTTATAATGGTACCTACACACATTGCACTGCTGAAGGTAAATATTAATCATCAGAAATATTTCAGCGGATGCCTGAACTGGGTTGTGACAGTACACAACTGCAAAAACCATCACAGCGTTTTGCATTGGCCTATCGCGTTTGTGTACCTCGCATTGTCCTTATTCCTAGAGGCCATCGTTCTCGACCCTTGGTAGTTGTTACCGTTTTTAACTACACAACACTTTACATCAGGTGCGCTGTAGTCACATTATCAAGCCAGTATAAAAAATGCAGTCCCCTTTCGTACCCCAATTAGGTTGAATTGGGACACAAGACGCATACTTTCGAGATGCCCAGATATTTCCGACGAGTTGTATTTACATTTCGGTATAACTTTATTTTATACCAAAAGGTGGGAAAACGGTGATAGTCTACCTGGATGGAATGTAGCTTGTGTCATTTATAACCAAATGAAACAATAGTAATGTTATCATCGAGATGTACGGATCTTGAAGAAGCAGTAAAGAATAAAAAAATAATTAATGCGTAAACATTCATTAAACTTCTCAACTTGTTTTGTAGTTGGTTTATGAAGTCAAGAGAACCAGGTGCTTAGTAGAAAATCAAATTAGCCCAATGTTTAAGTCTTGAAGTTAGTTCAGGCGAACTAACTTCAAGTCAAAATGATTGAATGCTTTACATTCATTTATATCATAGAAAAAATCTTTATTTACCGATATGTATTCTTTTTTACCCTGATTCGACACAGTGTCTAAGTAACGCCTGTTTGCTTACCATAAGCATGGTACAGTCCAAAAAACGACAACGACTACAGTTAAGTTAAGGCCATCGGTAGTCGTAGCGATCATGCCGGCCTACGCAAATATCACTTCAGGCTACGCAATATTTATTTGAGATTCAAAAAACGCTTGCAAAAAATCGCATCATTATCGTCAAATAGGATGTCCACCTTTGTACATAGATCTCATGGTTCCTAAAAATGACCAGTTTAATGTGACTTACATAACGTGGCAATAATATGGGATCTTAACTATTTTATCGGTCCATTTAGTGGTGACCCTTCTCGCTTGTCTATTATTTGAAAAAAGCACACAATCCGATAAAAATTATATATGAACGTGTGTACGACAGTAAAATTATAATTTCATACAATTATTGTTACATGAATACGCATTTATGTCTGTATGGAACTTTATACATTTAATTTATACAAATTAATTTAAAAATGAAACAAAAATCATACTTCTGAATGGTTATTGGATATAGCTTTTATGTTGGTTGGGTTATCTTTATCAAATGTTGTTCTTGTTAACATAATTTTTATTTTTATCATACGAGCTGACACAACGTTATGATAATTTACTAACGTATTATTGTGATATAAATTAAAAACTGTTTTTATTTGTATCATACTTTATCCATAAATAACTATAAGAGATATATAGAATTATTTTCATTAGTACAGCTACAGAATGCAAAGGGCAGTAGACTGGAGGTTGTCTGCTGCCCGGATGAAGTGAAGGCAGTGCGTACATGTCCTGTGCACCGCCTAATAGACAGGTCTTGATGGATGGGCTCTTTACAGCCATTGCTCCAAGAGATGGAGCCAAAAAGGCTACTTGCTCACCGGGTTGTTGATACGGATCCCTGGGGCCAACTAACAACGACTTGAAAGATACCCTGGAGGTTTTGAATCAGTAGGAGTCTGACACACCTAGGTCACCTCTCTCATGTCCGCCCTGATGGTCCTAGTTAGGATTTTCCCCCGGGATACATAAAATAGCCACAGAATACAAGGAATATTTTTTGCAGATGAAATCGCGTGTAAAAGTTAGTAAGGTTTTAAATTATCTTTGGAGGTGTGTTCTTGACGACTTATTGATAAGTACTTCTTTGAATTTTCTGTCGATGTTATCGTTATCTATTAAGTCTTATATTTATTACTATTATTATAAAATGTATTTAAATGGTTACTTGCAAATTAGTAAGCTTGTGAAGGGTAGCCGACAATAACTGGTTCAGGATTTGTGAAGACGCGGCTTACTAGCGCTTATAAAGAGCAATGAACTAGTTAAAAATAATACTGATAGATATTTACGATAAATGTATATTTTCAATCATTAGAATTTGTATTTAATTATTAATAATATTTAATTATCGAATTTGAAATATAACGCTTTTTTATTCCTGAAAAAAACACTGTATTATATTCATGTAAATTGTATATAGGCCACAGTGCACCACATGCAAATGGTAGTAAGACTCAAAAATAGTAAAAAAAAAAAAATAGTCAAAATAGTAAAGTCTCATAAAATTATATTTGTTGCTAAAAACAAATCCATTAATATTTTGATGCCAACCTAAATATATTATTACGTTTGATAAAATTACAGCTACAGCATCAAATAAAATTGAGTGAAGTGTCATCTGGTGAGGTTTGAAGTATTAAAATAGTAATAGCCAATAGGTATTCCTAGGCTTGTCGAATAAATATCAATACATCGATATATCGATATTTTCAATTCAATATATCGATATTTTTAGGCGATATATTTGTGACGATATATCGATATAAAATATTCAGTATCAATTATTGTATCAAAAACGTTTTTTTTTCCTAATTCTTAGGGCAGTGAAGTCGCTGAAATCTGAAACTGTAGAAGATAGGACCGAACGAAAAAAAGAACTATATTGTCTATGACTGTTGAGTATTATGTTTTGTTACGTTGCATGCATTGACATCTGAATTGTTGCATGTATATTGTTTGCCGCCATTAATTTATGTATTATTTATTTTTGTTTGATATCTTAAATCGGCCTTAAAGTTAGTAGATAGCCTTTTAGTTCTTGATATCGCTTGTTTATTTTTGTAATTTTGTCTACTAAAAAGGAATACTGGTAAAATGCTTTTGTTTTTATTGAGATTTAATCGATCTATCCGTATATCGATGTTTTTCATTCGATATATCGACTCCCATATTGATATTTTTATAAAAATCGATATATCAATATAACGATATTTTTTTCATTTTCGTCATCCCTAGGTATTTCTAGAATGGATTATTAATAGAGTAGTGCATCTCATCTGAATATGTGATTAAAAATCGACTATCGAGTAAAGTCATAGACAATATTTGAAAATACATAGACAAAAGAGTGTTGTCATTGGCGGCGGCCATTATAGTAAACAAAAAAAGTAAATATGGCACCGAAATTAAAGTTTGCTGAAGGTACTAATTCGAAATTATATATGAAAATCTTGATATTTTAGCAGTTTTGAATTTTTTTAATGTGTATTAAGAGTACAAATAAGTTTGCCGTTTTGAGAGAGATGGCATGGAACGAGGCTTACGTTAGAATCGCAGATGATAACCGGCTTGAAAATTAGGTTGCTCATTCAATAACAACATAACCATATCATATTATTAACTTCGTATTAGCATCTTATTTTTTATCCAATAATGTCTAAATTTGAGCCAAATAAGCGTTATTTCCGGGAACTTTTAATTAAAAAAAAATGGATGAGGCACATCTCGCAAAAAAAAAATATTTTTTACAAAATAAACGCAGAGACTTATTAATACTCGTAATAATAAAATTATACGGTATTTGTTTCAGGTGAGAAAGTATTATGTTTCCATGGTCCTTTAATTTATGAGGCAAAATGTCTCAAAAGCTCTGTAACTAAAGATAAACATGTGCGATATTTGATACATTATGCTGGTTGGAATAAAAAGTGAGTATATTTAAAATTTTTTACTAACATGTGTTTTAATGATTTGATAATCATTTATGCTATGTTTTCTATATTTCCTACCATAAAAGATACATATGAGACATTATAAAGTTAAACCTGATGCAGCCTTGTTTTAGAGAAGTCAAGTACTTAGTGGCCTGTATGCAAATTTTATTATAATTACATATATTTTAAAGAGGATATATTTGTCTACAATTACAGCTGGGATGAATGGGTACCAGAGAGCCGTGTTTTAAAGTACAATGAAGCTAATGTTCAAAGACAGAAGGAAGTACAAAGGGCTCATTCAGCACAGCCTGCTAAAACTAAGAAAAGTATGTCCTGATTTTACATATTTTTTATGCTTGCACAACAATTAACTTACATCACACTTGATGGAAAGACAATATAGTCCAAGAATGGCAGTGACCACCAAGGGGGAGAATCTATAAACAGCTGACATTGTCATATTGGCCTATATACCCTGTGACTTAATATACTGATACTTATATATATCCCCTTGTTGCTGCTGCTGATCCTGAAACTCGACAGGCTAAAGTAAGTCACTATGACTGTGTTTTTTTTTTATTTAATAATTTTATTTATTTTTATTGCTTTTTACATATTTTTTATATAAATACATTAATCTTTTGGGCACAATATGAGGCTGTCAAATACAGAGAAGCCCAAGTAAATATTTTATATTCGAACAATTTGTTGCAGAAAATTGCTCTAAATGTACTCTACTACTATTTTTTCTTTAATACTTTTTTCTTACTTTTACTGTTACTTTTTCTACTAATGTAATAAATGTTGCCATTTAATTTGGGTCGCCATCTTGTTCCATATGTAGGGTACTTTATTGTTGTTGTCAGAAACAATGGATACAAGTAGGTAGGTTGAAAAACTTAATGTGATTGACTCCAGTATTATCTATGCTACCAAACAAAAAACATCTATGTTACTACGCAGTGTTTTCTTAAATCTTTTTGTCAACACCATTAAGGCTACTCTGGTCTTAGAAGCCTCATATTGTGTTTGATACAACATTAGTAGTAAATAAACAGTGTGGGGGAAGCCAGAATGGCCTCTCATAGAAATATCATGTGTTAGTGCCCTGAGAATGGGGAAACTGGTCACATTGGGTATGATTATAAGATATAGCCACTAATATATCTCTGCTCAACCTGAAAGAGTAATAGTGTGACAATATTTTATTATTCACGACAAACATATCTCCTAAATGTATGGTATATCATGTTGACATATTATGTGAATTCCATACATTTGTACTTTTTTAATAGTGTTAATGAAAAACAAATGTCTAACCTTGTGTAGGAGCTCTGATCTATTCTACTTGTGATGGATTGGTTTTAACACCTTAAGGTAAAATGATTACATAGCAAGATATAATTATATCTTACAGGATATGTGGGTTTGCATTATGACACTCATATTGAAAAATACTGTTCTAAACTAAATACAGGAGTTTGATGGGATTTCTACTGTATTATTTTATAATTACAGCTCCAGCGAAAGGTCGCAAGTCTGAGGCAGCGGTTGCCGCCACCCCTGCTAGAGAAGAATCTAGAGCATCAACTCCTGCTGGTAAGATAAATAATCACTTTGAAAATTATTATTTTCAAAAATAAATGTTTTATTCAAATGAAATTTTTGATATTTTCAATATGTAATGTACTTTCCCTCTACAGCATTTTTATATTGGCTCTACAAAGTGACTAAATTGTATCTGGTAGAAAGTACGGTGTAGTCCAATAATGGTAATAATTACCTAGGGATAAGGATTCTCAGACTCCGTTGTTATGCCAGCCTGCATATATCATGGTTGATAGTCTCTAGTTATATGAATATCTGGAGGTAGAAAACTGATTTCGAAACATGACAGGCCAAAACGATTTACTATGACAATGGCTATGATTATGGGTTTGCACATATGTACTATAGTAACAACCCTGTTACCTGAGCATTTCCCCTACCATCTTAAAACATATTTGCTTGTTTATTTTGTTCAAATCTTAGCTCACTTTGATTCTACACAATCTTTATACTTATGATTAATCCAGTTCATATAATATTTCAGGCAAGGAAGCAGAGAGCACGCCCGCACCTGCCAAAGCCACCAAGACACAAAGCAAGGACACTCCTGCCGACTCAGGATCTGACCAACCAAAGTGAGTTGTATTTTGAAACTTTTGAATAAGACATTTTTATTTTTTTGTATAGTAATGAGCAGGAATATTTTAAATGTTGAGGAAATGCCAAAAATTGCATTGAAAATAATATAATTATCAAAATTGATAAATATATTTAATGTATTGAGTTTTTTTATATAAAATTCTGGTCCCTCTAACATTTTCTATCATGGGCAGGGACTTTTAATAATTTAATTTCTTATTCTATATTCTAAATTATACTTAATTCTAATACATAGATATATAATTTTTAATTGAATTTAAAATCTATTCTTGTAAACAGAAAGAAACGTGGCCGTCTAGACTTGTCGATAGAGTCTGAAGAACAGTACCTAGCTAAAGTAGAAGTCAAAATCAAGATCCCCGAGGAGCTGAAAGTGTGGCTTGTGGATGACTGGGATGTGATTACGAGGCAACAGAAGCTTGCCCTCCTGCCTGCCAAGTTGACAGTCAGCCAGATAGTTGACAATTATTTAGCTTTCAAGAAATCCAGCAAGTCCCACACGCAGGCTAAAGAATCTGTATTAGTCGACATAACAGAAGGAATCAAGGAGTATTTTAATGCTACCTTAGGTTCACAATTGCTATACAAATTCGAGAGGCCACAGTATAGTGAGATTTTACAAGAATACCCCGATACACCAATGTCCCAGATCTATGGGTCTATACACCTGCTGAGGCTGTTTTCGAAGATGGGGCCAATGTTGGCCTACACGGCGCTAGACGAGAAGTCTCTTCAACACGTCCTGACGCATATACAGGATTTTCTCAAGTACATGGTCACAAATAGATCAACCCTGTTTAATTTGCAAGATTACGGGAACGCGACTCCGGAGTATCATAGAAAAGTGCAGTAATTTGTTGTATTAAAGTGTTTGTGAAGTGATTATGTGGAAACGTGAAATTGAAATATGAATATTATTAAAAAGTGTCTTTTGCTTTTAATATTTTTTATTATAAGTAAATTGTGAAGAGAATATAGATTTCTAGCACAGAATATGTAATGATAGTGTAAAACATTACTAATTAATAAAAAATAAACATTAATCAATTATTAACCTTTTGAAAATATGTTTTACAGTTTCCTAAAAAGCATCTTTTATAAAACCTTCTATTATAAAAAAAAGAATGTATAAAATATATTGTTATTTTTGTTTATATATCATAGCTATTTTGTTTGCTAGTTAAAAATAGCAATTGTGGTAATTATCGGTACTTATTAGCATAGATGGGCAAAATGTAATCAGATTAAAAAAATGATTACGATTACATTTTACGTTTTTTACCATTAATATGACTGCATTTAGCTCATCTATATTTTAAACACTACAGAAGCCCAGATTGCATACACATTTATGATTTCTTAATGTTTAAATGGGTTTAATCATGAAAACAGAGCCACAAAATTAAAATTAAGACTACATTTTGTAATCGTTTATCATTAATCAGATTACATTTTGCCCATCTCTGCTTATTAGTATAGTCAGAAATATTACGTTTTCTGTGCTATTACATGGTTTAAATTCGTTATTGTTAAGATTACATAAAATGCCCCCAAAAGTATGAAATAAAATGTTATTAAAAAATGTATTTTTATTTTAATAATAATAATATATCGTCACGCTATATCTCTTGCGGGGTGAGCAGAGATGCATTAGAGGCTATATCCACTTTGTGATTATATTTCATGGCCAACGTGACCAGTAGCGCGCAGTTTCCTCACGATGTTTTCCTTCTCTGATGAGCATTTGGTGCCTAAATCTGTACGTAATTTCGAAAAACCTAGATGTACGTGCAGGGATTCGAACCTACGACCGTTGCAATGGAAACTTCTCCTCCAGGCTACCACAGTCGCACAGTATTTTATTTTACCTCTGCATTTATAATGTGAAGTAATATTTATTTGCGTGTCCTTTTATATAGGATATCGTTAATATCTTTTATATAGTGAACGACTCGGTTTGCGCAGTGATCGTGCATATGACTTCAGTGCATTGAGTTGTGGGTTCGATTCCCACATTGCACTTGTATGATCTACAGCTAGTTTATCCGCGTCTGGACGTCTGTGAAAGTGAGTTTACTCACGACACAGGAGTAAATCCTACTGAGGAACCTTTTTTAATAACTATACATTAAACATCTAAAATCAAAGTTATTTTTTCTGATAAATTGCTTGTACAAAACGATTAAAAATTAGCTTCCTGTATCTATTTTTCTAGCATCATACAACCGGAATTTTCAATCAACGAATGAGTATTTCATGGGTGAGCGCGTTCTATTGTTGACCTCATTGTCACTTTACCTCAGGTGAGATTAAGGTCAACTGTTGGGTTATTTATCTATAAAAAAAAACAGTTAATACAAGAACCGCGGTGATCTTCAAAGGACGGGAGTCCAATGACAGTTGCTTTCGTCATACCGGCCTGTTTAAATGTACCATAACTGAAGGTCTCTAGGTACATTGATGATTAGACGTACAGGAGCAGATGGTTTAGACCTTAGATGATTAATTTATATGATTAATGATAACGCCAAAAAAAAGGCAAAATACATTTTTTTTAATTTATTTAGGGGACTTTACGTGTGTACCTATGCCAGCTCCATCGTACCCTAATACAGAAATACCTAATATATGACATATGGTGCCATTGATCTGAACAGGCCAGAAGCCTCATCAGGTAATAGTTCTGTTAACACTTTGTTAAACATGGCGACGTCTGGCCTGTTCAGACCAAAGGCACTCACAAACGCCTCTCTAACAGATTCAGATCGACACATTCCATCAACAAATGGTGGATATCATCTATGATTCCACAATTTACACACAGTGGAGAATCATTAAGTTTTATAAGATGTTTAAACTTTTTAGATGGAATGTGTCCGGATCTTTGGCTGTGTGCCACTGACACTAAGCAAAATACATGAAATTTACAACACGACGACGTGATATTTCGAAAGTTTATGTCAAATCCATACATTTTTTACCTTTTAACGTTACCGTTTGTCTAATGTCACATTGTCTAGAGAGATTGATCTCGGAAATGTGACAGGTCGATGTGATTGCTAATTGTTTATTTTAAATAATATTTTTAGATATAAAAGTATGGATACGTATAACTTTTAAGGCTGAGAAATGTTTAATTGTAAACACAATTTGCACCATTAGTCATTCGCAAAGAACTCCGCAACTCTCAAGTACAATAATAAACTAAACTAGCTTTATAAAGCC
Source organism: Automeris io (assembly GCA_036320925.1). NCBI lineage: Eukaryota > Metazoa > Arthropoda > Insecta > Lepidoptera > Saturniidae > Automeris > Automeris io. The sequence continues at coordinate 1,350,768 of JAUDJH010000021.1, read as the reverse complement.
ATGCAAGGTTCCACAACATATGGTCTTGTTGAGTGCCTGTTTTGCAACGGTCAACATTAGGTAGGCTTACCATAATCTCAGCTAAACCAGGTCGGGAATTAAAGACAGAATAGAGCAAACACAATGAGAAATACAGAAAAATGTGTTCTTATTAAAAAAACGTATATAATTTAGATATATAAAAAAATCTCCCTTCCCTCCTCCCTTCCTGAATAGATCCACGCGCGAGGGTTTGCGGTGTCACAGCTATACGGTATCTCTCATCTCTGCCAGGACTAAGAAGTCTCTAACTCCTTTTGCCGTGTCGTTGGGCTGTGGAATGGTCTTCCGGCGAGCGTGTTCCCACCATCCTATGATATGGGATCTTTTAAATGTAGCGTGAAGAGATATTTGTGCAGGCCGCCATGATTGCAGGTGATTACCGATGGGTTTTTCTTGTTTATCGATAGTCGTTGGGGTTTTTTGGACTGCACCATGTTTACCATCAGATATGGTGCAGTCACTGTGTCGAGTCGGTATAAAAAAAACCATATACATGCGCCAAAAGTGTAACAATCAATATGTTCTTAAATAGAATAATAAGAAATTTCAACGATCTGTAGCGAGTTGTCGCGACGTTATCTCCTGATTTGCTGTTTGTCGTGATTATATCAAGAATTAAAAATATGGAACAAAATAAGCATGATTGAGGTTACATAAACGTAGAAAATATGTTGCTTCAATTTTATCTACGAGTTTTGTAAAAGATTATCATTTCACGTATTTCTTAATTCCATGTACTTAAGGCACTCGAAGTTTAAACATGTCCTCTAAAGCAGAGATTGTTTTGGGTACGACCTATGAAATAATTTTCTATTATTACTTATTGCTGTGCATTAAACTTAACTCGACACTATTATATGCAACTGAAAATTATATTTAAAGATTGTCATAGTGACTTGCATGCCCTGTCGCGTTTTGGAATCAGCTTGTGTATGTCTAGAAACTCCTTTATCTAGAGTCCTTCAGTCGTGGTATATGTGGGCCGACATGACGACAGAGACTAACAATGGATATTCGTCCTTTGATGGTCACTTTCGTTTTTGGACTACACTGGACTTACCATCAGGCGCACTGCAGTCACTTTGTTGAGTCAGTGTAAAAAATGAAATATAATTGTGCAAATGTAGCAAAATATAAAAAGTGACATCTATTTGAAATAAACACAATAACGGAGCCGGCGGCCGTTCCACGGTTATTTCAAGTAATGCTATTTCAAACATACTTTAATATTTAACATCAGTTAGAAAAAACATAGTCTCTTATATATCTCTTCCATTGTAAAAATATATACATTAGTATAGCAGGAGAATGGTGAGATTCAGGGATTACCGGATAAAACCGGGACAATCTCAAGCAAACCGGAACGCATGGTAACCGTGACGTTAGATATAACTCGACTGGGCAAACGGGATACGAAGATAATCTAAGAATTATGCTAAAATATTCATCAGTTGCAAATGATTGATTAGTTGCGGTCGGTAAATGCTATTTAATATGTGTTTCTCGTCTGGGAAGCGGAAAAATACATGGATGTACACTTTGTGTCATAAAATGTGTATTCCCTTCCTCTTTTGATATTGGGCCGTTCAAAAGAAATGTAAAGAGACTTTCGAGCAGGCCGGCATGATCATGGTGCTTATCAACGAACAGTCTCCTGTGTTTTGATAATTGTGGTCGATTTTTGTACAGCGCTGTGTTTACTGGTGCAGCGTGGTCCCTTTGTTGTGTTAGTATTAAAAAATATGGATATCGTTATTTTGTTTAGTTTTGGATATGTTGAAGTAATACGAACCGTCTTTCAGTTGTAGTCAGACTTATGTAAATACTGAAATCTTATGTTATAGTTATGGCGAAATATTTCAAATGTTTATATCAACATTTATTTGGTTGAAATTAAAAAGAAAAGAGCTTCCTAAAAAATCTTCCAGACGTTTTTCTGAGAGACGTTTAATTATTGAATAGGTATAATAAACATAATAAAAGCACAATATATATTTTTCATACCTCGGTTTTTACTTATTACATCCATATTGATCAACTATGGTTTCTTTCAATTACTGTACTGCTGATATAGTAATCCGGGATTAGTTGTACAATGCTAAAATGGATCTACTAGTTAATTTTCTTCTTTGCAAGTTTTTTTTTTAATATAAATAGTCTTTTGTTAAATTGAAAATATTCCTTGTATCTAGTCTCAAATCGTATGTAAATAACATTACATTTAGTTGTAATTGTTGAGTTGTATAATTACTACGCAATTGTAAAAACGTAATCAGGGTCTGCCACTACCTTAAATGGTAGAAAATGCACCGGCATTCGCAACGCGCCGTGAGGTCGCCCGTGCGGCGCTACGCTGATCAAATATGATGGAATTTTACTTTAATTTTCTCTTTCAAAATCACTACTCATTGTCGAGATGCTGGTCAGGTCTTTAAGGTCATTTCCACGAGCGTATATTTAGGCGTGCCCTAATTTTTGACGAGCGTTGAAGCGGCAGGGTGTATGTAGATAGTTGGTCGTAGTAAACTAACTTAACCTTTGGTATATATATTTTTTTTATTTTTTGCGCTTGACCTCAATCTTACCTGCTGAAAAGTGATGGACGAGGCCGACGATGGAGCGCACTTGCCCAGCAAATATTGATTCACTCGACGTTTGAAAATTCCCATGTTATAAGTTGGATACAGACGCAGGAAGTGAATTCCACTCCTTGGCCGTTCACAGCAAAAAGGAGGAGGCGAATCGCGTCGTGCGAGCAGCTAGAATATCAATAACATTATATCAATTTGGCTAGCACAGTGTCACTTCAAGTTGCTAACCCGGAGAGCTAAAATAATAAATTATCGAGAAAGATGGATTTAAGTCGTGTTAATACATCCTGCAGGTTATACAAGTATTTGTTTTATATGGAAATGGAAACCCGTAGCCCGGAAGTTAAACGCTGAAGTCGGGCGCTATGCCTTTAGCACGTCAAGCTGTGTATTCAAGCATTTTTGTAGGATTAAAATTGAAATCGCGTAATGGGCTTGTGATGTACGAGTATGTTACGACGAAATGCAGTTATTTCAGGCTCGCTGGTAACATGCGTGCGGCTGTCTAGTGATTATAAATAACGCGATACAAATTCTGGATAAAACGATGTCAAGAAACTGGGCTGATTTCCTAGTAGTTGCGTATGGATAAAATTCGGAAAACGGAGAAATCACATACACTAAACTTACATAAAAAGGTTAAGTTACTAATGACTAAAAACGATTGTCCCACTTAAATATTCATTAATATTATAATACCATTCATTTATTAATAGCCTTTTTTAAATATAGCATTTGCTGAGTCATCAAAATCATTGGATATGTTGTTGAGTAATATAACAATTTAACACTTAATATAATAAGTAATAATAATAATAAATCAACATGCTATATCCCATTCGGGGTGAGCAGAGATCCATTACGGACTGTATCCACTATGCGCTTATACGTCGTGCCCAAAGTGACCAGTAGCGCAGCTAATCGCCGTTCTCAGGGCACTTACACATGACATTTCTAGTAGATGCCATGCGGGTTCAATTATAATGAGTACCTATAACGATATAGCCTGAACTGCTAGGCATATATAATTTTTTTATATAATATTTTTCGATTTCACCGGTTGTCTTAAGCCATTATATGATTGCGCAGTCCTTAATCATTTATTGTATTTTTTTATGACAAGGGCTTTAAAAGTCAGTCTCAAATTGATTTTTATGCTTAAATCTAGGAAATATGTCTCCAGGATCTTCGCAAAACAATCATCAAAATTAAATTTCTTAAACTAGTTTAAAAGGAGAGTATCCTATTGTGAGTCAAGATTAGTGATGAAAATGCCCGGGAATTTTCCCAAAGTGCCCAAAACTTGTATGGGGAATATTCCCGGGAATTTACGAAATGTTCGCGGAAGTGCTGGGCATTTTGGGAAAATTCCCGGGCATTTTCATCACTAGTCAAGATTCTTATATTCCGTTATGACTCAATGATGTTAACAAGAGACTCGTCATATAGGTAAACTTACTTTCTTGTTATAAAGCTAACTGTATTTTATAGCAAATTGATACTGGATGCTATAGAGCAGGGGTGTTCAAATTATCAATGACGATCGACCAGTCGATCCTGAAAGCTTTTTGAGTCGATTTAGATAGATGCTATGGAGCAGGGGTGTTCAAAATGTCGATGAGGATCGACCAATCGATACTAAAAGCTTTTTGAGTCGACCTAGCGAAATATTGCCCGATATCAGTTGATTCACAATTTTTATTTGGTGACTACATGATTCACAGTCAAACAAGATACCCACAGGGCTACCCTTGCGTTGCCACCTAACCCATAAGTTTGCCGGCTGAGCACTTTAGTGTTCACCCTTTCGCTTGTTTTAGTTGTGAAGGTCTCTCCCAGCTATCAATCCATACCCTATTCGAAAAAAAAGGAATCTTTTCTTTCATCACCAAAAGCTTGGCAATTCTTATAAGTTCAGATTATAATTATATATATATATACTATGTTTTTTTGTGTATAAAAATAAGAATAATATACTATAAGTACCTAGAGAACATAAAATAGGATCATGTTTTTAAATTGCACATTGATGATTGCCTTTGCTAAGACGTCAGTGCCGGAAAGACGTCACGAGATTTATAATGGAAATAATTCACAGAAATGTTATGGTAGAAGTCCATATTATGGGACACTGTCCCTATTTATGGTACACAATGTGAATATAATCATTTATAAAAAGAATACCAAATTATACTTTTAAAAAATATAATAAACACATAATTTTATCATTTTTGAATGAAATTAACAAGTCTAATTGTTAATTATTACTTGTATGTTTTGAAAAAAAATTATAAAAGCAGGAGGTTTGTTGTTGGTATTCAAAACCGTGGCTTAAAAGAGTTGAACGATAACTACTGTACAGTTTTTTACTTGGATGAAATTATATATTTTATTATATTTATATATATAATGTAAGTGTAATCTAAAAGCTTATAAATTATAGATATTGTATGTTATTTGCATTTATGTTAATTTATAGCAATATTATTTTATTTTTGAGTGTCTCACAATACCGACACTTGTTAACGTAGACGTACCGGTATATGGAACACTTTACACCGCGTATCACTCAATACGGACATCAAGTCTTATGATTGTCCCAATTAATGAGACAGTGTACTGTTATGCGTTTTTAATTAAAATATCAATAATTTTTAGTATTTAAAAAGTAAAATGATTAAATATAACAAATTATTTATCAGCATAACATCAAATAGTTATTTCTGAGAGTATTTTCAATTTAATTACGTTAATTTCAAAACTTAACCTAAAATCAAAACATTAATTTTGCAAGTTTTTTTTTCTTAATTTTTTATTTGATATTATTGAAATATTTAAAATATGTTTTTTTATACTTTTATTAATTAGTGAAATTTTTTTTTACTCTGGCTCGACATAGTGACTACAGAGTACCTGATGGTAAGTACAGTGTAATCCAAAAACGAAAGCGACTATCAAAGGATGAAAATCCATTGATAGTCTCCAACGTCATGTCGGCCCATATATACCACGACTGAAGGTCTCTAGGTATATGAGCTACTGGATATACACAAGCTGATCCCGAAACGCGACAAGCCGAAACTGGTCACTATGACGGGCTTTACACCCATGTAATGTGGTCGCGATCCAGGCGGGCACCGAAGCCCTACCACCTCGCTGCTGCTCGTTTAGCACCACCCAGGAGTCACCTGTAGGGAAACTAGGGTAAAGCCTACGGACGCGAGCAGCTTCGACTCCCCCCATCGACATATCTCTCGATATTTTAGGTTACGTGTCAACAGTGAACAACAAAAAACAAATTATTGAAAATCGGAGTAATGGGGACAACAGCCGTCTCAATCAGCAAAAAAGAAAGTGTTGTGTTCAAAAGTGCTTGATAAAAGACTTAAATATGACCCAATAGATGTAGAAAATGCTTTAAAAGCAATAAAAGATACCGGGTCATCATTACGGAGAGTAGCTGTTGCCTTCGAAGTATCTGTGGCTACTCTAGGCAGAAAAAAGTATTGGGCTAGATGAGATAAAAAAAAATCTAAACCAGAAACAGTCTTATCGTCTCAGGAAGAAGATGATATTGTCAAATGGGTGCTAGACAGGGCTGCAATAGGAGCACCTGTAACAAAAACTGAGTTATTGGATTGTGTTCAAAAATATGTCCAAAAATTAGCTGTAAAAACTCCGTTTACAGAGTCGTCCTAGTCGCCACTGGTATGAAAGGTTTAGAAAACGTCATTCAGAATTAGCTATAAGGAAACCCCAACATTTGAGTGTTACAAGAGCAGCTGTCACTTGTGTAGAATTGCAAGAGTGGTTTAAAAAGTCTGGAGCATATTTTGAAAGTAAAAATGTATGTAATATTTCTCCTACAATTTTTTTTAACTGTGATGAAAGATGTTTACTCCTCTGTCCTGAAGCAGAGAGCGTGTTGGCATAAAAAGGATCACCATTCCACCGCGAAACCACTAGACATCTTGTGGGATAACATCCGTATGTGGTGGATGTTCCTTATATCAGCACGAAAAGATTCGCTTCTACATTCATCATGCGAACGGCTAAAGAATGGAATACGCTTCCAGAGGCAGTATTTTCGCGATGTTATGACCTGGGAGTCTTTAAGAGAAGAGTGAATAGGCAATTGCTGGGCGAACACGTTTCATCGTCGGACTCATCTTCACCTTCCACCAGGTGTGATTGAGGTCAAGCGTTCGCCTATAAGTAATAAAAAAAAAGTTACAAGAAGAAAAGAAAAAACTGATGGGCAAAGTAAAAGAACTGCAGAAGAAAATTAAAGAATAAAAGTGAATTAAATATTTTTATAATTTTCATTTATTTCTCATTTAATTTAGTAAAGACTAATTATTTGTTATTTCAGATTCAAGTTTATTATCTATTTTATAAGTATTGTGATTTAAAATTAATAAATAGTTATTTTAAAATCAGTCTTATTGATTTCTAAACTGTCTCAAAAATAGGGACATACATCATGAGACATTGGGGCCATCTACTTTTTAAGTGTCTCATAAATAGGGACATAGAGGTTCCTCTCATAAAAGGCTATTAATTTTATTTTTACAAATTAACATTCAATAAAAACTAGCTATATTAATTAAATAATCATAAGACAATTGTATGATACGATTTAAATAGTATTTTTGACTTAAACAGATTATATAATAGCGGTAATGTACGACCAACCTGAAAATGTGTCCCATAATACGGACTTTTACCATACTAATATTCCGTTTAAATATTTTTATGATAACTGTTCTCCTTACTTCTATTAAATGTAAGATTGTAGACCATAAGTTAAAAGTTCGAAATAAAATGATTTCATCTGTATTTTTTTTTTAGTTAATTTTTGTATTTCGATAAACGTTGGATTATCTTTGATACATCCGAGTGTAAGGTATAATTAAATCTATAATAAATAAATAAATATACAGCAAACTTTGATTATTCTTCTCTCATACTTTAAGGTCATCTTTCAGGGTAAGATCTTTAAAAACAGGGGTCGCCAACATACGGCTCACGGAATGGAATTAAATGGACTCAAACGTAAATTTTGTTGCATTTTTAATTCGATTTCAAGTTAGACAGTATATGGAAGATAAGTAAATCAGTTTTACGCACGTCAAAACAGATGATTGAAAGAAGATTAAAAACTAATTATTGCTCAATATGTATGTCATAAAGCCTTAATTACTTGCAGTCCGTCATAATTAACGAATTATTAGAAAATATTAACAGAAACTCAATTAATTGGCAAAGTTCTTAACTTATCTAATGTTTATCAATAGTTTCACTTTTTATTTAAACATTTTCCTGTTTTCTTTTACATTAGATCACACTACCATTTATACACGATCTCACTTCCTAAGATCAGTTTTGTTGAAAATGTAGTTGATGTTTTTTCTAAATTTATTATTCCATTTTAGCAATTTTTATTCAGGCGATAAATGAGCTAGAACCATAGATGGGCAAAATGTAATCAGATTAATAAAAATTATTACCATTACATTTTACGTTTTTTTACCATTAGTATGACTGCATTTTGCTCTTTTATGTTTTAAACACTACAGAATTCCAGATTACATACACATTTATGATTAAGGATCATCCTCGCCCGGTTGAGTTGTGAAGACCTTTCCCGGTCAATCAACGCGCGACGTGTAAAAAAAAAACATTTATGATTCCTTAATGTTTTAAATGGATTTAATCATGATTACAGAGCAAGAAAATTAAAATTATGACTACATTGTGTAATCGTTAATCATTAATCAGATTACATTTTGCTCATCTCTGGTTAGAACTATATTGTTTTCAAGGAAAGGTTGGGGAATTACATATTTAAGGGATTTTCGTTAAAAAAAATTCATAACGAAATTTCACAGTACTACGGCAGCGGGCAGAGCAGCATGCTTGCTTCATTATCATTATTATTTCAGTCCGCATTAGTTTAACGCTGAACACAAGTTACTCCCATGACTCGCTACTTACCGCTGTTCTCGACTATTCGCATTTAAGAACTTCCACCTGCCGTTTACACCCTAGCTTTTTTGCTTCAAAAGACTCAAAACAGAAAACATGTTGCAAGAAATAAAGTTTTTGAAATTAAACCTAGGTATTGAAAAGGTTGACCATCTCTGAACCAAAGCATTGTCAGGCGACCCAGGTCGACATAGGATATGGTCTGCTCATGGTCTGCCGTCTGTATCTTTTATATATGCCGATTATTTATACAAACGACACGCACCAAATGACTCACCGTACCCAAGTGTGATCTGTTAGTGGAAGGTTGCATATTTTTCTTTAGCAACTGTTTATATTGATTTATCATTACTAATTATAATTTTGATTGTACAGTTGGAGTGAATTGAATTCTAGCTTAACGCTGCTTTGTCGCTTAACGCTGATGCAGAGCAAGTTTATATATACGATAAAACGAAAACGATATTGTATCTTATCATCGCAGCCGCTTCAAATAAATCACACTTCATTTTTGAGGTGGTAGAGCGATGTCCGAACTGGATCGTGAACACAGTACACAAGTGCGAAGACCGTCCTAGTGGTTTGCTTCGGCTTGTCGCGTTTCGGGATCAGCTTGTGCATATCCAGTAACTCACATACCTAGAGATCTTCAGTCGTGGTATATGTGGGCCGACATGACGACGGTGACTGTCAACGGATTTCCGTCCCTTGGTGGTCGTTACTGTTCTTAGACTACACTTTACTTTAGTTCAGGTGCACTGTAGTCACTTTGCCGAGATAATATAAGAAAAACACAAATAATAGAACACCACTGCTTTCTATGTGTCTACCTTTACAGATCATTTAATATTCAGTGATTCGTTTGTAAACTTTTGCTGATTCCAGTTCTCTTCAATTCACTTAGAACTATCTGGTAGAAGGTATAAAAATGTAATGATATAATATTTTTAAACATAAGTTAGCAAACAAGCTGACCATTTATCCAATGGTAAATAATTACAATTGCAAACTATAGGTGTTATTATAGTGCCATCTTAGAAGAAAATAAGGTTTTTGATAGGAATATTAAAAAGAAGCCCATATTGTAGTTCTGTGTGAAAATAATGCTAGTAGCTCATTACATGGATAATACAAGATACGTGAAAAGTATTTTTAAAAGTTTTATAGAGAAGTCCATAAAGGAACAATTTTCCAATTCTTTGGATGATGCTAAATGTCACCTCGTTCAGAATTTTAAAGAAAAATACTAATTTCTCGGTATTAACTCGGCGTTAATAATTTCTGTTTGTTGCTGTGATGGCATGGTGTATAATGGACTAACGGGGCTGTGGCGAATTGATTACAGGACCCACAGTCCCCGCCAATGCGCAAAAGTAGTCACCTTGGGGTTTTTAGTCGGTACAAGTCCGACACACCTCGGTCGCGCAACCCCTCTGTGCGGCTGAGACGGTCCTATGAGGATTTTCCCCAAGTAAAAACAAAAAAAAAAGTGTATAATGGACTGGTTTCCATGCGTGGCAACCCAAATGGCCGTAGGTTCGAATCCCGGCAAGTATGTCTGAGTGTTATCCAGATTACGTACAGATTTAGACAGCACATGCTCACCCGAGAAGTAAAACATCGCGAGGAAAACAGTATGGCATCTAATAGAAATGTTATGTGTTAGTGCCCTGACAGCGGCGATAAGCTGCGCCACTGGTCGCGTTGAGCACTTCATATAAGAGCAAATTGGATACATCCACTAATGTATCTCTGCTCATCCCGAAAATAATTTAACGAGACGATATAATTAAAGCAACGGTAGTTAAAGAATTACCTATTTTCTTGTAAAACAGTCTTTTAGACTGAGATTTAAAGACACTGCTTTGATTTTGCTTAAACTTTACGCAAAAATTACATGTTATATTATTTAATTAATATTAAAATTTATGGTAAGTCACCGATTTCGTCAGCTAGGATTGGATTTGTAAATATTTAAGCCATATTCAAGTTCTTATTGTATTATACAATCATTTTTTTGTTAGATACGAACTTATTTTCTGGACAAAGTCTAAGCAACGTCGAAATTGCGTATATAAATCTCAACTTTAGTATTCTAATACTAAAGTTCCATCTCAAATCTAATCTTCCGTTTGGCATCTATGTCAGTATATTTTTTGTATTAGCAATACAATACATTCTATAATAACTGAGAATTACATCTCTTTAAACCTTAGCTTAAACCCCGTTTTCTAATAAGGCCGGTGGGAATGTTAAACCTGCTACCTAAATATTTTAAGCTGACTGCTACGAGGCGAGGAGTATTACTAGAAGCAACTCTCAATGAGCTATATCAAGCGCGCTAAATATAATATAGTCAAACTGTTCGTGTGTATCTTTCTTACGAAGACGTAATGTAATTTTGTTCACGAACATTTGCTAATAATATACAGAATGATTTTATAGACGAGGGAGATATTTCAGAATACAATAATTTGTACCTTCTTATAACTAATAAAAACGTAAATAATAATATTCCCTAACAAATGTTAAAAGGAACATTGATGAACAAATGAGAATTGATCCGTAAAAAGTTTGGACACCGCAGCGCGTGTCGTGCATGATTGAATGGCATCTAGATAAAATTCTTTTTACGTAATTTTAGGTAAACAGGTAATTGACTCGTTACCCTCCCGTACTTAATCCTGGCTTAGGAGAGACAAAATACCTACTTAATAATTAATTGTTATTTATTCTGTTATGTGTGTCATTGCTCCTTAATATGATGACTATAAATTACTTTGTTTTAATGGAAATATTAAGATATCACTATTCCTATATATATGGAATTAGAATCGAATGCTGAATATCCTCCTTGAATATCTCCCTCGTTTATAAAATCAGCCTGTATAATATACACGCTATATCCCGTGAGCAGAGATACATACATCAGTGGCTGTCCCCACTTTGCGCTTATATTATTATATTATTTTGGGAGTCGAAACTGCTCGCGTCCGTAGGCTTTACCCTAGTTTCCCTACACGTGAATACTGGGTGGTGCTAAACGAGCAGCAGCGAGGTGGTAGGGCGCCGGTGCCCGTCTGGATCGTGACTACAGTACATGGGTGTAAAGGCCGTCATAGTGACCAGTTTCGGCTTGTCGCGTTTCGGGATCAGCTTGTGTATATCCAGTAGCTCATATACCTAGAGACCTTCAGTCGTGGTATATGTGGGCCGACATGACTATGTAGACTATCAATGGATTTTCATCCTTTGATAGTCGCTTTCGTTTTTGGACTACACTGTACTTACCATCAGGTACTCTGTAGTCACTATGTCGAGCTAGTGTAACAAAAAAAAAATGTCGTGCCCAACGTGACCAGTAGCGCAGCTGATCGCCGTTCTCAGGACACTTACACATGATATTTATATTAGATGCCATGCAGGCTTACTCACGACCTTTTCCTTCACCGGTGAGTATGTGTTGCCTTAATTTGTACGTAATCTAGCAAAACCCATAGGTGCGTTCCGGGATTTGATTCTACGAGCATTCGCGTAACTGCGCATGGAATCCAGTCCCTTATAATTGTTTTGTTGTAACCCGGGAAAATCTCTTACGGACCTGGGGCAGCGGTGAGGGCCGCCCCCCGGTGTGTCGGGCTTGCACCGGCTAAACCCCCGGGATGTTCTACCTTCCACCTACCGGCATCGAGGGCACGTCTGGGGTCTCATCCTCAATGACTGGCTGGGCGTGCGGCCTTAAGTAGGCTTCTACTCGTTTGAAATCTGGTCCCTTGTCCACTATGCCACCAGAGCCACAACTGTTAATTGTTCTAATTCTTACCTTTCATTTAGCTAATAAAGAAATGTCTTATTTATTTGTTATTACAGTTTCATGCTTCAAGATTAATTTTCATTTTATCAGTTCGTTATCCATTTGTCTAACAGGATATTTTTCTAATGAATGTGCGGATTAAGGAGGTATTAAGATGAAAATAACATCGAATACTGTCTATTGTTCCTTATAGCTCTGAATAAATAAAACTTCTAAATCAACGTAATCAAAAGATGTCACTGTTTTTGTCGTATGTTTTACTCCTTAGGGATACACATCAAAAATGAAGAGACGAGTGGAGATTGAGGTTCGGAGTACGCGGAACCAGCGATAGTGCATAAAGCGATGAATGTCAAGGAAGCGAAAGCGGTTTGCGAGGTGGTAGGGCCTCGGTGCCCGTCTGGATCGCGACCACAGTACATGGGTGTAAAGCCCGTCATAGTGACCAGTTACGGCGTGTCGCGTTTCGGGATCAGCTTGTGTATATCCAGTAGCTCATATACCTAGAGACCTTCAGTCGCGGTATATGTGGGCCGACATGACGATGTAGACTATCAATGGATTTTCATCCTTTGATAGTCGCTTTCGTTTTTGGACTGCACTGTACTTACCATCAGGAACTCTGTAGTCACTATGTCGAGCCAGTGTAAAAAAAAAAAAAAAAAAATAGAGTGGCATTTCATTCTCTCTGCCTGTCCCAACAGGGAATCAGCGTGATGATAGATCCAAAATACCACAGTAAAGTTATTGAATAAAATGGATGATAGTAGTTTTAAGTGTCATAATTCTGGGTTTACCATTATTAAAGCTGAGCCCTCGACTGATAGGGTTCAAAGAATTAAAACAAAAGACGAGGTTTATTAAGACCGAATATGGAAATTTGTAATTAAGTGACGTAGGTTTGTGGTTGTCCTCTAATATGATTCCTACGTAACCTTAGTTTATTTTAATTCAATTTACGCCTGGTTCCTTGAATAACCTATTAAAATAACTACACCGTTTGGTCCTTGTACTGTTTTTGTCATATTTCTATTCGCTGAAGCTTGCAATTATCCCCTAAATGTCACATTATTTGTAAATTAAGCATAGAGTGAAATGTTTAAGAATCTTCAATTTATTCATAACGGACTTTTTTAGGTGTCATGCTCGCAAATTACATGTTTCTTTAAAATATCAAAAGGTCACCAATATGCGGAAAATAAATCTTTATATCGGTAACACAGTAGAAAATTACCATGAGCGGTCCGGCGAGCGGATAGCAAGCGAATAACCTGTGGAGGTCACACCTTTTCTTTTAGAGGAGCAGACGCAACGAATCCACCCCTCTACACGCCGCATAGGCAATGTGCCGACACCATATACCGGCCCCATATTTAGCAGGTAGCACAATCCTTAGGTCTACTGCGAGATGCTAACAATGAATCAGATAGTAAGTTACTAGATGCTATAGCGACTAAAACTGCCAATACCACTATACTGTTAAGGTTGTAAGAAAAGGATAGAAAAGAAAATTATCTAATTTAATAATAAAAAAATAAGGTACTAATCTCATACTTAACCAATTTCATGTTTAACTACGCTGTACTCAACACATTAGGTATAAAGTATTCAAAATCATCCTTATAATTATCAACAGCAATCTGATTGTGTTGATATAGGGTTCCCTTATGTTAGGCCGTGATTCTCAACCCCGTGAATAATATATTTAACAATCAGAATTAAAAAAAATGTTTGTTAGATATATGAAAAGCAGTCCTCCAGTGGTGGATCTAATGAGGAAATAGTAAGGTTGGACTTCACTAGAACAATAAGAAATCTTCGATTTAAAAACATTGCTCCGTCTATGATTCACTCCTGAATTCTGTGCATTATATTATCAATATAACATGAAAACTATTTTATAGTCGAACTATATGAAATAATTAAGATTCTTGTAAAAACTTGTAATTCGGAAGGCTTTTCCTCATGAGTTTATATTCACGGCGCGGGGAGACGTCTGCGCCGCTTCATCTCCTTTCGCGGCGGTAAGGCGACACCGCGGGAACTCTGGCGTCTTTCGCCAGTCGCACCACAGCACGCGTCGAATCGACATGTAAGTACGAACACTCGACAGTGACTCGTGTATTGTGAAATTAATTCAAGTGTTTAACCTTAGCGTGCCTTGATCTTGTCTGTTTATATCCTGCTCGGTAAGTAGGGTGCTTTACTGCCCATTGAATCGTGAAGGAATTTGTGCTTTTTATTCCGGACTTAGTAAACTTTGAGATGCACTTTTCTCAGCATCGACATGCGATTAAATAAATAAAACAAAATTAAAAGTCAATATTTATAGTGATTAATACTGCATTGTTTTTGTGAAATCCAAAGATCGCCATTTTATTTTGTTTGGTAAAGATGCGAGAATTTTTATAACCGTGCCTGGTTTCTATTTTTGAATATCGCGGTGCTCGGTTTCAAATTTTATTAGCCAATAGAAAGCGAGTATTAAAAAGTTTCCCGCGCTTTTGGCAGAATGCCAGGAAGTAGGAGCCAATGGCGTGCGTGCGCGGGATGTGGGGGTGTTTGACGCGCATTCGGCTGTCAAATTTTGGGTTAATTTTTCAGCAACGATATATTTAGACAAGATATACATTCCATACAGCCAGCTGATGGTTTATTTCTCTATCAATGATATTTTATGTATCCGAATCTTTCGACATGCTACAAGTACAATAACGATTTATTTTAAAACCAAACGTGTAAATGCGTCACAATGTACTTTAATATAAAGCTGTTTTAAAACCATTTTAGTATAGAAACCATATGTTGTATTGTATTATCCATGTGCATAATAATACAATAAGTAAATAAAGAATTTCAAACTACACAGCGAAACACTTGAAACGGCAGAAAATCGATGAGCATGTTTGTTCAAAACAACTGTTCCAGACTTTCCTAGTCTATGTATATAAACTAGAGTTTATGATCTGAAACTGTTACAGTAGAAAACGTGCATGATGAGGCATCAGGAGTCATATTCCAGAGTCCTATATATAAATATATCTTTACAATCGACGAATTTTACCTTCTCTTACCTACGACAGTTATTGACTAAAATATTAAAAGACGTACAGAGTGCGGTAAAATTATTCCAAAAAAGTCGCGTACTACATACTTTATAGTATTCAATTAAAAATAACTAATACTAAGAAAGTTATATATATATATATATATATTTATTGGAAATAAAAATTAGTGACCTCGTTTAATATCTCAGTAAATTATTATAAATACAATTATTTTAATACACACTTTCAAAAAGTTCTCCATATTGCCAGTTAACTATATAATTATCAGTCAGTCTGTGTTGCGATGAATTGGCAAGCGATGAACTTAATTCACTGTTAGCTTATTTGCTTTGCCCAATATTATCAATATAATTAACACTTAGCATTTATCACTTGTTAATTTTGCCTGTGATGTACGAAATTCCATATTAATTCTTCGTGATAGCAATGCTGAACAAATTAATAGACAAAGTCCCGAAGTCTCCCTGATTTCTTATTGCATAAAATGTTAAGTTAATGCTATGTTAAGTTTTAGGCCTATGACAGTTTCGAACAACATAAACTGGATTGACCATATAATTATTACAGTAATTTCGTTCTTTTATCCT
The DNA here is from genome assembly GCA_036320925.1 of Automeris io. Taxonomy (NCBI): domain Eukaryota; kingdom Metazoa; phylum Arthropoda; class Insecta; order Lepidoptera; family Saturniidae; genus Automeris; species Automeris io. The sequence continues at coordinate 1,334,678 of JAUDJH010000021.1, read as the reverse complement.
AGTAACCTAAATCATAGATTAAAGTTTAATATACCTACAGTATGGGAACCAGAATGTTCCTCCTTTATCACTAAATGATGAGAAATTATCCTGATTGTAGATTCTAAGACTAATTAAGACAATGTTTATATTATAATGATGCTTAACATCATTAATAAGTCTATAATAAGTAATTAATCTATTTAGTACAATTTTTTGCTAGATACACCGCTAACATTTTGACCTACTGTAAAACTAGCCCGGTAGCTTTTAAATTACTTTTTTATCAGCACTACTATAAGGAAAATTTACCATTAAAAATTTCTACGAATTTTTATTTTAAATGTAAAAACTGTAAACAGATCAAACTTCATTGAACCCTTTTCGTAGGAGGTACATATTTATAAGAACAATATTATTTAGACAATGCCTGTGACTTCGTCTGCGTTAGAAAATTTGATTTACCTTTGCTTAAGTTGCATAAGAAAGTTTTAGTTTGTAATCCTTTTTAATGCGCCGGATAGCTCTATTTATATTATATGTATCTTTAGTATAGATGTTTTTACCACTACAGACAGATTATGTTATATCATAATTTCTATTTGACCTAGTGTTATAAGAATGATAATCTACGCTATGTAATTGCTAAGGTTGACTTTTAACTAAAAGTGATACTACCTAGCTCCTTAATTATAAATCACTTGACCTAAATTGCAATTAATTGGCCGTTAGACGACTGGTTTAGCGCAGTGGTGGAACGATCGGATAGGCTTATGTCCAGCAGTGAATCGATGTGAATTAATTTGCCCCCTAAATCCCTCTTCCACCATAAATTGACAAAATGCCATGCTAGTTTTCCTCCTTATGTGGTTGACATTCCAGCCGTCCCCATGAAGCGATTCACCTCCTTTTTTTTGTTACGAACCGCCAAGTAGTGGAACTCGCTTTCTGTGTCTATTTTTCGTAAACTTACGACATGGGAATCGGTATATTTTGAGCGAGGGCTCTCTATCATCGGCCTCATCATAGCTTTCCATCAGGTGAGATTGAAGTCAAGCGCCCTGTTGGTACTAAAAAAAGATAATGATGAAATAAAGGATACATTAGTTTTAAAGAAATTATAAAGGATGTCATGTATTATGTAGACGACGGTCAGACAGAGGGAGCGATGTTACAATGGAACGAAATAAAACCGGTGGGTTTATCGGAGTCGTATGCAAATATTCTAAGAATGCATGTTGTGTTGTGCATTCGCAGACATTGCACACATATTCATATAAGAAAAACGTGCCCGTTGTCATAACTTGTATGTAATTTACACTCTAGAATAAATTAATTTGTTTAATAGAAATTTAAATTACGTCAGAGCACTTTAGGCACCTTCACAGATCCGTTGGAGGAATATGGATCCCAGCGTTTGGTTGGCAGCGAGTTAACATCCTGGGGGCTATAACCGAGTACGAGCTTGGCACTCTGGAGTAGCCTTCTTCACGGCTGTTCAGACAATCCTATGCAGGATTTCCCCCTGGGTTACAAAAAAAGACATCGTTGGGCACTGAGAAGCAAAAGTGCATAGATGATAGAACTTCTAATGTATCTGCTAAACTCGAATGGAATATTGCCGTAATGATGTATCATTACTATTAACTATGTATAAAAGATATCAATTTTAAAAATTATTTAAGATATAATTTTTTTTAAGAATCCTCTCTTTGCCTTAATATTACTTGCTGGAAAGAGTGAAGAGGCCGATGATGGAACGCTCTCGTCCATTAAAAACCATTGAGTTTTCGTTGCTTGAAGACTCCCATATGAATTTCACTATTTGGGGGTTCGTGGTAGAAACAAGGAGCCAAATTGCTTCGAACAAGCAGTTGCAAAATCGTTAATGAAAAGTCTCAGAGCGGTATTTTGTTATTTTGTGGTAAATAGGGAATCAAATCGAGCAACTCTCAAACATACCGAGTGAAATGTTTTTTTTTTTCTGGTGATACTCGCTTCTACCTGTTTTGTATCAAAATCAGTTTGTGTTAAAAGTAGTACTGCTAGCATTATGGGTCGACTCACGATGTTCATTCATGATTTTGGATTAAGATTGGAGCTTTCAAACTTTGAGAAAATGTCTTTATGGTTTATTTGTGTATACTTAATGAAAATTGATATACGTAGGTTTATTTTAAAGAGGATTTTAAGGACGTTGTTAGTCCGATGACCGCATTGTTGTTCCACGACCCTTTGAAATTTATTGCGAATTGCCTGAGTCATCTCGTGGAATGCTATCCTTTTGACTCACCGACGGACGTTGAACATTTGTATTGCAATATTTACAATAAATCTTCGAAATATCATTTTACAATAATTTACGCTATGCTATACCCCTTTAGTAGTGTCCAGATATATATTTATGACTTTATTCCCCTGTATGGCTGTATGTTTATAGAAAGTGGATTTTACAAGTTTTAATTTTGTGGAAGTCTTTATGAGTAGTTTTACCATCTAAAGAGGGTTGTCTACCAGTGGCGTGCATCCTATAGAAGCATAAAAACAATATCTTATTATACTCAGGTATTTAATAAATATATTGACTTTAAATCTGGTAATGATTTAGAGTTTTAAAATACAAATTGGACCATAATTTTCAGTCAATATATTTATTAGATATCTAAGTATAACAAGGTAATGCATTTTTGTTTTTATGGGATGAACGACATTGTTGTTTAGGTATGGTTAAAATCTTAGCAACAAATACCACCGTGGTATCAAACGCTCTGCTATATGATACCAGCCGAGCTTGGTAGTCCACTAAGTCAAATCTTCAAACACTCCTCTCCCTTTGAAGTATGGATTAATACCATTTCCTACTTCCTTGTTTCTTCTGTGAGTTTTTACTAAGCTTATTAAATGCCTGTTTAGTCGCTGTCTCGACTGTCATTTCTGTCATCTCTCATCTTTACGCGCTACCCTACGCTATAGACCTAAGGTAGGTGGACTCTTCACTATTGTTCCTACTTTACTTTATTTCCAGTGTCTGGTTAATAATAGGCATATGACACAATTACTAAGAACATAATTTTGATAAAAAGCACTGGTTTCATTTTATTAATTAATCCTTCGACCTTGTAATTAAAATATTTTTAAGCAAGTAGGTCAGTAATCTTACTATGACATCAGTATGTTTGTTTATAAATCAGTAATTTATTTACACGCCTCTATAGTTATAGCTGCTTGAATTTTTTTAATAATTTCAAGAGCAGTTTTAATTTAAACTGTAAGGCCAAAGGAAAATAGAATAACAATATTTTCATTACGAAAACCGTTTCAAGGTATACTTCCTCTAGAACTGTTTTTACACTAGTGCTATATTGCAGAAACGCTAGCAATATTTTTTTTTTTTTACACTGGCTCGACATAGTGACTACAGAGTACCTGGTGGTAAGTACAGTGTAGTCCAAAAACGAAAGCGACTATCAAAGGATGAAAATCCATTGATAGTCTACGTCGTCATGTTGGCCCACATATACCACGACTGAAGGTCTCTAGGTATATGAGCTACTGGATATACACAAGCTGATCCCGAAACGCGACAGACCGAAACTGGTCACTATGACGGGCTTTACACCCATGTACTGTGGTCGCGATCCAGACGGGCACCGACGCCCTACCACCTCGCAAAATTCTATATAGTATCTATTCTATATAGTAGATAGGATAGTATCTAAATTTCGATATACCACTGTTGTTTAGTGTTTGGGAAAGAAATATAATAAAACATAATTGGATTGAAAGTTCAAACTTCACATTCAACTATGTTACAGACAATTGCTGGAACGCTTTTTACATTTGAAGATGATTTTAAACATTAATATATGTATATATATCAACATTATAATGATTCATAGTGATAACCGTCTTTGCAACTGGGTACAAATTATGCATAAAAATTGCTTTTACCCTAAATAAAAACGTAAAACCTTAAAAAATATCAAAAATATGATGTATCGGACAAATCTATACCATGTTCTCGGCGCGATTGAACTGAAAGGCAGCCCTTACCAGATCATTGCACCTTCCCTTCTATAAATAGTTCGCCTTACTACTTCATATAATCACTTTAACCTCTTTTGTTTTCTGTTAGCTGCTTATATAATTACTACTTCTTTCATTATAAGCTTTATGACGAATAAATAATATTAAAATAATTAAGGTTATTTATAATACTGTCATTCGTACAGAAAATGTGAAATATAAAGAAGGTTCAGAGATTTCATTTTCTGTGGTTTGTTTTTTTTTATTTGGCTCACAAATCGGACATCAAACAACTGCGTACAAAACATAAGCAAAAGTTAAAACAATCCTACAAAAAGTGTTAAAAAGTGAACTTATCTTTTGTATATGTCGCTAAAGTAACTCTGTTTAAAGAACGGCGAATCTCGATATGTTGCTATTATCTACACTAGTGTTTCCCAACCTGGGGTCCCCGGACTAGTTGGGACTCAAGGTTCTTTGTCATGGAGTGCGCAGGCATAATGAACATTTTTTGAATTCGATAAATTATATGAAAACTGCTGATAAACGTTTTTAAAGATCCGCAGATGATGATAAGGTAATGCTAAAAGGTCCAACCTTGAAAAAGATTAGGAAATGCTGTGCTATACCGATGACTATAGCCGGGCAGTACACTTGTAGGAGTCTGCTGGCCGGATGAGAGGGAGGCAGTGCACGGTGTCCGGCGCACCGCCTGGGAGAGTGGTTTTGGAGTGGTGGGCTTTACTCCTACCCCTCCCAGAGAGGTAGTCTCAACCAGGCTTCTTGTTCCGTGGGCATCTGGATGAATTTGGTTACCCAGGCCCGGGTGGAGCAATCAGACGGACATCCCGGGGTTTTTAGTCAGTAGAAATCTGACACACCGGGGTCGCTGGCCTCACAGCGTCCCTGATGGTTCTATGCAGGATTTTCCCCCGGGATACAAAAGAAAATGCTGTACTATACAATCAAGAGACTGGAAATGGGGTATAAATGTACATGTACGCTATTTTCATGTTTGTTTACCATCCAGAATCTTAACAGGATTTTTTTTTGCAGCTTATCATTTAAGGGAACAGACACAAACAAACCGCCACCATGGACGCGATCAAGAAGAAGATGCAGGCGATGAAGCTGGAGAAAGACAACGCGCTGGACCGCGCCGCCATGTGCGAGCAGCAGGCCAAGGACGCCAACCTTCGCGCTGAGAAGGTCATATACCTTTATACATTCCTTCAATAGCGCTGGATTAGTGTTGCCAGATGTGGCGTGCATCCCATAGAAGCATAAAGAGCATTGTGTTGTAATCATAATACATTTAATTTGTATTCTGGATCTCGTAATTATCAAATTTAAAGTCAATATATTTATTAAAGATCTAAGTTTAACAAGGTAATGCTTTTTATAATCCTATGGGATGCACGCCTCTAGTTGCTAGTACTCGATAGTTTAAGTTACAAGAAACTGCCAAAAAAGTTATATTTCGATCACAAAATTAACACGTTTTAAATTATTCTTATTTTTTTAAATCAAGAATATGCAATTTTAACATTATTCATAATGTAAAATGAGCACCTAACTGCACTGAAATTTTTCATAAAACAAGACGAAGATATATGTCGAAATAAAGATATATTTGACATATTATATCTGCTTCAAAAAGCAACGCAAAAATAACATTTCTAACACTGAAAAATATATGAATCTAAAAAATGGGACAACCTCTCCATAAAAATTTGGTCGAAAGTACAAGTCTTTGTTTTTGATATTTTAAAAGTTAACTCAAAAGTTTCATAAGATATCGTTACCACGTTTTAAATTATGTAAAGGAAAAGTTCGTTTTTGGTGAATATTTCGCTTCTTATGTGATGATATTTACATTATCAATAAATTGTTAAGCACAAAATTTCTAAAAATTGCCCTGTAAGCATTTTTATTGAATTAAACTATATTACTGAGAAACAAAGGTTAAAGGACTAGCAGGGTGTTGGGAGACGGCAGACAGCAGTTTTTGTAGTGCCTCGAAAATTTTCAAGATCTAGGACTGTATAAAATTATGCCTAGAAACAAAGAGCCTAATTTCTGAGAATTTCAAATGACCAGCTATTACAATTACAAGTTGTATAAAATGTAGTGTCACATTTCCATGAAATATGCAACCTTTTGGAATGTGATGTACAAACATATGGAGATAACAGTAATTACATCACGTATGTTCGTCATATCAATGTCGTTTTTAATGTTAATAAATTGAAGAGGTAAAGATAGATTTTCTTAGCAGAGTTCCAATTTATGATCATGGGCTTAGGAAAGTTGACAAATTTTGGCATTTATTATTGTAGTATTTTGATAGACTTCTCTGCAAATATATTTTTTAAACGTAGTGTCTGCTTCAAACTAGCTTTTCTCCTTTACATTATGATACATCGCTTTAATTTCTAAACCTGAATGATTAATTGAAAATTGTAAATCGAACAGTTGTTAACATTAATTGATTTAGATTTTATAATAATCTCTTTCATATAAGCGGACATATAAACTTCTTTCCAAAATCTTTTCAATTGAAATTTGTGTTAGGGTGTGATTCCCCAGGAACTGGCAACCGATATTATTTTGCAGTATTAATTTCAATTACACCTTTATTAGTTTTACCAAATGTTTATATTATATATGGGTAACAAGAAACTAATAGAGTATCCCTTTTTTAATGTTTACCTAGCGTTAATATAGCTAAAATACTGGTTGCTCGGGCCTATAATATGGGGTGTTTAGAAAAATAAGGGAAAACGCTCTTCAAATTCGGAAAATCAGTTACAACATTTCATGTACTACATTTTTCCATTGGCAATAGTAGGTAGTCAGCTTGATTGTAATCTTATAACAACGATATTAAAAATTGTGATTGGACTATATTAAGATTGAATTGAGTTTATCCAGTTACTAGGTAAAGGTCACTTGTATTATACAATTTATTTACCTTCATAACTGCTTGTCTCAAGGTGTAAGCACTAAACTAAGCGAGTTCTTAGGGCTTTTTATACCGTACCTAAAATAGTACCTAAAATATTAGTATACCTTATTTATATCACAGCATGGACTTACACATGTACAAAATACAAGACATTTATGTACTGGATATTTTAATTCTTATTAAAAAGAGACAATAACCTGGCTCAATGGCTCTTATTTGGAAAGGTCTATATCGAATAATAATGATGATGTAATACGTGACAATATTTGATCCGAAATAGTTTACCATTTATTGGATATAATGCAAGTTGCGATAAGTTCATTTGGTTACGTTTGAAGGAGTAAAGCCTTGACTTCATGTCAAGGTCAAGGACGCAATCCTTTGCACTATTTGAGAGTTAAGACTAACTTTATGAAGCCGTTTTCAACGTCTCGAATCATTACGCTTTTAAAATTACAATAGGATTTAAGACAAAATAATTAAATATTTATAAAAAAAAAAAAGCTTTATGGCTTTAAAATAAATTAAGTAATCTCGTCTAGAAAAAGACCTATTTCATATTTGTCTTTATCAACAAACGTTTTAGATTTTCGGATACTTTTATTACGAAAGGTAGGACCCATTTCAAATATTTCAGGCAATTCACGTAATTTTTTTTTTCAATATTAGTCAGTTAAAAATATATTTTCAAGGTGGTCTCATTTGAGACGCTACAATTAATAATGGATTAGGAATAGTAAAACTCTTTTAACCAATTGGAAGACTTTTTGAATAAGTCTATTATTGAAATTATTTACGATTTTAAAACACCTGATATCCTCGACTGACAAACACTCAACGTTTCTACATGTTACCACATTCTCGATTTTCCAAAAAAAAAATTGTACTAAAGAAACAAAAAGTCATAGTTCCCTGCAATATAGTATCTATTTACTTTTACGCGGGAGAATTCTTATTTTTTGCATTTTGAAATGGTGTCAATTAAATAAAATATATTTTTTTAAATATCTTGATGTATTTTTTTGTGTAGGCCGAAGAAGAGGCTAGGCAACTCCAGAAGAAAATCCAGACCATTGAAAACGACCTCGATCAGACCCAGGAAGGCCTTATGCAAGTCAACGCCAAGCTCGAAGAGAAGGAAAAGGCTCTGCAAAACGTGAGTAATATTTTATACCAGTGCTTCTCAACCTAGGTTCCGCCATGTATGGCACCACGAAGTAGAGATGGGCAAAATATAATCAGATTAATGATTACAAAATTTAATTTTAATTTCGATACTCTGTAATCATGATTAAATCCCTTCAAAATATTAAGGGGTCATAAATTTAATTGCAATTGAGGATTACTTGGTATTTTAAGCATAGATGGGCAAAATGTAATCATATTAATGATGAAAAAGCAAAATGTAATCGTAATCGTATTCCAGTAATCAGATTACATTTTGTGCATCTAAGCTACGCAGAAATGTGTATTACTTAAAAAATATTTACACAGTAGTGCATTTGCATACTGAAAACAAAGGATTTTCTTCTACGGTGTCTAAATAGAATGCTTAGTATTGTCTGTGCCCTAGATATCCAGCGTTAATAATGATGAAGAACGCTTTCGTATTTTTAATGTCAGTAACTGCAAACCAATCACTAACATTATTACATATAAATATACCAACAAATTTATAGGTTCATAGGCTTTTATGTATAAAAAGAGAATATACATTTGCACAATTTTATAGGTATTGTATTTATTATGTGTAAGAAGGTTCCAAAATTAGGTTACATATCTATGACATAAATATGATGTTGGCCGTTTAGAAAAAAAAAAAGATTTATGACAGAGAATTATAAATTTTAAAATTTATAAATTAGAAGGATTTTGTTTTATTCTAGGCTTTTATTCTATCTTGGGATTTGGAAAATAAATGTTGATTTTAAATTAATATAATTATAAGGAGAATATTATGTAAATAAACGAATAGTGATACAAAAATATATATTATTAAAGTGATAATAAGTGGTTTAATTGAAGATCAAGACTAGTGATGAAAATGGCCGGGAATTTTCCCAAAGTGCTCAAAAACTTCCTTGGGAATATTACCGGGAATTTACGAAAAGTTCTCGGAAGTTTTGGGCACTTTGGAAAAATTCCCGGGCATTTTCATCACTAATCAAGACAAAGACGACCACAGTACTCAATTGATCGTAGAGTCAGCATTTGTCAAATAATGTCCGGTGATTGGACAGACTTTATCCTGTTCACAGAATAGATATACGATTATAATAATTAAGAATCGGGCTTAAAACTAACTTTACAAAAAAAAAAATATTTTCACTTATGTCGTCAACTGTATTATAATTATATTATGTACAGTCATTACAAAAATACTTCTATACATTATTAAGTTCTCACGTAAGTGAATTGTATAATTCTTAATGAGAATATATTTCTTTAAATCTAACTTTAAACATAGCAAAAATAATATAGTGTGAATGAGATTTTTTTTATATTAATATGAAAATCCGTATAGAATGCATAACAAGAGTAAATGTATAAAGATTTTAATCTAATTTTTGTATCTATACTATTGGCAGGTGAAAAATTAAGTCTTGGATGAGAGTTAGATATTCAGCTAGATGCCGTGCCAAAAACCTTGGCCTATCAACAACATATCGACATCCATTGATTGGTTTTCGAAATAACTTTTTAAAATAGATTTTATGCATTGTGTGATTGCAATATGAATGCTATTTAGACTGTGTAAAATGATAATCATGTGAATCCCTTTGGAAATAACTTAAGCTAATGATGCAGTTTTTGGTACATAGGCTTGCTTTCTATCTTGAAGTTCTACTATTGATAAGCTCAGTATTGCAATCGCAAAAATGATTTAGCGTATAAACAAAGGTTTTATAAACTGGAAGTTTGTGTAAGAGGACTATTATTAGTTTTTAGTTATAAATTAGTTTCGAATTAGTGATGTTTAAAAAAATGGAATCGGATAAGTAATACAGTAAGTCTACGGATAATTAATTTAGTTAATAAATAGTTAATATGTATACTTACATTTAAACAATGAACATCTATAAACGAGTAATGATAACTTAAACGTAAAATGGTTCGTAAGTACATACGTGTATAGTAATTAATATACATACGAATCGTGATCTATGGGGCTGCGTACTGCGCGGCGGCTATTTTCGACGCACGCCACCTAATATGGTTCCGTTGCCCGGTGTTACGGTAAAAATAGATATCTGACTAGCTTGCCTCATACACGAACTTAACTAATACACGCGCTGATGTTTTCCATAAACATTTAATTCCCTATCTAGTATTGGTAACTTTATCTCAAATTTCAATTTAGAAGCAATTTATAGGCACATATAAGTATTTGGAAAGAAAAAATAATACAGAACTATTTTAATTGTTTATTTATTCATTTATCCACGTTGGTGATGTTGAAAGTCTTTTTAAAAATTAGCGCTTCTCGGAATGAGCAGTGTCGGTAAAGTAGTTTCAAGAAAAATAAAATATGGCAACTGTTATTGTAGCGACTACAGCGCCATGGCGGAAACGAAGTGAACTTTTAAATGACAGCTAGTCAATATGGCCGCCGCCGCTGCGCGGTTGGACGGATCGCGGTTAAAGTAATAATGTCCGCGTCCGCACCCCACGCCCACAGGCGCACCCCTGTGCGGCGCAGGGGGCACCAACACCACCCGCGGTTGAGGGGCGATCGGGTGTCCGCCCCTAACGCACCCCCGAACACTGATCCGTCCACTGGAGTGACCTTACACACTCAAACAGACGATGTTGTGCCTTGTGTCAATAGTGTCAGTGAATCTCAACTTATGACAAGGACGAATAGTGACGACGCACTTTCAAATAGAAACGTAGCTGAAGACTGTGTTAATGTTGATGATGAAATCGAATTCGTTACTAGAGTAAGAAGTGCGGAGTCCCTCGAGACCTCTGATGATGAATTCTCTTTTGGAGAAGAGAGGTCGGCCGGTGACGGAGCTGAATACACGGCCGTTCCTTCGGATATATCAGATGATGACCCTGAGACCGCGGAACTCGCAAAGCTCAGATGTACTAGCGTATGCACCGAGGTTTTGGCTGAGCGAGAGAGCAGGCGAAGGAGGCGGTGCGCGGATTACCCGGGCCTTGCGTTTGGCAGTTCGATATTTTCCTCCGACACGATGATGAAGTTCTCCATCATTAAGAATGAGCTGCAAAACATCAAGAATACAGCATTGAAAAGGGTAATGTCCTTAGTTATTTGAGTTTTCGTTCGGTTGTGTTAGTCGACAGGCGTGGGCCAAATGTGCACGAAACTATTTTTAATCGTGTTCGGTTGAGAAAGTGTGAGTTCTGGTGTGCGAAGCCAGACAGGTCGCGCGTGGCGATCAGCTGAGCCACTGACATTTCATTTGACATGTTTACCTCGACGATTACGCTATATGTCAATAGATGTCGACGCTAGCGACATTTGCATCTAAACAAATAATAGAAAAATATTTCAAAATTTCTCTTATAATCTAACTTATTCAACCATGACTAAAAACAAATGTTTTCTTATTCAGTTTTCTTGAAATTAAACATTGAGATTAATCTTACTATTTATCTGAAGAACTTTCAAATATTAAGAGTTGTGATAAATTTAAATCATAAATAATCTAAATAGTAAGATAATGAGATAGCTGCTAGCCTGCTATGGAGAACAATTTCACAGAGCATAGTAAACTGGAACAAACGTTATACAATACACTGCACCAACCTATTGGACTGCATAAAGTATATTACCTAATAGTTACGTCAATAATTGAAATCACGAATTTTAGTTGGCAACTTTCTAAAATTTATTCTGCAATTTTATAGAATTTAATTTATTTGAATTTTTCTCTTAGAAAGGTGTTTCTTATTTTTAGATTACATTAAGAAGCACTGATTTTTCCACTTCAACTGAATATTTAATTATTATTCTCTTTATTTATTATAAATACAATATTTTTAAATTTTAAAATATAAAAACATGTAGTTATGAGTTCAGAGTGAGGAACCTCCTAACAATGCCTGCCGTATAGAGTAAAACTGGCTTCTGTATCCTGCCCTTGATCCAACAACCAAGCGAGAGCCTCTAAACATGGTAATCGAGGCTCTTTGCGACCAGTCCATTAGTAGATACAACTAGCGGGACAATAACCGTAGAATCTACATCCCACATGCTGGTAATCTAGTGTTTGAGGTCTTAATATTTTGATGATATTTCTTTTTCAGTTTTTACGAGACTCTTATTATTTAATATTTAAATAAACCTGTACCATTCTACCTAAAATGTGAGAAATGCAACAAATGATCAAATAAATGAATAAGTTGGGTATTTGTTCATTATATTATAGCTCTTATTTAAGTTATTTTACATAAAATTAACAAAAAATTATAAGCATATTATTAAGTAAACTGCAAATTTTCTTTAACCTTAGAAATACTGGGGTGTGCCTTATAAAATTGATATTTAAAGACAAAATTAATATAGATTTTGTAACATGGTTCAAGAGCAATTTGAAATGTGTAATAAATCATATGATTTATTTAGCATAACTTTTGCAAACAACTCTGTATTTTTCTGTTATAAATATTAATGTGTTTTAACTTTGTTAAACCTATTGTGTTTACTTAATGTAGGTCTTTAGCTATAGTCAAGAATAATTAATGATTTATGATACAATACTCTCTTTAGATACTTTAGAAGGCCATGTGGTATATCTTTGAGTATCTTATTTGATTAGGATATAGAAATTAAATTTCATTTCAATCTAATCATATTAGATCAGAAAATACGAGGTCTTTTGACAGAATTAAAGTCAACAATATAGCTTCAAAAATGAGCAAACTGAAGTGGCGAAGAGTTTATCATATTTGTTAAAGAATGTCTAACCACTTGGTTAGACTAGGATACAACATGGTTTTTGATTGACTACCTTATGCAGAGCTTTAAACCGACCCTCCTAAAGATATTACCTGAAAAAGGCTTACTGTTTATTAGGTCTTTGGAAAAAATCAAATACTGATGCCGGGTGAGCAGCAAGTTGAGAGACATCCCCAGGGCTTGGCTATTAGAAGTCTGCCACATTAGGGCCGCCACTCTAATGGCCGCTGTGGCTCTAATAGTATTATAAAATGTCCTTTGAGTGGAGATATCTCACAACTTATAAAAACTCTTATTATGTTAAAATTGTATGATTCAATTATTTTTAATGAGAAATAACTCTAGCCTTTAATGTAAATTATGCTAATTGGTAGTGGTAGCCATCTTTTAGAAGCATTTTCATATACTTGGATATTTAATATGGCTTTTCAGCCATCAAGTAGACTGTTAGCTTACGTACCATCTTTCGATATAAAATTGGCATATACATCAGCTATAAGCTATTTTTGGGCCATGTGTATTTGAGCTATGTTTACCTTATTTTTTTCGTTTTACTTTATTATATATTTGATATTCTCCTGTGGATGAAGTAACGCCCACATCTGTTGGTGGTTAGGTGATAATTTAATTATTAGCTAGTGACACACATTTAGGCTTTCTTTTTATATTATTTAAAGCTAGCTTTAAAATACGGTTTTTAAAGGCTTTCATGACTCAATTTTCTATATGTAAAAACATATTTTGTGACTTTCTACACTATTTTTAATCCCTATTTTAGTATATTACTTATACCAAATCAGTAGATATTGATTTATTATCACATACTGGTTAAATATTATTTAAACTCTGTTTTTTACCGACCCTTCAGGACTCACTATAATCCCTTTGCTTGTAGAGGCTTTGCCACCCATTATGAGGTCATAACCCACACTTTGTAAAATATTACTATAAAAAAAGATTTTTAACTGAATTTTTATACATTATACCAGATATACTGTGCCCCGAGTATTAACAAACATAAATTTTACATGATGCCATGTAAATATTAATTCCCGTTGATGCATTTAAATGTTTATTGTCATAAGGTATCATTGTTATATTTTTATATAATGTATCTGCCACTGGCTGCCCTATAAATAAATACATCCCACATAGGATTTATCTCCTCGATCTAATGTGAAAATATAAATTACCTTGCCTTTTCGTCAATCCTTCATCGAATTGGATCTACTTCTAGTTAACAACATTATGTTGGCCTAACTATACGGCAATAGTAGACATTTGTATCTAGGCAATGGCGTGCAGTAAACATTCAAAAGAGAATCCCTTATATCTTTTAAATTGTGTCAGGCTGTAGGTATTGATTGAAGGGCTGGATTTATATATATTTATAATGCTGCTTTTATATTGTTTTTCTAACTTATTTTCCTAAGCCGAAATATCGGATTTATGAATGTAGACTGCATTTTTTTATGTTATAGCGTCCTTTTAAGATGGTTACCGCACGAAACAGTCTAGTAGCAACCAATACTATAATATAGCTTATTAAGAATAGCTTGATCTACAAATTGTAACTTCTAATGTTTGACACAGAATAAGATAAACAGTATCAAATGTGTTTATAGAGATATTGATAAGGCTTGTCTCAATTGTAAACAAACATATTTCAATAAATCATCTTTGACCGTATTTTACGACAAGCGAAAAATAGGCGCGGCTAACTCTCCGTTTATTTAAATGGTACTTCGTAATATCGTACCTTACAATTTATATTACATAAATGAATTAATTCGTTCTAACACACCATAACAATACAATTAGAAAATGTTGAACTTAAAAAGAAGTACTCTAGAAATTCATGAGTCATTAACGTACGGTATTCTTTGAAAATTCATTGGAATATTCAATCTATAGGCGACATTTTCATTTATCATTCATGTAACTCACAGTTTTGTGTCATTTTGTGCTCATACGTTTAAATTTATAACTGAAAGAGACAAAAATAATGTCAGTAATTTTTTATCGATTGTAAAATATCATCAAAAGCTTCTGCAACTGAAAGGTACAACAAGGTTAATAAAATTAGTACACAAATAGTTGTAGATCGTGTTGAAATATGTCAGACACGCTGAGGTTATCGTCTGGTTGCTTTTGAGTTTTCGATTCATTAATAAAATACAATTTTAGCGAGGACTTGCTAAAGGTGGTCAGCATTAGCTAGATGAGAAGAAGAGAAGAACGGGCTTCATTTTTCTATACATAAATATTTTCGACAGTTAATTTAGTAATGTAGTCAGATATAACGGATGTGCTGCTCAATAAAATTTTAAAAATGTTAGGAACAAATTTTTACAAAAGCTTATCAACGTAAAACGTGATAAAAAAATCGTTGACTTTAGTTGAATAATTTAATACATGTTTTTTAAATTTTACATTACATAAATAGTAAAGGTATATAGTGGAAATATACGTATCAGTTAATGTTTTCTTTTATAACTAGCAAAATAGTGTACTCATTTTGTTTTGTCGACATACCAATTTTTTACGTAGTCACTTAACGGAATTTAAAACAGGCGCATACTTTCCAAATGACGTCATGTAAATTTAGGCTGTGTCGTGTAAAATTACTCGTGTCTTGTCTGACCAATTTTGTCTTTTTCATTCTTACAAACTTTAATCATTTTAAACTTTGAAGCAAAAATTGTAATAGATGGCGCTGAAATCAATTCTATAAATGTACATTAAAATAATATTGGTGTCTGCGTAACAAAATTAATGCTTTAATTACAAATTTTAATGAACGTAACTATATTGAACCTTATTTTTGAATAGATATTTATTTCGTAATCCCTCCCGAAACCAATAATTTCCCATGACATTACAATACAATATAATGTAATAGCCCTTCACTCGATTCATTTCCGACTCCGGTTAATTGTATAGGGTCATTCTACCGTTTCACTCGCCCATCCTATATTTTTGAGTTTTCTTTTGGAACACCTTTTTCCCCCACAGGATGTAATTGTCAATGTGGTTGAATAGGTGGCACCACTAGTCATACAAACTGCACGGTCGATCAACGTGTGACGTTACGCCGATCGTGTGTTGATGTCAAAGTCAATATAAGAATGTCAATTTGTGTGAATTATCAGTAATATACTTTAAGTTAACTCGTGTATATATTGGTTGTGCCTGTTCCCTATTTTAAAATTAAATTTATCAGCAGAAGTAAAGTTAAAGCGTCTAGGTTCGGTGGCGGCCATTTTATTCGCCGGTTGTATTCGTGCCGAGCCCATCTCGTTACGGGGCAGTCAGTTGGCATTTTCGCGAGTAGGGCGAAGGTGTCTCTAGTTTTTAACATTTAGGAAGTGAATTTAAACACAAAAGTGCACGACAATGACGACTAACATGCAGCAAGGCACGATCCTAGACGTTTTGAAGAAGAAAATGCGTCAAACAAAAGAGGAAATGGAGAAATATAAAGACGAATGTGAGGAGTATCACAAACGATTACAAGTGGAAATTATGCGGAGAGAAGAAGTAAGAATACGTGCTATAATTTGGTGTCATGTGCTTTGTGAATTGGATAACCTAACGTGTATTTGTGTTAACTTTATATTTCACCAAATGAGTTATCAGTAATCTTGTAGGTCCTATCTACCTATAGTGAGTAATGTCCGGCCATACTTAGGTGTACAGGCAACGTACGCATATTCGCCTCTCTTTCGGATTCATCTCGATCGAATCTTGGTGAATGAGACGGAAAATAATTATTATTTTCATGCGAGTTCATATTCCTTTCCATCAAGTTTAGTTTTGCTGTCGTAAAGACTAATTTAATGATAAATCCCATTAGACGAATTGAAAACCTTTTTGATATTGTGGATTTAACGTAATTTCAAATATGATAGTCTGTCGGTTTCTGTTACAAGTAACAGGTTTTGTTGCGTTGGAGGTCGTGTACCGGTCTTTTGTGGCACATGTATTGAGAGTCGGGTGTATTCGTGAGGCTTAACGTTATTCATTCCTGTTGCTGCCTGCTGGATGTCCTCATTGCAGGACCGCTGGCGCCGTGAAGGCGTGTCCGAACTACTCTACCCTATCGTCCATATGACGTAACCCGATACAAAAATGCTAATCCACAGACCTGGTAACTAGGATTATTAAGGCTATGGGATTTAATATACCGAAATGGATATATTAACAGAGAATTTGGAATTCAGATAATATGGATATTACTTTTTTCGGATATCCCAACAATTTCGCTTATAGATGTTATTATAAAAATTCTATTATGTAATTATTTGGAATAATATTACAACTTAGTGCTTAATAACGGATATTTTTGTAAAGTATTTTATCGAAAATTAACCGAGTTTATCGGTTACGAATGCTCATAACATCCCTAATTAAGCGGAAAATAGAATATTTCTAATTAATAATTCCTTGAACGATCCTACTTCAACGAAATCGTCAGTGCGGTTGATTCAATTCCATTTATTAACTTGAAAACAGTCTTGCAGTGTTTTTGATATCTTGTTAAACACGGCATGCCTTATCGTTTTACGTATATCGCTGTTGCGATAAGCTATTTTTCAAGTAGAGATAAATTTTAAAATATAAAATGATAATTGATTATTAAATAATCGAATGGTGAATTAAGAAAACCATGTAATTTGATAGTTTCCATTACCGTGCTATTATTTTGTTAGATCTTACAATGACTAATTAATAGGAAAAATTTCAATATTTTTACAATGCTTTAAAAATAATATTATAAGCATATAATAATAATATATCGTGAAGCCACAATGGTCGTATCCAACGTGACCAGTAGCGTACTCTGATCGTCGTACTCAGGGCACTTGCACATGCTTGTTGTTATGTCTATTAGATGCCACGCGGGTTTTTTTTTATGATGTTTTTCTTTACCTGTGAGCATGTGGTGCCTAAATTCGTACTGCAACTGGAAAG
Organism: Automeris io; assembly: GCA_036320925.1. Classification (NCBI taxonomy): domain Eukaryota; kingdom Metazoa; phylum Arthropoda; class Insecta; order Lepidoptera; family Saturniidae; genus Automeris; species Automeris io. The sequence continues at coordinate 1,316,802 of JAUDJH010000021.1, read as the reverse complement.
CTTAGATTTATATTCCGGGATTTGATCTTACAACCATTCGCGTTTCGCGTATGGATACCGGCCCCATATCTACTATACCACCACAGCTTCTTAATATTATAAGGTTTTTTTTTTATTGAACGGCTTTCTCTAACTTATTCAGGTGTATTTGTTCGATTTGTTTTTTTTATAATATTCATTTTAACTGTAAATGTCTGCAGGCCATAATCTTCATCAAAATAACTCTGCTGATATAGAGGGATAGCACATGCACTCTATATAACGCAATAAAAACGCTAAATTCTAAAATGTCTATGTTTATTTCGAATTTTTGCAAAACTCTGAAATAAAAGTTAAAAATTTATGTAAACATTAAAAACTATATATAATATAATACACAACGAAATAATGTATCTTAACTGTAGTTCCATGTTTTTTTCTTTAGTATGAGATATTACCTTTGTAAAAATAGAATGGAGTTTTCTCAGTTTTGGATTAGAGACGGTAATCGTATATGTTTTCAAATTTTAAACATATATTTTTTTTTATATAAAAGTAGGCGTTTATGATATAATAAAACGAGTAATAACTAGTTTTAGGTTCCTTTCCTCAAAAGGAAAAACGTAATCCTCATTGGATCAGTTTGTTTTCTGCCAGTCTGTGAGGACCGTTTTCCTCAAAAAAGTATGGAGGGTTCAAGATGAAGTTAATACCGTACTTATTATACTTAAGTCTACGGTCTCTTTAGGCACTGAAAATAAATATACTTCTACGTTAAGTAAGATATGTCGTATTTTTTATCGTTTACGCCATTTTGGCAAGGGAAGCCGCACCAGAAGACTACTTCCCTTTGACGTAGTCATGAAATCTGGTAAAACGGAAGGTATTTTATCACAAGTATAAGAAAAAGGCTGAAAGTCGTAAAATTGTAGTTACTTCATAAAAAAAGTGAGTAATTTATTTTTAGAGAGTTCAGTATAGGGAATAATACTACATGTATACAAAGTTAGGAAAATATAACGCTTTTTACTGAAAATAAAATTGGTAAAGTTAAAAATTTAGTCAAACTCAACAAAATTGAACGAACAATTTTTTTACAGAAAGTTCAGTTTTATATGGATTGATATTTTGTTGGTTATAGAAACAGTCTGAACAGAGGAAGTTAGTCAAATTCAATGATAACTTTAATTCCTATTTTTTAATTTTGTGCAGAATTCTCTGTGCGCGAGCTTGACCAGCGCTTGCCGGTTTTTTTTTATCATAATAAAAACAAGAAATATCACAGGCAAAAACTAGTGTATGGTAAAAAGATAGTCTTAATATTCTGTGCAATAATGATTATGCAAAGCCAGAAAAAGTTGACCGTATAGAGCAATATTACAGTATTTTACGGTAATATACAGTGAAGCCTTATGAACTGGTAAAGGGTCAAGCCTTTTAGTGCCTTGTTCGTTACTGCCCGGGTATTTGTTAACAAAATATGGCTTACCGTGTAAGTTTGGGGTAAGAAGAACTACAATAAACTAATAACAGGCTGTAATATTATTTGTATGTCATTGAAATTGCGAAAAAAATTGCATCTAACAATTTGATGCTTAAATAAACCCTATATATAAAAAAATTAATATCATTGAATATTATGTCGCTAACAGAAAAATTTGTTAAAACCCATGTTCACTGCAATCAGTGCCTTCCTAAAGGAAGTAATTTAAAAATACAATTTATCATCACATATCATCACGCTACATCCCATTAAGGATAAGCAGCAGTGGCGGGCACCCTATAGAAGCATACAAAAAGCATTGTTATACATAAACATTTAACATATGTATTGGTTTATAATTTGGTTTATAATTTGGTTTAATGTCGATTCTGACACTTCGAATTTGGTAATCACCATAATTTAAGTCAATATATTTATTAAATGTCCAAATAAAACAAGATTCTCTCTATATTTACCATTACCGTGCATCGGTGTCATCTACGCTAGAATTTAATCTGGAAAACCCAAAGGCATTTGCCGAGATTACCAACGTTTATAGACGCTACTTTGACTTTGCTTACACTACTCAAACATTATAATTTTTATAATGAATGTCTAAGTATGTGGTAAGTCACTGATTTCTTGAACTTGGCTCGCTTTGGTCTGTCGCGTCTCAGGATCAGCTTGTGCATATTCAGTAAATCATATACCTAGAGACCTTCAGTCGTGGTATATGTGGGCCGACATGACGACGGAGACTATCAATGGATTTTCATCCTTTGATGGTCGCTTTCGTTTTTGGACTACACTGTACTTACCATCAGGTGCACTGTAGTCACTTTGTAGAGCCAGTGTAATAAAAAAACTTGGATTTAGTTAGCTTTGTGCACACTTACGCTTTAGTCAGGTTCCCATTATATATTTAGTTTTTTTTTGCGAACTTATAATGCGGTTTTAGGCACTGCATGCTCACCGGTTAAGGAAATGAAAGTGAGGAAACCAAAATAGTAGTAGTTTGTAAGTGCCATGAGAACGGTGATCAGCTGATCGGTGTAGCTACGCTACTGTATACATCGAGAATGACATATAAGCGCAAAGTGGATACAGCCGCTAATGTAGCTCTGCTCACCTCGAAAGGGATATAGCGTTATGATATAAATATAGTCGTCTATAAATTCCAACCTAAAAGTGTTCGTCGGCAATAAGATTTAATATGTGTGATCAAAATCACTATACAAAAACGAACTCTCGTGGTATCAAGATTGAATTCCCGATGTTTTTAACTAAATAAAACAGAAGATTGTGGAGATGTTAACAATTCTAACAACTCTCGAGATGGGGATTATATTCTCAATCTTATCCAGCTAGATCAGTTAGGATTGCGGAGATGTTACCGTTTCAAATAACTACGTAAATGAAGTGAACATTTACCGTAGGCGTGTACTCAAACTGGAAAATAACACGAAGTTATTTGAACAAGGATTATTGAGGTTAATATTTAGTCGTCAAAGCAAATTAAAATTAGACGATTAAAAACGGCGAAGCTGTTCGTATCCATTCTTAAATTAGTTTATAATTAAGCTATTTGTATTTTATATCAATGATAGCGCAGTTTTAGGTAAAGTAATACATTAACGAAATTTTAAATATCTTTTTATTTTTAGTTATAAATACCATAGTTTTACAGAATTACTTCCGCTTGATTTATATAAATTATCCTATATCCTCGTAACTTTCTAAATATATCTTAAATTGTAATAATAGGGAAAATATAATTTTTTTTTAGCCGTATTTGAGGCTTTTCAAACTTAGGCTGAGATTTATACACGCTATTTCGACTTACCTTACCAAAGGTCTCAAAAATAAATTCGGTATGACAAAAAACTGAATGTATAATAGGAACGGAGTATAGCTATAGTATAAACATAGACAAAATCGGTGTCTTACCAAATCCTTTGACATTCATTGAGTAATATAAATTGTAATATTTTAGTAAAGTCTAAGCAATTTTAAAGTTTTGTCTATAAATCTCAGCCTTAGCTTATTCTAGCCTTTGTCTTGTCCTTTTCTTACACATAATATTGTAATGAGCATTAAATTGTACAATGTTATGATTGAATCTTTTTACTTGTATTTAACTGGATAATTCATAAGATATGTATGTGTTCTGGGGCCTAAATGCGATGGCAAATAATTTTTATGTCACCAAACGCCACGCACGCATCGGAAGACATTAACGGCCCCTTCGCGTGACTTTCGTATTAAATATTTATTGGGGATTGCCAAGGGATTACCATTGTACTCATATTTCAACAACCGATCGAACTGTTATGTTCTGTATCACATATGAACACGCAACGAAACCGTACCAAATAGGCCTCGAGCAAAATTTAATTAAAATTGATCGTTTGACTTCCATTAGTTCTATTAGTTAGTTTTTTTTTACCTTATTTTTAAGGAAATTCTATGCTGCTAAACATGCGAGACCCATCGTGATTTGATACTTTAGACGTCTTCACATAACTAATACTTCGTCATAATATTTTTTTAAATATTTTTATGACGCTATCTTTCATGGTTTCGTTCATTTCTTAGATATATTCTAGAAAAAATATGACGACTTTAAGGCTTCGTCTGAATGATTTTCCAAACATCGCACTTGACATCGTCAAAATTAATCACCAAACTTTTTGAAAAATATATACAAAGGTAAACCAGGAAAAATCTTTAGTAATCGTTGTTTTTAACACTTTCCACAAATTCTAATAACACTGCGTTTGACCGTAAATACACGGTATTTGAAAGGGATTAATTTATTGATCAGTATAGAGTATAATTTACGTTGAGATCTTATTGGCATTTGTATATTACCGTTGCAAGAAACAAGAGAGAAATTATCCTCAAATTGCAAGTCAATTATATTGCGGATGAAAAAGGTCTTCAACCCCACTGAACACATCTGTCTAGCTGACCAATGCCAACAAACTACCTAAACTTATATTTGAATAAGGCGTGCTCGCAGTTCAAGGTGACTGCGATATTAAAGTCAGACAGACGTTCAACCGATCACATAGATCTAATGGGAAAAACTTTCCACATCCATTTTTTTTGTATACCCGCTAGGTGTCAATGTACAAATGAGTGGTATGTATAAATACGCGATTAGTGGCTGCTGTGACCGGCTTAATTGCTTTAAAACGAATGCATTAAGGTGCGGGAGTGATTGTTAATGAGCCAGTTGCAACTATTATTAACCGCGCTCTGATGACGCCACGGGATTGAAGAAACTGGGACTTGTCAGCAAGGACGAGTGACGTCATCTACATGTGCAACGCTGAATATAAATAAAGGATCGCGAAACGTCCCTGTCCGTCTTATTCTGAGCACGTAAGGCGTGCCTACATTAAACAATGTACATTGTACAGTCGAGCCACTCATTTACATCGTTTAGAATCAACGTTGCTTTTGTGCGTTAATGGGTTAACGTATTTTATCTAAAACACATGAGCCTTATTGTACCGCACAAGTAATTTCGGTTATGACGTGAGGCTTTATCATCAATTTCTCGTGTCATTGTAACGTAGACAATGAAATAACTATAAATATACAGTAACCTCATTATGTTGTCGAAATTAATTTATTGTATCATCAGCGAGACCTCGAATAAAGTAATTTATACAAGTCGGTATTGTATATGTAATTCTTGACACATTAAGATAAATAATGTCTATCTCAGACCCTGAGTGTAATTATAGTCTTTCTTTTAATTGTGCTGAAGAAAAAAAGAACTCGTTCGTGTCCTTTGATAAAATTTCATGGCCGCACTATTGGGAACTTCCTATTGTCTTAATAGTCTTTTAATATGTAAGTTATTAACGTGATAAGCATTGTTTATGAGTATAGTGTCAATATTTTTGTTATGTGATATGAATGATTTCATTTTAAGTAATAAAGTATTTGATTTCATTTCCATATTTAAAATATCTTAATATTACTGCTATGGTATGTCTGTCTAGTAAATATTAATTCTAAGAGCTATACACTATATACTGTAACTATGTGACCACGGAACTGCAAAGCTTTGATGTTACCTGACTGAGTATCGCAGGGCTTGGTCGAGCCATACTGTGTCTTGTAATTTCGTAGTCGCATAAACCGGTTATAAATAAGTCCGGTGGCTACTCAAGTCAAGGTCCGAAACCACAGCCATGGATAGGCGTTCTACTAAATCTATTTGCTGGCTCAGCTCCTTAAGTCCTTGCCTACTGTCGCCCTGTGAAGTTGTAAAGGCCTTATCAATCCAATAGCCATAGATTCATACGAAAAAACATTCAAATAAAACAATAAGCTTATTGCAATCACTTTTAATTCATTAATAATATATATCAATCACCGATTTGTAGAGTAGAATTTACAGTGACGAGCGGGCAAGAAATTGATGGGCGCTCTTGTCAAAATATTGTTTTGAAGATACAAATTAAATGTTCTCTGCGAAAAGTCAATACAATAAAGCCACTCATCTTTAACAGCTATACAATTATTGAGACAATAGTAAGCGTAGTTCAGCAATAATAAATAAATATTACTGGATAAAAACATGACGCACGATTATATACGTTAAATGCTAAAGTAGAATTGTTTCTTCAGGCCGAATCTGAAGTGGCTGCCCTGAACCGACGCATCCAACTGCTGGAGGAGGACCTCGAGAGGTCCGAGGAGCGTCTCGCCACTGCTACAGCCAAGTTGGCCGAGGCCAGCCAGGCCGCCGATGAGTCAGAACGGTGAGTTTAATTCACTCTACAGTTAAAACATGATATTAATACTATTTGGTTGACAGGAAAAATTGCTAAGAACAGTTTGAGGCGAAATGATTATTTCTCTCTAAGTTTGACAATCGATTACGAGGAAAACACGTCTTAAGCAATTCAAAAAATTTTTCAAGATAATTTACGAAATGAACTTTGATTCATAGTTACACCCAATCATCTTAAATTAGAAATCTACTTCATGAATTTTACCTGTTAACCGACGCTATATCCTTTTACAGTCCGACTTCTGAGCTTTCATTTCTACATAATCAGCAAAATATTGGAGATTTAGTTAAACTTTTTAAGATTTTACCATTTTCTAATGACTCATGAGGACATTTACCTATAAATATTGATAACTTGGCTCTGTAAGAAACCTAATCCACACCTTTTATTATTTTGAATACTGCACTCAGAAGCGGGATATGTTATTGAAATCATAAAACTTTTTAAACTTCTTGATGAAATTCAGGCTATTATAATTAATGATTCATCACCGATTTTGAATACATACAGAATTATTGTATTCTAAACATTTTTTTTTTATTGTTGACCAATTTAATTATTTTAAATTTCAATATCGAAGTAGGAAGAATTCAAGGTCAAACACTATTTGACTGATCTAAACTTTAATGCAAAATATCCTAAACTTAATGTTTGGAGATTTTAAAGGTTAAAGTCTATAATTTTATTCTACCTTGTGAAGATTATTTCATTTATCAAGGATATAAAACTTATTTTAGCTTACGATATAATATGTACATTAATGTTTATCTGTGATAGTGTATAAATATATTATAATTAGTTTATTTTTATGTGCATGAATGTTTTCTTTATTGTTTTGCCCTTAACCACCATATTCCTGCTAGGTATTTATTTTTACTATACTATTTTGTTTTAACTGTTTCCGTATCGCCTAGAACGAAGATATATCTTTCAATTTTATATTTACCTTTAAACAAAAAAAAAAATTGAAAGATTACCAGCGCTCATATTTAAAACAGCCACAAAAACGTCCCGCACACAATGTTTTTTTTATCGTTGTTATAACACGCATGTGTTTGGCTCCGCACTAATCAGAATACGCAAGGCGCTGGAGAACAGGACCAACATGGAGGACGATCGCGTCGCCATTCTGGAAGCCCAATTGTCCCAGGCCAAGCTCATCGCTGAAGAATCGGACAAGAAATACGAGGAGGTGAAGGATTGCTCACGTTGACGAATCTTGTCAAATTTCCGAACTTGCAGCCCCCTGTGATTAACAGCTGAAGTTATTAACCTACCTTTAATTCATAGATAAATAGTTCTTTCTCTCTCAGACATGAACGTATAAAAAGAGATGCAATACGGATGCCGTAGTGACAAACATTAGACACGGGATGGATAGGTTAATGATTCCAGGTGCTAATAACCATTTAACCAGTGCATTGATTTGCTAGACAGGTTTTTTTTAAAATCCAGATACCGAGACTTGGTCTTTGTTATCTTTGACAAATAAGTAATATCTTTAAAATAAATAAAAATAATTTGAAAGATATACGTTTAGAAATTTGACAAGCTATATTGTAATATTTTATAATGTGATATAAATATAATGGTATTTCTCTACAGTATGTGAACAATAAAGCTACATGGCTTTGAAAGGATTTTCGGGCGGGTATAGCAATTGTCAACTGTCATAACTCGACAGATATGACATTTATGTTTGTAAACTAGCAAACGCTTTATGTCCCGTCATACAAGGAAAAATATAATTATTATTAAATCCTTAAACTTATTGAGGTTATAGAATTGAAAGCACCTCAGTTATTAGACGCCATTTACCTTCCATTCTTCTTCGAAATTTTACTTTACATATATATATATATATATATAACACATTATAATATTAAATAAGACATTAATAACTTCCAATAAATTGATAATTCAGATAAAGTAATTTTGTAAACAAATATAAAAATTACGTACATATCTGAATTGTTAAATTTTGGAGGTTTTACGTAATGTTGCGTAAGTCCGTTTAAAATATACAAATTTATTCGTGGCTTATGTGAAATAATTAATTACTTGTGCAACATTACAGACAATCACACTCTTCAAATTAATTAGTTTTTAGTAGCATGTAATTTATACTATTTTGGAACGATCAATAAAATTATCGAAGTATCTTTAATAGTATTTGTTAATTTATTGGTCGGTTCAAATGTTCTCTTCGCAGCGATTCCGAGGTTCTACCAGCTATTTGTCGCTTTTGTGTTTCTTGCGATTCTAGAGTGACCGTCTTTGCATGTCTTCTAACAAACGGGTTGCCCTTGATTAAAATTTACACAATTTTCTATTTTATTCAAGTTGTATGTTGTTCTGGGGTTCAGTGCCCGCAAGGTCCTCGAGAACAGGTCGTTGGCCGATGAGGAACGTATGGACGCCCTGGAGAACCAGCTGAAGGAAGCCAGATTCCTTGCCGAAGAAGCCGACAAAAAATACGATGAGGTCTTTATATGGGAGATTCAGTGTCGTTTGATTTCGCTTGTCTTGCTTGATCGAGTACAACACACACATTATTCTTATATTATAACATATTTCTTAATGTTTGTAAAGGAATAAATAATAATCGGTGAATAAAATAACATATTTACTCCGGTTTTCTATTTAGTCTAGAAAGTATGTGTTGTACTTTCGTATCTAGAATTTCCTCATTCCGTGAAATGAATGCGCTCTCAAACTGTATTTCCAGTTATTACTCTGACCCATTAATTTTCAAAAGTAACAACATTTTCCGTTTTAAAAGCGTCGTGTGATTTTGTTTCCACCTAACTTGGACATAACGTCGATTTCAATGTGTAACTAAAACTAACATGACCCTATTATTAATTCGTGTGAATTTCAACATTAAGAGTTCCGTCACCGAGCAAATAATTTCACAGTTATTGATAATTGGCTATGTGCTATCGCGTCCAGATAAGATACCACATTTGTCCATCTCTGCATGATGTGTTAATAAAAATGGTAATGCTTTCTCGAGACCAGATGGTTAACTGTACAGTGATATGTCCTAATTCCACTGGACTATGACCCTGTGCCGCGAAGTTGGTCATAAAAGTCAGCCTCCCAAGAAGGAATGATATCGCATCTGATCTTGGATCGTTTGCCTTATACGGCAAGGGCAGGTCTCTTTCGTCGCAGATGTCGTTACATAAGTATTACTGCCATATATGAAAGGTTTACTTGCTCAATACTAAAGCGTACAGTGACTATTTGTATGTATTGTGCCGTACTCTTTGATGTCAATATACGATTACTGTTGTTATAACTCGGTATGGTGTGTTCAGGTCGCTCGTAAGCTCGCCATGGTTGAAGCTGATTTGGAGCGCGCGGAGGAACGCGCTGAAACTGGTGAATCGTAGGTTTCCATTCCAATACGCCAAAGGACCACTGCTTGTATCGACATTGAATATTTCCACGTTCTGCTAAGACTGGCATTAAGCTTGATTCTATTCGTGAAAGCCTTTGAAATATTTTTAGGCTGTCAATCAATAATGATCGTTAGCGCAGTGGTCCCTAGGTCTGGTTTTGCAAGATTTCGCCACCGTTCTGCATGGTTGTTTCATTTGCATTTTTAACATTACTGCACAGTAACCCGATTTACCTAGATAGGTATTTTTAACTTTTGCTCTAGTTTTTTTTTTGCATGCGTCATTTTAGGTGGTTCGTGATCTGCGAGCTGAGTTCCCGAACGATTTTTTTTTTATAATACACTACCTATTGCATTAATAAGATGTTGTCAGATTTGAAAGAAATAATGACACTACTTAATTTTAAGAGAGGTCAGCGTAATTTATTGACGTTTCTTTATGATAAATAACGTTGGCCTACATTTGTCAGATTAAAACAAGGGTTGCCCCATCTCATGGATATTTCTTATGTTAACTTTCATGTCCGTGTCTCAACTAAACTTCTGTCTTCAATGTGTGTACCGGTAAACCGTGGCTATAAGTTAGGTTGTCAGGAATATGTGTGGTATAGGGCAATTTTCGTTTTCAGATATGCACCGCATTACACCAGAATTACTGGCCGTATGCGTGCCGCACATATGCAAGCGCACACATCACATAAAGATTATAAAAATACACTAGATAGCACTTAGATTATTAATATTTTTGCAATATTACCTTTTTAAATCTATGTTTTGGGACAACCCTCGTTTATATTTTTATTTTAATGTGAGTTTTGATGCCGCTCTCGATTTCCCCGCTTTGTGTGATCCTTTCTTAATATTTGCGCACTTTTGCTTAGCTTTAATTTTTTTAAGCCAAAAACGCCTTGGGATATTCATAGTTAAAAATGACATTGCAAATGTCGATGGCAAATAAGTTTTTGAACTTTTTAATGGAGCTACTGCAAATGAAGCTTCAGTAGTAATTCTAGTGTTGAGTTATTAAAGATTTTTCATGTTGAAACCATGAAAAGCCTACACATATGCTCGATCATAATCGAAATAGAGTCACCACGGAGTCCTCTGCTGTTACAACACTAAATTAAATAGAAGCATCTAGATTGAAAGAGATGCGAATGAAATGTATAACAGTTAGTCCGTCGCGGACACGTTTATAGAGTCATTATAAATAGTCGTGAACGGACTCCCTTTGCTTCCCTACGTCCTTTTACTCCTCTTTCCCACTCTAACTCCTGATCTGTAAACTCGAATGATTTATTGGTAGTTGACCTTTTCAACGATACACCTAGCTGATACGTAATATTGATTTCTCACTTCGCTCCACTCAATTATTCCCGGTCAAGATCCAATATTTTTATATCCGCCCTTGCTCACACGGTCCCAGCACTATCCTGCACTTATGGAAAGGATGACAGCTGTCCCAAGGCGTAATATAGTTATGTGGTTCGAATGCACTGCACAAGCGTAGCACACGAGTGTAGAGCGGCGTCCGGCTCGGTAGGCTAGTGTGTGTTGTGTGTGTGTGCGCGTGTGGCCGTGTACTAACGCTCGGCCGGCGGTAGGTGGCGCGCAAGCTCGTACTCATGGAGCAGGACTTGGAGAGGGCTGAGGAACGCGCTGACCAGAGCGACTGGTGAGTAATCTAACGCTTACAACTGGAGACCGTAGCCTATTTCATCGTTGTATACAAAAATTTGCTATCTGTGTGTTCATAAACTATAAAGAACATTTACAATTCGCATCAATTTTTCTTTGATTACATCGTAAGTACGTCGGAGTAGGTATTTAACGTCCTAAATGTCAGTTTTATTTAGCTAATTGTGACAATTCTTTTAGTGATAACTCATGCATGATTTAGTATACCCTAAAATGGTCTTTATACCGTTTTTTATAACCCGGGGGTAAATTCTGCATAGAACTACCAGAGCCTTTGTGAAGGCAGCCATTCCGGTGTGTTCTGACACGCCGGAGTCTGCTCCTACTGACTAAAAAGCCCCTGAGTGTAATCTTTTCTAAACGTAATCTTCTAATTGCTCTTCCCTGGCCTGCGGATCCGAATTCATCCAGAAGCCTTAACAGCCTTGTTAAGGCTTCCCCGCCGGGAGGGGATGAGTGTAAAGAACCCAAGCCTCCGAAACCTCTCTCAGGCGGCATGCCGGGCACTGTTCGCCGCCTCCTTCTCATCCGTGCAGTAGACTCCTTCAAAGACCCGGATGGTCTTTATACCCTACATAACGTCCTAGGTGTACCTGTGATTTTAGGAATCAGTCTTAAAAGTACCCATAGAAAATCTTTCCAGATAATTAACTATTTCTTCTCGTTATCACTAATTTTGGGTGATCTCAGAAAGAAATATGAAATGAGTGGTCTAATTAACTGAGTTTTTGCTGTATTCATAAATTGAACTTCAAATTCCTTTTATAATAACAATAATAATTGGATCTGATACTTCTAGATTGCATATCGATATTGAAATATAGAGGCGTTCTATTGTGTCATTAATAATTATAATTAGATAGGCACTAATGACATTATTCAAATAAAGTGAATGATTGCCTGAGTCATTCCTTTGAATATATTTATCAGCTACGAGTGATGAGGTTTTAATGTGAACGGTAAACTTTTATTAACCGTGATTAGGTCCAGTGATCTCATTTAAAATAAACTGTCATTTAACTAATAAAACAGGTAAATCCAAGTTTACCTGTAAATTGTAATGACGATATAATGATTTAATGACAAAAGTTCTAGAAATAAATGATGAATTATTAGAGGAAATATTTACTTTGTTTCTATAATTATTAATAAATAATTTTTAGTACTACGGTCTCCAAGTGACTAATACAATAATTTATTTTACAATTGGCTGATTGCAATTCTTATCGGATTTGGCAGTGAATGTTTTATTATTCACCTATAGTCTTCACTGTCGTTTTTATATTTAACGTTTGCCCTGTTTAGCCAATTGTAATATTTGATTTAATCAATTTTACCTTTCGATTATATGCTGCATGTGATCACGCCATTAGCTAAATTAATCGTGTGTTTTAGTGAGAAATAAGAAAGTGTATATAGTTTGTAATAAATATTGCGCAAACGAAGCCATTATCTCTAATGCATTCGTGCAATTTAAGCTGATATCGGATGATAATGAGCACTGTGGCCACGTCAGCATCATTGACGACAGATTTTAAACTTTATTTTTAAAAGTTTTAAAGCTTAATATCTTTTTAGAAGCTTGTTATTTTGAACATTGTTTCCTTAATACCTTTGTTAATAATGTGTACCTCATACACTATTACCAGCATTGGGACTAATTATAATTAAATCAATAACAAGAGGCATTAATTAAGGAATTTACAAATAAAATGCTATTTAAAGAGATTAGTAAAACTTGTAAAGAAAAATAAATTGCCTGAATATAAGTTATCTATTTAAAATATATATTCTGAGACCATTCAATATAGTCATATTAAGACTATTTTAAATCTACCAACACTTAACTAGGGTGTCTTGTAAGTAAATAATTACAGTAGAAGTTGATTAGTCCCTTTTAATAATTTTCAGCAAAATCGTGGAGCTTGAGGAAGAACTCCGCGTCGTTGGCAACAACCTGAAGTCTCTGGAAGTCTCCGAGGAAAAGGTACGTTGAAAATCCAACTAATACAAATAATTAAATCTAATATTGACACTAAATATCTTGCAACAGTTAAAGACAGCGATGTCGTAAGCAATCAACCTAAACTGGATTATATCGAGGCGAGAAAGGCTATTTGATTTAAGCGATATTTTTTGGTGATATAGTAATATATATTTTTAGAATTGATAACGCTGATTCCGAAAATATATATTTATATTACCAAAAAATGTTTAAACCAAATAGCCTTTCACCCCTCGATATGAAATTTCTAATTCATAGTTTGACATTTATGATGCACCAACCAACTACATTTTTTAAATTAAATTAAGGGGATTATGATACTAAGTATTCCAAGATAGGTCAATTGTTCCTGAATTTCTTATGTAGATTATAAAGATAATGGAATTGTTTACAGTAGCAAACTAAGCAAGACCTAGAGATTGTATTTTTCCATTTAGTTTCGTTAGAGTAATAACAATGCGTGTACGATTTCACACAGGCCAACCAACGCGAAGAGGAGTACAAAAACCAGATCAAAACCCTCACCACCCGTCTAAAGGAGGTGTGAATGCGAATGAAAACGGTTCATTCACTAAAGAGTGTTTTTGTACGCTTGCCTTTAACTGCATTCTGTCGCACACGTTCTCTAGCATTGCATCTCTATTTTACCATTAAATGTCTATTTTCAATGGTAAAAGCGGGAAGATCTAGTGCGTCTGTAACTGGCCGTTGTTGTATTTATTTCTCTCTATAATCTTAGTTCTTAATGTACAGCATTTACATGTATAATAACATCTCACAAATTTGTCAATATGAGACAAATAATGACTCGTGTGTGATGTTGCATGATTTTTTCTTTTTCGTATTCACTGTTTTATGTTTTTCGTTAACAAACAATAATCACAGGCGACGCAAAGGGAAGAAACATTCGAGGTTCAAGTTAAACTTCTGGACGCGCAACTGAAAGAGGTAAAACGAGTCTCAACGGAAAGAAACCGTAGATAGACTTGGTTACGGTTGTAGTATCAATACATATGTTTATTGCATTTTGTGTCTGGGAGGTAGCCGGGTACGCTGTAAATGCTAATTTAAACTGTGAATATGTATTACTTTAAGTTGGCATTTGGAAATCAGTTGATCTAGGCTTTGTAAGGCTGTTCGTTGGTGTCTGTCGGCAGCGGTTGGTGCTTCATCTAGGTATCTGAATATTAGTGCTCTCTCCTTCCATGTGTTAATGTTTTATCTATTTGTACACGTATATTTAGCCTGTGTTGTGATTGTACGCTTCATTGGGTTAGAGCTTCAGTCAAGTGCCCTCAATCTGTATTTGATTTGCGTTTACGTTTATCGAGCTTATCATTTTCGAGTGTCGTTCTCATGTAAGCGCAGTTATCAGCCCTTATATTACCTTTAATATTATAATTTTGAATGAATCTATTACGTAAATTATTCAACGGAATTTTTAAAAATGTTTCAATGTTTTTAAGCGAGCATTCGTTCTTTTGTTGCATCAAATCAAATTGATAGAATTATTATTTATTAGCTCAGTATTCGGTTTCGAATCTTATTATTCAGCTGTAGTAATTGAATTGTATTCTAAGTATTCCAATTCTTTAATTGACATTCCTCATTGTTATCGTATTTAAGAGATTACAATGAGGTTGTTGTACGCGAAATGCAAATAGAGTGTGGGATGAAGCGTACAGTCAGGACTACGGCACCGGCGTATCGATGGGTCGCCGTAAGTAATCAGTCCTGTGTGGGTAGGCGATGGCGACACGCGAACACGTCGAGGATAAGATCCACAGCCTCTCACAGAAACTGACGCAGGTAAGTCGGGCACACCTACACCGGCTCTGGTCACCATTAGCAGTTCCTATTCGGATGATATAACCTAGTGAACTTACGTGTACACGGAGAAAAATCAGGGTAATCAAGAAATTTTTAGTTATTTGACACTAGAAAGACTGAATATAGGTATAGCACATACGTATATAGGGAATAAAGAGAGGGGGAGGTAAGTACAACTATTAATAAATGCTATAAGATAATATATAAAAAGTCATAATATTTTTATAAATTGGTTCCTTGTAAATATATATTTTTTTTATATAACTAAACTTTAAAAACAGTCATAATGACTCCTTTGGGCAATCTAGTGTTAATATTGTTTGCCAGAGATAGTATACTTTGTCAAACATTCTAATCATCGTAAGATACCTAGTACATATAACAAAATAAAAATAGTAATTGTTACAAAATAGATCTTGCTGTCCATGTTGCACCATGTTTTTGAGTATAATTTTTAGGGCAAATATAATTATTTCTCCGTGTACTATAAACCTACGTTTTGTAATATTTTCATTAATAACAGATTTAAAAAAAGTCGAATTTACATCAGTATTACTTATTAATAAATGAATGGGTTCAGTTAATAGTGGGTTTTTTATGGGTTTATTACCTATCAACTCTAACGAGGTATATGCATATTTTATGGTTATTTACATTCAACATAAATGTTCGCTTGATTTTAAAGTGATGTGCCAAGTAGTTGGTATTTTTGTTTTGTTAACATTTTCCTTATTTCAATTAAATTTGAGTTTCTTTATATAAGGTGACCAGAACTATTTAAGTTACTTCAAACATTATTTTCTTTATTAAATCATTGGGTTATCTATGATCATATATTTGGTAATGGTTTATATTTTAGTTTTGTAGTGAAACACAGCGTATAGCCGCTTTCGGTAAAGGTAAATTGCACGCTATTTTGATGCTTTTAATGTGTAGCATAGTTTGTTTTTTACCAGTTTTTTAATCTTTAATATATTTGATTTTTGTGTGATTTCATTAATAAAGTCAAGAGTTAACACATGTGAAACAAAAACAAATATTAATAATAAAAGAAAATAAGTGAGCAAGCATGTTTTGAAATTTTAAAAACAGTCTATTTTCTGATCTTATAATAGAACTTTAATTTACGATTTAGTTTTTGTATGATAGCTTTGTAATTAAAGAAAGTATTACTAAATATATTATATATCTAAAGAAATATATCTTGGCTTAATCAGAAAAAAGGCTGTTTGAATGAAAAACAATTTTGTTTAAAAATGATTCGTAAAATTTACAGGCTGAGGCCCGCGCTGAATTCGCAGAGCGCTCCGTGCAGAAATTACAAAAAGAGGTCGACAGGCTTGAAGGTAAACCTATAAATTAGATTATTACCACAGATACAGTTTAAAAAAATAATGATTATGAACAAATGAGATTAATGTTCAGAGTAATATTTATTCCTTTGATTAAAGTTTTAAAGGTTGCCCAGATACATGACAGAATCACGTACAGCAGTTTGGTTAAGTCCATACAATTAAATATCTGACGTCAAGTTAAATAACATCGTTTGAGAAATAACCATCAGCTTTTAACAATTTCGCACTCGTTTGTGAGCCGTCATTAGACTTGGCTTTTTGAGTTTCGATGCTGTACTATAGATCTTTTCGAAGCTTTATTTTTCCCATCTCTGCTATAATTTACAAGCTTAATATTTTCTTGATTACATAGTAACTGATTTAAAAGTTTAGTTTTTTATTTTTTGCGACTGTCAACGCAATTGATGATATTGTTTTTAAATGTTATTCAAATTTAAGATAATGGACTAGTTTTTAATGTAGTATATGTTTTTTTCTATATTATCAGTTCGGTTGACAGTTATATTAATGTGAGCATGTATTTTTAAATGTCTCCCAACTAGACCGCTCGAACCTTTTAGATGTTTTTTTTTAATTTATGTTATTTTTGGCATGGTTTTTTTATTGATGTTGTTTATGCCTGTTCCGTTCGAACGTAATTGTTGTTCCGTGATTTCGCAGCAAACACAAAATTTCCTTAAACAGAAATATTAGGAAATTGACATTGTTAGTGGAATTCTAAGGCGTACTCTGTGGGTCACAACAATCGATAGTGACTACTATTTTATTCCTCAACTACAGTTTGTTATCGAAATACTTCAAAACTATATGCATTTTTTTTTATTGTGTCCAAGAATATGAAAGGTTTACATGTTTATTTTATTTGTTGAAAAAACAGTAGTTTTAAAAACAGCGGCGGCTGTCAAGAAACTAGCGTCTATAAACGGTCACCGTTGTCATACAATTTTAAATATAGAACAACAACGGAAGCCCCTTTAGATATAAATCTAAAGGAATAGTATATAGTAATATATATATATATATATATTTGGAATCGGTAAAAAACACTGACTCCGAAAATGTATATGACAAAAAATGTCGCTTAAACCAAATAGATTTTCATCCCTCAATATATAATATATAGTTCAAGATATAGAACGTGAATAATTTATAAAAATAATATAACATTTCTAGAACTATGATTTCAATAATAATAATAACTATCATCACGCTGTACCCATTTCGTGGTAAATTGAGGTAAATTAGTAGCCTTAGTAAATTAGTAGATTGCATAAAATATTTTTAGTCGTATTTTATTGTTAGAGCAGTACCTCTAGTCAGGCATGGCGTTTGTAAACACGCAGCGGTACAGGTCTCCATTTATTCTGGACTAATTTGCGGGCGGCTTAGTCATTTATAAACATTTTAGTGTCAATGCGATCACTGAGAACAAATACGTTTGGACTTTGTGTTTTGTGCGGCAACTGACCGTGGCCCGTCCGCCTTGCAGACGACCTGGTGGCCGAACGCGAAAAGAGCAAACTTCTGCAGGAAGAGATGGAGGCCACTCTCCACGACATTCAGAACATGTGAACACCTCCTCCCCCCACTGTCCTTACCCTAGGCTCGTTCGTTCGCCTCACTCGTTCGTACGACACGGTGTCTCGATAACTCACCTTATCCGGTTCACGTGTAAAATATCGATTTCAACCATTGAAATAGAATACATGGACGTCGAAACCAATATAGACGTCGCAAAAGTGTCCTGTAATGTAATAACACAACCCGTATCTTAACTACGTAAAAACTATATAACTAAGGAAAATAATATGTTTAAACCTTTCCATTTTTTCTATTGGATCTGGACACTTATAATAGACTCGACATCAATGTACTACTAAATCAATGGATTCGACTGATAAAATACTGGTTGAAAAGCAAAAAATCAATACACGTCTGTGCCTAATTGCCTATTAATTTACATAAAGTTCAATGAACAAAAGGGTTATAATAACAATGAAGAAGTTTTTTGTTTTGTCAAGCTTTTGAACCGATAAAACAGTTGATTTGGTGGTTTTTAACCAATTCGTGTTACTGCAATTGTAGACTTTAAAAATCACACTGATCTGTGGTATGTGAATATATCGAATCGATTTAAAAATGCGAGTTTTTCTTCTTGAAAGAAAATATACTAATTCTCGATAGTTTTAAAATTGATTATCGAATTGTTTGTGTAATCGGAACGTTGTCTATGGTGAGGCGAACGAGTGACCACGTCACTAGTTATAGAGTATTGCCAGCCGCTTTTAATGTACGTCTGTTATAATCGAGTGTTTGTTGCAAACACCACACTGCCATGTGCAATTTCATTAATATCTTATTTTGATACAAAAATTACTAATATTATCCCGTATAATGATAGTGAATATCCTCATTGATATAGTCATTATGTAACAAGTGTGCCTGTTTATTTGAATCGGTGTTTTTTACGCAGCGGACTGCTTTTCGGCACTTTTAATATAAGACGAAATGAGTATATCGACATTCCATAACGGGACCAAAACGTTGATTTTTATACTTATCCTGCAATAAAATACTTTAATTAACATGATATAGATAATTGCACATTTGTTTTGTATATTGCGTAAAAATAATCACATAAATTCAATTTAGAAAATTAGGTTTCATTTTAATTCTGTGAAAGTTATCTTGTAACTAGGCACATTCACAAACTGCCGGCCAAGTATCGAGCTGTTCTGTTTTTGCAATTTATTATAAACTTTTTATTTTACTTAATATTAGAGAAGAGATTAGATATTTTATTTAATGAGTGATGGTAACACGTAAAATGATATTTATAAGAATAATTATACTTGCTATAAAGTATTCGATATTCTATTTTGTTTCAAGTATGAATTTTCTCGTGTCATAATTTGAGTTTGTTGTTATTTATTTAAATTAATCGATGAGTAAATGACGACCGTGTTCCAATGCTGTAAATGTTTTGCGAATAGTATGGTTAATTGTCTATGGATACGCAATACAAAGCTCTGGCAATCTAGTTTTGTAGTGCCAACGGCTTGATGCGCAAGTGATGATCGAACGCACTGCCTCAAGCAACGAAGTAATTTCATTCCTGTAGGTTTAACAAAACGCGATCGAGGAAAATCCGTCTTTATTCTTTTATCGATTAATGAATTGATAGATAAGTTCGTGAAGAATGAATTAATGATTTTTAAGAGTATTCTAACACAAGTGTTTATAAATATATATTATTATTTTTACCCGAGTGTTTTTTTACTAACATCCGTGCGCACCCACCCCCTACTAAAACATGCATCGATTCTATCAGCTATTATAAATATCATCAATCATGTTGAATCTTGATGTCATCGCCATCACGAGTGATCCCAGTTCGGTCAACCCCCGGTCGCGATTCGATAAAGAAGCAAATTGTTAACTCTACGAGAGCCGACGTGTTCGAATCAGCCGGTGGGGGCGCGCGGCATGTCATAGCAACCGTCCGAAGCATCGGCATGAAGATCCCGCACATTCCTGTAGAGTAGCGCCGTGCTAACGCATGTCCGGCCGAGAGAGAGAGAATAGAGGCGCTGACACCGTCGCCTGCTACAGATGACCTCATCAATGAGATCGAGAAGTATAACGACATCGGCGACGGCATCGATGACTCCTTCGTTGAGCTGATCCCAGGCGTGGACCCCACGCCGAGGCAGATCGAGGCTGCGCGCCGCGAACGTGAGAGGCGGCTCGAGGCAGCGCGCAAGGAAAAAGAGAGAAGGGAAGAAGAGGCCCGTAAGGAAAAAGAGAGAAAAGAGGAGGAGGCCCGCAAGGAACAAGAACGGCTCGAGGCTGAGCGCAAAGAGCAGGAGAGGAAGGAGGAGGAGGCCCGAAAAGAACAGGAGCGCCTTTTACAAGAACAGAAGGCTAAAGAGGCTCAGGCTGCCGCAACTCCTGCTGATGGAGCACCTCCAGCTGATGCAGCGGCCCCACCTTCTGATGGTTCCGCTCCCCCGGCTGAAGGTGCGGCACCACCAGCCGATGGTTCTGCTCCCCCGGCTGAAGGTGCCGCTCCTCCAGCTGATGGTACTGCACCTCCAACCGAGGGTTCCGCCCCTCCAGCTGGTGACGGTGCCGCTCCTCCAGCTGGTGACGGTGCCGCTCCTCCAGTTGCTGATGGTGCCGCTCCTCCAACTGGGGATGGTGCCGTACCTCCAGCTGCCGACGGGGCTGCACCCCCCGCTGAAGGTTCAGCACCTCCAGCTGATGGTGCTGCACCTCCAGCTGACGGATCAGCACCTCCAGCTGCTGATGGTGCGGCACCAGCTCCAGCAGAGGCAAGCGCTACAAGCGCAGTTCCATCGCAAGATGGTACTGCACCAGCTTCCGCGGAACCACCGGTAGGAGATGCGGGTGCTCCAGCAGAGAGTGCTCAAACTGCTGCTCCCCCCGCTGCCGCCGCACCAGCGCCAGCTGAAGGATCCGATGCCGCTACTCCCGCTCCAGCTGAAAGCGCGCCAGCCGCCGATCCCGCCCCGGCTGAAGCTCCCCCTTCTTAATGTTCCAATTGTGATCGTTTACTAATATTCTCAGAACTATAATACGCGCAGCGGTATCACGATGATATCAAATGGACCGTTATACGGAGATGTTATTTTTTGCTACCAAAATAAAAATTAAATAGCTGATGGAATAGTATTTCAATGGGAATAGTAGAGCATTTGCCTGCATGCTCCAGTGGACGACTAACGGATGCCGTCTCCGCATATTTATCGCGTCGGTGTCCACAGACGACTTGATCGCGGGCAAGGAGATGTTCCACGAAGTCGGCGGCGAGGTCGACAACGCTTTCGAAGAGCTGGGTCTGAAGGCCCCTCCGCGGCCCTTATTGCATACTTGCGACCGATGCGCCTGCTGTCATTGATTGCAGACTCAATTAACCCCACTTCTGCTTTTCGTGTGCATTTAAAAATAAAAATCCTTCTACTATACATGTATGGGTAATACTAGAAGAAAGTATAGGTCATTGACTCGAAAGATTACACGCAATACTCACACAGATACATAGGTAAAATACAGGTTGTTTCAAAATAAAATTTTACTTTGACTTAAAACAATTCTGTGTGGTAATTATTTACCACTATTAGTACATACTAGTTTTAGTACAACTCACTTGGATAATACTCTTGTCCCTCTAATTAAATGACATGTAAGCTCATATATTCACGATGGCACTAGAATAGCCCCTTAAAGAATGATTGGAGGTATTTGCTTTACTTTTTGTGGTCAATGTATTCTCGAATAAATGATTTGGTGATTTGTCTTTTAAAGTGCTGGAACTAATTCGTAATATTTAGTATAATAAGCCCGCTTGTCTTAAAAAGATCTAGATATGCAAGGGTAAATGCTAAAATCCATAATGAGTTAATTTTTTGGAATTGTACTCAAAGAACTTTGATAATTTTAAATATAACCGAGTTATTTAGACTTACTTTTTTCTAGTATTATCCGTAACATAGTCAAAAATATATCGCCGGTTGACGCTTTCTGAAATTGCATGTTGTACTAAATTCATGCGATAAAATAAAAAAAAATACTATTGCGATGTATGCAAACATAAGGCATCAGCGAGAGCGGCGCATGGCTTCTGAATAACCAGGATCGCAACATGTAAGCATTCACTTTTTTACGCTACTTTAAGCGTTTACAGACGGTTAAATATATCTTACAGCCACTTTGTAAAGTAAATGTATAGGGTAAATTATGTGTTCCTATAATCAATAAACATTTGTACATAATTAGGAAATTCATTCCATAAATGTAAAGCATCTTTTAAATAAGAAATGTGCAGCGCGCCGCCTGGCAATTGGCTAGGGGCGCCGAATAAGCTAGCGGGGTCGCTAATCGGTATCAATATTAATAATTGAATTTTGTTAAAGAAAGTTATTCCTATTTACACCACCTGTGTATTATATAATCACCTTGTACAAACGTATAATCAGTGTAAAAATGTATGCCCTTATATCATTTTGTAAATTATTAAAGGTCCAGTTATGGTCCTGTTACGTGCTAGACCACACATTTTTTGTAAAGCGTTGCTAGCTTTATTATCGCAGTATATTTAGATATTATGCTTCCTCTACGCGTTTGTCGAACATGGGAGATTACAATCGAGAAACATGTAAGATATATTCCATAATTTAATTTCATACCTTGCGTTGTAGGGTTTTAGGACGTATATCGAGTGCGACAAATAATACGTGTGAAAAGACCATACGATTGTCGATCCTTGCTTGTGGTAGGAAGGTGTATTTATCATAAAAATGGGATCGTGATTACTTTTGTATAGGCCACAGTTTTCCGTAATGACAGTAGCAGCAATTAAACAAGTAGCAGTAATTAACCGTGCAATACATTACAAGGATAACACGATTTAATTTGGAGTTAATCGATAATCGTGTAAAGCAATTATGTTAGATATTATTCGCGTGATCGGCGAACGTGTAGAGGAGCTTTTAGATGTCATTTGGCTTAGAATTAAAATTTATCACGGCCCCACCGTCTGCATCCGCCTTTATATAACGCTTAAACTAAGTACATAAAACTTGACTTGTACGATCAGATCTAGAATATATTATATAGGTTTATTTCAAGCTACCAAAACCAGAGTGGCTTAAAAGTTGTCAAGATAATGACTCAAATGATCTAATAATTCTGGGTAAAGAATAAAATGCTGTATTCTTGTAAAAAATAATACTATGGTTTTAAACTTTTTATGCGGCAAACTTGAATTCACAGAGGAATTTTAAACGTTGATACATTTTTTGCCGGCATTGCGTCTGGATCATATAGTAATGGACAATTAATATTAATTTCAATTTTAGTTTTTTTAATAGTAATAAACTTTCTTAAAATGTTTGAGGGAACATCCTGGAAATCGCACTTATTATTACAACAATAGTGCTTACCAGATTTTTAAAATTTAATAATACTTTAATATTAAAAAAATAGACCAACTTCTTACTCGGCTAGGACTAAGCAATTCTCTAACTCTTATTTTTGCCTAGTAATAAAGCCTTGGGATGGTCTTTTGATGAAGCGAGTTCCCATCGTCCTTATGATATTGGGTCCTTTAAAGAAAGGCTAAAGAGATATTTGTGCAGGTCGAAATTGTCACTGTGAAAATCGATAGGTTTCTCATTCCTGATTTTGTTTTTTTTTTATATTGCATCAAGCTTACCATTTGTCGTTTGGTTACTAAGTCGAGTCAGAATAAACAATGACTAAATAATTCTATAAAACATCTGTATCCCTTTTCTTTACAGTGTATCTGTGGAGATACATCAGAATTTACAAAACCTATTGCCATAAGTTTTTAGCGCAAACTTAATATTTTTATATGAACATTTAGCTAATTTCTAAGTTTTTGAACGCACGGTTATTTTCTATTAGACGTCCTTGGAATATAGGGGTTAAACGGTATGAATATCATTTTGATATTGAGAGAAAGAACATTCTGCCAAGTTAAGGGTTAAAGGATTGTGGGACCATTTTTGAAGTTGGTACACTTATGACATTCTGGTTCTGCTGGCCTCATTGCGATATTATATTATTAAATCGTTCCTATAATTAATGTTACGTGTTTAGACGAACTTGTTGCCGAAAAGGAAAAATACAAGGACATCGGAGACGACCTGGACACAGCATTCGTGGAGCTTATCCTCAAGGAATAAGCCAACAATTCGCAGCCTATGGGTTCTTCAGCCATTTGCCTCGGCAATATCAACTGCCAGCGATTCACTAATCCTAATAGATGTATATTAATTTATATTTTATACTCCTGAATGAAAGTATAAGCTTTATGGCGGTATTTATTTTCGGTTAATATAAATAAATTAATTTATTACTTATATGATTTTTATTTCTTGATCCTCTTTATCAACACATTACAGTTTGACATTCAATATTTTAATTGTAATTAACATGATGGCATATTTCAATAAAGTAATTTAGGTTATAAAGACAAAGTCATAGAATTGTTTTGTAAGCAAAACTTTATTAGGCCTGCATGACCTATATAATTGCGTTTTCGAATAAATTATGAGTAACTTAAACTGCATACACTTTTAGGGAACATCTTATTTTATTTGATATGAATTTCCCGTTTACCAATATAAAAAAAAATACAAATAAATTTATTACTGTAGGAATACAATGAATAAAATATTGTAGTTATCTACACATGTAACAAGATTTTTAATTAAATATTTAGATGAATTAATAAATTAGAAGCTTCTAGGTGTCGAAATTTTTAAAATTTACGCACACTTTATATGCAAAAGTAAATCTAATGATAAGTTGGTATGTAATAATCAGAGGCGTGCGGCAACTAGCCAAAAAAGGTAGCGTGCAGGCCACCGACGTATATTGCATTTTTAAAGTATAATTTTGTAAGAAAAGGTCTTTGTTATCGTATAGTTCTAATCTATAAGGCATAAGAACGTAGTCGTGTTTGATGGCACCAGCTTCTTTTTTGAACGGTCACCGCACACCATTAGCTAGCATTGCTTCATTATTTTAGTTGCAAATATGATTTTATTGCTCTATTTATTTCACAACCACAAGGAAAGTTTTGTTTTGTGCTTAGTGCAAGTAGCGCAGTAAACTAACGATGGTTTCAGTGACGGCTCTAAAATGGAATTGGGCAATACATTTGGCCAGATAAGGTGATAGGTGGAGCTATGTTAAACGCGAGTCGTGTGGCCTAGATTACGACAGGGCTGACGATATTATGAAAATGCTGTAAGGTCTTGCCTAGATGCGATTGGCCTATGCTCAATAGTGGGTTAGATCAGGCTCTGGGTGATAATGAGTCCAATAAACATTTATAGAAGTGCACTTTGATATGCGATCAAAACGTAGATAAATAAAATAATACATCGTCACGCTATACTACTTACGGGGCGAGCAGAGATGCATTGGATGTGTCCACGTATAACTTAGGTGTCTACGTGTTCAACACTTGGATGTTAATCAATTATAGTTATTCTAGTTTTTTGTGATCTAATCGTTATTAAATATTCGTAACATAAATTCGGAAGTGTGATGTTTGTATGTTCCATTTGCGCTTCGAAATGGGTGATACGATTTCGATAATTTTTTGCATAGAAATAGATTAGAATTTGGAGACGAAATAAACCTACTTTTGTTGCGAAAATAAAACTTGAAGGGGATGAAATTTACTACTGACAAATGACTATTTTTAAGTTACGGATACAAATATGAGCTTATATGTTTGGTTCTTTGATATAAGTAAAGAGTAGGATGAAGATGTCACTGGCTGAGCACCTTCAGTGCTCATCGTAACCCGGTAAATTTGTGAAGGTCTCACGGCCAACAGCGTATTGTCCTGTCGAACAAAAGAGCGGAGTAGGATAGGGCAGAGAGGGGGAATAGATTTAACTAAAAGTTATCACTACATTTACTGGCTGTTAAGAGGTACGAAATTCACTGTGTCAGCTAGTAAGATAATAATTTTAAAACGTATCGATATTTAGACCAAAAGATATTGACTCCATATTTTTGGGCAAGGTTGCCCACCCATCTGACTCCATCTTAAAACTAAAGGCTAAATGTGATTACTGTTATAACTCCAAAATGTAGGTGTAGCTATATTTCTGTTAGCTTTTGTCCGGGCGTTTTCATATTTTCATATGTAGGTAGATCGCGATACCGGGTTCATGACGGATACCTACCCCTGTTTTACACACTTACTTTTCGATATTACGTACAACGGGCGGACGCTAACGAATTATTTCTTTGTTTATACTTTTTCTGGCTTTTAAAAGGAACAATAACACTGTGTGACTATTGTGAATACGTGTGTGTGGCGGTGCACCGCAAGGACATCCACAACAACCCAGGTTAGTGCTTTGCTTCATATGGTTATATGAGAACACCTGGATTGAGGGTTGAACCTGGCCATCTTAGGTCGTTATTTGATATTAGCGACAACATCTTGGTCCATCGAGTCGGAAGTAATTTTTCTGGATATTGAAAATAATTACAATAACATTTCGTTGTAAAGGTTCATATAACAGTTCAGATAAAATGGCGTTAAAAACATGGGAAAGTAAATTTAAAATTAAATCGGATTGGTTGAAAAATTCCATAGAAATGCTGGAAAATAAATCACATACTAAGGGAGTTATATCAGCTCGACTCAGAAAACTTGAAGATAATTTTAATCTGCTAACGGAGGCATACGAAAACATTTTGATTAGTTGCACGGATGAAAAAGTTGTTGACGATTACGGAGTAAAATATAAAGAGGCTACTGAGATTTATGATCAATTAGAGGCGGTATCATCAGCTTATCCAAGTTTGGATGGCACACACGTAGCTACCGAAAGTGTTGCCACAGCTAGGTTGCCGCGCATTCATTTACCGGTTTTCGACGGTGATGTATTTTCATGGTGTAGTTTTAT
Organism: Automeris io; assembly: GCA_036320925.1. Taxonomy (NCBI): domain Eukaryota; kingdom Metazoa; phylum Arthropoda; class Insecta; order Lepidoptera; family Saturniidae; genus Automeris; species Automeris io. Next base: position 1,289,748 of record JAUDJH010000021.1, on the reverse strand, counting down.
TAGTTTATTTACATCATTGGTATTGTCTAGAAAGGACATATCTAAAACAGAAAAATTTCATTATTTATTCTCAAACTTAGATAAAGAGCCGAGAACTTTAATAAAGCATTTACCTATGATCGACGGATCGCTGGATATAGCTATGGACATATTGACGAGTAGATATGATAATAAGAGATTATTAGCGGATTCACACATTTCTCGGATTTTACATTTACCAGTGCTTTACAAAATTGTTGAGCTTAGAACTAAAATTTTGAATCCATTATTGGAATCGACCCAGGCCTTGAAAAATTTAGGATTACCTATAGACCAGTGGAGTTACATACTTTTGCATATAAGTTTGACTAAGTTGCCCGCGGAAATTAAAACTCGATTCGAACAAAATTATGGAGGTAACAACGCCAACTTCCCTACATTCAATCAATTTACGGAATTTTTGTCAAATGAATGTCGGTTGATAGACACGGCGAATAGAGAACCGGTTCCAGCAGAGTACTGTCCGGAGCGAGCGCGCCCTGCGATCTACCGCCCTCGACCGGACCGTAATGTTCACGTCGCTGATAATTATTATAATACACAAAAAAGAAATGAACGTGTCAATAATTATTACAATAATAAACAGTGCATATATTGTAAGTCATCTGCTCATGAAATTAATAATTGTTACCAATTTAATCATTTATCTCGGGATGGACGGAAGAACTGGGTACGAAGCAATTATTTATGTTTTAAGTGCTTTGGTAAACATTCGGCCGCTTCATGCAAAATGAATGTACCATGTAGTCGATGTGGGAATTTCGGACATAACACATTAGTTTGTACAATGTACAATGTGCGCCCAACGTCGCCTACTGGGGATGAGCCGCGTAATCGGCATGCCCACATTATCGCCTCACACGACAAAGCGGATAACGATCATCGCTCAACTAATATGTCTCGACCACCGCGGCGCAGTGCAAGTCCACCATCACCAGTCCGATCGGAGCGTAGTGTGTGTTATCAACGCGACAGAAATGATTATTATCGTTATAAAAATTCGGAAAATATACATGAATGTCGCAATAGTGCCAGGGTTGCTCGATCATTGAGTCCCGCGGATGTACGAAGGTCACAACAATAGCAATTACAGCAATTATGTAATGTCGCTTCACAACCTAAGCTATTGAATAACGTCATTTTACCCACTGCCCTGGTTGAAGTAAAGCATGCTAACGGTGAATTTCTTAGGGCACGGGCATTGTTGGATCTCGGTGCACAGATATCAATAGTTAGGGGAGACTTAGTAACAAATTTACATTTGAAGCGATATTACTCACATATTCGTTTATCCGGTGTTGGCGGAAAATATACTAGCGGACAACAATTTGCCTCTTTATATGTTAGACCTGAGAGAACGGGTAAACCTTTGATTACAGTTACAGCGGCAGTTTTGAAGAATCCTACGACTTATTTTGCTGCCAGATTAGGTATTTCGGTTAAGGACCTTATAATTTCAGATGACGGCTGTCATAATAATCCTCGGATAGATATAATTTTTGGTAGTGATATTCTTGGTGAAATTTTACGTCATAGAGTCGAGTTAGGATCAAACGGACCTTATGCGTTGGATACAATTTTCGATTTTGTGGTATTCGGTCCACTTCCAGATAATGTTTTTGATAAATCAGGGTTAAATAATAATAATTATGTTACGGGTCTGACGCTTGTTGAAGCAGTTGAAAAATTTTGGCGGACAGAGGAACCTCCTCTTGTAAAAAATAAAAATCCATTGGAGGCGGAATGTGAATATCTGTTCGCTTCGACGACCTCACGTGGTGTTGATGGAAAATATACTGTGCGCTTGCCTATCATTCCAGAACACGTAAAATTAGGTGATTCTAAACAAACAGCGCTTAGACGATTTTTAGCAATCGAACGTCGTATGAAACGCCAGCCAGAATTCAGAGATAAATACATAGAATTTATGAAACAATATATCGAGCTCGGTCACATGGTGGTTTCTAATTTTGACATAGATTCTGACAATGAACATTATTTTCTCGCCCATCATGGTGTTTTTAAAAAATCTGGAGACACTAAGAAGATTCGGGTTGTATTCGATGGCAGCGTACAAACGAGTAGCGGTGTTTCTCTTAACGATTGTTTATATTCTGGAGAACGATTACAAAACGATATAACAAATATTATTTTAAACTTTCGATGGCCATATATAGTTTTCACGACAGATATAAAGATGATGTTTCGGCAGACTTGGGTTCATCCTGAGGACAGACGATACCAGCTTATCTTCTGGCGGTCCACGCCAACGGAACCAATTCTTATTTATGAACTAACAACAAACACTTACGGCTTAAAGTCTAGTCCATTCATAGCGATACGTTGCCTACATCAATTAGCGCATGATGAAATGAATAAATACCCTCGGGCGGCACGACTTCTTGTTCAAAATTCGTATGTAGATGATTTAAATGGCGGTGCTGATACACTTACTGAAGCTCGCGAACTCAAGGCAGAACTGATCTCACTCATGAGTACGGCCGGTTATGAATTACGAAAGTGGTCATCCAATGATCCCGCGCTGCTAGATGGTTTACCATTAGATCACTTGGAGACACCTCGTACCTTTGACGAGACAGAGAGTAATGGTTTCATTAAGGTACTAGGTATTGAATGGGATCCAATGTCGGACTGTTTCACTTATCGATTAAGATTACCGTTGATAACCGATACGATTACCCGACGACATATTTTATCAATGGTCTCAAGGATATATGACCCCCTCGGATGGATTAGTCCGGTTGTATTTAAAATAAAATTATTGCTTCAGTTTTTCCTTAGTAGCGCAGGTAGCCAGAAAATCGAATGGGATGCACCAGCACCAGTAGACATTCTTCAGAAATGGCAAAACATTCTCGTGGATCTACCGAATTTACAAAGGGTATGCTTATCTAGATGCTTGAAACCAAAAAAAGGCGGTAGATACTCGTTACACGGATTTTGCGATGGTTCATCTTTGGGGTATGCTGCTGCGATTTATCTTCGCTCCGAGGATGAGGATGGCTTAGCAAACGTACAACTACTAATGGCTAAGTCTAAGATAGCTCCTTTGAAAACAAAACAAACAATACCGAAGTTGGAATTAAACGGTGCAAATTTGTTGTCGACACTCCTTAATCACGTGGTGTCTTCAATGAGACACAATGTTGAATTTGAAGAAGTAGTGGGATGGTGTGACAGTACTATCGTGCTAGCTTGGATTCACACGCCACCCCATAAGTTACAAGTGTTTGAGGGAAATCGAGTCTCTCAAATAACCTCCTCAACGGTCCCGATTCGTTGGAGGCACATTCCCGGCGATATGAATTGCGCGGATATAGCATCACGGGGAACTTCAGCGGCTGAATTATTAGATCATCAGTTATGGTGGAGGCCAGAGTGGCTGTGCCAGTCTTCAGAGCATTGGCCCAAGGACTATTTGGAGCTCCCGGCGGATCTTTTACCTGGTCTTCGGACAAGAGTTGTAAATGTAAATATTTTACAATCGGAATTTGACTTGGTTGAACGCTATAGTTCATACAATAAACTTATCAACGTCACGGCTTATATTTTGCGCTTTATACAAAATTGTACAAATAAATCACGTGTTACCGGCGTTATTTCTGTCCTAGAACGAAGAAATGCTCTCAAATGCCTAATTCGGTTTGTCCAGCAAGACAGCTTTTCGGAAGAAATATTATCATTGAAATCGGGTAAACCTATTAAAACTATTATGAGAAGACTAAATCTGTTTATGGATAAGGACAACTTACTGCGAGTCGGTGGTCGGATAGATGCATCCGAACTATCTTATGAGGCCAAGCATCAGATTTTGCTTCCAGGAAAGGGTCGGTTCACAGACATGTTAGTGACCTATTACCATCAAGCACATTGTCATGTCGGAGCATATGCTCTTGCTGCTATTTTATCACAGAGGTATTGGATCGTTTCAGTTCGACGCATCACAAGACAGGTTACTTTCCGCTGTATTCAATGTTATCGGTCTCGTGCACATCCAACTCAACCGTTTATGGCTGATTTACCATCTGATCGTGTCACCAGAATACGGCCTTTCCTCGGTGTCGGCACAGATTTTGCCGGTCCGTTTCTCATTAAAACAAGCACGTTAAGAAATGCAAAGGTTCAAAAATGCTATTTGTGTATATTTGTTTGTTTGTCTACGAAGGCTGTACATTTTGAGATTGTAGCAGATTTGTCGGTAGAGGCATTTATTGCGGCTTTTACACGCTTTATTTCACGACGTGGACTTCCATCACTAGTCAGATCGGATTGTGGTACAAATTATGCTGGTTCTGACAAATATTTGAGAGAACTATATTTTTTCTTGAAAACTAAGCACCCGGACATTGAACGTGAGTTAGCGAAGCAGCAAATAACGTGGTCGTTTAATCCACCAGCGAGCCCTAATTTTGGGGGGCTCTTTGATGCAGCAGTAAAATCTGCTAAGACCCACTGTAAACGAGTATTAGGCGAGACACGGCTCACGTTCGAGGAATTAACCACCTTTTTTACGAAGGTGGAAGCCGTGCTGAACTCGCGTCCTTTGTGCCCTTTAAGTACGGACCCTTCAGACTTCGAAGTCCTAACCCCAGGACATTTTTTAATTGGTCAAACGTTAGTTGCTTTACCGGAATATTCATTTGCGGAAATCAAAATGCCTCGTCTGTCCCGTTATCAGCAGATTCAAAAGATGTCTCAACATTTCTGGTCTCGGTGGAAGAATGAATACTTACATACACTACAACAGCGTTTTAAATGGACTTCACAAATTGAACCACCCAAATTGGATGATCTAGTTTTAATAAAAGATGATAACTTACCTCCGTTACAGTGGAGACGGGGTCGCCTAGTAAAACTACTTCCCGGTAAAGATGGAATCGTGCGGGTTGCGGAAGTCAAAACGCAACATGGTCTTCTACTAAGACCAATATCAAAATTATGTCGCTTGCCTGTAACTTAATAACCAAGGCTGGTCTTGGTTAGGCGGGGGGATGTCCGGGCGTTTTCATATTTTCATATGTAGGTAGATCGCGATACCGGGTTCATGACGGATACCTACCCCTGTTTTACACACTTACTTTTCGATATTACGTACAACGGGCGGACGCTAACGAATTATTTCTTTGTTTATACTTTTTCTGGCTTTTAAAAGGAACAATAACACTGTGTGACTATTGTGAATACGTGTGTGTGGCGGTGCACCGCAAGGACATCCACAACAACCCAGGTTAGTGCTTTGCTTCATATGGTTATATGAGAACACCTGGATTGAGGGTTGAACCTGGCCATCTTAGGTCGTTATTTGATATTAGCGACAACAGCTTTCATTTATTAGGTATTCAAAGGGGTTAATACAAATATTTTCGAAACAGTATTTTTAGGTTTCCATAACTTAGAGGATAAAACTACACCCTTATAAGATCGCTTTGTTGGCTATAAAGACCCTTTTCTCAGGAACGGATGAAGATATCGAGTTGAAATTAATACGTTGGGCTTGCGGTCCCTTGTCCTGAAAAAAATCATACACCAAGTCGACGCATTCAATAGATGTGTCGTATTTTTTAGAGTTTCGATTATTTTTTTTTTATTATTTTAGTCAAGTGATTACAGCGCACCTTCTGGAAAGTGCAGTGTAGTCCAAGAAGGCCCTCATTGCATTAACGTGATTAGGATTTCGTAATTTTATTTATTTATTACCAAGCAAGCAGTTGAAACAACTGATGAGTGCCTGTATTCTGCTATTTCACTTATTAATTATTTATATTTGTGATTAAGATAGTATTTGTATAGGCGGTTTTTAAATTGGTTCACATTTATAGCTGGGACTACGAGATTTTAGCTTTAAATTTTTGTTTTCATCGTAGACCCTAGCATGTGAAACGCTGGTATGAAATAAATAATTAGTCATTAATTTCGTAGGTAGTTCCAGATAAAATCATATTAATTCATGAGCAATCTAGTTGTATTTTAACAGCATAGAATCTGTTCTTATGGTTTTTATTGTAATAAACTGAAACATCAAAAGTAGTATTTAAGTATATGGTTAAGGTCTCTGCCAGTATTTGGATAAACTGGGCATGGGATATAATATGATATAGGGCTAAATTCCACAGCGGGTTCAATGGGACATTGAATTATGTTAAAGAATTATATAAAAAATTGTTTGGCGGCAGAAAGTATACAGTATTAAACAATACAATATTATATACTTAAGCTTTTTACAACTTATTTGATCGCAAAACTTCTTTCAACATCATTTTATGATCAGGTACTCCTTCGGCCGTACTGAATCGAAGGACTCCTGGTCTGATCATTCATTTTATCAACCCATGGCCTCGTAAATATTTATTATTCATCCACAGAATACTATTATATAGCATCACCACCTATCCATAATATTTTACTTAAGCTCTGCAACCAAGGCATCATGTCGCTCGTCATATTCTCCGAACTGTCACTATATTGTTGCCAACTCAAAATATAATTATTACATATTATAAATAAATTGTTAAGTATATTTAGTATTTAATAATTATTATTTATATTATATCCATCATAACTTATCGATGATATTTGCTGTTGACTTTCTCCATTGTTTTAAAAGTAATGAAACATAAAATGCCGAAGAAAATATATGTTCGAGAGCCTTTGATGTAGAAAATAACCTTTATTATGTATCTACTAACTTACTAATCCTCTAACAGACGAACTGGAAGATGAATGTAGTAAGTACAAGGCCATTGTAGAAGAAATGGATGAAATATTCACAGACTTGTCCGGATACTAACTGCAGTCTCGCTGCCGTTGCAAGTCTACATACACGAAGTTGGGAATGTGTCTACGTTAATGGCGTGTGATGAAAGAGACAGGTGGTAAATGTACTCTAGCTAGGCTAACAGTTTTGTAATTTATACCTATAGAGTAAGGGTGAGATTGCAATTTGCAGACAGTTTACACGACAAGATGTAATTAGTTTGTTGTAAAATTTATTTTTCTATAAAAATATGTCGTCTTCAATGTAAAGTGTTTGAAGGTTCATAGGAATCATTGTCCTAGATGCGTTTCAAACATAATCATCCAAACCTATATTTTAACTTTAAATACAGTGCAAACTCTATATAACGACCCTCAAGGGGCTGTGCATATTTTGACGTAATAGAGAGTTGTCGTTAAATGAAGAGAAGAAAAATCTGTATTAGAAAAAGAAAAAGTTATTACTCTTACTTGCCATGTGTACAGTTTGTGAGTAACGAAGAATATGATAACGTAAAGATAATCCATGACTCCTATTAACAATAGTCAACACGTGTAAGCAATACCAATTTGTATGCAAAAAAACGGATTTCTTAGAAAGTTCGGTATGTGTAATGCCGACAGTCGATTTTATTCCGGGCTAGGATAATAAAGCGACAAAAGAACGTACACAGCTGCGCAGTTTTTACTAATTTTGGTAATTTAAAAAGTCATCTGCGCTTAAAAAGTACTTTATATTATTAAATTGCTGTCGTTATTGAGAGTGGGTGTAATGCTATATAGAGTGTATCATTGTATGGGGAAACAAGCTAAACCAACCTAGGCCGAGTGATATCGACGCTTTAAGGAGTTTGTCGTTAAATCGAGTGACGTTACATGAAGTTTACACTGTATTTGTAACAAACAGGCTTTGTTTGTTCCGTATGGAGATCGAATCTACGACTCGCAGCGCAATGTCGCGTGGTGTGCTATATCTGTATCTCGTATATTATAATATCAGTATTTGTCCCACAGAATAAAAACTATAATTAATTCGTTCTATGTCGCGTAGTTCCATTGCTAAATATTACGGTCTCACCCTTATGTCCAATTCTTTACTTTTGTTCGCTTTTGACGTAACTGTGTCGGTAAATATAAAAAACCTGTATGTCCATGTTAAATAAAAGTTTTTGAGGTGGTTGGTCGATTCTCCGAACTGAGTCATAATCACAGTACACATGTGTAAAGACCGTCATAGTGTCTCGCTTTGGCCAGTCGCAGTACGGGATCAGCTCGTTCGGTAACTCATTCAGAGACCTTCAGTCGTGGTATATGTGGGCCGGTAAGACGACGGAGGCTGTTAATAAATTAACATCCTTTTAAACGCTGTCGTTTTTGGACTTCACTGTGTACAGTGATGATATTTATATCATCAGGTGCGCTGTAGTCAGTTTGTCGTGCCAGAATAAAAATAAACTTTTGAGAAGTAAAACAATAATAAATCAATAAGTTATTTTATTAATATAGTATATTACATTTGTAATGTGTGTAGAGAAAATAGTTTATGCTCTCGTCCGTGGAATCACGTTACAGGACTTTCCAAAGACATAGGTTTGAGCATTAATTTATGAAAGTTAGGCTTAGAAAAACCTGATTTTATCTAAATCTAATTAGAATTTTGTATAACTCCAATTAGTTTTATTAATAAAATATATTTGCTACTTGACTTTATATTGCATTGCAACTGTTTTATGAGAAATAATGAGTTACCTAAGAAGACAAGGACTTTTTACCGTGTCCTGCAATGGGACGCGTCACTGACGATAGTTTATAAGATATTAGTTAGGCTACAAAATTATTTATCTTGGATATACTGGGTTTTTACTTAGTTCCAGGAATTTGATATCTACTGACACACACACGTATTTATTATACAGCGTGATAGGAATATTTACACTACAGTATTAATAGTAACATTCGAGAAATAATTATTAATTATTTATGTAAGCTTGTCTGGTTTTTACTTAATTTTTTTGATGTATTTGCTCAATATATTTACGACCATAACAGCTTATTTGTGGTTTGTAATATTGACGATTTGGTTTTTTGAATGAGTGGTATCACTACTGAAGTTGTGAATAAAAGTGTACAAAAATTTTGATTAGTCTAAATTAATATTAATGCAATTATGAAAAAAAATCTATGCCGTCGTTCATTCGCTATTACGGAGCGTGACTCAAAAATATTTCATAATTTTGTTTTCCATATAGATTTTTCCAGTAAAATTCGTTGAAATATAAATTGCAAGTACGTTTCATTTTATGAACGATCAATGGCTAATTTCATAAAAATAATTACTAGTTCATTATTTTATGATTAATTAATCCATAAAGGATGCACCTGTTTCTATGAAAATAACTAAAATGTCTTGTAAATTAGTAATAAGTTTAAAACTTTTGTATTGTTTTTACAAAGCGTCAACTACATACACTGCGTTATCTTGTAAGATTTTATATATTTACCCCACATTTTTATATACCTACTTTATAAAAAGAATTAGCTTTTTTAACTAAATGTATCAACGCTTTGATAATTATTTATCTGGATAAAATAAAATTGTAAAAAAATAATTGTAGTTTTATTAATTCCATGGTGAAAAATAAAATAACCCAAAGAATCCTATAAATACCCTTACTTACAGTATAAATAGGACCAGCAAACAGTTGACACAATTTACATGTGCAAGATCGAAGCAATAACGTACTTAGATATAGTTTGTTTACCGGAGGCAATATTTGTGAGATGTTATCCCTTCTAAGCTGTGAATTTATGGTAAAACTGCATTAAAAAAGCAATTATAAGTATTTTGAACGAATTCCTAGTTTATATCGACTTCTTTAAGGTCGGCAACATTTCTGTTGATGCGCTAGACTATTTTTACTTGGAGAAAATCCTATTAGGACTGTCCCGGAAGCACATTGTGAAATGGCAGCTGAGGTGTACCGAATTTATACAGGCTAAAACCCCCAGGTGACTACTTAAGTTCATTGGCGGAAACTGAGGCACCTGTGTTTAATTCTCCTCAGCCTCGCTGTACCTCGCGACAGTACCCATTACCCTTCGGTTAGGTTATCACTATTAGGTACTTTACCTCCTATTGATATAAAAAAAAATAGACCTTTGACTATTTCCTTAAGTATTTCTACAGCAGGTACATCATTTAGAGACCTATTTAAAAATCTATATGTACTCGTAAGGTTATGTTTTTATTTCAACCAATGTATTTATCGTGTGAATTGAATTTCATAAAGATCTTTAAAAGTATCTTGAAATTTCCAATCAACTAGACCAAAATATTTAAATAGACACTTATAGACCATTTAAAGACCATTCACGCCAATTTAAAACATTGACAATCATTGCTGATAGGATGTAGACAGAGCTGTCCAAAAACTGATGACGACAATCCAACATGATGACATGATGGCAATGATCATGTCAATTTTCTTAATAATTTTTATTAGGCTTCGCTTGGACAACTTAATATAAGACGAAGAAAATAAGCTAGCAAGAAATACGCTATCAGGAAGATAGTTTAACACTCCGATGGTATGGTAAAAGTCCGTATTATGGGACACATTTTCAGGTTGGTCGTACATTACCGCTATTATATAATCTGTTTAAGTCAAAAATACTATTTAAATCGTATCATACAATTGTCTTATGATTATTTAATTAATATAGCTAGTTTTTATTGAATGTTAATTTGTAAAAATAAAATTAATAGCCTTTTATGAGAGGAACCTCTATGTCCCTATTTATGAGACACTTAAAAAGTAGATGGCCCCAATGTCTCATGATGTATGTCCCTATTTTTGAGACAGTTTAGAAATCAATAAGACTGATTTTAAAATAACTATTTATTAATTTTAAATCACAATACTTATAAAATAGATAATAAACTTGAATCTGAAATAACAAATAATTAGTCTTTACTAAATTAAATGAGAAATAAATGAAAATTATAAAAATATTTAATTCACTTTTATTATGCTCCAGACTTTTTAAACCACTCTTGCAATTCTACACAAGTGACAGCTGCTCTTGTAACACTCAAATGTTGGGGTTTCCTTATAGCTAATTCTGAATGACGTTTTCTAAACCTTTCATACCAGTGGCGACTAGGACGACTCTGTAAACGGAGTTTTTACAGCTAATTTTTGGACATATTTTTGAACACAATCCAATAACTCAGTTTTTGTTACAGGTGCTCCTATTGCAGCCCTGTCTAGCACCCATTTGACAATATCATCTTCTTCCTGAGACGATAAGACTGTTTCTGGTTTAGATTTTTTTTTATCTCATGTAGCCCAATACTTTTTTCTGCCTAGAGTAGCCACAGATACTTCGAAGGCAACAGCTACTCTCCGTAATGATGACCCGGTATCTTTTATTGCTTTTAAAGCATTTTCTACATCTATTGGGTCATATTTAAGTCTTTTATCAAGCACTTTTGAACACAACACTTTCTTTTTTGCTGATTGAGACGGCTGTTGTCCCCATTACTCCGATTTTCAATAATTTGTTTTTTGTTGTTCACTGTTGACACGTAACCTAAAATATCGAGAGATATGTCGATGGGGGGAGTCGAAGCTGCTCGCGTCCGTAGGCTTTACCCTAGTTTCCCTACAGGTGACTCCTGGGTGGTGCTAAACGAGCAGCAGCGAGGTGGTAGGGCTTCGGTGCCCGCCTGGATCGCGACCACATTACATGGGTGTAAAGCCCGTCATAGTGACCAGTTTCGGCTTGTCGCGTTTCGGGATCAGCTTGTGTATATCCAGTAGCTCATATACCTAGAGACCTTCAGTCGTGGTATATATGGGCCGACATGACGTTGGAGACTATCAATGGATTTTCATCCTTTGATAGTCGCTTTCGTTTTTGGATTACACTGTACTTACCATCAGGTACTCTGTAGTCACTATGTCGAGCCAGAGTAAAAAAAAAAAATTTCACTAATTAATAAAAGTATAAAAAACATATTTTAAATATTTCAATAATATCAAATAAAAAATTAAGAAAAAAAAACTTGCAAAATTAATGTTTTGATTTTAGGTTAAGTTTTGAAATTAACGTAATTAAATTGAAAATACTCTCAGAAATAACTATTTGAAGTTATGCTGATAAATAATTTGTTATATTTAATCATTTTACTTTTTAAATACTAAAAATTATTGATATTTTAATTAAAAACGCATAACAGTACACTGTCTCATTAATTGGGACAATCATAAGACTTGATGTCCGTATTGAGTGATACGCGGTGTAAAGTGTTCCATATACCGGTACGTCTACGTTAACAAGTGTCGGTATTGTGAGACACTCAAAAATAAAATAATATTGCTATAAATTAACATAAATGCAAATAACATACAATATCTATAATTTATAAGCTTTTAGATTACACTTACATTATGTATATAAATATAATAAAATATATAATTTCATCCAAGTAAAAAACTGTACAGTAGTTATCGTTCAACTCTTTTAAGCCACGGTTTTGAATACCAACAACAAACCTCATGCTTTTATAATTTTTTTCTAAAACATACAAGTAATAATTAACAATTAGACTTGTTAATTTCATTCAAAAATGATAAAATTATGTGTTTATTATATTTTTTAAAAGTATAATTTGGTATTCTTTTTATAAATGATTATATTCACATTGTGTACCATAAATAGGGACAGTGTCCCATAATATGGACTTCTACCATATCAAGACCCAGCTTGCTAGTTGATAAAATAAAGATGGAATATAGTAAAATCTTTACAATATTCATATAACACGCATTGCGAGGTTTGCCCCTGCGACATTACATATTTATAAGACTGAAAATAATAGTAATCTGTTTTTTGTAAAGTATATACTTACGAGTGTGTATGATAATTTTTCCTAAATCTATTGTAGAAAGGAAAATAGTTCTAGGCACTGCATAAGACGAATACGAAGCGAACGAAAGACACTGCAGTAGGTATATTAAATTTCTGTGGATGCCTTTACTCATATAACGTTAGCAAGATGAAAGCTGATTGCTGAATCAATGAAGTTTCGTAATTCGCTTAATTTAGTAACTGTGGCACGTTTGCTACAGGAATTACCCGGATGCGCTGTATTTTTATTAAAATAAGAGAATAGTTGTAAGCCGCTAAATGCATTAATGTTGAATAAGTACTATAGTTGTATCGATGAATATATTCGGATCCTCTGTCTGTCAGCACGTCATTGGACTAATCTGTAATGGAAATCGCAACGTCGATTGTCGACGCGACGTGTGAGAGCGTGATGGCGACGGTAACAGGTTTCGTTGTGATCGCAATGGGCGATCGGAATCCTGGATTTTGGCACCGAAAATAGTCGGGCGGCGCGCGGGTTAGCTCTGAGGGCGGGCGCGGCGCAGTGCGAGTCGCTCCGCCGTTTGAACAGCCCGTTCGTGAGGTGAGTGCTGCGTGTGCGCACCCTTAACGAGCTTGGATACTCCACGAGGATCACCAGGACTCGCCAAGGCCGTGGTTCAGTGACAGTGACCCTGCGGGACTGTAGAGAATTGATCGGAACCCTCACTCTCCGTCAACGCGTTGTCACCTTGGGATTTACTCACAAATCCGGCACACCTCCACTGCCAACTCCATGTGCGGCCAGGACGGTCCTGAGGATTAAAAAATCAGTGACCCTGTGACGTGCGGTATCCAAGCTTGTGGACGGTCGGCGTTTTCGGTGTTGCGTCAACTACCCTCGCTTCATATTTCTTAATATAGTGCTTTAAGATACAGGAATAGTGATCGAAGTATTACAGTTTAGTAAAGGGAATCTCGCGGCGAGTTTTCCGATATGACTCGGGTTTCAGTGGTGTTGCGTCCTCGCTGAAAATAGTGTTGCCGTCCGCCGCCCACGGCATCGCTCGCGCCCGCGCTGACACAAGCTTACAGCCTATTTGCGGCGCACACCGACATCACTATTTATTTATACGAGGAAACTCGTCTCAATTTTTATTTTCGAGCCAGACGTGCTCCATTTATCTCGTAATTAGAGCTCAATGAATGACGAGCTCAGCAATGAGCTACTTTCTTTCGACAATGGAGCTTTCTCTGACAACATTTAAATCCTTATCAATTATTTGTAGTAATGAATTTTAAATCCTAATTATATAGCGTAATGTTTTATAGTTATAATTGATCTTACTATTAACCAAAGCATATCATTTACATTGTCAAATTGTGTGTAAAATTTCTTAGGAAACTGTAAAGTTAATTTACTTGTCATCATATTGAGCAAAATAATATTTTTCGAGTAAATAATAATATTGTTTTGTTTTTATAATTAGTTCATTGTAAAAATTCGCTATTATACCACTGATTTAAAACCCACACTAAAGTTAGTTCGTTTTGAAATACAACTAGGTTTGAAGAAGCTTTGATCAACTTTTTTAATAGGTATCTAAAATTAAATATAATTTTAGTTAAAACAGAACGGCATTTTTTAAATCATGCGAAACTGTTCTGGAATGTTGGCACGGATTCAAAATAGGTCGTCGGGCAAGTACACCAGTGGACACCTACATATATTCGCTTAATATTTAATGTTAGCACAGTTGAAATGTTATAAAATAAACACATAATATGTTACATAATAAATATTTTAATCCACTAGGATCATGACCTTGACCAACTTAGAAATTAAAAAAAAACTTAAAGTTCATTGAAGCTAAATTATTCGAAAGTATTACTTACTCTTCCTCGGTTTATTGTTTCTACACAGTCTGAAAGTTATAAAAAATACAAATGTACCAGTAGAAAAAGATTTTTTTATGCAATAAAAACGTAAAAAATTACCTAAATTAATAAAAATAACAAAGTAGTCATTTAAACTTTCGTTTTGTCCATAGACCTGCCTGAGATTCCCAAAGTTTGTTTTAAACCAATAATCCAGTCAACTTCGTAAATCTAAAGTTATCGATTCCGTTCACTCTAACATGTTTTTATTAATTAGTTTTATTAAATAATATGTCTACTTTTTTGTAACAACACTCCACTATGATTTTTTGCTCTTCTGTCGTGAGTTGGTGTACAAAAACCAATTTCACATGAACATTGTGCAAACAGCATAACTCTGAACAACTACTTGTAGGCCTTATAAATAATTGTCCAGAGTACGGATTGAACACATGACCTTTAGTAATTAAGTTAATTGCTCAATGACTGTGCCGACAATTTGGACAGAAATCTGCAAAAGAGACCTGATTTCGTTTAATATTGTTAGTGAATTATTTGCTTAGATTAAATACAAAATAATCCAAGGTAAAGGGATTATCCCACATTACAATAACTTGGAATGGCACTCTATTCAAATTGCCCCGAAATAAAGATATAATAAATGCCATGATCATCATATTTTCATGTTAAATATTTTAAAAAGGTATTCTTAATTACTTCATATTAAGTTAAGATATTTATTTATTGGCTATCGCTAACTTTAAGGGCAAAGGAAATTGGGACTTCCGGACTTAGGTAATTTTAATACTAAAATTTATAGATGCTACTTTGACTTAGCTTAGCAAATTTCTAAAAATATAAATTCGTTTTGACAAAAAACTGAATATATAATAGGAGATTGAGTATAGCAATAGTATTCGCAGAGCCAAGTCCATGTTAACAAAATCGGTGACTTACCAAATCCTTTGACATTCATTGAGTAATATAAATTGTGATGTTTTAGTAAAGTCTAAGCAAATTAAAAGTTGCCATCAATCTCAGCTTAAGAGACTTACAGATTCAGTCTTGTTCTTGCAATTTTATTTGTAAAATAATAAAAATTGTTATTGTTATTAGTTATTTAAAAATATCGTTGAAAAATTAGTAGCTTGGTCAAAGCTGAATGGCGATGACTCCACACGAATATTTGGTTTATTTTTAATATCTACTGTTTAAACAGTCTCGATCCTTGGAGCGGCAGGAATGTCATACATTATTTGGTATATTCTTTTTTTGTGTTCCTTTTTATATTTGGAAATTCTTAAACAATGATTGAGTAGAAGTGTTACAGTTATTGATATCCTGGCAAAAGCTAAAACGTGCTCTTAACTCGTGCTTTTGACGTGACGATTACTTTTGATGAATGTGATTCCCTTGTGTTATGGTAGACGTTTTGTTATGATAGTATGTACGAAAGGTTTGTTTAGGTTGGAATGATCGAATCGATTTTTACTAGTCGATATGTTTCTCTCGATTTTAGAAGAAGCTGATTTCTTTATCGATAGTCGTAGTTGGTTTTGGCTTGCACTGTACATCAACATCATCAGATGTGGTATTGTTCCTGTATTGAGCCAGGAATTGAAAAAGTAAAATTTACGTGCCTCAAGTGGCTTTGAAAAGTTGTTTCTAATAATTTGTAAAATATACTCGTAAATATTTTATAAGTATATTTATAATTAAAGATACAATAAAATATTTTTAAGTATGTTGAATATCCCTCAATTTTGAAGTCAAGTCTATGAAAAAACTAGCTTTTTGTCAGAAATAAAAAATACGTATTTGGGAAATCAACCCTAAGCGGGTAAAATAGGGGGTTGAAATATTAATTAAAAAACCACCAGTTTTGAGTGTAAATCGCACCTGAGTGAAGCCAGACCGAGTCCAATAGTTGATTCATTAAACAATTCTATTAGCCTAGCAAAAACCGGCAAGTTTGTCATTCATTACACAGACAAAAATTAGACTGGCGTCATTGAAAATGTGTTTTGTAGCGAGCGTGTCATGTTGTGATCTAATAATTGTTGTGTTAGGCATAGGTATAATGACTTAATTCATAGAATTACTAAATTCAATACGGTACATGGTTTTAAAAACGGTTAAGTGTAGTATTAGGAAGCGAAAGCTCACAAACGATAAACTTTGATGGCAACTGTTGTAATATTAATTACAAAATATATATAAAATGTTCTGGACGAAATAAATACTTTCAAAACTATTTTTATCTAAAGTATTATGATTCCTAAATTCTAGTCTTCTGTTCACTGTAGCAAGGATATTAATAGGTCATGAGTGTCACATAATTAATAAGATTTTAGAATATTAACATCGTCAATTAATTTAACTTTAAATGCGTTACCAGCTGATTTAAGTCCAAATAAGAAGAGAAGTCCAGTTGTTCCAAATAGGAAAATAGCGTATATTACATGGTCTGTCCGTAGACAAGCAAGAATGGAATAACTAACAATAATGCACTGGAGATACTTATTCGTCAACGAGAATGACGATGACGATGTGAACCTCGAAAATAAAATCAGTAGATATACTTCACCTAATGGCACGTCTAATGAAGTTAAAGAATGATATAAAACCGTCATTCGCAGTGATCACACCAACCTGTATATTATACCTGAAGTACCTGAATTCTCTAAAGTAATAAGCAAATAGGGTAAACATTAAGCAATAGTCGATACTGAAATCAACAACTCCCCAACATTGTGAATTGAATAATCAGTGCATTGACAATATCTACAAAACACACGATTCCTTGTTAAAAAAAAAGGAATATTCTTTTAAATTAAAATACTAGTTATAATTAGGTCCACAGAGCTAATCCCAATCCCACTCCCACTCGCAGGAGAAGACGCCGTGCTGGCAATCGCCCCGGCACGTCAATTCCAGCCGATCGGTCCATTCATGACCGATTGGCTGATGCCATTGGGATCGCGGGTGCTCAAGGTGGGGGCCCTGGGCGCCTGGTTAGCGATATATAGACATTGATGGAGCGGAAGCGCTCATATTACATTTCGTGAGACTGATGAGGGAAGGCATTGTTGCTAATGTCTTCCTGCGAGACAGAGCTTAAGAAATGCAGTGCACGGCGGGGCTGTGGAGCAATTGATTACAGGGCCCACAGTCCCGTCTTAGTGCAGATGAGGTCAACTTGGGGTTTTTAGTCGGTAAAAGTCCGGCACACCCCGGTTACCATCCCCCATGTGTAGCCGGGACGGTCCAATGAGGATTTTCCCCAAGTAAAAAAAAAAAAGTTATAATTAGGTCTCAAAATTAATATTAGAACTTTAGTTTATATTAGTGTTTTTCGAAATAGACAAACATAAATTACATAGTCTAGTATTTTCATGTCTTCATAAGTGCGAGCGGCACGCAATGTGTTTCCGTGTGCTGCTCTAAAACGCAGAGGCAAGTGAGGAGTGACTCTTTACACCACTCCTCCTCATAGCGAACAGTATCAGAGAAAGGCCGAACCCCTACTCCGGTAATGAGGATGAGGTCCCAGGGGCGCCCTCAGTCCCGGTAGGTGGCAGGAGGAACTACCCAGGGGCTTTAGTCGGTGAAAGTCCGAAACACCTGGGTACGGCCCGCACTGCTACCTGACAGTCCATAATGGATTTCCCCCGGGTTAAAAAAAAAAGTATTTTTATAAGTTAAAAATTACGATTTGTAATTAAGGGAATAATTAGATTAAAAAAACTGTTGTAATTAATGTTGTATTTTATTAGAAACATTGTAACCTTGTTGAACATCCAATATTAAAAAAAACTAAGCGTATTCTCTGTATTTATAGCACCTAAAAGAGTTTCATCATTAAATCTGTAACATTTGATTTGACTAAACTCCAGCTGCTAGTCAGTTTCATACTAAAAGTCAGTTATTTTTAGCTGCATTACACGAAGCCCGGACTAGTTGTTGCGAACTTTTGGACTACACTCTCGTGGCTTTCATCAATTTTGTGGTAAACTTAACATTGACGTCTTGTGAAAACAATGTAACGTTAGAAGTGCAGCTATTTGTAGCAACTACTATTTTCATTACGATACGAACTTAATAAATCTTTGTAATGTTTTATTACCTTAAAATTAGGTCATATTTAATCCAATAATAAATCAAAGGTTGCCTTTAGCAGTCCAAGCTCCAAGCTACTTTTGTGGCGTAACTCAGCGCTATATTCAGAACACTTTATTACGTAATATATCTTCTATTCTTGTTCCCTGTTTTCATTTTACTAATATACTTATTGTTTATCATATAGAAAATATAGACTTACTCCTAGTAGCAGAAATGAAGGGACTGAGCGGCGCTTTCAATTTTAATAACAACTACAAGCACAAATAAATAAGATTTTATAAACAAATTAATGATATGTGCTTAATATCATCTTTTTTTTTAGTTAGGAATGAGAGACTCTGGAGTAAATATAATACTGAAGTTAATATTAACCCTTTATCGTCCACGGGACGGATTTTCAAGCTTCGAGTTTGAGCTGATACCATGCTGTGAATTGGAACGGGAAAAATATGAGAACCATTGTATACAACCAAAAATTTTTTAGCTTGTGTAGCAATTGTTATTGATGGTTTAGGTACCATGGACATCTTCTAAGCCAGTTTTAGAAGTGTAAAAATGTATAAAAAACGAAGCCATATGATTTTTTTTTATAATCGTTTTTTTTTCTTTTTTTTCTAATTTTTCCATAGTTTTACACTATTTAAAGACTTTTAACTATGACCATTCGAAAGAGTACCCTCGAAAACATAGGATACAATGGTTCTCATATTTTTCCCGTTCCAATTCACGGCATGATATCAGCTCAAACTCGATGCTTGAAAATCCGTCTCGTGGACGTTAAAGGGTTAATGCCTAATTGGCTACTGTTGTAGATATAGTTAAATAAACTACTGCAACTATTTTGATTCAAATTGTTTTTAGCGCCCGCCTAGCAGTACGAGTATATTTTATACATAGAGAGAGACGATTAACATTCAAAATGTTTCGGGAAGTTACCTAATTAATTAAAAGTTCTTCAATTTGTGCTCATGTTTAGCGATAAAACTTTGTATCACGGTCCTGGAAATTATCTGGAAACAACTCTGGAAGTTTTATATTAGTTTCGTGTATTTATTATGAGATGAGTTATGTTCGTTAACTAAACCTCTATCAGTAATTTAATATTATATAAAATAGGTAATTTTAACATAATATCGCACTAAAATATAATCGTTGTATATACCTTTTTTTAATGATGAATGTTGATTGGCCGGGCAGACCTTTACAACTCAACCGCGCTTAGGGGGTAAGTACAGAAGGTGTACAGCCAGCGAATTTATGGGTTGGGTGGCAACGCAAGGGCACCCTTGTGGGTATGACCTCCACTTGTGCGGCCTCCCAGGGAAAGAAACTACGGTGATCTACTAGCGTTTCGGCGACTACCTTGAGAAGAAACGCCGATAGAAACTCAAGGCTGCGTCGGAGTGGAGTTTTATATACCGCTATTATAGAAATAAAGAGATATCTGTTAGTATTATTAGAACAGAAAAACTGAAGCGAGTGAATTTGAATAATCTTTGTTTTTATAGATAACTAGCTTTTGCCCGCGGCTTCGCTCGCGTTAAGAAGTATTATTATTATTAATTAGATATAGTTTTTGCGGCTTTACTTTTGTTTAACGTTTGTAAAAAATTAGGGCCTAATCTGTCATTATGCGCTAAAACTATCAAGCTATTATTTTATATTATAGTCGAAAATCTGAGAAGATTTATACAAACTTTCATACCCTATTTTATCCCCCCAGGGGTGGAAATTATCAAAAGCCTTTCTTAGCGGATGCCTATGTTATAACATCTACCAGCATGCTAAATTTCAGCCCGATCCGTCTAGTGATTTGGGCTGTGCGTTGATATATCACTATGTCAGTCAGTCAGTCAGTCACCTTTGAGTTATATATATTTAGATTAGACACTAATATATGTGTAATTACCTATACCTGGTCTCAATAAAGCTTGTGTTTGTACTAATGGTACTAGACGAAGATAGACATAATTAAATACACATACACAACCATTACTCACAACAAACTAATCTGTTCATTACAGAAAAAATTACAAATTTCACACCACTCACATTCTACTGCTTTTCATACTTCATTCTTTCATCCGTCCGCTGAAAAGGGTTGAGTGGTGTCGTTTATTTCTTAAAATTTACAATATATACTTAATCCTAACTTAAGCCTACATTATAAATTTACAAAAAACAAAACTAAACATACTAAGCCTTAACTAACGTACGGACGAAACTAACTTAAGCCTTAATTAAAAATAAAAACAACAGCAGAGGAAGATCTTATTTAACAATTAAAACTTAACCTAGTACAAAATATGAAGGGGGACTATGAGCGGGAAGCCGTTTCGAGGCGAACCTCCTGACGGCGGCGTTCTTCTCCGTCTGCGACAACAGACGGGTCACTGCAGTCTGGGTCATTACAGAAACGTTTGTCACTATCGGCATTGAATCCCAGACCTTAGTGAGCTACAAACTGCTTTATCAGGCCTTAATTTTGTTACAGGCGTTTTTTTTTGACCGGACCGTAACAACACAAAGCCGCCACCATGGACGCGATCAAGAAGAAGATGCAGGCGATGAAGCTGGAGAAAGACAATGCCATGGACAAGGCAGATACCTGTGAACAGCAGGCTAGGGATGCCAACCTCCGTGCCGAGAAGGTATACAATTCTGTTTAATTATTTTTATCTGATATGACATTTGCAATGAAAAAAATTGCGAACGAGCGGCGCACGTAGAGGTCCTATTTGGAATCTGGCAGGCGTTACTATTTCGCGACTGGTGAATTATACCTTAAGAACTTTGTAGCATAATGAAGAATGTTTTTATATTATACCTTGCAGCGGATGCTTACAGTTTGATGATGGTATTATATATTATTACTTTGGTTCATCCATTGAATCGAAAGAATATATACCACTACTTTTTATCCTTGTTGATCTTTCAGTTCTTTATTATTTTACAATCCCTTCATATATTATTGCCAATTCCGAGCGTCTTCTACATTATCATCAATAAAACCGTCTCTATTTGGACTGTATAAATATGACTTCGTCGTTCTATGTTTCTACTTCCACTCATAATTACATCTTAATTATCTACACTTTTTTATCATTTCATCAGCACTCATTCTTTCTACTTATTCAAACATGTAAAGCTTACCAGACTTTATGGTAAAGAAGTTAGCATCCCTATATTTAAAAAATATCGGATTACTTTCAATTTTATGTTTTTTACAATAAATGTCTTATCAGTAGTAGTAATACAGTTAACAATCTCTATAATTAAAGTTTAAAATCAATTTTATTTCAGGTGAACGAGGAGGTCCGTGAACTCCAGAAGAAGCTTGCTCAGGTCGAAGAAGATCTTATTCTGAACAAGAACAAACTCGAACAGGCCAACAAGGACCTGGAAGAGAAAGAAAAACAGCTCACCGCGACCGAGGCCGAGGTCGCTGCCCTTAACAGGAAGGTGCAGCAGATTGAAGAGGACCTCGAAAAATCTGAAGAGAGGTCTGGCACCGCCCAACAGAAACTGCTTGAAGCTCAACAAGCTGCTGACGAAAACAACCGGTAAGAATATGAATGGTTCACAAAAAGATTTACGAGTCTTCTCTTTTGAGAGTTTACTTTTGTTGAAGTAACGTTTTGAATCATTATTACAGCAAGTACTAAACTTGCTTATTAATGAATGTCGCTTTCGAAATTTCAAGAAATTTCATCACGTTCATGTCGCTAAAACAGTAATTATGTAAAGGAAACTTTCGACAAAGATAAAGTTATGATACGAATAAATA
The DNA here is from genome assembly GCA_036320925.1 of Automeris io. Taxonomy (NCBI): domain Eukaryota; kingdom Metazoa; phylum Arthropoda; class Insecta; order Lepidoptera; family Saturniidae; genus Automeris; species Automeris io. The sequence continues at coordinate 1,267,274 of JAUDJH010000021.1, read as the reverse complement.
TTGAGTGTTTTACGAATTATGTAGAATTATAAACAAAAAGTATTGGTAATTATTGAGCAATGTTCTGTATAAATATTACTACAGAATATAACATATTAGTCTTTGTAAATATTGGTCAACAAAAATGATAAGAAAAAATTTCGCTGAGATCGCAATTAGACGCTTCCTTTTGTTAAGAAAAAATATAACTTAACAAAACTGCAGTTACAGGTGTACTATATGACTTGATATATTTTATTCCAGTATGTGCAAAGTATTGGAGAACAGGGCACAACAAGACGAGGAGCGTATGGACCAACTCACCAACCAACTGAAAGAAGCTCGTCTCCTTGCTGAAGATGCTGACGGCAAATCTGACGAAGTACTTATATCACTATACTTTGGCTAATCTTAGTTAATATCCATCAAATATATAAAAATAACTACCAAAACCCATTAAATTCATTAGCGGAGCGATTTACGCTTCCTAAACCCAGTGAAATAGTAAAAGTTCCTTAGCAAATTTATTACATTCCATGAGGATTTCCACCGGGCCAAAAAAAAGATAAGAAAATAGAGGCTAATTTATTACGTAGCAAAATTAAAGCAAATTAAATTATGTCATAATACAATTTTCTTAATTCTATATTTGTGTTTTCTGATGCTAAGGTATCCCGTAAACTGGCATTCGTTGAAGATGAACTTGAAGTTGCTGAGGACCGTGTCAAATCCGGTGACGCTAAGATCTCAGAACTTGAAGAAGAATTAAAGGTAACTAACTAATTATAATAGATGAACTTTAAGTGTTTTATAAAAAATAAATCAACAGAACTCTGAATTATAAGGAATATGTGTAAAGTTAATTTATAGTTACTAGATACTAACAAAAAATTTAACAATCAGGTCGTAGGTAACTCCCTCAAATCTTTGGAAGTATCAGAAGAAAAAGCGAACCAGCGCGTCGAAGAGTTCAAAAAACAACTTAAAACTCTCACCACCAAACTGAAGGAGGCAGAAGCACGTGCCGAATACGCTGAAAAGACAGTCAAGAAACTGCAAAAGGAAGTCGACAGGCTCGAAGGTACAAACCTAATTATTTATAATTCTAATTAATAATAACTTCTAAAATGCCATTATTTTAAAAGATCATATAAAAACGTAAAAAATTTAAATATTAATTCTGAATGTAAATCAAACAATTTACGAATAACGAATTAACAAACAGAGAATACTATGGCTTCTCTTAAAACTGGCAAAGCTTTTTAATCTAAACTTCCTAATGAAACTTACTTTCTCAACAATAACTTGTCAGTAGGTTAAAACGGTATAGTTTCGTAAATTACTATTAAATAACAACATTTTCCAGACGCATTATTCAACGAGAAGGAGAAATACAAGGCGATATGCGATGACTTGGACGGCACTTTCGCCGAGCTGACAGGATACTAACTAACCCCCATTGCACTTACAATTATAATAAAACCGTCCGTCCGATTCGCACCACCCACAAATACCATCAATCATTCATTTCGAAAACTCAGTTCCAAAGTGTAATTAAATAACAGATTGTTAAAAGATAATTGGGAAATTAAATGGTCACTTATATTTGTTACACTATGAATCGAAAATACTCTTGAATATCACGTAAGTGGAATAATTTATGACTCAATTAATGTTTAATTTGACCCTTATTTGAAGTGGGGGGTACTTTTGGAATTATTTTTAATTTTTAGTTAAAATTACCTGAATTTCAGATTGATTACAGTTTGGGACTGAAATCATATCTCGAATTTATTTGAAACCATCCCATATCAAGCGACACCATCAACATTTTCATATTCCTAAAGATTATTGAGCTCGATCGGAGAATCAAAAGTTTTGTAAACGTCATCCATAATTTCAAGTCTATCATTTTACGAACTATTTAACGCGACCTAATCCTTCCATCGATGTTTAGGGGACTGTCGCAGTCATGAGAGGTCTTGATATTCTGGTCACTAGAGCATTTGCTGGCAGTCCTTTAGAAATCGTAGTTTTAGGCCCCGCTTTAAGTGTTGTGATTAACACGTCTTTCGCTTTACGCCTACCGTCGTGGATCAATGCTTCCCAGGTACTTGTTAATGTTTAAAATCACTTCAATCTTCTGTTTAAACATATTTAAAGCTATTCGCTAATGCAATAAACTGAAAATTTTAAAGCTCAAACTTGTAACGATTTAATTTTGTAAATTTAACTACTCATTACACATCAATTAAATATTTTTAAATTTTAATCTACCATTACTTAATTCTATAGCATCATCAACTTGGTTTTTTTTTTCAAAAATACTAGAGAAAATCAATAACTAATGTTTAAATTGTAAGTAAGACTTATGGCTCAAATTTTGTATTTTTATGTAGACGTTCAAAAGCAAGGTATGTATTGGGTACAATGGAAATTTTGGTATTATTATAATGTAATAGGCACCATTCATCACATCCTGGCCTTGTATTTTTAGTCCTAAAGTTTACTAGGTTATTATATTACTTTTATTATATTGCTTTTGAGCGTCCTTCAGTCTTATACATTGCCTTTCGTGGCTTATTACTTAACAAGAAGACAGCCGGGATGTGTGGTGTGTTATATAACATAAGTATATATATATATATATATATATATAAGTCTTCTATATACTTGACTTATTTATTTATTTTGTACAATTACGCCCACGGCAAGAACCGTTGACTTGTTTTGCAGTGACAATTAAAAACAATTGTAAAAATTACAAAGACATCACAAAAATCAGATGTTTAGATAATTTTTATTACAATATTAATAAAAACTGTACTTATCAATATCGAGGGGTGAAAGGCTATTTGATTTATATCTATATAACTATATCACTAAAAATGTCGCTTAAACCAAATAGCCGTTCACCCCTCGATATATCATATACTTTTGTTTCAATTAATTTATCTTATTTTAGTAGACTTAAATTGTGCCTATATCCATGATGTAATGGATATTTTAATGTTAACAGATGAGCTCGGAATCAACAAGGATAGATACAAGAGCTTGGCTGATGAGATGGACTCCACCTTCGCCGAGTTGGCTGGTTACTAGACATCCCGCACTCCATACACAGACATACATACACAACATCACACACATACACTCAACATACACATGCAACCTCGCTGAAGCACAAACAGTTACACTATACAAATTTAACATTGTCTGTACAAGTGATGTAATGATATTTATTAATATTTTATGTAAATTTATTTACGATTTTCAATAAAAATTAATTTATAACAAATTTACTGTATTTTCTTCTAATTGCACAATAATTCGTTGTAATAAGTCAATTTTGAATCTCAAAACAAATATACTCAGGAATACAACGTCGCGGAATTCACGCCTAGCCTATTTATACCTTCATTGATTTATTCACATATTTTTTTTCTTCCAGCAATGCATGCAGCTATGCATGAATAAAGTTTAACTGCTAATGCAAATCTCTAAACGAATCATTCAAAAAAATTCTTTGTATTTCTTTTAGAAAATAAACAAATTTAAATCGTCAACTTATTCGTCAACAATATTTGAATAAAGAATAAGACTGAATAAAACCCATTTGAAGTGAGACATTGGATGGTCAGTTTTGATATCTGATCATTAACCTTCTGGAAAATACATTGTCCCGTGCATTGTCCTAATTTAGTACCTGCACATCTTTAAAACCGGAAGTTCCTTGACCTGCTGAACTGTCAGTTGTCAAATGACGCTCATCCGGTTCAAAATGGCGGCGCGCGCGGAACGCATGCGGGTAGCGTCTAGCGGTACGCATGCGCGACTACCCGCAAACCCAATCAATAGTGCAGTATCGAAACAGCCTGTTGACCCCACGTTAATATCTCCCGTTAACGAATAAATAAAAGTTCTTTTCTGGTGACTTGGTGAAGAAATAAGTCACAGTGTCTGTAATAAGTAGCGTCCTGCCTGGTGCTATCACCATGAAGATGCTGGCACCCCAAGACGGACTAGAAATAGCTCCCGTCGAGCAGAGTAAGTGCAAATACAATTTGCTAGACCATTTGCTATCGTTTAATAAATATTCAATAATGCCTTTCAACCCTTGTTGCTTTTAATATAGATCTTGTCCTTATCAGAAAAACCGAAATAGGAACTTTTAAGAAATTGTGCGCAGTTTAGTGATCCCTTTTGTAAGGTGTACCCATTTAAAATAGTATTTATAGTATCATAAAATGTGACCTATATAGAATTTGATCTTTCAACCTCTTTCGTTTTATTGTAGTTACCTATCTATATTTTTTTATTTTGATGTTTTATGATTGAAATAGAATATTGTGATATTTCTTAAACGGAGTTGTTTCTTTGTTTATTAATTTTTAACTAAAAACGGTGAAAACTTCCGAATCGATTATGAATGGATCATTCATGACATAATTAATTAATTTTATTTGTATAACACTGATGTAACAGAAACTCCAGAATACAGATATACCTTTATATGTATTATTATTATAAGATAAAACAAAACATTATCTGATTTATCAAATAATCTAATAAGATTTAACTAATATATTGTGAAACATCAAGTTTGGAGGATCTATCATCGCCGTCATCTCATACTTAAATAAAAATATTTTTTACTTAAAACGAATGTTACGTAATAAATTATATATAGTATTTTATTTGTAATTCATCAAGGTGACATGGTTAAATTACCGAAACTTTCTTAATAAAATAAAGAAAACTATAACATAATTAAAAATTAATAAGAAAGTATTTACTTAAAATAATAGTCATCAACAGTGGCTTTAATATTCCAATGATTGGGTAAACTTGTGCTTTAACCCAACATTTTTATTTATAACAAAAACTATTTAAAAATAAATAAAAAACTGCCGATATCAAGGTTAAAATGATAAAACATTCCAATAACAAACAGTTAATATATCAATCTAGATAACTGTTAATATCAGTTACTGATAAAAAAGCAATTGTACTTGAGATAACAATCGGGAACATCAACAAATGATCTCGTTTGTGAACTTTGCTCGAATTCCGTTTTATTGCGGCTCCAGACTCGCGCTGCACTGTGATCATTCATAACGCTGTATCAAGACGATTGAGGATGATTTTCAGTTCTATTGGTGAACCGCCTAGCTCTCGCCAGAGATGGGCAAAATGTAATCAGATTAATGATTAACGATTACGATTACATTCGTTAATCATTAATCATGATTAATGATTAACGAATGTAATCAAAAAAATTAATCATTTTTCGGTGGATAAGGATTATTAATCTTTAATCGGATTACAATTAATCGTGATTACTTTTATGATTACTTTTCTGTTTGATACGTAAAATGTGCTGCCGACAGCAGAGCGGCGCTCGCCTTTTTTTATTTATAGTGTACGACTACTACTAGCTAAACTGGCGAACTGAGTACCACCACATAGTTAGGTGTTAGGGCGATTACCCGAACTGGTTCGTGACCGCAGTACAATAGTGCAAAGATCGGCATAGTGACTCGCTTCGACTTGACTACTTTCAGGATCAGTTAGTGCTCGGTGGATATTAAGTAAATCCAACGAAATCTAGCTAGTCATTGATGTTTTTACCATTGTTCTGAGTGATTCCTAGATTAATGATAATCTGATTATTAATCTGATTAAAAGTAATCATGATTACGCCCATCTATGGCTCTCGCCTTGCTTTCCGTTCCTAGTCAGCTTTTGTGTCCGTGTTAATATTTTGATTTAGTTCTAGTGTATGCCAATAGTGGGCTTAGGATTAAATTTATAGACACTAATTTGACACATTATTAAGAAATAAGTTCATCTTTGACGAAAAAGTGAATGTTTAATACGTACTTGAGTATAGTATAGGTATTAGTTAAGCCAAGTCCAAGTTGGAAAGTTAAGAAGTTGGAAATTTACTTAGCTCTAGTAATACTGATGTACTTATTGCATATTCAGTTTCTTCTTGACAAAAAAAGTTCGTATATGAAGACAAACTTCTTTTTTAAACAAAGTCTATGAAAGAAAGAAAGAAAAATATATTATGAAATCAAAAATATTTAACATACTTAACATACAATAGCTCATCAACTAACATGTGTTGTGGTAACAAAATGTCGCTGAAAAAGATCAAAGTATCGTGTAAATCTCGGCCTAAATGTTACAAGTCAATCTCAACAATAATATTGTCACTGTTATACGAAGCTTGTATCACCTCGTTAGCAGCGTACCCTCGCGTCTGTGCGCCGCATTATTGCTCGTTTTCGGTATTGATGGCGTAGTTTGTAACACTAATAAAACATTTCTATCAATCTATTGAATTTCTAATACTTAACAAGGTTAATAATGCCTCTTGTACCGTTTGAATTTAGGATTCTCTACGTGATGATTCGCTTTCAATTTTGCGACTAATTATATTAAAGTGGTTATTATTTTTCTGTTCAATAACAGATGAATCTTTGAGTATTGCTAAGGTAAAACTCTAGTGCGGAACCACGTCGATGTATGTAAAGTTCTATGAATGTTGTTATTTTTCTTAAAAGATACTTCTACATTTTATACAAGAAACATTTATAGGTTTAGAAAAATAATATTTTAATAAATTACTAGCTGACCCAGCAAACGTTGTTCTGCTATATAAATTATTTTTAGTGAATATCTTCTGTATTATAATATACAATTATGGTCATAGTAGTTTCCACATAAAAGGTAGATATATGCTGTCAAGAACTTTAATTTAGAACTATTCAAGACAAATAATCCTACGGTACTTCGTCTTTGTGTAACTCCAATGGTTTAGGCCGTGTACGCCAAGATAGCTCTCAGACGCCAGATTTTTTTTCGACTTAATTGACATGTATCGTTATATTACGACCAAAATTACATAAAAAAACATTATGAATTGTATCCTATATGTTATTCCGATGTATAATCTATATTACTGTAAAAGTTTCAAGCAAATCCGTCCAGTAGTTTTATCGTGAAAGAGTAACAAACATATTCACAAACTTTCGCATTTATAATATTATTAAGTAGGACAGTTTGTTGAAAAATTATACGAGAAAATCATTCCATATAAAATAATTAATTAAAATTAATTTTAAAATCTTGTTGTTGTGTCTGAATAATTGATAGCACTGTATATACATATCTCTTAATCTATTTTTCATATTGTTCTTGGAAAAGATTGAGCTCTTTATTTAATTCATCAGAAAATTGCTAATTTATCGTTGTTGTGGTCTTCTGGGCGGGTTGCTCTTGTTTTTTTTTTGTGAGCTTATGTTGGGTCTGGAGTCTGGACAGCTAGAATGTGCCCGGATGGCAAAATGCTGTGGGGATTAGTAATTCCTAATAGCGTGGGGTAGAGTGGGCGGCGCTTGCGTTCTTGGTTTTTGCGTCATTTAGAGACTATTGAAGATTTAAAAATACTAACGAAAGGCTCAAAAGGACTTTATTCAGACCAGGTAGACTTATAATATAAAAAATGTAAATAAACATTAGTTTTACTTTTAAAAATGAAATAATCGAAAAATGAAACAATAAAATTAAAGACCTTTATAAACATTGGTTTTAAATTCTCCCGCAAGACTTCTGTTATAACTGATCTAGCCTTTGTAAATTGATCTTTATTGATGATATAAAAGTTACGACCATTATTTCCAATTTTGTTCAAGAAGCAAAGGTTTCTTAAATTTAATTAATTTGCTAGCAAATTTACTAGAAACGTCTTATAAATTAATGAAACCTTACGGCAACAGCAGTACCAAAAATCTTAAGAAATGTAACACAATACCGCTATACTCTTTAATTATAAGCGTGACGTCATCCCTAATTCGTTACGTCATTTGTTTTGACCGGGGCAATTCCGGAGGCACTTTGAAAATTTACCGAGGTGATATTGTTATGGATACACTATCAATTTAGGGAAAACTTTAGGACTGTCTCTTTGAAATATTAGAACGATTTTTTTTTCTTTTAACGGAAGATGATTAATGAATAAATTCAGGAAACGAAATTAGAAACATTAAAATAATTAGCTAGCAGATGGGTACTATGTCACAAAAGACGAGGCAATTTGTCCTATCGCACAAAGTTACATTGTTTAATTATAACTACTTGACTTAAGAATATAAGGGCAGGGCTAAAAGGCCGGGATATGTAAAATTTACCAACAATATAATATATCAATAATATCATCAGAAATAAAACAGTAACAAAATAGTTTTACTTTTTAAATCTATGTGTCTGATTGTAAAAATAAATGAATGCCCTTTCTCCTACGAAAATGAATTCTGTGTTGCATGGAATTTGTTTTCATATGAGAAATGAAACTATAATATTTCGCATAGAATATTCTATGTAGATATAACTAACATATTAACTAGTTAGACATTTTGAAGTAATCACAATGATAATTATAGACAGCCATTAAATATTCATTAAATATTAATAAAATACTATAAATACAAAAGTCTAAACATAAATGTCAAAATTTCTATATTAATTTTAAGTATATGACCGGTGGTCGTGGGTGTGGTTGTAGAAAGACACGGATTTTGGCGTTTTAGTGTTTATTTGCACTTTAAGGCACACCGAACTGCGACCTACGCGCACGTACTCTAGCCATGGGTCTCGTTAGTCGACTGAATTAGCAAGCATCCCGTGCCCGCGCGCATCCTCTTACCCCGTGCGTCCCATAACACCCTAACAAGCTTTAGGGCGTTTAACACATGCACGTATCGGGCAGCGTCTACATGCTATAAGTAAGAATATAAATCTATTATAAAATAACGACAAGAAGGTAAGAAGAAATATGATGTATGTAATACGGAAAAGTGAAGTAGGTTTACAAAGTATCGATTTTAATGAATATTTAAAAAGCACACTCCTAAACGAGTCTGCTGACAACCCTGCATACACTTGGGGACGTGACTTCGACACAGACGCGACGTGAGTCCTGACCCACAGCAAACTTAGTAAATTACTGATAAATATTTAGTTCTTAGTAAGGTATTTTCGTCAAAAACTTGTTACTACTAAAACAACTACATTCGCTGCGTCTTTTTGACATCTAAGTACTGGCTCGCCTTACAATCGCGATAATTAAAAACGAACGTTCAGCTTGCTGTGTGAGTATATTTTATATTCGTAAGTGAAATAATGGCCAACGCGGGAAAACCGCGACATCTGTACACTTTTTTATGTCTTACATAGCTTTGTTTTTAATTAACCAAATTGCGAGTCCATAACTACATTACCGACTTTTTTTTTGGTAACCTTTGATAAGTATGAGACTTTTGATCGTGGATACATATTTAAGTCGATATTATGACGGCGGGTGTCATTTGACTCCCTTCCGTTAGCAGTCACCATCGTTGTTAGTAGAGATGTTAAATAACATGAAATTATCTGTTCATTAACAACAGATAATGTGAAACAAAATTGTTGTGAGTGAGACGGAGCTATGACAAAACTACGCGTGTAATGAGATAGAACAAATAGCATGTTGTCCCCTGTATAACAGTTATTACATCTCTAGTTGTTAGACTGCACTGGATTTATAATCGAGTACGATGTAAACACACACACGCGATGGCACTTTGTTGTTACTCTATAATGAATTAGACCCAGCGACGAGTAAAACTTACAATGATATTACCACAGACACAAATTATTATATCTATAAGAAAGTAATTATAAAATTTCCATTTTGATTTTATTTTGCGTTACGAATTTTATTTTGGACCGAACTTTTTACAAAAACAGGAGATTATTTGATTAGTTTTCTTTTATTGTTTTGTATCTTTTAACTTGATTTATGTTTTGTATTTTTATTGTGTCTATATTGCTGTATGCTTCTCTTTAAAAATAAAGAAAAGACAAAAAATAAAATAAAAAAGGTAAAGTCCTAAACGCCGTAGCCAAGTTAAAAGCCTATAATAATACCAATGAGTTCCTATTCCCATTCTCGAGACCATAATGCGTGGAACGCGATGCAGAAGCCCTTACTATAATAAAAATTAATAATGTACCGTTCAGAAAACGTACCCTTCTCATAACGATAGCAATTCCCTTTAAGGACACGTTATGTGGGAACATGGGGATTCCTTTATCTTTCAACAAAGAATATTATTACAAATTTTCGTATTATCGGCTTTAAGTATTTTCACTGTAGAATTAAAAAATATATATATATATATATATATATATATATATATATTTGGTGATAAGTAGTTTAATAGTTATTTTTCCGTAATTAATGTCCCAATTTATTAGAAACGCATAAAATATTACTTGCCTGACTGCTTTTTGGAAAAAGCCCGTGTAAGTCCATTGAAGGCTTATTCTGTTGAACAATAATAATTAGGACCTGGGTGTTTATAGCCGGGCAGTAGACTTGTGGATGTCTGCTGCCCAGGTGAGAGGTAGGCAGCGCACAATGTCCGGTGTGCCGCCCGTGAGGAACGTTTGGAAGGATAGGCGCTTTACAGTCACCTCTCCAAGAGATGAAGCTTTAATAGGCTATTCTCTCTCCGAGCAACTGGACGAATTTGGTTACCCAGGCCCGGATGGAGTGATTGGAAGGATTCCCCAGGAGTTCTTACTCATTAGGAGTCTGACACACCAAGATCGCTGGCCTTACAGTAATTGCCCGAGGAAATCAAAGAAATAAAAAACAGGTATAAGTATACACACGAATAAATAACAGCATTCAGTAATTTTAATGGTAATTTACTTTTCATTAGTAGGGGAAAAACAAAAGGTCATTTGGAAAACCTATTTGATTATAATCTATGTAGTGCCGTATTGCTGGAATGCAAGAGCTGTGGGCGACGAAGGTTATAGACCACATATTAAGTGTTGCTATCATCGAGTGTTGACAACTAACGAGTAGGGGATCGAAAGGAAAATGTAAATGTAATCTTCATTTTTTAAGAAAAGAAAGAAACAGCATTCGTTGGGCACACACCGCAACATACAATATAGAAGGATAGGTTAAATAGTAACCAACAAAAGAAAGTACTCTGTGCTGTGATGATGCGCCAAAGGGAAGTCAGCTCAACAAATGATTAGTGACCACCTGAGACACTCAGTTTAAGTATAAACGACATGCATTTGATAAAATTAGAACATCTTTTAGTTAGTAATCAAATATATATATTAATATATTAACTGTAAGAGAATGTTCTGAGGGTCTAGAAAAAGTATCAGTTGATTACAGAAAAATGCAAATGTATTGAATTTACATGACCTTTCGAAGTATCACTTCGCCTTGTTATGTCAATTCCATACAATTCGTAATTTTGTGTGAGCGAATGTTACTTTATATAACCCACCGGGAAGTAAAAATTTCAGTAGATTTCCAGATCATAAAATGTAATACTTAATTATTGATTGCTAATGATCCTTAGAAAAATACTCTTGCGTGCTAGTGATGTCGCTTTGTTTCAAATGTGAATACTGAACATAGCGTCAGTATTATTTCAAGTACAACTTTGGTGACTAGTATAAAAGGGATATGCGTCATATCGTTAGAAAATACATATTTTCTATTAAACAAGAGATAACTCTGTTAAATACTTCAGTATAGATTTCACAGCTATATAGTACGTAATATATCCAAATTTAAAGGTTAAACGGCTGTATTTCTTACAAAAATATTTTCTGTACAGACAGACGTTAGTAAAAAATTGCATTCCATTTTATACTTGTTACATTAGTTAGTTAAAAAAAAACTAAATACTATATTTTATAATTGTGTAATACATAAGTAATGAAAATATGTTTTTACACCAATAACAATGGAATATTTTGTTTTGTGAAGAGATATCTTTCTATGGATTTCTATCGCCTTTGGATTTATTAAGATAATAAATAGATTTCGCGATCTCCTGAGCTCATTCAATTCAAGAATTCTCTATTGTGACTGAACAACAATAATTCAAGAGTTACGCTCGCTACGGAATTCTTTCTTTTGGGACAATAGAAAAACCGCTAGTATTGTTACTGAGTTCTATTTATATCTTAAAATTCATAACATATTTACGTAATATTATCTACTTATTAAATGGAAAATATAATTTTAATTAGAGTGATACCTAATATTATGTGACATGTTGCGGAAAAATATGGTTTTAGTTTATTTTATAGATTAAAATTAGAAAAAAAATATATAAAAACCCCAACGTGCATAGCATATTTGGACATGGTAGGCAGAATTCGCGTAATTATTTTGAATATTATATTATGATAGTAAATATTATATTATTTTCATAGGAAAAATAGATGGCGTGAATATAGAATAGATATGAATATAAATGGTTCCTTTTTTAGTTTAACTTTAAGCAATTTATTCTAGACTTATTTATCGTAAGGAGATGCAATGCTTTCATGCATCTATGGAATTAACGCTACTGTAAAAACCACATACTCGCGCTAATAATAAAGTCAAAAATATTATTAAATAGTTAAATGAGAAATCGCAATGATCTGCAGTGAGTTCTTGGTTCTTGTGTGCAGTGAGTGTTCTTGGTTTCATTTACTTTATGTCGTTTCTGTGTATATAGTAGGGCGTTTAAAAAAAAATGTATTTTTCCTCGGAATCACGCTCAAAAGTTTCGTTTTAATGCCAAAATAGGCCGCTGAAAATATGAGCCCTTAATATTAATATTTAGGTTGTCCGCATCGCACTTTTCGATTTCCCATACAAATAACACAGGACAAAAGTTGTTTTTTCTTTTGACTTTTTTAACTAATGAACGATATATCGTATTGCAATACCCATTCATTATTTTTGTAGAGTACCTATTTCTGTGTAGAAATGCTAGATAAAAATTAAACAAAAATTGAAAATATGGTATATCACTTTTATCTGCGCGTTTTGTACGAGATTATGTTTCCACGGTTTTCAGTTATAGTCGCTCTGTACCACTAAACTTGTTCTTTGTTGTCAGAATTCCAGAGAACACTTTGTAGATAAAGTACCCAGTACTTATCTGTGTTAGTAGTGTACACAAGTGTGGGTTGAATCTATTTTAAGTCCGTGGGGTTGTTTGGGATTAGGTATCGGTGAGGCTTATTGCAAATCTCGTCTGCCGCTCACGGCCGTGACATTGGTTTAATGAAGGTTATTGGGATCGTAGTAATATTGGTTTTCTTTACATCTTATTTAAACAATTATTTGGTTCATTAGCTTTTTAGAATCATATAGATAAACTAATGTATAAGCTTTGAAAAAATAATAATATGTGAAAAATTGAGTAAAAAATTAAATCGATAAATAACTGTGTTAATATATAAAATTGCAATAATTTACACATCAATACATAAAAGAAATAAAGAAAACGCATTTATTTGGTTCACAACATATATCACAAAATAGGTTAATCAGGAGAACAACAAAAGCAAATACCCTGTACTGTGCGCGAAAGGAAAGTAAGCTAAGGAAATGCTAGGTGATCCGCTCAGCAGTAGCGTTCATTCCATAGATGCATGCAAGCATTGCATACCCTTGTGATAAATAAGTCTGGTATAAATGGCTTAAAGTTAAACAAAAAAAAGGGTGGATTTATATTCATATCTATTCTGTATTCACGCCGTCTACATTTTCTATGAAATCAATATAATATTTACTATCATAATATAATAACGAATTAATTATGTGAATTCTGCCTACCTTGTTCAAATACCTTATGCACGTCACTGCCGCTCAGCCACCCAGTGCTAATATTTTTTCTTTTTTTCGTACTGTCGATACGTTGGCGACCGGGAAAGTCCTTCACAACATAACTGGGTGGGTGCTAATCATCAGCTTACACCCGTTCGCTGTGTCAACTCGCAGATAACAGCGAGAAAGCGAATAATAGAGTATAGATACAATGCTCTAGAGACTATTTCAAAATATTATAGATAATAATAGTTATACATATGAGCATATATGGTACGTACGCCTGCACACAATTAGTAAATTACACCCACACATATCCTATACATTAAAGGTTACATTACATGAAAGGTGTAACTAATTTTGTGGCTTAATTAGTGACATTTATCAATTTTATCTCCATATTATGAGATATTAACTTTTAAAAAATCCTAAAGGCATAGTATATTAATTTATTTAGTTATTTTATTTCCTTTCTAACATTTTACTTAGTATGGACATATACAAGATTTTTCTTATTTATCGGCACTATAATTTTTGCACATTTTATCCGGTAATCACTAATACAACAAATGTATCGCAGATATTACTTAGTTTGTACTTCAATTTTTTAATTCTATTTATTTAGGGGACTTTTACGTGTGTACGTATGTCAGCCCCTTCGTACCCTAATACAGAAATATCTAACATATGACATATGGGGCATGGATCTAAACAGAGCTGACGAATCATCAGATAATAGTTCTGTTAAGACTTTGTTAAACATCCCAACGTCTAGTCTTTCAAACCAAAGGCACTCACAAACACTTCTCTCACAGATTGAGATCGGATGCATTCAATAAAGTGGAAAAAATTTATCTATTAAGTCACGAATATAGTAGGTGATATACCATACTGATGTCAGTTATTTGATTATTGCTAATTGGTTTATTGATTGATCAATGGTTAGCCTGGGTTTTCGTATAGCACCACAATGTTTTTAATTTTCAAGAAAAAATTTACACATGGCATATTGTTCGCAGCATCGAATCGAAGTATTGGTCTCCAAAACTTTTAGAATAACAATTAACGATTACTACAAGTGTTACAATTTCATGGAACTTTATTCTTCGAAGATCTCTAATACTGCTCTATAAAATAATTTTTTCGCAACTATAATAACTTGTAACTGGGCTGATGATACTGGAATTATAATAAAATTTGCTTAAACAAACTCATCTATTTTATGACAAACGTATATTTCTATAACAGATAACGCGTGTGGGTTGTATAAAAATATGTCATAAGTAGGTCGAGTAATATGATGGAGGATCTTGTAAAATATTTTCTTATTCATTTTCTATTCTCGAGGGAGTTCCAAATAAAGGTTTCAGGCTTTGTCCGGATAGGGATTTGTGGTAAAGTACTAGACTTTTATATAGTTTTTGACAATAACGTTCTGAGTATTCGGATCGATAGTGGCTGTTATTATGAAAAAACATTTTAGTGAATCGACAGTTGAACATTTAATGAATATAATGTTCGAATTATTTCATGAAACGAATAAAAAATTGAACTAGTTATTTGTTTTAAAATCGACATTCGAATAGTCATAGGGAAGTGTGCCTAAGGCGTTAGGGTCGCGCGCAATCTATTAAAATCGATGATCTTCGGATAACGTCAATTACTATTCGAATGAACAAGGTATTAGAATAATTTGCTTATTTTTAGTAACAACTGAACCTCGAATAGAGTAGTATTGGCCAAATTAGAGTATCTGGTAGTGCGCAATCTTTTAGTTAATGTGTATTACAGCGGGCGAATGGCACGGACTCCTTTTCTGGGTGTTCGTATGCGGCGCCACGGTGCTGGCATTTGCTGTCCTCGCAGCGCTGGCCTGCTGGGTCGCTCGGCGAAGAAATTCACTTGCCCATAAACTAGGTGAGTGTTAGTTACTGCGGAGCATTGATTACACCAACCACAGTTCTTGTCAGCGTGCATATGTAGTCTCCTTGTTAGAGTTTTAGTCACTTCAAATTTACAAATTAGACCTATGAAGATTTTCCTTTAAAAAGTGAGTGTCAGTGATTCTCAAGATGTCGCCGGAACGTTGTGCATGTGACGCACTCTGTCGCATCATATCGTGTGGATATAAGAAGACGGTATCGCAACTCCCCCAAAACTTGCCGCTCCAGCGAGAATATGCCTGGTGAGCATGGCAAAGTGAGGCTATGGAGCACTGATTACAATAGCCGTAGATGACGTATCTCTTAACGAAGCTTAAATTTAGGTTTTATTTTGAATGAAAATACAAACTAACATGTATGTTTGAACTGTGCAGGCGGCAAGCGCGGTCCAGATAAGGCTCTTGTGTTCCAACCTCCACGACGCGCGACCGCTGTGCGGTCCCCGGGTTCCGCCACGCACTATCTACGCAAGTCACCCTCGCCCACCGCAGCCGCACCGTCCGCGCCCGCCACGCCGCAACCGCAGCCTCAGCCGCAGCCACACACCCCTCAGCCGCCCCAGAACCCTGTAAGTAGCCTCATTGAACTCTACCGTGCGGTATCCGAGCTCCGTCAGCCATTGTTTGTACATGTCACCCTCGCTGCCCGAAGGCACACCGTCCGCGCCCGCTGCGCCGCAACCGCAGCAGAATCCTGTAAGTACTGCCTATGAAGACTTCCATGCGGATTCACAACTCCACTATACACTATCAGCGCTGGTTGCTCTTACTGACCACAGCTGCAGCCGCAGAGTCACAGTCAGCGACAACCACACACGCGTTAATCAACCCAGAATCCTGTAAGCACTATCTTTGACTATGAAAAAGCAATACATAATATAAGTATGTATTATATAGTCGACTGAGCTTCGCATTAGATTAATCTATTTTCAACTTGTAATATCTAAAATATTTTTGTAAATTATACTCGTATTTGCCCGCGGCTTCGCTCGCGTTAAGAAGTATTATTATTATTAATTAGGTATAATTTTTGCGGCTTCACTTTTGTTTACCATGCCCCCCCATTCTTCCCCATTCCCCCATTTTATCCACTTGGGGGTAGAATTCATCAAAATCCTTTCTTAACGGATGCCTACGTCATAGCATCTACCTGCATGCCAAATTTCAGCCCGATCCGTCCAGTGGTTTCGGCTGTGCGTTGATAGATCACTATGTCAGTATATTTTAGCCGTGGTGGCTGCCGGCAGAATAGAATAGCACCCCCCTCTTCTTGCTGAGGTGTCGTAAAAGGCGACTAAGGTATCTCTTTAACCCCGCAATTCAACCAGGTGTTCAGAGAAGGGAAAACTCGACCAAACCTGCATCCTACTCCCTCCCGATCGTACTGGTTCTCCTTTCCATCGGGTCTGAGGGAGCTCGGACGAGAGAGTGCTTTTCTGGCAGCGCGTCCAGCTATGCACTTAAATATCTCCTGCGCAATTGATTGTTTCCGAAAACTGGACCTCGATTTTCTTAATTGACGTTGAAACAGTCGCCGTAGCCGAAACCGGCTAGGACATCATCATCATGTCAGTCAGTCAGTCAGTCACCTTTGAGTTATATTTAGATAACGTAATAGGCAAATTCTTCAGTGAAGATCGCGAATCGGCAAATGTAGCGTATGAGACTCTTATACGCAAGAAGGTAAGGTATTATATTTAAGGTTGTTCACGTCTAATCGTAATGGGAATAAGCTGATCAGTCAAGGCTGTTGGAAACAATGTATCAGGCGTTACGTTAGTTGCATTGCGACCCTATTATAAAGCATCAAGGCGAGTATGTATTGTTACTGGTACAGCTATATGGGCAGCATCAGTTATAGAAACGCTTGGCTACTGTCATCACTGAGAAGATTTTAATATCTGTGGATATTATATCTTCGGCATACCTCTGCTGTCACTCTCCAAAACTGTAGCTTGAACAGTCCTATTAGAATTTTCCCCCTCTCATAGAGCCCCTCTTCACAAGCATTTCTACAACATTGGAGCGTTATACGAAATCACTTAACTATGGTCTTCATGCATTTCTAAAGGTTGTAGATCTTTCTAAAGGGATCGTAACCTCCGAGTATTTTAAGCAATAAAAATTGTAATCACTAAAATTCAAAATATACATTCAAGAGTTTAAATGGGCTTCATTTTCAAGAGCTCACAAGTGTGCACTTGTACAACGCTATATTCATTTATTAGATATGAATTTGCAATTTATTTTAATCAAGTTAGTATACCCTTATACAGGCTTCGACGAACAACAGTCCCAACTCTCCGACCGCACCGATAGAGCCGACACCGCTGAGCAAGGAACTAGCAGACGCTCACGCCACTGAAAAGGTCAAACCTGTGGAACCAGAAACCAATGACGGGCGGCTTGGAGATCTGCACTTTAAACTTCGGTAAGTGTTTTAACTTCTGTTCCGTTTTAGGCGCTCACCCTTCTTTACTGTGGGGACCTTTAATAAGCTATGTCTTATGTTAGTTATGTAATTATTTAAATTGATGGTGGCGTTGATTATACCGGCTTGTTCAAGTAATTCTTCTTTTTATAATAAGATAAAGAGGAGACGCTGATTGGGCGATCATTCCACGGTCTAATTAATGACATGGCAGCAGAGATGGGCAAAATGTAATCTGATTAATGATGAATGATTACAAAATGTAGTCGTAATTTTAATTTTCTCGCTCTGTAATCATGATTACATCCAATTAAAACATTAAGAAATGATAAATGTGTATACAATCTGGGATTTTGTAGTGTTTAAAACATAAATGAGATATATGCGGTCATATTAATTGTAAAAACTTAAAATGTAATCGTTAATGATTTTTATTAATCTGATTACATTTTGCCCATCTATGCATGGCAGAAGTAAGAATTTTATTTTTTTTAGTACATGTCGGGATGGAAGCAACCGTACAAGTGTAACCTGTTTCAAAGTCAATATTTATATAAAAATCATTTAAATGTGCTATTGTTTGTCTAAGTCAGTGACGGAGTTATAATAAGCGAATGATTGCGTATAATACAATGATTAGTGAACATCATCATTAACAAACCCATTCTAGCCACGGATGGGTATAAGCTTTATCCATGTTCCACCATCTTCGATCCCGTGCCAATTTCATCAAGTTACGACCTGCATACTTGATCACATCGTTTTGCAATATGAGTCAATATTTATATTTATTCGAGTAAAATATACACGAGTCACATCATTATATCCTTGTAACACGATATATAAAAGAGTTTACAATGATCTTTCAATCTAACGTATTCGTGTGCCGGGAAAACTCGTCGGAAAATCAATATCCAGACTGCCTGTCTTCTGTGTCCTTACTTGAACCCGTTACGTAATATAGGAGCCTTGTATAGACGTTTTGTTTGCGGTCTGGACTATTCCCTTTTACAGCGTTAGTATATATTTTATGTAATTTCTAAAGTTTATTATCTACATATATAATTTTATGACTACAGTAGTAACAAAGAAATACTTTTATCGTATAATAATCAAATTATTTATAAATAATGTTTGCTTTTTTTGTTCTTCATATATTATTTTGTATTATAGAAAGTATTTTCATAAAAACATTTTACTATTTCGTATTTATTTATTTATTAGTAAATTACAAAGAGAATAAATCACAATTAAAAGACAGCGAAAGCCATATGTCAGGCTTATGTGCAGCCAGTGAATTCGGAGCAAACAATTTTACAAACTACATAATTAATAAAATTGATACGATTAGCTTAAATCAATCGTATAGCGTTGTTATAATATATAATCATGACGATCCAGTTTAGAATAATATTTTTTTATTTCAACCTTGTTAACTTATGTTTAATTGTTTTAATAAAAGTGGCTTTTACAATTTTTTTATTATAGCCATAGTGACTCGCTTTGGCCGATCGTGATTCGGGATTAGCTTAAGTATGTAGATGTTCATATAACTTCTCTCGTTGTATAAGCGTGCCGGAATAACGACAGCGGCTCTCAGTGGATCTTTTACCCTTGGCAGTCGCTGCCGTTCTTGGCACTACACTGGACTTTCCATCAGGTGCAATGTAGCCATTTTCTAGAGCCAGTATAAAAAATATTAGATAATGAATAAAAAGCTAAGTCTAGTTATAGATAGGAAACCTTAATACGTCCCAGACAGAGTCCGACATAGGCGTTAGGTTACGGCGGATATAAAAGCGTTTTATGGTTTGTAAGCCGCTTTACTGACATTCAGTAATAATCCGACTGCCCGATGTCCGTCATATGCTACGATTGCATGAAGTATTTCACAACACAAGATACATAAAGTAATAGTTTTAGCTGAGGGACTGGTTGTCGAATCTAAAATATAATGATACCGAGGAACTGTTGCGGGAATAGATGTATTGTGGCTTTAACATTAACATTCTTGTGAAATTATTATTTACTTTGTTTGTATAGTGTATGTAATATTATTGTTGTATTGTTTTGAGTTAAGACTGGAGCTACGCAGCGGTAATAAACTGTATGTATCAAATTGTTTGATATATGCTGACATCCAAGATACAGGTAGTCTTAGTTTGAGTGTCAGCTGACTTTAATGTGCTGCTTTGTAATTATTTATTAATTTTTTTTTTTAATACTCCGTGTTTTATAATTATTACAAGATTTTACATAACTATTGAATTTATAGCCTCAATTTTATATAGTTACCGATGGGCTAGACAGCGTGTACAGTATTAAAAAGACGGTCGTGAAAGTTTTATTACGACATTGAACAAAAGTCGTAAAACGGTTGGTTCGTTTAGCGCACGTGCCTGATATTACACATGAAAATGCTATTTACAAGTAACAATTGAAGTATTAGGTCACTAAAATACTATTTTCTATTTGGGTTCTGGAATTTCCTTTCAAAACC
This sequence comes from Automeris io, assembly GCA_036320925.1. Lineage (NCBI taxonomy): Eukaryota > Metazoa > Arthropoda > Insecta > Lepidoptera > Saturniidae > Automeris > Automeris io. The sequence goes on along the minus strand of JAUDJH010000021.1, from coordinate 1,246,726 downwards.
TCTGATTACGTTTTCGTAATAATCTACTAAGAAAGGTGTTGTTGCAAATAGCGTATTTTTATAGCAGGATTCAATTATTTGTGATTATTTACCAATTATTTAAAATCTCCCATTTTTTTTTCAAATCCACTATTATTCGTGTAAAGACTTTTATATCATAGCGACAATTACAGATATTAACCTAGTCTCAAACTAAGCTTACGCTTAGACTATGAGTATTAGACAAATAAATAAATAAAAACCGGAATTATATAGATATGTTATGAGTAATTATGAATAATATATTATTAGATCAATTGAACTTTTTTAAATTCATGGTAGCCTTTATTCATTCTGGCCGCCGATGATGCTACTAAGTCGATGGAGCCCATGCTGGAGGAGCCCCGGGCCGAACATCTGTCCACGGGGAAACTCGCGGAGCGTCAGGTAGCGCGCCTTAGGGAGCTGTTACCTGTCTCTAATGCTCCAGTGGTGTTGCGCGTGAATCCGCACGCCATTTGGCGATGGGAGTGGTGTTACTCTTCTCTTACCCCCCACCAGTGTGATGAAGCCCATTGGGCGAATCACACGCCGGACCGCGGTGAGACCAATGTCACATTCCCGCAGTCCGGCGCACCCCGTGCTTGGCGATGCGTCCCAGGGGCTTTAGTCGGGGAGAGTCCGACACACTGGGGGGTGGCCCATACCGCCCCCAGACGGGCCATAACGGATTTCCACTGGATTATAAAAAAAGGCTTTATTCATCCTTAAATAGTTTCATATGAAAAACACGTGATTGACGCTTTTTAGGCTATGATTTAATGGATGCAATTTTATTAACAATTATGAACTTAAAATAAAGTGTATCATGAAGATACAATTTGTATGTTGAAAAATTTAAATAATTATTTCGTACGCCAGATAATTTCATCTTTAATCTCTATTCCAAGACGAAAATCATGTAGATTAAAAATTCGCGCTCATTTTTCGTAAGTAAATAATGAGGCTCCCGGGCAAATGGCTCGTAAAATATGTCTCGAAATAAGTATTTTACCCTCGCCACCCTCTTTAGGGATATCTAGCTGTACGCAACCTTTATAACCGCCCACACTTTATAATAAAAATACATTATCCTGGGCAGTTTACTCCAAAATATTTAAAAAGTTTCAAGTAAATTAGAAAAAAATCTAATATCTAAAAAGCGCTTTTAACTTTAAGTGCTCGTATAGTAAGTATTACGTTTCTAGAATATATTATTTCAATAGGCTATCTAAGTACAAAAAAAGTATGATTTTAAGGCAGCTTTCTAGGCAAGATGAAAATTTTAGTACCGTAAGCTTACAATCTAATTTGCATAAAATTGGTAACAACTTTAGAATTCGAAACAGCAAAAGAAAAATATGAAGTTTTACGACCTAAAATGAACACTAAAATAAATTCGGGTGACCTTCTGTCTCCTTGTTCTTAATGGAAACCCAGCCAGCCACTAGTAAGCCTACAGTTTTTATTTACGTAGGTCGATTTATATAGGGTTACGCCACACAGTGGTTCAAAGCGGTCTAATTCATGGCCAAAACTCGAAAAGTGAGAATATTAATTTCAAAATTTCCAATTTTAGGTTTTTGGGGTCGCTGATTACGAATTTGATATCAAAATTATGAAATTCAAAATGGCGGACATTTTGGAGAAATAATAACTTCATCGACCCGAAAATTTGCCAGACCTAAATCCCTTAAAAGTAGGTAGGCGCTTCCATAAAGATTATTCATTGAAGATGTTGATAGATCTGTAGTGTCTCACCGAAGCTTCGGCTTTGGCATCGGTCTTCGGCTTAAACACTACCATCATCCGAACCTTCGGCCTTCGACTAATTTTAACAGAAGTTTTGCCGAAGCCGAAATTATCATCAATGTGTCAGAGTTGAACAAACCACTACGAAATTATTTCGAAATCTTATTACCTTTAAATAATTAGAAAGTTCTGTATTTGTTTTTTTTTTTTTTGTTTCGCGTAACTTCGCTATTTATAGACCAAATTGGATAAATTTTATTCAATTGTGTATATTGTAAAATTGGCCCCGTTTTGTATGGAGCAGGTCATGAAGCTCATCGGGGATATTAGGCAAAACAATGACAAATCTCTTTTCCTTCTTTATCTCCGTCATACGTAGACCGATATAGATGATTATTTGTTTCTATAAACAAATATAATATAATAGGACAAAGGTTTTCTTAGGATTAATATGGTGAAGAAGTTTTTTAATATGAAATGGAATTCCTGTTAATTAATAAAATTTATTGTATTTAATAAATATTTAGAATGGATACTTTAAGAATGACGTTAATTATATTTTGAGTAGATCTGGTGGCCAAGACGAAGTAACGTTCGATAAACGATAACCACAAAGAAATTACCTTTTTTGTTTTATAGGGCTTTATGTACAGGTTAGAAGGTTTTTTAATCATCTCCAGGAATTATTTTTACAAAGCTACTCGTAACATAAATATACAATTAAAAAAGGAACAGTATTATTAATATTAGCAATTTTTATTCAATTGTGAATGAAATTTCTTATAATTTTGTCATTTCTGACTCTGAAATCGAGCTTCGGTCGTACACTATAGTATAGTATTGTCTTTTCTACCAGGTGCACTTCAAGCAATTGATCGAGCGAATAAAAAAAATGTGTGTGTACGATTCACACACGATAGAAGTGAAACTTCTACACATCCGGTTTGAAATCACAATGATTCTATAGAAGTTTCACTTCAAAAACCCAAAATAAAAGCGCTGCCTCAGCAAATATACGAGTCTTTAGATTGACAGATATCATGACAACCCTGCTGAATGTATACACTACTCCTGTAAGGCAAAACAGCGGGCAACAATTCAAGGTTCTAGTGGCGCACGTAGAGCACGACGGGCGGCGTGCTCGGGGGCACTATCCGCTATCAATATATGCCATCAATGTATACTATTCAACTGCGTAATGATTTGTGATCTGATAACGTTTAAAATTAGGCCATTTATATTTAAAAGCTACAATAGTTTTTTTTAAACAATATTTTATTTGAGTGTAAGGTACAATAAGTTATGAGGTTGACGATAGTATATCATTATGATTTAACGGTTTTGCGATAGGCAGAGTATTCAGGATTCACTTGACTAATTTCGTAAGAGCCTTTCGTAAGAGAGTACTGTTATCTACAGTCATTAGACGGAAAGTAGCCTTCTTCAGACATATAGGTTTAAGGAAGATTTTATTTTCTCAAAAAAGAAACATTACATTTCACTTACATGAGAAAAAATTAACAATAACAGAATTTTCAGATATTCTCTCTCTCACACACACACACTCTCTCTCTCTCTCACATACACACGCACACATACTCTCTCTCGCACACACACATACTAATAAACTTATACCGTGAATATCCATATAAAAACACAAGACACCCTTGAATAACCCGAACGGAAGTGCGAATCTCACCAGAGACAAGATTTACTTAATTGGTGAGACTTATCACCCTGTGTATAATAATTTTTGTGTTGAAATAAAGATTATTATTATTATAATACATATGCACAGAAGATCCCAATATCAATTTCTTAGATTGAGCCTCCAAAGCTAGATTCCGGGGAAGAGAAACCTAGGACATCAGATATTAAAGCTGCTAGATGACATTAAATAGTGGATCGGACTGAGTTTTCCTGCTTTGAAGATCGCAAGAAGTTTTGTCTATTGACCTCCAAACTTCATTATGAAGATGGTAAGGGGTACATGAGTGGTCTTATTCAATTTGCGCATGTACGTCATGCCGATGTAACCAATAACCCAGTTAACCCTTAAATGGGCAGAATGTTCTTTCTTTCTATATCAAAATAATATTAATACCGTTTAACCCGTATGTTCCGAGGATGTCTAATAGAAACTAACCGTGCATTCAAAAACTGAGAAATTACCTAAATATTCATATAAAAGTATTAAGTTTGCGCTAAAAACTTATGGCAATAGGTTTTGTAAATTCTGATGTATCTCCACAGATACACTATCAAGATAAGGGTTAATCAGCTTTCATTAGGTTCTATTTATTTCATTTTATAGGTTTAATGAGAAACAGGATTACTCCTGAGGTTGGGTGAATTAGAAATAGTTAATCATTCTGTTTAAAGTTTTTAGATATGATGGTTCGGATAAAATCTTATTAGTGAAATGGTACAGGAGCAATTTTTTTCTAAGATTGCTACTCTGAAAAATTGTTTTATAAAACTTTTGCAGAAAAATGTTTGTCTACATTACTGAAAGGAGATTCTAAAAAGGAAATTCTTGCGTGTTGCGGATCGTGTAGAAAGTTAATTTTTATTTTATGAATAAAATAATTTTAGCTAGTGTTTGAAGTCAGGGGCCTAATTCTCTAAGACAATTTAGCGATTCCTTGCTTTGATATCACGTCAATTTCGTAAAAAGTTACATTTGCAAAAATCGTATTCTCTATGATACTTTGTGGAAATTAATCAGATTCGTTACCGTGACGTGATATAGACAAGACACGATGTTAACGTGGTTTTCAAATGATATTTAAATATGAAATCTAAATTGTCATACAGGATTAGGCCCCAGGCCTGTTAAAGCGAATCTTGTGCACATACATCCTAAAATATACTCTCTGTTTTATGCAACACATTCTCTATGACCTATTTTATAGTTAGTGTAAACTGTAAAGTTAGAATGAAATATAATTGAAGAAAAAGTTTATTTTTACACTGGCTCGATAGAGTGACTACAGTGCAGTCTAAATAAGACAGCAACTATCGTAGGACGAAACTCCATTGGTAGTTTAAACAATGACAAAAATCTCTTATTATTAAATATAAAATATTTTACTGCTAATGTAAAATCGTCAAGATTTTGATACAGTTCTAAGTTTTTTATATAAGGTGTAAGCTAATGATTATAATAACGGATTTGTACGGTACTTCGATAGCTCCGCAACAATGGCACGGGCTGCCTAAAGAGTTTCACTTACCGTGACGACCAGTTCGCCAGCTCCTCAGGGGCCCCTGCTTCTCCTTCAGGAAACTGGTTTCTTGAAGGATCTCCCTAGCATACTTGTACACTTTGGAATCAGATTGTTTTGGAAATGATTAATATTTGTATGTTTTCTGTCGTTACTCGGCGGATCGGTGGAGCGAGTGCAAAACTCAATTGACAACCCGTACTGTGTTGCCAGAACTGTCGAAAGTTGACCGCACACAAATTCGAATACGGAACAGGATTTTTGGGCTGAAACTCATTTTCTAATAAGGTCGATTAACGTTAGTATCTCTAAGGTGAAAAATATTCGCAACTGGTTCTACGGTGATCCCTGCAAGCACTAAAAAGTTCTATAACTCCCCCTTTTCCATACCATAATATTTCTCTTATCGTGTCATCGTTACTTAGATACGAAAACGAGAAGAATGCGCTGGTGGTGTCAGTTGTGTCATGCCAAGGTTTGCCGGGACGCGAGCCCACTGGTCCCGACCCTTACGTCAAGCTGCAACTCCTGCCGGATAAACAGCATAAAGTCAAGACTAGGTTAGTGTTTTATGCACAGAAATCAAACTTCATACCTCCGCTTTTCAAACTTAAAACAACTATATGTTAATAGACCCTTTTCACAAGCGTTACATTTTATTATTGTGCCTATTATAAGAATTTTTAAGTCATCTTTTGTCAATATGGCTACTCGCTCGGCTGACGCTGTTATCGTGCATGCGAGTAAGGTGGAGATTTATAGACGTTACTTGTATTTTGCTTAGATTCCACTCAAACTTTACAAATGCTATTATTATTGCTATGATTTATATATTTAATTTTTCTGAAAACCGAACTTATTTCCTAAGCAAAGTCTAAGCAAAAACAAAGTAACGTTTATAATTCTCAGTATTAGAGTTGTAGGTTCCATCCTCACACGGAATAAATTAACCTGCAAGCAGTTTTTCCGGGTCTGGGTGTTTGTGAATGTGAAGTTTATGTTTGCAAACGTATCTAAGGCACAGGAGTATATCATAATAAGTAACAACGTTTTTAAAAGAAATGTCATTTTAAAACGCAAGATCCACGAGAAGAACCAGCGCGACGCCTGAAAGTTCTGACAGGCGCTCCTTTCCAAATATTGTTTCATAGATAAAATAAACATAGAATATCCTGTAGGAATATACATACAACCTAGCATTCTTATCAACCAAACAGTCATAAAAGCATTTCTAAATTATATGTTGTCAGAAAAAGTGTGTGATATTTATCCATTAATAAGTTCAGGGAATCTTCGGTCCTCCGGAACGATTTGTTTCTTGTATATTCAATTCGTCGTTCAAGGGGTTATATCAAATTCAATGATATCTGCGTAGGGTTGTACGCAAGACCCGCTGCCCAGTCTACGATGAGGATTTCACATTTTACGGGATCGCTCCGCATCAGATCTCCGGCATCACTTTGCACTTCGTCGTGCTCAGCTTTGACAGGTTTGTATAATACACAAAAAAGAGATACATAAGCCAAAAAAGTTTCCACAAAAAAAAATCAAGTTAGTGGACATAAAATAATAATACAAAAGTAACTAATTATATAAAGAAAAAGAAATACAACAATGAAAAAAAAATTAAACTGACATTAGTTCGACTGAAGATCGATTTCTGGCCGAAACCGGACATTAAAGAATTTAAACATTAAATAAAATTGATTAAGTAATATAATGGTTTTAAAACTTTTAAATTATAGGTTTATGTTCACTGCATAAAAATCCTTCTGGAAATGAATAATAATTACCTTAAAACTTATCAAAAACGATAAACTTTCGGATCTTTGTTTTAGGATTTCGAAATAATATGCGTAACTTTAGTAGTTCGTCTAATTTCAAAGTTTATTAAAAACCTCCGTCTTCGGCCAAAATTTCGTTCCATTTTGGCCGGAGCCGGAGCTTTTGCCGAAGGTAAGAAGTATAGTACGAAGTCTTTGGCTGAATTTGACCGAAGCCGATGGCTCAAGCTTTCAAATACTAATAACTTTTTTACTATCTACTACCAAATGAGAAGCGATGAACATACACAAGGGAAGCCGGTACAATCATATATTATTTATTATACCTTTATGAAGTCTATATTTTTACTTTGTTCTTTTACTGTTATTAAATTATGGTGAACTGGAAATTAATATTTAACAAGTTGAACTCATTTAACAAGTTGCACATAAAAACGATTTTATGAATGTTAATTCGTTTATTTTCTGCTTCGGCTTTCTTTTTGTACGTTCACAGCATGCCATTTGTCCAGGTGTTCTTAGAGTATATATGTTTACAGATATTCCCGTGACGAGATAATCGGTGAGGTGGTGTCTCCGCTGTCGAACCTTCAGCTGCATTTTGGAGAAGCCATGGCTCTCTGCCGCGAGATACAACCGCGTAGTCTCAAGGTGAAATTACACATTATTCATTATCCATCATCATAGCCACAGACTGAAACCCCTTTTCAGTCAAAAATCTGCTATCACAATATCTCAAGTCTTCGACAAAGTAAAATTCCACCAGTGATACCGCTAATAGATATGATCAAAATGTATGGCATTGACATAATGTAACGACGTGATATCTTGAAAGTAAAGTCAATCTTATCAAGAGAGCTAACTTTAAGCTAATGTCAAACTATCGCGGGTCGAATATTACTTTTCCTAGTTACTTTACCCAAGCAACATCCGATCAGCAATATCGTTAGTGGTAAAATTTAAAAAGAGATGAAAATGACATAACGTGTTGACGTGCATTTTAAAAGTGTATATCATTCACATATATTTTGCATTTTTGCACTAGTAGTAGTTTTATGACTGATTAAATGTTACTTTGTATAGGCCTCTAGGTCTATTAGAAGAAATATCTGATCAGTGATAATATATCAATTTTTTTTTTATTTATTAGTTCTAAACTACAAAAAAAAAATTGTTCACAATATAAAGACTGCAAAGCCATATATCAAGCTTATGAGCAGCCAGTGAGTTCGAGCAAACAATTTTACAAGAATAGATTACATAATTAATAAAGTTGAAACGATTAGCTTAAGTCAATCTCAAGTATAGCGTTGTTATATATAATCATGACGATCTAGTTTACAATAATATTGCTTTATTTTAGTGAAGGGTTTATTATAGCACTGTTGCGCTCAGCAGCCGATATATGTACGTGTGTGGTCTTGTTACAAATGATTTCGTATTCAGATGCGCAGCGTGGGACGCGGCGAGGTGCTGGTGTCGCTGTGCTGGCAGCCGGCCGCGGCCCGGCTCACCGTCGTGCTGCTGAAGGCTCGCAACTTGCCCAAGATGGACGTCACCGGACTCGCTGACCCGTCAGTATAGCACCGCTTTTACACGATTTATATTAGCTTCTGTGCCGTGGTGGCTGCCGGCAGAATAGAATAGCACCCCCCTCTTCTTGCTGAGGTGTCGTAAAAGGCGACTAAGGTATCTCTTTAACACCGCAATTCAACCAGGTGTTCAGAGAAGGAAAACTCGACCAAACCTGCATCCCGCTCCCTCCCGATCGTACTGGTTCGCCTATCCATCGGGCCTGAGGGAGCTCGGACGAGAGAGTGCTTTTTTGGCTGCGCGTCCAGTTATGCACTGAAATATCTCCTGCGCAATTGACTGTTTCCGAAAACTGGACCTCGATTTTCTTAACCGGTGTTGAAACAGTCGCCGTGGCCGAAACCGGCTAGGTCATCATCATCATCATATTAGCTTCAACTGTCTATTCTTTGTTTTCTTTAAATCGTATAAATTACATACGATTTTATTGTGTGCCGTCGTTTTTACATAGTAATATTTATGTCTGATTATAAAAAAAAGTAAAAAGAAATCGAAACGAATGTTGTTGGACTTTGCCTGCTAGTTACTTGTATAATATAGTGTCATATTTTTTTTAAGTTAATAGCAATTATGTCTTAAATTATTAAATATTCACAAATAACGATACTAATAGGGAACTGACCCTAATTAATAAGAGGGGAATCTCACAGCCTCTGGCAACACTGGGAGCGAAAACTGACAAGTGAGAGGGGGTTTTTTAAGATAGTAAATGTAAGAGAAATCACTGTTTAACATGACTATTTAAAAAAGTCTTGTGAATGCTAGCTAACAATTTATTGTATTATACAATAAACGGCATAACGAGTTGTGATCTTTATTGTTTTATGCAAATAGGAAATAATGACAAAAACCAATTTTCTTTCACCATATAATGGTAAAAAATACAGTTAAACTAAACAAAAATAAACAAACAAAAAAGGATAACAAAATATATTAGAATGTAAAGAAAAACAAGAAATAAATATAACATAACCATCGCGAAAACGAGGGTTCGTCTTTAAGACTATATTGCCCAGAGCAATCATTTCGACTGTTTTTAAAGTTTAGTTATATAAAATATATATATATATATATATATTTATACGGAACCATTTTTTTAAATATTATAACTTTTTATATATTATCTTATAGCATTTATTAATAGTTGTACTTACCTCCCCCTCTTTCTATTTCCTATATACGTATGTGTTAAACCTATGTTCAGTGTTTCTAGTGTTAATTTTATACCACAGAACACTGAGCGTTGCTCGCCCGCATATAACGCTGATTTTTGTAAAGAGCCTATATATACCTGAAATAATAATCGTATATCGTTACGCTATGTCTCATTCAGGGAGAACAGAGATACATTAATATATAAATTAAATACCATGTTGTTTATATTTGTTCGGTTCCAGTTACGTGAAGATGTATCTGCTGTACAACGGGCAACGCATCGCGAAGAAGAAGACGCACGTGAAGAAACGCACTCTCAACCCGGTGTTCAACGAATCGTTCGTGTTCGAAGTGCCGGCGCCCAACGCCACCCTCGATCTCGTCTCGCTCGAGCTGCTTGTGCTGGATTGGGACAGGGTTACCAAAAACGAGGTCAGTGCGCCGTTTCCCCACTGATGCCATTTTAGATTTTACTTTTTCTACTGAACCATTAAGTACTGTAATGGGTTTTATCCGTGAAAACTTACTTTTATTTTTGGATTAATATTTTAGCCTTCTTACACATGTCTGATTACGATACACAGCACTGGCAGTATCAGCATTTTTACTCAATGTTAGATTCAATTTTTCCGACAAAAGGACTCCAAGCCAATGAGTTAAACTATACATCCTGATTAATAATTATGTCCCGGTAAAGTATTTAGAATGGTACAAAGCACGAAAGCTTAATTGTGTACCATTACTGTTAGCCTGGCATGACCTTTACTAACTTTATCGAGCGAGCACTTGAAGCGCTCGGACAGCGAATGTTTTATTATTATTATTAGGTCCTTACATATGAAATTGGCGTTTTTCGTACTGGCCACTTTAATCACAAATTTCTCCTCTTTGGTAAGGAATTCCAAATTCAAATTTGTACAGCTATAGACTCATGTATTTGTGCTTCGATGATCGTCATTCATTTGTTTTTTTCTTCTGTTTTTTTCTGTTTGCTTCACTCATTTTACAAAATGGAAAACTTAAAATATCGCATTATTTACGAGTACGAGTTCCGCCGTGGCACTAGTGCTGCGGAAACAACTCGAAGGGTGAATGATGTGTATGGCGGTCGTGTTGCAAAAGAAAACACAGTTCGTTTTTGGTTCCAACGTTTTCGTTCTGGAAATTTCGACCTGCAGAACAAGCCCCGTGGACGGCCTGAGACTCAAGTTGATAATGAAGAGTTGAAGGCTATTGTGGAAGCGGATCCATCGCAAACCACGTCCGAGTTAGCTGCAGGCTGCGATGTTAGTGATAAAACTGTTTTAATTCACTTGAAGCAAATTGGGAAGATTAAAAAGCTTGAAAGGTGGGTACCTCACGAATTGACTGAAGCAAACCGGCAAACGCGCGTCGACTGCTGCGTTACATTACTAAACCGGCACAATAATGAATGTATTTTAAACCGAATCATTACCTGTGATGAAAAATGGGTTCTTTACGATAATCGGAAGCGCTCAGCGCAATGGTTGGATCCTGGCCAGCCAGCCAAATCCTGCCCCAAGCGAAAATTAACCCCAAAAAAGTTACTTGTAAGCGTTTGGTGGACTAGTGCCGGTATTGTTCATTACAGTTTTCTCAAATCTGGCCAGACTATTACGGCTGATGTCTATTGTCAGCAATTGCAAACCATGATGGAAAAGCTAGCGGCTAAACAACCAAGGCTGGTCAATCGCTCCACGCCACTGCTGCTTCACGACAACGCTAGACCACACACTCCGCAACAGACGGCTACTAAATTAGAAGAGCTTCAATTGGAAAGTTTAAGACATCCTCCGTACTCCCCAGACCTTGCTCCAACAGATTACCATTTTTTTCGAAATTTGGATAACTTCTTGCAAGGGAAAAAATTCAACTCCGATGGGGCAGTCCAAATCGCCTTCAAAGATTTTATTGATTCCCGTCCGACTGGTTTTTTTAGTAAAGGGATCAATGAACTACCTATGAGATGGCAAAAGTGCATAGAAAATAATGGTTCATACTTTGATTAATTAAATATATTATATTAAAAAATATTCGACTTTTTGTTCCTCCCATACAAAACGCCAATTTCATATGTAAGGACCTAATATTTATTTATTTATTTATGGGCTGTCAACAGCTCCATTACACTTCACATTCACAATCTGAATCACATACATAAGCTAAATGTCGGTAACGGATACCAATAATAGACAACCACAGCATGGCCCAAAAGCATTAACTAACAATATCAAAACAGACAACTAAAACCAACACAAAAAAAAACAAAAAAAAACAAAACAACAGCTTTCAATAATACCTCAAATTAAAATTAAAAATTATATAACACCAAGAACAATGCCAAGCTCAACACACCTGCTCACTGATTTTCCTCTTGAAGGCCGGCAATGAATCCGCAAAAATATCGATTTTCCTATCCCCGGACACACACTCGTTATATAAACGTGACGGTCTTGGCACTATAGAAAAGTGACCAAGGTTGGTCTTATATCGTTTAATGGCAAACATGGGAGCAGGATACCGAGGCAGCCTGCGAGGTACCGCAATACTAAACTGCTCCAGAAGTTCCGGATCGTCCACACGGCAACGGAAGAGTTTATAGATAAATGTCATGTCGAAAAACTGCCTACGACCTTGCAGTGTGTGCATTTCAAAAAGTTTCAATCTGTCACCATATGTAACATATTTTTTTGTATTAGTTAGACCAAATCTAGTGAACCGCTTCTGTATCCTCTCAGTACATTTTACATTCATTTGTAACTCATTTTTAGCTACTGAGGCCAGATTTTTTATACAATAAGTTGTAGTAACAAGCTGACAGGCAACCTAATTGAAAGTGGCTACTGTCGTCTATGACACGAGCGAAACAGGAAGTGTAGCTGTCATGTTGTCCACCTTGACGAAGAAAAAGGAATTGAACATACAAGAGCTAATCTCGAACGGGACTGTCCAACACAAGTCACTATGATGGTTTATAAATATTATTTCATACGACATTAAATTCAATCAGTATCTATGGAAAATATTTTGAAAAGAGCGAAGTCCTGAGCCTTTTGCCAGAATTATTGAGTTTCCTCTATTGGTGGTAGATTCATGTTTTTAACAACGTAAAACTGCTTTTAATAGACCTTTAATAAAAAGGCTAACACAAGCTTGTGCCATAAGTTGCTTAACGCGTAACGTACACCTGACTTGCGTCTTTAAAACTAGAGGTTTTGTTCACAGGTGATAGGCCGGTTGGAGCTCGGAGCAAATGGAACCGGCAGCGCCCGCCACCACTGGCGCGAAGTGCAGGCCGGGCCAAGGCGTCAGATAGCTGACTGGCACAAACTCAAGGAGTGAAACTAAACGTTTTTTTACTCCTAGCCCGGCTCACATACACCCCTTAAACTACCTCCAGACCTTCCGATCCTACAATTTAGACTTTATATAGCGCATTCTGACGTCTTTCACACCTTAAGAAACCTTAAGGACTCCTCATCCAATCCTATTCAAAATGCACATTCGACTGGAAATAATTATTACTGAACAATCTTATAGTCGGACGTCTTTAATTTTTTATCTAAAATCGGATTATCGGATCGGACATCGGAAGGTGTCGAGAGCGTTTATGCTCAATCCTTTCTCGCCATACTGTTGGTACAACCATAACTGTTTGATTAACTGAACAATGTTTTAAAGCCATTTGTGTGTAGATAAAAATATATTCCAGACAATTGTTAGAAATGAAACCGTATGCCTTCTGCTCCAAACCGATACACTTAGGTAGCCCCTTTAACTGCCTTTAAATCTTCCGATCCGATCTCATATTACAAATCTGATAAAATGTAGCCATTGATCACATAGCAAGAGTAGTAATGCTACGGGCCCCATGCAACAGACTTTTTGAGAGAGCATAATTTTTTAAAGTGAAATTTAGACTTTGCAAAATTTTATTTTTATATTAAGAGTGTTAATTTGTAACTGATATTTTGCTTGTATAAACCTATAATGTAAAAAAAAAACAAGGCTCTTTCGACAGGAAAGCTAAGCTTTACTACGGGCTACGCGCTCGCTAAATCCGAAAATTATTAATTTTGTGAAATCGGATGGTCGGATGCCTTACATATAACATCGGATCATTGATCGGAAGGTGTGAAGGGCTTTTTTGACTAAACTACTCTCGCCACACCCTGAGTACAAATATCACATTAACTTATAATTTTACTGAGGAATGGTTTAAGGCCTCTATGTGTGGTAAATATAGGTGAACGCAGAGATGGGCAAAATGTAATCTGATTAATGATGAATGATTACAAAATGTAGTCGTAATTTTTATTTTCTTGGTCTGTAATCATGATTAAATCCATTTAAAATATTAAGAAATCATAAATGTGTATACAATCTGGGATTTTGTAGTGTTTAAAACATAAATGAGCAAAATGCAGTTATATTAATGGTAAAAAACGTAAAATGTAATTGTTAATCATTTTTATTAATCTGATTACATTTTGCCCATCTATGGGTGAACGTATGTTGCATTCAGTCACGTAACCCTCAAGCACTGCTACCTGATGCCAGAATAGTATTCCATAGCTGATTACATTGTGGTCTCCTAGCTAAATAGAATTGCTATTGTAAGAACAGTAGTCACTTGTATACATAAATAAAATTGTATTCCTATTCCATAATCCTCTATAATTAAATTTATTATTTGTAATTGATCCGCAACTGATTGGCTATTGATCTCATTATTCCGATACATATAAAACACAAAAATACTTATTAAACATTCAAAATTTGATCATATTATTAACTGTATTGAAATTTGGACAATTGTGCGAAAGCAGCCAATAATTTTACATTAATTTTACAAGGATATTTTCTCAAACACTAGGTATTTCCTGGATGTAGAATACTTGACAAAAGTTTTATTTTAACGTCATTATAATAGTACCTTTATGGTATTCATAGATATTCTCATTGCTTAAATGTTAAAAAGCAAACATTTAAAATAATGGAACAAAGCTCCATTTGTAATCTTTTTTTTTCTTATATTTGTTTACACTTATTATAATTGCACGAATCGCTGGTAAGTATGAGAAGGGTGGCTAAGCCAACGTCCAGACGCAGGAACGAATTGTAATGAATTATAATTACTTTATATTTAAATATAAATGATATTTATAGTAGATAGATAATTATATTCTTTCAATCTTTGTAATTATGTTACATTTTAAATGAAAGAGATTTTTTATTAATTAAGTAAATTGATTGATTTTTTTCATTTTCTCAAAAGTTTCTGTTATTTGAACGTAGATTCAAAAATAAAACTCCGATAGTTTCTTTCATTTAGAATGTGAAATAAAAGCAAAAAATATTGAATCGTATAGTCCTTTACGATTGTTTGATTATATGCATAAAACGCACAGTAATTCGTACTCATATGATCCTAAATATTGTCTAAAACCCTAATTGAATTCCGGATTCGTCATATTTCCAATTTCCACGTCCTAATTAACTAATCCCAAACTACAAATTTTGTATAAAAAGTAAAAGAAAATCGATTAATTTCGTTAATCGAACCTTTAAAATTATTATAAAACTTTTATGCATGTGTAGTCAAATTATAATTAACGCATGTGCGCGTTTGTTATTTAAATAGATCTTATTAATTGGAATAATACTGAATAATATAGATAAATACCTGGTAATAAGCTACATTTATTATTATAGTAATAGCTATAATAAACTAAAGTCAGTAAAAAATATACTAATGTGACATCTATATTTATAATTAGTAAATGAATAAACAATTTTTTTGATATATGAGTTAAATTTAATTCTTATTAGCTGTTTTTTTAACTTAAAATTGCTAACTAATATTGTTTTAATTATTTCTTTATATCAAATTGTCAATGCTAATAATTTGATTAATTGTAAGTACAAAATTAAATATGATTATTAACTATTTTTTTTACAGCATTTATATTTCCGCAATAAAGTTACTTATGTAATGCTACCCGAGCCCATTGCGTAATATTTATTTAATTGTATATATCACTATGCTACTCCACAAATTAAAAATTAAGTCTCGTAGTAGAATATTTGGTATTAAGGAAAATGTTGAGTGTTAAACTCTTGACAATTGCGAATTTGTCTAACAACAGTATGCGTAAGGGATAATTAAACAATAATGGATGTGTTTATACACTCAAGAGGAACGATAATTAAAAATTAATTTATTCATAAAAGTATAATCGAAAATTATTTAAGGTAATTCATATATTTGTATTGGATTCAGTTGTGTCCGTGTTGTAAATAGCAAAGAGATTTCCGATAATGATAAGGATTCACAATTCAATCGAGTTCCTGTTAGTTTATAACAATTAGACACAATTGAATCTAGTAAGAAAATACTCAATAAAGTTACCTGTATAGTACATAGTTTAGAGAAATAAATCTATTTTATACTAAAATTAGTTGTTACAATCTGTGTAAGATGTCCAGCTCATGGTTTTAGCTTCGGGCTTGTGTCACATGTACCTTTAAGCTCGTATGCCACTTTTAAATATAGTTTTGTTTTTTAAACATTAATCATATGTTGTAATATTTTATTTCAGTAAATATATTATTTAAGTACTGTAGTTTCTCTTTAATGCGTACCTATAATTAATAAAATTTCAGTCGTTCATCCCTTAATTTATTTTCATTAAAATTGCTTCGCAAGTTTCAATTACTGAGGACAGTTTATGTACCTCTCATTCTTTCAAAAATAATAACCACAGAATATATTTTGTTTGATCAGATAATCTATCAAAAATGGTTTAATTTATTTAAAGTTTTGATAAGATAACCTTTAAAAACGTTAGAATATGTATTAATATTTTTTTCTTCAATGTTACATTGCTTTACATATTTTTGAATAAATTGCGTCGATCGTAATTTGATTTTTTAAAGTTTTATAAATGCGTGTAACTGATTTTAAGTGTCTTCAGCGTTAAAATGAGTAAATAAATATAGTTTAATTTTTTTGTTAAAATTTCAAAATACACGTAGATATGTACACTTAAGAAATATTAAATACTCCATACTTATACATTCCAAACGAATGCTGTACATAAGTCATATCTTAGAGTCAGCAATACTTTCTCATTAATTAGGTATCAATGTAAGAAACTTTAGTAAACCCAAGTAGATATTTCTTAACAACTGTTCACGGTGTTTTGTGAATTGTAAGATCTGAGGCACGTGCAGCCAAGATCGCAGAAATGTATAAAGCACTGCGTAGAGTTGTATTGTGACTTAAATGTGTGTAAACCAGTGTCAGTAAAACATTTGTGTTTTTGTATGCTTAATTGTTTATGAATGTGTAGAAATGTCACTATAAATACATTTAATCACAAAATCAGATTTGTAATGTAATGTAAGATATTTATATCTATACTAATAAAAAACTCTAGAATTTTAGGTCATAATTATTTTACATAATTTTTAGCAGAAAAACTTTTCGCGAATGTTAACAATTGAATAAGTTAACACATTTGTAACTTTCGTTTTTTCTACTAATTATAAATCCTTGTCTGGTCTTATTACCTATGGCTGTTGGCTACTATTTTGGGGGCTTATATACGTATCTTAATTTTAGGACACTGGAATAAAATAAAGTAGTACTAATGTAGAAGAAACAACCAAGTGAACAAAGCCATTGACCTCAGGTGTATATTGTTTTAAGATTAGCGAAATAAATTGACTGGTGCTTTCACAGTAACCGTTTGTTTCATTTTACTTCAATCTCAAAATTTACAATCTTAATAGACAGAATCGATTTTTTGTCTGGACTTTTTTTTTGTCTTTTTGTAACTCAGGGGAAAATGTAACATAGGATCAACAGGGCCACAGTTTCAGATTCCTATTGACTAAAAACCCTCAGGGTTTCCTTTAAATCACTCCACACGAGCCTGGGGACCAGATTCATCCAGTTGCCGGGGAGCGTTGTTATTAAGGACGGCCGGACTATTACCAGCTAAAAACCCCAAGGTGACTACTTCTGCGAATTAGTGGGGACTGCGGGACCTGTAATCAATTCGCCACAGCCCCGTCGCGCTGCGCCCGCTGGGTACAAACTCGGAGGAAGATATCTTCCCCGACACTGCTCATTGTATTTAGGCAGAGCACGTCACAATGTTCTGACTACTTCTTGAGGGTTGCTAACCAGTCGCTCAGCCCCCCCCCCCCCCTGAGCGGAACTGCCTGAGTGCTTAACTAACCTGACCATTGATTGCGGTATAAATTCCACAAAACAGAATAAAAATACGCAATTTACTTTGTCAAATGTATATTTGATATCAAATCTTACTTCATAAATATAACAGTTAAACATAAAATGCATTACACATCTAGTACATATAGAATCAGCTTAGGCTATAGACAATACACAAATTATTTACTTGATATATATATATATATATATAAAATTATTTATAATGTCATGTTATAGTGCATATGGTGCTCAACTTGATATACTAAAATCACCCTAAAGGCACGATTCGAATTCTGGCAGATGCTGTTGCTTGCATCGGACGTCTTTTAATATCAATACATACAGAGCGCTACATCGTGGTTCCCGAATCGTTCCTTAAGGCATAGACAAACAGACAACGAACGTGTTTTCATCTTGTTCGCTTCGCTTTTCATTTTGACTTGTCACATTTCATCTTATGCCATACATTACAAAATGCAAACGCCTCACCACGGCTTCAGTTCGCTGTTTGTTTCACAAAGGTTTGCAAATAATAATATTTTTACTTCATTCTTTTTCATAAATTTTTCTGATTGCCATTTTTTATTCAGTTGAAAACAAATGAAAACAAACTTAAGTTTAATTCAACTTTTTTAAAATATCATTTTCCAGTCTATTTTATCTACTAAAAAATGAACACGTATAGATTGTAAATTAATTAAAATACGTATTTTACATAATAAGAAAACATTTTAAAAACAGGAGTATTTATTGTCTGTTACAAGAATAGTAATGGCCTAATTATTTACTATATAATTTATCAAAGTTACCGATTTATTGAGTCTGTAAAAACTTTCCGAATATTACTTTTAAAAACCTAAATTCATTATTACAAATGACTGCCTATCGTTTAACATATACAATATATTATTTAAATATGTTTAATATATAATATTTTACTTCGTACCAGATCTAGAAATCACATAGAATCGCAAAGTAAAAACATTAATTAACGACGCACATTCATATTGTCTTTTTAATACAATCCCTATTTGGACGTCTCTTTGATTTCATCTAGCTACGACAATGCTCAGACGAGAATACATACCAACATACAGAGATGGGCCAAATGTAATCAAATTAATAAAAATGATTACTTAGAATATTCAAATCTAAATTGGTTTTCAATAATCTCTTAGTTACACGTAGTCTATTTCATTTATTTTTACTTACTTTTGCTCTTTTTTTAAGGTATACATATATTTTTAATATAGTATCTATCACTAATATATCTGGTAGTCGATTTATTTATTGTATGTAATAGTTTATTTTAGTATCACTCGTATTTATTTTGTATTTATTATTTAAGCTATATGTATTTTTAATGTTTATTGATAATTCTTATGATGATGTCCTAGCCGGTTTCGGCTTCGGCGACTGTTTCAACACCGGTTAAGAAATTCGAGGTCCAGTTTTCGGAAACAATCAATTGCGCAGGAGATATTTAAGTGCATAGCTGGACGCGCAGCCAGAAAAGCACTCTCTCGTCCGAGCTCCCTCAGGCCCGATGGAAAGGAGAACCACTACGATCGGGAGGGAGCAGGATGCAGGTTTGGTCGAGTTTTCCTTCTCTGAACACCTGGTTGAATTGCGGTGTTAAAGAGATACCTTAGTCGCCTTTTACGACACCTCGGCAAGAAGAGGAGGGTGCTATTCTATTCTGCCGGCAGCCACCACGGCAAAAGAATTAATAATTTAATTAATACAAATTAATATTAATATTTAAAATTATTTTTTTTTTTTTATATTAATTATTTAATTTATTTGTAATTCTTATAAGATGTAACACGACCTGGGCCTTTCACGAAAATCAGCACTGCAGGCTTCCTCTGTGGCTTTAGGCTGATGAAGGTCCCAATTTCGTCATGTTTATTTGTTTTGTATTTTCTTTTGTTTTTGTGTGTTGTTTGTATTGCTGCATTTAAATTTCTGGTTTTTTGTTGATTTGTGGCGAAATAAATACTTTTTCATTACATTTTGCGTTTTTCATCATTAATATGACTGCATTTTGCTCATCTATGTTTTAAATATAACGGAATCCTCAATTGTATGCATATTTATGACTCTTTAATGTTTTAAAAGGATTTAATCATGATTAAAGAGCAACAAAATTAAAATTACGACGAAATTTTTTAATCGTTAATCATTAACCAGATTATATTTTGCCCATCTCTGCCAACATAAAAGACACTGATAATAATATGTTTATCTAAATATGGGTATGAAGTAGACTACTACACTAAATCACATCGCAAAACATGATTCTCACTTACCTAATACTGCTTGTATTAAAGACAAGGTTTTGATTGAAAGTGATATAGAACACATTAGAATGACAACTATAATACTTTAAATATCTAGTACAATTACATTAATCAAGTACAATGAATAATCATTTTAAATTCTTTTAAGTAGTATTTAAAACAAAAGGTACTAAAAACTTATTTGTTCAAACGCTGGGCAAGAATATTATTATCATCAGAGATTAATGATGAACGATTAGAAAATGTACTCATAATTTTAATTTTGTTGCTCTTTAATCATGATTAAATCCCTTCAAAATATTAGAAAGTCATAAATGTGTATGCGATTAAGGATTCCGTTGTACTTAAAACATAGATGATCAAAATGCAGTCATATTAATGATGAAAAATGCAAAATGAAATTGTAATCCTTTTTCATCAATCTGATTGCCTTTTGCCCATCAATGATTATCATTGTCAATTTTTATTTGAAACTATTAAAAATATAATTTTACAAGTATAATATTCAGAAAATGAAACGGTTAATGTTGAAAACTTGATTTTTTTTTAAATTATCGTAATTGAAACATAATTAGGACCAGGTTTATAATATTAGTAATAGCATAATGTTATTCTATTCAATTCATACTAAGTAATTATAACATTAAATAATAGAAAAATGAACGAGTCTATAAATGAGAAATTACATAGTATGACAGGGTTGTAACTGTAATCTCGTGTGTCTTCGACTGGCGCTGACTTCAAACCTTCAAACTTCAAACGAAAGGACACACTGAACAGTAACACATATAGGCAAGATCGAAATACATGCGAAATTTCAGACAACAGTATTGAATCTTATAATATCAGAAATATTCTCAGCAATTAGTAAATTGCACACAGCTACTAACTAAGCCAATTGCTTTTGTCGTTGCAACTATATTGAGGTTAATTAGAGCATATTGTTACTTTGGACTGCATATTATTAATTAAAGCTGTATAATAATATTGCAACGGCATATTATTATTTCAAACGCATGCTCTGTGTCGAATTAATATATAAAGTCGTGTTCATATTGCAATTTCAATCGCGTATTTATTTCTAAAATGGGTTTTGTTGTTTCGAATGCATAAAGCTGTAAGTCACAGCTTTTCCGTAACACTATTAACCTTATCAAACGATACACAAAATCTACAACTACGATTGTTTATTGCTAGTTCAAAATTAAGATATGAATTTTATTTCAGATATGTTCAAACTGTATTATGTTTGGTCCAAAATAGGTTCTTATTTTTGACAGTAATAATATAGGTTATGTGGTCTTAAAGTATTATGATAATAATGAAATTCAGTACTTAATATATAGACATACATATATATCTTAAAAATATATTCTATTGTCATGTTTATGTCATGATTTTTTATTCACATTCTTTTAAACATACATAATTTCTGAAATCAATATTATGCACAATTATGGATTTAAAAAGAGTTATATTTTTTATTTATATCGAAACATAGGGTCAGGTACATTTTAAAATAATTTGTTTTATAAATGCACAAAATTACATAAACATGCGTTTCAGTTTAAATACTTTAACAAATGGCATTTGCTTGTAAAAGCTATCATATTGATTATAATTAATTTTAAATAATATTTTTTTAGATATATATTATAAGATATGTTATACAGTGATGGTTATATTAGTTGAAAGTCGATTATGGAATAATGTTCATAAAGATATGATCTATTATTAATTATTTGCGTTACTTATGAGCTCAAATATTTATGAATATCTAACATATATGACGGTGTTTACGGTAACTATGTTCTATTGCTTGACACTTCCACACGACGCAAGTACAGTGCAAACTCTATATAACGACCCTCAAGGGACTGTGCATATTTTGACGTTATAGAGAGTTGTCGTTAAATGGAGAGAAGAAAAATCTGTATTAGATTTTTTTATTTCAGACTAGTGTCAGTAATTACATAATAAACAATTCTTTTTTATCGCTATTGAGTATAATCTGTTATTTTTGTCTGACGTCTTTCGCTGCACAAGTAATTTTGTTGTATTTTTTAAATTATTTTATCCAAATCTCGCGATATTGAGGCATCTTAGTGATGTTCGGCATGTGTAATGCTGACAGTTGAGTTTATTACGGGCTTCGATAATAAAACGACAAAAGAACTGCGCAGTTTTTACTAATTTTGGCAACTTAAAAAGTATTTATATTATTAAATTGCTGTCGTTATTGAGAGTGGGTGTAGCGCTATATAGAGTGTATCATTGTATGGGAAACAAGCTAAACCAACCAAAACCGAGTGATATCGACGCTTTAGGGAGTTTGTCGTTAAATCGAGTGACGTTATATGCATTTTACACTGTATTTTGAAAAATTATATGTTAACTCAAAGCAACGGGACAGTAACTTGCCAATAACTTGTTTACCGAGTCCTGAAATATACAATACTTAACGAATATAAAGATAGAACAAGTAAAGGTAATTTTGAATATATGTCCAATTTAAGTAAGTGAATTTTTATCAACATTAGAAAATCTTATTGGGACAATTAGCTCTTCACAAAATGAGTAGAACCATCGCGGTAATTTTATAATTACTATAAATTAGATAAATATATAGATAATGAAATTGTTTATTGACAAAAAAGGAGCGTCTTTTTCTAGGTATTTAATGACTTAATCTAAACAAAAATACAAACAATTCAATTCTCTAATATTTTTTATCTTCGATACATTTTTTTTCTGTTAACCACTTGCTTCCTCAGACATTTCATTGTTTATTTATTCGATATATTGACTTGTGATACGAGCGTCGTGCGTAGCAAACTTTAGATAGCCGTTTATATACTACATAATATCACTATTCGAGTGAATCCCTAAAATAATATTTACAAAACAATAAATGTATTTTTAATTCTAATGTATGCTTTGATTATGCTTAGACTAATGCGTATTTGATGCTAAACTAAGCAGGCAAGATTTATCGTTGGCAGTAGCATTGGGTAAAATGTCTTTCAGTTAATACGTCACGCTATTTGTGCCCATTTTTAACTCTTTTTAATAAATTTTATTAAAAAATATAGGCTTAGTCTTAATCTCACCTTGGGGAAAGTGAAGATAACGCGTTGCGCCAATATATGCACTCTTCTTTTAAAGACTCCCAAATTATATGATGGTGGAAAAATGATAGGGAGCAAATGCCGTCCCTTTGCCTTTTCCTTTAAAAAACAATTTCAGTGCAAATAACAAAATTTAACACATATAGATGATATGTTCGAAAGTGATATTTCACAGATGGTAAAATCAAAAATTGCTTTTCGTGTATAATATTGCAATAAATGGACAATATTTAAGATTCATTTTAACATTTAATAATCCAATCATTTTTCATATTGTTCATATCTTTAGACTAATTTGGAAGTGGCGTGCATCCCAATTAAAGTATAATAAGCATTATCTCATTATACTTGGATATTTAACACATACACACATATACATATATATATATACTTAAAATTTGGTCCAATTTGGTCTCTCAGACCGCTATTTGGATAAACACAAGATTTTAAGTCAATATATTTATGATATGTCCAAGTATAACAAGATAATGCTTTTTATGCTTTAAATGGGATGTACGCCACTGATTTCGAATTAGTGTAAAGATATGAAGAATATGTAAAACTCATTGGATTATTAAATGTTAAAATTAATCTTAAATATTGTCCATTTATTTTGGAGGCATTTATTTTAGGCATTTACATAAATATAAATATCCCAATACTAATGTTTGTTAAAGCGATATGTTATACTGATTAAATTAGGCAAGATTCTAAAAGCATGGCAGTTGTACACTAACTTACAACACAATAAAATAATGCTGTTTTTTAAAACATACGATTTTTTTGTAGACGTTGAGTGTCTACTTACAATATCTTATTATTAGTCTTTCGTAACTTAAATCTATAATATTATCGGACAATATTGCTCGCTTAACATTTACAGTTAAATAAAATTAATTATTATTTTCCTATTCACACATATTCAGAACAATAAATTAAAAATATTAAACTAATATAAAAAAATTATACATGACTCGAAAGATTTTGTCATTTCATGTTTTTTTTTGTATATCACATTACATTGAATATTTATTTATACTTAACTAATCAGCGTGTCGAAACGAACATAAAAAATACTTCGAAGTACATTTAACAATTTGTTACTTTATAACAAAATATTTCAAAGTATTCTGTCTAACGCTAAAAAAAGATAAATACTTTTAGAGAGAAAATCACGTGAGAGACAGTGTCATAAGTAAGATCCTTTGAATGTGTTTGTGAAATGAGATTTAAGCAAAATATTTACTACAACATTTTTTGTACCGACTTATTTTCAAAATGTTTGTTATGAAAAATATACTAAAATATTTACAACTCCCAAATAAGATACCATTGAGGTATTTTAATCATTGAAAAATTACAAGTTTTGATATCGATTTCTGATATGTTTATTCTGTGATATTAGATTGTTTAAGACACTCCCAAGTTCGTCCAAGATGATGATATCATTACATTTTCTAATATATTTAACCATACCCCAATCCATTTCAATATTTCTTTGGTTCGAATTTTTAAATATATCGAAGAAGTCCCGAAGTTTGATATTTTTTGTTCAATTTTAACAATCTTCTAAAGCTCAAAAGTCGGTACGAAATATTTTATCAACTGCAAAACTATATGTATAATCCTATTCAAAAGTCAAATCTCCATTTATGGAGATAAATACATTGTATATGATCCCATAGTCGGCAATTCACCATTGACTCTGTGGTACAACCGTATCGCAACTTCTCTAAATTACGATGGTAAGCAAACCTTTGGTTGTTATAGGACGGCTCAATGTTTCTTCCGTGGCCAAGTTATAGCAGGCCCCTATCGAGTTCCTTGCGGAGCATCCTGGTCAGTTTAAGCACATCTTCATCCACTTGACCAGAGAAAAGAGCGTCCAGGAGTTCACCCCGCGAAACCAGAGCGAAAACTCCTGCCAGTCGCGACACCGATTTGTCTGAAAGGTGTCTCTCAACTACGGATCTGTAAAAACATGAGATTTATTTAGCATACAATAATATGATGGCCACATATGCCAAAGAACTATTGATTGCTTAATCAAGCAGATTTTTCAGTGGAGACCGCGATTCGTTACACATGGCATGGGAAGCACTCCGACAAGGTGGAGCGACTGACCTCAATGACGCCCAACCAAAATGACCAACAGTTAGACTAAAGGAGGTAGATGATAGTAAGAGACGCATATCTTCTTGTGGCTGGTAGTAATGTAAAACTACATACAATATTTTTAAAATATATTCATAATTATTTTTGTTTGTAACAAGCCTTCGTGCCAAATCAAAGCTGTGTTTGTGAAGAGCCGCGCGGAAGTACGGTACTAGTGGGTGTCTTTCGCATACCGAAACAATATGGACCAAAACAAGCGCGGGTGAGGTACTAATAAGGCAGACCGATATTATGGTAGATTCCGATGGCGGTAATCATCGTCATTCAATTGAAGCTCGTATCAGTCAATACAATCTATACTATTATTATAAAGCTGAAGAGTTTGTTTGTTTGTTTGTTTGAACGCGCTAATCTCATGAACTACTGGTTCGAATTGAAAAATTCTTTTTGTGTTGAATAGATCATTTATCGAGGAAGGCTTTAGGCTATATGACATCACGATGCAACTATTAGGAGCAAAGAAATAATGGAAAATGTGAAAAAAACGGGGAATATTATTCATCCTTGGGTGCTTCCATTGCGTGCGCTGCGAAAACGGTTCAAGATACCAAAAATATATGTATGACAGAGTTATTCCTCTTAAAATGATTTAAAAAAATGTCCGAGACAATATATGTCTATCTTTTAAGATTAACTCACTAGAGCCGTTTTATGGTAATCAAATTTGGTCGAAATTAATGCATCATTTGTTAAGAGTTGTATCAACGTAATAATATTAATCTTTATCCAAATAAATGTGTTGTTGATTAAGAGTATTTAATTGTGAACAAAATTGTCTTTGACATCACTTAATTTCAATGAACATCTTAGAAGATATTACAATAACTTATATAGCAAAACAACGTTTGCCGGATCAGCTAGTACTAACTATAAATATTGAAACAAAAGTCTAAATCCTCGTATTTACATGATACTGGGAAGTAAACTTGAGGAACGATTGAATTTAATAAACCAACGAACGCAATAACGTAATAGATCAATGAAATCAAAGACGAAATTAAGAAACCCAAAACATATCGAGGGGTGAAAGGTTATTTGGTTTAAGCGACATTTTTTGGTGATATATATATAATATAAATAAAGTAATATATATATCACCAAAAAATGTCGCTTAAACCAAATAGCCTTTCAACCCTCTATATATTATTACAATATATATTATATATTATTACAAGCCTGTTATATTAAAATATAATATATTCAGCTAATAATAACTACTAAATTAGGGTGATTTTTATTTAAATCGATAGTCGTGTTTACTTTTTATTGGTACCCTCTGCTGTAAATTGATCAGCATGGTCCAGAAAGCTTTTATACCTTCGTAAAATAAAGGCCATTTACTATTTATTGCAATAAGATGGTTAGATTTTACTGCTCCTGTAGGAGCGGGTAGTCTAATAAAATAAATAAGACTGGTATTTCCAATTCTTACTTGAGAGACTGATGTGATTCTCGCAGAGCGTCCTGAAGGAAACCACGGTCGTATGAGAAATCTACTTCGCAGAATGATACGATAGCCATTAGAACCGTCTGTAACAAGAGCATAATCACGTTGTTAGTTTTAAAGAACTGCGGGACTTTGTAGAAATACAAAGACACTATCAGTTTCACTGTATCATCTTCGTAATGAGATTTTCACCATGATTTTGAGTGGCTATAACTGACTATAAAGTCGCCATTTGGAAATTGATCCGTGCAGTGAGTTATTATAAAATTTGATAGCTTGGCGTCGAAATTGGCCACGACAAACGCGCTTTTGAAGTAGCATATTAGCATTTTTAAATGCAAATTCAAGTAGGTAAGAAATAGTGAGAATGGTTTTGCTGAAGCCCTGAATTGAAATAGGATTACGTTTATTTTAAAAAATTATCTTACTAAAACTTATAAGAGTATAACGCAAGATACATTTGTAGCTAATGAAATAAAACTTTCCATCAGTGACGAGGAAAAAATAAAGAAGTTTTAAAAATTTGATTACAATAAAAAAATTGGGAATATCGTTCGATAACGTTAAAATCTATCGAGTTGATACTTACGTGGAACTTAGAGCGGAAGGCTGCCAACGCTCGCTCGTCTGCGGGAGAGAGCTGCCCGTGCCGCCGCAGCACGCCCAGTTTCACCGCCGATTTAATGACATGCTTCACCAGTTTCTCTGCTTCTCGCTTCTCCACGCGCTCGCGCAGCACTGCAAGGAACTAGAAATACATTTAACATTATTGTATATGCCAAAATCAAAGCTATCCAGGATCCTGTTCAGTCGATAACTAAAGTCCTAGGACTTTTGAACTAAGTAAGAGAAAGTGACCTCGAATAGTTGGTTACCGGTAAGGGCAAAGGAAAATGTTCAAGAAGTCAAAGTATTAGGCCAAGAGCACTCAAGCGAAATAAGAGTATAGTTAAGAAATAATACATGAAAATCCAATGCTATAAATTGTTAAAAATTTTAAATTTAAAATATTGGCAGAAAAACTAATTTAGAGTTATTCTGGTATTAGAATATTTTTATTTTAATATTATGACAAACATTCATAAAATTTTCACATGTGTTCATTTTTTTCTTTTCATTTTTTATATCGACGTGTATCGGAATCGGAATTTGTTAAGGTAAACTTCATCACGTAATGTTGATGTTAAGCATATGGTTATTAATAAACACAAAACATGATTCTGGTGTCATTATACGGCTTAAACGGGTAGTCACCTGATCAAGCAGTTTTGCTGCATGTTCGTCTAAGACGAGGGCTCGAGCACTGCTGTTCCCGCCGACACGGGAGAGAAATTTCTTCTGCGCGCGAAGGGAGATGTCGCGAGCGCACCACGCACCGCCTTCATTCGCTGAAAAAAGATTAAAAGTATATTGAGTGCCATTACTATAGGTTAAGTTTGGGGGTTGATGCTGGCAAGTGACACTAAAAGATTCCCTTTTTTTACTCGTATCTAATTTTTACATTATTCGATTTACAAAAAACTTATTTGACTATGCATTATCTTGCAATAGTGTTCTCCGTATCTTCTGGCCCGAGGAGAAAGCCGATAAAGTTGTATGATCGCTATGGAGAAGTTCCTAACAACTATTACATCAAACGCTGGAAATTGACCTGGATTGGCCTCAAGCATCGTAGGAACAACACTCACATACCTAAACAGGCTCTAGATTGGAGTGCCCGGGATACGTGAAAATTTTACTCTCCCAGAGAAACCGGAGACAATCTTCGCTTGTAAAAGTGTAATGTAAATTAAACCTTATGATAATGTCCTAGCCGGATTCGGCCACGGCGACTGTTTCAACGCCGATTAAGAAAATCGAGGTCCAGTTTTCGGAAACAGTCAATTGCGCAGGAGATATTTAAGTACATAACTGGACGCGCAGCCAGAAAAGCACTCTCTCGTCCGTACTCCCTCGGGTCCGATGGAATGGAGAACCAGTACGATCGGGAGGGAGCGGGATGCAGGTTTGGTCGAGTTTTCCTTCTCTGAGCACCTGGTTGAATTGCGGTGTTAAAGAGATAGATACCTTAGTCGCCTTTTACGACACCACAGCAAGCAGAGGGGGGTGCTTTCTATTCTGCCGGCAACCACCACGGCTTAAAAAACCTTAACCTAACCTAACCTTAACCAACCTTAACCAAAACCTTATTAAAAAATAAATGACATACAAATCGGGGATGCCCAGAATTCAACTGCTAGCTAACGATCTCAAAATTGTTAATGATCGACCCTTTAAGTGCAGGTGGGTAGATGCTGCAACTATGCGGGATATAGGATTGTAGTGAAGTCAGTAGGTTGCGCCATTGTGTAGGTGATTACAGGTGTAGTTTAAGTCATAATGCTTTATGAAAGTTAGTGAAAAATCCAATCCAAAAATGTGTCGCTATCGGTTTTCACAAAACGGTAACAATGACTAAAATCCTTTTTTCGCCACTAGCAGACGGTTGTTCCAATATAAAAAATAATAATGGTTTTATTACGGTGTAATTATAAATTAACTAAATATAAATCGTGCAGTAATGAAATAAAAATTATGAATCGACTGATAACGGCCCATATTTTGGGTTCTTGGTTCAAGGATTTATAATAAGGTTAATCATGAATTAAATATCTTGAACTTATCTAAATACGAATGTAAGATGAAGCTAAGGGACTGGTTGTCGAATCTAAAATATAATGATCCTGAGGAACTGTTGCGGGAATAGATGTACTGTGGCTTTAACATTAACATTCTTGATTCATTCATTCATTATTATTTTCTTTGGTTGTATAATGTATGTAATATTAATAATCTTCTATAATATAAAAATGAATCGTTACTGATTTGGCTGATTTCTTTTTTGTTGTGTTTGTTGAAGTCTGAGGAAGGTTATTACGGAAAGAAAAAATAAAAAAAATTGCCTGAAAAAGTTTAAAAATAACACTTTTCTATAATCTCATACAAAATATTCGTAATAATACTTAAAAGTCAATTTGAACTTTAATACCATACCATAAAGTTCAAGTGTTAGTGGACGGGTTCCGGGAAGGCAAAACAATTGAGTGACGTATAAATATTAATGTCAATATTTGTCAATTTTTATACATATACCATTAAGGCCAGGTTCCATCAAACAATTTTCAAAAAACAGCCGACAGACCAATAGGTTTTGGCAGAATAAAATCTGACGGGGAAGCTATTAACATTAAAAAAAAACAATGTGACGTTGTTTTAGAGAAATAGGGCAGAACAAGGTCTGCCGGGACAGCTAGTGTATGTAATATTATTATTGTATTGTTTTGAGTCAAGACTGGAGCTACGCAGCGGATATAAACTGTATGTATCAAATTGTGTGAAATGTGCTGACATCCAAAATACAGGTGATCCTAGTTTGGGTGTCAGCTGACTTTAATGTGCTGCTTTGTAATTGTTTTTTTTTCCTAATATTCCAAATTTCCAGATATCAACTCAAAAAACTCTTGTGATCGACTGTTTGATCACCCCTGATATCTGATATGAACCTATAAGGTAGGAACTTCAAACACGGCAATATATGCTCGCTATAAAAAAAACTACACGAAGCGGAGGTGAACAGTGTACAGGTAATTAACTTAAGTAAACAAAATTTGTCGCAAATTGATGAAGCGTAACGTTATTCAGCGATACCGCCGAGCAGCGACATGCTTCAACTCACCGTATTCTACCTATCCTTGACTGAATCATACAGAATAAATAGATTAGAATTCAGTGTTCATACGAAACTGCTTTATTGGCGCTAAGGTTACTTTAAAGGAAGAGGCAAAATATGACAAATAATGATTTATGGTATGTATGTCGAGCAACCTTTAAAAAAATGGAGAAAGTATTGTGCAGCCGCAAACTATCATTCAAGCTCAGACTCAGAATGCTCCATTGTTACATCTGGCCCGTTGTATTTTACGGTAGCAAAGATTGGACGCTGAAAGCTGACACAGAAAAATCTAGAGGCCTTCGAGATGTGGTGCTACCGTAGATTGCTGCGCATTAGTTGTGTACAGAAGGTTTCCAATGTTAGGGTACTCCAGCGCGTTGGCAGGAACCACGAATTATTGCAAACCGTCAAGAAGAGGTAGATCGCGTATCTTGGTCACGTTTTACGAAAGAAATCGTGGCTGCACAACATCAAGGAGTGGACAAGTATTACCAGCGTGGAACAGCTGTTTCGCTTGGCTCAAGACAGAGAGAAATTCGTTGAGTTGATAGCCAACCTCCGGTAGTGGACAGGCACCTTAAGAAGAAGATGATATGTTGGGTTGTTATTATTGTATTTAAAAGTAATAAATCGGACAAACAGATTTCTAGAATAAGCATTCCAATATACAAATTCTATACGAGCCTATTTTTAATACAGGAAACGATTATGCACACATTTGATTTTATAACAATAAACATTCATATAAAATTATAACGTTTTATAAAAAAAATAATCAGTTATGGAAATATATTTATTCGTTAATTACATTTAGAACCACGGCAATTTAGTACAGCAATAGGATACGTAGTTTTTGCGATGTGGTAGGGCGTCGGTGCCCGTCTGGATCGCGACCACTGTACATGGGTGTAGAGCCCGTCATAGTGACCAGTTTCGGCTTGTCGCGTTTCGGGATCAGCTTGTGTATATCCAGTAGCTCATATACCTAGAGTCCTTCAGTCGTGGTATATGTGGGCCGACATGACGATGTAGACTATCGATGGATTTTCATCCTTTGATAGTCGCTTTCGTTTTTGGACTACACTGTACTTACCATCAGGTACTCTGTAGTCACTATGTCGAGCCAGTGTAAAAAAAAAATTAAAAAAAAAAGTACTATAACAGCCATAACCGGACTGGATACAGCCACTAATGCACCTCTTCTCACCCCGAAAGGGACATAGTGTGACAATATATTATAATTAATATAAGTGTGTTAAAATTTAATGACCTCTACAAATATTTCAACAATTCAACCGAGTATTCCTGTCATCGCATTTACTAAACCAGTTACATTATTATCACACGCAAAAACATTATAATAATTACGGAATTAACCTGATATTGTTTTTAATATACACAAAAAATTAAAAGATGTAATCTGCTTTAAATTCAAAGAGTTTCATAATTTTGTAAACATTAACCTCCATTAAATTTGCTCCAGTTTTATAGCTTTCACAGAACTCGAATCAAATGAAATAAAGATTTTCGATATTCGTGAACTAGTCAAAGTTCCACAGATTGGTTGATTGCTTACTAAAGAGGCGTAATTAAAATTTTCTTAATTAAACGGGAAAATGGATGTATTTCACAGTACCACGAATTTATGAAACCAATTAGAGAATAATTAATCTTTCACTGTTGACCTAATTTACACATTTTGTGTAATACTAACCTCCCCCGCGGCTTGGTCTGCGTTTATAATTGAAATATTAAGAAAAAAAAAAACATTTCTCTTGTTCCTACTAATGCAAGTTATTCAGTACTATGATGGTGTCAATCTGCGTGTCTAATATTTTATAATAACAGAATAAAATCTACTTCGGAGAATTGCCACCTGCTAACACCGTGTTAACAATATTTACAATCGATATACATTCGTCTTAGAAGCTTTCGTAAAATAATCATAATATATTGTCACGCTATATCTCTTACGAGGTGAGCAGAGATATATAACTAGATGGTATTAGCTTTGCGTTTATATGTCGTGCGTAGCGTGACCAGTAGCGCAAGTGATCGCCGTTCTCAGGGCACTTACGCATGACATTTCTATTATATGCCATGCGGGTTTTCTCATGATGTTTTCCTTCAACGATGAACATGTGGCGCCTAAACCTGAACGTAATCTGGCAATACACACAGGTTAGTTTCTAGATTCCAACTTACAACCATTCGTAAAATGTAATCATACCAAATGATAACTCTACATAATATTGCCAACCAGAGATGGGCAAAATGTAATCTGATTAATGATTAACGAATACAAATGTAGTCGTAACTTTAATTTTGTTGCTCTGTAATCATAATTAATTCCCTTCAAAACATTGGGGAGTCATATATATGTATTCATTTGAGGATTCCGTAGTGTTTAAAATATAGTTGAGCAAAATGCAATCATATTAATGATGAAAAACGCCAAATGTAATCGTAATCATTTTTCAATAATTTGATTATATTTTGCTCATCTATGTTGCCAACACAACTTTATTTATACATGACACATTGTTTTATCTTTACAAAATTTTACAGAACAACTTTCTAACTCTTATGTAAAACACACCTAGCGACATCAACTGATTTTGTTGAGGAAACGATTCTGTATCAATCACTTGTGAGAAGTATTAACGCACATGTAAATTGTCTATCGAATACGTTCAGTTTACGTACAGTTTGGAAAGGTCACAGAGATTATTCACCCTTAAAATGAATCGATACCACAACAAAATCCTTCTATACATTAGCAAGTCATCGCACATGTGTTTTGTCTCGTCATTCTTTCCTCAGAGTTGAAAATTTTATATTCTACTTGATGGGTTAGTCACTTAAAGGGGTAAACACTGTCATTTTGTTTTTAACCTTCATTACAATACAACATAGTTTATGTATGTACTATAGTGTGATTCGAGCCGCGGCCAACATTTGAAAGACATAATCTAAAAAAAATAAATGCCAAAGAATGTTCTTTCAAATGATAATAAACATTCCCCATTAAATTTGAATTTTCTGTGTTTTTTTCTTTAAAAAAGTAGAGAACCTCGAAATAAATCACCCATTAACTTACTCTAGTTACAACTGAAAAAGGTTCGAATTGAAGTTAATTTTAGCATTAAGTATAGTATGGTTTATTTTGCTTTGTTATAATAAAATTAAATCCATAATATTTATCACTAGCTTGTACTAGTAAAGGACATTTTATTTTTAAGAAAATATTAGAAAATAAACATTTTTGAGACAAATATGAATACTGGTCAAATGACCGGTTTAGTAAATTTATTTGTCAAGGAATTCTAACGAGTCAAAAGATATCTGCAAAAATAGAAAGAGGCGACGTCACATTCTTTCTGTTTGCCCCAATAGGGAATAGTCGTTATGATAGATAGATTATGCGGGTTATTTGAGGTATTATAAATCCTTTGGAATATTCTGTAGCAATATTATGTTTCTTAATAACTCAGATTTTCGGTTGCGTTATTAAACTCTTTATTATATTCTTCTACAGTAGATTGTGAAAACTCTGCTCTACTCCTGAAGGCCATACTAGGTATCGATATTCAATTCTATTTAGTTCAAGAGCAAAAAAAGCAAATAACATAAATAATTAAATGGAGAAAATTACATGGTAACACAAGGAGCGTGCGTACCTCGTGAACAATGGAAAAAAAAAGTGTAAAGTATTATGCTAGTAGGTTATGACGTCAAAGGGTCATGAACCCGTTGTTCCCAAGCACTGTTTACCAATTAAATCCTTTCATTATTTTTCAAAATGGTTTTTGTAAGTAACCCGAGCTTAGATCGGAAAAACTCAAAATAATAGATTTTCTTCAATTTTATAACGATAAAAAATATTACACTAATAAATATTATTATTATTAATTAATGGCCATATCTTTTGAATGTGTTGACTTAGGAAGAATGATTTTTTAGAGCCACTAGAGTCGGCAATCCCCTAGTATTTAGCATCGAATTCAACATGATACCACCACGCGTTTCTGAGAAAATTTAATTTTTACGACAGACACACAAACTGAGAACAGTGTGATTTTATAAGAGTAAAGTTTTTCATTTTGTGGTACGGAACACTAGAAAAGCTTTAATGAATGTACAAATTCAATTCGACTTATATGGATCTTTGTCACTGTTACTAACCCAAGAAAAGCCGCAGACAAAAGTTGCTATAACAATAAAAATCTTAACTCTACTTTCTATAACATTAAGCTGGCTTGGACGGTATAAACACTCCTATATCTAGATTGATGGCGACCGAGCCCTCACGCACCGCACTAACATCGTTTCGGCGGAAGCGGATAAAGAACATTACCATATCGCGTGCCCGAACAGCCTTGGCTTTTTGAGGGTCATAACCGATACTACCCTTACGACCGCACCTTGAAGGACAATGTCAAGATCCTCAGCATTCCGCAATGTCAATGCTCCGAGGTTAGATTCGTCGATACATGCTAGACCTTTTGTAATTTATCGTTTAGAGGGTTTTGGACAAAATAGTTCGTTTGTGCAATCGACAGCGTTCACACACAAAATATATACTGCGCAACTGATTGATTTCAAACAAATTTGAATTAACACCGACATTACAAACTAAATCCATTATGATACTTTTTTTTTACACTGGTTGGACATAGTGACTGCAGAGTACCTGATGGTAAGTACAGTGTAGTCCAAAAACGAAAGCGACTATTAAAGGATGAAAATCCATTGATAGTCTACATCGTCATGTCGGCCCACTTATACCACGACTGAAGGTCTCAAGGTATATGAGCTACTGGATATACACAAGCTGATCCCGAAACGCGACAAGCCGAAACTAGTCACTATGACGGGCTTTGCACCCATGTACTGTGGTCGCGATCCAGACGGGCACCGGCGCCCTACCACCTCGCTGCTGCTCGTTTAGCACCACCCAGGAGTCACGTGTAGGGAAACTAGGGTAAAGCCTACGGACGCGAGCAGCTTCGACTCCCAACAACCACAACCAGAGATGGGCAAAATGTAATCTGATTAATGATGAACGATTACAAAATGTAGTCGTAATTTTAATTTTCTTGCTCTGTAATCATGATTAAAACCATTTAAAACATTAAATGATAAATGTGTATACAATCTGGGATTTTGTAGTGTTTAAAACATAAATGAGCAAAATGCAGTCATATTCATGGTAAAAAACGTGAAATGTAATCGTTAATCACTTTTATTAATCTGATTACATTTTGCCCATCTATGTTCACAATTATGTAAGCATAATTTGTTTACTTCGATTGTTAACAGAGATACAAAGTTAAATTTAAAATAGTGCATGTAACCCCAAGTTTGGGATTAATGCTAATTGTTGAATTCTCAAACAAACATAAGAGCTTCTAAATGCACAAAGTTTCGTTATTATCGCGTTTCAAACGAATGTTAATTGAACAGCCAAACAGATTGAATTGCCAATAATTGTAATACAAAACAGTGTATAACCTTTTAGCTTAGATTAAGTATCTTTGATTTATGTTGCCAATACGTGTTTATTTAAAATTTATTGCTACAATCAGAATAAAAATATGTAAATAACGGGCGGGTTTTAATTTATAAATATTAAAAAGGTTGAAACCTTCTCCAAAGCTCCGCAATTATTATGTAAAAATAATGTAATTAGATATTCAAATCAATGTTGAAATATTCATGAATTGATATATTTATTTACTTCTAGGAGTTGTAATCATATCATATTACAATATGAGCACAGCTAAATGTAAATAAATTTAAACTATAATAAGTAACTTTTTTTTTAATTAGCAACACGTTATTGCAAAGTTCAATCAGATATCTAGAAATCTCTGAATTAAACAATTTGATTTTAACTTTTCATGTTTGAAAATGTTCCATTTGAACCATTTGTACTCCCGAGTTTGTAGTTGTCGTTATATTTTTTTATTCATACGAGTACATAATTTTATCAAAGCTTTATAAGTAAATCTCGCAAAGTCTGTAGTCCTAAGTTAATAATTTATTTCTCTTTATCTTATCAGGAAAATAGTATGCTGGTATTATCGAAAATATTTCATAAATAATAATATTTCTATAAAGTTCAGAAATAAGGCATGCATAAAGATAAAGCCCTTGATAACTCCCTGTAAATAAGTACGTATTATTCTTTAGGAAAAAACCAAAAACAAGTCGTCGTATGTCGTAAAATAGTACAATTAATGACTTTCAGACTTACCAAGAAGTAACTTGACAGCGACTATACATGGGTCGGTTTGAGCAAATAAATAAAATTGTTGACAAAGCCCTAACAAGCGTGTTGGCCAAAACAAACGTTTGTTGGAAACAAACAGTACTCGGGAGCTTCGCTTAATATAGCTCGTTTCAATGTACACTTTCGTCAACACCTGGAGTCATATAGCTTAATGTTACTGAATTTTAACTTGTAACAATAGTTCATTTGTTTGCTTAGTTAATTACCACTACTCGATAATCGTGTCCCGCTATATCTATCACGATTTAAGAATGGTCGTTTGACAAATACGAGCGACTATAGAATGTAACATAGAATCAAATCAAATTGCAGTCGGGAGACAGAATTTTGAAGAATCGTATTAAGTTTCTTCTTTTTTAAAGTAGCGTATAAGTACAGGCTGATTTTATAGACGAGGGAGATATTCAGGGAGGATATTCAGCATTCGATTTTAATTCCAAATATGTAAAAATAGTGATATCTTAATATTTACAATAAAACGAAGCAAATTATGATCAACATATTAAGAGACAATTACACATATGTATGAATGAATAACAACTCATTATTAAGTAGGTAATTTGCCTGTCCTAAGCCAAGATCCAAGGCGAAGGGAAAGCGAGTCAATACCTATTCACCTAAAATTATGTAAATGGATCTTTATCTACTTATCAATGAATCACGCGCTACGGTATCCACACTTTTTACGGATCAATTCTTAATTATTAGTAAAGTTTCTTAATTATTCGTTAAGGAATATAGTTTATTTACATTTTTATTGGCTGCATTAAGGTACATATTATTGTATCCTGAAATATCTCCCTCGTCTATAAATTCACCCTCTATATGTGTATATTTAGATATCAAACAAAATTCTTAAGATTTAAATAATCAATAAATTAATGATATCATTTTGTAGTTTAAGGTAATGTGATTAGACAAAAACGTTATTTTATTAAAATTATCCCTACGGGTTGGATTATAGGGTCTCATGCTTAAAAATTGTAAGTAACAAATGATTTTTAATGTAAAAAAAGTTAAGAAGTCTGGAATAAGTAAACAAAAGGTTATTAACCTCATTTTCTACCATGAAAACGTTGTCAAAGTTAATATTTGTTACGTGGGTCCATTAATGTGGCCATTATGCGCCTTGCGGATCGCCCTTTCGCGGGCAACCTAGGAAATTACTCCCCGGGGGCACTGTTAACCCCTTAATAACTCTACTGTCTACCGTAGCCCTACTGTAATGAACCGCTATTTTTTGTGCTTCAGTAAATGAGGTCTTTTGTTTCCACTTCAATTAATTTTAATTGAAGTTACCACTACATACAAAAGCGTGCATACACCTTAGTTTAACAAATTAAACTGGATGTTGCCATTAAACTCATTTTTAGGAAAAAGGCTGTAATTATTGTTATAAAATATGATACTATCGATAGAAAGTTATTAATGTTTGTTTTTTTTTGTATCCCGGGGGAAAATCCTACATAGGACCATCAGGGACGCTGTGAGGGCAGCGACCCCGGTGTGTCAGACTCCTACTGACTAAAAACCCCCGGAGTGTCCCTCTGTTTGCTCCACCCGGGCCTAGGAAGCCAAATTCGTCCAGACCCCCAGGGAACAAAAGGCCTTGTTGAGGCTACTTCTCTGGGGGAGGGCTGGGAGTAATGTTTGTTTACTATATGCATTACTGTAACTTCAGGTGTACTTTATCATCATCATCGGGTGCCATCTTCATAATAACTTTTGACGGTTAATACTTAAAACTATTTTTAGAACCTATATCATATCTCTTTGTAATAGGATTATTGAGTTTGGTATAATTTTTGATGTCGCTTCGAAACTTTGTTCTTCGCCGGCCTTGACTTTTTCACTCCGGAACCTTGCCTTTAAGGGACGCCTGACGAATCTCATATTAGAATTCATATAAATATCCGAAGAAGGGTACCTTTTATCTCAGAAAAGTCAATATTTAGTCTCTTTTGTGATTAACTATTGTTAGCGTTTTAAGAAACAATCCTACAATCATAGTAATAATAAATTTAAGTATACTGGTGAAGTCGGTACTAATTATATCTATTGAATTTTGTTGATTAAAAATTATAAGTCACAAAGAGACAATCCTAAGAGATTATCGAGTTTCAAAGGTTCAACCAGATATGGGCAAAATATATTCTGATTAATGATTAACGATTACAAAATGTACTCGTAATTTTAATTCTGTTGCTCTATAATCAAGATTAAATCCAGTTGAAACATTAAGAAATCATAAATGTGTATGCAATCAGGGATTCTGTAGTGTTTAAAACATAGATGAGCTAAATGTAGTCATACTAATGGTAAAAAACGTAAAATTATATAAAACGTAATCATTTTTATTAATCTGATTACATTTTGCCCATCTATGGGTTCAATGGCCGTCAGCTCGTGGAAATCAATTAAGAACCCGCTTTTGGTAATAGAAGTAAGTAAGAGTCTCAGGAGATAAACGGCTTCGTTGATGGCACTTGATATAATTACAGGATTGATATCGCCGTGTAAATGGAAAATTTAAAAGTAGTTTAAAACGCTACAATTTAATTTTTTTTTTGTTGTGCTTTAGCTACTGGAAGAGAAATTTCATGTTAACCCATTGACTGCCTGCTACGAGATATCTCGTATTCAGCGTGTGTATCAAAACTGCCAGCTACGAGATATCTCGTAGCGCGTGCTGTAATTTTAGATTAATTACAAATAGCCATTTTTTTATTCTGACTCGACACAGTGACTGCACCATATCTGATGGTAAGCATGGTGCAGTCCGAAAAACGCCAACGACTATCGACAGGTAAGAAAAACCCATCGGTAGTCGCAGGGATCATGCCGGCCTGCACAAATATTTCTCATTACAGCTAAAAAAAAAAACTATTTTTTTTAAATAAAAATTACTGTAAATGCTATTACAATATTATATCAGTAACTTAATGTAATTATATTTTATAAACTTTCATGTATTCTTCAAAATAATACCTTGGCACCCAGGGCAAGACGCTCTAAATATATCTAACAGTCAATGGGTTAATGGATCTTTATATTATTTAAAAGCTAAGATAATGATGTGTTATTTGAGGATCAGAGTGTCGCTTTTACACTTTTACATATTATTCTCCGCCATTCTAATTCTAGCACTACTGAGAATCATAATAATAACAACAGTGTCCGAAAAGTAACAGTTTTAATGAAAGATTAATAATAGGAACACTTACTAGCTATTTTCATCTCAACAAATGACTGTAAATACTTACTATATGAGTTTTACCCTGTCGTATTCAGGGATTTGTTAAACTTTCTATCGCAACATTGGACTTAGTGCCCTTTTTTTGGTAACCCGAGGGAAATCCTCGACCTTCAGGAGGCGGTGAGGACCGCGACTCGCACCGACTAAAACCCCCGGGGTGTGCCTCCTCTGCCGAGTACCAAGGGCAAGGCTGAGCCATCTTCCTCGGCACCCGGCGACGTCTGGCCTTCTGCAGGCCCCATCTACTTGGTGAGGGGTGGTTAAATAGTCACCACCGCCCGCGAACTCCTAACACATTGGCGGGGAGAGTGGTTTAAAGGGTCACCCTCCCCTCATCTCCATGATTTGTCATTGGAGCGGTGTGCCTGGACTTTAATGTCCCTACAGAAATGAATAAAAGTAAACAAAGCAAGAACGAAGTCGTACTTATCGTCACTGGCAATGTTTTCTGAATTCGTATTTCACGTAACCTTCTCTTGGCACCTGTTCGATTCAGTGCGATCGTCAATATCCATTACCTTAAATCCAATCGTAAATCTAACTGAGTAAGGTTAAGCTCGAACAAGAAAATTAACTTCTCTAGCCTGTACTAGTTCGGATGTTGCAATAACACAAATTTTACTGACGACTGGATTAAGTTCTTTTTTTTTACAAACTCTATATGTGTTTTTTTCAAAATACAAATTACTTAAGCTTAAAACTATGACCGTTTTTTTTTGTCCCGGGGGAAAATCCTGCATACGACCATCAGGGACGCCGTGAGGGCAGCGACACCGGTGTGTCAGACTCCTACTGACTAAAAACCCCCCGGGTGTTCCTCTGATTGCTCCACCCGGGCCTTGGAAACCAAATTCGTCCAGACGTAGAACTATGACCTTAAGTATCAGTACCGTGTAATATTTGGGAGTCGAAGCTGCTCGCGTCCGTAGACTTTACCCTAGTTTCCCTAGACGTGACTCCTGGGTGGTGCTAAACGAGCAGCAGCGAGCTGGCAGGGCGTCGATGCCCGTCTGGATCGCGACCACAGTACATGGGTGTAAAGCCCGTCATAGTGACTAGTTTCGGCTTGTCGCGTTTCGGGACCAGCTTGTGTATATCCAGTAGCTCATATACCTAGAGACCTTCAGTCGTGGTATATGTAGGCCGACATGACGATGTAGACTATCAATGGATTTTCATCCTTTGATAGTCGCTTTCGTTTTTGGACTACACTGTACTTACCATCAGGTACTCTGTAGTCACCACGTCGAGCCAGTGTAATAAAAAAAAAAGGTTTTATTATGACTTAAATAGTTCTGTTTTCACATAAATCATTAACTATTGCAAAATTCATAACGTTGTACAATTATTTGTTTATATTGGTATTCTCTCCAAATTGGCAAGTGTCCTCAGGAGACATCCACTTCTAAAGTAGAATGAAATTTGGACGAAGTTTGTCGAAACATAGACAAGACAAAGTTTCTTGTATTTAGTTTTGTCTTTGTGAGCTTTCTTATATCACACTTCTGAGCAGATGGTGGTGCGTGTGAGTTGGCGAGGAAAATAGAAGGAATCCGGGAACGAACTTACTTGTATATTGTCCCGGTCCACGGCGCTGGTTCAGGCGTCCACATCACAATTTCACGCGCGTTGTTAGGGTAAGCAGAGCGTTCGAGTTGAATAATTATTGTATTACACAGCGTTGTAGCGCTTTATATATTTTTATAGAGATTATTACAGCGAGCGCGTTGTACTTTTCGATGCGTTCGAACCCAGAGAGGAAAACGGATGAGGAAGGTAGGGGGATAAAAATGTCGAGTGAGTGTTGCTAGTGTATGCATAGAATATATAAGAGAATATATATTAAAATATTATAAATAAAGAATAAAAAATAAAATAAATGTAAATTAATAATAAACGGCGCAAACATATCCCCCGGCCTGAGGGTATCCCTCAGAGAAAAAGAAGAGCGCAATTAAACAAACATAAAGCGGAAAAGCGTAGCGTTACAAACAAAATAATTAAATTGAATTGGAAAGCGTTTACAAAAAAAAAGCGAATGCGTTTATTGAAGTGGTAGCGGACAAAGGCGTATCACTGGACGAACGTTACCACTCCGTCCTTGTAGAGATATAGATCCTCAACAATATCAAGCGGACAGTTTATAAGAAGCGATTTGTCTACTCGTATTATAACAGTACAACCATTATTAATATTAACAGATGGAGTATTCCATTTTTGTCTGTTTTACATTAATGTCAATTGATCGAGACTCCACCTGCGCGAGTACGATTGTAGGAGTTTATTGACTAACTGATAGCGATTGAGCTTTCTCTTTGGAGACTCACTGACATCCTTGGCGGGTAAATAAAGTAGCAGCGTTAAAATTAAAAAATGCATAAGAGGTAATGCTCTAGGTTTAGATGGATCTGTGCTCAAACTACACAGAAGGCGGCTGTTCATTAATGTGCTTAAGTAACGAAGTGCTATGCTATATGGTTTGTTATTTTGTAGTAAAAAGAGTTCGGAATTGAAGTAATTATTTTTAATAAAGCGATAGATTAATTTTTGCGCGTTTTCCAAGTCTGGAGCCGATGTTATTCTGCGTGTAGATACTAATTCAAACAAACGTAATATACAAACATAAGTGCGTAAATATTTTTATCCATTTGGATAAGCGTTCGGCTAATTCGTGAAAATAGTTTTGCGTTTTAGTAATTAGAGTTATAAGCGAATAAGATACAGAATTTATCCACGAACGAGTAACAGTTGAGTTAGATTTTAATAGCGTAGAAACTAGAGATAATAAAGGAAGCGGACCTAATATTCGAGTGGTTACAGAGAGAATAGTTTGTTTAGTGCATTTGACATAATTTGCGTTTATTTGGAAAAATAAAATATCTTCCTTAGTTTCCCATTGTAATCCAATTATTTTTGTAGACGTTTCGTTATCGAAATTAATTATATTTTTAATTTTATTATGCGTTGGAATACGTTCCATTAATCGAGTATTATTAGATATCCATTTTATTAGTTTGTAGCCCCCGGCCATGAGCAACTGCGTTAGCTGGTGATATAATTCTTCGGCCACCTCGACCGATGATACGGAGAACACGTAGTCATCCATATAGAAATGGCGTTCGAGTGCCCATGCCGCGGCAGGGTAGCGCTCACGTTCGTCATCAGCTAGTTGCTTGAGAACGCGCATCGCTAGGAAAGGTGAACTTGACACACCGAATGAAACGCAATTAAATTCATATGTGCGAATAGGATCATTTTCATTAAATCTAAAAGCGAAATCTGAAAGCGTTGATGATAAGGCGATAATTTTAATTGAAAATATATTTTTTAATGTCTGCGGAGAGAACTACCGAAAATAATCGAAGATTTAACAATAAATTAAATAGATTGATTTATAAATTTAGTCTATCGTGTAAAATATTATTAAGAGTTTTATTCAAAGTGGTTTATTACTGGCGTCTAAAACTATGCGAATTTTCGATGTCGCTTTGTCCGGTCTATGCACAGCGTGATGAGGAATATAATAACATGGACATGGTGCGGGTTGTTCCACTAATGATAGATGTCCAGTATCTATGTATTTGCTTATAGTGGCGTTGTATCCGTCGCGTTGCAATGGGTTTGTAATTAGCTTGTTCTCTAAGTGTAATAAACGTAATTTTGCCTTAGATTCTGAGTTATCTAATTTAGTAGGATCTAATTTTAATGGAAGATTAAGAAGAACTGTGTAACGTCCAGTCGCGTCGCGTGAATAATTATTTAAAAAGTCGCGTTCACATTCTAAGTTATCTGGGTTAAAATGTTTTTTATTTGGTGTGCTATCTAATCCCAAGAAGCGT
Organism: Automeris io; assembly: GCA_036320925.1. Taxonomy (NCBI): domain Eukaryota; kingdom Metazoa; phylum Arthropoda; class Insecta; order Lepidoptera; family Saturniidae; genus Automeris; species Automeris io. The sequence continues at coordinate 1,202,779 of JAUDJH010000021.1, read as the reverse complement.
TGAGCTAAATTTTCTATAGTAGGTTCAACAAAGGCATGAAATGATTTTATTTCAGAGCGTTCTATGCATTCCGTTCTTCCCATAATAATATAACCTAGAGTAGTCTGCATAGCAATAACAGACGAATGCGGGATTCTCACTTTGTGATTTCCTAAGAGGAACGGAAAGAGTTCACTGCTTATTAAACAGTCAATATCAGACGGCGAGTAAAATTCATCATCGGCTAAAGGCAAGTCGCGAATGTGTTGTAATATATCAGTACTTGCCGTAGAGTTTGGAATTCTGTCCGATATTGAGTCTATGACGCGTGCATTGATTGTATATCTACAGCGAGTATCAAATCGTGAATGTATCATAAACTGCGTATGTCCAATTACAGATTTTTCTGTATGCCCTAGTCCCTGCACTACGGAAGGTGCATTCAAAATATTTAATTTTAAGCGCTCACAGCAAGATTTCGTTATAAAGTGGCTCATGGAACCACTATCTAAGAGTACTCTAATTTTAAAACATCCACCATCGTTGTTATATACGTAAACAATAACAGTGGGCAATAGGACGGTAGAACTAGAGTTAACTTTATTGTCGTGGGTATTTATTAAAGCAACATCATTGCTGCGTTGAAAAGAGTGAATATTATGTACGGAGTTTGCACTTGAATCGAGCTGTGCGGCTGCAGTCTGTGATGACGCATATAAACACGGCTGCGTAGCGGTAGCGGGGTTGGCAGCACTGTTTAGCGAGGCGGGCGGAGCGCGTTCGACTACAGGTGTCGAACGATCTATATGCAACTTTGTATGATGCATACGATTACAAATAGCACATTTATTAAGTGATTTACAAAATTTAGTATAATGAAATCCTAAACAGTTTACACAGAAGTTATTTTGTTTTACAAAGTTATACCTGGATGACGAATTTAACTTTAAAAAGGCGTCGCATTTATAGAGTGGATGAATATTTTCAATTTTGCAGCATATACATTTAGGTACGGCGTTGTTATTAACTACAAAAGTTTGTACGGAATTTTTATTTTTTATTTGTGGAGAGAATTTTGTATTATTTTGAAATTTATTAACAGTGTGTTTATAAAAAGGGATCGAGTTCGATATTGTTGGTAAATTGAGAATTTTACTTTGGCTTTTAATAAATTCTGTTAAAGAACTGAATGTAGGTATTTTAATACCTCGTTGAGTTTGTTCGAACAATGTGACAGTTTCGCGGTCGAGTTTTGTAGTAGCGATATATGTAATAATAAAATCAGCCAAATTTTCTATTTTTAATTGTTTTAATGCGGCGTGTGCGGTACAAAATTGTTCGATAAATATTTCTAGAGAGCTATGTGATGGGTGCTGATTGCCCTTGAAATTTAACATTTGTTCTAAGTAAATAGAACCTAAACCACGAGTATCTTCATACTTTTCTTTGAGCATGTTCCAAATTATTTCATAATTATCAGCTACGGGTTGAATAGATCCACAAGCTGTCAATGCTTGACCAGAGAGTTTGCCTATTAAATATTGTATTTTTTCAGAGTTTGATAAATGTGGGTTATTATGAATTAATGAACTAAAGTTCTCATAAAACATGACCCATTTATTAGGTGATCCATCAAATGACATCAAATCCAAGCCAGGCAATTTTTTGTTCAACCGTTCGAATTTAAAATTCGATTGCACTTGTTCTGCAGCGTTATTCATAAATGTTTGCGCTTGAGACAATACGGGAGTAATTTCGCTCTCGACTGACTTGATATGGCAGTATAACTCGTCAAATGATAATAATGCGGCAAAATCGGGTTTGGTTTTAGGATTCTGCGTAATTATTGCGATATTTAATTGATCTAAAACCTCATTAAAGTCCGTGCGTAATTTTTCTAATGATTTTAAGCGAATAAGGAACTTTTTTTTTGCATTTTCATCCGATATATTTAAGCTTAAATCATATGTGTTTTGTAAAATGCCAAACAGGCTTTCTTTTTTGGCTTGTAACATTACTACGGTAGTATCCATGTTTGACTGCGTTTTAAATTTAATCGAAGCGTTTATTTAACAGAATTATGTTCTGTATGTTTTCACAAACGTGAGATATGCGTACTACCGTAATGAAAAAAATGTAGGTACAATATTGAAGAAGAATAAACTATATTTAAATAATAATAAGCATTATAAGAGTATTATATATGTGTTTATAAGCGTTTAATATAATAAATAAATACGAAATATGAGTATAAACGTATAAAATAACACGTAAATATTTAAATATGAGTAAAAATAACTGACAGCGGTAGGTATGTATAGCGTGTTAAAATGAGTATTTGGCGAGGAATAAAGGCGTGGCGAGGAAGGAAGCGTGAGGAATCCAGTGAAGAAGGACCAGAGAAATTATGGTGCGTGTGAGTTGGCGAGGAAAATAGAAGGAATCCGGGAACGAACTTACTTGTATATTGTCCCGGTCCACGGCGCTGGTTCAGGCGTCCACACCACAATTTCACGCGCGTTGTTAGGGTAAGCAGAGCGTTCGAGTTGAATAATTATTGTATTACACAGCGTTGTAGCGCTTTATATATTTTTATAGAGATTATTACAGCGAGCGCGTTGTACTTTTCGATGCGTTCGAACCCAGAGAGGAAAACGGATGAGGAAGGTAGGGGGATAAAAATGTCGAGTGAGTGTTGCTAGTGTATGCATAGAATATATAAGAGAATATATATTAAAATATTATAAATAAAGAATAAAAAATAAAATAAATGTAAATTAATAATAAACGGCGCAAACAGATGGCGTAACACTTTTATAATAAAATCCATTAATGTAGCACTTTGAAAGCTTGTTTGTTTTCTTTGCCTTTGTAAATTAAATATTACGTTAATATCATTTTTATCAGCATATTTCGAAAGTATATTCGTGTATACTTATGTGAATATCAGTCTGTAACGTATTAAGTCTCAAAGCTTTTTTATACACAGCTAGAAAGTAAATTGGTGAATTATAATCCTTTTGTTATGAAAACTATGTATTGATGTTATACATTTTATAAGTATAGTCTACCTGCCACCAGACATATTAAAATTAACAGGAGAAACACAAGTCGTTAAGTTAGAAACAAAGAAAGGACGAAATTCCTCTCTTTACCTGAATACCTGATCACGTTATGTACGAGAACTTTAAATGATTTCGTTTGGCAAGTACCACATTTTATTCACGGGTAACACAAGCTGTGGGTCTGAATTTATTGCCGTATAAAATAAATTGGAACAAGAAAATAAGAAAAAGTTTAAGTCAGTTGAACTGCTGAGCCATGAATGATTCAGACGCGGTGAATGTGGCGTACCTTTATTATGCGATTTTCTTTGTCCTCTAACTTGCTCTTGTAATATATTGATATAGCTATTGATACAACTATTTTAATTCGGTTTTGATACATCTATTTGTATTGTTTCAATAAGGGTTTTCCATGAAATATTTATTAAACATATATTTATCTTTAAACAAACATACACTTCAAAGCAAAGTTAACATTGAGGTAGATATCACTAAAATACTTTAGACCGCAAGCGTAAGAAATAATAACAGTGTAAAAATCTTACATTCTAAAATTTGGATCCAAATAACACAATTATTTATTATAATTTCATTACATAATAACTCTAACACATTCTTATTACATTTTAAGTCTGCTTTAAGATCTTTTCTCTTATTCGTTCCGATTAACCCTTAATTTGGCAGAATGTTATTTCTTTCAATATCAAAATAATATTCATACCGTTTAACCCTTAAGTTCCAAGGATGTCTAATAGAAACTAACCGTGCGTTCAAAAACTGAGAAATTACCTAAATATTCATATAAAAATATTAACTTTGCGCTAAAAACTTATGGCAATAGGTTTTGTAAATTCTGATGTATCTCCACAGATACACTATCAAGATAAGGGTCAAGAAATATTTATTTACTTATGATTAAGATCTAATGTCTCTCTTTATTTTATCGTTTATTTTCTTACTTCAAGTTGTAAAAATAGCCTAACAGAGTAAATGCAAGACAACAGACAAATGGACAGTCAAATTAGTGGTTTGCCTATAAATTTAGACAGTACATACGTCCTTTGCGTGTCGCACGCAACTCTATCGATTTACTCTTGACATCGCCCCTACTGTTAAGCTTGCTTTACAACACGTCTTTATAATAAGGCTTTTATAGTTTAACTTCTTATATTCCTTTGACCAAACATTGACTTACACTTAGCTTTGATTTTGGTAATTTTTTCGCCGGGGGAGATATCTCTTGATATTGTAATACTTTGCTTAAAAATTTATTGCGATTACAAATACTAATATTACCAGGCTTTACATAAATTTCAATTCAAAAACCTATCTTTAAAAACGATCAGGGTTGATATAAAGATTGGGCAAAACTACAAACATTGACTAACACATTTAAAACCACTTTAAATCAAAGGAATTTATTTCTACTTTATTTAATACTGTTTGGATAAAGTTGAGTTTAAAAGCTGACTTAGGGGATTAAGATTTACAAAACTGACAAAAAATAACAATAAAATTTTATAAATTATAAAATTAAAGACATAAGATTAAACCAAGAAATTAATAATTATTCATTTATAAGTTTATTGCCATATTATCACACAGCGCAACCTATAATGTTGACAGACAACTCACAAACGATGAATCATGCAGACGGCTTCATGCAAGTACCGTAATATCACCTAAAGATTACTCATGCGATGCATTTTAAATACCATACCTAGTATTTCATGTATTTGGACATAGTTCGCCGTTTCCGGTTGGAGGTGGGCTTGGCCAAACCATACAAAGCCGTAATAACTATTTCATATAAATTAAAAACATCGTTGTCTTAATATTTCATTCAAATTATAAGAAACACCACAATATAAGCCTAAAAAAATTTCAAAACCATCCTTTAGTACACCGAACAGCGACGTTTAGTAAAACTAATATAGGGATTATTACAGATACAGTTATGTTAATTCGAACATACATAAACGAAGAAAACGCTCATTAGATAAAAGATATCATATATAAATATTTATTAAAATTCAAATGAAAACTAACATTATAACGTATAATAAAAAAAAACAAATAAGATTTAAAAAAAGAGAAAAAAGGTTACCGATTACCCATGAATACACATCCACACATATTAATGTTTAAAATGCTGCATACTTTTACTACGGATAAAGATAAAAATAAGAATAAATCTCCGGCACAATTCTGTTGTTTATTCATGTTTAACGAATTGTAATTTTTGGCGAATTATAACGTGTAATTAGTATTTAATATTATCCATTTTCTAATGATTATAAAAATATAAATAGGATTTATGATTAAACACTTGTTAATATATCATTCTTACTTTCATTAGACATTCTAAACCCATCCGGCGCCACGCAGACTGCTCTCCGAGGAAATTACCATTTTGTCTACGTTAAAGTTTTATTAAGGAAATCACATCACATTTAAATAATTATTCTGTACATACATAAAATAGGTAATTTAGATTTTCGGTGCGCGATGTGATCCCGCGCACCGCTCAAAGAAAATGAAGGTGACCAAAATGGTGTGCAGGGGCCTTCCATCAATAGACCAGACGTCGCCGGATGCTGAGGAAGCTGGCACAGCCTTGCCTTTGGCCCCGGCAAACGGGAGAAGGAACATCCCAGGGGTTTTATTCGGTGCGACTCCGACAAACCGTGGGGTTACCCTCATCGTCCCCTGACGGCCCATAACGGGTTTCCCCTGGGTTTATAAAAAAGGTAATTTAAATTTTAAACTTAATATTAAAAATAATATATCAATTATGATTGAATAAACTAATTTCAGACATTATACTACATAGAACACATACTGAAATATTTTTACTCCTCTTGCTAAGAACTTACGAAAGATTCTTCTAGCATGGATGTCAGAAAATACTTTTAATTTACCATGATTAATGATAAATATTAATTATATGTACTAAATAGTTTTTAATTTACGATAATTAGCGTTATTTATTTGATATCGTGAAGTAATTTGCAATTGTTTATTCCACTAAACGAATATAGAAAAAAAAAAGCATATTTCTGGAACAACCTGTAGACAAGGAAAATATATAAAATTCTTTTTTGATTAAACATACTTTATTTTTTCAAATAGTCATTGCAATGGAAAGTCAATCCAATTCTGTCCACTCAATACTAATTGGACTTTTGTCATATTTAATTGTTTCGTATTTGTTTGATGCGTGTTGCGTGAGAACGACAGTGTGTTTTGTTTTCAATTCTCCATTCAGAATTACATTAAATCAACAAAGATCTGAATATTTAAAATGAGTATAAGAGAATATACAACGATAATTTTGACAATTTATTAGATTTGAATTCCCCAGAAAAATAAAAAACATATTTGGTCGCTCTAAATGTAAATTACTCTACACCTCTATGCAGACGTGAGGTAAGAATCAACACGGTGTGCGGGGGCGGAATCGGATAGTATTATGAAGATCTAAAAAGGATCAGAGAGTACAACAAAATTTACTAGTTTCTTTGGTAAATAAATTAAGTATTGTGAAAAGTCCTAAAACAAAGATGATTTTATAAGGTGTTGATTGATGTTTCACAATTAATAATTCTGTATATGACGTATATAAATGAACAAATAAACTTGTTCCTGTGTGTACAGTAAAATTAACTATAAATTGCTAAAACAATAAGATGTATTAAAAAGATGACACTTCAAAATAAAACAATAGTTTTATTCCTTGAATTAGGTAATCTTTATTCAAATTAAAATAATTTTAAATTACGGTACCATGACTCGTATAATAATTCTAATAATTGCGGCTGACTCACTGTTATTTTTAGTATACAGACGAAACAAGTTCGGTTTTATATGGCTTGGATGGTAATTAACATCAAAATATAAATTAGGTTTATAATAATTGAAATAAATGGTACCAGTGAAATATCAATTACAGCATTCACTGTTAAAAACCATACCATAGACTGGAATTTCTATCAATATATAAACAAATAATATTATAGTTCAAAAGATGACCTTTTTACGGATAATATCCATTAAATTCTCGAACAGAGTTTACCTTCTCTTTTGGTAGCCCTTAGTTTATTTGAATAGAGATATGATTGATGTTACTATTCTGCAATGAAAGGTTGAATTCTTTGAAAAATCATATACAGAGTTTTTTTTTATTGCTTACAGGCTTGCGCTTGACCTCAATCTCACCTGCTGGAAAGTGATGATGAGGCCGACGATGGAGCGCGCTCACCCAGCAAATACCGATTCACTCGACATTTGAAGATTCACAGTCAACACTAGTATCATTTATGAATTTTAGAAGATTGTGCTAAACTATTTACGTATCTAACGTACATTTTACCACAATGTTCACACCCCTTTTTTTTCGAATTTCTATTTCTACTATATACAACAAGTCCGTACTTGGGTGAGTTAAAAAAATTGCGAGTAAGTTTTGGTTTTATTCTTATTGTTGCTATTTTTAGGTATAAAACTGCAGAAGCATTAAGTTTTATGACAATAAAATCACGCTTTATAAATTTATATTGCGTCAACGGGCAGATTGAGCTTCCTGAGATAATTCCACTATTTTTTAATTTCCGCATATCCTGGACGAATCGTGGATTCTAAAGGGGGCGACAGACGTACTGTTTAACTAGCACCCTTTATAAATACGTCACGATTTATTTTAAAACTAAGTATGGAAATTATCGTTGTTTTTTAATGATAGCTTTGTGAAGTTATTACGAGTATCTCGATCTCGGACTAGTAACTAGTGGAGCACATGGATTTATTACATCGTTGTTAAAAAACCAGTGATTCGTGAAATGTTATATATTTAGTGAAAACTGTAATAATGTAGTGCGTTTAAATAAAGTTATCGAGGGGTGAAAGGCTATTTCGTTTAAGCGACATTTTTGGTGACCTAGTAATATACATATATATTTTTGGAATCGGTAAAAAACCCTAATTCCAAATATATATATTACTATATCACCAAAAAATGTTGCTTAAACCAAATAGCCTTTCACCCCTCGATATATACATTATCTAAATATATATAACTCAAAGGTGACTAACTGGCTGACTGACTGACTGACTGACATAGTGATCTATCAATGTACAGCCGAAACCACTGGACGGATCGGGCTGAAATTTGGCATGCAGATAGATGTTATGACGTAGGCATCCGCTAAGAAAGGATTTTGATAAATATTCTCCCCAAGGGGATAAAATAGGGGATGAAAGTTTGTATAAATTTTATTCTCAGATTTTCGACTATAACATAATAGCTTGATAGTTTTAGCGCCTAATGATAGATTAGCCCTAATTTTTTTCAAACGCTTAACAAAAGTAAAGCCACTAAAACTATATCTAATTAATTATAATGCTTCTTAAGGCGAGCGAAGCGGCGGGCAAAAGCTAGTACATATATAAAGCTGGGGTCTAGGTTCAACATCAAAAGCACCTCCTAGTAATTAATAACAATAATAATTATAAAAAACTAATTGCCGAATTGGTGTTTGAGTTAGTAGGACGATTGCGCGAACTAGGTCCTTAATATAGTGCATAAAGCGTCATAGTAAAACGTTTCAGCCTGTCGCATTTCCAGATCAGCTTGTGCTGGTTCAGTTGTTTATTTTACCTAGAGTCCTTCGGAATATGTGGCCGGGAATGACGACGGTGGCTGTCAATGGATTGTCGCTTCTTGGCTAACACTGTTGATTTTGTTGAACTACTCTGTACTTTATATCAAGCGGTCTGTAGTCACTTTGCCGAGTCAGTATTAAAAAAATCTGATTAGTTACGTTTCATTATTTTCTGTAAATTTAGCCATGAAACTTACAAGATAGTTTGGAAAAATCTTGACCTAAATATTCCTATAGTTTAACGAGAAGCAGCCCTAATCAACTTTAATAATGTAGATGAATGATGGCCGGAACGTGTGGACACCCTTGACACGCCTGTCACGGTGACCTGGCCAGCCCTGAAGTAATATGTGCCAAGGAAAGCTCATGACAAATAAAACGGTATATGTAGTTTTTACTACTATTAACATGGTGATCACGTGAAACTATGTTCAACAAACAATTTACATATACCTCATATTGTAGTAGAATTGCAAAGTCAAAATAACTTTATTTGAATAAGCTGCCCAGTGTTTTACATAGAATATACCGCATATATTATGGAAAGCATACTGAGAGAAGTCTATAAGAATCTATGGTGCTCGCTGTTCACAAAATTATTTATAAAAATATTAAATTAATTGTCCTGAGAAAAAAATTACATTTAGTATAAGCCACGCATCCTTGTCAACTAAACAAATGTTGAATATCAAAAGCTTGTACGCATGCTAAGTCAAATGTAGGAAATGTAACAAAATAACTTATAAATTAATAAGTTATGCGTTTTTACACTATATTTTGGCTCTTTTATAAGTTACTTTTACGTAATACGTAGAGAAAATAAATGTTGCTAATTGAATTTACCGGAAATTGATATTTAACGACAAAATTACTGAGGCAATAAATAGTAAGACACAATTCTTACATTCTAATAGAAATTTGAAAACTTTTAACGGCCTTAGATATTCTTTAAATTGCTGGCTCGGTATAGTACACCACAGTATATATAAAACCCAAGTATAGTCTAATAAACGATTGCAATTATTAAGGGGCAAGAAACTGCCGCCCCCCATAAATATTTCTACACGCTTCGTGTAAAGAACGCAATTTCACAGAACGAAGGAAGCACGTGCTCCGGAAAATTATCCCACGGGTTAACGGCACGGCAAATGTAAGATTTTGTCAGTTCTAGCTAGAATAGAAATTGCAATATAACTATAGGTTTCAAACCGGTATTTCTCTGTGGATTTGATCTGAAAGAAAAATGCTCAATAATGCTACATAGATGTAACTCGACCGGGGCCCTTCACGAAAATCAGCGCTGCAGGCTTCCTCTGTGGCTTTAAGCTGATGAAGGTCCCATTTTCGCCATGTTTATATGTTTTGTATTTTCTTTTGTTTTTGTGTAGGTATTGTTTGTATTGCTACATTTAAATTTCTGTTTTTTTTTTGTTGTTGTTGGCGAAATAAATACTTTTTTCACTTTCACTTTTACATAGCTGTTTTTAGTTTTAGTTTTAGTAGTAGTAATGGCTTGTGGTGTAAAGAGCCCAAGTGCGTCTTCATACGAAATCTTCTTCCCACGTGTGGGCTGGTGTTCCTGCTTATCAACTCAATCCTTTGCTCCATCCAAGGGCGTGTTATTCGTATTGACAACGATCTCTTTTTTTTATCCCGGGGGAAAATCTTGCATGGGACCACCAGGGACGCTGTGAGGCCAGCGACCCCGCTGTGCCATACTCTTACTGAGAAAAACCCCCAGGGTGGCTCTCACATTGCTCCACCCAGGCCTGGGAAACCAAATTCATCCAGACGCCCGGGGAGCAAAATTCCTTGTTGAGGCTACCTCTCTGGGAGGGGTAGGAGTAAAAAATCCACTCCTCCGAAACCTCTCTCAGGCGGCTCGCCGGACACCGTGCACCGCCTTCCTCTCATCCTGGCAGCAGACTTCCTCAAGTCTACTGCCCGGCAATTGTCCACGATCCCATATTAACTTGTGGCTTGGAACCGTTAAGTCTTCGCAGAGAAATCAGTTCCCTTTGCGTGCTTTCTCATATTACTTACAACTTATTTTTTTTTTTATTATTTACAGGCGAATGCTTATCCTCATTCACACCTGGTAGACGGTGAAGAAGATTCCGACGGTGGAACGCGCCCGACCGTCAAATACCTATTCACTTTTCTCTTAAAGGATCAAAGTCATATGATCACAGAAATAACCTCGTTGGGAGCATATTCCACTCCTTAGCTGTTCGCTTGATAAATGGAGTCCACCGCATAAGGATGGCATGCGACAAGGCGTCTAGATGTTTTATGATGAATAGGAAATGGTGAAATCAGAGTTTTAATGATTTCTAAATATTATTGCAATATATGGTTCAGTTTTGTTTCTATTATGTTCTATTAATATAGTTATAACATAATACGTATAAAATAAAACAGTGCCTAAGCATTTTTTGTAGAGTTTAACTTTCCTTTTAAGTAACACCGGTCGACATAAAAGCGATAAAATTCTCCTTGCCGAACGTAGGTATGGCTGTAATATTCATGCTTCACAGGAAAATCTTTTTATGTCCTTTTCTTTGGAGTCATTCACCTGCCATCGGATTTATACGCTTTTCCTGTGCCGACCTATTTATAGAAGATATTCTACGTCATATGGAAGTATACATTTGACGTGGCTCCTGCTCAGTATAATAATTTAGGTGAATATATTGAACTTTACAAATTCGCTTTTTCATAAAGCTAGACAGTGTTGTATATATAAAGGAGTAGATGGCCAACTTCAGAGCTACGGGTTGTGAATTCGATCCCTAAACGGAATAAATATTTGTATACAAGTATTCGTTCCAAATCTGTGTTATAATTCCAAAACGCACGTACGAAATAGATGGCCTGGACAAAATTATATTCCGTCACCGATAACGCTCCTAGAAAACTGATAACTGATAAATATAATAATATAAGGGATTGATATATGCTATTGAATATTACGTTATGACTATTCCATAAATTTTGAATTTTTCTAATAGCGATATCGATAATCTACTGTTACTTTAACCACGCAAAATAAGCACACTTAATTGCGGAAATTGAGCCAGTTTGAATGTGATTGATACCTGATGGTACCGTAGTGATTGTTTGTAAGGAGTTTGTAAAATTAGGTTACGAGTACATATCTGTGCCGTGAATCCTGTTGGTCGTCAAGTAAAAAATAATATTTTGTGAAAAAGAATTGCAAAACAGGAAACTCGTTTTAATTTGAAAATTAGAGGGAAATTTTCTAGAGATTACGTCTCGGGTTTTCGTGAAGAAATGTTATTTTTAAATCAGTTTATAAATAAGAAGAAACATTGTATAATTGCATGATTATTATTATAATATATATATTTATAAGTCCAATCAAACAGATAGACAAATTATCTTCTAAGTTCAAAATTATCAAAATATCCAGTTCAAATACAGTTATAACATCTTTAGATTGTTCTAAGAGACAAGTAAGTGTATCACATATTATTCAATTGTGTCAGGTATACGTTTTAAACAACCGTTTGACCCAGTTTTATTTATAGTCTCATACAATTGACTCAATTGTGTGATTGTTATTCCAACAACGTGCCGTTTGTTATGGCAATGTCTTCGCTTCACGTCGATATTAATTTCGTGTTCACGGCTACTTATAAACACACTATTCTGAAGCATCAAGGATTATTTCCAGCACGACATAGCTTTATCGGTCGATTTCTGACCGAATTTGAAGCTGATTAGCCCGCTATCGCCACAACTGTCGGTCGAAGCCAAACGAAAGTTTAAAAAAAAATTAGTTCCAAATTAGTAAAAATGTGAATAATTGTATATCAAAAATTTTTAAATTAAGTTTACTGTACATGAACAAATTGTGAAAAATTAGAACTAAGGATTAAATATGCTTGTAGCCATCATATTTTCACGGTCTTATAATTTGGGAGCCTTTAAGTACGAGATTTATTGACGCTATTTTGACTGTGATCAGGAAAGATCTCAAAAAATATATACGTATTGTCAAATAACTGAATATATAACAGGAACTTGAATACAGCCATAGTATTCGCAGAGCCAAGTCCATGTTGACCGATTTGGTGACTTACTAAATCCTTTGACATTAATTAAGTTATATCAATTGTAATTTTTTAATAAAATCTAAGCAAACTTAAAGTTGTGTCCATAAATGTCAGCCCAAGAAAAGAGTAAATATGCATTTATTTGGCGGACGCAGTCCATCGACGGACTCAGCTTCACTTTCCACCAGGCAACAATATACAACAGCTGCAACAAACAACAATATACTTAATAAAAATGTATAGCTTTCGCTCAAACCTAACAGTTGGTACAATTTCAAAGGCAAAAGCGTTAAAATAGCAGTTTTGAATGGACTATTATTGAATTCAATTGTACATCTCTCCATACCATAAGGCTCATCAGTTTTCGGCATATACACAACTTCAGCTAACTAAAACTTGGGGTTACGTTGATGACTTTAGTTTTCTGAAAGATCATTTCTGGTTCGGTCCTTTAGAAATACTTCGAGTACATCACATTGAGCAACTTCCAATTAGTTGCTTTAACATACTACGAAAATTTTAGATTATTCTACAAAAATCCTCTAGACATTATGACGTGCCGTTTTAATGAGGTATATTAGTTTGTTAAATAGGCTCACGCCACACGGGTAAAACTGCCAATTAGTTCGAATTACTTGAGCTTTTCTTGAATTTTACCTCGAATTTTTTCATTTCACGTTCTCTCGACTGATGTAGAAAGTTTTTGTGAACCTCTGCAGCCGTTAAACAAAGATATTTTTTGTGAAAACATCTTATTATTTTGAATTGCGGGTCGTGAAAAAGTTACAGAATATTATTGCGCCGGATTATTTTCAGCAATTTTTCTGTTAGGACTTGAGCAGAAACAAACAACAAAACAGAAAACAAAGTAAATCAAATTTCACGAGGGTTATTAGTTCTTATTATCGGTGGCGCTGGTATGTGAGACTTTTCCTTGGCTAATCTATATTGTGGGAGTGGCAAGCTTGACAATAGCATCATAGCCAAAGCCGGCCATTAGCTGTCAGAATGTCAATGGGTCTGTTTCTTGGCGGTTGCTGACTTTTTTGTATTACACTGTGTTTTCCATCAGATGCGCTATAGACACTTGCTCAACCTAGTATAAAGGAAGGAGTATCGCGTTATGGACTACCCGTTAAGAAAATATTGTTCATTGCTATTAGGGATGGCCAGGCTATATCGAGAGAGCTTTGGAATAACAGATATTCGTATAACAGCTACACAGTAATAACTGTTACTCATTAGTAACTGCTATCTATGTTAGACAGCTTACAGTTAGATAGTAATAAAACCATTTTCCGAATTACGTCGCTTACCATGTTCTTCCGAAAAACATTCTAAATGATCACAGTAGAAAATCAAATATAGATAGCAGATTGTAACAAAATATACTGACAACATTGCCACATCAGAACAGTCTTTTACAGCTGAAAATACATATATGTAAATAAAATTTTCAATCAAAAAAGGATTTCACAAGTGATTTGATATTTCGAGACGGGCTTACCGTATTATGCTTACGATTTGGATATACTGAAGGTAGGATAGCAGGCAAGCGGAAAATGACAACAAATTGAATTCTCGGTTAGAACGGCTTTCTAGCAAGAAATATTATACCTACCAAATACGAATATTTATAATTTATCCAACAAAAAATAAATAAACAAAATGTATTAAACAAAAAATAAAATAAAATAATAACTTACAAGTGGAAACCATGAAGAAAACTTAAATGAAAACTTGTGCCGATAAATTGTCTTTATTACGTTCCAGCTCCTGTAAAGAAAATAAAAAATAAATTAACATAAAAAATAGACCAAATGAAATATAACAAATAAAAGAAAATTTAATAGACGAGCAAGAATTTATGTATCAAAGAAATTACGTGTAGCTAGTCAAGTTAATAAAATTTATATATCAATTTCTTATTTTTTTCTTTACATATTCTGTTCCATCTTGCTTAAAACGTCTTATATAGAACAGTGATTCTCAACCTCGAGACTGACGATATAATTAATAAAATTCAAATAAACAACAATGTTTTTAAAACTAAAATATTAAATTAGTTGGTAAAAGCCGTAGGTTTTTTTCTATACAATTTCGCTTCTATCACTCATTACAATCTGCACTATTTTTACTAGAAAAACAGTTATTTCAAGGTTTCTCCTGTTTATTTTATGCACAAAGTCTGTCACGATTATCTGGTCGTAGATATATAACATCTATTTTCGTTAGACGCTATTTATTAATCTGTGTTTACATTAATTACATCAAAGATCAGGCTAGTTGGATATGTACCAGTGTGTTGGTACCAGTACTACCGATATCCCCAAATATTGGCTTCGTATTTGGCTAGAAATCATTGGTAAGGTGGTAAGGCGATGGGGGCATAAATGGGCAAAATGTAATCAGATTAATGAAAATGATTAACGATTACATTTTACGTTTTTTACCATTGATATGACTGCATGTTGCTCATTTATGTTTTAAACACTACAAAATCGCAGATTGTATACACATATCTGATTTCTTAACGTTTTAAATGAATTTAATCATGATTACAGAGCAAGAAAATTAAAATTACGACTACATTTTGTAATGGATTATCATTAATCAGATTAAATTTTTCCCATCTCTGGATGGGGCCCGCGTAATATTTCTATCCGGATGTTGGACGGATAGTATTGGGGCCAACATTCAGGCCAATATATGTAGACTACTTAACCATTCACATCAGAAACACATTAAACCATGTTGCGGTTGTTCTTGTGCTATAATTAGCTTTATCATTCATTTTATATCGTCGGTGCGCGTTCAACACAAGTATGGATGTTGTGGTCTGGTTAAAAAGTGCACCCTGAGGCTAATTAATCAAATATGGAGCGGGATATACATACATTTACTAACACATAACCAGGTATTTCTCAAAGTGCGCGATCACGAATCCATCTGGGCGTTGGATGGCTATAATATAGTCGAAAAGAGCCATAGATGGATCTTAAATCAGTTTTTGGCGATACCTATTTTGTTTTTTACGGATAATTAAAATGTTAGCGATCACTATAAATAAATTTATTCTTACAGTGAATGAGTAGATAAAAAAGATTGAGAATCATTGATATAAACCATAAGTGACCATAACATAGTAGCCGCATATTAATAAGTTTTCATGTAAGTGAATTGTATAAATCTTAACGAGAATAGAGTTCTTTACGCCTAACCTATAGCAGTGATCCTGGTGGCCTAGTGGATAATGGTCAACGAGAACGGTCGTAGGTTCAATTCCGGAACGTATCAGTAGGATTTTCCACATTACGTACGGATTTAGGCACCACATGGTCACCGGTGAAGAAAAAACTCGTGAAGAAACCCGCATTGCGTCTAATAGTAATATCATATGTGAGTGCCCTGCGAACGGCGATCAGCTGGGCTACTGATCCCGTTGGACACAATATATAAGCGCAATGTGGTCATGCGCATGTGTGTGGTGTGGTGTGTGGTGTGGTGGTGTGGTGTGGTGTGGTAAGCCGTGGTGGCTGCCGGCAGAATAGAATAGCACCCCCCTCTTCTTGCTGAGGTGTCGTAAAAGGCGACTAAGGTATCTCTTGAACACCGCAATTCAACCAAGTGCTTAGAGAAGGGAAAACTCGACCAAACCTGCATCCTGCTCCCTCCCGATCGTACTGGTTCTCCTTTCCATTGGGCCTGAGGGAGCCCGGACGAGAGAGTGCTTTTCTGGCAGCGCGTCCAGTTATGCACTTAAATATCTCCTGCGCAATTGACTGTTTCCGAAAACTGGACCTCGAATTTCTTAACCGATGTTGAAACAGTCGCCGTGGCCGAAACCGGCTAGGACATCATCATAAGCGCAATGTGTATAGTCACTAATGTATCTCTGCTCACTCCGAAAGGAAAATAGCGCGAAGATATTATGAGTAGTAACAGTAAAGGTACAGATTCAGTCAAGGTCTAACGTAAAACTAGCATCATAGATTATAAACATGTAATAAATATTAAATTTTAGCTTTCAAACGACTGAATCGAATGAGAATAATTAGTTATTTGTGTACTTTACCTAAGAAATACTACTTTCCTAGTTTATAAATAAATTTAATCATGAATTAATGAGTCTAGTACTGTAGGTATTATTCTTAAAATAAGACGCACTTTGCGGTCGATTAGTGTTAAACACCAAGTACATATATAAACATGTAAATATATAACAGGAATATGTTGTGAGCTGCGGTGTGACTCAGCTGTATTGTGTCATCTAACCGTTATCTACCCTCAATCCTAGTATTAAGAACGTCGTGGCTTATTCAAACTAGACCAAAAAGCTTACATATCAAAACAATAGATTTGACATATATTTGAAACAGCTGCTAAATTATAGTATTGTATAATGCAGGTGTAAATGGCTCTGACAACGAGAGGGAACGTAGCCTTTGTCCATTCGAATATATACAGAGAATGTATGATTAATTTATTTATTTTAATAATAACTTCAGAGCAGTAGCGTTCATTCCATAGATGCATGAAAGCATTGCATGTCCTTACGATAAATAAGACTGGAATAAATTGCTTAAAGTTAAACAAATAACAAAACCATTTATATTCATATCTATTCTATATTCAAGCCATCTATCTTTCCTAAGAAGGAAATATAATATTTACTATCAAAATATAATATTCACTTTAATTACGCGAATCTGCCTACCCTGGCCAAATAATCCTATGCACGTCACTGCTTCAGAGCATTGATTGGACATTATAGTCTGAAAGCTCAATACCATAGGATATGTACTTTTCTATAAGCGTTATCAACAAAGGAATGTTATTTTCATTAGGGACTCTTATTTAAAATGGTCTCTTTATATATTCTGTGGCTATAAATTGTAGGTTAAAATATTGATTTTACGAATATAGGCTTCGCACGCACGCTACTAATTCGGATGTTTCGTCCAATAAAAGTCTTGTTAGGTATGCAGGTTGGCGTTCGATGAATATAACTAGTGATAGCCTAGAAGTCGAAATTCGACCATCATTGGTTTAATTTATAAGATTGATTATTAAAACTCTATTGTCAAAGAGACAAACAATATTAATATATTCTCAAATTGACCACAGACTTTAATCATACACAAAAGAATATATACAAAATAGTAATGCGTGTGTCAAATACATGGTTATGTGCGAAATGTTTTTTCATTGATTTAATGTATTTTATTATATAACTTTTAAAAAATATTAGCACTCTGCAATCTTTCTTTATATAAAAGTGTGCCAAATTTCATACACCTCCATCTGCGCAATTTTCGTAAAAAGGGGTACAAAGATTTTGCTTGACGTATTGATATATAGAAACTTCCAGTTTAAATAGAACTTTAAAATAAGTGGTCGCTCTCTGTCTTGGGAGTTTTATTTATAGCTTTTTGTATTCATCAACCGAGCTGCTGTCTCAGTCTTAAAAGGGTTACAGGTCAAGTGACGGTTCTATTAGTCGCGAGTCTATTTCTTAAGAAATGCAATTTATCTTTTAATTGCTTTACTAGATAAGATATTGTCATTTGAGTCGACGACACAATTGTTAATCGATACTCCGATTAGTTTTTCAATGATTTAATAATAAATAATAAAATATCGTCACGCTATATCCCTTTCGAGGTGAGCAGAGATACATCTGTGGCTGTATCCACTTATATGTCGTGCCTAACGTGACCAGAGGCGCAGCTAATTGCCTTTCTCAAGCACTTACAGATGACATTTCTATTAGATGCCATGTGGGTGTCCTCACGATCTTTTATTTCACCGATGAGCACATATGTGGTGCCTAAATCGGTACGAACTAATCGAAATCGGTTCGGCTTGGACTAAGAAGTTCTCTAACTCCTTCTTTTGCCGTGTCGTTGGGGTGTGGAATGGTCTTCCAGCGAGCGTGTTCCCACCATCCTATGATATGGGATCCTTTAAGCGTAACGTGAAGAGATATTTGTGCAGGCCGGCATGATCGCTGCGACTACCGTTGGGTTTTTCTTGCCTATCGATAGTCGTTAGCGTTTTTTTAACTGCACCATGCTTACCATCAGGTATGGTGCAGTCACTGTGTCGAGTCAGAATAAAAAAAAAAACGTAATCTGGAAAAACTCTGAGGTACGTACCTGGATTCGAACCTACGACAAATCGCGTTGCCGCGTATGAAAGCCGGTTCCTTATCCACTAGGCCACCACAATCTCAATAATTTATATTATAAAAAAAGAGATTTTATTTACAGGGTTAAGATTCTCTCGATGATTGTTTGGCTGATAAAAATACGTGGTGATATGTTTTATTTCTCACAGGCCATTCAAATTCAATCTAAGGACTAGGTAAAAATCTATTACTAGAGTTTCTTGCCGGCTCTTGCCAATTGATACTGCGTTTTTAACCAGTCGTAGATACATGTTCTTGAAGATTTAAAGGGGTAAAAGGCTAGTTTAAATAAAGTTATTTTGAGTTATTTCTTAAGTGTTACGTGACATTAAAATAATACCTAAGTATATGCAAATACACCATAAGATTGTTGTATATGGATCCAATAAGCCTGGAAGCGTTTTAGAAATGGTAAAAATATGTATTTTTCATGCATGACGAACATCAAAAAAGGAATAAGATGTCTTTAATATAGTATGTGCCTGTGGGCTCCGAGACGACGTTTGAATAAAGATCATATCGTTTTACATACGAGGGTATTACGTTTCCTTTGATCACATATGGCATTCACTTTGACACATGTACAAACGATCTGGACGCATTTACACCGGAGAAAATACAAACAAAAATATTCTTGTTTGATTCTCTTTTTATTATTTGAATTTTTGAGTATTTCGTTTGAATGTTGTAAATAAAGTAATATGATAACTAACACATAAAAAAGAACTAACCGAGGAACCTAGATATGAAATGAATGTGATTGACATAACATAACAACATATGCCGAAAGCTTATGTGAATTGCATATATTTCCACTTCTACTAGCGATATTATTTATTAACTGTTCTATGTCTAGGTCTTCTGAGCCGTTATTTATTAGCAGACACACACATAAATACATTTTTTTTAATTATTTATAGACGAACGCTTGACCTTAATCACACCTGGTGGAAGATGAAGATGAGTTCGATGATGAAACGCGTTCGCCCAGCAAATGCCTATTCACTCTTCTCTTAAAGACTCCCAGGTCATAAGATTGCGGAAATATAGAAATATAAATTCATATGTATATACATATATCATTAAGAGGATTAAACTATGGTATTATCTCTATAACTTTTATGTCCTTGTCAAAAAGACAGAGAATTCAAGGTGTAGCGAAGAGATTTCATTCGGTAATTTTAAAGCGAATTGGTTTGCAATCGCTTTTTTATGTGACGCGAATTATATAATATCGTAGATTACAAAATAAAAACGTCTCGCTTCGCTTTCACCACGCTTTCACTTCACTGCCTGATTGATAAAAGCTAGATAGCTTTTTCTTCTGAAACTAACGATATATATAATATACATTACTGAAATCAAACTATTTCTTGAATTCAAATTACTGTTACCTTTAAAAATAGCTGGTCGTTATTTGTATCTGTGATATAACAGTGATCAAAAATAATAAAAATAGCAATAATTCCCATGACTACGTGTCACAGATGTTCGCGACAGTGTCATAATAATGGAACAACAGAGTGTGTGCGTGAGAATATTAAATATCCTTGAACCGGTCTCACAAGTTTCCGGTTTGAACTCCAAGTTAATGGTAAAAGAATAGAGATTCGCATAAACCTTGCTGCAAGTATAATTGGCACTTTAGGCCCAGATTACACGGTCATGCAACCGTCAACCTAGTATAAGTTATGAATTAAGTTTGAATGATAAGGGTTGAAGAAATAATATCTACATTACACGCTCATGCAACTCTCAGTCATTGCAAGGGTTTCCACTTTATAATAAAATATTGTAAGTTATTTCGGGTAATTATAATATTAAAAAAAAATTGTTTGCAAATATGTTGTTCAATTATTTAGCAATGATAAGAATGAGATAAAAATAAACATAATAATAAAAAAACATAAATTATATTTTATTTTGACTCTATGTCCTTTTTTTCTTTTAATAACCAATGTTCTCAATATTAACAAATGTTAAATGTTCAATTGTAAAAGAAAAAGGTGGCAACCCTTCTACTCACATCGACAAATAACAGTTTGAAATATAATTTTATTCAATAAGGTATATTTCTAACACTTTTAATCGTCAAAAAAGTTGAATATAGCTAATTCGGAAATTGTACCAAGAAAAGCCGTCAAGTAACTCTGGTTGATGAATTTTCAATGTTACACACAAAGACATAAAGGAATAAATATCCCGTAAGAATATAGCAAATATTACGGACACATATTCTAATTAATTAAACAGAAATTATTGTAATAACATCCCTTTTTATGTTTTTTTTAACTCCAATGAAATTATCTCAAAAATGACTTTAGGTAGGTTATAAGCGATTATCGTTTGAACCATATTGACTGATGGAGTTCTATCAGTTTCACTTAAGACTATTCGCCCGTACTGGTAGTCCGTCATAACAGTATGCTTAGACTGATAGCAAAACCTATTGTCTAATGTCACCCTTATTGAGACTTTTAACATTTGTATGACCTGGTGTGGACGGGGCGTTAACACAAACCTGATTTAACCGTCGTATTTTTGCGAGGTGATGTTTTGTATTTTTAACAGACGATCTTTGACGTTAATTTACATAATTAAGATATAGAGTGTATGGAAAAAGAATATTAACGAAAATAGTTTCAGAACCATTTCAAAGTACCTACAAAATATATATAGTAATTGACAATATATTTTGAATATATTTGTACTAATGGACATTCCTTATATTCAACTAGTCCGTGCCCGTGGCTTCGCCCGCGTATGTTCGCCCGGAAGATTAATTAAAAGCATTGGTAAAAAATAAATTAAAATGTTATGGATAATTTCAGAGATTATCTCCTATATACAAAAAAACAAACATATATCTTTATAGCATTAGTACAGTTAGAAACAAAGTAATCGTTTTATACAATGAAAAGTTTACTACGCAATTAAAACTTTTATAGTTTTTGTAACAATACGTTTCACTGGAGCATCCGTCATGTACAAAAGATTTCAAGGGAGTTTATTAACAATTTGACATACATAACAAGTAAATATCTTTTAAGTACTATTATTCTAAGGCAAACAATTAGGACGCAGAACAATCCCCTGTGTTTAATCGAGATATTTATTGATTTACCAAATTGGAAGTGATTTAAATTATTTTATTCCACTTAAGTACACAATTATCTTTTACAGTAATTAAGTTGTTATTAATACAGAAATATATTAGAATATATTAGAATTTTAGATATAATTTAGTTTAAGGGAAAATAATACTGATAATTTTTATGCGTCAATTTTTTAACTTTTTTTTGTATCACGGGGGAAAATACTACATAGGACCATCAGGGCCGCTGTGAGGGCAGCGACCCCGGTGTGTCAGACTCCTACTAGCTAAAAACCCCCGGAGTATCCCTCTGATTGCTCCACCCGAGCCTGGGACGCCAAATTCGTCCAGACGCCCAGGGAACCAAAGTCCTTTTTGAGGCTACTTCTCTGGGAGAGGGGTGGGAGTAAAAAATCCACCCCTCCAAAACCTCTCTCAGAGGCGGCGCGCCGAACACCGTGCACCGCAAAATTGCAAATTTTTTTAAATTTATTTAACAAAATTTAGCCCTGTAATTTGTAAAAATATTAACCTAAGACAACGAAATCAAATAGGAGTTCAGATTGAAATATTAATTGTGTATTTTTAATATAAAGTAATTGATTATTTTTTAGAGACAATCGAGATCGCGATTTGGCAAACATAGTATGAGAAGAGCTGAATATGGGGCTCAATATACTAATTAATTCATAACTATCGGCCTCCGTGATTTTTTTTCTGAGTGACCGTATTGCGCGGCCGGGAAAGCACAACTAAACCGGGCTTGGTCTCTATGTCCAGCAGTGGATTAAAGTAGCTTCATGATGGCGATGATGCATATAAGAGTTAAGAATTTTATTAATGTTTTTAGTATTTCGCTTAAATTAATGATGGCAATACAACAAAAGGTAATTAAATACATGCATGTGAACATTATACCTTGTGTATACTTAATGAGAATGTATTCAGAGCGAAAACAGGCAAATTGCGCGTTTTGTAGATAAACCATCTCAACATAATATGTGGATCTGTACGAAATGCTATTAAAGGTGAGTACAATTAACATATCTATATTCTTAATTTCTTTGAAGTATCGAATCGGAAATGAGGTGATTTGTCAGAGAGCAATTGTTGGCTGATAAAAGTAAAAGAGTGTTCCCAGTGGCGAAACTTAGGAAAGTCATCAAGGAAAAGTATTTACAAAAAATATTCAAAGTAGAATACATAGAGTTGAGGTATGCTTATTACTGATGCATACAAATAAAATCAAAGTAAATAACTTTTAACATCCTTTGGAATATACGTTATACTATTTTAATTTATAAATTAATTTAACTAATTTCATTTCATTTCATTTCATTATTGTGAACGATGTATTTGTTAGCTTAATTCAGTTCCTTTCACTGAATAAGAATAATTTTTACGATGAATAAAATTGGGTTTAACTAATTTCATTAAACTAGATGTGTTAAAAATCCTTAACGACATTTTAATGGGTAATGTAATTAATAATAATTTAATGTTTTATTGAGGAATTTAATATTTTGATAAGAGAGTAGAAAACAACGTCACCTCAAGCATGAAGCTGTTGCATGGCGTTGAGCTACTTACCAAGAAAATATTAATAATATCTTGATTTGTCTTCTTTTGAGTTTAGTCAACTATACTTTTTTAACAAATTGAGTATCTAATGTAGTTTTCAGTGGATACATAAAAAAATGAAAACAAAAAATTCTCTACTATCTGACGAATTTAAGTAAGTATCTAAAAGCTTATAAATTCCACTTCCGCGCGGAACTCTAAAAAATTAATAATTTCCCTGACTTTCGAGAAGCAAGTAAAAACGTGAGAGCTGTTAAACAATAACCATTGACTAACATAAACGTCATACAATATCTAGCGCACATCAGTAAGAGTCATTTAAAACTTATGTTTTTAGCATACAAACACAGTTGGCTTTGATAGAAAAACGTCGATCTGTCGCGTGCCATAAAAATATTTCACGACAAATCCGTTTCAGTCCGTTACATCTCCACACTCTCCTGTACCTTTCAGAATATCATACGGGATATGCTAAAGATTCAACTTTTCAAATATAATTCAATCCCGACAATCTCTAAAAACAATACCAAATCCGCAAGTCATCAAACTTTTTATGGTGTTATGGCGATTGTCCGAACTGGATCGTGAACACAGTAAATAAATAAAATAAAATTATTTATTACAAAAACAATTACAAAGCAGCACATTAAAGTCAGCTGACACCCAAACTAGAACCACCAGTATCTTGGATGTCAACACATTTTACACAATTTGTTACATACAGCTAATAATCGCTGCGTAGCTCCAGTCTTAACACACACACAGTACACGAGTGTAAAGACCGTCATAGTGACTCGCTTTGGCCTGTCGCGTTTCGTGATCAGCTTGTGTATGTCCTGAAACGAATATACTTAGAGAGCTTCAGTCGCGGTAAATCTGGACCGACATGACGACGGAGACTATCAACGAATTTTTATTCTTCGATTTTCACTATAATAAATTGTAATATTTTAGTAAAGTTTTTAAGCAAACTTAAACTTGCGTCTTATAGCATGTAGACGTAACCCTATACGGAGTTGTCGCCCTAAGGGTCGCTAGGGTGTTACGAGACGTGCGGGGTAAGAGGATGCGCGCGCGCACGGGACGCTTGCAAGTTAGTCGACTACCGAGACCCAAGGCGGGAGTACGTGCGTGTACGTCGCAGTTCGGTGTGCCTTAAAGTGCAAATAAACTGTAAAACGCCAAACTCGTGTCTTACTAAAACCACACCCACGACCACCGGTCATAGTCTATAAATTTGACTTAAATACCACATGTTTGTCGATGATGGGAATCGTTGTAAGAAAACAAACATGTCTAAAAAGTGTGCACTGAGAATGGCAATCAACTGCATTATCACGTTGGCTATGACATTCTAGGAATCATTAACCGCAATGTGGACGAGTCATTAAGGCATCCCTTCTCACCTCCAAAGGGATATAGCGTGATGATATAATTATTTAAGATTGTGCACCTTTACGAAAGTGAGGCCGTATCATCATAAAAGTTCTCAGAAAAACTGGCACATGGATGGAATATTTATTAGTCATGCTCTGAATTCTGACACATTCATCAACATAACATATTCTATACAGTATGTTATAAAAACCCGGTCCGACCCATGAATATGTTACTCGGAATCAATATTTAATTCTATTTAGGTTAGTCCCTTTTTAGTTAAATAAAAAAAATTGAATAGAGAAAAGTTAGTTGGCAGGAAAGGAAAAAGAAAGCAAAGGATCATGCTAGATCATGACAACAAAGGGGTCCTAACGCCCCCCCCCCCCCCCTCCAGCACCATTTATCAATTAAATCATTTCGTTAGTCTTTCAACTGATTTTTGTATGCAATCTAAACAGATCTCATGTTAAACAATTCATTTTTTTCAATTTCATATGAAAATAACTTTTAATATTCACGAATTATATAATTTTCTGTTATATTTTGGTAATGTTATTGTATCACCAATATGCCCCTTTCGGGTTCGACAGGGTTTTTAACACACACTGTATACCTCTGTGACTAAATTTTAAATTATTAAATGATAATTAAAAATTACTATGATTACCAAGAGTTAAGAAATAGTTATCGATAGTTATAGTGATCCTGCCGGCCTGCATAAATATCTCTTCACGTTACGTTTAAAGGATCCAATAACACGTGACTGTGGGAACACGCTCGCCGGAAGACCAATCCACAGCTCAAAAACTAGGCAGAAGTAAGACCGCTTCTTAGTCCTAGCCGGGATATCAGTTAGCTGTGTGTGTGTAATTTTTTTATGGAAAAGAATAATAATGGAATTGTGGAATGAGGTTAAATTACTCTTCAAAACACTCGACGTGATGCGGATGGTAGATAACGCTTACAGAGGTAATATCTCTAACTGAAGCGGTTCACACTGCTTAGTAACATCTGGATCATTCACAATGCGGACAGCTCTCTGCTTCAACCTATCCAAGACATCAAGTACTGTGCAGAGCCGACCAGAGACAACAGTATTCCAAACATGGCCTGACCTGGGCTTTATACCATGGATACAGTTGATCCATTTAGTGTTAATTTCGAAGTATGCTACGTGGATTATTTAATTTATATGAAAATTGACAGAAATAGTGACCCGTTATTTATAGAAATAATCGACTCGAGTTGGGTATCGACAAATTCTTAGAATTAATAAGAATTGAATAATTATAAATCAAGCACTTCAAAGTTCAATGAAACAGAGGTAAAATTAATAAAATGTTAATACGAGTTAGAAAAACTAGTTCCGAAGACAAATTCTTGTATAACAAGTCTAGTTTTATTCTTTTTAATCAGTATATCTAACAGCTCTAAATAGTCTATATTTTTTTAATTCAAGGAATTCAATAAAATCGAATAAGTCGATTTGTATTTAAAATGACAGTGCCGGTTACATTTTGTCTTCCAAATCCTCTTGTTGAAGTTTTTTTAAATTAAACGTGATGTTAAAAGATCCATGTTTGTTTTTTTTTTTGCAAGTCTTCTTTTATTCTATTCTGTACGTATACTTTAAATTAGGCTTTTTATAAATTCGGCATTGATGGAATTGTGGATAAGGATCCTGTATCCATACGAAGCTACGCGCGAGATTACAGGTTCGTATCTCGGGACGTATCTCTGGGTTTTTCCAGATTAAGTATTGATTTAAGCATCATATCCTCTTTGACGAAGGAAAGCATCGTGAGGATGGCATTTAATAGAAATGTCACGTGTAAGTGCTTTGAGACCGTTGCCCAGCTGCGCTACTGGTCACGTTGAGTACGCCATATAAACGCAAAGTGATACAGCCACTAATGTACCTCTGCTTACCCTGAAAGGGGCATAACGTATTATTAATATATTATTGATTATTATTATTCAATAAAAGCGTAATTAATTTGCAAGAACATAAAATTACATTACATCGTACAGTAGTTCTGTATATATAATTCAGGTATTTTTTTAACATTTCCTTCTTTTTGTCACCATGTAGCATTTCTAATGGAGTTTTTTAGTATACAATATTTCTATTCATTCGTGTATTCAAATTAAAGTGTAATTATTATAAAATAACAGAAATTTTATTTATTTATTTTTTATTTCTAGAGTATCATACAACTATATGTAGACAATAAAAGTACGCAAAAAACATACAAAAGTAGTTTTTTTACTACTAACAGTAGTCAAAATTAATCAAGTAGGAACCCGTAAAGCATATTATTATACTGTGTATAATTATGAGCCTAATATATTGTTCATAAAGTTTGTGTGTTTGTGTTGTTGTTTGTGTGTTTGTTGAGTTGTTGATATAGGCAACTTTGTAATGTTTTGTATAAGACAAAACAAAGGAAACGGTTATAACAAAGGAAACAATTTAAAGTGAGTTTACTATTTTCAAGTCCACGCTTCTAAACAGGAAAGACGTCCGGTTAATAAAGATGAAGATTGGTGAGCATTAACAAATTAAGACTTTTTTAAACAAATTTCAAAAAATAAGGAGATCCTGTGTTAGGCTTTAGGCTTATTTCAATCAGGATTTTGTATCGAACATGGTAAACGGCCTATACTTAATAACGCAGCAACACAAAAATTAAAGATATTTTGATTATCAAATTAAACCGACTCCAAAAAGTAAATAATAATCTTTAATCTACCAATTACACTGAAAACCCATTAAGGTTGAAGTTTATAGATATTACTTCGCCTTTGCTTAGACTTTAGTAAAAAATTATGGTATTTAATTGATATCAAAGTATGGTATATGGTAAGATACCGATTTTTCCAACTTGTACTTAGCTCCGTTAATATTTAGGCTCCTAGAACATTAAGTTCCTATTATATATTCAACTGCTTGTCAAAAATTGACTTATTTCTTGATCAAAGTTAAAGTAGCTTCTATAAATCTCAGCCTTACCCATTTTGAAGTCAGTTCTTACGCAATAAACGGCATAGACTTCAAAATTTATAGTCTCATAGGCCGATTTAGTATTATTATTTACTTTTGAAGACTTTGGAATTTTATTAATAAAAATATTTTCCTTTGTAGAAATCATATGATCCATAAACTTTGTAAAGGTGTGTAGTCAAATAAAAAAGTAAGCATATTTAAATCTTATTAATCAAATCCACGTTTTCTGACTGTACCGGTATAAACTCAGTGTGATGATAAGTCTTATATACTGATTCCAAAGTTAAATATGACATCATTCGACAAAAACTGGTATGAGCTTTATCGAATCACTTTCGTATTAATGCAAGCGAGGTCATTGCCTTTACATTCGGATGACTTCGGGTATATTGCAAAAAGTGCACACTCAAGTATTCAGACCAAGTTGTTAATATGCAGATTAATTTAATTTAAAGTACAGATAAAGCTAACAATAGTTCGTCAACAATGTATTTATATAAAAAAAAGACTTGTTTTGACTGACTGATATACAATTATAGTCCCTAAACTACTGAAGCTAATAATATATTTCACATCAAAGAAAGAAAGAAAGAAAGAAAACGTTTTATTAACAGCAGCCATATAAAAGTAACTACATTATACAATACAAAAAACAAAAAAAACATCACGACCTTTTTATAACATATACACCCACAAAAGAAGTTTTTGATATTCCACCATGAAGAGGGTGAAATAGGGGTTGAAAGTTTGTTTGGAAATCCGTCAATTTTGGAGTAAGCGCTATGTAAAATTGGTATTTAACTTTTTTGGTTCCAAATACATATATTCATAAAAATATTTATTGATGGTTTTTGAAAAGCGACTCTTAGAGGAAGTAAAACAAAGAATGAAAGTTTGTTTGACAATTCTGCGATTTTCAAGGAGGAACTATGAAAATAGGTGGTTTGTGACGCTACATTAGTAAATCAAGTTATATTAGAGTGTTCTCAAGAGGTACATTCTCTAATTCCGCCAGCTTATTCCATTTTATCATGAAACCAATAGATGCCATGTCCAATACCATCCGTATGTGGCGGACATTCCTTAACATCCGCACAAGAAAAATCCTTTGTACATTCACCATGCGAACAGCTAATGAGTGGAATATGCTTCCAGCGAGCATATTTCCTTATTTTTATGACGTGGGGGCTTTTAAGAAAAGAGTAAATGGGAATTTGTTAGGCGAACGCGGTCTATCTTCGGACTCATCTTCAATTTCCACCATTGAGGTCAAGAGTCCGCCTGTAATTTATTAAAAAAATTGTAACTGCGCGAAGCCAGCCGGGTCCACTAGTATAGAGACAAAAATAAACATAACTTACAAACACACATTGTACAGAAAAGATCAACTACCGTATACATTCAGCGAGCTACCATATGAGAAACATGATCTAGGATGTAACAAAGGCCACTATTGTGGTAGCAAAAGACCTATCGGATTGCGGACATCGTCGTCCAACCGAGAAATATACAATTAATTTTTCAAACTTAATTATATATTTCTCGTTCGCGTTATTATAATATCTATTTTTCAATAATAAAGAAAATATTAATAATATTATAAATGCGAAAGTTAGGATGTTCGTTACTCAAACTCGCCATAGCATCAGAACGAATCTGGATGTAATTTGGCACATAGGTAAGTTACAGCCTGAAATAACACATGGGCCAATTTTATCCCAGAAAAATATACAGTTCTCGTGAGATATGTTGGTTTTATTACAAAATTTCCACATTATCAAAGTCGCGGGCAATAGCTAGCAATATATAAAACATAATGAGGAAGTATATTGCGGTTTATACATACATAAGTTATACGGCTCGATTCCGTGTGTCGTGTTTTTAACCATTAGTTACATCTCAGCCTCATAGTCATGGGAACATAATTCCAACGTTAAAACATTTGAAAGAGTTGAGGATTTTGACCAGCGTAAAGCTGCATAGTCTATGATGCTTAGAACAAACCAATTATGGGTGTTAGTAAGAGCACTGACTGGTCACTGCTGTCTGAACAAGCATTTGTTCGGCATTGGTGACCGGAAGACTAAAGATAGCAGATTCTGTAAAACGCCCAAGCACCTCCTGTGTGAATGAGACTTACAATGCTCAAACGTAGCCGTATTCTGAGCCACCATGTGCTACACGCAAAAGAGGTTCTAGCTATCTTAGCCAAAAGTTATTTAAAACTATACGAATCGAGAGATCTCTAGATGTTAGATGGCAATCACAATAGATCTTTTAGGTCGCAGTGATATAGATAGAATAAGACTGCATAGCCCCGAATAGTATATTGACAATTAATCTCAGCCGTAAAGCAGAAAAATTTAATAAAGTACAGGACAAATTCACAAAATAACCTGATCATGTAGTGACCATATTGGAACGAAATAACCAATTAAAAACAAGCGTTGCGGACGCAAGCGACCCGAATGTACCTCCGTTAGCATTTACTGTTACTGCTGACGTCTTTCTTGCTGAATCGATACAGAGTTGGAACACTGAAAACGACATTTGTGGAACATCTGTTCTACAACATTAGCTGATATTACGGGATTATCGCGATTATTTTCCAAAATTTTAGAGTAACATACATAACAAGAAAAAAATCCCTAATCACTTCGTTGTAAGTCTGTCTGTCTATATTTTATAGTGGTAGATTAATTGGTACACACCAGTGGCACATAGCAACTACGGGTAAGTACAATGCAATCCATTAACGACAGCGATCGTCAAAGGACAAAAGTCAATGGTAATTGTCGTTGGCATGACGGTTTAAATACACGGCAGCCTGAAGGACTTTAGAGTAAAGTAAAGTGGAGTGGAAGTGGCTTTGAAATATAAACTAACTGTATTAATCGGCCAGACCGCATCTTGCGGAAGCATCTACACTTTGTGCATACTAAAACTGTCATTATGTGCTAATAGATGTATTGAACTAATTAGTTAGATAATTATCTACGAATATAAATTAGTACAAAAAGGAATAAAAACGGTTTTGAAATAGTGAGGACATAAATAAGTTGCATAGGTATGTGGTTGTAACAAAATACTTTAAAATCGCTTAAAGTTTTTAACTTGGTCATACTCTGCATGCGTGCTAACGAAATACGTTTTAATGGCGGTATATTACTCATGCCTATAGGTTGATGATTTTTACAAACAAGACCGTTAACTATAAAATCAACTGTACCCTTTATAGTAGACAATTTAAAAAAAAGTATACGAACCATATTTACTTATTTGAAAAAGTCATAATATGTATTGGTCTTAAATGTATATTCTGTTACTAAAATCTTTATTCTTTCTAGATCTGTCTTTTATGAGATATGTCTATGACGTATACTTTATGTGCTTTAAATAGCAATTTATTTCCAGTTCTTCTCTGAAAAGTATTTGAACTAGTGGTATAATTATGGAATATCCAAGAATACCAGTTGAGCTTAGCTTTTATGACTCCATTCGCTAACCACCATAATAAAATGAATAAGCTTATATTATAAATACCTTAACAAGTCTTATGCGAGAAGAGATCAGATAAGATCAACTCATAAGTCCCGTTAAAGTATTAATAAGTACAAAACGCGAAAGTTTTTAATGTATTATGAATAAACTTTTTTTGTTTTCTGCGTTGACGAAATGTTGTAATGGTGGCGCGTGACTATGAATTTAATATATCAGTCTAATAATTGTAACACATTCTATGCGCTTATTAATATTGATGAACTCGATGTCGAATGCGGGCTATCAGTAGGGATGTAACGCATAGAAATGGGCAAATTGTAATCTGATTAATAATGAACGATTACAAAATGTACTCGTAATTTTAATTTTCTTACTCTGTAATCATGATTAAATCCATTTAAAACATTAAGAAATAATAAATGTGTGTACAATCTGGGATTTTGTAATGTTTAAAACAGATGAGCAAAATGCAGTCATATAAAAAACGTAAAATGTAATCGTAATCACTTTTATTAATTTGATTACATTTTGCCCATCTATGGTCACAAATTAAAAAAAAAACATCATGGCATAATAAGTATTTTGTAACTTTTTTACCCATTTATAGTATTAAAGAATACATATTAAAAAAAATATTTAATAATATTAAATATTATTAATAAAACTAAACATTGTAATTTGAACATTTAAGCCCTTATTACAATTAAATATTGCAGCATGCATGGTCGACAACTAAAGTTATACCTACATAATAATAATGTATCGACATCCTATATCCCTTACGCCTTATAAACTTTGAACCTTGTTAAGTGCCTTGAAAAGAACGATGAGCTGCCCCTCTGGTCACGTTGGACACGATATATAAGCACAAAGTGGATACAGGCATGCAACCACTAATGTATGTCTAATTTATACATAACTGTGCCTAATCGCAAACAATAACAAATAAAATAAACGAGAAAAACGTATATATTTCGGAAAGTAAAAAGCCAATAGATGTTCTTTGTGAATACGAAACTTTTGCCAGGATAACTCATAAAGGACTCTTGTACTTTCAAGAAATCTTCTGTATTTTTATTGTCTGATAGTAAAGATGGGCAAAATGTAATCAGATTAATAAAAATGATAACGATTACATTTTACGTTTTTTACCATTTACACGAGTATGACTGCATTTTGCTCATCTATGTTTTAAACACTACAGAATTCCAGATTGTATACACATTTATTATTTCTTAATGTTTTAAATGGATTTAATAATGATTACAGAGCAAGAAAACTAAAATTACGATTACATTATGTAATCGTTAATTATTAATCAGATTACAATTCGCCCATCTCAGTCTGATAGGAACTTCGGAATTTATTATAAGCAATAATTGTAGCAAATGCAAAGAAAAGAAACAAAAAACCGAAAGAAAAAAGAAGGAAGATATACTGTAGAAGAAATGTTATTTATTATTTTATTTTAATAATAACTTTACAGCACATTTACAATGTTATGTAATTTGTAAATTATATAACAAAATAAAAAAGCAACAGTACCAGTTACGAAGTTACACTTGCAAATTAGATTTTGTTAGTGTTTTAGGGTCGTTTTATAACGGCGGTGGTGTCTTTACCAACTTCTGCACAATAGGCGTGGCCTGCAAAAGGCCAGACGTCGCTGGATACCAAGGATGCTGGCCCAACCGTACTCTTGAAGTCGGTAGACAGGAGTAGAAACACCTCGGGGGTTTTAGTCGGTATCATTGCGGCTCACTGGGGCGCCACTCTCATGGCGCATGGAAGGTCCATGAGAATTTCCCCGGGATCACAAAAAAAGGGGTCGCTCTATTGTATGCGAGTGGACAAGTGGGTGTTGTGTGAGTGTGTATGAGTGTTGCGTGCCTGTGAATGTGTATATGTGTGTTTATTTCAGTGTTGCATGTGATTCATCCGTCTGCAATTTAGAAATAACAGCCTTATGGACTTTATACGATATCTAATTATTTTGAATGTCCTAAAATGATTGAACGTAACATTATATCTGTAATCATAAAAATTACGAAACTGTTTCTATAAAGTCTCGATAACGGTCACAAAGGTGACATTTAAAGGTCACATTATATCAAAAGTTGTTGAGGTGCATTTCCTTTAAAAACTTATACATAAGAACGAATATTATGCAGTAATTATTTTATAAAACAGTATAAATTTTGTTTTAATGGATTTTAATTGTTCACTTAAAACTCTGTGGGAAATTCGTTGAAAATTTAACAAAGAAACAGTTATGTGTGTAATTTTTTATATGATGATTTTTGTAATAACAATACGTAATAATAATAATAATATGCATAGGAATAACAATAACATTAGGAGCAAGGGTAACGCGTAATGATGGGCAATTATGAATGAATAATTCGTACAATCGATTATATTATTCGAATCAATACTAATATTATATTAAATTATTGAATAAACAATAAGGCAACTAATATTAATTTAATTTCATTTGCTGCTGAAATTCCATTTACGAATTTTATTGGAGTAAATAACAATTTCAATTTTAAAAAATATACAAATAAATTTAAACATTTTCAACAGATATTTTAATTATAATATTATGGATAATATTGCAAACATCATTTAGGTGTCGAGTTATTCGAATAGTTTTAGTTATCATTTGAATGTTTCGATTATTTTTTCTTTGGGCAATCGCCCATCACCAGTCACAAGCTTTGTAACCGTTATTTGAGGACAGCTGTCCACACACATGCCGGTTTGCGAACAGCTGTTTTATAAAGAACTGTTGTGTTTATTTCTTGTACAGAAGAGGGTCCCTTTCACGAACAGTAGAAGGGAGTTTTTTTAGGAATTTAAATTTTAACTAAGACTTCACACGTAAATTTATAATGTTACTCTGTGAACAAGAAAAAAAATATATTTGTAAGTTGATATACTTCTAATACAAATTACATATTATTTTATTTTATTTATTTTTGTCAGGAAGTCATCCTTTATACATATTATTGAAATATGAAATTATAAACTAGGTAGTAGGAACATTTTTATTTCGATTTCATGGTCTACTTTCTAAGATTTTTCAATAAAAATTTAATAAATAAAATTTAAAATGTATATCGTCACGATCTTTACATCCTAAGCGAAATCTAGTTATATGCTTAAGTAATTAATTAATATGGAACACTTAAAAAAGATAATCTTTATTACAAACTTGTACAACCATTTAATCCGTTTTTTATTTATATAAAGGGCTCAACAGTTATAATATATTTTTCATATTATATGTAGAAAGACTATGAAATGTCCACACTATTAAAATAAGGAGATAAAAAAAAAATATCCCCAGCTCAGTCAGTATAACCTTCAATACAACGTCCTGGAATGCAGCTCGTAACGCCCTTATATGCGACGACATTTCGCAGCGAATACTTTGCGCAAACGTTTCATGACCTTGCTTAATGGAGACCACATTCCACGCGATGGAATCCGATAAGCCCAACCCTGAAAATATATCAGCGGATCCACTTTACTGGACTAAAGTTTTTGTTCATGATTATTGGGCGGTTTTGTCGCTTTAACACTTTGCTGTCCGCACGATTCGTAAATATTTTTCGTTTAGCGCACTTGGCGCTTTAATTCGGATTGACTTGTCGCCGTCCGTTCTTGACATTATCGGGAGATTATAAATTGTTAAGTTTTACTAACCTCAACCTATCCCTACATTCATGAAATGTTTGTTGACCGAAAGTTTGCGCACGTCACCACTTTGGTGTCGCTGGACGGCAAAATGTTAACAATTTTTTCTAGATATTTTTTTACTGTGATGAAATATTACAGACTTTTGTTACTGCGGATACTTTTAATAAGGTCCCTCTCTGTGCACGAAATGACAATAAATAATTCCATTAGGATTAATATTTTCGCAAAAATAATAGCTTTTTTTACTTGGAAGATAAATCTCATAGAACCATCCGGCCGCATCTTGTACCATCTAAAAACCCCAATGTGACTACTTCTGCGAATTAGCAGGGACTGCATGTCCTATAATCAATCGACCGCAGAAGGAATAATAGCTATAGTAACTTTTAAATAATATTCCAACTTAAATGTTAACTAGTAACAATTTAAATGGTTGTAGTTTGACGTACATTCATCTAGTTATGAATATGAGAGAGCTTATTGAAGATAATTAAGTTGATTAGTTTAAATTGGGTGGCACTTATGCATCTCCAAAACAATAAAAAAAGTAGAATTATGTTATTATTGTAGAAAAAGTTACTTACATTACTTTACAACGTATTTTTTAAGATGAAGTGATTTTTACTTTACGCATTTTTAATTTAACAATTCTTTGTCAATATACATCTTGTAATGTTTTTTTTTTTTATCAAAATAATTTATAATAATTAGAACAAACATTTTTAGATAGTAATTTGATAGCCTCTATGTTTGCATTTCACTGTACTATTGATTCTTGTATAATAAACATACAAAAATTTAAAAAGCGATCACATTTATTATTTAAATAAATTCTTATATACATATAAGTATGTGCTGCAGAGTCTAGTGCTCTGTGGCACAAGCTGAGACAGGGTCCTTATTGGCGGCGGCCTAGATTTTCTTATGTATTGTTTGTGATTTTTTTATTTATTCTTGTTTTTTTTCTGGTTTTTCATGTAATTTATTGTATCATGTTGTCACTTCTGTCTGGCTGCTGCTAATAAAACGTTTTCTTTCTTTCTTTCTTTCATATATTAGAAATATATGTAGATATAGATTTTTTATTGAGAAATAATAATTTTATTCCCTTCAGACTAAAGGGTAATCTAGGTAGGTATTTGATTTTTGAGTTTAGTAGGTCACACGTATCAAAGGGTGTTCTAATCTCGGATTTAGTATGGAAGGATGTAAGTAAACAAACGTGAACAACGCAAAATAAATTGGTTTCAGAAATCAATTTAAAGATTTGTTTACACACATTCTTTACACAGTTACTATAGACTGTTCAAAAAGTTAATTTCCAGAACTCGTGGAGTGTCATCAAAATCTTCCAATTTAGGATTGAAATTGAGTTTCAAATGGGACGTCCGAATTTTAATCATATCGAAGGGTGAAAGGCTATTTGGTTCAAGCGACATTTATTGGTGATTTAGTGATATAATATATATATATATATATATATATATATATATATTCGGAATTAGCGTTTTTTACCGATTCAAAATATATATATATATATATATATATATATATATATATATATATATATATATATATATATATATATATATATATATATATATATATCACCAAAAAATGCCGCTTGAACCAAATAGCCTTTCACCCCTCAATATATTTAAGCGTATTACGCTTTACGTGCTATCCGATTTTTAGGAACAGATCGGCACGGCTATACGCCTTTTTCTCGTTACACTTGCCTGAAAGACGGACAAAATGCTAACATACATGAAACATATATGAAAGCACAATTGATAAGTAGCTGCTTTGGATAATGGAGGGGATTGATATTTAATAAAACAAGATATATTTATAGTTCCTTCATTATTATTATAGATTTAAATTGACTGTATGTGATTAATTTAACCCGATTCTTTGTATTTGTTTAATTAACTGTGTCAGCGTATTATCGATAAGCATTTGAGACTATGTGGAATATAGTCTATCATTAGCAATACTAAATAATTAATAAGGTAGATTATTATTTGCTAACAAAATTAAGTAAGTTGTTCTATGAACTCTAGATTGACTAAACCAGTCAATATTTTTTTCTTAGCATTTTTTTCTTCCCTAATTCTTTTTCAATCTGAAAAGTAGCATGTCTTTTACTAATACAAGATATTGATAGATATAATGGAATTAGTTTTATTTATAACAAAGCAAAATAAACTATGTTATACCCATTTATAAAATAGGTACCTATAGATTGTTTGCCGGTAAATATAGTTCTAACCTATGCTAATCAGGAATAAGTACCCTAGTTTATAATAACTTAATGTCGAATTAAGCAAACTAATTATTCTAGGAGCTGTGGTGGCCTAGTGAATAAAAGACCGGTTTCTACACGCGGGAACGCGAACGGTCGTAGGTTCGAATCCCGGTACGTACTTCTGGGTTTTTGCAAGTTGCGTATAGATTTAGGCACCAAATGGCCATCGTGAGAAAAACGGCATGAAAGGGCATGTTTAAGTGTCCTGAGAACGGCGATCAGCTACTCTACTGGTCACATTGGGCACGACATATAAGCGCAAAGTGAATATAACGAACCTTTGCTCACCCCATATTTTTTTTTTCATTAATGTGAAACTTGTATTTTATAAAGATAACGCTTAATCAATTTCTTTTTTAGTTATGATAATGTATTTTATTTATTTTTGATTCATCATCATCATTTATTTATTTTTACACTGGCTCGACATAGTGACTACAGAGTACCTGATGGTAAGTACAGTGTACTCCAAAAACGAAAGCGACTATCAAAGGATGAAAATCCATTGATAGTCTACATCGTTATGTCGGCCCACATATACCACGACCGAAGGTCTCTAGGTATATGAGCTACTGGATATACACAAGCTGATCTCGAAACGCGACAAGCCGAAACTGGTCACTGTGACGGGCTTTACACCCATGTACTGTGGTCGCGATCCAGACGGGCACCGACGCCCTACCACCTCGCTGCTGCTCGTTTAGTACCACCCAGGAGTCACGTGTAGGGAAACTAGGGTAAAGCCTACGGACGCGAGCAGCTTCGACTCCCAAACTCCCATCATCAGCAATCCGTTTCTGTCCTCTGCTGGGTATACACTATATGTTAAGCCTATAGGCCACACTCATGTTATGTCATCATTCTCGATACCGTGCCAAGTTCATTCAATCATAGCCCGCAAACATACAACAATATTCATTGATCATACCATTACGCTATAAAAATTACACACAATTACATTGAACGCTACATAAATATCGATAAACATACAATATAGTATGCTAGAATATTAACTAATCAATTATTTAAATAATATCTAGTCATTATTATCAATCAAGCGTCAAGCATTCTATCTCACAAAATATTTTAAGTAAAGCGCCTAATTTTCTATTAACAAAATTTACAATGATGTCAGTTAACAAGGGGTGGTAACTTATCCAAGATATCAAAATGTTCGCAATAATAATACGCAGTTATATTGCTACACTGTATTTATAAGAGCTTTAGAGATACTGTTATGAATTTGTTTAACTGAAAATGTCCTAATAGAATCAAGTAAATATTGGTTAGAAAAGAAAGCACCCGTTCACAGAGAAAAATATTTAAATGCTTTACTCAACTGTAGATGGAAAACTTTCAAATGGAACATACATTTCTTTTCAATCTAAAAGCTTTTTCTTGTATTCCTTCCGTTTCAAATCGGTTTCTATAAATTCTGCGTTAGACTTGGAAAACTTTAAACTGTCAGGCCCACTGACAATATGTTTTGCTGTGAGTTTAACCATAATAATAGTCATGACGGACGGTTAAGATGGGAAATAAAGGGATGTCTAACGTTTGCAAGATATTGATTATCAATTATATTTTGTACCTCGATTTCATTCCATCGCTTATTATTATTCGAATATAATACATAACTAGAATAGACGAAGTTTCTTTATTTCTACGTCATTATTCTAACTGTTATATTTTCATGTCTGCTAAGAGCCAGAATGATTTCCATTCCTAACCCAGCTGATGGGAGAATCACATCTCTGTGGCCTTTACTGGCATTTGATAATTGCCTACATACCATTTTGCGAAAGCATTAGTTCATTAATTACTTACTCCTGAACGCACGCATCTGCATTTTTAATATAACATTATATCCTGTAATAAATGTACATTGGACGTCAAACCGATATATAATATTTAGAGTTAATTGAAAGCTGAGATGGGCAAAATGTAATCTGATTAATGATTACAAAATGTATCCGGAATTTTAATTATGGTGCTCTGTAATCAAGATTAAATCCCTTTAAAACATTAAGGAGTCATAAATGTGTACGCAATTGAGGATTCCGTAGTGTTTAAACATAGACGTTTTTCATTAATCTGATTACCTTTTTTCTCGTCTGTGATTGAAAGATTTGTAGTTTACGTCATATGATTCCGTATGATATTAATTGCTGGCATATAAACACCATGCAGATTCAATACTAGACGCACTCTAAATCCTAATGATAAATTTTATGTACAGCATTCAAATTTTTTTCAATAAAATAAATTTACTTATATCCAAAAAATATTACAAAAAAGAACGATTTATAAATCGTCTCAACTGCCTTCCTATAATTTACATATTCAACAAAGAGCTTTCTTACATTAGTAAAAATAGCATAGAAAATAATAATCTAGTCTGGTAAACCTTAAAACAATATTTCCGATGTCAAATGTTTTCACTGTTGGAACTTATGCCCATTTCAGCAAAGCATAACCCCGGATAAAGCCTATCGCGGATCGTTAGCCATGTTCAGGATTGTTCGACACAGTGATTTAGTAGTAAAACGGTCCGAAACACTGGGAATTATGCCAGAGGTCTGGACCCAACTATCGCGTGTTCTACCAACGACAATGTAATTTTTACAACAAACTCCATAGCCACATTACTCGATTATTGTATACTTATTTCCTTTTACTGTAAGTTACATAGTTGAAACTAAGGAGTATAAAAATAACACAAAGTACATTGTAGTAAAAAAGTATTTATAAAACATTCCACATTTTTCATTTAAATGTTACGAGTACATTTGACTACTTCAACAAGGAAAAATAATATCTATTTCTTATTCCCAATGAAATAAAAATAATAGTTTTTTGTGTAGATACAGTTTCATATAAATTAGATTTTATAAAAGACCTTACAAAATATCATCTTCAAAAATCATTAGATTTTTATAATAATATTCCTTTATAAAAACAACATTTCAAAATAAGCCAATAAAATATTTGAATAATCTATTTCTACTATAACCTTTGCATGGAATGCAATTAAAAAAGCCTTTCAATATTGTATGAAATCATTAAGAGGCTTGATAAAAACCAAGGCTACAGTCCTGTCCTCGAGAGACCCGTGTGTCGTGCCGACTGAATCGGTTAGTGACGCAATAGAGACATATCCGTTCCGTAACCGAACAATCGGATATCCTTTTTTTTTTTTACTTGGGGAAAATCCGTATAGGATCGTCCCGGCCGCGAAGGGGGTGGCAGCCGGGGTGTGCCGGACTTTTACCAGCTAAAAACCCCAAGGTGACTACTTCTGCGAATTAGTGGGGACTGCGGGTCCTGTAATCAAATCGCCGTTCACTACGCCGCGCCTGACAGGCACAATCACGGGGGGGAGACGCCGCCTCCCCCGATACCACATAGTATACTTCGGCAGAGCGCGTCACAACGCACCGCCGTCTTCTCGGGGGTTGCTGACCGGTCGCTCAGAGCCCCCACCCTGAACAGCCACAGCCCCTAAGGCATCAGCTGGCCGGTCGTGGTTCGACCGATCCGCTGGGACTGATATGCCGGGGCGGTAGTCGACAGCCCGGCGTCTTCTTCGAGCGGCCTTTTGCCGTTCTCGCTCTGAATCGGATATCCTAATTTTACCCACCAGTAGCACGAGTCTATTTTCTCAGTTTCATGTAATATGGGAGATTCCAAACAATGAGGGAGTTGGTATGTGTTGGGATAGCATGCTTCACCATCAGCCCCTTCATCGTATTTTATTAGATGCGATCGAGGTCAAGCACAAACCTATTTATAATTTAAAATAATCACGACATATCCGATCCAAAAGAACGAATAATTTTGGTTGTCATTATTCCTTATAAATGCTAAAAAACTCGTTATAGTTTACTGAACATAGTTCACTTAGTTTTCTTAATTTATTTAATCATCTATATAGATACATAAGTACAAAATCTAGTCTTTGTTAATATTAGAAAGTTCTTACTAATTTAGCAGAACTATATTTTTGCATGGAACCTTCACTCTTCACACATTGGATGGCTGAAGTTTGATGAAGAGATTTCGCATAATTAATTTTCCCTAATAATAAATATTGTGAGTACCTGAAAAAAATATTAGTGTGCGTAGTGTGCAGAATTCTCAGTTGCCGTGTGCCGCTCTACAACAAATATGTATGAGAGGGGTGGCTCTTTACACCACTCCTCCTCAAACGAGTAGAGGCCTACTCAAGGCCGCACGCCTTGCCGGTCATCGAGGATGAGACCCCAGTCGTGCCCTCGATTCCGGTAGGTGGAAGGTAGAACATCCCGGGGGTTTTTGTTGGTGCAAGTCCGACACACTAGGGGGGCGGCCCTCACCGCCCCCTGAGGTCCGTTACGGAATTCCCCCGGGTTAAAAAAAAAGAATTCTCAGTTGTTAAATCGGTATTTATATATGAAATTCGATTTGCGCAACATCACTAGAATCTATCGATCCACTGTCTGCCGTACCACCTTTAATTATTTGTCGGAAAATCCAAAACAACGGTAATGGTATCGGAAAAGCGTTGCCAGGACGACGCAACGGCACAAAGAAGGAATGTAATATCGCCAGAGCTTAATTAGTGGAGATGGTTCCTGGCACGGGATAGTTATAAAGTTTTTACCACGACAAAGATGTTTTAATAAATTGGGATCTTGGTAAAATTCGCTAAATATTTTAACAACTACTTGACATACGGGTTAAGCTTGCTATTTCTACGCCACGGGTTGTGAGTTCATTTGTCACACGCACCAGTTTTTTTTATCCTGTCTCGGCAGTGAATACACCCGGCTGATGGTAATCATAGTGCAGTCTAGAAATGACAACGATTATCAAAGTTAAGAAAACCTATCGGTAGTCGCAGCGTTCATGCCGACCTACACAAATAGCCTCCATTGGTGTTGATTTCCTTGCGAAAACATCATAAAAAGACGTAGGATTTAGAAGTTAGTTTTTTACGTGCTATTACGAACTGGACATCGTAATATTCGATATTAATTTGAAATTGATATCTACACACTTGTTTTTGGGCAAATTTTAATTTCAATTAAAGCTGGATCCCGCACATTTGTTTTGCTTTTACTCGAAGACACCTACACTAAACATTTTGTATATAAGGAAAATATTCACAGGATATTCTGCTAATTGTTTATTATATATTTACCTACTTAAATAAATAAACATAAATTAAGTATTGTTTTATTTAAATTATTGAATTATGTAGGGTAGCTATTTTAAAAGTAAATTTCGAAGATTTTTAACAAAGTTTCCGTGAAAGAATCGCCCTTAGTGTTCACAAAAGTTGTATGTAAACTGAGCATACAAAGCCCATTTAATCTATCTTCGAGCATAGTTATTTCAGCCCCGTCCGAGTATCCTGATGACCTGTGAAATGTAGCTGTGGAATAAGGCATTGAGACAGTAGATAGTAGGAGGTATACAAAATCCAGGTAAGACAAAAGCCGACCCTAAAAACGTTAAAATGTAGTCTTTCAATTTAAGTTCTACGAGAGCTGACATATGGTGGGCTCGTTGGCGATATACTTTTACAAAGTTTTTATCTGAAGAACCGGAAGAAATATCTGATTCTATGAAACTAAAAATTCTTATTAATCTCTTGGCTCCAACAATTTATACTTATATTTTAATTGACAGCGATAATAATAGCAATATATCGTCACGTTATATCCCTTAAGGGGTGAGCAGTGGATACATTAGTGGTTGTATCCACTTTACGCTTATATGTCATGCCCAACGTGACCAGCAGCACCGTGGCACTTCCACAGGAGGTTTCTGTTATACGCCATACGAGTTTCCTCATGATGTTTTCCTTCATCGGCGAGCATATGGTGGTATCCAGAGGTACTTGCCGGGTACCCACGACCATTAGTGTTGATATAACGTTCTACTTGATATCGTAAAAAATAATTAAAATGCATTTTAACTACAGCAAAAAATGTAGAGACAGGAAGAAATAGCCTTGTACTGACAAAAGAATTCCGTATCAGCCAAGGTCAGCTTCAGCAAGACATTGGTTAATTGTTAACTTTATTCGCATAT
Source organism: Automeris io (assembly GCA_036320925.1). Classification (NCBI taxonomy): domain Eukaryota; kingdom Metazoa; phylum Arthropoda; class Insecta; order Lepidoptera; family Saturniidae; genus Automeris; species Automeris io. The sequence continues at coordinate 1,159,152 of JAUDJH010000021.1, read as the reverse complement.
TTTATTAAGCACTTGTCTATTACCTACTACTCAGTAGCGTTCATTCCATAAATGCATAGAAGCATTGCATGTCCTTACGATAAATAAGTCTGTAATAAATTCCTTTAATTTAAACAAAAAATAAGGAACCTTTTATATTCATATCTGTTCTATTTTCACGCCATCTATCTTCTCTATGAAAGTAATATAATATTTATTATCATTATATAATATTCAAGTTCATTATGTGAATCTGCCTGCCCTGTTCAAATATCCTATGCACGTCACTGCTACTACTAATATATGATGTACAAGGACGATTTCCTGTTTTATAAACGCCTTGTTCATGTATATTAATAAATAATAATCAATATAAGTTAGTTTTCCTTATTGTAATATATATACACGTACCTAAACAATACAATTTGTAACAGCTTATGCCCTTTTATATACCTATATAGAGGAAGTTATATTAAAATGTCTATCTGAAGTCATGTTATAATAAAAATAATACTTTGTCCTGTAAACTCAAAACAATACTGCCATTTGATATTTATTGTAACTAACTATAGGATATATTTTAAAACCCTGTCCGATCCGTGAAGACGTTAATTGGTAACTGATATTAGATTCTATTCACGTGATTTTTTTAGTTAAAGTGAAAAAGGAATGAATAAAATGACTGAAATGGGGGATCTTACATGGCAACACTGGGAGCGAGCATAGCTCGTGAACAAAGCGGAAAAATGTTAAATAAATAAATTCCTTCAGTTTTATATAATCATAGCTTTTTAATGTTCACGAATGATATAATTTTGTGATGTATTTTGGTAACCTTATCGTGATAGCAATATGCCCCTTTCAGGTCGGGCAGGGTTTTCAAAACATACCTGATGTAAGCATGGGACAAATTATATTAATATCACAGGGTGCGAGCATGCTATTAGTTTTTTCTCTTTCACACTCTTAGCTTTTGTCATAGTGCTATCTCGGTTCGTTCACTTTCACTTATCACTTGTGATTTAACGTTTTTTTGCGTCTTAACTATATCTAAGCGAATCTTTGGACGTTGGATCTTACAATATTTGGAGATGAATTTAAAATATTCTATAGTTCGATTACGTAAATAATATAAAAATTAATCACGAAAAATTTTTTTATCTAGAATAGTATTATATTTTTGTAATAAAAGTTTATTGGAGTTTTTTCTTTATTATTCCAGTGAATAGCGTGTCAAGTATTATTATTAGGTAACTGTTTAATATTAATAAGCAATTAAGCACTTTATATATAGTAATATTTAGATATATTATCGCATATCTTATGCACTGTAAAAGTTGAAACAAGCCTAAGCCTTGTGCTCACTTATGATTGCCGACTGTTAACGTTAATTAGACGAACCGTTCGACCATTTACCTCCCGAGAGCTGCACACGTTTTCAAACACGAGAAAGATATCATCTACATTGCATTAGTGACGAGACCGAGCAATTTAAAATAATAAGATATCATCACGCTATAACCCTTTCGGGTTGAGCAGATGTACATTAGTGGATGTATGCACTTTGCGGTTATATGTCAGCCATCGTGAGAAATAGCGGAGCTGATCGCTGTTCTCAAGGCAATTATACATGGTATTTCTATTAGATGCCAAACCAGTTTCTTTACGTTCATTAATCATATTGTATTAAATTAGTTTCTAAAGGAACTAGTTTTTGCCCGCAGCTTCGCTCTCGTTAATAAGTATTATTATTAATTAGGTATAGTTTTTGCGGCTTTACTTTTGTTTAGCGTGTGTAAAAAATTAGGGCCTACAAAACTCATTTGTATACAATATTCTTAACTAATCTGTCATTAGGCGCTAAAACTATCAAGCTATTGGGTGAACTTACTCGTGAGCAAGCAACATAAAACTGTCCCTGAGAGAAGCAATGTTCTCTCAAGTCAATACCCACAAATTTTAGAGTTTGCCCATGAAACTTGTTTATTATCATGGCAAAGTAGACTTCACCTACCTACATGCCAAATTTAAGCCCGATCCGTCAAGTGGTTTGGGCTGTGCGTTGATAGATCACTATGTCAGTCAGTCACCTTTGAGTTATATATATTTAGATAATATATCACCACGCTATGTGACACGTGTGGAAAGATTGAAGAAGTGCATCACTTGCTCATGAAGTGTGCCCGCAACAAAACACAAAGAAAGTCGCTGATGAGTAAGTTCAAAATTAACAGACAAAGTATTGGACTATGACACGGAATTTTGGCGAATCCTTTATCCAGTGAAGCCAGAATGCTGTGCCAGATGGTGACGCTTGCTCATCCGCGACACCCCTAGGATGTAAGGACGTAGGTTGGGGCACAATGGGGCTGATATATTCGCAGGAATAAAAGTCCTTAAATAAAAAAAATGCATATCTCTTTAGGAGCGAGGAAAGATACAATAGTGACTAGATCAATATCCTACTTCCACGCCATGCCCAACGTAACCAATAGCTCAGATGATTGCCGTTTTGCTTTTCGGAGCTCTCTACGCATTTTTATTATTTAACACGCACGTTTCTTTTAGAAGTTCCTTCATTGGTAAACATGAATCTAAGTCCGTGCTTAATCGGGAAACTATCAATATTTGTATCTACTTCAGGCTTGTAAGTCGTGCCCAACGTGACCAGTTGCGCTGCTGATCACCGTTGTCAGGGCGCTACACAAAACATTTTTGTTGCATTACATCTAGGTTTACTCGCGATGATTTCTTTCACCGGTGAGTATATGATTCCTAAATTCGTGCTTAATCTGGAGAAACTGAGAGGTACCTCCCAGGATCATAATATCAGATACCCACTAGTTATACCACAACTGAAGGTATCTAGGGATATATGAGTTACTAGCTGATCCGGCAAACGTTGTTTTGCTATATAAGGCTTTGTAATATCTTCTAAGATGTGCATTGAAATTAAGTGATGTCAAAGACAATTTTGTTCACAATTAAATACTCTTAATCAACAACACATTTATTTGGATAAAGATTAATATTATTACGTTGATACAACTCTTAACAAATAATGCATTAATTTCGACCAAATTTGTTTACCATAAAAACGGTTCTAGTGACTTAATCTTAAAAGGTAGACATATACTGTCGCGGACATTTTTTTAGATCATTTCAAGAGGAATAATTCTTTCATACATATATTTTTGGTGTCTTGAACCGTTTTTGCAGCGCAGGCAATGGAAGCCCTCAAGGATGAATAATTTTGCCCGTTTTTTTCACATTTTCCATTATTTCTTCGCTCCTAATAATTGCATCGTGATGTTATATAGCCTAAAGCCTTCCTTGATAAATGGTCTATTCCACTCAAAAAGAATTTTTCAATTCGAACCAGTAGCGAAGCGAGTCACTATAACGGTCTTTACACTTGTGTAATGTGGTTACGACCCAGTTCGGGCAATCGCCCTACCACCTCACAAATCAACTTAATCCAAGTTTCAAATTAATCAAATGATTCATAAGACACAAAGCGTACTTTCCGGTATTTTAAATTATTGTCACTTGTTAGTTGTCCCTCGCTGTGGGTACATGCCAACTTAAGAATCATCAGAATGTCTCACCTAATGGTAAGCGATGATGTGGTCGATGATGGAACGCGTTCTCTCAACAAATACCGATTCATTTGTGAGTCATTGCTTGAAGATTCCCATATATTATATAGAGGATAAAGGAGAAACAGGGAACGCATCTCCGTTCTTGATTGTATATAGTAAAAAATGCGACCCGGATATATCTTGTAAAGGTTCATGGTTGAAAATTTTCAGATTTCGATTATTTCGACATTTATTCCTCGTATTTTTTTTTTTTCGAAATGATGCGCGTTGATTGACCGGGAAAGGTCACAACTAAACCGGGCGGGTGGGTGAACACTGAAGGTGCTCAGCCGGCAAATTATGGGTTAGGTGGCAATGCAAGGACACCGCTGTGAATACTAACCTCGACTTTGACCACCAGCCAAAATATACGAAACCTAACGGTGATCTACTAGCGTTTCGGATGCGACTACCTTGAGAAGAAACGCCGAAGGAAACTCAAGTTTGCGTCGGAGTGTTCGTATTAGTTTCCATTATTACATGATCGAATTAGATGCTTGGTTACAGGTATGCCGTCTCAATGTGTTTAAGCTTATTTTTAAAATGTCGACTTTTATTGGAAACAAGTCTTATTTACAATCAACGCTGACCTTAGAATGCACTATATACTTACTATCAGGTTCTGTGCAGTAATTTTACCCGTTACCGTATCATAAAGAAACATTTGCGACTTAACGTTTCCCGAATGATCCGTTACAAGTGCTAATCGAAAACTCCATACAATTTAACATAAAAATACGTAAACTAATTCTAAACTATTTCGTAAAACCAAGCATTCGTGTGGCTTTGATTTACAGATGAAATAAAAAGAAATGAAAGTAAGTACCCACGTGAAACTGTATTTTAAATGGGTAGGTATCTATTCTTGTTTATGTAAGGTACTTATTATAGAAAGTATCGCATTTAACATGGATAGCAATTAATTCAACAGGTTTTCATAAAAATATTATTTCTAGGTAGATATCCTAATAAGTAACATTTATCCATAAATAAAATAACTATACATATTTCTGCGAAAATCTTCCTTTTTATTTATTTTTAAATAATTTAAAAGCAACATTAAATCTAAAATTATTTTTGAATAATTTTTAAGTAATAAAATATATATAATTTACATAGATGTATTATAGAATTACTTACAGCTGCTGGACACATGGCATTCATTCAGCACACATTGGTAGATAATCCATGATTCCAATTCAATCATAGTGGACGCGGTCATTTTTCACAAGAAAATTCAATTTATTTTCACAATTAAAGTCCGAATTACGTTAATAAATTCTTCAAAAGCATCCACTGCTCTGCTTAATGTTTTAATTGTCGTTTATTATCAGTTAATACAAAGAGTCTATTTATTTTGTAAATAACACGCGCTAATCAGTCCTATGCTCAATGTTTTGATTGTCGTCGCCCACGTAAGTTCATAAGCTGAATGATTTCATTGGGCCTTGAACAACATAGGTCCGCCCTGACAGTCGACATCCGGAAATACAAAACTGTGTTGAAATATTAAAATGTAAAAGTACCCATAATAATATGACGAATTATTTAAAAGCTTCACCCTCATGTAAAACTACATTACTAGAGCTTACACAAAATGAAAATTACTTTCAGGCTTTCAAAGCGCTATTCCTGGGATTGTTTGGCTCACTTCATAAATTTTCCATATCAGTGCTTAAGGTTACCAGTATTTTGATTTAACCTATATTATAGTTGCTAAATTGAATAATTACAATTAATAGCAATGCAATAATGAAAAAGATGTAACGTATACCACTTCAATTTTTATTATAATTCAATAAATGCATTATTCACTTAATTAAACAAAACATAAATAAATCATTTATTAACTAGATTAGTATTAAATAAAACACTTGAAACATGTAATTTACTTATTTTATATTAGATTAGGGAAACGATTTCCTTAAATTTACGTAAATCCTAGATAGCTTACCACATTTTATCATAAACAACGTCTAGGACAAAGACTTGTCAAAACATAATCGATTACTTAATATCAATTAAGAAATTATGTTTAATATAACATCAAATTATCAAAGTTTACTTTCTAGTAATATATATTGTAAAAACAATTATTATAGAGGTATCCAATAATCGTATTTAATTTAAATTTAAAAATATTTCTTTTGTATGATTTGCGATAAAAAACGAAATTTATAAAATAAATAAATGTATAAATTTATAATTAAAGCATATAAATTAATATAACAATAGTTTAAATTCTAATATTTCTCAGCGTACTCTAATAATTAAAATAAAGAATAAGTGTTAAATGTTTGATAAATTATCCAGTTTTTGTAGATACAAAAACTTTTTAAGCTGATTATGTTTTTTTTACACTGGCTCGACATAGTGACTACATAGTACCTGATGGTAAGCGCAATGTAGTCCAAAAACGAAACCGACTGTCAAAGGATGAAAATCCATTAATAGTCAACATCGTCATGTCGGCCCACATATACCACGACTAAAGATCTCTAGGTATATGAGCTACTGGATATACGCAAGCTGATTCCGAAACGCGACAACCCGAAACGGGTCACTATGACGGGCTTTACACCCATGCACTGTGGTTGCGATCCAGACGGGCAATGACGCCCTACCACCTCGCTGCTGCTCGTTTAGCATCACCCAGGAGTCACGTGTAGGGAAAAAATGTTAGTAAATAATTTTAATACTTAACACTCAATTACTGAATAAATTTAATGGTAGTGGTATCACTTAAGTAAAAGTAATAAAAATTAAGATGTGTTATTTCTTTTAATTTAATCATGTAATTATATTGAGATTTAGTCGCTATCGATATTCTTAACGCTTACATCACTATGGAAATGTCAAACCACAATACTCTATAGTCTATACTGTCAACAGTTTTTCACAAGTGCTTTGCGCAGTAGAAAGTGGTTTATTTGTAAATATTGTAAAGTTGTAAATAACGTTCGAGGTTTTTGTATTTTAACGTGAACTGTGTTTCTCTTTATCAGTGCTAGTGTTTTATGGATATTAATAACCTTTTTTGTGGAATTCTAAAGCCCTTACAGGTGAGAATATTAGTACATAGAATTCGAACACCTGTCTTTAATAATTTAAGCAAATGCATTTCATTGTTTCGCATTTGATGATGATGTATTCATAATAGTTTCGTAATATTTAGTTTAATATGCCTAAATGATTAAAATAATATTTAAGTTACGCTGTTTCACGTAACCTTGAATAAGTGTTGCGGAGTGTCATCGTCCAATTTAGTTTACGCACCCAACATCGTATAAAGGGCAAATTATATTTTTATAGACACAACAGAGTTGTTCTAGTTTTTTACTGTTACTTCTTTAAATCCAAGATATTTTGGATACAGTGGTACCATTTGACTGCCATTATAGTTCACAGAATCCACATTCCATTTTTCGCCTTATCAGAAACCAGACTGCAACATTTTGTCTTTGCAAATGCATATTTACTAAAACTTAATTTTAATCCGAATCTGTAATAACTGAAGATAATTGTGTAAAGTTATAAAACTATTGAACATATTTATTGAAAACCACAGTCTAGTGTCTGTCTGTTACACAACTGCATGAGGTAACTATTCCTTTTATAAAACCTTTGGTTTGATATACAAAGATTAAGAAACCTTGCATTAAGTATTCAGTTCAAAGTTGTTTTGCATTCATTATCAGTGGGACAAATGTTCTAATTAGAGATACTTTAAACATAAGCCATATATAATAATTTGCTATACAGTGATCAACAATTTAATTTATCATTTAATTTAATATTAAAAAACAGTGTTACTCCTATGGGTAACACTCCTTTTTTAGATAATGGAATAGTCCAGTGATGTGCATCTTATAAAAGCATAAAAAGCATTGTCTTGTTGTGTACTTGGACATTTAATAGATAGATTGATTTAAAAAATGTTTCAATTTGTATTCTGTAACTCCTATTCTGATAATAATCTAGATTTTATGTCAATTTATTTATTTTTATTATTTAACACTATGTCGAACCAGTGTAAAAAAAAAGTCCAAATGTAACCTTGTTACACAAATCATCTTGGTTAATCCGATTTTTTGTATGTTTTCCTGTATTAAATTATAAAATTATATACTGTAGATTTGTGAATAAATAAATAAATATAACAAGTTAAAGTTTATATGCTTTTATGGGATAATTGTCACTTCCTTATTCTGTAATGTAATTATCAAAACATAAAATGTTTTTCAATAGGATCCATTGTAGTTATAATCTTGCTTGACCAAGTGACTGCTTTTACACCCATGGTAATTACAATGTAGTTCAGGAATAGCCACATTTATTAGGGGATGAGAATCCATTGATAATTGTGGTTGTCATGTCCCTCATATACCATAACATAAGGCCTCTATATATATGAACAACTGGATTTTCAGAAGCTGATTGAAGTCCACTAACTGATGTGAGATATTACATAAATGGTAGTGTTTTTGCTTTTATTAACACTGCTTAGAAATAAGCCAGAGGCTCGACACTGCTTTTTATTAGCAAAGTTTTTATTAACATGAAGAACCTAATCAGTCATAATATATAGTGATTTGCTATATCCGTTTCGGGGTGAGCAGAGATACATTAGTGGCTGTATCCACTTTTAGCTCATATGTCTGTCTCAATGTGACCAGTAGCGCAGCTGATCAATTATATCAAGGTAGTCCTTAATTAAATCAAACTCCTAACATTGTGTATAAAGTTATAACACAATAAATGTAAATTATATTCTGGCAAATACTGCACACCAAATGAAATAGTCCCAGACATACTTTATTCTTTCTCTCCTCAGTCAATCACTCTTGGCAGAGTGGTTGTGGTGTCATAATGATACATCTGTTGCACCTCCATGGTGTGGAAAACATTATCCAAAATAAATATATACATTTATTGTAGGGACATGGTAAGGACAGCATTATCTTAAATAAATAAATATTAGTGGAAGTCCACTTGATACTTCATAGTTTATTCTACAGATTAATTAACAATAAATTTATGTTACTAAGGGCCGCTTGCACTAAGGAATTAATCTAGCTTAAGCTTGTATAAAACGCTTATTAATTGAGTTGGTTTGATTCCATCTTAATGATAATTTCAGTTTAGGAGTTGTTATAACTAGATCTTGATTTAGTGTAAGACAATAAGTATAGATCAGCGCTAAATAGCATTTTATATAACTCTAAACTAGATTAATTTGTTAGTGCAAGCCGCCCTAAACCACCTGTTCTTATCAGCACATTTTTCTGTGAAACAAAAATAATCCCTATAGACTTTTTTCAATTGGTATCAGTTAAATATAACTTAGTGTTTACAGCTGGAAATACAGTGTTATAGATAAGGCTACCTTATCAGTCAGTGATGCCATTCCATATACATATGTATATAAATTCTTGTAATACTCATAATTTATCAGATATGTTTTTTTTTACTGGATTAGGATAACAGTTTCATTCCACTGCAAAGCAAGGGCTTCCCCTCCCTTTTTCTACTATATTTTTGAAATCCATGAGAAATAATTTATTAAGGTATCTTTCAGATTAAAGACTTATGTAAGACACATATACAGTTGACAGACAACTAAAACCTGGAAAGAAAAGGGATACTTGCATAGACATCTTTGTATTGGCACCCAAAAATGTATTGGATGAGACTAGAGATGTAATAATTGTTCTACAGATGGCAACATGCTGTTTGTCTTATCTCATGGCACATATTGTTATGGGATAGTTTCTGCCACAGCTTTAGATGAGACTATAAAGTTTAGCAGTATTTGTCACAATGAAAGAAAGTTTATTTTTTAAAAAGACAGAAAGAAAAAATACAGTATATTGGATGTTAGTAAAGGACAAAGCAATTGATGATGATTATTAAGAAACCAGGAACTATCAAAAAACATTACGATTGTGCCAAACACTGTCTTCACAATATTCAGTTTCAGGCCGATGAAATAATAGCAACACGCCTAAGCTAAGAATGAACCCCACTTTCTTCCATACTTTGGTAAAGTCACCTTGACTTTTTTTTTTGTTTAATCCAACTAATTTACTTTCGTATTTTTTATGTGAAAGCATTCATAAGTTATGACCTCCATAATATGCACCCTTTTCATCAATGTCAATGATGCGTTGTCAAGGTTTCATTTTTACAAACATGTGATATTTCTGTGGAAAAAGGTCACTTTCATTCGCCTTTAACTGCCAAGCTGTCTCAAAAACACATTTTTTTATTCTAATAGGCTTTCAGTGTTTAAAAAATAATAATAGAAAATATGCTATATACAATCACAGTCCACCACTCCAATTAAATGAGGGACAACATGCACTGCAAAATATACAATTGTGTATTAGTTTAATATTATAACATAAAAATTAATATTATGTATTGTTATAATATTATAATATATATTATAATTATAACATAAAAATTAAACCATGATAAGTAAATTTGAGTCCTATTTTGCATTTTGGAAATAAAATACGTATAAATGTGATGAATATATTTTTTCCTTACCCCACAAAGTAACTACCATATAATTTTACCCATAAGGTTTGTTATGTCAAATGCCTGTAAAATGTTTGAACTTACATATTTCAATTGAAGCTTTTAGGAGATTATTTAATTACTAGATGATCCAGCGAATTACATATCGTCTTATAGTCAGTGAATGTCATGTTAATTTTAAGCTAAACTTACTCCTCTTCCCTGTCCCTCTCTCTCCCATTCCTTCCCGTCTGTTTTTTATATTTAATCCTCTTTTCAAAATATTAATAAACTATAGCAGTGCGAGGATGTGAAACCTACGCCTTAATTTATTATTGCGCGAGTTTATTTTAATTTTGTGATATCTCCTGTAATATTCGTTTCAATTATATGTACTAAAGAATTATCACAATGCATACCGGGGTATGCCAGAAGAAGAATGAATGCAGTGGAATTGCGATATCTTCCTTCTATATGCGGAGTAACATTGGTATCAAAGAGTTATGCAAAATGATTGTTTCGAAATACACTATCATAGATAGTACGCACAAAAGCATACTTCGATGGTTCGGGTATGTGGAGAGGATGAATCATGAAAAAGTTATCTATACTAATATTATAAAGCTGAAGAGTTTGTTTGTTTGTTTGTTTGTTTGAACGCGCTAATCTCAGGAACTACTGGTTCGAATTGAAAAATTCTTTTTGAGTTGAATAGACCATTTATCGAGGAAGGCTTTAGGCACGATGCAACTATTAGGAGCGAAGAAATAATGGAAAATGTGAAAAAAACGGGGAAAATTATTCATCCTTGAGGGCTTCCATTGCGTGCGCTGCGAAAACGGTTCAAGATACGAAAAATATATGTATGAAAGAATTATTCCTCTTGAAATGATCTAAAAAAATGTACGCGACAGTATATGTCTATCTTTTAAGATTAAGTCACTAGAACCGTTTATATAGTAATAAAATTTGGTCGAAATTAATACATTATTTGTTAAGAATTGTATCAACGTAATAATATTAATCTTTATTCAAATAAATGTGTTGTTGATTAAGAGTATTTAATTGTGAACAAAATTATCTTTGACATCACTTAATTTCAATGAACATCTTAGAAGATATTACAAAACCTTATATAGCAAAACAACGTTTGCCGGATCAGCTAGTACAATATATATGTGAATGGAAGTAAGAGCCGAGGCCGACCAAGGATTACCTACACCGACTAAATTAAAAGAGCTCTGATGAAGGATAATTTCAAAAGTACGCGGATACGGCGAAAATGCATGAAGGAATCAATTGATGTTAAGGAATCGAAAGCTTCAATTTCAAATCGCTTGCAATTATAGACAGCAGTTGCGTTGCGTTCTCTCTGCCTACCATAACATGGATTCGGCGTGATGATGGATAGATAGTATGTGTATAGTCGAGTATGCTAGTTTGTATATTATGTAATTATAATATGTGCCACATTCTACATACATTTATTTTTTATAATGAATTGTATAAAATAAAAATAAATATAACATATAGCTGTGAACCTATTTTTAGTTCTACATAAATACGTTCGTCTACTTTAATTGACCTTGCTCATATACAGAAGAATTAACCACGTTGAGGTCACTTAATAAATCGTAAATAATGTTATGTCCTTCCAACAATAACTATGATAACTTTATCTATATTTTAATACGTGAGAAGCAAAAAAATTGTAACCTTTTTTTACGCGAAATGCGTGGACGGAGGAGTATGAATGAATCTGCACAATATTGAATACCTAGCGACTTTGATATAGGGACACAGGGCAAGCATGCTTTGCTTGTGTGAAATTTGTGCTTATGAAAATAAATAAAAAATAACACACTTTCACAGTCCTCTAGTAGAGCAAGAGCAATAGAATAGCCAAAATAAGTTTTTTTTTACTGATTGCATGCCCTGTTTGAAAACAATTTGCACGCCACTGGCAAAGGGTTCAGTAAATTTAATAAAATATATTTTCAAATTTTTCTGGTTTATCTACGATGGAATGGAGACAATAGAGAAATCGGAAATTATCCGATCTGGTACAAATATTTATAACATCTCTATGTTATGTGGCAATAAAAGAATATGACTTCATAATACAAGGCAACCACACATCTCGAGTCAAGGCAGTCTTCATTCGCAGGGGACGTCTTTATGTTACACATATTACGTGACCAATTCTGGTTATGATACCCTCTTATTAATTGATAAAATAAACATTACAGTCCATATTCATAACAAAAAAATAATGAGGCGTACACAGCTTGTAAGCAATTTTTTATTTTTCGTTTTTGGACTGCACGATACTTACCAAGGTCCAGAGCTTCTGTTATATTGCTGTGATAAAAAATTAACTCCTTCTTTTGCCGTGTCGTTGGGCTGTGGAATGGTCTTCCGGCGAGCGTGTTCGCACCATCCTATGATATGGGATCTTTTAAAAGTAGCGTGAAGAGATATTTGTACAGGCCGGCTTGATCGCCGTGACTACCGATGGGTTTTTCTTGCCCATTGACAGTCGTTGGCGTTTTTTGGACTGCACCATGCTTACCATCGGGTATGGTGTAGTCACTGTGTCGAGTCGGTATAAAAAAAACTGTTACAATTCGACGTACTAATAAACATGCAAGAGATACAGAAGTTTCCTAGACTATTTTATTATATTTGACCTCTGCCGTGGCCTTCTCGGTGTTTTTCTGTAAGGAAGGCATATCAACATTTCCTAGTTCATTAAACGCAGGCATATGAGTCACTGTTTGATAACGATCGAACTTTATGCGTCTTATCGTGGCGTGTGGAACGTGGATACGAGGCGGTCCGATTCATAGATACCAACTGGAATGAAAGAAAATAGATTAATTTCATTTACAATACACAATATCAAAAAGTTAGGATTATGCTATAGGATCTTCTAGCCAGTGTATTATTCTTACTCTTATGTCACCGGGACCGTAGAATTAGGAAATATAAGGAAACCACCACACACGCGTATCAAAATAGAAGCCAGAAAAATGTTTTTAAATGAAACAATATCTAGGGAAGCCGTTAATTTTAAATAGTATAAATAAAACAACATATTGACGCATTTTGATCGTCTAATTTTAATTAAATAACGCAGTTTCTACGTCGTATTTGTATTAAAAAACGCTACAAAGTTAAAAAAAACACACGATAGAAGATGAGCATGAATGAACTTCGAAAAACATTAAAAATATTAATGTCTTTCAAGTCAAGCCATGCATTTTGTATTATATTATCCTTCCATGTATTTCTTAATTCCATTATTAACAATTTCCAATTCGAATGAAAGAAAATAGTTTCATTTTGATTACAACACATAATATTATACAAATATGAAAATTTTGTATAAGCAGATTCATAACTGAAGATTTGCATGCCTGGTGTAAAATTGATATGCTTACCACTGATATTTACAGTTATATATTAGGTCCTTACATATGAAATTGGCGTTTTGTATGGGAGGAACAAAAAGTCGAATATTTTTTAATATAATATATTTAATTAATCAAAGTATGAACCATTATTTTCTATGCACTTTTGCCATCTCATAGGTAGTTCATTGATCCCTTTACTAAAAAAACCAGTCGGACGGGAATCAATAAAATCTTTGAAGGCGATTTGGACTGCCCCATCGGAGTTGAATTTTTTCCCTTGCAAGAAGTTATCCAAATTTCGAAAAAAATGGTAATCTGTTGGAGCAAGGTCCGGGGAGTACGGAGGATGTCTTAGACTTTCCAATTGAAGCTCTTCTAATTTAGTAGCCGTCTGTTGCGCAGTGTGTGGTCAAGCGTTGTCGTGAAGCAGCAGTGGCGTGGAGCGATTGACCAGCCTAGGTTGTTTAGCCGCTAGCTTTTCCATCATGGTTTGCAATTGCTGACAATAGACATCAGCCGTAATAGTCTGGCCAGATTTGAGAAAACTGTAATGAACAATACCGGCACTAGTCCACCAAACGCTTACAAGTAACTTTTTTGGGGTTAATTTTCGCTTGGGGCAGGATTTGGCTGGCTGGCCAGGATCCAACCATTGTGCTGAGCGCTTCCGATTATCGTAAAGAACCCATTTTTCATCACAGGTAATGATTCGGTTTAAAATACCTTCATTATTGTGCCGGTTTAGTAATGTAACGCAGCAGTCGACGCGCGTTTGCCGGTTTGCTTCAGTCAATTCGTGAGGTACCCACCTTTCAAGCTTTTTAATCTTCCCAATTTGCTTCAAGTGAATTAAAACAGTTTTATCACTAACATCGCAGCCTGCAGCTAACTCGGACGTGGTTTGCGATGGATCCGCTTCCACAATAGCCTTCAACTCTTCATTATCAACTTGAGTCTCAGGCCGTCCACGGGGCTTGTTCTGCAGGTCGAAATTTCCAGAACGAAAACGTTGGAACCAAAAACGAACTGTGTTTTCTTTTGCAACACGACCGCCATACACATCATTCACCCTTCGAGTTGTTTCCGCAGCACTAGTGCCACGGCGGAACTCGTACTCGTAAATAATGCGATATTTTAAGTTTTCCATTTTGTAAAATGAGTGACGCAAACAGAAAAAAACAGAAGAAAAAAACAAATGAATGACGATCATCGAAGCACAAATACATGAGTCTATAGCTGTACAAATTTGAATTTGGAATTCCTTACCAAAGAGGAGAAATTTGTGATTAAAGTGGCCAGTACGAAAAACGCCAATTTCATATGTAAGGACCTAATATACTTGTCCTAGTACACTATTAATTTAAATATTTTATATCACACCACATGCCAGCGATACGTATTTTATTACATGTAGAATATTTGATACAAAGGTATGATTTCATACATTGCATACCTTTTTGTAGCGATATAAATCGAGAGGTCATTGTACACACATTTTGTGTATACCGAACTACCCACACCCCTATATCTAATTCATATAGCTATTGTAAGCTTGTTCGCCACCTTGTAACTACTAAAACTAAAAACAGCCGAAGAGAGAAGAGAGAGTTTTTTGGGAGTCGAAGCTGCTCGCGTCCGTAGGCTTTACCCTAATTTCCCTACACGTGACTCCTGCGTGGTGCTAAACGAGCAGCAGCGAAGTGGTAGGGCGCCGGTGCCCGTCTGGATCGCGACCACAGTACATGGGTGTAAAGCCCGTCATAGTGACCAGTTTCGGCTTGTCGCGTTTCGGGATCAGCTTGTGTATACCCAGTAGCTCATATACCTAGAGACCTTCAGTCGTGGTATATGTGGGCCGATATGACGTTGTAGACTATCAATGGATTTTCATCCTTTGATAGTCGCTTTCGTTTTTAGACTACACTGTACTTACCATCAGGTACTCTGTAGTCAATATGTCGAGCCAGTGTAAAAAAAAAAATACAGTCGTGGATTGTATCTATTAACAGCCGTAGCTTCTTGCAAGTTAGCAAATATCACAGTAAAACACCTCTAGTAATACTCGTTGACCTTTATTATGAAATCGTTATTCAGATGTTTGTCCAGGCGTGATGCAGCAACTATTAACTCGATTTTAAAGGGATTTTCCCAATTTTAATACATGTTTACCAACACAAAAGCATCGTAGCGGTTATTAATGACCGAGCATTGAATCACTAATTATTTCAATCTTCCTTCTATATCTTGATATTTTTATTATCTGCCACCGTAGCCGTGGTGGCTGCTGGCAGAATAGAATAGCACCCCCCTCTTCTTGCCGAGGTGTCGTAAACTTTCGTTTACTTAGTCTTAGTTTCGTCGTTTACTTAGGTTATGTTAGATCTAATTGACTTGGTTAATAATGCTAACGACATTCGATAAATCCACTATTTTCAATACTGAGATAGGTGATGAAGGAAACCTCTTGAACTGCTCCAGTTGCGTAGAGATATTGCCTCACTAACCGTTTTCTACCGTCTGTGTGACGGCGAGTGTTATAAAGAGTTATTTAACCTTGTTCCGCCCTCTCCCTTCCATAAGAGAACCATCCGCGCGGGATTGCGGTGTCACAGCTGTATGGTAACTCATATCCCGGCTAGTGATGAAAATGCCCGGGAATTTTCCCAAAGCGTCCAAAACTTTCGAGAACATCTCGTAAATGCCCGGGAATATTCCCAAGGAAGTTTTGGGCACTTTGGGAAAATTGCCGGGCATTTTCATCACTAATCCCGGCCCATCATCATCGTCAGCCTATTCTAGGCCACTGCTGGACATGGGCCTTTCCTAACAAGTGCCATTGAGCCCGGTCTTCGGCTTTTCTCATCCAATCCTTTCCGGCCACCTTTCGCAGGTCGTCGCTCCACTTTGCCGGGAGGCGCCCCACCCTACTTCTGCCGATCCACGGTCTCCACTCAAGAACCCACTTGCTCCAACGACCACCGGTTCTTCGGCATATATGCGGCCTACCCACTGCCATTTCAGACGGCATATCCCGGTTAGGACTAAGAAATTCTCTAACTCTTACTTTTGCCGAGTTGTTGAGCTGTGGAATGGTCTTCCGGAGAGCGTGTTTCCACCGTCTTGAGATATAAGCTCTTTTAAAAGAAGCGTGATGAGATATTTGTGCAGGTAGGTATACTCACTGCTACTATCGATAGGTTTTTCTTTACTGTTAATAATGGTTGTCGTTTTTTGGACCATGTTACTATCAAGCGTAATGTTGTCACCAGAGATGGGCAAAATGTAATCAGATTAATGATTAACGATTACGACTACATTTTGTAATCATTAATCATGATTAATGATTAACGATATTAATCAAAAAAAGTAATCATTTTTCGGTGATTAAGGATTATTAATCCTTAATCGGATTACAATTAATCATGATTACTTTTATGATTACTTTTCTGTTTGATACGTAAAATGTGCTGCCGACAGCAGAGCGGCGCTCGCCTTTTTTTTATTTATAGTGTACGACTACTACTAGCTAAACTGGCGAACTGAGTACCAGCACATAGTTAGGTGTTAGGGCGATTACCCGAACTGGGTCGTGACCCCAGTACAATAGTGCAAAGACCAGCATAGTGACTCGCTTCGACCTGACTACTTTCAGGATCAGTTCGTGCTCGGTGGACATTAAGTAAATCCAACGAAATCTAGTTAATCATTGATGCTTTTACCGTTGTTCTGAGTGATTCCTGGACTATTAGAACTGATTATCAAACTACCGCCCATATTTTACTGAAATACCGTCTCCAACCCGATAATCCACGCTCGCCTTCGGGATGGAGATAGAGAGACAGAGCAAGATAGCGCAAAATTTTAATTGATCAGAACAAGACATCATTTTCTCAAATTTACACAAGCTTCTATAGCGCAGAGCGCGACATCACCTTTCTTGGTCATCCGTCTCTCTCTACTGACTCGGTTTCGTCTTTGATGTAAACCGAGCCGCCGCACACGTTCGTATCGTATTTCGAATTTTAACTCGTAATTTAAGTTGAAATACAGATCATTTTTTTTTTCGGATAACTGACGTTCTACCTAATAACTTTGATTCTTACAATATATCAGCGGGACACATACATAGTTTTTTATCTCAGTTCGCTTAATTTTTTTTTTCGTGGTTGACTTCCATTTTCTTAAAGACTAAAGAATACGAGTATAGTACTCAGAATAAAAGAAGCAAATCGACATACGGGCACGCGCCATTTTTATCTCACTAAAAACGCTTTTTTGTTTACCAATTTATATATATATTTTTTTTTTAATATATATATATATATATATATATATATGTATATATATATATATATATACATAATATTATTATAATATAATATAACTATATAATATAACATAATAATATAATATAATTAAATAAAATATATATATATATATATATATGATTATTTTTAAATCATTTATTCAGCACAATTAAAATTACGGGTACAGTTTTAAATATAAATATTTCACCACGACCGTCACAACAACTTATTATCTCCGCCATTCGTATCTATCTCCCTCTCTCTTATACTTTCTATCCCTTTCACACTCATACAGTGTTCTTTATCATTTTATATTATAACCATCATATGTTCCATTTCACTCACATTCCTACATATATACATAATATTGTTTAATGAGTAATAAAAGTAAAAAATAGTAATTTCATTTTTCTGTTTTAAAAATTTAATTTTAACTTAAAGGATTGCACACAAAGTCTTTGGCCATTATCAGAAGTATTCTCCATCTCGAAGGTTGGCGTGGATTATCGGGTAGGAGCCGGTATTTCAGTAAAATATGGGCAGTACTTTGATAATCACTTCTAATAGTCCAGGAATCACTCAGAACAATAGTAAAACCATCTATGATCAGCTAGATTTCGTTGGATTTACTTAATGGCCACCGAGCACGAACTCATCCTGAAAGTAGTCAGGTCGAAGCAAGTCACTATACCAGTTTTTTCACTATTGTACTATGGTCACGACCCAATTCCGGCAATTAACCTACCAACTCAAACGGCTGAAAGCACAAAAAATGGTCCTGAACGTAATCAGGTCGAAGCGAGTTACTATGAGTTCGTAGGTTTATTGGCCGAACAATGTCGTGACTCGTGACCACAGTACACAACTGCAAAGACCCTTATAATGATTATGATTAGCTCAACGAGACGGATATTCGGGGGCGGACTTGCACCGGCTAAAACCACCGGGTGCCAGCACTGCCTAATCTTCGCCTTCGCCGGGCCTGGGAATCCAGATACTTCCTAGGGGCCCGGCGAGCGATTGGTCTTAGACAGGCCTCCTCCCTGGGAGAGGGTCGTAAAACTACCCAAACAATACCTCCCATAGGGGCGGCGTGTGAGCACACACACGACGACACCACCCCACCCTCCGCTGGACGCCACTCCCCCTCTCTGCTGGACGCCACCCCTCACTTTCTGCTAGACGACACCCCCACTCTCTGCTGGACGCCACCCCCCCCCCCCTTTCCGCTGGATTCCCCCAATCTCCGCTGGACGCCACCCCCCACTCTCAGCTAGACGCCACCCCCACTCTCCACTGGACGCCACCCCCCCACTCTCCGCTGGAAGCCACCCCCCACTCTCCCCTGGACACCCCCCACTCTCCCCTGGGCACCACCCCCACTATTAGACGGAAGTTTGGGTCATATATAATTCGAAATAAAATAACTTGAAAAATTAAATAAACAAGTATTTAAATCGGTCTCTCTCTCTCAGCCCGAACTCAAAAGTAATCATTCAATTAATCATGATTAATTGAATGATTACTGTAATCAAGATTAATGATTACCAATGTAATCATGATTAAAAGTAATCAGATTACAAGTAATCATGATTACATCCGTCATGATTACTTGTAATCTGATTATTAATCTGATTAAAAGTAATCATGATTACGCCCATCTATGGTTGTCACTATGACGGGTAAGGATAAAAAACTCTTGTTTTATATGAGTCAAAGATCAAAAAATATATATGATGCTATATTGAAGTGAAGATGGAGCTATTTAAATCACTATTAACGTAAACATGCAAAAATGTACGAACAATGTATAGATTTTATAATAGTTGTGAGATAATCGTCTTGACTAACAATGCAGTCTGCATTATTGTGAGTATTATTTCTATTAAGTTTATTATTCATAATATAAACTGTATTCACGTGGCCGTAAACATAAATGCAGAACTGGTTCAGCCAGACTTCTTGAGTACGTTTACAACAGATTTTACTAAAGGACGACAGAAGTTCTTTTAACGCTGGACGTTTAAATTGGCATTCTATTTAAGACACTATGTGGGAGTAGCTACGTGTCATTGTCGCTCATATGCTTATTTTTGTTCACGATTCGTCATCTTAGATTTTGTAAAGACTCGATGAAAATAATTTTTGCCCAATAAAGTCGAGCGACTTTGCCATCTGAACGCGCTCCGTCATCCGTCGCAGTTGGCAGACTCGAGTGCAAAGGGATTTGTCCTTCACGCGTCATGGGGCAGGAAAGATGCTCAATTTTAATACGTCGACTTTTGTTTAAATTCATGAAACTTTTACACAATAACATTATTCATTTGTGTGAGGAAGATCTCACGTTGGTTGAAAAATGACTAACGCCTGTAGCTCATCATAGCAATTTCCGTATAATCTAAAGACGATAATATTAGGTCCTTGAATAAGTTCTCGCTGTTTTTTATAAACAGGCGTTGCGGCACTCTATGCATGGAATTTAGTACAGTAACGCATTAGCTAAGTAGTACTATAGGTAACCTCAAATTCTAGTCGATAAAGTTTACCACAGTGTCAATCACGTGTTTATTTACATATTTTGAAAATATCTACTTTTGTGCCAAATAAAGTGTTATTGCGGGGAATTTTATTGCACTGCTTTATTTAAAAGAAATCTGCAGCTGAAGCACACAGAATTCTTGTTGATACAATGCTCTATCGAATACAACATGTAAAGAATGGTTTATGCGCTTTAAAAATAATGATTTTGACCTTGAAGACAAAGAACGTTCTGGAGCACCGAAAAAGTTTGAAGTCGAAGAATTGGAGGCATTTCTTGATCAAAATCGATGTCAGACGCTAGTAGAGCTCAGAAAAACATTGCAAGTAGATGCTTCAACAGTTTCAAAACTTTTAAGAGCGTTAGGAATGATCCAAAAGCAAGGACATTGGGTGCCGTATTAACTGAAACCGAGAAACGTTAAACGACGTTTTCTCATGTCTATTCACTGCTTCAACGGCAGAAAAGGTTTTCTGCACCGTATTATCCCTGGAAATGAAAAGTACATTCACTACGACAATTCAAAGCGCAAAAATCGTGGGGTATGCCCGAACACGCATCAACATCGTCCCCAAAACCAAATATTCACGGTTTGAAGCTTCTACTTTGCATTTGGCATCAACAGGGCGTAATTTATTATGAGCTGCTTAAACCCAATGAAACTGTCACGGAAGCTCGCTATCGATATAAGTTGATGCGTTTGAGACGAGTTCTAAAAGAAAGCGGCCACTATACAAGCAGAGACACGACAAAGTGATTCTATTACATGACAATGCTCGGCCACGTGTCTCAAAACCAGTCAAAATGTACCTGGAAACGCTTCAATGGGAAGTTCTACCCCACCCGCTGTATTCACCAGACATAGCTCCCTCCGACTACTACTTGTTTCGGTCAATGGTGCATGGTTTGAGCGAGCAGCGCTTTCATTCTTTCAAAGAAGCCGAAAAATGGGGCGATTCATGGATTGCGTCAAAAGATGAATCGTTTTTTCGATAGGGGATTCAATTACTACAAAAAAGATGGAAGAAAGTGGTCTCTAATGATGGACAATAATTTGAGTAAATTTAATGTAAGCTTTATATTAAAAAAAACGTTTTTTAAGCCAAAAAAACAGCGAGAACTTATTCAAGGTCCTAATACAATTGAAGAAACCAATTCATTAAGCATAGACGTACCAATATTGGAGTATAATCAGAAATATTCAGTACATAATTTAGAATAATAAACTGTCTAGAATCCTCTGAGATTTCGCAGGAGTATGCTGAAATAACCTTAGATTCGCCACCTCATTTTTTCTTCGAACCGTAAAGGAATGGAATTCGCTTCATGCGTCTGACTTTCCAACATCTTACCACATGGGAATTTTCAAACGTAAAGTGAATTGCTATTTGCTGGGTGAGCGCGTTCCATCGTCGACCTCATCATCATTTTCCAGCAGGTGAGATGGAGGTCAAGTGCAAGCCTGCCACTAATAATAGAAAAAAAAGAAGATATCTTTCTGCTCCAAAAAAGTCTAGTAATGGGGCCGTAATAAATAGCCGTACACGGGCTGATAACAACGCGACAGACCGAAGCGAGTCACTATGAAAAGCTTCCCAACCATGCACTGAGGTCTAGTTCCAGTCAGACACATATATTCTGTTACTTCGTAGTTTATATTTCTAACTTCGTAATTTAATTTTGAGCCAGACTGCCATCTTTGTTCAATTCAATTTAATGTTAATGTCCAATTGAACATTTAACTTTGTTTGGAACATTTTCCGATATTAAAGCGAATACTCGTAGAGTAAACGGTGATCTGAGAACAAACACCAATGCAATATTTAAACAACATCCAAAAAAAGAGGTTCTATGTTCGTTTGTTTTTTTTTTATGTATGTTCAATGATTACTCCGCCATTTACGGAACGATTTAGATAAAAAAAAAGGTAATAAGAAATATTTTTGTTAGTCTTATTTTAAAATGATGTTGGTCTAATGAAGATCTTCGGAGAAATAGGTCAGTGTTCTTGAATTGGTAACAGCAAAATCTATCGCTTTCCCTCTGTAGTATATCTCCGTTGTGCGTTGACCGACCTTGATGATTATATTTCGTTCAATAAGGTATATACTAGGGACGTGCATAGTGTATTTGGACAAGGCAGGCAGATTCACATAATTAATAGGAATATTATATAATGATATTAAATATTATATTACTTTCATAGAGAAGATAGATGGCGTGAAAATATAATAGATATGAATATAAAGGGATCCTTTTTTTGTTTAAATTAAATAAATATATTCCAGACTTACTTATCGTAAGGGCATGCAATGCTTTCATGCATGTATGGAATGAACGCTACTGGTATACACCAAGTTAGTTTTTAGCTTAGTATTGAGAATTTCTGATGAAGATCTTCATTTATATTGATTGTAATTCCTTAACTGATAACAGTAAGTTAGTTTTTTAATCTATTATATTGAACAGGTGCTTGGATGAGATATTTTTATGGTGACGTTAAGTAAATTTGGAATAGTCATGATGATGTTTCAAGGTCAATACAGCGGATATATCATGTTTCGACTCATTTAATGAGGATTTTGTAACGACTATTCATGGTCTCAATTTGAGGATGTCGTAATTGTAAAGAATTGTAAAAAAAACATTGTAATCAAGAAAAAACTTCAAAAAATTAAAATAATTCTTTGCCGGACGTACAATATTTTGCGCAACTATGCACTGACTCCAAAAATAACAAAGTTTTATCAATATAACTCATTTTTCAGTCGTGATTGTACTGATTGGTGGATCTAGGATTATTGATACTTTTTAAAAGTCTTAATTTTTTTTATAAAAATGTTATTTGTATATTCGTTAATCGATAAGTCTCTGTTAATATGTCAATTAATATTCATAAGGGGCTTTAGAATGCAAACGAAACGGTTCGTTCCGATAGTACTTGGTGTCTCATCTGCATTCAAGAGACATTCGTGGCTTCGCATATGTTTATAATTATAACACCAACATCAACAGCGTCATTTATCTAAAGTATATTCTTAAAGATAATTGAAGCTAACTAACAAGGATAACTGTTAAAACACTGCGAAGGAAAACGGTTACTTTTTGTTTAGGTCTCTCTCATTTGTCGTATTGCTGAAGAAATAGAGTTAGGAATTTTTAGGATTAAAGTAAATTAGTTTGACGCATTTATCGATGTTGTTGTTGATAATTATAACTTTGTCCGGGTCAAAACAACCATTTATTCACGAAAAATAAAGTGGTTGTTCAACCATATTTTATGTTATCTTTAAGAAGGGCCAATGTGACTTTGTAGTCGAAGGTTTCTTTTCTTTTTATAAATAAAACACTTAGAAAATATATTGGGACAAATAACTCTTTATATATTTTTCATATTTGAATACCTTCTGCTCTATACATTAGTTATACATATATATAAAATGCTCTTTAGAATATACAGTCAAAATCTTTTATAACGACATCGAAGGGACTACCCATATTTAGTCGTATAAACCGATAGTCGTAACAACCGGTGATGTTTTTGAAATCCAATTTTTTTGCCGTGTCGTTTGTTCTTGTTCAATATAACTAGTATGTTCTAAACGATGTCGTCATACTACGACGGTTTGACTGTATATTATAATCATAGATGGGCAAAATGTAATCAGATTAATAAAAATGATTAACGATTACATTTTACGTTTTTTACCATTAATATGACTGCATTTTGCTCATTTATGTTTTAAACACTACAAAATCCCAGATAGTATACACATTTATCATTTCTTAATGTTTTAAATGGATTTAATCATGATTACAGAGCAAGAAAATTAAAATTACGACTATATTTTGTAATCGTTCATCATTAATCAGATTACATTTTGCCCATCTCTGATTATAATACTTAAGCTGAAGGTTTTACCGGCAGAATACAATAGTGCCTCCCTCTTCATCATGCTGAGGTGTCGTAGGAGCCGACTAAGGTATACAGCATGCCGGCTGGCACGCAGATTGCCAGCATCTAAGCTGATGCATGCACCTTCTCTGCATATAGTGCACACTTGCCAACTCGTATTGGAAAAGAGTCGTGAGTTAGAGGTCCTAACCTCTCCCCATGGATTACACAAATATAGCGGAAAACGGGAAGGGGTTCCTTTGCCCTGTAGTGGGATGAAACCAGTGACGTGCATAGGGCGTTTGGACAAGGTAGGCAGGCTTCGCGTAATTAATTTAAATATTTATTATTATGTAAACATTCTATTTTTCTCATAGGAAAGGTACATGGCGTATAAATATAATAAGTATGAATATGAATATTTCCTTTTTTTTGTTTATTTTAATTAATTTATCCTAGACTTATTTATTGCAAGAGTATGCAATGCTTTCATGCATCTAAGAAATGCACGCTACTGGATGAAACTGGCTAATAATAATACTTAATGATCAAACTGATTTTGTACAAGTCAAATATGACTGTATTGAACTCAATTGTTTTGTTACAGGGTAAGTTGACGTGATGGTGATGGAGGCAGACCCAATAGCAGGAAAACGTACTGATGGTAATAACCTTTATTAACTTTTTTTTTATTAATTTGCTTTTTTTTTAATTACTCTGACTCAGTTACTCACTACACAATCTCACATCCCGGCTAGGACTAAGAAGTTCTCTAACTCCTTCTTTTGCCGTGTCGTTGACCTGTGGAATGGTCTTCCGGCGAGCGTGTTCCCACCATCCTATGATATGGGATCCTATAAACGTAGCGTGAAGGGATATTTGTGCAGGCCGGCATGATCGCTGCGACTACTGATGGGTTTTTTCTTACCTTTCGATAGTCGTTTGCGTTTTTTGGACTGCACCATGCTTACCATCAGGTATGGTGCAGTCACTGTGTCGAGTCAGTTTAAAAAAAAGTTGGTGATTTCTGTTTGTACTCGTGTTTATGTCAATAACGATTCATCAATTCACCTAAGCAGTTTTTTTATATACATAGCTAACGTGACATCTGCAAAGACAGGAAATGTTAACCGTAATAATGTTTAAAAAAATCTCTCAGAATGTCGATAACAAGATCCAATTATACCGGAGCGTATCGAATTACACAAAACCATTGAAACTAAACATTTTTGAATCAATTGAAACATTAATTAACCCTTTGTTGATGTAATTAAAACACTGTTAATGTGCGAAAGAGTTCTTTGAGATATTCAGAAATGTAATACGTGATTTTATTGGGTAATTTTGTGAAAAATTAACATGTATTTCGACGTAAGTAGGTTAAAAAATTAGTCAAATTAAAATTCTTTCTCTTATGTGGAAAGTCTTACGAAAACGGTTGCGTGATGCGGATTGTAAAGAAATATTAAAATTTTAGCCGTAATGAACTTCAAATAGCCAGGTAAAACAATCATTAGGTTTTTAATATCACGTCTATAGTACATGGGTGTAAAGCCCGTCATAGTGACTAGTTTCAGCTTGTCGCGTTTCGGGATCAGCTCGTGTATATCCAGTAGCTCATATACCTAGAGACCTTCAGTCGTGGTATATGTGGGCCGACATGATGATGTAGACTATCAATGGATTTTCATCCTTTGATAGTCGCTTTCGTATTTGGACTACACTGTACTTACCATCAGGTACTCTGTAGTCACTATGTCGAGCCAATGTAAAAAAAAAATGAAACATTTGATTATCACAACATAAACAAAATATCATTATGATTAATGCAGTCATTAGCTATTATGAGATTTTATAGCTTGATGGACTAATAGTGGGACCTTTTTCACAAATATCCGTGCATTGTTTTGAATTGTACCCATGTCAAAGGCGAAAATAATAAAAAGATTTCGAGTTACACACATTATTATTAGAAACATTAAAATACGTTGGCATAAAGTAAAATTATTTCGTTTTATTCGCGCGAGTATCGAGCCAAAACTATGAAACCTAATTTGTGATTTTATTACATCGGTTGACTTATAGATATTAGCTTATAACGTACTTTAGTGCCCACTCAAACCTTTTCAGCATAATCCTAAATACACTTTACATTCAATTTGTTCTCACCAGATTTTCTGTCGGTACATGATTGATTGGAATTCCTAAACAGTGCGTTGGATTGTATATTCGTTCTTTAGTCATGTGTTATAACTCGTCATATACAATGTTGCTTTTACTAGTGCTCTATTGCATACAAAAATTGATATATGTTATGATAAATATTGCCAGTTTGTTTAGTATTTATAAAATCCTAACAGCTTTAATTGTAGTTTTATACCATTCTTACCTCAACATTATGTTTTTTTGATCATGATATACTGCAATTTTTCATTATCTTTGAATACAATTACTTACTACTAATTTATGGTTGATTATACAACGTTAATATATAATCCTATTAAATTATTTAAATCTGAGTCTACACTTTTATGTGATTCAAAATTAATACGTTTTAAATTAACCCCTTGACATATCTTTTTTTTTCTTAATTTATGGCTTTATTCCAAGGACTTATACAAACATATCTTTAAACGCAAAAGTAATGTCACAAATGACGTCTCCCAGACGTCATAGTATGTCAAAGGGCTAAGGTTAGAAGTTAGGTAGAAGACTATACTGCAATAGAAATTTGGGATAATTTAAATTTGTAATTTAGCTTTACGGTGTCTCACATCCCGGCTATGACTAAGAAGTTCTCTAACTCTTACTTTTGTCGTGTCATTGGGCTGTGGAATGGTTTTCCGGCGAGCGTGTTCCCTCCATCCTATGATATGGGATCCTTTAAGCGTACCGTGAAAAGATATTTGTGCTGTCCGGCATGATCGCTGCGACTACCGATGGGTTTTTCTTACCTGTTGATAATCGTTGGCGATTTTGGACCGCACTATGTTTATCATCAGATGTGGTGCGTTTACTGAGTCGGTTCAGGATAAAAAGATAGAGAAAAATGTTAAAAATTCTAGTTCATAAATAACAGACGGATTTTCTTTGTGATGTTAAGTTTTAAATCGATACATATACTAAACGAGATGATTGCGCTAAAAAAAAAACATAACCACTATTTTTGGTAACATCCTACATTCACCCACGAAGTTGTTGCTCCAAATTTTAACACGTAATGCTGACGCGTCGCTATAAATACTTGAGTCTGTTTTGTCTCCGTATGTGGTACAAGTGATAGGAGAAATTATCTATTTGCTTACTATAGTATAACCATTTCCGTGGTATACGAAATCGTTACTGTCAATTGAGTCATATTCTTTTTATCAACAATGACACATTAGAAAATCCTCTCTTAAAATATATCTTGTTTTCGTCTGCTGCGACGTTAATCATAACTATGTTAGTGCGCTATAGTTTCCCTTTGTTGTTCATCGATTAGTAATAGAAACAAAATTCCATCACAAAACCACTAGACATCGTGTCGGATACCATCCGTATGTGGTGGATGTTCCTTATATCCGCACGAAAAGATTCGCTTCTACATTCATCATGCGATCGGCTAAGGAGTGGAATATGCTTCCAGCGGCAATATTTCTGCGGTCTTATGACCTGGGAGTCTTTAATAGAAGAGTGAATAGGCATTTGTTGGTCGGACGCGGTTCATCATCAGTCTCATCTTCACCTTCCACCAGGTGTGATTGAGGTCAAGCGTTCGCCTATAAATTAATTTTAAAAAAAGATTAGTAATAGGAACAAATTCGAACAAAAATCAATGAAATTGTAATATTTGGTGTCTCAATATAATTTACAGGATTTTTAAAATTTGTTAATATTACTTTTAGCTGTTTTGCTTCCTTAGCAAAGACTATATTTATTGAACGAATAAGAAAATGTTGTGCTGTATTCAGCTGAAATCATAGACGGGCAAAATGTAATCAGATTAATGAAAAACGAATACGATTACATTTTGCGTTTCTCATTATTAATTTGACTGCATATTGCTCATCTATGTTTTAAACACAACGGAATCCTCAATTGCATACACATTTATGATTCCTTAATGTTTTGAAGGGATTTAACCATGATTACAGAGCAACATATTTAAAATTACAACATTTTGTAATAGTTTATCATTAATCAGATTACATTATGCTCATCTCTGATTGAAATAGAAGTCATAATAATTTGTTCAGCTCACATCTGCCCATTGTAAATCATAGGTTTCTCCCAAAGCTCGAGCCCTCATCTCTGTTCTAGACTGTTCGCATCCGACTGCATTTCGGATGTCGTCGGTCCATCTGGCCTCTGGGTGCCCATACTACCATCTGGGTCCATCTGGGTGCTTTTTGGAGTCGAAGCTGCTCGCGTCCGTAGGCTTTACCCCAGTTTCCCTACACGTGACTCCTGGGTGGCGCTAAACGAGCAGCAGCGACGTGGTAGGGCGTCGGTGCCCGTCTGGATCGCGACCACAGTGCAAAGGCCGTCATAGTGACCAGTTTCGGCTTGTCGCGTTTTGGGATCAGCTTGTGCATATCCAGTAGCTCGTATACCTAGAGACCTTCAGTCGTGGTATATGTGGGCCGACATGACGATGTAGACTATCAACGGATTTTCATCCTTTGATAGTCGCTTTCGTTTTTGGACTACACTGTACTTACCATCAGGTACTCTGTAGACACTATGTCGAGCCAGTGTAAAAAAAAACTGCGCTTGCAGAGAGGCAGTCTCTACTGATTACTGCAAACGTTGACGAAATATATGTACGTACATTTAATTGATAACAGTGAAAGCAATATACTTTACTCATTGAGTTCGTGTAATGATCTGAGACAAATTGTTGATGGAGAGGTCGAAGTACAGTGTAAGATGACCTAAAATGCTCCTTATCGGTGCAGTTCATGCATTCCTAACTTTTAACTCTAATAACATAAAGCAGATGGCTTTGAAATTGAACTTCTTTAGATAATTCGTTTTGGTTATTGACCACTACTATCGTACTTTATTATTTTGGTCTTATGTTTCGAGTAAATATACTCACAGGCTTTTATAGCTTCACTCCGATGCAACCTTGAGTTTCTTTCGGCGTTTCTTCTCAAGGCAGTCGCTTCCGAAACGCTGGTAGATCACCGTTAGGTTCGTTTTTTTCAACTGGCCGGCCGCCCAAGTCGAGGTCCGTACCCACAGGGGTGCCCTTGCGTAGCCGCCCAACCCATAAATTTCGCTGGCTGAGCGCCCTCTGCGTTCGCTCACCAAGCCCGGTTTTGTGGTGAAGGTCTTTCCCATGCCACCAACGTTGGACATGTCGAAAAAAAAATAAAATAAAAGCTTTTATAGCGTCATGGCGACATATAGTTACAGATTCTTCCTTTATGATATGTATCGATTTTCATAGACTGTGAAGATGTAAATCAGATTAAATAGGTTTACTTACTGAATACCTATAGGTACTTCTGTAAGAAAATTAATATCGAAAATTCACAACACTTTTAAGCCTAATCCTCCAGTAAACATGAATCGACTGCGGTGGAATTGACATCAATTAGTCATTAATGGACGCTTTTATTAACAAATTTTTACCGTATTTGATACCTGACAATTCACATCATGAAACTTACAATTAACTATTGTATTAATGAGCTCATAATACCTACCAGACGGGAATTGGAAAATTCCCTGACATGACCAAGCAAACACAAACGTGTGTAAAATTTCTACTTTTATGAATCGTTATGATTTAGTAATCCGTTTATACGGGATATAAAAAGTTTTCTGACTTCATATTAGATGCTAAAATACTATTAGATATTGCAGACACAGGATATCGTCAAAATTGTACGTAATGGGTCAGGATAGGCCCGGCAAAGCTAAATAAGAGAACATATAAAAAATATTAAATCCGGTACTCTCATAAAAGTTACACGATAAAAAATTGTAATCTTAAAGTCTACATAATTTCAATTTAATGAATCTTTGTTATATTGATTTTATCTATCCCCGTTTGGGAATAGCGTGATGATACTTATTTAAGTATTATTCTAGAGATAATTGTGTTTGGAAATTTAAATCACTAAAATATTGTGAAATAATGGAACACCATTGAACCTTAGATGAGCTAGAATCCCAAAAACACTTAAATCTTTGGATTTTCATCATTGTCATTGCCTGATCAATATTTAACTTGATTTTTTTTTCGGTGGAAATCCCTTCGGACCGCCAGGGGAGTGATGAGGGCCACTCCCCCGGTGTGTCGGACTTGCACCAACTAAAACCACCGGGGTGCCAACTATCTCCTCTCCTCGCCTTCGCCAGGCCTGGGTATCCGTTTACTGCCTACGGACCCGGCGAGCTATTTACCTAGATCCTCCCATTGACGTAAATGTAAATGACGTCCCGAATTCCAGTACAAGAAAGTCGGTCAAACGGAAATGTATTGCATTATATTTAAATGTGTACGCGCGTTATATTGTCAATCGGAAAGTTACGCTTCGCCTGAGCTATTGTTTCCCTCTGTTATGATAATAAGACAGCTGAATAAGCAGGGTGTTCCTAATCACCGATTCAATAGTATTCGATCACATTATATGAGCTCACTTGAATGGCTCAAGTGTAAAATACTTACAGGAAAATGATTATAAATGCATTGAAGCCAGAATTATCAAAATTCTTGTATTATTTTTTTGTATCCCGGGGGAAAATCCTGCACGGGACCATCAGGGATGCTGTGAGGGCAGTGACCCCGGTGTATCAGACTCCTATTGACTAAAAACCCCCGGGATGTTCCTCTAATCGTTCAACCCGGACCTGGGAAACCAAATTCACCCAGACGCCCGGGGAGCGTAGTCTTGTTGAGGCTACCTCTCTGGAAAGGGTAGTAGCAAAGAGCCCACCCCTCCAAAAAAATCTTGTATTAGTTCTTCCATCGATATCACAAACTAAGCTATTCGTATTGTTATAATATTCAATTTTTTATGCATTTTACTAAAGCAGAATTGTCGAATTTTTCAGTAACTTTTGACCCACTCATGTTTAGGCGGCCAGATATCACTATTACTATAAAAGTATTCGGGGTCAAATACTCTAATTGTTAGACATGTTTTATTATCGCCACCGTAGATGAAGTTGCATGATACAGATGCTAGTAAAAGAATAAAACGAAAGTGTTTATGAAATACATACTGCGGAGTGCCGTTTACAAGGTATTATGGTCAAGTTTTGTAACGCCCAGATACAATATTCTAAAATATCGTTTGAAAATTATATTTGTCGATGCAAAACAATATTTGATAAAATGGAATGGTCCTAATTAATTTCACTGATGAATTATTCATTAGAATAGTCGATCCAAATAAAACACGATGCATCATGCAGAGTTCGGAGTCATCCCAATATAAACACCACACATTTAGCCAAAATTATATTCACTTTAAAAATAAACTCGTGTCCACTGCATCGTTTTATAATGTTGCCAATTATTAAGAAACCGTAGAAGTTGATGGAATTCATCAGACCTGTGGATATTACAACTATAATAAAATATTGTAAGACTTAATTTTTAATTATAATAAAATATTGAAGAATCATGGCTGACTCAGTTATACCTATTTTGTATTTTATACTAAAACCGTAAATATACATTCAATATTATTGCATATTATTTCTTTAGGATTGTTACTGTTAACAATTTCATTAAAGTTTGATTAAGTTGCAAAATTTTATAAAGATGCAACCTTCAACTTACATCTTTTACATTTATTAATACTTAGTACGTTATAAATATATATCGATAGATTATATTTAACAATAATATAATAGAGGGGTCACACTTTAATTTTGTGTTTTACGTTATTCGTTTCAGATAGAGTGCATAGTGGAGGGTTAAGGACTAGGGCTGGTGGTGACGTCATTGCTCCGGAGCGCGCAGTCAGTTCACTTGATATAGCAATGTCCTACACTGCCCCCAGCAACCTTGTGCTCACACCTGCTCCAGAATGTAAGTGTTCTTATAAAAATTTGAAACCTATCACTTAGTATTAGTTATTGTATTTATCTGTTGAAAAGTATTGGAATCTTATTTCGTATTATAATTATAAGTACTAAAACTTTTGTTATAATTTCGTAAATAGTTAACTATGCAAAGGCTTTTTTCTAAAGTGTTCTCAAATTCTTGGGCTGAGATTTATAAATGCTGTTTCGACTTTGCTTAGCAAAGTTCTCAAAAAATAATTTCGTTTTGACAATAAATTGAATATTTATTGTGAACTTGAGTATAGCTATAGTATTCATAGAGCCAAGTTTATATTGACAAGATTGGTGGCTTACTAATTCTTTGAGTAATATAAATTGTAATATTTTTAGTAAAGTCTAAGCAAACTTAAAGTTGCGTCTGTAAATCTCAGACTTAGTCTTTTGCAAATATCTATTACAATCAGTTATAATAAGTTAATAAAAAGGGATATATTATAAATTTTGTATTTTTCAAGAATCTTTTTGACGTTATGAAGGTTATCGCCAAATTAAGATTAGATAATCAATATGACATCAAAATAAAAAAAAACCCTTAATCTAAATGTAAGGAATTGACACATACCATAATTTAAAAGGTTGCAGTAAATTATTTGTGTGCGTGTTGATATTTGTAGGTCGAAAGCTTTCCCGAGGCATATCCCGGGCGACAGACAACGAAGGGTTGGTGTGGGCCCTGAGAAGCAACACAGATCCAGAGCCTAACACCTTAAGTTCAGATCACATATTGCTACTACCAGATATATCGGTGTACCCGCCAGATTTTAGGTAAGGACATACAATTGGTTAACTAATGATGGTAAAAAGTTTCAAATATAATTATATATACTCGGTAGGTAGATAGAAGACTCAAAATATGGTTATGACCTTCTCTGTAAGGCCCGCGACGTAAAAAAATAAACATTGTTTTTAATCAACATATTATCTTCTTCTAAGGTCGATACTTTCAAAGAAATATTTCTTTGTAGGTAGTGGGGCGATTACCCGAACTGGGCCATGACCACAGTATACAAGTGTAATGACCGTCATAGTAACTCGCTTTGGCCTGTCGCGTTTCGGGAGCAGCTTGTGTATATCCAGTAACTCATATACCTAGGACCTTCAGTCGTGGTGTATGTGGGCCGATATAATGACAGAGACTATCAATGAATTTTCATTCTTTGATGGTCGCTTTCGCTTTTAGACTACACTGTACTTACCATCAGGTACTCTGTAATCACTTAGTCGAGCCAGAGTAAAAACAAAAGAATAAAATGTTTCTTTGATTAGAATGATTGTAGCGTTTGTTAATTTTTCTCGTCATCATTGTATCAATCATAGGATGTGTTTTAATGATTTCTAGAACGATCTGCTGAAAGCGACTCGCGTCCTGTGCTATTCTGGGATTGTGTTCAGGACATTTGTCTTCCTTTTTGGTGGTCGTTTTGTGCTGCGTTTGTTAGTACATAGTTTCCTCTCGATAACTCTACGGCTCTTCTATATGCTGCCTAATATCATTTCTATTTCCTAATCCATTTGGTTATATTGGTCCATCATATTGCGATATAGTTGAAAGTGTCTGGAAAATAGTTTCTATTAATTCACCGCCACAATCTAATGTACTCTAAAAGGCCGTTTATTTTTTAACCGTAGTTACAGTTTCCTTCACCCCACGGTCGCTCGTGTGGCTCGGCTTGGAGCCAATTTTCATTCGTTATTCGCACGCGAACCGACCGTTTGTCGTTGAACTTTCTGTTATTGTTTACCGTTCTTTAACCTTTTCGTGTCTATTTAATGACATTGCAGCATTGATTTCGATTACGTCGTGGTGGAGGGGTCGTAAGTGATATTGGATCGAACACCAAGTATATTCGTCTGACCCATAACTTTACTGTCATTCATGTTTATAATTTTATCAACAATTTCAGTATATGTACAATTCAAGTAGTATAAAGTAAACAAACCTTTTTATTATTTACAAAAGCAAGAGGTACCTAATATTATATCAATTCTTAATTTACGTTTAACAAAAATTACGAATACTAAGATTAAAATTATGAAAAAACTTTAAGAAATGTTCCATTTTTTAATATATTTTCGCTAAGATCAGTGACTAATCTAACTCTAAATTGCGCGTGATAGACATTGCCCCTTCAGATAAATGCTCTTGCGATATCTAATCCTCTTTTACAGTTGGCTGATGTAGAGAAATTTGCCTTTTCATAAACTGTTTTTAATTACCTTAACCTAGATACAGAATTAAATTCGTAAACATTTCTGAAGCTGTTGATCTCTAGTTGTATTTAGAGAACTGTTGCGGTGACCTGAAAAGTGAGTTTATTTTGGCATGGTAGTTAAGAAAACACACATCAAGTCAGTCTAATATTGAAAGAAAATTAATTCTTATTCCTACTCGTTGTTCTACAAGGTTCATTCATAGGTCCCAGATTAAAAGTATAAGTTAGGACGAGAAAAATAAAAACCACGCCTCACTTGTATTAATTTTTTTGTCCAGGACGTTCTTAGAAAAAGACTTATTGGAGACAGCGACATTGGTAACATTGGAATCAGCAAATATACTAAACTGGTGGCGGCATGGCCGTGTGCCAGGAGCGCCTAGACTACTGCCTTTAGCCACATCAGGGGACGGTAACTGCCTGCCTCATGCTGCTTCGTTGGCAGCGTATGGATTCCATGACAGATTGCTCGCGCTCAGAACTAAGGTGCAAGCGTTGCTGTGTGGCGAAGGCGGGGATGCCCTCACAAGTGAGTTTGTGTTTTATTAATCGAAACCTTTCACCGAATAATCGATACCTCAGTTCCATAGTATGATAAAACTGAATCGTTATTTACTTCATCAACATACTACTTAAGTGGATAAAACTTCCATTAGTCTTACTTTGCGTATGTCACCAACAGTTTTATAAACTTTTTTTTATATAATTTATAGGTGAACGCTTGACCTCAATCACACATGGTGGTAGGTGAAGATGAGTGCGATGATGAACCGTGTCCGCCCAACAAATGCCTATTCACTCTTCTTTTAAAGACTCCCAGGTCATAAGATCGCGGAAATATGGCCGCTGGTAGTATATTCCACTCCATAGCTGTTCGCATGATGAATGTAGAAGCGAATTTTCTCGTGCGGATATAAAGAACATCCATCACATACGGATGGTATCCGACACGATGTCTTGTGGTTTTGTGGTGGAATGGGGCTGGTGGAATCAAAGAATGTAGTTCCTGAGAACACTCTCCACCGTGCAACCGGTAAAAGACCGCGAGGCAGGCAACTCTACGTCGATGCTCGATGCTCTGCATTTTAATTTTTGACAAAGAGTCCTGCCATAGAGAGTTATTTGCATTACAGAAGCGATAAAACGTCGATGGCGGTGGTCAGAGAGCGTGTCGCTGCGGTCCGCGGGCCTTACCCCGTCGGAGGCGGAGTGGGAGCGGGACTGGGCGGACACGGTGCGCGCCGCCTCGACCGAGCCGCACGCGCCGCACGCACAGACCGCACCGGCCGCGCCGACCGCGCCGCACTACGCGGGCCTCGAGCAGCTGCACGTGTTCGCGCTGGCGCACGTCATGCGGCGCCCTGTCGTCGTATTCGCTGACGTTGCACTCAGGGTAAGCCACCTTTGGGAGGGATTATGGCTTTAGGAATTGATTTTGTGTAAGATTGAACTTGGTTTAGTACAGAGTGGAGTCTTTGCTAGCCCGAAACGTACTGTTGTTGCAGAGATTATCTTATAGGCTTGGCTCTACCTGAGAGTGTCTGCATAGCATGATATTCGCATAGCCAAGTCTATGTTCACAAAATCGGTGACTTAACAAACCTTTTGACATTGAGTAATATAAATTGTAATGTTTTTTTTTTTACACTGGCTCGACATAGTGACTACAGAGTACCTGATGGTAAGTACAGTGTAGTCCAAATACGAAAGCGACTATCAAAGGATGAAAATCCATTGATAGTCTACATCGTCATGTCGGCCCACATATACCACGACTGAAGGTCTCTAGGTATATGAGCTACTGGACATACACAAGCTGATCCCGAAACGCGACAAGCCGAAACTGGTCATTATGACGGGCTTTACACCCGTGTACTGTGGTCGCGATCCAGGCGGGCACCGACGCCCTACCACCTCGCTGCTGCTCGTTTAGCACCACCCAGGAGTCACGTGTAGGGAAACTAGGGTAAAGCCTACGGACGCGAGCAGCTTCGACTCCCAAATGTTTTAGTAAAGTCTATGAAATCTTAAAGTTGCTTCTATAAATCTTAGCCTAATAGCTTGACTTATTATTGGCTTTGAAAACTATCGCAGGACTTCAAAGGAGACCCGGTAGCGCCGATCCCTTTCGGCGGGGTGTACCTCCCATTGGAGCTGGACCCTCTGGTGTGCAGCAAGGCGCCCATCCTGCTGGCGTACGACGCCGGGCACTTCTCAGCCTTGGTGCCGAGCGAGCCGCTGCCCACTGACGGGGCGAGAGTGCCGCTGGAGGACTGCGCCGGAAACCCAATGCCGCTGAGGTACGAGCAATCAAATTTGACCTTTGTTTCAACTTCCAAGGCGGCGCCTCCAAGACCGCTTTTATTGCTGCAAGTCCATAAGATCCAAGAATCGTAATTTTTTTTTACCAAAAGGTGCAAAGACAGCTGGCATGTACAATTGTCGTTTTAGCTAGGCAAAGGTAAAATATAAAGATTTTATCATTACATATAATAATATAATATTTACTAACAGTTACACACATTGATCTAGTCCCAAATTAAGCTTTTCGCTTGTACTATGGGTACTGGACAAAGATATACATACTTAAATACATATATACAATCAGCTAGGCAAAGGTAAAATATAAAGATTTTATGATTACATATAATAATATAATATTTACTAACAGTTACATACATTGATCTAGTCCCAAATTAAGCTTTTCGCTTGTACTATGGGTACTGGACAAAGATATACATACTTAAATACATATATACAACCATGACTCGTGACAAACTCGGGACTCGAACCCAGGACCTTAGCATCGTAAGAAGGGTCGGTACAAACTGCGCTATCAGGCTGTCAAATCCGTATAATAAATCCGTTTCTCAGCCATCTATATAATATTATTATTATTATTATTTAGATGAAAAGTAATTTTATTTAGATGCAAAATCATCTGAAAACTTCTATACATACTGCCTTTCATAAAAATTTTGCGTGCGCGATGTAGTTTAGGAAATCTTTCGAAATCGTTAATCAATATACACATATCTGTACACATTTGTGTCCGCTTATCTCAGAAATGGCTTACCCGATTTGGATGTAGTTTTCATTAATGTATTGTAGAAAGGTTCGTTTACATTTACTGTTAATTTTATCTCAATCGTTTCCTAAATAATAAAATATGTCATTAATTTATTGAAAAAGAAAGAGTAAAATAATTTTTCAGGTGAAAACCTTGAAATAATTATTACCATAACAAAAATTCTATTGCCAGACGAACGAAGTCGCGGGCGCAGCTAGTTTCTGATAAATGTAAATATTAATCTCATAACGTCCTTTATAGTTTACTAGCTGATCCGGCAAACGTTGTTTTGCTATATAAGGTTTTGTAATATCTTCTAAGATGTTCATTAAAATTAAGTGATGTCAAAGACAATTTTGTTCACAATTAAATACTCTTAATCAACAACACATTTATTTGAATAAAGATTAATATTATTACGTTGATACAACTCTTAACAAATAATGCATTAATTTCGACCAAATTTGTTTACCATAAAAACGGTTCTAGTGACTTAATCTTAAAAGATAGACATATACTGTCGCGGACATTTTTTTAGATCATTTTAAGAGGAATAATTCTTTCTTACATATATTTTTGGTATCTTGAACCGTTTTGGCAGCGCACGCAATGGAAGCCCTCAAGGATGAATAATTTTGCCCGTTTTTTTCACATTTTCCATTATTTCTTCGCTCCTAATAATTGCATCGTGATGTTATATAGCCTAAAGCCTTCCTCGATAAATGGTCTATTCAATTCAAAAAGAATTTTTCAATTCGAACCAGTAGTTCCTGAGATTAGCGCGTTCAAACAAACAAACAAACAAACTCTTCAGCTTTATAACTATTATTATATATTATACTAGCTGATCCGGCAAACGTTGTTTTGCTATATAAGGTTTTGTAATATCTTCTAAGATGTTCATTGAAATTAAGTGATGTCAAAGACAATTTTGTTCACAATTAAATACTCTTAATAAACAACACATTTATTTGGATAAAGATTAATATTATTACATTGATACAACTCTTAACAAATAATGCATTAATTTTGACAAAATTTGTTTACCATAAAAACGGTTCTAGTGACTTAATCTTAAAAGATAGACATATACTGTCGCGAACATTTTTTTAGATCATTTCAAGAGGAATAATTCTTTCATATATATTTTTGGTATCTTGAACCGTTTTTGCAGCGCACGCAATGGAAGCCCTCAAGGATGAATAATTTTCCCCGTTTTTTTCACATTTTCCATTATTACTTCGCTCCTAATAATTGCATCGTGATGTTATATAGCCTAAAGCCTTCCTCGATAAATCATCTATTCAACTCAAAAAGAATTTTTCAATTCGAACCAGTAGTTCCTGAGATTAGCGCGTTCAAACAAACAAACAAACTCTTCAGCTTTATAATATTAGTATAGATTATATGGACCTTTGGCTGTTGACAAGTAATTTCTAATCACGCATGAGTAGTTAATAAGCCACCAATCGATATTTGTTCATAATATAATAGTGTGTGCTTTAGGTTTGATGTTATTTAATGATTCCTTAACTTTTAGTCATATATGTTATCTATATTGACTTACAGTCTTTAGTAGACTTATAGACTTTAGTCATATATGAATAACATAACGTTTATAGACAAGTATTAACACTCCATATCTGAAATGGGCAAAATGTAATCTGATTAATGATGAACGATTACAAAATGTAGTCGTAATTTTGATTTACTTGTTCTGTAATCATGATTAAATCCATTTAAAATATTAAGAAATCATAAATGAGTATACAATCTGGGATTTTATAGTGTTTAAAACATAAATGAGCAAAATGCGTTCATATTAAAAGTAAAAAACGTAAAATGTAATCGTTAATCATTTTCATTAATCTGATTACATTTTGCCCATCTATGCTCCAAACTAACCCCTTTAGTCTCAAACTAAGTTTGCGCTTGTATCATGGGTACCAGACAATAATATAAATCTGTTAGATGTAGGCATTGATAGATATAAGATTTATAATATGACACTTGCGCACGGCGACCGGTGCGAAATAAACGAGTAAAATAAACGAGTTTGAACGGATATAGGATCTTTTATTTACGAAAATAACAAAATCAATATAAAATAATGAAATAATTATAATTTAACTGTTTATGCATGTCCTGATCCAGTGTGACCAGAACGCTAATAGAAGAAAGGATGTTATGTGTGAATTGAAATTAAACAGATTGGATGTTGGTATGTTCCATAGCATTTTGACGGTGCCCACTAAAACAACTGCCGAAATGCTATGGAAACTGTATGAAAGTTTTTATTTCTATATATTGGGCTACGATGGGGCTGATATGATCAAGTTAAAAGCCCCTAATAAAAAATAAATTAAAAAAAAACTGTTTATATTTTTAGATTCAGTGTCGATCCAGGCGAAGATTTCCGATGGGACGTGGAACCAGACCAAAGGACGATAAACAATCTCCTTCCAGACGAATATCAACGCTCATCGATGCTGGCAGCTTACCTCGATCTTGAAAGAGTGGAGTGCCTGTCCCAAAACCAACCTCCCGAGGACCTCAGACGGTCCCTTGATGCGTTGTCGACGAAAAGTTCAAAACAATTGAACTCTGTTGCTAAGCAATTTGGGAGTATCGGGAGATCCATGAGCAGCAAGATAAAGAAGAACTTCGGATCGATGGCCAAGCTGACGGGCAAGAGTAGCGGGAGTCAGAGTAACCCGGAAGAGAGTCTGATGCGGCGGCAGTCGACATGCGAAGTGCTGTGCTGCAGAGTGCTGGCGGCCAGGGCTCCGGTCCAAGAGGAGATGGTCAAGAATTACTTAAATGAAGCTTGGATTGGGTGAGTTTAATATCGATAATATGTATGTACAACACTATTAGGCCTGCCATGTGGTACTAAAGCCGTACTTAATCTGGAAAAGCACAGATGTATGTGCCGGGATTTGAACCTACGATTATTCTCGTTTTTCGGTGTTATTTGTATGTTTGTTTAACCTTACTGCCACAGCGAATGAAAATAATCTCTAATTGTCAAGATGTTTCAACATTTAAATCAATTTGCTTTAATATACATCCTTCGCCCATTTCTAGAATTCGTGGCAAGGCCAGCAAGTAATTTCGATCATACAAATTTCAGATATACAGCAGAAAAGAACCGAAAGGAGAGCAGCGCGTCCGTGCAGCCCTCCCAACCGCGCTATGGGACCGGCCGCTCGCAGTTCTACGCGGAGGCCGACCGCACTGCGCACGAGTCCGCGCGCGCTGCAGCCCCCAGGTCGGCCAAACCGGCCACCGACAGAACCCTGTACCTGTCCAAGTCGACCTTCTATGATGACCGCCCGCCCTCGCCAAAGCCCTGTCGAGCCCCTCTCTGTATGTATTACGGCAGTCCTGCAAACAATGACTACTGTTCGCGCTGTGCGAAGTTACAGTGAGAGTTTCCCAGGGGAATCGATATTACCAACGATAATATTAGTAACAGTATTCGTGAGATATCGATAATTATTGAAGCTTACTATCGAAATAACTTTCTGGTTCAAATTATATGAAGTAACAAATTAATATTTAACGTTATTCAAAAAATATCGATACTACGTGCTACAATATTAGTAACAGTATTAATTAGAAATCGATAATTGAAACATGGTATGGAGCAGAGATGGGCAAAATGTAATCAGATTAATGATTAGGAGGAGTCATAAATTTGTATGCAATTGAAAATTTCATTGAGTTCAATACATAGTAATTTTGCATTTTACATTATATGAATGATAAAAAATGTAATCGTAACCGTTTTTCATTATTCTACTTACATTTTGCTCATCTATGGTATGAAGATATCTTCCGAGAATTTATTAATTCTATATAAATTACAGTTAATGCTTCCTACGGAACCTATATGGATGTTACCAGCTTTAATATTGATTATTGGCAGTATTTGTGATACATTGATAATAATTGAAACATGGTATCGGTATAGAAATATCTCGTAATTTTGTTCATATGATACGAAATTATAGTATGCGCTTCCTAGGGAATCAATATTCATAGATATTAGTGAAATGTCGATATTATATTAGCAATAATATTCAC
This sequence comes from Automeris io, assembly GCA_036320925.1. Classification (NCBI taxonomy): domain Eukaryota; kingdom Metazoa; phylum Arthropoda; class Insecta; order Lepidoptera; family Saturniidae; genus Automeris; species Automeris io. The sequence continues at coordinate 1,117,411 of JAUDJH010000021.1, read as the reverse complement.
TATACATCGTTAATATTGAAACATGGTTTCCCGTCATCTTCTTAGAGTGCAGTGATAAAAATTTCATACTATTATAGGGCTACTTTTGTATAACATATTATGATTTTGTTAGTCAAAAGCCGATTACTGATATTATTGTTTGTCGTATATCGATTACTGATATCGATATTCCTCCAATATGGTTCCTCCTTAGCGCTTCCATAGTACGTTTATAATAGTTTTTATTTAATCTATATGATAATAGATATGGGCTTATTTGAAATGTCTCGTGCAGCATTAATCGATTTGAAATTATCTAGATCTAATCCAGTAAAGTGATATACAACAGTTTTCATTGCAGCTTTCATTAATATAGGTTTCATAGACATTTTGACATGATGACATTTAGTTGTTGGATATTTCTTGTAACAAGTTTTGTCTGTATCAACTGTTAAAGATATATCGACTTTTATATTTTAATAAGTATGTTTATTGAAAAAGGATTAATAAGAATTGCCCCAGATTATTTTTAATTTTCCAAAATTTTCTTTTTATTATTGACACTGTGTCATAAGGCAAAATATATATTTTAATCAACTCAATAAGATAAACATCTAATTGTACCTGACCTTATTTATACATTTTCCCTGCATAATATGACTGCATAGTGCCAAATTGGCTTCTGATAGGAATAAACAAAAGATAGGACTTGAAATAATTGATGTCAGCGCTACATCACATTTTATCACATCTGTTGGTATATATTTTAGAAGTCTAAAATAATAAATGGTGAATTTATAAACGATTAATTATAGTAAAACAACATTTTATTATCTGTAATCACTTAGAATTGAAATAAGGATAGTCAATGCGGCTTGTATTAATCAAAATGGACAAATTCGAGTTGAACTGGTTATTGCCGGATTGCATTAAATAATTACTTAGTATTAACGAAGCGAAAGAATTTTATAATAATAGAGGTGACGACCAATGCTTATTGTACCATAACAATTTTTTATTTTAGCTATCATAAAAAATGTTTGCTTTAGTACAAAGATGTTTTTGTAAAGCCTTCTGGAACGAATGTGTTCAAATACCAGGGCTGGGTATAAAGTCATTTGTAGGCAAGACTGTATAATCGAAGTAGAAACACTTATTTCAACATTTTTGATAAATAATAAAATGTTCAGAAATATTGCTGCGAAGACAGAAGTAATGCATCATATTCAAATGGTGTAAATTATAACCCATTTGCATCATTTGACGGAATAATCCGCAAACACAACTGACCATTACGGACTATATCAATATAATTAAAATTAGCAAACACCGATCAATCTTCCCCGAATATCAAAGTCAAAATCAAAACGCTGACTTTGGCAAAATCACATTGGTCATACACCAGTGGAAAAGCCACAAGAAAGGAATAATAATAATAAATAACTGGCCATAATCACCGGGAGCGTAAAAATCCGCAGACAATCGTTTTTTGTTTCAATATTACCTGATTTTTTTTTTAATTGTCCAGTTGTTGATATAAATATATTTTTGTTAATATGCGAGGAATATACAATATTTTGAATAACTCTATAACACTATTTCTAAGGAGAATAAATACTAAAAGTCTTCCTTGCGCATGCATGCTGGTGTCGACAACGTTTAGCTGCGGATTTGCAGCGATGATGCAAATTGGTTAAATGTGATTACAGTTACGAAATAAAAAAGTCTATTTTTTTCTTTTTTCGGTAGGTTTTTATAACAATATAAACCATGGTTGTAATGAATATCGGCATCAACATTAGTCGTTGCTGACTTTTACTGCACATAATCAGGACGTGACAGATCGCTAGGCATAGAGCTTAACGCTTCCTGCCCAAGAATAGCGTGACCAGATTTATCAAGATCCTGCTATTTTTATCAGGATTCTAAGTAGAATTTTTTGGCGACACATTTACTTAACAAAAACTAAGATAAAGCTGACATTTCGAATTTTAACTCTATATTATGGCAGCAAGATAGTTTGATCTGGCATGCGATCGACGATTAAAGCCTACAATAATGAAGGCCTAAACCTAGATGTGGGCAGAACCGGGATGTAAATGATGATAATAATTATGACAAACGTTATAAAAAAAACTATCAACTTTCATGGAAAGAAATAATATTGATACTAGAAAATTAGCCTTCACTGTTATTGAAAAAGTAGCGACAACTCCGGTATAAACTGCTGTTTGTAGATATAATTGTTAATCTATTTCTTAGCAGATTAATTTCAGACTTTGAAATAATCACACACACTGTTTTTAGATTTATAATGATTCATACTGTATCACGGACTACCTCATACGTTGCAGCAGTTTGTTGTTGAAATATATATTAAAATGAAATTTATATTGGTTGGTCTCAGGGTATACATTCGATGCACTGAAGTATTTATAGGGTATATCTAGTTATTAAAAATCCTCTTGTTAATGTTTATGATTGAAATACGAGCTTGAAATTTCATTCTGCCTTCTTTTGCTTAATAATGTTGACCGGTTTAAAGCAAAATTAGAAGAAAAAAAATGCATCTCGAAATCTTTAATCTATAAACTAAAGATAAAACCATATTTTAAATTTAGCATTCTAGGAAATTGCTACTTGTAAATAAACCTTTTTCCTTAATGACAATAAAATAAATATCCAAGTACTTTGATTTTAATATTCGATACTGACGAATCTTATTTAAAACAATATTTATAAGTACAACAAATTAATACAATGGCAACATTTTTTTGTAAATTAAATATAAACTATTTATACCGAATTCATAAAAGGGTACTATTTATATATCAATTATTTTTATATATCTTGTAACATTGTTTCGTTTTTTTTTGTGTAAAAACCGGTCAATATAATTGTAAGATACTAATTAATCCATTACTTTATCAATTTATCTAGTCGTGTAACGTTAGGATATTGTATGAATGTTTTTAAAGGTATTATTGTTAACTTTTGGGTGAACAATTTTAATAAAAGAAAGGAGGTTGATACTTAAGAAGTCCAGATATGTAAGAATTTATACATAATATTAACTTAATTCTTTTTTTTTGTCAAATCGTAGAGTAGTTTCTTTACCTATAATTATGGTATTAATACGTGTGAGTGTGTGTTTTTAAATTGATTTAACCAAGCTGTTTGCCTTTTAAAGCTACAATGGGTACTCCAAAAAAAAAAAGGACAAAACTCTGAACACGTTTAGGCCTTGGCTAGGCCAACAAGGCTAACATATATTGATTACAAAGTAAATATCACGTTGCCGTGCACTGAATGTCTAATAGAGGAGCTGATACGGTCAAAAATATATTATATGTACATGAAATTTTCATTTTTAGATTAAAAATTATAGCTGAAGATTAAATAATAATTAATTGTTATTATCAATCTGGCCTGCGGAGTAAGTAGTACCCACTCTCCAGACCGTCGTAGTTTAAAAAGTAATATTTACCAAAAATATACATCTGATGATGATGTCCTAGCCGGATTCGGCCACGGCGACTGTTTCAACGCTGATTAAGAAAATCGAGGTCCAGTTTTCGGAAACAGTCAATTGCGCAGGATATATTTAAGTGCATAACTGGACGCGCAGCCAGAAAAGCACTCTCTCGTCCGAGCTCCCTCAGGCCCGATGGAATGGAGAACCAGTACGATCGGGAGGGAGCAGGATGCAGGTTTGGTCGAGTTTTCCCTTCTCTGAACACCTGGTTGAATTGCGGGGTTAAAGAGATACCTTAGTCGCCTTTTACGACACCTCGGCAAAAAGAGGGGGGTGCTATTCTATTCTGCCGGCAGCCACCACGGCACACACACACCTATACACACACACACATCTATACACTTATCGAACATATATGTATGTGTGACTGTACTGGCTTCCTTTCTGTATTAGCGCCTCATGCCACTGACTGTTGGCCTAAGAAGCCTTAAAATGACATCGGAAATATTTTTAAAACCTTTTCTTACCTACGAAATAAGAATCATGGTAATTTCTAGCTGCTAATGATTATTATTAATTAGTTTCTTTGGTATAACTGTACCAAAAATAATGTTATGTTTTTATAGAATTGTAAGTAATTGTAATTTGATAAGATTTTGTTAGTATCGTTTTAATTATATAAATTTCATACTAATATTCCCACCTTTGTTTTACTGGCTTAAATAGTGTATTAGAATATATTGCGACATTTTTTTTTATTCTATTACATTGGTTATAGTTCTTTACTTAGATGTGATTTTGACGAAGACGAAAACAAATTAAAGTTATTACGATGCTGTATTCATAAACATACGATATAAACATGTTGTGTTGATCTTTTAGTACTTAAACGTATTTTTTTCTATTGTTACAGAAATATGCTTTGTCTGATTATATCGTAACATAACTTGTTTAGTATTATAATTAAAAATTGTTGTAGCCTTAAAAGATCTGTGAAATAAATTTATAAGAAGTGAGAAACATGACAAATATATTATGCACCAAGATGTTATATATATAAATTCATATTAATACAGAGGGTAATTATCATATATTTTCATATTAAATAACAATATAGAGACGGCATATCATGTTTTTAGAAAAATAAATTGATTAAAAACAAATTTCGGATTGTTTTATTTATACATTCTTATTTATTGATAAATTAATACGTTCCACTTGACTAATATGTTCAAATATATTAAATTATTACTTCCTTTATGTTTTATAATTTAAAGTTAAGGCAGGGGTGCTGAGATTTCGAAGGAAGCTGGCTCCGTCTTTTCTTCAGCAACGCCCCGGTGGTTTTAGTCGGTTAACGTCTGACACAGCGGGGCCGCCGCCCTCATGACAGCCCTGGTGGTCCATGAGGGTTTTTCACAAAGGTTCCCTGAGACTTTAACTGCTGATGATCCATCTTGAGATTTTTAGACTACAAGCGATCCACTCTGTAGGCGTGTGTAGATGGATTTAGCAAGTATGTGTGATACAGGATTGTGTATGTCGTAGGGTTTATATATTAGTTTCTTAACCCTTAAATGCATAATGATGTACAACTGCAACATACCACTTAAATACAATAGTGTACAGTAAATGCATAGTAATGTATATCTGCAACATAAGGTTTTTTAATAAATTAGTATAACAAATATTATATACATATATATATATATATATATATGCTTTTCTATTTTTCCTTGCATTGTAGTGTACTTATCTGCAAGCTATATATTTTATAAAGTGTAAATAAAAGTCATGCATTTAAGGGTTAAGTTAATTTCTTAACTCTTGTAAGTACTCAACTAGCCGTCATATTGGAAGTTTCATGACTGATGTTGTTAAAATAGCTTAAGTTTGTATTGTTGGTGATGAAAGGTATCTGCGATTGCTAAAAGTGACGTTCTAAGTGTCGTCACTTATCGTTATTTTGACTTCGGTTTAAACTAGGCTAGGTAACGTGCTGCGGCGAATTGATACAGGACCCACAGTCCCCACTAATTCGCAGAAGTAGTCAACTTGGGGTTTTTAGCTGGTAAAAGTCCGGCACACCCCGGCTGCTACCCCCTTCGTGGCCGGGACGGTCCTATGAGGATTTTCCCCAAGTAAAAAAAAATAGGCTTGGTAACGTGTATAAACCGTCTAGTATGATTAACACCAAAGACTATGACTTTTGGGGAGTTCTTTAAGGTTAAAAGTTTTATTCTAACTTGATAATTAAAGCTGACTTATGACTATCTGTAGCAAGATCAAATAATATCAATAATCAAATAATTTGTGTAGCATTTGAAAATATACCTTATAACTCTATGAAGAAAAAAGCCTTTTTAAAGCATTAATAAAACGGTACTATAAAAAAAATATTTTGTACTTTGGCACCCATTAAAAATAATAGTGATGACTAGCACTAGAGAGTTTGTGATATTTTCCTAAAAATTCAAACAGTACAATTTTTAAAAGTTAATGCAAGTTTTTTTAGGAATCATAAGTTGATTAATTATTACAAATACAAAAATATATAGCATATGTGGAATAATCATAATGATGAAACTGTTGCAGAAAATACTTATGTTAAAACTATTTCATCTTTAATGTGATTTAATTTCATCAAAAATTATATAATATTTAAAATACAATTAACATTTTATGTAGTTAATCCTTTGGTTGGCATATAAAAATGTAATTAAATATATATATATAGAAATTTTAGGAGGACTTATGGGAGTATTCGAAAAAATTGTGTAATTGTGGGCTAATTAACCCTAGGCTAGCAATACTGTAAATTAATGTCAATTAGAGCTTAAATGTCATTAAATGATTTTCGTACGGAAAAGATGCTTCCGGACAAAATATTAATTTTGCATTGATTTTCACTAGTTTATTATTATAAATTATGTCAGGAGGACTAATCGACAGAGTTTACATAGGACTTGATAATGCACCAGCTGCATTTGATATAAAAGGACGCATTCTCGGCTTAGTGAGTTTTATTTCGTTTGTTATTTATAAAATCCAATTGTCGCAATGATCTTATGAAATTGTATTTTTGTTACAGAATGGCACGAATTTGGAGTATATACGATCGGAAACTGGTGTAGTGGCTGTATTGAAGGGAGATAAATTAGAACCCTTACATTTGGCGCTACATCATACGAGTTCTGATGCTTTAGCTTCTGCGAGGTCATTGGCGCAAAATTTGATCGAGACCATACGCGTTGACTTAGCGCAATGGAGCGCAGCGCAGGCCGGAGGGCCTCCTCCGTCGCTAAATGTCCCTCCGCCAACTTTAACCACGACAGCAGCGTCGACTATTCTTCCTACGCCCGTTGTCACATCTGCTTTATCAACACCTTCGACACTAACGTCGACGACGCCTGCAATCATGCCACCAGTCGTCAGTGTAGCCCCTGCCCCAACTCCCCTTATGACAGTTCGTCAACCGACAGTTTTACAGCTACTCCCGCAGCAACAATATGTTTTTAACCAAGAAAACGGGCAGCTAATACCTATAGTGCAGCCTGGGGTTCAAGTTTCAAACACTAATTTTACCTCCCTCCCGATAGCTCAGTCCATTGGCCTTCAACAACCAAATTTCGGTGCAACACAAATTGTAGATATATCAAACATGCAACCTGTTAATGTTACACAACTTCGTTTGAGTGGAGTTCCATCGTCCATGCCAATGATATTACCAAATGGTATAACATTTCCTCAAGCTAGCTTAGCGTCAGCAGACACAACAACGGTGAGTTCAGTGACTTCTATACCCGTTGTTTGTGCAGCACAAAGCACTAGCGCATCACAGAAATACCTGTACAGTTCTGATAAGGATAAAGATGTGAAGTACCATATACAAGGGGCAGATACAGTGCAGTGGACAATGCCTGGATCCCAGACAATGTTGATACCGTACCAGCAATTACAGGATTTGACATCAAATCAACCAGGATTAACTAATCTACAGCCTCAGCAGTTTGTATCTGTAAGTTTACTAAATATTTTAAAAGTTTATATTTAATACTCAATATTGTATTGTATTGCAATGAATTGCTTCATGACATTATTGACATATCATCACCTAATAGTTTTGTTATATACATAGGGTACTTTATTGTTGTTTGTAAGAAACAATCAATACAAGTAGGAAGGTTAAAAACTTAATGTGATTAACGCCAGTAATATGTATGCTACCAAGCAATAAACATCAATATAACTAAATAGTGTTTTCTTAAACCTAACAAGTTTCCAGAATAGACTAAATAGGTGATTCTCATTTCGAAGTTTAGTGTATGATCAACACAGTGCTAAACAATATGTCATAGTTGAACAGACCAGCTGAGATATTGGCACATTTTCTAATAATTGCTCACCTATTTGTGAGCTTGTGGGTGGGGCTATTTGGGGTGAAGCTAGTGACTAGTTCTAAAAATTTTCACTTAAAGTATAAATAATTAATATGCAATAATTTATTATTACTTCTCTGTTAGATATACAAATTTTAAAGGTTTTTTTTTCTGCTTAATATATATTTTAAAAAATATGTATGCATATGAAAAACTTAGTTTAATGTTGCCCTAAACATAATGAGCTGGAGCCTCTCCTCAAATTTTTTGTAAAAACCGTCACTTTTGTAAAATTATTATTTTTTAGACATGGTTTCTTGATGTAGATTGCTCCAGCTGGTGGACTCCAACAAACAACACTTCCGTTAACACCAGCTCAGTTCCAACAGCTTCAATCAGGCACAATAATGCAGCTTAATCAAAAGGTAGTCTTATATTTTAACCATAAGCAGATTATAATTAATTCCCTCAGAAAGTACATAACATAGTTTCCCAAGAAAATAATAAAACAAAAATGGTTGGTACTAGTATTGAAAATTTACATAATTCAGAAGGCCATAAGTTAATAATGTATTATTAAATATGGCTAGAAATAATTGAATTCTTTTTCTTATTGATATGAAGACTTTAAATGTTAACTACATGACATAAAGAATAGTCAAAAGTTTTAAAGGAAATTATTTCCAGCATTCTCAAACTGCATTGTACTTACCATCAGGTGTGATGTAATTACTTTGCTATGCTGCAATATCAAAGGCATTGTAATGTTTAATAAGTGACAAACAAATATGTGGGTGGCATTCTATAATTGTTACAAAATGATATTGGACTAATATTTTTCAATAGAGCATTCAGCCTTGATGTTTTATTGCAATTTTTTTTTTTAAAGTTACCCAAATAATGAAAGCTAATGTTATCTTGTATTTGACTGCAATAAAAATATAGAGATAAATTATCATTGACATTTTGTAAGAGCTCTTGGAAAAGGCAATAATAATTTGTTTTTTACAATCTACAGATTACTTTTCAATATACAATTTTATTTCAAATAATTCTGGTTCAATAGTTTCAAAGTTAAATGCTCTAATGTGTCATTAAAGTACTGTGAGATAAGGTAGCTTAAATCAAAATGATTTTGAAAAAAATATATATTTTGGCCCGCAGCCCATTGCAAGCAGTGGTTCATTGATAAATATAATATCAACAGGACAAGCGTCTTCACCACAAATTATATCTGTGAGCACTAGGTTTATATTAACTTCAAACTAATATTCCTTGCACTTAATAATGTGGCATCATTTTCTTCTTTTGCATTATTTACTTGATTATTATTTTATACTATCAAACTCGATTCTATTACTATTAATCATTTCACATTATTTATATCAATAAAAAAATATAAACTTAACATTCAAATGAATATTCTAAAAGAAATAATATATTAGACTGAATTTACAAATGATGTTTTCTATTTGCAACTTGCAAACTATAAAATTTCTAGAGTTTTTTAAATTCATGATAATTATTCACGAGATTTTTCCTAAGCAATAATTTACAAAAATATTTTTATGCTTATAACGGCGGAATTATTCTCACAATTGACATTTTTCGTTTTGAGTATAAAAAAACTCAAAATTATCTTAATATTCTTTGCTTATTTAATCACACCTCATCCAGTATTGACGCTTTAAGTGATACTATTTAAACAGCTTAATCTTTTCTTTTGGTAAATGGTGGTTTATTTCTTTAATTATAATTTGAACAACGAAATATGTTGTGATTTGTATAATGATTTTTTTTATTACTACCATTCATTATATCACTATGAATAGCGCCTTGCAATTAACGCTTTTCGCCCTTGAATTGTAGATTTTCCTTTTAACGCGATAAATTCTATAACGCTGTATTGCAGTTTAGTTATTAAAAATGGCATTTTTGCTTTTCAGAACTCGTCAACTCCAACGAAAAACTTGAATCAAGAAGTTCGCGGTCAAAAGCGCTTGTCAGACGGGACCCCGAGCCAGTTGCAGTTGCGACCGATAGCACCAGCTGGGTGAGTAACTAACCAGATCTAAGTTATCTTTTTTTTCAGTCTTGATATTTGTGACAGGATTCGTCTTGGAATAATCCAATTTGTCTACATGACTTAACCAGTACTTAATAATTAAGATTAAGTGATCGCTGAAAATGATATTATATTGCAATTGGTGTTGCATTGAAAAATTAGATTAAATCCCTAAAGTACTGATTAAGATGTTAGATGATAGATGAAATTAATAAAAAAATTCTTAAATTGCAGCTAATGCGTTCTGATTTTATTTCATAGCTTCAAAGCGATATTATCGACTAATTTCTAATGCGATATCCACGTAGTATCCATTTTGAATTATTAGTGTAAAACTTTGCTATGAAACATCATCAGGAAAGGCATTGTAATCTCCAGAATTTACGACATCTGCTGGAAGCTACAGTTTAAGTGAAAGCAGTTAATGGACTTCATCCAATGCCTTTTTAATACATCATACGAAATGTTATATGATTCTTCATTATTAGCGCTATGTGTGCGGGGTTGTGCTTCTATCGAGACTACAGTAGACACCTCAGGGTCAGCCATCGCTGTTAAGGATTGATGGAACGGCGAATGCTATCGTCAATAAATTCTTTGTTCTTTTAAACTAATTTAACACTAGCGCCAGTTGAAAAGTATTCTGGTCAGTACCGGACTATCTATGTAGCAAGGGTAGCAATCATTAAAAGCTCCACGCGTATCGGGTCCCTTCGCACAGAGACATTCTGCCTGAGCGTAATTATTTGAAGTGAGACTCCTTTAGGTTTTGCATAATCATTTTGCTTGTTTTCACAAAACATTGAAGCGGTTTACATTTTAAGACATTTTTCACAAACTAAGAACTTACGGCAAGTTAAGGCCCAGTGCACACGATACGTTCCGATGGCGGCGCGGCGCCGGAACGATGTCGCTAAGGTGTTTTACTTAAAATATGTATGGTATAGCATACGTTCACTCCGGCGTCACGCTGCACGCGCACCGGACTTGCTCTTCTCGAGAAAAGGATAGCAGTACTGCTTAGTAGTCTTTGCAGATATATTTTTGATAATAGACTTCACTAAGCAATGCGGAAACGCATCGTATGCACTGGTTCCAAGAGCTTCTCGATAGAATTTGCTTCGAGCCCCGCACTGGCATAATCCGCCGCTGTTTCTGTGTGTGTGATTGAAACGATGTGCTATCACAGGTCTCATGTAAGCCAGGACAAGAGCTCGACGAGAGATTCGAGATCATGGACAGCGGCATCAGGTACCTACAATGGAGATAATCATGCTGTTAACATAATCAATGTTTTATTGTGCTTTTTACCGGAATCATTTGAACTCTTCATGATTAATCAGTAATTTGGTTATTGATGACACTACATTTATTTAATTAAAAGTTCCTTACATTTTTTAATAACATTTTTAATTGGAATGGAATATAATAATGTAAGTAAAAAAGATCAAAAACAGAAAAAGATTTATCTCTATAAATCAAATAAAATAACCATTCCATTGAGTGTGTAAAATATTTCTCCTTGCCTTGAGTTTCTTTCGGCGTTCCTTCTCAAGGCAGTCGCATCTGAAACGCTGTTAGATCACCGTTAGGTTTGGTTTGGGTTTAACTGGCCAAGTCGAGGTCCGTACCCACAGGGTTGCCCTTGCGTAGCCGCCCAACCAATAAAATTCGCTGGCTGACCGCCTTCTGCGTCCGCCAACCTAGCCCGGTTTAGTTGTGAAGGACTTTCCCGGTCACTCAAGAAAAAAAAAAAAAGAAAAATATTTTATTAGAATAAACATTCCACAGAATATATTAGGAGTTCCCTTTAATAATGATACTGATGTAAATTACGTAACTGTAATTTAAAACAATCTATCCAAAACTTTTGCTAAATAATATCTTAATGATTTATGTGTTGTTCATATTATCTCGGTAATAAAGCATTTTACATGTTGAACTACTAATGTTTTGACGTCAAGCTTGTCGGTGTCATTGTATCCATCTAGTTTAAGGCGTCCTAATTATTAGAAATGATTACTGGAAGTAATATTCCGAAAATGTTGTAACTTTATATTAAAATTATATTTACTGATTAAACTCAACAATAATACTCTCAAAACAAAACTTATACGTAAATGTTTCCTAATTGTTCACATATGTCCTTAATTTGGAAGGAAATAAATTAATTGAACACATTTTCGGAATGCGTGCAGCAAGCTATTATGCGTAAATTAAAAACATCAACCAAGGTATAAATTGTATAACTAAACGATTCTAACAAAAACGGTGATGGAAATCTTTGAAAACAAAAACTTGGTTACGTTTGCGATAGATTGTTTTTGCATTGGCGTAAAGTTTAGCGTAGTATCAAATAGGACTATTTACTTATTTACTGTCTATATTCGATCGAAAATGGAGTATGAAAGTGTAATTAGCCTTAGTAAATTAACCGATTTGACATAAATTAACTGATTAAGCGAGAAACCCCAATGCTTCCGCGACAATGAGACGTTGCGCAGTTTAAAACAACGTTATTTATTCCCGCAAGTGCTAAGAAAGGTAACCGGAGCATCGTGTGACAGGAAGTTAACATACACTGACTTCGTAATTGCAAGAGGCGAAAATGATGAGTTGACCAAAAACAGCACAAACAAGGCTACAAAGATTTGCCTGCGATTGCATTCGAGCGAACGTCGCGAGGTTTTTTCGCTTAATCAGGATCCATTCTCTTATTAGCTTGCTTGAATAACATTATGTACTCGTGGTAAATTTCATATCATTGTTGGCATAGTTAAATGCTGTTCTATGTACATTTGATCCGTTGAGAATATAATAGATTTTGCTGTCATTAATTAATTGAATTATTTTCACGAAAATGTGTGAACATATTGTCGGGTGAAAGTCTATTTGGTTTAAGCGTAATTATTTTGTGATATAGTAATATATATATATATATATATATTACTATATAACCAAAAAATGTCGCTTAAACCGAATAGCTTTTTTTCACCTGACGATATAATCTAGAAACTGATTATGTTTAAAATGTACGGCATCACAAATGCAATATGGAACTTACGGAATTATAGTAGTTTCTTTTAAATTCTAATGGTAAAATCCATTTTCTATCGAATATAGATTACTATTTTATAAAATGGCATTTGTCGGCGTTTGCGATTTTCAGATATTAGCCGCTGAGAAATATTCCTTTCAACGTTCCAGAATGCAGAATATCGACTGGTTGCAATTCAATTATATTTCTTGTAATATCAACTGAATTAATTTCAGGCGCTTTCTACTTCATCCTTACAAATTACAGACTACTTACGTTTTAAGTTGATTTTGCTTTAAATTTGCAGCCTTAAAACCTTTTTGTACAGGGTACTGGCGTTTTAAGAATACTGTGATCACTACCTTTTACAATCATCATAACATTAATCCTTTAATTACAGTGGTTCCTGGTGCAACACTCGATATAGTTGTTTTTTTTTAAACGCATTCCTTTTATCAGCACCAGCGTCAGTATATAATGCGTGAAATTTTGCAACCAAGCGTAGCGATACATATACCTGCTTTCTGTATTGTGCTTTTCCAACGAATATAGCAAACTCTGCGTACGAATTTAAACAGAAAACGAAATAGCAGTAATTTTGTTGTTAAAGAACAAGTTTCGTGTTAGAAAGAGATAAAAGTTACAGTAAAACATAATAAGGGAATTTACATTTAAATCTTTTCTGAAGTTTATTAAAAGTTGCATGCGCGTAAATAGAAACAATTCATCAAGCATAAGAGTAACAAAATCAGCTTTAAGTTCTTTTATTTATTTATTTATAGGGCAGCCATAATTCTTCTTGCATGATGCTAATGAATTCAATATTTTTATTATTTAAATTTAATGGATACCCGCTTCCTTGAAAGGTGATTGAAGATATTCATGATCCTACTTTTCCATCAGAGACTGTGACTTCATTTTCATCGTGTTCGGTAGAATTGTCACCTTAAACGATGTGTCTTAATTTGGATCAGTTCCAGGAGCATTCCCTGAGTCGAAAGGTGAATTTCTATGCAACGGATACGAAGCTTCAATTTGGACACCATATTACACCAATTTATATATATTTTAATTCTTTACTCGAACTTTATCAATCGGCAACAGCATATAAAATAACTTATGTATTGATTAGACAACATTTTAATTTAATTTCTTGGTTAAATTAATTATTTCTATAAAAGTTTATAAAATTATTAAGTTTACAGTTCATAAGTCAACTGCAAAAGTATTTTTGCTGTTGTATGCTTGATAACGTTAGATACAGCAAACTTCGCGTAATTTTACTAAAGCGTTTTGCATAATATATTTAACTTCAGCAATTTAGCGTAGAATTATTGTAATCAACCACTATAAACATAAACCTAGTCAAAATAATAGTATTAAAAAAAAATGGGTTTCAATAAAATGTATTATCATTGCAATAAGCGTAAATATTGCCAGCGTTAAAGCTTTTGTTGTTTTTTTTTTTGGGGAAAAAATATATCTAAATAACATATTTCAGGTAGAGATAACACAGTTGTCAGTATGGGTATGAAAATTAATCCAGCTCACGGCACGATTATACACGTATCATCTGGTCAGCAAACTAAGTGAGTATAAATAGAAAGTACTCACAATTGACCAGACAGTTTGTCTGTACTGCATTGCGAGCATGTTTTTTCTTAGCTATCGAACGATTGCTGCGACCGCCTGATTTTATAACATTGATAAAATGTCTTATAATTCAAAATTTAAATATGCTTCACCACTGAAAATGGCAAAGGGATATGCACCAAAGTGGAGTAGTGTAGTTGTATCCTGATATGATAGCAGTATTTGTTTGTAATATTAAAAATGGCGGACGAGAAAATTAATGTAAGTTTTGTTCACAGTGTATCTGCTTCGGGTTTAACCCCAGACGCATCAGGGATGTATATTAGACAAATAGACAAAAACGCTATCCAAATTCAATCAAGTAAAGACAGTCAAAAACAAGATCTGACAAAAATACAAAGCTCAGCTCAGAATGTTCAAATGATAACTGTACCTCAAGGCATGACAGTACTGCAGAACCCATTAAATATAAGTCAAATGCCTACAATGATCGGACAGCCAAATAGTCAAGTTTATATGATCCCGGCAAATCATCCTAATTTGGTCCAAGGAACGTTACCTTCGGGACTTATTGGACAGCAAATGTTACAGCCCGGTCAAAACGTTACGGTGATGCAGCCCAATCAGCTGGGTGTGCCAGGAGGCGTTCAATATAACGTTCCCCTAATGCCAATGAATATGCCTACTAATGCTCAGTTCATGCCTACAGGAATAAACTTAAATACCCAACTTTCTACGCAGCAGCTAAACGCAGCATTAGCTGGCCATCAATTAAATCCCAATTTAGCAGGTACTATCCCCATAGTCCAGGCGCCGCCCCCTTCTTCACCGATGACGAATCAAACCCAAATACCTGTCTCTCAGACTTCTGTCCATCAAATGGTTCCACAAAACTCCTTCATGACCCATACGAGTCAATACGGTGGAATGCCTCAACAATACATGATGCAGAACTCTGGAAACATCACGGTTCCCGCAAACAATACCAATTTACAATACAGCATTCCGAATCAAAACACAACGTCGAGTAACGGCAATGGGCAGACGACCGTCGTTGAAAACGAAGCGGGAAATGGGTCTAACCAAGCGAACTACATAACCTCCTCACAAGATAACGGGTATTCAATGACGGGATCGGTTCAAAATGCGCAGCAGACGTTTACTTCGGACGGTTCGACGTCTCAGTCTGGATTCGCTAATGGGAATGGTAATACCACACCCACTTATGGGTCTTCGAATGGTAACCAAAGCCAAGGGTATACCGGTACCCAAACAACTCAACCGCCACCCACCTACCCAACCAATGGATCAAACCCCCAGACACCGACGCAGAACTACGGATCAGGGTCTACTGCAACCTCTCAAAACACTTCGCAAGCGAATTACTCTCCTTCATCAACGCCGACTCCAAATCAATCATACCCGACAGCGAATGTTAACATGACCAATGTCGGATATCCAATGAATCAGAACGCTCAAAACCCATACCCAAATGCGACTGGGCAGAACTTGGCAGCTTACGCTAGCAATCAATACCCGTACACGAGCAGACCGTGGTTCAGGACTAGATATGGTTCACCCCAAGGGTCCCCGTACAGCTCCGGTACAGGTCCGCCACAAAGTGGATCCCCGATGCCGGTGCCCCCTCCGTCTGGCAACTTCAACTACTGGCAGGACAGTTGAGATTTAGAAAGTGTTATTGAAATGGACTATTAGAAATTTATATATTTTTCTAGACTATAAGAGAGACTGCTTTATTGATAAAACATTTATAAAATGTAAAAATATATAGATAACATAAATAGTATATATGTACTTACCTACTGTATGATTTTATTTAATCCTAAGGTGATTAACACATTTAATATATCGTCATGTTATAATTCTTTCTGGGTGTAAACAGATACATTATTGGCTGTATCCACGTTGCACTAATATGTCGCGTCCAACGTGACCAGTGGCGCAGCTGATCGCCGGTCTCAGGGCACTTACATATGACAATTCTATCAGATGTTAGGCGGGTTTCCAATGACATACAAGCGTAGAAGGATATAATGGGAAAATTTATTTTAAATACTATAATGGGTCTTATACGCTAAATAACTTACTTTTAATTATAGATTAATATTTCGACCTGGTTACCCAGCCTATGGTCACAAGCAAACTGAACGCCGCGAAGTTTTAGTCGAGGGTAGAAAATAACTATGTTATGTTCTTAATAATTTGAAACTTCAAGCAATAATTAAAAATAAGTTTCTTCTTGTACATGCCCCGTTAAAATATTCTTAAAAACAATGTAATTAAAACTTTTATTAAAAGCTTTTTTATCTGTCACAATATCAGTGACATATTCACAACACAAACGTTGGATATTATTTTCTTGTTTGTTATCTACAATTTGCAACATGAATACCGACAACCGATATCCCGTGATCGCGTCTTTATTTATGCTGAAAGAAATAAAGCATCGCCAGGAGCAAGTATTTCGCGGATACCAGCTCTTGAAACGGAAGGCAGAAGCGCTCCGCATTAGAGGAAGGCAGGCGGCTTTCGAGCTCACCACCACTCAGGCGATATTAAGCCACACGTTAAGAGAGGCTTATATATCGCTCGCTGCTATAAAGTTCACTAATGGAGAATCGAATGCGCTGGTCCTTGAAAATATTGGGCAGGTAAATTGATTATTGAACTAAAGAGGCCGATGTTAGGGTACTGATTACGTTGGATGCGGGGTATAAGCGCAACTGGATACAGCTACTAATGTACCGCTGTTAACCCTAAACGGGATAACCATGACTATATATAGAGGGGTGAAAGGCTATTTGGTTTAAGCGACATTTTTTGGTGATATAGTAATATATGTATTTTTGGAATCGGTAAAAAACGTTGATTACAAATACAGTGTAAGCTCCATGTAACGTCACTCGATTTAACGACAAACTCCCTAAGGCGTCGATATCACTCGGCTTTGGTTGGTTTAGCTTCTTTCCCATACAATGATACACTCTATATAGCATTACACCCACTCTCAATAACGACAGCAATTTAATAATATAAAGTACTTTTTAAGCTAAGATGACTTTTTAAGTTGCCAAAATTAGTAAAACTGCGCAGCTGTGTACGTTCTTTTGTCGGTTTATTATCCTAGCCCGTAATAAACTCGACTGTCGGCATTACACATAGCGAACTTTCTAAGAAATCCGTTCTTTTGTTTACAAATTGGAATTGCTTGCACGTGTTGACTGTTGTTAGTAGGAGTCATGGATTATCTATACGTTATCATATTCTTAGTTACCCACAAACTTTCAAACTGTAAACATGGCAAGTAAGAGTTTAAACTTATTCTTTTTCTAATACAGATTTTTCTTCTCTCCATTTAACGACAACTCTCTATAACGTCAAAATATGCACAGCCCCTTGAGGGTCGTTATATAGAGTTTGCACTGTATATATATATATATATTACTATATCACCAAAAAATGTCGCTTACACCAAATAGCCTTTCACCCCTCGATATTATCATTACTATCATTAGAGATTTATGTAGCGAACCGCATGAGCAATCTAATTTACAAAGGGCAGCTTATGGTTTCTACAAGCAACCCAAGGTAGAAGTGATAATCTTTGAAAGTGGACCGATGCAGGCTGAAATAAAATTGATCATTTACCTTGACTGACCTACATGAGATGGTCTAGTCTTTCAAACTCTTAGGATTATATTTTTGGTCTTTTGTGATTGATCCTCATAGAGCGCTCCTTTAGTTGTGCAAGGGTATGGTAGGCGATGAGTGTCGGTCTTTCACCGGTTATTAAAACTTTAAGGTGGATTCTCCACGACCCGCAGTAAGCATCGCTCCCTACAGTGTTGATGCAAGAGCGAAAGAATTGCATTGATGCATGTTATCATCTTTTGTCTCGTTAAACTAAATTTAAATAACCCATCCATCGCCCTTTTTTTACTTGGGGAAAATACTTATAGCACCTTCCCAGCCATAAAGGCAGGTCGCAGCCGTAGTATGCCGCACTTGTACTAACTAAAAACCTCAAGCTCACTTCTTCGGCACTTTGATGCGGATTGTGGGTCCTGTAATCAACGCTCCAAAGCCTCGCCGTATCCATCTTTTTTTTTACACTGGCTCGACATAGTGACTACAGAGTACCTGATGGTAAGTACAGTGTAATCCAAAAACGAAAGCGACTCTCAAAGGATGAAAATCCATTGATAGTCTACATTGTCATGTCGGCCCACATATACCACGACTGAAGGTCTATAGGTATATGAGCTATTGGATATACACAAGCTGATCCCGAAACGCGACATGCCGAAACTGGTCACTATGACGGGCTTTACACCCATGTACTGTGGTCGCGATCCAGGCGGGCACCGACGCCCTACCACCTCGCTGCTGCTCGTTTAGCACCACCCAGGAGTCACGTGTAGGGAAACTAGGGTAAAGCCTACGGACGCGAGCAGCTTCGACTCCCAATCTATTATCTTAATGCTGCTCATTTAGCAGGTGTGTAGGCTATCGAATATTTAGGACAATAATCCAAACAGGCCCAAGTGCGAGTCCAACGTGTGCCGGAGAACATATCAGGAGTTGCCACGGTGCTACTCCAACCTTTGGAAGAGACGGGTGCCTGTGACGTCACGCAGTATGCGGGTCTTGGAGCTGGCGGTTACCGCACCGGGGAGGCGAAAAGAGCCTTTAGAGAAGTCATTCATATTCTCATAAAATTTGCGTCTTTGAGAAATACGTGCATACTACTGGAAAAGGCTCTCAGATCTACATTACGGTAAGGAGGTGTTATTAGCTTCTATTGGTCAACTAAAAAACTTAAGACTAATAAACATGGAAGAAGTATTTATCTATTATATAAAAATAAGTCCGGTTTTCCTTCGTGACGCTATAACTCCAGAACGTACGAACCGATTTCCACGGTTTTGCATTCGTTGGAAAGGTCTCGGGCTCCGTGAGGTTTATAGCAAACAAAAAAATCAGGAAAATTTCAACTGGAAAGCGGGTAAATCATTTTTCTCATACAGCGCCATCTCTGATACATAGCATGTACTACAAACCAATATGGTTTTGCATGGTGGTAGAGCAGATTGCACCAGTATTTTAAGTAGATGGCGCCGATGCGTTATACATTGTTTGGCAGGTACTCATTGTACTCTGCTCAGTTAATTTCATGTGACATTTATTATGCGCACGTTCTTTCAAACGCTAACTAAAAACCAAAATGAAGCCATCTGGTGGCGAAACGAAGTTCGCCGGGCTTGCTAGTTATATACAAAAAACTTAGGAAACAAGCTGGGTATGTCTTGAGGTAACTAAAAGGCCACCGACACAGCTTAATACAAATACCAAAATAGAATCACCGTCGATGCTAGTCTTCTATCGGCTGCTTGAGTGTTTGTTTTACGTCCGTGGTCAATGTCGTCGGCATTTTGTCGGAGGAATATGGATCTCCAGGTCAGGCTGGTAGTGAGTTCGAGAAAACATAGAGGGACTTAGTCAGTAGGAGTCTAGCACATTGGGGCCGGTGTCTTCACGGTTGCCATTACAGTCCTATATAGAATTTTTTCCCTGGTTATAAAAAAAGGTAATCGACATTTTTGTCTATACTGGGTTGAATTTTACAGAAAAGTTAATGGCATCGAAAAAGTAATTATGCCAAAGCTGCGTAACACCGAAACTTACATCCACGTTGAAATGGATGAAAGGGTATGACATTTATTGTTTATTAATAAAATTAACACTTCTGAAATAACTACTAATAATTCCTCTCAATTAGGAACGTGAAGAATTCCATCGGTTGAAAATGGTTAAAGCTAAAAAGGTAAAGAACCAGGCCCTTGCGAAAATGCGTCGAGAATCACTGTTAGGGCACGGTGAGTCCTGGGGTAAGCTGATCAAATACTAGCTAGCGCAGCAAATTTGTAATCCTGACCTTTCCCCAATCCTTGCTCTAATCTTTTATGATGATTTATTAGGATATATCTCTTTCACATGTAGAGACAACTACATGAGTAGTACTTACATTTCGGTGTGCTCAAAGAGACTAGTAACTCAGGTGAGGAGGTTTTTTCTCTGGGTATACATAATAATAATATCATGAAGTTCATCATCACCTTCTTTTTCGTAATTCTACGTGAGTTAGATCATCGAACTACTAGTAGAACTGGGTGGAATAATCCGATCATTTGTCTTTTATTTTATTTTTTGTATTTCAATTACATAAATTCGGTACAAAATGTACGGGAAAAGTCTTTTACATTTTGTGACTTTTTGAGTACTCCAACGATGGTAGGTCCCATAGAAATTTTTAATCAATATTAGTAACAGGATCGATTGGCATCACAAATTTTTTTTGTATAAAATTGCTATTTTGTGTTATCTGTACATTTTTTTGAAAATCTGCTGAATGGGAATCAGAATTCCATAAAAAAATATGTATAGTCTCCTAAGACCACTTTCATGTAACTTTCGTGTAACGGATAAGGTACTTCTTACTGCCCCGCTGAAAGTTTCCAACCTGTATACAATTAAAAGTATTATTTATAGCATGCCGAAACGCCAGACAGAAAAAAAAAACTTTTATACGAGAGTGCCTCAATGAAGATAGAATTTATTTTTCAGACATAACAGCTGACCACACTACTTCGTCTACTCATATCAATTCTTTGGAATGTTTGACCAACATTCTTCATCCATGCCATTCAATGTCAATATCATCAGATTCAGCAGGAGATTACAAACCTGTCTGCTATCCTCATAATTGGGATGATGATGATTTACTATTTTAACACGTTACAATGAACTTATTTTTTGCTGTAATTTACTGTTACTGGTTCAGGTTCCTTATATTATTTTCATAGCAAATAAAATGAAATTGATTGATTGATTGGTTTTTATTGTTTTCTCGTAATAGCATTGAAATATTTATAAAACCCAACCCACGTCCAACCTCTCTTCCATTGGCTTCGTGAAATATTGACATCTTCGAAATTTTTCAAGAATTTCTCCCTGTAACAAAATATAGTTGGACTGCGTCTTGGTTTTATATACGACAGTAGTAACTGGTAAATAATCAGACAGCCCATATGAAGGAAGTACTTCTTGTGGCTTATAAACGTGTGATAACATAGACGTGTTCTGTATAATAAAAAAGTAGAGAAGAGAAACTCGACATCACAGGTCTATCCTGATATGCGATTGGCCGAGACGAGTTGTGACGGTTTTTATATAGTGGTTATTTAGTCGGGCATAAATATGTCTTTCCATTACACCAGGGGTCGGCAACCAGCGGCTCGTAAGCCGCTACGGTGCGGCCCACGTAACTAAGAGCCGTTCCACAGAACGCCGCACCGCAGGCAATAAATTAAAAACACTTATTAAAATAAGTTTCTATTTCGTTGTTCTGTGTGCGCGGAAGCCGGAAATTTAGTTCAAGCGATCACAGTCAGTAAAATGAGAGTAGCAATAAATATGGTTAAAAATGCAAAAATTAGTTTTATCTAAATAATTGTGTTTATTAAATGAAATGTGTCCCACACCCAGAGATGGGCAAAATGTAATCTGATTAATGATGAACGATTACAAAATGTAGTCGTCATTTTAATTTTCTTGCTCTGTAATCATGATTATTCCTTTAAATTTAAAACATTAAGAAATCATAAATGTGTATACAATCTGGGATTTTGTAGTGTTTAAAACATAAATGAGCCAAATGCTGTCATATTAATGGTAAAAAACGTGAAATGTAATCGTTAATCATTTTCATTAATCTGATTACATTTTGCCCATCTATGCCCACACCAATATACTCATAATATTTGTGGCCCTTATATAAGAAAAGGTTGCCGACCCATGCATTACACTGTTGCTCATTAAGGAAAACAAAGTCGTGTGTGGCTTAGCTATTGGGTATTGTATAATATGAATGTTCCCGATTCTGATTTTTAAATAGAAATGTATACTCACTGGACCAGTCTTTTTAATGGATTCGCTGTAAAAAGTTACAGCACTGGACCCGGTTCCATATAGTGGATATTTCAGATGCATCTAAGGAAAAATATAATAATTAAAAAAACAACATTTGCTGAAAACTACACACATTGATTTTACCGGGAGATTTTTTTATAGACCGTCAGGGTCGTCGTGAAAGGTGCGATCCTGGTGCGACGGACTCTTATGGACTAAAAACTCCTGGGTAATCTTTCTGCCATGTAGCCAACAGTCCGTGGGAACGAACTAGCACTCTATCACGGAACACACATTGACCTAGCCGCAAATTATGCTTTCATTTGTACTCTGGGTTTTAGACAAAGTTGTACATACTAAAATACATAAATATATCATATACTCATATCCCGTGACAAGCTATTTAGCTTTTCATATAAAAGTTGACAGTTATCGGAACTGTTGCATGTAGGGTCGCTGTGTCAATCACTACAAACTGCTATCAGGCTATCAACTAACAATCAGTCCATTCCACACAATTAATTAAAAATCCTTCAGCAATGTACTTTCTTAAATACCCATTTTATGTAAAGTTTTGTAATTTTACGAACATTTTTGTCTGCCGTTATTTCTAAGTTACGAGGTTCAAACTTCTCCTTGATATAATTTGCATCGTATTCCGAACAATATTCCGCAACTGGCTGCGACGTCGACACTTCTTCAATAACTTCATCCAACATTTGCTCCCAGAAGAAATCAGTTAACAATCTTTTCCGTATACCTGTAAACAAGTTATTTGTAAACCATAATGTGGTGAGAATCAGTTTGTGTACCTCCAGATGTATATATATCTTCAATTGTGCTATGTGAGTCCTGATATGATGACGTCGATCATGTGTGCTCGAGTCACTTTATTGAGACAGTGTAAAAAAATAATGCTATAAAAAATTGGAGTAAAATTTAGTGCCTATTTTATAATGATGGCAATAACCTTCAGAATGGCTTGGTTTTTTCGGGTCCTTGAAATTCTCACGCATTTCACTACCAATTCCGGGCACCTCTCGTCCGTCTTGTAAAATCCAAGATCGACTGAAATTCTTGCCTTTCCCGTAAGCTGAAGGCTCTATAGGAACTTTAGGATGGAGCTTAATACGCTCGAGAGGACGAATTTTCAATTGTTCTTCTTCCTTTTCTGGCTCCAAAATATTGGCTTGTACTTCTTCATTTGCTGTGGTTGGCTCCATAGTTTTGGCTTGGTTTACAATAATATTATAAATTCTCTGACCATTTCGAATATGGTTGAAACTCGTCAAAATCGTTTGGTTACCATGGTAATATTTGAATAGAATTAAAAATGTAATCTTAATGTAAAAATAAAACGTAAATTTGACAGTGTCAATTTGACAGTTCTCGTAGAATATTATTTTGTCAAATGTCAGACAAAATCCAGCCGAAAAATGGCTGAGGCTTGTCAGATTGTTCGGAAACAAGATTTGCCCCCTCCGGGGGGCTACAAGCCTATTCCTTATAAAAGAATTCCAGCAAAGAAATATTTTAGTGGTATGTGTAATGTTGTTGTTATCATAATTTATTTGATACTTATTATGTAACTTTTGTTGTAGGTTAGGTTTTATACAGTAGAAAAGTTATTCACAAACAACATTATTAAATATATATGATCCAATTTTTTATAGAACTTCGTTTGCTGCAGTTTTTTTAAATATAAACATTGATAACCATACTTTGAAATTAATATTTAGCTTTAAGCCTTACCTGAAAGATTTGTTTAAGCAATATAAAGTTCCAGTTTATTGCAAAACTAATTGTAGTGAAAAGTCCCCAATAAATACGTTTTGTTGGGTTACTCATATATGTATATATATAATATTCGTTGATTTTAAGTATTTTTCTTTAATTGTAGGATATGCTATGTTTGCTGGGTACATTGGCGCAACTGTGGCTGGCCTGTACCTATACAATGTGAATTACAAGCGTATTATTAGAGAGGAAATTGAAATGCGTTCAGCGAAAATGGCTGTTTACCCAATGCTGTTGGCAGAGCGAGATAGAGAATATTTAAAACAGCTTCGCAGGAACCGTGATGCTGAGGCTGAACTCATGCGTGATGTGCCTGGATGGGAAGTTAGTTAATTTAGTTTTATTTTATTACACAACATTCAATTGTATTATTGTTTGTACCTATGGAACATTTAAAAAAAAGAGCAAATATAGTATCTGGCTGCTGTTTAGTACATTCTGTTTTCCAAATCTGTGTTATATATGTTTTTTGATATATTTTTTTATAAGAACCTTATTTAATTAAGTTTTGAATTTCAGTAGCAGCATGCTAACAGTAAACATGATGGTGACTGTTATTGCCTATAAACAAATACAACATAAGAAGTGTTGCCATTGTGCTGCAAATCTTGAAAGGAACATATCTCATATATCTTTTTCAGGAAGATTGCCACTACTCTAATGGCTATATATTTGTTTTGTGCTTTTATATTACACCTAAATTGATTTATCAACAGCTAATCACCACTCATAGTGCACTATGCAAGCAGTATCAACTTCTAAAACAAACTATACCCTAATCAATGATATAAACAATATTTTTTAAGTTCATTTTGAGTTTTTAGGCTGTGGTGGCCTGCTGGGTAAGGACCAGTATTAATGTGTAGCTAGGCAATTGGTCATGGATTTGAGTTACGGCACATACTTTTTGGTTTTCCTGATTAAATACAGATTTAAGCTCCACGTGTTTACTGATGACAACAGTTATGGCATCTAATAGAAATGTCATGTGTAAGATCATCTTGAAAATAGTGATCGACTATACTATTGGTCACAAAATATAAATGTAAAATGGTTACAGCCACCAATATATCTTCGCTCACCCTACAAGGGATATATTATAATGACATTAATATTTATTTTTATAGTACTGTGTTGTTTGTTGTATAGTGCAATCTAACCTGTAATAATTTTTTCAGGTCGGCACTTACTACGGTGAGCGTGTATACAAGCTCATACCGCCTGATACTCTGGTTGAGCCTATTTTCCATGAGTACTATGCACACACTGACCCACGGGAGTGGTTCAGACGTGCCTACATCAAGCTACGTTCATAAATACACAGTTTGCCGTACTGACCATCTCAGACATAAGTACAGCCTTGTAATCATTTAGTGAGCATATTGATGTATTAATCCTGCACTATAACTTCAAATTATCCAATCAATCATTATTGCTTTATTTGAATATATTTATATAGATTTTAAAATAGTGGTGGATAATTATTGTTTCACAAAATGTAAGTTGGAGTTTCAAAAG
This sequence comes from Automeris io, assembly GCA_036320925.1. Classification (NCBI taxonomy): domain Eukaryota; kingdom Metazoa; phylum Arthropoda; class Insecta; order Lepidoptera; family Saturniidae; genus Automeris; species Automeris io. The sequence continues at coordinate 1,091,579 of JAUDJH010000021.1, read as the reverse complement.
TGAGATAATAAACTTAGTTAGACAGAGTATGGACTTTCTTTTGTTATTATTCATTCGTAAACTTTCGTAGCTAAACATTAGGCTTCTATATTATCTTCGATTTTTTTTTTGATAGTAAATTGTTGAGGTGGTAAGGTGATTATTCAAACTGGGTCTTGACCAAAGTACACAACTGTAAAGACTTTCCTAGCTAACTGTAAAGACTGACTTTCTTTGGTCTGAATATTGATAGTAACTGTGAAACGCATTTTGGCCGTTAGTGTTGTTAATTGCTGTTTTTTGGGTTGCACTGTACTTTTTATCAGATGGAATGTAGTCTCTTTGCCGAGCCAATATATATAAAAAAAAGTTTAATGATTGAGTATATAGTGTCTACTAGGTAGCTTTAATTTCAAATATCATGCATCTCCCTTAAAGGTTAACTTTGGTATGTGTTCTGCATTTATTGCCATGCCATTGCCATTACTTGCCATGACGTGAATAGAGTGAAATCAGTCAGAATCTGATATAACGTTTTTAGTGCCAAATGAACTACTAAAAATAGTACCAGATAAAAAATATAAACTACTGCGTGCAGTCATATGCTGGTATAAGCGAGAGAGGCCAAAGACAGCAAAATATGGATTGTCCCTATTTTACAGCACTGAGAAATTTCACTTTTGTGATGTGAATTTTTTGTTTGCAAATCCTCTACATATATTCCGTAAATACTGTTTGCTTTATCTTATGTTATCTTTACCAAACGTAAAGATATTGTTAGGCAAATATATAAAACGAATAATTTGAATTACTTCCAGGTTAATTTACATTTTTACAAAGAACCTAGCAGGAATAAGAACAATTTAAATAAAACATTTTATTCAAATATAAAAATCATACATTTCGTAAGAACACATTACTATTTATTGCACATAGGTATGTTTAACAAAGAACGAACAATATCGTACGTAATAATGATAAATGTTCATTTTAGAGTAATAACAAAACGCCCACTTATTACCAAAGCTTAATTGATTTTACTTTAAACTACAGTTAAAGATCAATTATTACAAGAGATAGTTTATTACTTTTATTAGTATATTTTCTCTTATATTTCTTAGTGACAAATTGTTTAACCTCTTCAGGGACATTGGCACATATGCTTACGTTTAAGTTTTTTTCTTTTTAATTATTTCAAGATAAATTAGGTAAAATTTTACCGGAGAATATTTCACTACAAAATCACATAAGAAAAACATATAAATCGTTAAATACAACAGCACTCATATCGGAATATTCTATTTTATTGATGGTATTTAGAAAACGTTACAACAAGAACTTTAAAAATTCGTCCCTGAAGAGGTTAACCGGATTTATAATTGTATATCTATCAATGTTTAACTCATTGACTTGATGGCTTAGACAAAGCAAAATTCGAACAGTAATAATGCTAAAAGAAAAGTGAATAATATATGAAATTGATATATGAATATATGATACAGCTTTTAATATATGTAGGTAATATCACGTCGACACGATTTGTATCAACTCCGTACAGTTTGTATTTATCTACTAACGTTATCGCCGATCGAATGTTACTTTACATTTATAAGTAAACTTTTTTACTAATTATTATAATTTGACCACTGGTCAGGTTTAGTAATCTCGTATGTGTATGTGAGTACAAAAGGACGCTATTCAGCTTTTTATTCTTTATCACATAATACATAACAATTATCAGTTTTATTACAAACCGAATATGATTTTTTTTTCACAGCTAGTTTGTATTTTATGGAAATTAACTTTTAATAGCTTTTTTATACTCACGCTAAAGATATAATTTCACTTATTAATAAAATTGAATTAATTACCCAATTTCAAGAAATACCTAATACTTATATTTGATAGAGCTTAATTATTTGAATGACACATACATATTAAGGAATGGTTTTTACACATTATGTTTTTTTTTTTGTTTTGAAGGGGTTAATAATAAACAATTTTTTGTCTCCCAGGTGTTTTTCATTTAAACATCCTCGATATAATTTTACTAAAGTATAATTTATGCTTTAACGTAATGTACCGAAATTTAAAGCACGCGTCAATATTATTATCAAACTAAATCGTGCGTCAATGTCAATTTAATTAAACTTTTAGGGCGGCTTGCACTAAAAATTAAATCTAGTTTAGAGTTATATAAAATGCTATTTAGCGCTGATCTGTACTTATTGTCTTGCACTAAATCAAAATCTAGTTGTAACAACTCTTAAACTGAAATCATCATTGAGATGGAATCAAACCGATTCAATTAATAAGCGTTTTATAGAAGCTTAAACTAGATTAATTCGTTAGTGCAAGGCGCCCTAAAACATGTCTCGATGTTTTACCGATCTTTAAAATATACATTATTGTAATTATATCCAGTTAACCCAGTTCAAAATCATTTCATAATCCATCATTAATTCAAAATCATTACATAATTACTTCGACTTCTTTATGACAATTTTGGGACGCAGTTTCTTGTTTCTCTGCTTGTGCATGTGACCCATCACGACAAACAAACCGGGGAAGATAAGCAGCAGTAGATAGATTCTCATAAATGTCGGCATGTGGAAGGCGAAATTCCACGAATTCGGCAATTCTTGGGAGAAACGCCGCGTCTCTTCGAAATAGGGTATGTTCCGCAAGACAACGACCCCTTCGCACAGAGCTCCCAGGGGGTAGAGCGGAATCCATACTGTGTATCTCAGCCATGTTAAGATGTAAAATTCCTTCTTGTAAAGTTGTGTTATGTAGTAAGGATATCTAAAAAAAGTAAAACTTACAATAATCATATATGAAACTTTCAGAGCTAGTGTAGCCCAAATTATTGCATTAAAAAGATACTTCTATAAATCTAATGAGCTATTCTGATCGATTAATAACAACATATCATCACGCTATGTAAATGAATACATATATTTAGGGCAATTAATTTCAACAAAAGATAGCACAAACAATGAAATAGAAAGAAGGGTGACCAATACTTGGAAAAAATATTAGTCACTCAGCGAGGTTATGAAAAACAGGGATCTACCAATACACCATAAAAGGAAAGTCTATAATACTTGTATATTGCCGTGTATGACATATGCTTGCCAATCCTGGGCACTTACAAATAAACAATTAAATAAATTAAAAGATAAATTTAAAAAACAAGTCACAAAAGCAAAAACTAAATTTAAAGATGTCAAAACTACAATAAAAAGGCGTAAATGGCGTTGGTCAAGCCATATGTTGCGTGACAACAAACGAAAATGGACCAGAAACGTCACGGAATGGTATCCCAGAAACGGAAAAAGAAATAAAGGAAGACAAATCAAGAGATGGGAAGATGATTAAAAAAAGACGGCAGGAAAAACATGGCTAAGGGAAGCTAGAGATAGAAGAAAATGGAAATCCTTAGAGGAGGCCTTTGTCGGAAGACAAGTAGAGAAGTAAAAAAAAAATGTATGTATAATAATCTATAATAAAGGCTTATATTGTTGTTATTATTATTATTATTATCATCACGCTATATCCCTTTTGAGGTGAGCAGGAATAGATTAGTGATTGTATCCACTTTGCGCTTGTATGTCGTGCCCAACGTGACCAGTGGCGCAGCAGATCGCCGTTCTCACAGCACTAGTACACATGACATTTCTATTATATATCATGCGCGTTCCCTCACGAAGTTTTCCTTTACCGGTGAGCATGTGGTGTCTAATATTGCATTTGAACTGGGAAAACCCAGATGTACGAGCCGGGATTCAAACCTATGAGTATTCGTATCTGCGCGCATTGACGCCGGTGTCTTATCCACTAGGCCGATTAATAATATATCAGTTCAAAGAGTTTATTCTCATTAAGATACAAAATCACTTACATGAGAACAATTTGTTTAAAAACTATCTGGAACAGTAAAATACTAAGATATATAATAATATATACAAATTTTAATTCTACAATAATATGAATTTCTTTGATAGGAAAAATAGTAATAGAGATCACAATAGTTAAGGCATTACACATAACATTTACATTAATTAAAATGGGAGTTTCCTCACGATTTTTTCCTGAACTGTTGAGTTTGTGGTACCAAAGCCCGAAAACGCATTGTAATTCGCGTTTTGTATTGATTTTACAGAAAAAACAAGAACAAAAGAGGGTAGAGGGACTAAGATCCCACTCGCGACGAAACTTCGCGGCGCTTCAGTTTGCTCGTGCCCATAGCCTATGTAAACCAGGGCGAATCATCGAGCTATAATTAAAAGCTATAATAATAATATATAATCACACTATATAGCGTTCGGGGTGAATAGAGATACATTAGTTAAACTAATTTATTAATAATAATTTAATGCGCGTATATGTTCTTAATCCGAAAACAGGTCGGCGCTGTATAATTTGACCAAACTCTTTACCAACATTTATATTCCAACTAGCTGACCCGGCGAACTTCGTACCGCCTAACAGTAGATTCTGTACTTTTTATAATACTTATTCTGCTATTCCGGGCACCGGGTCAGCTAGTACGATAAAAAAAAAACAAATAAGAAAGTTGATAAGTCAACAATTACATTAATTAAAAAAAAATATATAAAAAACCTTAAAATTCTTTTTGAGTAATGTTATATGTATAAAAATTGACAAATATTGACATTCATATTTATACATCACTCAATAATTGTTTTGCCTTCCCGGAACCCGTCCATTAACACTTGAACTTTATAGTATGGTGTTAAAGTTCAAATTGACTTTTAAATATTATTACGAATTTTTTGTATGAGAATATAAAAAAGTGGTGTTTTTAGACTTTTTTAGAAATTTTTTTAAATTTTTCTCTCCGTAATAGCCTTCCCCAGACTTCAACAAAGACAACAAAAAAGAAATCAGCCAAATCGGTTCAGCCGTTCTCGAGTTTCACGCTTATACACATTTAACGATTCATTTTTATATTATAGAAGATTGTTCACGAATCCTTTCATTCCCTCTCACCAGTTCCGCGTACTCTTGGATATACCCTCCACCAGGATCCTTTTTATTTCGTCTATAAAGTTAAGTCTCGGCTCATACTTGCACTATCATTCACATTGTATATGTTTTCATCTTGAAATACATAAATATAATTACGTAGTACTTAAATATATAAATTGTCAAGGAATATTACCTTATAAGTTCCACAGAAGCCCAAGTCGCGAATAAGTAAAATACAACTGGCTTCGTTTGCATGCGTGGTTCCATATCAATCATGGGGAACAGAATGAAAAATCTACCCGTCACCTGGGTGAACGCAACGAGCGCGCTGCCCTGAGGAATATATTACGGTTACACATATCATTGAATCGTACCATAAGCGGTTATGTATATACATCAGGGATGTTACGGAGCTTCGACTCCGACTCCGATAAGTCGGAACTTCCGATTGTTATTACACCTCCGGGTCCGACTTCGGTTCCGAAACTTTATAATCGGAGGTCACCACCACTGTTGTAATCAATTCATTCAACTTCATTTTATATGTTGTTGAAACATAGTATCAATTAATCAAACAATCAGTGCTACTTAATTTGTAGAACACATTTTTAAAAATTTATATTATAAAAAAAAAAATATTAAAAATATTAAACTTAAAACTAAATGTACATTTAAATTTATTACTTAAAGGTTTTTTTTTTTATTTTACATTTACATTAAATTGAGTAAAATACAAATTAACACAAAAACAACCCTGGAACAAATTTGATTTAATTTGTTCAATATTAATGGGAAAATGTTAATAAGAAACACAGCAATTTTTATTGTCTGTGTCTTTGTAAGTTTATCACTTTCTAATTAAAAAGGTTCGCTGAATAATGTTTTTATTTGTCCCTTAATAAAACTACTTTCTTCTGCCGTCACTTGTGACGGACATTGCCTCCGACTCCGATTCCGACTTCGGTTGCGACTCCGATAAATCAAATTTAAAAACTCCGACTCCGACATCGGTTCCGATAAAACTACTGCCGTTGCATCCCTAATATATATCAACGACATAGGTTTAACACGTTCTCGCCGGCATGTACCATTAATGGTACATTGACGACCGTTCCATCGGGCGGCGTGTACCATTAACGGTACAATGAAAGAAATTAATTTAATTTGTATTTTTCGCTAATAAAAAGAAAAAAAGTTTGCAAATAAACGCAGGCATAGTCAGCAGATGCACTTAATGAGAGATATGTGATTGCGTGCAAACGGCGCCGCCCGATGAGACAAATTTGATTTTACAGAGCCGTCAGATGCCGAAGACAGCGAATTCAGCCGCCGGCGGGGACCTGTTAAGGTCATCGTCCATTTAACGCCTCAACACACGACCAGTACATGATCAAAATTACACCGACACTAGATGTCCGCGTACTGTGTAATAATTTCGTATATCGTCTATGCCAATATAATTTAAAAATCATGTAAACAAAGAAAAAAAAGAATTTGAGTGATAATGATGTGGCATAATTCATAAGAATCGTTAGAAACTAGAAAGGAAGAGGTTTTAAATAAATATTGTTTATTTTATTATTTTTGTAAAGATGTTGTTATCTTCTGAAAAAGGAAAAGTCCTCATTAGACAGTCTAAGCCGCGCACAGGAGTAGATCAACCAGGTTGTGACAGTCTTTTCACGACAAAAAACCTTTAAGTGACTACATATGGATCTACAGTACTAGTGGGTCAGTCGCTCCTACTGTCTAAAAACCCCCTTCTCTTCGTGTCCTTCCAATTACTTCACCCGGGCCTGGGAATCTAGATTCTTCCAGACACTTGAGGAAAGAACAGCGCGTTTAGTCTTCATCTCTCCAAACCTTTTTCATGGGCGGCGCGCTGGACACTGCGCCGCCTTCTTAACATTGCCATGTATCAGTAGCGTTCATTCCATAGATGCATGCAAGCACTGCATGCCCTTATGATAAATAAGTCTGGAATAAGTTGCTTAAAGTTAAACAAAAAAAGAAACCATTCGTATTAATATCTATTCTATATTCACACCGTATATCTTTCCTATGAAAACAATATAATATTTACTATCACAATATAATATTCAAATTAATTACGCAAATTCTGCCTAAATGCCTTATGCACGCCACTGGCATATATCAAATTCTACTAAAAATAGGTTTCATAATATTAGTTTATCACCTTTGTATAACCGAACAGGGGATGCATGACTTCCAGATATTGTAGCAGTTGTAAGAACTTCATCGCCGGCCCGACGTGCTCGTACGTGTCCCCGACCGAATCGTAACCGAGCTTCGCATAGCGTATCGCCATCACGGCCAACACGTAGGTGAAGCCCACAAATTGGAACAGATTGTAGATCACAAGATATACTTTCTTCATATCCTCTGGAAGGTTATTATAAACTGGTATAATACCATCAGATTGTAGTCTATGATTAAATTATAAAAATAAATTTGCCGGCTGAGCGCCTCAGTATTCACCCTCTCGCCCGGTTTAGTTGCGAAGGTCTATGCCCGCCATCAAGTCATACCGAGTTCGAAAAAAGAAAAAAAAATTACAACTAACAAGACTTTTAAACACGAGTTTGGAAATTTTATATTTTTGTTCATACACATATATTGTAGAATCTAATAAATCGATTAATTTTTTACACTGGCTCGATATAGTACAATTCCCCTGATGGTAAGTACAGTGTAGTCCAAAAACGAAAGCGACCATCAAAGGATGAAAATTTATAGATAGTCTCCGTCGTCATGTCGGCCCAAATATACCACGACTGAAGGTCTCTAGGTATATGAGTTACTGGATATGTACAAGCTAAGCCGTGATGGCTGCCGGCAGAATAGAATAGCACCCCCCTCTTCTTATTGAGGTGTCGTAAAAGGCGACTAAGGTATCTCTTTAACACCGCAATTCAACCAGGTGTTTAGAGAAGGGAAAACTCGACCAAACCTGCATCCCGCTCCCTCCCGATCGTACTGGTTCTCCATTCCATCGGGCCTGAGGGAGCTTGGACGAGAGAGTGCTTTTCTGGCAGCGCGTCCAGTTATGCACTTAAATATCTCCTGCGCAATTGACTGTTTCCGAAAACTGGACCTCGAATTTCTTAACCGGTGTTGAAACAGTCGCCGTGGCCGAAACCAGCTAGGACATCATCATCATCATTTTATACAAGCTGATCCCGAAACGCGATATGTAAAAGCGAGTTACAAAAATGGTCTTTACAATTTTGTGCTGTTGGTCACGACCCAGTTCGGGTAATCGCATATACCTAGAGGTCTTCAGTCGTGGTAAATATGGACCGACATGATGACAGCGACTGTCACCAGATATTCGTCCTTTGATAGTCGCTGTCATTCTTGGATTACACTGTAATTTCCATCATATCCATTTGTATTCGTTTCGTCGAGCCAGGTTAAAAAATACTCCTGTATACATACCGTTACTTTAATAGCCCCACTAGATAAAGTAAACATTCGATAAACGATAATGCTAGTAGAAATTGGATATTTATAGAAGTGACACACACTTTCGAATATCACTTCGTTAAGTACGTCAATGTCATGTAGTTTGCTTTTTTTTTCGCTATTACATATCAGGTGTTACTTCCTCTAGGTTCCTTGTAAGGCTATGACATATGCTGTAACGTATATTGTATTTACCTTTCCTATATCCCATTTCTTCCTTATGCAGTGCATCATACATTCCAGGATAATCCTTCATGATGTCACGTCTCTCGTCGTCACTGTCCTGTCCGTCCTCCGATTTCCAGAGGTCGAAATTTATCTGAAATTAAATATTGTCAACTTCAAATACAATGGCTTATGAGAGTCTCCATAGGGTACTTAAGTGTGGCCAAAATATTGTGTCCCTAGTTTTGAACAACCTACCGAGCACTAAATATTCAAAATGAATTTATGTCTTTCAGATTTTGTTCTAAGATCCTTTCCTACGAATCCGATGTCTACTTTTTTAAATCTTTTAAAATATAGAAACGCTCATTTCGATTCCTACTCCTGGATTGGGACATTAACTTGTCTATTAAATTATGCCAGACTCAGAATATTAATTTGTCTATAACTTGTTAGTCTCAGGGCAGTAGGCACTTTGAATTATTACCTCAAGTCAGGCTCGGAATTGTGGTTTGAGTTACTTAAAGAACAAACAGTACTAAAAGTGTTTTCACTATAAACATCTAAAAATACTTGTTTTAGTAAATGCTTGTTTAGTATTGTGTTCGGAAAAGGTTTTTGCAAGGATTAATATCATAATTAGACTGTTAACTTTACACTTAACAGACGGGCCTAATCTCTTCTGTCTTACTACCTAACAACTGTATGCTAATTAATGGCACCTAGAAAAAATCTGTAAAATAAAAAACTAAAGCAACATACCTAAAATTTAAGCAAAGACGTAGATCTACGTGGCCAGTCCTAGTAAGTCAGAATGGAAAAATTTAAATCTACAGGGCCCGTCCATTAAGTGTTAAGTCAGTCCTGGGATATTGATTTAAGGTAGGTAGGTAGCTAAGTTAGGATAGTAATGGTACAATAGAAATCCCACAACCTATATATGATGGTGGCACTTCGCCTCTCGTGGAGCCACTCGGACGTAGCCTAGAGTTTCTTTCGGTGTTTCTTCTTAAGGTAGTCGCTTCCGAAGCGCTAGTAGATCGACTTAGGTTCTTTCCCTTGCATTGCCACCCAACCCATAAATTCACTGGCTGAGCACCTTCTATGTTTGTCCCCTAAGCCAGGTAGAGTTGAAAAGGTCTGTCCTGGCCACCCAACATTGACCCTACAAAAAAAAAACCGTTCGTGGATGTGATGTGAACTGACTGCACTCATTTTCACACCTTAAAGAGTCCTCTGTAAGCTAATCCTGTGCCCCAAACCAATAGGCAAACAAACATAAAGAGTAAATCATTTGTTGGACAAATGTGGTGCATCAAACACTTCATCTTCACCTTTTACCTGGTAAGATTAAGGACAAGCGTCTTCCTGTAAATCAATAAAAAAAAAAACAGACTGCTTCATAGTGGAAGCCACCTAATTATGGGTGTTTATGCAGTAGAAAGATTTCCCAAAGAGGTTGTTTAGCTTGTAGGAGTTTGCTATTCTTTAGCTATCACTCTCACATCCAGACATCAAGATGTCTTAAGTAGGATATTACTCCTTATAAAAAATGTTGTGGGTATCAATTAGTGCATTACCTTAAGCCAGGCTGGTTTTTGTGGTTGTGCTGTGAGCCTGGGCCACCAGGAAGGCGTCAACTTTTGCAGCACAAGTTCCACCCGGTTGTCGAACACACGTACTGTTGGGGTTTGCTCCTCCTCTTTTTTCCCCTGAGGATGCAAAGACAATACAGAAATATATGAAAATATCCCTATATTTTCTCTTTACTATATTCACTATTCCATGAGGATATATTACTACACTATAAGTCTATACTACACAGATACAGACTGACTAATAAGTTGTGTCAACTTGTCAGCTTGTCTGATAATAAATAAATGCTTTTGAATTTCTTTTGTACAAGAAAATATCTCCATAACCAGTGTATATATGTTTTTTAAATTTATTTCATATTATCAGCTGTGAGCTTATGCAAATAACCACTACATTACATTACTATACATTAATTTCCGATTTATTGTTAAAATAATAATAATAGGAAAAAGCGTGAAAAATATGATGTGGAGTGCATTATATTAATCTTCATATTAATTTTAAGTATGTCAGTTACTAAATGCTTAAAAATAGGTGCATAGTTTTTGCATCACATAATAATAGCTTGTAAAATAATATTATATATTTTGAGATCTCTTTGAAATCAATTAATCATTTGGCCTTAAAAAATATTAATTCTTACCGATAACGCTTCCTATTTCATAAATTATTGAATTTTAAATTTAATTCATGTTAAAGTGTTATATGAATAGATAGACGTAATTTATAAAGGTCAAAGTACGTTGATTAATATTACTAGAGATTATCGCATTTATTAGATAAATTCTGTAAATCTTTGTGATAATATTGTTTATGAAATTTAATTATTGATATTATTTAGATTATCGTATATTGTTGTTTGAAAGAAATAACTATTACAAGCACTTACAGCTTTAAGAGATGAAAATAAATCTAAATTGAACTGATATCGACTTTCACCCCTTGCTCCGGTACCTTGCGCGGAAAATTTTATTTTGCTGTCTTGAACTTCTATATCGGGTTTGTCTACGTTTTTTAAATCTATCTTTAATGAAACAGCATCTTCAGTTTGTGCCCAATAAACAAAGGGACTAGGAACTACCATTTTAATTAAATATTTCTAGTATTTTTTAAACAAAACATTACACCCTGAAAGCGCTAAACACATCTTCAACCATAATTCATCAAAATTCAAAATCCAATTTTAGTATTACCAACCCAGAAAACAATTACCTAAAACTTTTTAGAAACCCCTAATAACTTGTTACAAACGCAACATGTATTGAAGCTACATTTAGTGTTGTCTAAATCATAAACAATAAAATCAAGCCTAGATATAGTAGTTTTGATAAAATTAAAATATGGATTATTTAGAATTTTTTGAGTATACTCCTGAGTATTTTATTAATTTAGTATTATTTTCATTTTTTAAACACATTTGTCATCATGAGCATCAGTATTCTAAATTGATGTAATGTGAACGAAATTGTAAATGTATTTTGCATTCAATTTTATTATTTTTATCTCAAGTTAACAAATTTGGAACCTTAATGACGTGTTGACAGGTGTTTCGTGTTTTGTAACTGCTTGATTATTTCTTTCTCATGTATTTGCGATTTCTTTTTCTTGTACGTCATACACAATGAATGTTTTGCTTGAGTCCCAAAATATTGCGAGAAAGAGAAAAGTAATATAAAGACTCGAGAAGTAAAAAGATGCAAATGTTTTGCGAAACATAAAACATTAGCTACACACGTTCCGTTAAATATTCCGGAGCCCAAAAATCTATTAAGAACGTCTTTTGAGATTAAACGTTAAAGTCGGTAGTATTTTTTTAACACAGAAAGAAATATTACAGAAGTGATGAATTAGTGGTATTTAATTATAAAAATGTCTTTAAAATGAGTTTGTAATCTACTATATAAAAATAAGTCCGGTTTTCCTTCCTGACGCTATAACTCCAGAACGCATGAACAGATTTCCACGGTTTTGCATTCGTTGGAAAGGTCTTGGGCTCCGTGAGGTTTATAGCAAACAAAATTCAGGAAACATTTCAACAGAAAAGCAGGAAAATGAGGAAAATCATTTTCACATACAGCGTCATCTCTGATACATAGCATGTACTACAAACCAATATGGTTTTGCATGGTGGTGGAGTAGATCGTACTAGTATTTTAAGTAGATGGCGCCGATGCGTTATACATTGTTTGACAGCTACTCATTGTACTCTGCTCAGTTAATTTCATGTGACATTTATTATGCGTACGTTCTTTCAAACGCTAACTAAAAACCAAAATGAAGCCATCTGGTGGCAAAACGAAGTTCGCCGGGCTCGCTAGTTTGATATAAAAAAAAGTAAAATAGCAGGATACATGCACTTATTAGTTGTTTTAACTGCTTGCCTAATAATATATAAATATTTCTACCTAAGCCATGGTACCTCATACTCGGTCGAATTCGAAGGATACCTAATACATAATCAAAAATGGACAATAATATGATGAAGTTGACAAATATGCAAATTACAAAAACTGAAAATGGGAAATGATCATTTTGGTGATTTTTTTTTATTTAACCAAGAAACTATAAACACAATCAAACTTACAAAATTAATTACATACATTATATTTTATTTTTTAAATTACAATAATTAATAGATACAATAAAACTTAACTTTTAAAAAACAACATCTTAATTTTTTACTTAAAAATAGATTTTAATCTTTTTAAACAAATATATTTTTTATGTTAACATTAAAATTTTTTTAGTGCTGGTAGCATTTGCTATCTGAGAGCTGTCAAAAAGTCGTTTATTCTTGTTGATGGGTGTTGGATTTTGTAAATTTCTACAGGATAATTTATCCCATTTTTTTTTTTAATATTAGATTATTTCTAAAATGGTTTAACTAGGACGTTGTGTTGGATTTTATAAATAACTTCATAGTGTCAGACGCTTTGGTGGTAGTGAATAAATCCAAAATGTCCGTTCCTGCGACTGGACTGAGCAAATTGAAAAAGAAACACATTCGTGTAAAACACCAAAAAGTGAAATTGTTCCGTGCTAATGAACCGTTGCTGTCTGTTTTCATGTGGGGTGTAAATCACACGGTAACAAGCTTATATTATTTAAAATTCATCCCGACGATTATAGCGGGTTTATAATTGCATTTAAGTTCATTCTCATAACATCATTATGTCATTTGCTTCATTAGTTATTGATTTGTTGTGTTTTTGAACTGTTATTGATTTAAAAAAACTTCTATGAAAGTAATTTTGGCATGTTTTCAATTATAGCTATCTGTCACCTTGCCATTGAATAAAAATAGAATTTTATACATTTAATACAAGTGTATACATGTATACATGGAAATCCCTATGAATAATGTTATTAATAAAATGGGAATAAATTGTCAACTATTATTTGATATAATATCCCTAAATGTTTATAACATTAATGTTTGTATGATATTCTTTAATGTACACCCTTATGTTATTAATTAAAACTTTAATGTCTAATTGAAAAGTTTAAAAGGAAATTCATCACATTTTTACAAATTTATTATCTCATTTTCTCAAAATGTAACAATTCAAATTTAGAACATGCCTATGGGAAAAATTTATGTTCATTTTGAATTTGATTAAATTAAGTATATTTTAAAATTATTTTACCATTGTCAACCTGTACAAAAATAGGATATTAAAGGCGTGAAAACAACAAAAAAATATTGAACACTCATTTCCTTTATATTCCATCAAAAAACTATATATTTTCTGAGGGGCAGCTAAATACAGCAAGTCAATTATGTGCTGGATCAAAGGCTGCAGAAAAAAAAATGACCATTCATATAAAATGTGGATGGACAAAATAAAAACTGTTGCAAGTGGCACATAGATCAGGGCAGTGAATATTAAATGTTCCTCAAAAGCACTGTCCTTCTCCCGCCTGCCACGTCCCAAGGGCAAGACTGCGCTAGCTTCCTCCGCACCTGCGACGTCTGGCCTTGTTCAAGCCCCACCTACTTAGCAGGGTGGTTGTTACAAACCTGAATGTATTTTCCTATGTACTTTTCATATTTGTAAAAACATTTGTAACACAGAAGTCAATCCTAGTGTGGGATAAAATTATTAAGAAAAACTAATTCTCATATTTCTTTACAGATAAATGAATTAAGCCATGTGTCAATACCAGTTATGCTTCTACCAGATGACTTTAGGGCGTATTCAAAGCTCAAAGTTGATAATCATTTATTTAATAAGTGAGTATAAAATTGTCATACAAAAATTATATAGCCTATTTTTAGTACCAACCAAATGTTTTCCTAACATTAGGAATTATAATTGCAATATCTCATTTAATCATTCACACTATACCGTTACATAGCTTTATATAGTTCTTAAAATTATTAGGAATACATGTTTCAGTTATTTGAATTAAGAGTAAGGCTGAGAGTTATAGAGGCTACTTTGATTTTGCTTAACCTTGACTAAAAAATAATATATTATTTAGTTAATATCAAAACATTACATAGTAATCAATCACTGAGCTTGGCAACTGAATGCCGATGAAACTTGTATGTCACATAAGCTACTCAGTTTGGAGTGGCCTGCTATTCGGTTTTTTATAGATTCAGATAGCCTGTCTGTAAAAAAATATGACCAGTTTAGCTAACTTGAACTTAGTTCTGTGAACACTAAGTTCCTATTATGTATTCAGTTTTTTGTTAAATATTAGCCTGTTTTCTAGGAAAATTCTATGCAAAGTCAAAGTAGTATCTATAATAATCTGATTGCTTTAAAGATGCTTCTCTCCTTATAAAAATAGTCATGTTTGAGTCATCATATGTTATAATAAATAGTTTGAGGTATCAATTATTGACATTAAAATGTTTTAGGAGATAGTAATAAATAATAGTGACAGACATTTGGCTTGCGCCTTATAGATAAGGATAATAAATTATTTAAAAATCTATATTTTCCTTAGATAAAGGCTTTATTATGTAGTTCCTAAAAATTGGTAACTAACATGTAATGAGTTAATTAGATAATATTTTAATGAAATATTTAAGTTTAACTCAAACTAAACCTTGTTTAATTTAAATTTGTGAAACAATTATTTAATGTTTTTATGCTAGTTTATTTTAATAGTGTTTTAGTAAATATGGAAGTCTATGTTCAAAGAATTATTATATCTTCACAAAATGAATAAGGTATAGATGTTGAGGTATGAGGTATTTGCTAATAACCATGTTCTAAAGTTTTCTGCACTACTTATAAAAAGTAATATCTGTTTCAGAGAAAATATGCCATCACACTTTAAAGTTAAAGAGTATTGTCCACTGGTCTTCAGGAATTTAAGGGACAGGTTCGGAATAGATGACATTGATTATAAGGAATCCCTTACAAGGTAATACTATGTTATTTATAGAGATATATGATAATTACAGGCACGTGTGATACTGCTAACGATATTGCCTTTATTTCTTTATATAAAATATTTATTTATATTTATGTTTATTCCCGTATAATTGGTTCTGTCCCATCCCATCATCATCCTTAGGTTTAGAAAGCCAGATAACTACCTGTGCTCGAAAGTATTGAAGAGGGTGAGCGGAATGCGACGGTCAGCGACGGCCCCCTCCGGCGTGGCCGATATGAAAAATGAAATCCACCAGGATAACATATTCCTCGACGCGAGCGCATTCGTCAAGCGCGGGTTGACGATCAAGCGACTGAGGTCAGCGGACATTTGGCGTACGATATATTTTTTCAGTTTTTCTTTTCTCTCAAATAACATTAATGTAGTGTGCCTTATGAACTGACACGGCGATCGTTTAGCATTTCCCACGAGTTCACTGGTTTTGTGGAACCCTCATCCTCCCTTTTGGTTAACCGCTTGGAATATCAGTTTCGGGTGTGGGACACCATCAAAGAATGAGTTTTTATTTTGTTGTATTTTTACCCCATTTTTTTTTAAATAATCTTCTCTCAAAAAGGACTATCTGACTTCATTTTGGTAGTTTCAGATACCTAGTTTACATCATTTTATAAACTTTTTGTTACGCGGAAACTTGTGGGAACAAACTGTTATCTGATTAGACAATTTGATGGTATATAATTTTAACGAAATCATAAATTACTGTAAATATTTTTATCCGCTGGTTTTTTCTCAAGTGTGATGAAACTATGAGAGTTTTATTTAATGTCTGCGCGCATCCTTATAAATATTTAAAAGTTAATATTCATATTCCGTTTACTAATGAATGACTCAGATGACGTAGTTTTTAATACCTTTGTTTCTATGACTTTTATGCAATTTGAGCAACTGGTGGAAATAATCTTTCAAAATAGACATACATAACTACTGAAATTCTTTTAATAAAACATGCTTCAATGATATGCAGCTTTGAGATAGATGCCGCTCAATTTGCAAAATCGACGAATGCTCTCATTTCTAACGTAACTCAAACATCTCGTCTAGGCAGCTTTAGTAATATAAACTAAATAATTAACTCCCTGGTCTTTAAAAAAAAAACGTTTCAAGTTACCTCCAAAATCTTGATCCTTCCTTTCCTTGGCAATGTCCTATTTAGTACTCAACCTAAACCCGAATACGAAGTAATCAGTATGACAACTTTGTTTAAGGATAAACATGATTTTAGCTGCAGCTTAAACTCTAACTGTTATACTAGTTCAGGAAAATGATCCGATAATAAATGCTGTGTAATTTAGGAACGATGACGATCGCTAGTAGACGAAAATACATTAATTGATGTTGTCATCCTGCAGTCCGAGATAGGTATATTTTTATATTTATTGACAATTACACACGTGACCTAGTGCCAAACTAAGTTTGCGCTTGTATTATGGCACAAATATATACATACTTATATGAGTTCAAAGAGTTTATTTTTACATGAGAACATTTTTGTTTTAATCTATCTGGAACAGTAAAGAAGTAAGAAAAATTTAGAATGGACTGAACTATATTTGTTGTTGTTTATATTTGCTGATCACAGAAAGTGTTCTGCTATTACCGGGACTCAAACCCAGGACTTTAGCATCATAAGCAACACTACAAGCTGCACTGTCAGGCTGGCTACCTAGTGTGATCCTACATGAGTCCATCCAGAAATGCGACAAGTAGAAGCGAGTTTAACATACTGTGGTCGACTGCTACACCGCGCCGTGTGTAAAAACTTTTTGTCGTAAATTCAAACCCTCAATGAAATCTGCCTCACAAACTTGCTGTACTGATACTTTCGTTCCCTGTTTTTGTATATGTTCCACCGGTCTCCTTTTATGTTTATTTTTATGTATTAACACACACACACACTCACATATAGCACAATAATGCAATTCATATACATATGTACATTACGAGCAGTGCCGGACCAAGCCAGCGCAGGGCCCATGCTAAATTTAATGGCCTCTCTCTTGATTTGTTATAGGTGTAGGGAACCCATCAAGTCTTTTATTCGTCAACCCAAATAGGTTTTTAATTTTAAAATGGTTCAAAAAACATATATTAAAAATTAATTAAAAAGGCGAAATAGTATTTAAAAAAACTACGCTCATCGGTTGTACCACGAATTGAATGAAACAATATTGCTGTAAATGACCGGGATATAGTATAAATTTTAATCAGCGCTTTAATTTTTATGTCTCGTCAACCTTATGCCAAATAATTCATATTTATATATAATGGGAAATAAACTGCTACAAGAGTATGTGGTACAGCCACTAGTCTGGGTGTATAACAGTGGCATTCATTTCATAGAAGCATTATAAGTATTATCTTCTTATAGTTGACTATTTAACAAATATATTGATATAGAATCTTAGTAATTACCAGATTGTATGTCGATATATCTATCAAATCTATACTCCTTAGTATAGACCCCGTAAAGACCACCTTTGATCTTTAGCCTATGGGATGAATACTATTAGTACACTGGGCCTGTAACAATTGCTACTTGGGTAATCCGGCACTGAATACACATCATCTGGTGTGCACTGTTTGCGCAGTAGAAGGTAGGTGTGTTACTTGCAAATGCATTGTGTGGAACATATTATGGTTGTACTAAAAGCACAAATTGCACAAGATACTTCACAAATAATAATTTTATCATATAAATACTTTTATTTGAAAACGTGTGTATAGGATGGATGGCTTTTGTAGCAACATACTTTACCGTTATTCGAGAATTGTAAAAGTTTCTGAAAATTCTCGGGAATCTGAAACATTTCCCGAAAAGTAAGTTAAGCAACATTCATCAATTGAATGAATTGATTCAATTTGCACACACCCTATTTATTGTTCGTCTAAAACAATCGATTACAGATAAATATTAATCTCGGAAGAGCGAGCTGCTTCCAGAAAATTGACATAACATAGGTGCATAAAACTTCCCGGGTTGATCAGAAAGCTTTGGTGTAAATATTTAGTTTGGTTTTTTGGGACTGTACATTAACATTGAACTGGACCCTAATATTAGGTGGAGGAAGTTTATCTTGAAAACTGTATTTTTAAAATATCCTTTTGTTTGTTGTCTGATTTGGCTATTTAATGAGCGGTCAAAAATTTTCTAGGCTTCTGAAATATCTTTTCGAGAACGAGAATAGAAATGGAAGATTTTTTACTTTTATTTATCGCTTGAATTTATTATTTACCTAACATAAAAGTTAACAATAAAAAAATATATTATTGGGAAAAATGGCCACACTACGTCCGATGGTAAAATACATTTCTGTCTAAGGTGATTGCGGCCACCAAGACTGAGAGATTGATTGCAGGACTCCGTCGTTATATTGACGTAATTTTTTTCGGTTTATAAGTGTAAACATAGATAAATGGACATAAAAGGGTATGTATCATTAATAATTTGCAATAATGTACTGCGACAAAGTTAAATCGGGTCCAGGTGCCCCACTGTCAGAACTACATAACCGCCGAGGCTGTAAACATGTAACGCTTTCCAAAAAAGATATTATCACAATTGTCTTAGCCAAAATAGCTTGAAAATTTTGTTTGTAACTACGAGTGTGAAGATAAATTTGAATACAATTTACAAGTCAATAGTAATTTTGAATATTGAAGGTCGACTATAAGAACTTCGTAGAATCTTTCCGCTAACGAAACATTATTGAGGATCGTAAAATGGAAATTTTGTTTTTCATTGAAAATTTATAAGGTTTTATGCAATGACAGAACCATGACACATGCTACTTATCTGGTACGGATTGACGTGAACTCAGGACTCGTGTCAAGGTAATTCATAAGTTTAACCAGGGGTTCTCACATTGTGCGTAACTGTGGCCTTGGGTGCAAAGGAGGAGTTGGTAGGGGCTTTATGGAACACTCCATCTGGTACCCTTACAAAGTTTCTGTAATAAACGTATATCGTAACTATTGTAGTTTGTAAATTTTTAAATACGTTCTTGTTTCTCAATTAAGCTATTTTCATATACATGTCTGATTAGTTATGCCAATTCTATCTTTGCAATGTTAAATAAAGTCTGAAGTCGTTGTTTATTCTTCTATTAATTTAGACCGATTATTAGACCGATATGATTTTATGTACAAAAATAGTCGTAGGGTTTTGGGGTAGAAAGGTACATGTGTTTAAAGTATTAGTGTGTTAGGATAAAGGCTGTGACCCATCTTTGAGGGTGGGGCGCCCTGGATATGTTTGAGAACAACTGAGTCAAACAGTTACCTCGTAACTTGAGTATAACACATTTAAAAACATTGTTATTGCGACTTGTGTAATAATACTTTGACTTGCTGTTTGCTTATGTATTTATGCCTGCGCTGTGAATTACGTTGAATATATTCTTGTTTTATTTATGAGATTTTTATGTGACTCACATGAAATTAAACTACATTTATACACACTTGTAAACTATATCCAATACGTATACAAAGTACTTAAAGCTCATTGTGGGTTGAAACTGCTGACGTTCGTAGACTTTATCTTCGCTATTTTACGCGTGAGCACCTGGTGGTACTAAATAAACTTTACTGAGGTGGTAGCGCATCTGTCTGACTGAATCGCGACCACAGTTGCCGTTTCATAAGACTGTCATAAATGCTGGTTTCGGCATATTATGTGTCGGCATCAGCCTCTTTATACCTCTGATTCAGAAAAGCTTGAATTTTATATCGCATCCAAACGCTAATGAACCTGTAGATTTTTTTTTTTTCGTTACCCGGGGCTAACCCGTTATGGGCCATCAGGGGGCAGTGAGGCCGCCCCCCGGTGTGTAGGATTTGCAACGACTAAAACCCTTGGGGTACTCCTCCCGCCTGCTAGGGCCAAGGGCTAGGCTGTGCCAGCTTCCTCAGCGCCCGGTGAAGACGAATTTATGCTTCATTATTGTTCGAGAGTGTCTTTCAATTTTAAGGAGCATTTTTGAAACTCGATGTATGTTTAATTGCTTCTCCCTTTTTTTCTCTGTTAGCTCGATAGTCAAATTTTTGCTTTGCTACTTTTTTTTTCGGAGATAGGTAATTATTTCCCTTGGAAGGTATTAAGGGGGTACCATACAAGTATGGTATTTTACTAAAGCATCTATGGACACAACATAAATATGGCGTAAAAACTGCGATATGTATAAGAAAGAAAATGACAAAATATCCTGAGAACTGTAATCAATTGAATCATCAAATGGTTACTTCATAAAGCCATTAATATCGCGACTGGAAGATCACATAAAATCAGGGACTTGTAACGTTACTAAAAATAACGTTATAGTAATGATACATAACGTTATTTTTGTATCGTTACCGCAATAACAAAATGACGTCATAATGGTATCAGTAACGTTACTCAGGTAACAGAACGAAATTTATAACAAAAAAATTAACGTTATTATAACGTTATAAATGCGACGTTGCCACTCTTATACTTTTTAAACACGCGTCACCAAATTCTGCGCTATAATTGATAGAAATATAGCGACGTTGCGGCGGCTTCTGTTTCAATACTTTCAATACGTGTCGATGTTTAGGACTCATGCATTGCAAGCTGACGAGACGTATTTTCGACTTTTGGCTTGTTTTACAATACGGGGAGGAAAAAAGTTAGCAAAGTGTACAGAAATGTTGATATAGATGAAACAAAGAAGCGTGTTAAATATTTAGTCGACGAAAAATTTTAATGGTGGTCTATTAATTAATGGTGGAATTTTAATATTTTTAAATTTTATTTTTTAGTATTTATTACAGATAACACTTGGCCTCAAAATCACTTGATGGAAAGTGATGATGAGGTGGAAGATAGAGCGCGCTCACCCAGTAAATACCGAATATTGTCTACCTTTTAAACTAATTTATAATATACTAGCTGTACCCGGAACTCCGTTTGTGTGGAAAAAATACTGTTTCTATGATAATAACTTAGGATAATAATTACTTCAAATTAAAAGTTTTGTGTTAACGATATAAATGCCATCGATTCTTTTTATTACAGATAAGCTTGCGCTCGACTCCAATCTCACCCGATGGAAAGTGACGATGAGGCCGATTATAGAGCGAATGAATACAAAATAATTATTTTCATATATTTTCCTTAGTTTACATAAAATAAGTTCTTGAACGCACTCATAAAAATTTAAAGCAAATCCTTTTTCAGTACTGACATCATTCTACACTGTTAAAATTCAAAACATGTCAATATCCGAATTTGTGCATATATCTTGTCGATTCGAAACTTTCATTGAAATACGTTCTTTAATTTGAGGCGAGAGCTTACCGTATCGACGGGATGTATATTAAATGTTTGACAGCTACGAAACTCATTAACATTTCTTATGGGAAAATATTTTTCGCAATGGTATTATTTTTCGTCTATTTTCTAATCTTTTTAGTAGTTATTCTTCTACTCGAGACAGAGACCAATACAACAATTCAAATACCATGAAAATTGGTCCATTTCTCCAGTTATAAGTGTTCACATAAACCCGACTTTGTTATATATATATATATATATATATAAGTAGATTTCCACACATACTTGTAAGTTATAAGTATGTATGAAAGCTGTGGTATTTTGTTTATTATTTCATCAATTCCAAAAAACTATCATGATTAATACCTGGACGAAGTAATTACTTTATCATGTTATCTGCACTTTGTAGAAAATATACATAGTATCTAAATAGTATATATATATATGTTTTATATTGAAAGTGTCTATATTTAACTTTTTTATTAGTTATTTCTTTTTGTGGTGGATTTATTATTTACATCAATTATTGTTAATACTCTTCAAGAAAAGTCGAGCGAAAAAATAGTATATTTGACAAATGTTTAGTAGGTACTATTCTGTATTTCAATATATAATCAAATTTTAGGTTATATAAGGACACATGTGCCAGCTCTAACTTTGACTAACGGGGCTGGCTAATCACATACGTGATTAAAGCCCTAATAAGATTAAATAATAGATTAAAAAAGGGGCCAATCACACACGATAGAAGTGAAACTTCAGTAAATCGACAAAAGAATAAGATGAAAATATATAACAAGAATAAGATGAAAATATATAACAAGAGTAAGATAGTTACAAACTTTATTTGTTTAAAAATGAAAGTATTTTGAGTAATTTTAAAAGATATTTTATATTTTATTTAACATATGTTACATAATTTATTGGTGTTTATTAATACTTATATTTGAACATCTATCTTGATTGTTCAATAATTGTCTTTTACGCGCGCGAAACTCGCGACTACGTTCTGTTAAACTTATTCCTGTTTTTTTTGTATTTTTAATTTCATTCTTTTGCGTCGATATTCACAACATATTTCGGCATTAGTTTTCGGCATCTTATAAAATGTATTATTTAGCACAAGATATAAAAGTACAAACACTGTTAAATAATAAAACACCACGCTGACTTCTTACTAAAAAGCTGTCATACGCAAATACACACCGACATTTACTCTCTCGCTCTGGCTCACTAATTTTTGTATTTGTATCTCTTACCTGTCCTTTTCCCGTTGCATCCGGGTTTAAACCACAACTATTCTATAGAAGTTTCATTTCAAAAAGTTTATTTTTTAGATTGCGTAAACAAGTCGCCAAAATTTCTTGGATAAAGATTTGTTTATTTATAGGAATACTAACATTATCTACATTAACACATAAAATATGAAGAAGATGCATTACCAATGCGACTAAGATGCATTTAATTTCTTAGTTAACATTTTAAGAATAATTAGCAACTAAATTATTTTATACTTTTTCTTTGTCCGTCGTCTCATTTTTATGATTGTGATAATTTTTCACAATTTTCATAAAGTTAAAAACATTTACGTAGTATCTTGTTCTTATACAGGGATTGACATGGTTCAGTTCTTCTAGTAACAACTGTGCAAATTGATCATTTCTTTTGTCTTGCTGTTGTGAGATGCGCAACATTCATTCTTAGAAGTTTTTTGTTGTGCATATACAATTTTTTTGTCTCCCATAGATTTGCAGATTTTAGAACTTATTTCAAACATCAAAGGGCTATTAAAAGTTTTTGAATCCATGAAGTCACGAGAATTTACTCGCTACATTCTTTAAACACAATAGAAATGATAATTAATTCTATCTTTAAATACTTATTATTACTATATATACTTCTTAATTACTGTTTTTCTGGCATAGTATGTAAAAATACTTGACTAGAAGAGATACGATGTTTTTAAATCCATGTACTCTTTTTAACACAGAATGCAATAGATAATTACGCAATTTTAATCAATTTATGTAATTCCAATTTTAAATTTTGATATATCTCACAATTGAGCTAATGAATTAATTCCATCTTGCCTTCCTCTCGTTTACATAAAAGAGCTCAAGTTGCAATCAGTCTACCACTTTATTTACATAACGTTTATGTATTGGCTCCAATCTGTATTAAAAAATAATAGTACAGCATGTTCTCAGTTTGACACAATGGCAAATGGCTCGACAATGTGATTAAGCCGTATCTTCTACATAGACAGTCCAAGAACGGTAACGACCGCCAAGGAACGAGAATTCATTGACAATCGTCATCGTTATGCCGGCTCACGTATACCACGAATGGAACCACGGTATCTAGGTATATGAATAACTGGAGGAACAGTACATGCATGGTCTAGTAAATTCCCCCTTTTTTATATATATCTATATATTTTTTATAATTAAAATATAAGATAACATTTTAATATTATGTATATAATATACTCAATAATATTATATATATATATATATATATATATAATATTAATATATATATATAATATTAATATATATATATATATATATATATATATATATATATATAATGTTATATTATATATATATATATATACATATAATCTTTATTATATATCTATATATAGTATAATAAAGATTTAATAAATACATAATCATACCTTTAATTGGTCTTGAAAAGATTTAAGTAAATCGACTCACTTAATGTGCATCGCATAGCAACCAAAAAATGTCGCGTACGATACATACAAAAAGAAAAGAGAATTGAACTGAGCGAATGAGACAAACAATAACGAAAATAAATAACGTTACTTTTTGTTATAACGTTATCGAGATATCGGAACGCTAAAGAAAATAACAGAACGAAAAAGATAACGTTAACGAAAAGTAACATAAAAAATAACAAATACTGAGTAACGTTACTCTAAAAAATAACGTTATCGCCCTTCTTGGCTTATAACGTTACCGCTTTTATACCGGTATTTAAGTCCCTGCATAAAATGGGCATAAAGCTCGTCATAGACATCCAATTTCGATTTCAACTTGTGTGTGCCCAGTTATTTGTATACCTAGAGGTCTTCTGTTATAGTTGTAATTATGCCGGCATGACGGCAGCTACTCTCAATTAATTCTTGTCTTCCCAATCTTAGAACTAGATTATACACGATTTTCTGTTACGGTATAGTCCAGTAATTTTTGTCCATTCAATGTAAAATAATGTACACCTTCCGATGTATAATCTGAAAGAGATATAGCATGATGGATATTAAGAATTGTACAAATGAGTTTATATTATCTTTAAACACATTAAATAGTAACATTGATACATTTCTTTGACGCTTTGAATGCAAATTGTTTGTAGAACAGATTCTATGAAGTCACGTTGCAGCTTAGCGTGACGAGGGTCGTTTGGAGTGTTCACGTAATGGTGTCCTTGTTTGCAGTTTCCAACTTTGTTGAGTTTTATTAAATTTCCGTAACTGTCAATGTTGCTCTGTCATATATGAACGTGAATGTATGTGACCACGTAAAATACTAACTAGAACGTATTTGACGCTATGAAAGAGATTTTGTTGTACAATAGTTTTAACGTACTGGATTGCTTAATTATTTTTGTTGGTATTTTTTTAAGAGGATATACAGTGCAAACTCTATATAACGACCCTCAAGGGACTATGCATATTTTGACGTTATATAGAGTTTTCGTTAAATGGAGAGAACAAAAATCTGTATTAGAAAAAGTTTATTTCAGACTAGTGTTAGTAATTACATAAAAACAATTCTTATTTGATCGCTATTGAGTATAGTCTGTTATTTTTGGCTGCGTTTTTTGCTGCACCAGTAATTTCGTTGTATTGCAGTGTAAATATAGCAATCCCAATTTCTAAACAAAAAAAAACTGATTTCTTAGAAAGGTCGGTATGTGTAATGCCGACAGCCGAGTCTATTACGGGCTAGGATAATAAAGCGATAAAAGAACGTACACAGCTGCGCAGTTTTTACTCATTTTGCCAACTTAAAAAGCACTTTATATTATCAAATTGCTGTCGTTATTGAGAATGGGTGTAATGCTATATAAAGTGTATCATTGTACGGGAAACTAGCTAAACCAACCAAAGACGAGTGATATCGACGCTTTAGGGAGTTTGACGTTAAATCGAGTGACGTTATATGGAGTTTACACTGTATTTTAAATAATGTCCAACAGCCAAATAAGTTATTGATAACAATCGTTATTTGTATAATTATGGATAACACACACGGTAGAAATACTTTTTGTAATGGTCATTATCACTGTTATTATTCTATGAACCTATTTGTGGAAGAATCTAGATGTATTGTAAGTCTCCTGCCCGGTTTAGTTGTGGAGGCCTTTCCCGGTCATCAATACTTGGAAAATTAAAAAAAAAAAGACACGGTTTTGCTGGACTGAAAAATAGTTTCATGAACAGTATGTACGGGTGAACCAGACTAAAAAAATTTGCATGAGTAAAGATTGAAAGTGAGTGGAGGTAAGAGTCAAGGCTAGTTAAGAATGACTGTCGCGGTCCAAATTAAATTTATTCTGACAAAGGGTGACATTATAAGTAGGTACATAAAGCGGCGAGATTACATGAAGAAATTGATCATTACTAGGAGTCGAAAGAAATTTCTAAAGATATAAGGACCAATTCATTCTTTTTATCAAGGTACCTAGAGAGCGGTTGCAGTAAGCGACCTCTGTCGCATGTTTTCACTATAGACTCCCTAGTCTATAGTGAAAAGGGATGCAGATTATCTTTATATCGTTCGCAAACAATTTATGGAATGATAGAAGAATTAAGTATGAAGCGGAAATATCTTAACCGCTTCACCAGTACCTTTTAGGAATTCGATGGGATAATAGCTAGGCAAGTATAAAAAATTAAACGTAGGAATTACAAAAGTAGTACAATATTGCATGCCGTAGTAACAAAGAGGGTTACCGCTTCAGCATATATGCAGAGTCATCACTCAATGGTGTTCTTAAATTCATCACCCCGTGTGGTATGATGCACAACACAATACACGAACCGTACAGCGATGTTATGAAAAAAATAAAATCGAATTTATTTCGAGGGGTTAAAAAAGATATTTGGTTTTAGCGAAATTTTTTGGTTACATAGTAATATATATATATTTAGAATCGGTAAAAAACGCTGATTCCGAATATATATATACCAAACTACACCAAACTACTATACTATATCACCAAAAATGTCGCTTAAACCAAATAGCCTTTCACTCCTCGCTTTAATTATTTACATCGAACGTAACAAAAAAACAAACGTAACACATCAAAGGACTATTGTGGACAGGGTATAAGTATGGTGTATTGTCGATAGGTCGCAGCCCATCCCGGACGACTCCTCGGGCAAGTCCGGGGCGAAGTTCTACCAGAGCTACGACCGCCTGTTCATCCTGAAGACCCTCACGTCGGAGGAGGTGGAAAGGATGCACTCGTTCCTTAAGCATTACCATCCTGTGAGTCAGATAACCTGGTTTAGTTTCTGATTTATATTTACGAATATCACAGTATAGGCAAAAGCACAAATGTAGAAGTTGTGTTAGTTTTATTTTCAAGAAATTATGCTATATCAGTTATTCTTATCTAAAAAGAAGGCAAACAGTATACTTAATGGTAAGCGGTCTCTGTCGCTTATGAACAACTAGTACATAGGAAGTATCCAGTGCCTTGCATAGATGGGCAAAATGTAATCAAATTAATAAAAATGATTACGATTACATTTTACGTTTTTTAGCATTAATATGACTGCATTTTACTCATCTATGTTTAAAACACTACAAAATCCCAGATTGCATACACATTTATGATTTCTTAATGTTTTAAATGGATTTAATTATGATTACAGAGCAAGAAAATTAAAATGACGACTACACTTTGTAATCGTTAATCATGAATCAGATTACATTTTCCCCATCTCTGGTGCCTTGGTACATCTTAAATGAGTACTCGATTATTTATAACTGTCTATGTAATAAAAAATAAATGGCACAATTATAGAACGTACGTTAGTTTCGAGAAATGATTAATTTAACAATCCAGTCAACCAACGTTCAAGTTTTCCGAGAAATAAGCATTACTAGTAGTGCCTAACGTTTCGATAGCGTAATCTAAATCCATTTCATTTTCTTGGAGTTTGATATAATCTTATCAAATAATATGTAAACGCAAGATCACATTGATACTTTCTTCTGATCTATCTAATCTCGATTTCTGGGTTATAAATGAAATGATTCACAATGCTAGGACATATGTACCGGCAATATTTGGGGACATTTATTTGAATAAACATTGGACAATAACTCGTAAACTATCAATACTTACTTTGAATTTATCGATGGCGGTTTCGGATTCTGCGTTAAACCTCTCCAGTGAAATTGGCATATAGGTGTACGTTTTTTTTAAATTGTTTTAAGGGAGATTAGGTCAAATTTTATCGGAGAATATTTCACTACGGGATGGGAATTCATTGACGGTCGCCGTCGTTATGCCGGTTAAAATATATCATGTCTGTTAGTCTATGAAGTTTAGGAACAACTGGGGGTATACAAGCTGATCTTGGTGTGCGACAAGCCGACGCTATTCATTATCACGGTTTTTGCATTTGTGCACAATGGTCACGACAAAGCTCAAACTATCGCCTTACCACCTAATTCGTTTGTTAGCTCTTTGTTCTGAATTTGGACAATAAGAAAATTATACAGTTTTTAAAGACATGTTTCTTGAACCCCCTTCACCCTTCGGAGTACTTTCTTTTCTGTAAAGTATTTTATACACGAATGTCGGAGTGATCAGGAAAGAAGACAAAATATGTTAACCATTTTCTTGATAATGTATCTGTGGAGATACATCTGAATTTAAAAGAGTGCCTGCACTAGAGTGCCCTAATTTTTTAGGGCAAACTTAATATCTTAATATGAGAATGTTTAGATAATTTCTCCGTATTTGAACACAAGTTTCGATTTTTCTAAATACCATTGGGTCATAAAGATAGTGTGGATATTATTTTGATATTAAAAAAAATATATTAAACCAAGTTAAAGTTTTAATATCGCAGGAACGTTTTAAATTAAAGAGAAGGGACAAATAGGATATAAAGGCATTAGAACAAGTATTGATCTATCTTTACCTATCTTTGTTTCCAACTACGATAATAACATATGATAATGCTCTGACGCATGCGTTTTAAAGTGAGGTGAGCGTACAGTTCTTAAAGTCAATAGGTAAGGTATTTAATATGTCCATTTATTGTATAGGTATGAATGACGTGTTTCCTGCTTTAAATGTATATTTTATACATGATACAGTATTTTATACTTTATGTGCGCGTTTGCGCATCTTGGATTTGGTGTTTTTTGCTTATTAACTTAAAGCATAGTTTTCGTCGTTGCTGAAGGTTGGGTTGGTTTTACGTTTTTGCAATATTTTGATTCCATTTTGAGTGATAATAATGTTTTCGATATGCAAATCTGATACAATTACGGGCATGAATATCATTATTGCAAACAGTTTTGGTCAGTTAAATGACGTTGGGCAGTTTAGAAGATTTAATTCGGCAGTAGATTTGAGGAACTCTGCTGCTCGGATGAGGAGAAGGCTGTGTGTATTTAGTTTGCACTGCTTGATCAAAAGGTCCTGAGGGATAGGCATTCTAAGTTCCCAGAGAAGGTGGCGGTGGAAGGTCTTTTGCACGCCAGGTTGTAGGTAACACACTGACTTACAAACCTGGATTGGAGTGAGTAGAGTGACACTGCGGGGAGTTTTTAGCCAGTAGGTTTTTAGCACACTGTTGCCCTGACAAAAGCCATGTCGGTTAGTTGTATTTAGTTCCTAGTCATAATAGAAAAGTTTAGAAGATATGAGCGAACATTCGCTGTAATATTCTGTATATAAAGAAATAGCAACATCAATCTATTTTGTGTAATGATAATATAGCAGTGGGACCGGAAACTAGGGACCAATGTTGTCTTGATGTTTATTGTCCATATTCAGTCCAGTCCAGTGGAGTGTTTAAGATCGCAGTATTGATGACAGATGTAACCTCTCATCCTCTAGTACATGCCCCCTTAGTTGCCTCTTACGACGTTCATTGGAGGAGAGTTAGAGGCTCATATTCTCTGTCGGAGCTACCACGGTAATAAAATGAGCAAAAGGCCGAGTTTCATGCTGCTTATTAAAAATGTTTATGTCTAACAGTGGACTAAAGGTATGTTGATGATGATAAAGGTAATATAATATCTCCGGGCAGTAGACTTGAGGGAGTCTGCTGTCCGGATGAGAGGGTGGCGGTGCGCAGTGTCCGGCGCGCCGCCTGAGAGATTTTGGAAGGGTGGGCTCCCAGAGAGGCAGCCTCAACAAGACGTTTCGCTCTCCGGGCGTCTGGATGAATTTGGTTTCCCAGGCTCGGGTGGAGCGATTAGAGGGACACCCCGGGGGTTTTTAGTCAGTAGGAGTCTGACACACCGGGGTCGCTGCCTTCACAGCGGCCATGATGGTCCTATGTAGGAATTTCCCCCGGGACACCAAAAAAATATATATATAATGTTTAACAGTACATAGTGGAGAGACACGGCAAGACTCTACTGCCCCAGTACCTCGGCATGTACAGGCTGACTGTGGACGGCATCGAGCACTACCTGGTCGCCACGAGAAACGTCTTCTCCAACCACCTTAATATACATAAGTATGTAGCCGTAATTAATATAACTGCAGCTGAGGTAACGGGAACGGGACTTAGAGTATTCTCCACAATCGTACTATGTGGGTGCGTTTAAAACAAAAATGAACTGTATGTGATATTTGTTGGTTAAAAGTGTTCCCGCATCTTCACCTTCTGCCCTCTGGTGGAAGATCTCTATCTTGGACAGAGTTATATTCGGTCATCGTTAACGCTAGTGAAAAGTCCAAAATAGAAGGAATTGACGTATAGTGACGAAGTAATAGTTTGAAAATTTATGTCAATCCGATACATTTTGCACTTTTCACCAAGCGATATCGCTAGGCCCTCAGATCTGATCGCGGTCAAGTGTTTTTTTTTATTCTGTCTCGACACAGTGTCCGTAACATACCTGATGGTAAGCGTGGTGCAGACCAAAAACGCCAGCGACTGTCGACAGGTAAGAAAAACCCATCGGTAGTTATAGCGATCATGCCGGCCCGCACAAATATCTCTTCACGCTACGCTTAAAGGATCCCATATCATAGGATGGAGGGAACAGTCTCGTCGGAAGACCATTCCACAGCTCAAATTCATGTAAATTAGTGTATTAAAACTTTTCCAAAGACCCGTCTAGCACCTTTTTAAACCCCAACGAAAATAACGGGAAGGGGGGTTGGGTGATTTGTGCATCTGTGTATCTTCGTAAACGTTATGTATTTGTCTGTCTGTGGCATCCTACCTTCTAAACGAATAAACCTAAATTTAGCTGCTTGAAGATAATCAGCTCTTTTCTAGTTATTGAAAGAATATAAACCACTTTTTAAAGGTTTAATCGATTAGAAATGAAGTGTCTTCTGACTTCAATGATATTACAATTACATGGTTGCTTGGACCTGATGCTGGAGCATCAACTGGAAGCAACAGGATACTTGACTCTTCACTAACTTACAGCAGAAGTATTATGTTTGAGTTCATTGGGATTGTCTCAATGAAAAAGTTATAAATACACATGCGTCGAAGTGTTTTAATTTTTTTCATTTTTCACTTCAGGTCTACACCTGTACTACCCTTTAAAAATAAAAATATAGCCAGACCACTTTCTCTTATTGATCTTGTTAGAAACATTGAGGATATTAATTTGTTGTTCGAACATCTTATTTCTCTGATGGTATCCTCCAGAGAAACTCCGAACATAGCCCGTTCCGTTGTATTTTACAGGAAATATGACCTGAAGGGCTCGACGGTGGATCGAGAGGCGTCCGAAAAGGAGCTGGAGAAAGAGTTACCTACGTTAAAGGATAACGATTTCTTGAAGCAGGGAGTGCGCATCGACATCGGGGAAGCCGCCAAAGAGAAACTTCTAGAAACACTCACCGCTGATGTTGAGGTACTACAGCTGACTTGCACTGTGATTTTTAAGTCTTTTTACCTCTGTTGTGTTATCAGGCTATATGATGATGATGATTTCCTAGCCGGATTCGGCCACGGCGACTGTTTCAACACCGATTAAGAAAATCGAGGTCCAGTTTTCGGAAACAGTCAATTGCGCAGGAGATATTTCAGTACATAACTGGACGCGCTGCCAGAAAAGCACTCTCTCGTCCGAACTCCCTCAGGCCCGATGGAATGGAGAACCAGTACGATCGGGAGGGAGCAGGATGCAGGTTTGGTCGAGTTTTCCTTCTCTGAACACCTGGTTGAATTGCGGTGTTATAGAGATATCTTAGTCGCCTTTTACGATACCTCAGCAAGAAGAGGGGGGTGCTATTCTATTCTGCTGGCAGCCACCACGGCATCAGGCTATATATAAATGTTCCAGCAAGTTATAATATTAGGTATTTTAAAAGAAGCCTGAATATACCGGCCGGCATGATCGCTGCGACTACAGATGGGTTTTTTCTTACCTTTCGATAGTCGTTGGCGTTTTTTGGACAGCACCATGCTCACCATCAGGTTTGGTGTAGTCACTGTGCCGAGTCAGTGTAAAAAAAAATACTTTTGAGTAGGCTGATGATTACGGTGTCTATTGATGAACAGTCTCCTGGTTTTGATAGTTGGGTCAGGCTCTAGACTGTGCTGTGCTTAACGTCTGCTGTAGCGTACTCACTTTGCCGCGCTAGTGTAAAAAAGCTTTCAAGCAACAGCTTGGATATCAGAAAGCCGGCACGTAAAGTATATACTTTGTAACACGAATGTTTGAGGGAAAATCAATATATTGGAGTTAGTGGTAGAGATGTGACTTAGATTGGAAATAATTGTTACTTAAAATATAAAAGTTAAATTACAATTTTTTTGACTCTTTGGTGCAACATATGATCGATGGCTGTATCTAAAATTAATACTCAAACATGTGCAACGAAAGAAAAAGACATTAAAAAATAATAAAATTGGGAATGCTTACGGTATTAGTAACTTATTGCGTTGCAGTTAATGGCGCGATTCGATACGGTTTCATTTTACCCGCACGCGATTTGCAGCACTATCGATGTATTACATCAATCTATAATATAGTATACATATTATATCACTCCATTATGGATGTTTGTAAATTATTTGCTCAGACATAGTGCCTGACTAAGCGTTTTCTACCGTTTATCACGTCGAGTGTTCTGATGAATTGTTTGATCTTGGTCCACTCTCTTCCTTCCGTAGTAGAACTTCGCGCGCGGGCTTACGGAGTCACAGCTATACTGTAACTCACATACCGGCCAGGACTAAGAAATTGTCTCTTACTTTTTCGATACGGTTTCAGTAAAAAACGCTTTGAATAAAAATTATTCGAAATAATGTGTTTGCTTTGATATGGAGTTCTTCTAAAGGACAGTGAAGATTACTGCAAGGTGGAGAACTCAATCATTGTAATTGTTTTTTTTTTTACACTGGCTCGACATAGTGACTACAGAGTACCTGATGGTAAGTACAATGTAGTCCAAATAAGAAAGCGACTATCAAAGGATGAAAATCCATTGATAGTCTACATCGTCATGTCGGCCCACATATACCACGACTGAAGGTCTCTAGGTATATGAGCCACTGGATATGCACAAGCTGATCCCGAAACGCGACAAGCCGAAACTGGTCACTATGACGGGCCTTACACCCATGCACTGTGGTCGCGACCCAGACGGGCACCGGCGCCCTACCACCTCGCTGCTGCTCGTTTAGCACCACCCAGGAGTCACGTGTAGGGAAACTAGGGTAATCCTACGGACGCGAGCAGCTTCGA
This sequence comes from Automeris io, assembly GCA_036320925.1. Classification (NCBI taxonomy): domain Eukaryota; kingdom Metazoa; phylum Arthropoda; class Insecta; order Lepidoptera; family Saturniidae; genus Automeris; species Automeris io. Next base: position 1,057,703 of record JAUDJH010000021.1, on the reverse strand, counting down.
CTCCCTGTTTATAGGCATCTGTAAACAGCTATGGTCAGGTAGTTCCTCAGCCTCTTTACCGATTAAAGGAAAATGCTTTAGACCAATAGGAATGTGGCTGATTTCAGTTTTTGACGAAACTCCACCTGATGGATTACTCCCTGCTGCTGGGCGTGCACGAATGCGGGCGCGGCGAGGCCGAGGCGGAGGCGGCTCGCCAGCGGGAGGCCGAAGCCGAAAGCGAACGGGGCGACACCGACTCCGACTCGGACACCGACAACCGGCACCACGGTGACAGGTATACTGTGCATTGATACCGTTCCAAAAACCGTACCGTGGCAAAAATTATAACAGAAGTTGTACTTTCTATTAGCTTTATTTCTTTTCCTCATAGTGCTATCTCTGTCTCGATCCGCGTGATTTATCATTCTTAAATCACCAGTGATATCTCTTTTCTTCTCATCTCAAAGAATTTAAACTTGCAAAGACGTACCTGGTGTCTCTGTGATAGCCGTATAGCGAGGGAGACCGAAGTTATTAAAAAGTTTATGTAGCCGCCGGAGAGCGTCGCTGGTCTGGATTTCCGCGTAGAGAATTAGGGAACAAAGAGTTCATTTAGGCACAGTGACAATGAAATATTCAAAAGGCACTTACCTGGAAACTGGATGATGAGGACAGGCTACTGCAGCTCCGCACCGTTCACCGTATACAATTAATAGATGTTCCGCCGTATTGTCCAAAGCAACTTGACTATTCCGTAGTGTGACCGAGTTCGCCGCCGATGATAAGTGTAGCGATACCGCCGTGCGTACACATGTATCACCGTTAAGGACCGAGCGTGGAATGAGAATGTAGGGAGGCGGAAGGGAATCTCAAGTACCTTTTTTATACCCATGCCCTGTGCCCAAACAGTCTCTATCAATAACAATCGATTTATTTTAAATCTAAATGAGTATAAGTTGTCTTTTGGCGGTGCCTACAACCGATAGTTAGATTTTCGTAGACTTTACAAGTCGTTAAATAGATGGCACGTGACTGTCTTTTCGAGGGACATACCAAGGAAATCAATATAGTTAATGCCAAGTTATACTTTCGTGAATTGTCTGAACTACAGTATTGTCAATGGCAACCCGTCTGGCATCTAATAGAAATGTCATATGTAAGTACCCTGAAAACGGCGATCAGCTGCGCTACTGGTCACGTTGGGCACGACATGTAAGCGCAAAGTGGATACAACTACTAATGTACCTCTGCTCAACCCGTAAGGGATATAGCGTGACGATATATTATTATTTCAGACTTTATTTGCCTCATAGAATTCTGTTGAAGTTCAATTTAAACATTTGAGTGTTTTCTGTATTACCATCAATGGTATAGACTTGCTTTGTGTTGAGCTTTATGTAGACCGGCATGACGACGGCCACTGTTAATGCATTAGCGTCTCCTGTTAGTTGCTACCTGACTTGAATTTCACTGTACTTATAATTGAGGCGTTTAATTTCAAAACCCGCCAAAACGATTTCTCATACAAAATTACTTAATAGTCCTAATAGTATTTTGTAGTGTTTTTATCAAAGCAAATATTATATATGAATTTTTTCTTTTTTGCTTTTTCACTCTAGAATAATAATTGAAATACCTTATAAGAATGTGATTGTTAAGGTAAAGATTAATTATACTTCTTTTATAAATTTATGGGATTTGAAAAAAATATGTTATAGTGGGTTTTGAAATTAGACTCCGCAATTCATCACGTGCGGTATAATCTTACTGTCGAGTCCATAATAAAAAAAAATAATGGCTGATTTGAATTGTGAATTGTGAAATTTGAAACATACAATTGACTGATTTGATAGCTGTTTTCTACAGATGTATATCTTTTTATTCATAATAGTAATAATAAAATAAAATATTGTCATGCCATGTCATGCTATATACCTTTTGGCGTGAGCAGAGATTCATTATTGCTTTGCGCTTATATGTCGTGCCTTTTTTTTTTACTTGGTGAAAATCCTCATAGGACCGTCCCGGCCGCGAAGGGGTAGGCAGCCGGGGTGTGCCGGACTTTTACCAGCTAAAAATCCCAAGGTGACTACTTCTGCGAATTAGTGGGGACTGCGGGTCCTGTAATCAAATCGCCGCAGCATATGTCGTGCCTAACGTGACCGGTAGCGCAACTGATAGCCGTTCACAGGGCATTATCACATGCTATTCATTTAACGAATCAATCTGGATTTATAAATGTTTATTCGCTACAGATGGGGATATAACACTCCCCCGGACAGCCCGCGCGGGTTTGCCCGGCAATCGTCCTTGCGGTACGAAGGCATTATACCCGAACTCGACATATACGCCATACCCAGCCAGGAAGGTTAGTCCCTTTCATTTGACTTTGAAATACATTTATTAAATATACTTTTGCAGGAAAAAAAAGGAAAAAAATATAGTCTGCATTAATTGACAAAAATGAAGCCCGTAAAGCAAAAATACCGTTTCTTTATTATAGTAATTCTGAGTTTTTTTTTTAATTTCTATTACGCTTAAAGCCTTGGGTACATTTGACAGCTAAGATTCGTCGTAAACTTGTTTGTCTTAAGAGCGGATGGAAAATTTAAATCATGAGGATTTAGTTTAGTGAGGTTTGAGTTGAGATAATATTTAACATTTTAATGTAACTAGTGATCGCCCAGTGGTTGAAATTTAACCATAATTAATTTAAAATTATGTTTGAAGTTCCTTAAGACTATGAACAAATAATATTATAGACAAATCAAATTAATCTATTTTCAATTTGACCACATACTTTAACCATAAACGAAAGAGTAGAGCGTGTGTGTTCAAATGCATGGTCGAGTAATTTTTTTTATTGATTTTTGTAGTTATTATGCGTTATTTTTTAAAAATATTAGCTTTCTGCACTCCTTTCATATATAAACTATAAGCGTACCAAATTTAATACTCCTCCGTCCGCGCAATTTTCGTTAAAACGGGAACAAAGTTTTTGCTTCACGTATTAATATATAGATAATTTATAATTTTATAATAAGGTTTCGAGATAAACGAGATTATTTATATGTGAACAATTGGCAGCGACAATCAGTACACTCTTACAAATCACTCAGTATATGTGACGGTGTGTATGTTTATGATATAAAGTGTACTGTGATTGAATATTTGTGTTGTCAGAATTAATTACAAAATTATTTAAACTATTTATGATGCGGTTGTAAAATTTTTCAAAACGAGAACAGTAACATAACCAGATGGCGCTTGAGCTTGGGTGCGTTCACAAGTTTATTACTTTAACGGCACTGGGGGTGCGCCTTTTGGCGCGTCTTATTTTGATATATGTACCTTAAAATATGTAATGTTGTCAATTGTTAATAGTTTTATTATTTAGTGTTGGCTATAATTATATATTATTAGATTTTTAATATTATTTTGTGTTTCTTAGTTTCATTTTTGTTTTCTTTATTATTTTTTGTGGAAACTTTACTGGCTTGTGTATCTTCTTTATGTATTATTTTATTGTTGCCGTATGTTTCTCCAATAATATGTAAATAAAATAATGACATAGACCTTTATAGTTTGGAAGATTTCCAAATACATGTGATGTTTGAATGAAACTTTATATGAAACTTTAAATGGATTACAATAAATAATTTTACCTTATTTCAGGAGCACCTAGAAAGGAGATATATTTCGTTGCTTTGATCGACGTTCTGACCCATTATGGTGTTAAAAAACAGGTAAGAATATTCTCGTGGTTTCGGTTTTGCTAATTTTAGGAACGTAAAATTGTTAATTGTGTGTGGTGTCCTAGTTAATCCACTATGGATAAGCAATGACGGGTCCGCTACATATCAATGGGTCGCTCTGGACTCAATTGATCGTAAGGGCTAGTAGACTTGTGGGAGACGATTCTTTGAATGAGACTAAAATGTAGAACATCGAGCATCGACGTAAAGTCGCCTGCCTCGCAATCTTCTATCGGTTTAGAGGGAGAGAGTTTTTAGAAGCTACATTCTCTAATTACACCAGCCCCATTCCAGCACAAAACCACTAGACAGTGTCGGATACCATTAATGGTACATGCCGGCGGGACCGTGTTAAAATATAATACAACACACGTACGACGCCTGTGAGACTCCATGTTACTAGTTAAATGTTAATTTGTATATATACAGGCGGCGAAAGCGGCCAAGACTGTCAAGTACGGTAGCAACGTGGACGGGATATCGACCTGCGATCCGGAACAGTACGGCAAACGGTTCATAGAATTCGTCGATAAAGCTATCGAAGGAAACTAAACCTACCTCCGTTGTAATAGCGATGCTTCTTTCAGTGCTCTGTGCGGGCCGTGGAACTGATTATTGGAATCGATTTGTAGGAATGAAGTGGTATTGGATTGGTGTATCAACTATTTGAGTCTTTGAGGAATGTCAGCAAGTTTTTCAGATTTGTACATTTTATATATCGATTCGAAAAATGACAAGTACTTTTAAAGTAATTCCACGTGTTACACAAGTTTAAACTAATATTAATTTTGTTGATTAAACTTTCATGTCTCGAAGGGTATAATTGTGGTCTAAAATGTCTATGATAATTTCGATATTCTTTGCCGAAATATTATTAACACTAAATTTATCGAACCGTTTAAATTACTGGTCTTTATAGTTGTCTTAATTCTTTTCTAATATTTTTCATTAAAAAATAACATGCACTTTACTAGTACAAGATAGTGATAAATGTTATGGATTTAATTTTCTTTATAACAAAGCAAAATAAACCATTTTATGTCTATTTTTAAAACAGATATAAATTCAGTTTAAAGAATGTTATTGCTTATGGTTATGTTTTTAATTTCCACAAATTACAAAAACTAATTGTAACATTAGTTTGATTTTTAGTTACTAAATTACTTCCTAACCGATACGTCGATTAAAATGCTGTTTTAAAAAAATATCAACACATGATACAATTGAAATCGTATGTCCAAAATTTTTATTTTTCAGTTAAGTATCTTTAAAAGAAGCCCAATTGTATGAGTATTTTAGTATTATACGACTTTTAAACAGGGAAAACTATTTACTTATTAACTTTTAAAATTCTGATCTTCAAAATATTTGGTGAACTTAAAATACATAATAAAAAAAATCCAGAAATCTGTCTTATGAACCTTTGCGCAGTAAGTATCGTAATTTTTCGGCGTAGAAACGAAATATAAAAAATAAATAGACTGTTGAACATTAGGTTCGTTTTTAGTTGACGCTAGATTCACACTAGACTGGCTAGATTGACGTTTGTATAGGAATCTACAGGGTGTTGTAAAAGTGAAGGATTGTTGTTTCGCTATTTTCTTTTTTATGGTAGTTGGCACTGAACGAAGCATCGAGTTTAAGCCGATATAATTATGCAGTTTTTTTTTTACTCTACACATGGGGATTTCAGTATGTCAATAAAGAATGAATCAGATATTTTTATATAGTAACACAAGGTGAAGAGGAAGTGCAATTTTTTTTTATATTTAATGCAACTGTTTATACAGTGAGGTTTTGAAGGGATGTAATAAAAAATAAATAAAAGAGCGTTTTTAGTTTTAAGTTGACGGGGTTTAACTCAACTTCTCATTGCACAAACATTTTTGAATTCGTCTCGGCGCGTTCTGGTGTGTGAGCGTTTAAATCATAGATAATCGACAGTTATTTGTATAAAAATATCGAAGTTTAATAAAATTCTATTAATTATTGGAAACTAAAACTTGTCGTCCGTGACATCTCATTACTGGACCCTGATTTTAACCTTTTTTTTAAATTAAATGTAATAAGGACTTTTTACCGTATCCTGTAATGTGACGCGTTACTGACGAAAGGTTAATAATTATGTTAAAATATATTGATGAAAGTTTTATTACTTTGCCAAATTTACTATTTTTGGTGGTATTTTTCGATAATTAAACATGATGGAATTAACCCATGTATGAAATAATAAGTTTGCCTGACTATAATAAAGGTGGATTTTGTAAAACTGCGTAAATATATCGATGCGAAATTGTTATTCTTGTCAAGGACATGTTCCGCGATACTATGTTCTAAGTGGCGTTGTTTTTAAATGCAAATAATATTTGGATAACCTGTTGAGGGGTAGCGTTGCGGGTTGATATTAGTGGTATTATTATCAATAAATATAATATTAAAGGTTTTTACGATGTTTGGGAAATTTTCAAATTATTCTCGTATTTATTCGCTTCGCGTGCGAATCGTAAAACTGTTGTAGTATACGGTTGCTAAATCTATTTAAATATATTGTTCTTATGTATAACTTTAGAGAAGTCTAACTCTTTCAGTTCGCGTGGATTATTGTGTCAAACACCGTCACTATAAGACACATTTCATGTAATGAGCAAAATTTAATGTATTTTTCGAGCACTTTAGCTGGTAAAATGTTTTGGACTTTTTGAAAACTATCATCTGGTGACCAATTTTCTTAGATTCCTTTATGGAATTAACTAACAAATAAGTTATTATGGTTCTTACCTTTTTTTTTGCGTGATGCAATGTATAAGATCATAAGTTATATGCATTTAGAGTTGATTTTATTTATTTGCAATTATTGTCAATAAAAACGCGACTGAAAGAGTTAAAATAAAATCGATAAAAACTGTTGAAAATGTCGAATCCTGTTTAATGTTTTTGACGTCAAATATAATATATTCGTTGGAGTTGAAAGGTTTCTTAAGTATTCCATTGTATTCTCTAAGATTTTTCAAAATACAATTTTTTCTACTCTCAATAATTAATGACAAGTAGTGTTTTTGAAAAAAAAAAATCTATATCTTTTCACATACTGTATAGCACGGGTGTATTTTTTTGAAAATATACAATAGCTTTTCTAATGCTCAGGCTATTGCTTACACTTAGGCTGAGATTAACAGACGCTACTTTGACTTTGCTTGATTTATACCTTGTTCATTTTACGAAGCCTTCTATGAAGGAGAAAAAATAGGTTAGTTTTGTTTGTAAAACAATTATTTAGTGCTTTATTTTTATTCCACTTTGTCTTAATAGTGTTTTCGTAACTCAATTGATAAATATTTATATTCACTACTTATACTAGAAATGGAAATTTACATTAAAAAAATTGTTATGAGGGACTTCGTAATATGAACAAGGTATAGCTCAGAAAACAAGTTTGTCTTTGATAAAAATGGAGTATATTACAGGATCGCTGCGGCTATCGATGGTTTTTTTTTACTGTTGGTAATTCTTGTTGTGTTTGAAATGAAAATGAAATGAAATATATTTATTTTCACCACAAACTAACAAAATACTAGAAATTCAAAAGCAGTAACATTTCTGTTACAAGACAACAACATACAGTAACAAAAGAAAAAACAAAAACATATAAAAACATATTAACATGGTGAAAATGGGACCTCCATCAGCTTAAAGCCACAGAGGAAGTCTGCAGCGCTGATTTTCGTGAAGGTTTGGATTGTACCATGCTTACCATCAGACGTGATGTTCTCACTGTGCCGTTTCAGGCTAAAAAAAGAACTTGAGTATAGCTTTTGTATTCAGTCCAAGTTGTGAAAATCGGTAATTTACGATATACTTTGATATTAATGAAATAATATAATTTGTAATGTTTGAGTGAAGTTTAAATCAAGTCGAAGTAGCGTCTAAAAATCTTAGACTTAATTATATTTTTATGAATCGAAGTTAAGGTTTCGGTTTTTCTATATTTTTGAACTTCAAGTTACAAGACTTGAGTTTTTTTTTATTCCTATAAGAGATAAAACTTAGTATTGTAAAATTTGTATCGAAATAATAATTCGGAAAAATAATTATTATTGTAAAAAAAAAAATGATTTTCATTCTAACAAAGAATCGAAATTTATTGTTTTTATATCGAAAGGTGAAAGGCTATTTGGTTTAAGCCACATTTTTTAGTGATATAGTAATATATATTTTTGGAATCAGCGTTTTTTACCGATTCCAAAAATATATATTACTATATAACCAAAAAATGTCGCTTTAACCAAATAGCCTAACCCCTCGATATGTAATGAAAGAAAACCAATTTTCAAAGTGTAATTTTTTTTTGTATAACGAAATATATATATATTTATTGCTTACTTTCGCTATGTATCAAATATCGTGCATTAAACGAATCAGTATTGAATAGGGCTCCACTTCTGCTTTTTCAATTTACAATTACACCGTCAAAGGATTGCTTTGTGATACATATTTAATTTTAGATTTTTTTTAATTGTATATAAATCTATCACTCCGTTTTACTCGAACGAGGAAATCTTATGTCGATGTTCTAGGCCATTCAATATCTTTTCAAATATGCGTGATTGGCATGTCGAGAGGGCTGTTACAGACCGTCAATTTGCCAATTATGTTTAGTATAATACCGTTATTTTGCCGAGTTTTTTAATGGCGGAGTGGTAGATGGTTAATTTTGTTGCCCTCTGTGTGAGAAGTAATTTTTCTTAATGTATATTATATATGATTCCTGAACAATGTGTTAGTCATGAAATGATTAAATTACGTCATATATGTTGCCATTGTTTAGGTCGATAGTTGTATTTTAACCCGTAGTTTTGTTAATTTAGGCCAACAGAACCGGGAGACTCGAAAATTGGCGTACAAATGATGGCAACCCAAATGAAATATTGTGGCTACAAAACAATAATATGAATGGTGAAAAAGATGTTTTGTGTTGTTAAATATATGCTAACAAAGTCATTGCAGCTTAAAAAGATAATACTGTAGCGACTTTGAATTTATAAAATTATCACTTAAGTCATTCTGGTTCTAGAGGCCATTTTATATAAGTTTTTATTTTATTTGTTGACTTTTGACCGCCACGTACAGGTTCGTGCCATCACGGGGATAGCATATTATTTACCATCAGTGATGGATTTTAGTCGATATTTCTGCGTAGTAGTCGATTCTTGCAAGTTTTAGTCTGATTTAAAAAGTTTAGTTATATTTAAAAAGTTTGATTTTTAATAAACCGATTAATTGAATAATTTTGTTTTATTATTATCATGTTATTTATATAAAATCGAGTTTGTATAAAGATGAGAACGGAAATCGTTGGCTATGCCTGACTGTGGCGGTCCCAGTGTCAAGTGACGTTGAACGCAATGGAGCCTCTTGTTATGGTCTCTGCCCACTAGAACGGATCTATTAAATTAACTACCATTTTGACGCATGAAAAAACTCTTTCTTTTAGTTAATTCCATAAAGTTGTTAATTATCAATACTGGCATACGGACGTGCCACTAGTAATATTGTGATCTTTGACCGTTTCGTGCAGGTTTTGAAAGCATACAAGCCTTCACAAGTACATGGTTGGATACTTTGAACTGTGACGCGGGCGATTCTATTACGTTCTGGTATAGTGGAGACCTTAAGTAATATTTATTACACATAAGAACGTTTCGGCGCATGCCGGCATGCAGGTTGAATTGTTATATTTTTCTAGTCTACTGCTCTTGTGAAGACAATTATGTATCAGAAAGATTGATACTTAATTTTTAAAATATTCGGTTTATAAAGTTTCTGCATTATCCGGTGTTTTATTTATTTCCTAAATATTAACCCATTAGAGCTGTTTTATCTATGGCTGAAAATAATGACCGTTCTGTTTTAAGATAAATGTCCTTTAAAACGAGTGTAGACAGACTAGAAGGGCATATTATAAAAAAATAAATTAAAAAAATGTTAATATATCGTTATGACGATTAAACTGGGGTTCTTTTTGGCTAGAGCCACATGGCACTATATAAAAATAAAAGAGATTTTTTGGAATTATTTATTAAGAAAAATCAGAAAAATTATGCATCTTAAAAACTAATCCATTCTCGTCTTGACGTGTTTTTCTGTAATTTTATCTTTCTCAATGATGTAGACAACGGCTCCCCAACCAGATATCGCGTCGCGATCGGCAGCATTCACCAGCGCCTAATAAAAAAAGTAATGTATACTGATACAAAGTCAGGAGCTGATCCATACAGAATTTATGTCTGTATAATTTTGTTCTACAATCAATCAGCTCTTCCCTTGTAAGGTAATAAGGCCAAGATATGTGAACGCTTATTTTTAAAAACTATTAACTTATGCATTCAATTCAATCTACTGAGTAGAGAGCGGGGACTTCGATTGTTAATAGAAACCTGATTATTGCTAGTTACCATAGTGCTTACCATTAGGTACACTGGATTCTGTTACAAAGTAAAAAAAAGCTATTATTCATTTATTTATGTTTTATACTGGCTCATCAAAGTGATTACAGTGCACCTGATTTTAAGTACAATGTAGTCCAAAAACCACTATCACAGGATGAAAATAAATTCGAGTCTCCGTCACGTCTGCCCACATATACCACGACTGAAGGTCTCTAGATATATGATTTACTGGACACAAACTGACCCCGAAATGCATCAGGCCAAAGTGAGACACTATGACAGTTTTTTACACTTGTATATTGTGGTCTTAACCCAGTTCGGGCAATCGCCCTACCACCACAAAAACCAAAAATTATTAATATCATTCAAAACTAAATTGCCACTTAATAACCTTATTTTTATGTATGGGCTGATCAAATGAAAACGTGGCTAGTTTCTGAATATAGCAGTTTGTAACCAATTACTCTGTTTAAAAAGACATACCTGTGATATAGTTTCAAACAGTTCATCTGGCTTTAGATTCGGTTCCCATAATGCTTCACACATACCGTAAAGTTGCTCAGAGCATGTGCCAGCTACTACAAAGTCCTCTGGTTCATTAGGGCAGCCAATCTGAAATTAATTATGGTAAAGTCACTTAGAAAAGTGGCAGAGGTTATCTTTAAGACACAAATACAGATAATTTATCTATCTACCCTGGCTATCCAAATAAAATAAAAAAATAATATTTGTGTACAATTACACATATAGAATATGTTCCAAGGTAAGTGTGTACTTGTCTTATGGTTACTAGATATTTTCGGCACTACCAATGTTGGTGGCCGGGACAGGCTTTTACAACCCAATTGAGCTTATACATTGGGCACTATACAAAGGTATACATACTTATATATACATCCAGAACTCGTAACAAGCAAATCTATTCATAATAGACACTTGACATGGAGTCAAGTGTATATTAGGGTAGGCAGTAAGTATTGCAGACTATGTTTTAGGCAGGGGCTTCACCACAATACAACTAGAGGCTTCATCCACAACTGGTGGCTTTCCATCACATCACCATATATGTTTCATAATTTATGCACAAACATGATTCTGATATAATATACTTAATTCTTTGATAGGAACTTAATTAAATGAATACTATTTTCTTTTTTTAATTCTTACCAAATCCATATTGCAGACATAAGGTTTATTATCATATGGATCCAGACCAGCGATCACTGGTTCAATGAAATAAGGACCAAACCTCTTTTCATACAGCAAATTTGAAAGCATTGCTGAAAAGGTCTTCGGTCTCATAATACGGTTCTCCTTCAACTCATACAAGTTCATTCTGAAAATATAAGTCATATAATGAATAAATATTACACATTCAGTATAGTGAAATACTTCTTTTTTTTTGTTAACCCGGTGGAAATCCCTACGGACCGTCAGAGGAAGTGGTGAGGGCCACTTCCCCTGGTGTGTCGGACCTGCCCCTACTAAAACCACCAGGGTGCCAGCACTGCCCTCTCTTCGCCTTCGCCGAGCCGTCGGAAGTATTCGGATTCCCAGGCTCGGGGTATAGTGAAATACTTTTAAATAACTAATTTCCCTCTATTATTAATATGGGAAAAGCCTCATCAAAAGCTGTTTTAAGTTGTGTTCTGTGATAAATTTATAAATAACACAGCTGCATTATTAAAAATATTTTCTGGCAAAGATGCACAAGAAGAGCTAATTTAGGGCTCAATGGTGCTTGTTTAAAAGTCCAGTAATGAACTAAAGTGATTGATAATGATGAAGCTAAATAATGAATAAAAGAATATTTTAAAGCAAATAAATTTAACAATATGTGTTTAGATAAGTTTGTGATCAGGTTCCTTGTTTATTTTTGTTACTGGTGACCTAAAAGCTTGGATATGTCAGCAGACATGAGAACTAAAGATGTGTTAATGTTACAGGTAAAGAACATCACTAGGTCTAGTTACAATGATGCTGGTGGCTCTTAAGTTAATTTCAATACATTAAAGTATAGATAAAAATTATAATAATATTTACCTGAACTTTAATCTTTGAAACACAGTCTGTGTATCGGTTGCAAGGCCAGGAAGTCCAACAAACAGGGTTGGTCCCATCTTAAAAACTTTGGGGAAGTTGGTAGACACCGTTTGCGCCTGAATGCCGAAGCGTTTGTCTGTCGCAATAGCCACGCAATTGTCTCCCTTCATCGCAACCACTGCTCCTCCATTATACGCTAATATAGACTAAAACGTTATAGGGTTAGTAAACAAAAGTACATTTAAATTTAATAAAACGATCAAATCTATTAATATGAAATCAAGAAAACCAAATAGATCCACTATAAGTATAAAATAATGTTATTATAGAGCATTTAACCAATAACTTAAGCAAAACATTTCATATTTGCACCGTAATGTTCCTGACGCTCTTATAACCAAAGGACATATTTATAAGTTAATTCTCAAATATTTTAAACTTAAATAGAATAATAAAGTCAAGTAATTATACCATTTTGCTATTTTCTTATAAATTCACTGTTTTAATAATTTAAACTTGCTTAAATTGATCGTGGAATCCAAAAATCTGACAATTCATTCGCATTGACAGCCGACTTTCAATACAAACTTCAAAGTCAGTGCCATAGAGTAAAGATTATTTTTAATTTGGCAACATAAAAAAAAAATCAGATTAAAGATCAAGTTAATATGGTAATTTTTGCACTGTGTCTCAAAAAGTTAATAGATTGTTGAAGAGAAACTTCTTTGAAGACGTTGAGTTGTGAATTCAAATCTAAGATCGTGAGACGATTCAGTATGAATTGTAAATAATTAAAGAAAACAAATATTCGACCATTAACTTGTCGCTGATAGTTGCGATTTATGTTTTACCTACAGAGTATTCGACGAATATACAAATGAATCGATATTTGTAAAAACGTCTAGTTTTGAAGATTTTTAGAAGTCCGACTTGTGAATAAAATAATATTCCTTAATGGATAACGCTTGTAGATAAGTACAATATATCTGAGATTAATATAAGCTTGCGAAATATCACGTTGATCCGGTATTTCACACATTGCATTGTATTTTCGTTCATTTGCACTTTTCTACTGGTGTTATCGATAAACGAATGTTACTGTGCCTAATGGCCTAGAAACGAGATCGGAAAACATTTTATTTCATTAGGGGCCCTGTAACTATTAATACCTATTTAAAATATATCTATGTAAAGCAATTTCTCTTCTGTCGCAAGTATTAAGAATGAACAATTCTTATGCTCAAAATAATCTATCTGTAAATTCGATGATAATTTTTAAATATAAAAGTATTGTTTTTGAAAAACGGTTTTCTTCAATAGTTTTTTTATTCTTGTTGCTATATTTTTGTTTTTTAAACGAAAAACGACAGCTAAGTATTGGTAATTTATTGAAATGCACAGCATACCTATTCCATGTATAAAAAATATCTTGAATACAAAGTTGTTATCGAGTTATAGGTAATAGCGAGATGCGATAACACACCTCGTTAAAATGTTTCATTTGTTTTGGAAACAATTATGTTCACACCCACACCTCAATCATATTATATCTAAGGGTACCATTATTTTCTCGTCACGTACGCAAGAGATAACAAATATTTCTCTCAAAATATAACTTATCAGCGGGTCGCAGGTTAACACTTGGACCACACAGATCTATTGACAGTACATAAATATTATTGCGAGGGTATTTAAGCGATGGAATTATCTAGACCTACCAGTCGTCATTCCCTCCACACCGGTGTTAAACGTGCGATCATGGACCACGAAACTCAAAGCCTCGAAGCCATTATCAATAAAAATCTCAGCGGCAAAGATCTCGAGGAATTCAACAGGATTTACTATGGACGCAAAGAGCACCTAGAAGTTAAATTAAAAGACTCATCTATCACCGCTGCGAAAGAAGCTGATTTTGAAATCGCTGCTTACTCTTTTCCAGCCAAAGCGGAGCAAACTCGTCCGCCCAGGATCGTCAAGGTTGGTGTAATTCAGCACTCCATCGCTATACCGACTGACCGTCCTATCAACGAGCAGAAGAAAGCCATTTTTGACAAAGTTAAGAAGATCATCGACGTCGCCGGTCAAGAGGGAGTTAACATCATTTGTTTCCAAGAGCTATGGAATATGCCTTTCGCTTTCTGCACTCGGGAGAAGCAACCCTGGTGCGAATTTGCAGAGTCGGCTGAAGAAGGACAAACGACTCGCTTCCTCCGGGAACTAGCAATCAAGTACGCTATGGTCATCGTATCATCTATTCTTGAGAGGGATGAGAAGCATGCAGACATACTTTGGAACACGACTGTAGTTATTAGCGACACGGGTAAAGTTATTGGTAAACACCGCAAAAACCACATTCCGAGGGTGGGAGATTTCAATGAGTCGAACTACTACATGGAAGGGAACACAGGACATCCAGTCTTCGCAACGCGCTACGGCAAGATCGCCGTAAACATCTGCTTCGGCCGTCACCATGTCCTCAACTGGATGATGTTCGGTCAAAACGGGGCTGAGATTGTATTCAATCCGTCTGCAACCATTGCTGCTGAAGCGGGAAGCGAGTATATGTGGAACATCGAAGCCAGGAATGCTGCCATCACCAACTGCTACTTCACGGCCGCGATCAACAGAGTAGGGTACGAGGAGTTCCCTAATGAATTCACTTCTGCTGATGGCAAGCCAGCGCACAAAGACCTGGGTTTGTTCTACGGCTCCAGCTACTTCTGTGGACCGGACGGGGTCAGATGCCCTGGCCTCTCGCGTACTAGGGACGGTTTGCTGATCGGTGTGATGGATTTAAACATGAACCGGCAAATCAAGGACCGCCGCTGTTACTACATGACCCAGCGTTTAGACATGTACGCCGAAAGCCTGAAGAATGTTTTGGATTTGGATTACAAGCCGCAGGTTGTGCATGAAAATGATAAGTAAGAAGCCTTTTATCTTGGAAAATAAAATTATTTACTTCGATTAAGTTTTTTCATGTTACACATACATGTTTTTTTTTTGCATAAATACGAATAAGCTATGTTTATATTCACATTCCAATGTGTGCAGGATGAAATCAATTAAACTGTTTTATTAAATGACTTTGTTTTTATTTTTCAATTCACATCTGATCTAATCCAGGTATATTAACGAGTAGAAGGATAGTCGTAAAATATTGCCTTGTTTTGTATAATATTAGGAACAGAAGATTAAATATATAATTATTAAGGAAGTCGGTAACAGATCTTGATTAGTTCTTTGAGACCTCGCAGCATTATTCCATTGTAACGACATGTAAACAGGATTTTTTTTAAATCTTGTCCATATCACTTCGCACACGTAATTTTAAAAACCGGCTAAGTACGGATTGGATTCGCGTACAGAGGGTACCGTACAAACTAATTCTGTACAAACATATTTACAAGGGACTGATTATTTGATTCTGATTTCAACTCGACACTTTCAATCATTCCTGAGAAAATGGGTTATGATGGACGGACAACGATGTTGTTCGACGAAGGTTCCTTTTTCAGCTATGGACCTCTATAACATGCAGTTTTTAATACTGTCTGCTATCTTACTACTGTCTGGTAACTAAAGCTGTGTGTTCGGGTAACTTTTTTTTTTACACTGGCACGACATAGTGACTACAGAGTACCTGATGGTAAGTACAGTGTAGTCCAAATACGAAAGCGACTATCAAAGAATGGAAATCCATCGATAGTCTACATCGTCATGTCGGCCCACATATACCACGACTGAAGGTCTCTAGGTATATGAGCTACTGGATATACACAAGCTGATCCCGAAACGCGACAAGCCGAAACTGGTCACTATGACGGGCTTAACACCCGTGCACTGTGGTCGCGATCCAGGCGGGCACCGACGCCCTACCACCTCGCTGCTGCTCGTTTAGCACCACCCAGGAGTCACGTGTAGGGAAACTAGGGTAAAGCCTACGGACGCGAGCAGCTTCGACTCCCAAAACAACACAACATTAACATTTTAAGGAAAGAGCGTTATTTTAAGCGTTTCGTATTATTATATTATATTGAAGGTAGATTTAAAGTATAACTATTTTGATGTCAATGATAATTAAGTTGTAAGTATAAGTTGATATTTTTAAAATGTTAAAATCCCATACACGATTGCTTTTTTTTATTATTTATTAGTAATTAAAATTTGCCTACGCTTTGAAAGTAACTGAATAGAACATAGATAGCTCCTGTATATTGATTAATATCTGTAGAAAAATATTTTTTATGGTTATATGTTCATTATTTTTAACATTTGAATATTAAATGTAACTGAAATTGTACATAAAACCAACGACTTTCAATTTAAATTAATAAAAATTCAATTTAATAAAATATATCATAAAATACTGCTTGCCAATATAAATTATTCTTTTGTATTGCTCATTATATTTCTTTTTTAGTATTTGTTGTCAAATTACAGGATATTACCTAAAATTTAACATACGTATCAACTTTTATTATTACTTAAAAACAATTATTTCCTAAATATAATAAATATCGTTTAGGTATAAATATTTAACTAAATTTAAAATAACAAACGATTATTTTTAATTTTAAGACGTTATCTTCATAGGTTTAAAGGTGAAACAAACAGAAATTAATTAATTAACTAAGTTTTCATTTACAAATGTCTATAAACTGTTATCGCTACCGGTACCTTAATAATTATTATTTCTCTGATAGTTCTCCTCTTGTTGCCACCTTAATGATTTCATTAATACCATTACCAAACCATTTTGAATTAATTGATTTTAGTAATTATTTTACGTTTCGTTTGCATTGAAACAGATTTTCGAATCTTTATTCACCTTTAGTCTGATACTAGCCAGATCTCTTTTACAATGTTTTTAATGATGGTTGTGGTAGCCTAGCAGATAATGTACCGGTTCCATGTGCGGCATCCCGAATGGTCTTAGGTTCGAATCCCAGAACGTACTTCAAGGTTTTTCCAGATTACGTATGGATTTAGGCACCACATGCTTTACCTGTGAAGGAAAACTTTGAGGAAAGCCTGCATGGCATCAAATACACATGTAATGTATGAGCATAAAGATATAGATGGGCAAAATGTAATCAGATTAATGAAAAACGATTTACATTTTGCGTTTTTCATCATTAATATAACTGCATTTTGCTCATCTACGTTTTAACCACTACGGAAACGTCAATTGCATACACATTAATATCTCCTTAATGTTTTGAAGGGATTTAATCATGATTGCAGGACAATAACATTAAAATTGCAACTACATTTTGTAATCTTTAATCAGAATACATTTTGCCCATTCTTTGCCCTGTGAACGGCAATCAGCTGCGCTATTTAACACGTTGGGCACGACATATAAGGGGAAACTGGATACAGCCACTAATATATCCCTGCTCACCTCAAAAGGGATATAGTGTAATGATATATAATTATTTCCGATTTTATTTGCCTCATAGAATTCCATTGTAGGTCAAAATAAACATTTGTGTCCTTCTATGGCACCATCAATGATGTAAGCCTATATGTATCGCAGTTTATTTGAGTTGACATGCGGATGGCGACTCTCAATGAAATCTCGTTCCCTGTTACCATTATTCTTGGTCTACACTGTTTCTATTCATCAGGTGCGGTATAAATCTTATGTATGTGAAATCGTAGGGCGTTTATTGGTCTTGATTGTAACCACAGTACACAAGTGCAGAGATTGTCATAGTGACTCGCTTCGGTCTTTCGCATCTCGGGTTGAGTTTGTATAAGTTCATTTTTTTATATATCGAGATGTATTCTCGTAAAATCTTGTAGGATGAGATATGTTTGCGCTATGCCTATGTTTGGGAGTCGAAGCTGCTCGCGTCCGTAGGCTTTACCCTAGTTTCCCTACACGTGACTCCTGGGTGGTGCTAAACGAGCAGCAGCGAGGTGGTAGGGCGTCGGTGCCCGTCTGGATCGCGACCACATTACATGGGTGTAAAGCCCGTCATAGTGACCAGTTTCGGCTTGTCGCGTTTCGGGATCTGCTTGTGTATATCCAGTAGCTCATATACCTAGAGACCTTCAGTCGTGGTATACGAGGGCCGACATGACGTTGTAGACTATCAATGGATTTTCATCCTTTGATAGTCACTTTCGTTTTTGGACTACACTGTACTTACCATCAGGTACTTTTTAGTCACTATGTCGAGCCAGTGTAAAAAAAAATGCCGTTTCACACGACTTTGCGTTTCTAATTTTGCAGAGAAAGAATTTTGGATTCTTGGTTCAAGGATTTACAATAAGGTTAACCATGAATTCAATATCTTGAACTTATCTAATTAAGAATCTAAGATGAAGCTGAGGGACCGGTTGTCGAATCTGAAATATGATGATACTGAAGAACTGTTGCGGGAATAGATTTACTTGGGGTTTAGCATTATTGTGAAATTATTTTTTACTTTGGTTGTAAAGTGTATGTAATATTATATTTGTATTATTTTGAGTTAAGACTGGAGCTACGCAGCGGATATAAACTGTATGTAACAAATTGTGTGAAATGTGCTGACATCCAAGAAACAGGTAGTCCTAGTTTGGGTGTCAGCTGTCTTTAATGTACTGCTTTGTAATTGTTTTTCTAATAAATAATATATTATTATTATTATTTTTATTATTCTGTCGTGTTATATGTAAATTTCGGCCCTTCTTAGCCTTTCTATCAGTGGCAATATAGTCACTTTGATGAACCGATGTATAAAAAATAATTATCTACTTTACCAGCGGAAATCTTATAAGGTCTTATAAATGAGAGCTTGGGTATTAGAATGTAAAATATTTTAGTTTCAAGTTACAAAGAGAATGGTAACTAACAAGATTTCCAATAAGGTTCCAGTATGTTGATAAATTTAAATACAAGTCAGTGCTAACCGGTTGGTAATATTATGTAATAGTTTGGTAAACTCAAGCTCCTTAGTATTGAAATAAATTCCTGTTTTTTTTTATAATAACTCTACAAAGAAATTATACCGCAACTGATGGAAGGAATATTGCAGGCCTAGAATGGCAGCAACCGCCAAGGGAATGTATTGAAAGTTGCCGTCATGCCGGCCCACTTTCTATCAGGTGGGTTATCTACCTCTCCACCCCCTTCGTCATTTAAGTTTTAAAGTAGCTACCACACTTTTGATTACTAAATTGTCGTAGTGCTTGTACGGTTAATCTATGGGTTATGGGCTATGAGTTCGATCACCACACGAAACAAATATTTGCACAACATATAGGCAGTTGTCTGAGTCTGCTATAAAAACTGACATATATAAAATAAAAATAGTATCGCTAAAAGCTTTGAAAGTTTTCAACGTTATAATTCCAACTGTAATTTTCGCACTCACGTTAAGAGATGTCGCTAATGTCGCTCTCGCGATTGTCGCACCATCTAGACGCTGCAACTGCAAACATACTGGAGCGTTTTTGTAAGCCTTATCACGTAGGTCATAAGGTTGATAATCTCAAGACAAAGTCGTAGAAAAGCATTTACTCTTTCTAGAGCACTTGTAGAGTTGCAGCCCGTGACATCCATTACAATAATGATGTCTTTTGTTTAGGGTTGATATCAATAAGAATTTTATTTTTAGTCAATTTGTTAGTAAGTACAGTGCAATCTAAAAACTACGATGACTGCCAAGTGACGGTAATCTAATGATAATCACCATCGTCATACAGGCCTAAATATACAACGAGCGACGATCTCTAACATAGGTATCTTTAGCTAGTATTGAAATGAAATTATAAATTTACATAATTAAATGTATCTACATATTTATATATATATATATATATATATATATTTCTTTTTTTTCTTACAATTTTTGTAGTCGACTTATTTAATAAACGTAAAATTATGTTATTGCGTTTAATTTTTTTAATTCCATTCATTCATTTCCAGCTATTAAATAATTACTATTAGTGTATGCATTAGGTTAATTTTTATTTATCTTATTTCTAAACCGATATTTATTTATGAATATTGAATAAATAATAAGTAATGTTTGCCATTTTGTTTTTAAATATAACTGTTAGAAAACATTTGAACTTAATCACACCCGGTGAAGATTACACACTGGATTGAGCTCTTTCTTTTAAATAATGAAAACGTGGACTGTAGAATGAGGATACATAAAGAAATATGGACTCAGGGAATACATTCCGCTACTTTATTATTCTCATAATGTATGAAAAAGCGAATCATTTCTAATGTACTTATTGTTTAATTTATATAGAAGATCTATTTAAAAACCTATGATTACCTGATCTGATATCGATTGTTGATTGCAAACACGAGCTGGGTTGTTGCGATAATAATGTGTAAAGCAACGTGATCTGAGTTCGATATGTTTGTTTGTATGGCTTTCATCAACAACTGCATTCAAGGTGTCGTGTTTAGGAATGCATTGTCCGTCGCATTGCTCACAAGCTAAGTTTTTCTTCCTGCTGTTAATAGTGTGTTTCTGATTATATTCTAGGTTGATTTAATAGTATGTCGGGTTGCGTACGCGGATAGTTTCTGAGTTTGAGCCTCATCTATTTATACAGTGTAACCTCCATAAACATCACTCGATTTAACGACTAACTCCCTTGATGATATCACTCGGCTTTGTTTGGTTTAGCTTGTTTCCCATACAATGATACACTCTATATAGCAATACACCCACTCTCAATAACGACAGCTATTTAATAATAGAGAGTATTTTAAGTTGCCAAAATTAGTAAAAACTGCGCAGCTGTGTACGTTCTTTTGTCGCTTTATTATCCTAGCCCGTAATAAACTCGACTGTAGGCATTACACATACCGAACTTTCTAAGAAATCCGTTCTTTTGTTAGAAATTGCGATTGCTATATTTACACTGCAATACAACAAAATTGCTGGTGCTGTAAAAGACGACAGACAAAAATAACAGACTATACTCAATCAAATCGATCAGCGATCAAATAAAAATTGTTTTTTATGTAATTACTAACACTAGTCTAAAATAAACTTTTTCTTTTTCTTATACAGATTTTTCTTCTCTCCATTTAACGATAACTCTCTATAACGTCAAAATATGCACAGTCCCTTGAGGGTCGTTATATAGAGTTTGCACTGTATACATAAAATAAAGTCGGATTTGTTCGAACACTTATAATTCGACCACGGTTAGACCGATTTTCATGGTTTTTGATTTATTGTATTTGTATCCGTCGCGAATAGCAGAATAAATAGTATAACATTTGAAAATTAATGAAAACAAATAAATAAAAGAAAAAACATTTTTCCGTACAAAATGTTCATGGGTTTCGTAACTGTTAAATATTTTTATTTATTTATGTGTTATTATTTTAAAAGTACTGAACTAACTGTGAAAATATTCACTAGAAACAATTTATATGGCAGAACATTTGTCGGGTCAGCTAGTTTGAAAATAAACTTCAGTTGAGTTTGAATACTTCTTTAAAATGTAAAAAAATATTTCACAAACGCATAATGTAGCGATATTTTTTTCTAATGTTCTTGTTATTTGATTTATTAAATGATACACGTTTACGATGCCTGATATACGAACGTTTTTCGCGAATATTTCACTTCTTATGTAATAAATAATAATTACATATTTACAAAGTTATTGAGCTTAAATATTCTAAAAATTGTGTTGTAAGCATTTTAATTTGAAATAGCCAATATAATTCAGAAACAAAGGTAAAAGAACTGATGGGGGTAGGGTAGACAGTGATTTTTACATTACCTCAAAAAATCTCAAGATCCTGGGTTGTAAGCTCTGAAGAAATAATTTAATACTTACTGAAAATTTATCAAAAGAACTATTGCTATAAAACGTACTTATTTTATCAAGGCAGTATATTTTTTTATGATATTCGTGTCAACCCTTAACCGTAACTGGGTTGTGTGTAGTGTCATCCGTCTCACCGGATGTCAGAGGAGCATTCGCGACATCTATCACGCATCCACACTAGGCATGGATGATGGAAATTACTGCAAGACTTTTAGGCATATAAGTTAGCCTCAGTGCTAAAACATTAGAAGTAGATGGGTTCAATTTCCTCATGAAACAAGCATTGGTTGGCCTACAAAATTTCAATTCTTGTATTATTTTCGGTCTACTTTCTTTTTGACTTGCTGCATTGTGGGAAGGAAATGGTATCCATGCGCGGCATCGTCAACGATCGTAGATTCGCGTCCCTGCACGTAACTCAGGATTTTTCGAAATTAAGTACGCACTTAGGCTCCATATGTTTACTGGTGAAGTAAATCATCGTGACGAAGTCCACATATGCAATAAATATCAAGTGTAAATGTCCTGAGAACAGCTATCGGCTACACAACACGTCACGTTGGGCTCGACATATAATCGCTAAAGTATATCTGCTCACCCCGAAAGGGATGTAGCATGACGATATATTGTTATTTTATTTTTATGATTTACTAGCTGTCCCGACAGACCTTGTTCTGCCTTATTTCTCTAAAACAAAGTCACATTGTTTTTTTTAATGTTAATAGATTCCCCGTCGGCTATTTTTTTGAAAATTGTTTGAAGCAACCTGGCCTTAATGCTATATGTATAAAAATTTACAAATATTGACATTAATATTTATACGTCACTCAATAATTGTTTTGCCTTCCCGGGACCCGTCCACTGACATTTAAACTTTATGGTGTGGTATTAAAGTTCAAAATGACTTATAACGAATTTTTTGTATGAGAATATAGAAAAGTGTTGTTTTTAGACTTTTTCAGACAGTTTTTTTTAATTTTCTCTCCGTAATAACCTTCCCCAGACTTCAACAAACACAACAAAAAAGAAATCAGCCAAATCGGTTCAGCCGTTCTCGAGTTTCGCGCTTATCAAGACATTTTGCGATTCATTTTTATATTATAGATAAACAAACTGGACTTCAATCTCACCTAGTAGAACGTGGGGATGAAAGCGACGATGAACTATGTCTGCCTAACAAAAGCCATCAGTTGCCTTCGAATCTGACGTTAATTTTGACATTTTCTTCATATAAAAAACACAATTTTGACATTCAAATTTGATCGACACTAAATTTTGAACGTTGTAAGTTACGAGAATTGCCCTTTAAGTTTTTTTTTCAGCTGTGCATGTAGATTCATGTTTTTAAATGCACACACACAAAGAAGTTAATACTACCACAGATAGGTACATGATAATATTGTATAACACTACTGCGGGGTAGCGTGTAAAACAAATAAATAAACTCTAAACAAATGTCATGGTAGACCGATTTCTTGAACTGGGTTGTGACCACAGTGCACAGATGTAAAGACAGTCCTAGACAGTTCGAACAGCCGCATTCTGGGACCAGCTAGTATATCTCCAGTTACTCATATAGCTTTTTTTTTGTAACCCGGGGGAAATCTCTAACGGACCTCAGAGGGCGATGAGGGTCGCCCCCCGGGGTGCTCCTTCTCTCCGTCTAGCCAGGACCGGAGGCACAGCAGCATCCACTTCTCCGGCCCGCAACGACGTCTGGCCTTTTCGGTAGGCCTCACGTCTGTGTTTACGAGGGGGTAAGTAAAGGACCACTTATCGGTCTCCTCATAAGTAGGCTTACCATACGTCCCGGTTTGACCGGGATAGTCCCGGCGTCCCGGTCAAACTTGGACAGCACCGACACCCCAACCAATTGTTCCCCCGCGCCCCGCCGCGCCGCCCGTGCCACCCGCGCCAAAGACGAAACAAAATCGAGCAACAAAAACACAAATTAAGCGAAAAGCAAAATGAAAATGAGCCTCTTTCTCTTCTGCGCCCCGGTTTGGCTCTTCGTAATTATGGTAAGCCTACTCATAAGTAGTCTTGGAGCGGTGTGCGGGAACACGTCACGCTCTCGCCTGGATAAGTTGGGCGACGCGCTGCCTCAAGCGCAGAGACTTTCAGCCGTGGTATATAAAGGCTGACATGATGACGGCGACTTTCAATTGATACCCATCCCTTGGCTATCATTTACGTTCTTGATTTACAAGACTAAAAAATATTTTAAAATTTTATTCGATTAAATCGGACTTATAAATATTTGTTTTTGTTACCCTATATAATTTATCCCGCTACATTTCAACGTGAAAGATGGTCGCACTTCCGCTTCCGCTGGATACTTTTTAATTTTTCATTAACGACCGACGCTTTCTCGATGTTCCATAATTTCTCACTAAACTTAGTGGCACGATTTGCCCCGAGCCCGAAAAGAAAACACAATAAATTATTTTATCTACCCTCTTCTCAAGAGTTTTTGTATAGGCATTTAAGAATATATCTAAAAAGCTATCAAATTCGTCATTTTGTCAATATATTCCTTTAAGTTCTTGTCATAGGGTTCTTTAAAAGAAGTTTGATGAGACTTTTGACTTTTTGTGAGAGACAGGCTGGCATGATCACGGCAATATTGAAGGACAGTGTGTTTAACATAAGATGCAATGAAGAGCATAAAAATACTTAATAGCATAGACATATTACATTAGACTGCCCATGTTGCATAATTAAACAGAGCGTTGAGTTTGTCAAACGATTCTCGATGGATTAGGTTGGCTACATTGATTTACTTGCTCGCCGAGTCTTGCGTACGTTTTCGATAATTGAGTTAAATTCTTCGACGTCCGTTATGTACCTGCTTAACAAAGTTGACAGCGTATGGAGCATATCTCGCTTCGTACGGAAGTAGAATTTTTCGTCTACGTTATTTTCGCGCTTGCGACAATAGTTCGCTGGGCGATTTCATCGACACACACCGTTTCATTTCCGCTGCACTCTGTTCACGGAGCGACGTTTTTTACCAGACCATTGTAAAAAAAACGTTTCACTATTACGCGAACTTGATTTGACCAGGAACAAAAAAAGGGAAGGAGTCGATAGACTTAAATGTTTTCGTACCCTTTTCAGAGCTGGTGTTCTCGATTGGTACATATAGTTTTAAATAATATATTTACTATATGCACAAGTAGAGAAAACTGATTAAGTGAAAACAATAATAAATTCATTATTTCTTCAGAGGTGCTATTTACTCCGATTTTTGGATGTCTGGAAAGAAAGAGTAAATCGATGCATAAACCTTGCACTAAACGTATGAGGAGAAGAACCGGCCAGTTTCATGCAAAATGCATCGTGTCGATATTTCGACAAGGCGCAGCATCACCCTAATCCTTTAGTCCGCAGTGCCTGCGATTACACACCGAAAAGCGGCATCGCGCGCAAACTACGCCGCCCGCGTCATGTCCTATTGGATCCCGTCGATTCAATTACCGCGGCCCTTGCGACCGCCGATCCTATCAACAACGAGGTACACACAAGCACTCGTCACATTCCGAGACACCGGCGTCGCCGGCGGCGCCGACGACGACGATTAAGGATAGGTCCGTCAATTGTTGTTTAAATAACGCAGTTTCACTCCGACGCAGCCTTGAGTTTCTTTCGGCGTTTCTTCTCAAGGTAGTCGCTTCCGAAACGCTGGTAGATCACCGTTAGGTTCGTTTTTCAATTGGCCGGCCGCCCAAGTCGAGGTCCGTACCCACAGGGGTGCCCTTGCGTAGCCGCCCAACCCATAAATTTCGCTGGCTGAGCGCCCTCTGCGTTCGCCCACCAAGCCCGGTTTTGTTGTGAAGGTCTTTCCCAGGCCATCAACGTAGGACACGCCGAAAAAAAAAAAAAAAAAGAAAAAAAAAAAGAAGAACCGAAAATCGGGTTCAGTGGCAAACTAAAATAAATAGGTCTCTTCTAAGAAGAGGCCTATTTCCAGCACTGGACAAACACAAGCTTACTATAAAATACTACTCTCTATATTTATTTTTTGGGATGACAGAAATATATTTTTGTTTGTATCCACTTTTCGTCTTATGTCGTTCCCAATGTGATCACTAGTAGAGCGGATCGTAATTCTCAGGGCATCCCAGCTGAAATTGTACCTCTCGTTATGGTTCACAAAGAAATACATGTGTCCGAAATTTATCTAAGAAAACACAAAAACATATTAAAGTTATCGGTTAAACAGGATTCGAATCGAAATCATTCACATTTTTAAGCAGAAATACTGGTTTAAACAATAAACTTAGATACAACAGTCTTATAAAACCTCGTTTTTAAATATTTATTTTTCTTTCCTATTTAAAGTATGTTAAAATACTATGTAAATATCTACATTTATTTATTACTAGTACATTTATTTATTACTTAATTATTTATCATCAGAAATAGTTTAAAATACAAATATTGACCATAATTTAACATTCCACAGTATTCGCTATTCCATGCGACTGAGGCAAATTGAAAAGCACACTCGAAAACCCCTTCAGTGTCATGTGAAGTCTGCACAATGGTCTACCAACACCCCACACACTCACGCGTATCCGAACGTGATATCAAATAGAATTTTATTCGTTTAAAAATTGACATTACGGATGCGTTCCGGAAGTTGATTCAAAGATACTCTGGCTGAACGCGATATTAACTGTGCAAAGCTACTTCTGTTTTTTTTTTCTATTGAGACGACAAAATTATTACATCGCACCTGTCGGATAATACAGCGTCATCCAAGAAAATCAGCGACTGTAGAAGCTCGAGAAGATAATCACACTGGCCGACGCAATGCTAGTTTTTTTACACAACTATTGCAGATCTCTATCCATATTGGTCTCAAGGTAATCTTGAAACGCAATAGTCGAGTCCTTATTACGGAAATAGCAAACATGTACTGTGATAGAGTGTACATATAGAGATGAATGGCGGCGAGAGGATGAGAGTTTAATATGCGTAGTGGCTGTACCATATAGGTTAAATCCAATCAATCTATGGACACGAGCGGATCCTGAAACAAGACAGATATTCCAATCCGGAAAAGATACTCTAACTAAAATTATATGTTTTTATATCAAATGTGACCAGAATTCTGTAAGCAGACATCATGGAGAGTTGTTAGTGTCACTTGTGTAGCTACAGTAATATCAAAAGTGTCACAGTTATGTTGTCAACTTTGACAACCGTTTTGCACTCCCTTTTTTAAAAACTTTATGTCATAGTTTCGGAAAAGTGGTAGTAGCTCCTTCCACAGCTTGAATATGAATGTTTAGAGTATTAATGTGCTTTAAACTTTTGTAATAAATATAACCCACGACCTCATCGCTGATGCGAAAACTTGTCAGCGTCGTACGGGCGCAATCCATCATAACGTGTTATTGAATTAGGACCCCTGGACGATCTCATCGCCCCGCGTACGACCCATCCAATTATTTCTATTCTAATTATAATTATTGCAATATCCTACTCCATTCCGCTCATAGATATAATATACAGTAGATGTCGCATGCAGCCACGATTCTTCCAATTTTTCGAGGCGTAGCATAATTATTGTCTGGCATCGTCAAACGTCCTTTTAACCTCGATTATAAAATATTTACATCACAATTTTTAGAGATTTTGTGATCTACAACTTTATAAAAAGTATATATCGCAAAGAAATGAAATATTTAAAAAAAACAACCCGTGATCTTGAATAACATAAGATATGGTAATAATATCTTACGAAACTTTTGACTTCACTTTTATAACGTCAATACAAGTGCTTGTACAAACTTTCAGTATATTTTTATGTCATGCGACAAAACTAGGGCAACGATTCACTCAAGTGGCACTATATCGTTTGTTATGTTGATACTATACTCTGTTTGGTCCAATTATTTAAAAGCCAATAATAACTGGGTGGTTACTAAAGTGATATTAAATTATCTTTATTCGATTAATATGTTACCAGAAAGATTTGTATCAGGTTCAACGTCTTCATCCTGATCTGTCTAGGATTACGTCATATAAAGTGCAGTGGTACATTAACCATAAACAATATAATTGCGTGCTGTATGTCAGATAATTGATACCTAGATAAATAGAGTATTCTAGTGCATTAAATTATCCTCTAATTTATAGTATCCTATACCTATAATACGTTTTTAACATTAGAGATTTATGAAGTTGTATTGTTAATTTAAAAAATATAGTTGTTAGACGTGTTGATGTTGATTGGCTAATTATATTTGTGGTGTTTAACGTTTTAAATTAAATTAAATTTAGTTTTTTTTTAAACATAATCTTTTTTTTTTCGAAATGATGCGCGTTGATTGACCGGGAAAGGTCTTCACAATTGAACCGGGCGAGACATAATCTATTCCTATTACTGCTTTCTGTTTAAGTTAGAACAGGGTTTTTTTTTATATATTATATTGTCTTCTCAAATTTTAATAACTTTTAGGCACCTGTTATAACGAAAGTAAGATAGAAAGACCAGCTTTTTATCCTTTTAAGAATATTTTCAATACCGACTGTACTGCCAACATAATAAAGCGTAGATTTGTCATGACTATCTTAGGTTGGCAACAGAACATCGCGTTGATCACTCTCAGGGGTACCATACGTCATCGAAGCGGGGGATGATGTTGGACAGTTTAAATTTCAAATGGTGTTCAATCCATTTATAAAATTGTCATGTTTTTGTTGTTACAAGTGAACTTTCTGTATTTAACTATATTATGCACATAGCTTGACCTTTCAAAGACTTTAAATCACTCAGATTTAAGCAGTGATAGTTTATACCAGATATGCTATTCATTATTAAATTTTTGGGAGTCGATCATGATGCAACCCAAAAAACGACGGCGACTATCGACAGTTAAGAAAAACCCATTGGTAGTCGCACCGATCATGCCGACCTGCACAAATATCTCTTCATGCTATGCTTAAAGGACCCCATATCATAAGACGGTGGAAACAGGTTCGCCGGCAGACCTTTCTACAGCCCAACGACACGTCAAAAGTAAGAGTTAGAGAACTTCTTAGTCCTAGCCGGGATGTTAGATACCGTATAGCTGTGATACCGCAAACCCGCGCGCGTGGTTCTATTGAGGAAGGGAGAGGGTGGAACAAGGTTAAACAACTCTTCAGAACACTCAGTGAGGCAATATCTCTTCGCGACTGGAGCGGTTTAAATGCTTAGTCACGTCGGGATCATTCACAATACGAACAGATCTCCGCTGCAACTTATCCAGGGTGTCACGTAAGTACTGAGCAGAACCATCCCGAAAATGCGAACAATATAAAAAATTACCTTAAACTGCTTTAAAGTAACTTTATAACAAAGTTATTGTAAGATATAAAAGATAGTAGCTTATTATTTTAGATTATTTCATAGTTTTAGCTGGTAATAATGATTGCTATCTCATTCATTCATCCATTTTGCCGCCATTGCTGCTGACCATGGACATGCCACTGATCTAGGTATATCTTGAGCTGTACTCGTTGAAAAATGTCATGCTGCTTTTCGCTAATTATCGGTTTATCTGGTCGCAGGGCCCCTTGCACTAAGAAAGATTATTGAGAAAAAAACAGTATGTAAGACACTAATTCAGATAAAACAATTAAAGAATAATACATAATAATACATCTTGTAACCTGTGGGCAGTCGCCAATCACTACGCTTGCTATGTGTTGTCTTCTTATAGATGGGCAAAATGTAATCAGGTTAATGAAAATGATTAACGATTACATTTTACGTTTTTTACCATTTTATAACTGCATTTTACTCAGTTATGTTTTAAACACTACAAAATCCCAGATTGTATACACATTTATGATTTCTTAATGTTTTAAATAGATTTCATCATGATTACAGATCAAGAAAATTAAAATAACGACTACATTTTGTAATCGTACATCTTTTTTTATTTATTTAAGGGACTTTTACGTGTGTACGTATGTCAGCCCCATCGTACCCTAATACAGAAATAACTAACATATTACATATGGTGCCATTGATCTGAACAGGCCAGACGCCTCATCAGATAATAGTTCTGTTAAGATTTTGTTAAACATCCCGATGTCAAGTCTGTTCAGACCAAAGGCACTCACAAACGCCTCTCTCACAGATGCAGATCGGACCTAATCGTGCATCATTAATCAGATTACATTTTGCCCATCTCTGTCTACTCTAGAATGTGTATCATCCATATACAAATATTTTAGGACTCTTATCCATATTACTTTAACAAGTCAACAAGAAGAGTCATATGAGATCGTTATGTTTTACTTAAGCCGTAATCAGGTCATTAAGACAATTATTTCTGGACTGCAGTTAGATGAATCTCATACAACACCGATATGAGCGCACACACGCACACAAATGCACTCACACAACACTCAGAAATCACGCACACAACACTCACTATATGATGCGGAGAGCGACCCAATCATTTACCAAAATTTAATATGTGTACTACGTTATTGGCATTATAGATTTTTTTATTTTTTGTTTCCTATTTTTGGTATATAATCTTATAATATGCTGTGTAGTTACCGTTGAATAAATAAATAAATAAATAAATAAATATTCACCTACTTGCGATTATGATTGAGGTCACGCGTAGCATATAATTTTTTTTTGTATCTCGAGGGTAAATCCTACATAGGACCATCAGGGACGCCGTGAGGGCAGCGAACCCGGTGTGCCTTAGACTCCTACTGACTAAAAACCCCGGGGTGTTGTTGAGGCTACCTCTCTGGGAGGGGTAGGATTAAAAACCCACCCCTCCACAACCTCTCTCTCAGGCGGCGCGCCGGACACCGTACACCGCCTGACTCTCATCCTTGCGTATAAATTAAAAACAAGTTATTTGTACGCCATATGTACAATTTCCAGTTTTGTTTATTTACCGCTATGTACCCAGTTTGCTCCATAATTTTAAATTTAATTTGCTAGAGGATATCCCCATAGGGGAGTCAAAGGTCGAGGCATTTGTGGAAGAGGTCGCGACCTTTTAGATGACGGCAACTTCGCTGAAGCAAAGGGCGTCAAGGGCATAAAATTCACAGTATCGTTTTTATGCTGGTGACATTTGGGCAGTGCCAATTTCTGCAACGTTGTAGGTACCCGTATTATAATTCCAACTTATATTCATGGCTTAACATTCAATACGTACATATATTGGCTGGAACATCAAGTTTAATTAGATTTTCTGTATGTTTATAGTCATTGAGCTATATAGTTAAATGCAGAAGACGACGATAGCGATATACAAGATTTTCAACGTTTTTTAGATCAGTATTTAAAAACTTGCAAGGCAAAGAAAATTCGGCTTTGGAGGATTCGCTTCCTTGTTCTGTTGATTATTTTAAATTCTAGTTGAGAGTGTTTTAAAAATGATAATAATTTGTAGTACCTATAATGTCGAATCATATTTTTTAACTTATCTGCCTTACTCCCTAAGTGAAATTAGGTGTGAAGGTGAGAGAATAAGGGAATGAGGAATGATTCAAAGCAGAGACGTCTGAAAGCGTTTTATCCGATTGCGCACAAAGGGTTGAGGGGATGCTAACAGATCAAGCCGAGTGTGAATATCTTAGTGATACCTATTTAAAAATCTAAATAATACTTAGCTTAGAGGGGAGATACTGAGAAAAGCAGTTACGAAAGTCTTATTTTAAGTGGCAATGCTCAGGATATAAAATAAAATAATACACAGGTCGTTTTCATATAGATAATATTTATTATTTGTTGTACATGTGTGCCCATTTATAACGTGATTGTAAAAGAAAGATATAAGCATAGATGGGCAAAATGTAATCAGATTAATAAAAATGCTTACGATTACATTTTACGTTTTTTACCATTAATATGACTGCATTTTGCTCATCGATGATTTAAACACTACAGAATCCCATATTGCAAAGACATTTATAATTTCTTAATGTTTTAAATGGATATAATCATGATTACAGATCAAGAAAATTAAAATTACGACTACATTTTGCCCATTTCTGGATATAAGCAATGTAGTTAAAATTAAAAACACTATGACCGGTGGTCGTGGGTGTGGTTGTAGGAAGACACGGATTTTGGCGTTTTACTGTTTATTAACACTTTAAGGCACACCGAACTGCGACGCACACGCACGTACTCTAAGCTTGGGTCTCGGTAGTCGACTGAATTAGCAAGCATCCCGTGCACGCGCGCATCCTCTTACCCCGCGCGTCCCATAACACCCTTACGTCCCTTAGGGCGTTTACCACAAACGCGTATCGGGCGGCGTCTACATGCTATAACACAAATTTTCTGTGGCAGTTAGTGAGTGTTATTGTGGTGGCCTGGTGTATAAGCAACTAGTATCCATGCGTGGCGACGAGAACGGTTGTAGGTTCAAAATCGCGGCTCGTACATCTGGGTTTTTCCAGATTAAGTATGGATATAGGCACCATATGTTATATAGGCAACATCGTGAGGAAACCCGCATTACATCTAATATAAATATTACGTGTAAGTGCCTAGAAGCGGCGATCAGCTGCGCTACTGATCACGTTGGTTAAAACATAAGCGCAAATTGGATGCTACCACTGATGTACCTCTGTTCACCCCCAAAAGGGATATACCGTGACGATATATTATTATTACCACAAATTTCTACTAAAATTAAAAAAAAAAATAACACTATTTTCAATATAGCTCTGACGTCTTTTTTTATTTGTTTATTATCGTTGAAATTTTTTTTAGCTGTTACGCCTCATACGGTTACTTTTCGGATTCAACCCATGATTGTGGAGTTCCTTTGTCTCTTTGTAAATATTTAGTTTTATGGAAGCGGACATAAATCCTTTTTAGTCCGTCGTTATTATTTTTAATGCTTTGTAGTCTCTGATTGCAGGCAAAACCAATGATCCAAGCGACGCGCACTTTATCTCATGCCATTACCAATTCTCCGCAGCATTTTGTCATCCGGGTATCTTGTCACTGTCCAGACCCACCACTAACCTAAAAAACAAATACAACGCGTCCAGAAGACCACAGTAACGATAAATTAACAATTCTCCGATGGATGAAATAGAGGATACAACCACTCGCGTTCCAAGCTCGGACGTTAATTTCATTTACCTCTTTTTCGTCATCTTTACCAGCGTGTTAGCAATACTTCTGGTGTTGGAATTATTTATAGGTGACAGGAGCATGATTCCATCAAGAGGAGTGCCGAGTGTTAGTCTGTCTACAACTCTTTAAATTAAAAAAAAACTTCTTCCGCAGTGTAATACTTACAAATAATCAAATATCTATTGAGATAAAAATGAATGTCAAAATTTAACTGACACAGTAGTACTAACGTAACAAAATAAAAGCTGTCAATTGAGTTAAGTAAAAGTATTGTACTGCAGAATGAAGAGTGACAGTAGCAGGATCTCTATAAATATAAACTGAATAAAAAAATCACATCTTAACATTCGTTACGGCTCGGCGTCAACCCGTCGGCGCGCTCAATTTTTCCGTCAAGATTTCGGTGAGAAAATCATGGTGGTGTCACCTGAATTGAGAAGGAAAAGTTTTGATACTTGCATTTTTCAAAATATTATATAAAAGCTTAAGTTCTAGACATTGAATATAAGGCAATTTCTGGTAACACTTCAATATAATAACAATAATGTAATATCATATTATTTCAGTAAGCGACTGCTTATTTTTGGCGTAATATTTAATTAATTTGTTATGAATATTTAACAGAATCAAAATAAACTCATAACATTAACTGCGGCATTATAAACATAAAATCTTGTATCTTTTTTTGCAATAATATGATTTTCTGGATAGTTTGTCTTGTAAAGAAGATTTTTAAGGAATACTTTAGCGATTTGAAATACAACAAATCATTTTTGATTACTTTGCTTTTGTGGCTAAAGGTCGCAGAGGTATTTTTATACCATATTTATATACCAAAGGATGACTAAAAAAATGCAAAATGGCTACTATTAATTATAAGTGATTCGGAATCGGACCGCATGTGGTTATAACTGAATATTACTCGAGAGCCTAGACAAAGTTACATTGTGTAACGATAGTAGAAAATCTAAATATGTAATATATTTATATAGCACATATTTTGATAGAGTATGTCGATTCCCTACATTTTTTATTTTTCTACTAGCATTGATATAATAATATTTTATCTAGGCCGAATAAGCATTGTGTTCGTGCTGCCGACTTTAAGGAGAAGCGATAAAAAAATATCTAGTATCAAAACTTTTCAATCATAGTAAACTCCGGGGTGTAATGCAAATGGCGGCCGTACAATAATCACAAAAGTAAGCGATACGAATAAAAATATCGCCGCGACATCCCCAGCCCCCCGTGGGCCGGATTTAACATATCTAATGCGATTTACGTGTCGTGTACCGGCATCTCGGCAGTCGGCTAGGCGACTGACTGTAATCGATTTAAGACTCGCGATGTTAACTCGAGAATTCAGTGAGTGGGTACGTCAGTTGTTGGGTTTTTAAGAAGGGAGCGTTATCGGGATACTAATCTTTGTAATGTAAACGTTTATTCTGATGTTTATTAAAGGATTTCACATTTAGTTTGAATGAGATTTTTCCCTTTTAGTTTATTTATTATAACAACAATTTTCAATCGACTTTAGGAACGTAAAAACATGTTTATTGCAGTTTTTTTTTACACTGGGTCTACATAGTGACTACAGAGTACCTGATGGTAAGTACAATGTAGTCCAAAAACGAAAGCGACTATCAAAGGATGAAAATCCATTGATAGTCTACATCGTCATGTCGGCCCACATATACCACGGTTGAAGGTCTCTAGGTATATGAGCTACTGGATATACACAAGCTGATCCCGAAACGCGACAAGCCGAAACTGGTCACTATGACGGGCTTTTCACCCATGCACTGTGGTCGCGATCCAGACGGGCACCGACGCCCTAGCACCTCGCTGCTGCTCGTTTAGCACCACCCAGGAGTCACGTGTAGGGAAACTAGGGTAAAGCCTACGGACGCGAGCAGCTTCGACTCCCTAAAGCAGTTCACAACACTTAATTATATAGATAATTAGAGATTAGTAACGTATTCTAAGTCCAGAGCGAAAATATAACAGTGTTAAGGATTCAAAGAATATATAATCCATATCATATTTAAATCCAAATAAGTACAGCTTAATCAATATCAAAATATTCAGATTTTAAAGTAACATCTGCTAAGCATGTTGATAACGCGCACGCCGCGTCTCACTACCCCGCAACCTACCTCAGCAACCATCGCGCGTCGGCGGCGCATACTACAGTCGTTATACAAGTCGACATCCCACCGCTACACAAAATTTGTATATAATTACAATATTAAATCCAGTAAACAATAATTTACAATCCGGTTTTAAAAGACTGGCAAATGTACCCCGCGAACACACGTAAATAATAAATATATGAAACTTATAAAATATACCAATCTCATTAGGATATCGGAAAGAAAGTAGTTCTATAATAAGCTAATAGAGTGCGCTTTAATATACATTATAATGCGACCACGTGGCGACGTCTCTACTATGTA
Organism: Automeris io; assembly: GCA_036320925.1. Classification (NCBI taxonomy): domain Eukaryota; kingdom Metazoa; phylum Arthropoda; class Insecta; order Lepidoptera; family Saturniidae; genus Automeris; species Automeris io. Next base: position 1,022,083 of record JAUDJH010000021.1, on the reverse strand, counting down.
AATTATTATTAATATACAGCTATATACAATAATGAATGAACATACAATATAAAATAAATTAAAACAGTTTTATACAACTAAATAAAAGAGACATCCAGTTACGACGCAGTACCTATACTGATCCTATATTATCTATGCGTTGTACTCATAGTAAAAAAGTTTAGTATGGTTCTAGGTCAATGTAATTGCTATATTTATGTTTATAAAGATGCAGAACAATAAATCCTCTTTGAATAACCCTTTACCCTACACGTTTCTCTTTATTTCTGTCGACAAGGTAGTAAATAAATTCTTTTCTCACAGTAAACCGCTAATTTTCTCGCTAAATACCAAGAGCCCGTTTCTCGCTAACAATGTAGCGTATATGGCACCCACGTACCCGCTAGTCTCACATTAAAAGCCTGAATATGAAGGGCGCACGAATTAAGTGATACATTCATCTGCGAACAATGGCAGGTGTAGTCGCGTAGAATCTGCATACAGGCTTAAGTAATTGGCCTCGGATTAGGGTTGCTTCAAACTGGTATTATTTTGATTTCTGCTTATAAATTCAACTATTTTTTATTTTACCTTGTTCCACCCGCTTTCTTCCCTAATAGAACTACACGCGCTGGTTTACGGAGTCACAGCTATACGGTAACTGGCTTTCTGGCTAGGACTAAGAAGTTCTCCAACTCTTACTTTTGCCGAGGCGCTGGCCTGTGGAATGGTCTTCCAGCGAGCGTGTTCCCACCATCCTATGATATGGGATCTTTTAAGCGTAGCGTGAAGAGATTTTTATGCAACCGGCATGATCGCTGCGACTACCGCTGGGTTTTTCTTACCTGTCGATAGTCGTTAGCGTTTTTTTACCATGCTTACCATCAGGTATGGTGCAGTCACTGTGTCGAGTCAGAATAATAAAAAAAATCCAATGACAGGCAAAATGTAATAGTAATCGCTTTTATTAATCTGATTACATTTGCCCATTTATGATAGAGATCATTGGAACTGGTATAATCTTGTATAAGCCTATCGTTTTAGATAAAATAATTCAAGGCAACCCTGTTTCTCGCCATCAATGCAACTCCATCACAATGTGTGGCGCCTTCATTACTAAGCGTATAAATCTTTCTCGAACTATCTTGTCTCAGTATACAAATAACAGATACTCTTGTCCCGCTCATTCTTATAGAAAATACTTCGGGTGGAAACAAGATGTAACCATAATAACCAACAGGTATGACAATTGAAGGTTTTCAAAATTTATGAGTTTGAAACGTTTCTCTGATTGCTGTATTTGTCGCTGATTATGCTGTTTCTATTCATGAGAAGTTAATGTCATAATTTGTGCGAATTGTAGGAATTTACCGACCACACACACACTCGGGCTACGATTTACTTACAAAAAAGAGCATAATTTGATTGTTTAAATAATTTTTTGGCCAGGTGTTAAATTAATTGATTAAAGAATACACACCTTTATAATCATAATTCTATAAGGTCTAGGTCTCATTGTGATTCCGCGCGGATTTAATTCAGACTATAGACTAAACTGAATTTAGACTAAAAAAATAATAATTGTACATTACACGCGGCTTGGTGAGGTTGTAAAAGCCTTTCCGGATCAACAGTATTTATTGATGTCGAAAAAAAAAAAATCTCACGGTCCTTTTTCGTCAGTTCGTGGCTGTGTGCGCTTTTATAGGATACCAAGTATAATAAAAAGTAGTAAAATACCGCGCGAGAAAAATACGCAGTACGGTTTAGGCCTTAATATTGATATGGATCAAATTGAGTAAGTCACAATATACGGTAGACTAGAGGAAAGTTTTGATTTTTTAAATATTATTTAATGTTATCTCTCGTGTAGGCTTTCGTGATGTTTAAAGTAGTATAAACTTTTAAACGTTTAATCCAGTTATTTTGAAATCAATGTTCATTATATTGATTAATTCAGATTTAAATTATATAAGAAAAAATCATTTTATGGTTTATACTTTAAGATTGGACTATCCACTCGAAAAATTAATATTTTTTTAAAAGCTATGTTTAATAAGACTAGATATATCTTTTCGTTGATATAATGATAAAAATAATAATATATCGTCACGTTATATCCCTTTCAGGGTTAGCAGAGGTACTAATGTGGTTGTATCCATTTTTGTTATTATATTTAATATATCTGATTATATAATAATATATAAATTAATTTCATATTAATAAACAATTTTTATCATAGGTTACATTCATGTTTCCTTGCTTCAATATATTTTCTATATATTCTTCTCAAGATAAGACTTCAAAGAACTTCTTGTGATGTTAAAGTGGTCATTAATTCTGAACTCTCTCTGTAACACAAGAATAGACAATGCCGTCTTTGTCGAATGGACCAGAAGGTTAGCTTAGTTGAAAGCTGTCAAATGACATGATTTTAACAGATGGATATCTTTAAATAAATTATTTATTTATCTGCTAAATAATTAAGTGTGACAAATATTTATAAATTATAATACTTGCTCTAAATGTTGTATTATTTTTATTCTTCCATAATTTGTTTTTATAATGTGACAAGGCAAATTCTACATCTAACTTTTTGTTTAAATGTTCAATAGGAAACTGTACTATAATATGTTAAATTGTCAATATTGCCAAAGAGTGAAAATTAATCAAACAAACAGACAACATTGAATAAAAGTACAATATCATTAGAAATCCCAATTCGGATTGGCGGACAAATATCGCCGATGGGTTAACCGCCATTTTGCATTAAATTTTTTGTCGATATCTATTATTATTGCTAAAGGCTGTGTAAATAATTATAACTATAAAAAATGTAAATTTAATCTTCTATTGATATTTTATAGGCCAATTATTACTTAAACATTTAAAAATGAGATAAGTCGATTTTGAATAAAGAATAAACGCAACAATTTTTGGTTTTAATTTAAAAAATATCTATCGTAGGATAAAAATGGCGGGAACAAAAGTTGGTGAAATTAAATTAATTGAGAAATATATTTCGTACCTGACGCTTTAAAAAAATATTGAAAATAGCGGAGATATCGATAAAAACTTAAATTTAACGTTCAAATTCAATTTAAAATTTTGAATTATCTTAGTGAGATGAATGTAGTTACAACTTATTTTACGCTTGGACATAACAAATAGATATATAAATATGGACCAAAAATAATTATCACACGATTTAAACAGCCCTGGCTTTTTCCACTGGCTGTGCTGATTTTACAACAGTTCCGGCGTGTACGTGATAGGTAGCCAATAAGCACACACATAAACTGATTCTTTGTGGTAGTGTATTTATTTGACAGTTCAATGGTAAGCAACAACTCTGTACACTTTCTACTATTGCGCTCTGTAGTTTACTGATAAACAAATTAGTGCTGATAATGCCTGGACTTGAACAGTCGTAATATATCATTGAAGATAATATAAGTAAGACATTGATTGCCAGACGTTTGTAATGATGCAATAAATAAATTTTATATATCTTAAATAAATATGAACTTTTTAGAATCTACATAATGCGTCAAAAGGTCATTGCTTTATAAAATTCAGTCCATGATAGAGAAATAGAACGTACATCCGAGCAATAGGCTTGAGGGAGTCTGCTGCCCGGATGAGAGGGAGGCGGTGCACGGTGTCCGGCGCGCCTCCTGGGAGAGAGGTTTTGGAGGGGTGGGCTTTACTCTTTCTCCTCCCAGACAGGTAACCTCAACAAGGCTTCATGTTCCCTGGGGTTTTGATGAATTTGGCTTCCTAGGTCCAGGTGGGGCAATCAGAGAGACACCCTGGGGGTTTTTAGTCAGTAGGAGTCTGACACACCGGGATCACTGCCCTCACAGTGTCTCTGGTGTCCTATGCAGGATTTTCCCCCGGGCCACAAAAAAAAAAAGTAGAATGTTCATAGAGTTCAGCTACAAGGTTTCACGAAAGTAGGAGACTTTTCAACATTACTTGATATTTAATATTATTATTGTTGCGATAAAAGAAATCAAGAAATAAATAATAACAGAATGGAAATTAAAGGAGGATGAAGCAAGAAATAAAGTGTATTGCAATTACAGCTGGAAAAACCTCAATTAAAAATAAATTCACGTTAAAATTAAGTGACCTATGATGTCTGCTGAAGCTTTACAAATTATGATTTTACTGCCCCATTAGAGCGCGTAGACGACGGTGGCTATCAAACTATTCCTTACAATGGCGGCAGCATATTTCAAACAATTAGACGGTCCAATCGCGGCCAATTTGTGCCTATAACAACCGCAATATGTTACAGACATTATCACTTTTGTGTTTTATGCAACGTGTCTACGATAAATATGAAAAATGACATATTACGGAAACCTTAAAGTGAATATTTGGACTGTTACAAGTTGTTAAATGTTTCTTTTGTAATATATAATAGTAATGGTTAATTTATTGTTAAAACCATTGTCTATAATTTTAAATAGCGTTTCGATAAAGTAATGTATAATAAACAGATAATAAATATATGTTATGAGTTTTTTTTATTAATAATCATTACACTTATTTTTTAAGTATTTTTTAGTCTTCATTTTATTATTATTTTATAAATAATCATTTTATACTGACTATAGTAACTTTAGTCGATCAAACATGATTGTTGAATATTATTTAAGTGGTTTTACTATAGTCGGTTTTTATGAATTATTCGTTTTAAACAAATTATTTATAATAAATAAATACCCTAAAAATCAGTCTAAATATTCTTGTATACTGTTTTAAAACGGTAAACTTATCTTAAGTATCACAATGTTTTATTATCTTTTTGATAGTTACCTACATAGAACAACTAATAAAAAACAATCACGCTGTATATATCTGTGTATATTCTAGAGAATTATTACCTTTTTATGAAACAGGACCCCAGAAAAACATCTCCTAAGATTTTTTACAAGAATATTATAAAAAAAACTATATCTCGATATATAGCTGCGACATAAAACAGCAATAGTGAAGCGGTAATAACTCAATGGACAATGGAGGAGGCATTCTAATCCAGGCACAGCCCCGTTGGCAGGGCAGTAATGAAATTCTACCAGTGACCGCTAGGCCAATGTCCCAGACATTGTACTCCCATAAAACATTACGGTTTTGTTTGAATTTATCGTCTATTTATATTCATAGAATTATTGGTTAAAATTTAACTAAGAAGTTTAGAATGTTTTACAATTAGCGGACCGTTATTAATTCCGGCTTGCTGAATATTACAACTTAAAAATAAGTTATTTTATTATGTAAAAGTATAATAAACGTGGTGACACTAGACATGCCCGTAGACGAAGTCTGATACCTATGGACAACTACAAAAAGTGTTATATTTCGTTGTCGATCTTAACACATTGATGCTGGCACGTACCACTAGTACCTCGGACAAGTCTGCCTCATCGGCCGGTGTGTACCACCTTTCTTATTTTTTTGGTGTCCTGAAGGAAAGACCTACATAGCACAATCAGGGTTGCTGTGAGGGCAGCGATCCCAGTGTGTAGGATTCCTACTGATTAAAAACCCCCGGGATGTTTTTTCAATCACTTCACCGGGGCCTGGGGATCCAGATTCAACCAGACGCCTGGAGACCGAATAGCCAGCTTAGGCTTCCTCTTTGGGAGGGGTGAGTGTAAAGAGCACAATCCTACAAATCTTTCTCACGGGCGGCGCACCGTACACTGCACGCCGCCTCCCTCTCATCCAGGCAGCAGACGTTCTCAAGTCTACTGCGCCTCCCACGGACGGCTCTCATCTGGTTCTCACATAAGGCGGAGCGCACCAGCAAAAATTTAGATCGTATTTTTATTGTAATAATTGAAAACATTTATTTTTAATAACGATAAAGTTTAATCGAAGACGTCTGTGGACGAGAAACTTTATTTACAGTGCCGGCGTGGAGAAGCGTTTTCATTCCTATTTGAGAATTCACACGCAGCATCTTATTTGCAAAAATGAAATAAAAGTGTCTACTTTACATAGATTATGTTTTACGCCCAAAATAAATTTTATGTTTATTATTTCATAATAAACTGGACTGCTCTAAACTTCTTTCAAAGGTAAGTTCCAAAATTCCATATAAGTTACTGCGTACTCCCATTAAACTTCTTCAAACCCCTTTTAGATTAACTGTTCTTGGCACCTATTCACCTGTTTCTCGTCTCAGCAAGGTATATAGTCAGCTTTGTGATGATAGTGACATTAATTTTGACTCTTTAGCTAAGCTGGGCAAAACGTTTTTGAATATGATTTGATATTCCAAGTTTCGTTTACTATTGTTTTTTTGGCTTTTTGAACGCAGTCTATAATAGGGGGCCAACTAGTGTTTTCTCTTAAATTTACTATTTTTAGGTGTTTAAATATTTGTAACTTTGTTGGATGTGCTTGAAATTAAAATAAAACATATTATATGTGTAATAGCGACACCGAGGACTAATTTTAGGAAAACAAAATTATCAATTTTATAGAGGTAGGGTGATTGCCCAAACTAGGTCAGGATCACAATACACGAGTGCAAAGACCGTCATAGTGACTTGCTTTGGCCTGTCGCGTTTCGGGATCAGCTTGTGTATATCCAGTAACTCATATACCTAGAGACCTTATTTGGATTTTCGTTATTTGTTGGCTGCTTTCGTTTTAGGACTACACTGACTTTAGGCTTATCATCTGGTGGACTGTAGTTACTTTGTCGAGACAGTGTAAAAAAAAACTATAGTAAACCTTGCAATTTATAATAACCTACAAAACTATGTCAAGGACTTTGGTTCTCTGTCTAATTTAAAGAAAATTAAAATCCCATTTCCTTACGTAGGACTTCCAGCGTTGACATGATTATTTTGCTTTCTGTCTATGCTTATTGCAATATTTATACCTTGTTCATTTTATAAAGTCTTTTAAAAAGTTTTTTGAACGTAAATTTCCATATTTAGTATAAATACTGAATGTAAAAATGTATCGATTGAGGTACTAAATCACTATTAAAACAAACTAGAACCAAAATAAAACATTAAAAATTTGTTTTACAAACAAAAGCAAATTATTTTTTGTCTGCCACATGGGGGACTTCGTTAGGCTGGATTTACATCAAACGAACATAGAGCTAGAGCAAGAACAAGAGCATTCTTTCTCGCTCTTTTAGTCTAAACGAAATATCGCTCTTAGCGTTAACACCAAACGATCAACGAGCAAGAATGAGAATCAAGAACTAGAATTCTGGTGTTTAGCGGCCGAACGAATGCTCATTGCGCATTCGTGTTAATTCTGTGGTTCTGTGACCATACCCTTTCTCAGCGATAAGATGCGAGAAGTGAGTCCATCTTTTTTTTACTTCTTCAGCATTGAATTCTAGTATATTTGCAATCTCCAGCCAATCAGTTTTTTGCGATATGTATTTTTGTAGTGTTCAAACATCGGATCCCACAGACATTTGGAATTTCGTTAGGCTTCTATCATAAATAGGCATTTTTCTTAAAACCAATACATAGTTCAATCGACGAGTACACTCAGATCAGTGATCGAGATCGCTCGAACACAAGAACACTTTGAAGAGACCGGTCCGGCGGGCGAGCGCGTCCGAACACGCAAGAATGCTCTAAAAATCTGTTCCTACGCTCTAGTATTGTTTACATAAAGCGAACGAGCATTCTTAGAATATTCTATAGAATCTTTGCGAGCGCAGGAAGAACAACGAAAAAACGCTCGATGTCTGTATACAGTTACCGAATTTGATAGAGTGGGGATAGAATGAGCATTCGCTCGTTTGATGTAAATCCAGCCTTAAATGAACACGGTATAGTTAGTTTTATATCTGTGAGATTCTTGTACCTACGTGTTACTTTGATTTGTAATTTTTGTAAGACTATCACTTATCAGATTGTATTAGATTTTAAATCGTCGTAATATTTTCAACTAAGGGCGGCTTGCACTAACAAATTAAATCTAGTTTAGAGTTATATAAAACGCTATTTAACGCTGATCTGTATTTATTGTCTTGCACTAAATCAAAATCTAGATGTAACAACTTTTAAACTAAAATCATCATTAAGATGGAATCAAACCAATTCAATTAATTAGCGTTTTATACAAGCTTAAACTAGGTTAATTCGTTAGTGCAAGCCGCCCTAAGTAATATATTAGGTCCTTACATATGAAATTGGCGTTTTTCGTACTGGCCACTTTAATCACAAATTTCTCCTCTTTGGTAAGGAATTCCAAATTCAAATTTGTACAGCTATAGACTCATGTATTTGTGCTTCGATGATCGTCATTCATTTGTTTTTTTCTTCTGTTTTTTTCTGTTTGTGTCACTCATTTTACAAAATGGAAAACTTAAAATATCGCATTATTTACGAGTACGAGTTCCGCCGTGGCACTAGTGCTGCGGAAACAACTCGAAGGGTGAATGATGTGTATGGCGGTCGTGTTGCAAAAGAAAACACAGTTCGTTTTTGGTTCCAACGTTTTCGTTCTGGAAATTTCGACCTGCCGAACAAGCCCCGTGGACGGCCTGAGACTCAAGTTGATAATGAAGAGTTGAAGGCTATTGTGGAAGCGGATCCATCGCAAACCACGTCCGAGTTAGCTGCAGGCTGCGATGTTAGTGATAAAACTGTTTTAATTCACTTGAAGCAAATTGGGAAGATTAAAAAGCTTGAAAGGTGGGTACCTCACGAATTGACTGAAGCAAACCGGCAAACGCGCGTCGACTGCTGCGTTACATTACTAAACCGGCACAAGAATGAAGGTATTTTAAACCGAATCATTACCTGTGATGAAAAATGGGTTCTTTACGATAATCGGAAGCGCTCAGCGCAATGGTTGGATCCTGGCCAGCCAGCCAAATCCTGCCCCAAGTGAAAATTAACCCCAAAAAAGTTACTTGTAAGCGTTTGGTGGACTAGTGCCGGTATTGTTCATTACAGTTTTCTCAAATCTGGCCAGACTATTACGGCTGATGTCTATTGTCAGCAATTGCAAACCATGATGGAAAAGCTAGCGGCTAAACAACCTAGGCTGGTCAATCGCTCCACGCCACTGCTGCTTCACGACAACGCTAGACCACAAACTGCGCAACAGACGGCTACTAAATTAGAAGAGCTTCAATTGGAAAGTCTAAGACATCCTCCGTACTCCCCGGACCTTGCTCCAACAGATTACCATTTTTTTCGAAATTTGGATAACTTCTTGCAAGGGAAAAAATTCAACTCCGATGGGGCAGTCCAAATCGCCTTCAAAGATTTTATTGATTCCCGTCCGACTGGTTTTTTTAGTAAAGGGATCAATGAACTACCTATGAGATGGCAAAAGTGCATAGAAAATAATGGTTCATACTTTGATTAATTAAATATATTATATTAAAAATATTCGACTTTTTGTTCCTCCCATACAAAACACCAATTTCATATGTAAGGACCTAATATAATGTTTCTTTTTGAGTAATAATTTTCTTTATCCCGGTATATTCTAACAAAGCACATAAGGGAGTAATACATAGGGCGCTCTAAATACAGGTGGGCAGGGTCAGAGGTGAAGCGAACCAATGGCGGATTCAGCCGGAACTAGCTTCCGGTCACTTTTTAATTATTGCAACTATTGTTATGAGTTCCGCCAGGTGCGAGATATCCCGAGGGACTGCTCTGTTTTATAAAAACGTTAACAGTTACCTAGATTATAAATGTATATTACTTAGGCTGAGACTTATAGAGGCTACTTTGAATTTACTTACACTTTACTCAGACCACAAGTTCGTTTACGACAAAAACTAATTATAATAGGTACTTAAGTATAGCTTAAGTATTTGCGGAGCCAAATTCATGTTAACTCGATAAATAACTTCAATTAGTTGCCAAGGCAACCCAAAAATTGGAAACTAAAACTCATTTTTATTAAAAAAAAAACAATTCACTTTTAAAAGTAAATAATAATCCTAAATCTACCAATCAGTAAATTAAATGACCTAGAATTAACTTCAAATAACTCATGGACTTGTTTGCCGTAACTCTTTGATTGAGAATAATCCTGGACATTGAGCATCGGCGTGAAATCGCCTGCCTCGCAGTTTTTTATTGGTTACACAGTGGAGAGTGGTCTCAGGGGCTACATTCTCTAATTCCGCCACCTCCATTTCATTAAAAAACCGCTAGACACCATATCGGATACCATTCCTTAAATCCAGACAAAAAATAATGCTTCCACATTCATCATGCGAACAGCTAAGGTGTGGAAAATGCTTCCAGCGAGCTTCGTGCTCTTAGAACGGCAATCAGCTGCGCTGTTGGTTGCATTGGGCATCATATATAAGCGGAAAGTGGATACAGCCACTGATGTATCTCTACTCACCCTAAAAGGCATACATACAGGTATAGTGCGACGATATATAAATATTCTACCTTTCTTTTATAAGATAGCTGTCGAAACTCATCGGAAAGGTTTTAATGAAATGGAGCCCTATAAAAAAAAATCTCTTTAGTTAGCTCTATTATTATATTTGGTAATTTATTCTTTCTTTTTCCCTTCAACCGAAGGAAGATTCACGTTTATCAACAACGAAATGTACTAATTCCGCCCACATTCACTCCAGCATTGTTTTCCGCTAAATTGGACTCCATGATTAATTTGTTTAACTCCCCTACCGTGTAATTTGTCCCGTCAACTATTTTATGACCTTCCCTGTTTCCCTTCGGCGCACATTGTAGGTCAATTTGCGGTAAATTGGCAGTAACGTGCGGGGTCACGGTAAAATGGTCCGCTGTTGACTAAAATTTCGTGGTTATTTGGTTAGTTGACATCATGCTCGATAAATAGTGAAATTCCTTGAGATGTTTACTAAGGAATGATTACATTGGCGTCTGTCTTGCTTCGTTGCCTCTAAACAGTGTTTACTGATGAAATTCCCTTTGTTTCTTCAACATATTACTGTGTTATTGATTAAGCAATTTTGAGCTTAATTCCGGTGTTTCTATAATCCGATGTAGCAAAGGAATTTCCCTTTTCTTGTCCTACGTCTGCGTTCAATAAAAAGTATTAATTATTTAGAGATGTGCCGACTGTGCCTTTGACCGACTAGTTGATTAGTCGTCGACTATGAAAGAGGCTGAATAATCGGCTTTACTAGTCGGCAATAGGTCGGAACGTCACTACAATTGTTGTATTTTCGAAACGTCAATAAATTCTCTCAAAATCTTCTTTGTAAGTGTAATGGGTATTCCTTCAAACTGTACTATAACAAATCAAGTAATTTTTATTAAATATAAGTACTTAATATTCTGGTTAGGATTACATTACACTGGTGGTATTACGACTTAGAAACTTAATCATCTTTAGTTGAAGCAAAACAGTTGTCCAGATTGATATTTCCACACTAGAAACGACAATCAGTATTCTTTATTTTAGGTTATAGTGGGTTGACATGTGTCTGAGTACAAAAACTCCCACAAAACATCAATGAAAATCCCTTAAACGCCGGTTTAGCACTCTCTGCGTGATAAGCATAAAACGAACAAAGAGATAACATTTCTAATATTCTTGAAATATCAGTATTTTATCGCATTAGTGGTTATAACCACTGATATATCTCTGCTCACTTCGAAAGGGATATAGTGTGAAGATATGTATAATTTTATAATACTTAAAGCAAAGATACCAAATGTATCAATGCTATAATTATACTACAAAATCGAGGCAAATCTCAATGCCGATAAAACATACATATATTAATTTGTGCATATATAACCGTGAGACGTACGTATAAGAGTTGATTATAAAAATATCATAGACTCCTGTTTTGTACTCCTCAATAAATAATGATCTTTAGACCTCAGTCCCATGGGAGCTCATTACAAGCTGCCACCGGGATACACCTTACTACTTCAATTAAAGACAGCCAGTTATTTGCCAGCGCTTGGCTTGGCGACGCAAACTTGTTACGGTGTTCTATTGCCGTATTCGCCGTAAAGTTTTCGTCGGCTGTCGGAGATTCGGAAATACTGGATAGGAAAAGATTTTTTACAAATGAATATTATAAACAAATGAATTGATATTTAACTTGTCGGTTTAGTTTCAATATCAACAAAAAATATAGATTCAAGTAAATAATCATAACTTATTATATATTACTTATTGGGAAATGATGTAAAACATCTTTTTAATGACATAGAATTTAAAAATTACAGTTTCTTTTGACGTTTACAAGTTTGAATTCCCTTTCTTTTTTAATTTAATTTAAAGTAACATTTTTTAAATTAAAAGGCTTACGTAATATCCCGAAATACGTTTAAAAATTTGTATGAAAATTTTATTCAATATTCCGAAATGTTGTATTTATTAAAACAGCGTTGACTTATAAAATTTATAAAGAACACTGAAAGCGTTAAACTATAAAAAATAAGGCAAAAATATACACAATAGATGAAGAATGCTAAAACATGGAAATCAGTTAAAAAAAATAAACAATTTTATAACGTATCCAGTAGGGAGTTCATCCTTAATCTTCCTCCGCAAGATAAGGGGTTACGAATGGGTATCTGCGGTAAAATCTTGGGTTTCACAGCAAACAGGGGGAGAGATTGTTTAAATTATAGCTTTACAAGTCGCCGACAATGTCGGGGTGGTTTTAAGCTATTGCCGTCTTGTCAACGACGACATTTATAAAGTTTTTTTGTTTTAGATAACGACTACGAGACTCTTACAGTCATTAATCATTTGTTGCTTTGGCACAGTCAGAGTTCATCGCTATTATCATTTATTTTTGCAATCCTATGATTTTAATAAGCCCTTTTTCTTTTTTTTTTAATAGTTACTCCTGTTTTGATTTTACAGGTATATACAAATACAAATTTCAAATATGTAGTGAACCATTCAGATATGATTTGTGTAATAATTGTGTGTTTGTTAAGAAAGTGCCGTCGTTACGTATCGAGGGCTGAAAGGCTATTTGGTTTAAGCGACATTTTTTGGTGACATAATAATATACTATATATTTTTGGAATCGGTAAAAAACGCTGATATTGAATATATATATATATATATATTACTATATCACCAAAAAATGACGCTTAAACCAAATAGCCTCTCAGCCCTTGTTATAACGATTTATTAAATCATATATTTTTAGCGTCAGAACTTAGGATCGTTTCGCGCCGTTTAAAAAATCATGAGAAATTTATTTGAACAACGGCTATAAGTTAATAATATAATTAAAGTTAAAAACTTTTAAATCAAACGTTTATATTCACTCTTTAAAAACAATTTTAAGTGGCGGGTTGAACACACGATGCATTGCGGCTGCGGCGCTGTACGTGCTCTAGACTTGGGCTTCGTGAGACGAGGTGGAGAAGGATGCACGCGTTGCGATACCGGAGAGGTAGAGGAGTCTGTTTCAATTCATTTTTGATAACAAATTACCCTGACCGGTGTGCCAATGCGGCGTAACTATTGTGCAGAGTCGCCACAACGCATCGAGTGTACCCTGCTCTTAAGTTGATTAAAATAACTTTGCACCTTGTTGAAAATAATAATAGTTCGAAATAATGTGCGTACGTAACACTTACGTAACACTTTGTTCAATTTCGACACTAGCTAGAAATCTATAGCTTCGGCCAAAATTTCGGCCCCTAAAACCGAAGCAGAAATTTCAGTTGGGCACTATAAATTATTCACTTGCTTTACCGATGCGTATTTCACGGATGTTTTAAGCTGTGGAATATGGACCGCGGCCATAAATTACCTCTGAACTTCGGCCGGCCTTGTTCCGGGCTTTATGGATATTTAATTTTAAACAATTAATCTACCAGATCCTTTGCTACCGGGAGAGATAGCTCAGGCTAACACACGAATATTGAACCACAAATATGCACGTACATTGGTTTAACCAGTGTGATTTATTAAAATTAGTAGGTACTAATATATCCAGTTTTTTTGAGAACAGAATATATCCAAATTCTGGCGCATACTTCAGAGTTTTCCCAGATTAAGTAACGATGATGGAAAACATAGTGAGGAAGTCTACATGGCATCTACTAGAAATGTCATGTGTAAGAAAGGTGACAAGCTGTGCTATTGTTTACACTGGATACGACATATAAACGCAAACTGGATACAATGTATCCCTGTACACTTCAAAAGGGGTATAGCGTGGCAATATTTTATTTTGTTAATTTAAAAGCAAAGTACTCTATAAGTTTTTACTTCCTTTCCGCACAACGTAAAATAAAAGTTTTGATTGCGTTGACACAGAACTTTGTTTTTTTTTTACACTGTCTCGACATAGTTACTACAGAGTACCTGATGGTAAGTGCAGTGTAGTCCAAAAACGAAAGCGACTATCAAAGGATGAAAATTCATCGATAGTCTACATCGTCATGTCGGTCCTCGTATACCACGACTGAAGGGCTCTAGGTATATGAGCTACTGGATATACACAAGCTGATCCCGAAACGCGACAAGCTGAAACTGGTCACTATGACGGGCTTTACACCCATGTACTGTGGTCGCGATCCTGACGGGCACCGACGCTCTACCACCTCGCTGCTGTTCGTTTAGCACCACCCAGGGGTCAAGTGTAGGGAAACTAGGGTAAAGCCTACGGACGCGAGCAGCTTCGACTCCCAAAAAGGGAGTATTTATTATTATTTTCATCTTGATATGTTGATCAAAGGTCTTGAGCTTATAAAGGATAACTTTTGTTTCTGAGGTAAAGAGCACTTAAAAGAATCACCTAAAACATTTAATTAGCGGAATCCCTAAACATGAAACTACTAAGCTGGACCTATTACAGCTAAATGGTCTTAAGACGAATCGTGTAGGGTGACCATCCCTCGATAAATAGTGAAGAACAGTCCGCTACAATTGTGGGATTACCGCCAATAGTTAGGGATAATCCCCGATTGACACGGGATTCTAGGATAAATTGTAGTTGCTCTTACTTAATTTATAGACATCGTTACGATTTCAATTGACCAAGTAATTATTAACATCTGGAGTATTTATGATCCACCATTGATATTAGATTTTATTACAGTAATATTATTATGTTCAAGACGGTCCAGTATAATTTTTTTGTTATTATAAAATTGTTTTGGGTTAATTTTTGTTAATTCTTGTTCTTATAAAAATATATGGAGATAAAAAGTGATATAAGGTTTATTTTTTTTCCTTTTATGTGACGGTACCCTAAAAAGGATAGTTTATTTAAAGGATTCTGATAACGGTTTTATAACGGGGAAACTCTTAAACCGTTTTTGACTATGCTTTTACAGTACTTACATATATTTTCTATTTAAATCACGGACAATTTATTGGTTTGTTTGCGATTTATTGGAAGGAAACGCAGGTATAACACATGAATATTGTGAACCATTTATTTATACAAAGGGACTTAACCACAGCTGATAGAAATTATAATGAAATCTATGAACGGTAGCAACCGCCAAAAGACGGAGTCTATCAAACGCAATTATCACTAAGACCAAGCTTTTATTAAAATTGGAAACTGCATTTATTAAAGCGTCAATAGTGTTAGGCTAGCTTAATAAAGCTTAAATTAGCTTGACGTAATAACGTCAAGAAACGCTGATCTGCAATAAGCCTTGATTTTTAACTATGATCAAAGATGAAAAAGAGGTTCGTTTAAAAAAAAAGGTTATATTTTTATTAACACTAGATCACCCGGAGCAGTCATTTTGACTGTTTTTAAAGTTTAGTTATATAAAAAAAACTATATATTTATAAGGAACCAATTTTTTAAATATTATGACTTTTTATATATTATCTCTTAGCATTTATTAATAGTTGTACATACCTCGCCCCTCTCTTTATTTCCTATATAGGTATGAGGTATAACCTACATTCATTATTATTCTTTCTAGTGTTAATATAACTAAAATATATTGATGTAGTTTTGGGGATCTTTGGATCAGATAAACACCAAAATAAATCTTGAAAAGTACTTTATTTAACTTTTTATACTAATTTTGCTTTTATACACTTTTTCTTACGTCTTAATCTTTACGAGCGCTAGCGTCAAAAAAAACCGTTTATCCTTTCTCTCTTTCTTTCATTCCTTTCACTCACATTCCGTTCTACGCATTTACTACCTACCTACTACCATCCTACATTGATCATATTTTTTTGGAATAAATCACACGAAAGTCCGCGTAATATACATAGTGTAAACGTACTTTAATAACAGATTAGTATTGTCACCGAGGCCACCTGAGCTGGCCGGGACAAAATATGCAATAACTCAACCGAATCCCGCAAACCCCGCGCTCGGCCGGACATAACTCACCCGGATCACAGCCAATAAATTCGTCTCAGTGATTAGTAATCGTACGCGATGCTACCGAATGTAATAATGTGGAATACCTTTCTTCATTATATTGACCAATGCACGATCCCTTTGGGAATTACCGTACGTGGTTCGGGATTTTTATTTTCTGGATGCATTACGGGTAGAAATAATCCGCTTACTATTGTAATAAGCTGATAATTTTCAAGAACATATTGTCGCTTTTAGGCAACGATTTTTAGAAATTCTCTGGATAAATATTTATTCTCTTCTTGTCTTTCAACCTTCAGCCGCCAAATGTTGAGTGAAACTTTCGCCAACCAGTTTCTTTCAGCCACCTTTACTAGATAAACGGTTCATCTGTCCGTAGCAATTTTTACACAGATTTCAGATTGGCTGTTGCTCGCTGAATGGTAAGCATCCAGGATCCGTTATATAATGGACATTGTCTTTGACAGATATGACAAGTCAAAATATTTCGTCTTCGGTTCCCTGTACATAAAATCTTAACAGTTAGAGATTCTGATTAAAATTGTAGTAAAAATTGCCTTACTTGGTATAATGCTTCATCGTTTTATGAAATAAAATCATAAAAATTCGAAATTCGTATTTGTTATTTCGGCTATGATCATTGATCTCTGAGGCTTTTTTTATCCTAATACGGCACAGTGACCACACCACGATTGATGGAAAGCTTGGGACAGTCCAAAAAATGAGAACGATTACCAACAGCAAAAAAAACCATCGATAGCCACCGTGATCATGCCGGCCCGCACAAATATTATATCTTTTCATGCTTCGCTTAAAGGACCCAATCTTTCCATATCCACCGGAAGACTATTACACAGCCCGATAACTCGTCAAAAGTAAGAATTAGAGAACTTTAGTTTAACTTCATTTAGGGTGGCTTGCACTAACAAATTAAATCTAGTTTAGAGTTATATAAAATGCTATTTAACGCTGATCTGTATTTATTGTCTTGCACTAAATCAAAATCTAGTTGTAACAACTCTTAAACTAAAATCATCATTAAGATGAAATCAAACCAATTCAATTAATTAGCGTTTTATACAAGCTTAAACTAGACTAATTTCTTAGTGCAAGCCGCCCTTAGTCTTAGCCGGGATGTGAGTTACTGAAAAGCTTTGACTCCGTAGACCAGCGCGAATGGTTCTGCTATGGAAGGGAGAGGATGGAACAAGGACTCCGCCTTACATTTGAATTTAATGTCTTTAATGAAAGAGATATTAGTATTCTTAAAGTATATAATTATAAAGTAACAGACCTATAGCGTTACATTTAGTTTTTTTTCTCTAATTGATGTACCCATATTTTTAATAATTATGTCGTCCATCGTGTAAATTTGTCTCTTTGGCTGTGGTATCATACTTTTATTCTTAAAGCTTGGACCAATCTGGCTTCTTTTTGCAGTATCTAGTTTAGTTTGAGTGATTGCTGTTGCTACAGGAGCTGCTCTCATAGGAATTTTACTTGGGCGTGTACCTTCTTGGTGTTTCCTTGGCGACTCTTTCATTGATATACTTCTAATATCAACTGATATTTCCTGTTCCGGCCTATCTATAGTTATTTCTAAAAACGGCTTTCCTGTGTTTAATTTTATGGCTTTCGTTTTGTTAAAGCTTATTTGTTTCATGTTATATTTAAATTTTCTCTGATTTTCATGTTCATTCATACACGTCAATATCGTGTGAGATTTTCGGATTGTTTTACATGATTTGTAGGATTGAAGATCGGAACTTCTTTTTTTATATATTAAATTATCTTCTTTGCTACAGCTTGTACAAGGGCATGGCAATATTTTGGTTTTATCTACTTCAGTTATATTTGACATGAAAGTGTTCTTATTCTCAATGGGTGTATTAATTCTGTAAACATGAGGCTTTTCACCGGTGTATTTTGGGAGAAGAGTGACAGTTTTCGATGTTTCAAGTTCTTGAATCGTTGCGAAATTTGATTGTTGTATACTTCGATTTGGAGGGCAAAAGCATTGCTTATGTACCTTTTGGGAGAGCGCGCGATCTTTTGCAACGTTATTGGGTTTAGTATTGTCATTATTATTTTTTCTCAAGAGCCGTTTCATAGGCATTAATGGAACATCGTAAATAACCCTTGCTATTTCAGTAGAACAAACTTTTGAACTATAAAATGATTGTACACCAGTACCTATAGAATTCTGTGATACTGTTGAAATATTGGTTGTAGCATCAACATGTTGAAATATTTCAGAATTTTTTTGGGCACTACCTTTATCATGTTGCGTTGTCATATTAATTTCAACTGTAGAAGGAGGTCCATAATTTTTTCTTTTACTCGGTCTGTTTTTACCTGGTTTCTCAATTTTGAATCTTTCATTATTATATCTTCCATTGTCTTGCTTTGGTTCCAGGAACAGATATACATTACTACTCTTTTCCTTCTTCTTTTTGGAGCATAATAAATATATTAAAGCTGGAATACACCAAGCTACTTCTAAAAATAATATTATGGTTATAATTATAATTTTTTTAGAATTCAAATCTATTGGTACGCCAGTAGAAAATTTATTTCTATGTTTACTGCTATTTGTTTTCACAAAATCATTTATATCTTCAGTTGTCTTGTAAAGACTTTTAGATGTATTTAATAAAGAAAGTATACTTCCAAAGGCTAAATAAAGATTGTCATCATTTAAGTGAGGTACAACATCTCCGGAAAGCCAATTCTGAAATCTTTCATCAAAATTATCCTGATCGTTCGGTGTACTAGTTTGAATACAGTTCTTAGCAGCATCGTAATACTTGAATAGCGCGCTGGATGCATTGAGTGATCCAAGAGGAATCAATGAATGATTTTTGAGGGGTATAAACATAGTATTTGACTGGTTGTCCCAATTAACATAAGGTATTGGTATTAACAAGCCCTTAGGAGTCTTAGTGAAGTAAGCCAAATGGTCACAAGGGTCTGACATGCTTCTAATATTTGACATATGCTTTAGTTCCACGACATTGATATCTATAGAGCTAAGCAATTTAGAATTAGGACTTGCCCAACCTTCGCCATCGGTGCCCATATAATTTTTCAACTCATTATAAAATTTAAACATCCTAACGGCGCGGGTTTGAGATACAGTGCCTCCATAAAATGCAAACTTCGTCACCGGTAGCGCCCAGGTTTTCAGGTACCCTCCGATGACATCAGACAAGGCTACAGTCATGATTCTGTCTGTTTCTGGATCGCTGGCTTCAGTTTTGATAGATTTATAGCCTTCTTCAAAGTATTTCATCAGTGTATCTATATAATCTTCATTAAGCGTATTTATAAAGTTGGCGGGGGGAATGAAACTTTGCAGATATCTTCGAGCACGCAGTAATGCTACTTTTGATTTAGGCCAACGGTTATTTTTTAAGTCACTTACGGTGAATAATACTGTGCCAACGTTTAAAGGGAGCCTATTGCTACCGTCGAATGCTATTGTCTCTAATAACACGTTCATTATTAGTAAAATTGTGTATATATTCATATTGCGTTAGCTAATAAAGTTTTAAAAAATAAATTATTATAAAATACAAGTGACATAAATTATAACTCATAATGATGGATAATACTTTTAATATAATAAATATGTTCTCTATGACAATTACCATAGGCTATTGGCTCTAGGTTATTATTCAAGCTAGATACCAAAGAGTTTGTTTTCTGATATAAAATATTATGAAAAAACATTTTTAAATCCTACATCGAAAGGTTTTGATACCATTCTGCCGTCAAATGATAATCAAAATTTTTAAAGTAAGTTAACAAATGTTGTAACTGAAAATTTTGTTACATATAAAATACATCATCACGCTATATCCCTTTCAGGGTCAGCAGAGATGCATTTGTCGTCGTATCCACTTTACGCTTCCATGTCGTGCGCAGCGTGACCAGTATCGCAACTGATTGCAGATCTTATGGAACTTACCCATGAAATGTCTATAAGATGCCATGCGGATTTCTTCACAATGTTTAACTTTACTAGTGAGCATGTACTGCCCAATGGAAAAACCCAGAGGTAACATGCCAGGATACTAATCCCTTATCCACCAGTCAAAGAAACAAATCGTTATATTAATATAACTTTACGTCGTATGATCCAGAGATGGGCTAAATGTAGTCGTAATTTTAATTTTCTTGCTCTGTAATCATGATTAAATACATTTAAAACATTAATAAATCATAAATGTGTATACAATACGGGATTTTGTATTGTTTAAAACATAAATGAGCAAAATGCAGTCATATTAATGGTAAAAAACGTAAAATATAATCGTTAATCATTTTCATTAATCTGATTATATTTTGCCCATCTATGGTATGATCTTTATATTTATAATCGACTCTATTCTGTTATCGTATAGTCCGACCTATATTACTGGTCACAGAGGGCAAGATACTAAAACAAAGGCAGTGTTTCTAATGTAGGAACACAAAGAGTTAGGTAGAAGGGAACCTCTGCACCAGGCAGTACGTTTCGAGCTGTTAACGAGTCCACACTGACCTTCATCAAAATCAATTGTAGCGAAATCACTTCCGAACGATATACTCGTAATTATTCCCATCATATCACAAACAACACGTCTGTATGTTTAGTAATCTATACTAATATTATAAAGCTGAAGAGTTTGTTTGTTTGTTTGTTTGTTTGAACGCGCTAATCTCAGGAACTGCTGGTTCGAATCGAAAAATTCTTTTTGTGTTGAATAGACCATTTATCGAGGAAGGCTTTAGGCTATATATCATCACGATGCAACTATTAGGAGCACAGAAATAATGGAAAATGTGAAAAAAACGGGGAAAATTATTCATCCTTGTGGGCTTCCTTTGCGTGCGCTGCGAAAACGGTTCAAGATACCAAAAATATATGTATGAAAGAATTATTCCTCTTGAAATGATCTAAGAAAATGTCCGAGATAGTATATGTCTATTTTTTAAGATTAACTCACTATAACCGTTTTTGTGGTAATCAAATTTGGTCGAAAGTGATGCATTATTTGTTAAGAGTTGTATCAACGTAATAATATTAACCTTTATCCAAATAAATGTGTTGTTGATTAAGAGTATTTAATTGTGAACAAAATTATCTTTGACATTACTTAATTTCAATGAACATCTTAGAAGATACTAGCTGTCCCGGCAGACCTTGTTCTGCCCTATTTCTCTAAAACAAAGTCACATTGTTTTTTTTAATGTTAATAGCTATTGGCATGTCGGCTGTTTTTTGAAAATTGTTTGAAGGAACCTGGCCTTAATGCTATATGTATAAAAATTGACAAATATTGACATTAATATTTATACGTCACTCAATAATTGTTTTGCCTTCCCGGAACCCGTCCACTAACATTTAAACTTTATGCTATGGTGTTAAAGTTCAAATTGACTTATAACAAATCTTTTGTATGAGAATATAGAAAAGTGTTGTTTTTAGACTTTTTCAGATAATTTTTTAAAATCTTCTCTCTGTTATAACCTTCCCCAGACTTCAACAAACACAACAAAAAAGAAATCAGTCAAATCGGTTCAGCCGTTCTCGAGTTTCGCGGTTATCAAGACACTATAGCTGATCCAGCAAACGTTGTTTTGCTATGTAAGGTTTTGTAATATCTTCTAAGATGTTCATTGAAATTAAGTGATGTCAAAGACAATTTTGTTCACAATTAAATACTCTTAATCAACAACACATTTATTTGGATAAAGATTAATATTATTACGTTGATACAACTCTTAACAAATAATGCATTAATTTCGACCAAATTTGTTTACCATAAAAACGGTTCTAGTGACTTAATCTTAAAAGATAGACATATACTGTCGGGGACATTTTTTTAGATAATTTCAAGGGGAATAATTCTTTCATACATATATTTTTAGTATCTTGAACCGTTTTCCCAGCGCACGCAATGGAAGCCCTCAAGGATGAATAATTTTGCCCGTTTTTTTCACATTTTCCATTATTTCTTCGCTCCTAATAATTGCATCGTGATATTATATAGCCTAAAGCCTTCCTCGATAAATGGTCTATTCCACTCAAAAAGAATTTTTCAATTCGAACCAGTAGTTCCTGAGATTAGCGCGTTCAAACAAACAAACAAACAAACAAACAAACTCTTCAGCTTTATAATATTAGTATAGATTACAATTTTAAAATAAATAACTAACTAAAATGCCCAAAATAACTATTCCACGCGGACGAAGTCGCGGACACAACTAGTTACATATATGCTTTGTAATGGTGTGCGCTGACGCCTGTGATACAGTCTCACGACTAGTGCAGACGTCAACGTAACTTTAATAATGTAAATTTAAATTTTAATTCAATAAAATTATTATTATTATTCCCAAACTTATCTCCGATCGTCTCATAGAATCGTTGCCAGTCATTCTGCGTTAGCCATCATCCCACCACAAGGGCATCTTTCACTACATCAACCTGTTAATCCTTTGAACTACGATTACTTAAGTTGTATGTCGGATTTCTGATGTGATTCTCAGGAAACTACAATTTTTTTTTTCTTTATTATTTTAAAGGGGTTTTGTCACAGAGTGACCACGTCACCCCCGTACAGGCAAAACACTTATACACACTTACACTTACTTTAAGCCACCTTCAGGTAAAGTGCAACTAACATTTTGGCCTGTTCGGAAAGCGGAGAGGACAAAATGCAGGTAACTACAAATAATACAAATAATTCCATTGCACAATAAATGATCTTAAAACCAATTTTGATAGCTCAAGTCGGTCTTTAAACTGCAATACCCTTTCCTTTGGATTCGATATCGTCGCATGGCAGAGTCAAAATAAAAACACCCAATGAAAGCATTTTCTATATAACTTAGCATTTATACGTTGAGTTCAAAACACTAATCACGCATGTCATTCCTAGTATCCGCGATGTGTCACCGCACACCTGGCAAGGGCTATAAATCAAAGGGCGAGACGACACTCAAGGCGGGAGTTCCAGAGATCCGTATAATTGCTTAATTAAACTGCACACACTTACTAATTAGGGGACCAAGTGTCTGAAGGCATATATCTACCTGTGTATACTCATATTACAATATCTGTTTGTACTAGTTCTCAATAACGTATGCAAACATTAAACTTGTATGTTTAATAACAAATCTCACGAATTCTTAGGCAGAGGTTTATAGATGTAACTTTGATTTTGCTTACATTTTGCTCCGAAAATAAGTTCGTCTTTGACAAAACACTTCAAAGATATATAATAAAAACTTGAGTAGAGCCTAAATATTCATTATGCTAAGTTTAAGGTAAGTAAATCGATGACTTACCGAATATTTTGACATCAATTAAATAATATAATTTGTAATGTTTGGGTAAAGTTTAAGGAAAGTCAAAGTAGCGTCTATAAATCTCAGCCTAAAGTGTATATAAGAATAAATCAAGGATTCTTTGAGGATTTGGCATTATAATGGATGACAATTAGGTTTTTGTACCTCGTATGGAAGTAGGATAATATTCTGAGGATATGCTAGTTGTTTTTAGGATACTGTAACTCAAAAATTTAATGTTTATAGCATTATTTCAATGTTTGTTTTTCTGTCTGTTAATATACGTCTTCTCAGGAACGCGTAGATGTATCTAATTATAATTAATATCCAATGCTAAGATTTTTAATCACTTGAAGCTATGAAAAAAAAAAAAATCTAAGTCAACGTAAATTAACATCTGTTTATGTCGCATATTTTGTTATTTTAGCAATTTTCACAAAGACTTAAATACAAAAAGATACATCCCTTTGACTTAGGGCAGCTTGCACTAACAAATAAAATCAAGTTTAGAGTTATATAAAATGCTAATTAGCGCTGATCTGTATTTATTGTCTTGCACTAAATCAAAATCTAGTTGTAACAACACTTAAACTGAAATCATCATTAAGATGGAATCAAACCAATTAAATTAATAAGCGTTTTATATAAGCCTAAACTAGATTAATTCGTTAGTGCAAGCCGCCCTTAGAATCATGAAATTTAGCAAGAAGCAAGGTTTTATAGCATAAGTGTAGGAAAGTATCAGTAAAATAAAAAGTCGGTTATTAAATTCCACTGATAGGTTAGTACGGATCCCTAGCTGCGTAAGGCCGAATCGCACTGGCTAATTGTTTTTCAATTTTATGGAGTAAAGCTTACACGGTTATCTATTCCCAGTAACACCAAACAGATATAATAAATAATAAAATATCATTACGCTATATCCTTTTCGGGATAAGCAGAGATACATTAGTGGTTGTATCCACTTATATGTCGTGCCCGATGTAACCAGTGGCATAGTTGATAGTCGTTCTCAGGGCTACACATAACATTTTTATTAGTAATGCCACGAATAGTGAATTGGCCGAATACCGAATATCGAATATTCGGCAACGCTGTCGGCCGAAGCGCCGAATATTCGGCATGGAATACATGCTTGTTGGAGGCGCGTTAGCTGGATTAAGGCAAGTTGCAACCTGTTTTCCTCGTTGCGTTGGCGCGGCCAGCAAAGACAATACAATACCCAATACAAACGAAAAACAGTACCCAAAGCTTTCGAAATTTGCTAAAGTTTATCTTTCTTCTCCTGGAAGTAGCGTGTTTAGTGAGAGGTTATTTTCTGAGGCTAGTAAAATTTACGATGAAAAGCGTAATTGTTTGCTACCAAAAAATTCTGAAAAGCTTATTTTCATCCATCACAACTTACCACTGATCAATTTTAATTACTAAAGTGTTGTAATTTGGAAATAAAAAGATAATTTTGAGTAATATAACGTGCCTTTTGTATATGATTTGGTATTCGGTATTCGGCCGAATAGTACGTACTATTCGGCCGAATACCGAATAGCAAAAAAAGTGGCCGAATAGGCCGAATACCGAATAGTTGCCGAATATTCCTGGCATCTCTAATTTTTATTAGACGCCATGCGTGTTTTCCAACTACGTTTTTCTTCAACGGTGAGCAAATGCAAATGGGCATAATGTCTTAATTATCGATTAATTCAAATTTCTGACTATGAAGACAATAATGATAGTGGATATGATCAAACAATCCCCAAACTAGGCCAGATAACCCTTCAAACGTATCCATAAACATATATGCGGTGTTCCTTAATGACTCATGTAATAGGATATTGTTGAATAGAATCCTATAGCTCGCACAGTTATGATTAAATTATATACAACAAGAGTTTGCCATAAAGGTTTTCAATTATACGTTAGAAACTAGTCTATTTACTCATATTGTTTATTATAAACCTATAAGAGTCTAGAAAATGTATAGAGAAAACTTAATTTAATTTTTTTTCTGTGGCAATTACTAATTTTTAATAAATTCTTTATTAATCTATACTAATGGTTCCCAACCAGTAGTGTATAGGAGCCAAAATATAGTCCGCATACAATTTTCATTACACAGTTTACAAGTGTAAAGAACGTCATAGTGACTTGCTTTGGTCTTCGTATATATATGTATAATATATATAACTCAAAGGTGACTGACTGACTGACATAGTGATCTATCAACGCACAGCCCAAACCACTAGACGGATCGGGCTGAAATTTGGCATGCAGGTAGATGTTATGACGTAGGCATACGCTAAGAAAGGATTTCGATCAATTCTACCCCCAAGGGGATAAATTCTACCCTCAAGGGGATAAAATGGGGGATGAAAGTTTGTATAAATCTTCTTACATTTTCACTTCCAGTGGACACACACACACACGCACAGCCCAAACCAGTGGACGGATCGGGCTGAAATTTGGCATGTAGGTAGGTGAAGTCTACTTTGCCATGACAATAAACAATTTTCATGGGCAAACTGTCAAATTTGTGGGTATTAACTTGAGAGAACATTGCTTCTCTCAGGGACAGTTTTATGTTGCTTGCTCACGAGTAAGTTCACCCAATAGCTTGATAGTTTTAGCGCCTAATGACAGATTAGTTAAGAATATTGTATACAAAAAAGTTTAGTGTAGGCCCTAATTTTTTACACACGCTAAACAAAAGTAAAGCCGCACAAACTATACCTAATTAATAATAATACTTCTTAACGCGAGCGAAGCCGCGGGCAAAAGCCAGTGTATATATACGAAGAAATCATCAATTGCATACTAATTTATGATTCATTAGTGTCAAAAGTGTCTTAAAAATTAAGGAGAGGACTGAAATGGGGCGTTCGTCAATGGAGAGCTGGTCCGACACAAAATAATACATTCTACAGCGTGAGCACCCTGCTGTTATGAATCCAGTTTAATGGCTGATACCAGTAGGTATATCAATCAGTATTATAGTTCGCACATTGCTTTCAGTACTGTGTGGGATCAATTAACACCTCAGTACAGAATGGCTTTTATGTTGTACCGTATTTTCAACGAATTATACCAATTAAACTGCCTGTTATTTACACCTATTTTAGATTTTCATAAAGCACGATAATCCACTTTTTAGAAATTTCACGGCATTTCTTCCAGATAGGGTCGAACGTTGGCAATAAAGAAATACTAATTAATGTAAATCTGAGAAAATTAGGTTAGGACTTTTTTTATACTGGCTCGACAGAGTAACTACATTGCAGCTGATGGTAAGTACCGTGTTGTTCAAAAACGACAGCGATTATTAAAGTATGACAATCCATCGAGTCTCCGTCATCATGTCGGTACACATATATATATATATATATATATAACGGAGTTTTAACTTGCACCAGTTAAAACTTCTGAGGCGATCTTCCACTCGCGTTTGCGCCAGGCTCCAAGGACACCTAGGACTTTCAAAAGGCACTATGTCGGCCTACATATACCACGATTGAAGCCTTCTGGATATATGAGTTATTGGATGTACCCAAGCTGATTGTTTTTTTATAATTTTTTCTATAAATAAGTTGATTAATATAATGAGAAAATATAAATAAATTAGATACATGCGCCAAAAGTGGAGCAAAATAGAACATAAGGAAATTTCAGCAATCTGTCTTTAGTTGAGGCGCCGTGGAACTCGTGGTCTCACCTTTTTATTTATTACACTATGGCTTTTATTTTGTACTTGTATCAAGCAATGCTATAGAGTTAAAAAAAAGACAGAATGAGCATGAATACGCTTACGAAAACAGAAAATATCTTGCTACATTTTTATCTACGCGCTTTGTAGTGGATTACCTTTTCACGTCTTAATGCCATGATATTACATAATTTGGGAGTCGAAGCTGCTTGCGTCCGTAGGCTTTACCCTAGTTTCCCTACACCTGACTCCTGGGTGGTGCTAAACGAGCAGCAGCGACGTGGTAGGACGTCGATGCCCGTCTGGATCGCGACCACAGTACATGGGTCTAAAACCCGTCATAGTGGCCAGTTTCGGCTTGTCGCGTTTCGGGATCAGCTTGTGTATATCCAGTAACTCCTAATCTAGAGACCTTCAGTCGTGGTATATGTGGGCCGACATGACGATGTAGACTATCAATGGATTTTCGTCCTTTAATAGTCGCTTTCGTTTTTGGACTACACTGTACTTACCATCAGGTACTCTGCAGTCACTGTCGAGCCAGTGTAAAAAAAAATCATACTAATCCAATTTCACACTTATAGTTTGTATAATTATACTATCGATTGTCTTATTAAGTAATGAATTAAAAATCTTAACATGAAATAGTTCTGGAGAGCTATGGCCCCCTACAACCACGTAAATAGTTAATACGAAATAAAACGGGAGTGATTCCACTCGTATAAAAGTTAATTTTTTCATGCGCCCCCTAATTAGAGCTCGCGCAGTTCGAGTGCGCAATAACTTACGCGGGCCTTGATTTATTGCCTTTTACCCAATCGCCTGCCTTATGATTAGTGTGGAGATGAGACACGGGTCTTACTCGAAGATCTAGAGAACATGGAACAGATCCTTAATGCATTCTCTATGCCATAATTCGTACCTAATTAATGTTTTTTTTAGTTTATTTTTATTGAGGGGCTTTTATTTCAGCGAATATATTAACCCCATTGTGCCCTAACCTACGTCCTGACATCCTAGGGTTGTCGCGAATGAGCAAGAGTCACCATCTGGCACAGCATTCTGACTTCACTGGACAAAGAATTCGCCAAAATACCGTGCCATGCTCCAATACTTTGTCTGTTAATTTTCAACTTGCTCATCAGCGACTTCCTTTGTGTAATTGATGGTTGTATGTTGGGTTTGTTTGCTTGTGGTTGTAGGGCGATTGCCCGAACTGGGTCATGACTACAACATCCAAATGTAAAGACCGTCATAATAACTCACTTTGGCTTGTCGCATTTCTGGATCCAGTAACTCATATACCTAAAGACCTTCAGTCGTGGTATATGTGGGCCTACATGACGACGGAGTCTATCAATTGATTTTCATCCGTTGATGGTCGCTTTTGTTTTTTGGACTACACTGTACTTACTATCAGGTGCTTTGTAGTCACTATTTCGTGGCAGTGTAAAAAAAATCCAGATCTATTTTTTTTAGTGTTTCAAATTATGTGTACTTTTTTTTAGTCATAAAAATTGTTACGGCTATTTTTTTAAATATTATATGTGTAAGCCCTAGAAGTAGATGAAATCAATAAAATAATGCAATAATAATGCAATAAATAAAATAATCAAACGGGGCAATAATTCTTTCAAATGATTTAATAAGGTAGTTGCTTCATCATCATCAGCGCACCCGAGTCCACTGCTGGACATAGTTCTCTCCTTACAACCGCCATTGAGCCTGGCCTTCAGCTCTTCTCATCCAATGTTTTCCGGCCGCCTTTCCAGGCGATCGCTCCACATTACACCAGTCGATTCGTGGTCTCTATTAAAAAACCTACTTGCTTCAACGATCATCGATTCTTCGGCATATATACGGTTTGCCTACTGCCGCCTCAGCTTGTTAAAACGGAGATGTAGTTGCCTATGTTACTTTAAAATTAATTGTTGATTAGTATAATAAATATATGTATTATTAAATCTATAAAAATAATGTTTTACAAGTCACTTCTAGTTACGTCTTTTCTAAGTCCACGTCATTATCGCTTCTCAGTGTAAAAATCTTTTGAACTAATGGGGATGATCGTTAATATTTTATGTTGCAGATAATTGTTTTATGTGTATATTTATAAAAATTTAGATAATATTGGAATTGCTTATACTTATATGATCAAATTATAAAGTTCTATCGATAAACATAATCAATAAACCAATTTGTGCAACATTAAAATTTACACTTTAAATATATACATTTGTAATGCGTCTGCAAATAGATAATGGCTTACATTTTAACGTAATTTTGTTTATTTGTTACGTGAAAATAATTTTATTTGGCAACTATGATTTTGCCGTTTTATAAAATACTATATCATAATTACGTTTTGAAATTATTGCGGCAAACATTTTATAAGGCGCAACTGACATAATCTTTACTTAATTTCTTAATTTAATCAAAAATGTAACCTCATTTATTATTCTCATTATTAATAATAGTATAATTAATATTATGGGTGAAGTAATAAGGGGGAAAGCAATGTAAGAATAAATATACCATTGGCGGCAACATAAATGGTCTTAGGTTCGAATTCCGGCACCTACAACTATATTTTTCTAGATCACATACTGATTGCTGCGCTACTGGTCACGTAAGACCTGGCATATAAGCGTAAAATAAATAAAGCCACTAATGTACCTCAGCTCACCCTGTAAGGATCATAGCGTGACGATATATTATTTAAGAATAAATATAGCTTGAATTAAAAACTGTCATAAATATTATGATACTTATTTTCTGTATCTAGAAGAATTTTCAAACTTCCAATATACTCATACTGGCATACACCCCAAGTAATTTGCTGCGAAATCTCAGTGTGACATTCTCCACGTCGATTTAGAGGATGCACTGTATGATTGACAGTTAATAACCACAGATTTCCCATGGGTGAGTGCAATTTGTCCCTCGCACACCCCACGGAGATCTCTGATTTTTCAACAATCACAAAACTTCTTGCTCTCTATTCGCATTTTATTTATTACAATAGAATAGAAGCAAACATCATTAAGCCTTTTTAATGATTTGCAAGCGAACACTTGACCGCAGTCATAACTGGTGGAAGGTCAAGATGTCCAACTATGGACCGCGTCCCTCCTAGAAACGCCTATTTACTCATCTATTATAGGCTTTGAAGTCATAAGAACGTGGAAATATATTCTCTCAAAGCATATTCCACTCCTCAGCTGTTCGTATGATGAATATTAAAGGGAATCTTTTTGGCCAGATATAAGGAATAGTCAGCAAATAATAATGGTATCCAATATAGTGTATGGTGTTTTTGTGGTGAAATGAAGCAGACGGAATTAGAGATTGTATCTCTTGAAAACACTTTATTGTGCAATAGGTATGACACTGCGATGCGGGCGATCCTGTGTCGATACTCCATACCCAATTCTCGATACTCGATTTTGTTTTATTGTTAGTCAAACGGCCATCGCCAAAAAATCTTTAGAAACTTACGATTATTTCATATTTCTTCCAGGTCGCGCAAGAATACGTTAGTAGCTACATCAACTGAGAGCTTGTACACCGTACACAATGTGATTATGAAATGAAATGAAAATGTATTTATTTCGCCAAAAACCAACAAAAAACCAGAAATTTAAATGCAGCAACACAAACAACACACAAAAGAAAATACAAAACATATAAACATGGCGAAAATGGGTCCTTCATCAGCCTAAAGCCACAAAGGAAGCCTGCAGCGCTGATTTTCGTGAAGGGCCCCGGTCGAGTTACAACTTACATCTAATTAGAAATATCTATAAGCGATAAAAAAATACTATAAATTAGTCACTAGTATACTCAAAGAGGCGTGATTGGGCGGTTTTCTCCAAGCCTCCGGACACGGAGGGCCTTAAAAAAGATGAAGTCTAAATAGCCGGGCAGTAGACTTGAGGGAGTCTGCTGTCCGGATGAGAGGGTGGCGGTGTGCCGTGTCCAGCGCGCCGCCTGTGAAATAGGTATTGGAAGGGTGGGCTCTTTACCCCTACCCCTCCCAGAGAGGCAGCCTCGACAAGGTATTTCGCTCTCCGGGCGTCTGGATGAATTTGGTTTCCCAGGCTCGGGAGGAGCGATTAGAAGGACACCCCGGGGATTTTTAGTCAGTAGGAGTCTGACACACCGGGGTTGCTGCCTTCACAGCGGCCCTGATGGTCCTATGCAGGATTTTCCCCCGAGAAACCAAAAAAAAAGATGAAGTCTAAAAAAAAATTAGTCATTAATATACGAAGTCTTTGATACTCAATACCGTTCTGCACCTGGCTGTTTTTTGTATTTTGAAATAACATAATTTGACCCTGTAGAGGGTGGAGTACACAAAACTAGGAAGTGATCCGCACAATTAGAATTATAATTAGAAGACTTGAGATAATTATACATATATTAATAATACTCAATTTTTCTTCAAGAGCGCACTGTGTTGAAAATTTTTCATCAAACGTCCCTAATTGACTTTTCATATTTTTTGACATAATAACAGATTGTAAAAAAGTATAATTTAAATATAAAAAAGGTATAAATAAAAACGTAGCCTGTTAACCGCTAGTACCGTAAACGTAGAATGTTATGATAATAGAGAAGGAAATTAATTATTTTATCGTGGCGACAATAATAATTAAAAAACAATAATGATTATGTCGATATTAAAATTTTGAATGAAGATCAACTTTATTATAGAGGTCTCGAACACATTACTGCTTTGGGTCTTATATGCTGAAGAAATGCTACAATGATCGTTGTCTAAATTGATCATGGATCAAAGCATATAACAGTAAAATATGTTTAAATATAATTCAGTTGATATTAAGGCGTGGCGGATGATGCGGAAAGCTCGATGCGGTCGTGTTAGATTTCCGCACGGATTACACTCCGAGTGGAAATTGAAACGAAGTTTAATTTCCGCACTCGTTCAGCCGAAGTTTTTACTGACTTTTCTTTACCAAGTGAAAGGCTTACAGGAATCGAAATCTGCGTTTGCAATTAGATAACATTTTATTTTGTTTTAATGTTTTTAGGGAAACATACATAGTGATGTAAACAACGAAAAGTACACCATAAAATATACACAAACCAGTAAAGTTTCTACAAAAAAAATGCAAGCCTTAGGACACTAAACAAAACTAACTAATTGTATAAAAACGAATATAACAAAACCTTATAAAGGGATCAAATGTAAAGAGACATTGTATATACAATACCTCTGTTTAAATCGTAGTAAATACGAACTTTTAGTTATTATTACTAATTAGCTGTCCCGGCAGACCTTGTTCTGCCTTGTTTCTCTAAAACAAAGTTACATTGTTTTTTTTTATTAGTAGCTGCTACGTCAGATTTTATTCTGCCGAAAGTTATTGGCCTGTCGCAGTCTAATAGAAATAAAATTGCATTGAAAAACTTAAGTCATATCTAAGGTAATGATATTTTTATTATAATGCCTTATGGGACATTTTTGGATTATTTTTTGTTTGATTACTTGGCGCATAAATTATAATTTTCATTAATGACATGCAACCTCTAATCAACTTGAAGACATACCTTTGTTTTGTTTTGACAACTGGGGACATAATGGTATCTATGGGAAAACAAAATTGTTGTTTTTACTATATTCCTAGCATTTTTTCATATTTACTAAACTTTTAAATCTTCTCTGGACTTCAACAATTGATTCAAAACCAAAATTAACCAAATCGGTTCAGCCGTTCTCGAGTTTTAGCGAAACTAACGAACGGCAATTTTTTTTATATATGTACATATTATAATCTAAGGTACATATATACATATGTATGTAGATTATAGCAATTGTGATTGAAAATGTTTAGATAAAAAAACTATTTCACTTCATCCCTCTAGTGTAAGATAGGGACTACTACGGAAATGTCAAACTGTACCTCTATTTTTTCTAGTAAATGTTTTGTCTTATATGTGCAATAGTTATGTATAAAAAAGGAGGCTATCACTGGCTAAGAGTTTCTTCTTAATAAGGAATAATTGTAATCTTAAATTATTTCGAATAATTCTAAAAAGCAAGGATTACTATCGTATCAAAACTAATCCCTGTTTCGTAATAAGATCATATTAATTTCATTTCATAGATGTCGTAGACTGTTTCAGAATTTTCTCGTTTATAGACAAAAGGCCAACGGGACATTTCGAGCGAGGCAGGTGGTTTTTAAAGGCCTAGCCCATTAGTGCGGGACAGGCGAAATGAATAGTTGATTCGCCACCAAAATGTCAGGCCAAATGGAATAAACAATGAGCATGGCTTTAATAGGGCCAATGGATATAACTGGCTGTTAATATTGTAACAGGAAGAGAATAGTAGTGCATCACTACGGTATATCTTTATTGGGGTAAACAGAGACATATTAGTAGCTGTTTTCACTTTCAGCTTGCGTTGTGCTGACTGAAGCACCATAAGGGCTCACCCTCTCAAGCACGGTGAAATTGTAGCTGCCGTTACCCCAGTCAACAATAATGAAATGAAATATAACTTTATTCAAATAGGCCTACTTCCGAGCACTTTTGAATCGTCAAAAAAAAACAAAGTGCATCTATCACCGGTTCGGAAAGCAGAATCTACCGAGAAGAGCCGGCAAGAAACTCTGGTAGTTGCTCCTTTTAACATAATGAGGTACAATAACAGGAAAATAATATATAAAGGATTGAATGCCCCGCGAGAGCAATTGCATATATTAAGACCACGCACTTTTATCATTCAAACAGTCATTAATGGAATAATATCCCTTTCCCAGCAATTTAGTTTTAATAGTTTTTTTTAATTTTAATAGTGGTAACTCCAAGATGTCTTTAGGTATTGTATTGTATAAGCGAATAAAAATCACGTGGAATAAAAAAAATAAGCTTACACTGTTCTAGAAGTGACTTTCTGGTTACTGGTGATCATCAATCTCTGACCATATAAAACATTTTTGTAGAGTGCCATGCGGATTTCTTCATGATATTTTCCTTCGCTCTTGGTCATGTATTGTCTAAGTTCGTATTTAACTTGGAAAAGTCTAAAGCTACGAACATGGAGTTGAAGCTATACCATATAATAAGAAAAACATAATTTAAAACCACTATTTGAGACGTTGTAGCATTTGTTTTATCTCTTAGCGGCAAACTAGAACTGGTGCTTGGTAACGGACCCCCTCGACAGTGCCCTGGCGCGTCTTATAATATCACGTGACTTTACGAGAGCCAATGACAAAGTAGTCTCATACTTCCATCATCATCCGACTGTAATTGTTGACTGTGTTTTAATATTTGTGTTAACGTAACTGTGATATCGTAGTGGATAAGAGACCGGTATGAATACGCGACAACGCGAGATTCGATCGTAAGTTCATATCTCAGCACGTACCTTTAAGTTTTTTTTAGATAAAATACGTATTTATGCCTTATATACTCACTGGTTAAGGAAAACATCATGAGGAAATCTACACGGCATATAATCGAAATATCATGTGTAAACAGAGATGGGCAAAATGTAATCTGATTAATGATTACAAAATATAGTAGTAATTTTAATTTTCTTGCTCTGTAATTATGATTAACCTATTTAAAACATTGGGAATGATAAATGTGTATACAATCTGGGATTTTGTAGTGTTTAAAACATAAACGAGCAAAATGCAGTCATATTAATGGTAAAAAACGTGAAATGTAATCGTTAATCATTTTTATTAATCTGATTACATTTTGCCCATCTATATGTGTAAATGCCTTGGGAATGGCGACTAACTTCGTAACTGGTCACGTTGAGCATGATATACAAACGCAAGTGGAAACAGTCACTAATATATCTACTCACTCTGAAAGAGATATAGCGCGATGATATATTATTATTAAAAAAATGTATCAGTAGCGAGCCTTAGGAGCCTAGACAAAAATCTTTTCTGATAGCACTCACAACAAACAATATCTCCAAAATATAACAGATTGACATAAACTTTCAAAGTATTACGTTGACATGTTATGTCCATTTCACACATTTTCCACTTTTCTATTACCGTTATAAATAAACGAATGTTCTTTGTCTAGAGGCCCAGGTGCATGTCAATCCATGTAGCAAGTTCACTAATAATAAATAAGAGTTGTTTCATTTGTCCGTCTGTATGACACGTGCCGCGTTCGGCGGTTTTTCGCTCTATTGATTCGAGAAATCGTTCGCTTAAATCAATTACAAAACCGGGATCAAATTGTAATACCAGGCTGATAGGTCAGTTTGTACTTTTTTTTTTAATAACTTATAGGCGAACGCTTGACCTCAATCACACCTGGTGGAAGGTGAAGATGAGTCCGATGATGAACCGCGTCCGCCCAACAAATGCCTATTCACTCTTCTTTTAAAGACTCCCAGGTCATAAGATCGCGGGAATATGGCCGCTGGAAGCATATTCCACTCCTTAGCTGTTCGCATGATGAATGTAGAAGCGAATCTACTCGTGCGGATATAAGGAACATCCACCACATACGGATGGTATCCGACACGATGTCTTGTAGTTTTGTGGTGGAATGGGGCTGGTGGAATCAAAGAATGAGTTGCCATGTCAACCAAGACGTTAGGTGGACTGATGATTTGCGGAAGCCAGCCTGATGTTTCTGGATGCGAAGAACCCAGAAAGATGATTAAGGAAGTATGGGACAAGCCTATGTTAAGGAGAGGACAGATGTGAGCTGAATTGATTATGGCGATGTCTACAGTGTTGAATGTATTGTTTAAATACCCGTTGGTAGGTTAAGATAAGGTCGACGATTTTTTTTTTGGTAACCCGGGGTAAAATCCTACATCGAACCATCAGGGTCACTGTGAGGGCAGCGACCCCGGTGTGTCAGACTCCTACTGACTAAAAACCACCGGGGTGTCCCTCGAATCACTCCACCCAGGCCTGGGAAACCAAATTCGTCCAGTCGCCCGGGGAGCGAACAGCCTTATTCAGGTTTCCTCTCTGGGAGGGGTGAGTATAAAGAGCGCACGCCTCCAATACCTCTTTCATGAGCAAGCGCGCTAGACACCGTGCATCGCCTCACTCTCATCCGGGCAGCAGACTCCCTCAAGTCTACTGCCCGGCTATTGTTACCGGGGGATGTCGTGCTCGCTCTGATTGAACGCGTCCCTCCTGCGCCTAGGTCGACGATGAACCGTGTCCTCTCAACCGCCTATACATTCTTATGTTAAAGGCTCTCAAGCTCGGCCCTTGCGACCGCCGATCCTATTATAGGCGTGTCACCAGTGTAGGTTTAGATATGCGACGCGGTGAGGTGTGAAGCTCGTCACCACGGTTTAATTAAAATCAGCAGTACACAGGTAAGCACTATATTTTCTAAGTTATTGTTTAAGTATGAATATCTATTTACAGAGTTTCAGGAATACAATAATTGCGTTAGTGCGTGTGTCGTCTCGAGAGGTAATGCGAGCACTGCCGGACGCCCGCGCAGGTCTGTGACGTACGGGAGGCACCCCGCTGTGCGCATGTACCTTTTGTATCGCACGATTTTTGATGCGCTCGATGCAACGACATTCGGCCGATTAATGTCGTGTGGCAGTATGCCACACCACTCCCCTTCGAGAGACCGACTACGGTCGATAATAATCTGGTGATTGAATGATTCTTCCTGAGCGTGTTGTCTTCGGACATGTATCTTTAAAAGATATTTTTTTTACAGGCAGCGGTGTAACATTTGATGGTAAGTTATCTTCACATAAAATATATGCTGGTTTTAGCCTTTCTACTGAAACTGACGTGGGCTTGTCCATGATTAGCAATTTATATACTTTATTGTTCCTTTCTAGAATCTCGTGTGGGCCTGAATAAGCTGGCGTAAGGGGCTTTTTAACAGCATCTTCTCTAAGGTAAGCGTGAGACGAACTTTCTAGATCTTTAAATATAAATGTGGTTTTTTTACAGTGTCTCGATGCTGGACTTGGCTGAATATTTTTTATGATTTTTCTGAGTCGTGGCAAAAAATCGGTTATGTCTGTACTTTTATCTGCAGACGATTGGAAAAACTCTCCTGGTAGCCTTATTGGTTCTCCATATAATAGTTCTGCTGACGATGCCTGAATGTCATTTTTATAGGCACTTCGTATTCCTAGAAGAACTATGGGAAGTGCTTCTGTCCAACTTGAATTTGAATGGCAAACTATTGCTGTTTTCAGTTGCCTATGGAATCGTTCAACCATTCCATTACATGCTGGATGATAAGCAGTAGTACGTTTATGTTCAAAACCAGTCATTTCAGCCAGCATTTTAAATAATGCTGATTCGAATTGCCGTCCTCTGTCCGTTATAACAGCTGTAGGACAACCAAAGCGTGATATCCATGTGGACAGCAGAGCTTTGGCGACCGTTTCTGCAGTTATATCTTCTATAGGTACGGCTTCAGGCCATCTTGTGAATCGGTCCACTGCTGTAAGGCAGTATCGAAACCCATTTGATATCGGCATTGGACCTATGAGATCTATATGTACAACACTAAATCTGTCTTTTGGAAGAGCAAATGTACCTGGTGTTGTCATCACATGTCTTGTAATCTTAGCTTGTTGACAGGCATGGCAGGTTTTTACCCATTCTCGGCAATCTTTTCTTACGCCAGGCCAAACATAGCGTTGTGCAACTAGTTTAGCAGTTGCATTGGCTCCAGGGTGGCTTAAGCAATGTAGGCTCTCAAAAACTTTGCGTCTATGTTGCTTGGGCACAAAAGGTCTATTAACATCAGCGCTGTTATCACACAATAGTGTAGTGTTGGTACCGGGCAATTTGATTTCCACAATTCGTAGGGAGGTCTCTTTCTCACGCAGTTGTTTTAATTCTGGATCCACTTGCTGTGCAGCTGCCAGATGCTCTAAATCGACCGGTCCGATAACTTCTTCAACTCTCGAGAGTGTATCAGCAACTACGTTGTCTTTCCCAGATATGTAACGTATATCAGTGGTAAATTGTGCTATAAAATCAAGATGTCGGAATTGTCTAG
This sequence comes from Automeris io, assembly GCA_036320925.1. NCBI lineage: Eukaryota > Metazoa > Arthropoda > Insecta > Lepidoptera > Saturniidae > Automeris > Automeris io. Next base: position 983,744 of record JAUDJH010000021.1, on the reverse strand, counting down.
GAGAGCAGTTGTCTTTACGATTTCGGAAGGCAAAAGTAAGTGGTTTGTGATCCGTGTATATCGTAAATTCTCTAGCTTCGACCATGTGCCGGAAATACTTTAAGCTTTCGTAGATGGCCAGAAGCTCTCTATCGTATGGTGAGTATTTTTGTTGTGACGGACTTAATTTTCGTGAAAAGAATGCTAATGGTTCCCAGTTGCTTTCAACTAGCTGATGTAATGCTGCGCCAATCGCACCGTTTGAAGCGTCTGTTACTAGTGCAAGCTTTGCGTCGCACTTCGGATGAGCAAGCAGGGCGGCCTGACGAAGGCCTTCCTTACAAGCGTTAAATGCTTCCAACGCTTTTCCTGAGATATGGATTGGTTGTGTACCTTTGACGGTTCCAGTAAGCAGTGCGTTTAATGGTGCTTGGTGCTGAGCTGCATCTGGGATAAATTTGCGGTAAAAATTAATCATTCCCAGATATCGTCGTAACTCTTTTACTGTTTTGGGTACTGGAAATTCTCTTATGGCATTGACTTTGGATTCTAGTGGTTTTATGCCTGCTGCTGAAACAGTATATCCAAGAAATTTTACTTCTTCAGCACCAAAAACACATTTGGATGTATTTATAACAAGGCCATACTTCTTGAATAGATCAAACAACTGTCGTAAATGAGCTTGATGAGATGCATGGTCTTGGCTGTATATTAGAAAGTCGTCTATATATGCATATGTGAAATCCAGGCCGCGAGTTATCTCATCAACGAAACGTTGGAAAGTTTGGCTAGCGTTTCTTAGTCCAAATGTCATGTATGGGAATTCAAAAAGGCCAAAAGGTGTTGTTATCGCCGTCTTGGTTACATCCTCGCCATGTACTGGTATTTGGTTATATGCTTTAACCAGATCAATCGTGCTAAATACTTTACAACCCGCAATGTTATTTGTAAAATCGTGGATATGTCGGACAGGGTAGCAATCTGGTATAGTTCTTGAATTTAACATTCTATAATCCCCGCAAGGACGCCAACCGCTGTCCTTTTTTGGTGCAAGGTGTAATGGTGAAGACCAAGCACTTGACGATGGCCGTGCTGTTCCATTTTCAATCATGGCTTCGAATTCCTTTTTAGCGATTATTAGTTTTTCTGGTGATAATCGTCGTGGCGAGCAGGATACGGGTGGCCCAGAAGTCGTTTTTATGTGGTGGACCGTGTTGTGAGTGATTTCTCTATGTACTCCCGCTGGACGAGTAATCTCCGGAAATTCACGCAGCAAGTCATGATATCGGGTATCTCCAACTGTTGTTTTTATTGAAGAGATGATATCAGAGGGAACTGCTGCTGCTTCAACCTTCAGGTTTGTGACGCTGTCAATGAGGCGTTTATTACGGCAATCGACGACAAGAGCATAAAAGGACAGGAAATCGATGCCAATGATTGCTTTGGTGACGTCTGCTACTGTGAACTGCCATGTGAACTGACGTCGTAATCCAAAGTGAAGTTTTAAATTTGCCAGTCCGTACGTTGGTATTTCTGTCCCATTTGCTGCATACAACTTGTAATCAGTTTGTGATCGTCGTTCCCGAAGTGCAGTTCGGGGGAAGACGCAGAGATCACTTCCGGTATCAATGAGAAACTGCATCTTCGTCGTGTTGTCGGTAACAAATAGGCGACCCGGTGTACTATGGCAGTCAGATGCCGCCATTACTGACTGCCTGTGGCATTTCCCTGTCGGAAGTCGCAGGGCTTGTCACATTTTCTCGCGTTCTCTTGGTATTTGTGGTGGTACCAGCATATAGGGAATTTCCTGTAACTGGATCGAGATCTGTTTCTTTTGCGATCCGTACTTGAAGTTCTCTTTCTAGATCTTGGAATCCTGGAGTTTTCTGAGTGCATGGATTTCATTTGGCTTGTTAACTCATTTATTTGTTTTGCCATAGTCTCAAGTCTGGATTCTATGCCACAAGATGAGGTTGATGCTACTTGAGGCATAGAAGGTGAAATCTCATGAATACTATCCGCTAAATCTGCTAGTTCCGACAAATCTGTATTTTTTCGAGATATAATGATAGGCTGGAGTGCAGTGGGCAGGCGGCTGATCCAGATAGTTTTTATAAATTCTTCTGGAACTGATGGACCTGCCAGATTTTGCAAATGACGCAAGAACTGCGACGGACGCCGATCTCCAAGCTCTTCATGCATCAGGAGCTGTTTTACCTCTTTCTCTCTCGAAGCTGATAATCTTTTTATTAGTTCAACTTTTAACTTTTCGTACTTGCCCGTTTTAGGTGGATTGATGATGATATCTTTAACTTCCTTGGCATATCTTGGTTCTAGTATGGAAGTAACGTGGTAATATTTTGTATCTTCATCTTTGATCCCGGAAAGTTTAAAATTATTTTCTAGTAAGGAAAACCAAAGTGCCGGTTCGTCTGACCAAAAGGGTGGAGGTCGTACACCAATACGAAGTAGTTCTGCCATGTCGGATGGTGTAAATGTCTTTTCGTCTTGACTAGCAACAGGCGACGAATGTTCGACGTTATCTTTACTACCCTCCATTATGAACAATTTTTAATTGATTTTCGCTTACAGGATTGTTTCTGGATGTTGCTTCTGGATGACTTCACAGCAAGTAGATTCCTTGGCTCCGTGCTTCTCTTCTAGGGGTCACCAGTATAGGCGTGTCACCAGTGTAGGTTTAGATATGCGACGCGGTGAGGTGTGAAGCTCGTCACCACGGTTTAATTAAAATCAGCAGTACACAGGTAAGCACTATATTTTCTAAGTTATTGTTTAAGTATGAATATCTATTTACAGAGTTTCAGGAATACAATAATTGCGTTAGTGCGTGTGTCGTCTCGAGAGGTAATGCGAGCACTGCCGGACGCCCGCGCAGGTCTGTGACGTACGGGAGGCACCCCGCTGTGCGCATGTACCTTTTGTATCGCACGATTTTTGATGCGCTCGATGCAACGACATTCGGCCGATTAATGTCGTGTGGCAGTATGCCACACTATCAACAACGAGGTACACACAAGCACTCGTCACATTCCGAGACACCGGCGTCGCCGGCGGCGCCGACGACGACGATTAAAGATAGGTCTGTCAACTGTTGTTTAAATAACGCAGTTTCACTCCGACGCAGCCTTGAGTTTCTTTCGGCGTTTCTTCTCAAGGTACTCGCATCCGAAACGCTGCTAGATCACCGTTAGGTTCGTTTTTCAACTGGCCGGCCGCCCAAGTCGAGGTCCGTACCCACAGGGGTGCCCTTGCGTAGCCACCCAACCCATAAATTTCGCTGGCTGAGCGCCCTCTGCGTTCGGCCACCAAGCCCGGTTTTGTTGTGAAGGTCTTTCCCAGGCCACCAACGTAGGACATGCCGAAAAAAAAATCTCCCAAGTTATAAGAACGTGGAAATGGTTGGAGTGGTTGCTAGAAACATTTCACTACTTAGTTGTTCGCATGACGAATGTAGAGGCGAATCTTTACGTATGGATATAAGAAACATCCACCACGTAAGATTGGTATCCGACACGATGTCTAGTGGTTTTGTAATGGAATGGGGCTGGTGGTATTAGAGAATGTAACTCTGGAGAACACTCTCCATTTTATTTTATATTACACTGTATTTTCTTATACTGAGTATACTTATGTATAAAGATATTAGGTCCTTACATATGAAATTGGCGTTTTTCGTACTGGCCACTTTAATCACAAATTTCTCCTCTTTGGTAAGGAATTCCAAATTCATATTTGTACAGCTATAGACTCATGTATTTGTGCTTCGATGATCGTCATTCATTTGTTTTTTTCTTCTGTTTTTTTCTGTTTGCGTCACTCATTTTACAAAATGGAAAACTTAAAATATCGCATTATTTACGAGTACGGGTTCCGCCGTGGCACTAGTGCTGCGGAAACAACTCGAAGGGTGAATGATGTGTATGGCGGTCGTGTTGCAAAAGAAAACACAGTTCGTTTTTGGTTCCAACGTTTTCGTTCTGGAAATTTCGACCTGCAGAACAAGCCCCGTGGACGGCCTGAGACTCAAGTTGATAATGAAGAGTTGAAGGCTATTGTGGAAGCGGATCCATCGCAAACCACGTCCGAGTTAGCTGCAGGCTGCGATGTTAGTGATAAAACTGTTTTAATTCACTTGAAGCAAATTGGGAAGATTAAAAAGCTTGAAAGGTGGGTACCTCACGAATTGATTGAAGCAAACCGGCAAACGCGCGTCGACTGCTGCGTTACATTACTAAACCGGCACAATAATGAAGGTATTTTAAACCGAATCATTACCTGTGATGAAAAATGGGTTCTTTACGATAATCGGAAGCGCTCAGCGCAATGGTTGGATCCTGGCCAGCCAGCCAAATCCTGCCCCAAGCGAAAATTAACCCCAAAAAAGTTACTTGTAAGCGTTTGGTGGACTAGTGCCGGTATTGTTCATTACAGTTTTCTCAAATCTGGCCAGACTATTACGGCTGATGTCTATTGTCAGCAATTGCAAACCATAATGGAAAAGCTAGCGGCTAAACAACCTAGGCTGGTCAATCGCTCCACGCCACTGCTGCTTCACGACAACGCTAGACCACACACTGCGCAACAGACGGCTACTAAATTAGAAGAGCTTCAATTGGAAAGTCTAAGACATCCTCCGTACTCCCCGGACCTTGCTCCAACAGATTACCATTTTTTTCGAAATTTGGATAACTTCTTGCAAGGGAAAAAATTCAACTCCGATGGGGCAGTCCAAATCGCCTTCAAAGATTTTATTGATTCCCGTCCGACTGGTTTTTTTAGTAAAGGGATCAATTAACTACCTATGAGATGGCAAAAGTGCATAGAAAATAATGGTTCATACTTTGATTAATTAAATATATTATATTAAAAAATATTCGACTTTTTGTTCCTCCCATACAAAACGCCAATTTCATATGTAAGGACCTAATATATATACAAATATACATCAATGACTCGCTACAAACTAAGTTACCCATTGCAGAATAGTTTGTGGGAACCAGGATTCGAATCTAAGGCCTTAATTAAATGAAGACTACATTTAATTTAACTTTATTTTTTATAAATGGTTCTAGAATAATATACTAGATTTTAATTTTTAATAAAATTGGATTCCTTGAATCAACAATGCAGCTCCGATACGTTTATCAAAAACGAAATGTTTTTACACCGTCTCCCCTTAATTAACTTTAGAAAATATTAACTCAAAGCGACATTAACTGTTGTTTTAAGACTGCGTCCCTATATTTTGATCTATTAATATATGCTCACCGGTGAAGGAAAAACATCACCAGGAAACCTGCATAGCATGTATTAGTAATGTAATTTGTAAGTACCCTGAGAACTGCGATCAGCTGCGCTACTGGTCACATTAGGCATGACATATAACTGTAAAGTGGATACAGCCACTAAAGTATCTCTGCTCACCCTGTAAGAGATATAGCGTGACGATATATATAATATTGCATATAATATCGCTTATTTTAACTAGACCCCTGAATAAAGATCGCTATTAAAAGATTTTCATATAACTTTCATAGACAAACTGTACTGTGACTGTGTGTGTGTGTGTGTGTGTCAAACTGCTTGTGTTACGATTATATTATATGTATTAATATGACATAATCGTACTCTGATTGGTTGAGTTACTTATACACCATCAATAAGCCGTTGGTTGCTGAATATGTAGCATAGATTATGAGCTATTTCTGTTATCAGTATTTTTTTTTTAATTAACCACAGGAATATTCTTCACACAAACCATACCTGGTGGAAGGTGAAAATGAGGCCAATGATGGACCGTGTCAGCAAAACAAATGCATATTCTTTTTTTTTTTACACTGGCTCGACATAGTGACTACAGAGTACCTGATGGTAAATACAGTGTAGTCCTAAAACGAAAGCGACTATCAAAGGATGAAAATCCATTGATAGTCTACATCGTCATGTCGGCCCACATATACCACGACTGAAGGTCTCTAGGTATATGAGCTACTGGATATGCACAAGCTGATCCCGAAACGCGACAAGCCGAAACTGGTCACTATGACGGGCTTTACACTCATGTACTGTGGTCGCGATCCAGACGGGCACCGACGACCTACCACCTCGCTGCTGCTCTCTTAGCACCACCCAGAAGTCACGTGTAGAGAAACTAGGGTAAAGCCTACGGACGCGAGCAGCTTCGACTCCCAAAAAATTCATTCATTCATTCATTCTTCTTTGGAATAAAACTATTCTATATTTGACATTTTCTCCCAAGTAATCTGTGTTCGGAGAATAAAATGACAAATATTTCATTTAGTCCTTATTAAGTCCTTAAACCTAACTTTTTATTTTAAAAAAGTATTATGACCTAACGCCTCGTTATTCGCGGGCGATGTTGCGGGAAAATCAAATAAAAATCATTAGGAAGTTCTTTGTTAAACAACCCTCGTGTATTTCAACCCTTGTAGCAAACGTCACCGCATAATTATACGGTGGTTCATATGCGGTCGGATACTATATCATCACGCCGTGTTTTTTCGAGGATAGGTAATAAGACACGCACTGAAACTGAAACCAATATGTTTTTAGATCGATGAAAATGAAATTTATCGATCTGTAGCTAATTGACATGTCATAATTTTTTTATTTTAATTTTATCATGCCGTTTCTTTCTTGTACTTGTCTTGAAAAATACTGCAGAGTTTAAAAAAACACAGCATCGGCATGAACGATCCTAGGAAAACATAGATGCTTGCCGGCAGACGACTGCATCATTCAGTGTACCTGCTATATATCTATGCTACATAAATAATATATCTATGCTACATAAATATGCTACATAAATATCTATGCTATATAAAAATGAATTGCAAAATGTCTTGATAAGCGCGAAACTCAAGAACGGCTGAACCGATTTGGCTGATTTTTTTTTTGTTGTGTTTGATTAAGTCTGAGGAAGGTTATTACGGAGAGAAAATTTTATAAAAATCCCTGCTGCTGTCTAAAAATAACACTCTTCTGTATTCTCATACAAAAAATTCGTTATAAGTCATTTTGAACTTTAACACCACACCATAAAGTTTAAATGTTAGTGGACGGGTTCCGGGAAGGCAAAACAAATGAGTGACGTATAAATATTAATGTCAATATTTGTCAATTTTTATACATATAACATTAAGGCCAAGTTCCTTCAAACAATTTTCAAAAAACAGCCGACAGGCCCATAGCTGTTAACATTAAAAAAAACAATGTGACTTTGTTTTAGAGAAATAGGGCAGAACAAGGTCTGCCGGGACAGCTAGTTATATCTAAAAACATGGGCCGACCTCTCTATGAAAAACTAGGTTCAAAATTTGTATAAGAATTTGTTGAGACGTTTTAAAAGCTAACTCAAAAGTCTCATAAGATACCGTAATTACGTATAAGTTATTCAAGGTAAAAGGTCTCGAAATTAATTTTTTCGTGATATTTCCTTTTCTATGCGATAAAGGATATTTATATTTTAACAAAAGTTGTAGAACTCAAAATTCTTTACAAATTGTACTGTAAACATTTTTATTATGATTAATCCATTTAATTAAGAAACCAAAGTAAAGGACTGGCGGGGTTGGAGGCGACATACATTAGTTTTTGCCCTACTTCACAACATTTCAAGATTCAGGGTTGTGTAGGTTTCCTCTTAGCCGCGTGTTTTGTATTAGAACTAATAGATTACGCTTCTCTATAAGAAGCACTGTACCACGTGTTATCTCTTAGCGGCAAGTTCGAATTGACACTTGGTAACAGACATCCCTCGAACGTGAGCTCGCGCGTATTTTAGCATCACGCTACTTATCGGTAACCAATAATAAAGCAGTCTTGCGCCTCTTTTAGCTTTTTTTTTGGCATATTCAACGTTGGTGGCCTGGGAAAGACCTTCACAACAAAACCGGGCTTGGTGGGCGAACGCAGAGGGCGCTCAGCCAGCGAAATTTATGGGTTGGGCGGCTACGCAAGGGCACCCCTGTGGGTGCGGACCTCGACTTGGGCGGCCGGCCAGGGAAAAAACGAACCTAACGGTGATCTAGCAGCGTTTCGGAAGCGACTGCCTTGAGAAGAAACGCCGAAAGAAACTCAAGAATGCATCGGAGTGAGCCTCTTTTAGCATCACCGGTTTTTTCGAAAGCCATTCAGAATTACAGCCGCGATCGTTGCCTAGCAAAACAAATTAAGTCTTACAGTAATTAATTTCATGATTATTGAATAAAATAAAATATGCATACATACTCAAAAATAAAAATAAAATCAAATGCAGAATCAAACCCGAGATCGTAAATCAAGCTGCCGGCCACTAATGTCGCGTGGCCAACATGAAATTTCACAGTTCGTTGCAGTTGATAATGTTACCGAAATGATGTTTTGTTAGCGAGATGGTTTTCTTATTGCTTCTCGAATAGCGACCGGTAATAAAATGCGAAAACTGAATTACATTCGTCGTATATCGAGCTGCAGGTAAGTTGCGCTCTGTGACGTATTTCGCTAAAGTCTATTTAAAGCCCCGGACGCAAACAAGGGTGTTAAAATTTAAACGCGTTAATTGTGGCTTCGCATACTTGTATACCTGGTTTTGGTGGTAGGGCGATTCCTCAAACTGGGTGATGACCACAGTACACAAATGTAAAGACCGTCATAGTGACTTGCTTTGGCCTGTCGCGCTTCGGGATCAGCTTGTTTATATTCAGTAACTCATATACCTAGAGACCTTCAGTCGTGTATAGGTAGACATGACGACGGAGATTATCAATGGATTTTTATCCTTTGATGGTCGCTTTCGTTGTGGGACTACACTGTACTTACCATCAGGTACTCTGTAGTCACTATGTCGAGCCAGTGTAAAAAAAAAGGTGCAATGTGTCACTTTGACGAACCAGTGTAAAAGAAAATCGTAGCTCCTATACGGATGAAAAATTCGATTGTTTTTATTTAATTGGTATATTGACCGAGAGTGTTCTTAACTATGATTGAAGAATTTGATCAGCTGCTAGCATTGAAGATAATCAGTTCTTTTCTAGCTGCTGAAGGAGTGTAAACCAGTTGCATTGGATTAAAAGATTCGAATTTTAGTGTTCAGTGATTTCAATAATATTACAATAATACAGTGAATCTGATGCTACAACGTCATCAGGAAGGATCAGGATAATCAACCATTTTTTTTACACTGGCTCGACATAGTGACTACAGAGTACCTGATGGTAAGTACAGTGTAGTCCAAAAACGAAAGCGACTATCAAAGTATGAAAATTCATTGATTGTCTACATCGTCATGTCGGCCCACATATACCACGACTGAAGGTCTCTAGGTATATGAGTTACTTAAGTCGAGTTGAGGTTAAGTCGTGGTGGCTGCCGGCAGAATAGAATAGCACCCCCCTCTTCTTGCTGAGGTGTCGTAAAAGGCGACTAAGGTATCTCTTTAACACCGCAATTCAACCAGGTGTTTAGAGAAGGGAAAACTCGACCAAACCTGCATCCCGCTCCCTCCCGATCGTACTGGTTTTCCTTTCCATCGGGCCTGAGGGAGCTCGGACGAGAGAGTGCTTTTCTGGCTGCGCGTCCAGTTATGCATTTAAATATCTCCTGCGCAATTGACTGTTTCCGAAAACTGGACCTCGAATTTCTTAACCGGTGTTGAAACAGTCGCCGTGGCCGAAACCGGCTAGGACATCATCATATGAGTTACTGGATATACACAAGCTGATCCCGAAACGCGACAAGCCGAAACTGGTCACTATGACGGGCTTTACACCCATGTACTGTGGTCGCGATCCAGACGGGCACCGGCGCCCTACCACCTCGCTGTTGCTCGTTTAGCACCACCCAGGAGTCACGTGTAGGGAAACTAGGGTAAAGCCTACGGACGCGAGCAGCTTCGACTCCAAAAAACCCAACTCCTCATTAAGTAACACCAGACGGGTCCTGTTTGAACTCATTGGAATATTCTCGATGAATATATAATTAAGTTGGGTGATGTTTTAGAATTTTAATTTAATGGTTGATTGTGGTTAAATGGATTTGTTAATGTGAATGTGGAGGTTTAGTGGATAAGGAACCGATATCCGTGCGCGGCAAAAGGAATGGTCGCAGATTTAAAGCCAAGCACGTACTTCTGGGTTTTTCAGATTACGTTCGGATTTAGGCACCACATGCTCACCGGTGAAAGAAAGCATGGGAAGCCCGCATGGCATCTAATAGAAATTTCATGCGTAGTGTTATACGTTATAACTTAGGGTTATAAGAACAGTGATCAGTGGCGCTGCTTGGGTCACTTTGAGCACGACATACGTGGAAAGTAATATATCTCTGCTTACCCCGACAGGGCTATGTCGTAACGATATTTTATTTATAATTAGTAATTTATTATTTTATTTTACATAATAGGGTGCCCAACATGGGTTACATTAGACAAGAAAACAAAAGGATCATGGTACTTAAATAGAACATATAAATGCCCCCACAATTATAGGGCACCACAGCATGCACAGTGATTAATATATAAAGCTAGTTTACATTAAAGAATAATAAAAAAAATCCAAAAAAAGTATGGGTGATGTGGGTGAGCACAAATGAATAAACACCACCAATAATAATTGTCACTTATTTTAATTGTCACAACTTATTTATACACAATAGTATATGAGATGGATTAATTAAATATGTTAGAGGTTAGCGTCCGCATGAATGTCTCGGTAGCACTACTCCAGCGCACCGAGCGACGCAATCGTTTGCGAGGTACCCCCGCGTCGCCCGGTCGGGTCTCAGACTGTTGAATAGGCGTTGTTGCGACTGCATAATATTGTCGCTACAAAAGAAAAAACATATACATACATACATAGACACAACACAAGAGGACAATATTGTAGAATCTATAAATAACAACTTTAAACGAAACTGTGACTGATTCCAAGTAACACAAAAGTAACACAAAAAAAATACAGTCACTTTCTACACGCTGTTCTAAATTTTGAAAGAGAAACAGTCAGGTCCAAGGCACCGAGTCGCGAGAGTGCGTTGTACTGCCTGCAGATCCTTGGCATGGTAGAAAACTGAATGAATTGAATGGTTATCCCTATTATGGTCTGTTTTCAAAACGAAAAAATGCAGGTCAATAAAAATATTTCGTGATATCAAAACTGGAGATCCATATTGGCCGGCACTGAGCCAGTCACACTTAACTTTGCCTGAGAGCGTTCACCCATGACCCCTAACTGCCGTTGGTCATCTTGGGATGAGCTCCGTCTTGCTCACACACGTGCTAGTTTGTATCTATCCGTCCCACTTAGTCCGCAATGCACGACCGATCGGCCGTGGATCCGGGTATCCTAACAGAATCGCACTTGGTAACTCGGTACAAAAATGATAATTAAAAGATTTTAATTAATATATCTATCTTCACCCCAATTCTGTGTTGTGGTAGGCACAGAGAGTAGAACGTCGCTTCTCTCTATTTTTATTAATTAACTAGCAGAATCAGCGCTGCAGACTTCCTCTGTGGCTTTAGGCTGATGAAGGGCCCATTTTCGCCATGTTTATATGTTTTGTATTTTCTGTTTTTTTGTATATTTGTGGCGAAATAAATACTTTTTCTTTTCTTTTTCAGACTCGGACTTACTTGCCCAGATGCGATTTATACTCAAATTTGACGTTTTTGATAAAAAACATCAATCATATTTCACCACCTTATGAGTAGAATATTACTGCCAAGGAAGTTGGCTTAGCCGTGTCCTTTGCCCCGGAAGACCGGTTGGAGGAACACTCCGGGGATTTTAGCCGATAATAGTCCAGGGGCCGCGAGGTGTCTGATGGACTTGTAGGATTTCCTTCGGGTTATAAAAAAAAGAGTAGAACATTAAAAAAAATTAAGGTTACGTCATTCAAAAATCTTTATGTCCAAATTTTATGTTACTAGCTTCTGTAGTGTAGGCTCTATGATGATATGTTAGTCAGAACAAGGCTTTTTATTCATATAAATATATATTATCATTATTTTGTATATGTGTTGAGTTTGTATGTTTTATGTTGCATATATTTACAGATATTCGGGTATTAAAATTATAATTTGCAAATAAAAATGATTTTTTGGATGGTTTTTTACACACCTTTTAACAATATTTCTGTAGATTTAAACGTTTCTTCAATTTCATAAATTATATTCTTGTTATACGTCCTATTTTAAAAAGACTCCTTAAATTTTAAAACGCTTTTAAAAACTAATGAATCGCCAGTTTTATATAATAATGCGAAACATCGCCTTAATCAATTTGTGTAATATGTGGCACATAGAACTTTTTTTATGTAATATTTATATTTACTTTATGTATTTTTTTTTCTATTTTATCAGTCGAAGTAGTTCAGAAAGCTGCTACACTTAATCACCTTTGGCTATGCCAATCACATGTCGGGCGTCTTATGTTCATAGCAACCAACCAGTGGGTCCCATTCAACAGAAAACGACAAAAGCAGATGAAAGCAGATGGACGACCTGGGTACCTTTTTAAGGCCTCAAAATGGGAAGGGAGGCTTTTGCCTTGTTGTGAGATAAAAATCTAAAATTCTTTAATTTGCATTGTGATATGCATAGAAAACATTTATCATTTCGAATAGACATAATTTGTAAGATCGTTTTGCTTTAACAAGCTTACTAGATAAAAAAATATCAGTGATATAGCTATCAGGTGGTACATGTAGATTTTAGAGAAACGTGTATTCAATATATTTGATTTAAATAATTTCCATTTCCGGATTTAGACGAGGAACATTACAAGTTAAATATTTTAATTATCACTGATTAATACTGAATAATTGTTCTGGTAAAACTTAATAGATATTCACTATAGATTCATTAGATATTGGTATTATTACGTAATGTTTTTAATTATTTAGTTAAGATGATCAGCTTTTAAATAATTTCTATTCCATATAGATTAAAATCATAAAATATTTTGTCTTGAATGCACATTGAACAGACACTTGCGCACTAACATTTTTAATGGTTATTTATATTTTTTTATAATGACCTAAAAGTCGAAGTCTAAAGATTAAGGTCTGATAGAAGAAAAATTAAAATTCATATTAAAATTTCGCGTATCTTTAGAAAATTCTTAATTCTAAATTCCAAACTGCCGTTCCTCTATCAGCTTTGAAAGACCCTCGGAAGTATCCGGATTCCCAGGCTCGGCGAAGGCGAGGACAGGCAGTGCTGGCACCCCGGTGGTTTTAGTCGTGGCAGGTCCGACACACCGGGGGGAGTAGCCCTCATCATTTCCCCTGACGGTCCGTAGGGATATCCACCGGGTTAACAAAAAAAAAAAACGATTTTGGGACATCCTGTATACTGTAAAAGTCACTATATATAAATGTTATTCTTATATCATATAAAAAAGAACATATAAAACAAATAAACACAAATAAGAGGGTGGTTGGTTGGGTATAAATCGAATGTCCAGTTAATAACATAACAATAAAAATAGAATTGTATTGAAATTTCTAAATTAAATGTGTCAAACGCCTTCAGTATTGAAGTGTGGTGTAATCTACTACGGAAACAAGTGGTAAGACCAAGTTACCTGCCTGCCTGGGCACATTACGGATGCACTCCTACAAGGCACGTGCTGTGTTAACTGCGTGTCATCCCGAGCCACTGACGGACTTAGTCACGTTAGTGTAATGTACTTTTACATATTTCCGTTTATACTGGCGGAACCTAATGGCCTAGATAAAGAAACGTTCAATTAACGTTAACGCTTGTAGAAAAGTGCTAAGTATATGGCATTAACTTACGATGTACTTCACGATGACAGGTTACGTCAATTTAATACTCTACATTTTGCTCTTTTTGCTGATTGAATGTTACTTTTACACTCGATATAAACTTATAGGCACGTATTCAGTTCCCGCGTTATCACTATTCGCGGTAGGATTATATCAAATCAACGTAAATTGCAACTCGTTCCCCCATAGGCTGACAATGGCGGAATTCCATAGACCCTTTTGTTTATTCTCTTACTAGATTAGGCCGCTTCAAAAGATACTGCAAGCCATTTGTTCAAAGAAAATGATATACTACCTATCCGTGCGTGTGACGACGAGGATGCGTGGAACCAAGTTTTATAACACAAAAATAAGAATTTATAAAACATATACAGTCCTTATTGAGATGGGATAAGGTTGAATTTAGCGTAATAAAAATATTTTGTATGGTAATACTGGATGAGGCGAATGAAAAAATGCTACAGTAAACGACGAAAAGGGAATAAAATATGAGAGACAAGTGGACTGGGACTGCAATAAAATATCAATTTTTATCAATCTCCCCTATGTTCGTAGTTTTAGTTGTGGAATAGTTAGAGGAAAATAATGCAGGGATAAAACTCTCGTACGTTTGTCATATGGGGCCTACAGAATACCGTCAAACCTGGATAAGGGAGAGTTCAGGGGAGCACAATCTCATTCTCGCTTATAGAGGTTTCTTACTAACCCGAGTTTCTCGCTAATGCCGGTACATAGGTAGCGTTTCTCTCTAATAGAGGTACGCAGCAATAACAAGTCACAGCAAGTACGACTGTATTATGTACATAGATATTTTTAATAGTGTGTATATGTTACGTTCATTAGATTTCGACATATAAGTACTTTATATCGGTAGGTATCAAGATGCTTACGAAAACAAAACAAAAATTCAAGCACTATGTAATTTTATTTATTTAGAACTTATTTACACTTACAAAAATCCGTCAATTTCGTTTGGGTTTCTGTTTTTGTATTTTGAATGTTTTTCTCTAACTCATAAATTATGTCGAATTTTCCAGAAAGTTAACAATGAGTCATAAAATAGCAGATGTAAAATTTGTAATTTGTTTTGTCATTTGTTCCTCCTAAATAATATAATTAAATAAACTTCGACTGTCGCTTATAGAGGTATAGATAAGTAGCAGTCTCACTTACCGAGGTCTATGAGGGAAAAACGACTCTCTCTTACAGAGGTTTCCGTTTCTCGCTAATAGAGGTTTTGGGAGCTTAAAATGACGGGTCCTGGCTATTACTCTCACTTATAGAGTTTTCTCACTTATCCAGGTTTGACTGTATAGTTTTTTTTTGTTAGCATTGTCAAAAACCTTCTGATGTTCCGTAATGTCATGAAGCAGTACAAGATTTCATAAAATTCCATAAAATAAATCAATATGTCGTAATGTGCGCTTACGATTCCAACAATCGCTTCTCAAAAGTGGCTACGAGGACATGTTGCACTGTTTTTTGGACTGATAAATGTTGATTTGCCGGGACAGACCTTTACACTTCAACCGGGGTTAGGGGGTGAGTACAGAAGGTGCTCAGCCAGCGAATTTATGCCAGCCAGGGAAAGAAGCTACGGTGATCTACTAGCGTTTCGGCGACTACCTTGAGAAGAGACGCCGAAAGAAACTCAAGGCTGCGTCGAAATAGAACTGCGCCTTCTTTCCCTTTGTAAAAAATATTAGAGGCGTATCCTTTTGTTACTAAACATTTTTACAGTGACTAATTATTTTGTTTAAAAATGGTCGTGTACGTTGTTAGCAATAATATAGTTTCAGACATAGGGTGCCCAGATATATGCTTTGCATGTTGCCTTACAACGGACTCTCTAGAGTTAGTCATTACTGAGCCCGTAATTATTTACCACCATAGATGGACAGAATGTAATCAGATTAATAAATATGATTACTATTAAATTATACGTTTTTTACAATTAATATGACTGCATTTTGCTTATCTACGTTTTAAACACTACAGAATCCTAGATTGTATACACATTTATGATTTCTTAATGTTTTAAATAGATTTAATCATGATTACAGAGCAACAATATTAAAATTACGACTACATTTTGTAATCTTTAATCATTCATCAGATTACATTTTGTCCATCTCTGGTTACAACTAAGTGTCATCAAGTTCAATCGTGTGATGCATTAATTCCGAACCACATAATTACTCATAAACAGATATTTTGCGTTTTATCCAGTAAATTCCAGCGGGTATGGTTGTCTTTATATACTTATTCCACCTGGTTGACCAATTTTATTACCAACACTATTAAATATAAAACAACCTTTATTTGTTAACCTTTGTTTGTGTTATGGTAACAGCTAGTAATTAAAAAACACACACACAAGTTTACTTACTATAATATAAACAACACAAAGTTTCTTTTCATTACTTGCTAACTTTAATATTTAGTTTAATTTTGTATACTGTATTTAGAACGCGTTGTACTTTTCAACCTGTCTATATTGTAGATTTTATGAGTTCTGCTTGTCTATTAATATATGATAGCGTGGTTATAAACTATTGAGGGCGACGCATGAATAATTCATAAGCCTGAGTGTCACGCAGTACCATTGGTCGGGGCAAACAGGAATCAATTAACACTGCCCATTGGCTATTGACGAATTACTCGATCTACGTACAGTATAAGCCTCGCTATCTACTGCTAGATAAGCTAATAATTTATTTTTGTACTAGCGCAGCTGAATGACTATAATGCACATGATATTTTACAATGTAGTTCAAAAATCGATCGCAGCTATTAAAAAAAAGGGCACTGTTCGTTTAGGCTCGTTGCAATCGTATAAACTTACGCAAAAATATACGTGCATTTTTTTTTTTGAAGCAACAAATGTCATAGGAAACAAGGAACATACAAACTGGAGTATTAACTTAGAGCTTTATTACATCAAAAGTCTATATATTAAAAAAAACACTTTTTGAAATAAATATGAAACTAGTGGGTGATATCTAAAGTTTAAAATTATGGGTTTCCGATACTGCATCATCATCTTTACTCATACGTTAAGCACCTTTCAATCAATGCCATTTTATTATTTCCAAGTTTCTAAATGTTCGTTTTAATATATTTTCTTGCAAAATACATTTTATGCGTCCGATTGTTAGTTCGTAAATAACAATTATCGTAGTTTTCATTAATCTCATAATTTTATGCTAATATTCTTTTTCATATTATTATAAGTAGATTGTGTTTTGTAATATTAGTGCAAATCGAAGACATCTCTGGGCTATATCGGCCTTGGTCTATGGACTAATCAAGTATTTGCATATTACATGAATATGTATCATTATCTAACAACTATTTTGAAGTACGAACAAAAGGGGTAAAGAATTTGAAGTAAGAAAATAGGAATAAAAAATATCACAGTCCAACTGGAAAACAAGGTTTATGTTAAAGCGAACAGATGTACCCAGAGTTGCTTTTGATGTCGATGACTATTGACAACTGGTGTATTGCATAATTAGATCTACATTAACATACATATATCGAAAAATTTGAACCGATTACAATTAATTAAACAACAATACTACTTTCTTCGGTATCAGTAAAAGTAAAACATAAAATTTTGCGGTATTAATTTAAACACGGCATTAACTCTTTCCGGTATCAATTATAGCATGGCGATTATTCTTCCTGGTATCAGTAAAAGTATGGCGTTAATTCTTTCCAGTATCAGTTAAAGTATGGCGGTTACTTTTTTCGGTCTCAGTTAAAGTATGGCGTTAATTCTTTCCAGTATCAGTTAAAGTATGGCGGTTACTTTTTTCGGTCTCAGTTAAAGTATGGCGTTAATTCTTTCCGGTATCAGTTAAAGTATTGCGTCAACTCTTTTCGGTATATATATATATATTAGGGCATTTAAAAAAAAAAACATTTTTTTCCTCGGAACCACGCTCAAAAGTTTCGTTTTAATGCCAAAATAGGCCTCTGAAAATATGAGCCCTTAATATTAATATTTAGGTTGTCCGCATCGCACTTTTCGATTTCCCATAGAAATAACACAGGACAAAAGTTTTTTTTTTTCTTTTGACTTTTATAACTAATGAACGATATATCGTATTGCAATAACCATTCATTATTTTTGTAGAGAATTTAACGCTCTACAAAAAAGGTCTGAAGTCAATTTTATTTCGCCCTAATATATACGTACGACGATGACTTTTAACGGTATCTGCTATAAAACATCAATGACTCCACTCAGTATCATTAAAAATTAAGAAATAAGAATTATTACTGCTAAAAAAAATTGACAAAGTTCACAGAGCCGTCCTGACCACAGAAGTGTATACAACACGATCTTTTATATTAAATTCAGTTTCAAATCATTTAACAAGATCTAAATAGGAATTGTATTGTATTTCAAGTAAACTGTGCTTTTCTCACGATTCTTAAATAGTTCTTGAATAGAAACCGATGTATCCTTTCACCCACATAATAAATAGCGGCAAACCGAAAAGATTGACCCCAAGTATTTGAAATAATACGTATAACCGATGTTTGGACATTGCTTTTGCGACAATAGATTGCGTGGGGCAAACATAAATTTTCCATTTTTCAATTTATTACTATTCGAAATTGATTTCTATGACTCTGATAATAAGGTTCAGTGAGATGATTATTGGATGTAAAAAAGGTTTAGTGATGTTGATATTTGGGACATTTTCAATTGTCTTCAAAGTACAACAGTCGTGGGAATTTTCAGTGGTCCGGGGGTGGTATGTTTGATTTGATAGATACAAGAAAAATAATAGTGACCTCAAGATATTGTCGGTTGCTTTATGGGATGGTATTTAGTAGAATTTAAGAGTTGTCCGGTATAAAGATCTTGATACTTGAATAATATTTATTAGAATATAAACTTTTATAAGCAATTCTTTTAATAGGATTTATTTGGTTTTAATTTGCGTTATGTGTAACAAGTTTTATATATCCTCAAAAATTTAAACTATCCTGAGCTTCTCGGAAAATTTAAATATTATATTGTCACTAAAGATATTAGAAATCTTTGTTTATTTGCCTAACCTCACGCAAGACACTGTCATAGTCAAAACTCCGTCATTTTTTTACACTGGCGAGACTTAGTGTTTGCAGGGCATCTGATGGTAAGTACAATGTAGTCCAAGCACGAAAGCGACTATCAAAGGATGAAAATCTATAGACAGTCTCCGTCGTCATTTCAGCTCACATACACCCTGACTGAAGATCTCTAGGTATATGGGTTACTGGATATACACAAGCTGATCCCGAAACGAAACAGGCCAAAGCGAATCACTATGATGGTCTTTACACTTGTGTACTGTGTTTTTGACCCAGTTCGGACAATCGCCCTACCACCTCTGAAAACACAAATGTTGCGCTCAGTACAATGATCAATGTAATTTTATCATATGTTCCACTCAAGCTGTAATCAAAATTGGTTAACAGAATGCTTAAAAAAATTACTCTATTACTTTTACTTCCACCTACAAAAAAAAAATAGCAAAGAAACGTTAAATTTTATTATTTAAAAACTGCAGATATTATAGATATTATTTCAACATACAGATAAATCACATGCAACACTGAAATAAACGCACACACCCATACACACTACACAACACTCATTCGTCCACTCGCATACTATATTACGACCCAAAGAACACTAACAAATTGTAATATGTAAGTGCAACTTCGTAACTGGCATTGCAGCTATTTTTTATTTCGTTTGTAGTTACTTTTATGTAAATGCGTTGTAAAGTAATTATTAAAATAAATAAAAATAAATATACAAATTCAGTATCACACTTTACCTAGGTCTATTATAGCTTATCTAGGACCTCATCTAGGCCCAATGTCAGTGTTTTAAGCGATAGGTGGTGGTTAGTTTTACATTTGTTTATTCCTTAATACATACTCGCTTACATACGATATTTTTTTACATAAAAAATAACTTAAGAAACACGTAAATGAAAAAAAAAAAAACAAACAAATAAAAATAATTATGTTGCACGGTAGTCTTAAACTATTTCCTGTATTTAGCGCCATGTGAAGCACTGTAACCTTACCATTATAAAAAAAAAAAGTTATCAAATATCAAGAGGCTTATATCGTTGTATATTTAGCAGGCGCCGGCTGCGAGCCAGTCGGAGGCCATTGTTCACCTTCTCGAGGCGCAGGCGCAATGATATATACCTACAAACATAAGTATTGTTGCTCGGACACGCTATTGTCTGATCATACGTGGACTTCACCGACTACTTGAATGATCTTGAATTACTAACTAGTCCATCAATTCTCAAACTTTGTTAGCACTACACTTCTTTTTATTTGAGGAAAATCCTCATAGAATCGTCCAACGTTCTATTCTAGGTTCTAGAGTCTGCCAGTTTTCAATACAATTTATTTATGAAGGCACAGTACATAGGATAAACATGAAAAACAAAAACATACATACAACCAAATTTCAGAAACTAGTATATCTTCCAAACATATATGATAAACAAGCTACAAGTTATTGAAATTTAAATATTAAGACAACAAAAGAGACGTAGCCATCAATAACCGAATGAACAGAATAAATGTTTATAAATTATTGTTTTAAATCTTTTTTAATTAGTTAAGATTATCACATGCGATTTTTTTTTTTAATAAAAAAGATGGCAAACTTGTTGACAGGGCACCATAAGGAAACTTCCTACTATAGCCGTGTAGCCTATAGCCGAGGTATCATCAGAAGAAACTTCAGAAATAATTAATATTGTTACTAATGAAGTCTCGTCGACCTTAACGAAGAAAAAGAGAGAAAAGTGCTGGTCCCGAGATAGGATCTTGCCAATGTGACCTTTACACCTATGAACTTTGATCGTCAATATGTCAGACACCAACGCCCTACTGCTCGAACCAATTAAAAGGAAAAGAAGAGAAACAATAAAACTATGTATTTAGAGCGAACGTGCAGTCTTTTTTTTAATTTATTTTTATTTAGGGGCTTTTATTCAGGCGAATATATCAGCCCCATTGTGCCCTAACCTACGTCCTTACATCCTAGGGGAGTCGCGGATGAGCAAGCGTCACCAACTGGCACAGCATTCTGACTTCACTGGACAAAGGATTCGCCAAAATGCCGTGCCATGCTCCAATATTTTGTCTGTTAATTTTCAACTTGCTTATCACCGACTCGCTTTGTGTCTCATTCCGGGCACACTCCATCAGCAAGTGATGCACATCTTCAATCTTTCCACATGTGTCATAATTGGGTGTGTCGGCTTTCCTCATGAGATATGCAAAACTTGCCGCTGGATAATGCCCGGAACGGAGTTTTAGCACAGTTTTACATCTTTTTTTGCTTGTTTTAGCTTCACATTTTTTCACGCGTTTTGCACCATATACCTTTTTCTTTATTTCTTTTATCAAAAAATTCTTTCCAGTTATCATAACAAATTCTATTGAACAAAGCAAAAATTTCCCAATAGTTAGTCTGCCTAATATGCATAAGCTTTGGTCACGTGACACAGGGAAGATGGAGAGTAATAGACTAATGGCCGAAATTAATAACCTATCCTATCGCCTATCTTAGATTTGTTACTATAGGGACCATAGTACAACTCTTTTCGCATACACAGCTTAGAAAGGGAGAGGTATAGCTATCGATCTACGAATTAAAGTTAGATAGGTTATTCATTTTGGCAGTTAGAGGTCAGCGCTTAAGCGGTGGTCATCTAGATTTCTGAACAGTTGAAGTTTCCCATTAGCCCCGCTTACTATGGGTGCAGTGCCTAACTGATGGATGCAACTAGTCTCCTGATGGAACTGGATCAGGTTAGCAGTGAGAGAACAGTGAAAAAGGGAGAGAAGTTGATACAGGAATCGAAAGGCACAAGGGTGCGCCGATGACTGGAGAGTGGTTGTTGGTAATCGCGCGGCGCGACATGTTTTTCATTACCCTCCCGAAGCCCTCCCTCGATGTCGAACAAAACCATCGAGGCATTGTCTCTTCACCGCACGACATTCAGCGTCACTCGTGTTAATGTGTGTTTAAATATTTTTAAATTGAAACTATGTTGTGATACATACGTATGTGAAAGTTTGTGTTTGTGGTATTCTACCTAAAATCCAGCAATTGTAAGTTACCCTAATATCCATGCGAACGGGCAGTAGACTTGAGGGAGTTTGCTGCCCGGATGAGAGGGCGGCGGTGCGCAGTGTCTAGCGCGCCGCCTATGAAAGAGATACTGGAGGCGTGGGCTCTTTATACCCATCCCTCCCAGAGAGGAAGCCTGAATAAGGCTGTTCGCTCCCCGGGCGACTGGACGAATTTGGTTTCCCAGGTCTGGGTGGAGTGATTCGAGGGACACCCCGGGGGTTTTTAGTCAGTAAGTGTCTGACACACTGGGGTTGCTGCCCTCACAGCGGCCCTGATGGTCCTATGTAGGATTTTACCCCGGGTTAACAAAAAAAAAAAATATCCATGCGAAATTAAAATGTTTTCGTGATTTGTTTGACGGCCTGATAGTGCAGTTTATAGTGACCATGCTTACAATGCTAAGGTCTTGGGTTCGAGTCCCGGTAGTGGGAAACTTTTCTGTGATGAGCAGATGAGTTTGTCACGAGTCATGGTTGTATATATGTATTTACGTATGTATATCTTTGTCTAGTACCCATAGTACAAGCGAAAGCTTAATTTGGGACTATGTCAATGTGTGTAATTGTTAGTAAATATTATTATTATTATATTACAATTTTAAGGTTTTTGTTAGTATGCCAGATTTTAAAACTTAAATGAAATTATAAAAAAAAACATCAAATTAATTGTATTTAAACGAATTTGGATAGTCGACACATTGATTAAGCTATTACACCTTTGAAAATTACAAAACTCTACCAGAATCTAGAGTTGTTAACCTTAACAAAACAAATTCAATTTTGAACTACAATTTATATTACAGAAAGTGTTGTTTAGTTCAAAAACATACTGATAATAAGTTTGTAAACTCGAAGAGAAACATTTCCATTTAATAAAGGTATCAATTATACAGTAAAAATTTAGAATGATGTTGAAAACTTGAATGTAAAAGGGTACATACAACACTTCTTTTATAATAATATACACGATCCAATGTGTAACGAAATAAAATAAGTCAGTATAGAACGAGGCGACATCAACGTAAATCGGAATCGAGCAGAAAATAAAGTTTTCCCTGCGATTAGGAAGGAGTTCAAAGTAAGAGTTTTGTCATGGAGGCATTGTGCCGCGATGGGTTCTTTAATAACGCTCGTTTTGTTTCCCTTTACAATTCGCTCTGTTCGAATGACGACGCGATAAATACCTACCTGCTCGAATTAATGTTAGGGACTTTGATTGACTTGTTTATTTACTAATATTTACTTTTATTTTAGGTTATAATAGAGGTTTGCCCGTGATTTATTATATAGTAGTTTATACAGTTCATATATAAACATATAACATATAGTAAACCATCACAATTTGTTGTGAGAGTACATACTTATTGCTTTCCCATTATATATTTTGCAAAACTATTGATACGTTTACATATTATTTTTTTATTATTTATTATATTCTAATTTAAATACGACAATTATTTTCCATAGCTCAAGACGCAATCTTTAGAATCAATCAAAAACCATTCAATTTCAAATTCAAACACCGTTCTCCCCTTTTTTTCAATTCTTTCTTACCAAAAATCTTATTTTTACTCAACGGCCAATATTATATTATTGCCATAGACATATAAGCTACTTTTAAAATACTCCTTACATCCGATCACTACATTACATGAAATTAGGGAACAAAATCTGATACACTCGCTAACAGCGAAGCCAAAAATTGTTCTTCAATAGAACAATAGGAAATTTCAACGATCTGTAAAGAGGTGAGGCATCTTGATTACCTTATTATAATTTCATAATGCTATTTCCAAGCCCTAATTCCATCCAGAAATGCTGCAGAGTTAAAAAATAAAAATCCATAGAACAAAATAAGTATGAATGGGATTACGAAAAGAGAAAAACAGCGCCATTTTAATTCGCACTTTTTGTGCTACATTATCCTTTTATGTGTTTAATATTTCAATGATGTTGATTGTTAAAAAATATGTGATTATTACAAAAATTAGGTTGTTAAAATGTTAACCCTTTTCTTGATAGTGTATCTATGGAGATACATCAGAATTTACAAAACCTATTGCCATAAGTTTTTAGCGCAAACTTAATATTTTTATATGAATATTTAGGTAATTTCTCAGTTTTTGAACGCACGGTTAGTTTCTATCAGACATCCTTGGAACATAAGGGTTAAACGGTATGAATATTATTTTGATATTGAAAGAAAGAACATTCTGCCAAGTTAAGGGTTAAGAATACTCAAAACTGAATTTAAAATTATATTACAAGGGAACATCCCTTTGTGATAATAAACTACTATATTTCTCCATTACGTTAAGCAAGCCTTAGACATAAAACGTTATTCTTGAATAACAAACCATCTATTCTTCATTCCCGACGCCTTCACGTGCAAGCGAGCGTGAAGTTTAAAAAGGCTCTCAATACGCCTTCAATAGGGCTTGATTAGCGCTGATAGGAGACCGGTACGGAGTGACCCCTCTTTGAAATTAATTATTCAAAATACGTCGACCGAGTCCGACGCGGAAAACTGAAGTTTCCATCCTGACGTCTTATTATTAGGCATTGTTTGTTTGAGTTTCAACTGGACTGGATTGTGTGAGCGAAATACACGATAAGAATTCTTAAGGGGGCTTCTACTCTAGAAATTTGAAAAAATCATTTTTTTTTCATAATCTGATAGTTTATATATTCAAAAATAACCTCCTAAAAGGATTTTTCAAAATTTAAATTATTTTTTATCATTTACCAAAAAGTGCTTGAATTCGGTTCTCTAGAGTAGAAAACCCCCTTAAGGCGTGTCCTCACGACATCCGAACCGAATACGGGCAAGTACTTTCCGAAATAACCGTAGAAACTACCTTCCTACCACCTAGTAGCAGGTAGTATCTTTTTTTTATTAACCCCGTGGATATACTCAAGGACCAGGAGGGCAGCGGTGAAGGGCGCAACCCTGGTGTGTTGGAATCATACAGACTAAAACTAACGGAGTATCAGGACTCTCTACTCTTCGCCTTCGGTCGGCCTGGGTATCCATATACTTCCTACGGCCTGGAGCAGTTAATAGTTACATCGGCTTGGAAAGCAGAAACTAGAGGAAATAACTGCCAAGAAACTTTAATAGTTTCTCCTTTTATGTCAGCAATTTGTATTCTGGCTTCGATAGTTCATCCGTCATCCAATTTATCCTTCATCCATTATTCTCTGCTTTGGATAAGAATATTGCGATACGTCAATAATCAAGTAACCACAGTTTTTTTTTTCGTTTTTTCAGGACAATTTGCTATTTGTTTGGAAATTCCTTTAGAACTTCACCAGGTGAGAGGAGCGAGCATTTAAGGCAGCCCTGTGGGTAAAAAACCTCGATTTGGAATCCTTTAAGCGTAACGTGAAGAGATATTTGTGCGGGCCGGCATGATCGCTGCGACTACCGTTGGGTTTATCTTACCTGTCGATGGTCGTTGACGTTTTTTGGCTGCACCATGCTTACCATCTGGTATGGTGCAGTCACTGTGTCGAGTCAGAATAATAAAAAAAACAGCTAGAGAAGGAACCTAACGGTGATCTACTAGCGTTTCGGAAGCGACTACTGTGTGAAGAAATGCCGGAAGAAACTCAAGGCTGCGTCAAAGTGGAACTGCGACAATTGGTTGAACCCTCTTCGTCGACACAGCGGTGTCGTGGAGTGAAAGTATTATTTGTTCAAACCAAGACTGAGTTATATTCGAGAAGCGGGACAGACGGTGGGATAGGGGAAATAATATTAAAGACATTTTTTATTGTTCCTATTGTGCATTTAGGTACATTTATTAACATATTTATTTTTGTGTTAATCCCAAATTGCGTGGCTTCCTATATCTATATTTTGACGGACTGAATTCGGATCGCAGAACGTAACCACCATTAAGGAGGCACTTAGAATTTTGATTTGGTTGTAATCTTCAGCGGAAATAATTTCATTTATTTGATTCAGATGAATTCTCACATATTTTTAATAATATATTAAATATCCTGGCTCCAGGGATTAGCAGCTCTTTGACCAATATGAAGTAGGAATAAAGTGGACCATTGTGATTATCGATTCTTTTTGTTTTCGATAATTGTAGACGGTTTTGTGGATTGTGCTTTGTGTGTTTTGTTTTGTGATGCTTACCTTCAAAGATAGTGTGGTTCAATATACCAAGTAAAAAATCGATATGTTTTTTTTTTTTTTTTTTTTTTATTCTGACTCGACACAGTGACTGCACCATACCTGATGGTAAGCATGGTGCAGTCAAAAAAACGCTAACGACTATCGATAGGCAAGAAAAACCCAACGGTAGTCGCAGCGATCATGCCGGCCTGCACAAATATCTCTTCACGTTACGCTTAAAGGATCCCATATCATAGGATGGTGGGAACACGCTCGCTGGAAGACCATTCCACACCCCAACGACACGGCAAAAGAAGGAGTTAGAGAACTTCTTAGTCCTAGCCGGGATATGAGAAACCGTAAAACTGTGACTCCGCAAACCCGCGCGCGTGGTTCTATTCAGGAAAGGAGAGGGTGGAACAAGGTTAAACAACTCTTCAGAACACTCGCCATGATACAGACGGTAGAAAACGCTCAGTGAGGCAATATCTCTGCGCAACTGGAGCGGTTCAAGATGCTTAGTCACGTCAGGATCATTCACAATGCGGACAGCCCTCCGCTGCAACCTATCCAGGGCGTCAAGTAAGTACTGAGCAGAACCGTCCCAAAGATGCGAACAATATTCCATGCAAGGCCTGACCTGAGCCTTATACAAAAGTAACAGTTGATCAGGCGTAAAAAACCGACGCACTCTGTTCAGGACACCAAGCCTACGCGATGTTGTGGCGATAACAGATCCTAAATGATCCCTAGGATTAAGATCACAGCGAATATTCATACCTAAGATATTTAGGCTGTCGCGCATTGCAAGCGACACATTCTGAAGAGAAGGGAGAGGGGAAAAAGGGGCTTTTTTGCTGGAAAATACACACACCTGTGTTTTCATGGCATTGAACTCAACCAAATTCTTGTCGCCCCAAGAAGAAATGAGGCTCAAGGATTGATTGAGTCCAACAACCAAATCTTCCCGTTTCCTGTTGGAGTCCTCCCGACAACAAGTGGGCTTACTGCAATAACCCCCATGAACCGTGCTATCATCTGCATAACAATGTATACTGCCCAAAGACAGCATATCATTGATATGCAGAAGAAACAGGGTGGGAGAAAGTACAGAGCCCTGTGGAACTCCGGCATTAACTGACACGAACTGCGAACTGTGCCCATCAACGAGGACACGAATTCTACGCTCGTGCAGAAAGCCAGAGATCCAAGAACACAGATTGTCGGGAAGACCGTACGCTCGAAGCTTGGAGAGAAGACCACGGTGCCAGACCCTATCAAAAGCCTTGGCTATGTCTAGACTAATAGCCAAAGACTCACCGTGCTTATCCATTGCCTCACCCCAGCGGTGCAATACGTACGCTAAAAGATCACCCGTCGACCGATTCGGTCTAAAACCGTATTGTCGATCACTTAATAGTGAGTGATCTTCTAGGTAGCGGATAAGATGAGAATTTATTATACGCTCCATAACTTTGCACAACACTGAGGTTACAGCAATGGGTCGATAATTGAAAGGGTCTGAGTGGTCCCCCTTTTTGGGGATCGGCTGCACATTAGCCTCCCTCCAAGCCCGAGGCACGATTCCACAGGAATAGGACAGGCGGTATAAGCGAGTGAGTGGAGAAGTCAACTCGGCGGCACAATTCCTAAGCACAATCGCTGGGATACCATCGGGACCACTGGCCTTCCGCACATCGAGTGACCGCAACTCACGCAGCACACAACGTTGCCTAAAAGTAATATCAGGCATCGTGACGCCGCTATTAATAATGGTGGGTGGATGAAAATTACGGTCATCGAGATTGGAATTAGCCGCGAAGATGTGAGCAAACAAATTAGCTTTCTCCTGCGGCTCGTAAGCCAGTGATCCGTCCGAACATCTCAGCGGTGGGAAAGAAGGGCGACAGAAGTTCGCTTGCACGGCCTTGGCCAGTCCCCAATAGGCCCGACCATTGGTTGGGTGCCCTATTAATTTCCGGCCAATCCGCGCAATGCGCTCTGCATCCGCAGCAACAAAAGCCCTCTTGCAAGCCTTAGTGGCTTTATTGTAGGCTACTTTAAGAGAGTGCACACTAGGATCCAAATTTGCGCGGCCTCTGATCCAAGCACGATATGCAACCTGCCTCTGAGCGACAGCCTCAGAGCATTCGCGATTGAACCAGGAGCGTCCTGAACGATTACCGACGAACACAGAAGATGGAATATAATACTCCATACCTAATTTGATTTCATCGGCAATCGCCCCGGCTATCGCAGAGGGATCACTCTCATTAAAGCAGCGGTGGATCCAGGGAACAGAAGCAAAATACTCCCTCAAACCATCCCAATCTGCTGACGAGTAGTGCCAGACCTTGCGCGTAACTTCGACAGGGGGTGGAAAAGCATCACAATGCACTAAAGTGCTAATAACGCAATGGTCAGAGTTACCAAGCGGGGTACGAACGGACACAGAGTATCCGGTAGGATGGCTCGTCAGCAGAAGATCCAGCAAAGAGGGCTCATGACCCGTCACGTCAGGAATCCGGGTGGGATGGATTACCAGTTGGGCGAAGTCATGCTGTAATGCATGTTTATAGGTTCCCTATGTTGATAGCAGTGACGTGCATAATGTATTTGGACAGGGTAGGCAGAATTCGCGTAATTAATTTGAATATTATATTATGATAGTAAATATTATATTGCTTTCATAGGAAAGCGTGGCATGGCGATGGCGTGAATATAGAATAGATATGAATATAATGTTCCCTTTTTTTTGTTTAACTTTAAGCAATTAATTCATCATAAGGGCATGCAATGCTTGAATGCATTTATGGAATGAACGCTACTGGTTGATAGAATATATGACACATTCCATAAAAAAAAGAGTTAGGAACATATTAACCAAGCAGATTATTGAAATAAATATGTCTAAATCATTTATCCATTCCTCTAGGGTATAATGTGTTCGAATATTTAATTAAAACATTGAAAACTCTTGATGGATGGCCTCGAGTCGCTAATTGATGGGTTTTACACACCTCTCTCACCCGTTTCAATGTTGTTATATCCCCTTTTGTTAATTGCTGTCCTTGTTATGTCCTGAAGCTCTGATTGATATATTGGTTTTACGTATTTATGGTAAATATAGAAATATTAAAGATTTCAGTAATAGACATAAAAACAGTTTAACAAAAAATTACCAGTCAGTAATAAATAAAAGTTTTTTTCGTG
Organism: Automeris io; assembly: GCA_036320925.1. Classification (NCBI taxonomy): domain Eukaryota; kingdom Metazoa; phylum Arthropoda; class Insecta; order Lepidoptera; family Saturniidae; genus Automeris; species Automeris io. Next base: position 954,436 of record JAUDJH010000021.1, on the reverse strand, counting down.
ACATTTCTTTTATAGAAGTTTCTTTACACGTAAGACCAGGATTATAGAAAGTATTGGTGGTTTTAACATTTAGTGTTAATTTTGTTTTAAATGGTTTATAAATAAAAAAGTTATGTTAGCTTAAAAAAAGTTGACAATTTGTTGGGAAAAATTAGTATAAAAGTAATTGTTCAGGGCATTTGGCTGCTATACTTTTAATATTATTATATAATTTTAATATAGATATACCTGATTGCTGTGTTGTAGAATTTGCTTAAAAAACAATCGACGGTATCTATATTATCATTTCTACAAAGATTTCGGCTTGAAATAATTATTATCATACAAAAGTACTTCTTCTACGAGAACGACACACACACACTTATACACTACACTTTTAACCAAAGACGGGCAAAATGTAATCAGATTAATGAAAAACGATTACGATTACATTTTGCGTTTTTCATCATTAATATGACTGTATTTTGCTCACCTATGTTTTAAACACTGCGGAATCCTCAATTACATACACATTTATGATTCCTTAATGTTTTCAAGGGATTTAATCATGATTAAAGAGCAACAAAATATAAATAATCATTAATCAGATTACATTTTGCCCATCTCTGTTTTTAATTTACTTAATTACATTTACACTTTTAAATATAGTCGAATTTGTAATGTATCTTGTTCATGTCTTATATACATATTTAGGTATGTTTTAATGTAGACCTACATAATATAACTTGTAATATTTGAGGTAAGTCTAAGAAAAGTCAAAGTACTATACTATCTCTAAATCTCAGCCTCATTTCACATTCCATCAACACTCGGATATCTAGACAAAGAAACTTACAAATGTATTTATTTATTTCAAAGTATGAAAATTCCCATTTTCTCCACTCCTAGAGAGATAATGTCTACACGCGCCCCCTAAACCCCAAACAGCCCTCAAAGAGCTAAAGAAGCCCATATTAAAATTCTCCAGAATAATCCGAACACAAGGCAATATCAAAATTTAATATCCTTTTAATCTTAATTCGCCTTGTTAGTGTTGCCTAAGGAGGCTTTTGTGATGCGAAATTGTACACTTTAACTTCAAACCTGCTGAGGATGATTGAACTTTATTACCTTTATTTTAAGTATCAAAATCGTATTGGAAGGTTTTCCAAATTTTTGCTAAGAAGGGACGAAACTGAAGACAGGTGAGTTCAAAGATAAGGTTGTCTGTTCTGAAAATACGGTTTAATTAGGTCGAATCGAGATTTACATCGAAATTACCGGGTTTTATAATTTTATGATTTGTAAGGGAATAATTTATACAGCTTGTTACGGCGGGCTTTGTTTTGTTATCACAAGATAATAATAAATCATTATGCTGTATCACTTTCGGGTCGAGCAGAGGTACATTAGTGGCTGTATCCACTTTGTGCTTTTATGTCGTGCTCAACGTGACCAGTAGCGCAGCTGATCGCCGTTCTCAAGGCTATCGCTTATACAAAGCTGTTGTGTTAGATGCCATGCGAGTTACTTCACTATATTTTCATTCACTGGTGAATATGTGATGCCTAAGCCAGTACTTAGACTGAAAAAAATCGTAGGTATGTGCCGGGATTCGAACCAACGACCATTCGTGTTGTCGCGCTTATACAAATTCCTTATCCAATAAGCGACCACAGCCATTATAAAAATATATCATTTTTGTTATCACAAAACGTTTATTTTTTTATTCTAATTTGGCGTAGTGACCACACCACGACTGATGGGTAAGCATTTTTTTTTGTTAGCCCTGTGGAAATCCCTTCGACCTGTCAGGGGAGTGGTGAGGGCCACTCCCCCGGTGTATCGGACTTGCACCGACTAATACCACCGGGGTGCCAACTATATCCTCTCTCCGCCTTCTCCGAGCCTGGGTATCCGTATACTTCCTACGGACCCAGCGAGCGACTGGCTTTGCCAGGCCTTCTCTCTGGGAGGGGATCAGTTGTTACCCCCTCACTACCTTTCAATGAGGCGTCATGTGGGCTCACACACGACGCTTTGTCCTCTCTGCCGGACGGCGGATGCCCTCAACGTCCACCACCCGGTCTGTGCCAGGATGGGAGCGCGCCCTGCAGTTGGTCCTGGACGAACTGCTCACTCCTTCTATGTCGCCTCGTTTCGCGGTGGCGTCGAGGGTCACGGGGATTGGTGGCATATCTCTCCCTCTCCGCCGCTTCCTTAGCTCTCATTACCGCCTCGCAAAAGGCGGCTAGCCCTCGCTCATGGGTATGGATGGTGCAGTCCAAAAAAACGACTGCAACTATCAATAGTAAAGTAAAACAATTGACAGTTCCAGTGATTATGCCGGGCAGCACAAATATCTCTTCACGCTTCGTTTAAAGGGCCCGATATCATAAGATGGAGAAAACACGCTCGTCAGTAGACCATCTCACAGCTCAAGAACTCAACAAAAAAGATAATTTGGATTAATAAATTAATGAGAAAAATAATTATAGATACAGCTTAAACTTTTGTCTCGTGTCATAAATTACAGGTAATTTTAAATAGTGCGTGTCTAGTAATAAAAACTTCTAATAATAATTGCATACTTAACTCGACATAAAGCTTTATACGGCTCTAAATTATAAAACTTAATGCGTGCTCTGTCACCGGTATGCCAGAGTTAATAAGTGCTGGTAATCTAAAATGCTAAAATATTACCACATCTTATAAGATATATTTCAAGTAATCGCGATGTGTGACCACACAGAGTCATACATCTCACCACTGTAACACAAATTTATTTTAATACGGTTTTAAATTCACTTAAAGGTACATGGAGTGTTTGTAATAAGTTATGTTATTTTTCAAGCATAGCAAAGAAGCAATGGCGTTTGTGTAAACGTTTGTAAATTCGTTTTGCATCGTGAAACGACAGTGTTGACTTTGTTATTAATTATTTACATGCAATTTTATTTATTTATCCTGAGTGTTAGTAATATGGAAATACTTAAGGTCTAATTTTTAATTTTATAGTCACCACTCTCAGTTGAAAAAGGAATTAGTTAAGGATATTTATTCTAAAATTTTTAATCGAATATTATTGTCCCAACATGGAAAAGAACACGATTTAATATCAACAAAACAAGGAAATTATCACTTGTCTCTCACAAGTAATAGTAATCATTATGTAGTTAAATGATAAAATTGATTTTTCTTTAATTGCGTTGGAAAATAGTCTGGTGATTCACCCGATGGTAAGTGATTATTGTCGCTCAGTGGTGTGCATTCCATATAAAGCATAAAATGGATTTTCTATACTTAAAATTTGGTCCAATTTGGACTCTCAGACTGCTATTTACGTAAACACCAGATTTAAGTCAATATATTTATTAAATGTCCAAGTATAACAACATAATGCTTTTTTTGCTTTAAATGGGATGCACACCACTGTCGTGGCCAATGGGAAATTATAACACACGGAACTTTGTTTTTTTAATCAGTTTATTTAAAGAGCTTTTGACTGCCGCATGCAGTCATACCAGCCCTATCGTGCTACATCATAATTATAGGTATAAAAAATAAAAATATATACAATACACTAAGTGTTATAGGCACATTATAGAAGATAGAGAAACCTCAAGGTTCCACTAAACTCTTGTAAATAAATTTATAAATTTTGCGAGATTCTCGACTACTGGGATTACTTAAATAGCTTTGATAAATGCCAACACACGGAACGTACAAGAAGTATTTAAATTTATTTGTAACTAGCTGTCCCGGCAAACCTTGTTCTGCTCTATTTCTCTAAAACAAAGTCACATTGTTTTTTTTAATGTTAATAGCTTCCCCGTCAGATTTTTTTGAAAATTGTTTGAAGGAACCTGGCCTTAATGCTATATGTATAAAAATTGACAAATACTGGCATTAATATTTATACGTCACTCAATTGTTTTGCCTTCCTGGAACCCGTCCACTAACACTTGAACTTTATGGTGTGGTATTAAAGTTCAAAATGACTTATAACGAATTTTTTGTATGAGAATACAGAAAAGTGTTATTTTTAGACAGTTGCAGGGAATTTTTAAAATTTTTCTCTCCGTAATAACCTTCCTCAGACTTCATCAAACACAACAAAAAAAAAACAGCCAAATCGGTTCAGCCGTTCTTGAGTTTCGCGCTTATCAAGACATTTTGCGATTCATTTTTATATTAGGTCCTTACATATGAAATTGGCGTTTTTCGTACTGGCCACTTTAATCACAAATTTCTCCTCTTTGGTAAGGAATTCCAAATTCAAATTTGTACAGCTATAGACTCATGTATTTGTGCTTCGATGATCGTCATTCATTTGTTTTTTTCTTCTGTTTTTTTCGGTTTGCGTCACTTATTTTACAAAATGGAAAACTTAAAATATCGCATTATTTACGAGTACGAGTTCCGCCGTGGCACTAGTGCTGCGGAAACAACTCGAAGGGTGAATGATGTGTATGGCGGTCGTGTTGCAAAAGAAAACACAGTTCGTTTTTGGTTCCAACGTTTTCGTTCTGGAAATTTCGACCTGCAGAACAAGCCCCCTGGACGGCCTGAGACTCAAGTTGATAATGAAGAGTTGAAGGCTATTGTGGAAGCGGATCCATCGCAAACCACGTCCGAGTTAGCTGCAGGCTGCGATGTTAGTGATAAAACTGTTTTAATTCACTTGAAGCAAATTGGGAAGATTAAAAAGCTTGAAAGGTGGGTACCTCACGAATTGACTGAAGCAAACCGGCAAACGCGCGTCGACTGCTGCGTTACATTACTAAACCGGCACAATAATGAAGGTATTTTAAACCGAATCATTACCTGTGATGAAAAATGGGTTCTTTACGATAATCGGAAGTGCTCAGCGCAATGGTTGGATCCTGGCCAGCCAGCCAAATCCTGCCCCAAGCGAAAATTAACCCCAAAAAAGTTACTTGTAAGCGTTTGGTGGACTAGTGCCGGTATTGTTCATTACAGTTTTCTCAAATCTGGCCAGACTATTACGGCTGATGTCTATTGTCAGCAATTGCAAACCATGATGGAAAAGCTAGCGGCTAAACAACCTAGGCTGGTCAATCGCTCCACGCCACTGCTGCTTCACGACAACGCTAGACCACACACTGCGCAACAGACGGCTACTAAATTAGAAGAGCTTCAATTGGAAAGTCTAAGACATACTCCGTACTCCCCGGACCTTGCTCCAACAGATTACCATTTTTTTCGAAATTCGGATAACTTTCTTGCAAGGGAAAAAATTCAACTCTGATGGGGCAGTCCAAATCGCCTTCAAAGATTTTATTGATTCCCGTCCGACTGGTTTTTTTAGTAAAGGGATCAATGAACTACCTATGAGATGGCAAAAGTGCATAGAAAATAATGGTTCATACTTTGATTAATTAAATATATTATATTAAAAAATATTCGACTTTTTGTTCCTCCCATACAAAACGCCAATTTCATATGTAAGGACCTAATATATAAGATTCTCTAATTTCTTCTATTATTCTAATTTGTAATTTATGGTATAATGCTATACAGATATAATGAAATACACGTAATTTGCTAAATGTTGAAGAGAAAACTAATTTTCAGCTTTATGATTTTTTTATATATTTACAGATTCCAATATTTGAATTAATATAAAGCTAAATTAAATGTTATATTTATTTTGTAAGTTCGTAAAAGTACAAGCGTTTGAGTTTCAAATGAAAATAATAATTTTAACTATAGCGTATTAACGTAGTTTTCATTATTAAGAACTTTATATATATGGCTTTATTCCAAAAACTGGTCCTTTGTGACTTCGCCAGTGTCAATGTGTTGGCTAAAAACAAAGAAAGTTGGCAAATTACACTGTTTCTAATGTGAATAACTTTATTTAAAAAAGCAAGAATAATTATACAAAATCTACACATAAAATAACTACATAAACAAGTTTGACTGTAAATCAAATTAAAATTTCAATTTACATTTTTTTTCGCGGTCATATATAGACGTGGGGACCCTCACATTAATTGGGTTACAGGGAGGGTTGTACCTCTAGGGACGAAAGGGTTACTCCTTAGGGAAGCCGCAATTGATTGAGATGGATGTTGTCACCGAACAAATTCGTAGACGAGTTTTTATCTTTTTCTACCCTCTACCGGTGTTTACGCATTATATCCGTTTCGAACCCGTGAAAGTGCGTTCCACAGTAGCTGTTGAACTATTTGTATGGTAGCTTACACACTGTATCCGTCATCCGATTTCTGTCATCCGTTATTCTTTGACTAACCGAATTATAAATGTAATATATGATCACGTTATACCCCTTTTAGGGTGAGCAGGGATACATTAGTGGCTGTATCCACTTTGCGTTTATACGTCAAACCCAACATGACTAGTAGCGCAGCTGATCGCCCTTCTCAGAGCACTTAATGATTTACACGTAATAGTTTTATTAGATGCCATGCGAGTTTCCTCACGAAGTTTACCTTCATCGGTGATTCTCTGATGTGGAAAGAATATTGACGGTACCGAAGTAGTATAGTACTATTTATAAGAAATATGCAGTGCATTAGAAGGTTATTGGAGTAATATCCGACGAACTGAGTGTACAGCGGGACAGGGGAAAAGTGCTGTGACTAGGTGCAGCGTCCATATCACATATATATATATATATATATATATATTTATTTATTCGTTGTGATAAAATGCTGTTAATCTGAAAGATCTTTATAGCTTCTCCCAACGAGATGGGCAACTGCTTAAGACGTTCTGCCAGTAAATTTGTGGGTTTGTGGCAACGCTAGAGGACCCCCATGTGTACGAATCTCAACTGGGTCGGCTAACTAGGGAAAAAACTACGCACAGTAATTTACTGGGGTTTCGGAAGGGACTATCTTGATTAGAAATAAACTTATGCATTTTTAAAAATTATATTTATAATACATGTAAGAAGATTGGCTATTGGCTTATATATTTATTTGTTTCTTGTTTTTGTTTACAGTGCCTCGACGAAGTGACTACAGAGCGCCAGATGATAAGTACAATGTAGACCAAAAAAGGACAGCGAATATCAAAAGACGAAAATCCACTGATAGTCTCCGTCGTCCTGTCACATATACCACGAATGAAGGTCTGTAGGTATAGAGTTACTGGATATACACAAGCCGATCCCGAAACGCGACAGGTCGAAGCGACTATAACGGTCTTTACATTTATGTATTGTGGTCACAACCCAGTGTTGTTGGTGTTCCTGAATGATGTGGTTTTTTACATTTGTATTTAGAGGAATTGAGTTCGGAGGTTGTGGGTATAGTAATATCTGTATTCAGTGTAAGTTTTCTAAATCCGTATTTTCAACGGATTTTAATCGGACGCAGTGCGTAAAGGCCTTAGAGCTCTACATCGGTCATGTTTTTTGCGTAAAGGGTGGCTACAAGTTTGTTACCGAGTTAATTGTTTTTAACTCGGCAAATGGTTTTTTCATTGGTTCATTGTTTTGATGAAGATTTTTAAGAAAGTTTTCCCCATTGTTAGTCAGTTTTAATTTGGTGATTGGAACCGGGATGAGTTTTTGTTGGCAATTTAAAAATTAAAGGTACTGAGTGTTTTCTGGAGTTGGATCATTTTACTGCAACAAATTAAAATACTTCTTTTGTACATTAAACTTTATCATTATAGGTAAATGTGATATAAATAATGGCTAAGCTATATGGTAGTTTGCATTAATAAACGTTGTATAGTCGGTCTTAGAAAAACTCGGGCACAAGATTTTTTATAGAAGATAGCTTCGTCAATGGATTAAAAAGGTTCGAGGAAAGAACATTTTTATAGATAGAAACACGTAATCTATACTAATATTATAAAGCTGAAGAGTTTGTTTGTTTGTTTGTTTGAACGCGCTAATCTCAGGAACTACTGGTTCGAATTGAAAAATTCTTTTTGTGTTGAATAGACCATTTATCGAGAAAGGCTTTAGGCTATATAACATCACGATGCAACTATTAGGAGCGAAGAAATAATGGAAAATGTGAAAAAAAACGGGGAAATTATTCATCCTTGAAGTCTTCCATTGGGTGCGCTGCGAAAACGGTTCAGATACCAAAAATATATGTATAAAAGAATTATTCCTCTTGAAATGATCTAAAAAAATGTCCGTGACAGTATATGTCGATCTTTTAAGATTAACTTACTAGAACCGTTTTTATGGTAATCGATTTTGGTCGAAATTAATGCATTATTTGTTAAGAGTTGTATCAACGTAATAATCTTAAATCTATCTTCTTCTTATCTTTATCTTCGTTGTATTAATCTTTATCCAAATAAATGTGTTGTTGATTAAGAGTATTTAATTGTGAACAAACTTGTCTTTGACATCACTTAATTTCAATGAACATCTTAGAAGATATTACAATAACTTATATAGCAAAAGAACGTTTGCCGGATCAGCTAGTATTGTATATACGTATTCCTTCATTAGAAATGATACAAATATATAAATATAAAGTGTAAACATTAAAGTACAGATTTAAATAGAGATCTGTATACTGTAACCTGGATATAAAACCCACGATGTACATGTGACACAAATTCTCATCACACAAACACGGATCTAGTTAGGGGCAAGTTGGAGCCCATGATCTTACCGCCAAATTTCAATATGGCTTTTCTATATTTAAAAGACGAACTTATAATGAATTTTGCATATTTAAAAATCAAAACTTCTTATTAATATTATTTAGTACGGATTCTGTGGTATCATCTCGAGGGGTGAAAGGCTATTTGGCTTAAGCGACATTTTTTGGTGATATAGTAATATATATATTTTTGGAATCGGTAAAAAGCGCTGATTCCGAAAATATATATATTACTATACCACCAAAAAACGTCGCTTAAGCCAAATAGCCTTTCACCCCTCGATATCAATAGTGGCATCAAGGCTAGGCTTGCTCTGAACTGCGCAGTCGTCTGCAGTCGATCGCGATCAGTCTATGGCTAGGGTTTTGAGTTAACATAAATACTCTTGTAACCGTGGTCACGATTCGGGTTACAGTGTAACAACATTCAGTGGGAAAAGTTCGCAAACTTTCCGGCTTCGAAGGAAATTGAAGCCACAGTCAGACGATATATTTGGCATAATATTTTTTCGAACCGTGATACTTTTCTTTTATTTATTTTAACTTTGTAGAAGAAATAGTTAACCAATTTTGTGTTAAAACTTAATAATCCTAGTTAATGAGGCAAGTAAAAAAATGAATTATTACAATTATGCCTTATGCAAGTTGAAGAAGAAAGTAAATGTTTTGATGTGCAATTATTTAAAAATTATATATGCTTTAAGGGCGGCTTACACTAACAAATTAATCTAGTTTAAGCTTGTATAAAACGCTTATTAATTGAATTGGTTTGATTCTAGCTTAATAATGATTTCATTTTAAGAGTTGTTACAACTAGATTTTGATTTAGTTCAAGACAATAAGTACAGATCAGCGCTAAATAGCATTTTATACAACTCTAAACTAGATTTAATTTGTTAGTGCAAGCCGCTCTAAATCATATAAGTTACATAAACTGACTTTCCAAAATTTAAAAATAAAGGTTTTAATGTTGCCAAAGATATTACAATAGATAAGCACATAGTGAGTGGAATTACAGAAATTATTGAGGATCGATGAATTTAAGTAAAATCTTATAAAATCTTTAGCCAATACGTAAACAGTATGGCTGTTTAAACCTGTTTTGTTGATTCTTAAAGACATTTATGATTTATTAGTGACTAGCTGTCCCGGCAGACCTTGTTCTGCCCTATTTCTCTAAAACAAAGTCATATTTTTTTTTTTAATGTTAATAGCTTCCCCGACAGATTTTTTTGAAAATTGTTTGAAAGAACCTGGTCTTAATGCTATATGTATAAAAATTGACAAATATTGACATTAATATTTATACGTCACTCAATTGTTTTGCCTTCCCGGAACTCGTCCACTGACATTTAAACTTTATGTTATGGTGTTAAAGTTCAAATTGACTTTAAAATATTATTACGAATTTTTTGTATGAGAATATAGAAAAGTGTTGTTTTTAGACTTTTTCAGACAATTTTTTTAATTTTTCTCTCCGTAGTAACCTTCCCCAATTTTGCACATCACACACTCAAAACCTTCTTGCATACGTCTCGCATTCATCCATCCACTGAAAAGGTTGTGATGGCTCGTTTATTCAGTCCAACAAAACTTTTTATCTTAAATAATATTTACAATAAAAACCTTATGAACTAAACGAAGCGATACATGCACAAACTTAACTTAGGGCAGGACAACACAAGTAACATTTAACATAAACTAGCTTAAAACTAAACTACTTTATCTTAAATCTATAAATCCTACGTACTACAAGCGGGAGCGCGAGGTGGCAGTGCCAGGGCTGGGCCCTCTATCCTGCGGCTATCTACGCGACCCGCGACTACGGGCCGGGCTCTGGAGGTCGGCGCCCCCAGGGCGCTGCCTCGAAAGTGTGCACAAAATATGGCAACCGCGGAGGAGACGTGCCAGCCTGTCTCGCTTCGCCGCGGCACTGGACTAAGTCTATGCAGATCATTAGGCCTGATTCTCGTCGGCCAGGAGCTGGCGGAGAAGGCTCCTAATGATCTCGCTGTCAGGATTCTCAGCTGGGTTCAGGATGCTCTTCAAGGTGGCTACACCGGCTTCTACTTTGCCGCGCAGTTCTGCGCTGAGGTTATTTCTCTGCGGGTCAGAGGTCGCTGGCCCGTCCTCTTTCGCATCTTCGTCCGCAGATTGGCCCCTATCTGCGGGTTTGTGCTTCTGGCCTCTATGCTTCTTTCCCCCTCTCTTCCCATGGCGTCTACCAGGTCCAGTGGTGCCGCCGCGACCAGTGGGATCGTTAGCCGGCGCCATCAGCGACCCTGGCGCGGCCTCCTCCACGGCATTACGCAGCGGTGGGGCTAATCCCTCCTGTCGTCGTCTCGGCACTGAGTTCCCGGCGCGTGCGACCGTCCCGGCGCGCTTATTGCGCAATTCCCTTCGGAAAGTGGGGCACTTCGAGAAGTTTGCCGGGTGCGATCCACTGCAATTTTTGCACGTCGCGGGTTCTTCGAGCGGTCGGTCGCACTCCCGTGCCGCGTGGCTACCGCCACAGCGAACACAAGCTTGCGGTCGGTGGCAATGATGGGAGCTGTGACGGAATGCTTGGCATCGGTGGCACTGGGCGGGCCCCGCACGCCCGCGCCAAGCTTCCACCGAGATTCCGCGCATCAGCAGCAGCTCCTTAATCTCGTAGATTTCAGTTGGGATAAGACCGCTGTGTCGCTTTATGACGACGTAGAACAGGCAGCCAGGGCGTCCTCCTCGCGCCCGTATGTTCTTACAATATTCTGGCTGGAAGCCTTTCTCCTCTAGGGCGGCGATAACGTCGGCGGGGTCCGTGTCTGCGGGTAATCCCCTTATCGCCACCCTAAGGCTTCGTTCGGCAGGGAGAGAGTATGAAAACCAGGAGAGTTTCAGAGACGACTCCACCTCGGTGAGGTATCTCTGAACCACTCGGTATTCAGACTCATCTTCTGGCAAGAACCGCATCCCCTTCCCGAAGGGACGCGCGTTCGGAGGCCTGCCGAGTCTTAAGGTTAGCTCCCTGAAGTGGCTCTGCCACTCTGGTAGCGCTTCTACTACGAGGGGGGGGCATCGCGGCTCACTCCTCTTCGGGTTCCTCACTGAAGAGGGCTTCTGTGTTCCGTCGGCGGTGGGCTGGTTCGGCTGTCGCTGAGTCGGCACCTTCCTCGCCGCGGATGCGTATGACGGTGTCGTGGGCGTGGTTGGGGGCTGCTGGGGGCGAATTGCTGCGGGAGCGGTCGCTACCGGTCGAGGGGCCGCAGCGCCGGACACCACAGTCGTGCGCTCCGCCCATGTCACGGCGCGCGGACCTGTGACACGGGACGGCGCGCACGGCGGGGCGACGGCGTGGACTCCCCGGCCGGCAGCGTCCGAAAGGGCCGCGGGCGTGGGCTTCTGGATCCGTCTCTTCTCGCGCTGCGGGAGTGGGACGTCGCGATCGGAGGGAGGCTTCGTCAGACTCGGCGTGGGCGGCACGGCGCGGGAAAGGGACGCGTCGGGGCTCTTCAGCGCTGGTCTGGGGGGGTTGGCGGCAACGGCGGGGACGTTCGCGGGCGTGAGGGGGCGCGTATTAGAATTCGGAGGAGGAGGAGGAGGATCCGACGGCGGGCTCGACAGCGAAGCGGAGCGCACGCGGGGACGAACGGCGCGCTCTTCATCTCCGCTGGTGCTGCGTCTCTTCCTCTTCCCCTCGACCGGGCTGCGCACGAGGACAGCGTCCTGGACAGGCGGCAAGTCCACGGCGCCTCGTTCCGCTACGCTCCTCAGTACTGCAGCGTCGTCCGGAGAGAGAGGGCGGCAGGTGAGTTCAGCCTCACGCACCCGGAGAAACAAGGCCATCCAGCGAAGCATCGCATCCGACAGGATCCCGGATTCTAAAATCCGGGCGACCGCGACTAGGTCGCGTTCGTACACCACTGTCGGGGGCGACACTCCGCCAGCCGGCCCCGCACCCCGGGGCGGAGGCCCTCTTGAGGTCGGCGACGGCGATCTCGGCAGCGGCTGACTCGATGGCGGCGCTGGCGATGCAGGGGGCAGTACAAACCGGCCCTCCGACTGTTCGCGCTGGCGGTCTTGAATGAGTTGGCGCTCTTCTGTTGTTAACTTTCTTTTCTTCTTCTGGTGGTGGTCAGTGGCGGCAACGGGCTTGATGGGTGGTCTCTTCTGCTTTGCAGTGGCATAGGTAGTCGGCCTGGGTTTGACGAGGCCGGCTCGCTCCATGGCGTCAATGGCAGCCGCGAGCGCAGCGTCCTCGTCCGCGTACATCGTGTCCACGGACGAGTCGCTGTCTAGCGTCTCCCAGGATTGGGTGGCCATCATCATCCTGGTAGGTCTTCTCGGGGGCTCAGCGTCGACATCGTCCAGTGACCTGAACGACTTCAGCGAGACTGGCGGCGACGTTGAGAGTGGCACTGGCGCCACATCCGGCGAAGAGACGTCCGTCGGCGGTGATCCGCGGCGTGAGGTTCTTCGTGGCGTGGCGATGCGGAGTCTCTCCTCGTCCGAAGTGTCATCATATTCCTCCGCAGTTTGCTGGAGGACAACCTTCTTCTTCGGGCTTCCCCGGCGAGACATCGCGACGGTGAATCCGAAATGATGGTTTTGAAGCAGCAGGTGGGATTTCTGGCGTGTAGCTCGAGGGCCGTACGTCGCCCCTTACTTGGTTCTGGCCCCGCGAGGAGCCAAAACACAAGAAAAGGTGGCGGAAAACGGCCCGGCGTTCGATAATTACGTCGTGGGTAGGCTGCTCGTGCGCGCGGTGAGTGCGCGGTGTCCGTAGATTCCCCCACTTCGCGCAGGGCGAGGCCGGGCGACACAGACGCGGGCGACGTATGAAGGGGGAGCTCGTACACTTAGTTCCAGAAATGGCCGTCCAACCTTCCCCATACTTCAACAAACACAACAAAAAAGAAATCAGTCAAATCGGTTTAGTCATTCTCGAGTTTCGCGCTTATCAAGACATAGCTGATCCGGCAAACGTAGTTTTGCTATATAAGTTATTGTAATATCTTCTATGATGTTCATTGAAATTAAGTGATGTCAAAGACAATTTTGTTCACAATTAAATACTCTTAATCAGCAACACATTTATTTGGATAAATATTAATATTATTACGTTGATACAACTCTTAATGCATTAATTTCGACCAAATTCGATTACCATAAAAACGGTTCTAGTGAGTTAATCTTAAAAGATAGACATATACTGTCGTGGACATTTTTTTAGATCATTTCAAGAGGAATAATTCTTTCATACATATATTTTTGGTATCTTGTACCGTTTTCGCAGCGCACGCAATGGAAGCCTTCAAGGATGAATAATTTTCCCCGTTTTTTTCACATTTTCCATTATTTCTTCGCTCCTAATATTTACATCATGATGTTATATAACCTAAAGCCTTCCTCGATAAATAGTCTATTTAACACAAAAAGATTTTTTCAATTCGAACCAGTAGTTCCTGAGATTAGCGCGTTCAAACAAACAAACAAACAAACTCTTCAGCTTTATAATATTAGTATAGATATGTGTTGTTGATTAAAAGTATTTAATTGTGAACAAAATTGTCTTTGACATCACTTAATTTCAATGAACATCTTAGAAGATATTCCAAATCTTATATAGCAAAACAACGTTTGCCGGATCAGCTATTTTATTATATCTTAAATTTGATCCCATTTTAATATGGTGCAGGATTGATACATGTCTTCGAAAGTATAAGCCAGAACTTTTGAATTGACAACAGCATAATCCATTTCCCTCTACATCTCCCTCGTGTGTAGACAGATGTTGAGAATCGAGACTGTTTCCAAGCGTATATAAGGTTTTTTTTATGATAGCCCGGGGGATATTGTTGACGGACCTCAGGGAGCTTTTTGGTTGTCAGACTTGCACCGACTAAACACAACCGAACACAACTGAACACAACTAAACACAACCGAATACAACCGAACACAACCGAACACAACCGAACACAACCGAACATAACCGAACATAACCGAACACAACCCAACACAATACAGCACAACACAACCGAACACAACCGAACACAACACAACACAACACAACCGAACATAACCGAACACAACCGAACACAACCGAACACAACCGAACACAACCGAACACAACCGAACACAACACAACACAACACAACACAACCGAACACAACCGAACACAACCGAACACAACACAACATAACCGAACACAACCGAACACTACCGAACAGAACCGAATACAACCGAACATAACCGAACATAACCGAACACAACCGAACACAACCGAACACAACATAACCGAACACAACCGAACATAACCAAACACTACCGAACAGAACCGAATACAACCGAACATAACCGAACACAACCGAACAGAACCGAACACAACCGAACTTATCCGAACACATCCGAATACAACACAACACAACCGAACACAACACAACACAACCGAACACAAACGAACACAACATAACCGAACACAACCGAACATAACCGAACACAACCGAACATAACCGAACACTACCGAACAGAACCGAATACAACCGAACATAACCGAACACTACCGAACAGAACCGAATACAACCGAACATAACCGAACACAACCGAACAGAACCGAACACAACCGAACTTATCCGAACACATCCGAACACAACCGAACACAACCGAACACAACACAACACAACCGAACACAACACAACACAACCGAACACAACCGAACAGAACCGAATAGAACCGAACATGTCCGAACATAACCATACATGTCCGAACATAACCGAACAGAACCGAATAGAACCGAACATGTCCGAACATAACCGAACACAACAGAACACAACCGAACACAACCGAACACAACCGAACATAACCGAACACAACCGAACACAATCGAACACAACCGAACACAACCGAATAGAGCCGAACATGTCCGAACATAACCGAACAGAACCGAATAAAACCGAACAGAACCGAATAAAACCGAACATGTACGAACATATCAGAACACAACCGAACACAACCGAACACAACCGAACACAACCGAACACAACCGAACACAACACAACACAACCGAACACAACCGAACAGAACCGAACAGAACCGAACACAACACAACACAACCGAACACAACACAACACAACCGAACAGAACCGAACACAATCCAACAGAACCGAACATAACCGAACACAACCGAACACAACCGAACACAACCGAACACAACACAACACAACACAACACAACACAACAGAACCTAACCGAACATAACACAACACAACCGAACAGAACCGAACACAACCGAACACAACACAACACAACCGAACACAACACAACATAACCGAACACAACCGAACGAAACTGAACACAACCGAACACAACACAACACAACACAACACAACCGAACACAACACAACATAACCGAACATAACAACATAACCGAACAGAACCGAACACAACCGAACACAACCGAACACAACACAACACAACTGAACCTAACCGAACACAACCGAACAGAACCGAACACAACCGAACATGTCCGAACATAACCGAACACAACAGAACACAACCGAACAGAACCGAACACAACACAACATAACCGAACAGAACCGAACACAACACAACACAACCGAACCTAACCGAACACAATCCAACAGAACCGAACATAACCGAACACAACCGAACACAACCGAACACAACACAACACAACCGAACAGAACCGAACACAACCGAACACAACACAACACAACCGAACACAACACAACACAACCGAACCTAACCGAACACAATCCAACAGAACCGAACATAACCGAACACAACCGAACACAACCGAACACAACCGAACATAACCGAATACAACCGAACACAACCGAACACAACCGAACACAATCGAACACAACCGAACACAACCGAACACAACCGAACGAAACTGAACACAACCGAACACAACACAACACAACCGAACACAACACAACACAACCGAACACAACACAACACAACCGAACACAACCGAAACACAACCGAACACAACCGAACACAACACAACACAACACAACACAACACAACACAACAGAACCTAACCGAACATAACACAACACAACCGAACAGAACCGAACACAACCGAACACAACACAACACAACCGAACACAACACAACATAACCGAACACAACCGAACGAAACTGAACACAACCGAACACAACACAACACAACACAACACAACACAACCGAACACAACACAACATAACCGAACATAACAACATAACCGAACAGAACCGAACACAACCGAACACAACACAACACAACCGAACCTAACCGAACACAACCGAACAGAACCGAACACAACCGAACATGTCCGAACATAACCGAACACAACCGAACACAACCGAACAGAACCGAACACAACACAACATAACCGAACAGAACCGAACACAACACAACACAACCGAACCTAACCGAACACAATCCAACAGAACCGAACATAACCGAACACAACCGAACACAACCGAACACAACACAACACAACCGAACAGAACCGAACACAACCGAACACAACACAACACAACCGAACACAACACAACACAACCGAACCTAACCGAACACAATCCAACAGAACCGAACATAACCGAACACAACCGAACACAACCGAACACAACCGAACAGAACAAAAATAGAACCGAACATGTCCGAACAGAACCGAATAGAACCGAACATGTCCGAACATAACCGAACACAACCGAACACAACCGAACACAACCGAACATAGCCGAACACAACCGAACACAACACAACTCAACACAACACAACACAACCGAACACAACCGAACACAACACAACATAACCGAACATAACAACACAACCGAACAGAACCGAACACAACCGAACACAACCGAACACAACACAACACAACCGAACCTAATCGAACAGAACCGAACAAGTCCGAACATAACCGAACAGAACCGAATAGAACCGGACATGTCCGAACATAACCGAACACAACCGAACACAACCGAACACAACCAAACACAACCGAACACAACCGAACACAACACAACTCAACACAACACAACACAACACAACCGAACACAACCGAACACAACCGAACACAACACAACATAACCGAACATAACACAACACAACCGAACACAACACAACACAACCGAACACAACCGAAACACAACCGAACACAACCGAACACAACAGAAGAAAACCGAACACAACCGAACACAACACAACACAACACAACCGAACAGAACCGTACAGAACCGAACACAACACAACACAACCGAACACAACACAACACAACCGAACCTAACCGAAACACAACCGAACACAACCGAACACAACACAACACAACACAACACAACACAACACAACAGAACCTAACCGAACATAACACAACACAACCGAACAGAACCGAACACAACCGAACACAACACAACACAACCGAACACAACACAACATAACCGAACACAACCGAACGAAACTGAACACAACCGAACACAACACAACACAACACAACACAACACAACCGAACACAACACAACATAACCGAACATAACAACATAACCGAACAGAACCGAACACAACCGAACACAACACAACACAACCGAACCTAACCGAACACAACCGAACAGAACCGAACACAACCGAACATGTCCGAACATAACCGAACACAACCGAACACAACCGAACAGAACCGAACACAACACAACATAACCGAACAGAACCGAACACAACACAACACAACCGAACCTAACCGAACACAATCCAACAGAACCGAACATAACCGAACACAACCGAACACAACCGAACACAACACAACACAACCGAACAGAACCGAACACAACCGAACACAACACAACACAACCGAACACAACACAACACAACCGAACCTAACCGAACACAATCCAACAGAACCGAACATAACCGAACACAACCGAACACAACCGAACACAACCGAACAGAACAAAAATAGAACCGAACATGTCCGAACAGAACCGAATAGAACCGAACATGTCCGAACATAACCGAACACAACCGAACACAACCGAACACAACCGAACATAGCCGAACACAACCGAACACAACACAACT
Source organism: Automeris io (assembly GCA_036320925.1). Lineage (NCBI taxonomy): Eukaryota > Metazoa > Arthropoda > Insecta > Lepidoptera > Saturniidae > Automeris > Automeris io. The sequence goes on along the minus strand of JAUDJH010000021.1, from coordinate 935,770 downwards.
CAACACAACACAACACAACCGAACACAACCGAACACAACACAACATAACCGAACATAACAACACAACCGAACAGAACCGAACACAACCGAACACAACCGAACACAACACAACACAACCGAACCTAATCGAACACAACCGAACAGAACCGAACAAGTCCGAACATAACCGAACAGAACCGAATAGAACCGGACATGTCCGAACATAACCGAACACAACCGAACACAACCGAACACAACCAAACACAACCGAACACAACCGAACACAACACAACTCAACACAACACAACACAACACAACCGAACACAACCGAACACAACCGAACACAACACAACATAACCGAACATAACACAACACAACCGAACACAACACAACACAACCGAACACAACCGAAACACAACCGAACACAACCGAACACAACAGAAGAAAACCGAACACAACCGAACACAACACAACACAACACAACCGAACAGAACCGAACAGAACCGAACACAACACAACACAACCGAACACAACACAACACAACCGAACCTAACCGAACACAATCCAACAGAACCGAACAGAACCGAATAGAACCGAACATGTCCGAACATAACCGAACACAACCGAACACAACCGAACAGAACCGAACATGTCTGAACAGAACCGAACAGAACCGAATAGAATCGAACATGTCCGAACATAACCGAACACAACCGAACACAACCGAACACAACACAACACAACCGAACACAACCGAACACAACCGAACACAACACAACATAACCGAACATAACACAACACAACCGAACAGAACCGAACACAACACAACACAACCGAACAGAACCGAACAGAACCGAACACAACACAACACAACTGAACCTAACCGAACACAATCCAACAGAACCGAACATAACCGAATACAACCGAACACAACCGAACACAACCGAACACAATCGAACACAACCGAACACAACCGAACACAACCGAACGAAACTGAACACAACCGAACACAACACAACACAACCGAACACAACACAACACAACCGAACACAACACAACACAACCGAACACAACACAACACAACCGAACACAACCGAAACAAAACCGAACAGAACCGAACACAACCGAAGAAAACCGAACACAACCGAACACAACACAACACAACCGAACACAACCGAACACAACACAACACAACACAACACAACAGAACCTAACCGAACACAACACAACACAAAAAAGTGTTAAAGTTCAAATTGACTTTAAAATATTATTACGAATTTTTTGTATGAGAATATAGAAAAGTGTTGTTTTTAGACTTTTTCAGACAATTTTTTAATTTTTCTCTCCGTAATAACCTTCCCCAGACTTCAACAAACACAACAAAAAAGAAATCAGTCAAATCGGTTTAGTCGTTCTCGAGTTTCGCGCTTATCAAGACATAGCTGATCCGGCAAACGTAGTTTTGCTATATAAGTTATTGTAATATCTTCTAAGATGTTCATTGAACTGAAGTGATGTCAAAGACAATTTTGTTCACAATTAAATACTCTTAATCAACAACACATTTATTTGGATAAAGATTAATATTATTACGTTGATACAACTCTTAACAAATAATGCATTAATTTCGACCAAATTTGATTACCATAAAAAACGGTTCTAGTGAGTTAATCTTAAAAGATAGACATATACTGTCGGCGACATTTTTTTAGATCATTTCAAGAGGAATCATTATTTCTTACATATATTTTTCGTATCTTGAACCGTTTTCGCAGCGCACGCAATGGAAGCACTCAAGGATGAATAATTTTTCCTGTTTTTTTCACATTTTCCATTATTTCGTCGCTCCTAATAGTTGCATCGTGATGTTATATAGCCTAAAGCCTTCCTCGATAAATGGTCTATTCAACACAAAAAGAATTTTTCAATTCAAACCAGTAGTTCCTGAGATTAGCGCGTTCAAACAAACAAACAAACAAACAAACAAACTCTTCAGCTTTATAATATTAGTATAGATTCGTCTAAGTTTACGCTTTTGTGTGTTAGTGCTGACCATCATCACATTTTTAATGGACAATTCGAGACCGGCAGGATTGTCTTGGCGGTATGGACCCTGGTGTGACCGTCAAAATGCTGCCAGACGGGCTTTGAGATCCATATTCCTCCTTTATCCCTTCGAGTGAAAAGCCTTACTCAAACTCCATCACTGGGAGGGGTGATGTAAAGATCCCAATCCTCAGGAACCCTCTACCAGGCGGCATGCAAGGACACTTTTGCGGACTGTCTTTGCCTCATTTGGGTTGCTCATTCTCTCATGTTTACTGCCCTATTATTACAATCCTAAAATAAAGAGGGATTTAATTCATGGTTTAATTGTAAAAACCATTTAAAAAATTTGACACACTGTTTTTTAAGCAACTGTATTCCAACTGTTTTAATCCTCTTCGTACACAATACCAGTATTGTACAATGTATTCAAACTTAATATATACATTGCTGCTTCAGCATATTCCGTTACATTCTTATATACGGTTCAACAAGCATTGCATTATAAATTATACTATTTATCGATTAATATTTCCTGTAGTGGTACGTAGTAAGATGCGCGATAACCCCAGATAATCCTTTGATAAAATCTTATATGATTTGCCTTACGTACGCGGTAGCTTGATATTTTGCGTCGTTTGTACAAAAGAGACGATTTTGATTAGATATCTAATGTTTCGAATGAAAATTTCATCAAAGACTAATTCTAAACGGGATCAGGGAGAAACCTACAACAAAATAGATACGAATTATACTTTTATTGGATTTTTATTGACAGCGGTTCCAAAAAATATAACTTTATTTATACAAATAAACCGATTTAGGTTTATTTCCAATATCCAAGTATTTTGGAATCATCACAAAAAATAAAAATTAATCTACCGCTGATTCGGAAAGCAGAATCTATCGGAAAGTGCAGGCAAGAAACTGGTATTTAGTTGTTCTTTTTAACATAATGAGGTACATATCGTACTAAATAAGGTATGTGTGCCTTTTTTTGGCCCGGAGAAATTCTCGTGGACTATCAAAGCCCCCGCGAGAGCAGCAGCCTTGGTATGTCAAGCTCTTACCGATTAAAACCAGCAGCATGTTCTTCCTCCCGTCTGCGGAGTGCTGAGGAAAATCCAGCACCAGCTTCCTATGTGTGTCTGACACATGCTAGAATAGGTGCATGATGGAAACCAAATCAAATTAGGGTTTCATTATCTCTGTAGCATTTTTGACATAAGTACGACAGAGAAATGACATAATATAATCAAAATCAGGCGATTATGGCGCGTCAACTCACAACAAATCGTTAAAATTGTATGTCATCCTATTCGAGAATATATCGTGGGTTTCTTTTGATGTGTGTATGTTTCTTTATATTTCTTAGTTCTATATCCATAGGTACACATATTAATAACAAGTAGAAAAGTTGAGATTGCATTTTAATGTTGAATAAGTGTGACTATATAATTTAAAGTAAAATAAATCACACAGGAATAGTAATTTTATCTTGACTTGGAATCAATATAATGGATACGCAAGGATTCGTTGCATCTGAAGAGACTAATCAACCTAAAAGCTCTGCAGACCACCATAAGTCAAGTGACAAATGACTTGGTTGACATCCGTCTGGCAGCACACGCGTTAATGATGGTATTATACAATATTATTCAAAGCTATGGGTTTGGTTGGTGCATATCGTTTACTATTTGATCTTTCGGGTTTTGCTGTTGGTTATCCAAGGAATAGGGATAATCAAAGGATGGCAGACCATTTTTTCGTGAGCTCAGGTCATTCTTTCGTTCATTATTCAATCAATTTTTCGGGTTATTCACTATTTACAGTGATTCATCTATCTTCTTTTATCTATACTGACTGACATATTATTATAAACCCCAAGCTACTAAAGCTGAAAACATGTTTGGACATTGGGTCCTTTTTATTACGTAGGCACTCACTAAAGGCGATATTTTTGATAAACCACCTCTTAAGCTGAGATTTATAGACGCTTTTTTGACTTAGCTTAGCAAAGTTCTCAAAAAATTAATTCGGTTTGGCAAAAAACTGAATATGTAATAGGAACTTGAGTATAGGCATAGTATTTGCAGAGCCAAGGCCATGTTGATCAAATCGGTGATTTACCAAATCCTGTGACATTCAATGAGTAATATAAATTGTAATGTTTTAGTAAAGTCTAAGCAAACTTAAAGTTGTATCTATAAGTCTTAGCCTAAGAGGATGCAATATGGGTTAAAAGTTTGTTTGAAATTCTGTCAATTTTGAAGTAGGCATTATGAAAATTGGTGCTTAACTTTTTGATTAAGAATTAAAGTTAACATGTTTTGATGTTTTTAGAAAATTAACCCCCACTGGTGTAGATTAATTTATTTCTACCAGGCATTACCGGGTCAATACAGCTAGTATAATATATGAAGTAAATAATATAATGTAATGTAGTAATAAAAACTTGTAATTTTGTCGTATGGGATATATTACTTACCTTGGCTAGTAAGAAAGATAATCATGATAAAGAAACGAAGATACTTTATAATAATAATTTCATGTCTAAAGTAAAAAGAAATACATTAAATACTGCATTATTCAATGTTAAGAACATCATAAGACCACGAGACGTCGTGTTGGACACCATCAGTATGTGATAGACATTCATTATATCCGCACGAAGAGATTAGTTTCTACATTAATGGTACGAATAGCGAAAGAGTAGTATTTATTTTCGGCGTGCATACTTTCGTGATCTTATGACTCAGGAGCCTTTCAGAGAAGAGTGAATAGGTATTTGTTGGGTGGACACGGTCTATCATCGGCCTCATCAACACTTTCCGTCAGGTGCGGTTAAGTTCAAGCGTCCCCTTGTAAGTAATAACAAAAAAATAGATACGCAAGAACACCAAAAACAATATTGAATTGCCGAAATGTTTTTAGTGAAAATTGCTCAGGAATTTCAGAAATCTAAGAGTATTGAAAGATAATTAAAAAATGGGAATACAAAAGTGAATTCATCGGCATGTTCTTAAATGAAACGACTACAAATTTTAAAGTAGCAACGCATATTTGTAACTAATTGACGCGTCGTATTATTCTGATTTTTAATTCCATTACGCTGTTTTCGTGTCCTAATAGTGTCAAGAATGCAACAGAATTAAATAGAAGACACAATAAAACATAATGAGCATAGGAGAGCTTACGAAAACATAATATGTCGCTTTACATTGACCAGTGCATTATGATTAGATTGTTCTTCTATAGATTTCTCAATTTCATGTTTAATGTCAACCTCTTCACTTTCCATTTCGGCCGATTAAAAAGCACTAAAACAAAAAAGATCAAAGTCATTCGCGTTTAAAACTTTTCCAATTTCCAGCCAAAAGTCCTCAAAAGGATTTGCATGCGAGGTCCAAACAATGAGCTTGTATTCGCAATATTTTCTATAACGCAGCGGGATCCGGCCGACTTGGGGGTACATCTTTTGTGCCTCGTTTTAATATCTGTGGGAATGGACATACCGAGTCCATTTGGGTAATTTATCATTCTTAAACGAGTGTAGAGACTATCCACTATTATGCTTGTAGTCTTTTGAGACCTTGAGGGGCGAAGACGGCGCCCTTTGTCCGGACATGTTCAAATTAATGACGGATTTGCCCAAAACGGGTTCCGGTATTAGCGATTTCGTGCAACCGAATGACGCGGACGGGACTTTCGTGTCCGAGATATGAAATATGAATTTTGGGTTCCCATAAAATCTATTATACATATTTCGGTTAGAAAGCGGTCAGTTTGACCTTTGTCTAGTTCTATTATTCTGGTTTTTTGTAGTTGAATTTATTGTTTATTTTAAGTGTATCTGTAAATTTTACGTATCAATTTTTATTCCTGTGAAAGAAAGATAACCAGGCGTCTATTATATTTAATAGTAAGCGGGTACTGTTATCTATGGATAATTGCGATACAAAAATCGTCATCATCGTACTTCCGACCTGGAAAAGCGTTTTTGTGATATTTTAATAAAATATTTGCCAAAATGGCTACACTGGATCTAATAGTTATTTATAGCAACGACGTATAATAATAGCGATTAATGTGAGGCGCGAATAAAGAAACAGATAACGTCATCCGAACCAGAAGACTTTTTTATATACTGAAGGCAGGAAGATATTCTCGTAACACGACAAGATGCTCTAGTCTTAGGCTGAGGTTTATAGACGCAACTTTAAGTTTGCTTGGACTTATAAAATCATCACAATTTATATTACTCAATGAATGTCAAAGAATTTGGTAAGTCCCCGAGTTTGTTAACATAGACTTGGCTCTGCGAATACTATGCCTATACTCAAGTTCTGAATATATATTTAGATTTTTGTCAAAACGAATTTATTTTTTGAGAACTTTGCTAAGCAAAGTCGAATTAGCGTCTATAAATACTAGCCATAATGATTGCATTTACCCCGATATAATTTTACAATAGTCCTTAGTTCAGTGTATTGATATATAATTATGAAAAGTTTAATTCTAATGTATACATTTTTTTATATGCAAGTGGATAATAAATAACTCAATGATCGAAAGAAATTCCTTAAAATTCCGTAAGTACAAATATTTAAATAAAAAATTGGTAATGCGTAGATATTTCTCACCTGGCGACATATTTTATAACCAGAGTCAATAAAATTTACATCACAATATAAACCCACTGTGGGTCAAGATGACCGCGCAGCATCCCTTGAGGTCACTTTTTACATTAAAAAATATTCAATCACTTAAAACACGCGTCGAGCACGCGTTATTCATGAATAATGGTGAATAAATCCGTAGGGATGTTACTGGATTGAGTAATTTGAGATTAGCAGGTGAATAAAACACGGGGCAATATTTTAGAATTTTTTAAAATAGTACACACAAAGAACTTTTTCTAGCAACTGTTCGACATAATTTGAGTTGAATTATGATGGGTTTTGTAAATGTTTTTGTAAATGTCCGTATACAAATTTAATCCTGGTTACAAACATTGCATTTTTCCATTAAATTGTGTGAGAGATGTATTACTAGAATGCAGAAGTGAAATTGGTTTGTTATGTTCGGTATATACATACATATTGAGGATATATATATATCACCAAAAATGTCGCTTAAACCAAATAGCCTTTCACCCCTCGTATGTTTATTTGCTATATTATTACATATGTACAATAGTGACTCAGTTTAGCTTGTCCATAAGCAGATCAGCTTGTGTATATCCAGTAAACTCATATACCTAGAGATCTTCAGTCGTGGTATATCTGGATCGACATGACGACGGAGACTAACAACGGATTTTCATGCTTTGATGATCGCTTTCATTTTTTGTACTGTACTCACTTTGGCGAGCTAGCGTAAAAAAAATATTCAAGAATTTAATTTTAAACTTTAATAATTTAATTTAATTTTGCATAAAAAATTAACCTATACACAAATATTAAACCTGTAATACTAAATATCGCCATGCTATATCCCTTTCGGGGTGACCAGGGATACATAAAGTTAGAAAGAAATGAAACTTACATACTGGAATATTAGTATTTCCTTTGTTCTTATGAAGCAAATTAATGGAATGACTTTTGACGCGAGTGTGTGGTTTCTTTATGTTTCCTAATTCTATATTATTTTCCACTATGTATCCCCGAAGTGTGGACGTATTAACAATTAACGTTACGAGAAGTGTCCCCTTGTGTTACGGTGTCTTCTCATCGAAATTAATGATTACGAAGTATCAAGCTGAACCGGTCGGAATGTCTATGTAATTTATTGTACGTAAATATAATAGTTGCCGAAATTGACCGTTACAATAAATTCTAGTAAATTTTAAGTAAATATTTTTCTCTGAGGTTAAAATATTTAATTGAAACAAAATTCAGAGGTAGATTTACATGATCTGTTACAGTAATTGATAACTTAGCAATTTAGTGTTAGCCGTGTGGTTTACTGGCAGAATAGAATAGTGCCTCTTTCTTCATCATGTTGGGATGTCGTCGTTAGGGCCGACTAATGTATACAGCATGCCGGCTGGCACGCAGATTGCTGGCATCTAAGCTGATGCATGCACCTTCTCTGCATATAGTGCACACTTGCCCGACCTGATCGGACAACTGTGCTGTGTTAAATCTCCAAACTTCTTCCCCTGGATTCCGTAAATATGGTGTAAAAAGCAAAGGAAGGCCTTTGGCTCGCAGTGGAACGAAACTAACTAATAGTAATGTAGGTAAACAAAACTTGTCTACTGCGTTTTTATTTTAATGTGTTTGGATTTACTATGCTTTAGAATTGCTGTTGTTAATTGCGTTCCTTTGTCAACAGTTTCAAAACGTAAGACATTTTTAGCAAGTTCGCAATAGTCAATCTTTCCCAGTGCCCAATTGTTGTGCAAAACCATTACTATGTGTATTTTGCCGCCAACGCACCTGCGTGCACACCTGCTAGGCCCAGGCCGAGAGAAAAAGAAATTCGGCAAATTAGCACTTTCCGGGCTAGCAACGTGTCCACAATACTGAATAATATATGCTAATCACTCCCAAAGTAATAAACCAATGTCAACTACGCTTTTAGTAAATTATTATAAATAAATATAAAGGGTTATTTATCCATTTCTAGGTACCTTTACATTTTATAAATATAGTATTAAAAAGAAAATCTAAAGCAAAATGATTCTTAAAATCCTAAAACTACAAGATAATAATTACATTTTAAACAGTGGTATGCCCTTTCGTTTTCTTTTGCATGAGTACATGCAACTGCGTTAGTAATTATAATTATGTGTGTTTATTAAATTAGTGAAATTGTATAAATATACGACTGCCTGTAATAAATAAAACCCGTTTGTCATCAAACTGCATTGCTATTATAAAATTTAAATATTAAGCGTATTTATTAGTACAAATGATTATACATGACTAGACTAGTGGGAGGAGAATCTGAGCGAATTATGTAAATACATATGGCGTCTGTTGGCTAGCAAAGGTTAATTATGAAATGATTCTCATAACTCTTACACACATCTCACATTAGAATGGAAATTATATAATCAATATTGAATATGTATTAATAAAAATATTCGTTTGAGTTTGTTTAGGAAACACACAAAAAGCGTTTAACTTTTTTTTTATTTTTAAATTTGACCGAGAAGTATGGTATACTTTGAATCAGCATTGGGTGACTAAGGGTTGAAAAGAGACTGCCATAGACACGCCTTTCAGCCTGCCGCTTTACTGGATTAGTTTATGAATGTGCAGTTGCTTCTTTACCCTAGAGGACCTTCCGTCATGGTATATGTGAGCCGACATAGCGTTGGTGACTGTTAAAGGATTTTCAACCCCTATCCTTCTGCGAGGTTGTGATGAAGCAGAAGGAGGCCGCCGAAAGGGTCAGAGAGCGAACATCTTATCTGGCCATTTGGCGGCCAAGGCACCGTCGCCGGAGGGATGTGTTCGCCCGGAGCGAGCGTGACATCTCCCGGTGACAATAGCCGGGCAGTGGACTTGAGTGAGTTTGCTGTCCGGATGAGAGGGAGGCGGTACACGGTGTCAGGTGCGCTGTCTGAGAGAGAGGTTTTGGAGGGCTGGATTTTTACTCCCGCCCCTCTCCCAGAGCAGTAGCCGCAACAAGGCCTTTTGTTCCCTGGGCGTCTGGACGAATTTGGCTTCCTAGGCCCGGGTGGAGCAATCAGAGGGGCACCCCGGCGGTTTTTAGTCAGTAAGAGTCTGACACACCGGGGTCGCTGCCCTCACAGCATCTCTGATGGTCCTATGTAGGATTTCCCCCGGGATACAAAAAAATTTTAACCCCGGACTTGTTTTGACCAAATTTTTAGTAGGAGTTTTCGCTCTAAGTACAATCGACCGCCTAAAGCTCAGATCCAAGTGCGATCTGTTGGTCAAACAAATATTTGTTCCGTGTGGGGATCCTGCTCTAACCGAATCTTCGTAGGTTCCTAGCTTAGGCTACACCTTACAATGAGTACAATATAGTCATCCCTTCATTACCATCCGATTATGCGTGCCCATTATTACCTAACTACGTATAATATAACACCTGAACGACTCCGATTAAGTATAATGAGAACAAAACCCTTTGTTGCCATTCGGCCACCGATTTTAATAAAAAAGGGATAGTGTCTGGCTCATTGTATGGACTTGTTTACTCGACGGAATGACATGAATGTTTAGGAGCAAAAAACCTATACTCTAAGAGCTGGGAGTGTCTAATAATTTAATTAGTAAATTTTTAGTTCAAAACAATATACTTTTCATACGAAGAATCAGACACTTGCGATTACATTGAACGTAATCATGTTTTTATTCTTTCTGAAAAATATAATTTTGCGTAACATTTTTTTTTAATCAGCTAAATTATATAATTAATTTAAATATACGTGTTTAAATAATTAAAAGCTTGACGTATCGATTCAAGTATTTGTGAAGCGCTGTATCTACGATGTCTTTTGATCCCTGTGGTGGCTACGGAGAAGTCCCGATTGACAAACTCATTTAACGTCGTTCGTCGTCGTTTTGTCGTTGGGAGTCGAAGCTGCTCGCGTCCTTAGGCTTTACCCTAGTTTCCCTACACGTGACTCCTGGGTGGTGCTAAACGAGCAGCAGCGAGGTGGTAGGGCGCCGGTGCCCGTCTGGATAGCGACCACAGTGCATGGGTGTAAAGCCCGTCATGGTGACCAGTTTCGGCTTGTCGCGTTTCGGGATCAGCTAGTGCATATCCAGTAGCTCATATACCTAGAGACCTTCAGTCATGGTATATGTGGGCCGACATGACGATGTAGACTATCAATGGATTTTCATCCTTTGATAGTCGCTTTCGTTTTTGGACTACACTGTACTTACCATCAGGTACTCTGTAGTCACTATGTCAAGTCAGTGTAAAAAAAAAACGTCGGAAGTTGACCTGGTTCTACTACAAGCATGACGATGCCCAAACAGGCTTTAAATTGGAGGGCCCAGGGTTCGTGAAAACGTGGCCGTTCTAGATAGATATGGAGAAACATGGTCCTACGGAGTCCAGGAACATCGATAAGGCATGATGTTTGCTGATGCATGATGCGTAGGATAGGTCAAAATGGAGCCATATAGTGGATATAATTGAGCATTGGGGGCCAGGGGGTGAAATAATTCGTTAATAAGATAATTTACTGATATGCTGCTAGAACTATGTTCCATTTGAGGTTATTTTATTAGTGGCAAAAGCTGTGAACAAAGTAAAAGCGTTTATTGATCATATAAGATAGGTACCGCATCATGTAATTTTAGATATTGCTAGCTCTTCGTTTAAGTGCGAGGAAAAAACCAAGGGAGATGTTACCGGATGAAAAGACAAAGATGCGTTTGCCGTCGATGATGTAAATCTTTGAAATGATGCTATAGAAATTTGAAGGTGCTATTACGTTAGAAGCTTTAATAGATGGCATGACAACGTTGTAATAGTGGTTGAAAATGATCGCCGACCTCTGGCATCTAGTTGTGTGGTGTGTGATTGACGTTTGTATGATGCCAGCGCAGCGAGAGAAATTTTGAGAATTTCGGAGGCAAAAGCATTAACTTAACTTCTATGAGCAATTAAAGTGAGATGAGAAATAAGTTTATTTAGTCAGACAAAATAAAATAAAAAGCAAATAAATAGGTAAACAAAATAAAAATGCAAAATCCAAGGAGAAAGAAAGTATAAGAAATAAAAATAAACCCTGCAAAATGGGCCCTCTTTAAACTTATTTGATAGCTTCCATTAGTTTAATTGCTTGTAACACAATCTTACTATCATATGAAGTATGGCATGAATAAAATAACGCCATCCAAGTATCTCTATTTGTCCTTAAGGGAAGAAACTGTATTAATATATCTTCCTTATTGAGACTCGCCTAATTGTAGTACCTGTGAAAGACGGGAGGATTTGCATCACTTACTGACGGAATGCGACCGGAATAAAAGTGCAAGATTGTCGCTGATGACCCAATGCAGAGTCAGCTGATTTGTTATAGTCGCCCTTCACGGCATCCTATGTGATCTGACAGGGAATGCCACGAAATTGTTGGTGGATATGGTAGCACTGAGTCATCAGCGACTCTCTCAAAACGGAGGTGTATTTCACCGTATTGGGCACAATAGGGCTGATATGCCGAAATGGCAAATGCTCTTATAAATAATTATTTAAAAAATCTTCCTTATTAAATGCATCTAAATATTGAGATAGTGCTAGTTGTTTAGTACTTTTTTTTTTGTTATCTCGGTGGAAATCCCTACGGACCGTCAGGGGTAGTGGTGAGGGCCACTTCCCCCGGTGTGTCGGACCTGCCCCGACTAAAACCACCGGGGTGCCAGCACTGCCCTCTTTTCGCCTTCGCCTGCCTGCCTGCCTGGAGCCTGGGAATCCGAATACTTCCGATGGCTCGGCGGGTAGTTGTTTAGTACTGAAAAAGCCGAAAAGAACTGAAATTCGAGTATGATTTGAACTGAATCATTTTTAGAATTACTAACATTCGTAGCTTTATTACATAAATTTTTTCAACAAGCTAATAGAAGATGTTGAACAAATGAAAGGAGCTTAAAAACCGAGATGGGCAGTTACAGTTGCGTAATGCAACCGTAACAGAAAAGTAAAAAAAATGCAACAATAGCCACAAAGGTGACAATAAGGACAATAGAGTATATGGGAAAAGTACAAAGGTATTTATTTATGCATTGTTTGTTTAAGAGTTGACGGCAGAAAACAAATAGCCCTTTCTTACCCTGCAACCCCATCTTAGAAGCACCGGTATAATTTGAACCAAACATGAACTAAAATAAATCAAACAAGCAAGTCTGCTTATATTGGTTGTTGTAGTTCTTCAGGGTCCTAATTGCCTATTATAATGATACTTGATCCTTTCCAAGGTGTCTTCAAGTTTGTTAATTTTATTATCTAAAAATAATTTACGATTTTTCTTTTATTATACTATTTCTAATGTACTTGATATAATAAATTTCTACAGTTTTTTTTCATTAATCTTTTTATAATACAATAACATTTTCGAGTAATTTTAGACTTTACGTATCCTGCTTGTGTTGCTAGAAGACCGCAGTAATATTTATCGCCAAATATACTATACGCTTCCTTTTGTGTTTTCTTTAATTCATTCTTTATACATCAATTTATACATATTTATTACAGATCAATGCTAAGCAAATCAAGACATTAACATATTTCATAATAAAACCTAGAATTAACAATTCTCTTTGAAAGGGTTAATTCTTTCATAGGTACTTGCGAAGACATCGTAGAAGTTTGAAGAAATATTTAGGCTGAGATGTATACACGCAACTTTAAGTTTGCTGATACTTTACTAAAACTTTACAATTTATATTTCTCAATGAACGTCCAACGATTTGGTAAGTCATCGATTTTACCAACATGGACCTGGCTCTGCGAATACTATGGCTTTGTCAAGTTCTTGTTATATTTTCAGTTTTTTGTCAAAACAAATTAATATTTTGATAACTTTGCTAAGCAAAGTCGAAAAAGCGTCTATAAATCTCAGCCTTTATGTACTTGTACTCTAGAATGTATAGTATAATAATTAATATAATGTATAATATACATATAAAGCAGTATCTAGGTGTTTTCTCAGTGTATTAGATCTTATAATAAGACATTATTATCCAATTCTTAAACAGACTGGCAATTCTGAGTAAATGATTAGATATGAGGATATTAATTATAGACGACTTTGAAATTACGATATCAATAGGCTTAATATCGTGTCTTAATTTGATAAAGTAAAAGACGTAGATAATCAATTAATATAGAAGATATTTAAAGTTACGACATTGAAAAGATCTTTAGATATTAACATTGGTATTGAACAATTCTTCTGATAGCGCCAACAAAAGAAAATCTAATGGAACAACGATATAATTGCATGAAATGTAATCGAAGAATATTACTGTGATCAGCTTGAAATAAATACAATCACAAGACGTTTATCATTTGCTTTATTGGCATATAACTGTCGTGCACTATAACAAGGCAAACCTCTTAAGGTGCTTAACGAAATAAATTTCTAATAAGACTGGAAATACAGCTATACATAATTAAAATAGTCGTTTTAATGGACTCTAACCTGTAAGTATTCAGTACCGGTCCAACCGACCAGGGATGATTCATTTGCGACATTAATATGGCTTTTTATAGATTCCGTCATTGTCTAACCCCATTGTAAGTAGATAAAAATTATGCATGGACCGTCCGTTAAATTTTGAGGTGTCTATTGTGATTTTTGCGTATGCTAATCAACCCGGAAGACTGTGACTGATTAGCTTTGAGTTTCTCATGACGGGGCTTTGAGGTCATCTCTTTTTTCATGGGTTAGAATGATAAAGCATTTTTGGAGTTGTGTCCCATTTTAGCTTTAGCAACAGTATCTACATCGTTTATTACATATTTTAAAAGATTACAAATCGGCTGGTAGTATATTTATTTATTTATTTATTTTTTTTATTACTTACAGGCTTGCGCTTGACCTCAATCTCACCTGCTGGAAAGCGATGATGAGGCCGACGTTGGAGCGCGTTCGCCCAGCAAATACCGATTCACTCGACGTTTGAAGATTCCCATGTCATAGGCTGTTAGTAACATAGGCGCAGCAAGGGAATCCCACTCCTTGGCGGTTCGCAGGAAAAAAAAGGAGAATCACTTCGTGTGAGCAGCTGGAATGTCAATCACATAATTCATGTTATCATTTAAATTATTCATTGATATTATAGCTAATTCAGAGCATACGTTGCTTAAAATGTCTTAAAATAAACGCGACAAAGTAAACAAACAATTGTTGTTCCCAGTATATTCAATATTACTATTAAATGATGGAAACATCGGATCTTCAATTAATTATCACGAATAATGTTTTACAAAGTGGATTTTTATTCTGTTCTCATTTGGTGAATGTCATCAGGCTTGTAACCATAGATGGGCAAAATGTGATCAGATTAATAAAAATGATTAACGATTACATTTTATGTTTTTTACCATTAATATGACTACATTTTGTTCATTTATGTTTTAAACACTAAAAAATCCCAGATTGTATACATATTTACCATTTCTTAATGTTTTACATTAATCCAATCATAATTACAGAGCAAGTAAATTAAAATTACAACTACATTTTGTAATCCTTCATCATTAATCAGATTACATTTTGCCCATCTCTGCTTGTAACTTTTTTTTTTGTAATAAAATAGCTGATTGTGAAAATAATAATTTGCAATCTTTTTATTTCATCTTGTCGGTTTAGCTTTAATATTTTGACACACTTAACGTATGTATTCTTTATGTAGATTAGCTAATTAAAATTTTAAATTACTTAAGGGCTCATCTCTTCACATCGTCCAGAAACCTAAATCTATAATAACATAATCTGTCCCCAACCCTCAACCGACCCGACCGCGCGGTTTTAATAATGCATTCGCCATTAGTTAACCCGCAGATGTTGGGACCATCTTCGCTTCTAATTCTAATTGCGCAGAAAGGGTAAAAGGATTACTTGGCTCTTCCGCCGGTATGTTTAAACTTGCGGGTTTTTGGGAATTGGGCTCCTGCTGTATTTGATCTTCACACAGTTAAGTAATGGAAGGAAAATGTGAATTTGGTAGCATATTGTAACAGGCGATTTTATGTAAAGTGCCACCTTTTCTAAAGATAAAAAAGGTACACTGTGATTGATTACCAGTACGCGTGTGCGGGAGCCTCTTCAACCTAGTTACATTAAAAAATAAACCCACCGAGTAACTATCTAATAAACGAATTATTCGAGTTTCCTTGGCCTAATTATTGTCTAGTAGAAATCACGAATTAGTTGATGGTAATTTGAACTGTAGGTAATTTCAATCAAGTCGTCTCTTACACTGTGTGGCACCTTTTTAGTTTAAAAGAAAAAAATACGGTGGATTTATCTTCGAGATATTATTTTATTATTAGAAGCAATAAAGCGTTTTACATTGCATTGTTATAAAGGGGAACGCGAAGTTTCAGTACATCACAAACAAGTTGTCATTTATAACTAATCCTATATCCTCCTATAATCCCTACATGAGTATTTCATCGACTGAAAATAGAAATTGATCTCAGCTTACCCCAAAACAGTTATAGCAGGACGATATTATTGACGCTTAAAACCTATCGAAGCTCGTCGTCTACTGAGAGCAGAAATAGATTAGGCTTTCAAGATGTTCTTCTTCCTAAAGAAAAAAAAAATTAAATTAAAACTTGTTTAGTAAATTTATGAGCATATTATACTGGGAATGCTAATTGAGTTGGACACTAGCAGAGGACAATTAAACTAGTATTCACGCGTTTTATCATCTGGGTATGATAACCTAATTCGTCGTAATCCGAAGAGGATGTATAAGTTGAGCATACCCATACATGCTATCGGTACTTGAAAGGTTTTTTAGTTTTGTGCCGTACTGAATTTGATTGAAATCTTTGTCATTTTAAATGAGATCGTATCAGTCTTTGTGTTTTATTGAAGATAACTATGTATAGTTTTGTAGCATTGTATGTTAAATTGATATGACACTTTTAAGTTATTATTAAGCGTACTTTTTATAACAAAAGTTGATAGTCTTTGGATTTTTTATTACCTGTATATTTCTCTAAATATTGGGTAGTTTATTGAACAAAAGATTTGAAATAAGTGATATTTATAATCGTTCAATATTTTTGTCATTCTAAACCCATTAGCTAAGTCCTCTTTTATAAAGTAATGGCATAAATTAATTTTTCACGATCTCGTTGACAGAGTGGCTTTTTTAAAACCACAAGTCACAGAAGGTGTCTGGACGCAGATGGGCGCTGTTACGCTAATCTCTGTGCCGTCGCACTTGTTAAATATTAACGCTGCCTAATTACATCCCTCTCTCCCTTCGTCCTCTAATGGCTTTTAAAACTGATTCGCACCGAGGATGCGTATTTGATGACAACTCCCGCCGCTTCGTCGAAGTACGTCTTAGAATAGACGTGAAGGAAACCTTTTTCGTTTTACATTTCTCCTTAGTAAGAGGAGACAGTGCGCGTTTTTCTTAAAGGCAAGCAATGTGTTATAAACAAAGCAACAAGGTTGTGGAAAGTCTTGGAAATTTAGAAGATTTTAATGCATTTGTGACATATGTGGCGCGTTTGAAGTGGATGTAACATACAATAAGAACTCTTAGTGCAAAATGTGACGCGAATATGTAATTGGTAAGGGGAATAAGTTTTTTTATAGCTATAATAGAGAAACCATTAAAAGATTGTTATTATTATTCTTGGGAATGTACCTAACCAATGATCATTACATATTATTTCTACTTTTACAACTATTTTCAATCGTTAAATTTATTAAAAATTGGAACAAAGTTTATGGGTTTTATCAAACTATAGGGTTAAAATCTATCAACGAATAAAAATTTATTTTCTACACAGACTTAATAAGTATATATTTATTTATTTATTTTAGTAATAACTTTACAGCACATTTACATAAAATTAATTATACACGAAAATATATTACAGTACCAATAAGTAAGTTACACTCACATTTTACAATTTGTTAGTGTGTTTTGGGTCGTTTTATACTATGCGAGTGGATGAATGAGTTTTACATGATTATATTTCAGATATAGTCCAGGATTTAACTGATGTTTCTGGTATATTCGTAATTGTTTTACATTTATTTAGGTGTTTAATCAATCTGATGATCATGAATTAATTCCTCATGGCTTTCATTGTAATATTTATTTATAAATTTTTGCAATTACTTCCACTTTTAGAATTAACTATGCTTGCTGGATTTATGAATTAAATGTAAACGTACGAATCTTCAAATCCATGTGAAAACAGCACAACAAAGCGCATAATTAATGATGTCACGACAGCTTATTTGTTCATCTGGCCATCCTGGCTTCGCAAACAGGTCATTCTTATCGTAAACGGCGAGTTTTATAGGCATTCTCCATTTAACACCGCTAATGGTCGTGCCAGTAATTATTCTGCACCATTACTCGTTTCATTGCCGTTTTGACGTTTGTTTTCTTAGCAACGGGTCTAAGGGACCACGCGGCCGGTGGTGGGTTGACATCATTAATCAGCTGTACGGTTTTGGACAGCACTTTGACAAAGGCTTTTTTGATTAACGGTAAGCAAATATGGGAACATATACAGTAGGTATCATCACACCGTTGTATTTAAAGGTTTGTGATTTCTTCTTATTATTATAATCTTGATTTCCTTTTGGCGTATGCAGAGAAGACTTGTCATCGGTTTTATCTATCTAATCTCTGTTAGTCTAGTCCTAGAATTATAAAATGAATTTCTTCCGTCCAAAATACGGTTGCATTTGAGCCATAGCAAGTCATATTCACAGAGGAGATGTTTGGGCCTTGCAGAATATAATTTTTTTAGTATTTTAATGATCAATGTTGAACAAGTGTTAAATAGGATGCAAAAATAAGTAAAACAAAACTCGTAAATTTGACAATCAGTCGTGTCACCCGCTACGGCCGTGGTGACATCTGTCACCGTCGTGACGGGCCTTATCTCGGAGAAAAAACGTCTGGGGTGACACCCACCCCGCAGCGCTCAAGACATTGTGGACTAGAGTTCATTTAATCCAAGTAAATGCAAATAGATACTCGATAATATTTAACATCAAGGACCTTAAGTGCTTGGTTAAAGACTGGAGCTTAGTTTAAAGGTAATTATGTTGTTTATTTATTTTATATACATACGGAACAAAAATGGGCGATGCCAAAAAAAAATACGGAATATACAAACTGGAACCTATATGTACGTGCTATGTTTGGTGATTCTCTGCAGGATCGAATCAGGAATGAGGTAATTCGTTAGGGAACTAAAATTATTGACATAGTTCAGATGATTAGCAAGTTGAAGTGGCAGTCGGCTGATATTTCAGGCTGGCCGGTGGACGCTGAGCGCGTCTGCCGTCAAGCGGAGAGTGGGGTGGGGCGGCGTGTGTGTTTCACAGGCTGTCCCAATGAGAGGTAATGAGGGGGTAATTTACGAACTCCTCCCATAGAAGAGGCCTACTTAAGGCCAGTCGCTCACCGGACCCTCGGAAGTATCTGGATCCCCAGGCCCGGCGAAGGCGAAGAGTAGGCAGTGCTGGCACCCAGGTGGTTTTAGTCGGTGCAAGTCCAACACACCGGGGGAGTGGCTCTTACCACTACCCTAACGGTCCGACGGGATTTCCACCGGGTTAACAAAAAAGAAGAAAAGAAAAAAAGTCGGCTGATATTTGCAGGATATATTTGCCGAAGATCTGATAACCGTTGGCGTTGACGTGTTCTTGAGTAGAGACCACGCGTTGGTCAGCGCAGTGTGGGATGCCCTCTGGCTGATTGGCGCGATGATTTGAGCAATGACAGGCAATTATTGGATGAGAAATACTAAAGATTGGGCTAAGTGGTGAATCTTAGGAGAGACTTATATACAACAGTGAACGAATACGGGTTGACAATGAACCTATATGTAGGTGGTTTGCAAATATCTGGGTGAGAGGGAGGCGGTGCGCAGTGTTCGGCGCGCCGCCTGAGAGTGAGATATTGGATGAGTAGGCTCTCTACTCCGACCTCTCCTAGAAAGGTAGCCTCAACAAGGTTTTTAGTTCCCAGGGCATCTGAATGAATTTGGATTCCCAAGCCCGCGGGGTGCGGTTAAAGTGACACCCCGGGGGTTTTTAGTCAGTAGGAGTCTGACACACCGGGGTCGCTACCCTCATAGCGGCCCTGGCCGGGATACAAAAAAAAGTGGTTTTCCAATATAAGGCACACTAGCATGCAAAGTAAATACAAAGTATGAAATGTTTATCTAATGAGATAGAAATTGTAATAATGTTGGTAGCAGTGGTTAATAGCATTTTTTTTCCTATATGAGTATTAGTAACATAATATAGGATTCGATATAAAAAATAATGTAGTTATATTCTGAATTATCGATATCGATGAAAGTTGTTCTGTAGCAACTCCAGTGCCTCGGTGGCCTGAAATCAAATGTATTTATGACTATGTAAATTGGTTCATTCGACGGTCGGAATTCTCAAATTTTCTCTAAAAGGTACGGCGAATACGCAGATATGAAGAAATTTATTTTCCTCGCGACAGATGTTTTTGAATGGGGAGCTTTTGATTTTTCCTCTCCACTCTATCTCTTATTGTTTTGTTACAGTGTTTGTAGACAATGTTCGCAGTACGATATGGAAATTAAAATATTTACAATTTACATGCTGCCCATTTAAAACACATATCTGCTTATTTCTATATTCAACTTCTTTTGTGTGCATTTTTCAAAATAATTTGCATTTGTTAACTGATAAATATATTTTATTTAATAAAATATAATATACCATGTGATTAGAGATAATAATTATAATAAAAAAAGAATTTGTATCATTCAATTATTGTACTATTAAATTTGCTTATTTAGATAATAAAATAAAAGCATTACTTGTTGGGGCATCTCTGCTTACCCTGAAAGGGATATAGCGTGAAAATATATAAAAATTAAAAAAGATAAAAATGTCATGTTCATTCTTTAGTTTTAATACCTATTTATTTCTATTTATTTTAAATTCCTGTTTTATTTTAGTACTAGCTGATCCGGCAAACGTTGTTTTGCTATGTAAGGTTTTGTAATATCTTCTAAGATATTCATTGAAATTAAGTGATGTCAAACACAATTTTGTTCACAATTAAATATTCTTAATCAACAACACATTTATTTATATAAAGATTAATATTATTACGTTGATACAACTCTTAACAAATAATGCATTAATTTCGACCAAATTTGTTTACCATAAAAACGGTTCTAGTGACTTAATCTTAAAAGATAAACATATACTGTTGTGGACATTTTTTTAGATCATCTCAAGAGGAATAATTCTTTCTTACATATATTTTTGGTATCTTGAATCGTTTTTGCAGCGCACGCAATGGAAGCCCTCAAGGACGAAAAATTTTGCCCGTTTTTTTTCACATTTTCCATTATTTCTTCGCTTCTAATAATTGCATCGTGATGTTATATAGCCTATAGCCTTCTTCGATAAATGGTCTATTCAACTCAAAAAGAATTTTTCAATTCGAACCAGTAGTTCCTGAGATTAGCGCGTTCAAACAAACAAACAAACAAACAAACAAACAAACAAACTCTTCAGCTTTATAATATTAGTATAGATAAAATTTTGTAAGGCATTCAAAAAATTATAATATTTTTTCAAATAGTTTTTTTCATCTGCACTATACCTCGAGTTCAATTTTACTTAACTCTGTAATTAAAGAAAGCAACAAAATATGCAAATATTTTCGCCTCACAATGAACTTTCGAGTGATAAAATCAATATCTTAAAAAGGGATTTATAAACGTTAATAGACACGTTCAAGAGTTCGAAAAATAACCAAAGTAAAATACGACCCTAGTAAAGTAGGACGGCTGCCAACTTAAGTCAGTCCAGCGTAAGTTATTTGCTGGATAAGTATGTGACGTCATGACATTGCCGGCATGAATTCGGCCGGGTGCCGTGTGAAGCGTTTTACCGTCTGCGACAATATCTCGACCGATCTCGGGTGCACATGAGGTTAGAATCTCCGAATACTACTTTCGAATATAACTCGTAACAGATGATTTTAGTGTATGTTGTGATTGCTTTTAGAGACAATAGTTTTGCAATTGTATACATATATTGTGTAAATAGTTCATATAGCTAAAAAAATTTTAATGGAAATGGGAAAGAATTTATGTGAAAGCTTTAATCGAATTTAGCTAATAAAGAGCTAAAGTATAAATAGACATGGAACGTAATATATCACTCGGCGGCACACTTGATGGAGTGTGTCGTCCAACAAGGGTGCGAGCGGCACGCGATGTGTTCCCGCGTAACGCTCAAAAACGCAGAGGCGAAAGAGAAGCGTGGCTCTTTACACCACACCTCCCCAAGTGAGTAGAGGCTTATTCAGAGGCTGCACGCCTTGCCGGGTATCGAGGATGAGACCCTAGTCGTGCTCTCGATCCCGGTAGGTGGAAGGTAGAACACGCTGGCGGTTTTAGTCGGTGCAAGTCCGAGATACTGGGGGTGCGGCCTTCACCGTCCCCTGAGGTCCGCAGGGAATTACCCGGGGCTACAAAAAAAAAAAACGAACGTGCTATATGCAATTTAAAATGTATGCAACGCTATATATGACTTAAGAATTCCGGAATCAAAGAACCCCAAAGATTTATAATGCTTAACAAGAAATACTATGTATAATTTTTAATTCTGTTGCAGCAAATTGATTACTCGACACTTAATGATAAATAGGTATTTTGGGCCTAAAATTGACGGTCATTGCAAAGTTCTATTGGCAGTCAGCACCATTCAATGTAGCAGGACGGAAAGCATTTAGATGTTTAGATAATTGGACATAAACAACCTGTTTGAGAATTGCGATAGGCGGCAGCGAGTTAGTAAAACTGATTTTGTATCGATGCACTAAGAAGCGATATTTTTGGATTTTTGGGAGTCGAAGCTGCTCGCGTCCGTAGGCTTTACCCTAGTTTCCCTACACGTGACTCCTGGGTGGTGCTAAACGAGCAGCAGCGAGGTGGTAGGGCGTTGGTGCCTGTCTGGATCGCGACCACAGTGCACGGGTGTAAAGCCCGTCATAGTGACCAGTTTCGGCTTGTCGCGTTTCGGGATCAGCTTGCGTATATCCAGTAGCTCATATACCTAGAGACCTTCAGTCGTGGTATATGTGGGCCGACATGACGATGTAGACTATCAATGGATTTTCATCCTTTGATAGTCGCTTTCGTTTTTGGACTACATTGCACTTACCAACAGGTACACTGTAGTCACTATGTCGAGCCAGTGTAAAAAAAAATTACCACTTTAGTGTTGCTATTTTTATCACCCTGATATTACGAGTAAGGTATCGAGGAATCTTATATGATAAGTCCAGAGATCCCAAAATCTTTCAGTTGTAATGGAGTTTAAAAGTATTTTTGCTGTTATTATAGTTCTTCCATTTCTAGCTTTTTAATTCTCTGAATCTTTATTTATATTGCAGCTATACAGTCCCTGATATAATCATCATTTATCAAATGTTTATTCCTTTTTTTATCGGCCTTAGTTATTGCAGTCTATTTATCGCAAGAATTTTGGTGAAATATCTTAAGATCGATTTGTTAGTCTGCATATCACGTATGCCCGACGGCCGTCAATTTCATTAGGAGGGTAGTTGTCAGCGCTAAAACAATGTGCGTGAGGGTCGGCCCTCCTATATTGTAAAGTGTGATATCTATCCTCTTCCGAGAAAGTATCTTGATTTTTATTGTTTTCTGATATTTATTTGGCTTTTTGGGCTACTAAGACAGAATTTTTTATATTGTACTATATTTTTTATTTAATTTATGTTCTCGAAAATGATTATTTAAATTATTGATATAATTTCTATCATAAACAACAAGTATGGATTGTCTATATCAAGTAACTTGATATTTCTTGTTGAAATTTAACAATGAAATGAAAAATAGGTACCTTTATTTTTCAATATGTATCTTCATTATTTAACTTATAGAGCCTGCGCAAACTTTTTCCTGGACGATAAAAAATTGCAAAGAATGTCCTCAATATTTTATGATTAGCAGATAAAACTGCCAAGCCAACTGATTTATTTTGTAGTTTTGATGGACTAGGTTAGATTAGGTTATATACATATGAGGGCGCGGCGCGACGGGGCTAATTGATTACAGGACCCGCAGTCCCCGCCAATGCGCAGAAGTAGTCACCTCGGGGTTTTTAGTCGGTACAAGTCCAACACATCTCGGCAGCGCAATCCCCCTGTACACCAGAGAGGATCCTATGAGGATTTTCCCCAAGTAAAAAAAAAATAGGTTATATACATATATTCTTGAGTTCTATTCCGTGTAAGTACATTTGTCTTTGCGGACTAAAGTTTCCCGTTGGCACGGGCTATAAATGGTAACCATTTAAAGAATCTTTAAGCAGCGCATACCCTGCTGACCTGTCAGCCGCGTACATCACAGTTCCCGACACCTCACCTATTCAAAGGAACATTTGAAAGCCTCCAAATCCTGTATAGTTTAGGCACTGCTTACGACGATTCCTTTAAGTTCGACGTTCATTGCCTGTTTGCTTGTGAAGAAGTAAAGAATGCTCGTGCTGTGAATGCAGTGGGTGATGTATTAATATTGTTATGCTTTTTCTATGTTGATATGTGGTGTGATGGAGAACTGTCAATCACAATCAGGCTCGACCACCCGCGCTATTAGGCGATGTTAGTTGCACAACGATAGTGTGGAGTAGTATTGTTCATAAAAATGTTTATTGTTTTAAAAGTATTAAAATTATCTTTAACTTGGATTGAATTTAGGAATGTTATATTAGTATAAAGACTCAGATTATAAAAAAATAAATTTATATCACAGAAATATTGATGTTACGATTGTGAATAACGTTAAATTTTGTAAAGTATTGAGAAAAAAGGGTATACCATTTTATTTTGTACCAAATATTGATGAGATATATTGGATAAAAATAATAAATTAAATATTAGTTTTAGGTCAAGGTGCAAGTGTAATTCTTAACTTTATAGTTATCAGTTGGTAAGCGTGATCCTTTTCTTACTTCGGCCCTGTCATCCAGCTCTGGAATGATCATCCCTTCCTTCATCTTCCCTTTCTCCTATGAAAAACGAAGCGAAGTGGTTCTTTTAAAGAAAGAGTAAAGAGACTTTTGTGCCAGTTGACATAACCACGGCGATTATCAACGATCAGTTTCTTGTTTCTTGATAGTTATAATCGGTCTTTTGACTGCGTTGTTCTTCAAGTGCAGTGTGGTTACTTCGTCAAGCTAATATAAAAAAGAGAAAGAAATAATACGTGCTTGTTTTGTGAACTATTTCTGTTTTTTCTAGTAAATGTATTGTTATTATAAAATTAGGTAGGAAATATATAACTTGCGATAGTTGTGCGTAGCAAAAGCATGCGACAATTTTTTGTTAATAACCTAGATACTATCAGAGACGGGAAAAATGTAATCTGATAAATGATGAACGATTACAAAATGTAGTCGTAATTTTAATTTTCTTGCTGTGCAATCATGATTAAATCCATTTAAAACATTAATAAATGATAAATGTGTATACAATCTGGGATTTTGTTGTGTTTAAAACATAAACGAGCAAAATGCAGCCATATTAGTGGTAAAAAACGTAAAATGTAATCGTTAATCATTTTCATCAATCTGATTACATTTTGCCCATCTATGGACAAAACTTAGAACTATAATTATTGCTACGCAATTCCCGATTTAATCAGGAATTCTTACATAGTTTTATTCCAATATTGCCATAGTTTCAGTAAATTGTATTAAACTTTCAAGAGAAAAATAATCATAAATTATGAAGAAAAATATTTAATGCCGCTAGACGACTCCAAGCGTTGCTCTGTCCGGTATTAAAAACGAGATAGATGCGCGCGTATATCGTAGTTTACTAGATCTGTCTGTCTGTCTTATCGCTTCCATCTCACACACGTTACAATGTATGAAGAAAACAATATATTTACACATCTTTCTTTTTGTTAACTCTTTAGATTGGTATAAATATTTTAAAAGAATTTCATATCTACGAGTAGAAACCGGAAAGAGCATGGAGTTTATTTTTATTATTTACTGTATTTTAACAGTCTCTTACATAATTTCGTAATTAAAATTAGTCAAATTGATGCCATAGGTAAACGGAAAGTTTCATTTTTATGGCAATATTTTAACTCAAAAAAGTATTGTTCGGAATTTAATGCCAAAAGTAGCTATTACTTTAGATTTATTTACAAAATGAAGTTTTATCGGTTGCACTGTATTATATTGTGCTTTAAATTTGTCACATTAAAATATAGTTTATCTCTAAAGTGCACAGACTATAAATTTCAAATAATTGAATATTAGAACAATTTTAGAGCAGTTGATATGTAAGAGGTGAAAAAACTAAAAAATGTGTTCTGACTTGCATTATGGACATTTTAAAAGTCCTAGATATATCTACACCTTGAAGGAGCTCGTTGTATGCAAATGGGACCTAAGATTTAAGCTTAGAGCCTGAAAGTGGTACTTCTAGCAGAATACTCTAAAGACTTTTAAATAAAAGGTAATTTATTTCATAATAGCGATCTTCAACTGTTTATTTTCTATTGAGAGTTAAAGTGGGTTCACAATGTCAAATATATTTTGTTAAACATTGCTGTGGAGAATTGATTAAAGGACGCACAGCCTTCGGCTATATGCAGAAGTACCGGCTAAAAGCCTTGGAGTTTTTAACCGGTACAAGTCCGGCACATCTCGGTCTCGCCACCCCCTGCGTGCGGCCGGGACGGTCCGATGAGGATTTTCCCCAAGAAAAAAAAGGGTTCAAAATGTCAAATATATTTGTTAAACATTATAGTGGTATTCTTAAAATCTACAAAAATATACACAATTACCTCTTGTTCCAGTGCTGATTTCTATACCTACCTGAAAAGGGTGTTTTTACCTTTTAATATGTAGGTTTGAAGTCTGGGGCGTTAAACCTTAGGCACAAATCAATCTAACCGAGGAGTTTGCGCGGACTACCACTCACCTACCGAGGGCACAGCGCCAGTTCGAGGGTCGCGACCTCCGACCTCATTGGGCGACCTCTGCCACGCCCACCGCCCTACTGAAACTCGCTGAAGCGTAGCAAAGGATGGCATGAGGACAACTTTGCCTATATGATGAAGAACAGACTCCTTTGTCGTGTATCTTAAATGTATAATATTTGTCGAGTATACATGTTACTGTTTTAAAATTAATTTGTGACTTGATTTCACAAATCTCTTTTTTAAATCTCACAATAATGGCTCAGAAACTTCCGAGACATTGGTTATCTTATAAATAATAATATATGTCATCGAGCTATATCTTTTTTGGGGCGAGCAAGGATATACTAGTGGTTGTATCTACTTTGCGTGCCATATGCCATGCGGCAGCGTTAATTCCATAAATGTATTAAAGCATTGCCTTACGATAAATAAGTCTGGAATAAGTTCTTTTCATTTAAACGAAAAAAAGGAACCCTTTAAATTAATATCTATTCTATTTTCACGCCATCTATCTTCCTTATGAGAGTAATATAATATTTATTATCATTATATAATATTCAAATTAATTATATGAATCTGCCTACCCTGTCCAAATACCTATGCACGTCACTGCCTGCCACGCTTGTCCAATATGGGTTGGCGGGTGTACACTATGTGCAGAGAAGGTGCATGCATCAGCTTAGATGCTAGCAATCTGCTAGCAACTCGGCATGCTACCTACCTATGATACCTTAGCATGATGAATAGGGAGGTATTATTCTATTCTGCCAGCAAACATTCAACAACACGCCTCAAAAAACATATTTGAAAAAATGTACCTTGATTCAGTAAAACCTTTGTAGTTAATTGTGGTTTTTGGGAGTCGAAGCTGATCGCGTCCGTAGGCTTTACCCTAGTTTCCCTATACGTGACTCCTGGGTGGTGCTAAGCGAGCAGCAGCGAGGTGGTAGGGCGCCGGTGCCCGTCTGGATCGCGACCACAGTACATGGGTGCAAAG
This sequence comes from Automeris io, assembly GCA_036320925.1. Taxonomy (NCBI): domain Eukaryota; kingdom Metazoa; phylum Arthropoda; class Insecta; order Lepidoptera; family Saturniidae; genus Automeris; species Automeris io. Next base: position 908,064 of record JAUDJH010000021.1, on the reverse strand, counting down.
CCCATCATAGTGACCAGTTTCGGCTTGTCGCGTTTCGGGATCAGCTTGTGTATATCCAGTAGCTCATATACCTAGAGACCTTCAGTCGTGGTATATGTGGGCCGACATGACAATGGAGACTATCAATGGATTTTCATCCTTTGATAGTCGCTTTCGTTTTTGGGCTACACTGTACTTACCATCAGGTACTTTGTAGTCACTATGTCGAGCCAGTGTAAAAAAATAATAATAATAATCCTTTTTTTTAATGTTCTTATTACGGTTTATTTTTGAAAAAATCATAAAATATTGTAACACCTAAATATCTGATTGATAAATAGATTTAAACACGGATCTTTCGAAGCGGAAACAAAAGCTGTTATCAACAATACTAACGACCCCATATTGCCTCGTATGCCCTCAGCTGTGATTCCATGCAAGTCGGAACTGCATTTCGCTGGTCACAAATTCAACCCTTGTGTCGCATTCAATGTACTTCCGAACAGTAATTATCTTCGATTATTAATTTAAATGTCCGGAATTCAACGCAGGATGCAGTTGTTGTTTAAATATTGCAACATCATGCTCAAGTATTTTTAGGTGCACGTGTACTTATTAATATAAAATAGTTTTATAATACTTATTTGTCTTTCCTTTTGTGTTTAGTACACTTAATTGGATAAATAATACAGTAAATGGAAAACAGCAACAAAAATTAAAAAAAAAACATTATAATCGCAATAAAATATGATCGCTGAGGTGGGCAAAATGTAATCAGATTAATAAAAATGATTAACGATTACATTTTACGTTTTTTACCATTAATATGACTGTATTTTGCTCATTTATGTTTTAAACACTACAGAATCTCAGATTGTATACACATTTATGATTTCTTAATATTTTAAATTGATTTAATTTTGATTACAGAGCAAGAGAATTAAAATTACGACTACATTTTGTAATCGTTAATAATTAATAAGATTACATTTTGCCCATCTCTGATAGATCGTCAGGCTATATGTCTTACAGGGTGAGCAGAGATAGTGGGTGTATACACTTTGCGCTTATATGTCGTGCCCAACGTGACCAGTGGCGCAGCTGATCACCGTTCTCATGGCACTTACACAGGATATTTTAGTAAGATGCCATACAGGTCTCCTCACGTTGTTTTCTTTTAACAGTAAGAATGTGGTGCCTAAATTTGTACGTAATGTAGAAAAACCCAGAGTCGGGATTCGAACACTCGTGCTTCGGCGCATAGGTGCTAGTTCCATGCAGGGATGTTACGGAGCTTCGACTCCGACTCCGATAAGTCGGAACTTCCGACTGATATTACACCTTCGGTTCCGAAACTTTTTAATCGGATGTATTAATCGGAGGTCACCACCACTGTAGTAGTCAATTCATTTGTTTTCATTTTATATGTTGTTGAAACATAATATTAATTAATCAAACAATCAATAATTTGAAGAAACTTTGTTTAACCTAATAATATATACTTAATAAAAATAAAATTATAAACTTAATTTGAAGAAATTTTTAAATGTAGTTTAAAATAAAATAAACTTCAAATTATTAAATTTTAAATTAAATTTTCATTAAAATTTATTACTAAAAGGTTTTGTTTTACATTTACATTAAATAAAATTAAAATAAACTGGAGCAAATTTTATTTAATTAGTGCACTGTTAATGGGACAATGTTAATAAGAAACACAGCAATTTCCATTTTCATTCTGTGGATGTGTAAATTTATTACTTTATAAATAAAAAGGTTCACTAAATAATGTTTTATTTGTCCTTAAATAAAACTACTTTCTTCTGCCATCACTTGTGATTAGTGACATTGCCTCCGACTCCGATAAATCAAATTTAAAAACTCCGACTCCGACTTCGGTTCCGACTCCGATAAATCAAATTTAAAAACTCCGACTCCGACTTCGGTTCCGATAAAACTGCTTCCGTTACATCCCTAGTTCCATATCCACTACGCCACCACGTCCACCTCTCATTTTGTACTCATTATAAATTGTTTACGACTCTTAGGCGCGAATTAACTTGCCTACTTTTAAATTTGTCTTACCGTTTCGTAACTTCACACCCTGGACGAAATCTCTGCGGCACTTCCCTGTGAAACTAGATCGAAATGTCGAGCTGCAATTAAAAGTAAGTCAATTCGTGCGTAAAACCCTTTAAATTATCTATAATACGTTATCTTATCCACCAGGTGCGCAATAGTAACTTTGATAAACACTATAAAAACTATTATAATAGATAGAAAAGCTTTCCACTCCGACGCAGCCTTGAGTTTCTTTCGGCGTTTCTTCTCAAGGTAGTCGCTTCCGAAACGCTGGTAGATCACCCGTAGGGTTAGTACTTTATTTGGCTGGCGGTCCAAATCGAGGTTCGTACCCACAGGGGTGCCCTTGCATTGCCACCCAACCCAAAAACTCGCTGGCTGAGCACCTTCTGTGCCCGCCCCCTAAGCCCGGTTGAACTGAAAATGCCTTTCCTGGCAATCAGTATTTAGACCGCTTCAAAAAAAATAGAGAAGCTTAGCTAATTACTGAATTACGGAATGCTTCCTTTATTTAAAGCATTAGTATCCACAGAATGATACCAAGCCGTATTAAGCTGGGCTATGTAGTATTAAATGTAGCGACTAGACTCTGAGTTCAAAACTAAAGGCTGTATTGTCATGTTTAATTAAATTTTTTTACTCTGGCACGACATAGTGACTACAGAGTACCTGATGGTAAGTACAGTGTAGTCCAAAAACGAAAGCAACTATCAAAGGATGAAAATCCATTGATAGTCTACATCGTCATGTCGGCCCACATATACCACGACTGAAGGTCTCTAGGTATATGAGCTACTGGATATACACAAGCTGATCCCGAAACGCGACAAGCCGAAACTGGTCACTATGACGGGCTTTACACCCATGTACTGTGGTCGTGATCCAGACGGGCACCGGCGCCCTACCACCTCGCTGCTGCTCGTTTAGCACCACCCAGGAGTCACGTGTAGGGAAACTAGGGTAAAGCCTACGGACGCGAGCCGCTTCGACTCCCAAACAAACAAAATAATTCAACAAACCGTCGACTATTTGCAATAACATTGTGACATGTGAAGGTTAATTTCAAAAGTGATACAACAATTATTTGTGCAATATACATCCCTAATTAAAAACTAAATGTGTCGTATAACGCACCTGTGGAGTCAGTTCCCACGCGTGGGCGCGACAAAATCACGGATCGCGTGCGCACCTGTGCGACCGACATACAGTCCGGCTTCTGCCAGGATCTGAACACGCGATGGAATTTATTTGCGTTTTAAGTTTACACGGTCGTTGTCAACTTATTGCCTTATGCCAGTGGCACTTGTGCCAACGAAATAACGGGTTAAATAACTGTTCATCTATACTGAAATATTTAAGAAACTACAAAGTAAAATTTAGAGTTAGATACCTAATGATACAAGTCTTGTGTGTGTATGTGTGTGTATGTGTGTGTGGTTAAACACTAGCTATAACCGTTTTTTATAATTTATAATAACTGGCATTATTTTTAGACTACAATTTTTAGTAACCTGGTGGAAAATCCTGCATAGAACCTTCAGGGACGCTGTGAGGGCAGCGACCCCGGTGTGTCAAACTCTTACTGTCTAAAAATCCCCGGAGTGTCCCTCTAATTGCTACACCTGGGAAACCACGGTTATCTAGACCTCCAGGGAGCATAAAGCCTAGTTGAAGCTACCTCTCTCGGAGGGGTGCGAGTAAAGAGAAAGAGCCAGCTCCTCCTAAGCCTCTTTCTCAAGTGGTTCGCTGGACACTGCACACCACCTCCCTCTCATCCGAGTTTTAGACTACACTGCACTATTCATCAGGTGCACAATAGTCACTATGTCGAGCTAGTATAGATAAAAATCATACCCTGATTGATAATAAGGTTTTTTAAAAGTGTTATTTATTAAGTTGCTCTTTAGATCTCATTGTAACATAAATGTTTGTCCTAATAGGCAAGTAAGATTAAGTTCATGCAGGTGTTTTAACTAAATTAATCAATATATTTGAGTTTTATAAGATATGATAAAGTTAAAAACATTAAGAAGGCGCTAAAAAATATTTTCAGTGTGTGGTTGACGAAAAACATTTGAATTCTTTGTCATATACAGTATGGTTTAAAAATCCTATATGACCCGTGAGCGTTTCTCGGTATCGATATTACATTGTTGGGTTAAGCTTTTAGTTAAAGACCAAAAAATCTGAATAAAATAAAAATTTATTAGTTGGGGAAAATTTACATGGTAGCACTGGGAGCGTAGTATTTCGGCTAGGACTAAGAAGTTCTATAACTCTTGCTTTTGCCAGGTCGTTGGGCTAAGGAAAGTTCTTCCAGCGAGCGTGTTCCCAACATCCGTGGTATTGGGTCCTAGCGAAGCGTAAAGAAATATTCATGCAGGCCGGCATGATTGCTATGACTACCGATCGATGCTTACTGTCGGGTATGGTGTGGTCGATACCGTCTTCGGATAGAAAAACAAGGTATCTTTTCTATTTAATAGAACATGCCTAAATTGTTATTTTTATATTAGCCAACATGAAATAGTAGAATAATAAATAAAACGAAATATTGAAAATCAGAGTGACATTTTTTATTCCTCATTATTATTATTTCTTTATACATTATTCGTTCTTGTACTTACATCGACTATATTACATTATAATTAATAACTGTACAAATTATTGCGAATAAATACATTGCTTTTCGTTCAAATAAATTCAGACACATGTAAAATTTTATTATTATTCATACTCAGTATCATTTATGTTATTGTAAAAATGATTTTGTTGATTTTGACATAATGTAGTTAATATTACAAAAGTTGATGTTACAAAATTTAAGAAAGGTTTATAAAAATTAAATGAGTTCTTCAACGTTCTAGAGATTGGAAGGGTTAAGACAAAAAAATATTATAAAGACACTAATGAATAAAAGGAAAATACAATAAAAAACAAATTATTTTTATTCCTTACTAAAATATTTGTAAAACGTTTGTATTTTATGGACTTGTGGAATATTTTTGTTGCCTAAAAAGAATTATTTATAAAAAAATATTCGCATTTATTCCAATATTTTTGTAAAATAAGTGGCGGTGATGTATAAATTAAACAATATACATTTTCTTAAATTACCTGTTTTATATTTTATATCATAAATTCTTTCTTTAATATTTATTTTTTAAATAAATAACACTTTACAATCTATATGATAATTTGCTGTAATGTTTTTTTTAATGTTATTAAAACGAAGCTGTCGAACTCTAAAGATATAGGTTATTTTTAAGCAACAAAAAAATTTCTTTCTTATAAGAATTACATAAATATTATCACTTTACAAAAAGAAATGAAAAGATATAAAGTAGTATATTTAAATGAAATTTATTTATATAAATGTTTAGTTTAGATTTCACAATGTAAATGCTTATTCGGAATAATTCTATTACAAAATATTAAAATACAAGTAAAGAGCACCAATAGAAAACAAAATATAATAATATTAATTCACATAAATGACCATAGACTTTTAAATTAGCAGGGCCACGGGCTGGATGGAGTACGTCCATCATATCATGGCGTTAACGGTGCGTAGCGCGTTCCCACGCACCGCTCCAAGACGAATAAGGTGGACGACGGTTTTACACCAACCTTCGCAAAGGTGCTGAGGAAACTGCTATAGCCGTAACCTTGACTCCGGCAGACGGATTAGAGGAACATCCTGGTGGTTTTAGAGTCTGTCACACTGGGCCTTGATTTTCATCGGTTACCAAAAATAACGCATTCGGATTAGAATTGATTAATTATGTTATTTAATTTATTTCGTCACTTTCTTATAAAAACAAAATGGTTTAAAATTAAAACAGAGTTCTAAATGTTAATCATTAAAACGAAATTTACTGAAGAACAAATATATTGTTTTATTTGGAAATCAAATTGCCGTTCAACTTTTTAGATTTACTAGCCTTTTAAAAGAAAGATTAATACATGTTGTTAATTTACCTTTTCAATATTAAATTCAGCTAATTTAAAAGCACTGTCATTTGTACCAAAAAATACAACACATATAATATAGTTACACGATATATAAGTATACACGAATATTTTAAGATTCTTATTTATTGCATTTTTTATGTAAAAATTCGTTCACATAATTTTACTATCTACACACGTCGACATCAAGAAAATATCAATTAAAAAAAATCATCACCCTCGTAAAAAACGTCTCTTAAAACCTATTAATTTACATTATAATAAAAACATTTTATTTACAATATTCTTCTTGTTTTAAATATAAATATCTATCCTAAATATATATTTTATACAGAGGAACAAAAATCAACTAATAACACTACTGACCCCTAGGAGCGTGCAGTGAATTTTATAAAGGGAAGCCGGTACAATTAATTATTGTTAACACTAGGCTTACGAGACGCGTCAATTTGACGCATTCCGTATTTTAAAAGGAATCTTACAAAAACCGTTCGCTTTTTTGTTTTATCTTTTCTATTGACTATTATACATTGAGCGAAGCAAATATATATTTTTAATTATTATCTGCATACTTGTTGCAATATTGAACTTTTCTATATGATATGCCTACCTCTATTGACGCGTGATGTGTGTTCGTAGAGATAGGTATATATGAAATCCATAAACCCAGTGTTGAAGATCTTGTTTGTATTCGTACAGTCAATATATTTTATTTTGTTGTAAATATATTTTAAGTAATTTAAATACTATATGAAATAGCTATGTATAATGCATATTGCATAGCATATTAGAATGATACTATAAATCGAATATACGGTTGTCAGCAAAAAATGGCTATAAAATGCTTTCTTAGCGGTCGATATGATTTCAACTTATTAAAATGAAGAAAATTATAAACTCTGCTTTAACAGCTTTCCTTTGTTTTATAGCACTAAAGCTGAGATTTATAAGCGCAACTGTAAATTTGCTTAGACTTTACTAAAATATAATAATTTATATTTCTCAATGAATGTTAATAATTGATTTGGCAAGTTACCGTTTTTCTCAACATGGACTTGGCTCTGCGAATACTATGGCTATATTCAAATACCTATTATAATTATATTCAGTTTTTTAACAAAACGAATTTATTTTTTTAAAAACTTTGCTAAGCAAAGTTGAAATAACGTCCATAAATCTCAGCCTGAGGGTCTACCTTTATTTCTAATTTGTAGGACACATCGACTTTACGAATATACAGGTGTCCCATAAGTTATAGTCCAAAGGAAAAGAGGTGATATTGAGAGCGTAGCCCTATCATTCACTGAAAATAATATTTTCAATTTGTAGCTTGTTTAGCATGTACTGCGATTTTTTTGGACTATGACTTGCGAGGCTCCTTATAAATGTTATCAGTACTGGTTTCCCTTTCTAACGTTCATAGCACGTCACTAGTTATTCCACACTAAATCACTGTTTCATATCCGGTATCGAACACGATTCCTGATTACGAATGTTCAACAAATTATCTATCAGCAACGACGCTTTTTGAGAATTCTTCTGAGAATCGCTCGTCGTGGGCGTATCAAAGACGTCATGCTCTGCCGGCTTCGGAGTGTAAAATGCTGATAGGGGATCGAAAGTCTGTTCGGACCTCTCGCTCTCCCTTGCCCTCGCGAAGTAGTCACTTGTCTCTGCTTCTTGAAACTCGCTTGAGGACGTCACCGCGTCTTCAGGCTGAGGAACATCACGCTGATATCTCTGGAACGGGTCGAAACGCTGGCTGGGCAAGTACGGCGCGAAGCCGTAAGGCGTGGATCATGCCGCCGCCAGCTGCCTCCACATCGTATGTCACATGGTCGCCATATAAGGCCAGGAGAACGAACTGCCTGACAAGAGCATATCCCTGATGAGGGTTTCTATGGGCGTCTTGCCCACGAGTCGTACAAAGAATAGTTGCTCTATGACCTGCGAGCTGACTGTCCTCAATGATGGGAGACGGAGTAAAAGCTTCCCAAACCTCGTCGGCTGATTGGGGTACTGGCTTCTGCAGTATTCTTCTAACGCGCATTGAGACTTCTCTTGCAAGCTCTCTATGTGGGATATGTCTGATAGGCCGCAGGCATCTGTGGACGAAAACATACCCATTTAAATAAATATTATCTATGTTTTGTGGTGGTAGGGCGATTTTCCGAACTGGGTCATGACCACAGTGCAAAGACTGTTACAGTGACTCGCTTTGGCCTATTGCGTTTCGGGATAAGCTGGTGTATGCGCAGTAACCCATATAATTAAGGTCATGGTATATACGGGCCGACAGGATGACGGAGACTCAATAGATTTTCGTCCTTTGATAGTCGCTTTTGCTTTTGGACTTTTTTTTTACTTGGGGAAAATCCTTATTGGACCGTCCCGGCCGCACGCAAGGGGTGGCGCAGCCGAGGTGTGCCGGACTTGTACTGGCTAAAAACCCCAAGATGTGTGACTACTTCTGCATATAGACGGGGACTGTGGGTCCTGTAATCAATTCTCCACAGCCTCGTCATGCCGGGCCCTTCGGGCGCTATCTCGGGTTCGCTTTTGCACTACTTTATAATTACCATCAGGTGATCTATAATTACTTTGGAGTCAGGTTACAAATAAATGTTGTATGCAAAGAGAGTAAATACGAAGAGGTTGATATTGCTCCAGTTTTTTTTCTAAGGGAGTAGAAGTGTGGTCATAAGGCTTATGTCAGGTTACCTACGCTATTGTGACACAGTATGCCCACTACTGATGGCACAAATATTTCTCGAAAGATTCCCTAAAGTACTTGCGATAGAGTACTCGTACACACAGATCATTGGTATTGTTCCGTATTCGAATTTATGTGCGGGTAACTTTTGACAGCTCTGGCAACACCGTACGGGTTATCAATTGAGTTTTGCTCTCTCTCGAACTGATCCGCCGAGTAACGACATAAAACATACAAATATACATAAAATACAACGAAATAGTCCGATTCCAAAGTGTATAAGTGTGCTTGGAAGATCCTCAAAGACACCAGTATCCTGGAGGAGAAGCAGGGGCCCCTGAGGAGTTGGCGAACTGGTGATCGCGGTAAGTGAGACTCTTTAGGCAGCCCGTGCCACTTGCGGAGCTATCGAAGTACCGTACAGGTATCATTGCACAGACTTACATTGATATTATTAAAAAAATAAAAATAAAAATAAAAATAAAAAATTAAAATAATTAAAAAAAAAAAATAAAAAAAAAAAAAATAAATAAAAAAAAAATAATAAAAAAATAATAATAATAATTATTTTAAATTTTTATTTAAAATAATTGAAAGGTGTCTAAAATGTATCTCTCCGACGCATCCTTGAGTTTCTTTCGGCGTTTCTTCTCAAGGTAGTCCCTTTCGAAACGCTAGTAGATAACCTTAGGTTTAGGTATTAAATTCAAATTGGCTGGCCTCCCAAATCGAGGTTCGTACCCACAGGGGTGCCCATGCGTAGCCACCCAACCCATAAATCGCTGGCTGAGCACTTTCAGTGTTCGCCCAAGTCCGGTGTAGCTTTAGAGGCCCATACCCAGGTCACAAGCAAGAGTCACAACGAAAAAAAAAGGATTCTAAAATGATTAAGACGTAGCTAAAGGGAGGAATAGCGAGTTCCGGTGCAGTCGGAACGTCCCCGCAGAAATATAAAAACGAATAAAGATAATAACCCGTGAACGGTCGCAGGCCTTCTTAATGCGATTACGACCCCGGTACATTTGGCCCGTTGCTTGAACATTAATATTTTTTTATTGTTGTACGCAAGGAAGAAATGGCGCGGTAAACAAAAAGTTATTATGATAGGAGGCAGATGTGCGGATATTAGCCTGCATCAATTAGACATCATGATGACCGCGTCTGTGATGCACTCTACTGTGGTTGTTTAACTAATACAGATCATTATAACATATCATTATTTCAACTTCTTAGGCTGAGATTTATATATGCTATTTCGATTTTGTTTAGCAAAGTTCTCCAAAAATTAAGTCGTTTTGACAAAAGACTGAATACATATATAATCGGAACTTGAGTATTCGCAAAGCCAAGTCCATGTTGACAAATCGATGATTTACAAAATCCTTTGACATTAATTTGGCAATATAAATTGTAATATTTTAGTAATGTCTAAGCAAACTTAAAGTTTTGTTTATAAATATCAGCCTCAGTATTTAGTACTTGACTCTGAGTGCTACATGACTATGGGAATAATTTAGTGGTAGGTTGTTATTGCCTAATTGGATCGCGACCACAAGGGTGTGAAGTAAGTCAGCCAATTTTTTGGAAGTGTCGCGTTTTGGAATAAGCTTGTGTACTTCCAATAATATATGCTCAGAGATCTTCAATCGTGGTACATTTAACCACTTTGTTACGAGCGTCGACTATAAGCGACGGCCACAGATGACCCCTACAGCCGAGCGTCGCCTATAGTCGACGGCCGTGATATAAACTCGCACTAACTAACTTACTAACTACCTATCTAACTAACTAACTCACTTCTAACTAGCTTCTACTTGCTTAACTTTACTAGCTTGGTAACTTTTCGTGACTGATAGGTGACGTACCGAAGTGGTTAAATATATGGTAAGACGTTGGTGATTGTTATTAGTTTCACGACCTTTGGGGGGTCGTCAATGTTCTTGGAGAATAAGATGTAATAATATCATCAGAAGAGGACCAATCTGTTTGTCGTACTTAGAAACAATGTATCCATAGAACAATATTTTGTAAAGTATGGCTACAAATTATTCTGGTTTCACTTGGTTCATTCTACTTTATGCACTGGCGTTAAACTCATTTTCTTTTCTACTCGCTACAGTAACTTATGTTTATAGCTCTAGTCATAATTATCAAAATGCTCGAACAAATTACGTATGCGGTCCAAACGTTTAATTTAAATTGTTTGTGAATTATCGCATGATGTTACGTGACCATCTGGTCTCAAGTATTCAAACTCAAAGTCACTTTACGTGTAATTAAAAATTAACCTAGTTACTGGAAGGCGGAGTTGTCGTTTATATTCATTAAGACAAGTTATACTCTGTTATACAATAACAGAACAATATTCTTTCAATTTACTAGTAAACGTTGCGTAGTGCTTCCAATTTCGTCATCAATATGATAACTAAACTATGATGTACTATTTTTGTTTTTGAACTATGTTTAGAAATCTTTCAGATGCAACATTAATAAATACACAAATGCACAAATATTAATAAAAATCAAATGATAAAAGTTTTATGTTAATATAGAGTCAGACAATAATCAAATTAGAAATTCCAGACTAGACCAGAAGAAGATAGTGTTAGATCAGCTTTATTGAATAAATTTTATTATATCGAATTGGTTTTAAAGCTGGAATTGTTTGGGGTACATAATAGGATTTGAATCTATGCCTGTTTATATTTTTTCCGAGTACACACAGCAATTCCGAACGAACCTAACCACCACAAACTTTTTTAAGATTTTTTTTTCTATTTGTTTAGGGGACTTTTACGTGTGCATGTATGTCAGTCTCATCGTACCTTAATACAGAAATATCTAACATATTACATATGGGGCCATTGATCTGAACAGACTAGATGCTTCATCAGATGACAGTTCTGTTAAGACTTTGTTAAACATCCCAACGTCTGGCCTGTTCAAACCAAAGGTACTCACAAACACCTCTCTCCCACATTCAGATCGGACACATTCCATCAACAAGTTTTTAAATATGTTGAGTTATAATTTGATATATTAAAGAGAAATGTGTCTCGATGAGCTCGAAAGATTTACATAGAGAGCTATGTGTTTCGTCTACAAACTAAGAACTTTCCAAGGGTAACCTCAGCCATGTTAGCAGGTTGTACCATGATTTTTCAGCCCAGATATATCCTCGCTATTATTATATTAGATATTTTAAAATAAAAGTGGAAAGAATATTCAGCATACCAGCAAGATCACTACGATTGTTTTTGGCATTTACAGGAAGATACTTGACTTCAATCACAGCGGGTATAAGATGAGAATATGAGGCCAATGATGGACCGCGTAGCCAGAAACAACGATTCACTCTTCTTTTAAAAGCTGCCAAATCATAATAACATAGAAAAATAGATACGGAGAGCTCATTCTTTGCATTTACTGTTTGCTTTATGAATAAACTAGCTTTTGCCCGTGGCTTCGCTCGCGTTAAGAAGTATTATAATTAATTAGGTATAGTTTTTGTGGCTTTACTTTTGTTTAGCGTGTGCAAAAAATTAGGGCCTAATCTGTCATTAGGCGCTAAAACTATCAAGCCATTATATTATAGTCGAAAATTTATACAAACTTTCATCCCCTATTTTATCCCCTTGGGGGTGGAATTCTTATTCCTTTTAAATTATTCTTAAAATCCTTTCTTAGCGGATGCCTACGTCACAACATCTACCTGCATGCCAAATTTCAGCCCGATCCGTCCAGTGGTTTGGGCTGTGCGTTGATAGATCACTATGTCAGTCAGTCAGTCAGCCAGTCAGTCACTTTTGAGTTATATATATTTAGATAAGATATTTTTTTTTAGAATGAATATAAGAAATATTCACCATATAAGGGTGTAATCCAACATGGCATCAATGGTTTTTGTGGTGAAATGGGGACAGTGGAATCGGAGAATACAGATCTTAAGTATACAATTCACATTTCAAACGGTTAAAGATAGAGAAGCAGGCGATTTAGCGTCAGTTACTCACGAATCTATTATCGTTTCTTGATATTTGGGAGTGATCTCCATAATTGGATTTCTTTGTATTATTTCAGGTATAGTTTAATCAGTTTGTCGATATAGATCAAAAAAGTAGTTACAAGAGAAATCCTTCGGTGGCACTGTCTTGGTACCAATAAAATCATTCATACAGATAAAGCTTCATTCATTCTTAATGTACCAACTATCAATTTTAATTCATAAGATGCGCTTCTTGAGGCCTGGTGACGCAATTGGGTGGCCGCGTAATTGTGATCACTTGTACTAATTGTACCCACTAACTGGTGACAGCTGCTTGATCAAACACATAATTGATACGTATTACGCAGTTTCAAATTAAATATATGCAGCCATATTGGTTAGCATACGACTTTTATGAGGCAAAATAGAGAAAATCACAAACTGAACTATATCGCTACAATTCGTTCGCCTCTTGCATCGAAATTCAAGACCATGCCATGATTAACCCATCTAATTAAAGAAATTTCTGAGGTAGCTGGATAAAAATGGTTATTGTTTAATAAATTCCATGAACTCATCTTGAGAATTTTTATGAGATGTAAAAATTTTGGAAAAGAAACTGTTGTGCTTTTCTGTTTTTAGGTATTATAAATTAACGAGTAAGTAAATTGTTTGAAAGTTGATTAAAGTAGATAATTCGGTAGTAAAAGTAGAAGTGGATTAGATGAATGATTCGCAAGGATATTGTGACTTAAATAATTTGACGTTTGGTGATTCTGAATTGAATGACAATGTCCTGAAATACTTCACCATACACTCAAGTCTTCAGAGGATAACCAATAAAAGCTTCCATTGACTCTATCGATATTCAGAAACGTCACAAGTTACATTAAATGTTCGATACCGTTCAATATAAGACATAATTTCTCATTTGTAGCGCAGAGCTGACTATTTGTAAAAATAACATTTAGAAACGTGTATTTCAGTCTCGGTCAATTCATTTTAAGCATAGGCCTTTCAAAAAGTTGTTCACTGATCCATTCTGGACTAGCAGCATTATTTACACTACGATTCCAGACATTGCACCACCATCCTTTATCTTGTTTAAAGTTTATTTAAGGGTTATGTTGTGATTTGTATACACAATAAAATGTCTAGCTGTCTGGCCTCTGAGCGTTCTACACTAGACTGGCCATTAATAACAAGGTTGATGAAATTAATCATATTAAAAATAGCATTTAATGTGTACTTATTATAATATATATGAATCTACAGTCTGGAAATAAAGAATAAGTATTAGGCAAGGACAGATTTTCACGAATTAAATTGGTTCCGTTGTCAACAACAGCCATAACTTCCTAGTGAAACAAATCACCGAGGGCAAGCGATCTTAACCTAGTGCGATCAAATCGAAAGGTGTACGACAATGGTCGCAAGACCAAAGATCAGCTCGAGACGGCCCAATAGCAATTAACCCTCGCCAACCGACCATCGTAACAATGTAATATATTTTAATTGATACGACCCCGATGTCTTGTCCAGTAAACAATGGCTGCAGCGAGAATAATTGAATGGACCGTCATCAATGGCGTGCTTTCTTAGAATCTTCGTTTGATTTCCTCAAGAAATATGTCCTGAATGACGATGTCGTATATTAATTTACTGTTTGGAAACATCTCCCGTTACTTTATCGTAGTTTTTTTTAGGTTGATGTCAAATACAGAAACTTCTTTACAATTTTGTTTTTTAGAATTTACACTCAAGTTCTTTTAGATCGCTTGTAAGCTAACCTAAATAAAAATAAAGAAATAATAAATGGTATTGATGCAAAATACACAATTAAGAATAAAAACCGAACAGGCATTGCTACACAATTATTAGAAAAGATAAAAGGACTAAAACATGAAAGAACCGGGATCTAATGATAACAAAAGCGCATGAAGACAACTAATAAAGTAGAAAGATGATAATCACGAAAATAGTAAGAACAATATGAAAGTTAAACAACATGTTGTAGAAATCCTTTTTAATTTTAAGCACATTGATGATTAATTAGAATTTAATTGTTATTAAAATTAAAAAAAAAATGCTACTGCGTGTGACACAAAATCTATTGCGACGGTACTACAAGCTAAATCAAACAACATGGATTTTGTTTGAATGGTAAGGATATAAACATAATTTTTATATAGCGCTGTCATGTTTACGCCTCATTAAACTGCAGTTAAAAATGAATGTATAATTGAAAAAAACCCTCTACAAGAGTCTATGCTACGGCCACTGGTGTTATGGAAAGCTGAAAAGGTCTATATTAGAAAGAAATATAATCTAAATAGAAGAAGTATTACCGATGTAGGACATACAAATGAATTCTTAAAATCTCCAGTGACGATGAGTTTCCATTTATCGAATATAGTATTGAATCAGATCCAAAGCATCTCGAAGGAACATTGGAACGTTAAACAGTGAAGTCAACAGATTTGACCCGGAGAATCAATGTTCTATCAGTTGTAATAAACGCTCATTGCCCGATGGTGACTCCTCAGTGGCGCCAAGACGATGCGGTACAATTATTTGGAATATATTGATCGATTGTTTATTTTGTACTGGAATTTTGATAATATTTACACCGCTTTGAGAGAATGAGTATTGATTTGACTTGGACATTTAATAAATATATTGACTTAAAATCTGGTATTTACCAAAATAGCAGTCTGAGAGTCCGAATTGGATCAAACTTTAACTATATATTAGGTCCTTACATATGAAATTGGCGTTTTGTATGGGAGGAACAAAAAGTCGAATATTTTTTAATATAATATATTTAATTAATCAAAGTATGAACCATTATTTTCTATGCACTTTTGCCATCTCATAGGTAGTTCATTGATCCCTTTACTAAAAAAACTAGTCGGACGGGAATCAATAAAATCTTTGAAGGCGATTTGGACTGCCCCATCGGAGTTGAATTTTTTCCCTTGCAAGAAGTTATCCAAATTTCGAAAAAAATGGTAATCTGTTGGAGCAAGGTCCGGGGAGTACGGAGGATGTCTTAGACTTTCCAATTGAAGCTCTTCTAATTTAGTAGCCGTCTGTTGCGCAGTGTGTGGTCTAGCGTTGTCGTGAAGGAGCAGTGGCGTGGAGCGATTGACCAGCCTAGGTTGTTTAGGCGCTAGCTTTTCCATCATGGTTTGCAATTGCTGACAATAGACATCAGCCGTAATAGTCTGGCCAGATTTGAGAAAACTGTAATGAACAATACCGGCACTAGTCCACCAAACGCTTACAAGTAACTTTTTTGGGGTTAATTTTCGCTTGGGGCAGGATTCTGCTGGCTGGCCAGGATCCAACCATTGCGCTGAGCGCTTCTGATTATCGTAAAGAACCCATTTTTCATCACAGGTAATGATTCGGTTTAAAATACCTTCATTATTGTGCCGGTTTAGTAATGTAACGCAGCAGTCGACGCGCGTTTGCCGGTTTGCTTCAGTCAATTCGTGAGGTACCCACCTTTCAAGCTTTTTAATCTTCCTAATTTGCTTCAAGTGAATTAAAACAGTTTTATCACTAACATCGCAGCCTGCAGCTAACTCGGACGTGGTTTGCGATGGATCCGCTTCCACAATAGCCTTCAACTCTTCATTATCAACTTGAGTCTCAGGCTGTCCACGGGGCTTGTTCTGCAGGTCGAAATTTCCAGAACGAAAACGTTGGAACCAAAAACGAACTGTGTTTTCTTTTGCAACACGACCGCCATACACATCATTCACCCTTCGAGTTGTTTCCGCAGCACTAGTGCCACGGCGGAACTCGTACTCGTAAATAATGCGATATTTTAAGTTTTCCATTTTGTAAAATGAGTGACGCAAACAGAAAAAAACAGAAGAAAAAAACAAATGAATGACGATCATCGAAGCACAAATACATGAGTCTATAGCTGTACAAATTTGAATTTGGAATTCCTTACCAAAGAGGAGAAATTTGTGATTAAAGTGGCCAGTACGAAAAACGCCAATTTCATATGTAAGGACCTAATATATATATGTGTGTGTTAAATGTCCAAGTATAACGAGATAGTGCTTTTTATGCTTTATATAGGATGCACGCCACTGATTATAGGTACCTATATATTTACTCACTGGAATACATAAATAATCTCACAGGACATTGCAGTTAATTTCATATAGAACAGTATTTTGAAAATATCGATTACAATTCTATACCGACATCTCTCGGTAGAATTTGCTTTGTAAAACGGTGATGAAATCTTTGAAATGTGGATTTAAAAGTACACATTATCGGTATTTTTCAATGTTTACATTACTGGAGTATAAATGCAATATTAATTAAATAATAATATGTTATCTTTTAGTATAATTCCTTATTACTATCGTCTATGCTCATTTGCCGCGAACTTATGAGTATGTGCTTACGGATTATAGGTTGGGAAGCTCTGTTATAAGCCCCCCATTACGTCAAGTGGAATTACAAATAATTATCGACTATAACAATTTATTTCACTGACTATTCTTATAGGGTCGATATCCCATCGGTTTTTAGTAACCATGTCCAATCATATTGTCGTCTATTAAACGAGATGTAAAGGGTGATGTGTAAACTAAGCGAGTTGAATCAATGACCCGCATCTAAATCTTATAAGTTCACGTATTATTTATGAAAATAAAATAATTGCCGCTTATTAAACGATCGATGCGGGTGTTTATTGAGATGTGTTTTTTATTAAACGATTGTGACAGGTTGATTTATTTAAGAAAGTTACATTTACAGTGACTTCAAATAAAACCAAAGTAATAATACGGGTGATAGAAAACAACTAAAATCTTCAAATTTGGGAGTCGAAGCTGCTCGCGTCCGTAGGCTTTACCCTAGTTTCCCTACACGTGACTCTTGGGTGGTGCTAAACGAGCAGCAGCGAGATGGTAGGGGGCCGGTGCCCGTCTGGATCGCGACCGCAGTACATGGGTGTAAAGCCCGTCATGGTGACCAGTTTCGGCTTGTCGCGTTTCGGGATCAGCTTGTGTATATCCAGTAGCTCATATACCTAGAGACCTTCAGTCGTGGTATATGTGGGCCGTCATGACGATGTAGATTATCAATGGATTTTTATCCTTTGATAGTCGCTTTCGTTTTTGGACTACACTGTACTTACTACCATCAGGTATTCTGTAGTCACTATGTCGAGCCAGTGTAAAAAAATAAAAAATAAAAAACATTGAGAGTTTTTAGTCAGAAAGAGTCTAACACACCGAGGACTTCTCTTACAGCGTCCTTAATGCTACATATCGCCAAGTAGTTGAATTCGCTGCCAACATCTGTTTTCCTAGCTCCGTATTCCAGCAACGAATGAATTAATTTTAGTTGGGCGAGCGCGGTCCTTCATCGGCCTCATCAAAACATTCCATCAGGTGAGATAGATGTTAAACTAAGCCGTCAAATTTAAAACAGATTGTAAACATTAATGATTCATTTTAACAAATGTATTTAGGATTTATTCATGTTAAATCGTACTTATACAGTATATAATAAAAACCCTGTCCAACTCGTGAAGGTTGTACTACGTATCGATATTAGATTCCATTTAGATTATTCTTTTTAGTTAAAGAGAAAATAAATCCTAATAAAATAAAAATGAATTAAATGGGGGAAATCTTACATAATAAGAACGTGCGTCCTCGTGACCCAAGGAAAAAGAAAGTAAACACACATGCTAGTAGCTTGTGACGTCAAAGGGGGCATGTCCTTCGTTTACCCCAAATAATGTTTGTCAATTCCATCAATGCATTTGTTTTTAAACTAATTTTTGTAAGTAACCCGAGCATAGATTGGATATAAAAGAATATTATTTCTTTAATCGACAATCACTTTAATGTGCACATATATAATTTTCCGATTTATTTTAGCAAAGTTATAGTATCACAAGTCGGACAGGGCTTTCAAAATATACTGTACAATTGGATGTTGGACTTCAAAATGGAGCTCGTATAAAAGCGTATGTGGATTTAAGAGGCGTTACGTCAACATGTAGGCGGGTAGGCAGATGTTTACTCAGCATACGGGGAACCGAGCGGGATGAGCCGGTGAACTAGCTGCACGAAGAATGAATCGCATTACGCGAACAATGACTGAGCTGACATAATGGCCCTTTGTACCGACCGAATCTTATTATAACTGACGCGTACACGACCATCGACAACGTAGAGAAATCTCGCTTTCGAAATTTAATGATAACTGTCAAATATTTGTGATCTACCTGCGAATATGATGATGTCCTAGCCGGTTTCGGCCACGGCGACTGTTTCAACACCGGTTAAGAAATTCGAGGTCCAGTTTTCGGAAACAGTCAATTGCGCAGGAGATATTTAAGTGCATAACTGGACACGCAGCCAGAAAAGCACTCTCTCGTCCGAGCTCCCTCAGGCCCGATGGAATGGAGAACCAGTACGATCGGGAGGGAGCAGGATGCAGGTTTGGTCGAGTTTTCCTTCTCTGAACACCTGGTTGAATTGCGGTGTTAAAGAGATACCTTAGTCGCCTTTTACGACACCTCGGCAAGAAGAGGGGGGTGCTATTCTATTCTGCCGGCAGCCACCACGGCTTACCTGCGAATATATCAAATATTCGATAATTCATCCCATTTTTTTGTAAATAAGCTTATTTCAACGGAGAAGCTCAGAAGTATACAATTTTTCTTTATCATTCTTCTCTTTCTGCGCTCTTCCTCATCGTACCCTTTGCTTCGGTAATCGAGGGCAGATATCCCGCTATGTCCTTCCAATCACTCATAGGCCTGGGAATCCAGATTCTTCCAACCGCCCAGGGAGTGTACAGCCTGTTTAAGCGTCATCTCTGGGACGGGTAGCTGTAAAGAGCCCACTCCTCCAAACCTCCCTCTCATCTGGGCAACAGATTCCCTCAAATCTACTGCTCGGCTTCCTCATCATACCCTCATTGCTGCGGATCGTGACTCTAATTCCTTCAGAAAACTAGCTGTCTCAATCAATCGTATTCCTTATTTTTTTTGCGGAATTAAAAAAGACGTAATTAGTGTTGGAATCGAATACTATAAATGCACAAAATAATGGGTAACTTTGACGCACCGAGGCGCAGTTCTACTCTGACGCAGCCTTGAGTTTCTTTCGGCGTTTCTTCTCAAGGTAGTCACTTCCGAAACGCTGGTAGATCACCCGTAGGGTTAGTACTTTATTTGGCTGGCGGTCCAAGTCGAGGTTCGTACCCACAGGGGTGCCCTTGCATTGCCACCCAACCCATAAACTCGCTGGCTGAGCACCTTCTGTGGTCGCCCCCTAAGCACGGCAACCAGTAGTTGGTCCGCTTCAAAAAAAAAAAGGTAACTTTGAGGCTATAAGGTAATTATCTTGTCTAGGGTGTAACAAAGTAATCAAATGCAAATTAATTACTATGAATTGACTCGCCCTATCGATCACATGCAGAGCTCAGATTTTGTATCTCTATTTGTTCATATACTCAGAGACCTTCTGTCGTGGTATATGAGAAGTGCGGGATTAACTGTCAACGGGAACTGTCAATGGATTCCTATCCCGTAGCAGTTGCAGCCGTTCAAGGACCAGATTATGCATTCTATCCGGTATGGCGTATTCACTGTATGACGTTGGTTTAAAAAATGCTGATTAGTAAAGAAGATATAGAATCTAGAACCAGAGATGGGGAAAATGTAATCTGATTAATGATTACAAAATGTAGTCGTCATTTTAATTTTCTTGCTCTGTTATCCCGATTAAATCCATTTAAAACATTAAAAATCATAAATGTGTTTGCAATCTGGGATTCTGTAGTGTTTAAAACATAGATAAATAAAATGCAGTCATATTAATGGTAAAAAACGTAACATGTAATCGTAATCATTTTTATTAATCTGATTACATTTTGCTCATCTATATCTAGAACATAAGGCAAATTATAATATCAAAGAAAGTACATTACAAAATAGACTAAGTTATCTCAGGATAGCGATTTTTGGGGCATCGTTCCGAACCGATTATAATCTCTCACAACGAATGGCGTCTTTACAATAATAAAATAATCTCGTAAGGAGATCGGAAATAGCGAAACAAATTTAGCAGCCACAATAGGACCCGGTGTTTGTCGCCGCGATTCCAATCTTGAGAATAACACCCTTCCTTTATCGAGATGTGCGATGTTTATTTGCGATGTCGCCAAGTTGGAATTACGAAATTGCTGTTTGTAAATTCACTTTTGTTCAGTGTATATTTTATTTTGAACCCTAGTTTATTATTATTTATAAGTTATTGGAGTCATAGATGGACAAATTAGATTAATGAAAAACGATTAAGATTACATTTTACGTTTTTCATCATTAATATGACTGCATTTTGCTCATCTATGTTTAAACACCACGGAATCCTTAATCGCATACACATTTATGACTCTTTAATGTTTTGAATGGATTTAATTATGATTACAGAGCAACAAGATCAAAATAACGACAACATTTTAATCATTAATCAGATTACAGTTTGCCTATCTCTAATTGGAGTTCTTAACATAGCGGAGTATCATCATATTAACTTATATTTAGTCCAATTTGAATTTAGAAACTTTAGTAATTACCAGACTTTTATATAATTTTATGTTTTTATGAGATGCACACCATTGGTCACAAAATTTGGTGATTTTTAAACACATTCAAATAACTATGAATAAAGATACGAATTGAAATGTATCAGTTGTCATTATTTAAAAAATCTGTTCGGTTTACATGCGGGTTGACGCTCGTAGATATCATTAGGAACCAGTCATACGCAGAATAGACGATTTTAAAGATGTCACCGCAAGCATACACAAAGGTATGCTTCACTGGTTTCGACACGTGGAGAGGATGTATGATGAACGAATGAAAAAAAAAACAATATGAATGTAAGTAGAACTAAGACTTGAAGCCGACTGAGACAGGGTAATTTCAAAAGTATGCGGATTGACCGAGAGTGTATGAAGGGAATAATTAACGTTACGGAAGTGAAAGAGGCTTATAAAAATATAAAAGCCACTATTTTGAATTTACTCAGTTTACCCCCGTAAGGAATCGGCGTGATTATAGCCATATATATAAAAATTGTCACAATTTGCTTTATCCCCTTTTGTGCCAATACTAATCGTCATTTTTATAAATAAACTGACGTTATGATAATTTTAAATCAAGCTTTTTAGATACGAAATGCACCTAATAAAAAAAAGAGAAAGTACAGTAATTGATAATACTATTCAGTATACTTGCTCTGTGGAAAAACTAATTGAATTAGACTAATTAAAAATAAAGATAACGTGTGCTTTCGTTCGAAAGGTAATTTTCTAAAAGTTTTTATAGCGATATGAATAAAGAAAAATATTGTCACCTCTGTAACGGAATGGAATAGTAATAAATTCTTTAGATTTCCAACATTGACGTCAATAGACACAAATTGGAACCATAAACACGTGTCCGTTTATAAAAAAAAGTTGCATAGTCTGTATTTTAAAACTACAAACTTAATCTTGCATCTATTGAAGTTCGAAATTTCAAATTTAAAGTTGGAACGCTTGCTCCTAAAATTGAATATCGGTATAAGGAAGTACAAAATAAAAGATGGCTGTGATATTTCGAAATAGCATTAAATGGCGCGAAAAGTGACAAAAATCTGACACGCGTATTGTGTAGGAAATTTCAAAATAAACACCTTTTGAGTGGGCGGGTGAGCGAGTATTTGTAAATAGGTTTTTGTTGCTTTCTTAATGGTTTTTTTTGTTACTTTTTTTAATTCTTTTGTTGCATGTTGCCACGTGCGCAATAGGCCTTCTTGCGTCAGTAAATTCTTTTGAATTTGTAAGTCGTAATAACAATATAGCATTGCGCTGTATCTTATACGAAGTAAGCAAAATGTGTTTTAAGGACCAATTAATTTTATTTAGTATTATTAATTTGATATAAAAATTAAATCAATATAATAAATGGAGTAAATATTTGGGAGAATTAATATAATCCAATTATATTTATTCCATAAAGACATAAATTCCTAAAACAATATTTGCTAGTAACATGTAGATGTATATTATTACCTAGTTATTTTATTAAAATATTTTTTTTGAAGAAGTATCAAATAAAGGTATTATTTTTTCTGAATACGTAAAATATATTTATTAAAGTTTTATAATTAAATTATATTATAATAATCTTCACGATGTATTCCTTTTGGTATGAGCAGAGACAATCTGTCTCTGTATGTAGTAATTTATTTCCACTTTGCGCTTGTAAGTCGTGCCCAACATGACCAGGGTTATAGTAAATAGTAATTCTCTATATTCTTACATTACGTTTATAGTAAAATAGTAAATGTATGAAATTATGTATACTATACAAATATAGGTATGTTTAATTTGAAAATACGACACGAAGAAATTTTCTTTACTGGCACAATAATGTGAGTACAGCGCATCTAATAGAATGTATTAGAGATACCACGAATATTTGGCAACTATTCGGTATTCGGCCTATTCGGCCACTTTTTTTTTCTATTCGGTATTCGGCCGAATAATACGTACTATTCGGCCGAATACCGAATACCAAATCATGTAAAAAAGACACGTTATATTACTCAAAGTTATGTATTTATTTCCAAATTACAACACTTTAGTAATTAAAATTGATCAGTGGTAAGTTGTGATGGATAAAAACAAGCTTTTCAGCATTTTTTGATAGCAAATTTGTCGCTTTCGTTTTTGGACTACACTGTACTTACCATCAGGTACTCTGTAGTCACTATGTCGAGCCAGTGTAAAAGAAAAACCTTGCTAAGAAAAAAATTACATCTTATTTGTTAAATTAAAATTCTTCTATAAATCGAAAACATGTATCATTTTTTGTTTAAATTAAAAGATATAACGTTAAAAAGGCAGTAAAAACACCAAAGTCCATCACAAAACGTTTACACATATACTTAACTTAAAACAATCAAAACTGTACAAATATCTAATTATTATTATCTATTACAACGAGCGGTCGATCACGTAAACCTCACACGATTTCCCTACTACCGTCCATAGCGGATGATGCGCAAGCGATCCGTATAACCATTACGGCGTCCGTGAGAGTGGATCGGCAGAGTGCATGCTACAAAGATAGATAGGGAATGAAATAGTAATTTTGACTCTTACGAACAACTGTAAAAGCTCGCGTTTGGTGTTTTTTTTACTTTTCGCTTCTACACATATATGCGAATCTTTTTCAAGTATGAACATTATCAAGAGTTAACTTAGAAGTCGTTTTATTGATGAGAATTTGAAATCATGGCGAAAATTAAAAACAACAACATACAAACCTGACTTATTCAAACTTTCCAAGGAGATGAAAGCACAATTTTCGCATTAATATTTATTAAATTTTGTTTTATTTACTTTGCTACTTATTTAGTGTAATAAAAGTTTACTAAACAAGCAAATTGGGCTCCCACATTTTTTATATTGTTGTTATGTTCATATTTGTCTCTTTAGCTACTAAGTTTGCCGACTACTGGCCTGTTGAAATAGCTTAAAATAAATACGCATAATTTTCTAAATGAAAAGCAAGAGTTTCGGTAAGGTGCGAAACCGAACACCGTAAAGGTGCGTGCACACGATACAGTGGCGCTATCGCCGGATCGCGCGACATAAAGAACGCGGCGGGTGGCGCTACCGGTCCGTGCGTCTCTACTTTACGACCTTACAAAAATACTTTGCCATCGCGCCGAGTCCCCGCAATCCACGAGCTAGTAGGGCTTTCCATAAATGGATAATGTTCTTAATTATATTGGTACTTATTGAGTTTATCGCCTTTGTACGTGAGAAGCCTGTGAAATATATTTTATTAAGTATTTCAAATTATTATAATCTTTATATATATAATATTCTCGTGTCACAATGTTAGTTACCTTAATCCTCCGAAACGGCTTCACCGATTTTTACCAAATTTTATATGCGTATACAGTAGGTCTGAGAATCGGCTACTATCAATTTTTCATACCCCTAAGTGATAAGGGTTAAGGTTCGCCCTTAACATTTTTTTTTTAATTTTTTGGACACAAATTTTTGTTTTTATTTTTCTACTAGAAATTACCTAGAAATAGCTTATATGACAAAACAACGTTAGCCGGGTCAGCTAGTATATATATATAAGATCTCGCTTTGGCCTGTCGCGTTTCGGTATCACCTTGTGTGTATCCAGTAGGTAACTCATATATATATATTTTTTATCTATCATATTTTTGGTATCGGTAAAAACACTGATTCCGATATATATATATATTACTATATCACCAAAAAATATCGCTTAAGCCAAATAGCCTTTCACCCCTCGACATGTGTTGTTAGACCAACAGCCCACGTTTGCTTTACTAATAAAAAAAAAAAAAATAACAAAGAAAATAATTTCACTTCACGTCTTAAGCAATCTTTAAAAATCGCTTAACACCTATTTGTTTATAAGCTGCTATTTCTAAACAGAAAGTTATCTGAATACACAAAAGAACAATACAGCACGGTTACCGTTCGCAACTGGGTCATAGTGTCACGACTGTATAGTGACACAGAACCGCGGTGTCAGGGGTGTCACTGATAGTGCGGTCCGCTGGAGTTCAGACAGCGGCATAATGGCGTCTAGTCAGGTGTCAGACGGGCTCGTATCAGGCCGGAATGCGCCCGCGTGACGTGCGGTTTGAACCGAGCTTTAAGTTCAAATGTTTACAATTGGACGGTCCTATTCAAGGAACCGTGAAAATACAAAATTTAATGACTAGTCCTAGATTTTTTAAATAACAACTTCTTAAAGCATTTTGGGCAATTTTTGTATGGGCAAAAGCATTGAACTCACATAAACATGCGTTCAGATGTCTATAAAAATGATGTGTGTTCTTTTAGCTGTCGTCAATTCAATAATTAAAGTTTATATTTTTGAAGAGCTTCGTCAGACCTGCATCATGGTAAAATATGATCATCTTTAAAATATATAGCTAAAAGATTCAAGAAGAATTATGCTAATCTGCCAATAAATGGCGCAGTTATGTGCGAACATGCAAATAAATCCACAGCGAAATACCGCCTCCTTTTTTAAATCGGATATGTCTTTTTTTTTCTTTATATCCCGGGTGAAATCCTTCATAGAACCATCAGGGATGCTGTGAGGGCAGTGACCCCGGTGTGTCAGACTCCTACTGACTAAAGCCCCCGGGGTGTCCCTCTGATTGCTCCACCTGGGCCTGGGAAGCCAAATTCATTCAGATGCCTAGAGAATAAGAAATCTTGTTGTGGCTACCTCTCTGGGAGGAGAAGGAGTAAAGTCCACCCTTCCAAAATCTCTCTCCCAGGCAATGCGCCGGACACCGTGCACCGTCTTCCTCTCATCCGGGCAGTAGACTCCCTCAAGTCTACTGCCCGGCTATTGTCACAGGGGAAGATTGGCTATGTCTAGCTTTTGTTCGAAGAACCATATCCCACAATACGTTAATTATATCCGATAAATTAGCTTTCTAAAATAAATAGTAGATAATTTAGGAATATTATTTAACTAATTTAATGTAATTAAGACATCATTATGTATTCATAACAAAATAAAACACTTTCAAAGAGATTAATAAATTTTTCACTAATCATAAACAATACATTCACCTAAGACTTCAGAAGTCGTAAATATTTTAAAATGACCAAATAGCAAATCTACTGTTTTATTCAACAATTAATTACATAAATATTTACCGAAATATTTGAGCTTTTATCTGAAAGATAAAGAAACGCATACAAATTGTAGTTAATAAATACTTTAGAGTTCTATTGGCACAGGGTTGTCACCTTAATCTAAATCGCATCATATGGATTTTAGAGTATTCATTATCAGTACAGTTCATAACAAGAGAAGAATATATATTTTTCTTAAATTATATTTGTTTTATTGTACTTATCGTTTAGTTGTATCGTTTAGTTTCATAATCATGGTAAAATGAACTTTTTTTAACACATTTGTCAATATTTACACATATATGTTGAAGATAAATATATCTGCACAGGATTATTATTTAATTTTTTTTTTAAATGCGATAGATTTTCTTTTAAGATTTCAGTTTATGATAAATATCGAGGGACTGGCACAAGGGGACTTTAAAAAAACGTGGAACCTACCCGAGGTGCTATTACAATAAAAGTTCTGAATGTATTCCTAATCTCATTCAAAATACTTTTAGGAGACTCTAAATATATTAATTACTCGTGATTAAACGTATTATTCTCTTTAAGCATCACTTTCAGCTCTTAATTTCTCCCTCTACCTCTTTAAAAAATAATAGAAGCCTGAACTTTTTAGATTTGCCTTGCCAACCCTATTTCAGTTTCGCATAAAGTTATAAGGAGCGATTTCACACTATGCCACGCGTTATCCGAAGAGTTAAACCGGAGCCGTGCGCTGTAAGCTTGTACGAGCGTTCTTCTTGATAATTGTAATGACATCGTAAAGTTGTTAGAGCGAGACAGAGGAGATATGCTGGAACGCGGAAGAGATGAAACGTAACGATGGAGTAAATCACCTGCTAGGGTTTTAACTTGTTTAGTAGGCAGATTAGATTTAAATTTAATTTATCATACGTTGGAAATGTTACTAATATATTTCCCGATGATCGTGTATTTATAATTATAAATCTTGCATTGGTAAGACAGTTTAATATTGGATCAGTAAACTAATAAATCTTCAACTTTATATTGAAAATAATCTGCATTTGTCATTTTTATTAAGTGGAATTATTGAGATGAAGCATTTTGAAGCTGTATTATGTTTAACCTTGTGCGACATTTTATAAGCATGTCGTTTTTAGCAGTCCCTAATTATTTACCGCAATTGTTTTATAATATTACCTAATATTATTGTTTTATAATAATACCAGATTTTTTAGTCAAAGAGGTACAAAATCAATTTATCTAGCCATAATAATAACTGTATATAATAAAAATGGTTGGAAATGATAATTTTATCGCTTACAGTGTATATGTTACTTTAAAAAAATACTTTTTAATTACAATACGCTGCCGACATCCCATCTGGGTATTTCATTTGAATAACAAAGGGCGCTGACCGCGCGTGTGTGGCAGAAAAACGAAAGATTGACACACTCCTAAACCGAGGGCGAACGATTATGATACTTTGTTTGAATGTAGATGGGCATCGTGATAACTGAATAAAAGAGTTGATAGGATTATGTGGTTAGATGAGTTACAAACCAAAAAGGTGGAAAACGAAGGTTTATGAATTTATTTTTATTTCATCCTTTTGTTAACTTAAACACCGCGCATGAGCTCGTTTGACGTAATATCAATTAATTTGCAAGTTGCTTTTATCTGTTTTAATTTGGTTGGTTCAGCTATTGAGCGATGAATTTTGCTATATAAGACTTGGATTTTCCTTTCACTCAGGATAAATATTTGTGTAGTCTGCAAGTAGTTGTTCTGTGTCTGTTTGTAACCACAACCTTAAAACACTTTCCTTTTGCAAGAAAACATTAAAAAAATCGGTCGGTAAATAAACTAACTATAAAATTAAAGGTCGCTGTAATACTGCCTAGCATTGAGTTTACTCACAACTTGCAGTTTTACAAATCTCCTGTAATTTCCGTTTGCAGCTTTGTTGCATAAAAGTAAATAAAAAACACAAATACAAAGTCCTGACATGTAAGAAAATAAAAAAAACCCACACACACGTATTCAGTTTTTGATGAATGAACACATCAGCGCGCGAAACGTTGACTGACATCTAGGGCCGCGTACACAAAGGGCCGATCTTTGCACTTTGACATTTCGCGGTTTAATCACGTACTAGAGCTTTGCAGAGTGCGCTGCCGCCGCTCGACCAAGATCAGTGCGCTCTTGACACCGCCGATACTACTTGACAAAGTCACTTCGCTCAGATACCGTCGAGAGCGCTTACCGCATTGTGTCGTGTGCTTATCATATAATGGAAGGCAGACGTTATCAATAAAATTCTTCGTTTTATTTGTAGTGTTAATTCATAAGGTATTTTGAGTAAATTTCATATCTTATTTGATGTAAGCTTGAGCGTCTAAATTCATTTTAGGTATCACTTATAAAATTAGGAAAATTGAACTTATACAAATACTGACTTCGATATTGCGCTTTGGTTTAGATTTTTTTTTAAACAGGTTCGTCAAAGTGACTACAGTGCATCTGATTGTAAGCACAGTGTAATCCAAATATTAAAACGACTTTGAAAAGTAGAAAATCTATTGAGTCTCCTATGACTATGACTAAAGGCTTCTAGGTATATGAGTTACCGAATATAAAGTTATATATGTAGTTTTAGATATGTAAAATTATGTTTATTAAAACTAATATTGAATCGATGAAGGAGAAACGCTTATAAACATAATTAAATAAAAAAGAAAATTTTTCATGTTCTCAAACCTTCTATAATGTATTCTACAATATTTATTTTTTATTCTATGTATCTATCACCATGCCAAATTTCTATTTAGGTAAGCAGAAAGAATCGGAGATCAATTCTCTCATATTTGCAATTCTCTTTATTATAGCTACATATATCAAAACTATTTTAAATAACGTAAAGGTCATAAAAAGCCACCAAGATACGTAAATGAATTGAAAATCGGCGTAATAAACTCCTAGAACTATATTTCAAGTTTCTTAACCAACTAATAATTTTTTTATCGTTTAAGTGCACATTAAAGAAATCTTTATTAGATAATAATCTATATCAGACAATAAAATGTATTAACACTATCTTATAGGCACATTAGAAGTGCATCGTTATCTATAAAGTTGTGTTGGATAAAATTTGTGGTGGAATTAAATGGTGATAAAACTTGTTCGGTATAAAGCTTTTTATTAAATTACGGAGTAATAAAATATGATGACCCAAGTGGTAAAAATGATGTAATGATATCACGATGATGTGATAATGATGTGTAAAATCATATGGAAATAATATATTCGTCCCTTTGGCGATAGCTTTCGTTGTTGCGCTACATTGTTTAATACATTTTAAACATTCACGATTTAATATTAATAATTCATCACACTATATTCCTATTGGGATGAGCAGAGATATATTAGTGGCTGTATCCACTTTGCGCTTATATGTCGTGCCCAATGTGACCAGTAGCGACGCTGATCGCCGTTCTCAAAGCACTTTTACAGGACATTTCTATAAGTTGCGACGCTGGTTTTCTCACGATGTTTTGCTTCAACCTGGTGACACCTGGTGCCTAAATCTGAATTTGATCTGGAAAAATCCAGAAGTATGTGCCGAGATTCAAACCTACAACCATTTGCGTTTCGCGTATAGTTGTCACTCTCATATCCGCTTGGCTATCACCTCCATCTCGCGTTTTGTACTCAGTATATAAATACTTTAACGGGACTTATGCGTGAATTTACTTACTTTTAAGTATGGCTTGACGTTTCGTAACTTCCCATCCTTGACGAAGACTCTACGGAGCTTCAGTTTAGTCATGACAATGCCCTATACAACTAGTTCGAAATGTCGAGCCGAAATTAAAAATAAGTTAATTCCTGCAAAGCGTTCGTTAAATTATTTAGTTAATTAATAAGTTATCTTCTCCGTCAGATGTGCGGTAGTCGATTTAACAAGCGCAAGAAAAACTATTATTATAGATAGAAAAGCTTAGCTAATTACTGAATTAAGTTAGTCGATTTCATTGTATGAGGAATGCTTTATTTATTTAAAGCAATAGTATCCACAGAATGATACCAAGCCGTAGTAAGCTGGACTATGTAGCATTAAATGTAGCGACTAGACTCTGAGTTGGAAACTAAAGGCTGTATAGGGTTGTCACGACATGTGTAGTTTTGTTTTCTAAATCATTTCAACACTGTTAATCCTAAAACTTAAATCTTATATCAACTTATTAAAACCTAATTTTGGCAACCCGATGTAGATACTTATGGACCGTTGGGGCAGTGGTCAGGGCCGGCCGCCCCATATTCTGGACTCTTACTAACAAAAATTACTGGAATGTTTTATATGCAAGGGCCAAGGATACGGCCTTGTCAACATACTCGACTCCTGGCAAAGTTCGGCCTCAGGTCTCGCCTATATTGTGTGGGGTGGGGATGGTGATAAGTGTTATCCCCTTTCTTGTCTCTATGAGTTTTCATTGGAGTAGTGTGCGGTATAACATCGCACACCGCTTACGCCTGGATTTTGAATGGCGCGCTCTTTCAAGTGCGCCGCCCAGAGCTTAATAAAGCCTTATAATGAAGCGTTACAAATTATATCTACTGTATTTTGATTTCATACAGTTTTTTTTTTGCACTGAATGACATAGTTTTTTTATTGGTAGATTATTGTTTATAATCAAATTCTCTACAATAAAATTACCTATTCTTGACGCACCCTGTCAGATTAGAATTAACACCAACAATCAATATACAGTGTAAGCTCCATATAACGTTACTCGATTTAACGACAAACTCCCTAAGGCGTCGATATCACTCGGCTTTGGTTGGTTTATCTTGTTTCCCATACAATGACACACTCTATATATCATTACACCCACTCTCAATAACGACAGAAATTTAATAGTATAAAGTACTTTTTAAGCTAAGATGACTTTTTAAGTTGCCAAAATTAGTAAAAACTGCGCAGCTGTGTACATACTTTTGTCGGATTATTATCCTAGCCCGTAATAAACTCGACTGTCGGCATTACACATACCAAACTTTCTAAGAAATCCGTTCTTTTGTTTACAAATAGGGATTGCTTGCACGTGTTGACTGTTGTTAGTAGGAGTCATGGATTATCTATACGTTATCATATTCCTAGTTGCTCACAAACTGTAAACATGGCAAGTAAGAGTTTAAAACTTTTTCTTTTTCTAATACAGATTTTTCTTCTCTCCATTTAACGACAACTCGCTATAACGTCAATATATGCACAGTCCCTTGAGGGTCGTTATATAGAGTTTGCACTGTAATATAATTGAAAATAAAAATATACCTTGTTTATATTTAATATAAAAAATTAAATGCTCGTTTGTCAACCCTATCGTATGCGTATCGTATCGTATTCGTACATGCAGACGAATGGAGTGAAAAAATTCCAGTTCAAAGAGCCACGGGACTGAATCGACCGCTCGCAAAAAGTCGAACCATTGTCGTGGTTGTCCACAATATAGTACCGTGATGTGGAGTGAATTTATACTACACTTCGATGTGGGTATGTGACAGAAAAGTGGGATGGGATAGAATTTCCCCGTAGAATTTATGTTTTTATGTAATTGCATAAACCATTCTTAAATTGTGAACATATCGGGCCAATTACATGTATTTAGACGTAGAAGAATAAAAATACTTTTAAAAGAGAATTTAATTTAAGGTTTTATTCACTTAAAAAATCAACAATAATTATCGAGTACCCTGAAGTCTATACAAGTTACCCCAAAGCGCTAAATTTGACTTTTTTCGAGATTCTTTTTCGATTTAGATTTTCGAATTCGATATGAAATTTTAATTTCATAAAAGTGCTATACTTTTAGCATCTTAATAAAGTATGTTTTGAAAACTCTGTCCGTCCTGAAAGGGGCATATTGATAACATTACTAAAATACATTAAAACTTATTCGAAATATTGCCAAAAAAAAATGTTGGAACATTATTCTTATCAGAAATTATTGCCATATTTAGTTGTATAACAGAAATTGGATTATTTACATGCTATCTATGCTCGGATTACTTACAAAAATCAGTTTAAAGATTAATGATACAATTAAATTGATAAACGGTGCTTGATATCAACGGAGGTCATGACTCTTTTGACGTCATGACCTACTAGCATCATCCTTTATTTTCCTTTTTTCCTTTGTTTACAAGCTACACATGCTCCTAGTACTGTCATGTAAGCTTACCCCATTTAAAACTTCCTCATTTAAAATTTCCACATAAAAAGGATAAAAACGAATAACATAAATAGAATTTAATATCAATACAGAGTAGCGCCTTCACGGGTCGGACAAGGTTTTTATAACATGCTGTATTTTCTATTAGACTGATTAAACTTTATCTAATCAAATCTTTATTCTACTTTGGGATTGTAATGGGTAGAAACGTCAGCACAACAATAAAATTTAAAAGGCTGTAAAAACCTGTTCCGTTATTTGATTACAGAAGCTGTTTTAATTACAATTATTATAGATCCTTTATTTTTAATGAGATGGTTAAACGGATTTTTTTTACCTTTTTATGAAATAAACATACGGGATGTTACACCGATGTACAAAGTAATCCAAAAACTGTGTACTACTATCTAGACAAAATCACCTGCCATAATCGGCGCAATTATACCAGCCTAAACAAACATCTCTTCACGCTTCGCTTATAGAATTAAATATCATTGAATGGTGGGAACACGCTCGCCGGAAGACCATTCCACAGCCCACCGACACGGCAAAAGAAGGAGTTAGAGAACTTGAATTGATTACAGTTCCCACTAACTCGCAAAAATAGTCACCTTGGGGTTTTCAGCTGGTACAAGTTTGGCACACATTGACCGCCACCCCCATGTACGGCCGGGACGGTCCTGTGAGGATTATACCCAAGTAAAAAAAAAGTTTATGCTTTAACAAACAAACTGATATACTTATTTAGGCGTAAAATATAACTTGCGTTATCTATATTGAATGCAGTAGCGAATGAAAAGACCATTCCACAATCCAATGACCCGACAAATGTCAGAGAAGTTCTTAGCTCTAGCAGAAGTAGAAGTAGCCATAAAACTGTGGTATTACAATCCAGCGTCAGCGCGCGTAGTTCTGTTATTTTTTGTTATTATTTACAGGCGAAGGTTTAAAGTGAATAGACTGCGTACGCCCAACAAATGCCTATTCGTTCTACTCTCAAACGCTCCCAAGTTATAAGACCGTGGAAATATGCCCGCCGGAAGCATATTCCACTCCTTAGCTGCTCGCATGATGAATGTAACAGCGAATCTCTTCATGCGGTTAGAAGAAACGCTTACCACCAGTGGATGGCATTAGATACAGCGTCTAGAGGTATTATGATGAAACGGGGCTGGTGGAATTAGAGAATGTGGCCCCTGAGAATACTCTGTTTAGCAACTGTTAAAATACTGTATATGATTACAACCATAAATGGGCAAAATGTAATCAGATTAATAAAAACGATTACGATTACATTTTGCGTTTTTTACCATTAATATGACTCCATTTTGCTCATCTATGTTATAAACACTACGGAATCCCAGATTGCACACACATTGATGACTTCTTAATGTTTTAAATGGTTTTAACGTTTTAATCATGATTACAGAGCAAGTAAATTAAAACTACAACTACATTTTGTAATCGTTAATCATTAATCAGATTACATTTTGCCCATCTCTGATTACAATATGTAGAGATCATTATAATTGCCTCACAACTTGTCCAAAGGAGGCTAAAGTTGTAGTCGCTGCCGACGTGTCGGTCAAATACTAGTTGTTAGTTAATAATAAAATCACGGATTAACTAGACAATAGTTTAAATATTTTATTAGTTTATAACATATACGAGTCGGTAAATCTAATTTTAATATTAAACCCTAATCTCTTTTTATCCAGTGTAAAATGATATGACAT
Organism: Automeris io; assembly: GCA_036320925.1. Lineage (NCBI taxonomy): Eukaryota > Metazoa > Arthropoda > Insecta > Lepidoptera > Saturniidae > Automeris > Automeris io. The sequence goes on along the minus strand of JAUDJH010000021.1, from coordinate 873,639 downwards.
TGATAAAATCAATAGTTAAGGACCAGGGGCATTAACAATAAGAGTTTGGCCTGAGGGTCCCTCAGCTAAAACCAAGGCCTTTTGTTTGACGCGTGTCGAAATATGACACTACGAACATACCCTCATTAGGGTTGCCACTTAATTATTTAATAAAAATGGATCGACTGCGGACGTTGCTTTTTTACACTGCATTGTAACGATGTTTCTAATTCGGTAAAGTTTTTGTAATTTTTAATATTATGTTTTATGGTTTCATGTATTATATTTGTTGTTATAATTACAGTTCGCGTAAGGAACGAAGAGATATGCAGAGTGGTTGCTTTGAAAGATAGCTTTATCGATAGCTTGCGCAAAGGTATGCATCGATGTTTTGGGCACGCGGAGAGAATGAATTATTAAGGATGATGAAAAAGATACAATATGAATATGAGTGGAAGTAAAGCCGAGGCCGGCCGAGCCTTATCTAAATAGACCAAATAATGAGAGTTCTGATGGAGAATAATATTGAAAGTATGCGGAATCGGCCAGAGTGCCTGAAGGGATTAATTAATGTTAAGAAAGCGAAAGAGGTTTGCCAGAGTAGAGAGTAGATTTTCCAATCTTTCTGCCGACCTCAATTGGCTTTCAGCGTAATAATAAGTAGACAAATATTTTTATCTATTAAGGCATGAAAATACGAAACACATGGAAGGATAGTAGAAAAACGCACGGATTAACGACAAGCAACATATTTGCTCAGAAATATTTATAAAGAAACCATATACATACATCCGCTACAAGGTAAGCTAAAAAATATGCTCTTATATAGAACAACATGAAATTTCAACGATCTGTAACGAGTTGACATATCGTGATCTCTTAATTATAATTAAATAATACTATTTTGTGTCATATCTCTATCAATTAATGATGAATTACATAATAAAGCGAGAAAACAACCGTCTTACAAAAACATAAAATATGATGTAACACTTTAATTCTCATGTTTTGTACTAGATTTACCTTCCTTCATTGTTTTTGCAAGAATGCCCGCTCTTTAACTTGGCTATCAAAGCTCGAAAAATCAAACGTTAATTTGTAGCTTTTAACGACAACAGCCAGTGTGAGAAGCCGGTAATAGAATTGCGCGGGACCGTGAAAAAAGACAAATGGCACCTATCCTCGGGCGCACTGCGGCGAGGGGCGTCGGTGCGACTCAGCACTTTCACAGAATAAGCTTAAACGTTGAAAACCCAATTTGACGGCTCGATTAGCCGACTCAGTTTTTTATTCGCTTCAAATGATTGATTTTAATCCAGTGAGGGAGTTGTTGGAGTCACACTGCCTTTATATCAGACAAGCTGACCAGGTGAACTTCGTACCGCATGGTAGTCATTGATTATCGTGTTAACTTTTAGTTAAACCTACTCCCTCCACTTCCTTTCTCACTTCACTCTTCTCTTTACATTATATCAAAGACCCAAATATATCACTCCGACGCAGCCTTGAGTTTCTTTAGGCGTTTCTTCTCAAGGTAGTCGCTTCCGAAACGCTGGTAGATCACCGTTAGGTTCGTTTTTCAACTGGCCGGCCGCCCAAGTCGAGGTCCGTACCCACAGGGGTGCCCTTGCGTAGCCGCCCAACCCATAAATTTCGCTGGCTGAGCGCCCTCTGCGTTCGCCCACCAAGCCCGGTTTTGTTGTGAAGGACTTTCCCAGGGCACCAACATAGGACATGCCGAAAAAAAAACCCAAATATAAGAATCCTATATTTGTATCCCTAACTTAAAAAAGTGATCATTTGCTCGTAGTAAATTGCATCCTCCATTTCCACCCTTTCAAGTTTTATTTTCGCCATGATATCCGTTTCTAAGATCCAATTTATTTATATGTTAACATTCATGGAAATCGGTTAAGCGGTTTTGATGTGAAAACTGTATATATAAATATACTGACATACATACTTTCGGATTTATAATATTAGTAAGAAAGGTATAATTTGATATGATATAATATTTAACCGATGATAAGCATCGACGTTAAAATTGTTTGCCTCGGAGTTTTTCACCGGCTACATTCTGGAGAGTGTGCTCGAGAGCTTCATTCTTTGATTCCACCGTCCCCATTTCCTCATCGAACAACCAGACGCTGTCTTGGAAACCACTCCCATATGGAGGATATATTCGTACTAAAAAAATTGCATCTTCACAAGGGTCTTTAAAAGAAAAGTGCATAGGTATTAGTCAATGTTTAGTTATTATAACCATAGCAACTGCGTTGTTTATGAAACAATTGATCTTTTTGACATAATAAGAAAAAATATACCAATATATTAACGAAGCCAGCCGCTTATTATTTATCCTGAACCGTCTCATGCAACAAATTGTTCTTGAAACGAACATATGGTAACCAAAAAAAAAACACGAAAAAAGCTCATTAACCATCATAATACTAATAATGTGTGTTTATTGATTTTTATTTGTTATCAGAAAAATCTAATTAAACACTTCAACAATGACTAATACTCCGGTACAATTTCGATGCCCATTAAATATTTTAATAAATACGAACATATTTTCTTACCAAAGTCTAAGTAAAGTCAAATACGCGTCAATAAATATTAGCCTAATTTACCTTTGACCTTTATAAATAAGCTCAGGAAGCAAACATACAATGTAACGAATGCGAATATCAAATGTATAGCGAAATATTAACCGTCTATCCGCTATCTAGCGATGTACAATCGGTAACAAGAGTCGCAACTCACGCGGTAACAGGACGCGAGCCGTGTTCAGGGTTGCCAGATTTGTGTAAACAAATTGGATAAAATTATTTATACTTGAAAATTAAAATATAAAAATAAAGAGGAGCGTAAAAAAATGTAATACCGTCATTTTTAATAAGAATTGTATTTCGTTTGAAATATGATTTATATTGAAGAACCCACATAGTTTACTGCATTTTTAAATAATTAGTATTGTTGAGGATTGAATTGTAAATAAGACATTACGTGTTTTGCGAGAACATATAAGTGTTATGATTTTTTATTTCGTGTACAACTATAATAATAAGTTTAAACTATCACGGTTATTAAAAAAAATACAATTTGTTGGGCTTTTGTTAGTTGCAATTTCCCACTTCTTCACATTTCTTAATAAATATTCGATAAGGTAGTAGCTAATTAGTACTATAAAACTATTTTCGTTATCATAATATTATAGTAATCAGATATCGTTTTATGTGATTTAATAAATATTTTCATCAGACACACCCAAGGAAAGACCTGCTTTTCGGTAGAACTAGGAAAATGGCAACCCTGGTAGTGTCCCATACGGCACAGCATCGCGTACGGCAAGTCGTGCTCGAAGGACCATTGTGCTCAATTCGGGGCCACGTTAATTGTTTTTAATTCGCCACTACGTGTGTTGTAAGTCTTTTAATTACGCCCACGGCTGCGCTAATGGCGGCTTCGTGAGCTCATGCGCAGATCGCCACGTCCTTTTGTTCGGTTGTACAGTTGCGTAGAGATGTGTTTTTGATAAAGCGATAATGTTATAGGTGAATACACCCGTAAAATTGTAATTGAGTGCTTTATTTAGTATAGAATTTTTATGCTGATTAGATTATACTCTTGCGAGCTCTGTGGAGTCCCAGAAGACATACACCATTTCTTGGTGGAATGTGTTCGGAGCGTTTCTATGAGAGAAATCATGTATAAATAGTTTGGTTTGAACAGGTCTGATGTGGGTCTATTTCAGAGCGTCTTAGCTGAGCAAACATCTTGCGCAGCTGAGATGCTCTGTAGACTCACATATACATTGTTGAATTAGCATTTACATTGTGTGATTATGGGACTGACATGGTCAGCCTGATCCAAAGTCCCAAAAAAAAAACAGATTAAAAAAAAAAAGATTATACTCCTTACTATAATTTTTCCGTAAGAAGATCTTTTTGTCTGTTTGCCTGTGTGCGTTCATGCGTATTCACGTTAACGTGTGTAATAGTGCTAATATAAATATCTAAAATATATTGTATGGACTTGGGAATTTGATATTCGTATTACATAATATAAAATTTTGTTTTCGTAAAATATTACTTGCATAGAGTTTTAAGACATCGCAATAGATTCGTCTGATTTACGACCAGTTTCAGAAATGCTCCTTAAATTTTAAAACGTTTTTAAGCACTAATTAATTGTATAATCGTGTGCAATTTATGATTACTTAGTGCTTAAAAGTGTTTTAAAACTAAAGACTGTTTCCTAGACTAAGCTAAATCAGTGAAGTCTCTAAGTTTAACATACATTAATTTAATTAAGATATTAGCATTTTATTAGGTTTACTGAATGTTGAGAAAAAAAAAGAACAAAAATGTAGATACAACAAAATAAGTTTTTTAAATTAGTTTAAACTTTTCCTTGTGATGGTACAGAAAACGTATAGGAAAGCGGGAGTATGTCGCCCTCATTTGGTTAATTCAGCCTCTGCAGGGATCCTCAATTAAACAGGTACAAAAGAAGAAGTTTGCGGGTTCGCAGAGCCGACGGAAAATCACGACTCGGTTCGGAATTAACGAGGACGGACAAGTTTTAATGAGCTTTCACTCTATTAGCACTTAAATTCCATTATTACTGAAAATATTCTGATACTTTCCTACTGTTTTTGTTTTTTTATATTTATTAGTTATACTATATTATTATAATGCAATGACTTCATCTGGTACCAAGTATAGAGAAGTACAAGAACGGTAGTGACCGTCAAGTGACGAATATCTATTGACAGTGGCTGTCGTTATATTTTTTTTGTATCCCGGGGGAAAATCCTGCATAGGACCATCAGGGACGCCGTGAGGGCAGCAACCCCGGTGTGTCAGACTCTTATTGACTAAAAACCCCCGGGGTGCCCCTCTGATTTTTCCACCCGGGCCGTCGTCATGCTGGGTTAAGTATACCACGACAGAAGGTCTTCAGGTACATAAAAAACCGAATGATATTTGACGTAAACCATTTTGACATTTTTTTAATTTTGTTGTATTATCTGTAGTTTGGTTAATAAGATTTGAGCTCCTAGACAAAGTAACCTACGTTTATCGACGATGCTTGTAGAAATGTGCAAATGCATGGAATTAACATAACTTGTCAACATGATATTTCTAAAGCTTATGTCAATATATTATGTACTTTTCTATAAGCGTTATCGATAAAGGAATGCTTTTTTGTCCGAAGTTCAATTAACACTGAAACAAATATATTTCAAATTTCCTTCCAAAAATTGTATTATTAAAAATGAACAAACTTGATTTTTAAATCTAATGTGATAGGATATTATGCAATATGAATCCAGATCTGCAATTTTCAAGCCACACTAGGGGTGCGGTTAATCGGATCTCCACGCGTCACTTGAGCCGCGACACGTCGCGTTGACACCCCTGCACGCATCCTGACCAGCAATCAATAGTGTCTAACCGATGATCCGTTTTCGGTCAGAATGGACCTATTTTTTGACCGAATCACAAGGATTTTAGCAAGCGTTGAAATTGAAGGAACTGCAGCAATCAATAGTGTCTAACCGATACTCCGTTTTCGGTCAAAATGGCCCGAAATTTTGACCGAATCACAAGGATTTTAGCAAGCGTTGAAATTGAAAGAACTTTTATATATGTATACGTGAGACCGCGATGGGGGAGAATACGGTGTGGACTTGCGGAATCAACGAGCACAATCGTCAATATTAATTCAAAACTATTCCATACAGGTTTACCCGATGATTAAATGATTACGTTTTAATGGTTTTGATCATCACAATACGCTCATCATCATCACGTTCTCATTCATCATTATACTTATTATTCACTAATTAATTATTACTGTGCTATTCTACTTAAATTATTTTTTTGGTGGCAGGGCGATTGCCTGAACTGGTTCGTGACCACAGTACACAAGTTTAAAGACCGTTATAGTGACTCGCTTTAGCCTGTCGCGTTTCAGGATCAGCTTGTGTATATCCAGTAACTCATATACCTAGATACCTTCAGTCGTGATATATGTGGGCCGACATGACGACGGAGACTATCAATGGATTTTCTTCCTTTGATGGTCACTTTCATTTGTGGACTACACTGTACTTACCATCAGGCGTACTGCAGTCACTTTGTCGAGCCAGTGTAAAAAAATAATAATATGAAATGTTTACATGTTTCGTTTTCACGACAAAACCGCTGAACCGATTTCAATAAATTTTAGCATAAAAACAGATTAGACCTTGAAGAATGGAGAACGAAGCAGAGCAAGGAGTGGGAGGGGAGGAAAAGGTGCGTGAAAAACCAGGAGTAGACTTAAATAAAGTTAACACGATAATCATATTAACTTTTAGGCGGTATGCAGTTTGCCGGGTCAGTTAGTTATTTATATTATGACCAAACAAATAACATTACATTTCATTTCCAAACATTTTTCGACAATCTTTAATTGTATTCCATAAGATTTCAAACTTTCAACTTTAGCCGAAGGTTGTGGCCGTAAATGATTAATCGGCTTCGGGAACAAATAACGCTTTTTTCGTGCACTATCAATCAATGAAAAAACCCACCGATGTGTATCATTACGCCAGTGTTACAGTATTCGCGAAAAACGAGGGGTGAAACGTATAGCCAAAACAAAGCTTCGGACCCTCACCGTAGCCACGCGTCAATCCCGAAGTAATGACCACGTTCCATTCACCGTTAATTATACCGAAGACAGAAACTGTATGATTATTTTTACATGGCATTAATCCCCATCGAAAGGGACGATTAACTTATAAAGCCACTGTAATTATGGCTTGACAGATGTAGCTGGCGGCACCGCTTCTGGAATTGCGTGTGCGCATGTATTATGCTTGATAACGAGTAGAATGAGATCTACACTTTTTGTTTTATAAATACAAGCTGTGATAAACAGGCGTTGCTCGCGTAGAAAAATTACCTCCTTGGGTATTGATTTTCTATTAACGTCGAAACAGATATATTTTAATTTCTGACTAATAACACTTAATTTTCATACAATTATTGTTTACTTCTAAATTGATGCATTTTCGAACAATCTTTCTACCTTCTGAACTGCTCCAGTAGCGCAGATATGTTGCCTGACTAAGCGATTTCTACTGTCTATATCAGGGGTCGGCAACCAGAGGCCCGCGGGCCGCATGCGGCCCATAAGCTACTACGGTGCGGGCCGCGCAAGTAAGAGCCGTTCCACAGAACGCCGCACCGCAGCCAATAAATTAAAAATACTTATAAAAAGTTTCTATTTCATTGTTTTGTGTGCGCGGAAGCCGGAAATTTAGTTTAAGCGTTTGCAGTCAGTAAAACGAGAGTAACAATAAATATGGTTAAAAATGCAAAAAATAGTTTTATCTAGAAAAATGTGTTTATTAGATGAAATGTGGCGAGACGGTATAATCAGTTGAAATGTGGCCCGCACCAATATACTAATAATATTTGGGGCCCTTATATAAGAAAAGGTTGCCGACCCATGGTCTATATCATAGCGAGTGTTCTGAACCTTGCTCCACCTTTCCGTGAAAAAAAACCATGCACGCGGGGTTGCGAAACGTAAAAAAGGAATTACCTTGTTCGATCGAAAGAGAAATGAATGAAATTCATAATTGAACATTAGTAAATTCAACGATGTCGAAATGCTATGTAATCACACTAACTTTGAACCAATTTTAATGCCCAATTAAGTTTTTGTAGAATATAGTTTTTAAGTTTTTATTGCGAGTGACCCTTAAAGTGTTATGTGGAGGGTATTAATGAATTCGTCCGTGTATTGTTGGCGGCTCTGCATATTCATGTGGTTGCAGCTCGTTAGGTCGCGGTCGCCAGCGGTCACCGTTAACAATCTGTCGCCGTGAGGGTAATCCCACACCGAGGAATATGTTTGTTACTGTCCGACGCCTGACATATTAAAAATGCAGGCAACTTGATGAAATTTGAGGCATAGTGAAAAAGTATCGATTTTTATTTGTTTTCTTTATCCGCTGTGGCACAATAGAGGATATCCAACATTTGTTGATGGAATGTATCCAGAATAAAAAAGACAGAGAAATCTTAAGGAACACCTCAGGGTGCTCAGATATTCAGATATCAACCTTTTGGACTTGGCATATTTCAAAGCTATTTAAGTAATCCCAGTAGTCGAGATGCTCGCAAAATTTATAAATTTATTTACAATAGTTTAGTGGAACCTTAAAGTTTCTCTATCTTCTATAGTAGCTCTATAACACTTAGTGTGCTGTTTATATTTTTATTCTTTGATCTATATTTATGGAGTAGTACCATAGGACTAGCATGACTGCATGTGGCAATCAAAAGCCCTTTAAAACCATTGTTTAAAAAAAATGTTTTCTTGTAAACATTAATATTACAGGCTATTTGATTTAACAAATCTAAACAGCTAACAATTTCACTGTGTATAATGTTTTGGTACACAGTAAAAGCGTGTTTATTAGTTATTGTTATTGTTAAATATGGTGTTATTTTTAAGGTTAGACGATATATAACTCCGTGGCAACTTCTTGACCTGTAGCGGACACAAATGCGGTCGGGTTTGGAGTACTGTTGTCACCTTTGGGACGGGTTTTCCCAATATCGTCTGGAGTCTTTGGACTCAAATGATTGTAGACCTCGTAAACTTATCGGCGATGACTCTTTGACAAAGTCTGACGTGCAGAATATCGAGTATCACGTAAAGTCGCTCACCTCGGGGTCTGTTACCGGTTATAGAACAGAGACACATATGCTCATGTAGTGCCTAAATCCGTATGTAATCTGGAAAAACCAACAGGTGCGTCCCGGGATTCGAACCTACAATCATTCGCGTTGTCGAGCACGGGTACCGGTCCATTATCCGCTAGGCCACCATAGCCACTAATATGTTATTTTATAAGTATTAAGTATATATCTTTTGTTTAATTCAGTGGCATTATATGTCATGTGTTAGGTATTTTTGTAAACGTAGTGGCGCTGCAGCGAATTGATTACAGGACCCGCAGTCCCCATTAATTCGCAGAAGTAGTCAACTTGGGGTTTTTAGCTGGTAAAAGTCCGGCACACCCCGGCTGCTACCCCCTTCGTGGCTGGGACGGTCCTATGAGGATTTTCCATAAGTAAAAAAAAAGGTATTTGTGTACACACGTAAGAGTCCACTAAATAAATAGAATAAACAAAGTATATATCTTCTTTTATTTACAAAATTAATCGTTAATTTCTTTATTTAATTAATGATAAATTACAAAACATACGCAAGAAATGTTTTGTTGGTTTCTATCGGCATTTTAATACGCGAATATAGAGCCCTAAGGTTCTAAAATATTTTATACACATTTTATTTTGTGGTATACATATTTTTAATGCAATATTACAGTAATATAGATAAACAAGGGCGTAATTGCCCAAAATCAAAGCATCATGGAGTACGCAAACAAGGCAACCAGACCATGAAAGCGGGATTGCGCTCTGTGAGAGCTGTTTGCTCATTAGCGGGACAGAAAGGGAACATCGCCTATGTCAAACATTCACGTATGTAAATTGCTATAGAACTAATCACTTCATATGCATACCTACGAAACCTTACCAAATTAAAAATGCACTTAAGCTAAGATTACATAACTCAATACAATGAAAACGAAAATAATGACAAATATTCAAAGAAAAAGAATATATGTGTGATAGGTAACAAATTTAATACGTTGAAGAGCGTACTTGGGGAAGAAAGTTTCAATCCATTCAACAGCAACAAATCAGCAAAGAAGAATCTATCAATAGCCTGCAGAAAAGACCCTTCACGCTTCGTTTAAAAGACCAAATATCATAGGATGGTGGGAACACGCAATTAATATTACTTAATTAGTGCTTCAGTATATAAATCATCAATTACTTTAACTTGGACTTTTTTTTTAACAAAGTGTAAGTAAAATCAATGTAATATTTATTAATCTCGGCCTTAAATTTGGTTCAACTTCCAATCGGTTTAAATGTTTATTTCATTATAAACCAAGTGACATTTCTGCGGCCCAGTAATTTATTTTCGTTGTTCAGTGCCTGCTTGCGACCCACTAAATGGGAAATGCTGATTTAGATATAAACATGACTAGCTGTAATGGGACATTATGACGAACGTTGTATGAATTATAGTACCTACCTATACAGTATACTCCAGTACACAGTATACAGTATACCTATACAGTATGTTATAAAAACCTTGTCTGACCCGTGAAGGCGTTACTTAGTATCGATATTAAATTAAATTTAAGTCATTCTTTTTAGTTAAAGAGCAAAAAAATTATTAAATGGGGGAAACGTACATGATAACAGTGAAAGAGTGCGTAACTTGTGACCAAAAGAAAAAGGAATTCAAAGGAGTATGCTAGTAGATCATGATGTCAAAAGGGTCATGCCCCCTTTTGATCTAAAGCATCTCATATCAATCAAATCATTTAATTAATAATCTTCGAACTGATTTTTGTAAGAAATCCGAGCATAAATGGCATGTAAAATAATTACAATTCCTTCAAAAACATAATTTTCGGATGAGTTTCGGTAATGTTATCCTATCACCAATATGCCTTTTTCGTGTTGGACAATATTTTCAAAACATACTGTATTATACTTTTGTAATAGGAGTAATACAAGTGCCTCAAAAATATTTGACCGCACGCAACTAACCCTATTCGGTCGCGACCAAGGACCCCGATACCTACAAAGAGGGGCTAATAAGCGAAACAGAGATTTATGACTGCAGAGATATGCAAATAGAAATTTGCGGTCCCCCGTTGATAAAAAGACATCTCTCCCCAAAGACCTACTGTTCCTGCGAGGGTTGACGGGCCATAATTATTTCGGATGATACCGTCTTGATTATTCCAATTATTATTATTTAAAAACAATCAATAATTCATTTAACATCACCGGAATCACTATATTTTATAGCAGCATTAATTTTAAACTTACTTTCATATTTCTCATTAATAAGTCCTAAATATGAGCTAATTTTCGAGCTTTTTTTAAACTTTACGTAATATAAAATGAAGTCGCCTCCGCTGTGTTTTCGCTTAGATCTTTTAAACTATTCAATGGATTTTAATGCAGTTTTCAGTAATAGATAGAGTAACTTATGAGAAACGTTTATATGTATAATTTATATATAGTATAACACAAAAATATGGACTAGAAATAATTTATATAGCAGAACAACGTTTGTCGGGCCAGCTAGTTAGTTATAAATTACAAAGGAAAAATGTTTATGAGCAGCCAGTGAATTCAGAGCAAACGATTTTACAATCATAGACTGCTTTAATCAATAAAATTAATAGGATTAGATCAAATTAACTATATTACCATCAGTAGCGTTGATTCCATAGATGCATAAAAGCATAGCATGCCCTTACAATAAATAAGTCCGGAATAAATTATGTACGAGTTGACGAAATACTTACCTACATACATTCATACGTATTCTATTTTTACTCCATGTATTTTTCGTATAACACCTATATTATATTTACTATTCTTATATATAAAAATGAATCGCTAAATGTGTTGATAAGCGCGAAACCCGAGAACGGCTGAACCGATTTGGCTGATTTCTTTTTGATGTGTTTGTTGAAGTCTGGGGAAGGTTATTACGGAGAGAAAAATTAAAAAAAAAATGTCTGAAAAAGTCTAAAAACAACCCTTTTCTATATTCTCATACAAAAAATTCGTAATAATATTTAAAAGTCAATTTGAACTTTAACACCATACCATAAAGTTTAAATGTTAGTGGACGGGTTCCGGGAAGGCAAAACAATTGAGTGACGTATAAATATTAATGTCAGTATTTGTCAATTTTTATACATATAACATTAAGGCCAGGTTCCTTCAAACAATTTTCAATAAACAGCCGACAGGCCAATAAGTTTTGGTAGAATGAAATCTGACGGGGAAGCTATTAGCATTAAAAAAAAACAATGTGACTTTGTTTTAGAGAAATAGGGCAGAACAAGGTCTGCCGGAACAGCTAGTTTATAATATAATATTCAAATTAATTGCGCGACCTGCTTACCTTGTTCAAATACCCTATGCACGTCACTGATTACCATTTTATAGTATACTAGCTGATCCGGCAAACGTTGTTTTGCTATATAAGTTATTGTAATATCTTCTAAGATGTTCATTGAAATTAAGTGATGTCAAAGGCAATTTTGTTCACAATTAAATACTCTTAATCAACAACACATTTATTTGGATAAAGATTAATATTATTACGTTGATACAACTCTTAACAAATAATGCATTAATTTCGACCAAATTTGATTACTATAAAAACGGTTCTAGTGAGTTAATCTTAAAAGATAGACATATACTGTCACGGACATTTTTTTAGATCATTTTAAGAGAAATAACTCTGTCATACATATATTTTTGGTATCTTGAACCGTTTTCGCAGCACACGCAATGGAAGCACTCAAGGATGAATAATTTTCCCCGTTTTTTTTCACATTTTCCATTATTTCTTCGCTCCTAATAGTTGCATCGTGATGTTATATAGCCTAAAGCCTTCCTCAATAAATAGTCTATTCAACACAAAAAGAATTTTTCAATTCAAACCAGTAGTGCCAGAGATTAGCGCGTTCAAACAAACAAACAAACAAACTCTTCAGCTTTATAATATTAGTATAGTATAGATATTCAGGACGATCTTCTTTCATATATTATTGTTTTTTTTTAATGAAAAGTTTAAACGCGTGTAGGGATACGTCCTGCATGTAACAGTATTGATAGACATTGTATTGCGCTTTTTTTTAAGCTCTATAGCATTTCGTGGTACAGGTAGGTCACAAAAATGGCGCAATTTAATGAAAATACACGTCATCCATACGTGTCAATTTACTACAGATCCTTTATTGTTTGCATCATGTCTAGCTCATAAATGTGGCTTCTTTATACATTCTAGTTCTATTATGTTAGTATACAAATTAAGGCATTAATTAGAAATTGAAATAATACATACCAGTCTCTCCAGTTTCCCGTTTCCCAGATCATCTTCAATAGTTAGTGACAGTGAGTACAAGAAGTCGGGCTAAATACAGTGAATGTTCCTCAGAATAGAAAAGAACGTGGTTAGTACAGTGTTAAAAGAGAATGAATTGACCCAACACCAGAACTTTCACCGTAGAACCCTTTTACACCAAAAGAAAACGAAAATTCATGCTGCCTTGCTAAAAAACGAGTATTGCTTTAAATAAGTTTAGACAGCGTCAAAGGTCAGTTATTATAAAATATATTTTATTGCTAATATAAAAAAATAGACTAGAATTTAAAACAGTAGTAAAATTATTATATTAGAACTAAAATTATTTTGTAATAACTGGCTTTTGACTCTCTTTAAACCTTTACTTAAGTTAAATCTCCTTTTCTAATAAGTCCGATACAGTTTAACTGTGCAAGCATACCCAAATACCCAAGCATAATTAAATATACAAGATTAGATATATAGAAATTTTCAATTTTGTAATAGACCAAAATCAGGTATCGAATTGGTAATAAAATTCACAAAAAGTTAACGTCAATGCTCCAAGTATATAAAATTACAAAAACAAATATTTCTGAAATTGTGCAGAGAAACCGTTGGACCTACTTCAAATATTTCTTAAGACAACCAAATGAAACTTGCTTTATGTTTGCTTGAATTATATAGTCATACTATATCTCTTTCTGGGTGAATAGAGATATATTAGCGTCCGCATCTACTTTGCGCTTAAATAAAGTCTCCAATGTGACCATTAACGCAGTTGATCGCCGAGATCGGGGCACCTATACTGTTCTCATTTGCCAGTCGGGTTTCCTCACGATGTTTTCTTTCTCCGGTAATTATGTGGTACCTAAGACCGTACTTAATTTTGAAATCCCAGAAGTTCGTGTCGGGATTCAAACTTATGACATCACGCGTTTCTGCGCATGAATACTGACATACAGCCATAACTGATGAGTTTTTAAAGTGTGTGTACTGTAGTGATTGGCTGGAAGGAGTAAATTAAAAAGAGATTACATGTCTATGACATTAATATAATATTTTTTGGTTTGATTCTAGAGATTGCGTCTTAATCTAGGGAAAGTAATGGTTATATAAAAAATTAGAATATAAAAATATTGAATAATATTATGTAAACGTATTGATAGTTGATAAATATATATCGTGGGAATAAAAAAGTATTTTAATTTAAGTAAGAAGGTGCTCGTCTACACAAAATACATCGACCACATCAACACATGAGCGAAACCACCTACGTAGCGAATACGTTCGTTATAGTACTTTAAATGTCAAAATAATGCTATCTTAATGTCTGACCTTAGACCGCAGTACATGTTAATGGCAAATTGTCGAATATATTTAAATAATAATTAATTAAGCAGATACTATCGAGTATAGCATCGTATATCAAACGGTTCCGCCCAACTAGCCGCCCACATCGTGTTTCGACGGTATCTTTGGGCAACATCTAGGTATTACCCTGTAAATGATGACCGGCTTTGTTACGAACCGAATCTTCAAAAAATCGTCTAAACAAAGCCTAATTATTTGATGATTAGCTAAGCTGGTAATAATTATCTTTGATTAAATGAAATAATTTAAAACCATATTACATGTTTTAGAGAGGCAGCCTCAACAAGGCATCTCGCTCTCCGGCCGTCTGGATGAATTTGGTTTTCAGGCTCGGGTGGAGCGATTAGAGGGACACCCCGGGGGTTTTTAGTCAGTAGGAGTCTGACACACCGGGGTTGCTGCCCTCACAGCGTCCCTGATGGTCCTATGTAGTGGGATTTTAGCCCGGGACAACAAAAAAAAAAAATATATATATATATATATATTACATGTTTTAGTACAAAAAGACGTATATATTAAACAATAATATCAAATTAATCAACTGGGATTAAATAAGTTGTGTCGATAAAAAAAAATGGTTATCACGAAGTTGCTGTCGGGGGTGAGGGGTCAGTCTGCAAGTAACCAAGACCTGTATACCCAGGTATAAATGTCGAGTTGTAATTAAAAGTAAGTTAATTCGCGCATAAAACCTTGTTAATGTTATTATAATGAGTACAAAAAACACAAAAGATTCAAAAGCGTTAAAACAAAATAGTATTTGAAAATGAGTATTTTCAAAATGTTACATTTAAACTGCAACGAAATTATTAATGAATCCGTCAATATACTATGGTTTACGCGGTAATGTATTGTTTTTTGCCACTTAAAATTCATTTTATCCAGAAAAACTCGGTTTATAATTTTCATGTTATCAATGAAATTATTATCTGCTCTTACTTACTTAAAATGTTTTTTTACGAACCATATCATTCCTAAATTAATAAAAAATAAACAGAAACCAAACAAAATTGAGTTTTACTTGCAAACTTTTTTACTTTATCAAATATGACATCCCCTTGACCGTCCAACTAATAATATTTCAAGCAATTGGTACCAGGAGTCCATAGCACTAAAGAAACTGTGCGGTCAAAAAGCAAAAGTACTAAATAACCAGCATACATTGGCCCGTCCATCCCCTGCTAACTTTCGATTTCATTCTTAGAAAAGGAAATTCCTTGCTACATCGGGGTTCATTTGAAACTGGTCATTCTGCATTTCGGACAAATATATTTTACAATTGAAACATGCGAAAATAGACCTTATCAATATTACAATAAGGTTCATGAGGAGGAATAAGAGGTTGTTTAGTATATCAATTTGAAAAGTAGGCATGGCGACAAGCGCCGTTGGACGTGACGGGAATTTGTATGTACGGACCTTTTTATTTTTATTGAGTGACCGCGTACGTCCAAATGACAACTTGATACTTATTTAGCTAGTAAATGGATAGCGTTCAAATTGAAAAGGGGAAAGCTTTCAGAAGTCACACAAACCACAGGTTCTAAATTCTCGAGAGATAACTATGTCGCAGTAACGCGTTTAAGCAGTAATTTATTTTACATCGTAACTCAATAACAATTGATTTGATGGTTCGTTTGTCACGAGTCCTGGATGTGTATCTTTATTATGTATTTAAATATATATATATATATATATAACAAAGAAGGAACCATTTATATTAAAATCTATTCTATATTCATACCACCTATCTTTTCTATGAAAGCAATACAATATTTACTATCATAATATATTATTCAAATTAATAACGCAAATTCTGCCAACCCTTGCCAAATACCCTATGCACGTCACTGATATATATATATATATATATATATATATATATATATATGTATAGATTTTAAAATAAATGGTTCCTTCTTTGTTTAACTTTAAGGAATTTAGTCAAGACTTATTTATTGTCAGGACATGCAATGCTTCCATGCATCTATGGAATGAACGCTACTGATATATATATATATATATATATATATATTTGTATAACCCATAATTTAATCGCAAGTTTAGTTTGGGGATAATTCGTAACAACTTCATCGTGTAATTTTCCGTAAATGTTATATTGTTATGCATTAGTGAATAAAGTCATTCTTAAAAATTAAAGAGCGTCTTTGCTACTGGTTTAAGATAAAGAAAGGACTTATAATTTGGGATTGCCACTTTTTTTAACTTTTTTACGTTATATTTTTATTTACTACTTATATATGTATATTTTTTCTAAAAGAACATTACACTTTTAACTTAAGATTTTTTATTATTACATGATTGATAAAGTATATATTAATTTTCATACAATACACGTGTATTACATTTGAAACAAAGAAATTAATTTCCAAAGTTAAATTTAATTTTGATGATTTGTCAGATAAAAGTTATAAGATAAAATCTATTTGTGCCATTAAAATGTACCTATAAAACAGCATTTTAAAAACATTTCTATTGATAAGACTCAAAAAGAAATCTAAATAAAGGGCATAAATGCCTAAATCTATTTCGCCTTACAGCTCATTAATTTAAATTAAGTTTTTATCTTCATCACTTTATATTATTAATAACTTAATTAGAAAAACTAAGAAACGAGAAAAAAATCTAAATCCAGCATCTACAAAACATTCCTATTAAAATCCATAACACAGATCATTAGACCACCGTATCTCCACGTGAATGAACTCATTAAAAGCCAAACGGACAGACAACCAATAATATAATTCAAACATCTTGTATATCTGTCAAATAAGTGCTAATCAAACAAACTTACAAGATAATAAATCAGCGTGAAAGAATACTATAATTTTATGCCCAGTTTACGCGGCCATAGACATTTAACACTAAAAAAACTGAATTTAGGTATAGCACATACGTATGTCCCCTTGTATCTCTATATACGTATATAGGGAATAAAGAGAGGGGGAGATAATATATAAAAAGACATAATATAATATTAAAAAAAAATTGGGGCCTTATAAATATACATATATTTTTTATATAATTAAACTTTAAAAACAGTCAAAATTACGGCTCTGGGCAATCTAGTGTTAAACAAATCACTGGTAATTTAAAGTTAATTTAAAGTTTCGCACGAAACGGAGCTCTGCGCTGAAAGTGCGCACATCAAACGCGCGCAGTCTTCAGCATTTAGGGCCAAAGTTTGGCTCAAAACGATTTTCATTCGTTTTCAGAAGAAATAATACGTGTGACAGTGTACAGGCCGCGTTTCTTAGCTGGTGACCACAGTCACCAATAGTTACGAAAGGCTTAACAGCGATAAAAAATCAGTGCATTTTCTCATTCTCTTGCAAATTTAAACCAATATATTTAAAAGTTTATCTCTTTTTCCCTTTATGGAGGTACAAATCTCAACGATTTTAAAGACGTTTTACTTCAAAATCACGTGTTTCACTAATTACCAAAATTATAACTGTTATAAATCACGAACACCGAAAACGTATATTATACGTCACGTAATTTTATCAAGAAAGAGAAAGAGACTGACGTAATACTAATAACATTGTAGTAATATGTTACACCAGCTATAAAGGGAATTTATCTGAGTGCAAATGAATCTTATACTTAATACTGTTTGCCTAGGATGTTTTTTAATTAAAGTTATTTGTAACAACATCCTAATAAACAAGACAATGAATGTTGAAAATAAATTCAATAATTTATGCATGTAAAAATAACTGGTTGTGATTTTTCACAGTCGATATAACTAGGACAAAAATGATAATTTCACAATGTTATCTCTTTAAAAGTAGCAATCATTTTCATACTCAACGATCGACGGAACAACGAATTAAAGAATTAATTGAGCTATAAAAATACAGATTTCTTTTGGGGAAATGCTAAAAAAAACGTATCACGAAGGGAAACACTTCATTTCACGCGTTTTATACGGAGGGGGCCTGTGCTGTGAGTAAGGTCTTCAATAAATCTTGTGGAGGAAATATTTTTTTGTTCGACGAAAATAGTTTCCTCTTGTTTTGGGGTCGGAATAGTTTAGGGTGAATGTGGTTGTTGCGGAATGTTCAGTGAAAGAAAATAAAATGTAGAAGTATCCTTAACACTAGAAAATGATCTAACACTAGGACCACATATCTCTGAGGATCCTATCTCTTGGAGATATGGGTATAAGAGGCCATCCCTCAAGATCTCGCTATCAGGTGGTGCGCAGAATATGTACATACCACCTCGTTTGGACACCAGACTTAAGTTTACAGCCTGGTCTAATAAAATACTACTTGGTCTAGGCCCTCTTTACGTGCATGAGTGCAAAGTCCGTCATAGTTACTCACTTCATATAACGATGAACCAAAAATAAGGTCAACCTTTTATATTAAATTATTAGCATAATGATTCAATGATTACGTCGAACTACGAGGTTATTTGTGATTTTTGGACACAGATATGCGTTTCGATGCTTTGATAAAATACTTCCATGTTTAATTCGCATTCATTGGGAACGCCTCCTGTATTTCTACTATGTTATTGATGTTCCTTGTATTGCAGTTTCGAATTTTTATTTCAAATGCTTTTTGATGATAATAATCGAAAATTTGTCACTGTGATTTATTGCTGGATTGATACATATATGAGGCCTGTAGAGTCTGTGTGGACCAAGTAAAAATCTTATGTTCGAAAAGTATGCAGCAGATAAATTTCTTAAAAAAATATCGTCAAGTGTGATTGATGCAGTACTACATTTTCTATCAATATAATAGCTTTAAGTTATCAATATTATTATAACATTACAATTTTCATGTATCATTACTAGACCAGTAAATCCTAATTAAGTCTTATTTTAGGTTGTTATGGTTTTGTCGAAATCACTTGGGCCACTCTAGCTTTAGAGGCTCGTATGGGACCACAAAAATATAACGGGTTAAGTTGCAATTTTTGCGAATACCTCACTTACAATAATATTATAAATATTGAGTTTATAAGGATACACAAGTTGAAAAGCTCTGTTTAATGTTTTGATATTACGTGCAGTGACGTGAATATTATGTTTAGACGGGGTAGGCAGAATTCGCGTAATTAATTTGAATTTTTCTTTTATTATATTATGATCTTAAATATTATATTGCTTTCATAGGAGAGATAAATGACGTAAATATAGAATAGAAATGAATATAAATGGTTCTTTTTTTGTTTAACTTTAAGCAATGTATTTCAAATCTATTTATCAAAAGGGCATGCAATGCTTTCATGCATCTGTGGAATAAACGCTACTTATTACGTGAATATTGAATTCGCGCCCAGCTTTCGCTACTTTTGGACAAGGTAAGGGTAATTTTATAACTTTTCGACTTTGTTTATAATCAAAGTAAACATTTAAATTATGATTTAAAAATCACATTTTTATCATGAACAAGTTTTTTAGGGTTTTTAAATCTTTGTCTCCAGCTGTAACTGAAAGTTTTGGCAATAAATCGATTAGTCGGCGTTGGCTATGTCCCATATCAACTTATAATAACCTTCACAAGTAAGCAAGTGGTGTCTAAGTTCATATTTAAAGTGGAAAACTTAGATTTAAAAGTTGAGACTCAAACCTACGACAATTTATGTTTTCATGTACGATTTCTGGTTTCTTATCCACTACGCCATCACAGTTATTAATAAAAAAAATAATGTCTTTGTTTAGTACTATATATAATAGAGAGTACAGGAACCTTCATTCAGCATTCGCTGGCGGAAAGTTTAAGAAGAGAAGATTGCATTTTTCTAGCAAGCCTGAGGTACTTTGTTGTGAATAATGCCAGTAAATCTCACATTTACCATAAAAGATAGAGACAAATGGCCGCATGGGCTCGCACTTCGTTCTTTATTCATTCCGAGGGTAGTTTCACATAAATCAGCGGTAGCCGTCAATAGCACTAACGGTGTTTTGGTCAAACATTTGGGCAAATATTCGTGGGTTCTTATTAATATTAAGTTTTACGGCTCTGGATATAAGTCCGTTAGAGCCCGTCGTTAGTAATTTTTAATACTCAGTGGTTTCTGATTAACATCAAAACCAATGACCCAAGCGACGTGTATTCCATCACACGTCATTATAAAAATCATAAATTCCCCGCAGCAGTTTGCTATCCAGCCATCTTGTCGCTGACAGGTCTCAATAGACCAAAAAACAAGAAAAACACGTCCAGAAAGTCACAAAAACTATCTTGAACTACCCCAATTGACCGAAACAGAATACAGCCGATTTTTGGTAGTAGGGCGATTGCCCGAACTGGGTCATGACCACAGTATACAAGTGTAAAAACCGTCATAGTGACTCACTTGGGCTTTTCGCGTTCCGGGATCAGCTTGTGTATATCCAGTAACTCAGTAGCGGTCATTCCATAAGATGCTTGAACGCATTGCATGCCCTAACGATAGATAAGTCTGGAATACATAGCTTAAAGTTTAACAAAAAAAGGGTCCATTTATTTATTTTATATATTTATTATACATTTATTTATATGCATATCTATTCTATATTCACGCCATCTATCTTTCCTATGAAAAAATTTAGTATTTACTATCATATTCAAATTAATTACTTTGGTTTCCTTACTACTCTTCCTCCCTTTACGGGTATCTAAGTTTCAATTTAATCAGGAAAAACACAAGATATATGTACCGAGATTTGAACATATGAACACACGCGTTTCCGCCCATGGATACCAACTCTGAATCTACTACGCAACTAAAGCCCCATTACGGACTTGAATTTGTAGTTGTTACTGTAAAAAAAAGTGTAAAAAAAAGAAGCAAGAATTCTACCGTACAAAAGCTATAAAATAAAAAAAATATCGTATTTCTCTTACATCAAAGATGAATGTTCCTGACAAATATGTATAAGTAAAATTCAAAATACCGTTACAAATTAGTTAAAATATATTATAATTAATTCATTAAAAACAGTGACATTAATCAAACGGCGCAATAGCTCGATACACAAGAATGTACGAATGGATTAAGATATTTTCTACAAACAATTAAATTTTAAATTGTGTTGTAAAAAATTTAACACCCATGTTGGGTAATAAATCTGTATAATGAGACCAATTTAAGAAGATACCTTTGTTCTACCAAAGCATTTACTAATGTAGTTTTTAATCGATTTTATTAAGCATTTTATAGTCTTTAGAATTCACAAATTCAAGACGGAATCAGTTTTTATGGTTTTTTAGACTGACGTTGAATCTATTATTTAAATTAAATGCAATCTGCCTTTTATTACTTACTAGCTAATCCGGCAAACGTTGTTTTGCTATATAAGGCTTTGTAATATCTTCTAAGAAGTTCATTGAAATTAAGTGATGTCAAAGACAATTTTGTTCACAATTAAATACTCTTAATCAACAACACATTTATTTGGATAAAGATTAATATTATTACGTTGATACAACTCTTAACAAATAATGCATTAATTTCGACCAAATTTGTTTACCATAAAAACAGTTCTAGTGACTTAATCTTAAAAGAGACATATACTGTCGCGGACATTTTTTTAGATCATTTCAAGAGGAATAATTCTTTCTTACATATATTTTTGGTATCTTGAACCGTTTTTGCAGCGCACGCAATGGAAGCCCTCAAGGATGAATAATTTTCCCCTTTTTTTTCACATTTTCCATTATTTCTTCGCTCCTAATAATTGCATCGTGATGTTATATAGCCTAAAGCCTTCCTCGATAAATGGTCTATTCAACTCAAAAATAATTTTTCAATTCGAACCAGTACTTCCTGAGATTAGCGCGTTCAAACAAACAAACAAACAAACTCTTCAGCTTTATAATATTAGTATAGATAACGCAAAGAAATTAAAGAACTAACGTCCTGATAGCGCAGTTTGTAGTGACCGTAGGATGTTAAGACTTACGATGTTAAGTCGTGGATTTAATCCGCCGTACCACCTTTTTTGTGGTGACCAGATAATTTTGTCACGAGTATAATTGTGTATATAAAAATACTGTAACGAGTCTTATACACGAATTAAGTTAGTTTTAATTATGGCTCGACGTTTCGAGCTGGTTACAATTGTCATCGCGTCGAGCAGACTGACGCGCCGCGGAGTTTACGTCGGGATCAAGAAATACTTTCTATGCCCTTTTCTATGATCTTTTAAGACCCGAGGATATCCATGAAAATATAACATAATATGATATCAATAAAATAACACACCGTCACGCTATATCTCTATTCATTTTGCGTTTATATGTCGTGCCCAATGTGACCAGTAGCGCAGCTGATCGCCATTCTCAGGGTACTTAACACATGAAATTTCTATTAGATATCATGAGAATCTCCTTACTATGGCATCCTTCACCGGTGAGCCTGTGATGCCTAATGGCCGAAATTAATAACCCACCCTATTTCCTATCTTAGATTTGTTCCTATAGCAACTATATTACATCTCTTTGCGCATACACAGGATTGAAAGGGAGAGGTATATCTATCGATCTACGAATTAAAGATAGATAGGTTATAGGTTATTAATTTTGATAGTTAATCCATAAACAATCTGAAAAAACCGAGAGGTATGTGCCAGGATTCAAACCTATGGACCATTCGCGTTGTCGTGCATGCATACCGCTCGATTCTCCACTAGACCACTATATCCACACATGATACTAATAAGAAATCATTTTAATAAAATTATTGTCATTAAGGATGACTCAGTCTATACAGAAAGCGTGCAAATTTAGTATGTCGAGTTGTGGTTTTGATTCCCGGAACGGAACAAATATTTGTATGATCTATAAGTAGTTGTTCCGGGTTCGGGTGTTTTTTTTACACTAGCTCGACATAGTGACTACAGAGTACCTGATGGTAAGTTCAGTGTAGTCCAAAAACGAAAGCGACCATCAAAGGATGAAAACCCATTAATAGTCTACATCGTCATGTCGGCCCACATATGCCACGACTGAAGGTTTCTAGGTATATGAGCTACTGGATATACAAGAATGGGTGTTGTGTAATGCTTGTAAAAACAGTCACAACACAGGAGTAAATACTACCGTGGTGCTAATTTTTTTAAAGAAAAAGTTATTTCTCCGATATCCTAAGGAATTACGAATCAGTGAAACGATTTGCTAAATGGACTCTTTTTGTACTGTCACACAAAAATAGTGTGAAAATGCACTTAGATCTAAAAGCCTAATAGTTTATGCACCCTAACCACTTTTTATAGGGACGTGAGGCGCCAATGCGCGTTTTACTTTGTCCAAGTAATTTATAACAACGAATGGAGCTGGCTAAAAGATTGCCTCGGATACGTACATTTGTGTTCTTATTACGCTTTGCCCGCGTCTTTGTCTACAGTAACTGTAAGGAAATATTCTATTATAATCAAAGCAAGCATGTTCATAGAGTTATTTTTCACATTTCAGATTTACCACCGCTTAGAATATTCAAATCTAAATTGGTTTTCAAAAATAGAATTAAAATGATATTTATTTAATAATCTATTAGTTACACGTAGTTTATTTCATTTATTTTTACTTATACTTTTGCTCTTTTTTTAGGTATACGTATATTTTTACTATAGTATCTATCACTAATACATCTGGTAGTCGATTTATTAATTGTATGTAATAGTTTATGTTAGTATCACTCGTATTTATTTTGTATTTATTATTGAAGCTATATGTATTTTTATTGTTTATTCTTATAAGATGTAACACGACCCGGGCCCTTCATGGAAATCAGCGCTGCAGGCTTCCTCTGTGGCTTTAGGCTGATGAAGGTCCCATTTTCGCTGTTTATTTGTTTTGTATTTTCTTTTGTTTTTGTGTGTTGTTTGTATTGCTGCATTTAAATTTCTGGTTTTTTTGTTGATTTGTGGCGAAATAAATACTTTTTCCTGTTAAGCCTTTATGTTTATTTGTTTTTTTTCTCTTTTTGGTTTCACAGAATTTCAAATTACAACGAATCTAAAAAAGTTTCATTTCAATAATAAATTTCGATGATTTACTTTTAGTTTAAATTTGGCTACGAAGACAGAATACGTGTTTGACTGTACCGGATTCCTTTTTAAACAGTCAGTGTCATTCGCTTAGTGTGCACACGTATGGTTACGATGTTTTATTTAAGTTGAAAGCTCTATTTATATATATTTTATATTCTAGTTAAAAAATTGTATACAAACAGTTTAAATTATTTTTTACCCGTGTTTGGTACAGTATTAACAATTGGTATATGAGGAGTCTAATTTCAAAATCCACTATAACATATTTTTGTCAAATCCCATAAATTTATAAAATCTTATAATTAATCTTTGACTTAACAATCTTATAAGGTATTTAAATTATTATTCTAGAGTGAAAAAGCTAAAAAGAAAAAAATTAAATATATAATATTGGCTTTGATAAAAACATTTCAAATTACTAATAGGACTATTAAAATTTTGTACGAAAAATCGTTTTAGCGGGTTTTGAAATTAGACACCTCATATACCGTTTGGCTGATTTCTTGTAATAAATTATTATTTAAGTCTGAATGTTTTAATTTGTGTTTAACTATATTTAAACGTCAACATCGAGGAGTCCTATAAAGTAATCTGAGACCTAGTCACAGGCTAACTTAAGCTAAGCACAGAATAAAACAGTTTGCGGTAATGATGCTGAGTTTAATTGACTCGTTGTGAAATACCTCGTCCCTTACTAGACGTTGTGTGGTGCAAGTGAAAAGCGCTAGCGAGATAACGAGAGACATTTTTAAATTGACGATTTATAGATTACTTAGGCACTGTAACTTAATCATAAAGAAAACATAATACTGTAAAGTTGTGTGTTAATTTAAAACGCGTGTAAAATAAAAAAAATGTTTTAATATATTTTTTTATAGTTGTTTTAAGATTAATTAGCTTTAAAAATAGTTTCTTTTAACAAATCGGGCTTTTTGAAATATTTTACTATATCATTATTACAACACGTAATCATAACTATTTTTTATTTATGTATGGGCTGCTACAACTGAAATTTTATGTATTGCAAATATAATCAATAAAACGTGCATCAGTTTTATGTAAACAATAGATAATAATAATAAAATATTGTCACACTATTTCCCGTACGAGGTGGCATAGATACAATAGTGGTTGTGTACATTAAGCGCTTATATGTCGAGCCCAACGTGACCAGTATCGCAGCTAAACGCCGGGCTCAGGGCATTTACACATGACATCTTTATCAGATGCCATGCGGGCTTCCTCACGATCTTTTCCTTCACCGGTGAGCATGTGATGCCTAAATCCGTACGCAGTCTGGTAAAACCCAGAGGTACATACCGTGATTCACACCTTTTTGCCTCGCATGAAAACCTGCACTAGATACGGCACTAATTAAAAATAACCACAGTATTCCTTAAAACTTTTAACATCAATAACCTGTATCAAACCGTCTATATTATGGCTTACTATAAAAGTTATCTACTTTTATTTTCGAGCAATAACGAACGAGTGTGTAAAGGTAATGTACAGTTTATTTCATGGAGTTCAATGTACTGGCTATAATAACCCGCTTATCTCTTGTTAATTACGCCTTATTCGTCTCAAAAGCTTCTACACACAGCGCGAGCATGCCGCGAGTCGACACAAATTTATAGGTAAAAGTTCGCGACCGAACGAACCGGTTCGCGATCAAATCTCGAAACAAATCGAACCGTAACCGCTTCTAACATGGTCCTTTTTCAAATACACGCTAAGGAACCTTATCGGATACTTTCTTAATTGTGATCTAAGCCACCGGCCGTGAGAATATTGACCTTATTACGTTGTGTGTAAGTTTCAATTCATTCTGATCAGCGCACTCGGCCTTGCCGACGGTGGATCGCTCTCACCTTAAGTTCACGTGTGAACCCGCATTAACCTGCCATGTTGAGGGGTACATCAGGTGTATTTCACGGGTTATTTATTGACGACTTTTTCAATTGGCAGCGTAAATAGTTGTTAACGTAGAATTATTGGGCGTGCATCTTGTTATTATTTAGTATGAATTTATGTTTATTCATATTAGGTCACGCCTTTTGTTTTTCGTTCAGAAATACCGTAAAGATCTTATTTTTTATTTTATAAGACATGTTTACTTGTTCTAAAAAGATTTATTATGTATTCAAGATTGCTTATGATATATTACAGGTCATTAAAATATAAGTATTTATGTGCTGCAATTAACAACTATATTACGACAAATTAACCGTTGAAATACGTTCTGTTAATGCTCAAGAAGTTTTCTCTATACTCATCATTAATAGAGACATCTTCATAACATGCTTTTCGTTGATTTATTGTAGTAAGTTTATTCTACGTATTTTTTAGGAATGTAATGTTATTTTACGCTTTTATCTAGACTTGACAAAATATGTTTACATAAACAGTTTCATTGTTAAATTAACTTTTATTTATAATGAGTATAACGGACATATTTCTGTAATCATCGAATTAATTTAGGTAACCTAGTAATCTATTGAGGAATTAAATAACAAATACGCTACCTGTTAGTAGACTTTTAGAAACAACATTACGAAACCAAAGTGATATATTTATTACTAACGGCTCTTAATTCATGAACCCATTGCTTAGATTTAGACTTGCAGAAACGCAATTTTTAACATCATTGGTTGTGTATATATTTAAGTATGGTATTGAAACATTCGATTCAATTATACATCATTTATTACATTTTTTATTCCTTATTATTATTTTGACGGACTCATATTCGCCTTCTACCACGTGTGACTAAGGTCAAGCCTGTAAATTAGGAAAAAACGTCTTAATTCCTGAAATTATGGAGGTAATCGTCGCATTGACATCTCGAATAATTTATAACCGTTACTTAAATCCGGTACACAGTACAGTACTCCTGTAGCAAAATACACCAGTGTAAAGACCGTCATAGTGACTCGCTTTGGCCTGTCGCGTTTCGAAATCAGCTTGTGTATATCCAGTAACTCGTATACCTAGAGACCTTCAGTCGTGGTATATGTGGGCCGACATGACGATGGATACTGTCGATCATATATGGGCAAAATGTAATCAGATAAATTAAAAACAATTACGATTACATTTTTCATCATTAATATTATCATATTTTGTTCATCTATGTTTTAAAACACGAAGTAATCCATAATTACATACACATTTATGACTCATTAATGTTTAGAAATATTTTAGTCATGAGTTTATCAGCAAAATTAAAACTAGGAATAACTTTTTCAATCGTTAATAGCAGAGATATCAATGGTTTCGTCCTTTGATAGTAGCTTTCGTTTTTGGACTACACTGTACTTACCATCTAGTGCACTGTAGTCACATTGTCGAGCCAGTGTAAGAAAATGCCGTGAAGTTAAAGCCGTTGAAGAATGTGTAAAATATATTATCTATACTAATATTATAAAGCTGAAGAGTTTGTTTGTTTGTTTGTTTGAACGCGCTAATCTCAGGAACTACTGATTCGAATTGAAAAAATATTTTTGTGTTGAATAGACCATTTATTGAGGAAGGCTTTAGGCTATATAACATCACGATGCAATTATTAGGAGCGCAGAAATAATGGAAAATGTGAATAAAACGGGCAAAATTATTCATCCTTGAGGGCTTCCATTGCGTGCGCTGCGAAAACGGTTCAAGATACGAAAAATATATGTATGAAAGAATTATTCCTCTTGAAATGATCTAAAAAAATGTATGCAATAGTATATGTCTATCTTTTAAGATTAAGTCACTAGAACCGTTTTTATAGTAATAAAATTTGGTCGAAATTAATGCATTATTTGTTAAGAATTGTATCAACGTAATAATATTAATCTTTATCCAAATAAATGTGTTGTTGATTAAGAGTATTTAATTGTGAACAAAATTGTCTTTGGCATCACTTAATTTCAATGAACATCTTAGATGATATTACAAAACCTTACATAGCAAAACAACGTTTGCCGGATCAGCTATAGTGTCTTGATAACCGCGAAACTCGAGAACGGCTGAACCGATTTGACTGATTTCTTTTTTGTTATGTTTGTTGAAGCCTGAGGAAGGTTATAACAGAGAGAAGATTTTAAAAAATTATCCGATAAAGTCAAAAAACAACACTTTTCTATATTCTCATACAAAAGATTTGTTATAAGTCAATTTGAACTTTAACACCATAGCATAAAGTTTAAATGTTAGTGGACGGGTTCCGGGAAGGCAAAACAATTATTGAGTGACGTATAAATATTAATGTCAATATTTGTCAATTTTTATACATATAGCATTAAGGCCAGGTTCCTTCAAACAATTTTCAAAAAACAGCCGACAGGCCAATAGCTATTAACATTAAAAAAAACAATGTGACTTTGTTTTAGAGAAATAGGGCAGAACAAGGTCTGCCGGGATAGCTAGTACTAAATATATAGAAAGTATTTCATGGATTAAATTATTTCGAAAACAGATTTCTCCTGATTCTCGAGACGTACAATAGCAACACAGCTCCGCGTGCGTACGGAGCTAATGTTTCTTCTGGTGTGACAGACGGACACACCGTGCAATACATATACGGAGGACATTGATTTAATGGGAAACCGTCGCGAATGGACATTCAACGAGGAGATATGCTCATTTGATGTATGTTTTATTGAACTAGTTGTTAAATTAAATGTTTAGAATTTTTTTAATTTTTTTTTACCCTGACACGGCATAGTGACCACGCCATAGTTGATGCGTGGTGATTAAACATGTCGCAGTCCAAAAACGACAATGACTACCAACAGGAAAAAAAACCATAGATAGCCGTAGCTAATCTTTTTACATGTGTAAAATATTTGATATTTATCGGTATTTTCTATTCCTCGTCTTAGCATTACTGGCAAATTAATGACTGAAGGTACTTTTCATAGACCATAAATGCTTAACATTGAACATTAAATTAAAGGGAAATTTATAGTGTATATGCTATACATCTTCTGACATTGCAATAACAATTACAAAACCTTTAAACATAGAGGCATTAAACGAAGACAGTCCCTGTGTGATAATTTTTTTATACACTTTATAGTAAACTATTGTATTGGTAAAGTTATTTAAACTGTTCCGTGAAAGAATGTAAAAAATAAAAACACATTGCACTTATAACTGCATCACATATAAAAAAGTATTTTAAAAGTTAGTACTTTCAAAGAAACTGGTTTAAAAACCGTGTTAAATATTTTGCAGGCACGTAGGAATATGTAAAATTATCCCAATAATTATTATTATTTCATGAAATATGTTTTATATAATATCCCACGTGCAAAAGTTAAACAACTCGTGTTACGTGCGGTTGTAAAACGCGTCGTAATGTCATTCAAATTGAAGCACGAACAGGTATTAGTCAATCGGAATGACTCGAGTAATTACAACAGTGCATCTACCACAGAATAATAAACAGAGAGGTAGCTTCTTAGACTACTTCAAAATTTGTCTACATTTTGTTAGGGTCGTAACAGGTGGATAAGATTTATTTTTCTCTTGGTACGTCTAATTATATTAATAGTTAATATTTACACATTTTCAAACATATTCAGCTTTAATAGAATGTGAGTTTAATTTAAGCAAAGGATTAAACAGTGGTAAAGTCCGCTCTTACAAAAATTAGGTAATTTTTTACAAGAAATAAGCTTATATGAAGATGATATGCTAATAATATTAAATAATATATTTATTAATATATTACTAGGATTTTTATATTTAAAAATCTTGCAAAATGCTGGTCTATTTTTTTACATCAACAGAAAAATATTTTCTATAGTAACTTAAATTTGCAACTGTTTAATCCTTTGATTAACTTAAAATCTATCTTTTGACAAGGTCAATAGACTTGTTTAATTAACAAATGTAGGTCGAAAAGAAAAACTGCATACGTCGTATAATTACAAGGTTGTCCACTAGCCAAGTCAGCGTAAACCATTAAAAGTACCGCTTACTTGTAGTAGTGGAACTTTTTCACGGTTATGAATGAGGTTAACCTTCTGTACTATTATTCACGCATGTGGCATCTACACCGGCGACGCGACAGGCGTGCGCGCGTTTCTCGTGCGATTTAATAGCTGTCAACATCGCTCTGACAGACGGACAGACGCGCTTAGGGTTGGTTATCAGTATGACTTGTAAGAATTTATATAAATAGTGTTTTAAAATTTTTATCGTCAGTTTTAAGATATCACTACTAAAGCTACACTTGCCTACCTTAAAACTTATATTTAATTAATTATATACTTAAAAAATCATTTTTTAGTTGAAACATCTAAGATTGTTCGTTAAATATGTTATACAAAGTATATCTTAGTCGCTACTTTTTTTTAAAATAAAGAATAGTTAAAATCGATTAAACATTCACTTTCAAAAAACTTTAAAAGTACGTTATTTTCATTTATAATTAAACGAAAAAATGTTATTGCTTTTTACATTAAGGTGTCGTAACATAATTACTATAAAAAAACCATTTTATTCAAAGTCAAAGGAAGTTCTAAGTCAAGTTTTAAATCATGCAGTAATTATTGATACAGAAAATTATTAAAGAAAGTAAAAGCTATTATTAATAATAAAAATTAATATATTGTACATAAATCGCTTTCGCTTATACCATGCACCATAACATATAGACCCGACACGGCCAGCTGATGTAAAAAAAAAAGATAATGTTGTTTTTAAGTAATTAAGATTTATCTAACCAACGTCGTTATGGTTTTTATTGTAACAATTTAATTTCGTAATATTGTGGTCATTTTTCCCACAAAGAGATTATTAGTTTTATTTATAATTTATATTTTAGTGAATATAAATATTAAGAAAGAACTTCCGTCTGAAATTTTCCGGGGAATTCTATCAATCCATAGCACATTTTATTATGAACTTTTGTAATGGTTCCTATTTCTTATGTAATATCGAATATATCTTTAACATTTTCGATATTACATGAGTACGTTTATTGTCAAGAAAATGGAAAAAGAGCAATAATACCATAGAAATAGGAAATACAGACAAACTATAAGTGTAACAGAGAAAATATTTTTAAATTGAACAATAGATTATTTTTAACGACCTGTAGTGAATTCTTAAATAAAAAAGCACGATAAATGCTTATAAAACATAAATACAATTATGTTAATTCAATTACATCCGCGTGTTGTTTAATAGATTATCCTTCCGTGGTTTTCTTAGTTCCATCAATAATAATTATAGACACATACATTCATGTATATTGATGCAGTTTTAAATTAGGTTTGCTCCTGTACTAGATTTGCTCCTGTACTATATATACATATAGACAATGGCCATAGATATACAAAACATGTAGGAAAGTGAGTAGAATGGAACATATGATGCGAATGGTATTAGAATGATGCGGAATAGTGTAAGATTGTAAAAGACAGAAAGTGTAGGACAGAGAGAAACAGATTTTTAATGGCGGAGAAAATATGTTGTAAATATTGCAGTGGAATATTTTTATTTAAAACTGTACATATGTGATTTAGTTCTGTGAATAAACCGTTTAAAAACCTAAGCTATGTCTTCATACATATAAACACAAGTCACGACTATCTAATTTGATCAACAAAATTTTTTTCCTGATACCGGGAATGACCTGGAATCTTCTAAGTTACAGGCGAAGTAAAATGTTACTTTGTTAGCATAATTATTTCAAAGGCAATAAATAAAAACAGTACATTAATTAAGAGCGTTGTTGTCTCTAAATTTCTTAAGACATACCCCGGCACATTCATCTTCGGAAGACTTGTGTTCTGCGTGCCGTAATTATTCAAATTATATCCTTATCAGCTTAAAGCAGTTTTCCACCACCCTACGTCCCTTTCCAAGTATATTTGCCGCCATAATAGCCTTTATCAAAAGGCAATAAAGTCCAAAAACTAATTTCGTGAAAGCACAACTTTTGTCTTTTTTCACAACACGTTTTGCGCTATCGGTTTCGGTATGCTGCTTTAATTTATGATGGATTTAATTAGTTTTTTTAATTAAATATTATTTTAGATAATATTTTAATAAGAAACCAAAATTAACAGCTTAAAAACATCTCAGCCAGTTCTAAAATCTGTATTAGTTCAGATTAAGTTTTATATTAACTTTCCGGAGAGTAGACTTGAGGGAGTCTGCTGGCCGGATGAGAGGGAGGCGGTGCACGGTGTCCGGCGCGCCGCCTGGGCGAGAGGTTCTGGAGGGTTGACCTTTACTCCTTCCCCTCCCGGAGAGGTAGCCTCAACAAGTCTTCTTGTTCTCTGGGCGTCTGGATGAATTTGGCTTCCCAGGCTCAGGTGGAGCAATCAGAGAGACACCCCGGGGGTTTTTAGTCAGTAGGAGTCTGACACACCGGGGTCACCGCCCTCACAGCGTCTCTGATATCCCTATGCAGGATTTTCCCCCGGGGTACAAAAAAAAAATATTAACTTGATTATATAATATTACCTATACTCGTTTTAACGACAGCAGTTATTTTAAAAAACCTACAGGTTTCGAGGTTCGAACCTAGGCCTGCCAAGTAGGCGGGGCCTGCAGAAGGCTAGACGTCGCCGGGTGCCGAGGAAGATGGCTCAGCCTTGCTCTTGGCACTCGGCAGGCGGGAGAAGGAACACCCCGTGGGTTTTAGTCAGTGCAAGTTCAACACACCAGGGGCAGCCCTCACTGACGTTGGAGGTTACCAAAAAAAAAAGAAGATTCGAATCTAGGACCATCAGTATTTCAAATAGAATTACTAAAAAATGCACTATCAGGCCGTTAGGTCAGATTGTTGATACGAGTAATAATGTAATTTTAAGGCGATAGGGCAATTGCCCGAACTGCATCGTGACTACAGTAAACAAGTATAAAGATCGTCATATAACTTGCTTCATCCTGTCGTATTTTTGTATTAGCTGGTATACGTCCAGTAATTTATATACCTAGAGATCTCAAGTCGAGTTATATGTGGGCCAACATGACTACGGATATTCAATAGATTTTCGTCTTTCGATATTCTCTTTTTCTTTTCCGGACTACACTGCACTTACCATCAGGTATACTGTAGTCACTTTATCGAACCAGTGTAAAAAAAGCTCCAGAATCAGTTCTAAGTTACATTCATCCAGTAATTGTTATATCAAACTAAATAAAATAAAATTATACTGGCAATGTTCTTTCGGGACACACTTGTTATGGTAATTCTTGTAAAAATACCGATTGAGATAGTAGTAAGAGGGTAATCCATGCAAAGATTTGTATAATCCGCAGCTATCTATGCAATCCGTATCATGCGACGCATCTCAACACCCCGACATTCGACCGCATTAAAATTCATCCCGGCTCGTTGTAAGGCCAGTTTAAACATCACCTAACGTTAGATCCCGCCGATAACCATTAGGATCCCTTAATTTGTTCGCTAGGCCCTTCACCTATCCCTTCCGTATCCCTTTACAGATCGTTAAGTGGGAATTAAAGCCACTGGAAAGGGCTTGAAGCATACTCAAACAAGCCAAACGATTCCTAGTTTAACACTGTTTTTCTTTGTTGTTGTTTGTTTGTTTTTTGTTGATCTTAAATTATTGTTTTACAACTTGTAAGAAACATTGAGCAAATTACTAAACGACGTGAAACTGGTCCAGCTTCTTGGAGACTCTATGTATTAAAATATTACTAGCTTCTAATGATTTTTTTAACAATGTGAGAAAACCCATATGCCATCTAATAGAAATGTCATGAGTAAATGGCTTGAAAGCGGCGATCAATTGCGCTACTGGTCACGATTGGCACGGCATATGAGCACAAGGCGAATACAACCACTAATTTATCCGCTCACCCCGAAATGGATACGGCGTAACGATATTTTTTTAAATTGATTGCTGTTAAAAAATTTTAGTCTTTTTAAAATTTCAATAAAGGCTTAAACAGTGGCAAAACTTAGTATTATAATAAATATTGCTAATATAAAAAAAAAAACAAAATGTTACAGTACTAAAGTTTTTATATAAGTAATAAGTAATTTTTTGGAAGAACTGACTTTTTCTACTGCTAAAGCTTTTGCTTAAATTAAAATAGTATTCTAAAAGATAGTTTATGTTAACAACAGTACGTCAGTACGTAAGTAAGTACATAAATAATTAAAGATAAAGAAACCATTATAATATTTGTTATAAACATGACCTTAATCAGTAAAAGCATAAATAATTTACTTTTCGCGTTTGTAAGCGAAATACTGCATTAATAAGAACCCTTCCAGCAGCTCTATGTCTCCTCGTCGAAGGGTGTAATGTCGCTAAATCCCCCTTTAGTTTCGTGTTGTATCTATCATAAGCGATATTCTAATGTTATTGTGGCTTCACAGAGATTGAATATCTCGGTTGATTTGTGTGCTTTCTTGTAGCTATAATAGTTCACTGCTAATAGCCATTATCTCAATATTGCTTATTCGACCAACAATATATTAAATATATAAATAAAATAACAATAGAAAATTAGATTTAGTCATAGATGGGAAAAATGTACTCAGATTAATAAAAATGATTAACGGTTACATTTTACGTTTTTAACCATTAATATGACTGCATTTTGCTCATTTACCGATTTGCAGATCGATACCACTGAGCTATCAGTCAGTAATAAAAGGCAGTGAATGAAATAACATTATTATTATATTAGAAAATATGATTGAATGAGTTTGATTGAGAGAGATTGACAGCAAGGGTGAGAGAATAGTTTTGTTATGAATTCAACGTATAATATAGTTCTTAATGTGTTATAATTTGTACGTATTTGTATTGATATAATTCTGTTATAATTTTAATAGTCCGATTACAGTTTTATATGAATAAAGCTTATGAATTATTCAAAACGCGTTATTTCATTACCTGCTGTAATAGTTTATGGTGGGTTTAAATGCGACACGAATCAATTATGGGTCAGCTAAACTGTGGACCCGACCTGCGCAAACAATGGTGCTGACTTGAGCAACTCTTACATTACCAATTTAGTTTGACCCCTGCCTATAATGATAGTTTAAATGAGCATTATAAATGGGATTATTTAGGGCTAGTTCAAAGCGATTAAGCTTTTTGATTCTGTTTGTGCCATTTACTCGCAGCTCGGAACCGTTAACTTTTCTTAAAGAAGTTATCCTTCGATGTTTTTTTATATAATGGAGAGTGTTCTGAGAAACTGTTTTGGCGCTCTCATCACAAGTCCTGTGCGCTATTTGCTCGGTTGAATATCAACCTATCCCATTTATTATTATTATAGCTACTTCTAAATTGTTCATAAAAATTAAAATTATCGTATATGAGGCGTCTAATTTCAAAACCCGCCAAAACGATATTTCGTACAAAATTACTTAATAGTCCTAATAATAATTTGAAATGTTTTTATCAAAGCAAATATTACATATGATTTTTTTTCTTTTTTGCTTTTTCATTCTAGAATAATAATTTAAATACCTTTTAAGAATGTGAAAGATTAATTATAAGTTTTTATAAATTTATGGGATTTGAAAAAAATATGTTATAGTGGGTTTTGAAATTAGACTCCTCATATACGTAAGTATTTTGAAACATTTTAACTCAATTTTTCGATAGAGCCTATATTTGCACTTTATATTATATTTGTTAGGTATAAAACAAGGTTGACGTGTGCCGAGTTTTATATTTGTTTTTATAATATTTCTAAATATTATTTTAGCGTGTGTACCTTCAGTTATTTCTAGTTTAGTCATGATATGATGGCCGACATGACGATGGAGAATGACAATTAATTACCGTCATTTGATAGCCGCTGTTGTTTTTGGACTACTCTGTACTTACCATCAATGGTGCAATGTAGTCACATTGTCGAGCCAGTGTAATATAATCTATTATTTAATGATAAATACTTTTCCTCTTAAGATTTTTATCAGTAAACATTAAAAATATCGTTGGGTGAAAGGCTATTTGGTTTAAGCGACATTTTCTGGTGATATGGTAATATATATATATTTTTGGAATCAGCGTTTTTTACCCATTCCAAATATATATATATTACTAAATCACCAAAAAATGTCGATTAAACCAAATAACCTTTCACCCCTCGATATATTACGTAGCTAATCCCTAGCTCTAAGTATACTGGCTACATGAATATAACAGATATCAACAATATTCTAAATAGATGCCTTTGGGTTTTGTCGTCGTTATCTGTTTATTCAGTATCGATGGGCAAAATGTAATCAGATTAATAAAAATGATTACGATTACATTTTATGTTTTTTACCATTAATATGACTGAATTTTGCTCATCTATGTTTTAAACACTACAAAATCGCAGATTGCAAACACATTTATGATTTCTTAATGTTTTTAATGTATTTAATCATGATTACAGAGCAAGAAAATTAAAATTACGACAACATTTTGTAATCGTTAATCATTAAGCAGATTTTATTTTGCCCATCTCTGTTATTCAGTATACTGTAACAATTAGTTTGTACTAATATAACAGATAATATATTTTGTAATTTATTTTTGTAGTTATTGTTATACCGTTGTTTCATTATTATGAATGAAAATAACAATTTCAACAACCTGACGGGTGTTGGCGTCTTGATCTCCCGATTTTAAATTAGGCCTTTTCTGTGTCGACTTTTTGTCATGAATAGTTGTTTTCGATGTTTTTAAAACAACTAATTGGAATTCTAAAATTACGGTTAAATTTAAATCTTATGTCAAACTGTCATGTTATAGAGAATAGAGATCACACTAGATTTTTTTACACTGGCTCGTCAAAACTACTAAATTGAACCTGATAGTAAGTGCAGTGTAGTCCAAAAACGAAAGCGACTATCAAATTCACTTCCATTGATCGTCTCCGTCGTCATGTCAGCCCACATATACCACAATTGAAGGTCTCTAGGTATATGAGCTACTGGATATACACAAGCTGACCCCGAAACGCGACAGGCCAAAGCCAGTCACTACGACGGTCATTGCACTCGTGTACTGTGGTAATGACCCAGTTCGGGCAATCGCCCTACCACGGCAAAAAAGAAATAATAATCAGAAGAAGAAATAATGATATCGTCACGCTGTGTCCTTTTCGGGCTTAGCAGATATATTAGTTGCTATATCCACTTTGCGCTTATATGTCGGGCTCAAACGTGACGTAGCTCAACTGATCGCCGCTCTCAAGGCACGTATATATGACATTTCTATTAGATGCCATGCAGGTTTCCTCACGATATTTTCTCTTACCAGTGAGCATGTTATGCCTAAATCCCAGTGACGTCCATAGGATATTTGGACAGGGTAGGCAGAATTCACGTAATTAATTTGAATATTATATTATGATAGTAAATATTATATTGCTCTCATAGGAAAGATGCACGCTGTGAATATAGAATAGATATAAATATAAATGGTTCCTTTTCTTGTTTAACTTTAAGCAATTTATTCCAGACTTATTTATCGTAAGGGCACGCAATGCTTTCATACATCTATGGAATGAACGCTACTGCTAAATCAATACTTAATATGAAAAATCCAGAGGTACTTGCTGGGAACTTTGTCTACTTACCGATTAATCGTACGTCACACGCGCTACGGTTTCTACACTTGTTACGAATCAATTCTCACTTGATAATCTATTTTTTTTTAATAGTTTGTTGGGGAATATAGTTATTTACTTTTTTATTACTTGTAATAAGGTACATATAAATGTATCCTGAAATATTTCCTATGAATATAAAATCGGATTGTATATTTTCGAAATCAGTGAAAAATTTCGCTGAATAATAATAATAATAAATAAAAATAAATAGCCCTTCATCTCTCGTTTTTATTTGCTTTATTAACCCTTTCGCCACAGAGCCGGGCTGCGCGCCGCGAAGTGTGCACATTGCATCATGGCAAGTTGATATTCGAATTTTCTC
The DNA here is from genome assembly GCA_036320925.1 of Automeris io. Lineage (NCBI taxonomy): Eukaryota > Metazoa > Arthropoda > Insecta > Lepidoptera > Saturniidae > Automeris > Automeris io. The sequence goes on along the minus strand of JAUDJH010000021.1, from coordinate 835,318 downwards.
ATTTAAGAGTATATTTAAAGATTTTTCTAGTATATTAAATAAAATTTTCAATTAGAATAATTCTTAGTAATTTATATTTTATTTTTTACTTTTCTATAAAATTTGTGCACACAGGGTGTTCTGTGAATACCGTCTAAAGCCGGCGCTGGTAACGAATGGGTTAAAAACGCGTGAGTAGGGTTTTAATACATTTTATAATTCTTTGGCGTCACTTCGTCAGCTGCAATACAGTTTTCACTAACTCCAAAAACAAGGCTTGCACTAATTTTCGTTATTTCGTATAGTATTCAAATTACATTTCATTTCACAATCTCACCGCTTTTCAAATCCCTACGTTAACGGCTTGGGATCTATTGTGAATGGTGCTCCTTATCTGCGCTAGAACTTCGCACGGAAGACAATGGCAAGACATAATAAGGCGGTGACAGCTGCCCGTTTTCGGGGAGATCGTCCGCGCTTAGGTAAACTGTTACGTCCCGGAAGTAATAGTTGTCGTGAGAGAAGAAAAGCTTCGCTGCGAATACCAGAGTGACTTTATCTTTCCTTAATATAGATGTTTGCGGACAACTTTTAACTCGAGACTTATGATCGGATAAATTATCACTTTTGTACGCGTAGTTTTGTCATATCTCTGTCTCTATCTGCGTGATTTTAGTTTATCACAGTTAAATATTAAAGCAGTTATTTCACTAATATTTTCAGCTCTTATCGATTAACATTTAGATATTTAAAACTTCGTCAACATTGATTCTTTTCTTGTCTTTTATTTGAATATGTATCTATCAATCAAATGGACACTACTGAGTCAGTTTTGATGGGACTCTCACAGTTATAATGTATATTTACCAAAAATAAAATCGAAGATATATTTGATTATGACGATAGAAAATTGAATAAGTAGTTTTACAGATAGATTTTTTCGGGAGATCAGATTTAAAATAATGACCTATTTCTATCTGTAGTTGTAAATAGATAACAAGATGTCGATGCTAACTGCTGCATACTGTCTAGGGATGAAGAAATTTTTCGCATTATTTATTGTAGATATTTTTATTCTAAGAATATATGCGTTACGTCGTACTTCAACAAGCTAAATAAATAAAAACAGTGTTCCTGGCAAAAAATATTATACAAAAAAAATGAAAAAATTAAGAAAATATGTTATGTGTAAATAAGCATATATTCAATAACACCAGTAAAAAAATAATAGGTCCTTTGAAACATCCTATATAAGCAAAGAAAACTTGCTTCTCTAATTTCCTTCATAACAATAATACTCGTGTAAAACGTAATAAATAAAGCATAAAACTCGCGTTCGTAATGTAGAGCGACACGTAATTCAATTAATGCTGGCACCCCCACAGGCAAAGTGATTTGTGCAAACATCGCCCGAAAAGTTATACCTATATCAAGTGCCCGCTATTTGCATATCCTACAAGCGAACGAACGAGAACTATAAATGAGAATATGGTATGTGACTTCGAGAATATTGTCATTCATAAGGTACCTATAATAATTCACCAATAAATCTAACCTAGTTTAGACTTGTATGTTATTTCATTGACGGGGCTTAATGCGATTCCAATGGTGATATAAATATAACAGTTAAAACGAAATTATTTATTTATTTATTTATTTATTCTCTATCATTGAACAGCACATACAAACACTTTACATACGGTACAGTTTACAAGCTGTGCCAATTACACAATGATAATATTTAAAAAGTAACAAAGAAAAAAATAAAAAAATAATAATAATTAATAATGAAAATAATTGAATCAATATGTCGTAAGTATTAAAAGCGCATTCATTTTTAAATTACTTTAAGGTGCAGCGGCGTTAACGATGCATAGTTAATTACCGAAATAATACCTAATAATACCACAATATAATACCTCATGTGTCTTTTTATGGATATTTTTTTTATATACTAAGAAAAAACGCTCTTTGTTGTTTTTTTTTTGGCTAGACAATTTGCTATTGGCCGGGAAAGGTATTTACAACTTCATCGGGCGAAGGAGAGGTACACTTAACGAGCTAAGCCAGCGAGTTATAGGTTGGGTGGCAAAGCAAGGACATTCTTGTGGATAATAACCTAGACTTGGGTGGCCAGTCACGCAAAATAATCCATTGGTGATCTACTAGCGTTCCGGAAGCAATTACTTTTAGACGAAATACCAAAAGAAAGTCAAGGCTACGTCGGAGCGGACATGTTTTTAATTAATGTGTTCGTTTGTATCATCTAAACCATTCAACATTACCACAAGTTAAAAAAAGGACTCGAGCGGGTCAGGTCGGTTCCGTAGTAATAAAATAAATAAACATAATTCAGCTACCAGGTTGTTCTCGATAGCATTGAGACGGAATGAGGAGGGGTTAAAGATTAGAAAGACCGCATCGCACCGCCGATAAACAACATCTGTGACCGCAACCCTACTCCGGTCCCATTGTCTCGTTCCGGTCGATTCGACCCCTTGATCACTGATGTTTTAGGCTCTCATTTGGTCGCCACTTGTGTTTTACCGAAAGATAAGTTTTTAAGAACAATTGCAGACTTTAACTTCAATTTTTTACCGAAAGATTAAAAAAAATAGTATAAAAAAATAGTAGTAAAAAACGAATGCAACACGAGAAGTATTTTTATTATAATGTCAATCTTAACACGTTGAAAGCCACGCGTATTTCTAAGACAATCCTGTTCAGGCCACGCGCGCCGCTTCTACGCGCTGGTACTGTAGGGCCGGTGTTTCCGATCGCAGTGGGAGATCGTTTACGTTTTTAAAAGTGATACCTATAGGCATTCATTCAGCACGTTACGCGCCAAATCAGTTCATTCTTGGCTCTGTGCTGACAAAAATTTTCTTTAGCCCTGAGCGTCAAAATGTCAGTCCGAGAGTGTGAAAGCGACAGCAGCAGTAAAAATGATTTTTGCTAGAAAACGGTAAATTTTATAGTTCTCGTGTTACACGCTGTCAGCCAGCGATGGGTGACACGGTCTAAATGGAATGTCCACCGGGGTGCCAGCACTGCCCTCTCTTCGCCTTCGCCGGGCCTGGGAATCCAGATTAGTGATGCCACGAATAGTGAATTGGCCGAATACCGAATATTCGGCAACGCTGTCGGCCGAAGCGCCGAATATTCCTGGAAGTAGCGTGTTTAGTGAGAGGTTATTTTCTGAGGCTGGTAACATTTACGATGAAAAGCGTAATCGCTTGCTACCAAAAAAATGCTGAAAAGCTTGTTTTTATCCATCACAACTTATCAATTTTCAAACAGATCAATTTTAATTGCTAAAGTGTTGTAATTAGGATATAAATACATAATTTTGAGTAACATAACGTGTCTTTTTTACATGATTTGGTATTCGGTATTCGGCCGAATAGTACGTACTATTCGGCCGAATACCGAATAGCAAGAAAAGTGGCCGAATAGGCCGAATACCGAATAGTTGCCGAATATTCGTGGCATCTCTAATCCAGATACTTCCGACGGCTCGGCGAGCGTTGGCCTATGGGCAGGCCTCCTCTCTTGGAGGTGGATTTAACCCCTCACTGCCTCTCTATGGGAGCCCTTCCACTCTCCACTGGACGGAGACGCCCTCAACGTCACCCGCCCAGCCTATGTCAGGAGGGGAGATCGTCGTATATGGAATGTCTAGTGTATGCCAGCGATGGGTGACGCGGTCTAAATGGAAAGTCTAGTGTCAGCCATCGCTGGCTGTCGTGGCGCTCAACGTGTTAAAGAGGTTAGAATCCCAGTAGCTACCTCTAGGTTTTCTAGATTACACACGCATTTAGGCACCACATGCTCACCTGTGAATAAAATCATCGTGAGGAAGCCCGTATAGGATCTGATAGTCATGTGTAAATGCCCTGAGAACGGCGATCAGCTTCGCTGCTAGTTACGTCTGGTACGACATGTAAACGCAAAGTGGATATAGCCTCTATCTCTGCTCACCCCGAAATGGATATAGCGTGACGATATATTATTATTATTAGTGAAGTATAATCCGGCATCGTATAATAAAAATATGTATCCTATAGTAAGGCCGAAAATGTGTTAAATATACTGAAATATTATAGTGTATGCTTATGCACTAATTAATTTATTCAGTATAATAATGCTTTTAGAGTGCTGTTGGGGCTGCCCCGATTCTGTAGTGCGTCGGGTATGTTTGCCGAAGCAGAATTGCATGATTTTCATGCAGTCATGCGTCGGCGGTGTGCTTCGATGCTGCAGCGTTTGAGGGGCAGTGCTGATGGCATTTTAAGTATTTTGTCTGAGAAAGTGGATGGGCCGTTCATTCAGTTTTGGGTGAAGATGCTCATCCACTCTGGTATTTATTTAAGAAATTAATATTAAGTTTTAAAATTTTATGTATTTTTAATTTCAGAAATATGAAATAAAGTTATTATTATTATGCGTCACAGAAAGAATAAAAAATTTTAAAATAAAATTTGAAATGTTCACCCTATGTGTTTTTTATTTATTTACAAATCTACAATATATATTTTAATTAATACAGGAAAACAAGCAAAAAATCAGATTAACCAAAATGATTTTTATAGCAAGGTTATATGAGAGATATAAATGCGATTCAAATAATTGTTATGAAATAATAATATAAAAGTTATATATGAAATGTGTAGTGCGATTGTATACTTTGAGTATGTGACTTAGTGTGTGTGTATACATGTGTATGTTAATTGTCCCTGTACGAAAACGTTTTACTGCTTTGTAATCTAAACTTTCTATATAATTCATTTGTTAGAAAAATTTATTATGTTAGCTTCAATCACTTAAAAACATTTATATATAGAAATAAAATAAACATTTAAAATCAATTGCCCGAATAATGTCAGCGCGGAAACAATAGCCGATAAAAAATTCAATAAAATCACTTTCTGTAAGTCGAATTGAATTTATTATAAATATATTATTGCTGATCATATTTAAAAACCACGAAATTGAAATGTTCTCGATTGTATATCGAATTTGCAATGGTTGTAGCCATTAACGAGTACCTACACAGAATCTAAACTATTTCAAGCTTGCAATTGTTTAAATATGAATAAACTGGATAACAGTAGCACATTTAGTTGAAATCATTCTAATTAATAATTATCGATTAACTAGGGTATTTTTTTGTATTATGTTTTTTATAATAGCTGTGGTCCCTAAAGATTCAAGCGTTATCAGAAAATTTTAAGACTTTTTAATTTTTATTGCTTCAAAGTAAAATTTAAATAGGAACATTAAAAATAATAGATGCTTGTACAATGTTACATCGGTCGGACGGGTGGGACACGAATAACAGGCAGTAACTGTTACAAATATCGATACCAATACCAATATACCAATCGTCTACAAAAGTACCAGAAGGAAAAGGGAAGAGACTGATATTTTGTCACGCAGGTACTGCCCAAGGTTTTGTGCCAAACTGTTTACTGGCATTTAAATATAAAACTGCTCGATCACGTGGTCGATTTCGTATGGAAGGTCTGATTTTTTTTTCACTTTACGACCCGTGTTTCTTTGGGAAAATTGTTTACTTTCATGGTCTTAACCACCTATTTAAATTTAGCGGGAGGTTCAAAAATAACCCTGTTAGTATTAAATAGGTACTTATTATAAATATTGATCCACTGTCGCTTATTTACCCAATCTTTTATGTCTAGTGCAATAAAAAAATTCACACATAATACACCCACACCATCTCGTCATAGTTACAAGTATTTGAAAACGTTATTTTTTGGACTACTAGATATTTTGTTTTCATCACTAGCCCGTCTGTCAGAAAGATCAAGCTAAGTTGTACAGGGTATACTTCCTAGTTATTGTTTTACTAAAAAAAAAAAACATTTTTGGAACTTAAATCCAGTTTCCTCAATTGTATATTTTATGACCAATTAGTGTTTAAAAGAGTGTTATAGATTAACAGGTGTTTGGGATACTGAGTGTTAATCTACTTGATGAAACGGAAAAATATTTAATTTGTCATTTGAACTGAAAACGTTAATTATTAGCTGTAGAAATGTATTAAAATACGTGACCTAAAACAGTGAGAGAAGGTATTGCGATTGGAAAATTCCATAAAACATTCTTATATTAAATAAGATTATTAATTTTTTTATATCAATAATAAATGCTATTTTTATATTTCTTGTACTTGCTTTGAGTTTTATATAAAATTAATCATTATTGCAATGACATAGGGTTCATTTTTGGGTGTCACTAAAGTATGACATCCCTGACAAGGGTTTTGCCGTTTCTAATCAGAATTTCTATTTTTGCGACACTTTTACGGTATTTTTTGCTTGTGTATTGATATTATGCAATATGCAACAAGGCGACACGACCTGACGTATTGATTCGGTACGCATCTGTGGACATTTTATAGGTTATTTGTAGGTTGTCACCCTTGGTTGACTGAATAATGATTTTATTTATAGTGCATAAGATCATAAGCGGTAGCGTTTTTAATATTCCTATTAATTATTAAAATATATGAATTATTTACTTTACTAATATAACTATTTTTTTAGCAATATTCAAATATAGAATATAGCTTTGGTAATCCACTTTACTTTACCTAATTAAATGTTATTTTATAAAAAACAAATACTTCGATTTCTTCTAATGCACAATCATTATGTTTTTCAATACAAAAAAATATTACCTAGACTCATGAAGTATTAGTATAATATTTATTATCATAACATAGTGATATAATAATGTATTAATTAAGGAATACATACTATTAACATACATTAGACTTTTCGTATTTATATTTAAACTATGTATACCTGTTAACGTAAATGGCAACCCTGATTCATAATGTATAAAATAAACGGTCAAAAGTCTGCCCAAACTATAACCGACAAGCTATTTGAAAATCAATTTCTCAAGATTTTTATGTGCATTTACAAATAAATCGTGCAAGAGACATTTCAATCAATAACAAAACACGATAGTCATACCACCTCCATATTTTATATTACCCCAACCACGAAACCACATGTCGACCGCAACACGTAAGGCTATTTTTCAATTACCGCATACATTACTCCTTAACAAATATACTCTGTATAAGACTGCTTATTGTAATAGGTTAATGCACATTACGCGATCAAAAAAATAGGTCCAGCGTAGGAGGCGTATTTTTATTAAAATTTGCAAGTAATCCGGCCACAATAGGTGGGTGATTGGACCGTTCGACGGTGAATGAAAAAACTGTACATCATTTTCAGTCGGTTTAACAATACCGCAAATTTAAATGGCGTGAAGTTATGCGGATTTGATTTATAACAATGCTTTTGAGGTTGGAAGTAAACTTAATATTAATAGATGATCTATTTTTATTTCTTGAGGTTAACAATAAATATACTTTGAGATGTATGTAGAAATGTGACATTATAATTATTGTATTGTATTTTAACGATTCTTAGACACACTAAAGAGTCCGTTTTTACTTTATATTAGGTCCTTACATATGAAATTGGCGTTTTGTATGGGAGGAACAAAAAGTCGAATATTTTTTAATATAATATATTTAATTCATCAAAGTATGAACCATTATTTTCTATGCACTTTTGCCATCTCATTGGTAGTTCATTGATCCCTTTACTAAAAAAACCAGTCGGACGGGAATCAATAAAATCTTTGAAGGCGATTTGGACTGCCCCATCGGAGTTGAATTTTTTCCCTTGCAAGAAGTTATCCAAATTTCGAAAAAAAATGGTAATCTGTTGGAGCAAGGTCCGGGGAGTACGGAGGATGTCTTAGACTTTCCAATTGAAGCTCTTCTAATTTAGTAGCCGTCTGTTGCGCAGTGTGTGGTCTATCGTTGTCGTGAAGCAGCAGTGTCGTGGAGCGATTGACCAGCCTAGGTTGTTTAGCCGCTAGCTTTTCCATCATGGTTTGCAATTGCTGACAATAGACATCAGCCGTAATAGTCTGGCCAGATTTGTGAAAACTGTAATGAACAATACCGGCACTAGTCCACCAAACGCTTACAAGTAACTTTTTTGGGGTTAATTTTCGCTTGGGGCAGGATTTGGCTGGCTGGCCAGGATCCAACCATTGCGCTGAGCGCTTCCGATTATCGTAAAGAACCCATTTTTCATCACAGGTAATGATTCGGTTTAAAATACCTTCATTATTGTGCCGGTTTAGTAATGTAACGCAGCAGTTGACGCGCGTTTGCCGGTTTGCTTCAGTCAATTCGTGAGGTACCCACCTTTCAAGCTTTTTAATCTTCCCAATTTGCTTCAAGTGAATTAAAACAGTTTTATCACTAACATCGCAGCCTGCAGCTAACTCGGACGTGGTTTGCGATGCATCCGCTTCCACAATAGCCTTCAACTCTTCATTATCAACTGAGTCTCAGGCCGTCCACGGGGCTTGTTCTGCAGGTCGAAATTTCCAGAACGAAAACGTTGGAACCAAAAACGAACTGTGTTTTCTTTTGCAACACGACCGCCATACACATCATTCACCCTTCGAGTTGTTTCCGCAGCACTAGTGCCACGGCGGAACTCGTACTCGTAAATAATGCGATATTTTAAGTTTTCCATTTTGTAAAATGAGTGACGCAAACAGAAAAAAACAGAAGAAAAAAACAAATGAATGACGATCATCGAAGCACAAATACATGAGTCTATAGCTGTACAAATTTGAATTTGGAATTCCTTACCAAAGAGGAGAAATTTGTGATTAAAGTGGCCAGTACGAAAAACGCCAATTTCATATGTAAGGACCTAATATTTAAGTTTACTAAGAAGTTTTCTAACTTTTACTATTGCCGAGTAGTTGTGCTGTGGAGTCTTCCGTTGAGCGTGTTCCCATCATCTTATGATATTGGGTCTTTGAAGGGAAGCTTGATGAGATATTTGTGCAGACTGGCTTTTGATCTTCGGATGCTTGAAATCATCCCAAACCGGTCTCATGCAAAATAGGCGCACATTGACGTCGAGTTGCGGAAAATGAGCCCGTTTGAACCTAAACCTGAAGCGAAGCTTGAAGAGATATTTATGCAGGCTGGCATGATCGCTACGGCTATCGATGGATTTTTATCGCTGTCGGTAGTCGTTGTCGTTTTTGGACTGCACCATTCTTACCATCAGGCGTTGAGTGGTACCATCAGATATTGCCATGTCAGAAGAAAAAAAAAGTTTAAGTTGGTTTTTGTTCGGCTAAGTGTCTTATCGAGAGACTTTTATATTCACGCTTTATATATTGTATAACGACTAATAGAATCATATTTTATTTTCATAAATCTACTAACAAAATTAAAAACTGAATTAATTTTATTAATAATATATTAAATATATAAGACTTTCATAGTGACAAATGTTGAGATTTTTTAAAACATTAGCAAAGTACCAATTATTTCACGGATACGTAAGAATTTAGGCATGTACCATCGAACGGGCTATAATTTTTGTTTTTAAAATAAATACTTTATCCAAATTCCCAATAATACGTACTTCAGATTTAAGAAAACAGATGCTTTGAAATAAATACCGTATAACTCCGCAATGATGTTAGTATATGCGCTCTGATACGTGGCCCAAGTTACAGGCGACATAGTATGATGTAATGTTACATTGAAACTTATTTTCTTGTATACCTAAAGGCATGAAACAAAGCTTATAAATAATTTTCAGAGACATCGTAGAGTAAATGAAGTTAGTACGTATTTCGTGTTTTAAAAGTCACATTAACTACATTTTTTAAATTAAATAATTATCTACTGCTACGCATTAGAATTGTAAAATTGACTAATTTTTTCAGTAACTTTAAAATAGGTAAAAACCTCATTAACTATAATGATGTACAAAACGTAATGTAAGTACACCTACTAATTAATGTACCTCTGCTTACCCCGTGATTACAGTGTGCTGATATATGTTTACACGATAAATATTAGTACGTATCTTCTCAGACTTAAACGTGAGTGATTCATTATTATTTCCGCAGAAGAAGTTGTAAGCAACACTTCTAGTTAAAAGTAAAATCCAAAAGCGTGTAACATGTACCAAACGCTAACCGCTCGGAACGCAGGGACTTGCTCGAGACCGTCCGACACTTTTTCAAAATCGTGACTCGTCCCGTGGTCTCGCCGTCACGAACTATGTACCGTTACGAACATACACATCCTGCTCATTCTTACACACTTTCTTAGTTGCTAGACAAAGACAAATATAGTTTTATCGGCCCCGTCTTTAGCCCAAAGGATGACTAGGGGCTTGAGTTTTTGTTTTTGATACTTTAACATATCAAATCGCGTATTTTGGGTAAGTTAGTACACAAATAAACGCCAAGTATATCCTATATTTCTCCATTTTTATTTTAATAATAACTATGTCGATACCAACTACGATAGCCTTCAGAAATCATAAGTTTCTAATACTTTTGAAGATATTAGTGACTTAACATTGTAGGGTCGCAAAATGGAGCCACTCAAAGTTAGTGTAACTTTATTATTCAACGATACGATATTATTTTATACGATTTAAATACCTTTTTATTTCCTATTACATCTCATTATAGTTAATTAATAATATATTTAAAAAACTAAGTAAGATAGTTATCAAATTCTAATTCTAATGCGACAGTTTTTCACGCAGAATTGACTGACTGTACTTATAGTATAAGGTCCACGTTAGGCCCTCTTTGAAACGGATTTGGATAGATTGCAACGGAGGGCCGACCACATTCTGAATGATCCAAACATGACTAAGGCTGAGATTTATAAATGCAACTTCAAGTTTGCTTAGACTTTACTAACACATCACAATTTATGTCAAAGAATTTATGTCAATGATTGTCAAAGAATTCGGTAAGTCACTGATTTTGTTAACATGGACTTGGCATGGCTATACTCGAGTTCCGGTTATATATTCAGTTTTTTTGTCACTACGCATTTATTTTTTGAGAACTTTACTAAGCAAAGTCGAAGTAGCGTCTATAAATCTCAGCCTAAGCATCTTGAACCGCTCCAGTTGGCAGAGACATTGACTCACTAAGAGTTTCCTACCTCTGTATTATGGAGTATCATGAAGAGGTATTTAACCTTATTCCACCCTAGTAACACTTTTTGAGGAGGTAGGACGATTGCCCGAACTGGGTTGTGACAACAGCACACAAGTGTAAAGACCGCCATAGTGACTTGCTTTGGCCTGTCACGTTTTGAGATCGTTTGTGTATACCAAGTTGCTCTTATACCTAGAGACCTTCCTCCGGGGTGTATCTAGGCTAGCATGAGGACGGCGACTGTGAATGGATTTTTATCCCATGGTGGTCGTTACCGTTGCAACGCAATGCAATCACTTTGTCGAGTTAGTATAAAAAAAAATCAAGGGTCGGACAGGGTTTTTATAACATACTGTATAGTATAGTTTACGATATAGCTATATGTATTATAAATTTTAAGCATCAGCTTTAATTTTGCGCATGATGAATTTAAGCCTATATAAAATTATTTTATTGGTTTATAGACCACGTGTTTCATAAGACCGGTGTGCAAAACGTGACTTTGCAAATGCGAAATATACGCTGTAAATTCATCATCAAACTTTATTATCTATCTTAAAGATAGATTACGCAAGCTTTAGTCATACTTTGGTTCCATGCGTGTGAATAAGTCATTACGTTATTTGTAATATAATGTAAGATTTTGCATTATCATTTTGTAATGGAGAGTGGTGTGCGGAAAACTTGAAAAAGAAGATTCAACGACAAATTAATAATAGATAGTTTTTAATTGGTGGTCATAATTGTATTAATTGAAAATTCATGATGGCCTTAAGAGTGTTTTTTTTAGATTAAGTATGAATTAAGGCACCACATGCTTACCGGTGAATGAAAATCTTTTTATCTAATAAAAATGTAATGTATAAGTGCCATGGAAACGGCAATCTGCAAACAGCTGGGCTACTGGTCACGTTGGGCACGACATATAAGCGCAAAGTAGATACGGCTACTGATGTATCTCTGCTCACCCCGAAAGGAGTATAGCGTGACAATTTTTTTTTTTTAATAACTTAATTTTAAGTATAACTAATACATCGTGATTTTTATTTTAAGCTGTCACAAAATTTAAGTTTATTCTAAAATATTCAAATTTCAAAATTTTTATATTGATACCATAATACCGTCTGTTTTTTATTAAAATGTCTCAAATTTACCATATTTTTTTTAATATTAAAAGAAAATGATACTTACTGTTCCGTATTCGTATTTATGTGCGGGTAACTTTTGACAGCTCTGGCAACACCGTACGGGTTGTCAATTGAGTTTTGCTCTCGCTCGAACCGATCCGCTGAGTAACGACATAAACATACAAATATTCCTAAATACAACAAAATATCCGATTCCAAAGTGTAAAAGTGTACTTGGAAGATCCTCAAAGACACCAGTATCCTGGAGGAGAAGCAGGGGCCCCTGAGGAGTTGGCAAACTGGTGATCACGGTAAGTGAAATTCTTTAGGCAGCCCGTGCCACTTGCGGAGCTATCGAAGTACCGTACATAAATTTGTTCCTCCGAGACGGATCTTTCATAATTTCGTTCCTTCGATACGATTCTTTCGAAATTAGTACATATTTCGTGTTAATAACTACCATCCAGAATATTCATAACGTATCCAAAATTTAATTCCATAACGTGCAAGATATTTCTAAATTATAATCCGTCCAAATCCACTACATCAACAAAGAAACGACTTGCTGTACTACCGGCGGTCATCTTTATTCGGTCGGTTATAAACGTAATGCTGCACTAGCTATAACCCGTCCAGTTTCACTACGTGAAAGAAGGCCCCTGGCTAACCTACAAAGTGTAGTCACCTTCATTCGGTCGGCTTATACATTCAATTATTTTTCATTTATTCTACAAAATTTCGAATGTTCTAATTTCATTTCATTACAACTACTTACAAATCCTAACAACAATTTACAACAAAACAACAAACAAGTAATACATTTTGGAATCAATCATTCATATAACTACATCCGTAAACTACATATTATCCTACAAACATCGTTATACCTACATATCTATATCTACGATATATTATTTAACTACTTTGTGTTGCTTGGAACCTTTTCATTGCGACTACCCAGATCTACCGTCAACTAACAATAAATTATACTTTCGTTTTAACAAGTTAATAAAAACTTGTATTTTTTTAATCAACTACTAAATATCAACTTATTCTATTTAAAATGACGGAAATCAAACAATTAACTTTTGAACGCGATGTCATTTACAGTGATTTGGAGGGAATGCTACAGTTTCTACAGGACGAGTGCATGGATACCGAACAATTTATGTGTCGTGCACAAGATTTAACACAATTAAAAAATAATTTTACCCGTGTTCAGTCTAAATTGGAGAAATTACAATTGAAAAATGATTCTTTTAATTCGGAACTAGAACTTGAACACAGAAATAAATTTAAAAACCTATACTACACAGCCAAATCGTCCGCTGACAAGTTGAAACTAGAAGAAAAATTAAAACAACAACAATCTACGCCTGCTAGCAATCAATCTGTAAATTATTCACAAAATTGCTGCCATACGCGGCCGAAAATGAATCTGCCACCACTTCCACTTCCTCAGTTTCACGGCCACACAACCGAGTGGGCTCCGTTTTACGATCTCTTTCAGTCAGTTGTTCACAACAACGAATCATTGAATGATGTTGAAAAGTATAGATATTTATTGCTGTCATTACGCGGTGAACCTTATGATTTAATTAAATCTCTCCCAATAATAGGGCAGAATTATCATGTAGCATTAGACAAGTTAATTAATCGTTACGAAAACAAGCGCTTAATTGCAACGAACCACATCGACAGACTACTTGATATGGAACCAATGTCAAATGATCCACTTTTAACTGAACAAGGCATACGTTCAATCTTAAACACCTACCATGTGGAATTACCAGCACTAAAAGTCATGAATTTTCCTGTAGAGCAATGGAACTTTTTACTACTGAATATTTTACTACGGAAATTATCTTCCCACGTTCGTGAACGTTTTGAACAAACATTAAATTCTTCATCCACAATACCACATATTAGTGATTTGCTTGACTTTTTAGAAAAGGAACTCAATACTAGAGTAATGCTAAAAGGCTCTTCCGCGACGTCGCTAACGGGATTCGAACGCAGTACCTTCGCCTGCGCGAGCACCGTCAATCCGTCCGCTAAACCTAGCGCGCCTGCTTCAGCTCGCCCCGGGCGTTCGTATTCCCCGCGCCGCTCGATGCCTGCGCTCAGTGCGACTATAGCGCATAGTTCACCGGCCACACCACAATCACCGTACCTTAACAAAGTTGCTACTCAACTGAAGCTTTTCTGTTATTACTGTAAATCTAATGCACATTCATTGAATAAATGTTCTGAATTTCTTAACTTGCCTATATTACAACGTAAAGATTTTATTTCAACTAAAAATATTTGTTCCAATTGCTTAGTTCATGGACACACGGTGCTGCAATGTTATTCACGTTTTAGCTGTCAGATTTGTCAACAAAGACATCATACGTCCTTACATACTAATACGTCTGATACGGCGGCAAATTCGCGTAACGACCAACAAGCCTCTTCGAACATCACAGTGTCAGCAGCAGTGAGCTGCGCCTCAGCCGCACGCGCTGATGGTGACCATGACCAACTCTGCGACACAGAATACTCCGTACTCCTCGCGACCGCACTTGTCAACATTCGTCCCCGCGGCAGCACTTCTATGACGGCTCATACCGTTCGAGCGCTTATCGACCCTGGTTCCCAAACTTCATTAATCACGGAGGCTTGTGCTCAGCGGTTGGGACTGAAACGTCATAGCGCTCGGTCAATTATTTCTATTACGGGCGTAGGAGGAGGAGAAGCCGTACACCCCCACGGTGTCATTTCTTGTGATGTCACACCTCATAACCGACTGAAGCCATGCATTGGTATAAACGCGTTAGTAATTCCTAAAATTACCAATTACACACCGCAGGTTCACAACATCAACAACACAACTTTATCACACATTCGCAACCTACAACTAGCCGATCCGGAATTTTCTTCCGCGCGTCCGGTTGAGCTATTGTTAGGAGCAGACTACAGCGATGTAATTCTTCTTGATGACAATATCAGAGGTCCTCGCGGTACTCCAGTTGCGATACAAACAATATTTGGGTATGGTCTTACGGGTAAAATATCAAAAAATCCTTCTACAACACTTAACATTTGTGTAATTTCTTTGCAAAACGCCACTATTCAACACTCTATTCCAGCAACT
Organism: Automeris io; assembly: GCA_036320925.1. Classification (NCBI taxonomy): domain Eukaryota; kingdom Metazoa; phylum Arthropoda; class Insecta; order Lepidoptera; family Saturniidae; genus Automeris; species Automeris io. The sequence continues at coordinate 820,015 of JAUDJH010000021.1, read as the reverse complement.
ACAATACTTTCGCCCGATGAGGCCTTGTGTAAAACAATCTTAATCAACACTCATCACACAAGAGACTCCCCCGGCAGATATTCAGTTTTATTATCGTTCAAACCTAACGTACTACCGCTCGGCGAATCGCGAGATACCGCATTAATTCGTTTCAAAATACTACAAAAACGTTTTTTCCGTAACTCTTGCTTACAACAAGATTACAATCGATGCTTACAAGAATACTTAGATCTTGGGCACATGCTACTTATCCCACCTTCTTCAGAGACCTTGCCTGTTTCTGAAAGGTACTACTACCTTCCTCATCACTACGTGGTGAAAACACGAAATGCAGCTGCGAAAACTCGAGTTGCATTCGATGATTCCTGTCCCACTACTACCGGACGTTCATCAAACTACAATCTTTTGACAGGTCCTAAACTACAAGAGGATATTGTCATGGTCCTTCAAAAAATTAATTTACAAAAATTAAAGCCTATCATCGATGATGCTGGTGTCGTCAGGGTCGGCGGCCGCATCTATGATTCAAAATTAAATTACAAAACTTTTAAATCGTACGTATGTATTTTCGTATGCATGTCCACCAAGGCTATACACCTTGAGTTGGTTCCCGACTTAACCACACAAGCTTGCATTTCAGCTCTTCGCCGCTTCACGGCAAGACGCGGTGCTTGTTCTGACATTTATTCGGATAACGGACGCAATTTTATGGGGTGTAACTCGTACTTAAGAAAGATGTACGCTTTCTTAAAAAATAATAAATCGCATATCGAACGACACTCTGATTTAAAAATGAATTGGCATTATCATCCTGTCTACGCTAGGCACTTCGGTGGTATATGGGAGGCCGGAGTGAAAAGTTACAAGCAACAATTCTTCCGCGTTGTAGGTTTTCGAATCCTAACTTACGAGTTTAACACTTTACTACTCGTACATCAGATCGACGCATTCCTTAACTTCCGCCTGTTGTGTATGCTTAGCAAGGATCCATCAGATCCTTTGCCTGCAACTTCAGCGCACTTCTCGGTGGGCGGTCCATTCATCTCGTTGCCCGAGTATGACTGGTCCAACTCGCAAACCAACCTTTTGCTGAGGTGGGAAATGCTACAACAAATGCTACAACATTATTGCATACGATGGAGTCGCGAATGCCTCCAACAACTTCAGCAGCGAGGTAAATGGTACCACCACAAAACGCCTGCTATTACCGAGGGCGCTATAGTACTACAATATAACGATGCATTGCCACCGATGCAGTGGCAACTAGCTCGTGTACACCAGCTACACCCTGGCCACGACTACGTTGTCCGCGTTGTAACACTGCGCGTGGGCAATTCCTACACCAAACGGCCTGTCGTTAAGGTATTTCCACTTCCCATCGACAATTAAATAATATTTCCACCTTCACTACGTGTTGGTATAACTTTAGTTTTAAGTTCACATAATCATTCTTATTTATTATTTATTTAGTTTGTACACATATATTATACTACTAACATAACTACTACTACTACTACATAACTACTACTACTATATAACTACTACTACTATACTATACTATATAACTTTCCACTCGCACTATACGTAGGTGAATCATTTACAAACCACATTATTTTCCGAAGCATGAGTACTACCTCTGCTTCAATCTTTTCCAAGTTAGGACATTGTCGTAACTTATCCGTTCAGACTAGGATACTCGTCCTGGTCTCATTAAAATCCTACGTATTTTAAGGTCGGCGGCATGTTCCGTATTCGTATTTATGTGCGGGTAACTTTTGACAGCTCTGGCAACACCGTACGGGTTGTCAATTGAGTTTTGCTCTCGCTCGAACCGATCCGCTGAGTAACGACATAAACATACAAATATTCCTAAATACAACAAAATATCCGATTCCAAAGTGTAAAAGTGTACTTGGAAGATCCTCAAAGACACCAGTATCCTGGAGGAGAAGCAGGGGCCCCTGAGGAGTTGGCAAACTGGTGATCACGGTAAGTGAAATTCTTTAGGCAGCCCGTGCCACTTGCGGAGCTATCGAAGTACCGTACACTTACTTTTGAATATGTCGCATGCTGACCCTAAATAGAACGGTAATTTTTTTTTAAAGCGTAATTATGGCATGCCAAAAAAAAACTGAAATGTAAAAAGCTTCAATAACACCCATAGTAGTCAAAAATATGTAATTAAGTACAATAAATTAAAAACAATCTCAATGTTCTCGTATAAAATTTCACCTAGACACTAGTAGAAATGTAAATATATGTAATAAATAGATGTATTGTGATTTTCATGTTGTATGAGTATTTTTTTATTTCTGTTAATTTATATAACTTACGTATTTAAATGAATATAACGTTCCGTCAAGCATACATCAGTCACCTACTTACCTATTATGTCAAATATACAATAAATGTATTAACAAATCAACCCAGCACTACGCTCGTGCAAAGTTAGTTCGTGCAACTATTATACCGTAAAGTTGAGTTGGACGTAGTGAGTGGAGAAAGTTGGCCGGCATGGATAAAACTACATTTATTGGTGTTGCATATTCATCGAACCTCCAGGCGTATTCATTTTCCAGCGTAAAAAGACATATCCCTCGACATGAAGCCTTGGAAAATGTATGGAAAAGTGGGAGGTGAGACAGGTCTCGTGATTTTGGTCGCTCATAGCATACTTGTAACTACTTTTATGTGCTTAGTAGTGACAGGGATGTGTGAGATCTTTTGTATGAAAATTTACTTGATGAAAACGTTTTGATCGAGGTGTAGAGGTTTACATAAATACTTGTTTTTTTAATTTACTCGGCACTGAGCCTGTATCATACCTGATAAAAGTTACAAGGCAATCCAAAAACCGAATACCACTGGCGAAAGTGCCGCGATTATGATGGTCTATAGAAACACATCGCAACGCAAATCTTCAGGATTTCCCTAAAAAACCCAATATCGATATAGGAGCTTTACAGAATTAATATATTTTATGTAAAATAATTCGATAAATAAATTGTTGTATTTTCTTGTCGACGTTGCTTTAACATAATGATTTAGTGATGTCCAAATTGAATATTATTGATTACGGAATTATCGAAGACAAATTTTATGTCCGCTATTTTTATTTGGTTATCTTTTTGGTTATCATTTTGTATCTTTAGAGAATCAGTTTGTTAAAAATATAATGTTGTATAAATAATGCTTATTTAAAATAAAATAATTTATTTTTATCCTAATATTCACCACTCCTATTAAAAAAATCCATTAGTTAAAATATCTGTATAATAGGTTTTCGATAGAATTTGAAACAGTCTGAAATATCCCTCTATCAAACCCTAGTTTCATACTCATCCAAAAGTTTATCGCTTAGACTTTGCCCAATACAAGTACGAACACTGAAACTGGGAACCTAAAACATTAGCACTGTAATGTATGTTGTCTTAATTGATGGAATTAAAAATTTCTTGTTTAATTATTTATAGTAAAATATTCAATAATAAAATTATATCGTCACGCTATATCCCATACCGGTTCAGCAGGGATATATTAGTGTCTGTATTCACTTAGCGCTTATATGTCGTGCCCAACGTGACCAGTAGCGCAGCTGGTCGCCGTTCTCACAGCACTAGTACACATGATATTTCTATTAGATGCCACAATATTTTCCTTCACCGGTGGTCATGTGATGCCTAAATTCATATATAATTTGAAAAAACCCTGATATTGGTGCCGGGATCCAAACCTACGACCATTTGTGTTGCTGCGCATATATATCGGTACCTTATCCGCTTGGCCACAACAGCGAAGTAAAATATTTATCAATGATTTTCTATTTATTTACCAAAAACAATTATTCTCGTGCTATAAATTCTTATATACGTTCCCTATTGTGAAAAATACCAAGTTCACACGCGGTATAATTGAAACTGTATTCTATTTTATTTTCTTACAGACCTGTACATAAGCAAAAAATACATAAAAAAATGTTATTATATTCTAGTCTTATAAAAGCAGAACTTATTTTACATTGTAGAAGTTAAGTGTTTCTATGAATATTGGTACAATATTTACGAATATTAACATTTGATTTTCTAATTTCTTTGTTAACAAAAGACAAGCGCTTAAGAGTTTATTGTTAAAACAGTAGCGTTGAAAGTAATTCTAAAAAAATATTACTTAAAAAATGTCTTGAATCTAGACTCGAAGTTGTCGGACCTATACGTGAGAGTTTGATGTGAGTACAAAGTGTCTCAGAGGTGTCGGAACAATCCTTTTTGTGTCCGAGAGATTATCAATGTGTGTAACTCTACAACTCAAATACCATGCCTATGGTAGGTTTTGTGTCATTATTAATTAGAGCAAAGGTATTATCACTATACAGCCACACCTAATAACAATTACTGGTAATTAATAAATCATTTTTAACTTTTTTTTTTATTTTGCATTCTAACTTTGCAAAGAGAATCAGTTCATAGTATGCTAAGTACAGGGAAGACCAAAAACAGATAGACTGCTGATCCTATAGACTATGGGATCTGATTTTTTTATTATTTTAAAAGTTAGCAAATGTGTTATGCAATATAATTTTTTTTATTACACACTTATATTATACTAGCTTTTGCCCGTGGCTTCGCTCGCGTTAAGAAGTATTATAATTAATTAGGTATAGTTTCTGTGGCTTTACTTTTGTTTAGCGTGTGTAAAAAATTAAGGCCTAATCTGTCATTAGGCGCTAAAACTATCAAGCTATTATATATATTATATTCGAAAATCTGAGAAGATTTATACAAACTTTCATCCCCTATTTAATTCCCCTTGGGGGTGGAATTCATCAGATTCCTTTGTTAGCGGATGCCTACGTCATAACATCTACCTGCATGCCAAATTTCAGCCCGATCCGTCCAGTGGTTTGGGCTGTGCGTTGATAGATCACTATGTCAGTCAGTCAGTCAGCCAGTCAGTCACCTTTGAGTTATATATATTTATAGATTTTTATTTACTTAAATTTATTGTCAGGTACAAGTTTATTATAAGCATATCGCCATGTTTTTTATAATTCTAACACACGCTCTAAGGTATTTCCGATCTGACCTAATCAGGGCGTATGTAATATCTATTACACCGGAGGCACAGACTATAAATCGCCTTTATATTCTGAATGTTGGCAGCCCTGAAGCTCTTAAAATTTACTTTTACGTGTAATTACAAGTAAGTTTTAACCACGTAGTAAACTTTAAAATTTAATTGAAACAGTAATAAAATATACGCGCATTAAAATTTGCCGTTGAATTTTATGTACGTAAAACGAAAGCAATGGATATTGCTATCTTGGTCTACTGAGTGTTGAAAATAGAATTAAGATTTATTTTCTTTATGGTTAATCCAAATGAGAGTATTTTATCCGCAGTGGGCATATTTTATATTTAATTATAAAATGCTAAACTTAATTCAAAGAATTACTGAGTTCATGTGTTAATGTGTTATGTCTATGTGTGTCTTCTATTGTTTATTTATTTATGTATATATTTGTGATGTTGTAGTTAGTTTGTGTTGTTCTGTTTTAGGTACCGGACAATCTCAAGACAAATAGTACAATTTGACAACCGATCAATATCTTAATCACATTTGAAACAGCATAACCGGCCAACTTTCCTCGTTTTTAAGCCAACACACTGTCAATGGCGAAGTCACAAAGGCCAAGTCCTTGGAATAAAGCCATAAATTAAGAAAAAAAACCGTAAAATATATAAAATCAAAATACTCTTTATGAATTTGATAAAAATTTTGTAAGTGATATAATTGCATCTGGTATTGTGTGAGTTAAGTTATTTACAAAGTTAAAAGTAACAGTGTTAACGAAAAATTAAATACTCGAATAAACCACTTTTTCTTTTATAATTCAATCTAGTCTTAGAACTTCATCCTATAAAGAACACAGCGATCTTTATACGAAAATTTGTAATCAGTTACGTACTTTATAAGTGTTAAAAAATGAAAGTAGAGATGTATTTGTGTTTTATGTGAATGCATTCATGTAATAAATTGTTAAACTCTGAGGAAATAGATAGAAATCAAACAAATGTCTTGATAATAAATTAAGCACGTGTATTAATCTCGAATTTCGTTAATTAAAATAAATTACATGGAATAAATAAAACTTAACTAAACGCGTTGCGCGATCGACATAAATAAACTTACATTTTATTATTTACATTTATTTTTACAAACTTAAAATTCATAAATTAGAATTAAGATTTAACTGTCAAGAATAATAAGTCTCGAACTCCCCATTTTGTTCCGTACCCCACTACCGGTTTTCGATGACTACCTATAGTTTGACTATAGACTATAAACGGTAGACTAGCGTTTCGCGAAATTTCGGTACGCGTATATCTGGTATGATGAGTTGTATATCCAAGTTGTTATGGGTACTAATCGCACTATGAAGAGCCTGAGTTATTATCCCCACGCACAAGTTTATTACCATTTTATGCTCTCACTTCAAAACATAATAATTATTTCCGTATACGCATCCATGAATAATCCATAAACCTCTACAATAAACCGAATATAATGAGCATAATATAGCCATATTCAAAGGCACCGATTAAATACGCGAAACAATGCCAAGTGACACTCATTCACCCGACACCTCAAACCACAAACCTCCACTTCAAATGACGTCAACCCCCTTGATCGCTCTTCGAAGCCTTCCCGCTATCCCAAAGCTTGAAATGCGAGGATGTACCGGCTTCGGGCATTCGAGGACTGCTTGTGTAGTTGGGAGCTAAGCGAGGAGGCGTAGATAGGAAACTTCCATAAGATAACGAGGAGTTGACGCCAAGAGATGTGTCCAAGGTAGAAAAGTAGCCAGAGGAAGCTGCGGATGGGGCGGGCGGCGCTGGTGGCTGCTGGACCCTTGTGGCTTCAGCATATGCATCTAAATGCGTCCTCACTAGCGATAGGAGTTCAGAGTAATTTGTCACGGAGCCACAAGCGCCGGCAACCCTGTAAAGCAGCAACCGTGCCTCCCCAAAAAGACTGTCCAAAATTTTACCTGTCGTGAAGAGGACGATCGCCTTCAGACAGGAGTACTCCGCCGAGTCCACGTGGAGGGCTTTCAGCTTCTCCACTTGCTCTTGGAAGATCCGTATGTGATCCATGAAGGCGACCACGCGGTCGGCAGCCATGGGGGACGCATGCAACCCCGCTGCGGCCAGCAACGGCGCCACATGGAGAGGCATGGAGCACTGAGACGCGTTAAGCACAAAAAGTTCCGACCAAACTAGCCTTAATAAGGCAACTTGGTCCGTCACTTGTAAATCGGGAAAAAAGGGAATATTTCTCGCCCATTCCACGGCCGAGAAGAGCAACCTCGCTGCCAATTCGCATATATTATCTATTCCCATGACATTGGTTGGCTGGACGCACTGGCCGTATCGCGACGTCGGGTAGGGTTCTGCTCTGAGGAGCAGAGAGATGTATGAGGAGAGGTATGGGTGACTGTTCAAGCCGGCGGCTGGATCGCCGTTTGCCAGCGCGAATTGTCCTGGTAACGCCAGGCCGGTAGGCTGGGTTGGCGGCACTCGACCTCTTTGAACAGCTGTAACAAGAGAAAACATCTGTTATTTGATATACCGTTGTACATTTTACCTAAAAGTCTAGCTTTTTAATTAGCTCCAAAGATTTCCAGAGTCTTTAAGATTATATATGACGCATCATTTTTAAAGGGATATGAGTAATTTCGATCATTTTTACGTACTCACTACTCGTTAAATCATATGCCATTTTCAATACAAATTAATCATAGCATTTGATATATTAATCCCTCCCATCCCTCGATATAATGAATAGAGCTAGCGGTAAATGGAATATTATATATCTATTTATAAATTCCCCTCTCTGATGCAACCTTGAGTATCTTTCGGCGTTTTGTCTCAAAGTAGTCACTTCCGAATCGTTAGTATATTACTATAAGTACTTTTTCATTGGTGGTCATTTAAGCCGAGATCATACACAAAATTTGGCCCTTACGTGGCCAACAACCTATAAAATTCACTGACTGTGCAGCCAGTTTCATGAGAAAAAAGCTTATCTATATTTTATGTCTTCAATTAGTTTTAATTTTTCTAGTACAATACGTTCAAAAGAGCAACATCCAGAGAATATTACCGGTTTTTCTCAGTAGATTCGGCTTTCGTAACCAATGTCTGAAATATTTTCCTTATTGTGTTTCTCACGAATTAAAATCAGTTATAAATGAACGTACTTAAATAAAATTATTTGATATAATACATAACAGAACCGTAACACAGAAAAATAATTATTTGGAACACAGCATGACAGAGAGAAATAGGATAATCAAGGTAAAAACAGTAAAACAAAATACCCTGTGTTGTGCTGATAAGGGAAATCGATTTGTTCTCAATAATTAAAGCAAGTTATTTAAATATTTATTATAAAAAAATGTAAAGAGACTATCAGTCGAAAAGTACAGTACCATAAATGTAGACAAAAATTATTTGTAAACCTCGTGGTAGCGGTTAAACTCGTTTATGGTCAATGTCAACATGAGGAGTATTTTTAGGCGGACGCAGTTCATCATCGGACTCATCTTCACCTTCCACCAGTTGTGATTGAGGTCAAGCGTTCGCCTATAAATTAATAAAAAATAAAAATAAAAATAAGGTGATGTTTTTTTATGATTTACAGGCGGCTGCTTGACCTCAGTCACACCTGGTAGAAGGTATAGATGTATCCAACGATGGACTGCTTTCACCCAACAAATGCTTATTCACTCTTTTCTCAAAGGTTCCCAAGTTATAGGACCGTGGAAATATGCTCGCTGCAAGCATATTCGGCTTCCTGGCCGTAAACATGACGACTGTAGAAGCGAATCTCTTCATGCTGATATAAGGAACGTCCACCACATACGGATGGTATCCGACACGGTGTTCAGTGGGTTTATGATGAAATAGGGCTGGCGGAATAAGATAAAGTAGCTACTGAACCACTTTCCACTGCACAGTCGGTTAAAGATTACAAGGCAGGCGACATTAATATTGCATTGTTATTGCATGAATACCCTTATTCGCTGCTTTTATAAGAACCCATGTCTTTACCCTGGGTAAAAACGTAGCTTATAGCCCACAGCTCCAAAGTGCGACAAGAAATCTAACTACGAAAGCGGTATAGCGTAGTGATACAGTATGACATTCAGCGACGCAACGATGCGTTTAAAATGTCGTGACGACAATAATTACGCCTACGATCCGAGACGAATCGACGTGAAAACGAGCGGCTGTGGTACAGACATTTTTAATACGCTAAGAATTCAAAGCGCGCACAGTTTTTGGCGACGAAAATGGAAACCACGCGCCGCACTTTGGTTTCCTTTTACAAATTCTTGAACAGAATATGTCACAATAAAAAGTAATTAAAAAAAACTATTATATTCCTCTATTTATTAAGATAATATAATGGTACAATATAATTATGCATTTTCCAGTAAGATTAAATAGTTAAAAATTTGCAGTAAATCAAAATAAACATTTTATGTTTAAAATTATAATAATATAATATATCAAATTACGTTTTATGTATAATCTTTAATCGGTATATAAATAATGTTTGTAAAATGTTCAAGTTGGATATAAAAAAACCATGATAAACTCTAAGTTATTAACGTATCTAAAAATTTAAAAGAAATCCATGTGTTATCCTTTATGACAGCATGTGTTTTTAATAATTTATTTGTATTTTTATTTAATACTTTCAATTTTAATTCATTCATTCTACATCATTCGTAATAAATAAGTGTTACTTTTATGAAAAATATTATATCTTTTAATATTTATAAACGTCAAGATATATGAATAGAGAATTTTACAAGTTACATTTTGTGGATATGTTTTTGATTTATATGTATAACTAATGGATGAATTTAATATAACGGTATTTAAAAATAATCTCGTCAAAGTTTATAAATAAAGAAAATAAATTACTGGCGCAGGCGGCAGGATTTACAGCGGAAAAAATGCAAAAAAAAATCTGATATAATATCAAATTTTATGTCCAAGCACGTGGTTAAAATGAACCGCTGTGCACCGGCACAAATGGCGATGCACGCGCTCCCCGGTGCTTTTTTATTCGGAGAGATAAAAAGCGTAAACAGGTTGTATTATTTTTTCTTTGAATGACAAGTGCACTGGAATCCATTGTCGGCATTTTTATTTCTTCGGGCTTTCTCACGCGTGAGTCATGAGTAATTTGTATTACAGGTAAAGCGCGTAAAGTTTGTAATCTTACAACTGTCTAGAGATAAATATATACCATCCAGGGCTTGTTTATAGATCTTTTGAAGATATACAATTCCGTAACATTAATTTAATCTCTTTCGTAAGGTTTACCCAGCGTTTGCGATTTAAGCGTACAAAAATATGTTTGTCACGACATCACATTATAAATTTTTGAATTTTTCGACTTTTTTGATAATATATATGTATTATACATATAAACCTTTCTCATGAATAACTCTATCTATTTCTGAAATTTACATTAAAATCCGTTGAATAGTTTAAAAGATGTAAGCTAAAAGACAGCGGAAGAGACTTCATTTTTTTTTAAATATATTTTTAATACAATCCTGTGACCATTTATTTCGTCACATCCTTACATTCTAGTGTACAATAATTAGTTTGCTTATGCTTATTTCCTATCATATTATACAAATTGGTTTGACTTGACAAACGCCATACTCTAAAAATTTGCCTCTGTATACTTTATTGCTAAAAGCGACTTTATTTTATACTACGTAATAATAATTTGTATAAAATGATTCTCCTTATTTTAAAGTTAGTTGTTGGTTAGTAGTTGCAGTGGCCTTGTGGTTAGAGGACCAGTATGTAAGGTCGGCAATGGGAGTGGTTGTAGGTTTTATTCCGGCGCGTTCTTCTGGGTATGTTCAGATAAAGTACGAACTTAGGCACATGCTCACCAGCGGAGTAAAATATAGTAAGAAAACCCGCATGACATCTAGTGAAATGTCATGTATACTAGTGCTAAGAGAACGGTGCTCAGCTGCGCTACTGGTCACGCTTGGGATGATATATAAGTGCAAAGTTGCTATTGCTAGCAACTAAGATATCTTCGCTCACCCTGAAAAGGTTATAGCTTGATGATATATTGTTACAGTTTTAGCCGTGGTGGCTGCCGGCAGAATAGAATAGCACCCCCCTCTTCTTGATGAGGTGTCGTAAAAGGCGACTAAGGTATCTCTTTAACACCGCAATTCAACCAGGTGTTCAGAGAAGGAAAACTCGACCAAACCTGCATCCCGCTCCCTCCCGATCGTACTGGTTCTCCATTCCATCGGGCCTGAGGGAGCTCGGACGAGAGAGTGCTTTACTGGCAGCGCGTCCGGTTATGCACTTAAATATCTCCTGCGCAATTGACTGTTTCCGAAAACTGGGCCTTGATTTTCTTAATTGGCGTTGAAACAGTCGCCGTGGCCGAACCCGGCTAGAACATCATCATCATCATTGTTACAGTTAGATTTAAGTAACAAAATATATATGATGGCTGTAAAATCTAATTATAGATTTCTATAGCAAAATTTATATACTCATTATTATTGAAATCAAAGTATATAATATTGTCACACTACTTTACAACAAATTCCACAAATATCGCTCGATCATCACAATACCTTACATAAACAATTCAATTAAATTGTTACATCGTCCCGGAATAATTCCTTTCGAATTGGGAGTAATTGAGCCCTTGATTAGCCGGTTTCAGAATGTAAAGGTGAAGACTGACTTGTCACGTTTAGATCTAATGTCATTTGAGGCGAGCTTGCATTACACGTCAACGCGGCGAACGGTCGCTTTGAGGCTTTGAACCCTGGACTCAAGCGCGCTTCATTCCTTAGTTGAAGACTGACTTGTAACATTTAGTTCACTTAACCATACCAAGTTCACGCACCTTGATAACAACTGGACAGTTACAATCCGAACATTACAGCAATCGGTGTAACGAAACGAGGCGATTTTCGTTGCAGATTTATTTGTATGTAAGCTCACGCGAATGTTAAATTACACTAAAATGCTACAAATCAATATCTACCTTTAACTGAAATTGCGACAACACGTTATCCTTTTTTTTGAACCTGTAGCAAAATCCTGCATTGGAAAGTCAAGATCGACGTGAGTGTTATGATCAAGAAGCTCTGAGTTGTCCCACATTCCACTGTTACTCGAGCTTTGGGGATTCTTATTCCTCATAAAACCAGACCAGCGAATAGCCTTTCAAAGGCTCTATTTCTTTGAGGAGTTGGTGTAAAAAAACTCATCCCTCAAGACCCCTCTATCAGGTGGTGCTTAGGACATATTCGCACCATCTCGACCTCATCGATGTTTTTGGTATCGCAGAGGAAAATGCTGAATAGGACCTTGAGGGCGAGGCTCTGGTGTCGACTCCTATTGGTTAAAAATCCCGAGGGTGTCCCTCACATCACTGCCAATCATGTCTGGGATCCACAATCCTCCATTAACCCGGCGAGCTATCTCATCGTTCATTAGTATTAATTTACAATACATCACTCCGAATATACTCGCTTAATTGACTTCCATAATTATTGTGTTATATTGTGACACATATGATGATGTCCTAGCCGGTTTCGGCTACGGCGACTGTTTCAACGTCAATTAAGAAAATCGAGGTCCAGTTTTCGGAAACAATCAATTGCTCAGGAGATATTTAAGTGCATAGCTGGACGCGCTGCCAGAAAAGCACTCTCTCGTCCGAGCTCCCTCAGGCCCGATGGAATGGAGAACCAGTACGATCGGGAGGGAGTAGGATGCAGGTTTGGTCGAGTTTTCCTTCTCTGAACACCTGGTAGAATTGCGGGGTTAAAGAGATACCTTAGTCGCCTTTTACGACACCTCAGCAAGAAGAGGGGGGTGCTATTCTATTCTGCCGGCAGCCACCACGGCTAAAAAATGGTGGCCCTAATCATTAACCGTGAACATGCGTGAAGTTGTATGAAAGCGAATAGAGAAGGGATTCATGCCTGTTACGACGTTAAAGACGTTAAAGAGTTTATTTAGTACCTCATCTGCGTTGCATGGAGTTCACGGCGTGAATTCACACCGCGACTGCCAAGCGCGAGTCTGGAGCCACCCTAAATGTAATAAGTCGGTCGCTACATTAATGTGGGCCAGTGTTGCTCCCACGGCGCGTCGACACCTCACTAATAGCTCGTCATTACGTTATCTCACCGATGCATCTGGTCCCGACATCGATGGCACGTCACTATATCGTAATCGGTTATCGTTTCGGACAAAGCAATTGTTTGGATACTTTCACGCACTAATTATCATTCTATGAGAGCATAATCGATTTTAGTCGATTCTAACTGCATGATAAGATATTTTTATCACATTAAGCTGTTTGTATCGGATATTATGAATGTTAAGTAGTTTTTATCTTGGAGATTTCATGTTATTTGTTGACAAGAAAATATATTTTTGGAGAAACGATACATAATTTATTCCGTAAGCTTGATCAACATAATCATAATTGCATTGTTATGACTCTCTAAAACTATTTAAATAACTAATAAAAACGTATAATGTTAATATTATACAATTGAAGATATATTCAAAATCAAACTGAAAATAATGAATGGGTTTATTAGTCTAATTATTACAGTAATATAATAATAAAACTACGAATAGTTTTTTTTTAATTTTTGGCTTAAAAGCAATTATGTAAGAACTATTTCGCAAACAATTTATTAGTATTTAAAATAACATGTGTGGCTGTATAATTAATTTCTTTTGCTTTTCCCTGAATAAAAAATGTCCGAGATGTTTCAACTAATTTCCTTAGGTATTCATGCGTGAATTTTCTAGAGTCTTGAAAAAGTACAAGCGTTGGGGCTAGTTTTGTTCAAGTTAGATCACCGTGATTCTGTAGTGCGTTTTGTTTATTTCTCGAAAAGACATGCATTTAATTTTGCTAAGCAAATATAATTACAGACGATTCATTTTTTTTACACTAGCACGGCATAGTGACTACAATGCACCTGCTGGTAAGTACAGTGTAGTTCAAAAACGAAAGCTACCATCAAAGAATGAATATCCATTGATAATCTCCGTCGTCATTGCGGCGCACATATATGTTTAAAATATTAATCATTATCTACTGTTAATCTTTTTTTTTGTACTGGGTCGACTAAGTGTCTGCATTGCACGTGATGAAAAGTATAGTATGGTCAAAAAACGCCACGGGACCAAAATCCGTCGTCTCTATATGGATGGAAGGTCGTGTTGTGATTAAGCGAATAAGGGACCTGTATCCAGACGTGACAACGCGAATTCTCGTAGGTTCGAATCTCAGCATGTACCGCTGGATTTTTCCGGATTAAGTAAGAACTTCGGCAATATATACTCACTGGTGAAGGAAAATATCGTGAAGAAACCACATGACATCTAATAGAAATGTCATGTGTACTGGTGCTATGAAAACAGTTTTTTTTTTCGAATAGACGCGCGTTGATTGACCGGGAAAGGTCTTCACAACTAAACAGGGCGGCTGGGCGAACACTGAACGCGCTCAGCCTGCAATTTATGGGTTGGGTGGCAATGCAAGGGCACCCCTGTGGGTACGATCTCGACTTGGACCGCCAACCTAACCTAACGGTGATCTACTAGCGTTTCGGAAGCGACTACCTTGAGAAGAAACGCCGTTAGAAACTCAAGGGTGCGTCGGAGTGTATGAGAACAGTGATATTACACAGTGGATAGTAAATAGTCGCATTGGGATCGACATATAAGCGGAAAGTGAATACATCCACTAATGTATCTCTGCTCACTCGGAAAGGGATTTAGCGTGCCGATATATATAATAACTTGAGCATGACCTAAGTATTCGATATACTATATATACTTTAACATTAATTAATAACATAATTTGTAATTGTCTATATATCTTAGCTTTAGTGCCACAGATAACAAAGAAAATCATGAGAAAAATAATCGATTTTGTTAATGGTCACCCTATTTTCAATTCATATTATCACACTTTCTCACAAATACCTATCTTCAAATAAAGATAAAACTTTCCTAAATTGCGCGTCTAGGAAATCAATTTTAAACTATTGACAGCTAAATTTTATTAATGATAATTAATGTAAATGAGGCACAACACAAATGGACTTCCCATAAGTACGAATGGATCCATTAACTCCATTTGCATAAAGCCCCGTCTCATTTTCTAATTTCTCTGGTATTCTATATTAAATTATTTGTCACCAGACACGCATACCTTCGCGGATTAGAAGAAAATTAACAATATTTATATTACTTATAAATAACCCACAACTTATAACGGCTTTGGTAATAAGTTGACATTTTATTAGTAAATAATATTTTTATATGGTGTCACCAATTATAAAGCTGTGGTTATGGTGGCCTTGTGGTTAAGGCTGAAATTTATCGACGCTATTTCGACTTTGCTTAGCAAAGTTTTCCAAAATAAGTACACTTTGACAAAAAACTGATTTATAATAGTAACTTTGTAGGCTACCTTTTTATATACACCTTTTTTATATTTTAAATTATACTTTTTATCAAATATCTAAATGTCAAAAAATTAGAATAAGATTTGTTTTTGTGACGTTGGACGGTGCACTTTATATCTGCTAAGAAAAACTGTTAATATTATTAATATACATATATACATATATATATTAACGTCTCAAGTTTCTTAATTCTCCTTCCTGTGTTGTGTGAACTCCATCTCTACAACTTGATTATAGCCATATTATTCGTAAACCCAAGTCCATGTTGACAAAATCGGTGACTTACCAAAGACATTCCTTGAGTACCTAATATAAATTGTAATGTTTTAGTAAATTCTAAGCAAACATAAAATGGCGTCTATAAATCTCAGCCTAAGCCTCGGTATCCATGCGTGGCAACGCGAATGATTTGCCAATGAAATGTCACTTATAAGTACCCTGAGAAAGGCGATCAGCTGTGCCAATACAATATTAGATCCGAAATTAAAATTGCTAATGTATCCTTTAATGCATTAACGCCATAGAATTGGAAAATATAAAGAAACAATATTTACGTTCCAAAAGTGCAGCTGAAAATATGTTCTTAACCATAAAAATAATACAACTTGTAATTATTAACGAAAAGAAAATAATTTCGAGAAATCCTGGCCAAAACGCACACGCGGGATTTTCTTCTTAAATTTTGCTCGAAAAATAGACACAAATAAGCAGAAAAGAGGCATATTATTTAACTTCTTATGTAAACCACGTATAACCTACTTACGTGGATTCTGAGCTAAATGATCTTTTTATGTTTTTACTATATTTTTATTCAAAGCGCGTAAAAAATATCTCCTTCATTTAGTCGAAAATAGGATTTATGTCTTTGGATATAGGGTTTTTTCTATATGAAGTAAATGATCGTATTAAAATTGTACTTGACACAATTTTCAAAGGAAACGATTTGTCATTTCTGAGATGATGTGGTTTAGGTACATACGCGAACAAAATTGCAATATATTTATTGAAATTAATTGCGACATTGAAAATAATATTCAATTAATGTAAACAATACTCAAAGTGTAAAACCATAATAAAATGAATATGAGTTTTATCAGAAAAATTGACAGTAAAAAAGCCTTTGCACTTATCAAAAATCCAAAAATATTAAAGGCCTTATAAGTAGACGTGTTTTCAGTTAAGCAAAGGCTTACAGTGTCAAAATTTTGTTATTATAATAGATATTTTATTGCTTATTTAGCTCATTGTGCTTACTTTTAAATTGACGGATTTTCAAACGAATTTTCAACATTTGCTATTATTTTATTTTACTTTCCTTTTTTAGTATTTTACCTTCTTTAAGGTTGGTTTTCCAAAAACACTAAAACGTATTTATTCTTATCAAAAATGTATTTTATTCTATTTTTGTCTTTTGGGGGTTGATTTCCAAACAACGTCAAAATACGTATTTTTTAATTTCTCAACAAAAACTTTCATACCGTTTTCGTAGCGCTTACTTCAAAATTGATGGGTTTTCGCACGAAATTTCAACTCGTGTTTCCCCTTTAAGGATAGAATTTCAAAAAAATCTGTATTAACAAATGCCTACGTTATGAAAAAACCAGTTGAAAAGTTTAATATTTCTTACTTCAATAGTTTAGTCTCTATGATTTAGACGGCGCACTTCAGGAAAATGCGTCGTCAGTGTAGGCGTGAGTGGTGTATGATGTGTTCCTGCGCATCTCTCCAGGACAATGAGATGAGCGAGGGGTGGCATTTATACTACTCCTCACAAATGCAGAAGAGAGATGGCCAGTAAAAGGATACTTAGGAAGCTGGCAAGGCCGTACCCGTGGCTCCTACAAACGGATAGAAGAACCACTCCGGTGGTTTTAGATGCACACTGGGGTGCCGCCCTTTTAGTCCATGAGGATTTCCACCAGGTTACAAAAAAAAAGGCTCTACAATGATATGTCAGTAAGAAAAGTGATTTTATATATATAGATTTAACGATAAATAGATCCGATTTGATTCCGCATTAAATTTAAACTCCTATTTGTAATGAGGTCACGTAAGCTTTAAAAAACTCTCTCATAACGTTGCATCACGATATAACTGCACAATAACGCGATAAAGGTTACACGTCAATTTGTAACAAACAGCAATTGTGATTTCAATCTTAATTCGTCTATACAAATACTTTTTTGTTTCAGGTAAGTGTATAGATAGCATCGGTGAGTCCGATATGCCCGTCAAACTGCCATCTCATCGGACGTGCGGAAGAAAACAGATGAAGTGTAAAAAAATGTACTTTTAGTTATATTTACACTGTGTAGATATGTATAATTACAAACTATAGCATGTAGGCGTAACCCGATACGCTCTTGTCGCCCTAAGGGTCGTTACGGTGTTACGAGACGTGCGGGGTAAGAGGATGCGCGCGCGCACGGCTCTAGAAGTTAGTCGACTACCGAGACCCAAGGCGAGAGTACGTGCGTGTACGTCGCAGTTCGGTGTGCCTTAAAGTGCAAATAAACTGTAAAACGCTAAATCCGTATCTTATTATAACCACACCCACGACCACCGGTCATAAAACACATTTACTTTTATTTCTAGCTGTGGTGGCGCAGCGGATGATGGACCGCCATCGATGTGCAGCAGTATAAGGAGTAGGACTTCGGACCTCGGGACTCGTCCCAAAACGTACTTTTGAGTTTTTCCAGACAACGTACGTATTTAGGCGCTACATGCTCACCGGTGAAGATAAACATTGTGAGAAAACCCTCATGACATCGGTGAAATGAAGATCCGCTGTGTTATTGGTTACGTTATACACGAAATATAAGTGCAAAGTGGATATAGCTCTAACTAGCTGATCCGGCAAACGTTGTTTTGCTATATAAGTTATTGTAATATCTTCTAAGATGTTCATTGAAATTAAGTGATTTCAAAGACAATTTTGTTCACAATTAAATACTCTTAATCAACAACACATTTATTTAGATGAAGATTAATATTATTACGTTGATACAACTCTTAACAAATAATGCATTAATTTCGACCAAATTTGATTACCATAAAAACGGTTCTAGTGAGTTAATCTTAAAAGATAGACATATACTGTCGCGGACATTTTTTTAGATCATTTTAAGAGGAATAATTCTTTCATACAAATATTTTTGGTATCTTGAACCGTTTCCGCAGCGAACGCAATGGAAGCCATCAAGGATTAATAATTTTCCCCGTTTTTTTCACATTTGCCATTATTTCTTCGCTCCTAATAGTGGCATCGTGATGTTATATAGCCTAAAGCCTTCCTCGATAAATGGTCTATTCAACACAAAAATAATTTTTCAATTCGAACCAGTAGTTCCTGAGATTAGCGCGTTCAAACAAACAAACAAACAAACAAACAAACAAACAAACAAACAAACAAACAAACTCTTCAGCTTTATAATATTAGTATAGATATATCTTTGCTCACTGTGCGGTAGTTCGATAGCTCCGCAACAGTGGCACGGGCTGCCTAAAGAGTTTCACTTACCGCGACCACCAGTTCGCCAACTCCTCAGGGGCCCCTGCTTCTCCTCCAGGAAACTGGTGTCTTTAAGGATCTTCCTAGCACACTTATATTCTTCGGAATCGGATGTTTCACGGAATTGAATAACTGTATGTTTTTTCGTTGCTACTCAGCGGTTGGGTCGAACGAGTGCAAAACTTAATTAACAGCCCGTACGGTGTTGCCAGAACCGTATCGAAGTTACCAGCATACAAATTCGAATACGGAATACTCACTCCAAAAGGGAAATACCCTGAAGAAATATTTTTTTATATGACTCTTACAAAGAGATTACGCCGGAGGGATACATTCATGGCAGAATTTATTTTGGATATTGTGCCCAAAGTGACCAGTAGGGCAGCTGATCGTTATTTTATTTTTTTTACACTGGCTCGACATATTGACTACAGAGTACCTGATGGTAAGTACAGTGTAGTCCAAATACGAAAGCGACTATCAAAGGATGAAAATCCATTGATAGTCTACATCGTCATGTCGGCCCACATATACCACGACTGAAGGTCTCTAGGTATATGAGCTACTGGATATACACAAGCTGATCCCGAAACGTGACAAGCCGAAACTGGTCACTATGACGGGCTTTACACCCGTGTACTGTGGTCGCGATCCAGACGGGCACCGACGCCCTACCACCTCGCTGCTGCTCGTTTAGCACCACCCATGAGTCACGTGTAGGGAAACTAGGGTAAAGCCTACGGACGCGAGCAGCTTCGACTCCCAAAGTCGCAAAGCTTCGGCTCTTCGTTATTCTCAAGGAGCTTACACATGACATTTCTATTAGATGCAATGCGGGTTTCCTCGAAGTTTTCCTTTACCGGTGAGCTTGTGGTGAATAAATCCGTGCTTAATCCGGGAAAATTCAAAGGTACATGCTGGGATACGAAACTATTCTCGTTTACGCGTACGCACTAACTGCCACGAGTATTATGGTTATTTGATTCTATAATTTCATAGAGTTTGCGGCGTGCACTTTGTTTACATCTGTTTGTAAACTTAATCAATTGTAAATTTTCGAAAGGAGTTTAAATAAAAATAAATCAATGGTAACTTTTACTTTCATACGAATTTTTCTTAAAACAAACACGTAATACATTTTCTTGTTTAATATTTGTCGACGATTGTACCCACTACAACTTACAAGTAATTTGTCAGTAATTATAATTACTTACAATTGTAGCAAAGATTGCGAGAAGTATATTATTTGTAAATACTCCGTATATACTTTATAGGTCATTATAACATAGTCTATGTTAGAATTTTAGAATAATAAAGGTAATAAGGTACATGTGTAAAGACCGTCATAGTAACTCGCTTCGACTTGTCGTGTTTCGAGATCAGTTTTGGTATATCCAGTTGTCATAGATGGGCAAAATGTAATCAGATTAATCCATTAGCGCCTGAATGGACACTTTACGACACAAAAGTTCAGAGATTGGATCAAGGATTGGATCAATTGGATTGAAGAGCAAGATCAAATTGGTCGAAAAAAAATTTTTAACCGCTGTAGGTACCCTATGTTTTGAAGGTCACGAATTGTCACTTTCGAATGGTGATGGTAACAAGTCCCTAAAATGAATTTGTTTATGCGAAAATTGCAAGTAAAAAAAACACTGTTTTTATGAAAAATAATTTTTCAAAACCCACCGTTGCCGTTGATATAATAATAACTTAAGTGTATAGACTGTTTACGGAGCCAAATCTATGTTGATGAAATTGATAACTGACTGTATTCTTTGATGTTCATTAAGTAATATAAATAAAAGAAAATACTACTACTAAAGACTTACAATATTCAACAATAGATGTCGTTAGTCCTTTCCTACAGATTTTTAAAAATGAAAGTAGAGGATATTTTTAGTTATAAAAATCAGTCCAAAATTTTGTCCAATATATAAGCTATAAGGTTAATGATTCCTGATATTGCCACGCAAAAATATATAGATATTGGCATAAAATCTGGTAATTATTATAAAAAGAATCTTCGAATCCAAATTAGATGAAATAGATCAATATATATTGACTATTTAAGTATAACAAAATAATACTTTTTTATGCTTGTATGCACAGCGCTGGTGTATATGTCTATAAATATTATTAATTGCTTAACAGATTTGTTTATAACTAAAGATGCTGTCATGAATAATTTTAAATAAGTCATAATAATATACCGGTTTTCAATCAGCTTTATCGATCACGTATTGATTTTGTATCTCGTTAACTAATTAATTGATATTGATTGTGTTTTGATATTAAAAAAGTGTATTTATAGATTTAAATTAAATTTAGCTAAGCATTATTTAAAATCTTGCTGATTGATTATAAATTTATAGCGTTTGTTGTAATTTGAAATTAATTATTAGGAATTTGTTTGTGACTGTACTTGTACGCAAAAATAAAAATTAAAAACACAGTACAAGTTTTTATTTAATTGTTAGTTTATTATTAAGAGGGAAAATTAATTACTAATTAAAAACTGGAAAGCCATATGTAAGGCTTCTGGGCAGCCAGTCAATTCGAATCAAACAATTTTATAAGCATAAACTATTTAATTAATAAAAATAATATGTTTAACTTAAATTAATCATATGCCCATGTTATAATAGGTATATATTTAGGACAATCTTATTTTAAATAATGTTGTTTTATTTAGTGAAAGGTTTAAATGCGTGGAAGCATACATTCTACATATCGCGATGGAAACTATTAATTTAGGTAAAATGTATTATTGATGGACTCCCATGTATATTATTGTATTTCACTAGCAGAAATGATGTTTTACACGCCAGTGTACATAAATTGATAGGCCGTTCTTTTTTAGTGATATTGTTTATCGAATTGTATTCCTCTCTTAATATTGGTAATTTTAGTAAATATACTCAGGAAGTGTACTCTAATGTTGCTCTGCTCACCCCAAAATAGCGAGATGATATATTATTATTGTTCATTTTTATGCCGTGGTGGCTGCCGGAAGAATAGAATAGCACCCCTCTCTTCTTCCTGAGGTGTCGTAAAAGGCGACTAAGGTATCTCTTGAACACCGCAATTCAACCAGGTGTTTAGAGAAGGAAAACTCGACCAAACCTGCATCCCGCTCCCTCCCGATCGTACTGGTTCTCCTTTCCATCGGGCCTGCGGGAGTTCGGACGAGAGAGTGCTTTTCTGGCAGCGCGTCCAGTTATGCACTTAAATATCTCCTGCGCAATTGACTGTTTCCGTAAACTGGACCTCGAATTTCTTAATCGGTGTTGAAACAGTCGCCGTGGCCGAAACCGGCTAGGACATCATCATCATCATCATTGTTCATTTTTAGTAATCGTTTTAGGATTTTTAGTTTTTAGGATTTTGAATTATGCCAAGTTAGAAGGTATTCGATAAAAATTGAACTAAATACAATTGGTCTCGAATATAGAGAGAACCTACGAATAGAAGACCCGGGTCTTGAAATTTTGACGAGATGAGACAAAAACTATTGCTTACCACAGTCTCGTTTTGCCAGTGTTTTACCTTTAATTTTCAACTATACGGACAAATCTAAAAAAAATTATACATAACAAATTTTTAGAGTTTTTGTGCTTCTTTACTTTGAGAGAACATAAATATCATTGATTGTATAAGAAGCGAAATATTCCCGAAAGTCTATCCTTGTCCTTGCATAACTTAAGACGTGGTGACGATACCAAAGGCTTGTTTGTACTGTTAAGTCAATTTTCTACGAAGCGGTTGGCCCACTTTTTTATACATTATTAAATGGGTACACTGGGTGATGTACTCGTCTTCCATCCCACAAATTTGGGCCCCAGCTTGCCCCCCCTGGATCAGGGCCTGACCAACCTCTGACTGAAAACCAAGGCTCTTGGTAACTAATACACTTATTTAATTATATCAATCGTTGTAATTGAAATGATTTCATAGAACAAGTTTAATTGAGTAAGGATAATTACACAGTTATAAAATACAACTACATTTTATAACATACGCTATAAACTAGGGAACTAATTAGCGGAAAACTAGAAATCCATTCCATCACAAAATCACTAGACATCGTATCGGATACCATCCGTATGTGGTGGATGTTCCTTATATCCGCACGAGTAGATTCGCTTCTACATTCATCATGCGAACGGCTAAGGAGTGGAATATGCTTCCAGCGGCCATGTTTCCGCGATCTTATGACCTCGGAGTCTTTAAGAGAAGAGTGAATAGGCATTTGTTAGGTGGACGCGGTTCATCATCGGACTCATCTTCACCTTCCACCAAGTGTGATTGAGGTCAAGCGTTCACCTATAAATTAATTTAAAAAAAAACAGATACAAAAGAGAGCTACGATATAAGAAAAGAAATAATCCTTGTTTCGCTGCCGTCCATGAGTGTTGAAATTACAATAATCACTTACCATTACGTGACATGTCAGTTTGTTTGACAATTTTTTTTAAATATTAGGATTTAAAGATCGTAGCGTCTTTTGAGACCCGTATAGCGAAATAATCAAGAAAAATAATCCGGCCAAGAGTGAGTCGGGATAAGGTACTTATGGTTGCGTAAAAATAAATTATAAAAGCACCGAGCATTGCTCTAACGAAGAGATAAACTGGGTAGAGGGAGAAACTTAAATTTGCCGTAAGTAAACGATTGTCCCGATACATCACTATATGTCGCGGTACTTTTACCAACTGTAAATACATTTATGATCGCATAACCCTATTTTTTGCAATGTAAGCATAAATATATAACTTTCGTATACTTGTGTTAAAAGACCTTGCTTTGTGCAAAATTTCATAACCTTAGGTTAACGTGAAGTACTCTTATAGGCTTTGTTTATCTCGAGAAAACGGCAAAAACGATAAAAAAATGGACATGTTGAACATGAAAATGGAATAAACGAGCAGCAGGAGGTGGTAGGGCGCCGGTGCCCGTCTGGATCGCGACCACAGCACATGGGTGTAAAGCCCGTCATAGTGACCAGTTTCGGTTTGTCGCGTTTCGGGATCAGCTTGTGTATATCCAGTAGCTCATATACCTAGAGACCTTCAGTCGTGGTATATGTGGGCCGACATGATGTAGACTATCAATGGATTTTTATCCTTTGATAGTCGCTTTCGTTTTTGGACTACACTGTACTTACCATCAGGTACTCTGTAGATACTCTGTCGAGCCAGTGTAAAGAAAAATGTGAACTTAATGTGCTGTCTAATAAATAGATGTGTAAATCATATATCTTACATGTATAAATTATATCTCCGAAAGCCTTTCTCGAGAAGTAAAATATTATACTTCCCTGAGTGAAAGTGTCAAGTCCGTATTGATATATGATAGCACCTAATCACAAGTCTTTAGTAAGAACATTTTGTGTTGTGAGGTCGGTACACATCTTCATTTACCGTTCGCCTATTTATTTTAGTTGTTAGCCACTATCTCGTTACGTCCAGATACTAGTTGATAATCTGTTATTTATGTTCAACATTTTTCATTCACAACGTAGCTTCATTAGATAGGGATGGAACGGTATGCCACATGTTTATGTTGGAATATAAATGTAGGCAATGCATCACTGGAACGTTCATTAGCGTTATAAAACATGATAAACTTATCGAGGTAGATGAAAAAATAAGCCTGTGAGTGGGAAAGTTTTCATATGTATCTGAAAGTGAGTCTTCTACCAATATTTAAACGTGATATACAACAGAAGGCTATATTTATAGTTAATAGAAACATATATTGCTGTTTTTAAATTCTGATATAAGTTTTAATAATAATTTTAAATAAGTTATATAAATATTGTAATGTATTAAAATCTAATTTAATAAAAATATGTTGTCTATATTGTCTTGTTTTGATTATCTATGATGCTTGGAAACAGAGATGGGCAAAATGTAATCTGATTAATGACTAACGATTACAAAATGTAGCCGTAATTTTAATTTTCTTACTCTGTAATCATAATTAAATCCATTTAAAACATTGAGAAATCATAAATGTGTATGCAATCTGGGATTCTGTAGTGTTTAAAACATAGATGAGCAAAATGCACTCACATTAATGGTAAAAAACATAAAATGTATTCGTAATCATTTTTATTAATCAGATTACATTTTGCCCATATATATATATATATATATATATATGCTTGGAAAGTAGTCTCTAGAGCGGTATATCTATACTCTATTAATCTCTTCCTCGTTGTTTTCTGCGCGCTGACACAAGCAATTTGCAGCGAGGCTTACCGTAGCGAAATGGTTAAAAGTGTGCAGTTCTATTGTTAAAATATAAGACATAATATATATGCTTCACAGCAAAAAACGGTGTGCGCATGCTCGCGTGTCTCCAAATTTTTTTCTTTCATGATGTTTTGTTCATAAAGCTGTTTTGTATACAAAATACTTGAATAATGAAAGTACCCTAATAATAATGTATGTCACATTTTTGCATATTTCTTTATTTTAATTTTGTTTTTTTTTTTAATGTGAACTTACTTTACTGTTCCTAGCATTGTGACGCAGCACGCGACTGTCATCCAACAACATAACACCGACAAATGACCGAGTGTCCACCTTTTGTTGTATAACGGTTGTGTTTTGATATCATTAGAAAATTTTCGGTTCCAAACGACTGAGAAATATAGCCTATAATAGACACAGATTAGGGAACTAATGTAGGAAAGTTTTGTACACTGACAAATATCGACAGCAATTACAAGCTATTTATTTATTGTACAAAGCCTTGACTTATTTCCATTTAAATCCTTTTAATTGACCTGAAAGAAAGTAAGAAAATAAACGATGGCTTTGGGTTTTTCTAGATTATATATACGGATTTAGATTCCACAGGCTGACCGGTGAAGGAAAACACGCAATATCCCTTTCGAAGTGGGCAGAGATATATTGGCTGTATACTTTGCACTTATATCTCACATAGATGGGCAAAATGTAATCAGATTAATAAAAATGATTACATTTTACGTTTTTTACCATTAATATGACTGAATTTTGCTCATCTATGTTTTAAACACTACGGAATCCCAGATTGCATACACATTTATTATTTCTTAATCTTTTAAATGGATTTAATCATGATTACAGAGCAAGAAAATTAAAATTACGACTACATTTTGTAATCGTTAATCATTAATCAGATTATATTGTGATTATAATGTGACCAGTAGCGCTGCTGATAGTCGTTCTCAAAGTGCTTATACATGACATTTCTATGAGACAATGCGGGTTTCCCCACGATGTCCTTTACCGGTCAGCCTGTGGGACCTAAACCCGTATTCAATCCTTCTGGATTGACCCAGAGGTATGTGTTGGAATACGACCTACATCCATTCGCGTTACTGGATACTGATACCAGTCACTTATTGCATAGGTCATAGCCCCTAAAGATTTAAAACATAACTTATATATCGAGGGGTGAAAGCCTATTTGGTTTAAGCGACATTTTTCGGTGATATAGTAGTATATATATTTTTAGAATCGATACAAAACGCTTATTCCGTAAATATACCATATATATTACTATACCACCAAAAAATGTCGCTTTTACCAAAAAGCCTTTCACTCCTCCATATTATAGTAACTGTCAGTCACATGGTGCCTTGGTTGAAAATTAACGCTGAATATTCTTATTATATTTTCAACCTGATAGCGCAATTTCTAGTGACTCTACCTGCCGTACTTAGGGTTTTTGGTTCGAATCTCGGTACCGTCGAATTATTCTGTGAGGAGCAGAGTAATATTTCGCGAGTCATGGATCTGTATTTGTATATAAATATGTATCGTTCTCCAGTATACATTGTACAAGTGGAAACTTAGCTTGGGGCCATCGCCAATGACTGAAATTGTCCAGTTATGTTATTCTAGCTCAGCAAAGTGACTACACCTGAAATTACAGTCCAGTGATTTCGCGATATTATTCTATAATAACTAACTGCGATGATAATATTTCTAAACTAAGCTAATCGAGATTTTTTTTAAATCAAAACAGATACCTATGTGTATTAGCGCCATCTGTTTTTAAATAATTTACATTGTACATACATACATACATGATTAGTTAAATACCATTTTTTTTTTCTAAAGTGACATTATTGTATGGCCTGGAAAGGCCTTCTCAACTAAACCGGGCGTGGTGGGCGAACGAAGAAGGCGCTCAGCCAGCAAATTTATGGGTTGGGCGGCTACGCAAGGGCACCCCTGTGGGTACGGACCTCGACTTGAGCGGCTGGCCAGTGAAAAATCAACCTAACGGTGATCTACCAGCGTTTCGGAATCTACCTTAAGAAGAAACGCCGAAAAAAACTCAAGGCTGCGACGGATTGGATTAACGCTATTTAACTCAATATTAGATGACATTACATTAAATATAAGTGCATTTTTTCATGTGAAAACGAATAATTACGTAGATGACATTTCTCTAGATACATTTTAATTGGAAAACCATTAAAGCCGTTTCGGAGAGATCAATTACATACAAATATATATACAAGAAATGGTCGTTTAATTTATAAGATATTCTATTGGAATCTAGAAATGTATTAAACTGCTAAATATGATTAAAATTGTTAATTACATTGGCTCAAGCTAATATTTAAACGTAAGTTACATCAATTATTGGATCAATGAGGAAAACGTTACAAGGTAAACCGCAAATAAAATAAAACCGACCAATAATATAGGCCGTGTTTTATATAGTTGAATGCATTAAAACAACTCTCATACTCTCCGATATTCCAAGTCTGCTCCCTGAGTAGAGTCACCAATATTTAAATCCAAATAAACGCAAGGCATTCTCCATACTTTTCCCAAAATGAGTTGCTTTATGGTCATATGACCTGTATGCTGTGACCATTGACCAGAACCTTGCCGATTGGCCGATACAGGCCTTCACAACTGAATCGGGCTTGCTGGGCGAAAGCTAAAGGCGCTCAGACAGCGAATTTTATGGGTTGGGTGGATACAGACCTCGACGACTACCTTGGGAAGAAACGCCGAAAAAACTCAAGGCTACGTCGGGGTGAGTTGTGACCAATCACGAAAATCCCCAAAGAAACTTGGCTCAGAGTATGCTGCAAGTAGCAGGATTAATGTTATGTCAACATCAGTGACGTGCATAGGGTGTTTGGAGAGAGCAGGCAGATTCATATAATTAATGTGAATATTATATAATGATAATAAATATTATATTCCTTTCAAGATAGATGGCGTGAAAATAGGATAGATATGAATATAGAGGGTTCCTTTTTTTGCTTAAATTAAATCAATTTATGCCTGACTTATTTATCGTAAGGGCATGCAACGCTTTCATGCATCTATGGAATGAACGCCACTGGTCAGCATGCCGGTATGGTCACGGCAACTGTCAACGGCAGTCTCCTATTTCTCTGTTTCTGTTCTGATTCGTTGCGGAGATTGAACTTGCAACTTTGCTATGAGGCTTTTACGTCGCGTAAACTACTCAGCTTGGAACACCGGCGTAGAGTGGCTTCCGGTTTTCTATAGACTATACTCTGGAGATGTGCGGCTGGGTTGTATGATTTAATTCCCCCCTCCCCGTTCTACCATAAATTGACGAGACGCCGTGCGGGTTTGCACCCTTATGTGGTTGACATTCCAGCTGCCCGCACGAAGCGATTCGCCTCCTCCTTTTTGCTGCGAACCGCGAAGGAGTGGAATTCGCTTCCTGCGTTGGTGTTTCCAGGATGTTATGACATGGGAATCTTCAAACGTCGAGTGAATCGGCATTTGTTGGGTAAGCGCGCTCCATCGACGACCTCATCATCCCTTTCCAGCAGGTGAGATTGAGGTAAGGCGTAAGCCTGTCAGTAATAAGATTTCAGTTCAAAGAGTTTATTCTCATTAAGATACAAAATCACTTACATGAGAACAATTAGTTTAAAAACTATCAAGAATAGTAAAATACTAACAGCTCACTTGGCAAATACAGAACCATATTTGTTAGTATTTATCTTTAATATATCGTAGTAATTTAGTTCTGTATATGCCGAGCGAGCCCGCGTTTCTAATGCAGGAGGGTAACGCGTTGTAGAGTTGTGCTCCCTCGAAAGTGATATTCCGTTTTTCATAATTATTCCGTGCTTTAGGAAGCACAAGCAAACTGGCTCAGCGAGTACTGCGCGCTGTATCAAGAGAGAGTTTTTTTGTAAAAAATAAATTTAGATTGATTTTTATATCAATATTTTTTTAAATAATGATGCATCTATAATTTATAATATAAAAATGAATCGCTAAATGTCTTGATAAGCGCGAATCTCGAGAACGGCTGAACCGATTTGGCTGATTTCATTTTTGTTGTGTTTGTTGAAGTCTGGGGAAGGTTATTACGGAGAGAAAAATTTAAAAAAATGTCTGAAAAAGTCTAAAAACAACACTTTTCTATATTCTCATACAAAAAATTCGTTATAAGTCATTTTGAACTTTAATACCATACCATAAAGTTTAAATGTCAGTGGACGGGTTCCGGGAAGGCAAAACAATCGAGTGACGTATAAATATTAATGTGAGTGTTTGTCAATTTTTATACATATAGCATTAAGGCCAGGTTCCTTCAAATAATTTAAATTAAAATTAACAATTAACATTAAAAAAAACAATGTAACTTTGTTTTAGAGAAATAGGGCAGAACAAGGTCTGCCGGGACAGCTAGTGTATTATAAATATATAGCTGTTTAATAATCCTGTTTCATTGAATATTGTATTTGTACGTTTTTCCATTCTGACGTCCTAGGACGGGCCACGTTCGTTTCTACGTGTTTGCTTAAATTTTAGGTATGTTGAGTTAGTTTTTTTTATTTTTCAAATTTGTTTCTTGGTGGCATTAGTTAGCACTATCTAAGACCAGATTAAGGTTAGAGCAGATTAAGATTAGAGCATATTCGGCCCGTCGGTGTGTGACGTGTTTCCGCACACCTCTCCAAGATATTGTGGTGTGCGAGGGGTGGCTCCTTACACCACTCCTCGTAGTGCAGAGATGCGGCCCTACAAAAGGCCAGACGATGCCGAGGGTCGGAGAAGAGGATAACACTGTACCTCCGGCCCCTGTCAGACGGGAACAAGGAACATCCCAGAAGTGTTAGTCGGTGCAAGTCCAAAACACCGGGGGGCAGCCCTCACCACCCCTTGAGGCCCGTCAGGGATATCACACGAGTTATAAAAAAAAGAGATTAGGCCCGTCCGTTAAGTGTTAAAACTTAATTATGTAAAAAGGCATTTAAAGATTGTTAAAGTTTTATTGTAAGCCAAAAGAACATGGCTGCCACATTATAAAGATTCTATTCAACGCACGTGCCGTCTAAATTTACGAGTATCCACAAATATTTAAAGTATTTCCTCGAATATTTATCAGACAGTCATTTTAATTAGGCGTTTGATTGCGTTTTAATGTTTGGTGACCGGTTTAAGACTCTCTTTAGTTTGGAATTCTTGATATAAACCTTTTAATAAAATATTCATGTGATAACAGTTACAAGGATTGCATAGGCCACACGAGCTTAAAACACAAAACTGGACAAGTGCGAGTCGAACTTGCGCACCGAGGGTTCTGTATAAACTAGAAGGTTTTTTTTATAATGACTCGACATAGTGACTGCACCATACCTGATGGTAAGCATGATGCAGTCCAAAAAACGCCAACGACTATCGAAAGGTAAGAAAAACCCATCGATAGTCGCAGCGATCATGCCGGCCTGCACAAATATCTCTTCACACTACGCTTAAAGGATCCCATATCATAAGATGGTGGGAACACGCTCGCTGGAAGACCATTCCACAGGCCAACGACACGGCAAAAGACGGAGTTAGAGAACTTCTTAGTCCTAGCCGGGATGTGAGATACCGTATAGCTATGACCCCGCAAACCCGCGCGCGTGGTTCTATTCAGGAAGGGAGAGGGTGGAACAAGGTTAAACAACTCTTCAAGTTATAAGTTTCTAATCGCAAAAAAATAAATGCTGCTTGTTGCAAGACCGTCATAGTGACTCGCTTTTGCCTGTCGCGTTTCGGGATCAGCTTGTGTATATCCAGTAGCTCATATACCTAGAGACCTTCAGTCGTAGTATATGTGAGCCTACGGACGCGAGCAGCTTCGACTCCCAAAAACAAAAAAAAACAAATTAAGACAAAAACAAGAAACCAAAGAATGATACATGGAGTCATTGACCACAATATACTGTAAGGCAAGTATGTGATAATCACAATTCGCTTGCAGATATGTGATTACTTGCCGGGTCACGAAACGGTCGCCGTTAGACAAAGAGCATCTCTTGCATCTCGCTCGTGCACACCGGATGCTCAATAAGGCTTTTTCAGTCGCACAGACGATCGGAGGGCTTTCGAACCGCTATACTAAACTGTGACCTCACGAAATACTCAGGTCGAATATGAATCATGGACAATCATGACAATACTCATTCGGTACGCACAGGTTTAGTATAATTTTGAAAAATAAATCTAAAAATTGTAATATGCCACTGGAAGTTTCGGGTACTTTCGGTAAAAAACACATATTTGATAAAATTTTGAAATGGACCGATTTTTTTTTTTATTACATACAGTTTGCGCTGGACCTCAATCTCACCTGCTGCAAATTGATGATGAGGCCGACGATGGAGCGCGCTCACCCAGCAAATACCGATTCACTCGACGTTTGAAGATTTCCATGTCATAAGATGCCGGAAACACCGACGCAGGAAGCGAGTATTAGCTAAAACCTAATATAACCTAGCTTAGAACGAGCTGGTCGGTCGACCAACTGAAATAGAAATGGACTAGCCACATGCTTCGCTGTACCAGAGAAAGTTGTTCAAGCAGGTAACGCTCTGGTGCGCAATAGACGGCATTAGGCACTGAGGACATGAAATAACAAGATGGGAAGACGATGACGACGAGATTGGACCTCCTTGGACAAGAGTTGCAGCTGACATAAAACAGAGCAAGCAAATTGAGGAAATCTATGCCGTTAGATACCCCGCACCACTCCACAATAATAATAAAGGATATTTAGTATTATTTATAAGATACGTTAAATTAAAACTGATCTGAATGGTAGATATATAGATGAAATCAAAGCCGAAAGAGATTAATTGGCTATTGCCACAACCTTCGGCAAAAATGAAACCGAAGGCTTAAAAATCCTAAATAATTCTGTTCAATATTAGGTTAAAGGCAGTAGCGTGCATCTAATAAAAGCACAAAAAGGATTATGCATAATTGGACATTTAATAAATGTATCGACTTAAAATCTAGTTATTACTAGAATAGGGATCGCAGAAGCCAAATTGGGCCAATTTTTAAATATATATATATATATATATATATATATATATATATATATATATGCATTTTATATATGTATATATATAAAATGCCCAAGTAATAAGATAATGCTTTTTTAAGCTTCTGTCGGATGCCAATGATGGACCGGTAGTCAGTGGCGTTCACCCCATACATGCATAAAAACCTTGCTTGCCTTATTATAAATAAACCATGTATTAATTAATTAAAAATTAGAAGAAACGAATTCCTATTACATGCTATGTGGCTTTCCTCAAGAAGTTTTCCTTTACCAGTTAGGCCCCACATGGTGCCTAAATCTGTGCTTAATCTGGAAAAATAGAGATGTACTTGCCGCGATTCGAATCCACGATCATTCCGCGCATGATTACTGGTCCTTAACACTAGAACTACAAAGCGGTCAAAATGACCGGTTGCATCATTTATTTATACCATTTATTCTTTAAGTCTTATTTAATATTTTATGATTTTTATTAAATTTGTGTATAGAATAATATTATAGATTATTTTGTTCTTACGCTTTTAATTTTCAGAGATAACTATAAAAATAATTATAAGAGAGATATTTTTTTTGTTTTGTTTCTCCGTAGCTCTAGAGTTAATCCACACGAATACTAAAATTAAATAATTGATCGAATTTTAAATCGTCTAAAAGAAGGCAGAGAAAATTATTAGCATAGCATGACGAAAATAACCAAAACAAATGTCGCTTCTTACTACAAACTAAGTTGTTACATTACTAAGCAAGACTGCCGTCTGATCTTGAAATATGAAGTGAAACTATGCATATATATTATAGGATACGGTACAGAGGGCACGACCAGGCGAAACAGGTTCCCTTTACGTAGTAACCAATATACAAACTGTACATTACTCTGACCGAATGAGATTATGAAGTGGAGGCTGTGAGAAAATTTCACCTGTTCAGAATCAAATACGTTTGCACGAAGCGGGTTATCAAATGATTCTCATAAAATATTACTACAGTGAATGTAATCCCTAATGTAAACATATTAATACAGATGTAATAGTGGTTGAAGAAGTGGGTTTGTTGAGAAATCATAGGAAACTGATACGTGTTTGGTGTGAACTGTAGCTTTAAGTGCTAAACCAGCCAATGCTAACTTTGTTTATAATTTATACCATAGATGGGCAAAATGTAATTAGATTAATGAAAATGATTAACGATTACATTTTTCGTTTTTTACCATTAGAATGACTGCATTTTGCTCATTTATGCTTTAAACACTACAAAATCCCAGATTGTATACACATTTATGATTTTTAATGTTTTAAATGGATTTAATCATGATTACAGAGCAAGAAAATTAAAATTACGACTACATTTTGTAATCATTAATCAGATTACATTTTTCCCATCTTTGATTTATACTACCGAAGCCTATAAAAAGCTTTTGAAAATCACTGATATTGTAGAGATAGTTGCAAGTAAAATATATTATAATGGAAAATTACTTATTTTTCAAAACCCTTTTACAAATTTTCGTATAATATAATAAGGATCGACCGGCTGAAATAAGAAGTCTGATTGTGTTCGTTTTTTTGTGTTTATTGGTATTTTGTTGATTTGTTTTCTTTTCTTTGTCTTAATTATGTAATGAAATCTTAAATGTGTAATCTGTATAAACGTGAATGTAAGGCTGTGCCAGTGAAGTGGCTGTGTCTCGGCAGAATACCAGCGCTGCAAAGTCTAGTACTTTGTACGTAGCACAAGCTAAGACAGTGTCCTTATAGGTGAATGCCTAGAATTTTTTATGTATTGTTTCTTTTTGTTTCTATTTTTCCTTTTTCTCATGTGTGATTTATTTTGTATTATAACATCACTTTTGTTTGGTTGCTGCTGATTATGTTTTCTTTTCTTTTTTTAATATGTATTTTAATCATTGTTCTAGCCGGGATGTGAGGTACCTTATAAATCTGACTCCGTAAAATCGCGCGTGGTTCTACTACGGAAGAGAGAGGATGGAACAAGGTTAAATAGCCCTTCAGAACACTCGCTATGATACAGATGGTAGAAAATGCTCAGAAAGGTTATATATCTGCGCGACTGAAGGAGTTTAAGATGCATAATAACGTCAGGATTATTCAGAATGCGGACAGCCCTCTGTTGCAACCTATCCAGGGCGCTGAGTAAGTATTGGGCAGAACTGGTCCTGAGTTGCGAACAGGATTCCATGCATAGTCTGACCTGGTATACCTATACAATAGGTCAGTGGCGTGCATCTCATATAAATCATAAAAATCATTATACGTGGACATTTATCGCATATATTTAAAATTTGACCCAATTTGGCTTCTCAGTTTACTATTTTGGAAACACCAGATTTTAAGTCAATATATTTATTAAATGTCCAAATTTTTTTTATAACTTGACAATACGTTGTTGGTTGGGATAGATCTTCACAACTAAACCGGGCGAGAGGGCGAACACTGAAAGTGCTCAGCCGGCAAATTTATGGGTTGGGTGGCAGCGCAGGGGCACCCCTGTGGGTACGAACCTCGACTTGAGCCTCCAGCTGAAGTGCAAAATCTAACGGTGACCTACTAGCATTTCAGAAGTGACTACCTTGAGAAGAAACGCCGAAAGAAACTCAACGCTGCGTCATAGTGAAAAATGTCCAAGTATAACAAGATAATGCTATTAATGCTTTATATGGGATGCACGCCATTGCCATAGGTTTGAGCTATTTGTAATTATCTCAATGAATAAGTTACAAGTAGATAATAATAGAATGTGGTCTTCAAAATGATTAGTTTAATAGACTGTACAGTAATAATTTGTCTCATTTGTAATATTTTACGGGTGCGTCTGGTGCTCAACGCCAATTTAATACTAAAATAGCCTAGATTCTATAAATTATTACCGATTTCGCAATGCACATATCTTACAGAATTGTGTTATATTTATAGGCATAACTATAAATAACGAAAGAGCAAATTTTGCGTAACTCGAGCGCGTAAAATAACTATTAATTCAAGATTTACTCGAGACTAGTGACTCTTTGTAAATATATAAAATATTATTTGGTGTGGTATGTTGTGCTATATGAGACGTCTAATTTCAAAACCCGATAAAACGATTTTTCCTACAAGATTACTTAATATTTCTAATAGTAATTTGAAATGTTTTTATCAAAGCAAATATTATATATGATTTTTTCTGTTTTGCTTTTTCACTCTAGAATAATAATTTACATATCTTAGAAGAATGTGATCGTTAAGTCAAAGATTAATTATAAGTTTTTATAAATTTATGGAATTTGAAAAAATATGTTATAGCTAGTTTTGAAATTAGACTTCTCATATATTTGAAAGTGATTGACTGAAGTTTTTAGCGTAATACTTAATAAATAGATTTTTTACTATACGTTGGCTGTGGTGGGTCCAAGATAACGGATCGATTTCCATGCGCAGCAACGCGAATGCTTATAGATTCAAATCCTGGAAAGTACGTGAGTTTTTCCAGAAGCTCACTGGTGAGTGAAAACCTAGTGAGGAAGCCCGTATGATATCTAATAGAAATTATATGTATAAGTGCTGTGAGAACGGACATACAGCCGCCTATGCTTCTCTGCTCATCTCGCAAGGTATATAGCGTGATGATATCAAAGAATGTAAGACTATTTCGCTTAAGCGACATTTTTTGGTGATCTAGTTATATATTCATTTTCAGAAACGTTAAAAAACGATGATTCCAAAAATATATCACCAAAAAATGTCGATTAAACCAAATAGCCTTTAATCCCTCGATATATTGTTATTATAATTACTAAAAGGTGGAAATTAAGGTCCCAAGTGGTACCTAAGTGATTTTTAATGCCTATAAGGGAATGCAGTATGTTGCCATCGTGGTGAAAGAGAAACGAAGGAGCTTGATATACAGGGATACAGGCAGAGATGGGCAAAATGTAATCTGATTAATGTTTAACGATTACAAAATGTAGTCGTAATTTTAATATTCTGGCTCTGTAATCAGTTTTAAGTCCATTTAAAACTTTAAGAAATCATAAATGTGTATGTAATCTGGGATTCTGTAGTGTTTAAAACATAGATAAGCAAAATGCAGTTATATTAATGGTAAAAAACGTAAAATGTAATCGTAATCACTTTTGTTAATCAGATTACATTTTGCCCATCTATGGATACAGGTAACTAATGCAAAACCTCTCAGGGGTGATTTTGGTATATCAAGACTAACAACTTTTGTTTTACGACTTCTATAAAATCTTTTTTCCCCATACAAAAAAAAATAAATAAATAAAATTTGCAGTTCTGATCTTCTTAACACTCTGAAAGGCGGCGCGATGCAACTGGGGCAGACGATTTCGTAGCATCAGCTGACTGAACTTTAAACATAGAGCTAACGATTGATAGAAATCCCTATTAAAACTAAAAAAAATATATATCTTAGGATGTGTTAAGTTTTGGCAAAAGTCATAGAACAAAAGTTGTTAGTCTTGATGTACCTAAGTTACCTTTAAGAGGTTTTGCGTTAGTTAACAGTAACGTTATGAAGTAGTTTATACTGTACTCGTGTTCCAGATAGATAGAAACGATCTACCATCTCATTTTATAACAAGAATAGCCCATCTCGTTCTTGTCAGTCTAAACAGAAGGTTATTTTAATAGGAAGCTGTCCTTGTTATATTAGGTCCTTCTTTTTCTTTTTTTTTTCTGAGCGACCGTATTGCGCGTCCGGGATAGGCCTTCACAACTAAACCGGGCCTGGTGGGCGAACGCAGAAGGTGCTCAGCCAGCGAATTTTGTGGGGGCGGCTACTCAAGGGCACCCCTGTGGGTACTTACCTTGATTTGGCGGCCTGCCAGTTAAAAACGAATCTAACGGTGATCTACAAGCGTTTCGGAAGCAACTACCTTGAGAAGAAACTCAAGGCTGCGTCGGAGTGAAACTGTCCTTTAAACGAAACGTGAAAAGATATTTATACAGGTCGCCATAAACACTCCAACTATCGATAGATTTTTCTTCACTGTCGATTGTCGTAGTCTTTCTTTGGACTGTACCATGCTTACCGTCAGGAGTGGTGTGGTCACTATACCGATACAGGTTAAAAACAAGAAATAGTTAAACATTCTCGCTGTACAAAGAACGCAATGTTTCACAAAGTACCATCACACGTTGCGGAGGAATTAGCTCCGGCGTCTGGCCGGTCCGATAAATCACCTGTATAGTTCGTTAGGCTCGCGGCCGCTCGCCACAGGGGTCCGACTTCGATTCCAGGCCTGGCAAGTGGAACGGCTATTGATGTAGCCCCCTGTAGGTGAGTATTTTGACGTGGTACATAGTGTCGTGTCGCGTTGCGGTTGATGAATGGAAAGTGCGATGGTTTTGTGAGCACACTCTGATGTTTGGAATTCACCGCGCTGGATGGGTGATGTTTCTATCGAGCGTAGTCGTTATAAAACGAGGCCGCTAGTATAGTGGTTCAAGTAAAAGTTTGATGCTTGAATAGCTTATTGCGGAAATATGCTCTTAAAATTTACATTATTTTTTCAACAAATAGGATAATAAAATATACCATCCATATTGGTATGGCATGGCAATTTTTATACATGATTATTACATGAGAATATCCCTTTTAATTTTCGTCCACAATTATTTTGGTTAGATAATGTTCTGTAGGCTTCAAATTACTAAATAATACATATAATATAATCAGAAGACTAGAAATTAAGCACTACTTTATTTTAATATAATATAGATATAGTTGTTTTTTATTTGTCATCGATAGATGCACAAGAGTATGCTTCGATGGTTCGGACTCGTGGACAGGATAAATGATAAAAGGTTGACAAAAAGAGACAGTATGAATGTGAGTGACCGAGTTGAGAGAGCCGAGGCCGAGCGAGATTCGCCTACACAGGCCAAATAAAGAGAGTTCTGATGGAGGTTTATGTCAAAAGTACACGGAAACGGCAAAATTGCATAAAGAGATTAAAGAATGTTAAGGAAACGAAAGAAGTCTGCAAGAATGAAGAGAAGTGGCGTTATATTCTCTCAGCTTACCCCAATAGGGATTCGGTATGGTGAGAAATAAATAGGTAAAATTTATTTTAAACAACCAGTAGATAAGCATTTAGTTGATGTATAATTGCAACGTAATTTTTATATCAACTGAAATCTCATGTTTTATCCTTTTTAGAGATAATTTTACATAAATTCTTTCTTCGCTGTCTAAATACTGTAATGAATGTACCTATTATTTTTTTTATATGGCAGGCCTTCTAGTTTCTTGAATATCGTAATATGTGATGAGTTATATATTTAATTTATAAGTAAATTTTAAAATCATACAATGTTAGTATAAATATAAACATTGCGTACTGGCTTTTAGAAACATGTATACTAAATGAACAATCAGGAATAAAAACAATAAATACTAAAACTATATATAAATTGATAATTAATTATAGAAGCTTTGAAAACATAGGTATTTAAAAACATTCGCTATTAGATATAAAGTTTCTATATTGTTCCACATTGGTATTTTGTCATCACAAACAAATCAATGATTTAGTCTATGAGATTAATATAATGTTTATTTAAATCTCCAAGTCAACATCATTGGTTAATCATTGGTTTTTCTAATGGAAATCATCTATATTAAAAAAAAAAACTTGTTTGTCGCCTAATAAGATTATTATAATAGCTTAAATAACTCTATATGTTAACAGGATAATTTTTATATGAAATTTGATATGTATATATCTAATTTCATTTACCGCTAACGTATGAACAGGTTTCATTAACACACCTATACGAGGTAAAAGCTTCTTTAGAATTATTACAAGTGCTTTAGTGCTTTATTTAATCCTTTGCTAAGAATAAAGTTCTGTGAATGTTATATTTCTCTGTTTATTATTTACTTTATCCATAATTCTATTTATAATAATAACAGGTACTTATAAGAAAGCATAACAAAGATTATATTTAGAATAGAAGTTATAATTATAACATGGTATCACGCTGAGTCCCTTTAAGGGTGAGCAAAGATACATTAGTAGCTATAGTTACTATTAGAATAGATATATTTATTGCTATAATGTGAAAATTGAGAATCCCTGGGATTAGGTAAATAATTAGAAAAGATGTATTAGACATTCTGTTTCGTATTCATTAAAATGAAATAGATAATTTATTGATCATTGTATGGTATTGTTCGCAGGGACTAAGATCACTCCTTGAGGTACTCCTTCATATCTTTATGTAACTATTAGACAATTGAACAATATCGGCTAATTAATCTAAGTCCCGATAATTTCGCACTTTCGAATCATCGTAATGGAAATATATTAGCGAGCCAAAGAAATGGAGGTGTCCGTCAGAATTTAAAAAGTTAATTATCGAATGCCTTGCCCGGCTCGGAGGCAAGACGACGGTGATGCATCATCCGAACGAGAGAGTATAAATCACGAAGTGATTGATAGTATACCACATCTCACGCTCAGACTATAGAGCTCCTTTTTTAATCCAACACAAATGATTTTACACTTTGATTTTTTTTTATTCTACCGCTATTTCGTTAACGTTACGATGTTCGGAATTGATCGCAGGGTGTTTATAGGTTCAGTCATCCCGTCTTTCGAGAATTAAAGGACATTCAAAGAATTACTAACGCGTGAAGACACAAACATTATTAAGTTGATTTAATTTGATTGCTTGATAATGGTTTGTATTGTTGTAGCTGAAAGTAGCCTTTCTTTTATCAAAAATTACATCATAGCACGTAACAGATTGAGACTCATGATAATCAATCAATTTTAATATGATTTTATTCCTGTGACTTTAGAAACATAAGTATCGTCATAGTATTTAAAAGACAGTTAGGTATCTACGTATAAACCGAAGAACCTTCTTGCTAATTCTATTATATAATCTTTAACATCTTCCAGTAAGCTTGGATTGAAAATATCCCTTCAAGTGAATTCCTCAGTTATATTTTCATGTGAATTTCTACATTCATTTTAAAATAAAGATTATATAAGTGAATATAATATGTATTAATTCATTGTTTATTGTCTTGAAGTATTTTAATACCATTTGAGGTTTGAGAAACATTTGGAATTTTATAAAAGCTTTAAGTTTTTACAAATCCGCACCTAAATCATTTGGAAATTTACACTTATTCTGTCAAGCTATGAAGACTATTTCGGTTACTACGATTTGTTTTAAAACAGAATTAATTTATTGATGTGTATGACAGCGTGCCTCGACATGCTTTCGATATCTAACATCACAAAAACCCATTTCCCGTGTTGCTGCTTGTGTAACCATTACACCATTGTGTATTTAATAACTTGATAAAATCTCCTTTCAACGCAATGAAATTCAATATTCAAAACATGAAAGCTAATATTTGTAGTGAAAACTTCTCAAATTTCTAACACTGTTCGCTTACTATTTGCTACCTGTCCTGCTATTGTGACGCACCTATTATTCACATACAAATCTATGGTCGAAACGTGCGGGCATATAATTTGCTTAAAGTCTTCTACCCCGTCCTTCTGCCCGTTCGGAACCGGTTTACCATTTGTCTATGGTTTTTAATTAATGTTTTAGTACATGCGTAACTTATGACCGATGTCCGGCGAAGGGAGTTTTTTCGCGATCCGTGGGAAATCAGTCGGCGAGTACCCTCGATTATATCTTTGTGCGGCATGTAAGGTTTTCTTAGAACGAGGACCATTACCGCCGGCCTGAAGCGTCGTACGAACATGTCACAGTTATTATGATCACTAGAAACGATAGATATGATCTTTCGGCTATGACGCAAACAAAGACGCCTCGAGTTATTCGGGTTGCGCTGTATCATCGTGTATTTGATTATGACTGGAGGTAAAAGTACGAAAAGTGTTTGTTTTCACTTCACGAGTGGAACTATCATTGAAATTAATTCAGTTCATTCTTTTTTCTATTAATGTTTATAATTGCTACTTTAAAGTATTCATGCTTTGAAAAGAAATAATTAATATGACATTGTTGTGGTCAATAATATATTCAGAAATTAATGATAAACAATAGCAATAAGCCCTCATAAGCAAAAGCGTGATGAACAGAAAAAACGTTATGTTTCTCACGGAAACATGTCCACATAAGACTGGTCTAATCTAAGCTCTTACGGTCAGTTGCCCAACAATGACCACACCTGGCCACCAAGACGCAAATTGACACCCTCCTCAAAGCGCAACTTCGATGCTTTTGACAACCATTGTGCTGTCGAGGC
The DNA here is from genome assembly GCA_036320925.1 of Automeris io. Lineage (NCBI taxonomy): Eukaryota > Metazoa > Arthropoda > Insecta > Lepidoptera > Saturniidae > Automeris > Automeris io. The sequence continues at coordinate 778,313 of JAUDJH010000021.1, read as the reverse complement.
GTGCAACGGTGTTTACTCTTTGAAATAATAACCGATGCAAACATAGAACCAATTTGCAACCCCATGGGAATGGACTTTTGACAGGTTTTGTGGGCTCGATGTGAATTTTTGACGGCTTAGCGGCGTCTATCTACACGCCTATAATCTTATTCATTCAAGGTTCATCGGAATATACGAGTATTATATAGATGAATAGCACAGATGACTTTGCAAATTCATTTGTTAAATTTTGAACTTTGAATGGCTAACAAAATTTTCAACAATATTTGACTGAGATGTGTTAAGACTGGATGTCTTTAAAATGTAACATAATATCTTATTGTTTAAGTTTTATAGTAGGAAAAGGTACATAAATATAAAATAACAACACAAAAGTAAACCAGAGAACCAAATTTCAATTCTCCCTCCTCAAATCGAATCACATTAAAATTCATCGCGAAACACCCGGGGGAATCTGGTGCGATACCAGAAATCTTTCTAAATGACCGGACGGACACAAAAACTTATTAAGATATTCCAAACAATGAAGCTCATGATTGATGCGCTCTAAACAAAAGGTTCGGCACTATTGTTCACAAACCGGCGGACAGAGCGACGGTTTTATATAATGTACAATTTAATGCACTTATTTAATAAACCGGTTCCGGTAACAGCATTAATTAATCAATTGGTCTGCTAGCTTTGTTTAGTCCGCGAATTTGAAATGTGTAGCTTTATTTGACGTATGTTTTGTTAGCTATAGTGGGGTAAAAGTACACACGTAAATGTTTAATCAGATAAGCTAAATGTGTTATAGATCGTATAGAAATAATGATTTAACTAAGTGTGGGAGTTCATATTTAAGTAATTCTAAAGCAGCAAATATTATACGTATCATACCAAGATCTTTGGATGTTTTTAAATTGAATAAATCATTACAAAAATAAATAGATAAATTTATTATATTAAAATTGTTTACATTGAATATTTGGTTTGAGATAAAGAAATACAAAAAGTAGAAATGAACGCAGATACCTTTTCTTTTCATGTAACATAGCATTTATGTTCAATTTGTTAACCCTATTACTTTAACAGTCGCCTAAACGTAACAATTTAGAAAACACGATACTGACCAGCATACGACAAAAGAGGCAATATCAACCATAGATCTTGTTCTGCCACACAATAGAATTTAGCAGTAGCCAACACTTCTCAATGGCTCCTTTTAACCGCTAGAATGTTTCACAAAACACTCCTACCAAACTACCGCACACTATCGCACACAATAGTAAATGGTATTAAAAAAGTAACAAAAGCCGCTACGTCGCTGTAATATCTACCAGATCAACGAGTTTGATATCTAAGAAGATTACAAAATGACAATAAGGCACACTTACTTTTTTCACGTAACCATTAACAGTTAATCTTGGATAAAAAACTTGTATGGAGTCTGCTCTTGCACCTTTCCATTGTTTGTTGACGGCAAACAAATCGTTTGTTGGACAAAATACGGGTGCAGGGTCGAGAAGATGTAATGGGTTGCTTAAGGGTTGAATTGAGAGCAGGGGTTAGCGTGACCTTTCCAGTGTGGCCTCTGTATTATCAGCTCGGAAGAGCAAAGGGACTAATGAAGCAGACACGTAAACTTTTATTATTCGTAAAGTTAAGAATAAAGTTGTATAAATAACAGCAACGATTGACATAATTATGCCGATGGCAAATGAATGGGTGTCGTAAAAATTCTCGAAATAGTTTTAGCGAAACAATTTAATTCTGACACAGAAGACATTGCGACGGTAAAGGTCGTCAAACGGTTGGCGCTGTGAACCAGTGTAGGTATTATCATTAGAGCCAGCGGGGTTCCGGTCGCGTTATGAACTCTTCAACCTCTATGCCCTCAGTCAAGACCGTTTCCTTTACGACCAAAGGAAATGACATCGGTCGCGTGTTATCATTTAAATGTTTCACCTGTATCTTTTAAACTTTTTTGGGTAACGTTACATAGATTAAAAAATTTCAAATTTATACGAATTTTATTCAGATTTTGTTTACTACCTCAGCTTATTGCCAATAAAGATTTTTGATTGTTTCAATTAAAACTTGTCAGCGCGCCTGCATTTTAACGTCTGTGTTGCCAACTTGTAAAATAGACCTGTCATAACGAACACCGAGCACTGGAGGGGCGGCCATATTGCAAGAACCGGCAGTCTACTGACGAACGTAGTGAAGTGCGCACGCGACCACGTGCTCGGTGGACGTTAAAGCAAATCCAACTAAATCTAGCTAATCATTGACTATTTTACTATTGTTCTGAGTGATTGCTAGAATATTAGAAGTGAATATCTTTCTACCGCCCATATTTTATTGAAATACCGTCTCCAACCCGATAATCCACGCCCGCCTTCGTGATGGAGAATACTTCTGCTAACGGCCAAAAGACTTCATCAGAAGTGGGATTTGAAGGGTCAAATACATCGGAGAGAGTACCCAATCGTGAAAACCTAAATGCCAGCACAAGTATCCAAGATCTACTCACAGGAATGGAAACAATTCTGACAAAATTGCTAGCCGCGAATTCCAGCAACACCCACACACCGCTGCCACAAAATAACTCTACGCAGTTGGTCAAATTTGATGATGATGATGCAGAATCACGGTTACTATAATTACCAGCCGGAATTTATGCGGAAGTAAGCTGTTACTCGCTTTAATATACTAGCTGAAGGGGCCGGGCTGCATGTTGCCTGAGTAAATTGAAGAGCACGGAAATAAAATGGCCTAAGATTAGAGAATTGCTACTGGCAAGATTTGGAAAGGCCAAGTTAATGCAAGACTACTTTGACAACGTCATGAGGTTCGAAATCAGACCACAAGAGGCAGCTTCTGAGGCAGTGATGCGTTTGTGGAGTATAATTGAACGCATACCGAATGTAGAGATGACTGAGGAAGCTATTACCGGATTTGTCATATCGGTCTTCAGCCAACGGAACCCGACGATTCGTAGGGAGCTGAATTCGTACACTATTACAACGAGAGCTCAACTGTGTCGTGGGCTTGGCGGAATATCCCTAAAAAGACACCCAAGCGACTATGACGAGTATTTGTCCAGCTCAAAGGAACCACGCACGGTTGCCGATTCAAAAGTGGATTCTTGTCACTACTGCGGTCATCGAGGACACAAAATAGAAGAATGTCACAAGCGACGAGAGGCTGTTACGGTAACAAGAGTGGCCGAAAAGAGAAGGCGGTCACATGTTTCACGTGTCAAAAATCAGGTCACTTTAGCAATGCACGCCCGAATAATAAATTGAACAGGGATCGATCGATTAAGAAAGGCGTTAACATTTGAGAACGCATGCCAGTTAAAGGCACACTGACTACAATGACTGGTAAGTCAACTTCATTTTTATTTGACAGTGGGTCCGTACGCTCATTGATCAAATACAGCTTAGTGGAACAGCTCCCCGGTCCCGTAAGCAACGACATGGTATATTTGACAGGTAAGTGGTGAAGACATAAAGTGCTCGACTCAAATATGAAGTCTTGTCTTAACTTAGGGTTTTCCGTGAGCATACTATTCCACGCGATATCAGACCATAGGTTGGCAGAGTCGGTGCTTATAGGTAGATACATTTTAGATATGGGAATTCATGTAGAAGCTAATAGTGTGTCTATTAAATTACCAAATAGGACATCAATGCTTGTAGGGCCGCTAGCATTTTAGAGCTTGGCTCGATTGACACCGATTTAGTAGGAAAAAGAACGGCTGTTAAAAATATAAGGTAGGTATAGTGAGTACTTTATAGAAGGTCTGCCCACGCGAAAGGTCAGTCCAAGGTCAATTGAGCGGACAGCCTCCGCAACACTAGGAGGGTAGTTGGAATATCTGGCCATGCCATTCGGCTTACGAAATGCTGCATCCGTGTATCAACGTTGCATCAATAAGGCTCTCAAATCTCTGAAAGACACTATAGCATTAACATACATGGATAACGTTCTGTTTTATTCAACAAGTGTAGACGAAGGACCACAGCATCTCGACACTGTGTTTAGAAGCTATTGCTGAAACGGGCTTTTCTTTTAAAATAACAAAAAGGAAGGTCATGAAAAACCGAAATGAATTGTTTTGGATACATTATACGAGCAGGTGAAGTAAGACCCAATCCGGGATAAGTAAAAGCTTTCTTGAAGCTCCTTTTTCCAAAACAGCAAGACAAGTGAGACCATTTTTAGGATTAGCTTCGTACGTCCAACGTTTTATACATAACTTCGCTAGCATTGCCTGACCCTTATATTCTTTGACCAAACTTAAAGACCGCATAGCAAGGACACAAGAGTATTCAGAGGTACATAGAAATATTGTTCGAATTTTATCACCCGAACCGGTATTCACAATTTTTTGATCCTGATAAACTTGTCGAACTCTATACCGATGTCTGTTCGGATGGTTATGGTGCAAGTAGCATATATTTTAGCTGTCATACAATCGAAGTAGAATCTATGTACAACTCATATGAGTTACAAACCTTGGTGGTAGTACGTGCAGTCGAACACTTTCGGCAGTGTCTTTATGGCCAACACTTTATAGTATACACTGATTGCAATTCGCTCAAAACCTCTAAAGTCAAGACTGATTTCCCGCTGCCCGTCCACAGTTGGTAGGCGTTCCTCTGAGCATACGACTTTGACATAATTTACAAGGAAGAGGGTAACATGGCACATGCAGATATTTTATCGAGGACTCCTTTACCATCTCCCACAATAAATGAAGTAGAACCTGATATCCAATTGCGGAGAGATGTTGCATCATTGAGCGTTTTCTACCGGCTGTATCATGGCGAGCGCTCTGAAGAGCTGTTTAACCTTGTTCCCTCCTCTCACTTCCATAGCTAAACCACGCGCGCTGGTCTATGGAGTCATAGCTTTTCAGTCACTAATATCTTGGCTAGGACCAGGAAGTTCTCTAACTCTTACTTTTGCAGAATTGTTGGCCTGTAGAATGGTCTTCCGGCGAGCGTGTTTGCATCATCATATGATATTGGCTCTTTTGAGCGAGGCGTGATGAGGTATTTGTGCAGACCGGCATGATCGCTGTTGGTGGTTATTGTCGTTCTAGACTGCGCCAGGCTTTCTGTCAGATATGGTGTGGCAACTGTGATACGCTACTCTCACGAAAACTTGCGTGCGGTACTGAGAGGATTTGAAAGACGGATAGATATCTCGAGAACCCTGATCAATGATGAGGATGGTGTGTCGGCGATCGATGGAAATGAAGTTGACCAAATAAAATCTTCAGACGCAGATACCGAGTAGAGACAGCCTCTGTAGCTAGCGAAGAGACCCGGACTCCTAGTTTTGGCACTCTTTCAGCTTCAGAACACGACGTCCGTATATCCACACATTGAAATAAGCAATCTTCAATTAAGAGGCTAATGTTCCTAACCTAAAATTCCAGTGTTATGGTAATAAGCTGGTTGAAGGGGCCTAGTACGCCCGGGCCATGCTTGTTGATCGGTCGAAGGGGCCTCGTACGCCCGGGCCATGCTTGTTTATCGGTTGAAGGGGCCTAGTACGCCCGGACCGCACAGATAATTGGTCGAAAGGGCCCCGCACGCCCGGGCCAAAGCTACTAGCTGGTTGAAGGGGCCTAGTACGCCCGGGCCATGCTTGTTGATCGGTCGAAGGGGCCTCGTACGCCCGGGCCATGCTTGTTTATCGGTTGAAGGGGCCTAGTACGCCCGGACCGCACAGATAATTGGTCGAAAGGGCCCCGCACGCCCGGGCCAAAGCTACTAGCTGGTTGAAGGGGCCTAGTACGCCCGGGCCATGGTTGTTGATCGGTCGGAAGGGCCCCGCACGCCCGGGCCACGCTACGAAGGTTGAAGGGGCCTAGCACGCCCGAGCCTAAGTTACGAAATCACGAATTAGATTTCTGTCAGGAACAGCCGAACGATTGAGAGCAGTAGCGTCTAACTTCATGACTGTCCTACACTCGCACGGGGTCGTGCGATTGTCAGGATTGGCCGTGTCAGCGCGCCTGCATTTTAACGTCTGTGTTGCCAACTTGTAAAATAGACCTGTCATAACGAACACCGAGCACTGGAGGGGCGGCCATATTGCAAGAACCGGCAGTCTACTGACGAACGTAGTGAAGTGCGCACGCGACCACGTGCTCGGTGGACGTTAAAGCAAATCCAACTAAATCTAGCTAATCATTGACTATTTTACTATTGTTCTGAGTGATTGCTAGAATATTAGAAGTGAATATCTTTCTACCGCCCATATTTTATTGAAATACCGTCTCCAACCCGATAATCCACGCCCGCCTTCGTGATGGAGAATACTTCTGCTAACGGCCAAAAGACTTCAAACTTAATAGTTGTTTACAATATTTGTGAACAATATTTTGGAAACAAAAACGTAGGGTCATAAGTAACATTAAGGTTTGAAATATAACATTATTTTGCAGAAGTCATCCAGTGTTTTACCAGTGATTTGGAGCAAATAGTATTTAATATTAGGATTCATTTTAATTATAAAACTGCAGCTGCTGATTCAAGTATCATGAGTGTTAATTTATATAAAATACATTCATTATCATTGTAAATAAATCTCATCTATCAAATTTTCACTAAGTTACATATTTCGCAGCGACATGACAGAATTTAACAAGATACTTGGACTTCATTAGGGCAAAGCTATTCATTTAAACACTTTTGTGTAACTAATTTAACTGTTGTACATTTTATAGTTTCTTGTATAATCTTTCTAATACGTAGAATCTTTCTAAGTCTGATCACGCAAGTTCTACAAGGTTTATTTCTTACTGACGCTAGTAAAATAGATAAACGTCATCCTATTACAAGCCGTCAATTAAATTTTTGATACAAAGTATATTCTTCAATATGCTATTAATACATACTCTCAGTTGATTATAGTATATAAATGACCTGAAGGTCTATACTAAAAACCTTGACATGAGAATCATTAAAAATATACTTTGTATATAACATCAAAGTAGAATCTAATTTCACATAGCACTAAAAATCTAATATTCGTTTAACTGTTTTTGTTAAAAGAGACGTTTTATTTATTCCTGATGTGTTTGAAAGTTATAATTCATAAAGTGTCATCGTTTCTCCATGTTTATCTATTTATCTCATGTACTTTCTCCTCTTTTGTATGTTATTTTTATTTTTGTTTTTTTTTTATTGAAGCGAAATAAATGTGTTTTTATCTCGTTTAATTTTTACCACATCACTATCTTTAAAACAATAACTGTATGCATTCATGTTGGCATTATAATAACCAATTACAGTTCATAATTTTATATTAATGGTGATCGTCAACAGTTACTTAGAGAATGCCCAAGGGCATCAACTAATGACTTACCAAGATTAATGATTTCACTAATTATACTTGCGACAAACAATGTAACTTTAAAGAAAGCTTTTTGTATTAATGACGAAGAATCGCCTACTGTTATAATTGATACAGCATTATAATCTACGGTTAAATTGCCGCTGTAACACTTACCAAATGTAATAAAACCGCTCCTTTGAACGCATTTAAATGTGAATGGCAGTTAACTTTGCTATTATCCTAACTGTTAATTTAAAATCAGAGTTAAAAGTTATATTGCATGTACTTACAAGACAAGTAGTTCCGTGGAACTAAAAAGGAAAGAAAGAAAACTTTAATAACGCGTCCTTTAAATGTCTCAATATAGGCATGACAAAGTTAACTACACAAATCATAAGCCAATTTTGTTAGAAATTTGCTTTGTTAATTTTGATTAGCATGCTATACACACCCCCAACATTAATATTTTCTGTGACTCACCTTCTCTCCTCATACCCATTTTGAGACATTTTCTTAGCCTGCAGAACTGGCACTGATTTCTGTGGTGTTGGTCGATTGGACAGTTCCTATTTCCTCTGCACGAGTACGTCAGATTTCTCCTCACTGATCTCTTGAAAAATGATTTGCAACCTGCGGGAGATATTCAACATTTGAATGTGTAACTATTGTTTAATTTAAACCAACATTTGACATTTTATTTTTTACGTCATCTCATGTCTTTGCCTTCATTAGTTACGTATCTTGACCTTCGCAAGAAACTTATGTTTCTAGCATCAAGGGCAAATCTTTTTCTTCTCTTCTACGATTCATTGTATTTAGATATTATGTTAATTGTTCAAATTTAACGTAAAAACTACTGAATAGTATTCCAAATGTAAGTTTACAAAATTTAATTCTAGGATAAGTTTTAATTTAAACGACAAATTGTTAAATCGCCTTCACGTGATTGGAAAACATTAAATAGATTTTTTTTTGTATCCCGGGGGAAAATCCTACATAGGACCATTAGGGTCGCTGTGAGGGCAGCGACCCCAGTGTGTCAGATTCTTACTGACGAAAAACCCCCGGAGTGTCCCTCTTATTGCTCCACTCGGGCCTGGGAAGCTAAATTCGTCCAGACGCCCAGGGAACAAAAGGCCTTGTTGAGGCTACTTCTCTGGGGGAGGGGTGGGAGTGAAAATCCACCCCTCCATAACCTCTCTCTCAGGTGATGCGCCGGACACCGTGCACCGCCTCCCTCTCATCCGGACAGCAGACTGCCTCAAGTCTACTGCCCGGCTATTGTCACCGGGGGATGTCGCGCTCGCTCTGAGCGAACGCGTCCCTCCAGCGAAAACATTGAATAGATACAATGGCTCTTAACTACTTAACCCTTTATGGCGTAAGGTCGTTAAATTTGTTAATTTTGTAAAAACTAGGTGGTAAATAGTGTATAGTTAACGAAAATAATAATTATAAAAATATTAAAAATGTATCGTTTATAATTCTTAAAAACCTTGCATGTACTAGAAATGCAACATTAGATTAGTACTAAATCATTAAACTTAAAATTAGGAACAGATTTTTAAAAAACATCCTCTTACCGTTTACTTACAAAAATTTCAACAGTCAAATATTAGTATTTCACCAAGAATTAATTTTTCGTAAATGAAATTGAAAACCTGAAAACAGGCGTGTATTCGTTCGACACTACAATGAAACATCATTACCTACAAGTGTCGTCATCATGAGCTGAATTGTCACTAAATCGTAAGAATGCTTTGTTGGTACCGTATAACACCAAGCAAAGTCAGTCTGTCGGCATTTATTTTATTGTTGCTTCTATTTGAGTGGTATGTTGCAGAAATACAACACGGCGCCATAAAGGGTTAAGATAATTGTCTAAGTGTAATGTTTTTGAAAGAATTTTAGCAAATCATTTTTTTTTATTTTAATCTATATTTTTATGTTTAATCACCAGTGGTTCACTCAAATAAGATATATAACCCAGGAAATTCATCGGGCAAGACACCGTCGACGTAGAGATGCCTTGCTTGCAACTAGTGCAACGTCTTCTCGTGACAATAGCCAGGCAGTAGACTTGAGGGAACGAGGCATGCCGCCTGATAGAGAAGTCCAGTGTGGCAGGCTCTTTACACCTACCTCTCCGAGAAGAGGAGCCTAGATAGGCTGTTAGGCTGTTGCTCGGCGGGCTACTGGTAAAATTAGGATTCCCTAGCCCAGGTAGGGTGATTTGAGAGGCACTTGGGGAGTTTTTAGCTAGTAGGAGACTAACACACCGGAGTCGCTGCTCACTCAGCCGCCTTGATGGTCCAATGTAGAAATTTCCACCGGGTTACCAAAAAAACGGGATATATCTAAATGTGTCATTGTTAACTTATCTTAAAGTGGTATTTTTATCACATTTAATGTAAACGAAGTCACGAGCTTAAGTTAGCTATCTTTTAAATATTATTAGTATGTGATAGCTTCATAAATATGTCTATATTGAAATTTGTAGTCTATTTAAGCATAATTTAAATCACATATGTAATAAGTGGCGGTAAAACTGAATTTATATTTGTTTGGGTTATTGAAAGCTTTTTTATCATAAATAATTACATATATATCCATTTTGTTGATACATTAACCAGTATTAACATAATACTACAAATCAATAGCTACTCGATACGGATAATTCGACTATTTATATGAAAGAAATAAAAATAATTTTATTAAACAGTTATAATACCAATGATCTAAAGACAGAAAACCACTCTCATGAATATATTAAGCGAGCACCACCAGAGTGGCCCAAATGTTGGCGTCAAAATGTTAGTAAGAAAAATTAAATGGGCAATTTCGAACTAGAAATAATTAGGCTTGCCATACGTTCCGCTTTAACCGGGATTGTCCTGGTTTAGTTTTTATATTCGATTAATTCGATGTTGCAAGTTTAGCCAGTTTTTGCAATTTTGTTGCATATTTCTAGGATTTATATAATGCCATCGCCAAGAACATGAGGTCTGCAGAAGACCAGACGTTGCCGGGTGCCGAGAAAGATGGCTCAGCCTTGTCCTTGACACTCTGCATGCGGGAGAAGGAACACCCCAAGGTTTAGTCGGCGCAATTCCAACACTCGAGGGGGCGGCCCTCACCGCCCTTGAAGGTCCGTTAGGGAATTCCCCAGGTTAAAAAAAATATATATATAATGCATTTATTGGCACGTGCTCTGTGCTTACCAGTGAAATAGAAAATAATACTGCCTTCTGTATCCAGCCGTTGATCCAACAACCAAGCGAGAGCCTTTTAAGTTGGTAATCGAGGCACTTTACGATTAGCTCATTAGTTGATACGACTATGGGGACAATAATCGATGAATCTGCATCCCACATGCTGGTAATTTCATGTGCGAGGTCTAAATATTGAAACAGAGATACCATTCTGATGAAATATGCTGTGAGGTTAGTTGTCCTCTCTATTACATACTAAGCCCGCATAACATTTTCGTTTAAGGTTTTTGACTATCGCATGTGACACACTATTCCATTATTATTATTGTTAATGTATAATGAATTTATGTACATAATACGGCGTTTTACAAAACATACGTATTTACGTACGTTCAGTATACTGGTTAGAGATGGCGCTGCAAAGCGTAATATAATTGGAAATCGATGTTTTAAACATAAAATGCTTAAAAGATTTTCTGCTTTATCGAATTTGTAGTACTTTGGATACTTTTTGTTTTTTAATAATACAATATTTTTGGTATTTAATTTTCGTCCTATTCCACTCGCTCCTGTCCCAGTTTGGAGCTTCTTGATTTTGGTAAGCTTATTAATGTTGCCTCCAAAAAACTTTAATAGCGGCGCTATATATTGAAATATATTGATACCCTGATAGAGCAATTTGTAGTGACCATAACTGCGACACTAAAGGTCCCAGGATCGAGTCCCACTATCGGATATCTTCTTAGCCATAAGTAAGATAGTTTGTCGCGAATCCTGGATGTGTATGTTTGTGTCTAATTTTTATTTTATTAAATAAAATCTACTTATTAGAAATACATCTAACTGGCACATATAAAAAAAAATCAAAAAATGATTTTCATTATTTAAATGAAGTCCTTCATCAACAAAAAATAATTTTAGGGGTGTTTTTGTAATAAAAACCAATAACAATTTAAATTTCAGTAAACATATCTTGTAGAGCGATGCGTGTTCTTTTGAGTGTGTGTTCTGTGTGCATGTGTGTGTTTGTGTGTGCATAGATATGCGTGAATATTACTTATTAAGCAATAATATATCGCACCATTTTCGTATATTATTATAACTTCGTAAAATTTTGCGTATCACTTTTCTGAAAGCAAATTTCTGAAAGTGAAGTTCTGAAAGCAACTTTGACGATATTAAACAGGTCAATCGTGCCATAATACTAACATGTACACAGTTATGTTTATTATATGTATATATTTGTCTAGTACTCTTAGTTAAAGCGAAAGCTTAGTTTGCAGCTAGGTTAATATATGTAATTTTCCGTAAATGTTACGTTATGTTATGATAATATGCATAACGAAATATACTGGTGAGAATATAAATATGCATTCTTCGACGTTTCGCTTGGTTTAACAAAACGCATTTTATATGCAAACTTTTTAAAAGACTTAAGTAACAAATTCGAGCATCGATATTCAAGAAACTGAATAATACTGATAGCGCTTTATCGATTAAATTAGAATTGTTATAAAATAAACTATGTCATTAGAAAGTAAATGGCTGTATGTATATTTTAATTATCCATTAGAGGTGATCTTTGTAAGAATTAGCTGATTAGGATAATGAATATTTAATATAAATAGATGGGTTTCGTTATTTATTATATCGCAAGCTGAACGCGCGGCTTCATCCGTGTTTAATTTTGTTTGTTGTTTAAGAATTATTGCTTCAATATATCGCTATATAGTATGTCATAAAAACCTTTATCGATCCGTGAAGGCGTTAATCGGTATTGATATTAGATTCTATTTAGATTACACTTTTTCGTTAAGAAGTAAAATAAGCCGAAATAAAATAAACAATAATTAAATGGGAAAACTTACAAGGCAACACTGGGAGCATTCGTAGCTCGTGAACAAAGGGAAGAAAGGGATAGCAAAGAACCATGCTAGTAGGTCATGACGTTATTAACCTTATAAGGTTAATGACCCCCGTAGACCCTAAGCACTGTTTATCAATTAAATCGTTTGATTAGTCTTTATACTAATTTTTTGTGAGTTATTCGAGCTTAAATCGAGTGTAAAATCATTAAATTTCTTCAATATTATATGACAATCAATTTTTAATGTTTATTAATAAAATAATTTTTGATGTATTTTGTGTCACTAATATGCTCTTTTCACATGCTCACCGGTGAAGGAAAAATATGTAACGAAGCCCGCATGGCATCTAATAAAAAAAAAAAAAAAACCCGGAACGAGACACAAAGGGAGTCGCTGATGAGCAAGTTGAAAATTAACAGACAAAATATTGGAGCATGGCGCGGCATTTTGGCGGATCCTTTGTCCTGTGGAGTCAGAATGCTGTGCCAGATGGTGACGCTTGCTCATCCGCGACTCCCCTAGGATGTGAGGAAATAGGTTAGGGTACAATGGGGCTGATATATTCGCGTGAATAAAAGCCCCGAAATAAAAAAAAAATAAAAAAAAAATCTAATAAAAACGTCTTAATGTAAATGCCCTGAGAACGGCGATCTGCTGCGCTACTAGTCACATTGAATACTACATAAAAGCGGAAAAGTGGATACAGCCATTAATTTTTCTCTGCTTACCCCGTAAGGGTATAGCATGATAATATATTATATATTTGTATAACTGTATATATAAAGCTGTGCCAGTGAAGTGGCTGTGCCGTCCGCAAGGTCCTGTCAGAATATCAGCGCTGCAGAGTTTAGTGCTCTGTAGCACTAGCTGAGACAGGGCCCTTATTGGCGGCGGCCTAGACTTTTTTTACGTATTATTTGGTTGGTTTTTTTATGTTTTTGGTCTTTTATGTGTGTTCTATTGTACAATGTAGTTACTTTTATATGGCTGCTGTTAATAAAACGTTTTCATTCTTTCTTTTATATGTTATTATTTTTACGCCAATCCAAAGTAGCTTTATAAATCTCAGCCTTAAGTATTTTTTTAGCTAATAAAATTTTTAAGGGCGATTTGCTTTAACATATTAAATCTAGTTTAAAGTTTTATCGATAAGCTTTACTTATTGTCTTGCTCGGAAAAATTATCTAGTTTTAACTACTGTCAAATTTAAATCATCACTGAGTTCAAATGAAATCACTTCAATTCAATAGCATTTTATACATGTATAAACTAAATTTGGCTGTTGGTGAAAACCGCCCTAAACGTGTAAAATGCCGATGCTTATTTCCTTCTATAGCTCTAACTTATTCTTTCGATATAAAACCTCAACGAAACCTTTTGAAACGTGAATAAAACGTGCATTATTTACCCAACAAAAGCTGCATATTTCCACATTTTGCGAGAATAGTGAATACTCCGCGATACCGTTAAGCCAGCGCTCACGTACAGCGATAAGGCTTTCTTAGGCCGGTTACACGCCTGGCGGGCCGGCCGCTTGTTAGCCGAGAAATATTGCTTATCTTGTAAACGTATCGACGTTTTATCTAGTTTGTAACGGAGATTATCGTAAGTGGAAACTTTTTGTGTTTTGTGAGTCATACGCACGGATTTACAATATTTGTGACAGTAAACTACTAACTCTGTGTGAATTGACATTTCTTATTGCGTTTTTGTAGCAAGGATACAAGAGAAATCATGATAATCTAACTAACTAATAATCTTGATTTTAATGACCATTAATACAATATAAATAAACAGGCCACTCTAACGTACGTTGTGGATGCCTTAATAGGAACTGTACATTGTTGATTATAATTGTGTATGTGTTGTGTAAATCAATTATTGTACCGGGCCACTGGCAACCCTATAAAGAATAAATAAATGATAAATATATTAATTATTAATTAAACATAATCAATATCTCATAATAGACATCATAATTCTCTTTTAAAATATAATAGTAGCGAGGATTCGATGATGTTAATATCATCTATGAAATGAACCGGGCAGTAAACGTGAGGGAGTTTGATGCCCGGATGAGAGTGAAGCGGTGCACAGTGCCCGGCGCACCGTCTAAGTGAGAGGTTTTGGAGAGTTGGGATGTTTACTCTTATCCCTCCCAGACAGGTAGCCTCTGGTTTTCCAAGCACGGGTAGAGCGATTAGAGGGACGCCCCGGAGGTTTTTTAGGTGTCTGACACACCGGGGTTGCTGCCGTCACAGCGTTCCTGATGGTCATATGTAGGATTTTCCTCGGGAATACAAAAATCTATAGAATGTAGAATTTCTTGAACAGATAATTTATGAAAATACAATACCAATTTTTTATATTTTCAGAGAAATATACAGTAAAATATTAAAAAATACACAAATAAGATATATAAGCCAACAAAGCTTCCACAATAAATCAAACTAAGAGGTATAAAGCAATGAGAGAAAACTAATTACATAAAGAAAAACATATCCAGGCGAGAGCAATGTATGAAGTGTTCCCGTGCACCGCTTCAATAACATTAGTTCAAAGGCGAGTGAGGAATGGCCTTTTAGACCGCCCTCTTCATAATAGTAGGTGAGGCCTGCAGAAGGCAAGATGTCGTTGGGAGCCGAGGAAGTTGGGGTGGTCGTATCCTTGGCCCTGGCAGACGAGTAGGAAGTGATTTTAGTTGGTAACAGTTCGACATACTGAGGCCGCTGCCCTCACGGCGGCCCTGACAGTCCATGATAATTTCCACCAGGTCACAAAAAAAAGTTGCAAACGAAACAGATGGAGGCCACTGGTTTCTCAAAGGAATTGAAAGAAATAAAGAAGAAGTTTATTGAGACAAAGGAAACAACATACAACAAACACATTTATATAAAAACAACAAGGAAAGAATAATATATTACATAACATTACATAATGTATCCTGTGTGCTGCTATCCATCTCAAAGAGCACTCAGCTCAGCGTGTGCTGGGTGACGCTGCACGCGCTATCCAGCGCTGATTTTCAGCCGACGCTCAGGGGAACCGAATGCGCGGACGTCGCGGTGATAATTCAATATTAGATCCGTTTACTATAATAAATAAGTATGACAACAAATACATAGAATACTTTGAAGTAATACACAAAAATGTAGAATACTAAATAAAATATATTATAGTAGGGTAGATTGATAATAAAATACATATACACACATACAGGGTGTTCCATAAAATATCAAATAATAAAGTATCAAGTCAAATTGCAGAAATTAGAATTTTTAAAATTGTTGAATTGGAGTCATGATCCTCAGCAGTGATGCAATTATGAGGAAGAGTTATGCATTTTTTTTGTCTAATAGCCATAGCTAAGCTAACACAGCTTGTGGGTATGTAAATGTGTGTAATTGCCAGTAAATAAATAAGTATTTAATCTGCAGCTTTTTCACGCTAAGTATGTCACCGGCCGCGATGCTACCACCGTCTCCCAATTACGACTATCGTTGGGAACATCACCAGTTGCAAATTGCACGCGGTGGGTGATAGCCGGTGCATCGACATCCAGTTTAGAGTGAAACTTGAAACAATGGTAGAGGCAACGTATATATCACATAATTTGATGTAATTACAAAGAAATTGTTGAAGGAAAACATTACAACATTACATTGTGGAATAAGGAAGCTTATAAATAAATTTGAGAGACAAGTTAATATTGGCAACGAAGATTTTTTGTAAAGCTCAACACTGATAGTTAAAAATCATAAATAAACGCATTTTGTACGGCTATTTCTAAAAATCATACTTAAAAAATTATGTATTGCAAAACGTGACGTAATATTTATTTTGCTAGAATTATTGGCAGATTATTATTTTTCGATAGTTTATCATCACTCCGAATCCCTATTAGGGTTATAAATATAATATATAACTCATTACGATATTCACGGAATTCCTTTCATAGCTTGTAGATAGTGAAGAAAAAATGCATACTAAATTATCTCTAAAAAGGATAAAACATAAGATTTCAAATGATACAAAATTATGTTGAAGTTATTCTTGAACTAAATTCTTGTCTACTGGTTATTACAAATAAAATCTACCTATTTATCTATCACTATGCCGAATCTCTATTGGAGTAAGCAGAGAGAATGGAACGCCATTTCCCTCTATTCTTACAAGCCTCTTTAGCTTTCTAAACATTCATTAATCTCTTAATTACTATCGCCGATTCCGCCTATTTTTGACATAATCCTTCATCAGAACTCTATTTATTTGGTCTTTGTAGCTGAGCCTCAAACGGCTTCGACTCTTACTTACACTCATATTCAGATTGCATATCTTTTTCGTCTTTTTTGTTTCTCTATAGATAGTCGTACACGGACTTTAGTCTGTATTGTGTTTATCATCGGATAAGATGCAGTCACTATGTCAAGTTAGAATAAAAAATACTTTATAGGGACTATGCGTGAACCAATGTAAAACAGAAATGTATTTGTAAAATGATTTGTTTCATATACAGAAGTCTCTAAATTAGTGAAAATGATTCTAAACAGTTGATTGGAATCATTACTATCGTTTATATTAATTTGACCGAGCGTAGTTTTTGTATGACTTAGAAAGTACACTTTTACAGGCTAACATTTGAAAAATAGACGCGGAAAGTGCATTCTAACCTTCTGTGTTATATTGTGTGCCAAATAAATGCTTTTTCTTTCTTTTTTTTTTAGTCCACAGCAAATGAAATGGCAATATAAATGTAATTTTATAATAATAGATTTCACATGTAAATAAAAGTTTAAAAAATGCGTTTACAATTATTATAATCTACAAGTAACACATAATAATAGTGTCGGGTATCGTAATTTGTATAAACGAAGTTTATTGTCACATTGACCCACATAAAGTGACGTTTAATGTCATAATTAACGTATAATACTATATCTTCAAGTTATATTTACGTACTGTGTAAAGTATAGATAGTTTTGTGTTTAAATTATATAATAATTCTCTGTGTTTAGATAATAATTTCAATCAATCAGCCCAGCCCCGAAGTTTAAAATGTTTCGAGACGAGGGAAAACTACTGCCTACTCCTCCGAGTCCTTATATCTTTATTTCTAAATTATATAGATTACTCCTATAAAAATGTTAGTTAATTTGTAGAGAATTTTCTCTTTTATGTTTATCTATTTTGGCGGAATCTCCCGTCTCCTATAACGGTGGATACGGTTAACTCGTGCATAAATTCTCTGCTTTCAGAAGTCGATGCATTCAGTTACACAGAACCTGTAGTCTTGGAACTGCAGGAGAAAGCCTTTCTTCTCATTGCCACTACATTTCCGAAATCCATGGGAAGCGGTTTGGACATTTTAGCCACCGTATCCAATGCGGGTTGGTGGGTGTACACTATCTGCAGAGGAAGCACATGCAGCAGCTTAGATGTTAGAAATCTGAGTGTATTTCGGTGAGATGTAACCCTTAGCTGGATTTTACGACATCTCAGTATAATAAAGAGGATGGCACTATTCCATTCTACCGATAAACCACATGTCTTCATTACTTATGAAATTATAAACTCAGCCAGTAAATTAATCTATACTAATATTATAAAGCTGAAGAGTTTGTTTGTTTGTTTGTTTGTTTGTTTGAACGCACTAATCTCAGGAACTACTGGAATTGAAAAATTATTTTTGTGTTGAATAGACCATTTATCGAGGAAGGTTTTAGGCTATATAACATCACGATGCAACTATTAGGAACGAAGAAATAATGGAAAGTGTGAAAAAAACGGGGAAAATTATTCATCCTTGAGGGATTCCATTGCAGCGCACGCAAACGAAAACGGTTCAAGATACCAAAAATATATGTATGAAACAATTATTCCTCTTAAAATGATCTAAAAAAATGTCTATCTTAAAAGATTAAGTCACTAAAACCGTTTTTATGGTAATCAAATTTGGTCGAAATTAATGCATTATTTGTTAAGAGTTGTATCAACGTAATAATATTAATCTTTATCCAAATAAATGTGTCGTTGATTAAGAGTATTTAATTGTGAACAAAATTGTCTTTGACATCACTTAATTTCAATGAACATCTTCGAAGATATTACAAAACCTTATATAGCAAAATAACGTTTGCCGGATCAGCTAGTATTTAAATATAGCATAAAACATCAGACGAGTAAAACAGTTATTTCAATTTATCAAAATTTTATATAACAACTCAATTATGCATATATAACTGGTATAGATTATATGTATGGAAAATTAAACTCAACCAAATGACTTTCGAAATTGAATTTGAATTAAATGAGTGAGAGCGTTATTACATGATCATTAATCATTAAGAGTTGTAAATGAAAATCATTAGTTTGAGTAATAAAGTAGGCGCATATCGTCTTAACCGACTTCATATGGCGAATAACGTTTGCTAGATTTCTAACTTCCTCGTCTATAATTTTCCTTTATCTTTATATCTGCTGCTTTATTAGCTTGTTTACTTGATGCTATGCTATTCAAAGTTTTTTTTTATATGGACTATTTAATAAGGGCCGGGACAGGCCTATACAACTCAACCGAGCTTAGGGGGCGAGCACAGAAGATGCTCAGCCAGCGAATTTATGGGTTGGGTGGCAACGCAAGGGCATCTCTGTGGGTAGGACCTCGATTTTGCTGCCAGCTAAAAATACGAAACCTACGGGTGATTTACTAGCGTTTCGGAAGCGACTACCCTGAGAAGAAACGCCGAAAGAAACTCAAGGCTGCGTCGGAGTGGCGATGTTCGAAGGTTGTCGTAGAATTGTAGAAATTACGCATTATCATAACACGGTACTTTCAACTAATAGGTACTGAGGCGGCCTTTTGCGATGCCGATGAAAGAAAACCGCCGAAAGCCGTGGCGAAGGTATCTCCGTAGGAGTAGTTAATTTGAGCGTATCATTCTATGCAGCATCCCTCCTTAATATGAAGCGAACAGTAGATTTGAAGGAGATTAGATCTGCTTTAAGGAAAATATAATATCAATGATGGAATGCGTCGCCGCTCGTGGACTACATTGAACTTTTCATAAGCTATAGTACAGTCACTCCGTTGAATCAATACGAAAAATGATGTAATCCTAACGATAATAAGCCCCACTGAATTATAAATACGCTATCAATAATTTCCGTTAATCATTTCATTAAGACAGGGCTACAAAAGAACGAGGGTAATGAAAAATTACTCACTGTAATGACTGGAATGGACCTGAGCTTAACGATCTAGGTCCTGTTGGAGGCATATGTTAATGTGATTGCATATCGCTGTGTATTTATATCTATAACTAGCATTGATACAATACGAAGACTATACCAGACACATATACCTTGAAACCAGTGACATTATTAGTATTTGGACAGGGTAGGCAGAATTCGCGTAATTAATTAGAATACTATATTATGATAGTAAATATTATAGTGCTTTCATAGGAAAAATAGACGGCGTGAATATTGAATAGATAGGAATATAAATTGTTTTTTTTTTGTTTAACTTTAAACAATTTATTCCAGATTTATTTATCATAAGGGTATGCAATGCTTTCATGCATCTATGGAATGAACGCTACTGCTTGAAACCCAGTTTGGATAGTCTTTTGTTTTTTTACGATTTGCGAAACTATCCTGAGTTTGATTGTGATAATATTCACTTGTTACGAATGTCTCCATTTTATACTAAATACATTGTATGAGATACCTATAATGGTCATTCACGGGACTCTTCGCGAAAATCAACGCCGCAGCCTTCCTCTGTGGAATTAAGCAGACGAAATAATATATATTTGGTTTGTAATAATTACAAATATACCAACCCTTTTAAGCAATTACATTTAATCATTATAGACTTGTAGTCATTATATTATATAATGTTGTAGTAACATTTTTAATGAGGAACTTATTATCAAAATAACAAATTAACTGATACCTGCACATTGTGGTTTCATTTTTAATGTGATATACAAAATAAGACAATAATCGCAAGCGAATATAACCATTAATGTATATCTGCTCACACCGAAAGGGATATAGCGTGAAGATATATTATTATTACACAAATTCGTAATTTGTAATTGAAATTAAAGATCTCAAAGTGTCGTGTGTACCTATTACCCAATGCAGGTACATTATTCGATTTTGAAATGGACAATAATACAAGAATTTAAAAAATACCTTGACTCAAACGCTACTATGATGTAAATAGTAAATATTCATTAAATTTAAACAATACCACATTTAAATTCAGTCAAGGGATGTATTTAATTAACATACAAATGTGTCGATAACCTTGCGTCAAATCAATTTTGTCGATAAACTTCGGAATCTTAATTTCCTTTACTATAAAGCAAATATTTTTTTATTTAATAAAAACTATATTTTACTAATATTATGTGATTGTAATATAAGACATAAAATCAATTTACGACGTGACAAACGTTAAATCTTTAACAATACGGCGGGCCTTAAATTTTCAAAATGGCTGTAAACGTCACACGCTCGAATGTTTGCCCTATGGAGGTGTAGCTTTAACAGTGTTTTAATTCCGATAAATAATATATTAAAGAGAGTCAAATTTTCATTAAAGGGCACATGATTCAAGAGGTCCGAACGTTTCATTGACAGTTTTAGTGGGGAGTAAAGAGCCACACACGCGCCGATCATGGATTCAATTTAAAAACTGGAATGAGATAAAAATAAATAAGTTCAGGAAGACACTTATGTTTAGAGGCGGTCGTAAAGATAGGGTTAACTGCCACGGTATCGCGGGACAAAACATACCATAAACCGACCGGTTATAGTGGCCAACAGGGATGCTCCTATGTCGATGACGTTCGTTTTCATCGATCGTAATAATAAGATTCGCTTTTACATTCATACTGCAAACAGCTAAGGAGTGGAATATGCTTTCAGCTGTGGCTTGCATCTCATACAAAGTATAAAAACCATTATCTCGTTTTACTTGTACATTTATTAAATACCATAACATATACACATAAAATTTGGTCCAATTTGGACTCTCAGACTGCTATTTTGACAAACACCAAATTGTAAGTCAATATATTTATAAAATGTCGAAATATAACAAGATAATGCTTTTTATGCTTTATATGAGATGCACGCCACTGGTTTTCAGCAACCATATTTCCACGTTCTAGTAAGCCTTCAAGAGTAGAGTTATTAAGGATTTGTTGAGCGGACTCAGTCCATCATAAGTCTCATCTTCACCTTCCACCAAATGCGGTTGAGGTCAACCATTTATATGTAAAACATAATAAAAAACCTACAGAATTCCAAAATTTTAATAGTTCTTAACACTATAATGTAATATTATTTTATGTTAATCCACGTATAAAGAGACAAAAGCTTCAAAACACTGACAAGCTAATTAAAATTCAAGTGCAGAGACTGCCATAGTGACTCACCTCGGCCTATCGTGTTTCGAGATTAGCCAGTAGCGTTAATTCCATAGATGTATGAAGCATTACATGCCCTTACAATAAGTCAGTCTGGAATAAAATACTTAACCAAAAAAAGGAAATATTCATGTTCATAACTATTCTATTTTTATGCCTTGTATCTTTACTACGAGAACAATATAATGCTAACTATAATAATACGTAAGTACGTCCAGATGTTCATGTACCTAGAGACCTACTGTTACTGAATTCACTAGAGACTTACTGTTAATTAATTCTTTCCTTGATAATCGCTGTCGTTTTTGGACTTCACTGTACTTTTAGGTTCACTACAGTCACTTTGTCGAGCCAATAAGAAACAAAGCACACACACACACACACATCCAGGTTAGGATTAAGAATTCTAATTCTTACTTTTGCCGAGTCGTTAAGCTTTGGAATAGTCTTCCAGAGAGCGTGTTTCCACCGTCCTTTGATATGTGTTTAAACGAATCGTAAAGAGATATATATGCAGGTCGGCATGATCGCTACAGCTATTGATAGTTTTTTTACTGTTGATAGTCGTTGGTGTTTTTGGACTGCACCTTGATTACCATCAGGCGATTTGTGATGGCAAGTCCAAGTCTGGATAAAAAACAACAAAACCTAGAAAGCTAAAATATTACACAAGGATTTTTGATGGAAGACATGTATCATGGCAGATTTTTTGAAAGGGTATTTACATAGTTGTTTTAAAATTGTCTTATTTCTTATCCACAATTGTAAAATCTTTCAAGTTGGGCATGCAAGTATGTGATTTTAAATAACAAGATGGCTATTTCAAAATTTTTCGTGTTCTTGTCACCTTAGGGCGGCAAAGTTACAGGGTCGAAATATGGTTTCCGTAATTACTATAATTTCCGAAGGCAGCAGCTAGTTACATAAATTTAATAATCATGTTTACTTTTGGATCTTTTTACATTTTTTTAAAGCAAAAGTGCAATTACAAAAGTCGATCGATGACAAATTATATGATATATGACTATTACAAAGTAAAAGTACACAATTAATTTATTTTTATCATAATACGGCAGATAACAAATGCTGAACAAATACGTAAAATATAGGATTGCAATGTCATGAACATTAGCGTTCAAAAGATATTTAAAAATATCGATACCTAAAGCCATGGCTCATCACTACATAGAGGTGTCAACTGCGACAGCCATTGTCGTTCACGGACGCAAGCATTTAAGTCAAAAGAAGCGCTTCAAGCAGGGACTCTGTCGCTATAAACACCTCTGAACAGTTAACACAATCTCACCCGAACTTAAGCCCAGTTTCACTGCGACAAGGTTGTATTACAATCGGCGGGAGGTCCACTGTTAATAAAGTGGATTTGTCGACATCAAAATAACACTTTATGGTCACGACACTAATGCGGTTTATCGATACACTCTTAAAGCAGTAATCACGTGATAGGCTTACGCTGAAATATCACACAGCTTATAGTTAAAATGATTATTTTTATTTGGAGAAATTTTCACTGTATATTTTGTAGGCGTTTATTGCCCATATACGAGCTTAATAAATTAAAAGGATTATTAACCGAACTAATGTTGTATTTGCTAGCTTCTAGGCATTACTTGTACGTGTAAAATTACTAAAATTACCTACAAGTATATTTAATAGCAGAGCAGTATACGTCTGGAGCTAAAATTCATAGATTTGTTGACTTCTCTTACGCTTTGCTCTAAAAATAAGTTTTTCTTTAACAATAAACTTAATATATTATATACTCGTAGATATATTGCTAGCTGTATCCAATATGCGCTTATATATCGTTCCCATTGTGACCAGTAGCGCAGCCGATCATCGTCCTCAATGCACTAGTACATTTGATATTTCTTTTAGATGCCATGCATGATTCCACACGGTTTTTTCCATCACCGGTGAGTATGTGTTGCCTAAATTATCCGCATCGACGCGCATGGATAATGGTCCTTTATCCACTACCCCACAGTCACATTCTATGATTTATTTTATATATAAATGTGCGAGCGGCTAATTGTATTGTTCTCAACAAGAACAAATAAATTAATTGATTTTCTAGTGCATATTAGACGAAAGAATGGCTTAAACTGTTTTATCATGAGTTTCTGAGACATTTCAGCGCTGATACGCGAAAGGTCGGGAACTCTGTGGCGCCAGCGTTAGGCGGAACGATACGCGGTTTCGCTTTTTACGTTAATTTGTTAGGCAGGATGTGATGTTATTTGTCGCGCGATAAGCTACTTTTTATATTTTTTCGGGACTTTTAACCTCCGATTGAGGTCACTCCGGGAGCCTGACTATGGAAATTTTTAAAAAATATTTTTTTGTACCTATTTTTCATGGATACAGCCGCTAATTTAGCTCTGCTTACCCTTAAAAGGGATATAACGTGAAGATATAATATTATTAATGTTACGTTTCATCGGTTTTAATAATTGCGAAGTTTTCGATAAATGAAATTGTATTAGAAAAGTTTTTCCAATACGAACATTTTATACATGTTATATATTGTTATTTTTTAATCTATACACTCTGTTTGAAAGCCTATAAAAATAATATAAAAAAAAGAATAAAGAAAAATACTGCCTTGACAAGGTGAGTACAAGAGCATTTCATAGAAGTAGTGAAAATAGTACCAATATTAAAAAAATATATAATCGCCGTCCTCAGTGCCACTTAGGCTGAGATTTATTGATGCACATTTAAGTTTGCTTAGACTAAAGTCTAAAGTCTTTCCGGATGAGAGGGAGGCGGTGCACAGTGTCCGGCGCATCGCATGAGAGAGAGGTTTTGGAGGGGTGGGCTTTACTCCTTCCCCTCCCAGAGAGGTAGCCTCAACAAGGCTTCTTGTTCCCTGGGCGTCTGGATGAATTTAGTTTCCCAGGCACAGGTGGAGCAATCAGAGTGACACCCCGTGGGTTTTTAGTCAGTAGGAGTCTGACACACCGGGGTTACTGCCCTCACAGCGTCCCTGATGGTCCTATGCAGGATTTTCCCCCCGGGATACAAAAAAAAGTCTAAAGTCTTAGTAAACCAACACATTACAATTTATATTACTCAATGAATGTCAAAGGATTTAGTAAATCACCGATTTTGTCAACATGAACTTGGCTTTGCGAATACTATGGCTATACCTAAGTTACAATTATATAATATATTCAGTTTTTTGCCAAAACTACTTAATTTTTTGAGAACTTGCTAAGCAAAGTTAAAATAACGTCTATTAATCTGAGCCTTATACACGAAATTTCTATTAGATGCTATGCGGGTTTTCTCGTTATGTTTTTCTTCACTAATAAGCATGTAGTGCCTAAATTTGAACCTAGGACCAGTCGCGTCGCTGCGCATAGACGCAGGCACCTTATCCATGCCATCACAGCCACAAAAAACGAAACAAAACTTCAAAATATAAACAGGTGTATGCACGTTTACGAGTGAACTTAGCCGAGGCTTAGCTTAACCCGTCAGAGGTCAAGGCTGCGGGTCTTTGGGACCTCTAGCTATTATACGCCACTCATTGACAGCGGCATTATGTCACGAATGGTTTAGTTGGACAATGAGACTGTATCTCACATATTTTACACTTGTTTTTATCGATTAATATTAACATTTAACATATAAAAATAAGCAACGAAAACTAAACGGCTATATATTTTGTTTGCGATAACTAAGTAGTATCATTTTTACATGGATACAAGAGACTAGAGACCAGAGCATTTGATGTTAATTTCAACCTCTACATGTTCGTGAGTAAAATGGTCTCAAAAGGCAGACAGATGGATAGACAACAAAGTGATCTTAAAGGGCTTCGGTTTCCCTTTTAAAGTATGTAACTTTAAAAAATAACAACATAAAAAGATATATTTTTTAATCATGATTCGTCCTAGTAGCCACAGTCTGGTGGTAAGAACAGTGCAGTCTAAAAAACGATTATGATTATGATTAAAAATAGTAAAGAAAAACAATCGATAGTCGCAGCGTTTATACCGGCCAGCACAAATCTCTTCACGCTTCTGTTAAAGCATAGATGGGTGAAATGTAATCAGATTAATGAAAATGATTAACGATTACATTTTACGGTTTTTATCATTAATGTGACTGCATTTTGCTCATATATGTTTTAAACACTACAAAATCCCAGATTGTATACACATTTATGATTTCTTAATGTTTTAAATGGATTTAATCATGATTATAGAGCGAGAAAATTAAAATTACGACTACATTTTATAATCGTTGATCATTAATCAGATTACATTTTGCCCATCTCTGTGCTATAGGAGCTCAATATGTATCATCAAAATCAATATCAAATATGAGCATTAATGAGTAACGGTTTTTTATAATTAAACTTAACGCATAAGGATGTAACGGGAAAAATAAGCGAGACGATTAGATACCTTATTTGCATAAAAGTGGTCCCACCCCCCTTATCTTTTGAAGCAGGCAGTTTATGAAAACTTTGTCTTATTGCATTTTAATTAGCGGGAATGGGACGGTTTTAATTGACAATTTGGGGTTACCATCGTATTATTTTGCCAATTTATTTGCAAATTTAATAGAAACATCTCTTAAGTTTGATATAGAAGTTTACACAAGAGACGCGGGTGGAAATTATAGCCCGTGTTAACATTTTTAATGTTCAAATTAGTTCAATAATTTTTATTTCATTATGATATTCCAAGATGTAGGAAAAATTATTTGGTTTCTGTTAGATAATCTTTTAATTACGTTGATTAAGATTTGATGGTTCTTGTAGCTAGTTCCGTGGATACTTTTTTTTTTGATAACCAAAGGAAATCCGTAACGGATTGTCAGGGGTGTGGGTGGTGAGCAGAGATGGGCAAAATGTAATCCGATTAATGATGAACGATTACAAAATGTAGTCGTAATTTTAATTTTCTTGCACTGTATTCATGATTAAATCCATTTAAAACATTAAGAAATCATAAATGTGTATACAATCTGGGATTTTGTAGTGTTTAAAACATTAAATGAGAAAAATACAGTCATATTAATGGTAAAAAACGTAAAATGCAATCGTTAATCATTTTCATTAATCTGATTACATTTAGCCCATCTATGGTGGTTAGGGCTACTCCTCCGGTGTGCCGGACTTACACTGGCTAAAACCTCTGGGGTGATCCTTCACTTACGTTTGCTCTAGCCCCCGGGGACACTGAGGACTTCCAAAGGAACTGGTGTACAGTTTCGTGGACATTGACAACGCGTAAACCTTATTCTGTGAATACTAACTACTTATATAGGCTATTTCGTGAACATTATTGTCCTATATTGCCGAATCCGTTGACACTTATCACAAGTCCGAGTATAGATAACTCTGTGGACAGCAAAGGCAAGTACAGTAGAACCTGGATAAGGGAGAGTTCAAGGGAGCACAATCTCATTCTCGCTTATAGAGGTTTCTCACTAACCCGAGTTTCTCGCTAATGCCGGTACATGGGTAGCGTTTCTCTCTTATAGAGGTACGCAGCAATAACAAGTCACAGCAAGTACGAATGTATTATGTACATATATATTTTTAATAGTGTGTATATGTTACGTTCATTAGATTTCGACATATAAGTTATTTTCGCACGAAAAGATTCGCTTCTACATTTATCATGCGAACGGCTAAGGAGTGGAATATGCTTCCAGCGGCCATATTTCCGCGGTCTTTTGACGTGGGAGTCTTTAAGAGAAGAGTGAATAGGCATTTGTTAGGCGGACGCGGTTCATCATTGAACTCATCTTCACCTTCCACCAGGTGTGATTGAGGTCAAGCATTCGTCTATAAATTATTAAAAAAAGTACTTTATAAGGGTAGGTATCAAGATGCTTACGAAAACAAAACAAAAATTCAAGCACTATGTAATTTTATTTTATTTAGATCTTATTTACACTAAAAAAATCCGTTTATTTCGTTTGGGTTTCTGTTTTTGTATTTTGAATATTTTTCTCTAACTCATAAATTTTGTCGAATATTCTCCGAAAGTTAAGAATAAGTCATAAAATAGCAGATGTTAAATTTGTAATTTGTTTTGTCGTTTGTTCCTCCTAAATGATATAAATAAATAAAGTTCGACTGTCGCTTATAGAGGTATAGATAAGTAGCAGTCTCACTTACCGAGGTCCATGAGGGAAAAACGATTCTCTCTTACAGGTTTCTGTATCTCGCTAATAGAGGTTTTAGGAGCTTAAAATGACGGGTCCCGGCTATTACTCTCACTTATAGAGCTTTCTCACTTATCCAGGTTTGACTGTATAGCTAATTCCGTAAACATTAATAATCTTTATAGCTAAGTACGTGAATATTGGTGACAAATATAGCCGATTTCATAGTAATCACACGTATGGCTGTCCCGTTATACTATAGCCTGTATAAGTTTTTCGTGTTCATTGATGAATAATATAATAAATAAAATTAAATAATTAAATAAAATGTAAATAACTATATTCCCTAACGAATCATAAAGAAACATTTATCAACAAATAAGAATTGGTCCATAAAAGTTTGAAAACCACAGTGCGTGTGACTTATGATTGGATGGTACCTAAGCAGATAAAATTCCTTTTACGTGATTTTAGATAAACAGGTAATTGACTCACTTCCCTTTAGTACTTTATCCTGGCTTAGAAGAGACAAAATATATACTTAATAATTAATTGTTATTTATTCTATTATGTGTAACATTGCCCCTAAATATGTTGACTATAAATTATTTTGTTTTAATTGAAATATTAAGATATCACTATTCCTATATATTTCGTGTTAGAATCGAATGCTGAATATCCTAGTAACATTTTGTTAACCTAACCTATTTTATAAGGAAATCATTGGGGAGGCTTGAAGCAACAATTTAACTCTACTTTAAGCTTTTATAAAACTCTGTTTAATTGGAACGATTTTCAACGCCAATGATAATTTAAATTGATCGATTTTTAAAACTGGATAATATTTCCTTGCAAGTCAATAATACAGTTTAATGCTAAGAAGCGTTTATATAGGTTAAAACTAGATTTGATTTGTTGGTGTAAGCCGCTCTTGATAGATTTAAATACAGTTAAATCTGAAACAGAGGTGTAAATTCCAAAGAAGTATAAGAAAGCACTATTTTTTTTACGCTTGACCTCAATCACACCCTATGGAAGGTGAAGATGAGTCCGATGTTAAACCGCGTCCGCCTAACAAATACCTATTCACTCTTCTTTTAAAGACTCCCAGGTCATAAGATCGTGATATCTTGATATATCTGGACATTTAATAAATATATAAATTTAAAATCTAATGCCATTTGGGTTCTTAAGCTTTGAATGTAGTATTTATTAGATTTTACGTCGATATATGATATTTAATAAATTTCCAAGAGTAATAAAGTGCTAAATGCTTTTTATGCTTTCAGGGCATGCACGCCACTGATCGTAAACATATTTTTGCGTTATTTTTAACATTTCATCTTTACTTAATCCTCCCTCGTCATAGTGAGCACCTCACGCTTGATGGAAATCATAGTATAGTCCAAAAAACGAGTACAACTATCAACAGTAAAGAAAAACCTGACAAAAGTCGCAGTGATCATGCCGGCCTGCACAAATATTTCTTAATTTTTCGTTTAAAAGATCCAGTGTCAAAGGACGGTGGGAGTACGTTCGCTGGAAAACCATTCGACAACTTAACGACTCGGCAAACGTAAAAGTTTGAGACTTCTTAGTCCTAGCCGGGATTTGAGTTACTGTATGCTGTTTTATAACTTGTTTGACTGTTATAATTTTTATTATAATAAATAACACTACTGATATTAAAATTATTAAAACTGAAAGAATTCTTTGTAATATTTTTTAAAGCGGTTTTATTTTTTCATCCCTGAACAAGCAAAGTTTCAATTGAAATCGAATAAAAACAAACACTTCGGAATTTATAAAAATTTACAGATGGGTCGTATAGTAAACAAGGGCTAATGAATTCTTTTTTGATGGATAGCTATCAATGAACAAATTTTAATTGATAATGGATCGTTTTGGTTTTACAATAATAGCCATGTCGAACGCAACTTTATTACCGTTTGAGCTTAAAATGTGTAAAGATTTGTAGTTTATTTTTTCAATTTAAAGTTTATTAAACTTTTTCAATAATTTACTTTGAATAGCAAAATATTTAATATTATATTCGTTCACTCAATATGGTTAGAAGGGTATATAAATAGAAAAAGAGTACACGTTACTCAGCTTTTTTTTTTATTTAATTGTTGATTACTTGGTATACCGTAGTTGGTTGGTGTACCGGTTATACCGTTTTATAAACATACCGCAAACTTCGTCCAGACATACCGTGTTATATTTAAGTATATCGATATCCAATTAGTAGATAATTAAGTATTTGATGTGGTTATCCGATGATCTGATTTCACAAACATACCGCGAACCGCTCATTTACTTTATTCGAGTTTATAAAGAGAGTTGGATTAATGCTCAAAATAGAAATTATTGGTTTGTGATTTAGCAATTATACGATTTTAAAAACACCAAAAAAGGCTTTCTAAGTTATTGCTTTCATGTCTGTATATCTATACATAGATTGCTATTCAATAAAGTAATTAATTGGTTTATGATTTATCGATGTCTTGATTTTGGAAACATACCGCAAACCGCGTAAAACATACCGCGTAAAGCATACCGGATCGCACTAAAACTCGGCACGATTTCTCAATTTTCACTTTCACTTCACACGTGTACATACCCTCGCAGGTGAACTGGCCGTAGTGCTTCCCTGAGGATTTGTCTCCGCAGACGACGCACTCCACGTTCTGTCCCTTGTCGGTGGCAGAAGACCCGCTCTGGGTGGAGGCGGCCTGACTTGCGGGAGTGGAAGGCAAGAGCTCGTCTTCGCGCCAGCTGCCGCGGAAACCGAGCTCGATAGGCGGGAGGTCGTGGCCTCTCGGAGGGCATAGCCCCGGGCCGCCGACCCCGCCGTAGACCAGCGATCCGTGCGTGATGGTGCCGGTGGGTGCGCGAGAACGCGCCGCGACGTGTGTCAAGGGTCGCGGCTGAGTCGCGACTGAGCCGGGTCGGGGCAGGCCGCGGCGCCATTGGCCCGGTGCCCGCTGGGGCAGGGAGCGAAGGCCCGCCACCTCGACACCGGCCCTGCTCCCCGCTGCCCGCTACCCGCTACCCGTCACCCGCTAACCGCTACCCGGCGCCCGCTCCCCGCGCGCCCCGTGGAAATCTTTCAGTACCCGTGTACAGTCCGCAAAAACATTGCTGTTTTCATATTTCTTCATGTAGTAAAATTTTGAGGTACAAATGCACGTGGATGTTTATTAAATAAAAACATGTTAGTTAAAAAACTTGTGTTTCTCTCTCTCTCTCTCTGTGTGTGTGTGTTTCAAGTTTATTTCTTATACTTTCTTGCATTTAGTGTTTTTATTGTTGCGAAATAAGCTTATTTCATTGACTACACATGGTAGATGTGAAACTGTATATATAATTTACCTCATTCTCTCGCGAGCCTAATTGTGTTAATAAATATCAATTCCCTGTAAGGCACATCTCAGTAAATAGAGGGTTTAACTAATTTCGAAGCGTCATTAGTAACATTTATACCATTATCTTTCCATATTACGCAAACTAATTTTAAAAGAGCTGAAAAATGTGTAAAATTAAATAACTTAATTCACTTAGGTCTTTTATCGAACTTTTCACACTTTACTTAACGTGGGCATACAGGTTTTTGATATTCATCGACACAATTAAACGAATAGATTTTTATGTTTATCTCTTTCTTACTTTCGCTAATTCGTATTATCTAGGTTCAAATCACTATGATTCTAAAGAGCTTTCATTTCAAAATCCTACTTACAAAATAATTGTAACTAAATCAATCAAATATTCTAAGAGTACCTGGACGACCTTTCTCTGGGTAAGTGTTACAAAAACAGATATTTTTCTCCTTGTTACACCCAATTCAGTGATTTTTTAAATTTAAAATTAATTATTTATTAATATGCTTGCTTACAAATCCATGGTTTGTTTGGTATAGCAACAAATTGACATTTCATAAGTGTAAAAATCATGTTTATAATTTAAATTACGTTTATAAAAGTGACAGTGACGCTCATTAAAAAAATGACTTTTTAATAAAAAAAGAAAACAATAGTGCTTTATTACAATACATATACATTTTATATTAATAAAATGACAGTTTAATTTATTTTTTATATAATTCATCAGTTCGTTTATTTTATTCGTATAGTATTTTTTGTTCCTTAACTTGATTTGTGTTTATTTTCTTATTTTATGGAAACTTTAGTTGCTTATATATCTTTTTTTACTGTTTATATACTGATGTATGTCTTTTTTCTATCCTCACTCGAAATACTCCACGCCACCACTCTACGTTTGATGCTTATAATGCCGTCTAAATCACTGCAACTATCAACAGTAAAGAAAAACAATCAATAGCCACAATAATTATACCTTACTTTTTTTTGTTAACCCGGTGGAAGTCCCTTCGGACCGTCAGGGGAGTGGTGAGGGTCACTCCTCCGGTGTGTCTGACTTGCACCGACTAAAACCACCGGGGTGCCAACTATATCCCGTCTTCTCCTTCGCCAGGCCTGGGTATCCGTATACTTCCCACGGACCCGGCGAGCGACTGGCTTTGCCAGGCCTCCTCTCTGGGACCCCTCACAAATGTTACCCCCTCACTACCTCTCAATGAGGCATCATGTGGGATTACATACGACGCCTTCTCCTCTCTGCCGGCCGGCGGACGCCCTCAACGTCCATAATTATACCTGC
This sequence comes from Automeris io, assembly GCA_036320925.1. Lineage (NCBI taxonomy): Eukaryota > Metazoa > Arthropoda > Insecta > Lepidoptera > Saturniidae > Automeris > Automeris io. The sequence continues at coordinate 745,616 of JAUDJH010000021.1, read as the reverse complement.
CTGCACAAATATATATTACAAATGTAAAAACTGTAGAAAAGAAAATAACAAAAACTTTTTGAAATAAAATTTTCTTATTTTTTACAATGAGGTAAATATTCCTTGCTTTTTATGCAGACGGTATAAGAAAATCCTTCTTTGTATAAACTTTCCCGGTGCCTCCATATTTCTGCGAGGTTGATAGGCTCTCTAGAGCGGTAGCCAGCACATAACCATCTACATATCTATGTGATGAAAAGCTTTCAGCTGCTTCAACATCAACTACCTAATTAATTATAACTTTACTTATTTTCCTTGATATATAAATAAATATTTCATCAAGCTATACCTCTTACGGGGTGGGCAGAGGTGGCTGTAACCACATTGCGCTTATATGTCGTGCTGATAAGTATGATGATGATGATGATGATGTCCTAGCCGGATTCGGCCACGGCGACTGTTTCAACGCCGATTAAGAAAATCAAGGCCCAGTTTTCGGAAACAGTCAATTGCGCAGGAGATATTTAAGTGCATAACTGGACGCGCTGCCAGAAAAGCACTCTCTCGTCCGAGCTCCCTCAGGCTCGATGGAATGGGGAACCAGTACGATCGGGAGGGAGCGGGATGCAGGCTTGGTCGAGTTTTCCTTCTCTGAACACCTGGTTGAATTGCGGTGTTAAAGAGATACCTTAGTCGCCTTTTACGACACCTCAGCAAGAAGAGGGGAAAGAGGATATGTATATCCAGTTGTCTATATACCTAGAGACCTTCCATCGTGGTATAAGTGGACATAGGGATGGTGACCGTCAACGGATTTTCGTCCCTTAGCGGTCGTTATCGTTCTGAAACTGCTTTGTACATATCATCAGGTGAATTGAAGTCACTTTAACGTGCTATTATTAAAAAAATCTATAGTTGGATATATTGGTTAGTAGGTATAATATGTTTACAACTGTAATCATAATATCGAGGGGTGAAAGGCTGTTTGGTTTAAGTGACATTTTTTGATGATATAGTAATATATACATATTCGGAATCAGTGATTTTTACTGAATCCAAATATATATATTACTATATTACTAAAAATTGTCGCTTAAACCTAATAGCCTTTCACCCCTCGATATAGTTATTGCAGCTTTTCACTTGATAGGTATTAACTCTGCAGTATCTTTATAAAAAAAAAACTATATTACTTTTATTTTTGTAAATAATAATAGTATATCGTCACGCTATATACGGATATAGCTAAACGGTTAGGGGTGAGCAAAGGTACATTGGTAGCTGAATTCACTTTGCTCTTATATGTCTTGCCCAACGTGACCAGTAGCGCAACTGATCGCCCTACACACAGCACTAGTACACATGAGATTTATATTAGATGCCGTGCGGGTTTCCTCACGCTGTTTTCTTTCATCTGTAAGCATGTTGGACCTAAATCTATGTTCAATGAGAAAAAACCCAAAGGGATAGGCATGAATTCGAACTCACGACCATTCGAGTAACCATGTGTTGGATGTCATCCGTATGTGGTGGATGTTCCTTATATTCGCTCGAAAAGATTCGCTTCTACATTCATCATGCGAACGGCTAAGGAGTGGAATATGCTTCCAGCGGCCATATTTCCGCGATCTTATGACCTGGGAGTCTTTAAGAGAAGAGTGAATAGGCATTTGCTAGGCGATCGCGTTTCATCATCGAACTCATCTTCACCTTCCACCAGGTGTGATTGAGGTCAAGCGTTCGTCTATGTAGTATCCAATATATAATCACGTGTGGGTATTACTAAAATAAACAGTTGTGTCGCTAACCTGGTCGTATTCATTGCGCTCCACGAAATATCCTATAAATCCTACTGGCGACGAGGATTAACCGGTCATTAATACATATTCATGTGTGATTAGTGTTTGTTAATCATAAAACATAAAATGCCTATCGGAAAAGTGGATAGTTTTGACTTGGCAAGTAAAAAGTGGTCGGCGTACTTTAGGCGCGTTGAACAGTTCATTGCATTAAACGAAATTAAGGCAGAGTTACATGTTGCAACATTAATCACGTTAGTTGGCGAGGCCACATATGACTTAATGTGTGATTTGTGCGCACCGGATCATCCTGAGAGCAAACAGTTCAATGAATACGACCAGGTTAGCGACACAACTGTTTATTTTAGTAATACCCACACGTGATTATATATTGGATACTACAGTCTATAAATTATATCTATATAAAAAAAAACCACGTATAGAAACTGGTCCCTTATCCCACTGACCCCACAGAGAGAACTATATTTTTTAATAAAAATTTTTTGTAAAATATGTCAACCAATTTTTTTTAAGATATTATTTTTAAAATTAAAGATTTTATTATAATAAAGTACAAAATTACGTACTAACTGAAGCCTACATCAATATACTGAGTTGCTATTTTCCTTGAATCATAATTAGCTGTTTTACATTAATACATTTTATTTATTAGTACTTCGCTTTCATTATGGCTTCTTTAAACGATTTGCCAATCAACTGGCCAATACACGGCCAATATTTCGTCCAATACAAAAGCGATTTATTGGCGGGAAAAGTTGAGCTAGCTCTAGCGTCAAACCCTCTTATTGTTTTTTTTTACTGAAATCATATAGAGCTGAGGTTTAATTGGTGAATATGTAGCTTGTAGGTTGAATGACGTTTAATTAATAATAATATATCATCAAGCTATATCCTTTTAAGGGTGAGTAGCGATACATAAGTGGCTGTATCCAGTTTGCACTCATAAGTCGTGCCCAACGTGACCAGTAGAGCAGCTGAACTCAGGCCTCTCCCAACAAGTGGCATTGAGCCCGGTATTTGTTTCTTCTCGTTAAATCTTTTCTAGCCACCTTCCGCAGGTCGTCACTCGACCTTGCTAGGGAGCGCTCTACGTCTGCAGATTGTCGGTCTCCATTCAAGAAACCGCCTGCTCCAAGGACCATCGGTCTTTCAGCATACGTGGCCCGCCCGCGGCCACTGCAGCTTGATAATATGGAGAACTACCTCAATAACTAGAAGAAACTAGAAGTAATCGAGTACTTACTGTTAAGTAATCTATTTCCTCAACTTGAACTTAGCTAAGAACATTGGTACATATGTTTACGTTTGTTTTTCATTATTCCAGGAGAAAATGGTAAAATATTATTGGATAATATTTCACTACAGAATCTCTCAACAAAAAACAAAAAATAAAATTGTGTGATACAACTGGTGATGGCATTGTGAAAATGTTACAGCGATAATTAATAAAAATTCGTCCCTGGAGAGGTTTAACTACACTTAATTTTAATATTTTAACAAGAACGAACTCGTTTCTTAAGCATAGATTAACAAAAGTCAGTTGCTTCTATAAATCTCAGCTAAAGTGTCTGAGTGTAACAAGGTTTTTTTTGCATTTATGGGATGCACGCCACTGATCCTCATCATAAAACTCAATGCGAACACATTGGCAAATGCGTTGGCGAGTATGTTGGCCGACGTATTGGCAGACGGTAAAGAGGGCTCATAGATCGATCTAGATCACCGGTAGGCGGTGCTGATGGGCGGGGCCGCGCACCGGCGCCGCACACTCCTGCGCAGTCGTCAGCGTGACGTCGGCGACGGTTGACGTGTCACGGCGTGATTCGATCCATCAATTTTCCCAATCGAAACGTCGAATTCGAGAAATCAGACCGAGATTTGTATACGACACTTTTACTATGCTAACAATTTGCTCAGAAAATAATTCTTTTACAAAAATACTAGAAAATATAATAAGAACTGGAGTATAGCCTAAATATCTACATATTTGCAGAGACAAAAGTTTAAGTTAAGAAATTCTGTAGCTTAGACGTACTTTGATATTGATTATATGATAAAATTTGCAGTATTTGAGTAAATTGTAAGCAAAATCAAAGTAGCTTCTATAAACTCGGACTAAGTACAAAATTTACCGACATTTTCGAGTATATTTATTTAATAATTGCTATTTTATTTAATTAATATCGTATAGAGAAGATTGTCTTTACGAAATTACCAAGAAAAGATTTCTTTCTTTGCTTGTAATTGATAAAGTTGAAATTGCTGAATCGATTTTGATCATGCTTGCACTGTTAGAAAGTTACATTATTTCGAAGGCTATATTTTAATTCAACGACATTTTAAAAAACCATTACACTATCTAATATTTAATGCAACTTTGGATACGATTGTATTGTACTAACATGTATTTTAATATCTTATTTCATAATATTTGAAGTAAATAGTAAGTTTGCAGATATTTATAACAAATAAAAAATCTCTGCCTGTGTAGGTCTAGTCTAGTGGTTAAGCAAGGCGTATGCATGTATGGCGACGCAAATGGTCGTTGGTTTGGATCCCGGCACTTATCTCTGTTTTTTTTTTAGATTAAGTACGTATTTACGCATCACATACTCATAGATGAAGAAAAACATCGTTAGGAGACGTGAGGTATGAGGGTTTCCTCATGATACCGAACACTTTCAAAATAACTAAGTCAGCAATAAATTCAGTGCAATTATTACTTAGGGCGGCTTGCACTAACGAATTAATCTAGTTTAAGCTTGTATAAAACGCTTATTAATTGAATTGGTTTGATTCCATCCCAATGATAATTTCAGTTTAAGAGTTGTTATAATGATTCAGTGCAAGACAATAAGTATAAATCAGCGCTAAATAGCATTTTATATAACTCTAAACTAGATTTAATTTGTTAGTGCAAGCCGCCCTTAATCTATTATATTCATTCTCATATCTACTGTATTACAAATATTAATAGACATTTAATTTCCAAATATTCTATTAAGAATCTGTTCCTTAATTTTTATATCTAGATATGGAAGTAACTATCGATTTATATTAAGTAATCGAAATAAAAAATTCGTTCCGGTCACTATCCATCGGCAAGTTATGCATATCTTATGAGGAAAATAGATTCGCCTTACCGCAGTACCTGTGGAAGACGGGAGGATTTGCATCACTTGCTGATGGAGTATGACCGGAATAAAAGTGCAAGAGAGTCGCTGATGAGCCAATGCAGAGTCAGCTGATTTGATATAGGTGCCCTTCACGGCATCCTCTGTGATCTGACAGGGAATGCCACGAAATCGTTGGTGGATATGGTAGCACTGAGTCATCATCGATTCTCTCAAAACTGTGGTGTATTTCACAAAATGGCAAAAGCGCTTATAAATTAAAAAAAAAAACTAAAAATAGAAATTAAAATATGATCTATTCAATGAATGACCTGAGTCTGAGTGAGTTTGAATCGATATTTTTTCAGTCGATTACATTTATTCGAAACACTCGTTTGCAACAGATACTGGCTCTACAAAGTGACTGCATTGCATCTGATGGAAAATAGAGTGTAGTCCAAGAAAAGGAACGACCGCTATGAGACGAAAAGCTGTAGATATTTGCCATCACTCTTTCGGCCCACATTTACCACGACGGAAGATCTCTAAGACTGAGATTTATAGAGACAACTTTACGCAAACAAGACAAATTTGCTTAGACTTTACAATTTATATTACTCAATGAATGCCAAAGGATTTGGTAAGTCACCGATTTTATCAACATGGACTTGGCTTTGCGAATACTATGGTTATACTCAAGTTCGTAATATACATTCAGTTTTTAGTCAAAACGAATTTATTCCTTGAGAACTTTGCTAAGCAAAGTTGAAATAGCATCTATAAATATCAGCCTGGGTGAGTTTGAATCGACATTTTTTCCTTCGATTATATTTATCCGGGACACTCGCTTGAAAAAGATACTGGGTTGACAAAGTGACTGGATTGCATATAATAGATAGTACAGTGTAGTCCAAAAACGAAAGCGACCATCAAAGGATGAAAATCCATTGATAGTCTACATCGTCATGTCGGCCCTCATATACCACGACTGAAGGTCTCTAGGTATATGAGCTACTGGATATACACAAGCTGACCCCGAAACGTGACAGGCCAAAGCAAGTCACTATGACGGTCTTTGCACTTGTATACTTTATACTTGTCCCATTATTAATGCAGATACGTGACCGCTAATAGGAAATAATAAAAGTTCTATCAGCCGCAGACTCGAGAAGTTTGTCTCACCCCTGGAGGTAAGAGTGCGGGGGTGAGGTGAGGGCGGGTCAGAGGTCGCCCTGTGACTCCGCCCAGAGCCTCCCGACTTCCACCTCTATATAATTAGCTACCTTTTACCCCTGACTTCATCTACATTGAGCTGTCAACATTTCTAAAAGTAGAACTTTGAGAGAAAAACGTGTCGTCGCTGTTACCTTGGGCAAAAAAGAATTTAAAGTTTCTGACACTTTAGACAAAGTTACATTCGATAGACGATTTCGATAAAAAACAATGCAATATGTATGGAATTGACATATTATAATAACTCAATATTCCAATAGTTTATGACAATTTCTTATCATTTTCTACGACTTTTTTAATATAAAGCAATATAAAAATAACACACAGAATATAGCTAGCGGAGCTTTTTTTTTTACTTGGGAAAATTCTCATAGGACCGTCCTGGCCACGCAGGGGGTAGCAGCCGGGGTGTGCCGGACTCTTACCAGCTAAAAACCCCAAGGTAACTACTTCTGCGAATTAGTGAGGGCTGCGGGTCTTGTAATCAATCCACCGCAGTAGCTAGCGAAGCTACCACAACTATACTAAACACGAAATAAAAATCAACAATAAGAAGTAACAAAAGTAAACATAATAATAAAAAGTTAAAGTTGACAATTTTTGTCTCATCAAAATCATCTATTACATGTAGAATACGGCATGTGTTAGAAATACAAAAGTCTGGTACAAATCAATTTACCAGAACCTAATAATAGCTGCAGGTACTTAGTTAATGTACTCGCAAAGTCGAAAACACTAAAGGAAATGTCACCGATATAAATACGCTGAACAAAGGTGTGGTCTTTAGTACATAAATTGAGTGCAAATAGTTGCAAAAAGTAGAGATTGTCAGGCGCAGTACATCTATCAATCGGCACGTCAGTTCAGTTCGGATTAAGTCATTGCCTCTCGCCATACGGTGTCTCAACTACAGGCTGGGAATTCGTGTACAATCGCACGCTGAATTATTTTCTAAATTTACATTTAGAATTTTCCGTTCAATAAAAGTAAAATATCGAGGGATGAAAGGCTATTTGGTTTAAGCGAAATTTATTGACGATATAGTAACACATATTTATTTGGAATCGGTAAAAAACGCTGATTCTGATATAAATATTACTATATCACCAAAAAATGTCGCTTAAACCAAATAGCCTTTCACCCCTCGATATCATCATGGTTTACTCCTTTCGTGGTGAGCAGAAAAAGGAAAAATGCGTTGAGTAAAATGAAACGCAACTCATCTGTTAGTTTTTATTGTCATTGTCATTAATTTTTCCAGACGTATATAGTTAGTATTTATATGTTTTCGTGAGCTAATGTTAAGCATTAAATGTATTTCCGCATTTTTTTCTATTTGACTGTATATACCTACTAGAGTAGCTCTAAAATATTTTTTATGTGCATTGATTTGTGTTAGAAGTTATTACTAGCTGACCCGACAAAGGTTGTTCTGCCATATTAATTATTTCTAGTGAATATCTGTATTATAATAAATTATGCCTTGTAAAATAGTATCTAATTTAATTAAATTTATGGTTCACAATTTTGGTGATAGAGGCTTCCACATAAAAGGTAGATATATGCTGTCGTGGACTTTTATTTAGAACTTTTCAAGACAAACAATACATCTATACATCATCTTTGTGTAACCCCAATGGTTTAGGCAGTGTACGCCAAGATAGCTCTCAGAGGCCAGTTTTTTTCCGACTTCATTGACATGTATCGTTATATTACAACCAAAATTATATAAAATCATTACAAATTGTAGCCTATATGTTATTCCGATGTATAATCTATATTACTGTAAATGTTTCATGCAAATCTGTCCAGTAGTTTTATCGTGAAAGAATAACAAACATATTTACGAATTTTCGCATTTAAAATACTAGTAGAATTCATTGTAAGTACCGGCATTCATGACTGGGTTAGCTAGTATGATAAATTAATCGCCTTTAATAATATATATTATTATATGTTAATATGATTAATTTAAGATTATCATATTATTTACTAAGCATTGAAAATGTTAGTACAAAATACATGAACTCTGAATATAATAGTAAACATACGGTATTTTTGTTTTGATTTGTAATTTAGAAATGTTCTCAATTAAGTGAACTTTTGTTGCTGATTGTCCAAAGGAAATACCATCAAATCCAATCTTAGCACCCGTTTAAGTTAAAATATGCGCTGTAAAGTACTGAATAAATCAATCAGTTCCGATTACAATTTACTTCGGGATCGATTTGGTTGCAAGAACAAAACGCGAGCGGCGACGTCGCTTTTAAATCACTCGTTTGTGCCTGTTTGTTCATTTATATGATGTTTGTAGAGTGTAGTGTTTGTTTTTTCACGATATTTCTTTGTCAACAATTACCCAAGTATTAATTTAGGCTGAAGACTAAACTCTACTTTGAGTTTGCTCCGAAAAATAGGTTCGTCTTTCACAAAAAGTGGATATGTCGAGATCAAAATAACACTTTATGGTCACGACACTAATGCGGTTTATCGATACACTCTTAGGGCGGCTTGCACTAACGAATTAATCTAGTTTAAGCTTGTATAAAACGTTTATTAATTGAATTGGTTTGATTCCATCTTAATGATGATTTCAGTTTAAGTGTTGTTACTACTAGATTTTGATTTAGTGCAAGACAATAAGTACAGATCAGCGCTAAATAGTATTTTATATATATCTAAACTAGATTTAATTTTTAGTGCAAGCCGCCCTTAAAGAAGTAATCACGTGATAGGCTTACGCTGAAATATTACACAGCTTATAGTTAAAATTATTATTTATATTTGGAGAAATTTTCACTGTATATTATGTAGGCATTTACTGTTCATATATGAATATTAATTAATTAAAAGGCTTATTAACCGAACTAATATTGTATTTGCTAGCTTCTAGGTATCATTTGTACGTGTAAAATTACTAAAATTACCTACAAGTATATTTAATAGCAGAGCAGTATACGTCTGGTGCTAAAATTCATAGATTTTTTGACTTCGCTTACGCTTTGTCCAAAGTCCAAAGTCATCTATGCTCTTAGGGCGGCTTGCACTAACGAATTAATCTAGCTTAAGCTTGTATAAAACGCTAGTTAATTAAATTGGTTTGATTCCATCATAAGGACGATTTTAGTTTAAGAGTTGTTACAACTAGATTTTGATTTAGTGCAAAACAATAAGCATAGATCAGCGTTAAATAGCATTTTATATAACTCTAAACTAGATTTAATTTGTTAGTGCAAGCCGCCTTTAGTGCCTATCTGCGATATTAGGAAGCCTTTAAAAGTCGTTCCACTTCATATAATAATTTTTTATCATTTGTTTATGAGCATTGAGAAATATATTTGTACAAACATAAGGGAAACTGGAGAGATAACACTCACGTAGGCAGAGCGTGAGGGTGGAACGATGATAACCCTTGACCCAGTCCTCGAGTCCTCGCTTCTCGGCTTATCATTCTCAAGAAAATGGGTTATTTCGAACCAAATATACTCAATTAACAAAGCGGGTTTTGATACTTAACGCCGTTCAAAAATGTCTCAATCAAATCTCAATCTCGCATATGTGTAAAATGGCATTTCTTGAAATAAGCAAATCTCTATTCGTGGAAAAATGGTAGATTAAATGGAATATTAGCTTTTAGGGATCGTTGAAAAATCTGTTTGAAGACAAATGCGAAATATTTGAAAAAAAAAATTGCTAAGAATTATAAATATTTTGACGAGTCTTATGCGCAAATTAACTTCCTTTTAATTATGCTTCGAAGTTTCGACCTGGTTACTCAGCGTGGCGTGGTGGTATATTGAAACATTGTACTTAATTCAACCTTGAAAGTATTAACAGTTAAATAAAACCCGTCGGTAATCGCAGCGGTCATGTCGGCCTGCACAAATATCTCTTCACGCTACGCTTAAAGCAGTGACGTGCATAGTGTATTTGGACAGGATAGGCAGTTTAACATAATTAATGTGAATGTTATATAATGATAATAAATATTATATTACTTTCATAGGGAACATAGATGGCGAAAAAAAATAGATATGAATATAAAGGGTTCTTTATTTTTTTAAATTAAAAGAATTTATTTCAGACTTATTTATCGTAAGGGCATGCAATGCTTTTATGCATCTATGGAATGAACGCTACTGGATTAGAGCACCCCGTATCATAGGACGGTGGGAACACTCTCGCTGGAAGACCATCCCACAGCACAACGACACGGCAAAAGAAGGAGTTAGAGAACTTCTTAGTACTGCCCCGCAAGTGAGTTACCGTATAGCTGTGACTCCGTCAGAGATGGGCAAAATGTAATCTGATTAATGATGAACGATTACAAAATGTAGTCGTCATTTTAATTTTCTTGCTTTGTAATCATGATTAAATCCATTTTAAAACATTAATAAATCATAAATGTGTATTTGTATACATTTGTTTCTGAGATTTTGTAGTGTTTAAAACATAAATGAGCAAAATACAGTCATATTAATGATAAAAAACGTAAAATGAAATCGTTAATCATTTTTATTAATCTGATTACATTTTGCCCATCTATGGACTCCGTAAACCCGCGCGCGTGGTTCTATTAAGGGACAGTGAGGATGTAACAAGGTTGAGAACCTCTTCAGGACACTCGCTGTGATACAAATGGCAAAAAATGCAATATCTCTGCGTAACTGGAGCACTAGTTCATTCTCATTGAAAATAATCTTTATAGGTAGTAGCAATTGGTTTGTAGTTATATGGGTTTGTAAAATTAAGGTTTTCAGGTGTCATCTTTATGACGACAGTAGCCAGATGCGCGCAACCATTGGTTGTGGCTACGGCGGCGTTTTATCGCTCCAATCCGATTTCACGCACGGTCGAGCGCGATTTCAACATGGATGGAGTCAATAAAAATGAATTATTTGAAGAGATTACACCTAGATCATCTGATTTATAATATTTTACCAAATATATTGAAATAAAAAAAAAAAAAATTATTTCAATGTTTTTGAGATTGTTTATTACATACCAAAAATTCTGGTTTAAAAATATGTCCAATCTCTCACTACGGCACCTATAATAGTCTTACTTTTTGTATATTTACAAAATTGATAAAATAAGAATTAAAGTTATGGAGCGAAATAAAGCGCTTACTTTACTTATTTTAAAAATAATGTAATGGCCATTTTACTAAGAAAACTTTTATGTAAATACTACAGTAATTAAACATAAAATCCTTAAATTATAAACTTAATTAACATTTCAACAAATATCAAATTATAATAAATCATTCCTCAATGAATCGAAAATGTAACTAACTGTGTTTCTTAATTAGGAACATTCATTTTAGTTTAGTTTTAATTATGTTATAATGTGTGTATATATATATGTGAAAACTTAAAAAAAAAGACAAAACATATCGTAGGAGTGCTCAAGGAATACATAAATAATTTCATCTTGTTTATGAGGGAGAAGCGAGCAACCATCAAAGAGCGATCGAGCGTTTAGTCTCTGATGCGATTTTATGGAAGGCCGAATTCGGCCATTGAGCATGTCCGCGCTGACGCTTCATTTAGAAAAAGATTTAAATAGACATAATTTAAACAAAGGTCGATTAACTCTGATGAAATTAATTTTTATATCCATTTTTAGGCGGATTTAGGCACATATATATCCTCACAGGTGACATCAAATATCATGAAGAAACTCGCATAGCATCTAATAGAAGTTTTATGTGTAATTTCCATGAGAACGGCGATCAGCTGCGCTATTGGTAATGTTTGTCACGACATACAAGTGCAAAGTGGATACAGCTACTAATGTATCTCTGCTCAACCCGTAAGGGTTATAGCGTGACGATATTATTATGACCATTTTTAGCTAGTGCGTACTTACAATATGCTATCTGTAAAACAGGTACATATTTGTGGTTATTGAACTAATATGACATACTTACCAATTATGATTTCGAAAAAACTGTTGATGGTTCAGTGAATTAAACATATAGATAATTGTTACTTTTTCTTTTCAAATACACTTAAGTTGACTGCTATATGTCGTGAGATATATTATTTGAGACATAAAGTAATTCGTGTCGCTATAGTTAATTGATCTTCAATGAGATATTCAGTATAAATACAACTGTATAAAAATGATTCCGATATCTTTTTTAGTGTTCTATAAATCTCCAAATAATTTATAAAAGAAAAATATTTTTTATAACTATCGTATTTAATCTCTAGCTCTTTTGATATTTTTAATTAGACCGTAAAAATATACATAGTCTTTGTTTTCATTATTCTAATCTTTTTAATACAGTAGATATTTTTAATATTCTAACAAAATTAATTACGATCTATACCACGAAACACGATTGGCGCTACTGTCGCTTTATATGGAGGCGACCAACTGTGCTGAACCTCTGGTTTGATCACTTAATTGACTACTGAGTGTAGGCGCTTACCAAAAGTATAAAATCCTTTTGGTTTCTACTATATCAAATTATACAATGCTTTGTTTATTCCACTGACGCAATTTGCATTTCGATTATAACCCGCAATGAAGAGATAGAAAGGTCTTGTGATAGAGAGGGTGGATGTATAGCGAAATTATGGATTAAAGTGCATCGAAAATCAGATTTGTTGCCAAGTGATGGGATTGAGTGGGAGTATTTAATCCCACTTAATCCGAGCGATTAAGCAAGGGCTTAGTTCGCGCCGTTAGATCACAAAAAGGCAGCCGCGTGGATGAAGTTCGCGGTGGCGGTTATTGGATTTGCGCGGATGCCTCTTCAGGCGACGATGGGGCGGTTTGAGTGGGTTGCTAAAAAGATGCGGCGTTAGAACTAAATAGATTGGTTACACAAGTGCTTTTACAATCGGATTTGAGGGAGTTTTTGTTAAGAAGCGTGGTGATGGAAAATTTCTTTATATTTCAATTTCGATGACGATGGTAAGTATGTATATCAATGGATCCTCTAATACAGCGATTCCCAACCTAGGGTACGCGTACCCCTAGCGGTACGCTAAAGTTTGCTTAGGGGTACTCAAAAAAAAGTATTATGGCGGTAAAAAGTATTATAAAATATGCTTTCTAGGATTAACAATTTTTTTAAATAATTTTTTCTCGTTTATAACGTTATTTAGGATCATATTACATTAAATATGTTTGCATGTTTATATTTCTTCAGCTGTATTTTTTTAAGTAAATATATTTGTATATCTGAAATTACTAAATGATTTCTTATTTGTGTGAACACATATATATGTGTTTATGTGTGTGTTAGGGGTACCCACTAAGTAAACAATCAGGTAGAGGGGTACTCTAATGAAAAAAGGTTGGGAACCGCTGCTCTAATACAAAACAGGCATCAAAGAGAAACAACATACTTTCTATGTCTTCGAAAGCTGATTCATGCTTATTATATTCTATTAATTTTTTTTTCACTTTGTGGCATTTCTCGATACAAGTACGACTCACAAACTATATAAGACCCCTACTTACAATGCTAAGGTCCCGGGTTCGAGTCCCGGTAGTGGTAAACTTTTCTGTGATGAGCAGATGAGTTTCTCACGAGTCATGATTGTATATATGTATATCTTTGTCCAGTACCTTTAGTACAAGCGCAAGCTTAATTTGGGACTAGGTCAAAGTTTGTAATTGTTAGTAAATAATATTACATAATATAATTAAAATTAAGAGAGATCACAATGCGTCAACTATACTCTGGTTATTATACGAATTCCCCCGTGAGAGACAATAATAGGTTAGTTTTGTTCGTGAAACAATTTATTTCAGTGCGTACCTACAAAGTAAAGCAGAAACTGTCAACAAATTATCACAATGAAGCTATAGCCCTTTCGTTTTTTTATTTATTCTTATTTTTAAACATTTAACCCTCATCTTACGGCACGTGGTATAGGGTTACTGTCGAGATTACCTCTATTAACCCCTTAAACTGTGACGGATGCTGTGAGTTTTTTATGGGTACAAATAACCCTTCAAGTTTTTTTCAGGATCGTTTTAGGATCATCTTGTTTTTTCTGTTTAATAAAATATTCCTAAATACGACTGAAGGTCTCTAGGTATATGAACAGGTGTATATAATCAAAATGATAACGAAACGCGACAGACTGAAGTGAGTCCTTATGACGGTCTTTACACTTGAGTACTGTGGTCACGACCCGGTTAGGGCAATCGACCTACCACCTCATTATTAATTACTTATAAAGTTTAACTAACCATATACACATACCATATGAAACCCAACGGGGTCTATATTCAGAACGGTCATAAAGTTTGGCGAGAGTTATATGTAAGGTGGAAAAAGTAACTCTGGCAAGACTAAGAGGCTCCGAAAAACACAAACAATCAAAACACAGCACACATCTTAACCTCTTAGAAATGGCGTTCAGTATATCTTTCTTCAAGTCTTCGGGTTGTTGAGAGATGAATAGACTTATAGTCTTCACTTTCATTAACATTAATACCATAGATGGGCATAATGTAATCAGATTAATAAAAATGATTACTATTACATTTTACATTTTTTACCATTAATATGACTGCATTTTACTCATCTATGTTTTAAACACTAGGGAATCCCAGATTGTATACACATTGATGGTTTCTCAATGTTTTAAATGGATTTAATCATGATTACAGAGCAAGAAAATTAAAATTACTACATTTTGTAATCGTTAATGATTAATATGATTACATTTTGCCCATCTCTGATTAATACAATATAAACAGGTCACTCTAACGTATGTTGTAGATGCCTTAATAGGAACTGGACACTGTTGAATGTAATTGTATATGTATTGTGTGAGTGATGTATTATTTCGGGCCACTGACAACCCTATAAAATAAATAAATAAATAGCAGAACGGTAAATTATTATTATTTATTTTATTTTTACAAAATTGGGTGCTCAACATGGGTGACATAGACTAAAAAAGAAACAAAAAGATCATGGTACCAAAATAGTACATAAACGCCTCCAGAATTATAGGGTGTCACAGTATGCACAATAATTATAATGCTATTTATATAATGCTAGTTTACAGTAAAGAATATTAGTAAAAATCCTAAAAGAAAAAGGGTTATACATACATACACACATAGATACAATATAAAAAAATGAAACTATAAATTGCCTAAATAACAAATTTTAACATAATTCTGTGACTAATTCTAACGAAAACACAAAAAAAGAAATACAGTCACTATACACACGCTGTTCTAAATTCCGAAAGAGGAACAGTGAAGTCCAAGTCACCAAATCGCGAGAGAGCTTTGTACTGCCTGCAGATCCTCGGCATGGTAGAATACTGTCCAAGGTTTGTTTTAAAGAAGGGTATAGAAAAAACTGGAAGGCTGTTTTGCGCGGCAAACGAGATGGAGCATTCATTCTTAAGTCACTGACAAGTTCTGCACAATCTAGATATCCGTTAAAAATTTTGAATAAAAATATCAGATCAGAGTTATTTCTACGTCTAGCTAATGTTTTCATATTATAGAGCAGCAGTCTGTCATGGTAACTCGAGATTCTATAATGTCAATATTAATATATTTACATCTTCTACAATAACTGTATTAAGTAAACTATAATAAACCATTAGAACTATTATTTTTTGTGTATGTAGATGTTTTAATGGTATACAAAGTGGATTGATATTATTAGTGCGTATCTCAGTAGCTACATACTGTAGTTATCGATATATTTTTTATATAAAATTTGTTATTCGTTTCTTTTCTTAACCTAAAAAAGTTAACAATACACGCAATCACCCAATTCGGAAGCTTTTTAGAATAGTATTAATTTTGAATGAGATTATTTGCAAATCCTCGACTATGACGCCAAAGTGGTCCGTACCCAGGGCGGGATCTGTCAATATTGTCACAAAACATTAAAGGAAAAGAAATCGCAAAAAACGTCGATGAATGTGGCCTAATTTTCGTTCCCGATAAACACTTTGTGTGTAAGCATCGGGGCGTTATAAAAATTAATTCATACGTCTTCGGACATGTCTTTTATAAAAAAAGGACCGTTAGTTTTGCAAAAAAGTTTTTATTTATGGTGCAAAAATTGGGTTACTTAACGGGAGCGCGTCGGGCTATTGTGCAATTCCCCTGAGCCGTGCAAAAAGTGCGAACAAAAAATATTTTGTCTATTTTTTTATTCAAATACAAGTTGTAACAAGCAGTTGTTATATAGAAGTATTGGATTATTAATGATTTGCGTAAACTGGGTTAATTAATGATAAAATTGTAAATTGATCTATAAAACATTTAGATATGCCTTGTTATTTATGATATATTATTATGATGCGCTTATTAGCTCTTGTTATTTACATTCCAGTGGATATAAACTACTGATTATTCTATAAAGACAGGGTAGGCAGTATAGATATAATTATTTAAACCGTATAAATTGATTTGTTTTGCAAAAAAAGGTTTATTGACAAAAATGTGTAAAACCATTCAAACGCCTTGTGTTGACATCAAGACGGAATAGTTTTTTTTATTATTATATAATTTATACCTTTAAGTGAAAAAAAAAAAAGGTTAAATAAATTACATTTTCATTTTATTTTATTGTGGTTGTTTTTCCTTAAATAATTAGTTAGAATTTTTTTATTATTTATATTCTTTGGGTTGATTTTTTTGTCTTTTTTATTGTTTACCTACTGCTGTATGTTTCCCTGAAAATATAAAAACAATCAAATAAATAAAATAAGAAACGATTTCAATCAAAGATCGACCGTTACAAAAAAGACTTACAAAATGCCTAAAACAATGCCATCAGCGAAAATCCTGCAACTATGTAGAAATAATCCTCGAGATATATTTACCCTAGAAAACATTTAAATACTTTAAAACTATCCAAAATACGAAAAGTGAAGATCCAAATAAAAAAAAACGTAGTAAACTATATTTTAACATTGTTCTTAATATATATTTGTTTCATAAAAAAAGAATCAGTATTTTTTTTATACATAAGACTATAGTAAGGAACTGTTTGAATCAGAACTACCCATAAATTTAATTCTCTATGGATTTCAATAGCGGCTAATTCTCCATAGCTGTCATATAGCGTTTAGTACATAAGGTAACATACCTTTAGATGCTCGTTCTTGTATATAGACAATTTTAAAACTACTCTAACCGCTTGCAAACTTGTCCCATTCATCGACAGCGCGAACAAAGCATAGATGGACACGCTTTTTTCTAATAAACTAGATTCCAACCGTTCGCTGCTCAAAGGGTCTGAGAGGTCACGGGTCACCATCGTCTTTTACCAAAGGAAAAAAGTCGTTACGAAACCCTTGATAAAAAACCGTCAAATAAAAAAGGGGCTTCTTGTAATATTGTGAATATTGATGAAGAATGAAATCTGGTTTTGGAAATCGTCTATAAGTTTTAAACAGCTTGTGGGGTCTCACGGTTTAACTACACGTGTTTCGGACTTACCTCTGGGAATGGAACGGGTCTGAAAACTTGATTTTCATACTATTCCTTACAAATACTTGAAAAGATTTTACAAATCTGTTATAGTTCCAAATGAGAATCCAATCTAAATTTAGCATTTATTTATTCTTTTTAGTTCTAACGATAGACTTAGGCTAAGATACTTTACTCAACTTTAGCTGAGACTACTAAAACATTACTATTTTGATTACGTAATGAATGTCAAAGGATTTGGTAAGTACCTATACTGTGGTTGGTAATAACCTATACTGTGGATGGTAATAACCTATACTGTGTGTAGTCCATGGTACTATCCAATAACATGGACATGGCTCAGCAAATACTATGTCTATACTCAAATTCCTGTAATATCGAGGGGTGAAAGGCTATTTGGTTTAATCGACATTTTTTAGTGATCTAGTTATCGATGGGCGAAAGGCTATTTGGTTAAAGCGACAATTTTTGGTGATATAGTAATATATTTTCGGAATTAGCGTTTTTTACCGATTCCAAATATACTACTATATCACCCAAAACTGTCGCTTAAACCAAATAGCCTTTCACCGCTCGATATATTTTCGGGATCGGTGAAAAATGCTGATTCCGAAAATGTGTATTAAAGAATATCGCCAAAAAATGTCGCTTAAACCAAATAGCTTTTCATTCCTATATATCATGATGATCATATGAAATATGGTTTTTAGTATTTTATGCTAATAACACAATGCATTTTTAATTATTTAATATGATTTATGTACCCTGTTCACAATAACGCAAAGATCAATTGACCTCAATAACCTATAATGTTACATTCAACCCTATTCTGGTATTCTAAGAGATAAAAATTGACTCCTCGGTATATAAAAGATTCGACATAAGAAGGGTTAGAATTTCGTTTTCATCTCAACAAAGGGCACGCGATCTTTCACAGAATCCTTGCGCACGATTCGAGCACCCTTTAGTAGCGTGAAAGGGATAAAGCAGATTGTTCGAGATAAACGAGCAGGGTGGAGGTATCTGGAAGGTGGGGTTTGAGAGACCCGGCACGCGTTGACGGGTTAACGGTTTGTAGGATTAAGGGCTGGATGCTGCGTGTAGGCACGTGATACGCTGTTAAACAAGTTTCCCTTATTGTAGTATTTAGTGTTATTATTGAAGGGTTACCTACATTAAATATTTTCCTTAGATTATTATTAATATTTTTAGGGTTCTGTTCCTCAAAAGGAAACTTTATTACTCGTCTATGTCTTTGTCAAGACGGAGATACTTATTTAGGTTAACTTACACAAGTTTCTCTAGCCTAAAATACCCCAGTGCTTTAAAACTAAGGTTTTCGGTAAATGTGTATTACCAGTGATGTTAGATAACGCCGAAACGTCCTCTCCTAATATGGGCGTCACTAGAAAGCTCACTGTCATACAGCGAGTTATGGAGAGGGCTATGCTGTGTGTTTCTCTAAGTGTTCGAATCAGGAATGAAGAAATCCGTAGATGAAATAGAGTCTCCGACGTAGCCGCAGCGCATTAGGATGTTGAAATGAGTGTAGGCAGGCCACAGGTTGTAGAGAGGAAAGCCGATGGGGTACTGGCGAGCGCAGAGTGTAATATTCACTTGTAAGGTAGACAGATTAATCCAGATCGCAGGGCATCGTTGGATGCAAGCCGTTTCCGACCGGTTACTCTAGAAAACACTAGGGGAGGCCCAAATCCAGCAGTGAACGACCTACGGCCGATTTGAAGCTGTGAGAATCAAACTCTTAAATCCACATAATCAAAATACATGGCAGCTTTTGGCGCATATTTTATACAACTGTAAGATAATTGAGCCTACAGAGCAATTAGCGTTAAACAAGAATAATGAAATTTAGCAAAAAGCAACTTAGATATAGCATAAATATATAAGAAAATGCGATAAACATTAAGTTTTAGTTAATTCATTACAAAAAAAAAGTGCCGATAATGATCTACCTATTGACAATTTTATACGAAATCCCTGGTATTTGAGTCCGATACGCACTTGATCATGTGCATTGGAAACTTTGGTCTAAGTAGGAGATGAGGTCGACCAAGATTTACCTTAATCAAATAAGAGGAGTTCTAATAGAGAGGATAATGAAAACCTAAAGAATTACCTGAAATAAGTGGGAATATATTAAGAAATTAATAATTAGGAGATGAAAAAGCTATGTATAGTATCTATACTAGAAGTATAAATATAGTTTGGTATCATATCAATATGTGTAACTTGGTTAAAAGATTTAGGTCAAAGAAAAAAAATGCAAAATATTTGAACCTATTTATCAATCGAATCCTCGAATACTGAAATATGAGCCGAGATAAAATTGAGTTAACACCTCCGAGACAGGTTGATAATCTCCAAGAGCAAAAACCGAACCGATCCGCTCATACGGGAACTATAAAATTGCGGCAAAAAACGTCGTAAATTTGTCACGGCACTCCGCCCAGACCGCGCGCTCGGTTTTTGCGCAGTTCGGAACACTTGGTGATTCCTTTACAGGATAACCGTTAGAACACGGTTAAACGAGGAACTTTTATTTTGGAGCATAAAATTGAAGAATAAATAAATCATATACACGCGCCAAAAGTGAAACTATAATATGTTCTCAAATAAAACAACATCTTTTATGGTCTACAAGCAGACGTTGGACTTCTATCACACCTGATATTAGGTAAAAATGAGCCCGATAACGGACAGTGTATGTCCAACAAATCCTCGTGTTAGACTAAGATTCGTCTTCATCATTGATATAACATTTTAAATAATAAAATTGACTGCCTCCAACTGCTTCAAAAATGTTGATTCAGAGCCCCCCTGAAAAATTCCAGACGAGTCGTTCCTCTTTTACATCCACCTTTTAAAAGAACCAACTTTGGAGTCAACAGCGCTCTGTGTAGGTTGTCTCGGGATTACAATCTTCTTGGAGATTCGGTTGATTTATTTGCGGACTCCTTGCCGGGATTCAGGAGAAAAGTCTTCGGGGTGTTGAGAGATACACAAACTAATAATCTTGACTTTAATTACCATTGATATAATGTAATATAATATAATGTCGTATAAATAAACAGGCCACTCTGACGTATATTGTGAATGCCTTAATAGGAACTGTACATTTTTTATTGTGACTATGTATATGTATTTTGTAAATGAGTTATTGTACTGGGCCACTGACAACCCTGTAAAAAGTAAATAAATAAATAAATTCATAGCCATTTTATTTATTTAGACTTTTCTCAGAAAATAAGTTCATCTTTCACAAAAACACTGAATTTATAATATGAATTTCAGTATGGTTCCAGTACTCACAGAGGAAAATCCAAGTGGAGAATGTCGGTAATTTACTATATAGGTGCTTTGGTAAATATGTCCAGCTCACTGCTGCTTCAACCTGCTAATGCTTTGAGCTTCGTTGATGACTCTAGCTCTTAGAGAGCGGTTTACCTGATTATTTATTTGATGGGTTATAGCAAAATAACAATTATATAATAAATATAAAACAGTGGATTAATTTAATAATAGTCGAAATAAATATAAATCCTGCGTTTTTAGCCTCTATTCATAAATTTTCAATCTTCATTTTACTTTTTTATTTCTTTTTTTCTTTTTTATTTGTATTTTTTAACCTATTATATTTATATTAGACTTTTTTATTATTTTTACAAGCAGTATTCTCTTTATACCCATATAGTGCACTAGGTTATAAGTTTATGAGAATGATGTTTCAGAGATGGGCAAAATGTAATCTGATTAATGATTACAAAATGTAGTCAAACCCCTTCAAAACATTAAGGAATCATAAATGTGAATGCAATTAAGGGTTCCGTAATGTTTGAAATATAGATGAGTAAAATGCAGTCTATGACCGGTGGTCGTGGGTGTGGTTGTAGAAAGACACGGATTTTGGCGTTTTAATGTTTATTTGCACTTTAAGGCACACCAAACTGCGACGTACACGCACGTACTATCGCCTTGCGTCCCGGTAGTCGACTGACTCGCAAGCACCCCGTGCGCGCGCGCATCCTCTTACCCCGCACGTCTCGTAACACCCTTACGACCCTTAGGGCGACAATTACGTATCTGGCGGCGTCTTTTTTTTTTACACTGGCTCGACATAGTGACTACAGAGTACCTGATGGTAAGTACAGTGTAGTCCAAAAACGAAAGCGACTATCAAAGGATGAAAATCCATTGATAGTCTACATCGTCATGTCGGCCTACATATACCGCGACTGAAGGTCTCTAGGTATATGAGCTACTGGATATACACAAGCTGATCCCGAAACGCGACAAGCCGAAACTGGTCACTATGACGGGCTTTACACCCATGCACTGTGGTCGCGATCCAGACGGGCACCGACGCCCTAGCACCTCGCTGCTGCTCGTTTAGCAACGACCAGGAGTCACGTGTAGGGAAACTAGGGTAAAGCCTACGGACGCGAGCAGCTTCGACTCCCAAACACATGCATACATGTCTACATGCTATAAGTCATATTAATTATGAAAAACGCAAAATGTGATCGTATTCGTTTTTCATTAATCTGAATACATTTTGCCCATCTATGTGGTGTTTAAGTTTTTATTATTGAAACTATTGTAGTGAAAACAAATAAACAAAAAGCATAAGAAAATCATATCGACTTAAAACTAGATATAATTTAAATACTCCTATGAATTAAGAAGCAAATGAAAACGACCGCGTTTACTTTGAATAGAGTCATATTTTCCCATCAACAAACTTGTGCTACCACCGTATTCAACCATTAATCACAGCCCCGTATTCATTACCGATCACCCTGTAAACGTTACCAAAACAATAACTATTATATTCACCAACAAAAGAGTTTCATATCAATTTCTATACAAAAATCTAAAAGAATCGGAACACGTCAACTGGTTCTAAACCTTATACTGTTACAATAAGGGATAAAAGCCATAGCGGGGAACATTGTTGTGGCCGTAGGCTTAATTTTGATATGGAAAGGATACTCGAGCCAAATTAATAGCTTATCTGCAATCGGTTGGTTATTATGTCACTCAATGTGTGGGTTTTCGATGTAGTCACATTTGTAAGACTCTAGGGTTGGCAAAAATCATAAAAATGACGTCAAAAATATTTTGAGACAAAAATGTAGTTTAGCCCTGCCCCAAATATTAACTTATAGAAACGCCAAGCTTATGAATTTTGGATATTTTAAACTGTGCTATTTCTGGGTCATGACCACAGTACACAAGTGTAAAGACCGTCATAGTAACTCACTTCGCCTTGTCGCGTTTCGGGATCAGCTTGTGTATGATGATGATATCCTTGCCGATTTCGGCCACAGCGACTGTTTCAACACCGGTTAAGAAATTCGAGGTCCAGTTTTCGGAAACAGTCAATCGCGCAGGAGATATTTAAGTGCATAACTGGACGCGCAGCCAGAAAAGCACTCTCTCGTCCGAGCTCCCTCGGGCCCGATGGAAAGGAGAACCAGTACGATCGGGAGGGAGCGGGATGCAGGTTTGGTCGAGTTTTCCTTCTCTGAACACCTGGTTGAATTGCGGTGTTAAAGAGATACGTTAGTCGCCTTTTACGACACCTCAGCAAGAAGAGGGGGTGCTATTCTATTCTGCCGGCAGCCACCACGGCTTGTGTATATCCAGTAGCTGGAGATCTTCAGTCGGGGTATATGTGGTCCGACATGATGACGGAGACTATCAATGGTTTTTCATCCTTCGACAGTTGCTGTTATTTTTGGACTACACTGTACTTACCATCAGGTAATCTGCACTCAATATGTCGAGCCAGTATATAAAAAAACTAGCCGAGTATATTTAAAACGAGCCAATATATTTAAAACTAATATTTAAAACCACTCATTAGTTTGTGTAGTTTAGTATATGTTATTGCAACAAAGTATGAGATCCAGTGATCTTGGTAAAATTATGTTAGGGATGTATGTATTTAGCAGTAGCGTTCATTCCATAGATGCATTAAAGCATTGCATGCTCTTGCAATAAATAAGTCCAGAATAAATTACTTAAACATGAAGAAATACCTTCCTACATACACTCTTACGTACCTATTCTATTATTACTCCATGTTTCTTTCGTATAACAACTATATAATTTATTATAATAAAAAAATCAAATTAATTGCGCGAATACTGCCTACCTTGTTTAAATGCCCTATGCACGTCACTGGTATTTTGGTAACATTAGGGGTGCCCCCGTGAAAAACATTGGGCAAGCCTGGATAAAGCTACCAAAAAATATTTATTCATAGATGCTAGATTATAAACGTTCAACCCTAATATTGCTCAAGGGTGTAATACACCCGTCTATTGTGTCGACAGGGTTATCAGTAATATCTAGACTTCGCCGTCAGCAATCACAGAGCGCCCTTTTCGATCGTGATTTAGGATATACGATCTTTGTACTCATTGTGGGTTTTCCTATTCAAACATTCAGTTTTGGCATTTAAAAATAGTATTAGCTTTTGTTTGCGACTGTCTCCTTGAATAACCACAAAAAAACCTAAGAATTTTCGTTTGTGATGTTACTATCAGTACAAATTTACGGTTTCCTCGTTATTTGTGAAGTTTCACTCCGACGCAGCCTTGAGTTTCTTTCGGCGTTTCTTCTCAAGGTAGTTGCTTCCGAAACGCTGGTAGATCAACTGTAGGTACTTTCGCCTGGCTGGCTGCCCAAATCGAGGTCGTACCGACAGGGGTGCCCTTGCATTGCCACCCAAACCATAAACTCGCTGACTGAGCACCTTCTGAGCTCGCTCCCTAAGCCCGGTGAAACAGTATAGTCCTGTCCCGGCCTTCAGTAGTTAGACCGTCATAAAAAAAAGGTATTTGTGAAAAGAGACCTTATTTCTCGCCTTTCATAAATCTCAAATTTGATTGCATTGTAAAAGCGGATTTTTCGCAATGTAAAAAATTGTTATTGACCGTTAGGTTAGGTTAGGTTACTTCTCGGACACGACCTCTCCCAGCCAGCAGTGGTGTCGGCAATGCTGGCAGGGTATGACAACTGGAGGGCCGTGGTCTCCTTCTGTGAAGATGTCATGTCCCAGAAGGAGGCCGCAGAGCGAGAACGGCAAAAGGCCGTTCGAAGGAGACACCAGGGTGCCGGCAACCGCCCTGGCACATCAGTCCCAGCCGACCGGTCGATCCACGACCAGTTGGCTGATGTCTTTGGGGTCGTGGCTGCTCAGGGTGGGGGCCCTGAGCAACTGGTTTAGCGGCCCCCGAGAAGTTGGCAGGGCATTGTGGCGTGCTCTGCCTAAATACAACGAGCAGTATCGGGAAGCGTATCATCTTCCCCCGAGTTTGTGCCCATCGGGCGCGGCGCGACGGGGCTGTGGCGAATTGATTACAGGACCCACAGTCCCCGCCAATGCGCAGAAGTAGTCACCTTGGGGTTTTTAGTCGGTATAAGTCCGACACACCTCGGTCGCGCAACCCCCCTGTGCGGCTGAGACGGTCCTATGAGGTTTTCCCCAAGAAAAAAAAAAAAAAAAAAAAAAAGGTTACTTCTCCAGGTGATGCGGACGGGCACTTGGTGGTTTGAGGCTTGAACTTCGACTAGGGCGGCCGGCCAGGGAAAGAAACTAACGGTGATCTACTAGCGTTTCGGAAACGGCTACCTAGAGAAGAAATGTCCAAAAACTTAAAGCTACGCCGCGCGTCGGAGTCCACTGGTTAGTAACAGTCGATTGAACTACCATTCTTTGGAACCCCTGGTGACGTTGGTGTCTTGGTATGACACTAGTGCATGTTATATGTGCCTCACTGTGGTCTGGAGCTATAACTATTGAATTCGCGGGATAAAAACTCTATAAAAAAAAAATATATAAGGCGTAAACAGATGTATCTGTTGAAAGCAGAGATGGGTAAAATGTAATCTGATTAATGATGAACGATTACAAAATATAGTCGTAGTTTTAATTTTCTTGCTCTGTAATCATGATTAAATCCATTTAAAACATTAGGAATCATAAATGTGTATTAAATCTGGGATTTTGTAGTGTTTAAAACATAAATGAGCAAAATGTAGTCATATTGATGGTAAAAAATGTAAAATGTAATCGTTAATCATTTTCATTAATCTGAATACGTTTTGCCCATCTATGCTTGATGGCGTTGTCTCTGCGTGATGCCTAAAGAAATGACAAAAATTTTCCAAACTAAAAGTTTTTAAAATCAATTCAATCAATCTCTACATATATTTTTAATGTGTAGAACTCATTTAAATTTTTTTGAAAGCGTGGTATAAACATATACAAGGGAAAATGTGATTTAAACAAGTTCGTACAAACATCTTTATACTTGTAAAGTTTTTTTTTTAAATATTATTTATTCATGCGTCCGCACATAATCCGTATCACTTCCGAAAATAATGTAACAATAAAATCCATTGTCCGGGAATCGTAAAAATAATTCCAAATTCAAATTCAATCGTCATGGGAAATGTCGTCAAATTCACGGTTGAACTAATAAGGGAATACGAATAGAACTGTCCTTAGACACATTACCCATCGAATAAGCGAAGGAAAGAGAGATCAGTTACGCTAAAATTATGTCCACATTTTTCGTATTTTTTGCAATAT
Organism: Automeris io; assembly: GCA_036320925.1. NCBI lineage: Eukaryota > Metazoa > Arthropoda > Insecta > Lepidoptera > Saturniidae > Automeris > Automeris io. The sequence goes on along the minus strand of JAUDJH010000021.1, from coordinate 719,406 downwards.
ATATTTTTTTATTAATTTATAGGGCTACGCTTGACCATAATCACACCTGGTGGAAGGTGAAGATGAGTCCAATGATGAACCGCGTCCGCCTAACAAATGCCTATTCAGTCTTCTTTTAAAGACTCCGAGGTCATATGATCGCGGAAATATGGCCGCTGGAAGCATATTCCACTCCATAGCTGTTCGCATGATGAATGTAGAAGCGAATCTTTTCGTGCGGATATAAGGAACATCCATCACATACGGATGGTATCCGACACGATGTCTAGTGGTTTTGTGGTGGAATGGGGCTGGTGGAATCAAATAATGCAGTTCCTGAGAACACTCTCCACTGTGCAACCGGTAAAAGACTGTGAGGCAGGCAACTCTACGTCCAGATTACCATACACCAGATTACCAGATTAGAGAAGGATTTTTTTGTATTAAAACTATATAATTTTATATTTTTACAGTCTATGATGGGTTGTATCATAAAACTACTAAATATTCAAAGTACAATGGCTTTTATAGTATAACAAGAAAAAACGCACGATATAAATAGTTTTTGGTCTTATTAAAAATTGAGTTATATATTTACTATCTGTTTCAGAAATGGTTAATTTTATTTTTATTATAAATTATAGCCATCCTTTATAAATCTAATGATTAATAAAAAAAATGTTTATTCATATTTAACATATTTAATACATTCTATAATTTATTTTGAAATTTTATACTATCATTTTTATCTCTTTTTAATTTACTTAACCAGTCTTAAGAGTGAAGAGTGTCAAAAACGAAACTGTGTTATTTAATGTGAATAGAACTGTCTCAACGGCCAGTTACTTCACGATTCGAAACGCGATAATTCGTTACCGAGAATGACATATGTTTTGAATACCGAACGTCATTTTTTTTTGTCACTTTTTTTCTTCAACTGTAACACGAGGGGCAAAGGCAATTATTTGCCGGGTAAAAGGTAAGTTTATACAGCATGGAGGTCGGACAATACACCGACCGTGCAGCTTTACAGCGGTCGTGTGTCTTTATTAGGGTTTTAGAGATACCGCAATTCGGATACGGATATTTTTTTATTCTGACTCGACACAGTGACTGCACCGCACCGGATGTTAAGCATGGTGCAGTCCAAAAAACGCCAACGAGTATCGACAGGTAAGGAAAACCCATCGGTAGTCGCAGCGATCATGCCGGCCCGCACAAATATCTCTTCACGTTACGCTTAAAGGATCTCATATCATAGGAAGGTGGGAACATGCTCGCTGGAAGTCCATTCCACAGCCCAACGACACGGCAAAAAAAGGAGTTAGAAAACTTCGTAGTTCTGGTCGGGATGTGAGATACCGTATAGCTGTGACTCCGCAAACCCGCACGCGTGGTTCTATTCAGAAAGGGAGAGGGTGGAACAAGGTTAAACAATTCTTCAGAACACTCACCACTCGATATTAAAGTAGACATTTTAGTTTCGGATATCTGAATCATTTCGAATAAAAATATACTGATATGGGAGGTATTTTCTATATATTTTTGTGGTGTTAGGACGGTTGACCAAACTGCGTCGTGACCACAGTAGACAAGTGTAAACACCGTCATATTGACTCGCTTCGGCATGACGCGTTTAGGGGTCTGTTGGGGTATATCCAGTACGTAGAGACTTCTGTTGTAGTATTATATATGTGGGCCGACATAGCGATGTCAACTGTCGACGTATTTTCGTCCTTTAGTGGTCGCTGCCATTGTTAGACTACACTTTACTTTCCATAAGATAAAATGTAGCCGTTTTGGTGAGTCAGAATAACAAAAAAGGGAATAATTACTAATTAAAATATCATTTTCTAACCATAGATTACGTAGTCATTATTTTAAAATCTTCCGTTAATAAATAATTGCTTATTATACCTTAAGATTTTAATTTTAACTATATTTTATCGGATTGGACAATTTTGGGTATCCGATAGTTTCGTTCGCGGATATCAACGGCGTCCCTAGTAGCAATTGTGTGCCGACATGTTTTGCTTTGATATTGGACTTCAGATCGTTATCTTTAAAACTGAGGTAAGTTTGCGCTGATGCCGGCTAGGTCGCGGGAATTCTTTGAACTTCAAAGTGGACAATCCAGGTGACCGCATGTTGTAAAAATAACTTCTTATGTAGGTATTTTTTTAAACTAAGGTGTTCTTCTTCAGTAACGTTCAGTTTTTTGATGAATGATAAATTGTTCAAACTCAAAAATAGTGTAAATGTAAAAACAGAATAGTATCGACTAACAGGCTGATCGCAAAGTACCTCGATTTCCATCTCAAGAGGCTCTTCCTCAATTGTCGGATCAAAAGCCGAATACAGAAGGCGGTAATACTTGATACAGCACGTATTATGAGGAAGTTTCTCAATGTTTTTTTTTTTGTTAACCCGGGGGATCCCCTTCGGACCCTCAGGAGAGTGGTGAGAGCCACTCCCCCGGTGTGTCGGACCTGCACCGACTAAAGCCACCGGGGTGCCAGCGCTGCCTACTCTTCGCCTTCGCCAGGCCCGGGGATCCAGATACTTCCGAGAAGTTTCTCAATTTTTACTCCTAATTACCGATGGTTTCGCTCCCGTAGGTCTACATGTTTTGATAATGAAACATTGTAAATATAATAATAAAGAGATAATAATAATATATCGTCACGCTATATCTCTTACGGAATAAGCTGAGATACAATAGCGGCTGTATTCACCGGGCAATAGACTTGAGGGAGTCTATTGACCGGATGAGAGAGAGACGGCGCGCAGGTCCTTTACACCCAACCCCTACCAGCGAAGAAGCCTTAACAAGGCCATTCGCTCCCAAGTTTTTTGGACGAATTCGGATTCCCAGGCCCGGGTGGAGCGATTAGAAGGACACCACGGGGGTTTTTAGTCAGTAGGAGTCACATCGGGATGGCTACCCTAATAGGCTAGGATCATGCAGAATTCTCCCCCAGGCTAAAAAAAAGTGGCTGTATTAATTGCGTGTATTTAATAATAATAAAAAATAATAAAAACATTTATTAGCCACACAACATACAACACATCAGAATAGGTTAAAACAAACAGAAAACAACAAAAGCAAATACCCTGTGTTGTGATGAAGCGCCAAAGGAAAGTCAGCTTAGCAAATGCTAAGTGACCAGCCGAGCCACCCAGCGCTGATTTTTAGCTGACACCTGATTGCGTCGACGGGCAGAAAACAGCAAGGAAGGGATCAATAGAGTACAGACACAGCATTAGAGACTAATTTCAAAGTATCATAGATAGATATATATCAAAGATGACAATACACATACATAAGAACACAAATATATAAGTATATTACATACATATTCCATATACATTATTATCATTAATTATTTAAAACATCTTGACCCAAATATCCCATGGGCGTGTGATATTTCCTCAGAAAAACTTCTTACTGTTCACTGTATTTTGTTAATAAAAAGTAAAGGCAAATTTACACATGCTTACACGATTATAAGTGGATGAGAACACACCAGTAGTACTCTAAAAAATTGCACAACAGGATATTTATGACTACAAAAAATACTTATTCACTTATATTTTGTCGAAATATAGTTTATTTATGACTGTAATAGCCTAGCGGATAATGGACGAGACTTTATATGCAGAAAACGCGAATTGTCATAGCTTCGGATCCCGCCACGTACTTCTAGACTTTAATTCCGACGCAGCCTTGAGTTTCTTTCGATGTTTCTTCTCAAGGTAGTTGCTTCCGAAATGTTAGTAGATCATCGTTAGGTTTCGTATATTTTGGCTGGCGGTCCAAGTCAAGGTTCGTACCCACAGGGGTGCTCTTGCATTGCCACCCAACCCATAAATTGCAGGCTGAGCGCGTTCAGTGTTCGCCCATCCACCCGGTTTAGTTGTGAAGACCTTTCGTGGTAAACAAACACGCGTCATTTCGAAAAAAAAAAAACTTCTAGACTTTTCCAGATTACGTAGTCTTAGGCCCCACGTATTCCTGAAAGATGTCTAATAGAAATGCTATATTTAAATGCCCTCATAGCGACTAGCTGCGCTACTGGTAACATTAGGCCGTTTCTGGTAACATTAACATTAGGTCTGGGGTTCGAAAAAACAGACATTTCCTCATTGCTAACTCAAAGCAAGTTGCTACTAGATTTATAATATTCTAAAAAGCTTGAAATATATACATAAAAGCGTTTATTAAAATTCTATAATGTCAAGGATATGTTAACCTTGGCTAAAGTGAGGAATTTGGAGAGCAAATATTATGATATAGTATTAATATCGTACCCCTATCCATCAAGAAGGGCAGACGGGAGGACTATTGACATAAAATTTACGAGATTAATATTTACAAAGTTAGGGAGACGATGTACCGTCTTATACGTACTAAGCATACGGCTTTCTCTCCATTCCGTATTTAGATTATCTACACAGACGAAGCATTCGATCATCAATAATGCCAGTAAATAGAATTTAAAAGAAAGAAAGAAAAAGTTTATTGAGACAAAGGAAATAACACACAATAAACACATTTATATAAAAACGTCAACCGGCTTTATAAAGTAAACAACGCTAAATATACCAATAAGTCTTTGTAACTTTGGATGTCAGTGTAATACATTGCTTAACTAGGAAACTTCAAAAATGACAGAGTTTAATTAGTAGATTAAAGAATATTATTAATTTATTGAAGTTAAGCGAATGTTTGAAATAAAAATATTTTTATTTTATAATTGTTTGTGTTGCTGTGGAATCAAATTTTGATTATTTAGTGTATTTGAGACAAAATAATGATCAGAATGAGCCCAAATATTATATATCTACAGTACCTACTCGTAAGTTTGTCTTTGATAAAAAACTGAACGTATAATAAGAACTTGAGTGTAATCTAAGTGTTCTCAGAGCCAAGTTGAAGTTCGATAAACCTGTTAAATACCAATTTGGTATTAATTAAATTAATTATGTAATAATTAAGTCTACGTGAAATCAACGTAGTGTCAAATGACAGCGTTAGAATCATTGAAATAATTCAAAATATTATCAAATTTATATATGCATGTTTCAATTATCGTAGTATATATTATTATAATTGGGTTAATGCATTTTAATAATACAGGGCGATTTTATATATGTCTACTTTTTTACACGTTAATTATCATTTGCTCGTCCAATTTTTTTTTAATGATTTATTAAGGAATATAGTAACTTACATTTTTATTAGTTAGAAGAAAATACAAATTATTGTATTCTGAAATATCTCCCTCGTTTATAAAATCATCTGTATGAATTTTAAATGGCAAAACGAACAGAAGTTATACTGCTTTTTAATAGGTATGCGTGGAAATTTAGGTCGTGTTATTCTAATCCTGCAGGCAGGTTATACCCTTAGCAAAAATAATATCTGTCAATTTAATCAATATTGTGTGCTTTATTTGAGTAGCTAAGAAGAAATAATCCCCGTTGGGCGCGTAATCTCCCCGCATAGACCCCGGTGTCCCTTATAAAGATCCCGGATTCTCACGGCTTCTGTATAATTTTGCTATAAATAAAATTGCACTGTAAAATTTCTTGGACATTCGGCGAGCGGCTAACAGTTGCATTGTGTGGAGAGCGCTTCTAAAAGGCTTTTTTTATCATAGTTTTCTCCCTTTATGTATTTAGGTAAAATATAATACAAACTAACACCACTATGATCGGTATTTGGTTAGTTACAATGTAGCATTGATGATGATGATGATGATGTCCTAGCCGAATTCGGCCACGGCGACTGTTTCAACGCCGATTAAGAAAATCGAGGTCCAGTTTACGGAAACAATCAATTGCGCAGGAGATATTTAAGTGCATAGCTGGACGCGCAGCCAGAAAAGCACTCTCTCGTCCAAGCTCCCTCAGGCCCGATGGAATGGGGAACCAGTACGATCGGAAGGGAGCAGGATGCAGGTTTGGTCGAGTTTTCCTTCTTTGAACACCTGGTTGAATTGCTGTGTTAAAGAGATACCTTATTCGCCTTTTACGACACCTCAGCAAGAAGAGGGGGGTGCTATTCTATTCTGCCGGCAGCCACCACGGCCTAAATAACGGTCCAATATAGTGTTAGGCAGATACTAGATAGCAGAATTATCCCGTAAGCAGAATAAAAAATACCATAAATGATAGCAATTCATTTGTAAAAAAATCGCATTTAATACATTCCGAAATCGACATTTAAGTCGTGCTATTCTAAATAAACCCCTGCACTCCTGACTAGAACTTGAGGTAAATGCACTCGTGTTTATTTTTCCACATGCTTATGGTTTCAGAGCCTTTAAAAGAAATGTGAATATACATTTTTTATGCTTTCCACCACGTATGATTACTGTTAAACGTTTCACTATAAATATTAAAAAATTAGAGTTATTGTAAAACTGCCAGCATACGAATTACAAGCTTCGAAAAGCAAAGGAAAAAAAAACACACGCGCACAGTTCGTAGGTGATCGCATTTATTTTTATATTGCCAATGATATAAATTAAAATTACCTTAATATTGGTAGTGTTGCCAACAGATATTTTAAAAATAATTTATACTAAAAGCCGCTGCCATGCTAAAATTGACTTGCGTCCGTTTGGATACCAATCAGAAACGGAAACTTGGCATCCTATAATACTTACACAACTTCAATATACTTTAGGTATATCGCTGTTCCACGGTAGCTTTCCTATTTTCTTTCGCTTATACTAGTTATTTACAGTTCATTCTGCAATCATCTGAGCATCTTGAACCGCTTCAGTTGCGCAGAGATGTTGCCTCACTGAGCGTTTTCTACCGTCTGTATTATGGTGAGTGTTCTGAAGAGTTGTTTAACCTTGTTCCACCCTCTCCCTTCCTGGATAGAACAACACGCGCGGGTTTGCGATGTCACAGCTATACGGTATCTCACATCCCGGCTAGGACTAAGAAGTTTTATAACTCCTTCTTTTGCCGTGTCGTTGGGCTGTGGAATGGTCTTCCAGCGAGCGTGTTCCCACCATTCTATGATATGGGATCCTTTAGGCGTAGCTTAAACAGATATTTGTACAGGGCGGCATGATCGCTGTGACTACCGATGGGTTTTTCTTACCTTTCGATAGTCGTTAGCGTTTTTTGGACTGCATCATGCTTACCATCAGGTATGGTGCAGTCAACGTGATGAGTCAGCTTAAAAAAAAAAAAAACAATAGAATATTTTCCAGCTCTAATATGCACATACATCTATCGACTTTTTCACTACGTTTTTGCTTGAGAACATTGACGAGAACAAACGCAATTCTCGATTTATGAGCCACATGCAAAGATTTCTCTAATCCGTGGCATAAAAACAAACGACCTCTCCCACACGCCAATCGTCGAAATCACCATAAGATCACCACAGGGCCGCTTTCCTAAATCCTGAGGCGTAAATATGGCATATTTTACCATCACGCCGAGACGATGGAAGGTCTGCTTGGGGTTGGAATAACCCTTTGCGGGTTAGAATTGAAAGGGTTGTCTCCATTGTTCGCCACGGCACGGGAATGTTTGGTAAATAAAATTATTTCGATCTATTAATTTATAATTTTGCTAGACTAGCATCTACTATATGAGTTAGATCATTGTTTTCCAACTTGGAAACCATGTATCCCAGGGAGTTCATAGAGGGTGCGGTGACAAAACGAATATTGAAATAAAAATACGAAAATACAAAAACACGAAATTTTGAGCTACGACGTTTCAGTCCATTTGTGAACATTACCTGTATAACTGGGTCCAAGCTTAGAGCAATAATAAAATAAGTTTCTTCGCGTATAAGACCTATTACAAAAATTGGTTAGTTATGAGATTGGAGAAGATTATGATGATGATTTTTCCATTCTCCATTCAATTTGACCTTAACAATGAAAATTAGTTCGTTAAAAGGAAACTCGATAAAACTCATAATTGCATTATAGGATCTATATTATACATGGGTTGATTTAGAAATGCGGTGCACGGAGTCACTATGAGGGACGTAGCACCAATGTACTAGAGTCGTGATCCAACCAAGCATAGATGCACTTATAAGAAATAATATATTTTTGAAACCAGTGACGTGCATAGGCTATTTGGACAAGGTAGATAGATTTCGTATAACTAATAGTTAAGGCTATAAACTGCTTTACGCGATTCACATACGTTGTCCATTATTTTGAAGATAGCTCGAAACACTCAATATTTCCGAAAAGCATTGTATCACTTTTAAAATACTTAGAAAGTTAATCCTCGTCGCCAGTTAAGTATATGTAATGAAAGACGGGCGGCGGTTTACGAACTGACTTTAATGACGTTAAACACGGTATATAAAATAATAGTTTGACAAATACCCGACACTAATTTGATTATTATACTATTATTATAATATTATATTGCATTCATGAGATGTGAATAAATAAATATATGTTTCATTTTTTGTTGTTTAAATTTATTGCAGACTTATTTATCGTAAAGGCATGCAATGTTTTCATGCATCTATGAAATAACCGCTACTGGTTGAAACTCATTTAACATCAACCAGGAGACACCAAAGATTCAAAATAAAAATATCATTAGCCCAGCAATGGGATGCAAAAGATGTTTAAAAGAACATCACTATAAATAATGTTGGCTGTCCAATCTCTGTAATGGAAACAATTCAACGGCTGACTGATTCTCACCCTTAACCGAAGCTCGTAAAATTTTATCACACAACATTTCTTCGGAAGTAAATCCACTAAACGGACCCTAAAATATGTCAGAGATGTTTTAAAATAGTAACAATATGGCAAAAATATATATTCTTTGTTTCAGTAAATTCTATAATATAAAAATGAATCGTTAAATGTGTATAAGCGCGAAACTCGAGAACGGCTGATCCGATTTGGCTGATTTCTTTTTTGTTGTGTTTGTTGAAGTCTGGGGAAGGTTATTACGGAGAGAAAAATTCAAAAAAATGTCTGAAAAATCTAAAAACAACACTTTTCTATATTCTCATACAAAAAATTCGTAATAATATTTAAAAGTCAATTTGAACTTTAACACCATACCATACAGTTTAAATGTCAGTGGACGGGTTCCGGGAAGGCAAAAAAATTGAGTGACGTATAATATTAATGTCAATATTTATCAATTTTTATACATATAGCATTAAGGCCAGGTTCCTTCAAACAATTTTCAAAAAACAGCCGACAGGCCAATAGGTTTTGGCAGAATAAAATCTGACGGGGAAGCTATTAACATTAAAAAAAAACAACGTGACTTTGTTTTAGAGAAATAGGGCAGAACAAGGTCTGCCGGGACAGCTAGTATTATATAAATATTTAGTTTCTTATACGTAGCCATTTATCTCTCTACGATGTCATAAATTAATCAAATTTTTGTTAGAATAACTGGTCCTTCTAATAGAAATAATTCATTCGTCATTATGGATTAGATGAAAGGAAAACGCACAGCTTTTTAAATACATACTTTGAGTATTATTTATACAGTTTTTTTTTTGCCCCATACGGCCGTTAATATATCTCTAGTTACCCCGAAAGGGATAAAGCGTGATAATATAATATTTTTATTTAATTTTTATAAAACATTGCCTCATATAAAGATTTACTATTGGGCCATTGGATTTATAAATATAAATTCTACATGCGTAGAGGCAAACGCGGATCAATTATTTGCATATATGTGCTGTCGCCATAAAAATATATTTTGTTTCATATGGAAATCGAACCCGAAACCCATTGCCTTCAAATCAATTACTAAGGCTAAGATTTGAACCGCTCCAGCTGCGCAAGTAAGTGTTTTCTACTATCTGTATCACCACGAGTGTTCTGAAGGGTTATTTGACCTTGTTCCACCCTCTCCTTTCCAAGAGATAACTACGCATGTGGGCTTACAACCACGGAGTCACGGCTGTATGGTAATTCATAACCCTGCCAGGACTGAGAAGTTCTCCTAACTCTTACTTTCGCCGAGTAGTTGAGCTGTGGAATGCTCTTCCGGCGAGCATATTCTCACCGTCCTATCATATTGGATTCTATAAATGGGACGTGATGAGATGTTTCTGCAGGTCGGCATGATTACTGCGATTATCGATTGATTTTACTGTTCATGGTAGTTTTTTTGGCCTGCACGATACTTACTATCATACGTGGTCAGTATGCTTTGTCAGGAATTTAAAAAAAATGTTACTTTGTCTCTTCCTACACTTTTTAGTGTAACATTTAAAAATATATTATTTTATATTAAGGTATATTGTAAGTTACTGATTTTCTCAATTTTGATTTGACTGTGTGAATACTTACTTAACTTTTTTGTCAAAGGCAAACTAATTTTCTGTGTAAAGTCTAGGCAAAGTCGAAGTAGCGTCTATAAATCTTTGTCTTAATCACTGCGTCAAGTTGTTTCCTTTGAAATATCTTAAAGTAACGTTACGTTTCATGGTAAAAGTATTATCCGTTTTCCCGGAAACGAAGAGCGAAAATTCCCGAAGTAACACCCCTCGCACTTACCAACGCACTCCCGCAGTCCTCAGGGATGATTAAAGTAGAGATTGGTTACCGACAGGACGTGTAATCCTCTCGGTTGATTGATGACCGCGCGGTAGATAAGCCGAATTTCCCTTTTTCCGGGAAAATATTCGTTTAGGATAAAGAACGGCCGGCATAAGCAGCGATAGCTCCAATGTCATAAAATAAAGTGGTATTTTTGTTTACTTTTATGACGTATTCGATTTTTATACACTACATCTGAAATATAATAAATAATAATTTATCTTTACGCAATATTCCGTTTGTGGTGAGCAGAGATACATTAGTGGCTGTTTTTTTTTTGAAGCGGACTAACTACTGGGTGCCGGGAAAGGCATTTACAGTTCAACCGAGCTTTGGGGGCGAGCACAGAAGGTGCTCAGCCAGCTAGTTTATGGGTTGGGTGGCAATGCAAAGGCACTCCTGTGGGTACGAACCTCGACTTGGACCGCCAGCCAAATAAAGTACTAACCCTACGGGTGATCTACCAGCGTTTCGGAAGCGACTACCTTGAGAAGAAACGCCGAAAGAAACTCAAGGCTGCGTCGGAGTGGAACATTAGTGGCTGTATCCACTTTGTGTTTATATGTCGTGCTTAACGTGATCAGTAGCGCGGCTGATTGCCGTTCCCAGGGCACTCACACTATTTTCCTTAACTTCAATTAAATAGCATTGTATACAAGTCTAGACTGGATTTAATTTACTGGTGTAAGTCGCCCTTAGTTTCCGAAGCAAGAAAAGCCTACAATCATATATGAGCAAAATGTAATCAGATTAATAAAAATCATTACGATTACATTTTACGTTTCTTACCATTAATATGACTGTATTTTGCTCATCTATGTATGTTTTAAACACTACAGAATCCAAGATTGTATACACATTTATGATTTCTTAATGTTTTTAATGGATTTAATCGTGTTTACAGAGCAACAAAATTAAAATTGCGACTACATTTTGTAATCATTAATCAGGTTACATTTTGGCCATATCTGTCTACAGTAAATACAAGCTTTGGCTTGGACAAGCCAAACTATGATTATAGTATTGAAGGTCAGTTTTGTTTGCCTTCACAAGTGCCCACCTGCATTCGTTGAACAATGCGTTGATACTGCGCCCGACTAGCGACAGAATAAATTATGTACCACACAAAGCCGGCCTTTCGGGCACAAAAGCTGTTTTCTTTACCAAACTTAGGGTATTCAAATTAAGGGTCGCGGATTTCGGATTGAATGTTTTTCATTCTTTCCGTTCTCACGGGTCAAGCGGTGACCTTTCGGACAATGCAGATCATAAGTCCGCGTCCAGAATTTATAATTAATGTCCGCCGATGGCCAGGCCTTTGTGCGAATTCGCGAGTAATGGCCGCCGCGTTGTTTCCCGATTTATGGGCATACGTGAACTAGTTGTGTGGAAAGTGGTATTTCTTGAACATTGATGAATAGTGACCGTCGCGTCGCATAAAGACTAGGATGGCCAGATTCGTGAAAAAAACTGGACAAGATTTGCAAAAATAAACTATTTAAAAAATTGTGGAATAGCAGGATGGAAGGAATTTAACAGAATGCTCGATAATAAATCAAATTTTTTATTTGTATTTATTTTTATAAATGGGAAAACGACAAACCACATCTTACGGTAAGTAAAGTCTGAGAACGGCCGGCGGTGAGACAGGTTTCAAGATATTTATTAATTTTGTTATTTTATTTTACGTAATTAGGTGCTCAACATGGGTGACTTTAAGTATGAAAAAAAATATATAATAGCAATATGGATAATGCAAATGTAAGTATATAAAATGTATTTAGTAAAAAAATTATGATTAGTCGACTTTTTACAAAGCCATTAAATATATAGTTAAGTTACTTTAACAAAAGACAAAAGTTTTAATATCTAGTTTAAAGGCGTCAGCAAATGTTTTATTTTTGTGTCGCATATCCAAAGTAAATAAATAAAAATTACCTTTATTTTCTCTGACTTACACAATAAATGTTTTGAAGTTAACCTTTAAACGAAAAGATATCTAAACTAACTGAACTAAAATAAATGTATTTTTTATTTATTAATTTTCAGCTTCAAGGTCAGATTGTCTTGGGACATAATCATTCCTAAGTTCTCTCCACACGTGCCGATCCAATGTTATACTCTTCCAGCGTTTAGGATCCGAAATACATCTATACTAATACTTTTTCTTTTTCTATTATTTTTCTCTTTCTCTCTTGTTGTATACCAATGTTTTGCATGCACAAGTTTTATTTTATTGGAAATACGAATATTTTGATACATATTGACTATAATTAGTAACTATCTGAATTAAACGCATTCGCGTAATTAGCCGTCAACTCGATATCAAATTTATCACACTTATTTTCAAAATACGGTCACTGCTTTGTCCAATCAATAATTTTCTGGCTGCAACTGCAAAAAATCGGACTATCCGTTCGAAACCGGACATTTGGCGACCCTACTCGCGACCCAGGATCGCATGAGAATGCGGCTCATTTCGCATGACACTTGTTTGGTCATTAATCTTTAAGGTTGACCTTCCGGTTTGTCTGCCTTTGTGATATTCCCATTGTACTAAGTGAAATATATTTGCATTGCAAATCTATTGACAATATTCAAATAAATATTTTATAGTTATCAATAATTTCTATGGAATGATATATTTGACATTACAATATCTATTTGAAAAGCTAGTGATTGGACGACTGGGTCATGCGCGATCATGGCACAGTAGTGCTACGATCTTCAAAGTCAAGTCCTGGTGAGCATATACCTAGAGACCTTCTGTCGTGCTATATATGGGCTAGTATGACAACGGTAACTGATAATAGATATAGAAAAGTCTTCATAGCTTTTGTTTAAATTTCATGCGTTATTACTATAGACAAAGATATTATTTTTAATAAAAAAATGAAAAAGTATTTATTTCGCCACAAATATACAAAAAAAAAACAGAAATTTAAATGTAGCAACACAAACAACACACAAAAACAAAAGAAAATACAAAACATATAAACATGGCGAAAATGGGCCCTTCATCAGCCTAAAGCCACAGAGGAAGTCTGCAGCGCTGATTTATCATATAATAATATCTAAAGCTTGTTAAATATACCCAATGCTTATAGTTTAAGAACAAATGTAATAAGAAAAATTAATTCAATGTTGAATTCGAGCTATCGTTACTATTAGTCACTGCAAAGTCGCAATCTCACGAGTCGCGAATGGCTGAGTCCGACGGTTAACTTTAGTAAATTATAATTTAGGTTAAAATAATAAAAACAATTATAAAACTACATTAAACTTTCAAAATGAACTTAAAAAAATCAAACACAGTACAGTCGTGAACAAAACATCATTAGGGGCGATCTTAAGAATGAATTTGTCGGAAACGACTTCGCCGACACGATTTATGCCGACAGCAAACGCGAGAGGATTTGAAAACTAAATAAATACAATACAGTATGACAAAAACGTGGGGTTGGCGGGTACTTTCGATTTTCGAAAACGATATTTTTTATGAAAAAAAAAAATTAAAAGCATATAAATGCTTTCACGCTTTTTTGTAATTTTTGCTAGTTACTATGTACAATTATGCTTACTTATTATCTTTTTTTAAATAATAATTTAATATACAGTTACGCTATATCTTTTTCAAAGAGAGCACAGATACAGTACATTAGTGTTTATATCGATTTAAGCTTAAATGTCATGCTCAACGAGACTAGTAGTGCAGCTGAGCGCTGTTTTCATAACGCTTACACATGGTATTTCTAATAGATGCCATGCAGGTTCCTCACGATGTATTCCATCATCAGTGAACATATGGTGCCTAAAACTGTACATAAACTGAAAAAACTCAGACGTTTTTACCATAATTCGAACCTACGACCATTATAAATATCCATGTTCAGAAATTAAAACACAGCTCTTCTCATAGGTATATCATTTATTCTCATTTCTTTAGAACAGTTTTAACAATAATCCAACTCATATTCCTTTTACAAAAATCCTTCCTAATATTTTAATAATCTCCTTACACATTAATTAAGACCAGACGTACGTCTTTACTGTACGAGTACCACCCTTTTGAATGCCCGTCATCCAGACGACGTTATTCCGTTATGCTTTGCAATAGAAAAAAAATTAAAAAATGTACTCTGAATTGATTCTTATATATATTAAAAAATGTAACCAGACCGGATTCGATAATCATTCTAGGATATCATGTTTTAGCTTTGATCACACTATAGACAGAAACGGAAACTAATGGCAGTGTTTGTAAAATACACCTCACACTCGTTACCGCATTTGGATATCGTTCGCTTATACTCTATGCCACTTTAGGCAGATATTAAATCAAAAGCGTAATATGATGTTTAACAATCTTTTAGAGTCACAATAAAATGTGAACACAAATTCGCTTCAAAGTCGACTAGCCCCGGTAAGCCCCTCACAAAGAAGATGTATCTCAGAAGCGCTGGTGGAGCGCAGAGTATTTATGGAAATCTAAATAACTTTCGGCTTTTTTTAATTGCCGGGAATGAGTTGTTTTTTGTGTGTTCTTCGGTTTATTTTCGTACGGGCGTGATTTGTTCGCCGTCGAATATTAGTGAAAGCTATCGACTGTGATGGGATCAAATGATGTGACGCTCTTGAAGTAGGCATGTGCTTCTTGCAACACAAACAGTTATATAACCGTTATTCAGTTTTCATATCAATATAAAGTGTGATTCATCTTAAAGTGCAACTAGAAAAATATGAGAAATTAGAAACTAATTTACTACCAGAAAAAATAATTAAACAAATCCTTTTTTTTTTTGTGACCCGGGGGAAATCCCTAACCGACCTCAGGGGGCGATGAGGGTTACCCCCCGGTGTGTCGGACTTGCATCGACTAAAACCCCCGGGTTGTTCCATCTCCCGCCTGCCGAATGCCAAGGGCAAGGCTGAGCCATCTTCCTCGGCACCCGGCGACGTCTAGCCTTCTGCAGGCTCCGCCTTCTTGGCAGGGGGTGGCTAAATAGTCGCCACCACCTGCGTACACCTAATACATTTGGCAGGGAGAGTGGTGTAAGAAATGTCATCCTCCCCTCATCTCCTTAATTTGTCATTGGAACGGTGTGCGGGAACACATCAAACACCGCTCACGCCTGGATCTGGACGACGTGCTCCCTCAAGTGCGCCGCCCGGCGTTTGTCCTGTTATGGAGGAAGGCCTCTGGCGAAGGCCCTCCTCCGGCGTCCTGTCCGAGCTGGGCGGCGGATTGGGTTATCAGGGGTGGCAATAGCCTCTCGATCCCGCTCCGCCGCTTAATTAAACAAATCCTAACCATAGATTTAAAGAGGTTAATATTTTTGTATTAACAAGTGTTAGTAACTCTTTTTAGTTGCTCCATTTTCTTTAAATTATTTACAGGCGAACGCTTGACCTCAATCACACCTGGTGGAAGGTGAAGATGAGTCCAATGATCAACCGCGTTCGCCCAACAAATGCCTATTCACTTTTCTCATAAATACTCCCTAAAAGATCGCGGAAATATGGAAACATATCACACTACCTCCAAAAATCTATGGGCATTTCTTATGTGTACATTTGATCATAACGCTTAGTTTAAAGGTATGGTATTTAAATATAACCGTTTTTAATTTAAATATATCGGTCTCCCTAACTATCCGGATCTTTAAAAACGACGTACTCGCTGGGGAGTGATTTGTTTAAAAAATATAGCAACATTCAAGCTTAATGTTGCAGTGAATTCTAATGTTTATTATGCTTTAAACGCTCAACTATATAAGTCTACCCACAGACTAGTCTTACTACAAAACGAATTTTATTTTTAGCACGGTATTAAAACGTGCTTTAAATGTCCTATAAAAGATATTTTATTTTTCTTTATCAGGAATAAACTGTATTAATTAACTATTTTCGTTGTGTTGCAGTAATCCGTAGTTGACAGTGACCGCTTACCATCACGTGAGTATTTAACTTACTTGTCCTGTTTTCACGTAAAAGCAAAATCTTTTGCGATAGCAGTAAAATCCTTATGAAGAAAACTTGATCAGTGTTTGAGGTCGCAGAGTGGTTGTCCGAACTGGTTCATGACTCATGACCACAGCACATAAGCATAAAGTCCGTTATAGTGACTCGCTTCGGTCTGGCGCATTACGGGATCTGTTTGCGCATGTTTAGCAGCTCATATAGTGATAGTAAGGATGGTGTAATGCAAAAAATGGCTACAAAAATCAATAACAAAGAAAATCCTATCAACGATCACTGCGACAGATCGTGCCTGGTTGCACAAATATACCTCCATGCTATATATTGACATATCCATATATCTCATTTTTATGTTCCTTCTGGATTCTCAAGTAGGTAGACCGATAATCGTGAACCCCGATTATAAATTCTAATACACTCGCCCAGTCCTTAGAATCGTGATACGTTTCACGCTGTTTTCCTAAATTCTAAAGCCAACGCTATTCTAGCAATCCGAAGCGCGTTTGCAATCCGAACGTGAATTTATTTCCGATGCAGACTCCAGGAATAAATCGATGATATGGGTACTGTCATGGACATAAATGTTTTCGATATTAACTTATTGAATGGTCGAAAAAGTCTTATTTGCAATACTTGGATCGGGATAAGTTTTGCACTTATGTTGTTGTATAAAAACACCTTCGTAAGCGGGATATTTTTCAATAAAGTTTTGAGTTATTTGAATAATAATAATACTAATAAGCAGCGAAAATAAGTCAGGGAGCTTTCATAAATTACTCACTTTGCATATATTGGTGTGTATATAATGTACAGTATTGCGTTATTGAGGATTTGTGATGCTACACTTAATTTCAAAATTATTTTCCATCTGTGACGAGAGCTATGCGATGTGGATGTTGAGTTTTTGAAAGCGAGAGCGGTAATGAATATTGTACCCCAGATGGCGCGTTCAGATTGTTATTATTTGATGGATCTGGGTATTTCTCACCCATAGATATAGGAGATAAATATTTTGTGAATATTGACTAGCAGATTTACTGCAAGCTTATTTTGGTATTTTCTGCTATCAGTATCCATTGTAATTTTAATTTCTAGTCGACTTTAGAAGTGCTTTAATAGTACGGGTATTTGAATAAAAAAAATATATATTAGAGTTCTATCAATCTCTAAACCGAATGAAAAGAACAAAGGATTTTAATGACTTTTTGAAAACACTTTTGAACGTGACTGTACTACAAACAGACGCACAGACCTAAAATAGAAAATCTCTCATCTCAGTCTCACATCTTTGCATTAACTTTATTAGAGTAAGATGCGAGATCATGCACCAAGTCTGACGTCAAGACGACTCCATTGGCCGAGGGTCACCTTTAACCCCACCCAGGAAAAAAATATCTGCCATTAAACCAAAAGAGATCCATTTCAGCTTCAGATAACTCCTGAAGTGCTGCTAATGTAGTGCGGGCTTATCTTACAGACGTTCTGTCTGGGACAGATTCAGTCAGTTTTAGTGGGGGTTAAAAGTTTTAACATGGGCTAATTAGTAATTATTAGTGTGGGTACACAAAATATGTTCATTTGTTTTTACGAGCTTAGGTTTTAGGTTTAGGGTTTATTAACTATTTCTAAGGGTAGTTGCCTTTTTGTAATAGCCAGTCATTCACATTGAGCTATTTTTGTATGTAAAAAATGGCCATGTATGACAATATAATATTATATTATTATCAAATATTAGAATTAATACGCTTACGCCAATGCTGTAATCCATGTTTCTCGTCAACAGACGGCTGTGTGTGTGTTTTTCGGTCTATTGTTACAAAAAATAAATATTTTCAATTAATACACTATATATACTATAAAATTGTTGGTTTTGCGCACTATGTAGCATCACAATCTGATGCGAGCCACCGGTAGTACGCACCGGCCGATGAGGTAGACTTGTGCGAGGCCCCGATGTATGCGCTGACGGTTTATTGTTCTTTAAAAAGGTCACGAAATGAAATTTATTTTGAAAAGTAACATGGGACTGATTTACGTAGCTAAACAAATGGGTCACTAATTAAAATTATAGCATACCAAATACGGCCCAGTCTATGAAATGGAGTGTTCGCAGAGTAGCTGTTTTTTAAGCACGTTTATATTTATAAAAATGGGTTTAGATAATCTTTACATCCATGACATCGTAGACCTTTTTAAAAGTTTTCACTGCTAGTCTATGATTTCAGTGCATGATATATGGCAGACACTTCGTAAAAGCTTCTGAGAAAAATAGTGAAGTCGAAATAATTTCTAATACACATGTACTTTATTTTACCCCGTTGAAATTCTCATTGACCGCCAGGGAGCGGTTGTGGTGACGCGTCAGTTTGTCGGACTGTCGTCGGCTAAAACCACCAGGGTGTTTTTTCTCCCGCCTGCCGAATGCTCAAGGAAAAGGCAGGACCAGCTTCCTTTTTTATCCCGGAGGAAAATCCTGTTTAGGCCATCAGAGACGCTGTGAGGGCAGCGACCCCGGTGTGTCAGGCTCCTACTGACTAAAAACGCCCGAGGTGTCTCTTTAATTGATCCACACGGGCCTGGGAAACCAAATTCATCCAGACACCCGGGCAGCAAAAAGCCTTGTTGAGGCTACCTCTGCCGGAGGGCTAGGAGTAAAGAGCCCACTTCTCCAAAACCTCTCTCTAGGGCAGTGCGCCGAAAACTGCGCACCGCTTCCCTCTCATCCGGGGAGCGGATTCCCTTAAGTCTACAGCCCGACAAGGCCAGCTTTCTGACGCTACTCTGTAACAGCTGTGCATAATATTTTTGATTAAGTTATAGATATATCTATATATATATATTACTAGGTATTTTTCGTCTACCCCGATTTCGTTAATTAGCATTATATGAAAACTTAATTGATAAGTATTTTTTTATTTGTATTATCATAAGTGGTTGTGGTAGCCTAGTGGATAAAGGATCGGTATACATGTATGGCAATGCGAAAGGTCGTGGGTTCCTATCTCAGCACGTACGTTTGGATTGTTTCAGATTTCATACGGATTTGGGTTCACCGATGAAGGAATACGTTGCGAGGAAATCCGTATGGCATTCAGTGCCATATGTACCTACCAGTACTCTGAGAACAGCGATTATCTGTGCTACTGGTCACACTGAGCACGACATATAGGCAAAGAGTGCATCCAGCTCATATCGTCTCTCTATTCACCTCGATAGGGGTTAAGCGTGAAGATAAATTATTATTATCATAATTGTTTGGTTTCCTGTAAATAAATAATTGTATTTTCCTTTTATTTGTATGTTATTCTTATTTATATCGAGTGTAATCTGAAAATACTGTTAAAAATATAATTTTCATTAGGACGTCCATCCTATTTTTATAAATGAATTCGTCTATATGTGTAAGTTTATTTTATATTATATTCTCAATGATTTTGTAAATTTTTCATTTTTTTGTGAATTTTGCTTACATGTAAAATAGACTTAGTAATATCTAGAGTTAGACCAACGAATTGTGTGACCAATTTTAACCGTTACTTTGTTTTTTGTTTGCGTCTAACACAGAGCTGGTCCTTTTGCACAGTAATAATAAAATTATTTTTAATAAAACTGTTTTTTTTCTAAATCATCGAAATCTGAATCGGATTTGTCACGGTGGGGACAAATAAATTCATTCGCCAACCGTTTCAAATATGAAGCAATAAATTGTAATATTTTAAAAATGGAATGCTCCGTTCCGTTGCACGTTGGGATTTGATGCGTTCCGCAACATTGGTCGCGGAGTGCTCGATATATTGCGCATGTAACTTGATTTAATACGATCAACATAATATTCTTCGATATTCTATTCGATTTTTTATTTTAAAAATACATAATTAATTTTATTTCCATGGCAATGAATATAAAACATACATCTTTATTTACTTATTTGTGAAAAAGTAAAGATATAATTAGCACAACTTACAAAAATTACTATTAGATTAATATCTTGTAAAGCGTATTATTTCTGAAAATTATGATTGAAGTAAATAGTATATACATAAAAAGAATCGAAAAAGTTAAAAATAGAAAGTCAAATATTTAACCTATTGTCAATAATCTTTTAAAATTAAAATATACGATTTGAAGCCCATATTTTAGTAAAATCCAAGTATGTGAATATAAAAAAGCATTTTATCTACATCCCCTTCTTGTGATTATTTTATTCTACAGAAATGTTTATCATAGCTTTTTATTTGCCGTCAAAAATCATGATTTACTTCCTTATGTTCAGTAGACACGGTTGATTTTGTAATTCAAACGTGTTTTACTTGAACATTTGAACTTTGCTATAGTCTCAAGAAATGGAAATATTACTGCGGGAAGTTGACTACGAATAGTCTCGTTTAAAAACTACGAGGCAAAGGAAAAAATGCTTAGGGCCTATGAATTTTAATGGCAACTTTACGACGTATTTTATGGTTCTTTCAGTAACTTTTTCGTAGTTCTTAAGGTTTTTTGTTTTACTTTTTTAATTTTATGCACATTTTACTACGAAACGGTTATGCGGTTAGTTAAATAAACATTAAGCAATTTAGTTTAAGGGTTCCTTTGATTTGTTATGTTTGTGTTACAATATTAATTTTATAACCTTGAAAATTCTTTAACACCCAAGTCAAATTAGGTATCTATTCTAATTTCATGCAATTTTGAAAAGATTATTTTAAGCGTGTGTTGTTAACAGGGTCAAATTTAATTGTAGTTATAAGTACATCTAAATAGGACATTAAATACAAGTGGATGTGGTCTCGAATGTCCGAGAAGGAAGTTGCACGTGGGTCTTAAGTACCCTCTGTATCATTTTACCGAGGTACCGCTACGTATAAGGAAGTGCACGGTCACTTAGTAAAATATAAAAAGATATATTTGTAAACAATAATTATTATTAACATTATTAACAACATATTATTATTAACAACAATATTTATTCTTAGTGATTAATGTTGAAAGGTAAACACTATTTCAAACATATAACGAAATGATTAATTCTTAAAAAATATTGTAATTATTTATCATTCTCTGATAGGTATGTCTATTCTTAGAGAACTGTAAAAAAGCTTATTTATCGTGCTTAAAAATCCTATTATGTGATTTTTAATAAAATTTAATTGAAAAAAATGTACATCGATTACAAGATAGCTAGTGTTATCGAGATTTTTTTCATCATGTTATCCTTAAGAAAAGGCAAAGATTTTTAGTCATAAAGCCATGCTTATGTAGATTGAATAAAAATCATATTTAATATTTATTATATTTAACAAAATATAAGAGGACTGCAAGGGATAAAAATTTTGTACAGTTTTGAATTATTAAAAGTATATCAAATAAACTTGTATTCCTAGGTACCTTGTTGATTCAGGGATTTAGTAATAAATTTTAAATTTAAATAGTAATAACAACTTTATTATTAACTGTTATATTTATAATAATCTCTACTTTATCATCATGGAACATATGTCTTAGCTTTTTTTAATCTACAGATAATAAACTAATTGTAAATAGAACCTTATTCGGATCAAATAGAATCGATTTCAATACGTAACGAAAATTAACATTTTACTTTTAAAATTTCGTTCCAATTTGTATTTTATTAGAACTACGATAAGTCTTATTTTAAAATGTATTAATTTTTTCAGTGATTTATGTTAGAATTTGTTTGATTTATTAATAAACCGCGAGTACTTAGGGCTTAGGGCGGCGGAAGCGGAAACAGGGTCGGGGTGAGTTCCGCCATTAGTCTAGTTTGTTTAGTTTACTCTAATGGCGGTTTTTGAGTAATACGTGTCAGGCTAAAGGTGACTTTACATATCCATTTCGTTTATGAACATTCTAGGTATTTGCTAATGGCGAGGTTCATATATTTTTGGAAGTCTATTTATAAGGTAAAGAGAGAGGTTGTCGAAATATTGTCGCTATTTAAATTTTGTTTCCCTCAAAAAATTTTTTTCTTTACACACTCGCTTTACAGCTCGCCAAAGTGACTACATTGCACTTGATAGCAAGTGTAGAGTAGCCCGAGAACCGCAACGTTCACCAAGGGACGAAAATCCGTTGAGAGCCGCCATTGCTATGCCAGCACACATATACAAAGACGGAGGGTCTAGAAATCTTAACCTTGATTTTAGTCTACTTTGGTAATGAGCATTGCATGATTATTTACGCATGAGAAATTATATCCGGATATAGGAAAGAATTGAAACATGGGTATCTGTTACAAAAACCGTTGTTCATTTCTATGTACGAAATCTCATGTTCCAAACTACCCTAGTAATAATAGTGAGGGATTTACCAGAAAGGCACTTTGACTTCCTCAAGGAGTTTTGTATGAAGCCGTATGAAGACAGGCGGTCATCGTTAGGTTGAGGAAGTAAGTGGATTTCATTTGACATCTAATACTATTGCGGTGACGATTGTACATGTAGGGTGACTACGACAAAATACTCTGATATGGAGAATAAATAATAAAAATTAATAAAATCATTTTTGTACATTAATGTTACTTCAAACTTATTTAATAACCCTTTCGCTACGGAAGGTCTCGATGCAAAGTATTGTGCTGGAAAAGGAGCTCCGTGCTGAAATTGCACACATCAAACGCGCGTAGTCCTTAGCATTCAGGGCTAAAATTTTGGCTCAAAACAATTTTAATTAGTTTTAGCAGAAAAATAATACTTGTGAATAAAATAATAAAATAAGGCTGTCTATCGTGTATAAGTGGTGTTTATCAGCCGGCGATTATAGTCACCCATCGTGTATAGGCGGTGTTGTTTAGCTGGTGACTATAGTCGAAGATAGTAACGAAAAGGTTAGAAGCGGTGAGCTTAATTCTAAATATAAGCAATTGTCCAAATCGGTCCATAGTAAAGAAAACATACAACCGAATACATAATCTCCTCCTTTTTGAAGTCGGTTAAAGAAAACACTAAACATATAATCTATATATATAAAAATCAATTATTGTTCGTTAGTCTCGCTAAAACTCGAGAACGGCTGACCCGATTTGGCAAATTTTGGTTTTGAATTAATTGTTGAAGACCAGGGAAGTTTTAAAAGGTGAGTAAATATGAAAAAAATTCTACACAATTTCGTTCTCCCATACAAACCACTCTTTCCCCAGCTGTGAAACATATGATGCCAATCAAAACAAAACAAAGGTATGCCTTCAAGTTGATTAGAGGTAGCATGTCCTTAATGAAAATTATAATTTATACGCCAAGTAATCAAACAAAAAATAACCCAATAATGTCCCATAAGGCAATATAGTAAAAATATCATTACCTTAGATATGACTAAAGTATTTCAATGCAATTGATTTCTATTAGACTGCGACGGGCCAATAACTTTTGGCAGAATGAAATCTGACGGGGCAGCTATTAACATAAAAAAAAAACAATGTAGCTTTGTTTTAGAGAAATAGGGCAGAACAAGGTCTGCTGGGACAGCTAGTTGTTATTAAATATAGTACAATTCTAACAAACTATATAATTGGAAATACCCACTAAAAATATAATTTTTAACGTCACATCAATAGATTAAAGACATTTTACTAATGGCTAATAATTTCAGAAAGAAAATACCGAAATTTTAAGAGTTACAATTTTATGATCCCAGAGTATAACTACGCTTTCAGCGGGCTTAAGAAAATGATTGTGGATTTAGTTCCTAATTTCCTAATTGCGGATTAACTTTAGGTTTTTTTAAATATATGAAATCCTGGTTACATATACTCTTTGTTATGGTTACCCTACGTACGAAGCCAATGAGCATACGGATGTCAAGATATAAAAGAAGGAAAGAAATGGTCCCGTCTCTGCCAAATGTGATATTATAATTTACAAGGCTTCTTTTGCTTGAATATAATTAAATTATAATTTTACGGTTAATACCGTTAAGTTTCTTCAAAGAAGTAATCAATACGAAGATATGAGGAGTCTAATTTCAAGATCCATTATAAATAATATAATCTTTTCAAATCCTTTAAATTTATAAAAACTTATAATTAATCTTTGACTTAACAATCACATTCTTATAAGGTATTTAAATTATTATTCTAAAGTGAAAAAGCAAAAAAGAAAAAAATCATATATAATATTTTCTTTGATAAAAACATTTCAAATTACTATTAGGATTATTAAGTAATTTTATACAAAAAATCATTTTAGCGGGTTTTGAAATTAGACGCTGATTGATTAAATCTATTACTGTTTTTTATTCTATACTAACTCGACAAAGTAACTATATTAAACCTGGTGGAAAGTATAGAAGTATAGTAAAGTATAGTAGCAGTCCAAGAATGTACGATAATGGGTGACGGTAGCCATCGCTATGTCAGCCTACATATATGACGATGGAAGGTCTCTAGGTACCTATATAAACAACTGGATATACAAAAACTGATCCCGAAACAGAACAGGCTAAAGAGCAGTGAAGTGCATTGGGTATCTGAACAAGGCAGTGTTCGCGTAATTCTTTGAATATTATATTATAGTAAACATAGAGAAAAAATAGAATACGTATGAATGTGTCTAGGTAGGTATTTCTTTATATTTAACTAATTTATTCCGGACTTATTTATTGTAAGTCATGCAATGCTTTCATGCATCTATGGAATAAACGCTACTGCTGAATAGTTACTATGACAGTTTTTTAACTTGTGTACTATGGTCTCGATCCAGTTCGAGCAATCGTTCTACCAGCTCAAAAATTAGTTAATTTATCTTCATAAGAATTTTACTACTATTGCAAAGGATTTTGCTTTTATGTGAAAAGAAGGCAAATAGTCTAAAGATTCATCTGATGGTAAGTGGCCACTGGCACCTATGGATAACTGCAACAGAACGAGAATAGTCGAAGTTGTTTATTTCTTTTTTTGAAAAAAAAAATACATATTTTGTAAAACATGTACAACACATTTTAATACCGTGTTAAAATTTAATAAACTAGATATAAAACAATAAACATTAGCGGACCCAGTCTGCTTGCATGAGAACAATTTCCCTATAATGTTTAACATATAATATGTCCAAAATATATTTTCTAAGCGATAGTTAAAAACGCATTGAGATCCGTTTCGTAGTTTAGCGAACAGAAAGAAACACAGAAGTATGCAGTGAATTCAATTCCGGATTTTTTTTCATCATAAAATAAAAAAAAAAACAAAGTCATAATTTAATTTAGTGTAGATTATTTTTGTGAAGGAATATTTTTTGTCAAGCTATATTCATACGTAGCCTCGCAAAATATCGTAACAATTCATTGCACCCACAAAATTGACACATTAAACGCATTCAAATACACATTATCGCCCAACAATGGTGAGGCGGTGCTACTTTTACAAAAACAGCATATTGTGTAGGTGGATGCCATAAATATGTCAGAAAATATCAAAGACTGACCGCAGCTGTCAACTGTATTGAGACGTTGGTTTCCTACAAAATGCTTATTACTATCATATTTCGAACCTATGAGCCTTATTTTTTAAGCAATAAAGTATAAAATCAATTGATAAAGCGTGTATGAGTTGTAATAATAACATTGTAGTGCCTATTAACCAAACAAATGAAGAACGATGGTCATTTTGTAATATAACACGGTGATTATTTAGTTGGTGTGAAGCCATTTACATTTGTAGCAATTAATTTTACGATCATTTGCGTGTAATTGTCGTGGAAAACGATTATGGGGGTGTGCGTTTAATATTTCTTCGACCAAGGCGCCTTCCATGAATTATGCCATACGTTAAACGTTAAAGGGAGTCAGGCAAATTAAACATTTATGTGATTTGTCAATGTTAAATAATAAATCAGTAAGTTGTAGCACTTTCAGTATCTAAATGATTATATGCCTAATTAGTATTTTTTTGTTACCACGGGAAAATCCATCGTAGCACTTCCCGATCGCCATTAGAGTGAGGACCGGGGATGTGTCAGACTTCTACGGACTGAAGAGGGAGATGTCTCGCAGTGTCGGGCGCGCCGTCTGTGAGAAAGGTTTGGAGGAGTGGACTCTTTACACCCACACAGAGATGAAGCCTAAACAAACTGTTCGCTATCCGAGCGTTTTTTTTTTTACACTTACTCGACATAGTGACTACAGAGTACCTGATGA
This sequence comes from Automeris io, assembly GCA_036320925.1. Lineage (NCBI taxonomy): Eukaryota > Metazoa > Arthropoda > Insecta > Lepidoptera > Saturniidae > Automeris > Automeris io. The sequence goes on along the minus strand of JAUDJH010000021.1, from coordinate 692,719 downwards.
TAAGTGTAGTGTAGTCCAAAAACGAAAGCGACTATCAAAGTATGAAAATCCATTGATAGTCTACATCGTCATGTCGGCCCACATATACCACGACTGAAGGTCTCTAGGTATATGAGCTACTGGATATACACAAGCTGATCCCGAAACGCGACAAGCCGAAACTGGTCACTATGACGAGCTTTACACCCATGTACTGTGGTCGCGATCCAGACGGGCACCGACGCCCTACCACCTCGCTGCTGCTTGTTTAGCACCACCCTGGAGTCACGTGTAGGGAAACTAGGGTAAAGCCTACGGACGCGAGCAGCTTTGACTCCCAAAAGAATCTCGAGCGTCTCGAAGAATATGGATTCCCAGGCCCGGGTGGAGTTATTGGACATCCCGAGGGTTTTTAGTCAATAGGAGTTTGACACACTGAAAAAATAACAAAATATCTATTTAATAAAATAATTTGAAGAGCCCCATATTAATCTAGAGGAGATATTGTGCCTGGATGGTCATTAAACAAGTTCAATCCGTGATTTTTGTAATTAAAAGCACGCAAGTTAGAGCTTATTAATTTTGACCCACATCTAGCGTGGGAATCTGTAAACAGGTGCTGCAGAAAGCCAAATGTTTTCGTTGACATTCCTACAAATCACGCGAACCAGGAAGCGGGGTTACTGGTGCAAAAACACGACAGAAATTCCCATACGAGCTTGTCCTGTGATTTTGGAAATCATTTTTGGGTATTGAAGTGTCGATTCTAATTTTTTTTATACTGGTTTAACTGAAGGGCCACCGCACCTGATGGAAAGTACAATCTAACCCATGTACGACAGTGACCATTAAGGGATGAGAATCTAAATATCATATACAGGGTCATTTGGTAAGTGTATCCATCCTTTTTAAAGGTTTTATAGGGTGGAGGTCAAAAAATTTTTCTCGAAATGAATAATTTCTAAGTAGAGTTTTTAATGTTTTTTTTTGGAAAGTGATTGTGTAGAATAAGGACAGCTGTGAACAATTCATTTTTTCTATATATTATACGTTGATTTCTGTAGAATTATTCCTTTTTTATCCTAATGTGGTTACTGGTAGGGTTGACGGAAGACAGCCAAGGGATCGAAGCTCATTAGGAAGGCAATAAATGCAGTTTAACTCTAAATAGCGTTTTATATTAAACTGGGCTTAATATGTTGGAGCAAGCCGCCCATAAATAATACAAAATTAATTAAAAATTCTCGTAATTTCTCACAGATATTCTAATAAAAAAGTAAATCTGTGACTTTATGAGCAAAGTTTACATCCAAAACTATATTCTGGTTATAGACGAATATTTAGGGAAATGAAGTGTCTCATTCCCACGATATCACTTTCGCCTTATACAGGATGTTTGAAAAAAATCATTACAATAAGTGTAATTTAATTTAGCTTCATTTACAAAAATGTGTTATTTAAAAAAAGTAGTGATGATAAATTCTCTAAGTATATTTATATGGTGAAACCCAGTCCGCTGGCTGAAAGCTTGAGAAGTTAACGATATTGGATGGCCTTGGTTCGTGCCTAAGCCATTCTCCGCTGTGACATTATCTTCCGACAAACTAATCTACTAATCACACGAAAGCTTGTCAGCATCAGGTTTCGGAACCAGGACCTTAAGTATCGAAGGTAGTATTACTACAAAGTCCTCTAACTGGCCGTCAAAGAAAGCTCTGTGAAAGAAGAAAAACTTTGGTGTGGGAGGTTTAAAGTTATTATATTTTCCTAGACGTCAGCTTCTAAATTCCCAGATCTGTTAACCTCTGTGTGGCGCTATAATAAGGATGAACTAGTTCTCTGACCTTTCCCTTTAAAATATAATTGTAGCGCATACATCGTTTGTCTAATTTAAACATATTGTTTTGTATTTAAGATTAGAACTGCGGACGTTTTTTATCTACCTTTTATAATATACATAATTATCTACAATTTTGGTTGTGAAGGTTATTAACTAGTTATATTAAAAACGTAATTTAATCAGCAAGTACAAGCTTTGAATATATTTTAATCAAATTCATACTGAAATGAAAAACTTAAATATATTTAGATTTATACATTCATCATTGCTTTGTAACAAATAAATAAATTATGATTATAAATAAATTCTATGCTTACTATATTGTTTGGTTGTAATTACTTTCGTTTCAATTGTTTTCTGAAACATCCTGTATCGGAAGCAGTATGCAACTAGCGTAGGAAAGAATGTGGATTCGGCACAGGTGGTTCCGCCCTAAGAAGTCCCGGAGTTTTTGCGTAGATTTTTATAAATGTATTCACATTTAAAACCATTGTTTTGTTGTGGATAATTTATCTCAAATATCAATAATAATATTTTATTATTTTATATTAATTTTAGATTTTGGAAGAATTTTAATCCGAGGTGATAATTTTTTTTGGTAACACGGGGTAAATCCCTACGGACCTCAGGTCACGGTGAGAGCCGCCCCCTGGTGTGTCGGACTTGCACCGGATAAAGCCCTCGGCGTGTTCCACCTTCCACCTACCGAGATCGAGGGCACGACTCCCTAGTCCTAGTTTTGAAGATGAGCCCTCCTCATCTTCAAAATCCGAGGTGATAATATCTCTATTATTATGAAACCGTCTCTATTAAGATATCTATACCTTTTCTACAACAAAAATATTAAGACGAAAATATTTAAATGTATTTTCCAGTCCAGTATATTTATTCAAAAAGAATAGTGATACAAAATTTTATTTCCCCTAACTTACTTGATTTTATATCATAATTGTATTTATGGTCGTTGGAATTTTTTAATTTATTTTTGTAATATATATTTTTTACTAATTTATAGACATACTCGTTCTTGCTTGATTTAATAAATAATTAAATCATCACGCTACACCATTAAGAGGGGAACAGAGATACATTAGTGGCAGTACCCAATTTGTACTGCTACGTCGCGTACAACATGACCAGTTGCGCAGCTGATCGTCGCTCTCATATCACTCGAACACATGACATTTCCATTACATGCCATGCCAATTTCCTCCAGATGTTTTCCTCCATCGGTGTGAATATGGTAACGAGATTTGTATGGAATTTGGAAAACCCATAGGCACTTGGTGGGACTCGAACCTAAGGCCATTAGCTGTGCCACGCTTGTAATCTGGTCTACTGTCTACTAAAACACCACGACCACATTTTACTTAATATACAGGGTGGTTTTATAGACGAGGGAGATATTTCAGAATACAATAATTTGTACCTTCTTATAACTAATAAAAATGTAAATAACAATATTCCCTAATAAATCATAAAGATACATTGACGAACAAATGAGAATTGATCCGTAAAATGTTTGGACATCGCAGCGCGTGTGGTGCACGATTTAATGGCATGTAGATAAAATTCCTCAAACAGGTAATTGACTCGTTACCCTTTCGTACTTTATCCTGGCTTAGGAGAGACAAAATACCTATTTAATCATTAATTGTTATTTATTCTATCATGTGTGTAATTGCCCCTTCATATGATGACTATAAATTACTTTGTTTTAGTGGAAATATTCAGATATCGCTATTTCTATATATTTGCAATTGGAATCGAATGCTGAATATCCTCCTTCAATATCTCCCTCGTCTATAAAATCAGCCTGTATATTTCAAAATTACTTTTTTTGAGACTTTTCTGATTATTATGTATTTTTATCTTCTTTATAATGTTTTGTTTTCTTTAGAATAAATAAATATGCAAGTATGTTACATAGTTAAGGGAAAATATATCACAAAACAAGCTGAGGTTCGTCGTGAAAGCCTGCAGATTATAAAAGCCATTCATAGGAGCGGTTGAGCAAGATCAAAGCGGCATATGAAAGCAGCTAGAGGTCTGGCAGAGGTCCCTCTAATGAGGGCGGCGCTGCGAGGGAGGTTCGTTTGTTTATTTCAGTTTTTGATGTCAGTACCCAGGTTTGAGTGATGAGTATTTCTCCAGGGAATTGGATATTGTTTAATTTTCCCTTTAATTTTTTGCTGACTTCTTTCTTACGCGAATTTGCCTGACAAAACTAATTTATACATGTTTGCTAGTAAATGTGTACTATATAAACATATCTAGACAATCTGTCTAATAATGCGTCGCAAATTAAAATGAATAAAAGTATAGTATAGAATGTATTTTATTTATCTATTAAGTAGGATTTGGAATGGGTGGGATGGGGATATAGGGGTTAGATTTAGTAAACTAATCAAATTCATTATAATTCAATGTATAGTAGGCGAAAAAAATAAAAATAAAACTATTTAATATTTATAAAATGTTGTTTATTTAATCAATTAACATTTTCATTCTATAAATTACTTTTTAGAAGAGAGTAATGGTAAAAAGAGCATTTTTTATAATTTATAACTGATTTCATTTTATTTTTATTTATAAAGTGAAACAAACTGTAAAATGTCTATAATATTATATATATAAAAAAAGAATATAACCCCGTAAAGTTTTACAAAAAAAAAACAGCTAAAAACAAATGATCTATCGGGAACAGAAAAGAAACAATAATAAACTTATGAATGACGTTTACAACAATAATAAAATTACATTTACATTTATTCACTATTAATTTCTTATTCATTAAGAAATTATTTACAAACATAGAATGTCTATATCACAAAAACGTTATACAGTATGTTATAAAAACCCTGTTCGACTCGTAACAGTGCTACTCGATATTGATATTAGATTCTATTTTCGTAATCCTTTTTAGTTATATGGCAAAAATTTATTAGAATAAAATAAAATCATCTATTAATTAAATGGGGAATACTTACATAACAACACTGGGAACGTGCATAGCTCATGAACAAAACAGAAAAGGAAAGCAAAATCCATAGATCATGCTAGTAGGCTATGACGCCAAAAGTGTCATGACAACCTTTGATCCCCAGAACTATTTATCAATTAAATTGTTTCATTAATCTTTAAATTGATTTTTGTACTATAAGTAACCCGAACATATATCGTATCTAAAATAATTCAAATAATATAATTTTCTGATGTATTTTGGTAATATTACTGAGTCATCATACGCCCCTTTCGGGTCGGACAGGGTTTTCATAACATAATGTATATACACATCACAAATACGAAATATCAAAGTAATATCAACATATTGAGATTTTACATATGGCTCTTTAAAAAAAAACACGTGGTCATTTATTGGAAAAAATGTCTTGAGTAAAATGAAACGCAACTCATCTGTCAGTTTTCATTGTCATTGTCATTAAATCTTCCTGACGTATATAGTTTGTATTTATAATATGTTTTCGTGAGTTACTTTTAAACATTAAATATATTTGCACATTTTTTTCTGTTCGGAGGTTTATAGAGTAACGCTAATTCAATTTTTATGAACATTGATATGTGTTATAAGTTGTTACTATTGTAGCGGCATCATGGTGGTACGAAGTTCGCCGGTTCAGTTAGTTTTAAATAAAGTTAATCTTTCTATTTGTCGAAATGTAGACATCCCAGCCTAATTTTCGTCCTAAAAGACAGGCAAAAGTTCTATTAGTGAACGAAATGGATGAATAAAGCATTCCCAATAAACGGCAGGTATCAGTAATTTGATTTCTTTGAGGCAGGCATTGGTGATCCATTGTGATCGGATCGCGGCAGACAAATGGCGTCCCGGGCTGAAACGCGGGGATAAAGGGGATTATCTCGTGGCGGTGAACCCTCCAGATTGCCAGTTACGGGATGAAAACTGAGCGGATTAAAAATTGCCACAAAGCCCCTTTGTGTTTTAATTCTGATGTAAATTCATTATTCACACACTATAAAGGTACATACAACGTAAGTATATACCCCTTCTTTTCATTACTAGGCAATACTTTCTTTCAGCTCAGTGATTAGCTGCGCTGCTGGTCACATTGGGCAGGATAGCGCAATGGTGGTAACTCTACCTACAACGCTTGAAGGTATTGGGTTCGAGTTCTAGTAGCAGCAATCTTTTCCATGATAAATAGGTTAGTTTGTAGCGAATTGTGATTGAATTTAAATATGTATATCTTTATCTAGTACCCATATTACAAGCGCAAAGTGTATACAATCATTAATGTAACGCTGCTAGCCCTCAAAGAGATATAGCGTAACGTAACAATATGGTATTATTTTTATAAAATAATAATATATCTTCACATGTGTTTTTTTAATTATGGCTCGCCGTCTTGTGGTGGGATATCACAAAATGTTAGTAAGTGCCTAAGTCATAAAAAGAATCCAATGTAAACATTTCATGATTACAACCATAGATGGGCAAGATGTAATCAGATTAATGAAAATGATTAACGATTACATTTTACGTTTTTTACCATTAATATGACTGCATTTAGCTCATTTATGTTTTAAACACTACAAAATCCCTGATTATAAACACATTTATGATTTCTTAATGTTTTAAATGGATTCAATCATGATTACAGAGCAAGAAAATTAAAATTACGACTACATTTTGTAATCGTTCATCATTAATCAGATTACATTTTGCCTATCTCTGATTACAACTATAGTAATTTAGGCTCCATGATGATGTGTCAGTAGTGATAAGGTTTTTTATATTAGAATTAAAATAGACCGAGAACAATGTGTTTAATTTATTGACGTCACAAGTCACAAATAACATAGGTTTTCAGCGGTCGGGGACATCGCAAGAAAACTCATCGTCTTGCGCATCCTGAAAATCAATACGCGGCACCTCCGCCGCATCCCGCGCCCTCCGCCGCACTCCGGTCACTTCGGGTCTACCTTTACCCGCGTCCTTTACCTATCAGGTCAGAAAGCTCCCTGACATATTTTCTATTATCACATCTATTGCTAGACACAGAGCACGCCAAACAACGCCGGAAAAATGATAACAATCGACGTGAAACCGACTAATATAGTTTTGTATTATAACTAGCGATATACACTTAAAACTAGGGTGTTTTTAAATAAATTTTTAACTCCTATCCCACACTCTTATTGGTGAAACAGCAAATAAATGTATACACGCCAAAACAATGTTCTTAAATAGAGCAATTTGAAATTATAAGGATCTGTTGCGAGTTGACACTTCGGGGTCTGCATTATTACTGTAATCTACTAGTGGACCCTGCCAACTGCGCCCAGTGCGATTTACAATCACAGCTAATGGATTTTCCAATAAGCTCTCAAACCCTACTTTCATATTTTTCTACTTTATACATGTCTTAGGGACAGAATATTTAAAAAATCCGCTCTTAATGTGTACCTACGTCATAAAATGAACACAATGTAAAACTATCCTTTACTTTAGTAATCATTTTATACATATATATACATCTATATGTAAAATAATTTTCCCCAACTGAAAACCACTGTAGAGCCTGAACTATTCTTTTTTTTTACACTGGCTCGACATAGTGACTACAGAGTACCTGATGGTAAGTACAGTGTAGTCCAAAAACGAAAGCGACTATCAAAGGATGAAAATACATTGATAGTCTACATCGTCATGTCGGCCCACATATACCACGACCGAAGGTCTCTAGGTATATGAGCTACTGGATATACACAAGCTGATCCCGAAACGCGACAAGCCGAAACTAGTCACTATGACGGGCTTTACACCCATGTAATGTGGTCGCGATCCAGACGGCCACCGACGCCCTACCACCTCGCAAAAATATGAAACAAATATTTTTTACACTGGATTGATTTTATGACGTAAGCCTCACTAAAAGCGGATGTTTCGATGTTTCACCTCTAAAAGGTGTATAAAATATGAAAATAGAGCTTGAAAGCTGGCTAAAAAATTCAAATTTAACTGAAAACGCACATAGGTTTTAACTTAAAGGTTAAAGATTTTTTTTACTTTTAAGTTGGCAGGGTCCTTTAGAGATCACAATAGTAAGACAGCACAAAGTGTCAACTCGCAACAGATCATAAAAATTTCAAACTATTTCAGGAGTGGAATGTGCTTCCAGCGAACGTGTTTTTACAATCTTATAACTTAAATGCCTGTAAGAGAAGAGTGAATAGGAAATTGTTAGGTGGACACGGTCTAATGAAGGACTCAATTCCACCTTCCACCAGGTGTAAATGAGGTCAAACTTACGCCTGTAAATCGTTAAAAAAAATTAAGAACATTGTTTCGGCGTGTGTGTTTATTTATAATACTTATTTCTATGGCCATGCTATAACCGTTTGCAGTTAATTCTGTCCGTCCCTGGCTAAAGCATCTCCTATTAAAAGTAAATAGAGCTTTTCACCCTACGATGACAGTATATAGTATATGTTGAAAGGTAGGCTGTATTTCAGCGGGTCGAGGTAATTACGTAAGGGCGTAACCCCGCGGTATTGGCGGGGTCGTGACCCCGCGTCGCTTCACCATTGGCCCGACTGTCTCCCACCTACTAGAGCTTGTATTTACTCGACTTGTGGATTTATAAAGTTTTACATTAAAATTCTAAGAACATAACTTACTGTTTACCTACCAGTAAGTTATGTTCACACACGCACACACACACACATTAATACACAAACACATCAATTGCGCACTTCGGCAGAACATGTTAATAAAATCTCGTCATTGGTTTTATAATCGTAACCAGTATTTAGCTCATTATAAATACTTTAACGGGTCTTATGTGATAATCAGGATTATGGGTCTAAGATACCATCAAAGCAGAACCCAGTGATTACAAAACATGGTTTGGAAAATGCTTTTATGCATCTATGGAATTAACGCTACTGATATTGAGTTATTTAAACGAAGCGTGAAGAGATATTTGTGCGGGTCGGTATACTCACTGTGACTGTTGTTTGTTTTTTTTAGTTACTGTTATATGTAGTCATTTTTGGACTTCGATGGTGTGGTCACTGTCGAGTTATGATAAAAAATATCTTCTCACCAATATTTTCCCATTCATGTTGTATTAAGTTTTGCAAATCATTACTAGAATAGAATAGCTGACTTAATTTTGACGGCCTGATAGCGTAGTTTGTAGCGACCCTACTTACGATGCTAAGGTCCTGGGTTCGAGTCACGGTAGTGGTAGACTTTTCTGTGATGATCAGATGAGTTTGTCACGAGTCATGATGGTGTTTATGTATTTAGGTATGTATATCTTTGTCTAGTACTCATAATACAAGCGCAAGCTTAATTTGGGACTAGGTCAATGTGTGTAATTGTTAGTTAAAAAAAATTGGTCATAATACTTTTGACGACATCACTTGGACCTCTTTGCTTCTGGAGGCCTCATATCCCTTTATAAGTATTTTTTTTACAGCATTTTCGTAAAAAATCACTACCCTCATGAACGTCTATATTTTACGTCCCATTCCGGACAGTCGTTTGTGTTATCTAAAGGCGATAACTCGAGAAGTGATCTCCAGGGAGTGTTTTCATGAACCAAAAGTTTTTTGGAATATATGGATACAATCATAGACATGTAATGGTAAATAGACTGCCCATTTCATAGCTGTTACGAATGGAACAGAGTTTTGTCAATTAAGTCAATGGGCTTGGCAATGGGACCAGGGGTCGGCTACCTTCGTCTTTTTAGTTCCTTACGCAAATATTATTTATTTTATAAAAGCAAAAATTTTAAACCGTTCCGAATCGATGAAAAACTAGCTTAGTTTTGTGATAAAAAAAAACTTTATTTATGCAAGTATTATTTATCGTTGGCAAGAATTTTTTTTGGCTGTTTAAAAATTATTATCTTTAAATTTTATTTCGATTCGTAAGGTTGTCAGCCCTAAGTTCTAGTCTGCCATTCGACAACCCTCCGGAGAAGTGGACGCTGTTGTACCTCCGGTCCCGGCTAGACGGAGAGAAGGAACACCCCGGGGGTTTTAGTCGGTGCAAGTCCGACACACCGGGGGGCGACCCTCATCGCCCTCTGAGGTCCGTCAGAGATTTCCCCCGGGTTACAAAAAAAAAATTCGACAACCCTAATTGATATTGAAATTTTTTGAGGTGGAACAAAAAGTACTGTCTGGCAAGTGCAACTAATATTGTTTTTGCTTCTCAATTATGTGGATCAATCCAAAACAAAAATGCATTACAATTTTTAAAGATTTTCTGCAATACAATATTGTAAAATTAACTTAACCCATAAAGCGAAATATCCACAATAAACAACTTTTGAACTTGCATAAATTAAGACAGGGTTTTTAGCCGAGAAATGTTTCAAACACACCTCACCACCCTCATATTTGCGAGGCCAAGGCAGTCTTATGTCGACTCTCCAAGTATAAAAAAAGTTAGGGTACATTTTTTGGAAACTACATAATAATTAGCCTCATTATCTACAAGTGAATAATAAATGGCTGGTTGCTGGTGTGACATGAGTAGAAGTGACGTTTCATTGATATGTTAGAAAGTTGAGCATTATATTTGAAGTCTTATTCTTAGAAGTCTATGTATCGTAATGATCTTTGTTTTTTGTCATAGAGCCTTATCTTTATTATTAATAAATCATTTTGCTTCGTGTTTATTACTATTAAGAATTATTACAAAAATACTTTTTCTTATATTGCTTCGATAGAATCACCGTCTGTATGTAATTTCAATTCATATATATATATATACTTATCACAGTGGCGTTCATTTCATAGATGCATGCAAACATTGCATGCCCTTATGATAAATAAGTCTGGAATTGTTCCCGCATGCCTCTCTACAACAAAGATGTACGAGAGGGGTGGCTCTTTACACCACACCTCCCCAAACGAGTTGAGGTCTACTTAAGGCCGCACGCCTTTCCGGTCATCGAGGATGAGACCCCAGTCGTGCTCTTGATGCCAGTAGGTGGAAGGTGGAACATACCGGGGGTTTTAGTATTTTATAGTTAAGTATTTTATAGGTAATTGTGTTGAATATACAACGTAAGCTTAATCGCTATATATCTATAAAAAATATTTTAACATTACAATTCAAAATGACACTTATTGTTATTATATTATATGCGTTTGCACCTGCTACTGTCAGAAACGGCAAAATCAATTTAAATGTAGTTTTCACTAATATATTACAGAAAGTTGTCTTTAACATTCAGAGCTAATTTAATTAAATTCAGATTATAAATAAAAAAGTTATGTCAGCTTAAAAACATGTCAATCATTTACTCGCATTGAAAGGAAAATGGACATCATTTGTCATTTGGCTGAAATACATACAATACTAGCAAACCCGGCGAACTTCGTTTCGCCAGCAGATGGCTTCGTTTTGGTTTTTAGTTAGCGTTTGAAAGAACGTGCGTATAATAAATGTCACATGAAATTAACTGAGCAGAGTACAATGAGTAGCTGTCAAACAATGTATAACGCATCGGCGCCATCTACTTAAAATACTGGTGCGATCTGCTCCACCACCATGCAAAACCATATTGGTTTGTAGTACATGCTATGCATCAGAGATGGCGCTGTATGCGAGAATGATTATCCCCGTTATTCTGCTTTTCCGTTGAAATTTTTCCTGAATTTTGCTATAAGCCTCACGGAGCCCTAGACCTTTCCAACGAATGCAAAATGCAAAACCGTGGAAATCGGTTCGTGCGTTCTGGAGTTATAGCGTCAGGAAGGAAAACCGGACTTATTTTTATATAATAGATTATATTTTTAATAAAATTGAAACCAATCGATATGTTGTTGAATTTATATAAGAAACATTCGATAGCACCTATATGATCATATATACAAAGATTTCGTAAAAGACGTCGTCAGCATGGCTACTAATAAAAATTTGCGTCTGTTATTGTCGGTAAGTATTTATGTACTCTTATAAATTTATCTCAAGAAGTAGGTATATTAACCGCAATAAAAATATATATATATATATAGACGTGATCTCAATAGTTATCATAAATAATGCGATTGGGACGTAAACAAGGTCCGTTTATAAGGAACATGGAGCTGTTATCTCTCGTGAGTCTTCAACATGCTTATCTGTAGCTTTTATGTCACACGGTGTCACGGGACTCTTTGGTGACCATATTTCTTTATAAAGTAACATTTATAAAATAGAATTTACAAGGTATTACTTACTAGAGGTATGAATCGCATGGAGGTGTAAAAAAAAATATTTTGTTATACTTGGGCATTTAAAACATACTCGACTACTATATTCATTAAAAATTTGATTCAACTAAGATTTCCAGGCTGAATTTTTTTTTTTTTTTTGAGGCGCGCTCCCCGTCTTACACAAGCCGGGCGGTAGACGTTGAGGGCGTCCGCCGTTCGGCAGAGAGGACAAGGCGTCGTGTGTGGGCCCACATGACGCCTCATTGAGAGGTAGTGAGGGGGTAACAATTGTCCCCTCCCGGAGAGGAGGCCTGCCGAGGCTAGTCGCTCGCCGGGTCCGTAGGAAGTATACGGATACCCAGGCCCGGTGAAGGGGAAAGAGAGGACATAATTGGCACCCCGGTGGTTTTAGTCGGTGCAAGTCCGACAGACCGGGGAAGTGGCCCTCACCACACCCCTTACAATCCGAAGGGATTTCCATCGGGTTAACAAAAAAAGGCTGAGACATTTAGCTAAACCTACTTCTTTTTTTTGGTGATCCGGGTGAAAATCCTGCATAGAACAATCAGGGCCGCTGTGAGGGCAGCAACCCCGGTATATCAGACTCCTACTGACTAAAAACACCCAGGGTGTTCTTCTAATCACTCCGCCCGGGCCTGGGAATCCAGATTCTTCCAGACACCCGGGGAGCGTACAGCCTGCTTAGTTATCTCTGGGAAGGGTGAGTGTAAAGAGCTCACTACTCCCAAACCTTTCGCAGGAGCGGTGTGCTGGCTATTTTGCGCCGTCTTTCTCTCATTCGGCTAGCAGATTCCCTCAAGTTTACTTTCCCTCTCCTCTCCTCCCCCAAGCTCTTACAGAAAGACAGCCAGAGAGACGTAGCGGAAGAGTTTGTAACAACTGTAAAAGTCGTTTTGTGGATATTTCGAAGACCCACAATTCTTTAGACATTTTTATAGGATTTTAAATTTTTTACAGGGTAAACATACATAATCCGTAATAGAGACCAAAATTCCTAGTAAAACTTAAAGCTTAGCCACCCTAACGCATGATAACATAAAATGAAGCGCCGATAACCTTTAAATATTGCGTTATATATTTATAATGATAACATGGTAATAATTGGTAGGTACAATTATAAATATTTCATATGCTACATGCATAAATAAAACATATACGACCTCTATAAATGTACACTGTACAATAATCTTATTGTAATTGTAAATGATGATAATATTTCTTGTATAATGTACCTACACTCACAATACTAGTGAAAATAAAATCATAATGATTGTAACGAAAATCATACCAAAAGATTAGCACAGACAGGCTAGAAAACACAATTTTACATTCACTTTTATTCCACATTTAAAAAAATCCAAATTTTACCTCTGCCGTGTCATCAAACTGTGTAATGATAATCCAGGCCCGGATATAGGATGGAGCTAGCCGGGGCCCACGCCCTTGTAGCTTAATTCCAGGGGCGTCGGACGAGCTCATCAGCCCACGTACCTACCGAATACTATATATAAAAAATCGGACCGAACTCATAAAACATCGGCTTAAAAGTATAAAATGACATTGACGTTGATTTTGCCAATTTAAAAGTTTATTCAAAAGTCTCATAAGATATCAATACCACGTCTTAAATAATGCAAGGTGAAAGATCGTTTTTCGTTAAGATTTCGCTTCTTATAAGATAAATTATATTTACATTTTTACAAAATTGTTGAGCACAAAATCTTTAATAAGGGCGGCTTGCACTAACAAATTAAATCTAGTTTAGAGTTATATAAAATGCTATTTAACGCTGATCTGTATTTATTGTCTTGCACTAAATCAAAATCTAGTTGTAACAACTCTTAAACTAAAATCTTCATTAAGATGGAATCAAACCAATTCAATTAATTAGCGTTTTATACAAGCTTAAACTAGATTAATTCCTTAGTGCAAGCCGCCCTAATAATTGTTCACTAAACATTTCTTGTTGGATTAGTCTATATCACTAAGAAAAAAGGTAAAAACACTGGTGGAGCAGATCATTTGGTGTATCCTTTAAAGATGTGTGAAAAAACATTTGAACAGTACAGCAGGATCACGGAGACTATAGAAGAAGAATTCCCTGTTCCTTAAAAGTTGGCGTCGCTTTTTGAAGTGCTTTAGTATATTCTAGTCACTTTGTGGAACTAATATATACAAAATAGAGAAATAGAGTACATAATTAAGTAACTATGTATTTTACCTTGCTAGAGTGTTCTTGAATTCGTGTCACACAATGCCAGATTTCATGTTGATATCTCCAAGAAAAATCATTGTTGACAAAAATATTCGGTATATTGGTTGATTGCTGATATATCACGTTAAAATGATGCAATAAACGCCACCAAACATCACTATTTCACTCATCAACACCATCAAACTAGTGTCACGTAAATTCGTAGCTTCTTAACGCCAGAAAATAATTTTATAGTCTTGTAAAATTTATAATAGAATATGGGTAGGTACATAGATGGGCAAAATATAATCAGATTAATGAAAATGATTAACGATTACATTTTAAGTTTTTTACCATTAATATGACTGCCTTTTGCTCATTTATGTTTTAAACAGTACAAAATCCCAGATTGTATACACATTTATGATTTCTTAATGTTTCAAATGAATTTAATCATGATTACAGAGCAAGAAAATTAAAATTACGACTACATTTTGTCATCATTAATCAGATTACATTTTGCCCATCTCTGGGTAGGTATTACTTTTTTGGAATTTGCTGTTACTGTTAACAATTGAATAAGAAGCAATGAAGATCAGGCTTAGAGGCAAATCTTGGGAGAGGTTTTTGTCCAGTTGATTAGTAGATTTAGTCCTAAATATCCTATACGTGATTCCCAGATTATGCTTGACGAACTGCAACGAAGTGAGGTACAGGGGAACGCTTCTGCCATATATACTTAGTAGGCTCTTGGAGGAATGGTCGAGCTCATGAATTATCTACTTGATTGGTTGTGGCTTTTGCAAGGTGTCTCCATCTTTTTTTATTAGAGGCACTCTGTGTGCATTAAATAAAGGAACATTTCATAGAGGACTTCAGTCTGTCCATTGCAAAAACATTGACCCTACACTCCTCCTTGCACCACTAAACGTTATAAACAGCTTTCGTTACGGATATATTCAAGCATCTTTAGGATTCGTACTTGCACAATCGAAGAAAGCCTTTGTTTGATGCAAAGCTCTTTCAGGATAGAAATATTAATGCGGAATGCAGTTCATTATATCTTCAGATAGCATCTCCAATACCACATTTAGAGGGCATCGATCTTCATGTGATATTTAAATTGATCGTCCATGTTTCAGCTACATACAGGATGAAACCTTGGTGTTTTTGATTCTGTGGATATATTAAGGCCAACATAAAGACATCAGCTGTGGTCGTCATTCAGGCATGAACAAACGATCTACCAAGTTACTATGGTACAAAGACGTTTGGCTCTACCCGGGAATCACGTGTCATGTATCCAAAATTGTTTAACCTGATTCGGCATTCTGGCCTCTGATGTTAAGCAGTTCAAAAAAGACTAAGATTATCAAACGGCAAAGTGATAATTCCGGCCTATACAAATAACTCTTCACGTTTCGTTTAAAAGACCCAATATTACAGGACAATGGGAGTACGCTCGCCGGAAGACCTTTCCATAGCTCAATAACGCGGCCAATGCAAGAGTTAGAGAACCTTTTAGTCCTAGCCGAGAAATGTCTATTTTCATAAAAATGTCACTGATAATTCCTTTTATATTATTTTCGCTTTAAATAGATCCAAACACTGCAATCCTTATTTCCTGGACTAGCTATAATAATAAATAATAATATCGTCACGCTAAAGCTGTTTAGTGGAGGCAGATTAATGTCTGTCAGCCCTGTACTTATATGCCAATATTAGAACACTGTACTATTATGGTTGTACAAGAAAAGTTGAGGACAATTCTCCCACCAACCAACGACCGGGTGAGTTGTATCGAAACTGGGTTCACAAAACATAGGAGACAGGCTTTTATATAAGTAACCTTTATACTTGGCCCTATACCGTTGGCCCAGGGTTACACGATACACTTTTGCAACCAGATGACACGCCTATCAATTCTCACCCCCAGAGGTCGGGGAACAGAGAATGTATTGTTTCAATGATAAGTGCGAGACGAACGTTTTTGTATCGCCGGGGTCAGTATAAGTCAACGGCTCATTTTAAAATCTATGAATTCGATTTAAATAATGTTTACATACGTTTACATAACAAAGGTACTTATATTTAACTCCCCACTCAAAAAGTGGTGTTATAACTTTTACGCGTGTATTTGTTTACCTGTCTGAGGCTACGAGTAGTTATATAAGATTGTCTATGACTGTGCGGCGCACTTGAGAGAATGCGTCGCCCAACATCTTCAAGACGAGAACGGTGCGCGATGTGTTCCCGCGCACCGCTCCAAGATAATAAAGGTGAGCAAATGGTGTGTAGGGGTTTTCCATCAATAGGCCAGACGAGCCCGGGTGCTGAGAAAGATAGCCCGGCCTTGCCCTTGGCACTCGGCAGGCGGGAGAAGGAACACCTCGGGGGTTTTAGTCGGTGCAAGGCCGACATACCGGGAGGCAACCCTCATCGCCTCCTGAGCTCCGTTAGGGATTACCCCCGGGTTACAAAAAAAAGAGACTAGGGTCGCGATGTAAAGCTTTGTCAGGCGGCGTGGCAGGCTTCCGACCGTTGCAATTCTGTACTGTGACTATAACTCAGTTCGGGAATTTGCCGTACCAACTCAAAAAATGTATTCGTATTGCAACCAACCTATTTCGAGGATTTCTGAAATCAGTTCTATATTACGATACATTTGATAACCGCCAATGATATAACTTGCCTTCCTTTTTAATTGGCTTACCTTTTATTATCGTCAATGAGGTGTTTTCTTCATAAAAGTACGCATTGTGTGATAGACGTTATTCTGATGTTAAATGTAAAAATTCCTGTTAAATACGACATCTATGGAAAATAATTGTAACAATTTCCATCATGGTCCAAAACTAAATTGTGTTGAAAAATTGTTTCTATATATGACTAGCAGATGGCGTTAAAACAACATAAATAAGTTGCTTGTTAAAACGTAGGGCGAACGCCTGTACTGGATTGTGATTTGTGACCCCAAAACACAAGTGTAAAGATCATAATAGTGACTCGCTACTGCTTGTTGTGTCTCGGTATCAGTTTATATATATATATAGATCCAATCGTTTATATACCTGACCTCCCGTCATGGTTTATGTAGGCCGACATAGTGATGCGACTATTTATGAATTTTCGTCCATCCGCCGTTTAGGACTACACTCATAGATAGGCAAAATGTAATCAGATTAATAAAAATGATTACGATTACATTTTTTATCATTAATATGACTGCATTTTGCTCATCTATGTTTTAAACACTACAGAATCCCAGATTGCATACACATTTATGATTTCTTAGTGTTTTAAATGGATTTAATCTTGATTAGAGAGCAAGAAAATTAAAATTACGACTACATTTTGTAATCGTTAATCATTAATCAGATTACATTTTGCCCATCTTTGATTACACTGTACTCTATCAGGTGCAATGCAGTCACTTCGAGCTAGTATTAAAAAAATCCAATAGTTATTTGTTAATTCTTCTAAATTATCTATTATATTGTATTCTGTAATAATCACATATAAAGGTATTATAATTTTTTTGTTGTTTAAATATAGATACGTACTTACAGCGATTCCGGTCACTCCATGGTTATTTTTGATTCGTTTTCAGCCACTATATTATTATTTATTGATGATTAATAAAACATCCAAATTAAATCATGATTTTTATTATATATTCTTACATAATATTACATACTTATTAACAACATGGTTACAGTATCAACAAAAAACGTCAAAAATTAATAAGCAACACATATTTATCCTACAACATAAAAATTAAACACGTAAATGCATTGGCTGACTAAACACAATAGTATTCTAATATCGGAAATACGGGTGGCGATCTGAGATCGAGTAATCGATGCATCAATTTATTATCTAAAAAAAAAATCGATTTTTAATCAATATATAGTACTGAATCGAAATTTCAACTGAGAATATCGATATTTTTTTGTGTGAGATTAAAACCATTAAATTATTGGTAGTTACTTGAATGTACAACATACGGTAATAAATGATTTTTAAATTGCTAATTACTTAACACAGTTGTTTCTGAATAATTTGGACATTAACACGTTCCCACCGGCATGTACCATTAATGGTACATTGAGGGCTGTTCCATCTTATCCATGTTATCTTTGATTTCTTAGAATATATTAAAAATTAATATTTAAAAAAAAATTATTATATATGTTTATAATAGAAATCTTTCATACAAGATTTTTTTTGTGACCCGATTCATCAGATTGAATCTAATGCATTTAAAATTGAACAATTTTTTGAGAATCGCCACGATTACGATTATATTTTGTGTTTTTTACTATTAAATGACTGCTTTTTGCTCATCTATGTTTTAAACACTACAGAATCACAGATTGCATACACATTAATGATTTCTTAATTGTTTAAATGGATTTAATCATGATTACAGAGCAAGAAAATTAAAAATACGACTACATTTTGTAATCGTTAATCATTAATCAGATTACATTTTACCCATCTCTGCTCCCCGGGGGTCTGAAAGAATTTGATTTGGGGGGTTAGTAAATAGGAGTCTGACATACCGAGGTAGCTGCCCTCACACACTATGCAGAATATTCCCCCGGGTTAACAAAAAACGATGTTCGCGTTGGGTATATTTTGAAGATTCTTGATCATTTTACAAAACGATGCCTCGATACCTGAATTTAGTCAGCCGGTTGATTTTTTTTATTCAAAGAGGCAAATATAATGGTAATAAATCGACTGACATTAAATTTAATAACAGTTATTTTTACACAATTACAGTTTTGTTCATTTACATTTAGAATATAATATTTTACTAAAATTCTGATTTATAATCGATCACTAAATTTTAAGAGTTACATTCAATCAAAAATTTAATAAAATAATTTTTAAAAAGAAATATCTTTAAAACCTTAATCTAATTGTGACATTATTTAATGTCAAAATATGATTTAAAAAATACTGCTTCAATAGTAACCAACCAATTAAAAAATAAAATATCGAATTTAGAAAGAGGCATTAAAAATTACTTAAACACATTTATTTATCTAAACCGTTCAATATCTTAATAACTAGACACATATGAGACCATTTCACAAGGTCGATAAAACAATTTCATCGACTCGATACTTTAATACATCACTAATAAATATATTAATTATACAATTATCATAATAAAGATTTACATATCGTGGTATTTCCTACATATTATATTATAATTAGAGCCTTATTAATCAACCTCTCTGCAATTTGAAGCTCGATTAATTTAAATTGCAAAAAAAAGTTAACTAAAACTTTGCAATTACAGTCAAAATCTGTTATAACGACATCGAAGGGACTACTCATATCTGGTTGTAAAAAACCGATAGTCTCAAAGCTGTTTGTTTTCAAGATACAATCGGTTATATAGTATTCAGCCGAAACCTTTGTTCTGGGTCAATATAACCGGTATGTTGTTCAAAACGATGTCGCCATAAACGGCTTTGACTGTTTATTATCTAGCACATTTTAAACTATCGCGTTTTCTACCCATTATAAATATTTCAACGAGACTTATGCGCGAATTAACTTACTTTTAATTATGACTCGACATTTCGACCTGGTTACGCCAGTCATGCTTACGAGCAGACTGACGCGCCGGGGAGTTGTCATCGGGGACGGGAAGTTTCATCTACCCACTTATAACATTATCTTATCAAGAACAAAAGAGGGTAGAAAAAGTAACTCCACGCCCCCGACGAAAGTTCAGCGCTTCAATCTGCTAGTGACCATGACCTGTAAAACCAGGTCGAAACTTTGAGCCATATTTAAAAGTAAGTTAATTCGCGCATAAGTCCTGATAAAGAATTTATAATAGTATTGTCTAATTATAATGTTTTTTATTCAATTTATGAAAAATAATCCATTGACTATTTAGACAGATTTGTTTTTAAGTTAATGGTAATAAAATCATAATTCTGTTGTCATAGTATAAATGCCTAAATTATTTTAGTTTTTTTTAAACAATTATTAGCTTTACCTAAAATGTTTAATGTTTGCTTTTTACCTAGATTTATGCCTTCTCAATTGTTTGTTAGTACTTATAACTCTCGAAGTAACGGGTTAGATCTACACGAATCGCCGAGTTGCGTGAGGAAGTTGGCGCTGCCTCTACCTCTGCCCTCGGTAGGAGGAGCACTCCAGTGGTTTTTTCGGCGCGAGCCAAAACACTGGAGCTGCAACCCTCATCGCTAACCTGACGGTCAACGAGGGTTTCCACCGAGTAAAAAAAAAAACTTTAGACGAAGGAAGAAAAATTCATAGCAATATTTACATTTAGGTTTTGATGAACCGTTTTTCATATAATGGAAGGTTTGTAGGTTTTTTTATAGCAAAAAAATGTGCAGCACTATTGAGCTATGTGAAATATTGTGTTTTTCATTGATTTTTAGTCTATATTGTATTCTATAAAAAAACTGCATCCAATGTTATTTATTACACACTAAATTGCTTAGCTTCAACTATATAAAACATCGAAATGCATTTTTCATGATTATAGAATTTCTATTTCCTACAATTAGCAGACGCCTAAATAATAGTTTTATTATAAATACCATGTTAATTTGTTATATTACATTCATATTATCAATTTCAATTTTATTTACATGTCTACAATTATAGATTAAAAGATTTTACATTGACATTCGTGTAATATGTACAAATCTTTAAATTAATGATCACTGATAATCTTTTAAAGCACGACAAACGCCATAAAAGGATCGCTTTTTAAAAAACGCTATATGCGTGCAGCAAAAATTAAAAAAGAAAGGCTATCCTGACATACTTCGAGTATATACTCAAAGAATCATTATTTTCTTAACTTTTTGTAAATATGACTTTTTTTATCAGATGAAAATTATAATGTATATAATGAGAATATTCATGCTTTATTTCTACACTACAAAACACTATATTGCTACGACGGAACTAGGGTGAAACCTGAACCCTAGATTTCTAGACTTCTATGTACCACACGGCTGATTTTAAAACGCATTGTCTCGAGGTGCTCTTTCGAATGGGCTAACTGTAAAACAAATCCACAACGGGGAGTGAACATCAAAGATGCCACCCTACCTACACAAACCCTTTCGAGAAACGAGACATACGCGATTCGAATATTAATTAGACAGCGATTTATCTGTGAAATATTGGCCCTCGAAATCGATAAGCGATTCTGGAACATCCGGGAAAATATATAAAAAGCATAGATCTCTTTAGATCTTTCTCGAAAATGCCGGATTCGATCGCAGGACAATTCGTGATTGGAATCGATATTTCCAACTGGTCAAATATGACTGTGGCAAATATACGAGTGCTGCAATTGGATACTGTATCTGCAAGCGAATATTTCAACTGGATGTTGAGACTGGACTATGAGAAATCTCTGCGATAGGACTTTTGACGACAGAATTTCGGGAACTTTCAGCGATTTCTGCGACACATCGGCTGCACTTCGAAACGTTTATGTGGCTGCGAGCTAATATTGTACTCTCCTCGATTAATAAATCGATGTTTCGTTGGCGTCGTATTACCCCACGTCGTAACTATATGAACATGATTTTAATATGACAGACTGCAGTAACTTTTTTTTAAATATCACTGCACACCATGTCATGTGTAAATCAACATAAAATAATCGAGACTTGGTTAAGAGAGATTAGGTAAGTCTATAAATAAGTTGAAAAACTTTCTTATAAGGTGGGCTTAACTGAGTCTACTTTAAAATGCGTAACTAAAAGCTATCAAATGTCAAATAAATAAATGCGTTTTTACGTTTCACATAACATGATTATTCATTTATACCATTTAATTTCGAATACGTTTTATTTATCGGATTCTTTGTGCCAGAAATTATTAATGATTTTGTAATATTCCAACTAAAAATAGGACAGTACTAGTGGACGAATCCACTATAGTGTACGCGCAAGTGATAGTCACCTCCTGAATTATGAGGTACCGCCCCCAGAGAGGCAGCCTCAACAAGGTATTTCGTTCCCTGGGAGTTCGGATGAATTTGGTTTCCTGGGCTTGGGTGAAGCGATTAGAGGGACACCCCGGGGTTTTTAGTCAGTAGGAGCTGCCCTCACAGTGGCCCTGAGGGATCCTATGTAGGATTTTCCCTCGAGACACCAAAAAAAAAACAAAATGAGATGTACACAAATTCCTTCTGGCAAAGCTACAGACAGCAAATAGCAAAAACTATTATTTCGCATTTTGCTCTCATTATAAATACTTGGACGAGACTTATGCGCAAAGTAACTTACTTTTAATTATGGCTCAACGTTTCGACTTGGATACACAGGTCATGGGCACGAGTAGAATGACGCGACGCAATATCTTCGTCGGGGGCGGGAAGTTCCTTACCGTATACCTAGTAAAGTAAGTAAATTCGCGCAGAAGACCCGTCAAAGTATTTATAACATGGAAAATCATCCGTGTCAACAATGTTCTAAGCAACAAAATATAATCACTTAATTATTTACACTATTTCTACAACTCCATTCACAAATAATTCTTCAATTAACCTGATTTAGTCTACTTTTCTCCACTAACTAGCTGCATATTCAAAATTTTTTGATACCATAAAATAGCTTTTTGTTATTATAACAAATGTTCAATATACTGCTCAAAACAATACTTGCTCCAATATTCAATAAAAAATATAACTAGCTAAAATATAATATGCGTTATTTTAAAATTATATGTAAGCACGAGATTAAACAAATGTAATGAAACACACAAATATCCACCAAATACATATTTTTTAAAAACAACAAACCTTCTGCATTTGATAGAAACATATAATAAACCATAACAATATAAAAAGCGATAAAGATGTTTTTAAAATTGTGCTAAAATCAATTTGACAATAAAACTAACATTGACTATAAACCCTATTCACTATAGATATCATCAAATGTGGCGTAATGCTGATTCAGTATAAATAAATGGTATTAAAGAACTATATCATCACGCTTAATATATTTCAGTGTGAGCAGAGATTCATTAGTGGCTGTATCCACTTTGCGCTTATAAATCGTCCCCAAAATGACATTTCTATTAGATGCCATGTGGGTTACTTTATCTGGAAAATATACCAGAAGTAAGTGCTGGGATTCAAACCTATGACCATTCTTAGTTCAAATGCTTACTGCAGCTGACCACCATACTCAAGGCACATACAACTTGATAAAAATAGGCTTAAATTTCAGGTTTAAATTTTGTTTTGAGCAGTATCACAAGTATATCACCAATTCACTCAACACAGTGCCATATCATGTACAAATAAATACACTAAATTGTCTATATTCACATAGGTATTTTTGAAATTTCAGGATAATTCTAACTCTGAACATGGGTCTTGTCTCTCTACTTGTCTTATAATTCTTTCTTATCAGGCCCTGAATGACCCAGATGATGATTTTAAGGGTATGCTGTCTTTATTTGCCCCTCATGAGAAGTCCCAATTTGTGAACAGGGTCAAATTCCCAGATATATTGAAGTCCAGGTTGTGAGCAGGCTCAAAGTTCCATTTATGTAGAATCCCAGTTTGTGAACAGGCAGAAAGTCCAAGATCTGTTGAATCCCAGTTTGTGAGCAGGGTTAAAGTCCTAGATATGGTGAATTCCAGTCTTTAAACTGAGTCAAAGTTTCAGATGTGATAAGAATCTATCTCTATTAGGAAGCGGAAGTCCCAGGTGGTCAACACTAAGGGTACACCATTTTGATTTGCCTTATTCTTTACATTATAGACACAGTCCATATCTATGAGCCTTAGCTAAGCATCATGTATGTACAAATTTTCAATGGTCACATTTGCAATCACTAAATTCTGAGTTTCACTTTTGTTCTGAGTAGCATACACAAGTCTCTTACCGATACACTAGCAAAGCGTCACATCGCACACAAATAAATACACTCAAGTGTCAATTTTCACGTATTATGAGGTATTTTCTAAAGTCCCAGGATCATTCTGGCTCCGTATACATAAATGAAAACTTGTCGTGGCTGGTGGGGGGGATGACTCTAGTTTCTATGAGGCACTGGACAACCCAGGTGGTCGATACCAAAGGTATATTGTCTTGATTCGCCTTATTCTGGACTTCGTGGGGACAGTCCCAGTCTGTGAGCAGGGCCAAAGCCCCCGTCGTGTTGAGATCCTCTTCGTTCACGACTCTGGTGATCGCTCCAGCCAATGTGCACACTCGTTCCCAGAATTTAACGAATGTGTCTTGGTCTCCACAGAGCAGGATTATCTTGTCTTTGAAAAAGGTGGCGTTCCGTTTGCCAGATGGTGGCATCTGGAAGATAATAAACAAATATATATTTATAAATAATAATAATATATCGTCACGCTATAACTCTTTCAGGTTGAACAGATACGTTAGTAGTTGAATCAAATTTGCTATCCTATAAAAAAAAATTGAAAAGTGTTTTGATCTAGTGCATAATCGCCCTTAGTCAATATTCACCTCCTTATTTACTTGGGCAAAATCCTCACAGGACTGTCCCGGCCACACATGAGAGTGACAGCCGAAGTATATCGGACTTGCTGCAGCTTTTTTTTTATTCTATTTATTTAAGGGACTTTTACGTGTGTACATATGTCAGCCCCATCGTACCCTATTACAGAAATACCTAACATATTACATATGGTGCCATTGATCTGAAAAAGCCAGACGCCTCATCAGATAATAGTTCTGTTAAGATTTTGTTAAACATCCTGATGTCAAGTCTGTTCAGAGCAAAGGCACACACAAACGCCTCCCTCACAGGTTCAGATCGGACACATTCCATCAACAAATGGTGGATATCGACTTGCTGCAGCTATAACCCCCAAACTGACTAATCCTGAGAATTAGTGGGTACTGCGGATCTGGTTATTTTTAATCCCTTTTATTTTTAATCAGTAACCTCGTTACCCAGTTAACGAAGCAGCTGTTCTGTATGGACCATCCCGCTGGCAGGGCGTACGAGTCGACGTCTCCCAGCGCGTTGTTAATGCAGCTCATGATGACCCACGCGTGGGACAACGCCCGTATGTCCGCCGCGAGGCACTGTATGTACTTCGCTGTGAGGCATGGCCTGGGCGCTATCAGCTTGCAGACGGCGTACTTGTTCTTGGGCACGTCGTCAAAGTGGCTGAAAAGGTATTTATTCTAGGTTATTTGTCAGGGTTGTTCTTAAATATCGGCTCGATAAAGCATTGATGTAATAAAACACTTATAAAAGCATAACCTTGTTATACTTATTTTTATTTTATTTTATTATTTTACATAATAGGGTGCCCAACATGGGTAACATTAGACAAGAAAACAAAAGGATCATGGTACTAAAATAGAACATATAAATGCCCCCACAATTATAGGGCACCACAGCATGCACAGTGATTAATATATAAAGCTAGTTTACATTAAAGAATAATAATAAAATTCCAAAAACAACATATACATACATACATAGACACAACACAAAAGGATAATATTGTAGAATGTATAAGTAACAACTTTAAACGAAACTGTGACTGATTCCAAGTAACACAAAAAAAACAAAGAAAAAAGAAATACAGTCACTTTCTACACGCTGTTCTAAATTTTGAAAGAGAAACAGTCAGGTCCAAGTCACCGAGTCGCGAGAGTGCGTTGTACTGCCTGCAGATCCTTGGCATGGTAGAACACTGTCCAAGATTAGTTTTAAAGAAGGGTATAGAAAAAAAAAGGAAAGCTGTTTTGTGTTTTACTTGGGCATTTACTAAATATATTGACTTAAAATCTGGCGATCACCAGAATAGGATCTAAGAAACGATTGGACCCAATTGTTATGTATTAAATATCGAAGTATAACAAGATCATGCGTTTTGTGCTTCTATGGGATGCACGCCACTGCGATAGTGACTACACAATATTTGATGGAAAGTACAAAGTAGTCCAAGAAGGACAGCAACTGACAAAGCATGAGAATCCATTAAGGCAAGGGCACTAGGCATATGAACTACTGGACGTATAGAAGCTGGTCCCGAAACATACCAGGTCGAAGCGAACCACTATGACGGTCTTTGCATTTGCGTACTGCGGTCACTACCCAGTTATACAATCGCCCTACCACCACAAAAGAATACATACATAATACATTTACTAAATATAAAGTAATGACAAATGTTAATATGGTTTAGTCAATTTCAATTTCATTAATAAATGTAACGAACTTAATATGTATTTTTTATTGTTTTTTCACTCTACACACTTGAGTACAGTTAGAAATCAGTCAAAACCACATTTAAAAGTGATGAATTTGCAAAATACAATATTAGTCTAACAGTGTGTCTACTCCAAACTAGAAAACAGTGCAAGAGGTCTGAGACAGAAATATTTGAGGACATATGCAGCAGAATTTTCTATCAGATGCACTGAAATCACTTCATTGTACCAGTATAAATACTCACCTGTAGACAACCCCACCGCCAGCCTCCAACTGCTCTTTGAGTCTTTCCTTGTTGAACGGCCTATTGCAGAACTCCAGGTCCTCGGCATCCGTGCAAGAGGTCGTTTCACTGTCCTCCTCGGACGAGTAGTGCCTGGTCTCCTGGAACTAAATATACAGGACTAAGTGAACATGTCCTATTTCATGCCTCCAGACGACCAGGTCCAAAGGAAACTGCATCATTAGAGCTTCCACTATATCAAAGCTGAAATCTATACTAATATTATAAAGCTGAAGAGTTTGATTGTTTGTTTGAACGCGCTAATCTCAGGAACTACTGGTTCGAATTGAAAAATTCTTTTTGTGTTGAATAGATCATTTATCGAGGAAGGCTTTAGGCTATATAACATCACGATGCAACTATTAGGAGCAAAGAAATAATGGAAAATGTGACCAAAACGGGGAAAATTATTCATCCTTGAGGGCTTCCATTCCGTGCGCTGCGAAAACGGTTCAAGATACCAAAAATATATGTATGAAAGAATTATTCCTCTTGAAATGATCTAAAAAAATGTCCGGACAGTATATGTCTATCTTTTAAGATTGGCTCACTAGAACCGTTTTTATGGTAATCAAATTTGATCGAAATTAATGCATTATTTGTTAAGAGTTGTATCAATGTAATAATATTAATCTTTATCCAAATAAATGTATTGTTGATTAAGGGTATTTAATTATGAACAAAATTGTCTTTGACATCACTTAATTTCAATGAACATCTTAGAAGATATTACAATTTAAAAATAAATAACTAACT
Source organism: Automeris io (assembly GCA_036320925.1). NCBI lineage: Eukaryota > Metazoa > Arthropoda > Insecta > Lepidoptera > Saturniidae > Automeris > Automeris io. The sequence continues at coordinate 665,197 of JAUDJH010000021.1, read as the reverse complement.
AAAATGCCCAAAATAACTATTCTACGCGGACGAAGTCGCGGACACAGCTAGTCAAGTTCAAACGGGCTCTTTCTCCACAACTGGACGTCAAATTGCGCCTATTTTGCGTGAGATCAGGCTGGTATGATTTCAATCATCCCAGCCCAGCTCCTTCAGGAAGTCTGCCAGCCGTTTAATGTTACTGGTTGCCTCCAGAAGGAACCTCGGTGACCTGAGGTACTGTGCCCGGTATGCAGCCAGTGCACTGCATTCAATAAGCACATGCCTGATTCTCTCCTCCTCTCCCATGCACGCTCTGCATAGAGAAGTTTCCAAGACACCTAGATGGAAGAGATGTCTATTAAAATAACCATACCCTGTTATGTCTCTGGTGATCCTACGTATATGGAATTTGCTAAGATGCAGATCGGTTCTAGAGATCCTTGGGTTTGTTCGAGGTATTGCCTCTCTAGCCTGTCTGCATAGTTGTTCCAGTCTTTATCCCTCTTACCGACGTCTTATTCTTTGACGTATTTCAGATTTTAACCTACTGAAGGGGAGTGGAACAATCAGCTCAGGTCCGAACACTCTCGTATCAGATTCCTTCTTATCTGATAGAAAGTTTAGTGTAGTTCTAGAATGAGAACAAACTGCCATAAGAAAATTGGTTAACATTCGCCATCGCTATATCGGCCCTCATATAACACTATGGAAAGTCTCTAGGTAATGAACAACTGGATGTAAATATAGTGACTTGCATCAGCTTGTCGCGTTTCGGGATCAGTTTGGGTATATCCAGTTGTTCTTATACCTAGAGACCTTCCGCCTTGGTATATGTGGGCCGACATGACGATGGCGACTGGTAACCAATTTTCGTATGGTAGTCGTTGCAATGTGGTCATATTATCGAGCCAGTATAAAAAAAAGGTTAGACAATTGTCCTACAACCAGAGATGGGCAAAATGTAATCTGATTAATGATTAACGATTACAAAATGTAGTCGTAATTTTAATTTTCTTGCTCTGTAATCATGATTAAATCCATTTGAAACATTAAGAAATAATAAATGTGTATACATACAATCTGGGATTCTGTAGTGTTTAAAACATAAATGAACAAAAAAATGCAGTCATATTAATGGTACAAAACGTAAAATGTAATCGTTAATCATTTTCATTAATCTGATTACATTATGCCCATCTATGCCTACAACCACAATACTATCTTTACTAATATTATAATATTTGTTTGTATTTAGGAGGTAATCGTCAAAATACTTTGATTCTATCCATAAGATCTGAAAATGTTATATCTTGTATTTTTAACATTAAACACTTGTTAGAACGGATAATGACGTACCCCCCTTTGTTTTCTACCTCGCGATACCACAAACTCAGCGTCCGTAGAATTCTGTTAACGCAGCAGTTTACTATTTCTAATCTCGCTTGGTCTTCCTATTATATACTTCCTTAAGCTTCACCACAGTACTGATGGCTACCGCTGCCCTCCATCAGGATACAGATGCAATGCCTCCGTGGTTTGCCTCCTCCGCTGTATTATCCGGTTGGCGCGCTATAGAGCGGCACATTGCAACCTTAAGAGGCAGTCGAACCAGAAGTCCTTAACGCTATACTGGAGGCTAAAATGTTGTCACAGCCCTCTACAGCGAAAAATCGAACATAAAGAGATAACCTTAGAAGGAGAAAGAGTGAGGGGTGATTATGAAAAACGTACCTTATCAGCTCGCGCTCGTTTCGGGGTCTCGGTACACGTGAGCAAAAAGTGCATGCCAGCGAATAGTTTCCCATCGCCGGCGAGGATCGGGCCCAGCTTGGAGACCGTGTCCTCATCGTTCTCGAATTTGGTCAGCTTTGAATTCTTCTTGCCTATGTTCTGTTTTGCAGCGCCCTTCAGCTGCAGCGGTCCAGCTGTGGGCAATAGCGCATGGATTCTATTCAATCGATTGCAACATTTCTCAAATGTCAGTACAACCCATGATTAGTATGGGAAAGAGGATGGGGGAGGGTGATACTGCTATACATCAGATATATTAATTTTTCTCAATTGTTTTGGACATTCTACAAAACAGTACAATATCTCGGTGAAAAATGGTCTTTTTTAAATATTTCAAATAACAAATTAAAGCTTAAACAAACAAGTAAACTGGGCTTTGAAACGATTTTGCTGGGCATTGTTTTGTAAGTATTAGTATGCAAAAATAAGACCACAAAAAATACTTTTTTTTCGCCATGCTTTTTGTTCGGATTAGAGAAGAGTTCCACGTAACGGGTAAAGTTTTCGGCAAGTTGAGATCTGTGTGAAAAAGAGGGAAACAGTTTCGCACGCGTGCAAGCAGATATTATCATTTTAAAATTGACAACTAATAAAAATAAACAATTTCATTACATGAAGACATTTTTGCACCGTATTTAGCCGTTTATCTAAAGGAATATCAATTGACCTTAATTTTTATTATATTTCATTTTTTTGAAGGCCCCCTGATCGCATGCCCGGGATGGGTTGCGTCAGCACCCCCTCTTTTTTCTTTGGGAAAATCCTGGGGTCGCATAGTCGAGGTGTGCTGGACTTGTACCGCTTAAAACCCCAAGGTGACTTCTGTAGATAGATACAGCCCCGTCATGCCGCGCCCATTAGGCACTATCTCGGCGAGGGCCAAAGTCTTCGCTGACACCGCACATCGCATCCCTCCCCACGACACGCTATAATAGTATTCAAATCGTACCTTTTTTTTTTTTATAACTTATAGGCGTACGCTTGACCTCAATCACACCTGGTGGAAGGTGAAGATGAGTCCGATGATGAACCACGTCCGCCTAACAAATGCCTATTCACTCTTCTTTTAAAGACTCCCAGGTCATAAGATCGCGGAAATATGGCTGCTGGTAGCATATTCCACTCCTTAGCTGTTCGCATGACCTTGTACCTTTAACTCCGTCAATCTTCCTCGGGGTCCTCTGGACCTCTGGTTCGACTCCAGCCACCTCTTCGATCCTGACGCTGGGCGCCGAGTTGCTGCTCTCGCTCATCTCGCTGCTCTCGCTGGCCACTCGCTTGCGTCCGCCCAGGGTGCTCTTTGATTTAACACCTGCACGTTATGTTAAGTAACAGTGTTACACTAGCCTCTGCCTGCGACTTCGTCTGCATTAACGATGAAGTAGCTCCTTTGTTGTGCCAATATAAAAATAAACATCCACGTAATTCTCATGTCCATAAAATATCGTAGGGTGAAAGGCTATTTGGTTTAAGCGACATTTTTTATTGATATACTTAGTAATATATCGTCGGGTGAAAGGCTATTTGGTTTAAGTGACATTTTTTGGTGATATAGTAGTATGTATATATTTGGAATCAGCGTTTTTTACCGATTCCAAATATATATATATATGTGGGATCGAGGGAAGAGATATTCAGGCTCAAAACTATTTTATTTTAATTATAATACGGAAACCAAAGTAACACATCATTCTCCTTATAATACATTTTTTCGACCACACCCTTCAAACTAACTTATTACTAAACGTCATTCGTCTATTGCACAGTTTCATAGTAATACCAGCTTCGAACTATAATTTTCTAAAAAATATACAAATACTTGGGATATTTCATAACATATTCTACATATATATATATATATATATATATATATATATATATATATATTACTATATCACTAAAAACTGTCGCTTAAATCAAATAGCCTTTCACCCGACGACATATATTTCTGGATTCGTTAAAAAACCGTTTCCGAATATAAATATATATTACTATAGGTATTACCAAAAAATGTCGCTTAAACCAAATAGCCTTTGACTCCTCGATATAATCTAAAAGCAGAAACTTGCAATAGGTGTAATGTATCATTCGAGATTAGCTTATATGATAATACTTGATTTGATCGGTTTTTCGCTCTGGTTTTCTTAAGTTATCCCATAGTGTGCTCGTGGTTAATATAAGTATAAAAAAAAAAACTGCTGTTTGCGTAGCATTTTCGGTGACAGATGGCCGAGTGTAACTTACCGTTTGAGGACTTACTTTTACTTGTTTGTTTGTTTGGGAGTCGAAGCTGCTCGCGTCCGTAGGCTTTACCCTAGATTCCCTACACGTGACTCCTGGGTGGTGCTAAACGAGCAGCGGCGAGGTGGTAGGGCGTCGGTGCCCGTCTGGATCGCGACCACAGTACATGGGTGTAAAGCCCGTCATAGTGACCAGTTTCGGCTTGTCGCGTTTCTGGATCAGCTTGTGTATATCCAGTAGCTCATATACCTGGAGACCTTCAGTCGTGGTATGTGGGTCAATGGATTTTCATCCTTTGATAGTCGCTTTCGTTTTTGGACTACACTGTACTTACCATCAGGTACTCTGTAGTCACTATGTCGAGCCAGTGTAAAAAAAAAAAACTTATACGATCATTTTTAACCCTAAGAGCTCTTTGCACTCTATTCCAAATTTCCGAAGAGAGTCAGGGTCATTATGTACTAAATGTACTCAGACGCAATTGACGGGCTTTTTATACCAAGCGTACACGCGCGTGACTGGTAAATGCTTTGAAACATACCTGACGTCGAGGCTTTTGGACTCTTCGGTGAGGTGACCCGTTTTTTAGCAGTATTGATTGCTTTATCTCTCGTTCTGGCACTCCTGGGCCCCTTAAAACATATATTTTTATGGTTATGTGACTGTAAATATCGTATCCGTTGCTAGTTGCGAGGGAGGCGGCTTACAATGTCCGGTACGCCGACCGTGAGAAAGATATAGAAGAGTGGGCTCTTTACACGATCCCATCCCAGAGAGGCCTAAGCAGGATGTTCGCTCCCGGGCTTCTGGATGAATCTGGATCCCTAGGCCACGTTGGAATGATTGGAAGGGCACCCCGGGGTTTTTAGTCAGTAGGAGTCTGAAACACCGGGGTCACTGCCCTCACAGCGTCCCTGATGGTCCTGTGCAGGATTTTCCTCAGGTCACAAAAAAAAAGTATCGTGCTAGTAGATCATTACGTCATTAGAGTACATGATCTCCGTAGATCCCAAGCAAAATTTATCAGTTTAATCGTTTGATTAGTCTTTAAACTGATTTTTGTAAGTAATTCGTATGTAAGACAATTTAATTCCTTCAAATTTATATGACAATAACTTCAATGCTCACAAATAAAACAATTTTCTGATGTATTTTGCTAATCTTAATGTGACAACTTCTCTTTTCTTTATTATAGAGGCTTTATTATACAGTGTTTACTAATATTTTACATTATAATTTTTAATGGGTGTTAAATATTTTATCTGTTGGTCTTATATTTCTGTTCTTATATAAGTGTATTTTCATATTATTATTTATGATACTTTAAAATTAGTCTCTAATGCTCTGTATCTGTACTCCATTGATCCCTTCCTTGCTGTTTTCTGCGCGTCGATTCAATAAATGGGTGTCAGCTGAAAATCAGCGCTGGGTGGCTCGGCTGGTCACTTAGCATTTGCTGAGCTGACTTCCCTTTGGCGCAACATCACAACACAGGGTGTTTACTTTTTTGTTTTTATTAACCTATTTTACTGTGTTGTTTGTTGTGTTGTGTGCCAAATAAATGTTTTATTATTATTATTATATTTCGGGGCAAACAACATATTACACACTGTATAGACGAGTTCCGTGTGCTGGTTGTTGATTATGAAAACGTGTTAGAATAGGTCACCTGAATGATATTATCCAAGTCCAGCTCGCGGTTGTGCCTGCGCCGCGGAGTGACTGCCCCTGGGGCGGAGGGCGAGCGCGCGCGGTGGGACTCCTTCAACAATCTCGCTTGGTCTTCGGTCAAGTAGAGTTCATTACCGGTCACTAACACCATCGTATCTCTACAAACATATTGATGTTAAAAAACGAGAACTCTGTAAGCGACGATAAATGTGTGGCATACTCACTATCTATTTATTTATTTCTGTCTTAAACATTATCTATTTTCTAATTCTTTTCACTATACTAACCTATCACTAACAACTATTTTAAATAACATTATTATATCTTCACGTATTTATCTAAGTAATTTTATCAAAACAATTCATATTAACACACTTGATATTTATTCTTTAATATCGTGTCGTGCGATGGAAACGGCGCTAAGCCCAAGAGCCGCGGGATACCGGGGCGCGCGGGGGGATTGTACATGTACACACGACGCGAGCGCCCGCGCACCCGGCAAACAGTCTCGATATCTCATTCGACGTACCTCCACGCACCACTCGCTCGCTATTTATAGTTTTCGCCCGCATTGTTATTTTTGTGTTTGTTATTTATATTATTGTGTCGTGAACTTTATTTCTACTTGAACTATCATACTTGTGCTTCATTATTCCTTCTGGACTTTGTACTGTGCTTCATTAAACGCTATCTACTTGCTGTCTGGACTTCTTCATTTCATTTCTTCATCATCTCATCTCTATCACGCTATCCTGCGCTTTAGCCTACGGTAGGTTTACTTTATACTTCCTGCATACCTACCACGCTAAAAATGTTTTTTTTTTGTATATTTGAAATTAGCAAAAAATCGCGTTAAATGAATCGTGATGTGGCTGTTTTTTTTTTTCTAATTTATCTTTATTTATGGGGTTTTATTCCACAGAATATATCAGCCCCATTGTACCCTAACCTAATTCCTTACATCCTAGGGGAGTCGCGGATGAGCAAGCGTCACCATCTGGGACAGCATTCTGACTTCACTGGACAAAGGATTCGCCAAAATGCCGTGCCATGCTCCAATACTTTGTCTGTCCATCTTCATCTTGCTCATCAGCGACTCCCTTTGAGTCTCATTCCAGGCACACTCCATCAGCAAGTAATGCACATCTTCAGTTAATCCACAGAAATCAGTTGGTGATGTGGCTGTTAACAGTTCATCATTATGGCCTATATCTCCAAAGTTTTTCATCAGAATTACACCATATTCATACAGAATCAAAGTTATACTGTACTCTACTGTCCAATAAATAAAAGGGACAATAATATATGGTATGTTATGGTATGGTATGTAATAATATATGGTGTGTTGAGCTTGGCATTGTTCTTGGTGTTATATAATTTTTAATTTGAGGTATTATTGTCTGCTGTTGTTTTGTTTTTTTTTTTTTGTGTTTTGGTTTTAGTTGTCTGTTTTGATATTGTTAGTTAATGCTTTTGGGCCATGGTGTGGCTGTCTATTATTGGTATCCGATACCGACATTTAGCTTATGTATGTGATTCAGATTGTGAATGTGAAGTGTAATGGAGCTGTTGACAGCCCATAAATAAATAAATAAATAATAAATGTTAACTCACATCCAGGCTTGGACTAAGAACTTCTCTAACTCCTACTTTTGCCGAGTTGTTGGACTGTGTAACGGTCTTCCAGCGAGCGTGTTCCCACCATCCTATGATATGTGGTCCTTTAAGCGTAGCGTGAAGAGATATTTATGCAGGCCGGCATGATCACTGCGACTACCAATGGGTTTTTTTTAACCATTAGATTGCTCCATGTTTACCATCATTCGTGATGTGGTCACTGTATCGACACAGGATTAAAAAAAGATCCAAATAGGCCTCTAATTGATCGTGCTACAGGTAAATATACATTAAAAAAATCTACAGCCGAATAGGGAGCCCCCTTCCTTTTTGAAGTTAGTTTATAAGCCAGTAATAACAAATGTATTCGTTTATAAAACGGCTCTTCTAGGTTGAATAATCAATTATAGTATACATGAAATTTGTCTTAAATGAATTACCACAATTGTTTGTTATCTCTGAATAAATAAGTAAAAAAAAAACTCACCCATCTGTCGTGCATTTATAAGTTATTGTACCACTGTCATTTTCCTCCACACCCAGAACCAAAGCTGGCTCATAATTCTGTTCCTCATCCACAACTGCATACACGGACTGTCCCACTAATGGCAGTGTCTTCATATCACCAAATATTATAAACTCGTCTAACAACACCTTCTTACGGCCATCATCGAATTCAATCTGATACTTATTTGGCTCTGTAATCTCCAATACTCTTCCCGAATAATAACATCTGTTTACCCATTTGGCTAGTACTAATGTATCTGGGGCGTAACCTGGATATTCTTGTTTGACCGCCGCCTTCTCCACTGGAGTGGCGGGGCGTGGAGAAGTGGGTCGACGTTTCTGCTTTAATTTATTTAATGATTTAGGAGTAGCCACTAATGTTGACAAAGGCTTTTCTTCTTTGGGAGATTTCTCGGGAGATTCCTTCCCGTTTTCATTGGTAGTCGGCACCATTTCTGGGGAATTCATGCCATGCATATACTCCGGTTCTTCTGGTTGCGTCGGCAATATAGCGCGCTTAGTTTTGCCGGCCATATGTCTCCGTCCACGGATCCGAGTTTTCTTTAAAGAGCTTTTCGGTGTAACCTTGTCACATTTGTTAACTTCCTCAGGGCTTGCATTGCCGTTACTCAGAGTGCTATCGTTTGAATTTTGCAAACTAGACGTTTGAATAGCGACTGACACTTTATCCTCATTGATGGAATGGTTACAATCTTCGGATACGTCTCTGAAGTGTGAAAAAATGTTCTGTAGCATCTTTAACAATGAATCATACCCTTTGATGGACGTACTCGTGTTGGATACCATTTTCCTTGGTGGTTGGGGGACAACAAAGGTCCCATCACTTGTACGATTGCTTGATGTGGAGCTAGAACTCACGGTAGATACAAATAATGTTCTGTTGGGCAAATTTAGCATTCCTCCGCTGGTTACACTTGACGGGGAGTTGCTTACTGATACATCTGCTAAATACGCATCGCCTGTATTGAACTTTTTGGACAGTCTCAGATATTCCTTATGCATGTCCTTGCCTAAGTTGTGATCAGTTCTGACGATATAAAGGGATACAAATTCATTGTCTTCGCTGTAATTTGTGTGGATATCAAAGATTGGTGTTTGAGGTGTATCCATAGGTAATGAATGCCCATTTTGAAGTGGAGATATTGTTGATGGAGTGGTTGTATTGCTAGCTCTGTAAGATTCATTGCTACTTCTTTTTCCTTTGCTCGTATTCAATTTGATCATATCAGGTGTGTTGTCACTATCTTTTCTATTTCGTTTATCTCCGACTAGTTCTGTGGGAGTTGATGAGTCGCCATTGGAAAGTTTTGAGATAAGTTTAGATGTAACAGTTGGCATATGTTCTGGGCTTAAGTTTAAAGAGCAAACACTATCAGTGCTGTCTTGGTCTGTCGCTGGACCTACACTAATATCTTTTGGCTTAGATTGTGAAAATCCTGTATCGGAATACACAAAACCTTCACTCGGAGTTTTATGAAATTTTCCTGCATCCAGTACCTCTATTCTATTATTTGCAACAACTGGATCACTACTATATTTCACAACATGTTTATCGGTCTCTTCTGGTGATGGGGTCAAAAACAAACGCACACCTTGAGAATCATCAAATTCCGAATTATTTTCTTCAACTATTGTTTCTGTTACCTTTGTGGTCACTGGTGTTTCATTAACAAATTCAACTTCTGAATGTGAATTACAACTTGTAACAATTATTTCACTTGGTCTTTTCTGATCAGTAAGTGGTTGGTTAAGGTCCTTTTTGAAAAGTCTTTGGGTATTTTTGCCAGTAATATCTACACTACCGGGCCGATATTTCAGAGTCTTTGGGGATTTCGTTTTTAATGTATCAGCACTATTGCGCCTTTTAACTAATCTCCTGGGACTAGATTGAGGAGTCCGTACGCGTGATGTTGATGCCGTTGTCGTGTGTGAGGTAGATGGTGTTCCAGATTCTACTATTTTACGTTTCAGCGCACTTGTTATTTCAGATACTTCGTTATCTAATGAATCCGAAGAGATGGTGTATATCTCTTCGTTTGGTTCAAGCTTTTGTATTTTTTTAATGCTTTCAACCGTTTCTTCTCTAAATTTTCTTTTAGGACAACTAGCTGTATCCTCTGGAAATAGGCAAGGATGAAATTAAAGTTCACTATATAATAATAACAACAATAAATCGTCACGCTATATATAATACTTTACAGGGTGAGCAGAGGTACATTAGTGGTTATATTCACTTTGCGTTTATATGTACATTTAGAACAGCGTGTAGAAAGTGACTATTTCTTTTTTTTTTTTGTTACTTGGAATCAGTCACAGTTTCGTTTAAAGTTGTTGCTTATACAATCTACAATGTTATCCTTTTGTGTTGTATCTATATATGTAAATCTTTTTTCTTTTTTTTTTGAAATTTTATTATTATTCTTTAATGTAAACTAGCATTATATATTAATCACTGTGCATGCTGTGGTGCCCTATAATTGTGGGGGCATTTATATGTTCTATTTAAGTACCATGATCCTTTTGTTTTCTTGTCTAATGTTACCCATGTTGGGCACCCTATTATGTAAAATAAATAATAAAATAATAATAAATATGTCTTGCCCAACGTGACAAGTAGCGTTGGTGATCATTGTTCTCAAGGCACATTACATTTCTATTAGATGCCATGGGGGTTTCCTCACGATGTTTTCGTTCACCGGTGAGCTGGTGATGATAAAATCCGTAACTAATCTGAAAAACCCAGAGGTATGCGCAGGGGCTCGAACCTGTGACCATTCGCGTTGCTGCCAATGGAAACTTATTCATTATCCACTAGGCAACAATAGTCATTCATTATATATTTAAAGAAAATGGGGGAAAACTAGCCCTAGAAATCTAGATTCTCTGGGATGCATGGGTTCTATTTTCGAAGGAACTTAAAATCTATATCTTCTACTTGAGAATTAATACATGCAAACCTAAATAACCTTTGTTTAGAATCAATCCTTTAAATGCTCAAAATGCATAAAGTGTTTTTTTTTTATACATATGGAGGCAAATGTATTATGACCTTAGAGTTATTGATTCTGTAACTCAATACTAAGGTAAAAGCACTAATTCTAGACATTGAACTAAACAATGGATGTTAAAAAAAACTGGTAAAATCACTTTTCTATTTATCTAAAAGACACCTAAGGATATACATTACATGTGGTTAAAAACTCACATACACTTTCTCTTGAAAAATCCAAAATGGTATCAGTTGACAGTAAACAAAGTGAATAAGTGAATCCATGGTTTATTCTTAATTTTTGACTATGTTTTGTAAGTAGTTGTATTTTTTTTTAAGAGTTTTATGATTAATGTTAGTTTTGGTATGGATTCTAGAAATTAATAAGATTATTGATATACTATAATTATTCCCTTTCTATTTTGGTAAGATTTACCAACAATTTAAAGTTGTTTCAACTATTAATTTCAGTAATTTAATAAAAACCTAAAAGCCGATAACGGTATCATCTACAGAAGTGACATTGAATTTCTCTGCCAGCCGTATGACTAGTGTATTGGCAGTTATACTCACATAAATTGATACTCAAAAATACTAAACATTAAACAACTCTTACTTTTAATATGCTACTCAACTAGTAAAAAATATGTCTATAACTTTTTACAATAATTTATATATAATTTTGTATTAAAAAAAATATGTTGTTCTTAAATTGTCAGGCCTTAGTGCTTTTACCTTATTGGATATTAAATTTATTTTTAAAATATAAGATATTAATTCTAAAATTCATTAATATTAGGGAAATGTTTAAAAGATACCTGTAGATTTGATTTTGTCATCTTCAGTTTTATCTGAGCTGTCCTGAAACATAAATTAAAAAACTGTAAATAAAATAAATTAAAAAGGTACTAACTGTTTATCTTATTTAAGTAATAAATAAAATCATCATTAGCATTAGCCAGGCAGTGGACGTGAAGAGTGTCCGCCATCTGGCAGAGAGGACAAGGCGTCCTGTGTGTCCCCACATGATACCTCTAGAGGTAGTGAGGGGGTAACAATTGACCCCCTGCCAGAGAGGAGGTCTGGCAAGGTCAGTCGCTCGCTGGGTCCATAGGATGTATACGGATACCCAGGCCCGGCGAAGAGAGGACATAGGTGGTTTTAGTTGGTGCAAGCCCGACACACCAGGGATTGACCCTCACCACTCCCCAGATGGCCCGAAAGGATTTACACCAGGTTAACAAAAAAAAAAAACATTAGCATTAGCTGATTTAAGATAACGTTTTTTAGGAACCACAGGAAAATACTGCACAGGAGTGTCAGGGCCTCTGTGAGGATGGTGGCCTCGGTGTGCCAGAATCCTACTAACTTAAAACCCCAGTGGTGTCCCTCAACTTGCTGCTAACCAGGCCTAGGGATTTATATTCCTCCAACAAACTGGGGAATGATTAATAAAAACCTGCATCAGCCATAACTCTGATCTTAATTATGAATACATACCTCTATTTCTACCGGCTCAAACACGGGGCTATCAAGAAATAGTAATTCTGAATCACTATTTTCAATGGTGATTACATTTGAAGTATTTTTCTGAGGCAAGGATTCTGAAACAAAAAATGAGTTAGGGTTTTATTAGAATCTTGTGGTAATTTAGTGGAGGCTCTAACCTCAATGTGAACACCCATGAAGCAGTGTAAATCTGAGTGAGCATAGTTAGTATTCATGTCCGTTTTCATCTTGCCATCTATTTAATATCTGTTTAAACATAAGACACACTGCTTGTGACACATATTCAAACTCACATTTATACATAGATAAATATAAATACACACAATAGTATTTTTAATATGCTAAAAGGCGGTTAACAAGCCACTAGATTGAAATAAAATATTAATTTTATTTAAACACACTTTACTGTGGTTCCCTTCCTCTTAAGGTACCAGTGGAATAAAGAAAAAAAATAAGGAAGCGTTTTTTTATAGTTTGGGTTGGTTTCTGGACTTTGCTTTGCTTAACATCAGGTGCAGTGTAGTCACTTTGCGACACAAGTGTAAAAACTCTGGTAGTTGCTCTTTTCAACAGCAATTAAAGGTAGTTAATGGACTAGCAGTGTTATTAACATACTGCTGCCCTTGAAGAAGAGAAAACAGAGATAGATATACAATGGTCACTGTATGACCGAAGCTTTGGCTGCAGCTTTAGCCACTTTTCAACAGGAAATAATTTTAATAAGCTTTATGCATTGTGTATGTACATCTACATAAGCTTTACATTAAATAAAAATTATAATATTCAAACTTTAGTTAATATTGGATAGAATTATTTAGGACTTTACAAACTTTACTTTCAGCTTTGGCCAAAGGTTGTGGTAATGATCAATTAATCAGTTTCAGCTGGATATCAATCTATAATTGGATACTTATTAAAAATATTTGAATAATCGCAAATAGATCAATCAATCTTAGTTTAATTTTCTAGAAATCCTAGACTATAGTGAATATATAGATTCATTTAAAAACCTTACTAACATAATTTTGGCTTAAGGAGGCTAAAGCCAAAGACTTTGGTAAGACCCAAACAATGGTGGATCTCGAAAGGCGAGTCACTATGTTGGAAACAAAGCTGAGCTCTAGATATACCTATTACAAACCATTTAATAATAAATAAATTGTGTTTAATTTAATCTTAGGTAGTAACAAGACTAAATATTATTTATACTAATTATTTTCAAAGCAACAGCCCGATAAACGATATGTTTACATTATATATAAATACATCTACTTGGCACCTATATGAAAACAAGTCAATACTTTCTACTGTATAACCTAAAAATATCATCAACAAATGTATTTTGTTTTATACAATTGTTATGTAAATTACAAATAGCTTAATTCATTAAATATTTAAATAAAGTCGTATCATTATTTTCATAAAATACCACGATGATAATACAAAAGGTGTTAGATTAGCTATAATGCACTCAAAGTGGGGAGTACTTTTAAGTGTATAGATAGCTTTAATTAAAATGTGAAACGAATGTTTAATATGAATTAAATGGAGAATTATCAATAGGAAATGAAATAATTTGTTTCATTATAAAGTTGTACGGAATACTAATATTTAATATCATAAGATACCATTGGACTGGTGGATTACATAGTGCCAACCTAATTTAGTCGTCTTGCATAGTACGTCAAAATTCGTATTTCTGATTTGATTATTACTACGGAACTATAATAATTACCTGTTTCTTTGTTACTAGATGGTATATTAGAATTATTTTCAGGTAATTCTTCCATATTTACACAATAATATGTAGGAGTTAACAAAAAAAAGTGGCGCGTATCAACACTTGAACAACTGTCACTTGAAATATCGCGAAACAAAACGCATTTTTAAGCGTATTATTGAACTAAATTACTACACACTTATTATATTAGGAACTTAAGAAATAAAACGTTTATAGTTTAATAAACAGAGATGAGAATAAATACATATTTCTATAAATTGGAATTAATCTGTGTCAGCACTCTCCAGACCGCTTGTTGATCCGATTTAGAGTTGCAGTGTTATGACAATTCTATGAACTTATCGATATCGAGAATTGATTAATTGTATATTATTTATATTATGTATCAAATCTTCTATATTGTAGTACTTACAATATAGATTTTTTTTTCTCGTTACAATTTAAAATGTAATTTATTAGGTAGCGTACCCCTTAAATTCTATGTCTTGTTTAGTATCAGCTAACTATTTTGATGTTTTTTACTTTTAATATTAGAAGTTACAAAAACTTTAGGTGATATGTACTAAGTATTTTTTATTTACGTCATAATAAATGATTTAATGATCTATCGCAAAGTTTATCAGATATTAATAACGTAATTATTGTTATTAGTCATTTTGTTGCCAAAGTTTTTAAGGTTAGTAATCCATCACTATTTTGTTTATATTTATGTAGGATGGCTATAGGTAATATTGGTTGTTTACTATCAGAAAACTCAGCTCCTATGTTCGTTTATCTATGTAACTTATATGAATACTCATACTTTGTGACGTGAATCTGAGCAAGGGTCTATTATTTGCTTCTATACGAACAATGAGCTTATTCTTCAGTTTTCAACTTTTTTGTATCGCGCATGTATGCCAAATTATATTGTTTTATTCAGTTTATAAAAAAAAAGATAATATTGGAATATGTAGATAAAACAGAAAGAATGTATTATCTATATCGCCTTGAATTAAATGATAATAAAACATCTCTAATCCACCTAGTAATACCATTTTAACATTAACCATTATCTTAAATAATTAAGTAAAACTGAGTAAAACCTATCATGATTTAATAAATATCTGAAAAAATGTAGATATTTTAAATCAATTATGTATTGCATGTATAATATCATATTAAAGGTTTTTAATAATATCTTCTATATTAATTATAATAGTAAAATGTCGTTTCTTGTAAATGAGCATATTTTTTTACTGTGGTAATATTCTGTGTCAATATATTATAAATTGGCGCGTTAATACAAATATGAAAGAAATAGGTAGAACAGCAAAGTGTGCTGTTTAAGCATGGCGCATAGTCCTCGTGGGTTACGTATTTTGAAAGCAATAAATTACTACTGTGAAAGTAATCCAAATAATTTTGATACACATAATATATTGAAGAAGGTAAGATATTATATCTAATAATGTAATTACAATAATACTGATATGAATGCATTTCTCCTTACCCAGATAAGGACATAGTCCTTTACGTAATCTTTGAAATGCAGCGAAGAGATATATTTTTATGGTAATAATTTTTTCACATGATTGTTTTTAGATATTTTAACTATTCGAATATTTCTTTTTATTAAAAAAATTGGCAAAAGTCTTAAGGAATTTTTAAAAATATATTAATTAAAAATAAATTCAATATTTAGTATGCACGTATTAATAATGACATATTTAATAATAATATTGGAATACTGTATACTTATACTCAATTTATTTATAACTATTTTCTCTGATCTAATGTAAAAATTGAAATCGAATACATGCTTTCGAAGATCGTGTCCTTCATTCTTCAGATTTTTTGCGTGATAGTTTTATTTGAAAAATATCTGTTTTGTTTCAATAATATTCTGGCGGTGATGGGCTAGTGGATAAGATTCCGGTATTCACGAGTGGAAACACGATTGTCGTAGTTTTGAATGCGAATTAAGCACCAAATTTTCGCCGGTGAAAAAATAACACTTTATGAAACTCTGGGTAGGATCCAATAAAAATCTCACGATAAACGATAAAAATGCCTTGGGAGCGACGATCAGCTTCGCTACTGGTAACTTAGAGCATGACACTTATGTCATTACTTTTAATTACATTACTTGGAGCTTACTCAAGTGGATGTAGCCATTAATGTCTCGCTGTTTACGCCATAAGGGATATAGCGTGACGATAAATTACTTTTCTTGATGCGAATAGCCGAAGACCAGGCTCAAGAAGGCTTGTCAGGAAAGGGCTATGCTCAGCAGTGGGGTTAAGGGTCCTAATGGTGATGGTAATCACTTTTAATTAGGTATATTACGGACTATTTGGAGTCCCAGAAGACATAGACTATTTCTTGGTGGAATGTGTTCGGAGCGTTTCTATGAGAGAAATCATGAGAGTCGAAGCTGCTCGCGTCCGTAGGCTTTACCCTAGTTTCCCTACACGTGACTCTTGGGTGGTGCTAAACGAGCAGCAGCGAGGTGGTAGGGCGTCGGTGCCCGTCTGGATCGCGACCACAGTACATGGGTGTAAAGCCCGTCATAGTGATCAGTTTCGTCTTGTCGCGTTTCGGGATCAGCTTGTGTATATCCAGTAGCTCATATACCTAGAGACCTTCAGTCGTGGTATACGAGGGCCGACATGACGATGTAGATTATCAATGGATTTTCATCCTTTGATAGTCGCTTTCGTTTTTGGACTACACTGTACTTACCATCGGGTACTCTGTAGTCACTATGTCGAGCCAGTGTAAAAAAAAATGTATAAGCAATTTGGTTTGAACAAGTTTGATGTGGGTCTAGTTCAGAACGTCTTAGCTGAGCAAACATCTTGCGCAGGTGACATGCTCTGTAGACTCACATATAAATTGTTGAAATAGCATTTAAATAGTGTAGTGTGATTATGGGACTGACATGTTCAGCCTGATCCAAAGTCCAAAAAAAAACATCAGACATAAAAAAAATGTATATTACGTATCGTTATGTATCTAGTCAGATTATGACGGTGTAGGATTGTTTTTTTTTTTAAACTAAAATTAAAATGAATATGCAGTTCGATGGTCGATGTTAGAATCCTTCATTATTTCAATAAAATTTAGAGCTTATTCTTATCTACTGCGGATGGTAACTAAGCATTCAAAGACGCAGCCAGCGCAGGAGCATTTCTATAGTGTAGGAACTCTGTAATTACCTATTACATGTTTATTATTGTTAGGCTATGCTCAGTGTTTGACTGAAGGATTGAATCAGATCGAGACATAGGTCAAAGGATTAATAGGCTGAGAAGAAAGCGGGCTGGTTTTATCTACCGGAGAACTGATAATGCGTTGGGGTAGATCCTTGTATGGAGACTGTCTCTGCAAACATAGCTTAGTACGTAATCTGGCACGGTGGAGACTATTTGTGCAAAGTGGCAGGCAATTGTTGGATGAGAGGAGCAGAAAATCGGGCTCAGTGAACCTTAGGAGAGGCTTATGTCCTGCAGTGGACAGATATATGCTGATTATGAAAATTGAATCAAATATTGCAAGATTACCGAAAAAAAAATAACAATGAGTATCTTGTAAAGTTAATGATCAAGTTAATGTTAATGAGCGGTGCGCGTCATTGCTGAGCAGAGTGCGGGCCAGCCGCAACACCTTACTGGCTATGATAACCGGCAGGTTAGACTGTTATTATATAAATTATTGTATTTACCGCCATACAATCTTGTAATTAAGCATAATAATACATAGTTTTAAGAGATTACTATAAAATTGGGTCATTGTTACTTAACCCTTTATAGTGTATCTGTGGAGGTACATCAGAATTTACAAAACCTATTGCCATAAGTTTTTAGCGCATTTTTATATGAATATTTAGGTAATTTCTCAGTTTTTAAACTCACGGTTAGTTTCTATTAGAGTCCGACCGAAACTGGTTTTCCGGCCGAAACCGAAACCGAAACTCACGTGGTCAAGTATAAAAGTCAACGTGGTCAAGTAAAAAAATGAAACAAAAACTTACATGTAATCAGTTCCATCAAAACATAACCTCTAAAGAAAGTTTACATCGGGTGATAACGCACTGACTAAGTTGTGTTGCTATAGAGCAATGCGAATTAGATCCGTCAACTGTCGTCTAAATGACGCAGTTACACTCCGACGCAGCCTTGAGTTTCTTTCGGCGTTTCTTCTAAAGGTAGTCGCTTCCGAAACGCTAGTAGATCACCATTAGGTTTCGTATTTTTGGCTGGCGGTCCAAGTCGAGGTTCGTACCCACAGGGGTGACCTTGCATTGCCACCCAACCCATAAATTGCCCGCTGAGCACCCTCAGTGTTCGCCCACCCGCCCGGTTAAGTGGTGAAGACCTTTACCCGTCAACAAACACGCGTAAATCCGAAAAAAAAAACGCAATGCGAACGGCGCACGAATCCCGAACAGGGCCGCCAGCGTCCGCCAAAGCGTTGCCGCGAGAAACGAATTTAGACAAGCATGTACGACAACTACCGAAATCAGTTTCGGTTTCGGCAAAAGTTTCGGCCAATTTTGGCCGAAACCGAAACCGAAACCGAACTTTCGGTCGGACACTAGTTTCTATTAGACATCCTTGGAACATAAGGGTTAAACGGTATGAATATTATTTTGATATTGAAAGAAATAACAATCTGCCAAGTTAAGGGTTAATAAAGATTATTATTATAATGATGATAATATATCGTCACGCTATATCCATTTCGGGGTGAGCAGAGATACATTAGTGGCTGTGTCCACTTTGTACTTATATATCGTGATTCTTCCTTCAGAGGTCAATATGTGGAACCTAGGTTAATGTTTAACCCCTTACCTTTCGATTAAATCTCGAAGAATAGTACGCGTGCAGATAATTAAATTTAGCGCAATTACATTAAGGTCAATTTAGCTAGAATATATAAAAGACTATGTGCAACAATAATGATATTTTTATTTTTAAAAGTTTAATGAAATTCATATGAAAAAAAAATACTGCAGGCCAGTGACGTGCATAGGATATTTGGACAGGTTAGGCAGAATTCGCTTAATTTATTTGAATATTATATTATGATAGTAAATATTATATTGCTTTCATAGAAAAGATAGATGGAGTGAATATAGAATAGATATGAATATAAATGGTTCCTTTTTTGTTTAACTTTAAGCAATTTATTCCGGACTTATTAATCGTTAGGGCATGCAATGCTTTCATGCATCTATGGAATGAACGCTACTGCTGCAGGTGACACCCGTCAAATTCGAATTTAGTACAGAAAATCTTGACAGCGAGGCCGTCATTTCAACTCAAGGGGTTAACCCAAGGGCTTAAATCCAGATTTATGTGCTGGGATGCAAACTTACAAATATACGGGTTACCACAAATGGATACGCATGGAATGCCATGCGTGGAAACCAATCCATTAGGACTCATCACAGACCAAAGATATTGAAAGTCAGCCATATAATAAAAGATAACGAGAAAAATTAAAGAATAACAATATAATCTGACACCGTGAGATTAATTATTACATTTAATTTACCAACATTGAAATCTTAATTGTGTAAATAAAAAGAAACAAGATTATTGTTAATCTAGCATTATTGTCATAATTACGTACTTCTTTTTTAATTATTAATTAGTCCTCTTCTTTTTGTTTATTAATTTTAATGATGTTTAACATTTTTCATTGATATTAATGTCTATAACTTTACCGAGAATTTTTTGGGGTAAGCAGAAACTAAGAATCTATACTGAGAACCAAACCTTTTTTGTTGCTTATAACGGCATATAGTTGAGGTTTATATTTAGATTTGACTGGAATTGCTCTGGTTTATGGCAGTTGTTCCATTGTCTTGTCCTGTTTGGAATTATGCCCGTTCTTTATATGAAAAAATAACATCTTTATATGTATTCAATATTTAACTAAATATGTATTGTATATATATGAATATATAAATACTTATACTGAATAACATATCATACTAGAGCCTAAACTACTGTAAATGTAAACATGATATTTATGACATAATTCCCCACTAAGGACTGATTTATTGATATTTCACACTCTAGATGGTAAAATAAGGGATGCAAAGTTTGAAAATCAGCCTATTTTAAGGGAAAAGTTAAGAAATCTGGTTTATATCTTTTTGATTAGAAATACAAATACGTGTTTTGACGTTTTCTGACTTCTCCACAAACATAATAAAATAAGGTTACTATTTATTTTATTTTTACCCGAGTGACGCCAGCTCACTACAGATAGTCTAAAATCAGTATTATCGTATATCGTATAGTATAATATTATATATAGTATAAATGAGAAATGAACCTTAAACACAAAGGCTTAAGGGTGTATTATGAAAATAAGATTCACTACTTGGATACGCTTTTTTTAAATAATATCTCATATGTCTCATCTCATCTCTAATTAATTTGCGTAATTATTTTTATTTGGTGACAATCCTCATAGGACCTTCTCAGTGGTTCTCAGGGGTTGCGCGACCAAGGTGTGTCGATCTTGTACCGACTAAAAACCCCAAGGTGACTACTTTTGCGTATTGGCGGAGACTGCGGGTCCTTTAATCAATTCGCCACAGCACCGTTGTGAATAATAGTTCATATACTTAGAGACCTTCAGTCGTGATATATGAAGACAAGACTTTGAATTGATTCTTGTCTCTCGCAAGTCACTGTTGTTCTTAAACTGAGTTATATTTTCTAAAAGGCGCGCAGTAATCACGTTGTCGAGCGTGTAAAACGGGATTAAATATACATGAATCTTCAGCGACATTGCCACACTTAGCGTTTTTTATCGTTTGTATCATGGAGTGTTCTGAAGAGTTGTAGAAACTTATTCCATCCGCCGCTTTCCATAACAGAATCACGAGCGCTGGATTGGGTTGCCAGTTTTACGGTGACCTCCCCTAACCCTTACTTTTGTCGAGTCATTGGATTGTGGAATGTTCATCCGGCGTGTGTTTTCCTTCTTCCTACAATATTGGGTTCTGTAGTGATCGGATGTAAGGAGTATTTTAAAAGTAGGTTATATGTCTATGGCAATAATATAATGTTTGCCGTTTTGTAAAAAATAAGTTTTTGTAAGAAAGTATTGAAAAAAAGGAAGATCGGTTTTTGAATTGGAAATTAAATGGTTTTTGATTTATTCTAGAGATTGCATCTTGAGCTATGGAAGAGAATTGTCGTATTTAAATTAGAATATAATAAATAATAAGAAAATAATATGTAAACGTATCAATAGTTTTGCAAAATATGCATTGGGAAAGAATAAAGAAGCATTTTAATTAAAGTGAGAAGGAGCTCCACATTCTACATTCAACATCAACACACGAAGTAAAAATCCCCACAATTTCGAATTCAAAAGCCGATCTTTTTTTTTTAATTCTCTCTTACAAAAACTTATTTTTTACTCAATGGCCAACATTATATTATTGTCATAGACGTATAACCTACTTTTAAAATACTCTTTACATCCAATCACTACAGTTCTTTAAGCGAAGCATGAGGAGATATTTCTGTAGGCTGGCACCAGTGGCGTTCATTCCATAGATGCATGCAAGCATTGCATGCCCTTATGATAAATACGTCTGGGATTGTTCCCACGTGCCACTGTACAACTAAGATATACGAGAGGGATGGCTCATTACACTAGTTTACCTCCCCAAACGAGTAGAGGCCTACATAAGGCTGCATGCCTTGCCGGTCATCGAGGATGAGACCCCAGTCGTGCCCTGGATGCCAGTTGGTGGAAGATGGAATACCCCGGAGGTTTTAGTCGGTGCAAGTCCAACACACTGGGGGGCGACCCTCACCACCACGGGATTTTCCCCCGGTTACAAAACAAGTCTGGAATAAATTGCTTAAAGTTAAAACAAAAAAGGAATAACTTATATTCATATCTATTCAATATTCACGCCATATATATCTCCTATGAAAGTAATATAATATTTACTATCATAATATAATATTCTAATTAAATACGCGAATTTTGCATACCCTGTCTAAATATCTTATGCACGTCACTGGCTGGCATATCGCGGTGACTATCGGCTGGTTTTCGGATAATCGTAATCGAGTTTTGGTTTCTACTGTAGGTACTTTCATCCAGTACGGTGTAGTCACTGCCGTGTCATATTATAAAAGTATATTTTTCAGTTAAATATAACGTCTTTGTCGAATGGAGTGATGAGAGCGACCTTTACTGTAGAAGCCTCAATGTGCAACGCAGCTGGTACTCTTCATGGTGGTTTTATAGCTTCAGCCCTAGACACTTCGTCTATTTACGCTCAAATGAGTGTACCAGATGGGAAAGTGGCCTGGACGACGAATTTCAACATAAAGTAAGATTAAACTTCATTTCTTATTTCCTTTCTTTTCTTTTTTTTTAAACTGGCTCGACATTGTGACTACAGAGTACCTGATGGTAAGTACAATGTAGTCCAAAAACGAAAGCGACTATCAAAGGATAAATATCCATTGATAGTCGACATCGTCATGTCGGCCCGCATATACCACGACTGAAGGTCTCTAGGTATATGAGCTACTGGATATACACAAGCTGATCCCGAAACGCGACAAGCCGAAACTGGTCACTATGACGGGCTTTACACCCATGTACTGTGGTCGCGATCCAGACGGGCACCGACGCCCTACCACCTCGCTGCTGCTCGTTTAGCACCACCCAGGAGTCACGTGTAGGGAAACTAGGGTAAAGCCTACGGACGCGAGCAGCTTCGACTCCCAAAAATAAACACAGAATAATATACAGGCAGAAATTATTGCCCCGAATCATAAAAATGTAGATGTTCCACCAGATGAAACTATTCTTGCATTGTTCGTATCGAATAAGACACAATAGTAAGGATTTCAAGAAAAACATTTCATTAACCCTTTTCTTGATGGTGTATCTGTGGAGATACATCAGAATTTACAAAACCTATTGCCATAAGTTTTAGCGCAAACTTAATATTTTTATATGAATACTAGCTGACTCGGCAAACGTTGTTCTGCCATATAAATTATAGCAGACCAGCAACGCTTTGCTGCGACTGGTTTTTGAATAATTACTCAATCCAGTCAACAGATAGCGCCATCTTTTAGAATCGGTTGGAGCTAACTGTAAATTATGACTGCTAAATAATAAACAAATAATTTGCAATAAAATAATATTGCGACTATGAATTGAGATGAAAACTATCCTATCTTTTAAATTAGATCAAACTTCACGTGGTGTGTAAATTTCATTAAAATCGGTTTAGTAGTTTAGGAGTCCATCGCGGACAAACATCGTGACAGGAGATTTATATATATTAAGATTTCCTGAATTGACCTGGGAGTCTTTAAGAGAAGAGTGCATAGGCATTTGCTAGGCGATCGCGTTTCATCATTGAACTCATCTTCACCTTCCACCAGGTGTGATTGAGGTCAAGCGTTCGTCTATAAATTATAAAAAAAAAATTAGGTAATTTCTCAGTTTTTGAACGCACGGTTAGTTTCTATTAGACATCCTTGGAACATAAGGGTTAAACGGTATGAATATTATTTTGATATTGAAAGAAAGAACATTCTGCCAAGTTAACAGATCTCTGAAAACCATCACGAACGTTAGCTTACTATTAAACAGCACAAAATATTTTACATTAATTGGTACTCAAAATGGTGATTTTAAAAAACGAAATAAAATGACAAGGTACACTAAATAAAATATATGAATGTACTACCAATTATAGGGCATTACGATGTATATAAAAATAAATATTTAATGATAGTATACAATAAAGAAAAAAAAAACAATAAATGAGCCGTTCATTTTGAAAGTGGCTTAAGTCCATTTTCATCTTTTATCAAATTGGCACTTGTGACATTTATAATTTATGCTGAACTGTTAAAAAATAAATTGGTATTGAAATATACTTCGTACGTTTTAAAATTTTATACACGTACATTTTCAAAATAATATAAAAAACGCAAAACCTTAACTATTTCAAATTAAAGATAAGTGGACTTAAGTCATTTTCAAAATGAACGGCTCAAATATGAAAGTAGTTTGGTAACAATATTGTTTTAAGAGATAGTAATATGGCTAACGATGCAATAGAAAGTGCTGAAGGGGGAATTAAAAAATAATAAATAAATTATTTAACAGTTACATCAAACCTTCTGCAATGGGTGAAAAAGTGACAATAGAAACGGCCGTATTGAAAGGCGGACATAATGCTGTGATGGAAGCCATTATGAAAGATGAATCAGGAGCCTTATTAGCCAAAAGCGTTGCAGCGTTTAAAGGTGGGAGTGAAAATTATCAGAAAATAGTAAAAGATTTGTACAAATTCGATGTTTATGAAAATTAAATAATTTTTTTAATGTGGTTATTGTTTTTTTTCTAGTTATATTTAAAACAATCAACAACAAAAACAAACAAATGGTACACAAGTAAACAGAAACTGATATTTGACAATATTTTTTTTTTTCACTGGCTTGAATTAATAACTACAGTGTACCTGATGGTAAGTACAGTGAAGTCCAAAAGCGACCATCAAAGAATGAATGAATATCCATTGATAGTCTCAGTCGTCACGTTGGCCCACATATACCACGACTGAATGTCTAGGTATATGAGTTACTAAACACACAAGCTGGTCCCTAAACGCAACAGGCCATAGGGAGTCACTATAACGGTCTTTACACTTGTGTACTGTGGCCACGACCCAGTTCGGGCAATAGCCCTACCACCAAAATAATTCAATTGGTGTTATTCAAAAATTAATTGAATTTATAGTAATATTCTTTCAAAATAACACACAAAACATTTCGGGTTGGGAAAAAATACAGTTTCGATTTATAATCATATTTACGAAAAATATTGACGTATAGATTTGATATAGAGTATGTTTTGTAAATTTAGTCATATCCGAAAGATATTTATTGTTGTTAAATGAAATTAGATTAATAAAAATGATTACGATTACATTTCACCTTTCTCATAATTAATTTACTGCATTTTACTCATCCATGTTTTAAACACTACAGAATGTTTTAAATGGATTTAATCATGATTACAGAGTAAGAAAATTAGAATTACAACCACATTTTGTAATCGTTAATCATTAATCAGATTACATTTTGCCCATCTCTGGTTAGGACACTATTACCAAGTATTGAATTGAAGGAATTAAATTGTTTTACATTAAATATAAGCTCGTATTATTTACATCAATCAGTATAAATACTAATAAAGCGATATAATTGGTAAACTGTGCTTGGGATCTACAGGGATCGTGACATCTAATGATGTAATGATCTACTAGCTCGATACTTTGCTTTCCTTTATTAGCAAGCTACGCACGCTCCCAGTGTTGGCATGTAAGTTTACCCATTTAATTAATTTTTATTTTATTAATTTTCTTTTACTCTGTAACTAAAATGATAACGTAAATAGAATCTAATTTCGATACTGAGAATTGTCTTCAAGGCTCAGACAAGGTTTTTAAAAAATTCCGTATAAATGAATATTGAATTTTACCATTCTCTAATTTATTTATTTTAAATTTTCATTAAAAATCTAATTTTAATCAAATAACATCTAATGGAAATGTCATGACATGTAAATTCTCTGAGAATGGCGTTCAATTATCTCGTTTTAATATGGCTATATTATCTTAAAGTTTGTTTATAGCTCTATTCATAGTTTTTTGTAGTATATAGCTGTATAAAATGCTTATTTCAAAAACATATTTCCGAGAATCTTTAAATAATACTTATTCATTGCAAATGTGTTTTTATTTAAATAGAAAATTTGCTTAATTACTGTCTTAATTACAAATTAAACAGCTTAGGCAATTTAGCTCTAATTTTAAGCTCCAATTACACAAAATACATATTACAAATATATGAACTGTTACTCTGGCTTTTGGTTCAAGTATTTCAACAATTATTACTTTGAATTCATTTTTGTCATTATACACATAGTTTAAAACTGCATAGCTATAATTTTTATATGATTTTAATCTTCGGTTGATGGTTAAATTTATCTTAAGTGTCAACTGTACTTTGTGTTTGTGTGTGTGTACTTTTAAATGTATCGTTTTATATTGGCTCTTTAAGTGACTACAGAACATCTGATGGTAAACACAGTGCAGTTTAAAAACAGGGTCTTCCACGTGGCGAGATCCAATGACAGACGCCATAGTAATGTCGGTCCACATATACAATAGAATGTCTCTAGGTATATCAACAATCAGTGGGGCTGCGGCGAATTGATTACAGGACCCGCAGTCCCCACTTATTCGCAGAAGTAGTTACCTTGGGGTTTTTAGCTGGTAAAAGTCCGGCATACCCCGGCTGCTACCCCCTTCGCGGCCGGGACGTCCTATGAGGATTTTTCCCAAGTAAAAAAAAAGGTATATCAACAATCAATAGGCATAGGAACAATGATGTACAGATGCTAATCCCAAAACGCGATGACAATTTTTATGCTTGTGAACTGTGGTTTTTTTTACACTGGCTCGTCATAGTGACTACAGAGTACCTGATGGTAAGTACAGTGTAGTCCAAAAACGAAAGCAGCCATCTAAGGATGAAAATCCATTGATAGTCTACATCGTCATGTCGGCCCACATATACCACGACTGAAGGTCTCTAGGCATATGAGCTACTGGACATACACAAGCTGATCCCGAAATGCGACAAGCCGAAACTGGTCACTATGGCGGGTTTTACACCCATGGACTGTGGTCGCGATCCAGACGGGCACTGACGCCCTGCCACCTCGCTGCTGCTCGTTTAGCACCATCCAGGAGTCACGTGTAGGGATACTAAGGTAAAACCTACGGACGCGAGCAGCTTCGACTCCCAAAAAATGGTCATGACAAAGTTCGGGTAATCGCCCTCAATTGTACGAAATATCGTCGTTTATTAAATACTTCTGATATATCTATCAAGCAGTGACGTGCATAGAGTATTTGGATAGGGTAGGCAGATTCGTATAATGAATGTGTACATTATATAATGATTATAAATATAATAATACTTTCATAGGGAAGATAGATGGCGTGGAAATATAATAGATATAAGTATAAAAGGTTCCTTTTTTGTTTAAATTAAAGCAATTTGTTCCAGACTTATTTATCGTAAGGGTATGCAATACTTTCATGCATCTATTGAATGAACGCTACTGCTGCCAAGAAATGCCTGTCTTCTTCAAGCTCCCTTTAGGTTAACCGCTCTTGGTTGCTAATCTCCTATTCCTCGACTTAGTAAAGTATTTAATCAAGTCTGTGATGATACTAAGATTAATTTAATTCTTTAGCTAAGCTGAGCAGAACGTTTTAAACATGACTTAATTAGCCTTTAAAGTTATTTTTTTCTATATCTTTAAGTTTTTTATAAGTGAAACTCTATTGGTTGTGCTTATGTAATAAGATAGATATCTGTCACTGATGACTTTTGTTATAAAACCGGAAGAATCATACTTTTTTTATGGAAGGAATTTTTAGATGGAAGTTTGACCTCAATTACTCTGTACTCTCTCTGTACTCTATACTTTCCATTAGGCGCGATGTAGTCACTACAAAGATACCAGTTACTTACAATTTTGTTTCTTAAACATAACATTAAATAATTCATAAATACCCTCCAAAGTAAATGTACAATGTATTTTTCTAAAGTCTAAGTAATTTTCAACAACAAACAATATATAAGAAATGCAAGAAAACGGAATTTTCGTATTTGGCACGAGAATTTTCAACGAAGTTACAAAGGTGGATGCCATTACTTCTCTGCCGTTGGAGCTGTCTTGGAAGATATTCTCGTAAGTATCTCATTGTTAGACAGGCAGACACATATTTTTGAAATAATCAGATTTCATGCCCAGACATGTCTTACAACTGCGTGCCAACATATCAGTGCAATTTTGAAATGCGTACCCACCCTTCCTATATCTTGCTTGATGTTTGCTCTCTAATTTATGAACTTGTTTTCAATATTTTTTAATGGCAGACATTTTTTTTATCTATATCTGTACAATGACATTGCCGCTTCAGATGGAAAGCACAATGCAGTCCAAATACCAAGTACGATTATCGAGAGACAACTACCTGCCGATAGTCGCTGTGATCATGCGGGCCTACAGAAACACCTCCTTTCTTAAAGAATTCAATATCAATAGTAGAAGGGAATACTCACCGTAAGATCATACCGTAATGCGATAAACCAATAAAGTTAAGAGATCGAGAACTTCTAGATATTAGATAGAAATGATGATGGTCAATGATTCCTTGAATAATCAAGATAGAAATGTTTTTATTCTTAATACTGTTGTTTTATATCATAAATGTTGCGTTTGATATTTAAAAAAAAGTACAACACAGGGCCTTTAGAAATATATTTGTCAGTTCTAAAGCACGTAATAAGTGTGTTCAAATGTTTTAATTAATTTTTGTTCATACTGTGTTTTGTAATTGCCGGCAGACGCTAGATTGAGAATTCTAGGTGCCTAGATATATTTAAAAATATACAAAATATTTTCTTATTTACTTCTTTAAGGAATATTTTGTTTAATTTTTTAAATTGCTGTTTAGGTATGTAGACATAACACACAAAAAAATTTACACAGAAAAATTGCAGAACATCGACGTAAAGTTACCTGCATCGCAGTCTTTTATTGGTTGCACAATGAACAATGATCTCAGAGGTTACATTCTCTTTAGCCGGGCAGTAGACTTGAGGGAGTCTGCTGTCCGGATAAGAGGGAGGCGGTGTGCAGTGTCCGGCTCCCCGTCTGTGAAATAGCCCTACCCCTCCCAGAGAGGAAGCTCCGACAAGGCATTTCACCCTCCGGGCGTCTGGATGAATATAGTTTCCCAGGCTCGGGTGGAGCGATTAGAGTGACACCCCGGGGGCTTTTAGTCAGTAGGAGTCTGACACACTGGGGTCACTGCCCTCACAGCGGCCCTGATGGTCCTATGTAGGATTTTCCCCCGGGACACCAAAAAAAAAGGTTACATTCTCTAATTCTACCAGCCCCATTTTATCTTAAGACCACTAGGCGCCATATCCATACCATGCGTATGGATATTCCTTATATCCACATCAAAAGATTCGCTTCTATATTCATCATGCGAACAGCTAAGGAGTGGAATATACTTCCAGCGAGAATTTTTCCACGATTTTATGACTTGGGAACCTTTAAGAGAATAGTAAATAAGCATTCGTAGAAAGTCGCGGTTCATCGTCGGGCTCATCTTCACCTTGTACCAGTGTAAAACCAAGCGTCCGATTGTAATTCATTTAAAATTTAAAAAAAATCCTTCCATTTTAGATATTTAGATGACGTGTCGTTAAGAAACGCAAAGAACTCTTTCAAAACATGGTTTAATATAATCATAGCTAACAAAAAACTGAGGTGTCGCTTAAATACGTTCGAATTAGCCATTAAGTTGGGATCTGAGAGCTTAGCGAGGTTTTATAAAAAGAATAGAAGCAAATTGAAAAGAGAAAAACATAAGAAATATCTACCATGTTTTGAGGATGCAGGTAAAAAATAATTTTAATGATATTACTTGTTCGTCACTTAGAAAAGCAATGAAATCTGTGAGATTTTTCTCTAAAACACCTGAATACTTTATTATGGTACCAGATAATATTTATTTATTTGATTATACAATTGTGACAGTGGTTTCCCAGTATACAGGGATACAGGTAACTAACGCAAATCCTCTTAAGGGTGACTTTGGTATATCAAGACTAACAACTTCTGTTTTACTTTTTATAATTCAATCTTTTTTCCCCATACAAAAAAATAATTAAATCAAATTTGCAGTTCTGATCTTCTTAATACTCTGAAAGGCGGCGCGATGCAACTGGGGCAGACGATTTCGTAGCATCAGCTGATTGAACTTTAAACATAGAGCTAACGATTGATAGAAATCCCTACTAAAACTAAAAAAATATATATCTTAGGATGTGTTAAGTTTTGACAAAAGTCATAGAACAAAAGTTGTTAGTTTTGATGTACCTAAGTTACCTTTAAGAGGTTTTAAGTTAGTTACCAATAACGTTGTATAGACCGGTTGCTGTGTGTCGGTAACGTGTATGGTCGTAAGGTCGAATCCCGGTGCGCACCTCTCGGTTTTTCCAAATTAATTATGGATTTAGGCATCACATGCTCACCGGTGAAGGAAAATATCGTGAGGAAGCCCGCATGGCATCTAATAGAAATGTTATGTGTAAGTGCCCTGAGAACGGCTCTCAGCTGCGCTACTGGTCACGTTGTGCATTACAAATAAGCGCAAAGTGGATATAGCCACTTATATATCTCGGCTCACACCGTAAGGGATGACCAATGATCCGATGATAAACCGATGATCCCTGGAACAGGCGGGTTCTTGAGTGGAGACCGCAAATCGGTAGATGTAGTGTGGGACGCCTCCCCGGCAAGGTGGTGTAACGATATGCGGAATGTCGCCAGACAGGCTCGGATGAGAATAACCGAATACCGGGCTTAATGGCGCTAGACAAAAGCGGTCTATGTTTATCAGTAGACTAGGATGGGCTGATGATGATGACGATATAATGGTACCCAAATTAATCTTAAATTACTTTTCATTACAGTGAAATCGCGGAAGCCTTCAGTCACGACAATAAAAAGGTCTTGCGACGATATCACGCTATGCGTAAAACGTTACAAAATAATATGATTTATACTTGTTTTATAATAACAAGACATTTTCTGTAAAATTAATTGTTATTCATTCATTTATGTGTGTAATTTTCCCTAATTATTTTAATTATAATTCATTTTAACCGTGGTGGTTGCCGGCAGAATAGAATAGCACCCCCCTCTTCTTGCTGAGGTGTCGTAAAAAGCGACTAAGGTATCTCTTTAACACCGCAATTCAACCAGGTGTTCAGAGAAGGAAAGCTCGACCAAACCTGCATCCCGCTCCCTCCCGATCCTATTGAGTCTCCATTCCATCGGGCCCGAGGGAGCTCGGACGAGAGAGTGCTTTTTTGGCAGCGCGTCCAGTTATGCACTTAAATATCTCCTGCGCAATTGACTGTTTCCGTAAACTGGACCTCGATTTTCTTAATCGATGTTGAAACAGTCGCCGTGGCCGAATCCGGCTAGGACATCATCATCATAATTTATTTTGTTTTAATGAAAATATTGAATAAGATTATATTATAACTATTTTTATATATTTGGAATTTGCATCAAATGCTGAATATCATCCTTGAATATTTTCCTCGTTAATATATTGTATATCTGTAGAAAATTGTTTATACAGAACTCTTGATGTACGAGACTTTTTGTTTTTAAGCTAAAAATAAAGCCCAAGAGCTAGATTATTGTAATCCAGTAATATATTCAAACACTTTACGTGCCGCTTAATGTACGAGAAAAGAGCTGTTTTTGTTTATCAAATGTTCTAAAGAAAAAAAAAAGCTTATAATTTTAAATATTCACATGGTAAACAGCAAAATATACTAACAGCTTAATTTTGCATCATAGCATTACAATTTATAAAGAAGCTATATACACTCACAATGGAAGTAAAAATTATATTTTTAAATAGAAAACTTTAAAATTTCTGCGATCTGTAACGAGTTGACATGATATGATCTCTAAATTTTCAACACATTATGTCGTACTTGTGGCAGGAGATACTATAAAGTTAAAGAAGAAATACGATAGGATGGAATGAGCGAGAATGAATTTAGGTAAACACAAAATACATTCCTTCACTTTTATTCGCTCGTTTTGTACTAGATTTTTTAAAACTTTTGTTTGTAAAACATGCCCTATTGCACAATTGCTACATAAGGAAAGTTTTCATTACGCTGTCGAATAAGAAGAACATTAATTTCCCTTTTGAAGAACCCCATATCAAAGCTACGGTTAAAAACTATACTCGGCAGCCCATTTTGCAACCCAAAACTACCATATGCGATACGAATGTTCTAGAGCTGCGTTGCTGTGTATTTGTGAGGCCTTAGAGTTTTTTTTTCAGTGCGACAACTTGCTCTTGGCCGAGAAATGCCGTCACAACTTCACCAGGCGAAAGGGGCGAGCACATAAGGTAATAAGTCAGTAAGTTATGGGTTGGGTGGCAACGCAGGGGCACCCCTGTGCGTACGAACCTCGACTTGGGAACGAACCTAACGGCGTTCTACTAGTGACTATTTTGGGATGAAACGCCGATAATAACTCATGACTGCGTTGGAGTGGAGACTAGTGTGTGAGCCTGGGGATGTGGAGTGTGTTCGACCAACAGCGAATGGTGCGCGTTTAAATGGCGCTTGAGGTATCCGGTTGAATACTTCTTCAGAGATCTCCCCATTGTACACACGAATCCTCTTGTGCTCTATTTCTCCCCCGAAATAGTGCCCAAAGAGAGGAAGCATAATAGAGGGCTGTGGAGAATTGATTATAAGACCCACAGTTCTCCTCTATACGCAGAAGTAGGGTGTTTTAGCTGGTACAAATCCGACACATCGTGGTCGCTCCAGCCCTGCGTACAGCCGGGAGGGTCCGATGAAGATTATCCCCAAGTAAGCAAAAAGGTTATCCTTCTTTGAAATTTTTAATTCCAATAGTTGCATGTAAAATGAAAGTAAGTCATTGCATGTTTCCAGTTGATTTCTAAATAAGTTTACACGTAATAACACTAAGTGAATGCTGCACGAAGGAACCTTTGCGATAATATTTTAAATATTATATTCGGTACGTCTTTTTGTACAGATTTTTTTTGTTACATTTTATATTAAGGGTTAGGGTATAGGCAGTAGAATTCATTCCATAGATGCATGGAAGCACTTCATGCCCGGACGATAAATAAGTCTTGACTAAATTCCTTAAAGTTAAACAAAAAAAACAAACCATTTACATTAAAATCTATTCTATGTTCACGCTGTATATCTCTCCTATGAAAGTAATATAATATTTACTATTATAATATAATATTCAAATTAATTACGCGAATTCTGGCTTCCCTGTCCAAATATCCTTTGCACGTCACTGGGTATAGGATTACTTCGTTTTCCGTCTGCCTGTCTAGTTGTCAAGGCGCTTTTACGAGTAAAGTTATCGTGCAGAAATTAATAGCACATACTTAGGTCTCCTATTTCTCGAATCGACTACTTCAACGGACAAACAATTGACTTTAATTCAACGGAATCTAAAGATATGGTTGTTTAAGACAAAATTTATGTTTTTGCAAGGGAATCAAAACCTACAGGGTCTTTCCCGTTGACCTAAAATCAACTGCAGAAAATAGATCATCGATGTAAAGTCGCCTGTCTGTCTTTTACTGGTTGCACATTTGAGAGTGTTCTTAGTTTTTGACAAAAAGAGTCATGACAGGAAGACAGCTTTGGGAGTCGAAGCTGCTCGCGTCCGTAGGCTTTACCCTAGTTTCCCTACACGTGACTCCTGGGTGGTGCTAAACGAGCGGCAGCGAGGTGGTAGGGCGCCGGTGCCCGTCTGAATCGCGACCACAGTGCATGGGTGTAAAGCCCGTCATAGTGACCAGTTTCGGCTTGTCGCGTTTCGGGATCAGCTTGTGTATATCCAGTAACTCGTATACCTAGAGACCTTCAGTCGTGGTATATGCGGGCCGACATGGCGATGTAAACTATCATTGGATTTTCATCCTTTGATAGTCGCTTTCGTTTTTGGACTGCACTGTACTTACCATCAGGTACTCTCTAGTCACTATGTCGAGCCAGTCTAAAAAAAAAATGACAGACGGATAAGAAAGTAATTCTTTAAGGGTTTCATTTTTCCTTTCAAAGTACGTAACCCTGAAAACGTTAAAACCATTAACTTTTGAAGACATTGCCAGAAAAAAGACGATACAGCGAATTGCACTCCTAAATCACATTATAATGAAGCTAGTAACAAAAATTCAAATCACATTATAAGATTGGTTTAATACATTTTATATGTATGTATTTAAAATAGATGGATGAACATGCAACTTTTGCATTTGTAAACCATTTTCTAAACTATCATATCTGCATTGCCATAAAGCAAGATTGTAGTTATCGGAAAGCAATGGGAAGCAATTGGCCAGTGATAATGGAAGTGATATGTTTTGTGAATATTGACCTCAAACAAATGATTTTATATTTATTTAAACACCATCTGAGGCATATGAGTATTTTGAACATAAGAACACAATTTAATGTGCTTATTTTAGATATGTACTCCAATTAAATTATTTTAATTTCACTAATAAAAAACAAAAAATAACATTAAAATATTGTGATGAAATTAAGTTTTTTTTTTATACAACACTATTACCAGTTATTTTATACAATTTTTTTCAATAAACGTTGGATGTCTTTATTAAACTGACATATTTTTTTTATTTATGTAGATTAATGAAAAATAACAATGAAGCATTCCATAATACATTCGTGAAAACTACATTCAAAGCAGTTAAGTCGTTTCCAAGATTGAACGAATTTTGCTATGTGGTCTTTCTGGGCTTACCACAATGCCTATAAGCATTTTAATGACAGAGCTGTGACACGAATTTCGCAATATGGCTATTTTATAGCGATAACAACGCGTTGAGAGCTAGTTTTTTATTTCAATGAGAGTTTTCGGTCATTTGACGTAACATATACATAGGTTGCTAGATCAGACTGGTCCATTTTTGAATGACTTTCATTTTAAAAATATCTCTTGGGCCGCTCTGAGTTTGATGGCATGATATAATTCAGGTCAAGCATCGTTTACAAAGTACATATGTGTATATCAAACTCCACACACTCGGGGAAAGTGAAGAAGATACAAGATGGCTGTCTCAAATCGTTATATCCGGCGGCTTTGACGCCGGCCCTCACCGGAAGCTCACTTACAGCCTCTGATATCCACTCGTCCGAAAGCCTACTTCCTGGGAAAATCTTGAGAAAAATGTACTTACTTACTTTATAAGATTCTTTGTTAAGAATACGTTTGTAGATTGTTGAAATGATTTTTGTATGTGACATAGATGAAATATAACGAAAACATTCTTTAAAATATCTTGAAGAAAAAGGATTTAGATTCTTGTAACTAATACGTTATTAATCTAAAATGCCAGCAGATATCGAGTAGCCTAAGTTCAAATTTTGTGAATTGAAGTGTGTTGCAGAAAAATGCATTTAAAAATATAACATATATCAAATTTCCGCGTTTTAAACTCATTATTATAAATAACGAGCCTTAAGCGTAAATTTACTTATTTTTAATTATAACTCGACGTTTCGACCTGATTACACAGCCCATAATTAATTGGCTCATAAGATCCGTTAACGTATTTTAAAAGAATATGTTAAAGCCGTATTAGCGTTTTCTACTGTCGATATCATAGCGAGTGTTCTGAAGAGTTATTTTACCTTGTTCTTTTTGCTTTCTGAAAAATCTCATTATATCTTATGGAAGGTAAATATTCGATGGAAATTATCGAAATTGTTAAAGAATAAGCTGATCTCACTGAACGCGGCTGAAAGGAATTGCTAAAAGCCTAACCAACTAGTAAAGATACGATTTTTTTCAAGTTTCACATCGTTAGAAAGGGATATTAGAAAATTATAATATTTTTTTAAGGATACTCGGTTTATGATTCGTATTTCTAAAGCAAAGCTTTTTTTATATATTAGCAATCAATCGGAGCAAACAATTTTACAAGTATAGACTACTCAATTAATAAAATTAATATGATTAGCTTAAATCAATCATATAAACATGTTATAACATATATTCATGACGATATAATTTCAAATAATATTATTTGATTATAGTGTAAGGTTATTATTAACCAAATGATTATTTTTATTCGTTCGTTCGTGATTTATTTGACATACAAATAAATACACATATTGTATACACTTTAAAATAAATTGTCCAGTCGCGCCAAAAGACGCAACCCCAGACCGTCAAAAACAATAAAAATGTAAACACACCTAAATGCAAACGTCATCTGTACATCGTCACGTACATCATTACTTTTGACATAACTGTTCTCGCTTAATACTTACAAACGTCTCATCGCATTTATTTCCTATCACAATCGCTTGTAAATATTTCAAATTCCTTAATAAACATTACAAATCCTCATACACATAGCAAATACATACACAGTGAGTGATTTGTAAAGTGCCTAACTACCGCTGCCTTAATACTTATACTACTATACTAATGATAAGTAAATATAATATTAATATTATACTAATGACTAGCTGTCCCGGCAGACCTTGTTCTGCCCTATTTCTCTAAAACAAAGTCAAATAGATTTTTTTAATGTTAATAGCTATTGGCCTGTCGGCTGTTTTTTGAAAATTTTTTGAAGGAACCTGGCCTTAATGCTATATGTATAAAAATTGACAAATATTGACATTAATATTTATACGTCACTCAATAATTGTTTTGCCTTCCCGGAACCCGTCCACTAACATTTAAACTTTATGCTATGGTGTTAAAGTTCAAATTGACTTATAACAAATCTTTTGTATGAGAATATAGAAAAGTGTTGTTTTTAGACTTTATCAGATAATTTTTTAAAATCTTCTCTCTGTTATAACCTTCCCCAGACTTCAACAAACACAACAAAAAAGAAATCAATCAAATCGGTTCAGCCGTTCTCGAGTTTCGCGGTTATCAAGACACTATAGCTGATCCGGCAAACGTTGTTTTGCTATGTAAGGTTTTGTAATATCTTCTAAGATGTTCATTGAAATTAAGTGATGTCAAAGACAATTTTGTTCACAATTAAATACTCTTAATCAACAACACATTTATTTGGATAAAGATTAATATTATTACGTTGATACAACTCTTAACAAATAATGCATTAATTTCGACCAAATTTGTTTACCATAAAAACGGTTCTAGTGACTTAATCTTAAAAGATAGACATATACTGTCGCGGACATTTTTTTAGATCATTTTAAGAGGAATAATTCTTTCATACATATATTTTTGGTATCTTGAACCGTTTTTGCAGCGCACGCAATGGAAGCCCTCAAGGATGAATAATTTTGCCCGTTTTTTTCACATTTTCCATTATTTCTTCGCTCCTAATAATTGCATCGTGATGTTATATAGCCTAAAGCCTTCCTCGATAAATGGTCTATTCCATTCAAACAGAATTTTTCAATTCGAACCAGTAGTTCCTGAGATTAGCGCGTTCAAACAAACAAACAAACAAACTCTTCAGCTTTATAATATTAGTATAGATAAGTACTTTGATAACTGTCTCAAATTGTCGCAATCTTTATTATAAAACTAGCTGACCAGGCAAACGATGTTCTGGCATATAAATTATATCAGACCCGGCCACGCGTTGCTATGACTATGGTTTTTTTATATAAGGTAGATACATGTGAATTCGCATTCATTGTAGTAACAACCCTTACAGTACGTTTAACATAGCACCATATCACGAATAATTACTCAATCCATTCAACAGATACCGCCATCTGTTAGAACCGTTTGGAACTAACTGAAAATTGTGACTGCCAAATAATAAATAATTTGCAATAAAATAATATTGCGACTGTGAATTGAGATGATAACTATCCTATCTTTTAAGTATAGATCAAACTGCACGGGGTGTGTAAATTTTATTAAAATCGGTTCAGTAGCTTAGGAGTCCATCGCGGACAAACAACGTGACACGTAATTTATATATATTAAGATTATCCCGCCTACGAGGATACCTATGTGCATCGGCTTAAGTCTATAAACTTATCCTGGCCCGAGTATAGTACAAAAAAAAAAACATAAAATTTAATATATAAAAATATGTGGACTTATGGGAATTGGGCCTGAGACCCGAGCCACCGGTAGTTATAAGCTCAGAGTAAAGAACTTTCCAACAATGCTTGCCGTATCGAGTAATACTGTTTTTTGTATCCGGCCCTTGATCCAACAACCAACCGAGAGCCTCTTGAGATAGAAATCAGGGCTCTTAGAGATCAGCCCATTAGTGGATACGACTATCGGGATAGCTATCATTGAATCCACATCGTAGTAATCTCGTGTGCAAGCTCTAAATATTACGGAGAGTTCTGTTTTTTATTATTATAAGAAAATTATTAACCAAATGTATCTAATTTATTTACGACTATCAACTATGTCATAATTTATCGATTTTATTGTTTGGAACCGGTTAGCCAACATATATATCATTAATATATTAGTGTATTACCTCATTAAATTTAATTAGTGAACTAATTACCGCATTAGGTCCAGAATTCTATAGCGTTAACTATAAATTATATAACGTAATATCGCCTGACGCCTTAATATATGAGGCGTTGTAACGTAATTGCTAATAAATTTTCTGCAGGCGTAAATATTCCGTCAATTCTGAATCGGGCATAGTAACTTCCTCACATGATGATAAGTGCAGTGCAATCCAAAAACTGAGTACGATAGTCGCCGCACTCATGCTGGCCTACACAAATGTCTCTTCGTGTTTCTTTTAAAGAACCCAATATTAGACAATGTGTACGCGCTTGTCGAAAAAGTTCTACAATTCGACGACGAGGTGAAATTTAAGAGATATAGAACTTCTTAGTTTAAGTCAAAATAGAAGTTATTGCAAAACTATAGCTTCGGAATCCGGTGCACGTAGTTCTATGTGAAAATATGACAGAATTAGATTATACAGTTCTCCAGAATACTCGCCATGATAGAAACGAAAAAAAATGTTCAGAGAGACTATGTCCCTGCGCAGCTGAAGCGACTCAAGGCTTTCAAGCTCTTTTTCGTAATACTCCTGCTTTTCTAAAATCATCAGGCTTAGTATATTTTTCTAATCAAAAGGGGGCGATCAAACTGACAGCCCAAATGATGGAAAGTGGCTACTGTTGTTTATAATCAAGTATTTACACTAACAGAAGTATTGTGATCTCTCTGCTGAGCTTGAAGAAAAGATGTGGTAGAAAGAAGGAGGAGAATATGCAGAAAATAAAGCCGGTAACATATCTGATTGGAAAAATGTTGTAGCCGAACTGGACCCACCAACCAACTCGTCCTGTGTGTAACCTTAACTGGACGGAGTTAAGAATTGCGATCGCAGGACACGACGCGTCTGTCTCGTGCCGCAAATTTTCGGGACCACTCAATCGCCTCCAGATCGAAATAACCACATAGAACATTATTGTGTGCGTTGCTAACAAATTTGCAGCACCAAATTAAACACTAGACGTGGCTTGAAAGAATGAAATATCAGAAATAACGTTAATAAACACGTAGAAGTATGTTAGGATTATTTTATTTTAATATAAATGAAATTACACTACGATATATTAAAATTACAATTTCGATACATAAATATTCGAACATAATACATATTATTACAGTTGTTTTCTGAAAACCCGGTGTCTTATGTGTACTTTGGCAAAGTAAATAATTATAACATTGAAATGTATAAAGTTTATATTCTTGGAATGTGTGAGATTAGGAAGGATCATTAAAATTCGTACAGTCTGCAAGTCGCAATATTCGTTGGGATATTGTGGGATTTTTTATATGGATACATACCCCCGATTTTAAAAACGTTCCTTGAACTTTAAAACACTTTGTTTATACACTATGGACGACTATTATTATTTATTATTTTATTCACTCGTATTATGTTTCTTGTGAAACCTAATGAAAATCGTTTCGAGCCAAAACTTAGACTGAGGTTTATAGACGCTATTTTAATTTTGCTTAGCAGAGCTCTCAAAAAATGTATTCGTTTTGACAAAGAATTAAATATATAATAAGAAATTGAGTATAGCCATAGTATTCGCAGAGCCAAGTCCATGTTGACAAAATCGGTGACTTACCAAATGCTTTGACATTCATCGAGTAATATAAATTGTAATGTTTTAGTAAAGTCTAAGCAAACTTAATGTTACGTCTATAAATATCAGCCTTAGGCCCTGAATGCTGAAGACTGCGCGTATGCTGCGAGCACTGTCAGCTCGGAGCTCCTCTTCCCGCGAAGCACCATGCAGCGAGGCCTCCCGTAGCGAAAGCGTTAAGGGTAACTTTGGTTTATCAAGACTGACAACTTTTGTTGTACTACATTTTCTAATTCAGTGATTGTTTACCCATACATTAAGAAAATAGATATTTGTAGTTCTAATGTTCACATAAACTTCACATAAACATTCCACAAGACGCGGTGGCGGCGCACCAAAGGCGACCGGTCCTATCTAGTGGGTTGCTGGGAAATGAGCGGGAGCGAGCACTAAACTGTGGCATACCTACGCCTAAATCGAATGAGTGAAAATTGAAACGGTTATTTACGAGCCATAGTAACTAACAATTGTAAAAAGCCCCCACTAAAACTAAAAGAAATATTTCATAGTATGTATTTCGTTTTGGTAAAAGTCATAGAACAAAAGTTATCGATTTTGATGTACCAAAGCCACCTTGAACAGGTTATGCGTTAGTTACCAGTAACCCTGTTAATGTAAACTGAGTTGGTATTAGGTTGTCAATGCCAGAATCCAACGGCTACCTTTAAGATTTAAAATTTTCTTTTACCGAAATGGCTGCATGGAAGTTACTTAGTATTAGTTAAAAAAAAAAAACAAATTATTCTGTTCTTGTACTTTATTCATCGAGCTTAAATGGCATTATAAAGTATGTATTATTATACAAAAATAGGTACCAAACATAAATACAAAATTCATTTATTATTAAAATAATTTTATCTTTGTTTAGTAAATTCAGCTTAACAATTTAAATGGTATAATAAATATTTTATTTAAAATTGTTTTCAAGCGTAAATATAGACATCAAAGTGAATAGGTTCTCCTCTAGCACTCTTCATTCGCAGGTTAACAAAATTGTAGCCAATTCCACCCTGGGTGACGTTTGCAGATGCTTCAGAATGAGTCAGATCATAGGCTAGGATACCCTGGAATAAAAAAAATCGTTATATAACAACAAGCACGTATCACGGTGCGCTTTGTTCAATTTCTTGTATAAAATTCTTTTAAGTTGTTATAGACCATGCACTGACTCCCTGCCAGCAGTGGTGTCGGCAATGCTGGCAGGGTATGACAACTGGAGGGCCGTGGTCTCCTTCTGTGAGGACGTCATGTCCCAGAAGGAGGCCGCAGAGCGAGAACGGCAGGAGGCCGCTCGAAGGAGACACCAGGGTGCCGGCAACCGCCCTGGCACATCAGTTCCAGCCGACCGGTCGATCCACGACCAGTTGGCTGATGTCTTTGGGGTCGTGGCTGCTCAGCGTGGGGGCCCGGAGCAACTGGTTTAGCGGCCCTCGAGAAGTTGGCAGGGCATTGTGACGTGCTCTGCCTAAATACAACGAGCAGTATCGGGGAGGGTATCATCTTCCCCCGAGTTTGTGCCCATCGGCGCGACGGGGCTGTGGCGAATTGATTACAGGACCCACAGTCCCCGCCGATGCGCAGAAGTAGTCACCTTGGGGTTTTAGTCGGTACAAGTCCGACACACCTCGGTCGCGCAACCCCCTGTGCGGCTGAGACGGTCCTATGAGGAATTTCCCCAAGTAAAAAAAAAGACCATGCACTGAAGAAATGTAGATGTAGGGTAATCAATATAAAACGCGCGGTTATAAGAGACGCATCATAATTCTATTATTGTAAAGCTTATTTAATTTAGTCTCTAATGTTGTGTATCTGTACTCCATTGATCCCTTCCTTGCTGTTCTCTGCGCGTCGACGCAATAAATGGTGTCAGCTGAAAATCAGCGCTGGGTGGCTCGGCTGGTCACTTAGCATTTGCTGAGCTGACTTCCCTTTGGCGCTTCATCACATCACAGGGTATTTGCTTTTGCTGTTTTCTGTATTTTTTTTAACCTATTCTGATGTGTTGTATTTTGTGTGCCAAATAAATGTTTTTATTACTATTATTATTCATACATATTTTGTTCTTTCCTGTTATTAATTCGGTAGCATTTTATGACGAAGAACTACACAGAAATTGCATTATGTAATTTAAATCAGTAGACCATGACGCGTCAACTCGCTACTGATTGTAGATATTTTAGTTTTTCTATTTAAGAACATTTTTAGCTATACTGTTGGCGTGTGTATGTGTTTTTTTTATATTTCAAAATTCTATGTTTGTGAACAACATACAAAATTATCACTGTTATTTATTAATTTAAAATGACGCTATATATCGAGTGGTGAAAGGGTATTTGGTTTGATATTTTCTGGTGATATAGTAATATATATATATATTTTGGAATCGGCAAAAAACGTCGCTTAAACTATTTTTGGTAATTAGTTAATATTATTTTTTATTTGTGTTAAGTTTTTAATCTCTTATTTTAATTATTTTTTCGTTTTAGGAAAAAAAATGTTATTTTATAAATGTTATGTTGTTTTTATCATAAATAATAAAACATTTCTTCATTCCTTCTTAAATTATTAAAGCTATCTATTGATGATGATGATGTTCTAGCCGGTTTCGGCCACTGCGACTGTTTCAACACCGGTTAAGAAATTCGAGGTCCAGTTTTCGGAAACAGTCAATTGCGCAGGAGATATTTAAGTGCATAACTGGACGCGCTGCGAAAAAAACTCTCTCGTCCGAGCTCTCTCAGGCCCGATGGAATGGAGAACCAGTACGATCGGGAGGGAGCGGGATGAAGGTTTGGTCGAGTTTTCCCTTTTCTAAACACCTGGTAGAATTGCGGTGTTCAAGAGATACCTTAGTCGCCTTTTACGATACCTCGGCAAGAAGAGGGGGGTGCTATTCTATTCTGCCGGCAGCCACCACGGCTTAAAGTTATCTGTTATTAATATATATATATATATATACATATATATATTTGTAATGTATTAAGTTTAGACAAATAAGTTCGAATCTCGACACGAAATTCTGGGTTTTCTACATTAAGTGCGTTTTAGACACCACGTGCTGACCGGTGAAGGAAATTTCGTGATGAAATTCGCCTTAGTAATAGAAACGTCATGTGGAAGTGCCCTTAGTACGGCGATCAGGTACGTTACTGGTCACGCTGGGTACGATATATATGCGCAAAGTGGATACAGATACCTTTTTTTATTAATTCAGTGGAAGTCCTAAAGGAGCATCAGGGCCATTGTGACGGTCTCTTACCGAATAAAACCACCAGAGTGCCACACATTGCCTACTCTTAACCGTGCATGTGTCTTGTGCCGCGGTGGCTGCCGGCAGAATAGAATAGCACCCCCCTCTTCTTGCTGAGGTGTCGTAAAAGGCGACTAAGGTATCTCTTGAACACCGAAATTCAACCAGGTGTTCAGAGAAGGAAAACTCGACCAAACCTTCATCCCGCTCCCTCCCGATCGTACTGGTTCTCCTTT
The DNA here is from genome assembly GCA_036320925.1 of Automeris io. Lineage (NCBI taxonomy): Eukaryota > Metazoa > Arthropoda > Insecta > Lepidoptera > Saturniidae > Automeris > Automeris io. Next base: position 621,777 of record JAUDJH010000021.1, on the reverse strand, counting down.
CCATCGGGCCTGAGGGAGCTCGGACGAGAGAGTGCTTTTCTGGCTGCGCGTCCAGCTATGCTTTTAAATATCTCCTGCGCAATTGACTGTTTCCGAAAACTGGACCTCGATTTTCTTAATCAGTGTTGAAACAGTCGCCGTGGCCGAAACCGGCTAGGACATCATCATCATCATCATCACTCTTAACCTCTGCCGGGCCTGGGGATCATATACTTCCTATTGCCTGGTGAGTAGTTAGCAGACCTCCACTGTGGGAGCGGGTATGGCATGATACCGTCCTCATCTCCTCTCAAATGGGCAGCGTGTAGGCAGTGACGTGCATAGAGTATTGAGACAGGGTAGGCAGAATACGCGTAATTAATTTTTATATTATATTATGACAATATATATTATATTGCTTTTATAGGGAAGATTTTTTTTATTATTTATAAGGGCTTTTGCCATTTCGGCATATCAGCCCTATTGTACCCAATACGGTGAAATACACCTCAGTTCTGAGAGAGTCGCTGATGACTCAGTGCTACCATATCCATCAACAATTTCATAGTATTCCCTGTCGGATCACATAGGACGCCATGAAAGGCACATATATCACATAAGCTGACTCTGCATTGGTTCATCAGCGACTTTATAGGGAAGATAGACGGCGTGAATATAGAATAGATATGAATACAAATGGTTCCTTTTTTTGTTTAACTTAAAGCAGTTTATTTTAAACTTATTTATAATAAGGGCATGCAATGCTTGCATGCATCTATGGAATGAACGCTACTGCTTGTAGGCACACACACACATTATACCCTACTTTGTTAGATACAGCCACTAACGTATCCCAGTTACCTCGTGGGACATATATTACTAACTTGTGACAATATATTATTAACTTCAATCGCGGCAGTCGCAAAAACGGGAGCCGAAGCTGCTCGTGTCCGTAGGCTTTACCCTAGTTTCCCTACACGTGACTCCTGGGTGGTGCTAAACGAGCAGCCGCGAGGTGGTAGGGCGTCGGTGCCCGTCTGGATCGCGACCACAGTACACGAGTGTAAAGCCCGTCATAGTGGCCAGTTTCGGCTTGTCGCGTTTCGGGATCAGCTTGTGTACATTCAGTAGCTCATATACCTAGAGACCTTCAGTCGTGATATATGTGGGCCGACATGACGATGTAGACTATCAATGGATTTTCAACCATTGATAGTCGCTTTCGTTTTTGGACTACACTATACTTACCATCAAGTATTCTGTAGTCAATATGTCGAGACAGTGTAAAAAAAATTTTTGGGGAAGGAAAATCATACTTAAAGGATTTACATGGAGTAGTTGAATGTAAGAAAATGTACCGGGGAATCACATTGTACGATTATATATTGTTTTGTTTGGTCATAATATTCTACATATTAAGTTTACTATTAGCGTTGAGTCAGGTAGCATAATATATTATGAAAACCCTCGAAACGGGAAAAATATATATTTATCATGATTAATTTACATGTCGAGTATCGTAATGTTATGAAATGACATTGAAGTCGTTTCTGAAAGCAGAATTTACTGTGACGGGTCTGCAAAAATTGGTTATTACTCTTTTCAACATAATGTAGTATAAATATATAATGATTGAATCCTTGAAAATGGGTGTGGTGGTGTAGTAAATGATGGTTCGGTTGCTACGCGCGCAACGCGAATTGTCGTAGATTCGAATCCCGGCACGTACTTCTGGGTTTTTCCAGATTATGTACGGATTTAAGAAACCAGCATGGCTTCTAATAGAAATAGCATTGCAAGTGCCCTAAGATCGGCGATCAGCTGCTATACTGGTCACATTGAGCACGACATATAAGCACAAAGTGGATACAGCCACTAATATATTTCAGCCCACCCCGTAAAGGATTTTAGCTTGACAATGTTTTATTATTAAAAATCCTTGCTGATTTCGGTCTTGGCGACGTTTCCAAAATACATCAAAATAGTCGTGGGCTGCAGTTCAATTTGGTAAAATATTTTAACTAAGCAAACTCATTTGAAGAATATATTTCACGTTCTTTCCCTAATAACGGCCTCACCATAGATATTTGAGAGCATTCGATGAGCCTCAGCCGCAGATTTCTTCATATTAAGACAGAAAATTAAAACCTCCCGCAAATGACGAGAATTTGGCTCGTAAGCTGACATGTTAATCGAGAATAACTTTATGATGCAGACACAAATCGATTTATATTTCGATAGCATTATATTTACAAATACCTTAGCTTATTGTATGACATCTATGATTTATTTATTTCAACTACCAGTTACCGCTACAACCATCTACTATTGCAAAATGGCGGAAGCAAAGTTGTAGACCTAAACTGTACTTGTAAAAATCACTGTTCAAAGTTGAAAAACAGTTTTCAAATATATTTTAACATGTTTATATTTTAATGTCTTTTACATAAGTTATCAAGTGCCATTCCTTGAGTTCTAATAATATTATAAATTAAGGCAATATAGGCATTTTATGTAATCATACAGTATGCTATAAAAATCCTGTACTTCCCGTAAATGTGTTACTCGGTATCGATATTAGATTCTATTTAGTTTGTTATTAAGAGCGAAAAAAAAATCCTAATAAAATAAAAATAAATGAAATAGTGGAAACTTATATGGCTATATTGGGAGCGTGCGTACAAAGAAAAATAAAAGCAAATGCTAGTAGGTCATGACATCCAGAGGCATATGATCCCTGTTGATCCCAAACATGTATTCAATCATTATATAAGTCTTTAAAATCGTTTTTGTAAGTAATCTGAGCTTTTATCACATGTAAAATCATTAATTTCTTCAATTTTATATGACAATTTTTAAATGACCACAAATATAATAATTTTCCTATACGTATTGGCAATGTTATCGTGTCACCAATATGCCCCTTTTGGGTCGGACAAGGTTTTCAAAACATACTGTACATGTTTCTTTTAAAATGTAATCTCGGTATATGACCTAAATGTTACATAAACAAATTAGCCCAGATTAACAAGGCACATCATGTTATCATGACATTGGATAAGTGAGTAGGTACACAGAGTGAAGAGTAATTCAAACTTATTTGTTTAGAATTGTTATCTGAATCCGTTTCAGTTATTTTTAATATAGCCAATGCTTTCATTGAAATGTGTTTTATGAAGTTTTACATTACTTGTTTACAAATGACATTAAACTATATTCATTAAGTTTTAAATGTGCATTCTCTTTGAAATATAGAAATACCACTGGGCATTTATTTACGGAAAACTAAGGTTGGTAATGCAAAAAGTAATTTTTGGTTGATTATAATAACATATCATTACGCTATATACCCTTCAGGGTGAGCAGATACACATTAGTCACTCATTAGTGATACATTTATCACCCTGAAAGAAATATAGCTAGACGATATATTAATATTATCATCTAATTGATATTTATGGCTGCTAAAATTATTTTAATATGTCAATAGATTTTTATATCAATAAAAATACTTTTATTACGTGTTTCAAAACTTTAGGAGGCTATTTCAGAATCATTTGTCAAAACCGTTTTTGACATAAGAGGTCTATTCAAAAAATACGCGGACTGAGGTCATAGAAGTAAATGAAACTCATTTGGAAGTTACACATCTGGATCTCCTTAAAAGTACTCTCCTCTTCGACGCAGATATTTATCCTAACGGTGTTTCCACTTGTTGAAACGGGTTGTCCTGGTACACTTCCTTCAGGGGTCGTGGCTGCTCAGGGTGGGGGCCCTGAGCAACTGGCTTAGCGACCCTCGAGAAGTTGGCAGGGCATTGTGACGTGCTCTGCCTAAATACAACAAGCAGTATCGGGGAAGGTATCATCTTCCCCCGAGCTTGTGCCCAGTGGGCGCGGAGCGACGGGGCTGTGGCGAATTGATTACAGGATCCGCAGTCCCCGCCAATGCGCAGAAGTAGTCACCCTGGGGTTTTTAGTCGGTACAAGTCCGACACACCTCGTTCGCGCAACCCCGTGCGGCTGAGACGGTCCTTTGAGGATATTCCCCCAAGTAAAAAAAAAAGTACACATCCTTCATGATGGCTTTCAGCTCGTTCGTGGCATTTGCCTCAATCTCCAAAATCGTAACAAATCTTTTCTCTTTGAGGGTTTTTTAAGATTTAAAAATAAGAAAAACTCAGTAGGAGTAAGATCAGCTGTGCAAGGAGAGAGACGGAGATAAAGATCGAGTGATTTTTTGATGGTCGGTTATCAGTCGTGGCACAAATTTCGCAGCGATGCGGTGCATTTTCGATTTTACGGTCAAAATCTCGTGACAAAAGCCAATTGATATTTCATACTCTTTAGCAAGCTCCCTGATGGTCAGACGTCGGTTTGCGCGCACTTGGGTGTTGATTTTGCTAGCGCCGGCGCATTAAAAATTAAACCCGGAACATCGAAGACACACTAGCCGAAAAAACACGAGAAAAAACCTCATCACCACCAAATCCCAGTGAGTACCTGACCCTTTCATTAAAGCCGTTAACACCCAACAAGAAAGAAATCTAATTAATAAAAACAAATCTAGTTCAATTTATAACATGTGGGTTACCAAGGCACGATGAGGGACGAGCAGGACGCTCAATTGACTTCGGCCTCCCTTGAAACGTTTATGCCACTTAAAAGATGTAATACCTTCCATAGCCGTAAGCCGCGCTTAGCTTAGCAAATGTTTCACTCGCAGATTTCTCTAGTTTTAGTCAAAATTTTACAGCAATTTGTTGTTCCTTTAGCCTGTTCATTTTATAATCGGATTAACGGAAAAAAACTTTGTTCACTAAAAATGCGGTAGCTTATCAACAAATAAAGATATTTGCAACCGGTAGACGGCGTTTTAATCAACTAATCTGTACAAAATTAATGCTACCAAGCGAATTCTCCTGAAACCAACCAACTGGAGCCGCGCAATTAAAACAGTCCGCGTGTTTTTTGGACAGACCTCGTATTCCATGAAAAATAAAAATGTTAAGTATAGTTTTTATAATTATGACAGTCAAATTTTAATAAAGCTTTTTTCTCTAATTCTAGTCAACTCTGAGCAATATATTTTTTAAATCATAATAATAATTATAAGCGCATCAAATTCATAGTGATGAAAATGCCCGGGAATTTTCCCAAAGTGCCCAAAAACTTCCTTGAAAATATTCCCGGGAATTTACGAAATGTTCTCGGAAGTTTTGGGCACTTTGGGAAAATTCCCGGGCATTTTCATCACTAATCGCATAATGCGAAAACGATTTGCAAGGATATTCGACGTGATGACAGAAATATCTTAAAAGGCTTTATTTATCTTTTTGAGGTACGCAATTATAAAATCCAAAACTCTAGAATCAAATAAAACTCACCTGAATAGACTTTCCATTATTGGCAGGTATATTAGGTAACAAGTAGTACAAATTTTCTACTCGCTTTTGAAATAATTTCTGCCTATATTGAACGTCGTGGTGATAAACCATTGGCCTCCTTACATTAGTGCCTATAATTGTGTGTTTACATTCTACCAAAATAACTGTCGTTATTAAAAACACGAGCAGCTTCATTTTTGTGTCTACACTCGATAGTAATGACCACGGAATTGATATTAAATGCATAACTAATACACCCTCGCTTTTATTTGTTTCGATAAACGGGGCACGTGTCATAGGTTATATAACAAAAAAATGTAAATACAGAACACTCAACCAGAAGACGCCTAATATAGAATAAATGCTTTTGGTAAAACATCAATCGAGTAAAACTTATGTAATGTCATATCGGAATAAAATATTTTTGTTTTATTTTATATTTTACATTTTCAAGGAAACATACAGAAATACATAAACAATAAAAAATACACACAGAAAAGATACATAAGCTAATAAGTTTCCAAAAAAAAACCCAAATCAAGCTAAGGGGGGCTCTAGCTTCAGGGAGGGCGCCGCCCAGATCCAGGCGTTAGCGGCATGTGAAGTATTCCCGCACACCGCTCTAGTGACAATTTCAAGGAGATGAGGGGAGGGTGGTACTTTACACCAACCTCCCCGCAATGTATTAGGCTTCCCAGGCCTGGGCGGATTGGTTAGAGGGACATCCTGGAAGTTTTTAGTCAGCAAGAGTCTGACACATCGGGGTCGCGGGGACGAGGGCTATATATACGTTAAACTTAAAATACTTCACTTTTTGCGTTAGGGGTTATACAACAAACAAATATAATAATATATTGTCACGCTATATCACTCACTGGGTGAGCAGAGATACATAAGTGGCTGTATCAACTTTGCGTTTATATGTCGTCCGTAACATGACTAGTAGCGCGGGTGATCGCCTTTCTCAGGGCACTTACACATGACATTTCTATTAAATGCTATGTGGATTTCCTCATGCTCACCGGTGAAGGTAATATCAAACAAAACTCACCTGAATAGACCTTCCGAAGTTGGCGGGTACGCTGGGTAAAGAGTAGTACAGATTCTCTACCCTTTTTCTAAATATTTTCCGGCTAAATTGGGCGTCGTGGTGGTACACCATAGCTCTTTGAACATTAGTGCCTACGAATGTGTGTGTACATTCTACAACTATAACGGTTGCTATTAAAAACACAAGCAGCTTCATTTTGATATTTTCACACGTCGACAGTGACCACGGAATTTAGATTAAGTGAGGAACTAATGCAACCTCGTTTTTATTTGTTTCGATAGACGAGGTGTGTGTCATAAGTCATAGTAAATAAAACATAGTCATAGAACATTCAGTGAGAAGACATCGAATATAAAATAAATCTCTCTTGTAACCATAGATGGGCAAAATGTAATCAGATTAATAAAAATGATTACGGTTACATTTTATGTTTTTTACCATTAATATGACTGCATTTTGCTCGTCTATGTTTTAAACACTACAGAATCCCAGATTACATGCATATTTATGATTTCTTAATGTTTTAAAAGGATTTAATCATGATTACAGAGCTAGAAAATTAAAATTACAACTACATTTTGTAATCGTTAATCATTAATCATATTACATTTTGCCCATCTCTGCTTGTAACACATCAATTGAGTAAAACTAATATTATTTTATTATCAATTCAAATTACGTCAATAAAAAAGACTATGATATAAGATTTATTGATGCTACTTTGACATTGTTTAGAGTTTTTTGGAAAATAGTCGGAAAAGGTTAGATTGGAAGAGACGCAGAGCAGGCTCAATGGCGCTTTTTAGGAGAGAATATAACTATACCCAATAGTCGCTTTGTCGAGAAAAAAACTTCACAAAACAGTTACTATAATTTGAATGTATGTGCGACGTCTACTGTATATTGTTTCTATGGACGTTATCTTACGTAGTTTCCAACTTCGATTCTCATATTCAGTTTCGATGAATAATGAATGTTACGGTTATTATTGGGGGCGGTCTGGATGATATATCCGTAAATATAGCATGAATTCGATACTTTTTAATATTATTATTAGACCCAATCCAGAAAATAATGAAAATACCTTTTATATAATTTTTTTGCAACTTTAGACCTTTTTTTTTACTAGAGGAAAATCCTCATAGGACCGTCTCAGCCACACAGGGGTTTGCGCGACCGAGGTGTGTCGGACTTATACCGACTAAAACCCCTAGGTGACTACTTCTGCGCATTGGCGGGGACTGCGGGTCCTGTAATCAATTCGCCACAGCCCCATCGCGCCGCGCCCACTGGGCACAAACTCGGGGGATGATGATACCCTCCCCGATACTGCTCGTTGTATTTAGGCAGAGCACGTCATAATGCCCAGCCAACTTCTCGAGAGTCGCTAAACCGCAACTTTAGATCTAAATTATTCTTTTATATTAATATCTAAATAAAATATTTTCTTTTTAATGTGCATAATCATTTTGTCTTAAATCCTTGGTTGTAAATGTTGTTGTATGTTGTTGGATTTCATGTTTATCCTCCGTATTGTGCGTCTTGATAAATAAATATATGAATCAGAATTTCGTGAAGAAATAGTATTTATATCTAAGTTATAATTGTCAGTTTGTTTTTCAGTATTTACACTTAGAAGAATACTCATTCTAAATATTTTATGCGCGCATTAACTTTTAATTATGGCTCGTCATCGGCGTGGAACCAAGTGATTAGAAAACAAGGACTTCGCTTATTGTCACCTTGTGAAAATGCTAACACTTTGAGTGTAGTGTGGCGTGATTATTCCAATTATCAAGAACTCTCATTAAGTCGCGTTTCGGGATCAGCTTGTGTATATCCAGTAACTCATATACCTGGAGACCTTCAGTCGTGGTATATGTGGGCTGATATAATGACGGAGACTATCAATGGATTTTCATCCTTTGATGTCGCTTTCGTTTTTAGACTACACTATACTTAACATCAGGTACACTGTAGTCACTATGTCGAACCAGTGTAAAAAAAAACAAAAGAAGATAGAGGAAATAGCTGACGAAAACTCAGTGGCACGTCAATCAGCTCGTGACCATGGCTTTAAAAAATTAAAGGCAAAGAGTTTTTAACCACCGACGAGACAAAACGAGGGGTGCTATCTGTGGCATTGTACCTCAAAAACTGTTGAACCCATTTTGATTTAATTATTTTAATTTAAAAGGTAATATGATGGAGAGTGTTCTTAGATAAGGTTAAGAAAATTTAATGAGCTGCTTTTTTTTTACACTGGCTCGACAAAGTGACTACAGAGTACCTGATGGTAAGTACAGTGTAGTCCAAAAACGAAAGCGACTATTAAAGGATGAAAATCCATTGATAGTCTACATCGTCATGACGGCCCACATATACCACGACTGAAGGTCTCTAAGTATATGAGTTACTGGATATACACAAGCTGACCCCGAAACGCGCCAAGCCGAAACTGGTCACTATGACGGGCTTTACACCCATGTACTGTGGTCGCGATCCAGACGGGCACCGACGCCCTACCACCTCGCTGCTGCTCGTTTAGCACCACACAAGAGTCACGTGTATGGAAACTAGGGTAAAGCCTACAGACGCGAGCAGCTTCGACTCCCAAAGACTCTCCTCTTCTGCTTAAAGATAATCAGGTCATTTTTAGTTGTTAAAGGAACTGTAAGGTAGGTAACTGGTTTATTTGATTCGAAACTTAATATCCTGTAACGCCAATGATATTACAATAATATGGTACCCTAGACCTGAAGCTGTAGCATCATCTGGAATCGACAGGATACTCAACTCTTCTCTAACTTACAGAAGAAGTATCGTATTTGATTTCATTCGAACAGTCTCAATAAATAGGCTACACTTAGAAATATTATTGAATCGGAGGGTATTTTAATATAATGTTTATGTATAATTTTTTATTCATTAATAAAACAAATCATACATTTTAGTATATTTTTTCTCTAAATATCTTGAATTTATATTCAAAAACTCTTAAGAGTAGATGTATATATCATAGTTTAGTTTCTTTCCGCGGTCACTTTTCATTCGAATGTTCACAAATTTCTGTCCAATGCCCCCGGCAGTGACATTAGCTGATGCTCCACTGTGGGTCATGTCATAAGCCAATATACCCTGAAATAAAAATCATCTTACTATTCCTATATATAACTAGTCGTATATGGCAAACGGAGATCTCGCGGCATTATTGGATAGTAACGAAACAGAAAAAAGGATTTTTCGAAATCTTTTCCCCAAGAACAAGAGTGTGGGTGTTAAAAACTTAGCACTTTATAGAAAACCTGTTACTAAACGAAATTATTAAGAAGAATTAATTAAAAAATAACTTGCCACATACGAATATCATTTATTTATAGAGAGTTATTGATAGAGGATTTGCCAAAACGCTTAAACAACTCAATATCATAGGGCGGTGTGAACACGCTCGCTGGAAGACCGTTCCACAGCTCAACGCCTCGGCAAAAGTAAGAGTTAGAGAACTTCTCAGTCCTAGCCGGGATAGGAGTTACCGTATAACCGTACCTCCGTAAACCCACTCGCTTGGATCTTTTATGAATGGGAGAGGTCGGGACAAGGTTAAACAACTTTTACGAGAAATTTGTAGTCCAAGTAAAAATACATACAAGTATTAGTCTTTAAAACTAACATTAGAAGTAAAGGACACTAACCTGAATAAGCCCATAGTGGTTGTAAGGTAGGGTGTAGTTGAAAACTTCAATTCTTTTCTGCATCAGCTTGGAAGAATATGGAAGATTTTTGTTGTACATCAAAGGCCTCATAACATTCGATCCCATAAACAGATGGTCACAATGGACAATCACAATAACCGCCAGGAAAGCTACTATTACATAAACCTTCATTTTTAATCACTTAGAATATTCTAGACCCTTGGATTAATTAATAATTACTTTCCAATGAAACCTATTAGCAGGAAATTGCTAAATGTTGTAAGAATAACTTTATGGCACCTTTTATAATAATGTTCTGTCATTATACGTATATATTTCATTGTGGTTACCAATTAACATGATTCGATTTTACAGTTTTCAATTGACATAACAATTATTTTGATATTAATATCGTGGAATATGCAGTTATGTACATAAACTAGAATAATTTCATTATGCCATGTCGTAATAATAATAAGCAGAGATAGGTGATGATGAAATCTTGTCCGATGGCGGCCTATGTGATGTTTCCAAATCACATTATGGAGACCCATGCGGTGAAGTGGAGCTCGTTGATGAAAATATTCGGAAACAGTTAACTATAGGATCTGTAGGCAGGACAATGCAGTCTTACAATTGAATGACGTGGACCTGTGTCTCTCTCGGAATTTAGAACAGCATGTGGAAAGTGACTGTATTTCTTTTTGTGCTTTCTTTGAAATAATTCACTCATTTTTTTATAGTTATTATTTATAAATTATACAATATTATCTTTTTATAATGTTTTCTTTGTATATATAATCCTTTTTTAAATTTTAATACGATATTCTTCACTTTACTGTAAATTAGCTTTATACTATATTAATTATTGTGAATACCATGGTGCCCTATAATTATGGGAGCATTTATATGTTCAATTTTGTGTACCGTAGTCCTTTTTTTCATTAGTTTTCTTACTCAAAGTCACCTATCATGGGTACCCAATTATGTAAACATAATAAAATATGACTTATTATTGTTTTAAGTAACTAATTGACCGACCGAAAGCTTTGCTTACGGAAAAAACTATACTAGGTAAAACCTTTAAATAGGGCGACATTTTAGCTAAGAACAATAGTAATAAACTTAAAATCTTTTGAATGTAAGGTGTCTGTTGATGTTTACAAACAGCGTCTAGAGATTATTAAAACGATCTCACAGCTTGTCAAAAGTTGGCTAATACCAACGTAGACTAGTGAGAATATAAACAACAAAACGAGGTAAACGAATCCTACCTGATAGCGTGTGACAGCTCGATAGACGCCAAAGAGCATTCAATTCTGTTACACCGTGATGTAATTTAATCAAGTGCGTATTCAACAATACTGTATAATAATATACAGAGGCATATTATATATCATATTTATAAAATAATAATGTGATACATCATCACACTATATTCCTTATGGGATGGACAGATATATATTAGTGGCTGTATCCGCTTTGCGCTTATACAGAGATACAGGTAACTAACGCAAAACCTCTTGAGAATGACTTTGGTATATCAAGACTGACAACTTTTGTTTTACGAATTTTTCTAATTCAATCTTTTGTTTCCCCATAAATAAGATAAATAAACCAAATTTGCATTTCTGATCTTCTTAATACTCTGAAAGGCGGCGCGATGCAACTGGGGCAGTCGATTTCGTAGCATCTGCTGACTGAACTTTAAACATAGAGCTAAAGATTGATAGAAATCCCTACTAAAACTAAAAAAATATATATCTTAGGATGTGTTAAGTTTTGACAAAAGTCATAGAACAAAAGTTGTTAGTCTTGATGTATCTAAGTTACCTTTAAGAGGTTTTGCGTTAGTTACCAGTAACGTTGTATATCGTTCTTATCATGACCAGTAGCACAGTTGATCACCGTTCTCATAGCACTAGTATATACCGTGCTAGCCAGTGACGTGCATAGGATATTTGGATAGGGTAGGCAGATTCACATTATAAATTTTAATATTACATAATGGTAATAAATATTATATTATTTTTATAGCGGAAGAATTAAATGAAATGAAGGAAGATAGAGATGGCGTTAAAATAGAATTGATATGAATATAAAGGGTTTTTATTTTTGTTTAAATTAAAGGAATTTATTCCAGACTTATTTATTGTAAGGGCATGCAATGCTTTTATGCATTTATGGAGTGAACGCTACTGGTGCGAGCTTCCTCACTATATTTTCCCTTCACCGGTGAGCATCTGGCGCCTAAATCTCGCCTCGATATTTATTATGTTATAAAATAAATATTTACCAAAAAGTTTCAACTTGCGGCTGTGCTATAGATCCTTGTAGCAGTTCTGCCCCCATAATACATTCATATTTCACAGCAGCTTAAAGAAGCGTAAAAGTGACAGCACTATATAAAAAATATTGTGTGTCCCGGTCATCCAAACAAAATTTGAACATGCTATATTTTTTATTTAGTTTGTTGTACGGCCACTGATGCAGGTCAACAAGCGAAAGCTTAAAGCGTTTGTTACAATTCGGTGTCATAGACGGCACACACAGATGCACAGATGTGTTATAGGAAAAAAATATCCGATTTACACGCTAGAGGCGTTTCCAAAACTGCATTTTTTCAGAAAAATTGACTTGTAAATTCTGTTCACTGTTTTTTTACTATTAAATTTTTATCTTGTGTTTTAAAATGCAAGAATAATACAAATAATATAGTACGAAACGGGTAGATAAAAGTGAATTAACATATTTCACAATATGGGATTAGGCACACGGAGGGTACAGAAATGGTGGCGTGGTGGTGGAATTTTTAAGGTAAAGCACTTGCTCGAATTGGTTCGTATCCACGGTACACAAGTATAAAGACCATCATAGAAACTCGTTTCGGTCTCCATTTACTCATACATCTAAAGTCCTTTGGTCGTGGTATATGAGGGCTGGTAAGGCGACGGCGACTGTCAATGTATTCTCGTCTCTTGATACTCATTTTCGTTATTAGATTACGCTTCACTTCTCATCAGGTACTGTGTCATCAGTTAAAGGAGCTGGTATAAAATGGCCCCCAACGCATTTTTAACAAACAAAACAGTTACTTTCACGAATTGAATTTCTTAAATAGAGAGAATTTGGGGCCTGTCTCTACAAGACGCGGTACAATGTTTAAACCATAGCCGCAAGTCGTGAACAGGTATTGAACTTATATAAATTAAGTTGCAAACTTAAATTGACTTCGCTATCACTGGCGGGGTTAAAGGTTGCTTGCAAACTGATTAAATTGTTTTAGTTGCGTTTTATCGTTACATTTCTGAAGACAATAATAAAACATCACGTTATGTAGCATAATGCTTGATAATACTATAGTTCTAAGATAATAATTATGAATTTTTATCAGAGCTGTTATATTAACTCCACCGTATCTAACTGGAAGTCATGATACGACTTATTAGCCATTCCATACTTGTCGCCAAATTATTGTGTTCACAATTAAAATCGCAATAAATCATTTTATTACACTTTATTTTCAAAAACATCTGATCATTTTATTTTACAAATCAGGCAAGAGAGAAGGTCAAGTGTGAGCGAGATAAGAGTATTAGGCTGTGTTCAGGACATCACGGGATGTTCTTTTTTCTAGCCTCGTATTCCTCAATCCTGAGGATCATGAATCGCTCTAGAATGTCATCTCTCATATGATGCCACGCCATTCCTCTCTTTTTTTACACAGGCTCGACAGAGTGACTACAGAGTATCTGATGGTAAGTACAGTGTAGTCCAAAAACGAAAGCGACTATCAAAGGATGAAAATCCATTGATAGTCTACATCGTCATGTCGGCCCACATATACCACGACTGAAGGTCTCTAGGTATATGAGCTACTGGATATGCACAAGCTGATCCCGAAACGCGACAAGCCGAAACTGGTCACTATGACGGGCTTTACACCCATGTACTGTGGTCGCGATCCAGACGGGCACCGACGCCCTACCACCTCGCTGCTGCTCGTTTAGCACCACCCAGGAGTTACGTGTAGGGAAACTAGGGTAAAGCCTACGGACGCGAGCAGCTTCGACTCCCAAAAACTATTCTTAGCATGGCGGAGAGCATCGTTATATTTTTTGTTATGAGTGTAGCGGGTTTGATAAGTTCATCCCAATGGACTTCGACCTCTTGGATGTCTTTTGTTAAGCTTGTCAGTAACCAGTACGAGAGTGGGGCATGCGAAGGTTAAAACTGGAGTGAGGAGAGAGAAACGAGAAAAAAAGAAGGAAAAGGAATAGTGGGAATGCAGAGAATTGTGAAGTCACTTAGTAAGTAAAATAAATAATAAAAGAATCATCACTTAGTCTTAAAATTAATGTTGCAGTGCGACGCGGTCTAGTGGACATTTATTGTATAAATTACATATTAAGACATTAATGATCCCCTTCGGTTCGTTAAAATCTTAATAGCCATTAATTTCTGAGGTTTTACTGAGTCACTTTTAAATTATTTGAATTTGATTACTCATTACATCACTTCTATTTTAAATTGTTATAATAATATTTTTCTTAGAAATATTTTATTATTTTGAGTCAATTCTACTTTGATTTTATGATATAGATTAATTAACTAAGACCATTGTTTTTAATCAATTTGAGCAATGTTTGTTGTTATTACCATCAAAACTTGTAAATATAAAGGTTATAAAGATATTGTAAATTAAACATAGTAAAACAAACAAATTTCAATATGGATACAATTATTTGTACAGATAATTTTCACGACATAATTTTAAAAGTATAGCATGTAGACGCTGCCCGATACATGCTTGTTTTAAAACGCCCTAAGGGTCGTTAGGGAGTTACGGGACGCCCGGGGTAAGAGGATGCGCGCGCGCACGGGATGCTTGCAATTTCAGTTGACTACCGAGACCGAATGCTAGAGTACGTGCGTGTGCGTCGCAGTTCGGTGTGCCTTAAAGTGCAAACAAACAGTAAAACGTCAAAATCCGTGTCTTTCTACCACCACACCCACGACCACCGGTCATAAAAGTTTAATATGACAAAGTAATTTTTGTGCAATATCATTTTATGTAAAAATTGCCTTATATAGAATATTTTCATAGAAAATGGTAAGCCATGAGCAAACATAATTCCATTAAAGATCTAAAGTTAATGGCCAGCGGTGAAACACTTAAAGAGTTTTGTTTCTGAAGTATTGCTAACTTTTAGATATCTTCAATTAACGAAGGGTAAAAACTTTTAAATACTTTGTTGATTCATGAAGATTGGTGGTTGAATCTTTAGCTTTAATCAGCAAAGTAATTGCATTATTGTTAGTTAATTTTTGGCCTGTTCAGTTTTCTTTTTGCTTTTACTTTCTTATATATTAAAAATAGAAACTATCCCTACGACTACACTCCCTACGACTGTAGACTGTAGGAGATACTTCTTGAAGGGCAAATGTAAAAATAAATAGTTAAGGAACATCTATATACCAGTGTAAAAATATTTACTATTTACCATATTATTGCTGTTTTAAAAAATATATATTTAAATATTTAAATATAAAAAGCTAAGGTTAAGTTGGCAGTGTAATTAAAATAATTCGTGGATGTAACGATTTCAAATTTCTTGAAGTTAAGAAATTACTGTTTTAATGTATTTTGGGTATAAATTAAGTAGTAAATACTCGTGATGATTCAACAATGGGAATCAACAAATTTCGTAAATAAAACTTTAAAAATTTCTTTATCCTTTTATCTCATTAACACTTAACGGAAGGGCCCCGTCCTTCGCCAGAGGCTTTTCTCCTTTAAACCGGATAAGTACCGCCCAACTTATCCAGGCGAGAGCGGTGTGTGACGTGTTTCCGCACACTGCTCCAAGAAATAGAGGTGTGCGAGGGCTTATTACACCACTCCTCGCAGTGTAGAGATGCGGCCTTACAAAAGGCCAGACGTTGCCGAGGGCCGGAGAAGAGGATGACACTGTACCTCTGGCCCCGGTCAGACGGGAAGAAGGAAAACCCCGGGGGTTTTAGTCGGTGCAAGCCCGACACTCCAGGGGGCAGCCCTCACCGCCTCCTGAGGTCCGTTAGGGATTTTCACCGGGCTATTAAAAAAAGGGGCCCCGTAGATTTACGTTTTTCCATTCTGACTTCCTAGGACGGGCCTCGTAGATCTACATTTTTGATTAAATTTTAGTTGTGTTAGAGTTTTTATTTTACAGATTTTTTCTTGGTGTTTTTTTGGCTTAGTATCCACTAACAATAAGTAACTGGTAGTAAACTAACAATAATAATCAACTAAGAAAGACAGAGCAGATTTGGCCCGCCCGTTAAGTGTTAAGGAATGGCGCGACAAGATGTTTCTAGGATATGACGATTTCATGATCATTAGCCCATTTACATCTTACAATATTTATTTATATTTTAATAAAATATCATTGATTAATAACGCTTACTATTATCTGACGTGTGGCAATAATATGGCGGATTTCTCATAGGATATTCAATTCAATTTAATTAGTATCTAAGTAAAATTCTTTGAACAGGAGCATCTACCATTGTTTCTTGCCAGCTTTTCTCGGTAGAACTTGCATACAGGTTCGATGGTATATTCATTTTATTGACGATTTAAAAGTATTTGTAATAGCGTCATTTAAATAAAGTTATGTGAGTTTGCCCTTTGCTGAGTATAAGCCTCGTGCTCATAAAACCACAATGAACTTATTTGTGACGCTCGTGATCAAGTTTTACCCAGGAACTTATAAGTATCATCGGCTGATCTTGAAACGGGTGACACCGTCGAATATATCGGTGGCAGGACGATTGCTTCAACTGGGTCGCAACCAAAGTGTACAAGAGTAAACCATTACCATTACCATTTTGGGAGTCGAAGCTGCTCGGGTCCGTAGACTTTACCTTAGTTTCCCTACACGTGGCTCCTGGGTGGTGCTAAACGAGCAGCAGCGAGGTGGTAGGGCGTCGGTGCCCGTCTGGATCGCGACCACAGTACACGGGTGTAAAGCCCGTCATAGTGGCCAGTTTCGGCTTGTCGCGTTTCGGGATCAGCTTGTGTATATCCAGTAGCTCATATACCTAGAGACCTTCAGTCGTGGTATATATGGGCCGACATGACGATGTAGACTATCAATAGATTTTCATCCTTTGATAGTCGCTTTCGTTTTTGGACGACACTGTACTTACCATCAGGTACTCTGTAGTCACTATGTCGAGCCAGTTTAAAAAAAAAAGAAAAAAAATTACAGAGACTCTTCAGCCTGTAGCGTTGTGGGATCAGTTTGTTCATATCTTAGCCCGGTCAGTATAGACATTTGAAATAACAAAAATTCCCGGAAAGCCAAATATTGGTGGAGAGCTATAGTTTACCATTACAAATAAAGTTTTAAAAATCCGCATCGATCCTATGTGTGCTTAAAAAGTTAATCGAAGTCAAAGGTCAAAATTTGAGGTTTTATGGATTTTTCTTGAAAACGATAAGTTTTATCAAAAAAAAAAACTTCAAACCAAAGTTGTAGATCTTAAAATTCTCTACAAAAATGGTCTGTATGATTTCTTTCCTAAGAGTTACAATTTCTGAGATATCGCGATTCTAAGAGTCACATTATA
The DNA here is from genome assembly GCA_036320925.1 of Automeris io. Lineage (NCBI taxonomy): Eukaryota > Metazoa > Arthropoda > Insecta > Lepidoptera > Saturniidae > Automeris > Automeris io. The sequence goes on along the minus strand of JAUDJH010000021.1, from coordinate 604,055 downwards.
CTTGACATGCACATTTAAGCCATGTATATACATATTAGGCAAATAAGACAAATATAAATACCTATTTGTGTCTCTTTTATATATATTATACTATCCTAAAACATTTATTCAAAAGATAGCCATACCACTTTTTTATGTCTAAATTAACCGGACTATATCTAGACATCTTCCATCGTGGTATTTATAGGCTTTCATGGCAATAGATGGCAATTATCAAGATACTTTCATCCGAAGTCGCTTGTCATTCTTGGACTACTCTGTGCTTTCCATCAGATGCAATATAATCACTTTGTCCCGTATATTGTTAATTACAGTTATAAAATGTTCCGTAAAGCTTGGAAAAGGAAGTATTTATTACGTATTCGATATCATTAGCTAGCTTTCAGATGCCATCTAGCGAAACACGTGCCAAATTTCCGAGAATTTTTTTAAGTTAATTTCCTTGCCCCAACGATCTTGGCTACAGTGCAAAACATAACTACACAGACGGAAAATACCGTTTTAGGAACAGCTGAATTGATACGTGAGGTAATTAGCCACAAACCAAAGAGGGAAGCTTATTCTCTGAATTCAAACTTATCGAGTGTACCTTCTGAATTGTGCGAAAGTGTTTACGAATTATTTAAGGACATTCGTGATAGCGTAGATACGTCACATTGTTTCGATTAACAAAAACAAGAAGAACAATAAATAAATATCTAATAATTACTACAATTAAAGTAAAACTATTAATTAATAAGCCCTAATTAATTAATAAACACTAATTAATAACATTTAATTAAATTCAAATTGTCGAAAGTTAATTTACAGTTTTGACCACGTTTTTAATATCTAAACAATAAATTTAATATTGCCCTTTCTTAATAAATTTCTTAGAATTGATATGAAATTAACAAAACATAAGATATATATAAAATTACAAGAACATATAATAAATAAAATAAGAATATTTGAGAAAATTTAGAAATTCCCTCTAAATTACATATCTAAATTGTTAGATTAAATAATACATTAAATAATGCAAAGAAGAAAACATTCTATATAAATACGGCTAAACCTTTTATGAAAGAATATTTGATGGAAACAGCTAACGAGTATTTTTCTCTGTAGAAATAACCATAAAAGGAAAGAGCAAAGGCGGGACAGTGACCGGAAAATGCTCCTTGAACGTAATTTTTAACGTAATTAAAGCTATTACTATGGCAGTATTGCCTAGGGTTACATGATATCTTGTTTCATTTATTTTTTGCCTTGTTTCATTAAGTAAAAGTATTTTTTTAACAATATTCACCCCACACCCTCTCAATATAATATAGCTACTGTCTATCTTCCTTTGACGTTTTTTTTTATTCTGGGGGAAAATCATGCATAGGACCATCAGGGACGTTATAAGGGCAGCGACCCCGGTGTATCAGACTCTTACTGACTTCAAACCCCCGAGGTGTCACTCTGATTGCTCCACCCGGGCCTGGGGAACCAAATTCGTCCAGACACCCGGAGAACAAGAAGCCTTGTTAAGGCTACCTCTCTGTGAGGGGTAGAAATAAGCTCACCCCTCAAAACCTCTCTCTCAGGCGGCGCGCCGGACACCGTGCACCGCCTCCCTCTCATCCGGGCAGCAGACTCCCTCTAGTCTACTGCCCTACCTTCCTTTGACGTGAAACATCTTGTCCGAAGATTTCGTATTGTGGAAAGAATTTTTAATGATCACCCAAAGTTAGGTGGACTTGCGGGTTTTGTAGTATATTTATCTGAAAGTACACAAGCTTATCCCATAAAATATTTCTCTTTCTTTTTGTATCTGCGGGAAAATTCTACATAGGACCGTCTGGTATGGCAGACTACTATTGACTTTTTTTATATAAATATTGGCGGACGCTTGAACTCAATCACTCCTGGTGGAAGGTGAAGATGAGTTCGATGATGAACCGCGTCCGACCAACAAATGTCTATTCAGTCTTTCCTTAAAGACTCCCAGGTCATATGATCGCGGAAATATGGTTGCTGGAAGCATATCCCACTCCTTAGCCGTTCGCATGATGACTAAAACTCCCTGGGATGTTGTACTCGTTGCAAGCCGGGCTAGAGGATCCACATTCTTCCGACAATCTAGCGAGTTAACAGCCTTTCTCAGGATTGTGGATGTAAAGAGCGTATATCTCAGGACATCTCTATAAGGCGAGACTCTGGACCAATACGCACCACCATTCCCTCATTTGGGCAGCAGATTCCTTCTAGTCAACATCGGCTGATCATGAGCATTGATTTCAATATCATTAGCGGCATCAGTGTCCACACTAATCGATGCTGATATTCAGGTCATGTCAGGACACCTGGGTGCAGAATTTAATGCTGGCAGCCTGAGAACAGGTACACCAGATTTAGATGACCTCAAATTTATAATTTGGCAGATTTTTAATGGCATTTTTTTAGCATAAATTAGAATACATAAAAAAAAATTACCGATATCTGGCGTTTACAATATTTACAACGTTTCACATGAATAGTCAACTACAAGAAAACTTGTTAAATTCACAGAATTATAATTTCACTTCTAGCTAATTTTGGCGATTCCGTTTGCACCACTAAAGTCATCATAATTTTATTTTTAACCTCAGATTATGTTCTCTTTTAATTTAAAACAGCAAAGTTTTTTTCTATTCAGTACTTGTTCTTCGTTTTTTTTTTCAAACTGAACAATACGTTGATATCCGAGATAGACCTTCGGAACTAAATCGGGCGAGGTGGTTATATTTATTTTTGTGCAATTACTTGTACTGTTATAGTATTAATATTATGGCCATAAGTAAGTAGGTAGAAGGACACGTAATCTGGGTTTTCAGTGTTTATTGTATTTTATGGCACACGGAACTGCGACGCGCACGCACGTACTCTCGCTTTGGGTCCCGACAGTCGACTCTCTCAGCAAGTATCGATCCTTGCGCTTCGTCCCGTAACACCCTAGAGTTCCTTAGGGCGCTTCACACGAGCACGTATCGGGCGGCGTCTACATATATTTGTATTTTCCATTTCGAGGGTTGAAAGGCTATTCAGTTTAAGCGATATTTTTTGGTGATATAGTAATATATATATTTTCGGAATCAGCGTTTTTTACCGATTCTAAAGATATATAAATTACTATATCACCAAAAAAATGTCGCTTAAACCAAATAGCATTTCACCCCTTTATATCATGGTATCAAATCCATTGCAGGCGCTAGCTGGTTCAGAATAGCTACAGATAGATTTGATTAGAATTGCTTGGAGGAGGCCTGGATCCATATAGAGTTTCACATCGACACTGTACATGAGCATTTTTGTTTAATTTAACTTTTCAATTTATTTTTAATTTATAATACGTACGCGCCCTTTATCTTCAAGTTATGAGTTATTATTTTAGATAACCTGATCTGGATCTGCGAAAGAAATATACTTTCACATATTTATTTATTTTACCGACCAATCCCCTTCGTTTATCGCACTGCTTACATGATATTGGCAGAATCGTGCTTGCGCGTTGCCATTAAAGAAAGAAGAAGAAGAGTTCACCCCGAAAGAGACACAGCGTGATGATATATTATTAAATAAGCAGCATAAAAATATTACATGACAATATTTTAGCTTTTTGCAGTTAAAATGAAATCAATACAAGTGTCTAGTAAAAGACAGAAATATTACCTCATGAAATGTCACAAGTCGACAAATTTGGGTCTTGAACCGGTGACATATTAATCCGAACCGAGGCGTCATCAAGGCACAAGTTACATATCGAGGGGTCAAGGCTATTTGGTTTAAGCGACATTTTTTGGTGATATAGTGATATATTAGGTCCTTACATATGAAATTGGCGTTTTGTATGGGAGGAACAAAAAGTCGAATATTTTTTAATATAATATATTTAATTAATCAAAGTATGAACCATTATTTTCTATGCACTTTTGCCATCTCATAGGTAGTTCATTGATCCCTTTACTAAAAAAACCAGTCGGACGGGAATCAATAAAATCTTTGAAGGCGATTTGGACTGCCCCATCGGAGTTGAATTTTTTCCCTTGCAAGAAGTTATCCAAATTTCGAAAAAAATGGTAATCTGTTGGAGCAAGGTCCGGGGAGTACGGAGGATGTCTTAGACTTTCCAACTGAAGCTCTTCTAATTTAGTAGCCGTCTGTTGCGCAGTGTGTGGTCTAGCGTTGTCGTGAAACAGCAGTGGCGTGGAGCGATTGACCAGCCTAGGTTGTTTAGCCACTAGCTTTTCCATCATGGTTTGCAATTGCTGACAATAGACATCAGCCGTAATAGTCTGGCCAGATTTGAGAAAACTGTAATGAACAATACCGGCACTAGTTCACCAAACGCTTACAAGTAACTTTTTTGGGGTTAATTTTCGCTTGGGGCAGGATTTGGCTGGCTGGCCAGGATCCAACCATTGCGCTGAGCGCTTCCGATTATCGTATAGAACCCATTTTTCATCACAGGTAATGATTCGGTTTAAAATACCTTCATTATTGTGCCGGTTTAGTAATGTAACGCAGCAGTCGACGCGCGTTTGCCGGTTTGCTTAAGTCAATTCGTGAGGTACCCACCTTTCAAGCTTTTTAATCTTCCCAATTTGCTTCAAGCGAATTAAAACAGTTTTATCACTAACATCGCAGCCTGCAGCTAACTCGGACGTGGTTTGCGATGGATCCGCTTCCACAATAGCCTTCAACTCTTCATTATCAACTTGAGTCTCAGGCCGTCCACGGGGCTTGTTCTGCAGGTCGAAATTTCCAGAACGAAAACGTTGGAACCAAAAACGAACTGTGTTTTCTTTTGCAACACGACCGCCATACACATCATTCACCCTTCGAGTTGTTTCCGCAGCACTAGTGCCACGGCGGAACTCGTACTCGTAAATAATGCGATATTTTAAGTTTTCCATTTTGTAAAATGAGTGACGCAAACACAAAAAAAACAGAAGAAAAAAACAAATGAATGACGATCATCGAAGCACAAATACATGAGTCTATAGCTGTACAAATTTGAATTTGGAATTCCTTACCAAAGAGGAGAAATTTGTGATTAAAGTGGCCAGTACGAAAAACGCCAATTTCATATGTAAGGACCTAATATATATTTGGAATCTGTAAAAAACGCTGATTCCGAAAATATATGTTACTAGATCACCAAAAAATGTCGTTTAAACCAAATATCCTTTCACCCCTCGATATGAATTTACGAGGTGGTAGGAAATACGTCACTGAATTTATTATTGCAAAATAAAATGTTTCTAAGAGCTTAATATCCATGTAATCATAACTTGAAACAGCTTTATACACGTTGTATTTTCGAATTGGTTTGTTTAGAAGTAACATATATGTCGTGCTATTATTTTACCGTTCTAGTGATTCGTTTCGGCTTGTCGCGTTTCGGCATCAGGTTGTATGCATATGCCCAACTGTTCACACACCTAGATACCTTCTGCCGCGGTGTTTATGGGCCAATATAGCGATGGTGACTATCAATGTAATCGTCCCTAGACAGTCGTTGCCGTTTTTCGACTATATTATATGATGATGTCCTAGCCGGGTTCGGCCACGGCGACTGTTTCAAAACCGATTAAGAAAATCGAGGTCCAGTTTTCGGAAACAGCCAATTGCGCAGGAGATATTTAAGTGCATAACTGGACGGGCTGCCAGAAAAGCACTCTCACGTCCGAGCTCCCTCGGGGGCGACGGAATGGAGGACCAGTACGATCGGGAGGGAGCGGGATGCAGGTTTGGTCGAGTTTTCCTTCTCTGAACATCTGGTTGAATTGCGGTGTTAAAGGGATACCTTAGTCGCCTTTTATGACACCGCGGCAATAAGAAGGGGGTGCTATTCTATTCTGCCGGCAGCCACCACGGCTATTATATACTTATAATGTAGCATAATGTAGTCTAAAAAACGACAGCAAGTATTAACGGTAACGAAAAAACAATCGGTAGTCGAAGCGATCATGCCTGTTTGCACGAATATATCTTTACATTTCGTTTCAAGGAGACTATATCATAGGTAAATTTTCACCGGAAGACCATTTTACAGGCCAACGACATGGTAAAAGTAAGAGTTAGAGAATTTCTTAGTCCTAGCCGAAATGTGGATACCAAATAATTTTGACTCCGTAAGTCTGCGCGCATGGTTGCATTCTTTTTTACTAGCACTAGCTCGACATAGTGACTACAGAGTACTTGATGGTAAGTACAGTGTAGTCCAAAAACGAAAGCAACTATCAAAGGATGAAAATCCATCGATAGTCTACATCGTCATGTCGGCCCACATATACCACGATTGAAGGTCTCTAGGTATATGAGGTAGTGTATATACACAAGCTGATCCCGACACGCGACAAGCCGAAACTGGTCACTATGACGGGCTTTACACCCATGTACTGTGGTCGCGATCCAGACGGGCACCGACGCCCTACCACCTCGCTGCTGCTCGTTTAGCACCACCCAGGAGACACATGTAGTGAAACTAGGGTAAAGCCTACGGACGCGAGCTGCTTCGACTCCCAAAAATTATGGAAGGGAGAGTGTGAAACAAGGTTAAATAGCTCTTCAAAGCATTCGCTGTAACACAGACGGTAGACAACGCTTAGTGAGGCAATATCTCTGCGCAACTGGGGCGGTTCAAGATGCTTAATCACGTCTGGATCATTCACAATGTGGACAGCCCTCCGCTGTAACCTATCCAGGGCATCAAATAAGTATTGAGCAGGATCATCCCAGAGATGCTAACGATATTCTATGCATGGCCTAACCTGGATCTTGTACAATAGGAACAGTTGATCCGGCGTGAAAAACCGTCGCTCTATGTTCAGGATACCAAGAGTATGTGGTATTGCGAAGATGACAGGTCCTATATGATCTCTAAAGTTGAGATCACAGCGAATATTCATACCTAAGATACTTAGGCTGTGATGCATTGCAAACGATACATTCTAGAGAGAAGGAAGGGGGGAGAAATGAGTCTCTAAGTGTTCGAAATTTTCCTGAAATTTATGTGTAATTCAGGATCCATTTGAATTTGAAAGCGTTTTTAAATCTAAGTAAATGTTCTGAAACTGAGAATTTGTAGTGATATGCTTTAGGTATTTAGTATGATACAAATCGGAATATAGTTCAAAGTATGATTTCAGTTTGATTCTAGTTTATACTAACAATGTTGACTTCAAACTTTAGTATTCTATACTGTTACCCTTCGAAATTCAGGGCTCAAGTTCCAGACGCTTCAAGTTCATTTGAGACTCCTAGTTGAGTTGTAACTTTAGTTATTGCATAGATTAATTGTCTATGACTTACTAGTCACAAATTTGTTTAGTGAGTAACAAGTTTAAAACCCATATCATTAAACGCAAACATTGTATCATACATAGCTTTTACCTGCGATATGGAAAGTAAATATTGCTTATGATTAGTGAGAGAAAAATTCTAATCAGAAGCAATGACAAGTGAATGCGGGCCGGGATATTCGATTAACAAAATCTTCTTGAATTCTCACTTACGCAATGCTAAGTGCCGGTATTTTCTATTCTCTTCCACTAATGACGATTTCGGGAGTTTGGGATCGACGGATGTCATGAGCCTTTTGACGGCATGACCTACTAGCACGATCCTTTGCTTTCCTTTATTCTTATTTGTTCACGAGCTACGCATGTTTGCAGTGTTGCCATGTAAATTTCCCCATTTCCTTTTTTTTTTGTATTTATTGCTCTTTAACTAACAAGGATAATCTAATATCGTTATCAAGTAACGCCTTCACAGGTTGGGATAGAATTAACTAACTATATAAAACGTCTGGATATTACTTCATAACTTGTCAGCAGATGCGAAATCATGGTGGAAGCTTTGGTTAGACTCAACGAAATAGTTGCACTGTAAATATTTTTGTTTCAAAACATGATTGAATAACAAATCAACTAAAACTGTGAAATCGACAAAAAGTATTCCAATAAAGCGTGAAACGTAAATCGTTTAAATTGAAAACAGTGGTGTGCACTATACAAGTGTTTGTATCGACATCCAAACAGGAGCGACGCGCGCGATGTTGGCACACAATTTATCGACGTCACAATTTAGAGTTTGAAGCTGGGTATTTAGACATGTGTGGGGTTTCGGATATTACCGCAAATAGATTGCAGATATTGGGATAAATGTAATTAAATAATTATATTTATGTAGTTTTGGGGATTTTTGGATCATAACAAACACTGAATAAACTTTTAAAACCTACTTTATTGCACTTTTTCAAAAACAATCTTATATCACGCTTTCGTCTCCAAAAAAACTGTTTTTGCGTCCTCTCTTTCTATCCTTCCTTCCTTTCACTCACATATGTTCCATTCTACGCATTTACTACTTCATACATAATAATATTTCACACAATACATCCATCCTACATTTACTATACGACAGTTTCTTTAGAAAACGATACCAGTTCGCAGGCCCTGATCTGAGAGAGGGGAGCAAGAGCTAAAGCTCCAGACGGCAAATTTCAGAAGCGGTAGACGAGCACTAAACTACCGGGCAAACTCTGAATTATCATCATCAACTCACTGAGCACGGTCTCCGGCTTTTCTCGTCTACCAATTGGATGCCACTTTGCACAAATCCTTTTTACACCTAGCTACAGGGCGTCCTACACTTCGCTTATCAAGGCGTGGTCTCCATTGAAGAACACGTCTACCCCAGCGGTCATCAGTTCTTTGGCCAATAGGACCAGCCCACTGCCACTTCAGCATGCTAGCCCTCTGAACCTTTAATCCCTGAAACCTATCTCCTCCTACCCTCCTAGTTTTAAACCTGATAACTTTAGTCTTCTGAATAATATATCTAAAAAATGACTAACTTTTCTATAAATAGGCTGGCATTCCAAATTGGCTGAAAATTACAGGCCTTTGGTTTTAACGTTTTAAAAGTTAACTCAAAAGTATCATAGGGTATCGTTACCACATCCTAAGTTATACAAGGACAAAGATAATTTTGCGGGAATGTTTTTCATTGTATTGGATAAATGATTTTATATTTTCATAAAGCTATTGAGCACAAAATCATAAAAACGGTGCTGTAAACAATTTTTATTGAATTAATCTATATAATTGAAATCAAAGTAAAAAAGACTGGCTTTGGGTAGAAAATATTTTAAATAAATGGCAAAATTTGTAAGTTTTTGATTAATTTAATTCAAATACAATTACGGATGTAGATAATTAATTATTTCGGGTAATCGTCATCTAAGATATGAATGCGCATATTCAGAACATCCCTAGAAGCACGCGTTGCGCTTTGCTAGTAAAGTTATTGTCCAGTATTTACGATGTGGGTATTGAAAAAATGGTTACATTTAACATAAACCACAGTTTTTAATAATTTTTATTCACTTAGACAAATGGTCATAAGTGTACTTGCAACCTTTGCACCGTTTTGTGGTTACGTCCCAGTTGCTCCTACGACGAGCCTTTGCCTCTTTTCCGCTTTCGTCTTCGTTTTCTGCGTCTGTTTCTCCAGTATCTTACGACATGGGAGTCTTCAAATAACGAGTGAATCGGTATTTATTGGGTAAGCTACCTCTATTATCGGCCTCATCATTACTTTCCATTAGGTGAGACTGAGGTCAAGCATAAACCTGTCTTTTTCTTTCTTATTGTCGTTCGTTTCTGACCGGGAAAGGCCTTTACAGCTACACTGGGCTTGTGTGAGTGAGCACTGAAGGTGCTCAGCCAGCGAACAAGACTGTTTGAAATTAAAAAAATGTTACTATCACGGTATTTTATTACTGTCACTCCTTTTTTTGGTAACCCAGTGGATATCCATTATTGGCCATCAGGTTAAGGGGAGCTTCCCGGCGTGTCCGACTTTCACCAACTAAAACATCGCCATGCATCGCCAAGCACAGAGTTCGCCGGACAACGGGAATGTTTTACTGGCACTTGTACCACTATATCCATAATTTTTATTATATCTATTTTATATCGAACTTTTTGGGCCGATTTTTCCCGATTATACGAGATTTTTGGCCCTGTTTTCCTTACCAATAAAATAGCATTCGCTTTGGGTAGTACAGCTGCAACTCACAATTATCCCGGTCCTATTAAGTCGTTAAAATAAGAGCCAATAGGTACCTGTTTGGTAAATGCGGTAATCATTGACGTCATCTTCAGCTACCACAAGCTTTGCTTAAGGTTATACTTTAGCCTACAGCTAAAAAGAAAGAATACTAATAGATTGCGACAATGCGAACACAGGGCGTGTTGCTAGTTTGATAAAACGAAAACGAGCGAACTCATAGCCGGAGGCATAGTATAAAAACGAATAAAAACAAAACGATATTACGGCTAAGATCAGCAAATCTACGGGACGACATCGTTTGGAGGGAGCCCCGCGAATGGTTCTCATACGTTGCAATCATCTGGAATTGTGTTGTATTGTGACCGGCGATGGTAACCATTCGAATCACAATGGGCAGACTCTATGTGCTTCTATGAATTGATTGTTTGCTCTACTCCTAGGGTTGTCCGTTTACATTACAGCCGGGAAATATTTTTTTCTTAAAAGGCATTAACTAAAGAAATTGTTTAATTATTATAATTTTGTGATATTTATTAGGCATATTTTGTAGTAATGCTATATGTAATTAGTATATATTTATATTAATTTGTAATGCTTACAATAGTACTATTCATAGAACATAACTAAATAAAATAAATTAATCAACATATCAATCTATAATATAAAAATGAATCGCAAAATGTCTAGATAAGCGCGAAACTCGAGAACGGCTTAACCGATTTGGCTGATTTCTTTTTTGTTGTGTTTGTTGAAGTCTGGGGAAGGTTATTACGGAGAGAAAAATTGTCTGAAAAAGTCTAAAAACAACACTTTTCTATATTCTCATACAAAAAATTCGTAATAATATTTAAAAGTCAATTTGAACTTTAATACCATACCATAAAGTTTAAATGTTAGTGGACGGGTTCCGGGAAGGCAAAACAATTATTAAGTGACGTATAAATATTAATGTCAATATTTGTCAATTTTTATACATATAGCATTAAGGCCAAGTTCCTTCAAACAATTTTAAAAAAAATCTGACGGGGAAGCTGTTAGCATAAAAAAAAACGATGTGACTTTGTTTTAGAGAAATAGGGCAGAACAAGGTCTGCCGGGACAGCTAGCTTTAAATGAATTTATCATGGGTATGGAACGCAGAATTAGTCGAGAATATTTGACAAAAAGCTCTGTTAGATAGTAAAACATAAATAATATAAAATGCAAAAACGGACAGTATTATAAAGTACTGTAAATTATTGCTCAACAAATATTGCAATTAAAGTAAATATTGCAATATGAATTACAACATAATACAATGTTACGAATCCATATTTTCGCTTAAGTATGTAAATTGTATTCTTTAAAACGCTTAGCAATATAAATCTTTTGAACATTGAAGTACAAAATCGCGAAGTAAGCTATAGTGCCATCTATTGTCATTATAAGTAATTAATTAGTGAATTTATTTATTTTGTAAAATAGCGTAATAGCATCAAAATGACAACAGATGGCGTTTCTTAGAAGAAATATACAAATCACTGTAAGTGCCAACCCTAGCATGTTATGATGAATTAAGGCAAAGAAAACAAACAGCGCTACAATAACACCGCAACATTGTTTTCCTAACAACCACTATGTATCAATTTTCTGCGCACAACCTCCACTGTTATTTAGTTTTATTGCTGAGATAATTTATCGAAATACCTTGTATTACTACTGTAATAAGAAAAATGTAATTACGAAGAATAATCGTGGGTTGTTACATATGTTTGCTTAAGATTTTTTTTTTAATAATAATTGTATGAAACCTACTAAATTATATTTTTGTTTTAGTTTTACGTTTTTGGATACCAATAGCTATATAAAAATTACGTAACAAAAGTTGAAAAAAACATTCAGCCATTTAAGGGTCTTTACAGTTACAAAATTGATTAGAAAAACTATAAACACGCTATAGCAGTGGTTATAAAAATTATAGGTATTAAATATGCTAGATAAATGTTGATAATTATTATCGATTAAGAAAAAGTGCAAAAATATAAAAAAAGATTAATAAGAAAAACCTAAATAAGCTACCAAAAAAAAGTAAAAACATAAAAATGAAATCTTTTTATAAAGCGAAATCAAACTTTTAAAACTTTAATGTTCCCTTTAGCTAACTCGTGTCGATGATTAAAAAACTTCGAGCGACAAAAACACATTTCCCTAGAAAGGTAACTGAAATAAGTAATCAAGGGACAGACAAGAGATACGGGAGAAAATTAAACGAGATGAGAAAATATTACAAAAATAATGATTACAATTTTAAAAGTTACTTCATTTGGATTTCGACAGATTCTCTTGTATTTATATACAGACAGTATTATCAGAAGCTTATAGTGAACGTCAAAAATCGGTGTTTAGCGCGTGCATGTGATTTATTTATAATACCTAATTCTGTGTTTCTAGGTTTCATTTGTCTTGAATAATGAACTGGATGAATTACCTTAAATCTTCTTTGAAAATATGAATCATAAGGTTACGCGAAGTGAAAATCTTTTCAAGCTTTGTTCAAGGCAAAGGCGCAAAGTTATTCGGCCATGCCCATTCGAACAATTCCATTTACCCACCAGCACATAGCCGGCCCTTAACGAACTGTCATATTTCGCACAAAAATGAGCTTAATCGTAATTAGGTTCGCATCTCTTACCATAGTTTCTTGACTGCGGACATTGTCGAAATTTTTCTGACATTATCCACGAAAATTGTCTAGGCTTTTACATTTTGAGCGAACTATTTAATCTAGACATCATTACAATCGTAATTCGTTAATGTTTGATATTAAAACTATTAATGTATTAATTTTGAAATCATCATCATAATATCAGCTTTAGGACGTCGACTGTTAAATGTAGACCTCCCCTTATGTTTTCTAGAACGACTGGTTAATAACAGCTAGCTTTTAATGTCGTCTTGCAATCTGGATATTCTGGATCATGCCGTCTCTCTACATGGTTTCTACTGGAGAGCTTTCCTGCTTCATCTTTCGTCTATTATTAGTGGTCACTACTAGTTCAATTCGCTAATTTGTTGGGTTATTTCAGGGATTCTTGTTCCTCAGGGTGGGGGCCCTGAGCAACTGGTTTAGCGGCCCTCGAGAAGTTGGCAAGGCATTCTGGCGTGCTCCGCCTAAATACAACGAGCAGTATTGGGGAGCGTATCATCTTCCCTGAGTTTGTGCCCATCGGGCGCGGCGCGACGTGGCTCTGGCGAATTGATTACAGGACCGACAGTCCCCGCCAATGCGCAGAAGTAGTCATTTTGGGGTTTTAGTCGGTATAAATCCGACACACCTCGGTCGCGCAACCCCCCTGTGCGACTGAGACGGTCCTATGAGGATTTTCCCCAAGTTAAAAAAAATGGACTCTTGTTAGTCTATGGGTTTCTTTATTTCTGATTCGATCACGTAGAGAAACAACCAGTATATTTCTCACCATATCTCCGTGTCACAGTGAGCCTTTTAATCAAAACTGTAGTAAAAAAATCTCGTTTCTATACCGTAGGATATTATTGGCGGTATACATTGATCTAAAATTGTCGTTTTCAAGCACTGGGGTATTTTGAATATGAAAATATTTGTGTAACTTCCTGAACAATACTTAGCTGAGTTAGATTTGATAATTCATCTCTTTCTCTTTTTATTTTGTAGATAAAAGAAAATTAGTAATAATTTCAAATAATATTAAATACATTTTGTTCTTTATTACTTTTTCCATTTTTTTTAACTCGCTGTAAATCGCTCGCTTTTATAACTGATCTCTTGTTTATTAGGTACAAATGTGATATATATCTGTGACTTGGGAGCCTTTAAGAGAAGAGTACACAGGCATTTGTTGAGCGGACGCAGTTCATCGACGGGTTCAATTTCACCTTTTACTAAGTTTTATTGAGGTCAAGTTTCTCTTTGTAAATTATAAAAAAATATATAATGTAATGGTATTATTTTCCGGTGTATTAGAAAACTTTAACTTATTTTTAGCTTAATACTGGATAATACTAATGCTGAATACTTAACTGGATAACAAGGTGATATTTTTATGTATTTATTTTATTTTAAACTTTGTGCCTGGTTTAATTCTTTATTCGTTTAATTTAATTTATAATTTTACGGAGAATATGTCCTTAATACCATAATGGGTGTATTGTGTAGAGGAAAATTGATTTTACTGTTGATAATTCATTTTCCATCTAACAATATAATACATGGTACTGGTTTTCGTAGTATTTTTATAATAAACATCCGCCTACCAAGCATAATAAAGTTTATTAGATATCATACGGCTTAATCTAATAGTGCACACGGTGCCCGCGTTCAATGCAAAACGAATCCAGTTCATTCGGATAATATGATATAATTATAGTACTTCATTGTTTTAGTCAGAGATGTGCAAAATGTAATCTCATTAATGATGAATGATTACAAAATGTATTCATAATTTTAATTTTCTTGCTCTGTAATCATGATAAAATCCATTGAAAACATTAAGAAATCATAAATGTGTATACAATCTTGGATTTTGTAGTGTTTATAACATAAATGAGCAAAATGCAGTCATATTAATGGTAAAAAACGTAAAATGTAATCGTTAATCATTATTATTAATCTGATTACATTTTGCCCATCTAGGGTTTTAGTTTGTTTATAAATTGATGAATTTGGTGGCTGTGGTAAAGGATCGGTATTAATAAGCGACAACGCGAATGCTTGAAGGTTCGAATCAGCGCACGGACCTCTGGATTTTTCCAGTTTTAGCAAAGGCCTAAGCACATGTTCACCGGTGAAGGAAAATATCTTTTTGGTTTAATTTATAATTAATTTGGTCTTTTCTAATAAGATAGAAAATAAAATTAGTTAATAATATATCGTTACGCTATATCCCTTTCGCAGTGACGTGCATAGGATATTCGGACAGGGTAGGCAAAATTCGCGTAACTAATTTGAATATTATATTATGATAATAAATATTATATTACTTTCATAAGAAAGATAGATGGCGTGAATATAGAATAGATATGAATATGAACGGTTCCTTTTTTGTTTAAGATTAAGCAATTTATTCCAGACTTATTCATCATCAGGGCATGCAATGCTTTCATGCATCTATGGAATGAACGCTACTGCCCTTTCGCAATGAGCAGATTTACAGTAGTACAATATAATTTAAATTATTTACAGTTTAAGTACTACAACTGACTTAATTATTATATTGTGTACATAAGAAACTAAAATTTGTAGTTTTTTATATACTTTTTACTTTTCCTTGCCTGTCTATTTTGTCGAAGTCTCGAAAACCCATGAAAAGATTATTACAAGATATAGTTTGAACATTAGGGCGAAATCCACGCTTTCTAAAGCCAATGTATGTCGGCTCGGAGCGGTATAAGGAAGAGATTTACCCCCGGGCGTGAATCTCGGGCCTTGATTGATGACGTGGTAAGTTCGACGGTTCTATGCTATGCTTTCGTAGTTTCGATTCGCGAATCTATACGAATATATTCTTATTTATTAACTGGCTTCTGTGTGTGACTTCATTTGTTTTAGCAAAATATATTCATACGTCTTGTATGTGGATCGGTTTTCCTCTATACAATAACATACCCAAAGATATTTTTTGTTGTAAGCTATTACAATTTAAATATATATTTCAATAGTTTCATGGCTGACAAATAGCGATTTTTCTTTCCGCAGGTAAATTTGCTATTGGCCGGGAAAGACCTTTGCAACTTCACCAGGCGAAGAAGATGTATAATATTGCTAGCATCTAAGCTGCTGTATGCACCTTCCAGCCCATAGGAGACATCCGCCAACCCGAGTTGTGCAAACGTGGTGGATTAATTGTCTAAACTCCTACCCATGGATTCCACAATTATAGTTCAAAACAACAAGTTCTTTGCCCTGGAGATACGCAAAACTGTCTAATAATAAAAATAATAAATTAGGCTTTATTACGTTTTACTCGTGTAATTGGTAAGTAAGTTTTATTTTCATATTCATATTTTCAACTGTAGCCAGAGATCGGCATAATGTAATCTGATTAATGATGAACGATTACAAAATGTAGTCGTAATTTTAATTTTCTTGCTCTGTAATCATGATTAAATCCATTTAAAACATTAAGAAATCATAAATGTGTATGCAATCTGGGATTCTGTAATGTTTAAAACATACATGAGCAAAATGCAGTCATATTATTGGTAAAAAACGTAAAATGTAATCATAATTATTTTTATTAATCTGATTACATTTTGCCCATCTATGTCTGTAGCCTGCAGGTTTCAAGAGACAAGGGAGAGTACACAATGCAGCCATAACAAACTGATATTAGCACCTTGAGTTGTATAGCAAGTTTCCGGCTTTGCACCCTTACTCATTTAACATTGCTTTTCTTTTCTTTTTATAATATATTATTGTCATTGTTTCTTTCTTACCTATCTGTCGGCTTTAATCTTATACGGTAGCACACTGAAAAAACTTTATTCATTGAAGTGTGTCTTTAGTATTATTCTTATAAATGTACTATAATCGTTTATTTACCTTTTCATAAATAAAAGATATCATAATTAGAAGAATGAAGGAAAAGAAGGAATTTCTAATTTACTTTCCTCAACAAGTGTTAATATAAAAGTTAGTAGTCTGTAAAACTGATTTTTTTATTTTATATCCTAGCAACATAGTGAATACTTCATAAAACTGTCGGTAGAGTTCCATTAAACTGTGGTGCGCTGCGCAACAAAACGATCCGGCGCGTTTTCTCTACGTTTTTCAGTTGCCGGTGGTTGGGCCATTAAAACGTCGTAATTTTGTAACACATACATGTAGTTTTGGGGATTTTTAGATCAGAACAAACACTGAATATACTTTTAAAACTACTTTATTCCACTTTTTCAAAAATAATTTTACGTCTTAACACTTTTTACGTATTAATCATATATCGCGCCCTCGTCTCAAAAAAATACCCGTTTATCCTCTCTCTCATTATATCCTTCCTTTCTTTCACTCACATATGTTCCGTTTTAAGCATTTACTATTTCATACATAATAATATTTCACACAATTACATCCATCCTACATACATTAATAAAATGAAATGAAATTATATCGCCACAGTAAAAATACAAAAATAAAGAAAGTAATCATAATAGTATGTCGTCATGCTATATCCCTTTTGGAGTGGGCAGAGTTACATTAGTGGCTGTATCCATTAAAGAATGTGTTGTGACATAGTGGATAAGAAACCGGTATCCACGTGCGGTAATGCCAATTGTTATAAGTTTGTATCGTGGAATATACCTCTGGATTTTCCAAGAATAAGTACAGATTTAGGTTCCGCATGCTCACCGGTCAAGGGAAATATCGTGAGGAAGCCTACATTGCATCTAATGGGAATATTAAGTGTAAGTGCCTGAGAACGGCTATCAGCTGCGCTACTGGCTTCGTTGGGTGAGACATACAAGCGCAAGGGCGGAAACGCGGCAAGCAAACGCGGAACATTCGTTCCAATACATAACGTGCATAGATCTCTCTAGATCTTTCTCGAAAATACTGGAAGGCCGCCACAGCGATGTAAATACCGGTCGGACTCGAACACAAGACGCGCTGGCTGAGCGTCTTCTGCGTTATACCAAGTCCGGTTTAATTGTGAAGGCCGTACAAGTCACTTCGAAAAAAAAAAACACAAAACAGTTACTGTTGTAAAGTAGTACAGACGATATATCCAAGTTATCGAATACGACTTTTGCGAACATACGAATACTGCAATTGGACATTATTTCTATGAGCGAATGATACGTTATCGCGACTGGACAAAAGAAATCTTTGCAATTAAAATTATGACAATTAGACTTTTGGACGTCTGAGCTTCTGGCACCTTCAGCAATTGGATATCGGGGTAATTCGATGGTTGCGCTTCGTGTTGTTTCTGTGATTGCGAGCTAGTATTGTACACTCCCTTTGATTAATAAATCGATTATTCATCAACACCGGCGTTTTATTACCCTACGCTCGTAACGTTATAAATTACGAAGTAAACAGTAAATTTTAAAAGGCTTATTTCGTGGCTCGATCAATAAAAGCTAAGTTAAACAATATAAACAACAATGTTCGATATGGTCCGCGATGTACTTGAATTAGATTAACTGGATGAGCTCTGCAATGTAATTTTTTTTACACTGGCCCAATATAGTGACTGTAGTGCACCTGATGGTAAGTACAGTGTACTCCAAAAACAAAAGCGATGATAAAAAGATGAAAATCAGTTGACAGATAGTCTCCGTCGTCATGTCGGCCCACATATGTGGTATATGTGGGCGAAAGGTCTCTAGGTATATGATTTACTGGATATACACAAGCTGATCCCGAAACACGACAGGCTAAAGCGAGTCACTATGACGGTCTTTGCACTTGTGTACTGTGGTCATGACCAAACGTCCTACTACCAAAAAAACTATAATAAATATATACACATATGCACTCACACTCAACACTCACACAACACTCATAAATCACGCACACAACACTCACTATACGACACGGGGAGCGACCCAAATATTTACCAAAATTTAATATGTTGAGTACTACGTTATTGGCATTTTAGATTTTTTATTTTGTTTCCTATGTTTGTATATAATCTTATAATATGCTGTGTAGTTACCATTGAATAAATAAATAAATAAATATATACATACATGTATGTATAAACTATAATATGTATAACTAGTTATGATAATATACTTAGGCAAATCTTTCGAGGTGGGGTAAAAATCACTATCTATCAGCTCACCCTTTGCCAGTCCCTTTACGTTTGTTTCTCAAATATGTTTATTAATCGAATAAAAAATGTTTACAGTACAAGTTTTAAAAATTTTGTGCCCCACAATTTTGTAAGCATGAGAGCGGAAATAACGTGAAATCACTGGTGATTTAACAGTGATGCATGAAAATCACACGGACTGAGACCGCGATAATACTATGACAAAAGTACGCGTGCGAAAGGGATGAATATTATCTGTTAACTATTTAAACACTAGCTGATCCGGCAAACGTTGTTTTGCTATATAAGTTATTGTAATATCTTCTAAGATGTTCATTGAAATTAAGTGATGTCAAAGACAATTTTGTTCTTAATTAAATACTCTTAATCAACAATACATTTATTTGGATAAAGATTAATATTATTACGTTGATACAACTCTTAACAAATAATGCATTAACTTCGACCAAATTCGATTACCATAAAAACGGCTCTAGTGAGTTAATCTTAAAAGATAGACATATACTGTCGGGAATATTTTTTTAGATCATTTTAAGAGGAATAACTCTGTCATACATATATTTTTGGTATCTTGAACCGTTTTCGCAGCGCACGCAATGGAAGCCTTCAAGGATGAATAATTTTCCCCGTTTTTTTTCACATTTTCCATTATTTCTTCGCTCCTAATAGTTGCGTCGTGATGTTATATAGCCTAAAGCCTTCGTCGATAAATGGTCTATTCAACTCAAAAATAATTTTTAATTCGAACCAGTAGTTCCTGAGATTAGCGCGTTCAAACAAACAAACAAATATTATTACAAATATTATATTATAACAAACTAATTAGTATAGATAAGTAGTGTTAGTGATTAAAATGGTAAAATTATTTTCGAGATTTTGTCGCTTATGTTGTTCATTCGGAATACACTCGTTATGTCGCTTCTAGATAAGACAACATCCATGGAACCCGTATAACCGCTTTCACAATATGACACGAGACAAAGTCTATCCATTTACGAAACATGTTGTCCTGACATCTATTTTGAATACAATACTCGTATATGAAATGTATTTATTTCCAAGCACTAAATTTATATGACGTGTTAATTCTACGTACAATCGTTCTAATGCTGAGGTTCACAAATGCTACTTTGGCTTTGTTTAAACTTGATTAAAAAAATAAATTCGTCTTTGACAAGAAACTGTGTACAATAAGAAATTGGGTATAGCCTGTGAGTCCGCAGAGTCAAGTTAATTTTGACAAATTCTGTGGGTTATCATGTCCTTTGACGTTAAGTAAATAATAATTTGTGATGTTCAAGTTAACCGCCCAAGTTGAGGTTTGTACCCACAGGGGCGGGTCTCCTTGCTTTATCATCTAACCCACAATTCTCGCTGGCTAAGCACCATAAATGGCCGTCCACCTCGACTGGTGAAGCTGTGAAGGCCGTCCCAGGGAAACAACAATTTGTGAAGTCGAAAAAAAAAGTATGTTGATTTTGGTCATAGGTTCTCTGATCTGAGTTTTTTTAGATTAAGAAGAAGTTTACGCACTGCATGCTCACCGGTGAACGAAAACACCGTGACAAAACCCATGATCATGTAATAGAAATGCCACGTGTAAGACTCTTGAGACCTGCGATCAGCTGCGCTACCGGTCACATTGAACAGAATCTATACTAATATTATAAAGCTGAATAGTTTGTTTGTTTGTTTGAACGCGCTAATCTCAGGAACTACTGGTTCGAATTGAAAAATTCTTTTTGTGTTGAATAGACCATTTATCGAGGAAGGCTTTAGGCTATATAACATCACGATGCAACTATTAGGGGCGAAGAAATAATGGAAAATGTGAAAAAAACGGGGAAAATTATTCATCCTTGAGGGCTTCCATTGCGTGCGCTGCGAAAACGGTTCAAGATACGAAAAATATTTGTATGAAAGAATTATTCCTCTTGAAATGATCTAAAAAAAATGTCCACGACAGTATATGTCTATCTTTTAAGATTAAGTCACTACAACCGTTTTTATAGTAATAAAATTTGGTCGAAATTAATGCATTATTTGTTAAGAATTGTATCAACGTACTAATATTAATCTTTATCCAGATAAATGTGTTGTTGATTAAGAGTATTTAATGGTGAACAAACTTGTCTTTGACATCACTTAATTTCAATGAACATCTTAGAAGATATTACAAAACCTTATATAGCAAAACAACGTTTGCCGGATCAGCTAGTAAACAAATATAAGCGGAAAGTGAATACAGCCACTAGTGTACCTCTGCTATTCCCGAAAGGGATATAGCGTGACGATATATTATTTCTTATTAGTAAAGTCTCAGCAAAATCAAAGGTGTGTCTTTAATACCAGCCGTAACTGTTGAGTTCTGTTCTGATTTTTACTGGTAATGTTACTGCAGAATACATATTATCCTGAGAAGATCTATCTCGAGGGACGCTTTCTAATACCCGACGCAGAAAGAGGAGTGTAAAAAGTTTAGTGTGTGTATGTATGTATCTATGGATCTTGTGTATCTGTGGCTCCATATTTGTGTCTAGTTGTGGCATTGTATCTTTTAAAGGAATGAACCGATTTTGATTTAGTTTTTAGGTTTGAAATGTGACTTTATCTCGAAATTCCTTTTTTTTTTACACGGACACGGCACAGTGACTACACCAAACCTGATCGTAAGCATGGTGCAGTCCAAAAAAACGCTAACGACTATCGAAAGGGTAAGAAAAAACCCATCGGTAGTCGCAGTGATCATGCCGGCCTGCACAAATATCTCTTCACGCTACGCTTAAAGGATCCCATATCATAGAATGGTGGGAACACGCTCGCCGGAAGACCATTCCACAGCCCAACGACACGGCAAAAGAAGGAATTAGAGAACCTCTTAGTCCTAGCCGGGATGTGAGATACCGTATAGCTGTGACTCTGCAAACCCGCGCGCGTGGTTCTATTAAGAAAGGGAAGAGGGTGGAACAAGGTTAAACAATTCTTCAGAACACTCGCCATCATACAGACGGTAGAAAACCCTTAATGAGGCAACATCTCTACGCAATCTCTACGTCTGGATCGTTCACTATGCGGACAGCCCTACGCTGCAACCTATTCTTACCTATGACCGAAGGGAAATTTGATCAGTAGTTTGAAGATCATCTCTTTTCTAATCGTTGAAGGAATAAACCACTTTTTTACACTAACTCGACAATGTGATCACATTGCACCTGATAGTAAGTAAGTAGGTACTGAGTAATAAAACAAGTTTGTTTAAAATTATATTTTTCAGTCTTAAATCATTCATATTTAGATCAAACCTTACGAGTTAATAATAATAAAGTATGATACGCATTCTTACAACACACACAGCATACAAACAGTATGAAAAGGACTGGAAGAATTGTGATAAAATACCAAAATTATTAGAGCCTTCGACTAAAACAGCTACGTACGTAAAGACCTAAATATTTTTACACGAAATAAAGAAATGCTCCGTTTTTAGCCGCTCTAATGCTGAGAACTTACCCAGCGCGGCATTATTCAAATTCAGGTGAATCTATTTTCCGTAAAACAGTAGCAACGAACGCACGATAGGTAAATAAGCTGCCTTACATCCTACCTTGTTTTACAACTTGATATGATAGAACAGTAGGATAACTTAATCATTATAAATATACATCACTGTTTTACGTTAAAAAGTTTTTGCTCTAATGAGTAAACATATCTTTTGTGGCCTCTTTTTGTAACCCGTAATAAAATTCTACATAAAATGAAAAATGGATTACCAGGTATAATCTTCAACAATAGCCATGAGGTTTCTTTTTTTTTTTTAAAGGTTCGTGAATTACTTTTATCTATTTTACTTACATATTAACAACAAAATCAGTATTGAGGTGGGTGCTATATCCACGTGGTATTGTTAAGATCCAATCAGATTTAGACCTGGCATTACATATCTTTTTGCTAATCATCATATATCATAGCATCACCCTTCAAGTAAAGAGTATCTAGGGTTAAATCTATGGATGTGAGTAAACAAAACGTTTTATTTTGACCTCTAATACACCAAACATCATGTGGAATACTCATCCGTTTGTGTTGGACATGCTTTATATCTTCCCGAAAAGATTCGCCTTTACATTCACCATGCGAATGGCAAAGGAGTGTAGTATATATATACTAAGGATTACACCCATTCACCTGGTCCTAAATTAAGCTTGCACTTATAATATGGGTAGACAAAGATATACTTAAAGATATATATACAACCATGACTCATATTATGACAAACCCAGCCGCTCATCACAGAAAAGTTTACAACTACCGGGACTCGAACCCAGGATCTTAGCATCGCAAGTAGAGTCACTACAAACTGCGCTATCAAGCCGTCAAACGCCGGGTGCGATTGTATTTCCATACTGCTATGATTTGGGAGTCATTTAAGGATGGATTAACAGGTATTTGATAACCAACCGCGTATAAACGTTGTCTTCATCTTCATGTGCCTCCAGTAGCGATTGAGATCAAACATTTGTAAGTATTATAGATAATTAAAACGCCAATGTATAAAAAAATCCATAATGAGTAAATAAAAATTAGCAATGTTGTCGTACTGTGTCGTTTGTATATTCCGGTATCCCCCGAGGCCGACGAGCATCTCTCACCGCAACTCAGGTTTAGTTCGGTTACATTGACTGAGTGAACATGTTTACATGATATGTGATTCCCCCAGTTTCATGAAACATGCCTTGAAGCACTGATTTGTTAGTTACTACCAGTCTACCCATCTAGTTTTGACCTCAATTTTAATGAATTTCTATGTTGCTACTCATCAACACTATTTGAGCCCGCTTGGGCCATTGTTTATCATAGGTTTCTCCTAAGGCTCGTCGCTTATCCCTGTCCTGGCCTCTTGGGCTTACTGCGTTCAGAAACTTCTAACTACCTTTCGCATATCGTCTCTCTATCTTGCCTCTGAATGTCTTAGGCTAAGCTTGCCGAGATGCGGTCACCCCTATTGAATGCGTTTCCCACAACGGCTGTTAGTTCTTCAAATCAGTTCTCTGGTACTGATTTGTCATCATTTTTCTCTTCACTTTACTCTGATTCGGCACAGCAACTGCACCATATCTGTTGGAAGGTACAGTGCAACCAAAAATCGAGTATGACCTTCCAGATAACTACCAACTGACAGTCGCTGCCATCATGCCGGCCTGTACAAATATCTCTTCATGCTTCGCTTAAAGAATCCAATATAATAGGATGATGAGATCACGCTTGCCGTTAGATATTTCCACAATGCAATAATCCGTCAAATGTTAGAGAACTTCTTAGTTCTAGCTAAAATAGAAGTCACAAAACTATGGCATCGCAAACCAGGTCGCATGGTTCTGTTATGTTACTGATCCACCTCTATTCTTTCGTACTATCAGTATAGAAAGTAATTGATCAACTAATTATAAAGTAAAAATCATTACTACTTAAAATTACTATGTATTTCGTCGGCTATAATCACGAAAAAATCACGGCCTAATCTTCATGTTTTTTATAATATAAACTAGCTGACCCGGCAAACGTTGTTTTGCCATATAAGTTATTTCTAGGTAATTTCTAATAGAACAAAAAAAAATTCTCCATAAATTAAAAAAAAAATGTTAAGGGTGAAGAAGCCTTATCACTAAGGGGTATGAAAATTAGATAGTAGCCGATTCTCAGACCTAGTGAATATGCATATAAAATTTGGTAAAAATCGGTGAAGCCGTTTCGGAGGAGTAAGGTAACTTTGTAACACGAGAATTTTATATATATAAAGATAATAATATTATTTCCCGGCACGTACCTCTTGGATTTTTCCAGATGAATTACGGACTCAGGCACCACATGCTCATTCTTGAAGGAAAACATCGCGAGGAAGCCCGCATGGCATCTAATAGAAATGTCATGTGTAAGTTCCCTGAGAACAGCTGTCAGCTGTGCTGCTGGTCACGTTGGGCACGACATATAAGCGCAAAGTCGATACAACCACTGATGTATCTCTGCCCCCCCTGGAAGGAGTATAGAGTGATGATATATTATTATTATTTATTTAATAATCGCTTTAATATCTGAATCGATCAATATCGACCAATGTGTCACGATCTCGATTGCTTGAGTTTTCTTGCCATTGGTTACATGATATGAAATGGATAACATTCAAACTTTGTCAATCTCTAGCAATCCACTAAGCAAACACTCAGAACATAAAGCTCGTATCCAAAAGAGCGGAGCAGGCGTCGTTTCTCAGTGCAAATTTAAGGAGTTTTAACGAGAACGCGCCGGGAAACTTTGTGCAATTAATGCAACCCTAATGAAGAATACGGTGCAAGTCGTTAGTGATGGCTTCTTAATTATCGCGAACTATGTGACTGCCTTTTCTATTGATTAAAAATGAACGTCCTTTTATTCTGACTCGTTGGAATGACTACGGTGTCGCTGTTTGTTGCTCACCGGTGAACAAAAATATCATAAGGAAACCCCCTATGGAATCTCATAAAAATGTCATGTGTAAGTTTTTTTTAATTCTGACACGACACAGTGACTGCACCGCACCTGATGGTAAGCATAGTGCAGTCCAAAAAACGCCAACGACTATCGATAGGTAAGAAAAACCCATCGGTAGTCGCAGCGATCATGCTGGCCTGCACAAATATCTCTTCACGTTACGCTTAAAGGATCCCATACCATAGGATGATGGGAACACGCTTTCCCGAAGACCATTCCACAGCTCAACGACACGGCAAAAGGAGTTAGAGAACTTCTTAGTCCTAGCCGGGATGTGAGATTCCGTAAAACTGTGACTCCGCAAACCCGCGCGCGTGGTTCTATTCAGGAAAGGAGAGGGTGGAACAAGGTTAAACAACTCTTCAGAACACTCGCCATGATACAGTCGGTAGAAAACGCTCAGTGAGGCAACATCTCTGCGCAACTGGAGCGGTTCAAGATGAATTATAGATAATGGTTTAGAAGAACTATCAACTGCACTACAGGTTGCTTTGGGTACGACATATATATAAGCGCAAAGTGGATACAGCCACTGATGTATCTCAGCTCCCCCGAAAGGGGCGATACGATCGATCGATTAGGAGCTTGGCGATATATTTTTTATTGTTATCATTGAATTAATATAACTTTTTTCTTTTCACTTAGCATAGTTTTGTAAAAATGATATAGTAATTAACCCATTAACGCCGAGCTGAGAAGAATTTTTACTACCTTTTCAACGTGTTTATTTATTATGTTATCGGACCAAAAAAATTATACAATACATCTATCTATTCCTAAAAAAATCGAAAAAATATTTTCATCGAAAATTTTCACGTTCTTCACGTTTAAATCGGCTATATTTTTTTCTCGGTGTCGAATTGAAATTTTGATTTCCGATTCTGAAAGAGCATCAAATTTAGCGTAGGTTAGATGTATCGTATTATTTTTTTGGTCCGATAACATAGTAAATAAACACGTTGAAAAGTTAGTAAAAATTATGCTCATCTCGGCGAAGATGGGTTAATTAAATAATTACTATTAAGTGATAAGTAATCGAGTATTCTAACTTCGTTGATAAATAAACGACAATAAGAGGCCAATACTAGAAGTGATTACTCAAAAAGCCAAGTCGAGTACCCAGTTGGAGTTTTAATTACGTGATGAAATAACAATAACAATGGAAGTTTGACAGCGGAACCTCGCGTTTGGCACATTCCTTTGTTAACATTCGGAAAGTCACCGCTCGCAGTTGTTCTCTTTGCGTTTATTCCCGTTAAGAATTGGCATTGAACACTGTTAGTATTAAAATATAACATATTTGCTTTTATTTTAATTTTGCTTTTTACCTTTTGAGTTTGACACATCGGGATCCCTTCCTTCACAGCGGCTGTGTGATCTTATGGAGGATTTTCCCCCGGGTTACAAAAAAAGGATATGATCAATAAAAATATTATATTATTATAAAACCCTAAAAACTTATCAGGTACCACACATTATACAACAACTCTTTTATTTAGGTTCTTCTTTGGTCTCGTACTGAATCGATGGACACCTGTTCGGATCATTGTATCAACCCTTGACTTAATAATTATTTGTTATTCATTTACAGAATATTAATACTTAATATCAAACACCTCCTCTCTACAACATTTTTACTTAAGCCGGCGCCATTTAGATCTGTCACACTTCCATATCCTTCCTGTCACTTTATATGTTTGCCAACATAAAATATAATTATTGCGAATTATAAGGAAATGGTGTTCACATTAATATTTAGTATTTAATAATTATTATTTATATTATATCCATCATAGCTTATTACTGATATTTGCTGATGTGCTTCGCTATTACTGGAACAAAATTTATTAATTTTATAGGATTAAAAAATCTTAGACCCTTTTTTCTCTGCACAAGCGGTGTGCGTAATTACAGAGCAGTGTACGGGTGCCGTAACACCGTACTGACCATGTTAACCGGTAGGCTAGACTGCCATTGTGTAAGTAAATGTATTTTCTAGTAAACAACTTTGTAATCTAGCGTACTAATATAGTTTAAGTACTAACAACTGTTTTGGGTATTGTTACCCAATAAATATTATACTTTCACTCTTTATTATTATGTGTCACTATGATTATTTTAGTTTGTAATTCCTGTAGCTTCCCTGCTTTTCTAGTTTCCGTAAGGTCCATGCTTGAATGATTTAAATTGGTTTAATTAAACAATTTTTGACATTCTAATTGATGCAGTATTGTAATTTTCATGCTTTACTAGAAGAAAGCAATATTTTATTTCAGTCGGATAATTATCGGTTAATAATATCTTAAAATTATTAGCTTTCTAGACTTGATATACAAACATACAAGCAATATAGCACATGTAATCATTTTGCAAAATCTGTACGAACTTGTATAGAATCACGAAGCATTGATAAGAATAATCTCTGGAGTAGAGGAGTAGAAGCGGAATTGTTTCGCGGCGAAAGTTAACGAACACGCAGAATTTTGATGAGTTCATACATTCAGACTGTTATTTTTGCAATTAGAACTTTGTACATACGAGAGTTGACGTTTTAATTAGGCGCTACAGTAGGAATAAATTTGATTTGATATAACTGATTCAATGTTTACAATTTCTTAGAAACATTTCTCTATATTCTTCTGAAAGTTATTTTGTGAAACTAAGATTTTTAGATATTTCGAATCTATTTTTCCTAGGCTTAACATACAGCACGATTTTTATACATCAAAAATCAAAGAAAGAAAAAATATTTTATAATTTGTTATTTAAATTTTTTTTTATGATTTACTAGCGGACGTTTGACCTCAGTAAGAAATGCCTATTCACTCTTCTCTTAAAGGCTCCTAAGTCATAAGATCTGAAGAAGAAGAAGCATATTCCACTCCTTAGCTCTTTGCATCATTAATGTAGAAACAAATCTCGTGCAAATAAGGAACATCCACCACATACGAATGGTACTCGACATAATATCTTGGGGTTTTATGATGAAATGGGGCTTGTGGAATTAGAGAATCTAGCCGCTGAAAACCGTGTGCAACCGGTGCTGAATTTTCTGCATTTTAGTATCAGTTAAAGAGTCATCGCCAACTAGTATAGATTTACTAACTTCCACTGTCAACCTGTCCTGCATATATATTTGTAGTGCTACCTGCTCGTATATGGATTTAGTTGAAGATTCTTAAGAGTATAGTGCTATAAAGATGGCTTCATACTGATCGAGCCACACCTAAATTATTTACTTAGAATGTATCAATGCCCGAATATTCAGGGGTATTATTAAAATACAAAACGAAGGTACAAATTAAGTGGAAAGAATACTTTGATATTGCTTATCTGGAAAAAGGCAAATAGTTTAAGACGATACAATGTGAACCTCCTTATACAACATGGTTTGCCAATGTGGGATGGAATAGAAAGCTTATTATTATCTCTCATAGATTGCGCTCCGGACACATGCCACTCAATAAATTCAAATTTTTGATGACAAAAATCGATATTCCTAATTGCGAGCTATGTGGAGTCCCAGAAGACATAGCCCGTTTCTTGGTGGAATGTGTTCGGAGTGTTTCTATGAGAGAAATCATGATTAAACAATTTCGTTGGAACAGGTCTGATGTGGGTTTATTTCAGAGCATCTTACCTGAGCAAACATCTTGCGCAGCTGAGATGCTCACATATAAATTGTTGAAATAGCATTTAAATAGTATAGTGTGATTTCATGACTGACATGGGTAAGCCTGATCCAAAGTCCCAAAAAAAAAACATCAAACAAAAAAAAATGTATCAATTACTGTCATGTCTATCACCGAAGAAAATTTTGATTATGTGCCTCCAAAAATTTACTTGTGCGACTATAATTTCTTTAAATGAAGACCTATCTTGATGAGGAGTGTTTCCAGTCTTCTGCATGCGATAAGCTTGGACATGATTTGCGCATCCAAGTTTTTAGTTTGCTAATCTGTTTCATGTTTAAACGTGAAACCATTTTCGGTTGGTACATTTTCTAAAGCACCATCACGATACTAAAAACTCTATTCACCTAAATCAAGCTTAAATTTTATCTGTAATCTTAATTTAAAGTTACTTATACACTTTTATCGTTCTTCAAATCAGTCGAAGACAATAGAAGCGATTTTCGCCTTGTCTTCAACATAAGCTAGAGGAGTAATTTGTTCTCTTATGAATTGTCTTATACTAGGTGCTGTATCTTTACTTCTTTCAACTTGTCTAGGCAAGTCATCAATAACAGATTAAAGAGTACTTATAGTCTGAGAGCTGAGTGATACATAAAATCTCGATTATGGGTTTGATCCCCTCCGGACTCTTTGATCCCTCTTTATCACGCCATGAATTCTTATTTGCAGATATTAATATTCGTATTAGGTTTGAGATATTGAAAATGGCTTTTATTACTCTGTGTTATTTAATTTATCTGGAGCATTTGACAAAATTGTTCCGGGTCACATTTAGTATGTTTGCCGACTATTATTTCAATATAAAAGTGAATCAATTTAAAAGTCAGCAGAGAAAAAAATTAAGGATTTTTTGTGGAATTAGATATTGTATCAGCTATCAATTTTGTAAATTAACTCATGTTTTTTATAAAAGAGAAATCTCAATTATATATCTATACCATAACCGTCGTAAGGTTGGGCTTTCTGGATAGTGTGCTGGACCCTGGGCGGGTGATGCGTACGGCTATACACGAAATTAAATTAAACTTAAAAAGTTACATATAGAAAAATGTAACTTTTAAAGTTTAATAAGAATTAATGTAATATATAATAAACCATTTTATAATAATTTATTAGCAACTATCACATTAAATAGACATTAACATAGATTGAATGCATAGATTGAAACCTTATATGGTATTATGTAAAATGCTGAAATGCTGTCTGAAATGGTTTTTTTTTATAGCTCGTGTGAAATCCCTAACGGACCTCACGGGGGGGGTGAGGGCTGACCCCCGGTGTGTCGAACTTGCACCGACTAAAACCCCCCGGGGTGTTCCAGAGGTACAGTGTTATCGTCTTCTCCGACCCTCGGCAACGTCTGACCTTTTGTAAGGCCGCATCTCTGCACTGCGAGGAGTGGTGTAAGGAGCCACCCCTCGCACACCTCAATATCTTGGAGAGGTGTGCGGAAACACGTCACACACCGCTCTCGCCTGTGGCTGAAATGGGGTGATGATCATTATTAAAACTCCCTATTACAACGATTATAAAAACAACATTAATGTGGCCACATTAATATTAAACAGATTTTTTTTTATTGCGTAAAATAAATAAAGTTTAACGTAAAAGTTTCTTGAATATGCGGTCCATTAATATGAATACTACAAAAGTAACATTGTCTTGTTTGTATCAAATCAATAAAAACTTGCAAAGTAAGGCAAAAAGGGAATACAGAATTAATATGTTTTCGTTATTATAAAGATATGCTCCTATAAAAAGTAACAATAGGATTTTCTCAGAACAAGTCTTCGAAATCCAAAATGGCGGGCACGACAAAATGGCTGCGGCGCAATGTCATAGACAAAAGAATAAAGGACGTGGCTCTTTTCACGTCCATTTAATGAGGGTTTCGGTCATTTCACGCTCATTTCGATGCAAATTCAAGGGCTTCGTGATGTTTTTAGGGCTATGTAAATAAGACCGACAGATTTTGATTAAAATTTAGCAAGAAACTAGTCGTCGACCCAAGATTTCTCTTGAATTAGTTAATAAACGACATTCTGACCTTCAGAACTAAAAGGTATTCTGATTTAAATTTCTGAATATAAAATCATTGTTTCTATATATTTTAATTCACATTGTATTTTTATATCGTACTGAATAGAATTTGCGAGGATTTTTAGGGGCCAAAGGAAAATTAATTACTTCGTACAGCCACGGGGTGGAATTCGCTTCCTGCGTCTATTTTTCCAGCATCTTCCAGCATAGGAATCTACAAACAACTAGTGAATCTATATTTGTTAGGCGAGCGTGCTTGTTCATTGGCCTCATCATCACTTTCCATCAGGTGTGATTGAGGTCTAGCATTTCTCAGTAAAACATAAAATGCTGTTTTTTTATCCGATTCTATACTATACGCTACAAAATGAAATATTTCGCTACATCTTCGATTAATTCAAAATTATATGCATTCCCTAATAAGGTAAGGATTTTTAACTATATCCTGTAATAGGACGCGTCACTGGCGAAAAATTATTTTATTTAAATTAAACAAATGCACAATTATTTTTACTTGATTTAAATCTCAACAACATACTAGAAAAATAAATTGATTTTATTACTAGTTTTTTTAGCCGTGGGGTTTATTGGCAGAATAGAATAGTGCCACCCATTTCATCATACTGAGGTGTCGTAAAAGCCGACTAATGTATACAGCATTCCGAATTGCACACAGTTTGCTAGCATCTAAGCTGGTGTATGCATCTTCTCTGTAGGGATGACGAAAATGAAAAAAAAATATATCGTTATATCGATATTATGATCGGTGGTCGTGGGTGTGGTTATAGTAAGATACGAATTTGGCGTTTTACAGTTTATTTGCACTTTAAGGCACACCGAACTGCGACGTACACGCACGTACTCCCGCCTTGGGTATCGGTAGTCGACTAACTTACAAGCGTCCCGTGCGGGCGCGCATCCTCCTACCCCGCACGTCTCGTAACACCCTAACGACCCTTAGGGCGACAACTCCGTATCGGGTTACGTCTACATGCTATAATATTTATTAAAATATCAATATCGGCATCGATATATCGAAGGAAAAATATCGATATATCGATTAAGTATCAATAAACACGAAAGTTTTTTACCAGTATTCCTTTTTATTAGACACAATTACAAAAATATCAAGAACTAAAAGGCTATCTTCTAACTTTAAGACCTATTTAAGATATCAAACAAAAATTAATAATAAATAAATAAATGGCGGCAAATAATATACATGCAACAAATTCAGATGTCAATGCATGCAACGTAACAAAACATAATACTCAACAGACATAGACAATATAGTTCTTTTTTTTTCGTTCGGTCCTATCTTCTACAGTTTCAGATTTCAGCGACTTCACTGCCATAAGAATTAAAAAATATCGTTTTCGATACAATTTTCAATACTGGATATTTTCTATCGCTATATCGATATATCATTACAAAATATATCGCCCAAAAATATCCATAAAAAAATTATCCCTAGTATATTATACTACTCGTGTTATGAAAACGAAAATTTATTTGGAATTATGTTGATATTTAAATGAAACAAAAATATAATTCAAAGCTAAGAGCATTTCTTTTGATATAATAAAGCTCTTTTTATAGCACATTTAAGTATATCCATAAAAAAGGCTTAAAAATAAATTTATATCTATCAAAGAGATTTATTTTTAAAGCCCAACTAATACATAAAATACTTTCGTTTTTAATGTTTGAAATAAAACGGATTGCCCTTGAAGACTGCTGGAATTACCGTGCAATTTTCTACATTTAGTTAGACAAGTGCTTATTTTACGTGGCTCTAAAATGTTGCTACATGTAATGTGTACCGAGTCTTCTTTGAAGTTTTTTACTCTTTATTTTATTGATGATTGTACGCGAAATTATATTTGCAAAGTTTTATATTGAATTTTTAAATGTTTTATTAAATTTACATATATTTTAAAATACACACTTATACGATTTCATACATTGTAAATTAATCAAGTATTTATAACAATTATATCGCATAATCTATAATTAACTCCTTAAAGTAAATAAAAAAGAATAAATGCGAGTACGACGCAGTAATACGAGCGCAAGCCTGTATGTAATAAAAAAAAAAGAGTAGGAGAAACAAAAACAATAAGAAACGTTATAATCAATGACAAAACAAAAATAAACAATAATCATAATTATATACTATAAATAACATAAGCAAAAGACACATGAAGGAAAAGCTAAAAATTAAAAACAAAAAATTTAAAAAATGTGTTTATTTAGTCCATAGTAAAACAAATATAAATGAAATATAAATATTATTATATAAAAATGAAAACTCACTACATATTTAGAATAATTAAGCATTATGTTAACATAACAATATTACGTAAGTAATTTCAAAATATTTTAAAAAATAATATTAACTATTAGAGTGAACTAAAAAAATATTATACGGGACTTGTTGACGGCATTTTAGGCACCTAAGACTAATAATCATGGGCCAAGATCCAACCCCTTTTCACCCCGGATTTATATTAAATTCCTTAGTCCAAATTTGGCGAAACAATGCCCATGGGCGTGCCTAAACCGCGATTTTATTATAGCCAACCGCTCGCATAGTTTCGGTTTTCTGGGTATTAGCCAAGTTTATCGTGTTAAGTTTTTCATTGTTGCCGTTAGAGTTAAAATCCAATGTCTTCTTTGGTTATGCGATCCTGGTACATGATTTTCTTTGTAATGCTTTTAATACCTTTCGCGTGTGACCATTTGAGGATTTTTATTTTTATTTTTGCGCTAATAGGCCCTAAACGCAGTGTCCAAGTGTAAAAAGCGACATAGCGCTCGCTTTGGCCTATCCCATTTAGGGATTAGCTTGCGTACGTACAGTTAACCATACACCTAGAGGCCTGTCGTGGTGTGTGTGCTCACTTGCCAACGGTGACTGTCAATATATTCTCATCACTGTTCTGTCGAGGCAGCAAGCCATTGTGAAATGCCTAGGGTGTTGATAGGGGTCAATTATCAAACCCAGACACCTCCCATTAGATTAAGATTTTAATGGAAATCGATCTCGGCATGCTCTAACGGGCTGATTACCACGTATGTATCCTCCTTTTTTATAAATAAATTTACTTAGTGCTTCCTCTATAATAACAACTAAAATTGGTATGGGAGTACTCATTCTTTTAATAATTTAGTGTAAGAGTATTGTGTGTTTTGATGGACGATTTTAGGGTCATATAACTCTGCTTATTCCATAAGTTAGACCCTCATTTCGTTTATGATGTACGTGGTCTATAAAAGTTCACATTTCTTGGAAATACTATATATATATTTTCTTATAACTTATAGGCGAACGCTTGACCTTAATCAAACCAGGTGGAAGGTGAAGATGAGTCCGATGATGAACCGCGTCCGCCTAACAAATGCCTATTCACTCTTCTCTTAAACACTCCCAGGTCATAAGATCGCGGAAATATGACCGCTGGAAGCATATTCCACTCCCTAGCCGTTCGCATGATTAATGTAGAAGCGAATCTTCTCGTGCGGATATAAGGAACATCCACCACATACGGATGGTATCCGACACGATGTCTTGTGGTTTAACTCGTCATTACTTGTTTACCTAAAATTACGTAAAAGGAACTTTATCCACCAATCATTCGTGAGCCACACGTGCTAAGATGTCCGTATGTTTTACGGACCAATTATCATTTTTTAATAAATTTTTATTTATGATTTGACAGAGAATATAGTTGTTTTTATTTTAAATAGTTAGAAGAAGGTACAAATTATTGCATTTTAAAATATCTCCTTTGCTTATAAACTCATCCTGTATAAAAGGTAGTTAGCATAAGAAAGGTGTAATGTAGTAACTATGTCGAGTAAGGATGAAAAATAACTTCCTCGTTTCTTGTATGTTTTATGTTAGAACATTTTCTTTAGACGTCGCATCATACCTTAAGTGAATTAGATTATTCCCGGAAGTAAACATTTCCTACTCGCTGTGGAATGCCTGTTGAATTATTTACCCAAACATTTTTACTTGATTATGGTACACTAGAATATCCGGTCTACCTTCATAAGGAAGCGAATCCCCTACTATTTTTAAATTTAATATAAATAGGTTTTATACATAAACTTTACAAAATATACTTGCTAAATTATGATGAAAACTTTCTTAGAATTAATTGCTTAACACGTTCATAGCCACGCCACCTATATTTGGATGACGCTCTGCTTGTTGAAGTTAATAGAGTGGGAGGCGGTGCACGGTGTCCGGCGCGTCGCCTAAGAGAGAGGTTTTGGAGTGGTGGATTTTTACTCCCACCCCTCCCCGAGCGAGGTAGCCTCAACAAGGACTTTTGTTCCCTGGGCGTCTGGACGAATTTGGTTTCCCAGGCCCGGGTGGAGCAACCGGAGGGGCACCCCGGGGGTTTTTAGTCAGTAAGAGTCTGACACACCAGGGTCGCTGCCCTCACAGCGTCCCTGATGGTCCTAAGCAGGATTTTACCCCGGGATACAAAAAAAAAGTTAAAGTTAATAGAATATTTAGTTGGATTTTTAAAAAGGAATTTGATAGAATAAGCATATATACGTAAATATAGTATGTACAGCATTAGAATACTAAAAATATTTACATTATATAATATGTATTTTCCAGCTTTTTAGAAAATAAAAAACACCAAATTCAAACCAAAACTTAACTCATGGAGATATACTAAAGCTTTTGCATCATACTAAACATAATGGGGTATAGTATAGTTAAATATTAGTACGTTGAAATGATTCCTTTTATTACGAACATTTTCCTGAGTGGCGAAAAATAAATTCAAAACTGGCAGACAAGCCCTACCTACATTGAAATCAATAGCGTAAAATATATGAGATATACAATCCAGCGGAAAATTGACTTAAATCGAAGAAATTGAGGGGAAAATTAAAGTAACAAGTTTATTATTTTTAGTACAGTTTAAAAAAAAACATGTCGTTTAAACCAAAAAGCTTTTAGAGAAGCCACATTACTGAGAGTATGGACGTGCTAATTTCAGGCCTTTCTGATTCCATTATGTTATTTCATGGAATTCTGAATCTTTTGCATACTTCTCACGTCCACGAGTACCTTTGACTTTTGTTATCGGTCTTGTTTAGTTACATTATCATTTGGTAAACTTTAATTATACTTTTTAGGCATATTGTTATATAAATTTGAGCAACTTAGTATAAATACTACGTGCAGACAGACAAGTTAGGAAGATGGCATTCTAACTTTTAATAAGATTTTTTAAGCGCAATAATAGAACACAGAATAAGGCTTCTTCTTGTATTTCTCTTAAATTCCGAACTGGATTCTCCAGGCCACTCTGGACAGCCAGGCTTAAAGTATGCTGAGTGGATGCAGAGCCTTAGTTAGGACATAAGGACCCATAGGGTCCTACTGGTTACAGAATTGGCATTGAAGTATGTAATATCCATTACAATACCCATTTTTAATGTTTAAATTTGTATCTTACTACTTCTTTTCGTATCCTTTTGTTACTTTTCACTCAGCTTTGTTTTCTATTAATAAACTTTTATTTTAAGTTATAACATGCGCACAATATAATATAGTATTTAAAAATGTGTGAGTTGATTTTAAAATTTGAGCAAATAGTATTTATTCAAGTTAGGATTACACCAAAAACGATTCGGCGTCATCAATCAAGATGGTCAGGAGCAAATCTCCGGTAGTCCCTCCGTCCTGATCCCGCCGAGACTCAAATATTACGTTTTCGGACCCGCACAACCTAAATTACGCGCTAACGAAATCCGTGTTGATATATGCGGTTTCAGCGCTTACAATACTGCCTAGCCGGATTCGATTTAGGCATTGTTTATAAATGAATACCTATTGTAATGTCGAAGTAAATTATACTTTATACTGGTATGCAATGGTCGAGGATTTGAACACTGGTTTATTGTGTTATCAACATAAAACCACATCACAAAACAATATTATATAGTATTTATTCAATTTAAAAACTACATGTATCTACTATATATCTATATTACTATATTATACTACTATATTATCTACTAGCTGATCCGGCAAACGTTGTTTTGCTATATAAGGTTTTGTAATATCTTCTAAGATGTTCATTGAAATTAAGTGATGACAAAGACAATTTTGTTCACAATTAAATACTCTTAATCAACAACAAATTTATTTGGATAAAGATTAATATTATTACCTTGATACAACTCTTAACAAATAATGCATTAATTTCGACCAGATTTGTTTACCATAAAAACGGTTCTAGTGACTTAATCTTAAAAGATAGACATATACTGTCGTGGATATTTTTTTAGATCATTTCAAGAAGAATAATTCTTACTTACATATATTTTTGGTACCTTGAACCGTTTTCGCAGCGTACGCAATGGAAGCCCTCAAGGATGAATAATTTTCCCCGTTTTTTCATATTTTCTATTATTTCTTCGCTCCTAATAGTTGCATCGTGATGTTATATAGCCTAAAGCCATCCTCGATAAATGGTCTATTCAACACAAAAAGAATTTTCAATTCGAACCAGTAGTTCCTGAGATTAGCGCGTTCAAACAAACAAACAAACTCTTCAGCTTTATAATATTAGTATAGATTTTGTTCAATGTGACCGCTAGCGCAGCTGATCGCAATTCTCAAGAGACTTACAAATGGCATTTCTATTAGATGATCATGGGTTTTGTCACAATGGTTTCCTTCACCGGTGAGCATGCAGTGCGTAAACTTCTACTTAATCTAAAAAAACTCAGATCACTCACTCAGTGTACTTACCATCAGGTACTCTGTAGTCACTACGTCGAGCCAATGTAAAAAAAGAAAACATTAAAAACTAAGTTATCCACTTGACATACAAATCCCCTTAAACATGGGAGGGCAGAAGCTCCTCGGTGAAATAGAACACGTAGACCGATAAACGTTGACTGTAGGCGGCGAGCTTGGAATGAACTTTTCTCTTTAAAAGTTGAAAAGCCATGTTTTTAATTTCCGTAACACTGAGCACGTGGCCAAGTACTTTTCAGATACTTTTCTAATGCCATGCTGACACACGGCTATAATGGATGAACAAGAAGAAATAAATTACAAATTTCAATAATAGCAAACTTCGACATCCTCTTTTTTATTCTGTTATCAGATTAGCTTTAGTGATCAGGAGTTGCCCGGTAAAAATCTCTTATTATACCTCCTCGAGGATTGATTATTCAAGACTGATTTATTGATGGAATATGTCCGATCTGAATCTGTGAGAGAGGGGTTTGTGAGTGCCTTTGATCTGAACAGACTTGACGTCGGGATGTTTAACAAAGTGTTAACAGAACTATTGTCTGATGAGGAATCTGATCTGTTCAGATCAATATCTTCATATGTGTTATGTTAAGTATTTTTGTATAAGGGCACGATGGGGGTACCATATGTACACACAAAAAGTCCCTAAATAAGTAAAATAAAAAAGAGCTGGTTTGAGAAGTGATCGAGGTTAAGAAGTATATAACTTTAAATCGGGTGATTATAACTTAAATCCATCAAGGGTTTATGTAGTCATTAGCGTAGAACCCAGTTTTTTTTTGGACTGCTGTGATGGTAGCGACCCCGTGTGTCAGACTCCTACTGGCTGAAACCCCTCAGGATGTCCTTTAAATCATTCTACCCGGGTCTGATAATCCTTATTCTTTCAATAGTGCGGGTAGCGAATAGCCTGTCGAGGCTCCTTCGTTAAGAAAGGTTGGTGTATAGAGCTCACCCCTCCGGACCTCTCTATCAGGGGCAGACTCCCTCAAGTCTACTCCTCGGCTATTGTCACTGAGAGATGTCGTCCTCAGTACAAGCGAATGCGTTCAACTGGCTCGTGATCCTGACCCGTGAAATCAAGTCCAAATGCCGAGCCATTATTAAAAGTAATTCGCGCGTTAATACTATCTATTAAAGTATTAATAATATTGTCTGGTATTTGTTGGTTTATATATTCTCTCTTATAAGGAATCTAGTTAGAATTTTGTATAACGCCAATTAATTTTATCAATAAAATATATTTATTAATATTACTTCTTACATTACACTTAGAATAGCATTGAAACTATTTTATGAGAAATAATATGAGTTACATAATAAGAGAACCGTTTTTACCGTATCCTGTAATGGGACGTACCACTGACGAAAGGTTGCTGGCTGGCTGATGTTACCATCCGTGTGTATCATATTGCGAGCACGTTCCCTCGCGTTCTATTAGTGGGGCATGTATTAAAACTTCGTAAGGTACATACATTACATTAACAACCTTTTGCATTACAACTTCTCTTGAACCGTAGACTTATTTTACTTTCAAACACGTATTTGTGTAACGAGGCATAAATATCTAAGCGTTTAAGTCTCCTAGCGAGGGGAACGGTTGTTTGTTTTTTAGCTGAGATTCATACTGTATTTTTTTACTACATATTTTAAAACAGAGCCCTCTGCCGCGTCTGTCTGTACGTAATAAACTAAAATACTACTCAGCGTTTTTCCATGCCAATTGTCAATAGGTAATGTAACTCACGTGGAAGGTTTTAAAGTATAATTTGTTAAGGTTTTGTATAAATTGGTTCAATTATGACGATAATTGTTGAAAATGTTGAAAAAAGCCAAGCCATCTGAGAGCTTTTTTTTATACGGACAGTGTTCTATACCAAATAAATGCTAATTTTCCTTTCCTTCAATTCAGTTTGTTGCAAGCCGAGCCTAGAGAACCGTGTTCTACCAACGTTTTTGAGAGTTGGGAGTCATGATATCTCCAAGAATATCTTTGGTCTTATGATGGTGTGACATTTGATTTTGTCCTTGGCATGAGTCGTTGGCACCATACATGAAACCCGAAATAGATTACATCCACATAAAATTAAACTATCCACATTAAATCCACATAAGTTCGCGCTAATAACTATTGGAAGAATGTAAACACACCATAAACTTAATAATTGATTTATGTTCATTGTGGTCTGTGGCGCTAGTGTCGTCTTCGTGCGCCTCTATTTTGTCTTTTGTATTCCTTGTTTTCCGTTCTCGCAATATACGTCAGTTTAATTATTTTCAGTATTTTTATTAAGCTTCCCACAGGTTATGGGCTTTTTCTTAGTTAAAAATAGAAACCGTAATTAATGCTATCGTACCGTATTGCAGTTGAAAAGTAAATAATAGTAAAACGTAATAATTTTCACTATGAGTATGTCTAACCTCCAAATAATAAAACTCACCGGCAGAGAAAATTATTCAACATGGAAGTTTGCGGTAAAATCATACTTAGAACATGAGGAATTATGGGATTGTGTTGATCCTGGTGGTCAAGATGCCAAGAAAGACTTAAAAGCCAAGACTAAGATAATTTTGTTGGTAGAACCAATAAACTTTGTTCACATCGAAAATGCAACGTCATCTCGAGAAGTATGGCAGAACCTTCAAAATGCTTTCGAAGACTCCGGGCTATCGAGAAAAGTTGGCTTATTAAAGGACCTAATCAACACATCGTTAGATAATTGTGCCAGTGTCGAGGAATATGTGACCAAAATAATGAGCACTGCTCATAAATTACGGAATATTGGTTTTCAAGTTGGAGATGAGTGGCTTGGGACTCTCATGCTAGCAGGTTTACCGGAAAATTATAAACCAATGATAATGGGATTAGAAAGTTCAAGCATAAAAATTTCATCAGATTTTGTTAAGACAAAACTGTTACAAGAGGTTAAGGTATCAGAATCCACAGCATTCCTCACAAAACACAAAAAGAACTATACTACCTCACACAATAACTCAAAACCAAAAGGAAAAGGACCACGTTGCTATAATTGTAACAAATATGGACACTATAAAAGTCAATGTGGAGAAAAGAATAGTAATCAAAATAATTTTTCAGCAATATTTTCAGCTCACAGCTCATTGAATCCAGATGATTGGTATATAGACTCAGGGGCAACAATGCATATGTCAAGACGCTCAGACTGGATGTATGATATACAGTCACCTCCGATCCAAAAGATAATGGTGGCAAATAATGATGCGGTCTCTGTGCATAATATGGGTAAAGTAAACATTCAGACAAAAGTATGTAATGATGTGCATCAGATCCAGGTGAGAAATGTTTTATTTATTCCTGAATTGAGTGCCAATCTGTTGTCAGTCAGTCAATTAACACAAAATGGTT
Organism: Automeris io; assembly: GCA_036320925.1. Taxonomy (NCBI): domain Eukaryota; kingdom Metazoa; phylum Arthropoda; class Insecta; order Lepidoptera; family Saturniidae; genus Automeris; species Automeris io. The sequence continues at coordinate 562,727 of JAUDJH010000021.1, read as the reverse complement.
GTAAACTAAAATTCACTGATGAAGGCTGTAACATTTATAATGCCAAGAATGTACTTATTGCTACAGCAAAATTAATTGATAACATGTACAAACTCAATATAGCAACTCATAATGCATATACTACTAAATTTGAAAGTGGTATAGATTTGATTACATGGCATAAAAGAATGGGTCATTTGAATATTGCAGATGTTAAGAAGTTGGAGATGTGTGCTGAGGGTATAAAAATAATAAATAAAGAAATTGATTCTGTCTGTATACCTTGCTGTGAAGCTAAACAAAGTAGATTTCCATTTCCACTGTCTAATTCTAGAGCAAATGTATTGCTAGAGATAATACACACTGATCTTTGTGGTCCGATGGAGACTCCTTCTGCAGGAGGGGGGAAGTACTTCATAACCTTCATTGATGATTTTTCTAGAAAAGTATATGTGTATATTCTAAAGAATAAGTTGGATATAAAATCTGTGTTTATAAAGTTTAAAGAAGAGGTGGAAAATGAATTAGAAAAGAAAATAAAAATCTTGAGAAGTGATAATGGGAGAGAATATTGTAATAGAGATTTTTCTGATTTTCTTGTAGCTTCTGGTATCAAGCATCAGACCAGCGCTCCGTACACGCCTGAACAAAATGGGCTAGCGGAGAGAATGAACAGAACGTTGGTTGAGCGTGCCAAATGTATGCTATTTGAGGCTAATTTGGAAAAAACATATTGGGCTGAAGCAGTTGTCACAGCTGCCTATATTATTAATCGGTCACCATCACGAGTTTTGAATGAGGTAACACCATATGAAAAATGGACTGGTAAGAAACCAAACATTTCACATCTACAGATTTTTGGTTCTAAAGCCATGGTACATGTACCTAAGCAAAATCGTTTGAAATGGGACCGCAAATCACATGAATTAATTTTTGTGGGCTATTGTGAAAATACAAAGGGGTACAGGATGTATGACCCGGTTAGTAAAAAGATGGTAATCAGCAGGGATGTGATTTTCATTGAGAAAACAGGCAATACAAAAAATATCACACAGGAACCTGTATCAGTGCCACAACTTACTTCAATTATTCTTAGTTCTACTAATGATATATTAAATTGTGAAGAGAGAACAACTGATGTAGACAGCTCACAAAATATCTCACAAAATGATATATTAACACCCACAAGTGATGTATCTATTGATAGCTGTAATGGTTCTCATGACTCCACATATTATCCAAATGCAAGTGATTATGATGATAGCAATAGCAATGATGATTTCCAGAGAAATGTCACTTTAAGATCACATCAAAGGAATAACATGCAAGGAAATAATTTTATGTGTCTCACACAATTATCAGATCCAATAACTGTAAAGGAAGCGCTATCAAGTACTAATGCTAAAGAATGGAAAGAAGCGATGGATGAAGAATACAGATGTTTATTAGAAAATGATACATGGGAGTTAACTAGTCTACCACCAGATAAGCATTCCATACCATGCAAATGGGTTTTTAAGACTAAAACAAATGAAAATGGTCAGATAGTTAAATATAAAGCTCGACTTGTGATAAAAGGATGTTCACAAAAGTTTGGAATTGATTACACTGAAGTATTTTCACCTGTTGTAAGACTTTCATCCTTAAGATATTTATTTGCCTTAACAGTAAAATATGATTTGGATATATGGCAAATGGATGCTGTATCTGCTTTTCTTCAAGGCGACATAGAGGAGGAGATTTATATGATGCAGCCACCTATGTATAATAATGGTAAAAAAGTATGCCGTTTAAAAAAATCATTATATGGTTTAAAACAAGCTAGTAGACAATGGAATAAAAAGCTTGATTTTAGTTTAAAACAAATGGGATTAATGCAATCAAAGCTGGATATTTGTATTTATTATAAAATCATAGATAAGGACAATATAACTTTTTTGGCAATATATGTTGATGATTTAATTTTATTTACTAATAATCAAGAGTCAAAATGTTATATAAAAGAAGAATTGCTTAAAAGATTTAAAATGAAGGATCTTGGAGAGTTATGTTACTGCTTAGGAATACATGTGGAACGAGATAGAGAGAAAGGAATGATTTATCTCGACCAAAAGAAGTATATACAACAAGTATTACAAAAATATGGAATGTCAGACTGTAAAGCAGTGAAAACACCAATAGATTTGAATACTAAGTTACAAAAGTCAGAAGAAACAAACATGTTATATGATATACCTTATCAAGAGATAATTGGATGCCTATTGTATATTTCTCAAGTTACTAGGCCTGACATAAGTTTTGTTATTAATATGTTGAGTAAACACAATAACAAGCCTGAAATGCAACATTGGGTTGCACTTAAGAGAGTAATGCGTTACTTAAAAGGAACTCAAGATTACAGACTCAGTTATAAACAAAACCTAGATGAGAGCATGAGTCATGGGTATTGTGATGCTGACTGGGCCAGCTCGGAAGATGACCGTCGCTCCTGTACTGGTTACACATTCTTATTTCAGGGAGGAACGATCAGCTGGAATTCAAGGCGTCAGCCTACTGTTGCTCTATCCACAACAGAGGCTGAATATATGTCATTGTCATCATGTGTACAAGAAGCTTTATGGTTAAAGCAATTTCAAGAAAGTTTCTGGCCACATATAAAGGATGAGGCCATGATTATTTACAGTGATAATCAGAGTTCTATAAAACTTTCAGGTTCTGATAATTACCACTCTAGGACCAAGCATATAGATGTGAGGCACCATTTTATTCGTGACAAAGTACTTGAAGGAGCAATTGATGTTCAATATATACAAACTGACATGATGGTCGCAGACGCCCTTACTAAAGCAACTTCGCACTCTAAATTGGCCTTTTGTTCGTCGAGGATGGGGTTGTGTTTAAGGGAGGATATTGGAAGAATGTAAACACACCATAAACTTAATAATTGATTTATGTTCATTGTGGTCTGTGGCGCTAGTGTCGTCTTCGTGCGCCTCTATTTTGTCTTTTGTATTCCTTGTTTTCCGTTCTCGCAATATACGTCAGTTTAATTATTTTCAGTATTTTTATTAAGCTTCCCACAATAACCATTGACTTGTAAAGCGTGAAGATGACAGTTTTCCCAAAGTTGGGTGAGTGCTCTTATAAATCACTAGTAAGTAACGATCTGCCGCGAAGTGCAGATGGCGTTGAAAGTTTCCGCAACACTCTCAGAAGTTTATAACGAGTGTTACATGAAACACATACTAAAAATCTATCTGCCTACAGTATGTACTAGCCATATTTGTCTGACATCTTTGCAGTAAGATATAGATTCCAACAGGAGTAACGCGTGATTTATTGGATCCCGTTGATCCAATTACCATGGTTTTAATTCCCTGATCTGGGCACTTGTCATACGTCAAGACACCGCCGCTGCCAGTGGCATCAGCAATGAGTCTTTTTGTCGATTATTGAACTCCGTTGAGAGCGCAAACCAAAGCGCAGCCTCTCTCCAAAGTAACTTTTACCTTCTGGGCCGTTTTTCTCAAAGTAGTCGCTTCTAAAAAGCTAATAGATTAATCTAAATTATTCATATAATAAGATTTATTTGTATGTCCCTACATACTTAGATGGGCAAAATGTAATCAGATTAATAAAAATGATTAACGATTACATTTTCGTTTTTTACCATTAATATGACTGCATTTTGCTCATTTATGTTTTAAACAATACAAAATCCTAAATTGTATACACATTTATCATTTCTTAATGTTTTAAATGGATTTAATCATGATTACAGAGCAAGAAAATTAAAATTACGGCTACATTTTGTAATCGTTCATCATTAATCAGATTACAGTTTGCCCATCTCTGCCTACATCTCTGCCTTCGAACAGGGAGTAATCTTCGAAATTATTTATCAATTCGATTTCAAAAATGTTTTCACCAATATTTAGAGCAAATCTTCGAGGTGTATGTGTATGCTATATTATGTACATTTATTTATTATCTATACATCACATTTTTATTAAACCTACTCTAAGATACACTCTCTTATAGTTCCATCTTCTTTCTATATCAGGCTGGTGTAAAGCATTGAAGGATGGAATCATATGATTGATTTATTTATTTTTTATTGATTTGGATTGATGGATGGATTTGATGGATGGATTAGACGCGCAATCGTTAATCTCTTGCAACCATGCACCACATACGCATGCGCAACGCACTACAATTTAAATATTTTCGAAATTTGATAATACTTGTCTAATATTTGTATATACATCGCTATTTGCGGTACTTTTAGTACTTCTAGTTACACACTAAGCTTATTGTTAGGAGAAAAATCCAAACAAGGGTTGATGTTGTTCAAAAAAATCTCTAGTAGTTATAGAGGACGGTTTTTAATATCCTATTTTCACGCGAATCAAGAATTCTACAAAAGCGAAGCTGCGGGCAGAAGTTAGTTATAAATATGTAAAAAATCTAAACACATTTCAAAGAAATAGAACGTAGTTATTTATATTAATCCTTAGTAGCCTGATTTACGAAAGTGATTTTTTTTTATATTACTATGTTTGCTTGAGTATCTAGATGAAGGGAAAAATAGCTAAAAAATCACAATACTTATTTTACATATTTATTCTAAAAAAACCTGGTATCAATTTTGATACTTCAGGCATAAAAACTAATAGTAATGTGAACATTCGGTTTAAAAGATTTGTATCAAAATTGAAGCTCTAGGTTATTAGCCCGCCGAGCCGTCGGAAGTATTCGGATTCCCAGGCTCGGCGAAGGCGAAGAGAGGGCAGTGCTGGCACCCTGGTGGTTTTAGTCGGGGCAGGTCCGACACACCAGGGGAAGTGGCCCTCACCACTTCCCCTGACGGTCCGAAGGGATTTCCACCGGGATAACAAAAAAAAAGCTCTAGGTTATTAAGGGTTAAAAGCGAACAACAGAAATATACCACAAACAGCAAAACAGAGTTGAAACTGCGAAGTTGTTTCAAAAGACGTCTCGATCTTGATGACAACTGGCGACGGATACATGACACTCCGCAGTTTTCAACATCAAAACATCGTATTTCATTGCCCGAAGCAAGACATGTGTAACTGTCCCACATAACTAGACCTCCGTGCGTTATCTCCGTCTACCGAAATGTGAAAGTTCAACGGGTCATTTCTATCCGGTTGGAGATAAAACGTCTTACACAAGACGTGTCTAGCCCGCAGCAGACAAATCTCCTTTGTCTTAAAACAAACAAAAAATAAAGCGATTGTTCTTTATAATATGCCTGCATCATTTATAGTACAAACCGCTGGATACTGGATACAAACCTGTCTATAGCGTCAGAGACAAATCGAAAGACTTTTTTGTTTTTTAAACTGTGCTATTCTTATAAATAATCTTTATGTCAATCATGGCTGTAAGCATGACATACCTTTGCCTTTTCTTGTTTCTTGATTGAGAAGAATAAAAGAAATATAAAATAGAAACTAGGTCTCTTTGCGATCTGGATTAGGTTCCACGCTCCGCATGTCAGTGCATGGTCTCCATAGAGAACTTTCTTGTTCCATCGGCCAGTATCTTTACGAGCTGTGTCCTACTCAATGCCATTTGAACGTGCTAATCTGTCAAACTACGTCAGTGACCTTTGTTTCTCTAGGATTTTCTCCAAATGTATTTTGAATTAATTCATCAAAAATATTCATATCTCAATATGTATTTCTTTTGATTGGATTTATATAATATATTTTAACTTTATAATGTTTAAATATTTAAAAAAATCTCTATTGTCTATGCGATTCCTTACTTTGAATAAAGTTTTTTTTTAAATATTCAATTACCACAATTTAATAATATTTTTTATTTCTGCTAATAATTGTTCAAAATTTTTATAAAACTAATATATCGTTATGCTACTTTTCTTTCGAGAAAATGAATGGATGTATTCACTTTATAATAGTATTTTACTTTGGAAAAAAATTCATTCTACAATTCCGGATTTACATGGAGGATCACAGCCGGGATGTCCATATTCGCTGTAACTATAGTTCATGTAATCAGTTCTCCAAAATTTATTGGCGCCTGATCTTTTGGGCTCTGTCTCAAATGAGAGAAGAATTTCCCCTCATACCTCACCATGTTTCCGGCAAAGCGCGTTACCCCGTTCCGGCGGCTTCCCGAGGGTATTAAGCCAGTCACTCAGAGCCCAATCCTGAGCAGCAATTGTATGCTGTTCCAGCGTGATCAGTAAAACGCCTCCATCACCTTCCACGACTCATCATGCTCAGTGCACACACGAAATTTTTAATAGGAACCTCACGATATTTTACATTTTTCAAGAAAAACTAAGTTCCTTTAATTACCTGCTATAACTAAGAATATATTTCTTAAACAGAGATTGAATTTCTGAGTAGTACAACCCTTTGTAGTAATTTCAACGGTTCATTTAAAGCTAATGGACATTTTCAATCCCTTTTAATTACAAAACACCATCTAAGCCGTGTCTATAAAACTCATAAGCGCTTTAGGGATCGTTACACACCGGGCCTTTGCAAAACTGCTCTCCAAACCATTGTACTAATTTGTATTAATGGCACTACGGAATTTAATACTCGACCATAATGATTGCTTTTAGTTATAGTTCAACGGCTATATAACACGTTCTTGTAGCACTTTTGTTCTCCTTTGTTCATGTTGTCCAGTTTCATCAACGTGCCCACTGCTGGACATAAGTCTCTCCTAAGGTTCAGCACTTTAAGTTTTTTTGCCAAAGTTCCCGAATCTAACTTTCCCCAGCTGTGTTCTTATACGCTATTCTACGATGTTTCCTTTAAAGTTGTTTTGACTTCATATTGTACATTTAAACTATTCGATATCCATTATTATCAATCACTGTTTGTCTGAACGGCGGTTTTCAAGATCGGATCAAGCGGATTCATCAGAACGTCACGCGGGCGACGAGTGACCGACGCGTCCTGGCGTTTTTTTTTTTTTTACAATACTGTATGTAGATGGCCGGGATTGGCCTATACTGTTTAACCGAGCGGAGAAGACGAACCCAGAGTGCTCAGACAGCGATTTATGGGTTGGGAAGCAACGCAAGGGCACCCCTTTGGGTACGAACCTCGATTTGAGCGGCCGGCCAGTGGAACGAACCTAATAGTATTTACCAGAGCTTCGGAGCCTTGAGAAGGAAAGTCGAAAGAAACTCGAGTTTGCGTCGGAGTAACAAATGCGTGCGACTTTTATATAATAGAATTTGAATGGTTTGGGCTTTCAAGTTAGCAGTTGTTTCTCTGTCGCCGCGTATATAAATGCTTTCAAAGCGGTGCTTCGCGACCAAACAGCCGCTGTCGGGTCGCGACAGTCAGAATCGGACGCCCACTTTTATATATTACGCGGGCTAATCTCCTGATGGAGAGTAAATTATGTAAAAATTCTCATCTAATCCTCATGAATTCTGAATTGGAGAGAGCACTTGAGAATTTTCCGGTTTTCCCCCGAAATGTCTGCTCGCAGCGCGACATCGATATAAATTTGGGCAGCTCCGTTTTTTCCTTAAAGTTATTTATGCGACAATCTATTGCCATGAGTAGGTCGTGGGGTTGCCAATTAACACATATAACTCCAAGTCAGGAAATATTGAATAATAATTGATTTTTCTTTCAATTCATCGAAAAAGCGAGATAAAAAAAAATTGTTTATTTAAATGCAGTATAACGACTATTTAATTAATTACAGTAATAGCATATCATTTAATTTAGGTTAAAACATACATTACAGCTATTCGAAAAACTTTTTTTTTAAAATAAAGATACTATACCGTTTAAAGGATGTTGATATTTTTATTGTAATGACGCACATCCATTGTAATGAAAATAAATAAATAAAACAAAAAAAAAATAAAGGAGTTTATAATATTACTTTATAATATTAATTTTTTAAAGTCTTTCAGACCTAGCATTCATAAACGATGACACTTAACAAAATATAAAGAAAATATATAATTTTAGTTTTTGCTAAAATAGTTTGTCTTCATATAATAAGCAATTTAGGGCGGCTTGCACTAACAAATTAAATCTAGTTAAGAGTTATATAAAATGCTATTTAGCGCTGATCTGTACTTATTGTCTTGCACTAAATCAAAATCTAGTTATAACAAATCTTAAACTGAAATCATCATTAAGATGGAATCAAACCAATTCAATTAATAAGCGTTTTATACAAGCTTAAACTAGATTAATTCGTTAGTGCAAGCCGCCCTTAAAGGCGAACCAGTTGTGATATAGAAAGATATTCAAACAAATAAAAATATAACAATAAAAATATAATTACAATTGGTCTAAGCAGTCAAAAATTATAGCAGTTCTGATGTGATCTGAAAGAAATAAATACAACTATTTTTGTATTCTGCGTGTTAAAATACTTTTAAAATATTTAATTATAGTTAAAGTGTATTTAATCTGGCATTGTATTAACGTAAGAGAGTGTAAATATTATTAGAGCATTCTCAGCCTATTAAACGCAACCCCAGATGAGTTTCGTGCGGGCACCGATGTTATGAAGCCGATACGGATTGTACCGTAATTTGTATATTGATATTATTCTCGTAACGTTGCTCGTCTACCACAATCACTACCCATGAATCATTAAGCCAGACCTATGGGGTATAATGGGCCTGCGGCAAGTTGATGACAGAACCTGTAGTCCACGCCAATTCGCAGAAGTAGCCGCCTTGTGGTTTTTAGTTGATACAATTCAGGCGCGCCTCGACTGCCGAGACGGGTCATATGAGGATTTTCGGCAAGTAAAAAAAAACCTATGGGGTACACATACAAAAATATTGCAGTAAAGATTAATTATCAAGAAATCACATGGCACAGGCGTTTCTATAAGAGTAACTTAGAAAAAGATGTAGCAATATCTCGAAATCCTTTAAATTTTTAAAGAACTAACTGTCTTAGGTCTGCGATTCCACTCAAACTGTTTGTGAAACAAAAACTCAGAATAATTTGATTTTATAAAACGGTAACTAATTTGAGAAGTAAATCTTATAAAAAATTATAATCAGAACTTCCATTATGAATATTGTTTTTTTTTTTCAGTAAATATCTAAGTATTATACTATTCTTATATGTAAAAAAAAAACAAAGATTCTAACTAAATTCTCTTATACAGTTTTTTTCTTATGTCACAATTTAGAAAATATTTATTCCTTTTATTTTGTCGTCTACCTGCAGATTATTTTTGCCAGTTATAATAATTTTGGAAGAATAATTATAGCAATGTAGACTTTGAGTTAGAATAATGAAACATTTTTGTCATACGAGTATATAGTAAGACAATTGCTTAGTCGTGGAGTTTACCGGCAGAATTGAATATTATCTCTTTTTTCATCATACTAAGGTGTCGTAAAAGCCAACTAAAGTAAACAACATGCTCTCAGCATTTAGTACACACCAGCTAATCTACTTCGGACAAGCACTGTGGTAGGTTAAATATTCAGATCTCTTCCCATGGATTAAACAAATATAGTTGAAAAAGGGAGGGAAGGCGTTTGCCCTGCAGTCAGGGACGTGCATAAGGCATTTGAACAAGGTAGGCAGAGTTCGTGTAATTATTTTGAATATGTATGTTATTGTAGTAAACATTATATTTCTTCAGAGAAAAGATACATGGCGTAGACATAGAATGGATATGAACATAATTATTTCCTTTTTTTTATTTAAGTAATTTATTACAGACTTATTTATTGTAAGGGCATGCAATGCTTTCATGCTTGTATTGAATGAACGGTACTGCCTGCAGTGTGACTTAACTGGCTAATAATTAGAGAATTGATATAATAATATTAATAAAACCCTGATTTAAAGGATTTTTAAATTCCTAGCAACACAAAAAGGGAGGGCATTTAGTTTTAAATTAACGACGGAATGCGAAGAATTACGGGTTGTGCAAGTGAGAGACAAAGCCAAAGAGTGAGTGAGTTGTGAGAGACAAAGCCTTCGTTTGTAATTGGTCGATGTTTTGGATTAATCCGATAAAAGGTAGAATTAAGTCGATTCTGGGAAAACGATTTGTTTTATCCCTGTTACCGGGTAGGAGCGATTGTTTAGCGTTTTACGGCAATGTTTTTTTTTATATTTTCAATGCGCCAAGCGATGAAATTATACTGAATCTGTTTACAGCTATAGAGAAGCATTTTATATTCGATATTTAACAATAATTTTATTTACTTTTTCACATTTCCACGGAAATGTGTGGCATTATATACACAATAAAAATACACAATAGATACAAACTAAAATCGAGCCAATAGACACAAAACAATAAAAGCCAACTAATTATATACATATACAAAACAAATACAATAAAGAAAACATTAAATAAAATTCAAACCCCCATTTTTTTCTCACCATTCGTTTAAAGGAGTCAAATGCACAAGAGAGAATGTTGACATCACAAATACGTTTATTATACATATCTATATGAAAAATAAAAGTATTATCAACTTAATTTGACCTTACAAATCACACTTTGAACAACGAAAAGTGTCTTGCATTGGAATGCGGACACCTAAAATCTATTTGGCTTAGCACACAGAACGAGTCTATAGCTGCGATATATAGACGCTATTTCGACTTTGCTTAGCAAAGTTCAGACGAATTTCCTTACGATGTTTTCCTTTACCGCTGAGCATGTATTGTCCAAATCCATACGTAATCTGGAAAAACCTAGAGGTACATACTAGGATTCCAATCTACGTCCATTCACGTTGCCGCACGTTGAAACCGGTCCCTTTATCCACTAGGCCAACACATCCATTAGTTAATTTAAAATAATGTTCATATATATTTGTTTTTTCGAATTATCTATACGTTGGTGACCCGGAAATGCCTTCACAACATAACCGGGCGGGGTTAATGGTTTATTAATTTTTTACATGTCGACGGATGAAAGGCTATTTGGTTTAAGCAACATTTTTTGGTGATATAGTAATATATATATATATATATTTAGAATCTGTAAAAAACGCTGATTCCGTATATATTACTATATCACCAAAAAATGTCGCTTAAACCAAATAGCCTTTCACCCCGCGATATAAATCTTACCCTGAAATTGCTATGAGCTCTGTCTGATAAATAGTTTAAAAGCACGTAGACTACAAGCAAATACGCAATCATTTCTCTGTATGTAGGCTACAATAAATACTCTTAAAAGGTTCTCACATTTTCGATGTTCGAATGTAATAATTTAAAAATGTGAAATGATATGCCGTTATTATTCTGGTAAAATAATTTGGGAAGGTTATTACATCATAAATGAGATTTTATATCTTCCCGAAAGAGCTTTAACGTTGTTTACTAAGCTGTTTTATTCTCCGTAACTCGTTGCATAAAACATGGAGGGAACAGAGTGTCCGTAAAAAGGAGAGAATTTTATCAAATTATAAAGGTTAGTGGTAGCTTTCGTATAACCTCTCAAAGGTGACTTAGGGACATTAAGACTACGTTCTATGACTTATGTCAAAACGTAATATCTATCTATATATCATCACGCTAAATCCACATGGGGGTAGATAGAGAGAATGGAACGCCTATTTTCTCTATTTTTACAAACCTCATTCTCTTTTTTAAAATTCGTTAGTCTCTTCATGCTTTTGACATTACCTTCCATCAGATTTTTTTTTATTTAGTCTGCATAGGTAAATCTCGGTCTGTCTCGGCCCTTACTTCCACTCAAATTCATATTGTATATCTTTTTTATCATCCTTTCGTCACATTTTCAAAACGAAATAATTCCTAAGAAATTATATTTTTTTTTTTTTTGTGAGAATTTCTATTAATCGTTAGCTCTATGCCTCTCAAATAACTGTGTTTCAACCAGAGATGAGCAAAATGTAATTAGATTAATGATTAACGATTCGAAAATGTAGTCGTAATTTTAATTTCGTTACTCTGTAATCATGATTAAAACTCCTCTAAGCATTAAGGAATCATAAATGTCTATGCAATTGAGGATTCCTGAATGTTTAAAACATATATGGGCAAAATATAATCACATTAATGATGAAAAATGCAAAATGTAATCGTAATCTATGGCGTCAACTTTCATTCACTTGATTTTGGCGTAGGTATTTCATCGTCAGCTGAGTGCCCTCTCCCACACACCTCGCCACAACCAGCTAGATAAAGGTCGCCTTTGAGTCTTATTTGCTGCCCGATGTCCTTAGATCTACAATTTTTTTTTTGTCATAAAAGATCAATGGTTTAGAAAAATTCGTACAAAAAAGTTGTCAGTCTTGATAAACAAACGTCACTAATAGGTTATGCGTTAGTTGACAGTTTTTTTTTGATAACCCGGGGGAAAATCCTACATTGGACCATCAGGGTCCCTGTGAGGGCAGCGGCCCCGGTGTGTCAGATGCCTACTGACAAAAAACCCTCTAATGACTCCACTCAGGCCTGGGAAATTCGTCCAGTCGCCCGGGGAGCGAACAGCCTTATTCAGGCTTCCTCTCTGGGAGGGATGGGTATATAGAGCCCACGCCTCCAGTACCTCTTTCATAGGCGGCGCGCTAGACACTGCGCACCGCCGCCCTCTCATCCGGGCAGCAAACTCCCTCAAGTCTACTGCCCGGCAATTGACAGTAACTCTATATAGTATAAGCTCATATTTCTGTCGCGTTTTATCCTTTTCATTGTGAGCAGGGATATAAATAGTTGTAGTATACTTTGCAATTATTAGTCGTGTCCAACATAACCAATAGCGCAGTTAATCGCTGTTATCAGACCACCTTAACATTGCAGATTAAGTCGTAGTAATATATTATAAAATTTAGTTTCATTGAGTTGTTTAAAAACCGAATTCCACGTGTTAATTATACCTTCTGTAAAGAACTTCACTGTGCTGACAATTATCGTTTATTTTTCACGGGACACTTGTCCGAAATCCTACAAAGAGGGAGGGTCTTCATTGAAGGGCAGGCGTTTGTAATAATATCCTGCCTAACTTAATATAAAAGTGTCGCTTTGTTTTCGAACATAACCGAAATAATGTGATAATCCAGCCACATTTGCCGTTTCGTTATGAAGAATTCTATTTGTCTTTGTCGCCTTTGGATATCAAATATTAATGAAAAAATGAAAAGTATTTATTTCGCCACAAATATACAAAAAAAAACAGAAATTTAAATGTAGCAATACAAACAACACACAAAAACAAAAGAAAATACAAAACATATAAACACGGCGAAAATGGGCCCTTCATCAGCCTAAAGCTACAGAGGAAGTCTGCAGCGCTGATTTTCGTGAAGTGCCCCGGTCGTGTTACATAACACTATTCAACTTTTTTCAGCACAGTGCGGTACGTCGACTTGCAAAGTGAACCGACGACCGAAACTACATCGCCTGTCCCTCTGTCTCTCTGGGGAATATCAGGGGACCCTATGTTTAGTAGTGGACCTCTATCATCTGATACGATGATGATTCATATTGTTTTTATTTACTTGAAATGAAATGAAATAAAATGCAATGAAAAATGAAATTAAATGTATTTCATCGTTTATATTCATTTTTTATTTGTATCATTTCATTTCATTATCATTTACTTAATCATCAAGAGAAAGAAAGAAAGAAAGAAAACGTTTTATTAGCAGCACCCAGACAGAAGTGACAATATGATACAATAGATTACATGAAAATAAACATAAAAAACATAAAAATAAATAAAAAAATCACAAACAATACATAACTAAAGTCTAGGCCGCCGCCAATAAGGACCCTGTCTCAGCTTGAGCATATGTTTTATTACTTGTTCGATAAAGTTATAATATTAAGCAACATTGGAATAGAAAGTAATGTATGTTACAAAAAAACAGTTACAGTACAATAAGAAATAATAACATTCATGGTGATAAGGCGATTGCCCGAACTGGATCGTGACCACAGTATACAAGTATAAAGACCGTCATAGTTACTCGCTTTGGTCTGTCGCGTTACAGGATCGGCTTGTGTATATCCAGTAACTCATATACCTAGAGACCTTCAATCGTGGTATATATGGGCCGACATGACACGGAGACTATCACGCTGGTAGATCACCCGTAGGGTTAGTACTTTATTTGGCTGGCGGTCCAAGTCAAGGTTCGTACCCACAGGGGTGCCCTTGCATTGCCACTCAACCCAAAAACTCGCTGGCTGAGCACCTTCTGTGCTCGCCCCCTAAGCCCGGTTGAACTGAAAATGCCTTTCCCGGCAATCAGTAGTTAGTCCGCTTCAAAAAACAGAGACTATCAATGGATTTTCGTCTTTTGATGGTCGCTTTCGTTTTTGGACTACACTGTATTTAGCAGCAGGTACACTGTAGTCACTTATTATTATTATTCCATTATGTATAATAGGGTTATGCGCGAATTAACCTACCGCGGAGTTTTCGTCGGGAGTGGGAAATTACTTCCTCTATTGTAGCTTGCATGAGTGTTGTGACTATTCAAATTATTATGAGTAAAACAGAATACTCTGGGGCCGTAAGTCTGCTCGTGACCAGTATTTGTATAACCTGGTCGAAACTTCGAACCATAATTGAAAGTAACTTATTCTTACATAAACCCTTTAAAGTTTTTTTATTTTTTTTTACACTGGATCGACATAGTGACTACATAGTTCCTGATGGTAAGTACAGTGTAGTCCAAAAACGAAAGCGACTATCAAAGGATAAAAATCCATTGATAGTCTACATCGTCATGTCGGCCCACATATACCACGACTGAAGGTCTCTAGGTATATGAGCTACTGGATATACACAAGCTGATCCCGAAACGCGACAAGCCGAAACTGGTCACTATGACAAGCTTTACACGCATGTACTGTGGTCGCGATCCAGACGGGCATCGACGCCCTACCACCTCGCCGCTGCTCGTTTAGCACCACCCAGGAGTCACGTGTAGGGAAACTAGGGTAAAGCCTACGGACGCGAGCAGCTTCGAAACCCAAAAAGTATATAAAAGTAAAGTATTTATAACTGGGCGTTAGAAAGCTTTTAAAAAATGCATATCTGCTTTTTTTATTCGGATTCAACGTAACAACCACAACCACACGTGATAGTAAGCATGGTGTAATCCAAAAAACGATTTTGACTGTCGTAGGCATAGAAAAATCGATTTATAATCGCTGTGAATCTGCTGATTTGCAAAAACATCTCTTCAAGTATGGCTCTTGCTTGCCGCTAAGTGAATACACCTTGACGATGTACGATTATTAAAAAAAGTGCTGCAAATGATGATAAACTCGGTATGTTATTACAGGTTCGCTATATGAGCACCTACATATACCGACAGCCGGTCGTTATCCCGCTCATAAACATTTTTATTTCGTTTATTTAAGCAACACATGAGTAAATCATATAGGGCCGTTATTGGACATTATTATTGCTTTGCTCGGTGTTATTAGGTACATGTCGCTGCTTTTATGCGAATATTGCTTATTTGATATATTCCCAGATTTTTTTTTACAATATATTCTAAGATTAAACACAATTGTAACGTTATAATTAACATCGGCTACTATTTTATGTAAATCTAAACTAAGTTCAGACTAAATGCCAAATTATTTCGAAGTTTTAGAACTGTGTTTTTAAAATTATTTTCATACCGCAACCCCTTGGTGTGTAAAATTTTTTTCGACTTATTTAGCTACCGCTATATCTTTTCTTTTGGTAACTTGGAGGCAAATCCTAAATAAGACCATCATGGCCGATGTGAGTGCAGCGACTTTAGTGTGTCAGACTCCTACAGACTAAAACCCCCGGGGTGTCCCTCTAACCACTCCATCCAGTCCCTGGGAGCTAATTCGTCCAGTCTAACTACCGCTATACCTAATCTATATTTTATTATACATCAAATACTAAATTTCTAGATTTTTTTACCGACACTTTCCGTCATTCCACTGCCCTTGTATTTCGTTACGACTTTCTAGGGAGTAGTGTCCCACACTTCGAAAAGTGTTGTTGTAGACATTCACAATAAAAGCAAAATCCATTACATTGTTTATACTTTTTACTAATTTTTTTAACAAGCTCTATGTCATCTAATATAATTTACATGTGTAAGTACCCTGAGAACGGTGATCAGAAGCGCTACTGGCCACGTTGGGCAAGACATAAGAGCGCAAAGTGGATAAAACCTCTGCTCACCCAAAAATGGATATGGCGTGAGGATATATATAGTATATATACGTCAGTGACGTGCATATTGTTTTCACAGAAGCAAGCAATCAGTAAGAAAATTTACTTCAACTCTTCTATTGCTCTTTCTCTATTATTGGACTGTGAAAAAACGTATTTTTTAATTTATTTCGATAAACACACATCCTCATCATAATCACAATGGTGAATTTATCTATTATTGATTGATTAACTCAGAATGTTAGAATTAGATGCTCGTAGAGCGTAGGGCAAGTATTGCTTTTATGCTTGTATGAGATGAACGCCACTGATATACATATGTTTATAAATCTTACTAATTTTAATGTGCTTTTTTTTCGAATTTACGCGTATTTGTTGACTTTGTTGACCGGGAAAGGTCTTCACAACTTAACTGGGCGGGTTTTATTTGGAGTAGCATAGTAGCAATTAAGGTTATGAATAGAATATTATTTTACTGTTCCATTTTAGAGTTTTACTGTAACTTACATTTAGACATTACACGCAGTGGGATAAATACGACCGCCTTTGTCAGCCTAGTGTTATTATTTTCTTTAGTGATTTGCGGCACATGGTTGTGCTAACGCGTAACGATAACGGTTAACCATTACCGATTATAAACGGTTATTGGTGTTATTAATTGTTATTTTAGTGTTAGGATGAAACCTATTATTTTAAGGACTGGATAGAAATTATTGATACTAGTTTCGTCCACTGTTTTGTTTATTCTAAGAACAGCTAAAGTCTTTTAAAAAGTCGATAATATAAAAAAATACCGTAGTATTATTATGTTATACCGGTTAAAATAAGTGACGGCATCGCATCTAATAGAAACTACAGTATATTCAAAAGGCAATCACAAAATCCAAAGAGAACTGATTTATAGTCGCTTTCGTCCTGCCAGCCCATATATACCATGAGAAAAGGTTTTTAGGTATATAAACAACTAAAAGTATGCAAGCTGAACCTAAATTGACAGCTTGATTGCGTAGTTTGTAGCGACTCTACTTACGATGCTAAGGTCCTGGGTTCGAGTCCTGATAGTGGTAAACTTTTCTGTGATGAGCAGATGAGTTTGTCACGAGTCATGGTTGTGTATAAGTATGTATATCTTTGTCTAGCACCCATAGTACAAGCGCAAGCTTAATTTGCGACTAGGCCAATGTGTGTAATTATTAGCAGTGACGTGCATAGGGTATTTGGATAGGTTAGGCAGATTCACATAATCAATTTGAATATTATATAACAATAATAAATATTATATTAATTTCATAGAGAACATAGATGGCGTGAAAACAGAATAGATGTAAATATAAAGGGTTCCTTTTTTTGTTTAAATTAAAGGAATTTATTCCAGACTTATTTATCGTAAGGCATGCAGTGCTTTTATGCATTTATGGAATGAACGCTACTGATTATTAGTATTGTTATAATTACAAAAAAATGTGACAGTCCGACGCGAGTCACTTTCATGATCTTTATACTTGTGAATTGTGGTCACAACTCAGTAAAATGGTATAATGAACAAAGATTTATTATCAATTTACGCAGTATTTAGGAATAACTACGGTTAATTTTGAACCTTTTAGTATAAAACGTAGTAATTGACGATTCTTCAAAAAAATGTGGTTGATAGTACTTTTTGAATGATAATTATTTGAATAATTGGAAAGTACTGTTCAAGTAATAATTATTTGAATAAATACAGTACATTTATTATTTTTTGTTTGTCTATTTAAAATGTTATTTGTACTAGTGCTGTGAGTACAACGATCAGCTACGCTACTGGTCACGTTGAGTATGACATATAAGGGCAAAGTGGCTACGACCACTAATATATCTCTCCTTACCTAAAAAGGGATTTGGCTTGGCGATGTACTACTAAGATACTTTTCGAATAATAAGTGAATGAATAATTAGAAAGTATCTTTCGAATAGTGATAATTAGAAAGTACCTTTCGAATAATAATAATAAGAAAGTACTTTCTAGAATATATTGATAATTTAAATGATAGATAACAGAAATTTTGATACAAGTAAAATGGTTAAAAATTTTGCACGAATGTGTAATAAACTTGGGCAATTCTAAAGAAAGTTGTCCTTTACATTTTATATTATTCAAAGAAACTATAGTATAAATGAAAATGAATAAATCATATTTAGGTTGCAAAGAGTAATAGTTTTCATAATATCAAGTTGCTAGCATATGATTTCCATTATAAAATTGGTAAAATATGCACTGAGAAAAATTGTTAAATATGTATATTATTTTCAGAGAAAGCTTTTGTATTTTTAAAACGAATCGTCTACAATAATAAACCTTTATGTTCGAACACTTGATGTTAATAAGGGTTTTTCTAGCAAAAAGTCTGACAAATAAAATACATTTGTTGGCCTTTGGAGAATTTAACTAAAGTTTTAAAATGGTTTTTACAGCTTACAAAAGTTTGAAATTTTTGTATATTTTCGTTAAATTTATTGAGATTTTTAGACATCCCCTATGGAATTATTTTTATTGACCTTTAAAGAGTAAAGAATCTTAATATGTACCAGGTGCATGATTTGTATGAGTTTTCATACGTGTTTTTTTTTTAAATTATTATTGTTTGTATTCTGATTTTCAGTCATCTGATTGGTCGATAAATAGATTGGTAATGAGGCAGTGGTTTCTTTTTTCCTTTTGAGGTAGAAAATCTTAAAAACATCGCTTATTATCTCCTTTATTTTATGGCCTATGCCATATACAATATGTTTTGAAAATCCTGTCCGACCCGAAAGTGGCTTATTGGAGACACGATAGATCACCAAACCCTTCAGCAAATTTCCTTATGCGTGGATATTTAAAAAACATTATTGTCATATGAATTTGAATTATTTTACATACGATCTGCTCGGATTAAATTACTTATAAAATCAGTTTAAAGAACAATAAAACGATTGAATTGATAAATAGTTCTTGGGATCAACGGTGTCATGATTTTTTTAACGTCATAGCCTACTTGCATGATGCTTTGCTTTCCTTTTATTCTTTGCTCACGAATTAAACACGCTTCCATTGTTGCTATGTAAGTGCTTGACTTTTTTTAATATTTGGTTGTTTTTTGTTATTTAACTAAAAAGGATAACCTAAATAAAATCTAGTACCGATACAAAGTAACACTTTCACGTGTCGTACAGGGTTTTAATAACATACTGTATTTTATCAAGTTCGCAGAAGGTATAGGTAGTAAGCTAAACTTTGACAGAATAGAGTAGTATTGATGATGATGATGTCCTAGCCGGATTCGGCCACGGTGTCTGTTTCAACGCCAATTAAGAAAATCAAGGCCCAGTTTTCGGAAACAGTCAATTGCGCAGGAGATATTTAAGTGCATAACTGGACGCGCAGCCAGAGAAGCACTCTCTCGTCCGAGCTCCCTCAGGCCCGATGGAATGGAGAACCAATACGATCGGGAAGGAGCGGGATGCAGGTTTGGTCGAGTTGTCCTTCTCTGAACACCTGGTTGAATTGTGGTGTTAAGATACCTTAGTCGCCTTTTACGACACCTCAGCAAAAAGAGGGGGGTGCTATTCTATTCTGCCGGTAGCCACCACGTCTAACGAACGGAGTACGGAGTAGTATTAACGAAGATTCGTTCCACCCTCGAACACAAATGTACCGAATAATGAACCCTAGAGCTTGGAATATTTTCCGTTTGTGACTAAGTTTGCGCTAAGAAAAACTTTGCCCACAGTTACTCTTCATTTTATATGAAGACATCTGTTTCCATGGTTGCGCCTTGATTTATGTGAAAAGTTATTTCGAGTTTTATTGTGAATAATTTTAGTCGTTTATATCAGAAGTGGGATTTTTTTTTTATTAGAATGAGACAAATGAAATATTGAAGCTCGCCGAGCCATCGGAAGTATCCGGATTCCCAGGCTCGGCGAAAGCGAAGAGAGGGCAGTGCTGGCACCTCGGTGGTTTTAGACGGGGCAGGTCCGACACACCGGGGGGAGTGGCCCTCACCACTTCCCCTGACGGTCCGTAGCGATTTCCACCGGGTTAAAAAAAAATATTGAAAACAATTGGTCATTGGTATCCATTGGTCATCAGCACATCCTCAAATTCTAAAGCTTTCTAGAACTGCGACAACGTAACGGTTCTAATGTATCTGCCTACCCTAATAGAGAATCAGCGTCGTAGCAAATATGTAGATAAACACAATATATATTTAACTCTAATATATTTTTCAATGCGTACACAAATATTGAAATAGATTTCATATTTGCAAATTTCATATACAGGCTGATTTTATAGATGAGAGATATATTCAAGGAGGATATTCAGCATTCAATTCTAATCCCAAATATATGGAAATAATTATATCTTAATATTTCCATTAAAACAAAGTAATTTATAGTCAACATATTTAGGAGCAATGATACACATTATAGAATAAATAGCAATGAATTAAAAAGCACGTATTTTGTCTTTCCTAAGCCAGGATAAAGTGCTAAAGGGAAGTTAATCAATTACCTGCTTATCTAAAATCACGTAAAAGGAATTTTATTTACTTACCTCTCAATCATAAGTCACACGCGCTGCGGTATTCAAATTTTTTACGGTCCAATTCTCATGTGTTGATGAATCTTTCTTTATAATTCGTTAGAGAATATAATTATTTAAATTTTTGTTAGATAAAAGATGGTACAAATTATTGTACCCTGAAATATCTCCCTCGTCTATAAAATCAGCCTATATATAACATTAGTTGTTGACATTTTCCAATAGTAAATATAAAATATACGCGCGTAGAGATGAGGGCAAATTTAATTCAGTCTGGTTGGCTAGCACGTACGGACCCTGTCGAATGATGCATCCAAATGTGAGAACGCTTGCAAACACGTCGCCGCACGAAATCTAGTATTTTGGTCTCGTTTCACGTCTCGTGTTTATCTATTTATTCATAGTAACATTGTTGTATATCGGACTAGTTGACGCTATTTAGATTTTTGTCTCAGCTCGTGATAACTTCTGTGATATTATAAAAAATATTTACTATAAGGGATGATCCACATTAACAGAGTCGTCGCCATATAACAAAGTTTCAAAACAATGAAAGTCCCAGGAGATTTTTCATTAGCTGAAGGATTGGGGGTTTAAAATTGTAAGTGAACTGTGTAATTGATTAATTGCACCTTTGCGGCGCGGTTTGTGAGTTGTGACTGGGGTACCAGAGCGGCGCTGCGGCGAGATGCTAGTTTATCTGTGAAAACATTAATTAAATGTGTTCATTACACATTTAAACTTCTATGTTTTATGTGTATTATAGTCACAGATGGGCAAAATGTAATGTTTTCTTTCACAGGCACGTAGCCGGGATATGAACTTACAACCACTTGCGTTGTCACTCTTGGAAGCTGGCCTCTTATTCACTAGATCACCACAGCTACAAAATAAAAAAATACGATTTTATAACATTATCGAATACAGGTTTAACTATAATAGCTAAAGAAATAAGTCACGTTTCTAAGGCAAATAATATGAGAAACCTTAATGTTTATACTAAGAGCTCTCATCGGCAATCACGTTTCATTTTAAGTGAAACTAGACGTGAGCCCAGTAAGGGTCGAAGTATTTTGACGACCCACGTTAGAAAAGATAGACAACACATATAATACCTATTTTGGCAGTCTGATAGCGCTTTTTGTAGTGATCCTACTTGCAACGTCAAAAATCCTGATCTGAACTATTGATACCGGCATAGATGGGCAAAATGTAATCAGATTAAAAAAATGGTTAACGATTAAATTTTACGTTTTTTACCATTTATATGACTGCATTTTGTTCATTTATGTTTTAAACACTACAAAATCCCAGATTGTATACACATTTATCATTTCTTAATATTTCAATGGATTTAATCATGATTATAGAGCAAGAAAATTAAAATTACGACTACATTTTGTAATCATTCATCATTAATCAGATTACATTTTGCCCATCTCTGGATACCGGTAAACTTTTTCTTTAACAGTATTGCATTAGATATTTCTCTGTGTTAACGGTAAACATATAGCTATACAATTTTTGTACACGTCTATAGCACAGGAGTTTTAAATGGTACATATTTTTTTCTGGTTATAAAAAGTACCCAATATTTTAATTTAACTTTTTAATATCACGTTTTAGTGTATACAAAGTAAAGAGCTTTGTAACTATCTGATGTAAATTTCTATGATACGAATAGACCTTAATCAATATAGCATGGTCTCATTCTAATTGAGCATTCATGGATGTGACTTACTTCTTTTTTTTTGTAACCTAGGGAAACTCGTTATGGCGAATCAGGGGGCGGTGAAGGCTGCCCCCCAGTATGTCAGACTCACACTGACTAAAACCTCCGGGGAGTTCCTCTTAACCATCTGCCGGGCCCAAGGGCAAGGCCGTCGCAGCTTCCTCGGCACCCGACGACGTCTGCCCTAAAGGTAAGGCCACCTCTCTCCATTTGCGGAGGGATGGTGAAAATGGCCACCCCCTGATCACCTTCATTAAAATATCGGAAGGAAACCCACATGGCATCTAATAGAATTGATTGTCATTTGTAAGTGCCCTGAGAACGGTGATCAGCTGTGTTACTGAGCACGTTAGCGCGACATACATAAAAGCGCAAAGTGGATACAGGGACTATTGTATCTCTATTAACTCTGAAGGGGATATTGGATAATGATCCTTAAGTATTTGACCTTTTGAGCACAAAGAATGGCCCGGTTGAAGAGGAAACTTTACATACACGATTGCTTCTATACCGAGCAAAGTGTTTTGCTACACTTTTATAATTCACCCTTAAATTGATTTAAACTAAAATATAGTGATAAAATATAGTGCAATATAAAATTGAGGCCACTTCATAATTATATCAATAATATGAAATAGTTAAATCTCATTCCATTAACAAGTTTTTGGGATATATTATTACCCAATCGTAAACTTTTTGGATATTTCTGCGACATAATCTAGAAATTAATAAACAGAGAAGATGAACAATTTAACTGTTCATTTATATTTAACCGAAGTATAAGAGTTAAAACTTAACAGACGGAAAGTTTAAAGCCTCTAGCCTATTCACCAAAACAGAAACAATAAGGCTCGCTCAGGCAACTTTTAAAGTTTTCCCAAAATTTCGAGAAACTTTTAAATTATTTCGAGTTACTCTGGGTATAGACAATTCGTTTAATGACTTAACGCCTTCTAATTGCTCTTGAAGATGAATTTCAGAATGGCTTTCGAAGTCTTACGCCGAAATGAGATTAAGGTGAGATAAGTCCTTAATAAGGGTATACTTTACGATTCCTTACCCTACTTTTCTTTCGTGTTTTGTGAACTTAGAGATTTCTTAAAAGGTTTCTTTGTTGATGGTGCTGAATTACATTATTGATAGAACTTTTACCTTAGATATAAATATTTCATACAAGCAACCAGTTTTTGTTGGGATATTTATGCACTTTATCCGATTTTAATCCATAAAAATACCTACCTAACCAGCCATAGAACTATTTCGCTTTTATCCGTTATCTGTTATTCTCCGATTCGAATCAGAATATAGACGGATCGAAGAAGCCATATTATTTGTATGAACGCTTGTAAATTACGTCCGCATTGAATCCGAGTTATATCCGAAAAGCGGAACGAACTATTAGGTAGGAGAAATAAGAATGTGACTGGGCGTAACATCCATATTAGATTTAAATAAAATAAAAAAAACGTCACACTATACCTCTTTTAGGGTGAGCAGCGATATATTAGTAGTTGTATCCACTTTACGCTTATATGTCATTCCTAACATTACAAGTAGCGTAGCTAATTGCCGTTCTCACAGCACTTAAATATGATCTTTTTAATAGTTCTCATGACTTTTGCCTTCATCGTTTAACATATGATGCCTGAACTTATATTTAATCTGAAAAAACCTAGGTGTAAGTGCCGGGTTTCGAACCTACGACCATTTGTGTCGCCGCGCATGGATACCGCTGTCCTTTATTCACTTTTTTGGTATTTCTGATTTGCGTGATTAGCTAGATATGTATTTTGATGGATTGTCATCAGAGGCAATGCGTAAAGCATTATCCGAATACGGTCCGAGTTTTCTAGGCTTGTATTTTGACGGATTCACTAAAGACTCAGTGCGTAACTGCTTTTACGTTTCTTGCTTCCTTTTACGTATTTTATTTCTATTAATAAATTGTTTTCTATTAATTATTGAATTCTAATAACGCTTTTAGTTTTCTGAAAACTACTTTATTAATTTATTAGAAGTCATATTAGTTTTAACTAGTACACAGAATTGAATAACTTTTGTTTGATAGAGTTTTATGAATATTTCAAGAGTCTTCGTAATTTGATACTAATAAACAAAAAGCTTTATTTAATATTAACTAGAAAATTAAAAACGTCTTGCTTTGATTATTAACAATTTGATTAGCAAAAGAGGATCGAATTCTAAGCTATTACTATTAATTTTTTCACCATATATAATTATGCTATATCTATAAATAGCTATTTATAGCTGAGCAGAGATAATTTAGTATCTGTATCCACTTAGCCCGTTTTTATCGCCTCCATCGTAATTACTAGCGCAGTTGATCGCTGTTCGCAGGGCACTTAGATTAGATTTACTAACTATCTATCTCCTAATTTTGCAGAGAAACAATTTTGGATTCTTGGTTCAAGGATTTATAATAAGGTTAACCATGAATTAAATATCTTGAACTTATCTAATTACGAATCTAAGATGAAGCTGAGAGACTGGTTGTCGAATCTAAAATATGATGATACTGAGGAACTGTTGCGGGAATAGATGTGCTTGGGATTTAGCATTATTGTGAAATTATTGTTTACTTTGATTGTATAGTGTATGTAATATTATTGTTGTATTGTTTTGAGTTAAGATTGGAGCTACGCAGCGGATATAAACTGTATGTAACAAATTGTGTGAAATATGCTGACGTCCAAGATACAGGGAGTCCTAGTTTGGGTGTTAGCTAATTTTAATTTGCTGCTTTGTAATTGCTTTTTTAATAAATAATTTATTTTATTTTACTCTATTATTTATATAAAAAATGAAAGGAGGAAAGAAATACGTTTAATGCGTAATATAAAGTTAAAATGACGTTAAACAAAAATAAGCAATTAATTTAGTAAGATTTATGTCCGAGCTTTGAACACGAGGCGTTTTGTTCTCTATTTTATCCACAGGAGAATTGTTAATTTATCGTTTTGTGGTTTTCTGGGCATGTTGATGTGTTAGGTCTGGACAGCGACAAGATGCCCGTATGATAAAATGTTGTGGTGATTTTTCTGACGGCGTGGGGTGGAATGCGCGTCGCTTGGGCTCAACGTCAATCAGAGACCACTGGATATTAAAAAATACTAACGTCGGGCTCAAAAGGACTTGTATCCAGAGCGGTAAAACTTATAATAAACTAGCAGTCCCGGCAGACCTTATTCTGCCCTATTTCTCTAAAACAAAGTCACATTGTTTTTTTTTAATGTTAATAGCTTCCCCGTCAGATTTCATTCTGCCAAAACCTATTGGCCTGTCGGCTGTTTTTTGAAAATTGTTTGAAGGAACCTGGCCTTAATGCTATATGTTAAAAATTGACAAATATTGACATTAATATTTATACGTCACTCGTTTGTTTTGCCTTCCCGGAACCCGTCCACTAACATTTAAACTTTATGGTATGGTGTTAAAGTTCAAATTGACTTATAACAAATCTTTTGTATGAGAATATAGAAAAGTGTTGTTTTTAGACTTTTTCCGACAATTTTTAAAATTTTTCTCTCTGTAATAACCTTCCCCAGACTTAATCAAACACAACAATAAAAAATCAGGCAAATCGGTTCAGCCGTTCTCGAGTTTTGCGCTTATACACATTTAACGATTCATTTTTATATATAAGAAGAATAATAAAAATATAAAAACAAAAATAAGTATAAGACGGAAACTAATTGCGACAAATATAGATGTATGGTCTCAAATATTGTTTGATCATTGAGCACATTACAAATCACTAAGAAGGTGCTGAAAATGCAACGTGTATTGTCGATATCGATTTTGAAATTTGAATATTACGAAAACTCTGTGTCAGCATCCTTCGGTAACTTCAAAATCGAATATTTTAAAAGATACAAAATGCGAAATTCTGCAAAAATGCTCCGTGCAAATAACGGTCATCGTTGTCTGGGCGCTGATTGAAATGCTAGTTGGAAATCGAGTTTGGCGTGGAACTGAGTGAGTATACCATTGATATAGGAAGAGTAGAGAAATTTTGTTCCCATAATAATATCTTTTAGTTTCTTTTAATTTATTACTTATAACGTATAAACGCCCAAAACGGGTCTTTAGTATAAACGTACCTTATGAATGCTAGGCTTTTTTTAACCCGGTGGAAATCCCTTCGGACCGTCAGGGGAGTAGTAAGAGCCACTCCCCCGGTGTGTCGGACCTGCACCGACTAAAACCACCGGGGTGCCAGCACTGCCTAGTCTTCGCCTTCGCCGGGCCTGGGGATCCAGATACTTCCGAGGCATGAATGCTAGGCTGTCACAGCTGCAGTGGAAAGACAATTTCAGTCAGCCGCTGTTAATGACCAAAATTGTTATGTTGTCACCATTTGAATTGCTAGAAAAAAAATCTGAAAGGTTAAAATGACAAATAATCAGATTGTAAAAGCATTGAAGTAAAGTTTCTAATAAAAATATAACTCCGTGGGTTTTCCGAAATACTGACAAAAGTTTGCAAAATAATTTATTGCTCTTTTTCTTATTACATTAAAATAGCATATAGAATAAAGCTTCGATTTTTCGTGGAGACAAAGTTTCTTGAAATATGTCCAAAATTTCGGATTATTTTATGGCCCCTTTTTTTTTTTGTAAAAGGAAGTCTTCTACGCGCCTAGGCTTAGAGTCCACCTGAAGGTGAGCGGCTACTGCCACCTGTGAACACCTACAACTTTGGATGTGGGTGGACGATTTCACGTACTTGGTCGTGATCATGATACACACGTATGAAGACCGTCATAGTGACTCGCTTCGACCTGTCCCGTTTTGCGATCATTTTGTGTACCTACAGTAACCCATATACCTATAGACCTTCAGTCATGGTCATAACGACAGCGAATGTCATCAGATGCACTATAGTCACTTTTTCCAGTGTAAAAAAAACATTAACTAAGCCCCAAATAGCTCAGTACTTCTGCCATGAGTACCAGACAAAGATATATATATATTTGACGGCCTGATAGCGCAGTTTGTAGTGACCCTACTTACGATGCTAAGGTCCTGGGTTCGAGTCCCGGTTAGTGATAAACTTTTCTGCGATGAGCAGATTAGTTTGTTACGAGTCATGGTTGTATATATGTATTTAAGCATGTATATCTTTGTCTAGTACTCATAGTACAAGCGCAAGCTTAATTTGAGACTAGGTCAATGTGTGTAATTGTTAGTAAATATTATTATTATTATTATTATATACTAGCTGTCCCGGCAGACCTTGTTCTGCCCTATTTCTCTAAAACAAAGTCACATTGTTTTTTTTA
This sequence comes from Automeris io, assembly GCA_036320925.1. Taxonomy (NCBI): domain Eukaryota; kingdom Metazoa; phylum Arthropoda; class Insecta; order Lepidoptera; family Saturniidae; genus Automeris; species Automeris io. The sequence goes on along the minus strand of JAUDJH010000021.1, from coordinate 534,974 downwards.
ATGTTAATAGCTTCCCCGTCAGATTTTATTCTGCCAAAACCTATTGACCTGTCGGCTGTTTTTTGGAAATTGTTTGAAGGAACCTGGCCTTAATGCTATATGTATAAAAATTGACAAACATTGACATTAATATTCATACGTCACTCAATAATTGTTTTGCCTTCCCTGAACCCGTCCACTAACATTTGAACTTTATGGTATGGTGTTAAAGTTCAAATTGACTTATAACAAATCTTTTGTATGTGAATATAGAAAAGTGTTGTTTTTAGACTTTTTCAGACAATTTTTTTAATTTTTCTCTCCGTAATAACCTTCCCCAGACTTCATCAAACACAACAAAAAAGAAATCAGCCAAATCGGTTCAGCCGTTCTCGAGTTTCGCGATTTCAACACATTTAGCGATTCATTTTTATATATAAGATATATATATATATATATATACTTAAATACATACCTATACATCTTCATGATTCGCAACAAACTTATCTGCTAATCTCATAAAAGTTTGATTGTTATTGAAGATTATTTATTGCCGAATCTGTTGATCTTCTTAATTCATGGTTAAAGCTCTCCAGTTGCGACCGGGTGTCGTCTGTGCTGGTGTGGGCACATCATTTACGGCTGCACGCTCGCTGAGCTATGTGGCTGACGTATTGACGAATAGGAGAGTGCTCTCATCGTGTACGCCTTTGCATGGTGCGTACGGAACTGCCGATTTTACAGTCAACTAACGTATTTATTAGTGTCAAATTATTGCCATTTTTAAGGATTTCTTTTTTATGATTTGCAGGCTGACGCTTGATTTCAATCACACTTGGTGAAAGGTGATGACAAGGCTGATGATGAACTACATTTGCTCAACATATGCCTATTCATTCTTTTTTTTAAATCTATATGACCGGTGGTAGTGGATGTGGTGGTAGGAAGACACCGACAAACCGAGTCTACCTAGTCGACTACTGAGATCCAAGGCTAGAGTACGTGCGTGTGCGTCGCAGTTCGGTGTGCCTTAAAGTGCAAATAAACAGTAAGACGCCAAAATCCGTATCATTCTACCAACACACCCACGACCACCGGTCATATCTATTTATTTAAAGGACTTTTACATCTCAGCCTCATAGCTCCCTTACACAAAAATACCTGACATATGATATATGGTGCCATTGATCTGAACAGACCTGACGACTCATCAGATAGTCTGTCAAGATTTTTCAAACATCCTGAAGTCTAATGAATACTTATCCATCTTGAAGTAAATGTTTCTGTGAAAATTGTTTTGTTGAGTTTTCTGAAGTCTACGCAAGATCAAAGAGCGTTTGAAAACAAAATACTAAGATAAGATTAGTTGAATTTGCATTCATTATTATGTTCTTCAATTCAGATAGATGTTACGTTTTGGAAGTCGACTTTTTAGATTTACCACAATTATTTCCAATAGATTTCAGTTATATGTTGTATAAAGTATATTTTCTTGTTTTAATATCAGCATTTGAAGCAATGTTTCTTTCTGTTACAGTTAAAGTAATCATATTTTGTAGAACAATAATTTAGGTCAGAGTTTTCTTAAAAACTTAAATTGAATTATAGATATTAAAGACAGTAAATTCAACGTTGTTTTTGTTTGTTTTCATAACTGTCTTACATTTTTTCACTATGCTACTGTATAAATCTGACACGTTTTAGGCCACGTTAGGGTTTCAAATTTTTCACAGTTGCGTTGAAAGTCTTTAATGGATTTAACAGTCTTATAAATAGATATACAGGGTGACACATGCGATACATTCCTTGATAGAAGTTGAAGTACAGCTTATTTGCAGTCATTTAAGTCATATGACAACATGTCCGAAACTTGTTCATTTCTGAGTTATTCAAGATTTAAGTATTTTTTTTAAAAACTCGTATATTTATCTATTACCCCATTCAATTAGCAAATATGTCTGGAACATTGTAGAACCATATGTCAAGTTAGCAATGGCTTGGAGCATATTGCCGACGACTCGAATGAAATACGAATGAATTATCAACGCCATGCGAAATTGACTTTTAATCGGTTTGAAGATTTGATTTAGTTTTTGAGATATTTTTCTCATCACTAATAGGATTCAGATATCCATGTTCGGGTATTCGATACAGTATTTAATAAAGATATAATCTTATTCATGGATCAATATCATTATCGTATCAGAAAGGGTCTTCCAGAGCTGATTGTTTTCCAGAAATGTTAGTCGGGAGCATCTTGCATTCACGTCGTCCTGTGAACTTCATCTGGTCATCAGTTAGGTCTTATGATTATAGAGAAATACCAAACAAAATCCTCTCCAAAACGCGTCGCGTGCAAAGTAATCAGAGAAAGAAAAGTTGTTTGTAAAGAAGAATAGTATAACGCAAGATTATCAATGAAAGCGAGTAAGAATGACGGAAGCAAGAAGTAGAATAAATAAATAAATATATTTATTTATTAGAGAAACAGTTTCAAAGCGGTACATTATAGTCAGCTGACATCCAAACTAGTACAACCTATATCTTGGGTGTCAGAGTTATTAATGTCATAATATGTTACGTGTAGTTTAGATCCACTGCGTAGAAGAAAGGGATTTTCTGAAAATGAAAAATGTACTCAGAAATATTCATTATTCAAGTTTTTTTATTTTTATGTAGATGAATTTCTACTTCTATTTCGCTTGGTTATAAGCGAATACCGGGCGACGCACTAAGCGAGTGCGTCACTCCAATCCGGGCGGGAGCAGCATGGGATGTGTTCCCTCACGCCGTTCCAAGACTAGAGGAGAGAGGGGATGGCATTCTACACCACTCCTCAAAACGCAGAGATTTGGCTTGAGGAATGCCAGACGTCGCTGGATGTTGCGGAAGCTGGCTTGTCCTTACCCCCAACCCCAGCAGAAGGGTAGGAGGAACACCCCGGTGGATTTAGTCGGTGAGAATCCACACACTGGGGGGGGGAGGGCTTTACCACCCCCTGATAGCCCATTACAGGTTTCCACCGGGTTAACAAAAAAAACATGGTTATAAACGATTTACAAGCTAATCAAAGGTCAAATTTCATACAGTTAAATTTTTATTAATTTGTAAAATTGGAATAATACTATATACATATGTAGTTGCTCAATGATAGATAGATGACTCCGTAAAATAAATTAGAAGAAGCCTGAAATTATATGAATATTCATTATGTAACATCAGAAATCTCACTCCCAAGCTTCCTATGTCACAAACTTGTTACTTTCTGGGGACACTAAAACAATGAGACTTCCATAGTTTGTGACCCCATTGCCAAAGTAACATTACCACAAATAAAGCCTTATTTCAAAGCAGCTAACGTCTAAATTACTATGCCTATAGATCTCAGATGGCGTTGTTGAAATTAATAAGAGATTAAGCATGGGTCGCAAAGTTAACTTTGAATAACTTAGCGGATATAATATCGGTAAGTCAAACTGACTAAGTGGTGATAGCGCCTCACAAGGGCCTTATAAAGGATACTCAAATTACGTTATTAAATATTATCTATTATAATCAAACGGGTGTAATAAATGACTCTCGTGAGTATTGTTGTGTGTCCGCCCCGACCCGTAACATCCAAATGGTTATCATTATTATTTCAATCTAAGTTCAGATTGGTATTAGCTTACTAGTAAATGATGATTCATTATTACTTTTTATTCCAGATAATACGCATTCGAAGACGTCCTCTTTACCCAGGTCCTAGGTTTCCTATTATTATTTCGTATTAAATACAAAATTGTCGAAACAAATCAAATTTCCATGACTGAGATTATTTTTTTTAATTAATTTATAGGCGGACGCTTGACCTCAATCACACCTGGTGAAAGGCATAGATGGACAAAATGTAATCTGATTAATGATAAACGATTATAAAATATAGTCGTAATTTTAATTTTCTTGCTCTGTAATCATGAATTAATCCATTTAAAACATTAAGGAAATCATCAATGTGTATACAATCTGGGAATTTGTAGTGTTTAAAACATAAATTAGCAAAATCCAGTCATATTAATGGTAAAACAACGTGAAATGGAATCGTTAATCATTTTCATTAATCTGATTACATTTTGCCCATCTATGGGTGAAAGGTAAAGATGAATTTGATGATGAACCGCGTCAACCTAACAAATGCCTATTCACTCTTCTCTTAAAGACTCCCAGGTCATAAGATCGTGGAAATATGGCCGCTGGATGCATATTCCACTCCTAAGCCGTTCGCATGATGAATGTAGAAGCGAATCTTTTCGTGCGGATATAAGGAACATCCACCACACACGGATGGTATCCAACACGATGCCTAGTGGTTTTGTGATGGAATGGGGCTGGTGGAATCAAATAATGCAGTTCCTGAGAACACTTTCCACTGTGCAACCGGTAAAATACTGTGAGGCAGGCAACTACGTCGATGCTCGATGGTCTGCATTTTAACCTTAGTCAAAGTATCATCGCCAATAAGTCTACGAGCTCTACGATCAATCGAGTCCAAAGCCGCCAACTGATATTTAGCGGATCCGTCCCAAAGATAAAAATAGTACTCGACACCCGACCGCACCTGTGCTTGATACAGGTGCTCGGTGCTTATAATTTGCTTACACTTTACTCAAATATTACAAGATATATTGTTTTACTAGCTGTGTCCGCAACTTTGTTCGCCTGGAAATAGTACTTCACATATGTTAATAATTATTTCAAGCTGAGATCTGTAGTCTGCAGGATATAAAAGTCTTCGATTCTTATTTTTTATAAATTAAACCACTTAATATAGTTTTTTTATTTATGACCCGACGGAAATATAATAACACTGAATGTTAAATGCGCCTTTCCGTAAGTCATTACTGAAAGCCGCATTCAAATGTGTTAAGACATTTCTGAGATTAACGGGCTCAAACGCACACAGATATGTGTGTTGATAACGATTTTGATACATTTATATTAACAAACATCACACAAGCGATTTTTTTCTGTGAGGCGGTATATATAGAAGCTACCAAAAAAACTTATATGTTGATAATTGTATATATTTAAGTGGCTGAGGAACGGATTTGATATGATAAGTTACCAATTTCTTCAACTTAGACTTCAAGAATACTTAAACAATGCTCAATTTCCTATTGTATATTCAGTTTTTTGTCTAAGATGAACTTATCTTCAGAGTAAAGTGTAATCAAAGTAGCGTTTATTAATCTCAGTCTAAAATCTACCCAAACATTCTTTGTTAAGACCAGCCGTAGAAAATATTATTTACTGATATTCCGTTCATCTAAAAATGGAAAAGTACGGTACAAAATCACAATATCTGCTCGTCCTTAACACCTCCAGACCACATCATTACGGTATTCGGACTCCATTCATAGAATCCGGCGTAACATCCCAACACAGACACTCATCATGAGACATAATGCTTTGTCGCCTGATCCCTGATTTCCCAGGGGATTGGCCAACTCTCGGGTTGAGAAGTCTGAAAAATAGAACAGGTATATTTATTATTAGCATATTGAAAATACGTGGTTATTTCCAAAGAATGTATTTACCTAATTTAAAGTACTTATTTTTGGCTACGCGCTATTTATTTATTTATTTACTTTTTTGGGGGTTCCCAGTGGCCCGGTACAATAACGCATTTACAGAACACATATACAGAGTTACAATCAAAACTGTACAGTTCATATTACGGCATCCACAACATACGTCAGAATGGCTTGTTTATTTATACTATACCATATTATATCATACTATATTATATTATATCACATTAATGGTAATTGATGTCAAGATTATACGTTTGTGCATCTCTCAACAACCCGAAGACCTGTTATTTTATGTATATTTTATAATCAGAGTTAAGAATCAATGGTTCTAATGAAGTCTAAAGGTAGCATGACATATACTGACTAAGCTCCAAGAGAATATACACGGTCAGTTTAATTTTCTAATTGAAAGAAGTGAGATAAACGATCAGTCTACAGATACAGATGGATTAGTAATAAGAATAGATACACTTTCACAAAGTTTCTTCTTCAGCAAGCACTGCTGACTAAAATTGAGGCATAATTTTCAATTAGAACATTCTGGAACGCAACTGGGCTAAAGAACTAGTAAATCATCAAAAAGAGGGAAGAGAACAAATCTATTATGTTTTATAATAGAGTTCAGTGACAGAATAATATTTTAGAGGTGAAACATTTACTTTAGGTTGTTCAAGCAACTTCCTTAATTAAAGCACACGTATTTATAATTATATTACAAATGTAATATCTATTAATGGTTTATTTTATCACTTAATATGAGAATTGAAACATTTATATGCCAATATATTTTTTTTAATTGCAACGGATATATATTTAATCAAAATAATGTTCTTGTTGATGTCGCTTATAGTATAGGCTATGTTGTGATTTATAAGTTAATAATTGCCTTCTCCGTCTACCTGTTTTCTAACATCCACGACTTTCACGCGAAATATTTAATTTCGTCTCGTATGATGAGAGTTCTTATTGCGTTTACATTTTGACAAATTATATTATAAATCCTTCGAGCGCTATTTATTAAACGGGTGTGAAAATTTTATTAAACTTTTAGTATTCAAGAGTGCTAGAGAGGTTTTGGACGAGACACAAAGTTAAATCACTCTTAGGTACTTTATAAAACAATTAAATTTTAGAAAATGAAAATTATTTTCTATTTAATAAATAGCTTACTAGTTTTTAAAGAGGCAATTACTAACGCTGCAGTAAGCATGTTACAAGCTATTAAGGGTGTCCCGGGCAGTAGACTTGAGGGAGCCTGCTGCCCGGATGTGAGGAAGGCGGTGTACGGTGTCCGGCGCGCCGCCTGGGAGAGTGATTTTGGAGGGTGGGCTTTACTCCTTCCCCTCCCAGAGAAGTAGCCTCAACAAGGCTTCTTGTTCCCTGGGCGTCTGGATGCATTTGGCTTCCCAGGCCCGGGTGGAGGGATCAGAGGGTCCTATGCAGGATTTTCCACCGGAATACAAAAAAAAGCTGTTAAGTAAAATTATATGCAAAACATTTTATATTGTCTTTATGCTTATTTAATTTGTTTATGTCTACGTTCCAGCAATTAATTCAATTATTTCTAAAACTATCTTTGGAATTATAATTACGCAAATGTGCTAACTTTATCCGTATAAATTACGATTGTAACACCAATGACGAAAAATTTGTAAAATGCATCTGGGTTGACCAGATTAAAACCAATACTGCTTGATATTCCCGTCCCGTTTTTACTGCGAGAATATCTAATTGAACAGATATTTCTATCTCCCTCGACGTAATCGTATTTAAATTTGCATATTTAAAAAGGAGCCCGAGGAAACTGCAATATCCTCTCATTTTGTATGCGTTTTCTATTTTAGATGGGGGAATATTTTTTGCAGTAAACTGAGGTTGTACGTTTGATCCCCAGCGAGAAGGGAGAGTTTGTTCCTCTACTCTTAACGTTTTGCTTTAAAAATTTTGACCGCCATTGTTATATTTCGCCTTACATTACCGTTTCTCGCTTTTGTATAATTATTCTGATTTCTTACGAGACTACTAAAAGAATAAAAAGAATTGAGAGTTTATATTCATAAACATGGCTTCAAGCTTTAAAATCTAAGCTTCCTTGAAGTGGTACTGCATTATGATAACATTGTTAATATGCTTGTACACTGAAAACGATTCAAATAATTTCTCGTTTATAAACTTCTGATTTAGACAGTTTTGTGTGTATTGCGGTGCTTGTAATGTTGGATATTAATTCAAAATTTTATATATTTAACACGTTCTCGCCGGCGCATTTTTTCATTTGATGCACCACCCGGCGGCGCGTAAATCTATGTCGCGCTTCATCTGGCGGCGCGCTAATGTCGCGTGTTCAGGCTTGCACGCGCTTCTTGTTTCTTCAGTAGTACATTGAGTGCTTACTTTGCAAATTGTGTAACTCGTGTTGTTTTTATATCCTGATCAGAGATCTATGCCGGTAAAAATAACAAAAGGTGTTCAACAAATTACACAAAAAATAATAAATCAATAAGTTACAAATAAAATAATATTGAATTATTTTGTTAATTTTATCGATTTTAAGTTACATTTATAATATTATAAGTTATTGAGCAAAAGTTATATTTATAATACGTTATTAAATATAACTTTTATCCAAAATAAACGTTTTTATATATGTACGTTAAATTATCAGTGTCTAATAGCACAATCGAATGCGAAACACCGGTACTACACGACGCTTGACGAGGCGGCTTAGCGCGAGCCACCAGTGGTACACGCCGCCCGATGGCACAATCAAGTGCGGGCCACCGGTGGTACACGCCGCCCGATGGCACAATCAAGCGCGAGCCACCGGTGGTACACGCCAGCGTGAACGTGTTCAGTAAGAAAAAATAAATTGCTTCTAAAATAGCTTAGTTTAATTTAATATTGCAGCGTGCACTCTGCCGGCCCACTCTCGCGGGCGCGGTTATGTTTATACGGATCGCTTGCGCACCGGCTGCGGTGGGCGGTAGGAGATAAATTTCATCTGACGTCTCTGGTATCGATAGCGCCTTGCATAAATCGCTCGGTCATTATTGCTATTTTTATGTAATTTTATGGTTTTATCTGAGTATGTGTGCAACAAACGTATATTGTTAACTTATTGTGTTTTACTGCCTTTGAAAGTTATAATAATAATAAAGCTGAAAAAGAAAAATCGTCATAATATTTAGACCTCGCAAATGAGATTACCAGCATGTGGGATGTAGATTCTACGATTATTGTCCCGATAGTCGTATCGACTAATGGGCTGATCGCAAAGAGCCTCGATTAACACCTTAAGAGGCTCTTGCTTGGTTGTTGGATCAAGGGCCGGATACAGAGGGTAGTTTTACTCGATACGGCACGCATTGTTAGGAGATTCCTCACTCTGAGCTCCTAACTACCGGTGGCTTGGGCCTTAGGCCCTGTAGGTCTACATGTTTTTATATTTTAAAATTTGTACGTTATCTTTTTATATGTATTTATTTTAAAATGTAATAATATTGTAATTATGAAGAATAAAGTATAATAATAATTTTATTGAATCAAAATTTAAATTTACATAATTTAAATTAGGTTGATGATAATATGTAATAGTATAGAATAAAAACTTACTTTATCGCAATAAAAACATTAAAGGCAGAAGAACTAGATGGTGAAAATGTAATTATAGTGACGATGCATGGAATTTACACTACAATGCATTGCTCTCTTTAGAGAATACCCATATTCATATAAGTTCGTCTGTTTGTGTGATAACTTCCACGTCGCACAGCCATGCCCGTGGGATTGTAACGAACATTCATTTAGTCTGCCGCGAATAAGATAATTCTGTTGAATCATCATCAATACTATTAAAATGTCTTTCAATTATTGCTTATTGTGGCTCAACTCAATAACGAATTATTAATATAATAGGTTATTTAACGGAAAAGTATTTACTTTCTAAATCTCTATCATTATGTGGTTATGAATATTTAATTCTAAACTTTCAATTGCCATGACGTACATTCTTTATATGCAGAGATGGGCAAAATGTAATATGATTAATGATTAACGATTACAAAATGTAGTCGTAATTTTAATTTTCTTGCTCTGTAATCATGATAAAATCCATTTAAAACATTTAGAAATCATAAATGTGTATGCAATCTGGGATTCTGTAGTGATTAAAACATAGATGAGCTAAATGCAGTCATATTAATGGTAAAAAAAACTTGAAATATAATCGTAATCATTTTTATTAATCTGATTACATTTTGCCCATATATGTTTATATGTCTTAAATTTTAGTTAGGGATAACTATGCTTGATTCTTCAGATATGCAAAGAGACATGGAAAGAAGTGGTATTCTTCTGAGAGATTGTGAATAAGCAAAAGCAGGTCGCCGAAAGGGTCAGAGGGCGAACATCTCCTCTGTCCATTCGACGGCCAAGGCACCGTTGCCCAGAGCGAGCGCGACATCCCCCGGTGACAATAGCCCGATAGTAAACATGAGGGAGTTTGCTGCCCGTATGAGAGGAAAGTGGTGCGCAGTGTTACCACAACACCTGAGAGAGAGGTTTTGGAGGGGTGGGTTTTTTATTATTATTCCTCCCAGAGAGGTAGCCTCATCAAAGCTTTTTACCCCCCGGACGTTTGAATGAATTTGGTTGCCCAGGCGCGGATGGAGTAATTAGAGAGCAACCTGGGAGTTTTTGGTCAGTAAGAGTATGGTCAGTAGGGGTTGCTGCCCTCACAGCGGCTCTGATGGGTCTATAAAAGATTTTCCTTCGGGTTACAAAAAATATTCTTGGGATAACAGATCAAACATTAACAACAACATTACCAAATTTTTCAATATCTATGATTAGTTTATGAACTTTGTTGGATTTAGTGATATTACTATACCATATTGAACTGAATTGAAAAAAAAAAATAGGACTGATTTTAAATAAATTTCTACAATAGATACAGTAAGCAGGGCACGTGATGAATTAACAGCGCTGGCAATTACCTCCCGCTGTGGTTCGAGAGGCGGCCGCAATGCGGCGCGAGTGCAACGTGTGTACAACTCATTTGTTATTCCTGCTTCAGAAGCAGCCAGCTGTGTGGTTACTGATTTAATGATTTAAATTACACAGTCGCTTTTATTTGCAACTTGGGCTTATTTTTAACAACGTTAAAGTACTAAAGCTTAAACATTTTGGAATGACTTTCCAATAAATATTGAAAGAAATATAAAACTCAATGATAATAGATACTAACTAGCTTTTTAGGTTTGGTTTTTGTAAAAGATTAAAAAATACTTGCAAGATTTAAGGCAAACAGCTAAATACGAACTGCCGCAACCAGATTAGGTTTTAAAAATGATTTAATGAATGAATGCACAAAATTTTAAAAGATTACAAGGTTTTCTATGTCTAATGGAACACGTCCGGTCGATGCTAGAGCCTGACGAATTCTGGTTGCTTGGTGGACCGCGGCAGCTTGCGGGCCCGTCGTTTCCCAAAGCTCATTGACTCACGCCATTGTTAAGAGTTTGGTTGTGTGATTTTCGATTAGGAATTCCACTGCAATGAGCCAACTTCAGTACTTATATTAGACAAAGGATAACTATGGCGTTACACTTTGTTGTATGGGAAATATGCGGGCCGTATATGTAACAAGCTTCATAATATTTATTTGTAAGGAAGTAAATATTGGACGACAATGATTTTGAAATTGTCCTTTTTGAATATTTTTTTCTGGAGCAAAGAAGAAATTCGCAACTATTTAACTTTGACTCTTGAATTCTAGTAACCTAATAAGTAATTTAGTTCAATAATAAAAGTGCAATAATCGTTTCTAAATACGTTATAAGCACATTAACAAGGCTGGTATTATGTTCTAATTCTAGAATGTAGCTCTAAATTTAGCTTAAATATGAAATTAACACTGAAATTAATTTGTTTAGATGGAATAGCTGTAAAGTAGGTCAAAATCCACCACAGTAGTCGCTGATTTCAATTTTAGGTTATAACTCTTATATTTAATACGAGCATACTAAAAACTGCGGTAATTATAAGGTGCCTCAGTTGATTAAAACTCGGGTATTTCGTCAATTATATCAAGAGAAAAGAAATCGTTATAGTCGGCTAGTTAATTTTAAAAATTACCAATGTTGTCTCAATATTAAAAGTAATTTCCAGAAAACGTAGTTTTTAAAACACTTTAGCTATATTTGAGGCTATAAACAGCATCTAATCTACAATACAGGCAAATGAGCGTACTCCAGGGAAGCACATTTCGCAAATTGACTTGCCTTCAAGCCGGTAATTTCATCAATTTTGCACAGAGAGCTAAACGCGAAATGAATAAGCTGTAGATATCCCGTAATTACTTCACCGCTGCGGTTTGATTCCGAACTGTGTACTCATGTAATTTGCGGTTACTATTTGAAGCATTTAGTTATCGCATTATCAAAGATTTGAAGGAAAATTGCTGTGAAAGAGTGTGAATTGATGGAAAAGAAGTCCAATGAATAGAAAACAGTAAATGAAAAATAAATAAATGATATAATATGAGTAAATGGGAGTCGAAGCTGCTCGCGTCCGTAGACTTTACCCTGGTTTCCCTACACGTGACTCCTGGGTGGTGCTAAACGAGCAGCAGCGAGGTGCTAGGGCGTCGGTATCCGTCTGGATCGTGACCACAGTGCATGGGTGTAAAGCCCGTCAAAGTGACCAGTTTCGCATTGTCGCGTTTCGGGATCAGCTTGTGTATATCTAGTAGCTCATATACCTAGAGACCTTCAGTCGTGGTATATGTGGGTCGACATGACGATGTAGACTATCAATGGATTTTCATCCTTTGATAGTCGCTTTCGTTTTTGGACTACACTGTACTTACCATCAGGTACTCTGTAGTTACTATGTCAAGCCAGTGTAAAAAAAAAAGAAATTTGTAAGTCCGCAACGCAAGCAACACAAGTAAACCACAGCGAGATTAATTAGATCGCAAATCCGAAACGTGTTTATTTAAGACTACCTTCGGTGCAAAATTGACAAAATCACTGGTTCCAGTTTACTCATTTACAAAGTGAATGAAGTCTTGATTATTACAAATTAGCTGAGCCCGCGACTTCGCGTGGAAGAAGTACTTTTGCTATGATAATAATGATTTCAAGCTAAAATTTTCTATAAATATTAATGCCATCGATTATTCCTTTTTTTATTACAGATAGGCTTGTGCTTGACCTCGATCTCACCCGATGGAAAGTGATGATGAGGCCGATGATGGAGTGCGCTCACCCAACAAATGCCGATTCACTCATCGTTTGAATACTCCCATGTTATAAGATGTTGGAAATATAGACGCAGGAAGTCAATGAAAGTCGTGTTATTTTTTTATCATGGCTCGTCATTGTAACTAAGAATACCTGATGTTAAGTACAGTGTAGTCCAAAAACGAAAGCGATCATCAAAGGCTGAAAATCCATTGATAGTCTCCGTCGTCATGTCGGCTCCCATATACCACGACTGAAGGTCTCTAGGTATATCAGCTACTGGATATACACAAGTTGATCCCGAAACGCGACGGGCCAAAGCGAGTCAATATGACGGTCTTTACACTTGTATATTGTGGTCACGATCCAGACGAACGGTCCAGGTCCAACGATCGCCCTACCACCAAACCCAAAATTGTATTTTCAAAATATTCAATAAAAATATCTTTAGGTTGAAAGAAGTTTATACATTGGATAAATATTAATTACTTGTTTATTACTTAATTGTTCATTCCTTATTTTCCTTTTATACCAAATATTCTGGAAGTCTAGATTTTACCTGTAAATTATTTTATAAAGTCTAGACATTATTACTAGGATTATTAAGTTTTTGAATAAACATAAGCGCCCAAACTTTTAATAGCGTCGCTTAAAGTTTGTTCATTAAAATTCCAGAGTGTCTTTAGCCCCAACTTCCACTTTATTGTCCACGTTAAAAATATTTCGCCGCTTTCAATGGCCTGTTCTTCAGTTAATGAAAAAATGAAACTATTTATATGTAAAATCCAATATACTTTTACTGAGATTTAAGGATGCGATATAAATCATATCTTTATATATATATAATTCTCGTGTCACAATGTTAGTTGCCTTACTCTTCCGAAACGCCTTCACCGATTTTTACCAAATTTTAAATGCATATTCAGCAGGTCTGAGATTCGGCTACTATCTATTTTTCATACCCCTAAGGGTTATTCACCCTTAACATTTTTTTTTTACTTTTAATTTTATCCTTACACACAATAAGTTAGTCAGTTACACACAATAAGTTATTAGTTAGTTTTTGTCTACACTAGAAACTACCTATAAATAACTTATAAGGCAAAACAACGTTTGCTGGGTTAGATAGTATTATATATAAAAATATTACTTATAGCATGTAGACGCCAGCCGATTCGTCTTTGTGTTAAACGCCTTAAGGGTCGTTAGGGTGTAACGGGATGCGCGGGGTAAGGGGTGCGCGCGCGCAAGGGATGCTCTAGCTAAAGCAGTCGACTACCGAGACGCAAGGATAGAGTACGTGCGTGTGCGTCGCAGTTCAGTGTGCCTTAAAGTCCAAATAAACAGTAAAACGCCAAAATCCGTGTCTTTCTACCACCACACCCACGACCACCGGTCGTATACGAGATTTAATAAATTCACAGTTTCAATCGAATTACTGGACAATATTAGTGCCCAAAAGTTTGCACACAACTTCAACTCATTTCGCTTTATGGTGCCCTTTTTGTAACTTTTTTTGATTTCTGAGAAGCTTATTAGCTCTGAACTCAATCGATCCTAAAGCTCGTAGCCCTTTGACTGAGGCTAAAACACAGAACTTCGATCAACGACGTTAATTCGCCTTCTTCGTAATCTTTTACAGGTTGCACAATGGAAAAATAGGCTATATTCTCTAAATCCATCAGCTCCATAGCATCATTAAACCACTAAACTCGATGCCAAATCTTATACAAATGTAGCGGACGTTTCTTATATCCGCACGAGAAAGATTCGCTTTTAAGTTCATTATGCGAACAGATAAGAAGTGGAATTTGCTTTCAGTGATCATATTTCCACGTTCTTATAACTTGAGAGCTTTTAAGAGAAGAGTGAATAAGCGTTTGTTGGGCAAATGATTTGATTCATCGTCATCTTTCACCAGGTGGAACTGACATCAAGCAACCGCCTATAAATCATTTAAAAGAATAATCTTTAACAGTTCTGTTGTGATAAAAATATTTAATTTTTAGTCTACAAGAGCAACTATTATAAATTGTGATTGAGCTGTTTTGATTGAAATAACTTTACCTTTTGTAAGTTAACATTGAAATGAAATGTTACACATTTATTCAAAGAATACATTTTGTCATCAATAGCTAACCCAAACTCATCAAGAAAAACGTTCGTTGTACCAAATACCCACTTATTACGAAAGGGAGTTTTTCAAGCAAAAAATATGACCGCACTCGCTGTCCGTGATATTAAATTTTATCATTCCGGTATACCCGGCTAAACATCTTTGTTAAACGGACCATGAAACTTTCTTTTCGTCTAGCTTTTCGTCCCGAATTTATTGCGTTAAAAACAGTGACCCGACAAAAATGTGTCATCAAATCCAACTACAATTTTGTAATTATTTTGCTAATAATACATTTTATTTTATGATTTGATGAAGCGTGTGCCCTTTCATTACCCTATATGTGATCTATAGTATTAATGTCAAAGACTGGCGTATCAAAGTCACAAAACATAGGCAAAACTTTTACACATAGATTCACCTCGGTTAATCTTGCTTTGAGGAAAATATATATAAATAGCATAAGCTCCCTTTTTCTTTCTTTTCTACAAATCAGTTGCCACATTCCGCCAAGCATGCAACCAGTTTTTTATACACCGTTTTACATTAAAAATCTATAGAGTAAAGCAAAAGACCGTAAAATCTATACACGAACGAGAGTTACTGACATAGACCAGCGTATTAATAAATTAATGTGACAGTGGGCAGAATACATAACTCGCAGAGAGGATAGCTGATGAGGCAGGAAAGTTCTAGGTAGTGGAGACTAGGTACTAGCAAACTCAAAATTTGACGTACACCTTTAGTGTGAATAGATCCCAGGTCGACGTGGGATAGTATGGACATCTTTCTGGAAAGCATTAAAGAAGAACTATGTCTAGTAGTGGAAGTCTTAAGGTTGACATGATGATGATAAAGGCAAAGTAATCTGACAATAAAGCGATAGGAACACTGAGTTTTATAGTAAGATGAAAATAAAGCTATTTCATAAAAATTTGAATAATAAAACATTAACATTAGGAATTTAATTCAGCGGATGTCTCAAAATGACAGCTTCTTTAAAATGGCACATCTCTTTTATATGCGTGCTATCATAAAAAAAAATCAACTACATATTTTATGTGTTTCAATATAATCTCGTATTTTACGTGTCACTAGGATTTTAGAGATCATAATTCCGATTATATTTTTTTATTGAAAAATAAGAGAGAAATAAAATAACTCGAACTTTAAAAAAATAACTCTTTGGGAGTCGAAGCTGCTCGCGTCCGTAGGCTTTACCCTAGTTTTCCTACACGTGACTCCTGGGTGGTGCTAAACGAGCAGCAGCGAGGTGGTAGGGCGCCGGTGCCCGTCTGGATCGCGACCACAGTGCATGGGTGTAAAGCCCGTCATAGTGACCAGTTTCGGCTTGTTGTGTTTCGGGATCAGCTTGTGCATATCCAGTAGCTCATATACCTAGGGACCTTCAGTCGTGGTATATGTGGGCCGACATGACGATGTAGACTATCAATGGATTTTCAACCTTTAATAGTCGCTTTCGTTTTTGGACTACACTGTACTTACCATCAGGTACTCTGTAGTCACTATGTCGAGCCAGTGTGAAATAAAAAAACTCAAATATCATTTCTATAGTTAAGAATGAATACGTAAAACATCCACTTTGACAAAGTAGAAAAATATGAATAAATTATAGAATTGAACTTCCCATGATGTTTCTTGTTCTCATTACTACGCGTATTGAACAATGTCTTATATTTAACTGATTAATTTCTCTTTCATCCTTTATTATTTAATAGATTATTATCATCTAATAAGACGTTGGATAGACTCCACAAGGTAAAAGACAATGTTACTATTTATTTTCATTTGGTGCATCATCACGACACGGGCTATTTGCTTTTGTTTCATTCCATCTTCATTAACCTATCCTTATTCTGTGTTTTATATTATGATGTTTGCCAAATATCTATGCTTTTTCTTTCTTTCTTTCTTATTAGTATTACTTTTTATTAATGATATTTTAATCAAGTTAGATATGAAGAAAGTCTTAAGCATATAAAATGTAACTTTAATTTGCACGTTATAGGTAATTTTTCTAGAAGTATGTGCAAGAAAGGCTAATGCGATTAATTTAAATTATTCCTTAGCCATAATAAGCCCATATAACTATTTTTATTTGGACAGTTAAATGGAATGGGATATACAAAATTGGAATATTATGAGACAATAGCCAATGATCGATTAGGGCACGCGTCGCATACATGCCTCAGTAAATCAATCAAGCTTTTTTACAAGCCGCCATTGTCTTTCGCATCTAACCCTACGTGATCTCTGCCGTGTTCTGTCAACAGAGCTTGTTTTTACTTCACAAATAAAGATGATTGAAGATGTTTACGAGAGTTATAATATAATTAGATTATTTTTGGCTAGTATTACAGGAATGAATTTATGGCTCATATTTATAAAAGTCAACAAAGCTAAAGGTTTATGTTGTTAACAGCTTTTTTTTTATCTAGGATAAAATTCCATTATGGACCTTCAGGGAGTTGGTGAGGGCCGCTCTCCCGGTGAATCGGACTCTCAACGACTAAAAACTCCTGGGTACTTCTTCATCCGTTTGTACGCCGGCCGTGGGTTCGGACCCGGAATTTGCCACGAGCACTGTTGTAAACAGCATCGCAACCTGTTAAATAATTGGTTTTATAATCAATATATATTATATCATTTCGTTCAAATTTAATGACACTTTAGGTTAAATGAAAATAATTTGTGAACCGTGTTTTAGGTAAAGAAATAATTATTAAAGACAGGTATGAATAAAATATTCCATTATTGAAACTTCAATTTCGGTGTTACTTTAGAATTTATATCAAGTGAATTGAGAATTTGAGGTGCGGTACATGAAATATTAATTTAGGGCAATTGAAAGGCCTTTTGAAAGAACGTTTTAGTATTTTCACTTCGACTAGACTCAAATGAAAATTCCGGTCTAAATATTTTAAGACGTCAGCGGAGTACTATTTCTGCGCTACATACATTTGTGGATGGAAGGAAACTGTTCCATTTGGAGTGTCGTAAACCACTGCTCACCTGCTCGCAGGAACGTTAAGTCGCGTAAAATAATGACCCATTAATCCACCAGGCCAAAGTTACCGGCTTGTGCAACCGCGTGGAACAGAATACTAAAACTTTCGTACTGAAAATCTTGTAACACTATCGTTTTTATTTTTACTTGTTCCAGAGGTTAACTTTTATTTATAATCATTATAAATGACTTTATTAATTAATTTACTTTTTTATTATTAACTAGCTGTCCCGGCAAACCTTTTTCTGTCCTATTTCTCTAAAACAAAGTCACATAGTTTTTTAATGTTAATAGCTTCCCCGTCAGATTTTTTTGAAAATTGTTTGAAAGAACCTGGCCTTAGTGCTATATGTATAAAAATTGACAAATATTGACATTGATGATGATGATGTCCTAGCCGGTTTCGGCCACGGCGACTGTTTCAACACCGTTTAAGAAAATCTAGGTCCAACTGTTTTCGGAAACAGTCAATTGCGCAGGAGATATTTAAGCGCATAACTGGACGCGCAGCCAGAAAAGCACTCTCTCGTCCGAACTCCCTCAGGCCCGATGGAATGGAAAACCAGTACGATCGGGAGGGAGTGGGATGCAGGTTTGGTCGAGTTTTCCTTCTCTAAACACCTTGTTGAATTGCGATGTTCAAGAGATACCTTAGTCGCCTTTTACGACACCTCAGCAAGAAGAGGGGGGTGCTATTCTATTCTGCCGGCAGCCACCACGGCTTAATAATTAATTGACATTAATATTTATACGTCACTCAATAATTGTTTTGCCTTCCCGGAACCCGTCCACTAACATTTAAACTTTATGGTATGGTGTTAAAGTTCAAATTGACTTATAACAAATCTTTTGTATGAGAATATAGAAAAGTGTTTTTTTTTAGACTTTTTCAGACAATTTTTTTCATTTTTCTGTCCTTAATAACCTTCCCCAGACATCAACAAACACAACAAAAAAGAAATCAGCCAAATCGGTTCAGCCGTTCTCGGGTTTCGCGATTTCAACACATTTAGCGATTCATTTTTATATATATAAGAAGAAGATTACAGTGGTTCAGACGTGTTCACGAGCGCCTCCCCCCGCCATACCCGTGCGATCTTACGTGTTGTTAGACGCGCGCTTTTCAGCGCGACGCCGAATAATCACGTACTTCCGCGTGCGCCCTTGCGCAGTGTGTTTCTCGCCTAGGCGCCTTTTTCAAGGTGTCCTAGACGTACGGTTTCTGTTAAGTGCGGACCGTCAAACGCTTTCTCGCGCCGAGGTGTCTTTTTCAAGACATCCGAGGCGCACACGTTTCTATAACCTTGATAGTTAAACGCTTTGAAAAACCACGCTTTTTAGTGGTTAGGCCGGGGATACCTAGCGGTGTTATACGAACCGGCCTAGAGCGTGCCCCGGGCGCTCGCGTTTGCCCCTTTGGCAACCGCGCTCACCGGACGGGGTCGGACCAGTTGGCACAGGGAGCGACCCCCTAGTCAACCCCGACTATCGCCCTCCCACCCTACCTTATTCCTTCTCCTGCCGCGCCATTTGTTTGACTTGGGTCTGCTAGCGCGGACCCCTGTCTCGGTGGTGCAAAGTAGGCACACACCCCTTGCCAGGGACGCTAGGATACACACCCCTCGGGCCCTAAACGGGTCTGAGGGACCGCCCACTTTGGTAAGTTTCTATAATTTGATAATTTGGTAAGTTTCTATAATATGGACCCACCCGACCCGGTAAAGGTGCTCGTCGAGCACATCTGCAAGTGGCCTGCGGCTCAATTGCAGCAACTCTTTGCCGCCCTTGGCCAGATGCAGGCGGTCCAAAGTGCGCACTATGTGCTGGATTCGCCCGCCTCCCCTGACGCGGAGCCCCTCGCTCCCCGCCCCCCCGTTCATGCCGCGCCGACAGGCCGCGACCCCCGCGTCCCGCGAGACGCTTCCTCCACCCGCGACCGATCGCCCGTCCGTTCGTCTCTTTCCAACGCAGACGGCCCCTCTCGCTCTCGCGATTCTTCGCCCGCGATGTCAATCGCGAATGAAGATTCCGACAACTCGGATTCATCCGACGTTCCCGCGCCTGCCAACGACGGGTTCACCCCCGTTCTCGGCAAACGCAAGATTGCCCGCGTTGACGGGCCTTCCAAGGCCGTCAAACGCCACCCCGAAGATTCGGCGCGCGCTCCAGCCGCCAATGTTCCCAAGCCTAAAAAGGCCAACCCACCCGCTTTCCGCCCCGGCCCCCCTCCCCCGGTAATCATCCGGGAGAAAGGCGCCTGGACGCAAATTTCCGTTGCGCTTAAGGATAAGCGCATAAACTATACGCGCGCCACCGCGACTATGGATGGCATCCGGGTGGTCGTTCCCACGCCGGGTGACCACAAAAACCTAACTCAATACCTCCGCGACAAAAAAATAGGTTATCATACCTATTCCCTCCCTGAAGAGAAACGACTCCGCGTAGTCGTTAAAGGCCTCCCGAAAGAGCTCAGCACTGAGCTCATAAAGGAGGACCTTCTCTCCCAAGCCCTGCCGGTGGAAGAAGTCCACCGGATGCACAGGGCGTCCACAAAGACACCATTCGATATGGTGCTTGTCATTCTGCCTCTGACTCCAGAGGCAAAACAGATATTCAACATTAAGACCGTCTGCCTGCTCAGCGGTATTAAAGTTGAGCCCCCATACAAGACAGGAATGCCCGGACAGTGTCACAACTGTCAACTGTATGGGCATTCCGCCCTCCGTTGTTTCGCGCGCCCTAGGTGTGTGAAGTGCCTGGAAGACCACGGCACCTCACAGTGCGCGCGCACCAGGGAGGCACCCACGCCTCCGAGCTGCGTTCTGTGCGGACGTGAGGGGCATCCCGCGAATTATCGCGGCTGCCCACGCGCCCCGCAGCCGCGGCACGGGGTTTGGAGGCCTCACAGGGCGCCCGCACCGCGCACTCGCCCTGCGGCCCCCAGACCACCTCCGGCGTCTGAATTTCCGCCGCTTCCCGCCAGGCAAGGAGCAACTCTCCCGCCTAGCGGCCCCGCTGAGCCCACCGGCACCGTTGCCGCCCCGGCTCAGCAGCCAACTCGCACCGGCATCGCCGGCTCCCAGGCCGCTCGGCCAAATTCCGTTCCCGCAAAGGCGGGAGTGCGTCCCCTCGTGGCCGCTCCTCCCGTGCCTGCTCGCACCCAGAACCCCTGGGTGCGCCGCAGCGCACCGGCTCCACAGGCGCCCTCTGCGCCCACCTCGTTCTCTAAGGACCTCGACGAGGCCTGTGACTTCGCCTGCGCCATTGACGTGGACGAAGTCACAGAACTCGCGCGGGAGCTCCGCGAAACCGACCCGGCTCACAGGATTGCCTTAGTAGTGAAGTACGCGGATCTACTTAGGAATCTGAAAAAATACAGTGCATCTAAATAGATGCCCCTCCGTCTCTCAATTAATTTTTCTGTTGATCCAATGCTCTTTACTACGAGTAGGATCAAACCGCACGCGTTGAACCTCGCGTGGTTCAACGCTTACGGCCTCCGTAGGCAGAAGGATCTCGTCGGTGATTTCCTTCGCACGCATCAGATAGACGTCATGCTAGTGCAAGAGACTCTCCTCAAGCCGAGTGATAGAGGGCCCCGTCTGGCCAACTATCACCTGGTTAGGAATGACAGGACCCACGCCCGCGGCGGGGGCACTGCCATATACTATAGGAGGGCTCTGCACTGCATGCCAATCGACCCGCCTCCCCTCGAAAATCTCGAGGCCTCGGTCTGTAGGCTCGGCATGAGCGGTCATCCCCCGATATATATTGCTTCGGTCTATTTGTCACCGAACAAAGTACTTCTCCGAAGTGACCTCTACGCACTTCTGGACTTAGGTCCCGCAGTTATCATCGCAGGCGACCTCAACTGCAAACATACGCAGTGGGGCTGTCATTACTCTACTAGTAATGGCAAACGCCTGCGCCTCCACAGTAATGTCTACCCTTTCGACGTACTGTCTCCGTTGAGTCCAACTCACTTCCCCAACTTTATTAACCGCAGGCCCGACATCCTGGACATTGCGCTGCTAAAGAGCATAACCTTACGGTTGCGCTCTATAGTCACGCTCAGTGAACTGGATTCGGATCACAGACCTGTCTTGATGCAACTCGGCTCCTCTGAGCCGGATGCAATCCCTACAAAATTGGTGACGGACTGGAAGAAGCTAGGAGCGATCCTAGCCTCGGATGGTCCGAAACCACTCCTCGACCCGATCCCTGACTTCTTCTCCTCGTCAGAGGATGCAGATGCGGCAATCGACGCCGTCACCGGCCACCTTCAAGGCGCTATCGCCGAAGCCACCAGGGAGGCCCCAGCGGAAAACTTTTTCCGTTGGAGGCTCCCTGATGACGTGAGGAGGCTGATGACGGCGAAGAATGCCGCGACCAGAGCATATGATAGGTATCCCACTGCGGAAAACCGCACGAGGCTGCGTTCCTTACAGAGGGAGGTAAGGAAGCGAATCGCCGACATGCGAGGAAACCAGTGGGATAATTATTTGTCCCAACTCTCGCCCTCCCACCAGGCTTACTGGAATCTGGCGAGATCACTCAAATTAGATAATGACCGCTGCATGCCTCCTCTGCTAGGGCCGGACAATTCTGTCTCTTTCGACGATGTCGAAAAGGCCGAATGTCTGGCGGACAGTTTAGAGCGCCAATGCTCTCCCAGCCTGCTCCCGGCGGACCCAGACCACGTAGCCAGAGTGGACTCTGTAGTCCAACGTCTGGCTGCGATTCCTCCCACTGCAGATCTGGCGATCGTCACAGTTGACGAAGTCAACGAGATCATCAGACACCTCCCGATCAAGAAAGCTCCCGGTCTTGATGGTATCTCGAACAGAGTCCTCAAGATGCTGCCGGAGCAAATCATTTGCCTCCTCGTCGTCATCTTCAATGCGGCGATCAAAAACTGCATCTTTCCAAACGCGTGGAAAGAAGCAGGCGTGATAGGAATCCCCAAGCCGGGGAAACCCAAAAACATCCCTACTAGCTACAGGCCCATCAGTCTCATCAAGACGATGGGGAAACTGTATGAGCGGTTGCTTCTCAACCGTCTCCAGGATCACGTCCAGTCCAATAAGATTTTGACAAACGAACAGTTTGGCTTCCGTGCCAAACACTCGAGTGTCAATCAGGTGCACCGCCTCACGGAGCACATTCTCGATAATTTCATCCGGAATAATGACCATACCCCGACAGGGGCGCTCTTCTTCGACGTGGCGAAAGCCTTCGACAAAGTCTGGCACAATGGCTTGCTCTACAAGCTATACACACTCAAAGTGCCAGACAGGCTCGTGCTCATCTTGCGAGACTATTTGTCGAACAGGCATTTCCAATACCGCGTCGAAGGAGTGTTCTCAAACCCGAGACCGATCCGAGCAGGAGTCCCGCAAGGGTCTATACTTGCTCCCATTTTGTATAGTTTATATACAAATGACATCCCTAGATTGCCGAACATACATCTCGCGCTCTATGTGGATGACACCGCTCTTTTCTGTTCCCAAAGGGATAAGAAAACCCTCCACAAAAATTTACAAAACGCAGCCACCGTTCTCGGCGAGTGGTTCCGCAAATGGCGGATAGAGGTGAATGCCGAGAAGAGTGTAGCAATACTCTTTTCTCGGAGTAACCGATACCCCACCCCCGATACTGACATTAAGCTATTTGGCCGAACGATCCCTTGGGCCGATGAGGTCAAATACTTAGGTGTCACCCTCGATAGGAAGCTTACCTTCAACTCCCACGTCAGGACTGTGCGCAATCGCGCCGTCTTTATCCTCAGTAGGCTACACCCCATGGTGTGCAAAAAGAGTAAATTGTCACTTAGGCATAAGCTGACAATTTACAAGACAGTAGTTAGGCCAGTGATGACTTACGCTAGCGTAGTCTTCGCCCACGCCTCAAAGTCCACCATCGCCCGATTGCAAAAAGTGCAAAATAAATTCCTCCGCACTATAGTAGGAGCCCCATATTATTTGAGAAATGTCGATCTCCACGACGACCTCAAACTCGAGACGATCGCCAGTTTCATGCGCACAGCATCTCGTCGCTACTTCGATAGGTTACCACACCATCCCAATGAGCTTCTTCGCAACGTATGCGAATACCCACCGACTCGCGGCACCGGGTGGGGTACACGCCGCCCGCGTTCTGTCCTGTTGGATCCGGACGATCCAATTACCGCGGCCTTGATAACCGCAGATCCCAAAAACAGTGAGGTACACTCATGCACCAGGTACATACCAAGACACCGGCGCCGCCGGCGGCGCCGACGACGACGAGTAAGGTTAGTTCCGTCAACTGTCGTCTAAATGACGCAGTTACACTCCGACGCAGCCTTGAGTTTCTTTCGGCGTTTCTTCTCAAGGTAGTCGCTTCCGAAACGCTAGTAGATCACCGTTAGGTTTCGTATTTTTGGCTGGCGGTCCAAGTCGAGGCTCGTACCCACAGGGGTGCCCTTGCATTGCCACCCAACCCATAAATTGCTGGCTGAGCACCCTCAGTGCTCGCCCACCTGCCCGGTTAGTTTGTGAAGACCTTTCCCGGTCGACAAAACGCGTCAATTCGAAAAAAAAAAAAAAAAAAAAAAAACTGTGGTTCAATTTTCACTTTTCATATATTTAGTGAAAGTTGGAATGTTAAACACTAGTATACTTATTAAGTATTATCTCAGGCAGTAGACTTGAAGGAGTCTGCTGCGCGGACGAGAGGGAGGCGGTGCGTAGTTTCCGGCGCAACTATAGAAGGAAATGTTGATGAGTATTGAATTATTTCAATAAATGTAATTTGTATTTTCTTAGCAGATAACACTTTTTATTTTTATTTCAATTTTCTTTTATATTTGATTGAACGCAATATGTGACAACTTAGGTACGTACGCACGCAACTTACGCACCTCAGGGTCTATGAGGATTTCAACCGAATTTAAAAAAGGGGCTTGGTAATTTTGTCAAAAGCTGTTTTTAACACCTAGCTTCATAATAAAGTTTCTAGGGCCAAAAAAGACGCCAGTATAAATTCGATCTGGAAACTCGACGAGATCCTTTAGACAAAATATCTTTTATGATTTGCAATTAATCAATTTTAGTTATGTCAATGGATCAAAATGTAAGTACTTTTTAAATATAGAATGATAATAAGGGCTTAGAATAAAAATTATACAGTTTCAAAATAACAATTTAGTTACAAATATAATAAGAAAATTGAATTTCTTAATTTTATCAAATACTATATCTCTAGTAAATAACTTTATTTAAGATCCCC
Organism: Automeris io; assembly: GCA_036320925.1. NCBI lineage: Eukaryota > Metazoa > Arthropoda > Insecta > Lepidoptera > Saturniidae > Automeris > Automeris io. The sequence goes on along the minus strand of JAUDJH010000021.1, from coordinate 509,765 downwards.
GAAACGCCAGTTTTGGTTGGTTTACTGTTCCGCGTGGCTCCTCGCTCTGGATGTTGAGATCTAATTAAACTGCATGCATTCTGCTCATGAACACAAAAGAATTTAAAAACAAAAGGTTTACATCATTAATTCTTTAGCAATTTTTCTCCCTTTTTTACCATCCCTTAGCTGTATGCTTAGTGCAAAGATACCTTTATGAAAGTATGTTTTTGGTCCTTAAAAGTACACTGAAAGATTCACGGTAAAACTAAATTGTTCCTAATACTGGAGTTTTTAAAGAAATCGTAGTTTTCTTTTTCTTCGATTTTAATTTCCTTTTCACATGTTAATCTTCATTTTATAAATACTGCTTTTCCCAAAACGAAACATCTTTTAGTCATGTAATTAATTCTTTGTCAAACATTTCCTGCATTTAAATTATAACTCTTTTAAATCTTCTTTAAATAGTTTTTCTACTTCTTCTTTTTCTCATTTCTTTTTACTTTACTACTTTGCTCATTAATTCTACTTTTAATTTCTTTTTTAATTTTATCCGGTGTTTTATTTATAACACTAAACGTTTTTAAACGTTTGTTGTTTAGATAATGGTACTGTTATAGGTATAATAATAAGGTTTTGATTTAAGTATTATTGTATTAAAGTGAGCTAAGATGTACAATTAACTATGCACCAGCAAACCTCTAGTAGTTGTGTATCTGTTCCAAATTTGCTATAGTCGGCCCAGACGGCAGAAAATTACATTTTATAAGGAAACTGTACACATTTAGCAATAAATGAAAAACTTCTCTTTAATGTAGAAATTTAATTACTGCTTCGTTGCTTGCCTTGTTTGTAGCGTAATAATAGAATACAGTTCAAGAAAGCTAAACATATCTAGAAAAATGTAGATTTTAATATTGTTAAAGTATATTACAGAAATAGGTACCTAGTTGATGAGAATTTTGCAAATTTATAAGGAGAATTTAGTGAAACCTTACTTGCCGAATTAGGTATCGTAACTATACGGATTATCGGGCAGGACGCGAGGGTGTTAGTAAAATTTGATGACGTTAAACTCGGTGCTGAGAGCTGATTTGAATAAATGATATTTGTTTGAAATAAAAATTATATTGAAAAATCACAAGTCAGTTCAATTGAATAAGGGAATATTAATTCGTACAGAGATATCATCATCATCATCATCCTCAGCTCATATAAGTCCATCGCTAGACATAGGACCTTTTTTTTTAATAACATTTTTTTTTTATTCTATTTATTTCAGGGACTTTTACGTGTGTACGTATGTCAGCCCCATCGTACCCTAATACAGAAATACCTAACATATTACATATGGTGCCATTGATCTGAAAAAGCCAGACGCCTCATCAGATAATAGTTCTGTTAAGACTTTGTTAAACATCCCGACGTCAAGTCTGTTCAGAGCAAAGGCACTCACAAACGCCTCCCTCACAGGTTCACATCGGACACATTCCATCAACAAATGGTGGATATCATCTGTGATTCCACAATTTACACACAGTGGAGAATTATGGTGTGCGCCTTTTTAGAAAACTACCACGGGCTTGAGCGGAAGCGGATGCAGATGCTTGTGAGGCTCTTTCTTCCTCCGAGGACACGGGCTTTTCGCTGACTTTCTTGAAGGATTTTTCAAAAGCGTCGCTTTCTTGTTTTGGCGGTATAGTGCGGTGATTTTATTGGTTAAGTTTGGTGGCAACCAATGATTATTTAGCGCGAAAGATTTAGCGCGGTTTCTTCAAAGTGTGGAAAAGGAAGGATTATATGAGGATAGCGCGCTAGATTTTGAATTGTCTCGTCCATGGGCCCAAATCCCTATTTAATTACAAAAAGACCAGTGGAACTAGATCCTTATAAACTAGGACATCCAAGCAATAAACATTTAATAAAAATATTATGTGCTATGATAAAGTGATCAGCAGTCACGTGGGTACTATATATAAGCGTATGTAAGGCATGGAGTGTGACAATATATTATTTAAGTTACATTTCTCATGTAAATCTTTAAAAGAAATTGAGAAGATTTGTTAGCTCGACAACACGACCACGCCCGATTATTCAGATGGTAAATAACCAACTGATGTAGAGGATTTTAATCGTGATATATATGAGCTATAATGTCGATAGCGATTGTCGATAGTTTCTCATCCCTTGGCAGTCTTTACCGCTGCTACACCATGCTTTCAATCTATTGTAGTGAAGACATTTTGTTAAGCCATGATAAAAAAGGAATGCACTACTCAGTATTTGTCAAATACATTTAAGTTCATTTATTTTCCAGTATTATCACTGGTATCTTTAATGTGATAGACAGAAAATTAACAAATTATTTCAATCAGTAAAAATGCTTGGTTGTTAATTGAATCTTTGATACAAAAGGGAAAAACTTTGAAATTGCTTCTATTAAAAAATTCGTTAAAGAACTTAATAGGCAATTTTATCTCATATATTAATATTAGAAAGCGTTTTGGCTATATGACCTCCAGCTAGAAAACTCAGATATTTTTTATGATTAGAAAATAAAAGGCTATAATTTTCCGGAGAAACATAATTTTATACAGTTAGTCATTTATATTGTCATGATATTTGATAGTACAATCGTTCGTGTGTGTTTTAATGAAGCTTGCTATATTACCCAGAAGTCAAAGTGGAAGCGTCCGTTCTCACCGGCGGCTAACCAGAGATGGGCAAAATGTAATCAGATTAATGATTTACGATTACATTTTGTAATTGTATGCTATAGTCATGACCCAATTCCGGGAATTAACCTACCAACTCAAACGGCTGAAAGCACAAAAAATGATCCTGAACGTAATCAGGTCGAAGCGAGTTACTATGAGTTGGTAGGTTTATTGGCCGAACAATGTCGTGACTCGTTACCACAGTACACAACTGCAAAGGCTCTTATAATTATTATGATTCCCTCAAGGTGACGGATATTCGGAGTCAGCTAGTACGAAATAAGATAACTTGAAAAATTAAATAAACGAGTATTGAAATCGGTCTCTCTCTCAGCCAGAACTCAAAAGTAATTATTAAAATAATCATGATTAATTGAATGATTACTGTAATCAAGATTAATGATTATTCATGTAATCTTGATTAAAAATAATTAGATTACGCCCATCTATGCGGCTAACACTATACTATCCCTTCCACAGTCGTGCTTTCCATTGCCTCGTGCCTGCACTATACGCACACTCACCGCCACTATAGTGAGAGACAAATCAACTTTCTTGGTTTTTTCGTAAAGTAAAAACAAATTTAAAGTGTTATTTATCGGCTTAAAAAATCCTTTTATTTCGCTCGATATTCTTCTATATAACAAAATATCTCAAATTAATTTCGAGTTCCCTCGTAGGACATTTCAATATGTAATTTAAAAATATTGTTAAAGAAGGCTTCATTTTCTCTCATGTTTGTTCAGCTTATAATAATACATGGCTCTGGTACATTTAATTTCTCACGGGACATTCAATTTAATTTGTAATAATATTTTGAACAGATCGATTACCAGCGGTAGCGCTTCTTGCCAACTTTTTTTGGTTGACTATTTTTTTTCGACAGGTTAGTAGGATGATGACCGGGAAAGACTCTCACAACTTAATCTAAGCTAGTCGAAGCTGCTCGCGTCCGTAGGCTTTACCCTAGTTTCCCTACACGTGACTCCTGGGTGGTGCTAAACGAGCAGCAGCGAGGTGGTAGGGCGCCGGTGCCCGTCTGGATCGCGACCACAGTGCATGGGTGTAAAGCCCGTCATAGTGACCAGTTTCGGCTTGTCGCGTTTCGGGATCAGCTTGTGTATATGCAGTAGCTCATATACCTAGAGACCTTCAGTCGTGGTATATGTGGGCCGACATGACGATGTAGACTATCAATGGATTTTCATCCTTTGATAGTCGCTTTCGCTTTTGGACTACACTGTACTTACCATCAGGTACTCTGTAGTCACTATGTCGAGCCAGTGTAAAAAAAAAAAATGGGTGAGAGGGCGAACACTGTGATGATCAACCGGCAAATTTATGGGTCGGTTGATAAGGATAAGGATTATATTTTTATGTTTAATTCAATTCGAACTTGATGCATGCATAGTTTAGGTATAATCAATATGTTTTTCTAAGAGAACATCGGAGATATTAAGGCGATTATTAATCAGAAACTTTATTAATATATGCCATGTACTTAGTAGTCTTGTACAGAGGGTGTCAACCCCAATAATTCAACCCCGCAGGGTTGAAGCCGGTGGATGGAGTGGGCCCGGTGCATTATAAACTATTGTATTTTAAAGGCTCGCTTCTCTCCTTGGTAGGTAAATAGTCTGTATTTATTGTACTCAGGGTGACCACAACTATTGTAAGTTTACCTATTTTTAATTCGGTTTGTACGCGTAATGTAATTTAAATAATTATTTTTTCCACAATGTTCATCGGTTCGCGCGAGCTGGTCAATCACAAGACTCTATATGAGTATACCGGGACAGTGCGTTACCACCAGCGGTTCCAAGCCAGTGGTGGGGGATGCTCTGTTAGCATCGTATGGACAGCCGCGGTGTAAAAGGTTCTATGACCGGTGGTCGTGAGTGTGGTTATAGTAAGATACGAATTTGGCGTTTTACAGTTTATTTGCACTTTAAAGCACACCGAACTGCGACGTACACGCACGTACTCCCGCCTTGGGTCTCGGTAGTCGACTGACTTCTAAGCGTCCCGTGCGCGCGCGCATCCTCTTACCCCGCACGTCTCGTAACACCCTAACGACCCTTAGGGCGACAAGAGCGTATCGGGTTACGCCTACATGCTATAGTTCTCTTTAACGACTCGAACAGCGTGCAAATAGTTATCGTGTGTGCAAAACTACTACAAGACTGCCATATCTTTATCGGAGAATCGTGCTACGTATAGTGCGGTTTTCGTGCGGTCACCAGACTGGATCCAGCAGAAGACCGTCAGACGCCCTGGTTTGGACTACCACACTGTCCTTAGATACATACTTGTTGTTGTCCAGACTCTCGCGAAACCGAATTGAACGATTTTATACCGGCGGAGTAATCTCCGACCCAAAGAGTGACATCCTGGTCTATGTCAACAGGTTTAGGACGTCACACGGTTTCTTTTGTATAAGGCGTTGACAATCTTGATTTTGAGGATAAGGAAAATACTTACTAAGTAACTTACCAAAACTCACTAAGGTTTAGTGATGGGCAGGCTTGCGGTGCCAAGTTATCCACATTACGCTTTATATCGGCCGATACTTCGATGCGATTCATTACAAATGCGCCGACGATAGTGATGCGCGCGGCGGATGTTTGCACGAATCGATTGTTAGTGAAGCGAATAGGTAGAAAGGAGTAGAATATCATAGCAATTACAATTTAGAAGAAAACGCGAAGTGAATAATTATTTTACAATCATAAATACAGCGCTTAATAAATAAACATACTTATTTATTCTGTGTTTGGTTTTGTTGAACACAACTCTTATTATTAGAATTAAGAAATTCATCCTAATTAATCAGAAGCATGATTATTTGCATACAAAACATGGCATATCAAGTTATCAAACTAATTGATTTAAAAACTGTTATAAATATATATACAAACAAATAAAACAAATAAACATTTACTGACTTATGGTTTGAAACTACCATATAATGTCTACCAGTAAAGCGGGGAACCTCTAATTAACGATAAAAAAAATCACCGAAATCTTTGTCGTTACTAGGATTCGGTCCTACTAAATAATCATGCCAAATAAAAGAAATCTATCTGTTAGATTAAATTAGATAATAGGTAATATAGAGCAATAAAGGGCGTTTTGTCCCAACAAATTAAATCTAGTTTAGAACTCTATAAAACAATATTTAATTAAAGCGGTTTAATACTACGTCAACGGTAATTTAAATCTACAGTCGTTAAAAATAAATAATGTTTTCCAACAAGACAATAAGTGCTGTTTAATTAAATAGCGTTTTATACAAGTATAAATTAGTTTTAATTTGTTGCAGCAAATCGCCCATCAAGCATCTTAAAACTAATTATGCTGAAAATTGGATCAAGAAATATTTCTTCTTTACGTTATGTGTAATTTTTATAGTTATGTTGGCCATTTTTCCTTGATAATGTGTTTTGGTTTACTACGCTTTAGAATTTCCTTTTTAATTGCGTTTCGTTGTCAACAATTTCTAAATTCGATTGTTATATGTAAAAAATTGCTAAGTACTTTCCCGCCAACGCACCTGCGTGTACACCGGCTGAGTTAGGCCGAAGCAGTGAAAAGAGAAACTCGTCAATACAGTACTTTCCGGGCTAGCAACCTGTCCACACTGAACTACATCAAAAGCCCATCGAATGCAACATCAATTTCGAATGAAATAAACAGTCCCCTTTTTTTGCCAATGCAGTAAATTTATGAGGCATTTAGATTTCTGGTGACCCTAGCTGCGTTCAAGTGCGCCGCAGCCGCTGGCGAATTCGCTCTAAATGTCGACGAACTCTAAAATAAATAAGGGTCGTCGTTTGCGTCGAAAACAAACATAACACTGGTAAAGGACTTTTCTGTGTAATCAACTCACTATGGCTTTACTCTGTTGAGTTAAGCGTTTTAAATTGAAGCGTTTTAACTGATAGATTAATTCACTTTTTTATTTCGAGTTTGCCAATTTATTACAACGTACTGAATAATGATTAAACAATATTTCGTTATGCTATATCTTTTCGGTGTAAACAATAAACATAGATATATAGGGTAATATTAATCGTGTTTATTTCTAGTTCATAACATATACCTGGAGCTAATATCCGTCTCTGGGTGTTTACATTGTCTTGACAATGTGACTTCAGAGCATCTGATGGCAAAGACAGTGTAGTCCAAAAACACTAAAACTGTCAAAGGACGAGAATCCATAACAGTCGCCATCTTTTTTTTAAACAGACATCTGCTGAGGGCCGGGAAAGGCCATACAGTTCAACCAGGCTTGAGGGGCGAGCATAGAAGGTGCTCAGCCAGCGAGTTTATGGGTTGGATGGCAATGCAAGGGCATCTCTGTGGGTACGAACCTCGACTTGGACTGCGAGCCAAAAAGAATATGAACGCTACGGGTGATCTACTAGCGCTTCGAATGTGATTACATTGAGAAGAATCGCCGAAAGAAGCTCAAGGCTGCGTCGGAGTGGAAACAGTCGCCATCATCACTCCGGCCTTTATATACTACGACTACAGATAGAAAAAAATGAACTAATTGGTTATTTAACAATTATAATTTGAATTATGCCAGTCGAGAACGAGATAGCACTGTGACAATACTACGGGTGCGAAGGAGATAAAACTAATAGCGTTGCATTATTAGCGAATTAGCTTTGACACATGAAATCGGTCAGTGCTGGGTGGCTCAGCTGGTCACTTGGCATTTGCTGAGCTGACTTCCCTTCGGCGCATCATCACAGCATCGCTTTTGTTGCTTTTTATATTAATTAACCCATCCCACCATGTTATATGTAATGTTGTGTGCCCAATAAATGCTTGTTCATTCTTTTTTATAAAGTAAAAAAAATAAAGTATAGAAATGTCTAAGGTATTACATAAATTATTAAATTACATTAGGAACATTTAATATTTGTACTGATTGCAGTACACTCGGTGCCAGCACTGCGGTTCTACGAAAATTATCCACTGAAATAACCGGATATAAACGTGATGGCTTTGCGAGTAACTGAAGCATTCAAATAGGTTTATTATACATATTACTTAAACTAGTATTTGTACTAATTGTACTTTAATGGGACTTATGCGCGAATGAACTTGATGCGCCGCGGGGTTTTCGTCGATGTCTAGAAATTACTTCCTCTGGCCTCTTCTAACCCAACGAAAATTCTACGGCAAACCAGTTTACTCGCTATCATGATTTATGTAGCCAGGTCGAAATGTCAAGCCATACTTAAAAGTAAGTTAAATTCCGCGTAAGGCACGTTGCTATATATACACACGTGTGCGATTACTTTTAAAATACTATAAGTTTTAATTAATCCTTTATAATTGTAATAATAAATAAAAAATCCTTGTAGTGTCATATATTATGCAGAGTAAGGTTAATGGTAGTGTGGCGACTAAACTGGGAGTCGAAGCTGCTCGCGTCCGTAGGCTTTACCCTAGTTTCCCTACACGTGACTCCTGGGTGGTGCTAAACGAGCAGCAGCGAGGTGGTAGGGCGCCGGTGCCCGCCTGGATCGCGACCACAGTACATGGGTGTAAAACCCGTCATAGTGACCAGTTTCGGCTTGTCGCGTTTCGGGATCAGCTTGTGTATATCCAGTAGCTCATATACCTAGAGACCTTCAGTCGTGGTATATGTGGGCCGACATGACGATGGAGACTATCAATGGACTTTCATCCTTTGATAGTCGCTTTTGTTTTTGGACTACACTGTACTTACCATCAGGTACTCTGTAGTCACTATGTTGAGCCAGTATAAAAAAAAAAACTATAGCGCCACAATATCTCAGTGTCCACCCGGCATACGCAGAGCTAGTATACGGGGAACTATTACGCTTGCCTGGTGAATTTTTATCACCAACCAAAGAAATCACCTTCGATGTCACAAACTTTGCGGCAAGATTACGCAAACATGTTACCCAGACTCACCCCAGAACCAGGCAGTCGTCATTCACGCCAAACTTTCTACGTGCCAAAAGACTTGATGACTGCTGATTTCGTCTACCTACGCCAGGGACCAGCAAGAACAAGCCTAAGTCCTCCGTACACTGGCCCATACAAAGTGTTGGAGCGAGGATCAAAAACTTTTAAGTTGGACATACAAGGGAAGCATTCAACTGTGAGCATGGACAGGCTGAAACCAGCATACATTGCGAGAGACACGGACGACCTGAATCATGTTCCAGAACCAGAAAGCGTACGAACAACCAAGAGTGGTCGAAGAGTTCGCTTCCCAGACTACTATCGACCGTAGCAAGCAACAGTCTCGGCAGGGGAGTGATGTGGCGACTAAACTATAGCGCCACAATATCTCAGTGTCCACCCGGCTTAATGCTGCGCGCTCCATGTAGCTGCCGCTTAACATAACGGGACTCGCCTCTCCCGCGCCCCGCTCCGCCGCCGGCAGCCAGCGCGCTCGCATAGAGAGATCGTCGCACGGCTGGTCGATTCAAATTCTCTCTCAGTGCTAGACCACGTTGCTTTGCAGTAGCAAATCCATAGCTTGCGTATTTTCATTGCTGTACATACTTTCACTATTTCATCCTGTAGTCTTCACTGCTGTTTAAACATTTCTAGTACTTCTTCAAACTGTTTATAATTCTTTCTATAATTAAATATCATTTCCTTCAAACCATCGCATTATTTATATCTGCCTACTGCCTACGCTACAGTAGTTTAATGCACTTAACGCAACGTGATATATAGCCGGGCAGTAGACTTGAGGGAGTCTGCTGCCCGGATGAGAGGGAGGCGGTGTGCAGCGTCCGGCGCAACGCCTGGGAGAGAGGTTTTGTATGGGTGGGCTTTACCCCTTCCCCTCCCAGAGAGGTAGCCTCAACAAGGCTTCTTGTTCCCTGGGGTGTCTGGATGAATTAGGCTTCCCAGGTCCAGGTGGAGCAATCAGAGGGACACGCCGGGGGTTTTTTGTCAGTAGGAGTCTGACTCGCCTGGGTCAATGCCCTTACAGCACCCCTGATGGTCCTATGCAGCTATTGCCCGGGGATACAAAAAAAAACATGACATTTACAGTTCAATTAACAATATCTAGGTGAAGCACATTGTAATGCATGCCAAATCTATACTAATATTATAAAGCTGAAGAGTTTGTTTGTTTGTTTGTTTGTTTGAACGCGCTAATCTCAGGAACTACTGGTTCGAATTGAAAAATTCTTTTTGAGTTGAATAGACCATTTATCGAGGAAGGCTTTAGGCTATATAACATCACGATGCAATTATTAGAAGCGAAGAAATAATGGAAAATGTGAAAAAAAACGGGGAAAATTATTCATCCTTGAGGGCTTCGACTGCGTGCGCTGCAAAAACGGTTCAAGATACCAAAAATATATGTAAGAAATAATTATTCCTCTTGAAATGATCTAAAAAAATGTCCAGGACAGTATATGTCTATCTTTTAAGATTAAGTCACTAGAACCGTTTTTATGGTAAACAAATTTGGTCGAAATTAATGCATTATTTGTTAAGAGTTGTATCAACGTTATAATATTAATCTTTATCCAAATAAATGTGTTGTTGATTAAGAGTATTAATTGTGAACAAAATTGTCTTTGACATCACTTAATTTCAATGAACATCTTAGAAGACATTACAAAACCTTATATAGCAAAACAACGTTTGCCGGATCAGCTAGTAAATAATAAATGGGATTTGACTAAGGACTGCATTTGAATTACTAGTCTTCCGTAGCGGTAGAGGCCTCCACCACAAGCGGTGGCTAATCCTCTACATCTGTCGACCTCAACGTAATCGGTGCGGTCCACGTCTGGCGGCAAGCCTAGTGTCATCTGCCTCCACAGTTGGTGATAATACAGCTGGAGTCTTATCCTCCACATTGGTAACTCCACGTCCTCATAATCATCAAGTTTCGCAACCACTGCTGGTGTATAAGCCTTATTTCTACTCATGAGGCCACAACGATTCTATCTGTGCTGCTTGCGACCTAGATTTATCCATCTACTTATAAATGTCATCGTCCTAACTCGTAACGTGTTAACCCATTTTGTCCCAAATGTCCAAAATTTTTACACAGTTTTCAACGCGATAACTTTTGACCTAAACGTCGCAAAAAAAAAAATTGAAAAGTACCAATGTCGATGGTTTTTGATGTCCTCTTTCGAAATCCGTGGTCTATTTTGGCCTTGGATTTTTCGATATAAAGTTATGACCATTTTTTTGGAAAAAAACGCGATATTTTCGATATTTTTCTCTAAAAATCGTATATTTTCACATCGAATAAAGTAGAATCGACCGTTCAAAATAATTGTAATCGAGGATTTTTTATATTTCCTTTTTCGTTGCGTTGGAATTTTTTGAAAAAAAAAACAAAATGGTGTCTCCAATATGGCGGCTCGAAGTCTAAACTAAACTAAAACTTTTTTCATTCCTTGCCATCTGTCCAAGTATATTTCGCTCTATTATTTGTTATGAGTGAACGCCAATTCGAATTCCGAAATGCTTGTATTTATCATTTGTATACGTAAAAACGTCAATACAAACAAGAATTTAATTCTAGTAATTTAGTCTGACGGGAACCTGTGGCTACTCATATTAAATTTATTTCGTAAAATTGCTTTTAAAAGAGATGAAAGTGAACTACGTCAACTTTTGAGAGTAAAACTTTAAAATTTTGAATAAAAGCTACCTTCATAGATTTGTATTCAATCTTATGTCCTTGAAAAAGAACTAGCAAAAGTTACTTTCATTAATTATAAAAGGAAAGGAGCTGGGCTGATCGATACGGATCACAGTAATTAGGTGAACCTTCGATATGGCGTAACAGCGGGCCGAAATTAATTTATTCTTGTGGTTTATTCATTCTATCTTTCACTATTTATAAACATTATTTATTTTTTTGTATTATATTACATAGAGACTTAAAAGTGAATTATAATTTTGTCTGTGGTTTGAAACATGTAGCGGGCAGTGAGGTTGAGTACCGCTGTACGCTGACGCGCGCAGTCAAGCTGCATGGACGGACCGCGACGCAAGCGCCGCCACTGCCCGTTACAGTCTCGCTAAGGCAGAGACAGTGAAACGTGTTTTGCTGTCTCGTTATCCGTTCCGTTTTCGTTGTTTTCATTTGTATTTTATTATTGTGCTATGAACTATATTTTTTCTTGAACTATCTTATTTGAGCTTCCTTATTTCGACTGTGACTTTTTATAGTGGTATACTAAACGTGCTTTATTATTCAATTATATTTTTTGCCGGAGGTGACTACAATTATACGGAATTAGATTTTTTCCCTATACTAGAACCAGATATGGGCAAAATGTACTCTGATTAATGATTAACGATTACAAAATTTGGTATTCTCCTTCCATTTTAAATGTTACTTTGTTAGGGACTAGTTAAGGAGTGAGTAATCGAACCCCTAACTTTTAAGGGATGCCTGAGCGATTAGGTGTTACCTAAATGTTGGTGAAAGCGAAATTATCACGTGGGGCTACCTAAAACGTCTTAAGTGGCTCTTAAAATTTAGGGAACTTTGGTGAAAACGGGCATTGGAAGTTTGAGTTCATAGGTAGAAGGGACCGGAGACCTGAGTATTTGGTATTATTTCATCTTGATGCCCTCACGCGTTCTTGAGATAATGGGTCTCAAACAAGTAATCCGAAGTAGGTTCCTTTATACTTTAGAAATATTATAATACAATAATAATAATATTTACTAACAATTACACACATTGGCCTAGTCCCAAATTAAGATTGCGCTTGCACTATGGGTACCTAGACAAAGATATACGAGTACATACTTATATACAATCATGATTCGTGACAAACTCATCTGCTCATCACAGAAAAGTCTACCACTACCGGGACTCGAACCCGGAACCTTAGCATCGTAAGTAGGGTCGCTACAAACTGCGCTATCAAGCCGTTTATGTCTACATTATTTACTATACATATATTACTGTCGGGTTAACCAAATAAAGTAGATATTCGTGAAAATAAATAATTTTGAAATTTCAATGAAACCTAATAAGAGATAAAAGTCCTTTGTTAGAATAGAAATTAAAATTTCACTTAAATGCAGACCAATAAATATTCGTCGGAAGTATTCGGATTCCCAGGCTCGGCGAAGGCGAAGAGAGGGCAGTGCTGGCACCTCGGTGGTTTTAGTCGGGGCAGGTCCTACACACCGGGGGAAGTGGCCCTCACCACTTTCCCTGACGGTCCGTAGGGATTTCCACCGGATTAACAAAAAAAAAGACCAATAAATATTCATTTCATTTTATCGGTTATTAAATAATCCAAGACGAAGTTTACTCAAAATACAATTTATAAATAAACTGATTGTTTAAGAAATAATTAACGGCCATAATGGTTGTTTAACAGCAGTTGGTAAAGATATTAATCAGTTTAATCTCAACAGATGAGAGATCCAAGGGGTTGTTAAATATGATAATGAATTTACTACAACGCTTCTCGCAAATAAGGAAAAACTCGGATACGTCAAATTGCCGGCGTTTGATATTAAAATTTTACCGATTAAATCCGTTTTTTCCCTGGCTTATGCTGATAAGAGTAAATGTTTTTCACGTGCAGGGGCGTGAGAAAGATAGAAAATATAATTGTATCTAAAGAATCGACACTATATCCTACTATTTTCTTCTTCGACGTGACCTTAACCCTTAACTTGGCACAATGTTCTTTCTTTCAATATCAAAATAATATTCATACCGTTTAACCCTTATGTTCCAAGGATGTCTAATAGAAACTAGCCGTGCGTTCAAAAACTGAGAAATTACCTAAATATTCATATAAAAATATTAAGTTTGCGCTAAAACTTATGGCAATAGGTTTTGTAAATTCTGATGTATCTCCACAGATACACTATCAAGATAAGGGTTAAGTTTCTTACGATGCTTTTCCTGAACCCAGTCAGTTAACTGACTAAGCTGAGGTTACATTCAAAGGATGACCTTTTATATCACCAAAATCCATGAAATTATCTTTCTGAGAACCTTATATATTCACAAGTTTATGCCTGCTAAAATTAAACTAAGCCAAATACCAAATCGACAGTATTTGTCATATATAAAAAAAAACAGTAATCTATACGGAAAACTTACAATGGCCAAATCTTTATCGGTATCAAGCAATGAAAAAGCGGTTTTAGTAAGCAAATAGTGAAACTAGTTCAGGTTTATGGAAGTTTTGTCATAGATGTTATTTTTAGGAAACAACAAGCGACTTACGCGGGCCGGGATAAGTCTTGGACTTATGCCGTTGCACAAAATGCACCCTCGTAGGCGGGATGATTTATAATAAAGTTAAGAAGATTGCGATAAGTTGAGACAATGAGAAAAAGTACTTACCGTAGGCAGCGGTAGTCGGGCACTTCACAAAATCACTCACTGTATGTATTTGTATATGTGGAGTATGGTGTTTGTGAGGATTTGTGTGTGTTGCGAGTTTGAAGTAATTATTAAATGCGATTATAATGAAGAAGGATGCGATGCGATGTTTTTAGTTTAAAATGCGAGAACGTTAAGAAGTAAGTATGCCAATGGATGTTGTACGCAAGGTGGCGTTGGGGATTCAGTGCGTTTACATTTTTATTAATTTTAATGCTCTGGGGTTACGCCGTTTGGCGTGACTACGACTAATCTATCATTTTCTTTTTGAGTGCATTTTTAAAGTGGTAAATACAAATTTTAAATTCGCTGACTATGTTATAAAAAGGGTTGTGCTTGGAATTTTTCTGAAGAATCAAATTAATGTTACGATCCAACATACAATTGAAGTTATTGGGTAAAGTTCAAAGGATTACCAGACTGAAGGTGGCCGGATTGGATTTGCTGTAGAATTACAAACCGCTGGGTTAGTGTTCTTGAGTAGAGAACTTATCCAAAGAAATACAAAGCTATGATATATAGACTCTACTTTATCTGTAATTATATTTTACTTAAATTACAAAAATTATACGCTAGTAGGAAGCTCGAGTGAATGAATATTTTCCCGCGTTGCCCAAATTCAGTGCATGGTGCGCGGAAAAGTAACTGTCTACTTAGACCTTATCTAAACCTAACCTAGATTGTCCCCTATACGTCAAGTTGCGGAAACAAGCCTGTTTGGACCTGATATCTGAACCAAAGTCAAAGTAACTTCTATGAAAACACTCTCTGGCTAGATGGAACTATGATTTGCGCAAAGTGGTTAACAGTTAATTGATGAAAAAACTGAAGATCGGACTCGAGCAGCAAACTTACAGAGAGGCTATACGCATCAGCTGAACTGTAGTATTAGCAGATTATATAACAACGCGATGTTTTTAAAACAAGGCAGTACAATTTTTAAATTACTATCAGAATTGAAGGCTTCTTATTTGAATAAAAAGCAATTTTCTTCATATGAAAGAAAGAAAACCAGGGAGTCGAAGCTGCTCGCGTCCGTAGGCTTTACCCTTGTTTCCCTACACGTGACTCCTGGGTGGTGCTAAACGAGCAGCGGCGAGGTGGTAGGGTGCCGGTGCCCGTCTGGATCGCGACCACAGTACATGGGTGTAAAGCCCGTCATAGTGACCAGTTTCGGCTTGTCGCGTTTCGGGATCAGCTTGTGTATATCCAGTAGCTTATACCTAGAGACCTTCAGTCGTGGTACATGTGGGCCGACATGACGATGTAGACTATCAATGGATTTTCATCCTTTGATAGTCGCTTTCGTTTTTGGACTATACTGTACTTACCATCAGGTACAATCACAATGCAATGCCGAGCCAGTGTAAAAAAAAAAAGTTTTATTAACAGCAGCCATATAAAAGTAACTACATTGTACAACAGAACTCACACAAAAGACCAAAAACATAAAAAAACCAACCAAACAATACGTAAAAAAAGTCTAGGCCGCCGCCAATAAGGGCCCTGTCTCAGCTTGTGCCACAGAGCACTGGACTCCGCAGCGCTGGCATTCTGACAGGACCTTGCGGACGACACAGCCACTTCACTGGGACATATGTGTTTACTTTTCTCTGTATTATTTAATTATTTATAGTATAACTGTTCATGATCCATACCAGTTGTCTATAATTTTTATCTATTTACAAATACTCGCTTTGCAATTGTTGATTTTATTTTTTACGCTCTCACGCTTAAACATTCTAACCAGCCGTTTCGACACTCGTTCAAAAAAAAACTTATACAGTTTAATTTTATAGACGAGGGAGATATTTCAGAATACAAGAATTTATACCTTCTTGCGACTAATAAAAATGTATAAAACTATATTCGCAAACAAATAATGAAGAAAAAATAATAAACAAATGAGAGTTTAACCGTAAATAATGTGGACACCGTAGCGCGTGTAGCGCACGATTGATTGGTAAGTAGATAAAGTTCATTTTACGTAATTTTAGGTAAATAGATACTGACTCGTTTTTCTTTCACAGTGTACCCTCTCTTAGGACAGGCAAAATGCCTACTTTATAATTAATTTTTATTCATTTATCTATGTGTGTAATTGTTCTTAAATATGTTGACAATAATTAACTTTGTATTAATGAAATTATTAAGATATTACTATTTTCACATGTATAAAATTGAAATCGATTGCTGAAGATACTACCTGAAGCTCTCCTTAGTCTATAAAGTGAAGCCAAAAGCGCGCGATCTAGTCCGTCACTAGACTGCCATGAAGAGGGCATTTGGAGAGTTCTAGGCGGATGTGCGATACAGATTCGCGCATCTTCACTACTCGATCACGCAAGAGATCTCTGTATTCTACAATATTTTCTATCATTGTAAATAAAGGCTTTGCCCATTTTTATTTTAATGTTAAGTATTATTTATTATTTATTTATTTATTTATTTATGGGCTGTCAACAGCTCCATTACACTTCACATTCACAATCTGAATCACATGCATAAGCTAAATGTCGGTAACGGATACCAATAACAGACAACCACAGCATGGCCCAAAAGCATTATCTAACAATATCAAAACACAAAAAAAAAAAAAAAACAACAACAGCAGACAATAATATCTCAAATTAAAATTATATAACACCAAGAACAATGCCAAGCTCAACACACCTGCTCACTGATTTTTCTCTTGAAGGCCGGCAATGAATCCGCAAAAATATCGATGTTCCCATCCCCGGACACACACTCGTTATATAAACGTGACAGTCTTGGCACTATAGAAAAGTGACCAAGGTTGGTCTTATATCGTTTAGTGGCAAACATGGGAGCAGGATACCGAGGCAGCCTGCGAGGTACCGCAATACTAAACTGCTCCAGAAGTTCCGGATCGTCCACACGGCAACGGAAGAGTTTATACATAAATGTCATGTCGAAAAACTGCCTACGACCTTGCAATGTGTGCATTTCAAAAAGTTTCAATCTGTCACCATATGGAACATATTTTTTTGTATTAGTTAGACTGAATCTAGTGAACCGCCTCTGTATCCTCTCAATACGGTCAATGTGGACTTGGTAGTGAGGAGACCAGACTGTACTGCAGTAATCCAGTTGGCTACGAACCAAAGTAGAATATAAGAGCTTTTTAGTGCTATTCTTTTTAAATTGTTTACTATTCCTAAAAACGAAACCCAGCATCCTTCGAGCGGCTACACAAAAACGATCAACATGTCTTTTAAAAGTAAGCTGAGTATCAAAGATGACTCCTAAATCTCTAATTTCTGTTACTTCTTTTAATGGGGATCCGTCAACATCATAAGCAGTTGCAATAATATTACGATTTCTTGAAAATTTTATGTGATTACATTTCCCAACATTCAATATCATGCCATTATGCTGACACCAAGCTATTAATCTATTCAAGTCAGATTGTAGTTTGTCTCTGTCATCAATATCACGAACTGGTAGTACGAATTTTAAATCGTCGGCAAACATAAAGCACTTTGAGTACCGAAAGCAATTGACGACATCATTTATAAAAATATTAAATAGGAGTGGCCCTAGATTAGAACCCTGAGGTACCCCGCTAATTGTTTTAAAAGATTTGGATCTATATCCTCCAATCACAACATATGATTGTCGCTCTGCTAAATACGATGAGAGCCATTTCAGCAGTACTCCACTAATACCATATGCTAACAACTTATCCAATAGAAGATCATGCCGAACCCTGTCAAAGGCCCTCGAGATATCAGTATATATAGCATCCATTTGTATTCTGTTGTCAATTGAATTAATTAAAAACATGGAATAATCAATAAGGTTAGTATTCGTGGATTTCGTACATATAAAACCATGTTGATTTGTTGATATAAATGGCTTAACTTGTAGACTTATATGTGGATACAAAATTTTCTCAAAGACCTTCGCAAGAGCCGATAATATAGATATTGGCCTATAGTTGTCAGCAGATCTCACATCACCCTTCTTGTAGATGGGAACTATTGTATTGTAAATATAGCACGTAAGATTTGTCCGTCCCACTAGATTAAGTTTGTGTCGTAGTTTAGTTTAGATTAGTGTTGCAGTTGTATAGATTTTAAGTTAGTATATAAGTTAAAATGTATATAGATTTAGTACTTTTCTAAATAAATGGCTCGCAACAAAACCTTCCCAGTGGATGGACGATTGCGTGATGTATGTAAGGTTGATGTGGTGAAGGTGGAATGTGTGGCAAGTAATGTGTGTTTTTGGGAGTCGAAGCTGCTCGCGTCCCTAGGCTTAACCCTAGTTTCCCTACACGTTACTCCTGGGTGGTGCTAAACGAGCAGCAGCGAGGTGGTAGAGCGTCGGTGCCCGTCTGGATCGCGACCACAGTACATGGGTGTAAAGACCGTCATAGTGACCAGTTTCGGCTTGTCGCGTTTCGGGATCAGCTTGTGTATATCCAGTAGCTCATATACCTAGAGACCTTCAGTCGTGGTATATGTGGGCCGACATGACGATGTAGACTATCAATAGATTTTCATCCTTTGATAGTCGCTTTCATTTTTGGACTACACCGTACATATCATCAGGTACTCTGTAGTCAATATGTCGAGCCAGTGTAAAAAGTGAAATTGAAAAAAATAGTCTATAAAATCAACCGTATTTATTTATCTTGTAAATTAACATTAACCTTCTTGTGCACATACTTTTTACAAAACGCAAAAAAGGCACAAGCCAAATAAATAAGTGGCCTTAAAAATAAATCAAGCGAATGGCCGTATAAAAAAGCCGATACCTGTCAATGTGTGATTGGGTATAAAGGTGAGTACAGAATAACGTTAAACAGAAAACGCCCGTGGGAAATCACTGGGCAGCGACAAATCTTCGCCGAGATCGTATAAAATACTGGTGCCTGTGACCCTGTAATAAATTTCGTTTATTGCGAACATCGCGCGACCGAAGCTGCTTTTTTTAAGTGGCCACCGTTTTTGGTTCTTTGGGATGCCGGAAAGGAACTGAATTCACGTGACAGTCACGTTCAAATGCGCGCGGGGATACAACGAATGTGTTGAGTACCGAACACTCCAGCGCCATCCTCGTTCGAAGCCAACGCACGCGCCAGTGTTTTGTAAACTGTAACAACGTCTGCCTGCGTTACTTTTTTTTTCCGTATTGAGTTTACGAACTCATTATAATTTGCTAATGCCTAGTTTTTTTTTTAGATCAAAAATAGGTTATAGGAACTACACAAGTGTATCTATAAATACCCAATTACCTAACGAGTTGCCTTTAAATATATATATATATACAAAAATACAAGAGCTCTCTTGTATTTTTGTATACAAAATATACAAAAAAGATATAATAATATACAATAAATTTTG
The DNA here is from genome assembly GCA_036320925.1 of Automeris io. Lineage (NCBI taxonomy): Eukaryota > Metazoa > Arthropoda > Insecta > Lepidoptera > Saturniidae > Automeris > Automeris io. Next base: position 490,293 of record JAUDJH010000021.1, on the reverse strand, counting down.
AAAACTGTGTCTGTGATGAAACCGCGTTTGTGGAGGATTTTCCACCACAATATGGGAATGAGACACCGATTATGATATGGCTAACAATCTTAGCCCCGATGGTGTGTCTCTCGCGTACAATGCGTTGCACTAACCTGGCCGACGGCACTCTCGCGGTCCCAGCTGGTCAGCTCCCGCGGCAGGTGGTTCCGTCCTGCTGCGCTCGTCGGGATCAGCGCAACGGATGTAGACTTGATGGGTGATGAGGAAAGTTAACAACACTTGCCGGCCGGCTAAACGTTCGACCACCACACTCTGCGATTCGTATTCCGACGAAATGCTGTCCACGATGCCGCGCGCTCGCACGATGCACCTGTGTCTTTCCTCCCGAATTTATTTTATTGCGTTGAGAATGAGCAACTGCTTGCTCCGGTTACGATTTTCGAGAGTCAGTTGACAAGTTGTGCACGCATCGCGCCATCCATAAGGTGGCGCTCGCGACACATTTCGAGAGCCAATCATGTTAAGCCAAATTCGTGAATGAACTTTTACGGTTACGAAACATTCCGCCCACCAAAATACAACTGATTGTATTTTCAAAAAATACTAACGGTAACAGACATGAAATGGTAATTACGCTAATTATATGAATGTGAAACAAATAATACGAATCAAAGCTGAACATTACGAATCAAACTTAATACTATGAAACAAAAACAAAATAAAACGATGAAATGATTAAACGATTATAAGCTAAAATGAAAGAGAACGATATAAGTGAAAAACGTTAGTCGCACTGATTTGGCAGTGGACATAGTTTGATTAATGGTCTCTTAAAGAGAGAACCATTCGCTGTGCGAATTGTAGCAACACGCACTACATTGTCCTGTTCAGGGTGCAGTCCTGCCACTTGAGCGAGAGGCCAATGCAACGAGATGCCATTTTTCGTTGTAACGATAACAATTGAAGGTTTGCAACGCGTTTTCCGTTTTATACGTTGAGTATGCAACTGTAGATATTCAATCTTCCAGCGTTTGCAAAAGTTTTGTTGGAAGCACTGAATGATTTGCCATCGACCTAAACGATTTACGTTCAAAGTAGTGGCGTTACGAAAGAGTAAAGCAGGATGTGTATGCTTGTACTTAATCCTAGATCTTGATAAACGTCCGCCAACGCGAAGCATACCACGGTTGCTAAGAAACGGATTGAGGTTACGCATGGGTTTTATAAGAGTCCTGTTCTTTTTCAAGCGAGCGATGTCATTCTGAAAGCTCTGCGATTGAATATGTTTGACGAAGACAAGTAAAGCGTCATAAAGTTCAGAACGAGTAAAGAATAAGTCTAATGAACGTTTATGCTTGATACCAGTTTTGAAAGTGAACCTCAAGCGATACGCCACTGTTCTTTGAATTTTCCTCAAGGAAGAAAACTTAGAAAGCAGCGAATCGATAATTGTTGGGTCTTTACGCGCTACTAAAATATGCAGGCGTTCTTCAGAGAGAACGTCAGCAATTTGCACTGGTTCCAAATCACGAATGTCGTCAAAAGGCCACGAATATAAGGATTGTAAAGGCCTCGTAGAACCCGCCCACCATAATGCATCATAATTAAGTCGATAAGAAAACTCAAGCCGATAAGCGCCGTCTGACAGTTCGAGAGCTGTGAGAGAATTATGAGCAGGTAAGTCAACGAGCCAGTTACAGGACGATTTGCAGTTGCCAGTGGACTCACGTTGTGGCGTGCTAAAACTTATCGAAGATGTTTCTTGTGACTTGCGAAGTACTCTGAGATTAAATTCACCTTGCATAGGCACAAGTGCGATGCTACATTCTATTTTATTACCAGTAATCGTATCACGATAATTTAGGCAGTGTTCTGCCTCGGTCGAAAGTGTATTAAAAAGTAGTGGTGAATTTTCGGATTCCCTACAATTTTGATTTTGCTCATGAGATGGATCGTTCACCGTTACCAAAAACGAATGAACTGTCGAATTGTTTTTATGTTTATCACTAACATTGCCGAGCAAAACCCACCCAAATATGGTGTTAAACGCTGAAGGTTGGTTCGAATCTCCGCATATTATACTACCTGGAAGTAGAAGTGACGAAAAGATTTCCGCACCTAGGAGTACGTCGATATTTCCAGGTGTATGAAAGTCAGGGTCTGCTAGTTTTAAGTTCTTCAGGTGTTTCCAAGTAGAACTGTCTACTCTAGCTGTGGGCATTTTACCGCAAATGTTAGGCAAGGCTAGTGCATCGACGCAGAATAATGTCTGACCCTCGATGCCGATCTGAAGCTTGACGGAACCTGACACCTCTGCCGAAGCTTGACCTAAGCCGCGAATTGTCCGAGACGTCGATTTATGATGTAGTCCTAAGCGGGCAGCTGCGCGGTCAGTAATGAAGTGAGCTTGACTACCGGTTTCAATAAGTGCACGTAACGATTGAAATTTGCCAGTAGAATCACATACATTAATTCTAGCTGTTGATAAAAGCACCATTGAACTTACAAACGATCCGCCCACCATACTTGTACTTATCTGAGCGCAAGTAACCGCGTTGTTGGCTTCAGATTCGCTTAGTGCAGAATTAGAGTTCGGACCTGAGCTGTTTGAATCCTCCACTCTACGATGGAGTAAGGTGTGGTGACGTAGATGGCACTTTTGACATTTAAAAACAGACTTACAGTTTTTCAGATTGTGAGAAGATTTAAGGCAATTGAAACACCAAGCATGTTGTTTGGCGTAATCAAATCGTTCTTGGACGGATAAATTAGAAAACGAAGTGCACTTATTAATTGAGTGACTGTCTCCACAGTACGCACACTTAAATGTAGACCCACTAGAATAAGACGCTTGTGATGTAGGCACGACATTTCTCATGTGCGGCACTCTGGGCTTGGTAACACGAGGCTCAGGCTCCATGTTAGATAACAAAACAGATGACGTATTCTTCTTTAAGATGTTCGATTTGTGAGGAGTAGAAAAATGAGAATCACGAACTAGAGCGTTGCACCTTGCATAAAGAAAATCGTTTAAGGTCGAATAACTGGGAATTTCAGAACATGGAGATGATTGTTCAAATGCGCATCGTAATTTTGAGTCTAATTTTGAAAGGAGAAGATAGCATAATATAAAATCCCATTGTTCGGTTGGTAAATCCAGCCCATGTAACATGGTCAGATTTTCGTTGAAGATGTCTAGGGATCTGCGAAAGCTAAGCGGCGAGTTCAATTGGAGATTCGTCTCTAACATCTCCTTCCAACAAGCAAATGCTAGTTCGCGTTTATTACGATAGCGCTCGATTAATTTATTATATGCTGCCCTGTAATAAGGACCTGTCACTGGATACGTACGAATGAGACCTAAAGCTTCACCAGAAACCGAGGAAATCAAATAATGCATTCTTTCGGTATCAGATAGTAGCTTGTTTTCATGAACGAGTGTGTTGAAAACGTCGTAAAACTCAGGCCATGATTTAATGTCGCCTTTGAAATTCGGTATGTTCACCTTAGGTAGTTTGGCTCGGAAGACATTATTCGAATTATCCGGTAAAGTCTGATTTAAATTACTGGAAGAATTAACTTCACCAGTAAGTTGCCGATGTATCGCTAAGATTTCGAAATGATTGTCATCAAAATCCGATCGTATAATATCCTCACTATCTTCTGAGTCGCTATCAATAACGCTAATTATGTCGGCATGCGCATCTTCGAAATTATTTACGACCTTTTCTAACTCTGAGAAATATGCAAGAAACTTATCTAAGTTTCTGGCATCCGATGTAATAGATTGTGCAACCTCTAATATTTTCGCTACGCGATTAAACGCTAAAGTACGCTTACGACGTAAAGCAGGCAAATTATCTGTTGTTATACCTTTCGTTTCAATTGATTTAGATCGAATACTACGAAGTTTCTTTGTTTTATACATCCTGTATATCTTTGGAGCAAAGAAAACAAGTTAAAACGGTTATGTATAAAACAATTGAACAACAAAGAAATGTGCGGTATAATAAAAAGCAAATAATTACTAGGAAATCACAATTCACAACAAACTTGAATAAAAATGTTCAAAATATTTTATGATGTCTAGTTACTAGAATACGAAAGTGAGTTGCGCACAATTGATAAATATTTATTTTTATCTACCCGATAAATTGAAAATGATTCTAAAAGGATTTGCAATATTATTGTAGCTTGAAAGTAAATCATCCACTGAAACAAGTCGTTGTACGTTTACCGAATTAAATGAATGAATTTAAACGTACATATCGATAAGTCAATGAAACAACTCACTCAACGATTTAAATTAACTATTTATACGTATACCGATTAATAATAAGAATTTATACGTAATAATATATTAATTTGTTAATGATCCATCATCTTAGAACATACGTATTGCACAAATATATTCATAACCCAACAACAAATGTAAAAAAAAATGTAATATGAATAAACTTTGTTAACGTAAGATGTAAAATGTAAAAAATATACGGCTAAATCACGTTGCATATGCCTCCGCTCAAGTATAGCACTACAATGCAGACCACGCAAATTGTTTGGTTTGTAATGATTGATTTTAAATTAATATTAAAATCACAACAAAATTGAATGCCAACACGATTAAAATGAATTTCTACCTATTTAATCACGGAAAAGTGTATTTCGTTTAGCGTTAAATGGTATAAATTCGTAGATATGACAAAACTATTTTATTTTACGAATTAGTTGCACTAAGTTAAGATGGCGTAATAACAAACGTAACAAAGAAATACAATATGATTATACTTTGGTGGGTGACGAATGATAATTCTGAAAATGAAACGTTTCGTTTTGAATTATTATGATTAGGACTGACCGATAATTAGGCTTTTAGTCCCGGGTTTTTCGGCACCAAAAATATTGTGATGAAACCGCGTTTGTGGAGGATTTTCCACCACAATATGGGAATGAGACACCGATTATGATATGGCTAACAATCTTAGCCCCGATGGTGTGTCTCTCGCGTACAATGCGTTGCACTAACCTGGCCGACGGCACTCTCGCGGTCCCAGCTGGTCAGCTCCCGCGGCAGGTGGTTCCGTCCTGCTGCGCTCGTCGGGATCAGCGCAACGGATGTAGACTTGATGGGTGATGAGGAAAGTTAACAACACTTGCCGGCCGGCTAAACGTTCGACCACCACACTCTGCGATTCGTATTCCGACGAAATGCTGTCCACGATGCCGCGCGCTCGCACGATGCACCTGTGTCTTTCCTCCCGAATTTATTTTATTGCGTTGAGAATGAGCAACTGCTTGCTCCGGTTACGATTTTCGAGAGTCAGTTGACAAGTTGTGCACGCATCGCGCCATCCATAAGGTGGCGCTCGCGACACATTTCGAGAGCCAATCATGTTAAGCCAAATTCGTGAATGAACTTTTACGGTTACGAAACAGTGTCCGACCTGAATATATTATTCGTGAATATTAAACAGTTATCGTCCTACAAAATTTAAGAAATTGAATTATTTTAAATGTGATTTATGCTCGGATTACTTTCAAAAATCAGTTTAAAGACTAATGAAGCGATTTAATTGATAAACGGTGCATGGGATCATTGGATGCATGAACTTTTTGAAGATTGACCTACTAGCATGAGCCTTTGTTTTCCTTTTTTCCTTTGATCACGAGCTACGCGCACTCCCAGAGTTACCATGACAAGTTTTCTTATTTAATTCATATTTATTTTATTTTGATTTTTTGCTCCTTAAGTTAAAAGGATAACCTAAATATAATCTAATATCGATACTGTGTAACACCGTCACAGGTCAGACAAGGTTTCTATAACATATTGTAAAGGTATAGCCATCAGTTTTAATACTACACATTAATACGTTGATAAAAATAATTTCTACTACGGACCGTATTTTTTTATTTAAAATTATGTGTACAGAGCTTGAGATACGTGTTACCCGACTGAATTTAATGGGTCGTTCTTTTAAGGTGCTTCAGTAAAAAATTGTGCCTATTTACTTTTACGGGTTCTTTTGTTACAGAGTTAAATTTCACATGACTTTATTATGTTGTATATTTTATAAGATTTCGTTGTCGGTCTTGAATTCTTTTCACAAATTTCTCTTAGTTCATTTTTCCAATGTCATTGAGTATAGTACATTAAGATAAGAGTACTAAATTGGTTATATATATGTCGGAGAGAGAGCGTTTAAATTGTTGTTAACTGTTATTAATTGAAACGTCAGGTTTAGTACCTGGATGGAATCAGAGATGGCGTTGCGATCGTAATCAACTATTCGATTTGGTATAAACTGGAAACTAGTCATTGTCGCAGGCATTCAAATTCGGACGGTCGTAGCGATCGCACGTATCTCAGAGATCGTCGCCTTTCCTTTCTACAATGAGTGGTGAAGACTCCCATATATGGTTGGTTGGTTATATGGTTTTATTATAAACAAGAAAGCCAAAATGCGCACGTGTGTCATACGACGATTTTCATCATACTTTCAAGGAAAGAGACAGTCTTATATCATGTTATTGACTTTTAATTTTTGAAATAATTAATATTAATAATATAACACCATGCTATATCCCTAATGGGGTAAACAGAGGCACATTAAAGGCAGTATTCACATTGCGCTTATATGTCGTGCGTAGTGATGAAAATGCCCGGGAATTTTCCCAAAGTGCCCAAAACTTCCGAGACCATTTCTTAAATTCCCGGGAATATTCCCAAGGTAGTTTTGGGCACTTTGGGAAAATTCCTGGGCATTTTCATCACTAGTCGTGCGCAGCGTGACCAGTAGCGCAGCTCGCTGTTCTCAGAGCACTTTCATATTACATTTATATTAGATGCCATGCGGGATTTCTCATAATCTTTATCTTCACGGATGAACACGTGGTATCAACATTCGGAGGTAATCTGGGATAATCCAGAGATGTGTGCCGGGATTTCAACCTGCGACCATTCACGTTGCTCCGCATGGAAACCGGTCTATTATCTACTAGGCCACCGCAGACACAAATAGTAAAAGTACAATTCTCAATACAAATAAATATAGTTTGAAGGCAATTCGCGATTAGTGCCTCAATTAGTCTTTCCGATGGGGTCATTTGACCTCATCGGAAATGTGCGATTCATACCTTATGCTTTTCTGCACTACTTGAAGTCGAGAGTAATAATAATCACAGCGAAAACTAATTAAACGAGTGCGGTAATGTAGCTTCGAAGCGTAAGTAATTAATATAACCCTAAAAGCGGTGTAATTATACTATTTTTACAAGCAAGTGCAGTGAAAAAAATTTAGACCATGTTTATTCTAAATTTTGTTCAAAACAATTTTTTAAAATACATGAATAGTTTAGAGGAATATCCTGCATATAATTAAAACATTTTATAAAATAAGTATAGATTACATCTTAAGATAATACTATGATCGCAAAAATATTGTAAATATTATAATTCTCCTTGAATATAATATAGTATTGTGTAATATTAACCCGCTAAAATGGAATTCATATAAATGCACTGTGGCACATAAGTTACAAACACTATTATACATCAAAGTTACTCGGTTAATATCACCCGGAAGTAAGTTATATGGATTTAAAGGGTTCCGTGAACCAGAGATGGGCAAAGTATAATCTGATTAATTATTAACGATTACAAAACGTAGTCGTAATTTTAATTTTCTTGCTCTGTAATCATGATTAAATCCATTTAAAACATTAAGAAATCATAAATGTGTAGAAATGCAATCTGGGATTTTGTAGAGTTTAAAACATAGATGAGCAAAATGCAGTCATATTAATGGTAAAAAACGTAAAATGTAATCATAATTATTTTTATTAATCTGATTACATTTTGCCCATTTATGCCATATATTAATGCCATATATTAACTCTCAAGTGTGTTAATAATAAATTGTATCGTAAACATCATCTGAAATGCTGGATAACCAAACGAGGATGAAAAACATTCAAAACAAATCATTAGTAAGGTCTATTCAGGTAGGGTAAGATAAAACTCAGGCAGATTTAAATACAATTTCCCTCACTCGATACACAATTATCCGACAACAAACATTGTGAACTTAGGACATGTTAATAATAAATATTTTTCTATGGACATGTAATTGACGGAGCTTAAATTACACATATACACCGTATAAAGACCGTGATAGTGCCTCGCTTTGGCCAGTCACCTACCTCGCAGCCTTTTACCAGTTACACAGGATAGTGTACTCAGGAACTGCATTCTATGATTCCACCAGCCTCATTCCATCATTACACCACTACACATCGCGTCGAATACCATCCGTATGTGGTGGATGTTCCTTATATCCGCACGAAAAGATTCGCTTCTACATTCATCATGCGAACAGCGCAGGAGTGGAATATGCTTTTATGTCGTCACGCTATATCCTTTAAGGGGTGAGATACATTAGTGGCCATATTCACTTTGACCAACGTGACCTGTTGCACAATTAATCGCCGTTCTCTGGACACTTATCCATGACACCTCTATTAGATGCACTGAGGGATTCCTCACGATATTTCCTGACAATTGTCGTGAAAAAAAGCGTCATCAAAAATGTATGAAGTTCAGAGTTATCCTAAAAATTTACCTGTCCATGCGCCAGCACTTCAATCTAAGGAAAATCGTGACAATCCACCGGACCTCTGTAAATCTGCACGATATCTGGAAGTTACCGAATCATGCGACCCTTGGTCAGCACTTTCTTTAGTATGGATGAACACTGGTTATATTTTTTTATATCATTGTATTGCTTGTTTACTGGAACGAAATGTTTTATACTGATTGGTCAGGTCACTTCCTGGTACTACTTTTCCTTGGAGATTGATGGTACGGCACAATTTTTATGGCAGCTGTCACCACTTTTCTAAACTTGGATGCCAAGGTACAATAACTTTCGATATACGGCAACGCATGTAGAAAGAGTAAAAGGTATAAAATTGACACGAGCATTCAAAATGATGAGGTTGACTCGTCAATTTCATAGCTGTTTTCTATTAGCATTATCGATAAACGAATGTTTCGTCTAGTGCTTATAACCATTCATAGTTTGGGGTCGCAGGCTTAATACATGTACCATATTTAATAACGTTAATAATTCATTGTCACGCTATAACCCTTACGGGGCAGTTACATTAGTTGGGGTTTTTTTGACGGACTAACTACTGATTGCCAGGACAGGCGTTTACAGTTCAACCGGGCATAAGGGGGCGAGCACAGAAGGTGCTCAATCAAGGTTTCAATTTATTTATTTATTTATTATTATCAGGCAAGTAGTTAAAATAAAATACATAGACACAAACAGAACATAACCAAAAAAATTCCTAGGTGTTTTGTGTATGAGAGAGGTTCACTAGGCTACTGCCCATTTCGAACCTGAACCTTTACCGAATCATATCGAAATCAGAGGTAAAAATAAAAAGTTGTGTTTATAATAAGATTAACAAGAAAAGAATACAAATAAATATAAATATAACAAAAAAAACAATAATAATATATAGATATAATAAGTAAATACACATATACATACACATATATACAAGTAAATACACATATAAAAGAATATATAATTATACTGTAATTTGGTAGAATACTTGGTAATCATTTAGATACTATTTATTAGCGTATATGTTTCTTAGCCATCCATAATATTTTATCCTATCCAAGTATATAAAAAAGCTCCCTCTCTGATTCTACAGTTCCCAACCGGATGAGCCAATCAATAGCCACTTTCCTAAGTTTAATTTTACTATTTATATGCTTCCAGTTGGGAACCTTAGAATATACTTTAGATGCCAAAAATTGGAATTTTTTTTGCCCAAAAGCGGTTTTCATGTACGGTTTGGCTATAATTTGATCATTTCTACTTACCTTCATGTATTTAAGATTTAGAGAATTTCTACAATTCTCATGATAATAGGTGATTAGTGAAATCATAAAAGTTTGTCTTAGATCTAAGAGTTTGGTTTTGAATTATATATTAAGTTTTCTGTCAAAGGTGAACTTATTTGCTAAGCAAAGCCAAAATAGCATCTATAAATCGGCCTACAATTAGAGCGACAGATATTTGTTGTACTCTATAGAAAGCCTCGACTTAGACCTCCACCAGTTATGATTGAGGTAAAAAAATGAGTTTGTATTTTAGATAAAAAATATTTTACATTTTTTAACTCAAGTACATAGTTATGCATCCCCCTCGGCCAGGCATATTGGACTGAGGCAGGGGCTTATTCAGCAAAATGGAAGAGGGCTGAGTAAGTTCCTGTTGACAAAATGCTAGCTTATAAATAAGAGCACGGCGCTGCACGAAGGCATTAGATTATGGAATTGTATTGGGAGCAGCGGTTAGGTTAGGAGCCTCTATATCGGCTCAAGTTAATTTAAGTTAGTTGTACTGCCTAAAAATCGGCAATTGTAATTTTTAAGTAATAAATTGTGTTTTTAAAAACATAAAATCTCGCTCTCAAGATTTGACTACATTGTCAGGTAATTATATTTTGACAGAGTACACTTTAGTTAAAAATCATAATAAGATTATTAACTAGGCTATTAAAAATTGTGCCTTATAACGTTTGAAAATAATTTTCTGGCAACGAACGGAGTTGAAAAACAACTAATTAAAAACGAGAGCAAAAACAAAGAATACTCTTTTAAACTAAGATAAATTACGGAGTTTGTGTTTAAAAAAGGGAACATTATTTTTCCGTAACATTTTTTCTGAGGGACTCCGAACTTTCAGATCTGTTCTACTTAAAACTTTGTAACGTTACTAGATTTCGCCCTCGGCTTTGACTAACCGTTCTTATATATATTTTAAAGGTATCTTTGTACGTAAAGTTTGTTCATAAATAAAAATAATAAATCGTCACGCTATATCTCTTTTGGGGTGAGCAGAAATTCATTAGTGGCTGTATCACTGCATCATATGTCGTACTCAACGTGACCAGCTGAGTAGTACAGCTGATCGCAGTGCTCAAGGTTACACATGATATTTCTATTAGATGCCAAGCGAGTTTCCTCATGAAGTTTTGCTTCATCGGCGAGCACATGGTGCCTAAGTTCGTAAGTAATCTGTAAATATAAAGCCACATGAGATAAACAGGAAATGTAAAATTTATAAAATTTGGTCGACAATTGACGTAGTTTAAAAATAGGGTTTCGCCTTTACTATCGATACTGATGATGATGATGTCCTAGCCGGTTTCGGCCACTGCGACTGTTTCAACACCGGTTAAGAAATTCGAAGTCCAGTTTTCGGAAACAGTCAATTGCGCAGGAGATATTTAAGTGCATAACTGGACGCGCTGCCAGAAAAGCACTCTCTCGTCCGAGCTCCCTCAGGCCCGATGGAAAGGAGAACCAGTACGATCGGGAGGGAGCGGGATGCAGGTTTGGTCGAGTTTTCCTTCTCTGAACACCTGGTTGAATTGCGGTGTTAAAGACCTTAGTCGCCTTTTACGACACCTCAGCAAGAAGAGGGGGTGCTATTCTATTCTGCCGGCAGCCACCATGGCTTTATCGATACTATAATAGATGTATGTACTCAAATATATACACATCAACAAAGTTTAATGCTCAGTCCAAAAATCAATACTTTTTCTTATAAAAATACTCTAATTAATGTTCGCCACTTATACATTTTAAAAGAAAATGAGTACATGTTAAAAATAATGTTTGCAATACAAATTTTATACAACTTATGTTCAATTTTTTGAGTAAATTAGCGGTAAACGTTGCTACGAGTATTGTGATTCTTCTAAAGTTTCCTTTTCTTTAAAATAGTTGAAGTATTTGCGTATATTTTTGGAGAAAAATAATTTCAAGGCAAAATATTTGCCTTGTTACCGAAATGTCGCGTTGCTTTTTGACGCCTGAAGAAATGTTAGGTGCTTTAGGTATGAAGTTTTACGTTCACAGCGTGAAGTTTCTGCCATTAATTCTAACCCAGTTGGTTAGAATTCTTCGACGATTGCTGGGACGTTACGGAGTGACTGCAGAGGCGGCTGAACGGCATCCTGGAAGATATAGCAACAACTCCACGACAAAACCGTTCTTTACAAAACATAGCCAGAAGACAATCTCAGACTATGGCTTGGCAACTCATAAATGTTGCTGTGCTCTAAATTCTAAGTGATCGAGAGCGAGCACTCAAAATATGATAACTTTTGTTGTAGGTATCTAATGCAAACTTGGAGCAGAATTCTCCAGGCCACTTCAGATAAACTGATTTTAGGAATGCCGAAATAATGCAGAGCCTTAGTTAGTACCATAGATGGACAAAATGTAATCAGATTAATAAAAATGATTAACAATTACATTTTACGTTTTTTACCATTAATATGACTGCATTTTGCTCGTGTATGTTTTAACACTAAAAAAATCCCAGATTGTATACATACACATTTATCATTTCTTAATGTTTTAAATGGATTTAATCATGATTACAGAGCAAGAAAATTGAAATTACGGCTACATTTTGGAATCGTTCATCATTAATCAGATTACATTTTGCCCATCTCTGGTTAGTACATTAGGAGATCCTATTGATTACGGAATGCCGCTTCATATCCGTTTTATTGCTTAAATTTTTGTCTCAAAAATATATTTTTGTTTTTAATTTTTACTCAACTTTTTTTTTATTAATATTCATTTTTTGCTTCTTTGTTAATCTTTAAATCGTATAAAATTACTTATTAAAAAAAAAACAATATATTTAGTGAACATCAAAAATGTGCCTACGTTTTATACTTTGTTGATGTGTTTAAATATACTTATACCGGAAGTCAAACCAAGAATCATAATCATTGCTGCAGAGTCACTACTACAAAGCCACCGGGCCATCAGTAATTTCAAGTTACGAGAAAAAGTTAGGGAATGAAAAAAAAAGGCAAGACATTTGTCAAAATTATATTAATTTATTTATATCTATAAACATGCGCAAGTAATAATACTAAATAACAAGTACAGCCGTTTAGAATTTAATATTCCCTACAAAAGGGTCTTGTGTTCAGATTGCGGAATTCCGGCCGGGCAGTGCTCACGCCCTATGTAGTTAGAAAAAATAATCTGCCCAGTTAGTCACAAAAGTTATTGATCAGAATTAGATTTCCTGTATACCATAGCATGAATAAGTCACTCAAAAGAATTACCACCATAACTAGCTAAATATCTGAAAACTTCAATATCGCCTAAATACCAGTTCGGCAAAAGTGGCTGAATATATGATAAAATTGGAGGATGTTCAAACAAACCTTCAACCCATATTTTATTCTCTTAAGAAAGTATAAAAAAATTTGGCCGTAGTAGGCGTTTACATTATAAAAAACTCAGTTTACAATTTCATATTTCCAGGCTCTACTATGATATGTCAGCTACCACAAGTCTTATATATATACACGACTGTACAGAGATGGGCAAAATGTCATCTGATTAATGATTACAAAATGTAGTCGTAATTTAATTTTGTTGCTCTGTAATCATGATTAAATCCATTCAAAATATTAAGGAGTCATAAATGACTATGCAATTGAGGATTCCGTAGTGGTTAAAACATAGATGAGCAAAATGCAGTCATATTAATGATGAAAAACGCAAAATGTAATCGTTTTTCATTAATCTGATTACATTTTGCCTATCTATGCGACTGTATATATGCGAGTATGTACATGTAAATAGTCTTTGGTTTTTAAAACGTTTATTGATTAAATTTAAACACTCACAGGTACACATTTAGTATTTAAAACAAATAATTTCTGCAACTTATCTCTGCAAGCTTGACAAAACCTAATCTCAGCGTCAATGAAATCTGTCTCTGTCTCCTGTACCTTCTATCCCTTTCACACTCTTACAATTTTTCTATCATTCTAATATCGATCGCATAATATGTTCCATTCTAATCACATTCCTACATATATATGACTAAAGTATATATAACCATCTAAATATATAGACTGCAAGATAAAATCGGAAGCCTTTTTAAAAGATCTTGTAAAAGAAAGCAACTAATTTGCAATAACGATTCGCCAGATTTTTTGAAATTATAAGATAAAGTACACAGAAGGCGTAAAAGGCCAACATTTCCCTACCATTTTAAGTGGCGCTGGTAAAAACTTCTTTGCAGCTTCGTTTAATGAGGATCGGCGCAATGTGTGCGAAGTAAATATGGCAACCACTTAAACTGTGAACTAAAAATAATTGACACAATATTTATTAGAAATGAGAAGAAAACATTTTTTGGCATAGAAGTACATCACACAGAAAAATAAAACAATCAAAGTAATCGACAGCTGATAGCAAAGTAAAATAAACATTCTCTTTCTATATCTCTCTTTCCCTCACACACAAAACAAAAGCACACGCGCGCTCAGTCATGTTATTGTGTGTAATTATAGAATGTTTTTTTGTTTTCTGTTTAATTGTGTATCCTACCAATAATTTCGTAGTAATAAATTTAGCAGTATTAGCTTCGTTAGAGGTTTTTTATTTTATATTAAGTACTTGGACGGTTGGATCTGGTGAGTGTAAAACAGCTTTTTTATCCTAACTTGGTATAGTAACACAACGAATGTAACAACAACAGTAAAGAAAATTAATCTATAGTCGCACATTCGGGCCTCCACAAATATCTCTTCACGCTTCGTTTAAAGGACGATATCATGGAACGGTGGAAGCACGCATGGAAAGTTAGAGAACTTTACGGTCCTAGCCGGGATATCAGTTATTGTATAGCCGTGATTACGACAACCCGCGCGGGTGGTACTTTTGTGAAACGGAGAGGTAAAAAAGGTTAAATAACTCTTCAGAATACTCACCGTGATACAGACGGCAGGAAACGCTTTGTCTGTTAACTGCGGAAGCCAATAAGGTTTTATCTTTTCTCTACACTGTAATATTAATCTCACTAATAAAGAAATAAGCAATCCTCGATTTGTAGTTATGTAAATTTGATATTACAAAAGTGCTATTGACACTTTAGAAGTAAAAAAGAGAAATCATCTGTAAAAAATGTACATTGTCGCTTATAATTACAAAATTTGGTCAATAGGCTTAAGTCCCAAGTTTTAGTGTTAAATAGAACCAACACTTTGTCCATGCGGAACGTTGCGGGAGAGCTTTTTGCGCCTGTTATGTAATGGCCTAATTAGAAAGTTAGATTTTTCTAAAAAAGGCTATTATTATCGCATCGTCTATGCTTTTAAATGTTTTTACTGTTACATATTAGGAGGACATTTTTATCTGTGCA
Source organism: Automeris io (assembly GCA_036320925.1). Classification (NCBI taxonomy): domain Eukaryota; kingdom Metazoa; phylum Arthropoda; class Insecta; order Lepidoptera; family Saturniidae; genus Automeris; species Automeris io. The sequence continues at coordinate 475,039 of JAUDJH010000021.1, read as the reverse complement.
TATTTTATGAAGACCTACATTTAATATTAGGCTTTTAGTACTAAGGCCTAGGCTAGACAATGGAATTAACTAATACTCGGAAAGCAAACCTAAGATAATACTTGCGAATAAAAGTGAAGTAACATGTTTTCTGATTTCGTAAGTTCATTTATTCTCATTCTTTACTCCCGACGAAAGAAAAGGGGTGTATACACTTATTGCATGTATTTGTGTGTGTCTCTTTGTGTGTTTGTCTGTTTATGTATCGTAGCTTCTAAACGAATGAACTAATTGTGATTGAGTTTTTATAATTTAAAAGCTGACTTGATCAAATTACAATTTGGATTTCAAGACGCGTCAACTCGCTACAGATCATGGCCGGACAAATATTTTTACAGTTCGATATTTTTCCGAAAAAATGTAAGTCTCGAAATCATATATGTATATATATTTGCAAGAATTGATTGAAAAACTGATTGGAATTATGTTGAATGCTGTAACATTAGACAGTAACGATACGTACCTATTTTAAGGTATTCATGCTAGAGTTCAACCATCAGATACTGGAAAGCATAATCATATTTTTCCTCGCACCTTAGTTTATTTGAAATGTGCCGCTCGCGGGAAATCAACGACGCCGGCAGGTAGCTCCCAATATCTTTTGACGACGAATCATTTCACAGATGTACGAACATACTTTGTGTCAGATGCGGCATTGAGGAACCGATTACTGAAGAGTTTCTAAGAACAATAACAATTAGTATTACAAAAAATAACTAAAGTAATAATGTATCAAACGAGTCATTGTCTTACTGAAGATTAAATATATCTAGCACCTAACAACAATTTCTGTCCTTAATGAGATACTGTATGCTCAATTTTTACAGGTTAATGCATGACCGGAAGGTAGGTGAAGATGAAATCGACAATGCACCGCATTCGCCTGATAAAGGCCTATTTATTCTTTTTTAAAGGCTCTCAGACATAGATGGGCAAAATGTAATCAGATTAATGAAAATGATTACCGATTACATTTTACGTTTTTTACCATTAATATGACTGCATTTTGCTCATTTATGTTTTAAACACTACAAAATTCCAGATTGTATACAGATTTATGATTTCTTAATGTTTTAAATGGATTTAATCATGATTACAGAACTATAAAATTAATATTACGACTACATTTTGTAATCGTTGATCATTAATCAGACTACATTTTGCCCATCTCTGCTCTCAGATCTTAAAATTTTGGAGATAGAGATTCGAGGGTATTTCACTTCTTTGCTAATCGCATTAAGAAGCAAATCTCTTTCACCACGTAAAGATGGTATCCAACACGGCGTTTAGTGGTTTTGTGGTGAAAAGGGGAAAGTGGAATCTATACTAATATTATAAAGCTGAAGAGTTTGTTTGTTTGTTTGTTTGTTTGAACGCGCTAATCTCAGGAACTACTGGTTCGAATTGAAAAATTATTTTTGTGTTGAATAGACCAATTATCGCGGAAGGCTTTAGGCTATATAACATCACGATGCACTTATCAGGAGCGAAGAAATAATGGAAAATGTGAAAAAAACGGGGAAAATTATTCATCCTTGAGGGCTTCCATTGCGTGCGCTGCGAAAACGGTTCAAGATACGAAAAATATATGTAAGAAAGAACAGTATATGTCTATCTTTTAAGATTAAGTCACTAGAACCGTTTTTATAGTAATAAAATTTGGTCGAAATGAATGCATTATTTGTTAAGAATTGTATCAACGTAATAATATTAATATTTATCCAAATAAATGTGTTGTTGATTAAGAGTATTTAATTGTGAACAAACTTGTCTTTTACATCACTTAATTTCAATGAACATCTTAGAAGATATTACAAAACCTTATATAGCAAAACAACTTTTGCCGGATCAGCTAGTTAGGAAATAAAGGTCTTGAGCGCACTCTGCAGAGTACAACCAGTAAAAGACTGCGTTGCAGACGAGGATACGTCGGTGTTAAATTATTAGCATTTTCGCCTCAGTTAAAGAATCACCTGGAAGTTTGCGAGACTTACGTGAGTCCAGAGCGCCTAGTAAAATGTATAATGTCGACATGCAAGGCGTCCAATGTTCTCGATTTATTAGCATCTAGCTTACCATAATACAGCACTACAAGAAGTTTTTTTTTTCTTACACTGGCACGACATAGTGACTACAGAGTACCTGATGGTAAGTACAGTGTAGTCTAAAAACGAAAGCGACTATCAAAGGATGAAAATCCATTGACAGTCTACATCGTCATGTCGGCCCACATTTACCACGACTGAAGGTCTCTAGGTATATGAGCTACTGGATATACACAAGCTGATCCCGAAACGCGACAAGCCGAAACTGGTCACTATGACGGGCTTTACACCCATGCACTGTGGTCGCGATCCAGACGGGCACCGATGCCCTACCACCTCGCTGCTGCTCGTTTAGCACCACCCAGGAGTCACGTGTAGAGAAACTAGGGTAAAGCCTACGGACGCGAGCAGCTTCGACTCCCAAAATCATTAAAAGAAAAGTAATCATTAGATGCTAAGTTACATTAGTGTGGTGGCAATTGATCGATACATTTTTGTATTGGTAATAACAATAATAATATATAATCCCACTACATCCCTTTTGCGGTGAGCAGAGATACATTAGAACCTATATCCATTTTGCACTAATATGTCGTGCCCAATGTGACCAGTAGCGCAGTTGATTGCCGTTCTCAGGGCATTTACACATGACAGCTCTATTAGATGCCTTGCTGATTTTCTCGTAATGTTTTCCTCACCGGTGAGCTTGTGGTGCCTAAATCCATACTTACTCTGGAAAAATCCAAATTTATATTTGAAAATCAACTTTTTACCAAATTTCAATTGCAGCACACCATACAATCTCATCAATAGGTAATATAAACTTGCTCTTTATGCTTTTAAATTTGCCGAAATTATCATATCTAAAATATAATCAACTTTAGTAACTCCAGTGCTTTTGGCGTTGAGTATTTCCTCCAATAACGCACGTACCTCCCTGCTTCGTATTTAATGCTGATTGCTTCCACCGAACAGAGATTAGAAGGCGTAATTCACCCCTTATCCGCTAAAATAGATGTTATTGACTTGCCTGACTTTCTTACGTTCCAGTATGAAGTTGTTTCGAATCCATATCACGTGTATCTTCTTAATATGTTTTTTTTTTACACTGGCTCGACATAGTTACTACAGAGTACCTGATGGTAAGTACAGTGTAGTCCAAAAACGAAAGCGACTATCAAAGGATGAAAATCGATTGATAGTCTACATCGTCATGTCGGCCCACATATACCACGACTGAAGGTCTCTAGGTATATGAGCTACTGGATATGCACAAGCTGATCCCGAAACGCGACAAGCCGAAACTAGTCACTATGACGGGCTTTACACCCATGTACTGTGGTCGCGATCCAGACGGGCACCGACGCCCTACCACCTCGCTGCTGCTCGTTTAGCACTACCCAGGAGTCACGTGTAGGGAAACTAGGGTAAAGCCTACGGACGCGAGCAGCTTCGACTCCCAAAACCGTCCATAACCGTCCGTAACCGTTAATAGATGGGCTGATCACCTGTTTGTCTTTCTTACAGATAAACAAAATACTTATTTGTTAGTTCTTGTAAGGGTCACCGTTTGGTTAGCAACTTGTGACCTAAAACAACTCACGTACTTGGAACAATACTGTGAATGGGTCTATAGCCGAATAAGGATACCAGATAACGGAGTTCATAATACACCCCTTACCAGATTAAGCTGGCGTTAACTGGTATTAACCGGTTGGACCCAACTTTCCTGTTTTCCGATACACGTCTCCCCTGACCTCATTTCTCAGATATCGAATATAGTTTTTATAAGAAATCCATTGAGTTTATTAGCTTTTACGTAAACTAACTTTTCCTGGAAATTTTCTCGTTTTTAATGAATTTCTCCAACACATATTTTATCTGCAGATTTTTTTTTTTTTCAAAAATCCGAGGCTGTCCGATACAGATTAAATAAAAAGAGCTTTGATGGAGGGTAAGGCCAAAAGTAAGTGACATCGGTGAAAGTATAGAAAGAGATTAATGAATGTTCAAGATGTAAAAGAGAATAGTGTAAAACTCACTCTGAAATATGTTAAAATGAATCATGGTAATCAATTCCACTTTTAGTTGGCTCACCTTGATACTCTCTTTTAGTCTTGTTTCTCGCTTGGGAGTTGGCTGGACGACTGACTGACTATTCAATATCGCGGAAGCTATATATAAGGACAAGAAATAGTGTTCCCATATAATTAATTCGGTTTGACGTCAAGACAACGATTCGTTTTGCCATAACATCAATTAGTGTAACAATAGAGATAAGTGGCGTTCTCTCTACCTTTTTTTTTTTGTTAACCCGGGGGAAATCCTCATAGGATCGTCAGGGGGTGGTGAGACCCACCCCCCGGTATGCCGGACTTTTACCCGTTAAAACTCCCGTGGTGTTCCTTCACGCGCATCTGCACAAGCCCCCGGGCACACCGAGGACCTCCAAGAGGGCTGGCGCGTGATCCGCCTTGTGGGCTTCTCCACAGTCGGGAGGAAAAACCTCTACCGATGCCTAGTGGTGCGTGGAAGCACCCACGACACCACTGGATCTTGAAAGTCAGGCAACGGCCCCCTCAGGCTCGTTGCCCAACGCTCCCCTCGAGGCAAAACTGCCAAGCAGCGACTTAGGAGTCGCTGCTGGGCGTTCTCTCTACCTATCCCAATAGGGGTTCAGCGTTTTATGCTAACTGAATCTATACTTAATTTGTTGATGCAAGACCCCTATATGTACATTTATTCCAATATTTTGTAAAAGTTTAACGTTATAAGCTGGTATGACTGTCACTGTGCAAAAGACGATTGACGTTTAATGATAAGTTATTTTGAAGGTAGTTGTAAAAAATGTATTTTAAAGAGAATGCAAGTGCTACTTTAGCTTCCGTATGCAAAATTAAAATAAAATAGTTCGATACAAAATATCTGTTTTCTCGATCCCACATATATGACTGATTTTATAGACGAGGGAGATATTTCAGGATATAATAATTTGTACCTTCTTTTAACTAATAAAAATGTTAATAACTGTATTCCCTAACAAATCATTAAGAAAATTTATTAACGAATAAGAATTAATCCGTAAAATGTGTGGACACCGTAGCGCGTGTGGTGCACAATTCATTGGTAAGTTGATAAAGTTCCATTTACGTAATTTTAGGTACATAGGTATTGGGTCGCTTTCCCTTCGCCTTGTATCTTGGCTTAGGACAGGCAAATTACCTACTTAATAATGAGTTGTTATTCATTCATTCATATGTGTAATTGTCTCTTAATATGTTGACAATAATTTGCTTTGTTTTATTGGAAATATTAAGATATCACTATTTTTACATATTTGGAATTACAATCGAACGCTGAATATCCTCCCTGAATATCTTCCTCGTCTATAAAATCACCTGTATATATTTATTTCATTTTTCTTGTTGCTCTCAAACTGCACGAATTTCTCGATATGTGTTTTTACGGATCGAAATCGGAGTTTGTGGGTAAAGGAACTTCCGAATTCGGTCCGAGTTTTTTAGTTCCGCATTTTCACGGATTAGATACAGTGCGTATAAATTTTAACCACGACCGACTGCAATATAAGTAGAAGTATGGATGTAGGAACATGTTGAAACCAATATATAACTACACTCTCACCAATTGAGGCATAATATAAAATGCTTCGTATAAATTATTTAATGGTAACAGCATTGCTTCGCTTCCCAGATACAATCTCTTAATGCTTCGACATTTTGGTTTCATGGGAATTTACGAACCATTTTTTCCCTTCACGGTGCAGTGAATTCCTTTATGTTTATGGTAATTTATTAAAAGGTTTTGCGTCGACGGAATTAATGGTGAGTGATAGGAATGCTGAGCTGGCTATTCCTTTTCAATTGATTCAAGCAGATTTATGTAAAAAATCGTCAATTGTAAGCTTAGGAAAAAAAATTGTGCTACTTTTTTATTTATTTAAGCTGATGTGATACCGGGAAGTCCATATATGCCGAAGAACCTATGGTCGTTGAAGCAGGCAGGATCTTGAGTATTTCTTGAGTGAATCAGTAGGTGTGGCACGAGAGATGCCTCTTGGTGAGGTGTTCGGATTGGATGAAGAAGAGCCAAAGACCACGCTCAATGGCGCTTCTGAGGAGAGAATTATGATCACAGTACACAAGTGTAAAGACCTATGACGGTCTGGTGTAAAGATCGTCATAGTGACACGCTTTGGCCTGACACGTTTCGGAATCAGCTCGTGTATATCCAGTAACTCATATGCCTAGTGACCTTCAGTCGTGGTATATGTGGGCCGACATGACGACGGAGACTGTCAATGGATTTTCATCCTTTAATGGTCGCTTTCGTTTTTGGACTAAACTGTACATACCATCAGTTACACTGTAGTCTCATTGACGAGACAGGGTAAAAAAATGTCCAGGAGTGGACCAGGATGGGCTGATGATGATTATATAGTGTCGTGCGTTCTTTATTTTATTAATATTGGGGTTGCTAATACGTCTGGATGACTTTGGTTTCCCAGGCTCGGGTGGAGCGTTTAGAGGGACACCCGAGGGTTTTTAGTCAGTAGGAGTCTGACACACTGGGATCCCTGATGATCCTATGTAGGAATTTACCTCGGGTTACAAAAAAGGGGTTGCTAGCGGCCTAATACACTTTTCCATTCACAACATATATTGGAGTGAATTCAAATTTGAATTATTTAATGCACTTCAAAGTTTATACAGAGATGTTTTTGCTTTTTGTTAGTAAGAAAGTATGGACCCGCTAAATATCAGTTGGCGGCTTTGGACTCGATTGATCGTAGAGCTCGTTGAGTTATTGGTGACGATTCTTTGACAAAAATTAAAATGCAGAGCATCGAGCATCGACGTAGAGTTGCCTGCCTCGCGGTCTTTTACCGGTTGCACGGTGGAGAGTGTTCTCAGGAACTACATTCTTTGATTCCACCACAAAACTACTAGACATCGTGTCAGATACCATCCGTATGTGGTGGATGTTCCTTATATCCGCACGAAAAGATTCGCTTTTACATTTATCATGCGAACGGCTAAGGAGTGGAATATGCTTCAAGCGGCCATTTTTCCGCAGTCTTTTGACCTGGGAGTCTTTAAGAGAAGAGTGAATAGGCATTTGCTAGGCGATCGCGTTTCATCATCGAACTCATCTTCACCTTCCACCAGGTGTGATTGAGGTCAAGCGTTCGTCTATAAATTATAAAAAAAAAACCCTGTTGGGTATGGCATTTATGTAGGCAAGAGGGCTTCAATATTAATATTAGTATTTACAATAGTGAGACAGCATAACCCTTTTTTCTATTTATTTATTTTTATTTTATTTTTTATTATTATTTTTTTCTTTATAGTCACGCAGTATAATGCTCAATTTATCATTTAGGTACACATTTACAGTGTAGTAGCATTTGTATTTTAAATGAATATTAATACAAGTCAACATTATCGGTACTAAATTAAAAAAATGCTTTAATAATAATAAGAAAGGTGAACTCAGACAAATACAATACTACAAATACAATCTAAAAATCAAAACAACTACACATTAAAAAGAAACAGTAATGTAAATTCAATTAAATCAAATTCTCAATAATGTTACAGATTAGATTATTTTCTTTACGAGCTAGTGTGATGAAAAATGTGTTAGAATATTATGAAATTTTATTTAATGCTCTTTTGATATGCCCTGCGGAATTACTAGAGTAAAGAACATCTCTTAAAGTTTCCTCGATTAACATTTAAAGTTGTTATAAGTTTCGTTTACATCATCACTCGAAAATTATTTCAAACAATCCAACTTTTAGAGGAGGTCTTCTCTTACAGCACGCCTCCAGGGTATTGCAACCATTTAACTAGACCTCTTCATCATATTCCTTATTTGGACCTCTGCTTTATTTTTCAAGATATTCAATGGATGGGGAGGCCAAGTTTGTGTGGTCGGTTCACTTAACAATTGCTCCCACCTCTACTTTTATACAATGGTTGCTTTACACCTACAAGATATAATTAAGGATTATAATCCGTTCAATAATTCTTAATATTTTGAAAGCAATCATTTTATTTACGAAAATTAATTTAATTTTCACGAAAAAATTAATCATCAAGAAAAATATTAATCAAATTTTTGTAACATTAATCACTTTTATAGCTTCAGGTTAATTAGAAACATACTAATATATAAGTATTATATCATCACGCTATATACGTCACATTTTAGAGTGAACAGTGATACATTAGTGGCTGTATCTACTTAGCGCTTATATGTCTTGCCCGACGTGAACAGTAGCGCAGCTGATCGCCGTTCTCAGGGCACGTTAACATTTCTATTAGATGCCATTCGGGTTTCCTCTCAATTTTTTCCATCATCGGTGAGCATGTAACCTGGAAAACGAGATACGTGCCGGGGTTCGAAATTACGACCGTTCTCGTAGCCGTGCATGTACCGGTTCCTTATCCACTAGGTCACCATGGCTATTAATATCATTTTCCTTTTTTATACTAGTTCGATAAAGTGACTGGATTACACCTGATGATAAGTACAGTGTAGTCTAAGGACAGTAACGACACGAAAGAGATGAAAAACCCTTGACATACATCACCGGTATGTCAGGCTCTCATATACCATGACGGAAGGTTTCTAGGTATATGAAAAACTGGATATACAGAAGCTGATCTAAAAACGTGACAGGCCAAAGTAACTATGACGGTCTTTACACTTGCGTACTGTGGTCACGACCAAGTTTGGGCAATCGGCCTACCACTTCAAAAATTTAGAGTCCTTCAGTGGATAGATCGACTGGCATGATGACAGCGGCTACCAATGAATTATCGGCCTCTAGTAGTCGTTGTATTCCTGGGCTACACTGTATTTTTTACATTTCATCAGGTGCAGATTAAGCAGTTTGTCAAGTCAGTATAAAAAAAATTGATCGTGTAAAGGGACAATCGACCTGTCCCCTTATCTAAAAGGATAATTTTTCACGTCAGTGCAACTGCGGTCTAACATTTGTCACATCTCCTTCAAGGGTTTTTATGGGGCGAAACGAGGGAGTCACCTTTGCTACGAAAACAAAGATTTATGTTCCACGATCCCGCACCGAGCTCCGTTTAAATGAGCCGAGCTGAGATTTCAACGAATTAAGAAATCTTAACGTTTTTCACCCTTTTTGTGGGACGAGAAAATTTGCAGCTAACCCTTATACTAAGAAAAAAAAACACAAAGTTATAAAACTTTGAGTCATCAAATTGTCAAATTAATTACTCAAAATATTATAAATTACTTTGATACAGGAAATCTATACTATAATATTATAAAGCTGAAGAGTTTGTTTGTTTGTTTGTTTGTTTGAACGCGCTAATCTCAGGAACTACTGGTTCGAATTGAAAAATTCTTTTTGTGTTAAATAGACTATTTATCGAGGAAGGCTTTAGGCTATATAACATCACGATGCAACTATTAGGAGCGAAGAAATAATGGAAAATGTGAAAAAAAACGGGGAAAATTATTCATCCTTGAAGGCTTCCATTGCGTGCGCTGCGAAAACGGTACAAGATACCAAAAATATATGTATGAAAGAATTATTCCTCTTAAAATGATCTAAAAAAATGTCCACAACAGTATATGTCTATCTTTTAAGATTAACTAACTAGGACCGTTTTTATGGTAATCGAATTTGGTCGAAATTAATGCATTAAGAATTGTATCAACGTAATAATATTAATCTTTATCCAAATAAATGTTTTGTTGATTAAGAGTATTTAATTATGAACAAAATTGTCTTTGACATCACTTAATTTCAATGAACATGATAGAAGATATTACAATAACTTATATAGCAAAACAACGTTTGCCGGATCAGCTATGTCTTGATAAGCGCGAAACTCGAGAACGACTGAACCGATTTGACTGATTTCTTCTTTGTTGTGTTTGTTGAAGTATGGGGAAGGTTATTACGGAGAGAAAAATTAAAAAATTGTCTGAAAAAGTCTAAAAACAACACTTTTCTATATTCTCATACAAAAAATTCGTAATAATATTTTAAAGTCAATTTGAACTTTAACACTTTTTTGTGTTGTGTTGTGTTGTGTTCGGTTGTGTTCGGTTGTGTTCGGTTGTGTTCGGTTGTGTTCGGTTCTGTTCGGTTCTGTTCGGTTGTGGTCGGTTGTGGTCGGTTGTGTTCGGTTGTGTTCGGTTGTATTCGGTTGTGTTCGGTTGTGTTCGGTTGTGTTCGGTTGTATTCGGTTGTATTCGGTTGTGTTCGGTTGTATTCGGTTGTGTTCGGTTGTGTTCGCTTGTGTTGTGTTCGGTTGTGTTCGGTTGTATTTGGTTGTGTTGTGTTCGGTTGTGTTGTATTCGGTTGTGTTCGGTTGTATTCGGTTGTGTTCGGTTGTGTTCGGTTCTGTTCGGTTCTGTTCGGTTCTGTTCGGTTCTGTTCGGTTCTGTTCGGTTGTGTTCGGTTCTGTTCGGTTCTGTTCGGTTGTGTTCGGTTGTGTTCGGTTGTGTTCGGTTGTGTTCGGTTATGTTCGGTTGTGTTGTGTTCGGTTGTGTTCGGTTGTGTTCGGTTCTGTTCGGTTCTGTTCGGTTGTGGTCGGTTGTGGTCGGTTGTGTTCGGTTGTGTTCGGTTGTATTCGGTTGTGTTCGGTTGTGTTCGGTTGTGTTCGGTTGTATTCGGTTGTATTCGGTTGTGTTCGGTTGTATTCGGTTGTGTTCGGTTGTGTTCGCTTGTGTTGTGTTCGGTTGTGTTCGGTTGTATTTGGTTGTGTTGTGTTCGGTTGTGTTGTATTCGGTTGTGTTCGGTTGTATTCGGTTGTGTTCGGTTCTGTTCTGTTGTATTCGGTTGTGTTCGGTTGTGTTCGGTTGTATTCGGTTGTGTTGGGTTGTGTTCGGTTGTGTTCGGTTGCGGTCGGTTGTGTTCGGTTGTGTTCGGTTGTATTCGGTTGTGTTCGGTTGTGTTCGGTTTTATTCGGTTGTGTTCGGTTGTATTGTGTTCGGTTTTGTTCGGTTGTATTCGGTTGTGTTGTGTTCGGTTGTGTTGGGTTGTGTTCGGTTGTGTTCGGTTGTGTTCGGTTGTATTCGGTTGTATTCGGTTGTGTTCGGTTGTATTCGGTTGTGTTCGGTTGTGTTCGGTTTTATTCGGTTGTGTTGGGTTGTGTTCGGTTGTATTCGGTTGTGTTGTATTCGGTTGTATTCGGTTGTGTTGTGTTCGGTTGTGTTGTGTTCGGTTGTGTTCGGTTGTATTTGGTTGTGTTGTGTTCGGTTGTGTTCGGTTGTGTTGTATTCGGTTGTGTTCGGTTGTATTCGGTTGTGTTCGGTTCTGTTCTGTTGTATTCGGTTGTGTTCGGTTGTGTTCGGTTGTATTCGGTTGTGTTGGGTTGTGTTCGGTTGTATTCGGTTGTGTTGTGTTCGGTTGTATTCGGTTGTGTTGTGTTCGGTTGTGTTCGGTTTTGTTCGGTTGTGTTCGGTTTTGTTCGGTTGTGTTCGGTTCTGTTCGGTTGTGGTCGGTTGTGTTCGGTTGTGTTCGGTTGTGTTCTGTTGTGTTCGGTTATGTTCGGTTATGTTCGGTTGTGTTGTGTTCGGTTGTGTTCGGTTATGTTCGGTTGTGTTGTGTTCGGTTGTGTTCGGTTGTGTTCGGTTGTGTTCGGTTGTGTTCGGTTGTGTTCGGTTGTGTTCGATTGGTTTCGGTTGTGTTCGGTTGTGTTCGGTTGTGTTCGGTTGTATTCGGTTGTGTTGTGTTCGGTTGTGTTCGGTTGTGTTCGGTTCTGTTCGGTTCTGTTCGGTTGTGGTCGGTTGTGGTCGGTTGTGTTCGGTTGTGTTCGGTTGTATTCGGTTGTGTTCGGTTGTGTTCGGTTGTGTTCGGTTGTATTCGGTTGTATTCGGTTGTGTTCGGTTGTATTCGGTTGTGTTCGGTTGTGTTCGGTTTTATTCGGTTGTGTTGGGTTGTGTTCGGTTGTATTCGGTTGTGTTGTATTCGGTTGTATTCGGTTGTGTTGTGTTCGGTTGTGTTCGGTTGTGTTGTGTTCGGTTGTATTTGGTTGTGTTGTGTTCGGTTGTGTTCGGTTGTGTTGTATTCGGTTGTGTTCGGTTGTGTTCGGTTGTATTCGGTTGTGTTCGGTTCTGTTCTGTTGTATTCGGTTGTGTTCGGTTGTGTTCGGTTGTATTCGGTTGTGTTGGGTTGTGTTCGGTTGTATTCGGTTGTGTTGTGTTCGGTTGTATTCGGTTGTGTTGTGTTCGGTTGTGTTCGGTTTTGTTCGGTTGTGTTCGGTTCTGTTCGGTTGTGGTCGGTTGTGTTCGGTTGTGTTCGGTTGTGTTCGGTTGTGTTCGGTTGTGTTCGGTTATGTTCGGTTATGTTCGGTTGTGTTGTGTTCGGTTGTGTTCGGTTGTGTTCGGTTATGTTCGGTTGTGTTGTGTTCGGTTGTGTTCGGTTATGTTCGGTTGTGTTGTGTTCGGTTGTATTGTGTTCGGTTGTGGTCGGTTGTGTTCGGTTCTGTTCGGTTGTGTTCGGTTGTGTTCGGTTCTGTTCGGTTCTGTTCGGTTCTGTTCGGTTGTGTTCGGTTCTGTTCGGTTCTGTTCGGTTGTGGTCGGTTGTGTTCGGTTCTGTTCGGTTGTGTTCGGTTATGTTCGGTTGTGTTGTGTTCGGTTGTGTTCGGTTATGTTCGGTTGTGTTGTGTTCGGTTGTGTTCGGTTATGTTCGGTTGTGTTGTGTTCGGTTGTATTGTGTTCGGTTGTGGTCGGTTGTGTTCGGTTCTGTTCGGTTGTGTTCGGTTCTGTTCGGTTGTGTTCGGTTCTGTTCGGTTGTGTTCGGTTCTGTTCGGTTGTGTTCGGTTCTGTGCGGTTCTGTTCGGTTCTGTTCGGTTGTGTTCGGTTCTGTTCGGTTGTGTTCGGTTCTGTTCGGTTCTGTTCGGTTTTGTTCGGTTGTGTTCGGTTCTGTTCGGTTGTGGTCGGTTGTGTTCGGTTGTGTTCGGTTGTGTTCGGTTGTGTTCGGTTGTGTTCGGTTGTGTTCGGTTGTGTTCGGTTGTATTCGGTTGTGTTGTGTTCGGTTGTGTTGTGTTCGGTTGTGTTCGGTTGTGTTCGGTTGTGTTCGGTTCTGTACGGTTCTGTTCGGTTGTGGTCGGTTGTGTTCGGTTGTGTTCGGTTGTGTTCGGTTGTGTTCGGTTGTGTTCGGTTGTGTTCGGTTGTGTTCGGTTGTGTTCGGTTGTGTTCGGTTGTGTTCGGTTGTATTCGGTTGTGTTCGGTTGTGTTCGGTTGTATTCGGTTGTGTTCGGTTGTGTTCGGTTCTGTTCGGTTGTGTTCGGTTATGTTCGGTTGTGTTCGGTTATGTTTGGTTGTGTTGTGTTCGGTTGTGTGCGGTTGTGTTCGGTTGTGTTCGGTTGTGTTGTGTTCGGTTGTGTTCGGTTGTGTTCGGTTGTGTTCGGTTAGGTTCGGTTGTGTTCGGTTGTGTTCGGTTAGGTTCGGTTGTGTTGTGTTGTGTTGTGTTCGGTTCTGTTCGGTTGTGTTGTGTTGTGTTGACATATAAATATTAATGTCAATATTTGTCAATTTTTATACATATAGCATTAAGGCCAGGTTCTTTCAAACAATTTTCAAAAAAATCTGTCGGGGAAGCTATTAACATTAAAAAAAACAATATGACTTTGTTTTAGAGAAATAGGGCAGAACAAGGTCTGCCGGGACAGCTATTATAAATATGATGGCTCTAAAACCTTGGCATCAACAGTACTTTGTGTAGATTATCTCGGACCTACAATCTTCTTGGAGATTCGGTCGATTTGTTCGCGAACTTCCTGCCGCTCTTCGAGAATAAGGTCTTCGGGTTTTTGAGAGATGCACAGACTTATTATCTTGACTTTCATCAACAATAATCTATACTAATATTATAAAGCTGAAGAGTTTGTTTGTTTGTTTGTTTGAACGCGCTAATCTCAGGATTTACTGGTTCGAATTGAAAAATTCTTTTTGTGTTAAATAGACTATTTATCGAGGAAGGCTTTAGGCTATATAACATCACGATGCAACTATTAGGAGCGAAGAAATAATGGAAAATGTGAAAAAAAACGGGGAAAATTATTCATCCTTGAAGGCTTCCATTGCGTGCGCTGCGAAAACGGTTCAAGATACCAAAAATATATGTAAGAAAGAATTATTCCTCTTGAAATGATCTAAAAAAATGTCCGGGACAGTAAATGTCTATCTTTTAAGATTAAGTCCTAGAACCGTTTTTATGGTAAACAAATTTGGTCGAAATTAATGCATTATTTGTTAAGAGTTGTATCAACGTAATAATATTAATCTTTATCCAAATAAATGTGTTGTTGATTAAGAGTATTTAATTGTGAACAAAATTGTCTTTGACATCACTTAATTTCAATGAACATCTTAGAAGATATTACAAAACCTTATATAGCAAAACAACGTTTGCCGGATCAGCTAGTACAATATAAACAGGCCACTCTAACGTATTCTGTGGATGTATTAATAGGAACTGTACATTGTTGATTGTAATTGTGTATGTGTTGTGTAAATTAAGTATTGTACCGAGCCACTGGCAACTCTATAAAATAAATAAATACATAAAAACTTTATGTTCAGGTCCCATGTGCCACGAGCATGTGCTAAAGCAATTAATGTTATTTTATAGATTTAAATTTCAAACTTACATAATGATGTACGTAAATGACGTGTAAAATTGTGCAGCTAAGCTTAAATCGATGGCTATTGCTCACTGGATCCTCGGCTAATTGAGCTTCTGAGCTAACAATCGCAGAGTGGTCTGCCGGAGCGATAGTACGCTGACTTAACTTTTCAAGTGAAAAGGCATTCGACCGTAGCAAATGCTTCGACAGTTAACGAACCTATCTCCACTTTTCTTCAGAAATTAAAATCTATAGCATGTAGACGCCGCCCGACGCGTGTTCGTGTTAAACGCCCTAAAGGTCGTTAGGGTGTTACGGGACGCGCAGGGTAAAGGGTGCGCGAGCGCAAGGGATGCTCTATCTAAAGCAGTCGACTACCGAGACCCAAGGCTAGAGTACGTGCGTGTGCGTCGCAGTTCGGTGTGGCTTAAAGTGCAAATAAACAGTAAAACGCCAAAATCCGTGTTTTCCTACCAACACACCCACGACCACCGGTCATAAATCTAATTATTTAATCTAATCCGTTAAGTGAGCTGTACTGTCTAGGTTAATTTATTTTTCTATTATTTTATCATTTATACGGACTTTTAATAAGCCTATTTCAATAAGATGTATTTACTGGCAGATGCTTGATTTAATCATACCTGGTGGAAGATAAAATCCACGTCTGCCCAAAAAATGCTTAAAACCATTATTCTTTTAAAATATTCCATATTGCAGGAGCGTAGAAGTATAGACGATGGAAGTGCACTGTACTCTCGCTGGTCACATTATAAATGAAGAAGGGAATTTTGTAGTGCGAATTTAGGTATATCCAATATATAAGAGCGGTGTCCAACGCGCCATCTAGGGGATAATAAATATTTTGTGTTGTTTTTAGCACTGTTGTATTTTATTACTTTTAGCCGAAATGCAGAATGCCAAGAAGAGTGAATAGGCATATGTTAAGCGGACGCGGTTCATCATCGAACTCATCTTCACCTTCTACCAGGTGTGATTATGGTCAAGCGTTCGCCTATAAGTAATAAAAAAAATGCAGAATAAATTTCATCACGCTATGTTAAAAAAAGAGAATTTGAAGTATGTATTCGCAAACCTGATCTTGAAATATTTCGAGGCATGGCAAAAATGACTGTCTAGCACTTCGCTCCCTCTACAACTTCGTAAAAATTTAAATATCATATACGAAGCGAAATATTCACGAAGAACTATATTTTTTTTTTCTTTTTTGACACGTATCACGCCTAATGGTTAGCGTGCACAACTTAAGACCTGGTAAAGATGTCTTATGAGACTTTCAAGTTAAGTTTTAAAACGTTAAAACAAACACTTGTACAACATTTCCACCTATTTTTATGAAGAGGATGGCCCAGGTTTTGAAATATATTATTCAGTGGATACGCTGGCTAATATGCTTGTCAGCAGCCCCTATAATGTGGCCTGGTTAAACGTTTATTTACCTCTTTAATCATTCTTCGATAATTATGGGAGTCGAAGCTGCTCGCGTCCGTAGGCTTTACTCTAATTTCCCTACACGTGACTCCTGGGTGGTGCTAAACGAGCAGCAGCGAGGTGGTAGGGCGCCGGTGCCCGTCTGGATAGCGACCACAGTACATGGGTGTAAAGGCCGTCATAGTGCCCAGTTTCGGCTTGTCGCGTTTCGGGATCAGGTTGTGTATATCCAGTAACTCATATACCTAGAGACCTTCAGTCGTGGTATATGTGGGCCGACATGACGATGTAGACTATCAATGGATTTTCATCCTTTGATGGTCGTTTTCGTTTTCGGACTACACTGTACTCATCATCAGGTACTCTGTAGTCACAAAGTCGACCCAGTGTAAAAAAAATATATATATAATCATTAAAAAAGAGTCTGATTTTATTTAAAGAAAAGCTTTCTTGTATGGCTTCAATATGTTATTTTATAGACTTTAGACTACAGTTTCAGAGCTCTTTCAAGGGTTTTTATAAATAGTATCTATTGTGTACCTATCGTTACTTTTACTGTGGTTTAAAGCTTTTCAAACAACGTTCAGGCACTGAGCTGTGTGAAAAATTTAACAACGTCGCTGGCGACTAGTTAAAATCGGATTATAGAAGCCAAATAGTTTATTTCACATCGTTATTAGTTCGAATTTTCATGTCTTGAAAATACACTTTGCTTCCTTAATTCTCATTGGTTATTTTTAAAATATTAATAATCCCGCAGGGCAATATCCTAACATATATTATTATTATGACTGACAAAATATACAATACATTTTTTTTCTATGAATTTACATAATTCGTAAAATTTTAATATCTTACCAAAACAAAAACAATTAAGTTGACCACTCTAAATGCTTAATACTCTACGCCCCCGTGATTGTAAAGACATATGAGGTAGGATAGGTAGCGATGTTTTTCCGTACCTTTCTTTAAAATGAATGTTGGACAGTGTTCCACCATGCCGAGGATCTGTAGGCAGTACAACGTACTCTCGCAATTTGATATCGTGGACCTGATTGTTTCTCTCTCGTAATTTAGAATAGCATGAGTAAAGTGACTGTTTTTTTTTTTTTAATCATTCACAGAATTTCATTTATAGTTATTACTTATGCATCACAAATTATTATCTTTTTATATTGTGTCTATGTATGTATGTATATTCTTTTTTTAATTTACAACTATATTCTTCACTTTAGTCTAAACTAACAATATATATTAATTATTGTGCATGCTTTGGTGCCCTATAATTATGGGGTCATTTATTTGTTTTGTTTTGTATATCGTGGTTCTTTTGTTTTATTATTCAATATCAATCCATGTTGGGTACGCAATTATGTAAAATAAAATAAAACAAACTTAACAGAGAACTTAATGATTGCTTGGAATCTATTATATAAAGCCACAAATCACGGCGGTTAATTAAGAAATAGTTTAAACACGTGATTTAGTGGAAACTTTCTCATTTGGCTATTCATGCAAAGTATACAGCAGTCATGCACGGGTAAACCAATTCCATTTAGTGATGGATTCAGATTACGCGTACGAATTTAATTTCAATTGAACATTGCTATATCTATGTGACGTTACACACGTACTCTACGAAAAGACAACATTTTAATCATTATTCAATAAATCGATGCTTTTTATAGTTATATTTTTTTATTTTGTAGAAAATTATACAGCAATATATTATTTTATTTATTTATTTATTTACTATCATTGAACAGTACATACAAAAATTTTACATGCGGTACAGTTTTACAAGCTGCGCCAATTACACAATGATAATATTTAAAAACTAGAAAGAAAAGGAAAATAAAATAACAGTCAACTCGCAGCAATAAGAAATAGACGTGTGTATGTGTGTGTGTTTGTTGTGACAAGGTGAATCTAAGAAAGCTGTTATATAATATGTATATTGTATATATAAACAATAAATACATATAAAGGATACAGAAGACAGTAAAATTTCCAATAAAATCAAGTTTTGGGAAATTTTATTTATTTCAATCCTGACATGATCACACCATACCTAATGGTAAGCATGGTACAGTCCAAAAACGATATCGATCACCAACAGCAAAAAACCATCAATAGCCGCAGCGATCATGCCGGCCTACACAAATATGTCGTCACGCTTCGTTTAAAAGACCCAATATCATAGAACGATGGAAACACGCTCGCCGGAAGACCATTTCACAGCCCAACAACTCGGCAATAGTTAAAGTCAGAGAACTATTTAGTTCTAGCTGGACATAAAGCAATAAGAAAAAAAAACTAATGATATAAAGAAAGAAAAAATTATGGTGATAGTATGTAGTCCAAGAACAGCAAGGAAAAATCAATTGACAGTCGCTATGACAATTACAAAAAAAAAAGATTTGTTAATTTTGCTGACACGGTGACAATGCCCTACTTTCTCAACAAGCCGGCCGTGTGTCACCGTCGAAGGCACATTTTGATGTATGTAATCAGCATTAAAGGTTTACGGGGATCAAAGTCGTACCAATCATCAATAAAATATTTATTTTGCAAACGAAACATCAAATCGAGCCGTCAGACGCCCTTCGGTAGCTGATTTCCCCCGGGGGCGTGTCGGGAGAGTTTGATTCTTCTTTTACGCACTACTTTATTTTGATTTAAAACAATTTAATGGCATTTATGTGTCTTTGATAGTTTGAAATCTTTCTCCAAAATTACCAAGGTTAGAGGACGTTACTCAGAAGGAAATCGCCAAGTGAACTCGGTAAAGAGCTCCAGAGACCCCACTCGGATACGACGACGATAATGCGCCGACGCATTAATTCAAGACGGCTGGTCATTCCTGATCGGTTGACTGGTATTATAGCATGGGCGATCGTTCAGAGCAAGTGAATGTCGAAAAGTCGTCAAAGCAGGGTGATGTGCTCTGCAGACAATATTGTAAAGTATTTGAAGAGATTCTTGCCTCCAGTCCTTGTTTCTTGTTGAATTTTCTTTCCTCTTAAATTAAAAGACAATGATGATTTTTTTTCAACTTACCTGCTGGAAAGTGATAATGAGGCCGACGATAGAGCGCGCTCACCCAGCAAATACCGATTCACACGACGTTTGAAGATTCCCATGTCATAAGATGCTGGAAACACAGACGCAGGAAGCGAATTCCACACCATAGCGGTACGCAGCAAAAAGGAGAAGGCGAATCACTTCGTGCGAGCAGCTGGAATGTCTACCACATAATGGTGCAAGCCGCACGGCGTCTGTGATTATGATGACAATGACGCAGCACTTAGAACACGTAATCAACTTGGTATTGTGGTGTTTCATAGAGCCAGATTTCGGATGATTTGCCATATTTTATATCGATCATATAAATTAGAATTACTATATAATAATATCATATCTATGAATCACTTTGGTGCCAAAAACTAACAAATAAAACAGGTGACTTTACATATTCTTTTCAAATAATTATATCGAGATATAGAAGGCGTGATAGATTAAACAAACAAGAGAAATATGTAAAAAAAAATAGTTTTGACTAATAGGCAATTGCTAAAACAACAATAAATTCTTTACAATTTTTCTAAGGTCTATAATTCAAGCAAACATATTAAACTCCTCAACGTAGCAGATGTTACATGTCGAAAGTGGCATCGGGTGGGAGATATAGAGCATCCTAGCGTCGGTCTTTGGACAATTGAGGCGATGCGCCTTGTCCTGCGCTGGCTGAACAGATCATACGGCGCTCTCACTTTCAGGCTCACCTAATTCCTCACAGGATAGCGCAGTCTTGGCCGACATCTGTGGCAGGTAGCCAGAAGGGAGCCGACAGGTTGCCACGAATGCAGGAGCGCTGAAGACACGGCGCAGCACTCTCTGGAGAAGCGCTCAGCCTGGGCTGAAGAGAGGGAGGTCCTCATAGACCGCATTGGTGAAGACGTCTCGTTGTTGCTGAAGATAAATATAGATATATAAAAAAGAAAATTTGACAAATATCATTTGGAAGATTTGGCTTATCATCAGATTTCATAATTATTGGTAACAGAAAAAGTTATACAGGAAAAAAATGGATTGTAACTTCTTATTGTGATACGGTAGTGAATTAAAATACATATATATTTGTTTAGAATAAGCACATAAGGATATTTATTCTGTTAATAAATTGTATCTAACAGAAGAAACCGAATTTATTTATGAAAAAAAAAGCCTTACTGATATTATAAATTTGGAACTTTGGATGGATGTTTATTACTCAATCCCACGAGAACGGTTGAACGGATCTATATGGAATTTAGCACTGATATAAATTATAGTCTGAAATAGCACATAAGCTATTTTTTATTTCAGAACTGTATTCGGTTCCTGTGGTAATGCGGAAGAGATCTAATGGCGGCAGCAAATCTTGAAAATTATGTGACCTAAATTAAACGCCGGATCATAGAAACAAAAAAGGAATAATATATGACTACACTTTATTAAGAATTTAGCACAACTAATATTTGATTTGAACATTATTATAAAATACAAATCCCAGAATGTAGAATTGAAAATCAACACGTTGAAAAATCTTTTTAATAATAACTTTAATCGTGACCATTTTCAAAATAACAGTGTAAGTCAAATGAAGGCAAGTCAACGCTAAATAAAGGGTTCTTACATCCGGTCGCGAGACAAATGGCTGCCTGTCGGTGGTTCGATGTGAGGAATGAGCGCAGTTAGATAAGAGAATGGCACAGTGGAACACTCGCTCTAACCTGGCTATAGCAACTACTGGAATTGATAAACTTATCAAACCTTGGGCTAAATTGTAAAATACTCTAATAGGTATGTGTGTGAACGAAATTTGAGTGTAGTTTTAATATACCTATTAAATAATTATATATTATTTTTACTGTTGTTTTTATTTAGAACTAGCTGTCCCGGCAGACCTTGTTCTGCCCTATTTCTCTAAAACAAAGTCACATTGTTTTTTTTTAATGTTAATAGCTTCCCTGTCAGATTTTTTTGAAAATTGTTTGAAGGAACCTGGCCTTAATGTTATATGTATAAAAATTGACAAATATTGACATTAATATTTATACTTCACTCAATAATTGTTTTGCCTTCCCGGAACCCGTCCACTCACATTTAAACTTTATAGTATGGTGTTAAAGTTCAAATTGACTTTATTACGAATTTTTTGTATGAGAATATAGAAAAGTGTTGTTTTTAGACTTTTCCAGACAATTTTTTTAATTTTTCTCTCCGTAATAACCATTCCCAGACTTAAACAAACACAACAAAAAAGAAATCAGCCAAATCGGTTCAGCCGTTCTCGAGTTTCCCGCTTATACACATTTAACGATTCATTTTTATATTATAGATAACAGGCTGTGTAAACGCCAATTCGAATAATCGGTACAATTCTTGGTAGCAGTCTCTACAGATTTGAATATCGATGAAAAGAAAAATAAAGAGAAGAAAGAAGGAAACGTTTATTAAGAAAAAAGGAACAACACACACAGACACAAACACATATATATATATATATATATATATATATATATATATGTATATATATATATAAAGTATTTTGGTCGTTATCGAAAGTATTCTCCATCTCGAAGGCAGGCGTTGATTATCGGGTTGGAAACGGTATTTCAATAAAATATGGGCGGTAGTTTGGTAATCACTTTAAATCTTCCAGGAAACACACAGAATACTAGTAAAAGAATCAATGATTAGCTAGATTTCGTTGGATTTACTTAACGTCCACGGAGCACGTGGTCGCGAGCGCATTTCACCACGTTGGTCAGTAGACTGCCGGTTATTGCAATATGGCCGCCTCCCCAGTGCTCGGTGTTCGTTGTGACACGTGTTTTACAAGTTGCAACACCGACGTTAAATGCAGGCGCGCCGACATATATACAATAAAACAATGAAATAATAATACATAATATCACATCACGTATCCTGTGAGCTATTGCAAATCTCAAAGAGCACTCGGCTTAGCATTTGCTTGGCGACGCTATCTGTACGCGCCATCCAGCCCTGATTTTCAAAAGCCGTCCGCCTCGCAGGTTTACTAGTTAAACTCTAGAAAGTAGGGATGTTACGGAGCTTCGACTCCGACCCCGATAAGTCGGAACTTCCGATTGTTATTACACCTTCAGTTCCGACTTCGGTTCCGAAACTTTTTAATCGGAGGTATTAATCGGAGTTCACCACCACTGTTGTAGTCAATTCATTTAAATTCAATTTATATGTTGTTCAAACATAATATCAATTAATCAAACAAACAATGCAATTTAATTTAAAGATAACATTTTTAAAAATTTAGACTAAAATAAATATGATTAAAATGATTAAATGTAAAACTAAATGTTCATTACAATTTATTACTAAAAGGTTTTCTATTTTATATTAAATAAAATAAAATAGAAATTAAAACAAAAACAAACCTGGAACAAATTTGATTTAATTGTACACTGTTAATGGGAAAATGTGAATAAGAAACACTGCAATTTTTATTTTCATTGCTTGTGTATGTATAAATTTATTACTTTCTAATTAAAAAGGTTCACCGAATAATGTTTCTATTTGTCCTTAAATATAAACTGATATTGCCTCCGACTCCGATAAATCAAATTTAAAAACTCCGACTCCGACTTCGGTTCCGATAAAACTGCCTCCGTTACATCCCTGCTAGAAAGTATGTACAAGAAGTAGTTTCTTTAATTCCACTATCTGTGTTTATCTTTCTATGTTTAGTTTCTCATAGCAAAGGTACCTTTTGCGATTACATGGTGATTTTAGACGCAAACAGAGTTGATTAAACTTGAAAACAAATTTCGCTTCTACAGTCGCAGCAGCATAAAATGATTTGGTTTGAGATTAGCATTTTCAATATCTAGATACCAGACGCTAGGTCATGGAAGTCCAAGTTAAGTATATGATGATGATGTCCAAGCCGGATTCGGCCACGGCGACTGTTTCAACACCGGTTAAGAAATTCGAGGTCCAGTTTTCGCAAACAGTCAATTGCGCAGGAGATATTTAAGTGCATAACTGGACGCGCAGCCAGAAAAGCACTCTCTCGTCCGAGCTCCCTCTGGCTCGATGGAAAGGAGAACCAGTACGATCGGGAGGGAGCGGGATGCAGGTTTGGTCGAGTTTTCCCTTCTCTAAGCACCTGGTTGAATTCCGGTGTTCAAGAGATACCTTAGTCGCCTTTTACGACACCTCAGCAAGAAGAGGGGGGCGCTATTCTATTCTGCCGGCAGCCACCACAAGTTAAGTCAAGTTAAGTATATATTGGTACTTACACTGCATTAGGCCAGTCTTTCTGTGTGAAATGGAACCGGATTCTGAAGACCAAATTTGGTTTTGTTAGTTACATTCGGCCATTCCAAATAGTAACCAGAAAATGTAGAAAAGGACATTATTATTATTTTCAAATCACTATGATGCAGAATAAATAAAGTTTGTGTTGGTCTAGTGGATAAGGGACCGATAGATATACGTGAATGGTCGTGAATGCGAATCCCGGCACGTATAAATGGATATGTCCAAATCAAGTACGGATTTAATCACCACGTGCTTATCGGTGAAAGAAAACATCATGGCATCTAATAGAAATGTTATAAGTACCTTAAGAAAGGCAATCAACTGCGCTACTGGTCATGAAGACCACGACATATAAGCGCCAAGTGGATACAGTCACGAATGTATCTCCGCTCAGCCCGAAAAGAACATTTATGATATATTATTATGATTAAGGGTTATATTGGCGAGAACAATGTTGCATAATTGATTTTCCCGGAAATATTCCTTAATTAGAAATGATCTTTATTTTTTGTGGAATACATGTTATCCAGAGATGGGAAAAATGTAATCTGATTAATAATGAACGATTACAAAATGTAACCGTAATTTTAATTTTCTTGCTCTGTAATCATGATTAAATCCATTAAAAACATTAAGAACTGATAAATGTGTATACAATCTGGTATTTTGTAGTGTTTAAAACATACACGAGCAAAATGCAGTCATATTAATGGTAAAAAACGTAAAATGTAATCGTTAATCATTTTTATTAATCTGATTACATTTTGCCCATCTATGATGATATCACTTCCTGTTAAATGCAATTAATTTATTGTTGTTTCAACCCACTTAGTTCAAAAATGTCGACATAATTGTTGCTATAGAAAGGTTTGTAACGAAAAAAAATGTATACGACTATAAATCAAAGATTTAATTTTAAATAAAGTCCTATATACAACTTAAAAATATATTTTGTATAAGCATTAACGAATTTAGTTTTAAAGGAGAATATCTTTTGTTAAGGCACAAAGAAATTGTTTGTTTTCCAAATAATTATCTGCTATAATAACACGGTTTCGTATATTTAATTCCTTACACCATCTAGAGGAAGTGATATAAAAGGTAGATTATTCTTAGAAATTACTTCATTTGAAGACATAGGGTGGAGGTTCGCAGGGTTTCATATAAATTTATACAATTTGTTATTCTGATGACGTCATTAACCTTAAACGCGAGGGAGCCAACTCGTATGTAACATAACCATTTATGGGGTCTGCTTTTATTAGGCATCGAAAATCTTTGATGCAGTTAAGTAAGAGATAAAGATGAAATAGTTTATTTATCTACATCAAGTACTGCATTTAGTGAAATACAAAATTGTATATCAATCTAGTTAATTCTCTTGAAATTATAATTTGTATATCTCAATAGAATATAGTGTTTTAACCATGTCTCAGACATTTGTATCCGGCTCGAAGGACCGGATAAATTGTGGTGTGTGTGTGTGAGTTGAGAAAGAAAAGAGAAACAATAGCTGGGATTGAACTTGCCAAATGGTTCCAGTACACGGCTCCGGTCCAAGCATCATATACCACACTTTCTCACGTTTGAGATTGATAAAGAAAGTATCTAAAGATGAAGCGTCGTCGGTTTAATTGAAGTGATAGCCCTTGGCACTCGGCAAACGAGAGAAGGAACACCCTGGGGGTTTTAGTCGGTGCAAATCGGGGACATATCGGAGGGCAGCCCTCACCACCTCCTGACGGTCCGTTAGGGATTTCCCCCGGGTTGCCAAAAAAATTGGGCCAATGTCCTTTGTTTATTGCATTATTTACTTGAAATTGACATAATGGTCTTCGCACATCACTATTAACTAAGGAAGAGCAGAGATAAGATCTTTCTAAGTGGTCTTAATTCTATTGAGCTTATAACTTTTAATAATTGGCAATAAAATATTTTTTAATTGGGGTATATTAGGAAATAATCACTGATAAAATGCGAATATTTTCTTATTAAATAAAAAAAAACGATAAAAATTGAGGTTAGATTTTTCAATGTTTTATGTAGATAACACGAAATAATATAAATAAGAATATTACGTTATTATCGGAGTGTTTCAAAATTGATAAGCTATCGTTCTCTAAATGCCATCACGGCAATATTAAATTGAATATAAAACTATCAAATACTACATGTAGGCTCTGTCACAATGTTTAAAACAAATATATACATATATACATGGGGAAATATTACAACATTATTTCACACGTGTGAATTTATATATATATTATTAACTATACATAGAAAATGACGCAAATGTTTGCTCCAAATCTAGATAACTCACACTATCGTAAATATAGCATCAACTTATCTAATACTGGCTGTAATCTACTACCCTAGTCTCGGCTTATTACAAAACTCGACTTTATTGTATACAGCATAAAAGTGCTTCTAAACTCTTTTACATTAAACACAGCTAGTAATCACTTTATATCGGCTATCGATAGCCCTCACGTTGATAAGACAGGTGTATGTCGAATTTATCAAGCAGTCTTTAAAACAAAAAGTGGAGTGCTTGTTGTGTTGTATATAAAATATCTCGTAAGACTACAAGGCAATAATAATAGTAGAAAATGAATTCAACATCGTGCAAATATTACACCGAGAGGACGCTAGGATGGATGTTGAATAACAAATTGATAGTTTTTCTATCACTGTTATCGTTTTGCCTTTTCGTGTCAACGTTGGCAATGGCGGGACAAAGAAACAGATTGGCAGCTGAAGTTGATTATCTCAAAACTAGTACAGTTGGACCGCCTACGACATCGCAAGCAACTACGACTGTAGCACCAAATTCAGCGACAACGACTACTGTACAACCGGTTCAGGAAACAACGCCTACTCAAGCACCAAGTCAGGACACAACGCCTACTCAAGCTCCAAGTCAGGACACAACGCCTACTCAAGCACCAAGTCAGGACACAACGCCTACTCAAGCACCAAGTCAGGAAACAACGCCTAGTCCAGCACCAAGCCCGGAATCAGAAGAAGAATCAAATCGGATTTTATACAGTGATATATCTTCTCTTGATGAAGAAATAGGAATACCCACTGAAATACCGAATGAAATTGTAGAAGTTGAGGTTCAACCAGACTTGATTCTTGGAGATGAAAATAAAAGTATATTAATGAAATTAATGAAAGACGTAGCCGAAAGTGGTGTGATTGGTTAAATATTTTACAAAGGAATTAAATTAGTTCATAAATGTGATTAAATTCAAGTGAATATCACATTGTTTTATATAACTTTTGAGCTCAAAATAATTAATTGTCGATTGTATAGACCGAAAGTCAACTTTACTTAATGTAGGTACAGCATAGTGAATTCATTTTTGTATAGAAACAAATTCATGAATTTCGTGTGTTTTGTTAAATGAATATAGAAACTGTAATGACAATGATATCTCAGTTTTAAGGTATACCAATGAAAAAAACAGGTTCTTAAGAAATATTTAGAAAACTAAATGACTAGTTACAGTAGGAATTAAAAATATTCTAGGATTATAAATGTAACACCTGCATGTATTTATTGATTTGTTTATCTTTGGAAATATTGGATAAACATACAAAACTATTTGTTATATGTTTTTTAAATTAACTGAATTTAGTATTTGTGATTACTTCAAACTGAGATATCAAATGTAAATTTAATTCCTACTTATCAACTTGTGTTTTTTATAACTTTTTTGGTGTTTCTATTATTCTTTTATAGCATCGTGTTTGAGTAAATAAGTATACATTTATTATTATTATAAATTCTGCAATATACCTTGTTATGTTTTTACATCATGGATTTTTTGTGAATCTTAAAACCGTTTTCAACTGCTAATCCTTCACAGTATATATATATGACTTCTTCGTGATTTCCTCAATAAATGTATTTTATATTTTGTTATGTAAGAATGTATGTATGTGTATTGTACTAAAATTATTTTAAAAAATAAATAGAAAATACAAATGTATCTTTTTATTTTTATCTATACAGTTATCTGAAAAATACCGCTATATAATAGATAATAAATGGAATTGATAATAGATAAAATTCAGCCGGAGGTTTCGTTATTGAAGCATTATTTTGTATTTTGAGATGGTAGGACGATTTCCCAATTTTTTTTTTAAATTTACACTGGCTTAACATAGTGACTACAGTGCACCTGATGGTATGTACAGTGTAGTCCAAAAACGGAAGCGACCATCAAAGTATGAAAATCCGTTGACAGTCTCCGTCGTCATGTCGGCCCGCATGTACCACGACTGAAGGCTTCTAGGTACAAGAGTTATTGGATATACACAAGCTGATCTCAAAACACGACAGGCCACAGCTAGTCACTATGATGGTCTTTACTAAAGGTGGATTGTGATCACAGTACACAAGTGTAAAGACCGTCTTAGAGACTCTCTTTGGACTGTCGCGTTTCGTGATCAGCTTGTGTATATCCAGTAGCTCATATACCTAGAGACCTTCAGTCGTGGTATATGTGGGCTGACACCAGGACGGAGAATATCAATGGATTTTTGTCCTGTCATATTCGTTGTCATTTTTAGACTACACTTTACTTATTGTCTAGAACAGTGTATTCAGATTGTCAAGCCAGTGTAATTAAATAAAAAGAACTACGTTTTAAGCTGTAATTCTAAGGTTATTTTTCATAGACACAACTTTGACTATTCACTTAGATTTTACTCAGAGAATAAGTAAATTATTGACAGCTAAATATTAAATATAAACCTGAGTACAGGCAAGAGATGGGCAAAATATAATAAGAGTAATGGTTATCGATTACAAAATTTTCCAAGCCATTTATATCCGCTGCGTAGCTTCAATCTTATGACCGGTGGTCGTGGGTGTGGTTGTAGAATGACACGAATTTTGGCGTTTTACTGTTTATTTGCACTTTAAGGTACACCGAACTGCGACGTACACGCACGTACTCCCGCCTTGGGTCTCGGTAGTCGACTGAATTCTAAGCGTCCCGTGCGCGCGCGCATCCTCTTACCCCGCACGTCTCGTAACACCCTAACGACCCTTAGGGCGACAATTACGTATCGCGCGGCGTCTACATGCTATAATCTATATTTTTGATTTTTATATACACATATAGTTAGACTATAGTTGACAATAGATATCAAAAGACACCATTGTTCTATTTATTCATCAGGCATAAAAATATCTGGAGGACGCGGGTGGTGGTAACTATTTAACCACCCCTTACCAAGTAGATGGAGCCTGCAGAAGGCCAGACGTCGCCGGGTGCCGAGGGAGATGGCTCAGCCTTGCCCTTGGCACTTGGCAGACGGGAGAGGGAATTGGGGGTTTTAGTCGGTGCAAGTCCGACACACCGGAGGGCGGCCCTCACCGCCTCCTGAAGGTCCGTTACGAATTTCCCCCGGGCTACCAAAAAAGGCATAAAAATATCTACTATAGTAAATACAATAAAAGCAATATTATTAATCCCAGAAAAGGCATCAGAAACTAGCACATTCTACATTCACCGTACAATTTACAATAATGTTTATCTACAGCAGTAGCGTTCATTCAATAGATGCATGCAAGCACTGCATGCCCTGACAAAACTTAGTCTTGACTAAGTTCCTTAAAGTTAAACAAAAATAGGACCATTTATATTAAAATCTATTCTATATTCATGCCACCTATCTTTTCTATGAAAGCAATATAATATTAACTATCATAATATAATATTCAAATTAATTACGCGAATTCTGCCTACCCTGTCCAAATATCCTATGCACGTCTCTGGTGTGAATATAATATAGTTAGGAATGTCTGGGTACCTCACTAAAAAGGGGTGGTAGAGCAGGACAGAATAGCAACATGGCGCACACTATTTCATTGCATTTTGTTGCGTTTATATCGAGCATTTAAGTTATAAATGGTTAAAATTGGTTCTATAAGTAATGTTAGTAAGTTATGGGCGGCGCACTTGAGGGAGTGCGTCGCCCAGCATTTCCAAGGCGAGAGCGGTGCGCGATGCGTTCCCGCGCACCGCTCAAAGAAAATGAAGGAGAGCGGAATGGTGTCCAGGGGCCTTCCATCAATAGACCAGACGTCGCCGGGTGCTGAGGAAGCTGGCACAGCCTTGCCCTTGGCCCCGGCAAACGGGAGAAGGAACACCCCGGGGGTTTTAGTCGATGCGACTCCGACACACCGGGGGTTACCCTCATCGTCCCCTGACGGCTCATAACGGCTATCCCACGGGTTAAAAAAAAAGTAATGTTAGTAAGTTATGTGTTTATGTAAGTTCTTTATAAAGTTTGTATTGGTGATTTATTTTTCTATTTCTAATCATTTCTCGTTTATGACCATTCTGTAGGTTAGTTTACAAGTTTTGTTAAATTAATAATTATAAATGTAACCTTTGTTTACTTTGTACTTATTTTTAAAGATTCCTACTTCTGGATCCTAAATTTATATACTATTATCATAGTAGAGTCGAGCACCAAATGATATCATATTGTAGTTATCATAGTCGATAACATATCAGAAATATATGTGAACGCAACTAATGATTAAAATATGTCCGTTTTATTCGGCAATTAATGAAATAAAAATCTATTTATTTCGCCACAAACCAACAAAAAACCAGAAATTTAAAATGCAGCAACACAAACAACACACAGAAACAAAAGAAAATACAAAACATATAAACATGGCGAAAATGGGACCTTCATCAGCCTAAAGCCTCAGAGGAAGCCTGCAGCGCTGATTTTCATGAAGGGCCCCGGTCGTGTTACATCTAATTATAAATATCTATAAGCGATAAAAAAATACAATAAATGGAAATAGCATCTAGCTTAAGTAATCTTAAATATAAGTGTTTATAATAATAAGTTTAATCAACAGCAGCGTACCCACTGAAAAATAAACAAAACCAGAATAAACTATTACATACAATAAATAAATCGACTACAAAATCTATATTATTATTAATTAATATTATTTATACAGATAGATTTTGGCAGTCGAAGCTGCTCGCGTCCGTAGGCTTTACCCTAGTTTCCCTACACGTGACTCCTGGGTGGTGCTAAACGAGCAGCAGCGAGGTGGTAGGGCGTCGGTGCCCGTCTGGATCGCGACCACAGTACATGGGTGTAAAGCCCTTCATAGTGACCAGTTTCGGCTTGTCGCGTTACGGGATCAGCTTGTGTATATCCAGTAGCTCATATACCTAGAGACCTTCAGTCGTGGTATATGTGGGCCTAGATGGCGATGGAGACTATCAATAGATTTTCATCCTTTGATAGTCACTTTCGTTTTTGAACTACACTGTACTTACCATCAGGTACTCTGTAGTCACATTGTCGAGCCAGTGTAAAAAAAAAAACAAAATATGTATATTGATATACAAGCTTTTAGATATTTTTGTGAATATTTTTCATCAGCAAACTATTCTCGCCGTAGTCCTGGAACTCCTCATTTTTTTTGGAATGGTCTATCTACTGATTGCCAGGACAAGCATTTACAATAGAACCTGGTTTAGGGGGCGAGCACAGAAGGTGCTCAGCCAGCGAGTTTATGGGTTAGGTGGCAACGCAAGGGCACCCCTGTGGGTATGAATCTCGACTTGGACCGCCAGCGAAATAGATATGACCGGTGGTCGTGGGTGTGGTTATAGTAAGATACGAATTTGGCGTTTTACAGTTTATTTGCACTTTAAGGCACATCGAACTGCGACGTACACGCACGTACTCCCGCCTTGGGTCTCGGTAGTCGACTAACTTCTAGAGCCGTGCGCGCGCGCATCCTCTTACCCCGCACGTCTCGTAACACCCTAACGACCCTTAGGGCGACAAGAGCGTATCGGGTTACGCCTACATGCTATACTATCCCTACGGGTGATCTACTAGAGTTTCGGAAGCGACTACCTTGAGAAGAAACGCCGAAAGAAACTCAAGGCTGCGTCGGAGTGGAACTGGCACACCTCAGTGGCTGCTGCCACTATAAATCTGTCAGCTTCATTTTTATTGACATCGTGAATTCAATTTCTTTATGTTGATAATAATTGGAGAAGTAAATAAATTTTCTCCGCTTGAAGAAGTATCTAACAAAGTTTTTAAGTCTTATCAACAAACTTTACCCTACGAAACAATCTCGCAGTATCTCCGAGCGAAGCCCGAACTAACTCCCCAAGGAAATATAAATACTGTATTGAAATATCGCATAATGTGTATCGGAATCCCCTTTCTCGGGTAATGTATAGACGTCCAATTTCACAGGCCTGCCTCATCCCGCGGTCTCTGAAGCTTGCTGTACGGATGCGAGGAGGAGTTTTGACGACGGTGGATCATGTAAGATTGGTCACAATGTAAACGTTCGATAGGTCGGGAGCTACTTATAACTATGAATATTTATAACGTATTAGCAAAACGTCGCTTGTGTTGCTGCCGGTGCTTAAGGCCAAGACAACCTATTTGTTTTTTTATCCAAAAAATATAATCAGTACTATAACACGCCCATATGCATGTTTTATTCCTTCCTAATTATGTGTTGATGTTTAGAGCACTCACTCGCTTGAATTGAAACTTTTTAAATTTATATTTCAATATGTATTTTACCATTTAAATAATTACATATATTTTATATTTATACTTTTATATTATAATTTCTATTATGTGATTAATCCTTCTCAAAGCTTCAGAAATAAGTGGGCAAAATATAACCTGATTAATAATAATGATTGCAATTACATTTTACGTTTTGTACCATTAATATGACGGCATTTTGCTCATCTATGTTTTTAAACACTACAGAATCCCAGATTGCATATACATTTATGATTTCTTATTGTTTTAAATGGATTTAATCATGATTGCAGAGCAAGAAAATTAAAATTAGGACTACATTTTGTAATCGTTCATCATTAATCAGAATACATTTTGCCCGTCTCTGGCTTCAGATTCAATCTATCTCAGCTAATAATTGAAAAATCAATTAAACTTCATATTCAAAAAGCGGTCTTCCTTCTTTCTTCCTATTCTATTTAAAATAAAACTTATTTTTTATTCAATGGTCAACTCTGATATAACTGCCATAGAGAATCCTCCTTTCATACAATCTCAAGGTGCTTTTGGAGGCTACCCGGAACCAAGCCATTGTCAGTTATTACAATAGGGATGATTTCTGTGTATGTCACCCCCACAAGTCGGTTACCCCGTGAATGAGTTCTAAGTACTTCTTTTTTCTCAGTTTTAGCATTTACAAGGTTCTCGGCATTTGGTATAGTGAGTAAGCCCTTCTTTATTTATTTTATTTTTCGATTTTTCGAAGTTTTCCACCTAATAATCGTCGCCTTAAATGCAAATTATAAATGTTTATATAAAGAGTTCAATTTATATTATAATTCGATAGCTTCCTGCTACAGCCAAGGTGTCTTAGATGACTCACCCCAACACACTAAACCTTTTACCCCAAATCAACTTGTAAAAATATAACCGTAGCCTGCTTAAGATTAGACAGAGTTTGAGGCTGAGATTTATATACACTGTTTCGACTTTGCTTAGCAAAGTTCTCAAAAATTAAAATCGTTTATGTAGCGTGCACTCTGCCGGTCAACTCTCGCGGACGCCGCAATGTTGGTGCGGATCGCTTGCGCACCGTCCGCGGTGGACGGTAGGAGGGAGATTGTGTGACGTCTCTCGATCGGCCGCGCGCCTTTAATACGTGGGACACTGATAATTGCTATTTTTATGTAATTATTATTGTTTTTATCTAACTACTATTCTAATCTATACTATCTAACTATACTATCTAACTATACTATCTAACTATTGTTTTAACTTCCTTTAAAACGTCATATTTTGATAAAAAACTGTATATGGTTAGGAACTTGAATATAGCAATTGTATTCGCAAAGCCATGTCCATATTAACAAAATCGGTGACTTACCAAATCCTTTGAGATTCATTGAGTAATGTAAATTGTAATGTTTCAGTACAGCCTGAGCAAATTGAAAGTAGCGTTTGTAAATCTCAGCCTAAGTGTTTTATCCTAAGTCGACATAGTTACCGCATGAAGCCAACTGGTAAGCATGGTGGTGTGTAAATGCTGAGGGCAACAATCAAAAGAGAAGCAATCGGTAGTAGCAGTGATCATGCGGGCCTGCACAGATATCTCTTCACGCTTCCGTTACTACACAGTATGATTAGGTTTCTTTGGTTTTGCTTGCACTTAACTCAAACATTACATATTACATTATTTCATTAATAGCCAAATATACGTTAAGTTACCTATTTCGTCAACTTTGATATGTCTCGGTGAATACTTAACTATTTTTTTTTTACTGGCTTTCGCCTTTGGTGAAGACATCTTATCATATCTTATCTTATCACCTATGGAGTGGAGTGAGAATATATACTTGTCTTCTTAGGCAGGTACATATATGTTAACTAGTACCATCATTTTCACTCAACTCCATGTGTGAAGATATTTTTATTTTCATATATGGTGTGGAGTGAGAAAGTATGTGTTTACTATTAATATTTCTGTTCCGCCTGATATATTGTAGCTTAAGGGGGTCCTCTACTCTCTCGGGTCGAAAAAATCTATTTTTCTTTTTCATAAATCATATCTACAACATGTGTAGAAAATGTGTGCCAAAGGATTTTTCGATATTCGAAGTGGTTTACAAAGTTACGGCCCTGGAACGGAGTAAGTATACGGAGCGCCGCGCTCCGAAACCCGAGCGGCGCTGACCATTATAAATTTGACGAAGAAAAAAATGAATTTGATTGATTTTTGTTTGAGAATTTGGCGAATCGCGAGAAGGGAAGAGAGAACAGCTCTGCGTGACTTCCAAGAAGAAGAGGAAGGCCTATTGTATGGTCCAGGCATAGCAGATTGATGGTGAGATGAAATTTTAATTTTTAGTATAAGTCACATGCGCGAAATTTCAAACGCGTTTTTCTCGAAACACCATTTTTCGAAACGGTGACCACGATATTTCAAATACTACTATACCGATCTTGTTCAAATTTATACAGCATCTTTAATATGTTATAATCCAGCGAATGAACTAGGGATGGTACTGTAGGATTATCATGATTGCTTCGATAGCTTTTTTTCTACGAGCAAAAACTTAAGAATAAATGAGTAAAAAATAGAATAAAATTTTCAAAAGTGTATAACAAAAAGCCAATTTTTGTAATTTAAAATTCACTCTAATGCAATCGCTAGTCTCAAATATGACGATTAAAATGCCGTTTGATTTTTTGATTTCAGATAAGCTGAACAGCCGCAATCTTGGTCACCGTCAAGCACCCTTTTTACTTGATGTCTTCCTGTCTGCTACTACAAATATTATTCTATTATATATTTTGACTTCAAAAAATTTGTAAAGCTTGTTTAAATTAAAAAAAAACAATGGGATTGATTATTTCAATGGCTTACCCGTAAAAAAATAGTGAAGAAGCCGTAAAAAAACAGCCGAGAGAGTAGAGGACCCCCTTAATATTATTCAAATTCATAAGACTTTATGGGTACAATATAAAGTCTCTTCAAAAATTTCTATACACGATGTATATGTTAATATGTTCCTATTGTAATAGTTATAATAAGCCAGCATAACTAGATCTTACTGAAGCATAACGATTGCGCGATCTATCTAAGCGGTGGTGCCATCTTTAGGCGTCTTTATGATACTGATCTTTGACTTACATTTCCAATGCTAAGAGGAATGAAAAAATTTAATTGAATTAATTAACTGATAGCGGTAAATCTGTTTCGATTAATAAAATCTATTTTATTTAACAAATATTTAGATGAGAAACATTCAGGGTGACATTAACAGTAAATTTGATGATGTTTCAAGGTTAATTAGATAGAGTTACAGCAGATATGAAGTATATAGATAGAGTATATACTCCATGTATACCCCCTTAGAATAGCACTCCCCTCTTCTTGCTGAGGTGTCGTAAAAGGCGACTAAGGTATCCCTTTAACACCGCAATTCAACCAGTGTTCAGAGAAGGAAAACTCGACCAAACCTGCATCCCGCTCCCTCCCGATCGTACTGGTTCTCCATTCCATCGGGTCCGAGGGAGCTCGGACGAGAGAGTGCTTTTCTAGCAGCGCGTCCAGTTATGCACTTAAATATCTCCTGCGCAATTGACTGTTTCCGAAAACTGGACCTCGATTTTTTTAATCGGTGTTGAAACAGTCGCCGTGGCCGAACCCGGCTAGGACATCATCATCATCATAACTCCATGTATGATTATGCCGGCTTTCCTTTTAAATTGTAACAGCACGTCACGGAATAGTTTACACAGGTCATAGTAATAAGAGATGCCTGTGCAGGCCGGCATGACCACTGCCAATATCAATAGATAATAGTGCATAGCCTCATTTTAACTTTGACACACACGCTGTGTAATCCCATTCATATGTTTAGCAGTCTAAGGGGTCTGTAGCATCTTCTTCCAGCACCACGGCACGAAGGCGTCAGCACGAGTTGGGTCGGTCCTCTTAAGGGTCCATGTTTCTCACTCCACTGCATGGGTGAAGATAGCGGTATCTTCACCTATGGAATGGAGTGAGAACACGTACTTTTCTCCTCAGGCAAGTATGTTTTTTTTTTTTTTTATAACTTATAGGCGAACGCTTGACCTCAATCACACCTGGTGGAAGGCGAAGATGAGTCCGATGATGAACCGCGTCCGCCCAACAAATGCCTATTCACTCTTCTTTTAAAGACTCCCAGGTCATATGTGTTTACTAGTACTATCATTTTCACTCCCCTCCATGTGTGTATATATTTCTATTTTCACATATGGAGTGGAGTGAGAAAGTATGTGATTACTAGTAATATTTTTGTTCTGCCTGACATATTGTAGCATATTTATTCAAATTCATAAAGACTTTATGGGTACAATATAAAGTCTCTCCAAAAATTTGCTAGTATATATGGCCATTTAGAAAGTTTTGTAATAGTTACAATAAGTCAGCATAACTAAATCTCATTTATGGACTAAAGCATAACGATTGCGCGATTTATTTCAACAGTGGTGCCATCTTTAGGTGTCTTTATGGTACTGATCTTTGACTTACATTTTCAATGCTAAGGGAAATGAAAAAAAAAAATAGAATTCGTTATCTGATAAATGTAAATCTGTTTCGGTTAATAAAATCTATTGTATTTAATATGTATTTAGATGAGAAACATTCAGGGTGACATTAACAGTAACTTTGATGATGTTTCAAGGTTAATTAGATAAAGTTTAACAAAATATGAAGATATATCATGTCTGAACTTATTTCAATTAGGATTTTATCACGAATATTGGCACAAAGATTGAGAAATATAAACTTTTTTTTATAAAAAAAACAAACCAGTTTAAAAAGTTCCTATATCTATCAGTGACTGTGGTGGCATAGAGAATAAGGAACTGGTATACATGCGCGGCGACGCGACTTGTCGTAGGTCCGAATCCCGGTACATACATCTGTGTTTTTCCAGACTAAGTATGGACTTAGGCAACCTATGCTCACCGGTGAAGGATACCTTTGTGAGGATAGCACGTGTTAGTGCTCTGAGACGCCGGTCAGCTGCGCTACTGGCCACGTTGAACACGACATATAAGCGCGAAATGGATACAAGCACAAATGTATATCTGTTCACCCCGAGAGAGATATAGCGTGATGATATATTATCCTTATTATCTATCAGTAAAATGAATAACTTATAAGTGACTCATATTGGTAAGATAACATAAATTTGTCATATTTGGAGTCAGCGCTCAGTTGCGCATGATGACACGGCACTGACTTCAAAAATTACAAAGTTATATACTATGTGATTGCAAGCACTACTTTTGTTTTGCGTCATATATTGTAGTGTTTCTTTTTTGGTATCCCGGGGGAAAATTCTGTATACGACCATCAGGGCCGCTGTGAGGGCAGCAACCCCGGTGTGTCAGACTCCTACTGACTAAAAAACCCCAGGGGTGTCCCTCTAATCGCTCCGCCTGGGCCTGGGAAACCAAATTCATCCAGACGCCTAGAGCGAAATGTTCTGTCAAGGCTGCCTCTCTGGGAGGGGTAGGGGTAAAGAGCCCACCCCTCCAACACATATCTCACAGGCGGCGCGCCGGACACTGCACACCGCCACCCTCTCATCCGGACAGCAGACTCCCTCCGATCTACATATATTGTAGTTTACTATATGTATATTCAAATTCAAAAGACTTTATGGGTACAATATAAAGTCTCCTCAAAAATTTCTTTAAGCTCAGTGTTCGTTGATAAGGTTATATTGTAATAGTTATAATAAGCTAGTA
Organism: Automeris io; assembly: GCA_036320925.1. Classification (NCBI taxonomy): domain Eukaryota; kingdom Metazoa; phylum Arthropoda; class Insecta; order Lepidoptera; family Saturniidae; genus Automeris; species Automeris io. The sequence continues at coordinate 437,181 of JAUDJH010000021.1, read as the reverse complement.
TAACTAAATCTCACTGAAGCATAACGATTGCGCGATTTATTTCAACAGTGGTGCCATCTTTAGGCGTCTGTATACTACTGATCTTTGACTTACATTTGCAATGCTAAGGAAAATGAAAAAAAAATAGAATTCCTTAACTGATAGCGGTAAATCTGTTTCGATTAATAAAATCTATTTTATTTGACAGGTATTTAGATGAGAAACATTCAGGGTGACATTAACAGTAACTTTGATGATGTTTCAAGGTTAATTAGATAGACTTACAGCAGGTATGAAGTATACAGACAGAGTATACACTCCATGTATGATTATGTCGGCTTTCCTTTTGAATTGTCACAGCACGCCACAGAATATTTTATCATAGCTCATAGTAATAAGAGATGCCTGTGCATGCCGGCATGACCACTACCAATATCAGTAGATAATAGTGCATAGCCTCATTATAACTTTCGACACACCGCGCCGTGTAATCCCATTGATACGATTAGCAGTCTAAGGGGTCTGTAGCATCTTCTTCCAGCACCACGGCACGAAGGCGTCAACACGAGTTGGGTCGGTCCTCTTAAGAGTCCATGTTTCTCACTCCACTGCATGGGTGAAGATACCGATGTCTTCACTCATGGAATGGAGTGAGAACACGTACTTTTCTCCTCAGGCAAGTATGTGGTTACTAGTACTATCATTTTCACTCCCCTTCATGTGTGTATATATTTCTATTTTCACATATGGTGCGGAGTGAGGAAGTATGTGTTTACTAGTAATATTTTTGTTCTGCCTGACATATTGTAGCATATTTATTCAAATTCATAAAGACTTTATGGGTACAATATAAAGTCTCTCCAAAAATTAGCAGTTACATAGAATACTGTAAATGATGTACTAGTTGCAACAAGTCAGCATAGTTAAATCTTATTTATGGACTAAAGCATAACGATTGCGTGATCTATCTAAACGGTGGTGCCATCTTTAGGCGTCTTTATGGTACTGATCTTTGACTTATAATTCCAGTGTTAAGGAGAATGAAAAAAAAATAGTATTCCTTAACTGATAGCGGTAAATCTGTTTACATTAATAAAATCTATTGTATTTAACAGCTATTTAGATGAGAAACTTTCAGAGTGATATTAACAGTAAATTTGATGATGTTTCAAGGTTAATTAGATAGAGTTTAACAAAATATGAAGATATATCATGTCTGAACATATTTCAATTAGGATTTTATCACGGATATTGGCACAAAAAATTGAGAAATATGTATTTTTTATAAATAAACGGTTTGAAAAGTTTCTAAATCTATCAGTGACTGGTGGCATAGAGGATAAGGCATTGGTATACATGCGCGAATTGTCGTAGGTTCGAATCCCGGTACATACAACTGTGTTTTTCCAGATTAAGGATGGACTTAGGCAACCTATGCTCACCGGTGAAGGATACCTTTGTGAGGATAGCACGTGTTAGTGCTCTGAGAACGCCGGTCAGCTGCGCTACTGGCCACGTTGAACACGACATATAAGCGCGAAATGGATACAAGCACAAATGCATATCTGTTCCCCCGAGAGAGATATAGCGTGATGATATATTATCCTTATTATCTATCAGTAAATTGAATAACTTAAAAGTGACTCATATTGGTAAGTTAACATAAATTTGTCATATCTGGAGTCAGCGCTCAGTTGCGCATGATGACACGGCACTGACTTCAAAAATTACAAAGTTATATACTATGTGATTGCAAGCACTACTTTTGTTTTGCTTCATATATTGTAGTTTACTATATGTATATTCAAATTCATAAAGACTTTATGGGTACAATATAAAGTCTCTCCAAAAATTTGCAACTGCATGGATTGCTGTAAATTATGTGCAAGTTGCAACAAGTCAGCATAATTAAATCTTATTTATGGACTGAAACATAACGATTGCGCGATCTATCTAAACGGTGATGCCATCTTTAGGCGTCTTTGTGGTACTGATCTTTGACTTACATTTCCAACGCTAAGAGAAATGAAAAAAAAAATAGAATTCCTTAACTGATAGCGGTAAATCTATTTCGATTAATAAAATCTATTGTATTTAATATGTATTTAGATGAGAAACATTCAGGGTGACATTAACAGTAAATTTGATGATGTTTCAAGGTTAATTAGATAGAGTTTAACAAAATATGATATATCATGTCTGAACTTATTTCAATTAGGATTTTATCACGAACATTGACACATAAAATTGAGAAATATAAACTTTTTTTATAAAAAACAAACCAGTTTCATATGTTTCTAAATTTATCAGTGACTGGTGGGATAAAGGATAAGGAACTGGAATACATGCGCGAATTGTCATAAGGTTGAATTCCGGTCGTGAATCTGTGTTTTTCCAGATGAATTATGGACTTTAGGCAACATAACATATGTTTTAGTACAGTCTAAGTAAATTGAAAGTAGCGTTTGTAAATCTCAGCCTAAGTGTTTTATCCTGAGTCGACATACTTAGCGCATGAAGCCAGCTGGTATGCATAGTGCGGTGCAAACGCTGACCGCAACCATCCACAGCAAATAGAAACAATCGATAGTAGCAGTGATCATGCCGGCCTGCACAGATTTCTCTTCACGCTTCCGTTACTACTCGGCTCGGTTAGGTTACTTTGGTTTTGCTTGTACTTAACTCTAACATTACACATTACATCTAAATATATATAACTCAAAGGTGACTGATTGACTGACATAGTGATCTATCAACGCAGAGCTCAAACCACTGGACGGATCAGGCTGAAATTTGGCATTCAGGTAGATGTTATGACGTAGAAATCTGGTAAGAAATGATTTTGATCAATTCTACCCCTAATGGGATAAAATGAGGGATGAAAATTTGTATGAAATTTAGTCAATTTTAAACCGATTGGGCTGAGACTTTGCATGCATGAATATTCTATGACGTAGGCATCCGTTAAGAAAGGATTTTGATAAATTCCACCCTTAAGGAAATAAAATAGGGGATGAAATTTGTATAAATCTTCTTAGATTTTCAAGAATTGCTGTCTAAAGTTGATCCAGACAATCATATATCGTAGGATGGATGTTACTGTGTGAAATATTATTATGTATGAATTAGTAAATGTGTAGAATGGAACGTATGTAAGTGAAAGGCAGGAAAGATAGAAAGAGAGAGACGATAAACATTTTTTTTCGATGCGAGCGCTCTGTAACTTTAAGACGTAAAAAGTGTGTAGACGAGAAATCAATTTGAAAAAAGTGCAATAAAGAATTTTTTTAAGTTTATTATGTGTTTATTCTAAACCAAAGATCCCCAAAACTACATACATGACAAGCCTATTGAATGGTTATGTGTGGTATGTGTGTGGTTACGCTAAAAGCGTACCATACTTACTCCAAAGAACGATCAAGCAGCAGCTATAAACGATATCCTGCTCATGTCGTTTGATGGCGAAGAAAATGTCTACATCTAAATATATATATATATATAACTCAAAGGGGACTGACTGACTGACATAGTAATCTATCAATGCACAGCCCAAACCACTGGACGGATTGGGCTGAAATTTGGCATGCAGGTAGGTGAAGTCTACTTTGCCATGACAATAAACAAGTCTCAGGGGCAAACTCTCAAATTTGCGGGTATTGACTTGAAAGAACATTGCTTCTCTCAAGGACACTTTTATGTTGCTTGCTCACGAGCAAGTTCACCCAATAGCTTTATAGTTTTAGCGCCTAATAACAGATCAGTTAAGACTATTGTAAGACTTTATGGGTACAATATAAAGTCTCTCCAAAAATTTGCAATTACATGGATTGTTGTAAATATGTACAAGTTACAACAAGTCAGCATAATTAAATCTTATTTATAGACTGAAACATAACGATTGCGCGATGTATCTAAGCGGTGGTGCCATCTTTAGGCGTCTTTGTGGTACTGATCTTTGACTTACATTTCCAACGCTAAGAGGAATGAAAAAAAAAAATAGAATTCCTTAACTGATAGCGGTAAATCTGTTTCGATTAATAAATTATTAGAATTTTTAGAATATATTATAATTATTAGAATATTAGATAATAAATTATTAGAATTATTAAAATTTTCGATTAATAATTAAAATAATAAGAAATTTCGATTAAGATATTTCCATTTTCACAATTGGATTGGAGTAAGAAAGTATGTGATTGCAAATACTATTTTTGTTTTGCGTCATATATTGTAATTTAATACTTGTATATTCAAATTCCAAAGACAATATGGGTACAATATAAAGTCTCTTCAAAAATTTCTATGGTATATACATACAACGATAAAGTCTCTGTTGTAATAGTTATAATAAGCCAGCATAATTAAATCTCACTGAAGCCTAACGATTGGGCGATTTATTTCAACGGTACTGCCATCTTTAGGCACTGGTTTCGTATCTTGATGATCTGACCAATCCAATCTAGAAATAAGTAAAATAAAATATATTTAATTTTATATCTGCGGATAACAGCTGCAGAAAGTATACCCACTAATAAGACCTTTAAACGCTTATACATGAATGTGATATCAGAAGTATAGTCATTGCTTCAATAATCCTGATGAAAAAAAAACAATCGAACTGGATATAAATAGGCGAATATCTAGAAATACGACGGGCCACTGCAAGTAACCACGTCATTACGATTTTTGCATCCAGTTATTATGATTGCAATCGATCGATGATTTATATTTGTAATGGTAGGATATAAATCGGTAATTAACCTTGGAATCAACAAAAAATATACGGACACGCGTATGGTACAATATTCATTATTCAAGATGAATTTAATAATCAATGACATAGCAAAGCCACCAGAAGATGACAGCACACTTGTCAGAACCTGATTGAGTGACTTATCACGACTGTGCTGCCATCTTTTGATGGCTTTGATATGTAAATAAGTTTTAAGTTCGTCTTGTATACTTAATATTATAACATAACAGTGTCTACTTATTTTTTGTCAAGTGCAAGCTCAGTTTGGGAATAGGTCAATATGTTTAATTGCCCGTAAAATTATTACAAATATTATTATTTAAGTTATCGATATTTTAAGAATTTCTTCACAGCTGTTGTCATCCTTATTGCCCGTACATATAATTTTAATTACCGAATATAGCGAGTACCAAATGAGAATGCAAGTATTTTAGTTTAAATATTGTAGGATAGTACTAATTAGGCTTGTCGAATAAATATCGATACATCGATATATCGATATTTTCAATCCAATATATCGATATTTTTGGGCGATATATTTTGTAACGATATATCGATACAAAATATCCAGTATCGAAAATTGTATCGAAAACGATTTTTTATCCTAATTCTTAGGGCAGTGAAGTCGCTGAAATCTGAAACTGTAGAAGATAGGACCGAACGAAAAAAAAAACGAACTATATTGTCTATGACAGTTGAGTATTATGTTTTGTTACGTTGCATGCATTGACATCTGAATTGTTGCATGTATATTATTTGCCGCCATTAATTTATGTATTATTTATTTTTGTTTAATATCTTAAATCGGTCTTAAAGTTAGAAGATAGCCTTTTAGTTCTTGATATTTTTGTAATTTTGTCTAATAAAAAGGAATACTGGTTAAATGCTTTCGTGTTTATTGAGAATTGATCGATATATCGATATTATTCCTTCGATATATCGACGTCGATATTGATATTTTTTAAATATCGATATAACGTTTTTTTTTCATTTTCGACATCCCTAGTACTAATAATAAATCAAGACTGCAATACTTTGCAGTTCGTATAAACATTATTATAACGCTGTGAATTATTCCTAAAACTACTAAGGCACAATTATTTTTAACCTAAATATAATAAATCAGTTCGCTTTACCGACATTCATATAGAAGCGTGACGCAATGATTGCGTGATTTATGTTGACCGTGCTGCCATCTTTTGGTGGCTTTGCTATGTCATTGATTTTTAAATTCACCTTGAATAATCAATATTGTACCCATAGATGGGCAAAATGTAATCAGATTTATTAATCTCAATAAATGATTACGATTACATTTTACGTTTTTTACCATTAATGTGAGACTGCATTTCACTCTAGATGAGATTCTTTTAAACACTACAGAATTCCAAATTACATACACTTTTATGGTTTCTTAATGTTTTAAATAGATTTAATCATGATTACAGAGCAAGAAAATTACAATAACGACTACAGTTTGCAATCGTTAATCATTAATCAGATTACATTTTGCCCATCTCTGATTATACCATACGAGTGTCCACTGAAGAACCTGGAGTGGAGTGAGAACACATAATTGTCTTCTTAATTAAGTATGTGTTTACCAGTACTTGTATCATCACTCCTCTCCATGTGTGAAGATATTTCTATATTCACATATGGAGTGGAGTAAGAAAGTATGTGATTGCAAGTACTATTTTTGTTTTGCGTCATATATTGTAGTTTAATATATGTATATTCAAATTCATAAGACTTTATGGGTACAATATAAAGTCTCTTCAAAAATTTGCATAAATGCTCATAATGCGCCTTTTGTAGACCGTATGTGATTGTATTGGATTATAATAAGCCAACATAACTAAATCTTACTGAAGCATAACGATTGCGCGAATCATCTCAATGGTGCTGCCATCTTTCGGCGTCTTTATGGTATTGATCTTTGACTTACATTTCCAATGTTAAGGGAAAACAAAACAAAAATAGAATTCCTTACCTAATAATGGTAAATTAGTTTAGATTAATAAAATCCATTGTATTTTATAGATATTTCGATGAGAAGCTTTCAGAGTGACATTAAAAGTATATTTGTAATAGATTTGCTGATATTTCAAGGTCATTTAGATAGACTTACAGCACATGTTAATATATATCGTATCTGGACTTATTTTAATTAGGATTTTATGACGAATTTGATAAGTCGTCATAATCTGATAGTATTGCCACACAAAAAAAAAAAAAATTAATAACCGTTTTAAAAAGGTAAAATATAATCTTAAATCTATCAGTGACTGCGGTGGCATAGAAGATATGAAACTGGTATTCATGCGCGGCGATGCGAATTGTCGTAGGTTCGAATCCCAGTACATACATGTTTGTTTTTTCACATTAAGTATAAACTTAGGGAATGTATGCTCACCGGTCAAGGAAAAGATTGTGAGTAGGGCACGTGTTAGTGCTCTGAGAAAAGCGATAAATGCGATACTGGTTTACTTTGAAAACTAGAATACCTGAAATAAAAAAAGTATTTTTTTTTAACTTCAGTTCGTATGCCGTCTACATTATTCGCGTCACATTTTGCAAAACATTACACGCTACATTCGTCTAGACCTGGCTTTAGCAGTGAACGTGTTAAGAAATTGAGGTAGACAAGAACAGGCGTACTTATGTATATTGAGTGATCTCATCAAAGGGCGCGAATAAATGAGATCTTGTGCCCGACGAATATTCTACGCATCTCACCGAAGAGGCGCCATCAATTTTGTCGCTACAAAATTGATGAAATAAAAAATAGGCCGGTTATTTCAAGGAATTTCGCTTTTGAGGGAGTATTTTTTACTTAGAAAAAAATAATATTGTTCCTTCTCGCTGTAAGACGTTTAAAGACATGAATAAATTATACGATATCATATTCTTTTAGAAATTAGTGAATTTAGATTTAAGTATATTGATCCAAGTACTAATACGTTTACAGCATATTTTATTATATTTTTATATTCTAATTTTTATCTAATATCCATTCTCAATGTTCAAGACGCAGTCTTTTTTAATAATAAATCAAAATTCATTCAACTTCTTTTTCAAAAGTCGATCTTTTTTTTTTTCAGTTATTTCTTCCAGAAAACTTATTTTTACTAGCTGATCCGGCAAACGTTGTTTTGCTATATAAGGTTTTGTAATATCTTCCAAGATGTTCATTAAAATTAAGTGATGTCAAAGACAATTTTGTTCACAATTAAATACTCTTAATTAACAACACATTTATTTGGATAAAGATTAATATAATATTATTACGTTGATACAACTCTTAACAAATAATGCATTAATTTCGACCAAATTTGTTTACCATAAAAACGGTTCTAGTGACTTAATCTTAGAAGATAGACATATACTGTCGCGGAAATTTTTTGTATCATTTCAAGAGGAATAATTCTTTCTTACATATATTTTTAGTATCTTGAACCGTTTTTGCACGCACGCAATGGAAGCCCTCAAGGATGAATAATTTTCCCCGTTTTTTTTCACTTTTTCCATTATTTCTTCGCTCCTAATAATTTCATCGTGGTGTTATATAGCCTAAAGCCTTCCTCGATGAATGCTCTATTCAACTCAAAAAGAATTTTTAATTCGAACCAGTAGTTCCTAAGATTAGTGCGTTCAAACAAACAAACAAACTCTTCAGCTTTATAATATTAGTATAGATTAAATGGCCAACTCTCTGTTATTGCTATCGACATGTAACCTATTTTTAAAGTCTTCCTTATATACAATCGTTACATTCTCAAACGGTAGGAAAGAGTTCAAATAACTACATTGAAGTTTTTTTTTTTGAGGAATTAAAGAATGAATGCTTTCTTGTAGATTTGCACTTCGAATTAATAAGCAAATCTAACCTGAAATACGCGCCCTGCATCTGTTTATCCACTGTCTTAAAATATGGGAGCTTTTAAAACAAGGGTGAATATTCATTTGTTAAGCGAATGCAGCGCATCATCAACCTCATCTTCACCTTCCACCAACTGATGTTCAGGTTAAGAATTAGTCTTTAAATCTTTAAAAAATCATGAAACAGTTGTTCATATGTCTAGAGACCTTCCGTGGTGGTATATTTGGGCCGACACAGCAATGGTGACTGTTAACAGGTTTTCATCCTTTGATGGTCGCTTTTCTTTTCTGGACTATACTTTACTTACCATCACGTGCAATGTAGTCACTATATCGAGCCAGTGTAAAAAAATAAAATCCTATATAAAGTAAAGGAAGATATTATATGAATTTTTTGATATTTATTATATTATAATATGAATATTTTTAGTGTTTTAATGTTGCACATCCTATGTTTACATATAAGTGCTTATTCAATGGAATAAATAAAGGGATTTCATTAAATACCTTTTAAAAATCCTATTAACTTAAGCAAGAAGAGCCGACGAAAGTGTTGATCCTCAGAAGAATAGTTTAATTTAAAGTATTTTAGTGTTTTTATTGTAAAAATTCAGTCTGGTTACAATTTTAAAGCCATAGAGATGGCTAAAACGTACTTTGAGCATTGAAAGCACGAATAGTATTCCTGCTGTTTAATAAAACATAATTAGAGCATTACAAAGACAGCAGAGCAACATACATGTAACAAAAGGCTCCCAATGTAACTTGTTTTGACATATAATAGCTGAAAGTTTGGTAGTTAGCAAGCCTAGGTACTTGTGGTTTAAGGCACAAACGGCAAGCTATTTGCGTTGATCTAAAGGAAAATATTATTTTAAAACTAGTTCGATTGCGACAATTAAAAAAATGCAAACAGTCGTTCCCCGGTTAATGAATAACATTTTGCAATGCTGTTTGTATAATGGCGAGTTTTCTGAAACAGCTGTTTAGCCTTATTCCACCCTCTCCCTTCGCGGTGCGTTTATGGAGTCATATATATGCGGTAGTTTACATCCCGGCTAAGACTAAGAAGTTCTCTAACTCTTATTTTTATCTATTCGTTTGGTTGTGGAATGGTGTTGCAGTGTATCCGATCCGTAAAAACTCGTTCCGTTATAGCAGTACAATAATTTATATAGTAGTTTATACACTAGATCTGTGATTTTTAATCCGTATATTTTGTAGCTGCGGTGGCCTAGTTGATAAGGGACCTGAATCCAAGTACAGCAACGCAAATTGTCGTAAGTTCGTATCCCGGTACATACCTCTGGATTCTTCTAGATTAAGTACGGATTTAGGCAACACATGGTCACCGGTGAAGGAAAATATCGTGAGGAAACCTGCAAGATATCTAACAGAAATCTCATGTGTAAGTGTGTAAGCTGCGCTACTGGTCTCGCTAGCACGACATATAAGCGTAAAGTGGATTTAGCCACTCATAAATCTCTGCTCACCCTGAGACGGATATACCACGACGATAAATTATTATTATTATTTCAAATATTTTTCGGTCAGGTTACATATATCAGGATTAAAATTAAAGATTATAATTATTTGAAGAGTTAATAAATGTTTGCAATTTCGTAGCTTGGATTCCAAGTTATATTCTATTGGGGTTCGTATCTATCAAAAGGGTATTCTTAAATTTTGATAGAAATATTGCGATTCAGAAATCTGTGTCGCTTGTACCTTGGACCCGAGACGTAGGGAGCTCACCTGCCCGCGGTCTGTACACATAACCGCTCCCGCACTTACACTGCCCTGTCTAATGACCAAAGTTTTCAGTGTTGCCAACTTAATATATACAAAATTACCTCAACAGCCGACCGTGTAGTGCCGCTTAATGGCACGTTTGAAAGCGTATTGAATGTAAATTGGTTTTGCTTGTTTGTGGTGATTTAGTGGTTCTCAGATGTCTATATTATCCTAGTACCTTAATGGAGTGAGTTGCAGTGACCATAAAAAAAGAAGCATATAAGTATATTATTTATAATAATAATGATATCGTCTCGCTATATTTTTTTAGGGGTTAGCAGAGATATATTAATAGTCGTATCCCCTTTGCGCTCATATATCGTGGCCAACGTAACCAGTAGTACAGCGTATCGCCGTTCTGATAAGACTAGTACAGATGACATTCCTCTAAGATGCTATGTGGGTTTCCTTACGATGTTTGACTTCACCGATGAGCACGTGGGGTCTAAATACATACTTAATCTAGAAAACCTGGTTGTCTGTGCTGGGATTAGAAACTACAACCATTCGCCACCACAGCCACATAAATAATATCAAATCTGTCTTTTTTTTTTAATTTATCAGGTTGATAATTACTGTTACACATTTGTAGCGATACTAACCACATATATAAAACATAAAGTATTGTGTAAGTTACTGTAAATAAGATCACCTTATGACCGGTGGTCGTGGGTGTGGTTTTACTAAGATACGAATTTGGCGTTTTACAGTTTATTTGCACTTTAAGGCACACCGAACTGCGACGTACACGCACGTACTCCCCCCTTGGGTCTTGGTAGTCGACTAACTTCTAAGCGTCCCGTGCGCGCGCGCATCCTCTTACCTCGCACGTCTCGTAACACCCTAAGGACCCTTAGGGCGACAACTCCGTATTGGGTTACGTCAACATGCTATAACCTCTTTTTTTTCAAATATATATAATACTTCATTTAAAAGGCAACAAAGCAGAGTTACGGGCAAATTGATAATATATTTGTTTTTAAACATATTTATTAAATGAAACTAGAAAGAAAACCAGGATACACATATTTTTTCTCTTTTTGAAATTCAATCGTTCTCAGATAGAATTTTAGCATTCAAATTTAAGAATAATAAATATACTGTTTATCTAACGCTATTCTTCAATCCCTCCATCTGGATATTTCCAAGAAATAAATGGCACTGCGTAAATATACAGTTTCATCCATCACGCACCTCGTTTGACGGAGAGATATTATAGATGCCTGTATAAACATACGTATATGTACATATAAGCCCCCATCCCTTACATCCTTTGCTCCTTGAAAATCTACAAGCCAAGTATACTTATATTTGTAAGCTCTGTATTTTGAGCCAAAAATTTAGAGCTTTTTTTATAACAACTTGCCATGATGACACCACCAGTGCAGTCCAAAAAGACTACGGTCATCAAAAGAAATGGAGATTCTGTCAATAGTCGCAATAGTCATGCAGACCTGCACAAATAGCTCTTCAAGTTTTGTTTAACCGGTTGAGTGGGAAACAATTTTTATGAGAATAATATATATAAGGAGTAAAATGGAACGCAACTCATCTGTCAGTTTTTATTATCATTGTCATTAAATCTTCTTGACGTATATAATTTGTATTTATAATATATTTTCGTGAGTTACTTTTAAACATTAAATGTATTTTCACAATTTTTTCTGTTTGTCGGTTTATATAGTATTATAGCTCTAAAATTATTTTAATTTACATACATCGCCGGGTCAGCTAGTATATAATAAATTCATTAATTATTTATACATTTTACGTTATATTTCAATTCCTTTCAAAGTTAATTTAACTAATATGGAGAAAAAACAGTATAAATGTTATTAAACAAGCTTCGTTTTACTGAGGTATGATGTATTGGGATTTGATGTTTATCGATACTATTATTGAGAAATTAATACTCGCCGTGATCGTTTCGGCCAGCTCAAAAACATCTACACACTTCTTTTAAAGGACCTGGTTCTATAAGAAGACGGACGCACACTAACCGGAACATTCATCCCACTGCTTTATAATACAACAGCGTTAAAATTGGAGAAACTTTTAAGTGTGTGTCGAAACATAAAAGTCCTGTAAATTATTTATAATCATGGTCAGTTTTTTAACTCAGTTATACAACATCGCATGAAAACACTTTGCGTGCTGATAAAAACAATTGTTTTATGATGCACATAAAAGTACATTACGAATACTCGAAGCTATGTTTATACAGGCAAATATAAAACAGACTCTGTCGTAAACAGAACACCGGAAAAAGTAACACATTCGTATTTCTATTCATGCAAAAGGCGCAAGGTTTAAACGGCAAAATGTAACCTTTCGTGACGTAGTGTGTCTACGGCGTAGCTGTGTTTGCTACGCGAGTACACGGTTCAGTGTGCTACGATTCCCGCCACCGTACGGACGTGTCTTCGTAGCGGGAAATTACCGTAAAATACGAAACGTCGCGATATATGTGCTCAGAAAATACGGTCTTAAATTATTTGAAATATAAAAACAATTTGTGCCTAAAAGTTATCAGTTTTTGGATTAAAGTGTGACTTTTTCTAGTATTTAAAATTATCCATAATATCGTAAATATTTAATTTTTGTGAGTTACCATAAGGTTCCGTAATAAAAAAGCTTGTGTTTTATTTTCTAAAGTATCAGTGTAATTCATCTACGAGAAATATTCTTTGATTTATTAAAGTCAAGGCAAAGAAAATATGATAAACATTTCTTCAGGCCATTTATCTTCCTAAGGCGTATATATTTTTCTTTCTTCGCTAGCGTTACATGGGAACGTTATTACATATTTATTTCAATTTCAAATGACAACGCATATCATGTATACAAAATGAGAAAATAATTCATATAAAATTACATGCCTTAATATTTTTTGTAATAATAAAACTTATGTGTGGGTAAAACAATGATATAACCATTTGTATAGATGCAAACTATGAAAGAAATGAATTTATTTTCTCGATTTATTTAATTCTCGACAAAGTTTATCAAAAATACATAAATAATTGGTGTTTATTTAGTGAAACTGTGCCAATTTCTTTTATAGGATATTTTCATTTATTCTTACAATTATTTATCAGTTTCTTGGAATAAAAATATATGATGTCTAGTTGTTTGTGCCATATAATAATGTCTTTAATAGTACTCATAGATTTCAATTACGAACGCTCTACGTTAATTTGTAGACAACAATATTATTCGACCATCCAAAACAACTGAGGAATTAAAATGCTTTATAAACATTTATTGTGTTCTTTTACAAGTTTGTTTTTTAATCTAAATCAATTTATTATACTATAATATTATCTTGATACATACATTTATAAGATGAAATTGTTTCTTAATATTTTGTAAGACATTAACATACATGCATACATTTAGTATTAACATATATAAGCAACAAAATCAAAAACTATAATATATGTATATGATTTGGTTTTGTAAAAAAACAAACACGTGTATTTTTGACTTAAATAAAGTATTTAGAAAGAATCTACCAAAATGAGTATTTTCAGGTTTATATTCCAGAAAAATCGTGTTTTTGAACACCGTAGGTGAGAAAATGGGTTGACACTTCTCTCGTCATTTATAAGTTCCTTCATATATTTACTTTTGCCAATTTCAAGTACTTATGGCTAATATTATTATAATGTTATTTTAGAACAAAGTTTTTATTAAACATTATATTATTTTGATTTCTTGCGTTTATTATATATTTTTTAGAAACGTTACGGTCAAAATCAAATTATCTTGTTAAAAATATAGCTATATTTCGATTAGAGTGGCAATTTAATAAATCGTCTCAATTTGTGAAATAGCTAGAATGCCGAATGCTACCAATCAAGCAAAGATTTATTTTTTATTGGGTTCATAAACCGGCAAATCAAACTTTTACGTCGATATATCAGACGGAGGGTGGTAAAAATTATTTATTATAGCTAAAGTACAAGAACCCTGAATCGTAAAATTTTATCGAGATGTCAATATTTCCGAAGTGGTTTCGAAACGGTTGTAAAGATTACTCCAGGCTCGTATACCTTCATCGTTTTGAAATCAACATCCTATATTTTCAAGAAGTTTATTAACACTCAACGAGAGATGAAGGTTATAATTTTAATGTACGGAACTGCATTTGTACATTTGTATGTGACATCATAACTCGTAAACGAATGATTCGATTTTGATGTTTTTTTATACTATCTCGACAGAGTGACTGCATTGCACTTGATTGAATTGACAGTGTAGTCCAATTATGGCAACGACTACCAAGGGACGAAAATCCATTGAAAGTCGCCATCATCATATCTACATATACCACCGCAGAAGGTCTCTATGTATGTAAGCGACTGGATGTACTCAAGCTGATCCTGAAACGCGACAGGCCGAAATGACTCAGTATGACGGTAACGTCATTTGTGTACTTTGGTCAGTAATCAATTAAGGCAATTGTCCTACCACCTCAAATTAGCTTTATACATTTGAATGGTGATTTGTCCGAGAGTGTTCTTAATTATGATTTAAAAAAATCTAGTCAGTTATTTGAAGATCGTAAACTCTTTTCTATTTATCGAAGACATGTATAACAGCAGTTTCTACTGATCTAAATTCAGAATTTAGCTTTTTTTTTTCATGGCACAGTTCCACACCACGTCTGATGGTAAGCGTGGTGCATTTAAAAAACGACGACAATTACCAGTAAAGAAAAACCTATCGGTAGTGGTAGCGTTCATGCCGGCCTGCAAAAGTATCCTGTAACTTCAATAAAACAATCTTAATGGCGTCGGTTTAAGTAAAATGTTGTGGAGAGAAGTTGTTTGATATTAAGTTTAATATTCTGTAAATGAATAACAAATAATTATGAGGTCTAGGGTTGATACAATGATCCGAACAGGTGTCCATCGATTCAGTACGAGACCAAAGAAGAACCTAAATAATAGAGTTGTTATAAGCATGTGGTACCAGATAAGTTTTAGAGTTTATAATTGTATATTATTTTATCTTTATAATACGTGTTTGATATTATTGATATGATCTTAATGTAATTTTTATACCGAAATCGTTGGCTTACACTTTTAGTATCTATTATTGAACCTGGATCTTGAAATTCAAACTACAAATCCTTTTATAACTTATAATGAACATGCATGAAGTACAAGGTACAGATGGATTCGAACAAAGGTTCAGATTGTGTAAATAACACTAAGTAATAATAATACTAACTAATAATAACACACACTAAATAACACTATTTTCTCTCCATATTACGTTCATAAATTTAAAGAGAACGGAAATATAATTTTAACTTTAATATTTTTTTATTTTTTACATATTATATTTTATTTACTACATTTATTTAGAATTGACATACAAGCGATCACGCTTATATATATATTGATATATATTGACACAATTAATGGCTTTAGTCTAAAATAATTTTATTGTAATAAGTGGATTAGGTACATTTAATGTAGCAAGGATATATCGCTCAATATATCACATAAATAAACTTTTAAACTTGATATGGAAAAAAGGCGAAAAATTACAGGAAAAATATTAATACTTAAGGATCTCTATCTTTGCCAACTAAACAAGCATTAATAATCAACAAAACATAGTATATATTATATATACTATATATTAGTTCCCATTTGTATAATTTTTAGGTCATTCTATTTATGACTGGAATACACATGCTGTGATGATTCGACGTTGTACAAATAAAAATAATTTAACCCTTTGTGGTTGATTTTTAAAAAAACGTCAATACGCGGATGGTAAAATTTCTTACCCAAATGCTAAATATCAGTTTTCCCATAGCTTTTTACCCCCTTAGGGACTGATGTCCCAGAAATCTCAATATTCAGCTACAATGCAGGAAAACAGACAGAAAAACAGACGCAGGAAGTGAATTCCATTATTGGCGATTCACAGCAAAAAAAGAAAGAAAATTGTCTCGTGCGAGTACCACATAAGTAGGAGTAGGATATCAACCACATAAGAGTGCAAACCCACACACCGTCTTGTCAGTTTATAGTAGAAGGGGGAGGGGGTAAATAAACTATACAATATAGCATGTAGGCGTAACCCGATACGCTCTTGTCGCCCTAAGGGTCGTTAGGGTGTTACGAGACGTGCGGGGTAAGAGGATGCGCGCGCGCACGGGACGCTTAGAAGTTAGTCGACTACCGAGACCCAAGGCAGGAGTACGTGCGTGTACGTCGCAGTTCGGTGTGCCTTAAAGTGCAAATAAACTGTAAAACGCCAAATTTGTATCTTACTATAACCACACCCACGACCACCGGTCATATCTGGCGTCCAACGTGGTTAAAACAACTCAACCGCATACACTCCAAAAACACGTTATATTTTTCTAACCAAAATTCTAAATATCGATTTTCATACTACTTACTTCATAACTGATGGTCTTTCAAATTAATTTTAAATCATATTTCACTGTGTTAGGGGTAGAATATCAGAAAATTCACCCTTGATGTACATTGACATCATAGAAAAAATCAAATATCCAAATTTTGTTTATAGTTTTAATAATTTAGCCTTTACTATGATATGTCAATTATTACAAGTGTTTTATGTACATAAGATTCGTGTTACAGTAAAATCATCATTAACATAAAAATATATACAGTTAACTGAGTGAAGTAATTAAGGTGTTACGAAAATGAACAATTCCGAAGTAAATGTTTGATGTAAAACGGTGAATTCTATTAAAGGACCTGTTATCTAAGGGACGAGTGACTATGAGTGTTATGCGTACAGCCCGGAGAGGCCTCCAGTGAATACTTTATGTGTCCGTGATGAGGACTGAAAGGTCTTTCTTCTGGTCGATGCTGCAGACCCTGGTTTTTTTACCAACCATGGCGTTTAAAGGTGAGATAATTTACTGTTTATCATATTTACAAAGTTGAAAGATGGTTCATTTCACCATGTTTTTATTATACGAATTGACTGTATTTACCTGATGTAAAGTATAGTGTAGTCTAAGAATTGTAACAGCCGCCGAGGGACGAATATCTGTTGACAGCAGCCATCGCTATGTCGGCCCACATATATGTACCACGACGAAAGGTCTCTGGGTCTGTATAAACAACAGGATTGAACTTGATTTTCTTTCTTATTTTTATTTATATCAACCATATTATCGACCATGTAACTATAATTATATTATCCAATTTTATATTATATATATATATATATATATATATAAATGTCGCTTAAACCAAATAGCCTTTCACTTCTCGATATAATTTTATGTAGGTATATTACCTTTAGTTATATGTTTTGTTTTTTTATTGTATTTCATGTTTTTTTTATTAATTATCTTGATAAGACATTACACGACCGGTGCATTTCACGAAAACCAGCATCGCAAACTTCCTCTGTGGCACGAAGCTGAC
This sequence comes from Automeris io, assembly GCA_036320925.1. Lineage (NCBI taxonomy): Eukaryota > Metazoa > Arthropoda > Insecta > Lepidoptera > Saturniidae > Automeris > Automeris io. Next base: position 419,340 of record JAUDJH010000021.1, on the reverse strand, counting down.
GGAGCTCATTTCGCCATGTTTATATGTTTTTGTCGTTTGTACTTTCTTCTTTTCTATATGTTATGTTTCTGTATTTTTAATTTTTATTTGAAGACAAATTAAATATATTTCACTCTAGTTGCTTAAGCTTTAGGATGATACGTCTTATTAGACTTGTCCCAAAAAAAAAAAAACGAATCGGACTTATTATACTTAATAAAGTATAATAAGTCCGATTTTCCTTCCTGACGCTATAACTCCAGAACGCACGAACCGATTTCCACGGTTTTGCATTCGTTGGAAAGGTCTCGGGCTCCATAAGGTTTATAGCAAACAAAATTCAGGAAAAATTTCAACAGAAAAGCAGGAAAACGGGGTAAATCATTTTTCACATACAGCGCCATCTCTGATACATAGCATGTACTACAAACCAATATGGTTTTACATGGTGGTGGAGCAGATCGCACCAGTATTTTAAGTAGATGGCGCCGATGCGTTATACATTGTTTGACAGCTACTCATTGTACTCTGCTCAGTTAATTTCATGTGACATTTATTATGCGCACGTTCTTTCAAACGCTAACTAAAAACCAAAACGGAGCCATCTGGTGGCGAAACGAAGTTCGCCGGGTTTGCTAGTTAAGTATAAAATATTCCAATCCGTGAACTTTCCACCTTTCAACTAAAAACTCTATAAGTACAGAGTCAGTTATAAGTGTTGGAGATTATTTCGTGGAGTTTAGCCCTCCTAAGTCAGAGTAACTGCTCGCTAAGTTAATAAGATATGAATTTTAAATGCCCTCCCTGAAACTTCGCCAGTTTTAATTAATTAGTTTTGTTGTATCTTCAATTTATGTCAGATTTTCTTTGGTGTACTCTTGTCGCTTCAAGCTGTGGTTTTCTTTTATTAATCTACATGTTTAAGCTAAAAGCAGACTGGATATGTTTTTTTTTACACTGGCTCGACATAGTAACTACAGAGTACCTGATGGTAAGTATAGTAGTTCAAAAACGAAAGCAACTATCAAAGGATGAAAATCCATTGATAGTCTACATCGTCATGTCGGCCCACATATACCACGACTAAAGGTCTCTAGGTATATGAGCTACGGATATACACAAGCTAATCCCGAAACGCGACAAGCCGAAACTGGTCACTATGACGGGCTTCACACCCATGTACTGTGGTCGCGACCCAGACGGGCACCTACGCCCTACCACCTCGCCGCTGCTCTTTTAGCACCACCCAGGAGTCACGTGTAGGGAAACTAGGATAAATATTTGTAAAAAGACTAATACAATGTTTTCTCTAAGATCATTTCTAGTAACCTTTTTTTGGTAAATCTAGGGAATTTCTACATAATACATAAGGGCCACTGTGAGGTCAGCGACTCCGGTGTGTTAGACTCCTATCGACTAAAGCCGTTCTAATTTTTATTTTATCTTTTTTATTGACTATATATTATTGACTAATAAACGAAGCAAATATATGTTGTTATTTATTATCTTCATACTTGTTGCAATATTGAAGTTTGCTATATGATCAAACCATCGTTTCTGAACATCTTGAATCGCTCCAATTGCGGAGAGATGTTGCCTCATTAAGTGTTTTTTACCGTCTGTATCATGGCGAGTGTTCTGAAGAGTTGTTTAACCTTGTTCCTCCCTCTCCCTTCCTGAATAGAACCACGCGCGCGGGTTTGCGGTGTCACAGATATACGGTATCTCACATCCCGGCTAGGACTAAGAGGTTCTCTAACTCCTTCTTTTGCCGTGTCGTTGGATTGTGGAATAGTCTTCCGGCGAGCGTGTTCCCACCATCCTTTGATATGGGTTCCTTTTAGCGTAACGTGAAGAGATATTTGTGCGGGCCGGCATGATCGCTGCGACTACCGATGGGTTTATCTTACCTTTCGATAGTCGTTGGCGTTTTTTTGGACTGCACCATGCTTACCATCAGGTTTGGTGCAGTCACTGTGCCGTGTCAGTGTAAAAAAAAAATGATATACCATAGATGGGCAAAATGTAATCAGATTAATGAAAATGATTAACGATTACATTTTACGTTTATTACCATTAATATGACTGCATTTTGCTCATTTATATAGTAAACACTACAATATCTCAGATTGTATACATTTATGATTTCTTAATGTTTTAAATGGATTGAATCATGATTACAGAGCTAGAAAATTAAAATTATGACTACATTTTGTAATCGTTCATCATTAATCAGATTACATTTTGCCCATCTTTGTGATATACCTAGCTGTATTAACGCGTGACGCGTGTATGTAGAGATAGGTATATAAGAAACATTCGTAAACCTAGTATTAAAATTAATATTATAAGTCGATTAATTATGAGATGTGACTTCTCTACCTATTCATTTTTCAATGATAATTGTAGCCAGTACGATGGTTTTTAAATTCAGTGCTGTCCTGAATTAAAATATAAATATTCCTTTACATAAATTTATTCAGCAATCACACACAAGTACCTACTCAGATGCGTCCCACGGTGGTCGTTATATTTCGCCCGCAGAGTATGTTAGTACGTTTATCGAAGTGGACCGTACAAATATTCCGAATAAATGAGGCAACCCTGTCGAACGTTAGGTAAATGGGATAAGGGCAGGTGCGCACAGGTTCGCGGTCCCGGAATTTCGCCGTAACGAATGGTGAATATATTTCGGCGTAAAATCTTTAGACGCAACTCTAGTAATCAATGTATTATTAATAGTATTCGAAACCTTAGAAACTACGTTAGCTTTATTGGAATGCGGGTTTTAATTTAAGCGACTGTGGGTTCAGTGACACACAACGAGCATTGAAAAGGCTAAGGCTTGTTGATTTTGTTTTTTTTTGTTGAACTTTGGTGGTAGGGCGTTTGCCCTATTTGTGTCATAACCACAGTACACAAGTGCAAAGGCCATCATAGTGACTCCCTTTGGCCTGTCACGTTTCAGGATCAGCTTGTGTATATCCAGTAATTCAAATACTCAGAGACCTTCTATACATGAGTCGTGGTATATGTGGGCCGACATGATGACGGAGACTATTAACGGATTTTCATCCTTCGATGGTCGCTTTCGTTTTTGGACTACACTGTAATTATCCTCAGGTGCATCGTAGTCACAATGTCAAGCCAGTGTTAAATAAAATCGACTTTATCGAATTAGAAATCTATAGAAACACCGAAATAGCCCAGCGGATTAGCAAATTGAACTGGTTGTGGGTAAGACAGACAGCTCGTAGAGAAGATGGCTGAAGTAGATAGAAAGTTCTCGAGTAGAAATCACCTACTAGCAACCACAGTGTGACATGTCCGCCAAAATAGCGGACAGATAGTCCAATCTATATCGCAAGGCAAGTCTTGATGCAAGCTGCTTCCATCTGATCGCTCTGAAAACATTAGGAGAGACCTATCCAACAGTGGATATAATACGTTGGATATGATGATATAAACTCTACTTTACTTAGTACTATATCAAATATTATTATATAACTGAGTTTGCCACTATTTAGACCACTGATTCCCAAAGTGGTCTATATCGACCGCTAGGGGTCTACGTCAGCGAAAAAAAATTTGGGGGTCCATGAAATGAAAATGGAGGTCCACAATAGTGGATCTCAACACATACACTGATAGTACCTATTTACTTACATCATACTATCTTATAATATCAAAACATATACATTATTTATAAAAGTACCTATGAAGTAAAAAAAATATTATAAATGTGTTAGCGCCAGTGAATAGTCGCACAGACTATCTCTAGCGCCGTGGCATAGAAACACGAAGGACAGGGAGTAAAGGGGAAGACGGGGAGGGGAAATGGCTGCTTTAAATTGACACGTCACACGACGCGGGAACACACTTTGGGCTAAATAGCTGTAAGTTTTTAACACTAAACTTCACTACAGTTAGAAATTTACAGGAAATCAATATCAGGTAAGTAGGGGGCCTACCCAACACGGAAAAACATGGCAAGGGGTCTACGACACAAAAAATTTTGGGGAACTCTGATTTAGACCATATTTTAAACACCGTCTTCCCGTTTTGATGGAATGTGTGCGATCCGAATCTGTGAAAAAGGCGTTTGTGAGCACCTTTGCTCTCAATAGATTAGACGTCGGGATGCTTAACAAAGTCTTAACAGAACTATTATCTGATGAGGAGTCTGGTCTGTTTAGATCAACGGCCTCATAAGTCATATGTAAGGTATTTTTGTATAAGGGCACAATGGGGCTGAAATACGTACACAAGTAAAAGTTCCCGAAAAATGTAGAATAAGAAATTCGTTTTCTAATAAGGTCGCGTAAGTTTAAATACTTTTTCATGGAATTAATAAATACATAGAAGGACAATCTGGTACAGCACAAACCAATGTTTACAGCAATTAAGCGTCAACTATCACTATAAATTATATATTTACAAATATAACAATAATTACAAAGTAATAATAAACTCGTGTATTATTTGTAAAAATTAATAACAAGGTAATAAAAATAATTCTCCACGAAATTGAATCCATAGAGTCATAATAATATATCGTCATGCTATATTGCTTTCAGAGTAGGCAGAGGTTAGTGGAAGTATCCATTTCGCGCTTATATGTAGAGCCCAATTTGATGCTGATCATAGCTGATTACTTACTATTCTGAGGGCAATTACACGTGACATTTTATATTAGATACTATGCGGGCTTCTTCAAGATGTTTTAGTGCACCGGTGAGAAAGTGATGCCTAAATCTGTACCTGAGCTGGAAAAACCCAGAGAGTACGTATCGGTATACAAATCTACGACCATTCGTGTTGTTATGCAAAAATTCCGGTCCTTTACCCACAAGGCCATCGTATTTAATATTATATTGATTATAATACAGCAATATTAATGAAGAAGTACCGCCTGATACCAATTAATTTGAACTATACAGAAAAAATTCAATGCGAACTATATAGAAAGACAGTTTGGATTGTTGAAGAAATTTATTTGACCTTCGCGTGTTTTGTGCGAACTCGCTTTCTGTTTTTTATCTTGGCTATAATATAATAATAAAAAGCACAGCGCAAACTTTGAGCTGTCACATATTTCCGTGTCGCAATTTTGCAATAAATGTTTCTATTTTAAATACAATTATTATTATTTATTTTTTTTACACTGGCTCGACATAGTGACTACAGAGTACCTGATGGTAAGCACAGTGTAGTCCAAAAACGAAAGCGACTATCAAAGGATGAAAATCCAATGATAGTCTACATCGTCATGTCGGCCCTCATATACCACGACTGAAGGTCTCTAGGTATATGAGCTACTGGATATACACAAGCTGATCCCGAAACGCGACAAGCCGAAACTGGTCACTATGACGGGCTTTACACTCATGTACTGTGGTCGCGATCCAGACGGGCACCGACGCCCTTCCACCTCGCAAAATATAGGAACTATTTATTTATTTATTTATAGGAACTGAGTTAAAAAAAAATATATAAGTTGTTTTTTTTACACTGGTTTGACAAAATGACTACAGTGCACATGAAAGTTTATATGTTGTAGTATATATATATATATATTAAATTTGAACTCTCCGTGGTGATTGCCAGCCGTCCTGTACTAGATAATAGCTCTACTAATCATGAGTAGACATCAAATTCTATTTAAATGGACTGTTACAATAATAGAGAAACCCCACAACAAATATCACTAATAAGCCATGATGGATATAATATAAATAATAATTATTACATACTAAATATTCCTTTGAATACTATTAACAATTTGTTTATAATTCGAAATAATTATATTTTGAGTTGGCAACAATATGAAGAGGACTGGAAGTATTAATGGCGGCGGCTTAGGTAAATGTATTGTGGAGAGAAGATTTTGATATTAAATAATAATATTCTGTGAATTAATAATAGATATTTACGAGGCCAAGGGTTGATACAATGATCAGAACAGGTGTCCATCGATTCAGCACGAGGCCAAAGAACCTAAATATAAAAATTGTTTTACAAGTATTGTGTGTGGTAACCAGATAAGATGCAAAGCTTTAAGAATATAATATTTCATACTCTTTAATAGGACTCATTTTTACATTGATACCATAGACGAAGCCGGGGGATGTATATGATGTCCTAGTTTAATAAAATAAATGATCAATATTCATTAAATTCCATAGTATAAGCTTTATTACGAGAATTCTTGCTCATTAGTGATAGAAAGACTAGGAAAATATATTTTCAGAGAATTGCTAATTAATCTTGCTTCGGAATATTTTATTTGCAAATGGAACTGAGTATCACTTAATGGTACATTAATATTCTAGTAACTTTTTTATGGTTTATATCATGGGTCTGCAACCTTTTCTTGTATAAGGGCCACAAATATTATGAGTATATTGGTGCCGGCCAAATTTTATCTAATACTCGTAAACACATTTTTTTACATAAATCTAATTTTTGCATTTTTAACCATATTTATTGTAACTCTCATTTTACTGACTGTGATCGCTTGATCTGAATTTCAGGCTTCAGGGCGTACAAAACACTAAAATAAAATCTTATTTCTATGAGTGTTTTTAATTTATTGCCTGCGGTGCGGCATTCTGTGAAACGCCTCTTACTTGCGCGGGCTGCATCGTAGTGACTTACAGGCCGCTGGTTGCCGACCCCTGGTTTATAATTGTTCCGTATTCTAATAAATGTGCGGACAACTTCGATTATGCTCTGGCAACACCGTACGGGTTGTCAATTGAGTTTTGCTCTCGCTCGAACCGATCCGCCGAGTAACGACATAAAACATACAAATAGTCCTAAAAGCAACAAAATATTCGATTCCAAAGTGTATAAGTGTGCTTGGAAGATCCTCAAAGACACCAGTATCCTGGAGGAGAAGCAGGGGCCCCTGAGGAGTTGGCGAACTGGTGATCACGGTAAGTGAAACTCTTTAGGCAGCCCGTGCCACTTGCGGAGCTATCGAAGTACCGTACATAATTTTGGTCCTTCGAGCCGGATCTTTCATAATTTCGTTCCTTCGATACGATTCTTTCGAAATTAGTACATATTTCGTGTTAATAACTACCATCCAGAACATTCATAACGTATCCAAAATTTAATTCCATAACGTGCAAGGTATTTCAAAATTATAATCCGTCCAAATCCACTACATCAACAAAGAAACGACTTGCTGTACTACCGGCGGTCATCTTTATTCGGTCGGTTATAAATGTAATACTGCACTAGCTATAACCCGTCCAGTTTCACTACGTGAAAGAAGGCACCTGGCTAACCTACAAAGTGTAGTCACCTTCATTCGGTCGGCTTATACATTTAATTATTTTCATTTATCCTACAAAAGTTCGAATGTTCTAATTTAATTTCATTACAACTACTTACAAATCCTAACAACAATTTACAACAAAACTACAAACAAATAATACATTTTGGAATCAATCATTCATATAACTACATCCGTAAACTACATTATTATCCTACAAACGTTATACCTACATATCTATATCTACGATATATTATTTAACTACTTTGTGTTGCTTGGAACCTTTTCATTACGACTACCCAGATCTACCTTCAACTAACAATAAATTCTACTTTTCTATTAATAACGTGATAGAAACTTATACTTTTTTATTCAACTGCCAAATATCAACTTATTTGATTTAAAATGACAGAAATCAAGCAATTAATTTTCGAACGCGATGCCATTTATAGTGATTTAGAGGAAATGTTACAGTTTCTACAGGACGAGTGCATGGATATCGATAAATTTATGCGTCGTGCACAAGATTTAACAAAATTAAAAAATAATTTTACTCGTGTTCAGTCCAAATTGGAAAAAATATATTTTGAAGATGATTCTTTTAATTCAAAACAGGAACTTGACAACAGAAATAAATTTAAAGATCTATACTACAAAGCCAAATTGTCCGCTGATAAATTGAAACTACAACAAAAATTAAAAATACAACAATCTACGCCTACTAGTAATCAATCGGTAAATTCTTCACAAAATTGTTATAACATGCGTCCGAAAATAAATCTGCCACCTCTTCCACTACTTCAGTCTCATGGCCACACAACTAAGTGTGAACAAAAGGAATTTAATACTAGCGCGATACTAAAAGGCTCTTCCGCGACGTCGCTAACGGGATTCGAACGCAGTACCTTCGGCTGTGCGAGCACCGTCAATCCGTCCGCTAAACCTAGCGCGCCTGCTTCAGCTCGCCCCGGGCGTTCGTATTCACCGCGCCGCTCGATGCCCGCGCTCAGTGCGACTATAGCGCATAGTTCACCGGCCACAACACAATCACCGTACCTTAACAAAGTTGCTACTAAACTGAAGCTTTTCTGTTATTACTGTAAATCTAATGCACATTCATTGAATAAATGTTCTGAATTTCTTAACTTGCCTACATTACAACGTAAAGATTTTATTTCAACTAAAAATATTTGTCCGAATTGTTTAATTCATGGACATACGGTTCTGCAGTGTTATTCGCGTTTTAAATGTGAGATATGTCAACAAAGACATCATACGTCCTTACATACTAATACAGAAACGTCGGCAAATTTGGGTAACCAACAACAAGCCACTTCGAACATCGCAGTGTCAGCAGCAGTGAGCTGCGCCTCAGCCGCACGCGCTGATGGTGACCACGGACAACTCTGCGACACAGAATACTCTGTACTCCTTGCGACCCCACTTGCCGACATCCGTCCCCGCGGCAGCACTTCTATGACGGCTCACACCGTTCGAGCGCTTATCGACCCCGGTTCTCAAACTTCTTTAATCACGGAGGCTTGTGCTCAGCGGTTTGGACAAAAATGTCGTAGCGCCCGGTCAAATGGTTCTATTACGGGCGTAGGAGAAGGAGAAGCCGTACACCGCCACGGTGTCATTTCTTGTAATGTCACCCCTCAGAACCGACTAAAGCCATACATTGGTAGAAACGCTTTAGCAATTTCTAAAATTACTAATTACACACCACAGGTTCACAATATCAACGATAAAACTTTATCACACATTCGCAACCTACCACTAGCCGATCGGGAATTTTCTTCTACACGTCCGGTTGAGCTGTTATTAAAAGCAGTCAACAGCGACGAGATTCTTCTCGATGACAACATCAGAGGTTCTCGCTGTACTCCAGTTGCGATAAAAACAATTTTTGGGTATGTCCTTTCGGATAAGATATCATACAAATCTTCTACAACACATAACGTTTGTATAACCTCTTTGCAAAACGCCAATATCCAACAATCTGTTCCAGCAACTACAATACTTTCGCCCGATGAGGCATTGTGTAAATCGCTCTTCATCAACACTCACACAAGACACTCTTCTGGCAGATATTCGGTTTCATTACCATTCAAACCTAACGTTCCACCGCTCGGCGAATCGCGAGATACCACATTACTTCGTTTTAAGAAACTAAAAACGCGTTTATTCCGTAACTCTTGCTTACAACAAGATTACAATCGATGCTTACAAGAATACATAGATCTTGGGCACATACTACTTATCCCACCTTCTTCAGAGACCTTGCCTGTTTCTGAAAGGTACTACTACCTTCCTCATGCAACTACGAAAACTCGAGTTGTATTCGATGATTCCTGTCCCACTACTAACGGACGATCATCAAACTACAATATTCTGACAGGTCCTAAACTACAAGAGGATATTGTCATGGTCCTTCAAAATATTAATTTAAAAAAACTAAAGCCTTTCATCGATGATGCCGGTTTCGTCAGGGTCGGCGGCCGCATCTATGATTCAAAATTAAATTACAAAACAAAACAACAATTACTTTTACTTAATATTTTAACTAACTTACTTATCACCTCAACAATCAATCATTTTCATAAATTAAATTTACACGTCGGTCCTTTTTCAATGAAAACTATTCGACTTCGTAATTATAAAACTTTTAAATCTTACGTATGCATGTCCACCAAGGCAATACACCTTGAATTAGTTTCAGACTTAACTACGCAAGCTTTAATTTCAGCTCTTCGCCGCTTCACGGCGAGACGCGGTCTTTATTTTGGCATTTATTCAGATAACATACTTCATTTTGTAGAATATAATTCGTACTTAAGAAAGATATACGCTTTCTTAAAAAATAATAAATCACATCTCAAACGACATTCCGTCAATTTAAAATTTTGTTGGCATTATCAACCTGCCTACGCTGGTTACTTCGGTGGTATATGGGAGGCCGGAGTGAAAAGTTACAAGCAACATGCATTCCGCGTAGAAGGTGCTCAAATCATATCTCACGACAAATTTAACACCTTACTATGTCAGATCGACGCATTTCTTAACTTCCGACTGTTGTGTATGCTTAGCAAGGATCCATCAGATCCTTTGCCTGCAACTTCAGCGCACTTCTCAGTGGGCGGTCCATTCACCTCGTTGCCTGAGTATGACTGGTCCAACTCGCAAACCAACATCTTGCTGAGATGGGAAATGCTTCAACAAATGCTACAACATTATTGCATACGATGGAGTCGCGAATACCTCCAACAACTCCAGCAGCGGGGTAAATGGTACCACAACAAAACGCCTGCTATTACCGAGGGTGCTATAGAATTATTACATAACGATGCATTAACCACCGATGCAGTGGCAACTAGCTCGTGTACACCGGGTACATCCTGGCCACGACGGCGTTGTCCGCGTTGTAACACTGCGCGTGGGCAATTCCTACACCAAAAGGCCTGTAGTTAAGGTATTTCCACTTCCTATCGACAATTAAACAATATTTTCCACCTTCACTACGTGTTGGTATAACTTTAGTTTTAAGTTCATATAATCATTCTTATTTATTTTTTATTTAGTTTTGTACACATATATTATACTACTAACATAACGACTACTACTACAAATAACATAACTACTACTACTACATAAGTACTACTACTATATAACTACTACTACTATACCATACCATATAACTACTTTCCACTCGCAATATACGTAGGTGAATTATTTACATTTACAAACTACATCTTTTCCGAAGTATGAGTACTATCTCTGCTTCAATCTTTTCCAAGTTAGGACATCGTCGTAACTTATTTATTCAGACTAGGATATTCGTCCTGGTCTCATTAAAATCCTACGTATTTTAAGGTCGGCGGCATGTTCCGTATTCTAATAAATGTGCGGACAACTTCGATTATGCTCTGGCAACACCGTACGGGTTGTCAATTGAGTTTTGCTCTCGCTCGAACCGATCCGCCGAGTAACGACATAAAACATACAAATAGTCCTAAAAGCAACAAAATATTCGATTCCAAAGTGTATAAGTGTGCTTGGAAGATCCTCAAAGACACCAGTATCCTGGAGGAGAAGCAGGGGCCCCTGAGGAGTTGGCGAACTGGTGATCACGGTAAGTGAAACTCTTTAGGCAGCCCGTGCCACTTGCGGAGCTATCGAAGTACCGTACAATAATGATAAACTCTTTTCATGTTATTTAAGAAATAGACAATTTGGTATCAATGTCGAGCGACCGGTAATAAATACCCAGCAATGGCTGCCCGGTCACTTTGTAATGCTCAGTATAGAAACATACAGCAATATGTAAATAATAAAAAATACGCCAAAAAGATTTATAATCCAGCAAAGTTTCCACAAATATCAAGCTAAGGGATACAAAACAAAAAAAAACTAACAAACCATTTTTTTTTTTGGTAACCTAGGGGAAAGTTCTGTATAGAATCATCAGGGCCGATGTGATGGCAATTATCCCTGTGTTTTAGATTCCTTCTGACCCGGGAAAAACACCCGGGATGTCCTCCCGTTCGCTCCACCTGGCCCTTGGGTTTATTTTTTTACACTGGTTCGACATAGTGACTACAGAGTACCTGATGGTAAGTACAGTGTAGTCCAAATACGAAAGCGACTATCAAAGGATGAAAATCCATTGATAGTCTACATCGTCATGTCGACCCACATATACCACGACTGAAGGTCTCTAGGTATATGAGCTACTGGATATGCACAAGCTGATCCCGAAACGCGACAAGCCGAAACTGGTCACTATGACGGGCTTTACACCCGTGTACTGTGGTCGCGACCCAGACGGGCACCGACGCCCTACCACCTCGCTGCTGCTCGTTTAGCACCACCCAGGAGTCACGTGTAGGAAAACTAGGGTAAAGCCTACGGACGCGAGCAGCTTCGACTCCCAAACGGTCGGTCTTCTTCTTCGGGTATTTGGTATTTGGGCTTCATCTCTGGAATGGGTTGTTGTAAAGAGTCCATCACTGCAAACCTTAGTTATCTGTGGCTGTGGTGGTCTGGTGGATTAAGAACCGGTATCTATGAACAGCGAAGCAAATGTTCCTGGATTAGAATACACTGAATTCGATACTACTAGGTATTTTTAGATGAAGTACGGATTTAGGCATCACAATGCTCACCGAAGAAGGAAAACATTCTGAGGAATCTCTCATGACATGTAATAAAATGTGATGTGTAAGCAGAGATAGACAAAATGTAATCTGATTAATGATGAATGATTACAAAATGTAGTCGTAATTTTAATTTTGTTGCTCTGTAACCATGATGAAATCCATTTAAAACATTAAGAAATTATAAATGTGTGTACTATCTGAGATTTTGTAGTACTTAAAACATAAATGAGCAAAATGCAGTCATATTAATGGTAAAAAACGTAAAATGTAATCATTTTTATTAATCTGATTACTTTTTGCCCATCTATGGGTAAACTTTTATCAGCGTGCTGAGTATCAGATTACCCTTCCATATTTCTCAACTCCACGCGTAACATCTACAATTCAGAATTAGAAACTTAAAACGCAGTCGTTGTATAAATTGAAGCTAACTAGTACTGAAGCTTAGCAACTTAGTTCTCTTTGAATAGCCAATGTTGAGACAGGTGCCGGAGATTGTTAATGTTACTTATTTCAATAGTAACTTTATACTCTTGAAGCTTAAATTTATTATTAAATGGTTATGACGTTGAAGTAATTATCCTTATAATCATTTCAATTTAATCTATATAGTGTAGATACTATGAGGCACTTGTGTGACCGATGTTGTGGCGATTTCTTACTTCAATGAAACAGTTGTAAACAGTTTTTATTTTATATTTTGCAATGTTATTCGTACAAATACATAATATTTCTTCTTTATATATATATATATTAATTTAAATTCACCATTTCTATTCCAAAACCTAAGACGTGTTTACGTTGTTAATTGTTTCATAATCAAAAATCTTTCTCATTTTCAAATTAAAACGATCTTTATTTTTTTTACTACCACAATGTCAGGATTTTTTAGCAAATACAACCCTATTCCTGATAATAGATCGATCACATCACAGCATTGTAATATTCTTTTTCATGTTAAGTTGACGCACGTACTGATAGTATGGCACCTTCTTACCCACAAGAACATAAGAAAGAGCAAGTTGGTGATGTATAATCTTGGCTACTTTATTATGTCTGTGGAATTATTTGCTGTTAGCAAGAAACAAACTATAATTTTTATGTTATTTTTTGGTAACAGATGCTCAGATGACAACGAAGAAATTCTCCGAGGAGCCAGAATTCGAACGACCTATCGGCAACCACACGTTCTCCCTGGGCCGTGAAGCTGTCCTGGGTTGCGCTGTCACCAATCTTGGAAAGCATAAAGTGAGACCCTTTCATTTGTCATATTTTTTAATTCTAGCTTAGCAAAGCGACTACACTAAATTTGGTAAGTGATTCACATAAATCGTCTGAAAACAAGGTGAGTCCAGATGTATGAAATGTCCATAAATTCCTTTACAATTTTCTATTCAACTATATACCCTACACCTGTTCAGAAAAAATCATGTAAAGTATGCTTTTTCGTTTATAAGATCTTTCAAAGTATTTATAATATTTTCATTTAAGTTATTAATAAGTAAAGTTAATGTTACAACTTAAATAATTAATTTTGAATATTGTTTTAAGTATGAAAAAGCTTTTCCGTCTGTATCACGGCGAGTATTCTAAAGAGTTTTTTCCCTTGTTTGATTTCTCTCCATCTTCCTCAAAAGAACCAAGTGAACGGGTTTACGGAGTCACCGTTATATGGTAACTCATATCCAGGCTAGGTCTAAGAAGTTCTAAAATTGTTTAATTTTGCTCAGTCGATGAGTTGAGGAATGGTCTGCCGGCGAGGGAATTCCCACCGTTGTATGATAATGATTTGTGCCGGCCGGCTTGCTACGTGCAACTATGGATAGCCGGCATCGTGACTAGTGATGAAAATGCCCGGGAATTTTGCCAAAGTGCCCAAAACTTCCTTGGGAATATTCCCGGGAATTTACGAAATGTTCTCGGAAGTTTTGGGCACTTTGGGAAAATTCCCGGGCATTTTCATCACTAATCGTGACATGCATAAACTGTACCATGTTTCCTATGAGATGTGGTGTGGTCCCTACGCCAAGTCAAAATAAAAAAAATGTTATTTTAGTTAAGTTTATTCTATGGAAATTACTTAGGGCGGCTTGCACTAACAAATTAAATCTAGTTTAGAGTTATATAAAATGCTATTTAGCGCTGATCTGTACTTATTGTTTTGCACTAAATCAAAATCTAGTTATAACAACTCTTAAACTGAAATTATCATTAAGATGGAATCAAACCAATTCAATTAATAAGCGTTTTATACAAGCTTAAACTAGATTAATTCGTTAGTGCAAGCCGCCCTTAATAAACATGCTTTAAATAGACTTTTTAGCGTCTTATTTATTTATTTTAATAATAATTTCACAGCACATTACGTAAAGTCAATTATACACGAAATATAAAACAAAAAACAATAGTGCCAGTTACGAAGTTACACTTGCATATTAAATTTTGTTAGTGCGTTTTTGGTTGCTTTACACAATGCGAGTGGACGAGTGAGTGTTGTTGAGTGTTGTGTATGCGCGTGCATACGAGTGTGTGTACACAGTTGAGTGCGTGTGTGCGTTTATATCAGTGTTGCATGTAATTCATGTGACTGCAGTTTGAAATAATACCCTGAGGGACTTGCATACGGCTCAAGTGAAGCTTATCAATGTCATTAAAGTATTTATCAAACTGATTCATCATCATCATTATTAAGGCAATAAAATACGTATGGTTTTTCATCAAAAACAAAGTCCTTCAAACATATAAGTGTGTAATATTATTTATTAGTTATTTCCATGTCTACCTCCGTTAAAGAGATATGTGTGGGCGGGAGACTTCATCATTAGTGCTAATGGAATATATAAAATCTCTTTTATTATTATTGTCCTGATACTTTTAGTGGAGTGATATGTTACTGACACGCCTACGTGGGACCACAAAGTGTCGGTAGTTGTGACTTTTACTCACTTATCAAGTTATTGAATTATTGATATAGAACTTTATGACTGAATGTAAAATTAAATGTCGGTGGAAATTGAGGCAGTAAAATTCGTTATTATTTCTTATTTATCTTAAGTAACTGTGGTGGTCTAGCGGATAATAGATCGGTTTCTATTTAGCAGGATACATATAGCATTTGCTGAGATTTCCCTTTGGTGCATCATCACAGCATAAGGTTTGCTTCTGTTGTTTTTTATCTTCATAAAGCTATACTTCTGTATTGTATGATGCTTGCTTTTTGCTTTTCCTTACTGGGTAATGTTATTGTTCGCGCGTAAGACCCGTTAAAATATTTATAACACGTAATTATATATAACAAAAGTGTTTAGCCAAATTATTGGTCGAGTTTCTACACAAAATAACACAAGTGACAAACGGGTATAAGGGAATGATTTTTGAAGTGAAAAATGTTTATCTGAAAATTCTAGCGCTCCAAACATCTGGCGTGTATACAAGAATCACTGTTCAAAGAAAAACCGTCCCTGTATGCATGCTGTATTAAAATTCTCAAATCGTCCCTCGAGGCAGAAAAGGTGCAGTCGGATTTTCGCGCATTGTTATTCCGCGAACACATCTGGGGTTGCCAGCTCTGGTTTGAGCTGAAATTTCTAGATATTTTACATCTGGAACCTGATTTGAATCACGATTTTACAATAACGCAATCTGTTTCGAATGTTGTTTATAATCAACTTCACAAAGGAGTTGTATTCGACAGTATGTTCTTTTATGTATGTACACCGATAACTCCGTCATTTATGGACCGATTTAGATAATTATTTTTTAGTATGATAGAGTGGAGTATAAAGTTAGTCCCATTGCAATATGGTACAGTTCTTATGAAGGTCTTGGAGATAACTATAGTCTTTCCTTTGTGTTTCCGTCGTGTTTAGACTAATCTCGATGATTGTTTTTCGTTTAATAAATTATACACCATCTGATAGTCTCCACATTTGTCTACTGTCGACACAAGTAACAACATAGAAATGAAGCAAATAATTATTTTCTCAATAAGGGTTATTCGTTTAACACGAGATTTTTAAAGTTGCGTTTACAAATCTCAGCCTAAGAGAAGAATAGGAATTTGTTAGGCGGACACGGTCCATCGTCGGTCTCATCTTTACCTTCCACTAGATGTGATTGAGGTCAAGTCTCCGCCTCGGAAGTATCTGGATCCCCGGGCCCGGCGAAGGCGGAGAGTAGGCAGTGCTGGCACCCCGGTGGTTTTAGTCGGTGCAGGTCTGACACACCGGGGGAGTGGCCCTCATCACTCCCCTAACGGTCCGAGGGGATTTCCACCGGGATAACAAAAAAAAGGTCAAGAATTAGTGACACACAAGATACAAGGTAAAAATTATTTAAAAAAAAAATAGAAATATAGTATAGGTGGCTTTGCAGGGCCTAAGAACCACAGGGTGGGGGTTGTGACCTGTCACTGCCGGCAGTCGCTCGTGCGATGGTCGGTAGTGACAGGGCATGGCAGGCGGCCCTCTCCTTCACGGAGGAGACTATGCAGGTGAAGGAAGCGGCGGAGCGGGATCGGGAGGCTATTGCCACCTCCGATAACCCAATCCGACGCCCAGCTTGGACAGGACGCCGGACGAGGGCCTTCGCCAGAGGTCTTCCTCCATAACAGGATATACGCCGGGCGGCGTGCTTGAGGGAGCGCTTCGCCCAGATTCAGACGTGAGTGGTGTGCGGTGTGTTCCCGCACACCGCTACAATGACAAATTAAGGAGATGAGGAGAGGGTGGCATTTCTTACTCCGCTCTCCCCGCCAAATGTGTTAGATGTACGTAGGGGGTGGCGACTATTTAGCCACCCCCTGGCAAGGAGGGGGAACCTGCAGAAGGCTAGACGTCGCCGGGTGCCGAGGAAGATGGCTCAGCCTTGCCCTTGGCAGTCGGCAGACGGGAGAAGGAACACCCGGGGGTTTTAGTCGGTGCATGTCCGACACGCAGGGGGACAACCCTCATCGCCCCCTGAGGTCCGTTAGGGATTTCCCCCGGGTCACAAAAAAAGGGCCTAACAACCACTGCTGTGTCACCGGTATCGAGCAACGAATGCAAGAATCAAAACTCAATATGAAACCAATATAATATTTTCAGTTAACAGTAAAGCCTTACTCTATTGTGATTTAAACGATTCAGTGAGTAGCACAAAAAGTGTTGAGATAATAGAGAACAAAAGATAAGCAATTGACTCCCAAAGGAGGTGCGAGCGCCCTCAATAACACTGAAACCTTTTAAGCGAGTACGAGACGAATTGAATGACAAATGTAGGTTGTTAAGACTAACAGAACGCTGTGAATATTATTATTTTTTATAAGTAGTCTTATAGTGGTTTTTATAATGACAATTTTCGTTTAATTTTGTTTGTGTCGAGATATTAATTAACGTGTAGAAATCTTTGGTCATTGTGTAACATTTCCTTATATTTTAAATTTTGGATTGCATGTTGTGTTTTCTGCGTATTGATACAGCAAATGGCTATCAGTTGAAAATTAGCGCTGGGTGGCTAAGCTGGGTCATATAGCATTTGCTAAACTGACTTTCCTTTGGCGCATACCACAAAAACAGATTTATTATTGTCGTTTTCTATCTTAATTTACTTACCCTTCCGTATTGTATACTATATTATGTGTCAAATACTTTTAGTCCAAAACATAGATGATTTTAATTTTCATTCTTTGCTATTTCAAGAAATTACATGTGTTACTTCCTGCTAAGGTTTGCCTTCCTTAGCCCTTTTTATTTAAAATTTTGTTTCATTTTGCTTTATATAAAACTAGCCAACCTGCTTGCCAGCTTGTCTTTACCTAGATGGGATTTATACTCAAAATTAGCGGAGTTTCGGTATAAATCTTATACATTATTTTACAATCTTCGAGTTAGAATATCAATAAATCCATACATTTGGGTACCTATGTCATAAAAAAAAAACAATAAATAAAATATACGTTTTAGCTATAGTTGAATAAGTTCTACGATGATACGTAAGTCCGGAAAAGTCTTTATACATATATGTATATACGATCTGTTGAAAAGGTATCGGTAACATTGAATTTACCGTTTTCTTCAATTGCATGGAAGTGGTGCATCATTAAGTCTTCCCACGGGATAGAACGGTTAATAAGGTACTTTTAAGTTATGCACAATTTGCAGGAAACAATTCGCCAGAATTTAATCAACGTCTATGTTTCGAAACTTCGCAAGTTAGTAACTTTTAATTATAAGGCAATGGATAAATTAATTTGATGCTAAAGGAATAGTGACAGAAAAGGTTGATAATACAGGCACCAGGCGGTGTAGGCACAAAGCCGAGTTGCTTTCAAAACGTTTGTGAGCACAGTTTTTTATGTCAGGCTTTTGAGCACCATGATGCCTTATGCTGTTAAATGTTACGATAAGCTGTTATTGTGTTCGTACAGTTCTTTGTGAATCGCTACTCAAACTTAACTTTGACGCAGCTTTGTGTTTCTTTCAGCGTTTCTTCTCAAGGTAGTCACTTCGAAACGTTAGTAAAACATCTTTTTTTTTTTACTCTGGCACGACATAGTGACTACAGTGTACCTGATGGTAAGTGCAGTGTACTCCAAAAACGAAAGCGACCATCAAAGGATGAAAATCCATTGATAGTCTAGATCGTCATGTCGGCCCACATATACCACGACTGAAGGTCTCTAGGTATATGAGATACTGGATATACACAAGCAGATCCCGAAACGCGACAAGCCGAAACTGGTCACTACGACGGGCTTTACAACCATGTACTGTGGTCGCGACCTAGACGGGCACCGACGCCCTACCACCTCGCTGCTGCTCGTTTGGCACCACCCAGGAGTCACGTGTAGGGAAACTAGGGTAAAGCCTACGGACGCGAGCAGCCTCGACTCCCAAAAAGGACTTTCTCATAGGTTCTTTTCGCGACTGAGCAACCAAGTCGAGGTTAGAGCACATGAGCTACCATCCAATTCATAAACTTGTTGGGTGAGCTATGTTCACGGATCGTTAGAGCACCATGGAGTTAGCATCGTGGTGTGGCGGACTCCCGCCTGTTAAAGCCTCCGGGGTGTTCCTTCTCCCGTCTGCCGGGACCAAGGGTGCGGCTGAGCCAAATTCCATGTTTGGCCTTCTACAGGCCCCCTGCCTCTGGCTGAGCACCCTAAATGCTCGCCTTTCTTGCATGCTGAAGTTATAAGATTATATCAGGACAACAGAACACAAAAACTGACTGATAGATGGACAATAAATAAATTCTATTAAGGCAACTTACACCATCATATTAAATCTGACTTAAGCTTGTATAAAACGCTGTTTAATTGAAGCGCTTTATTTCGACTTCAATGATAACTTAAATCTAACAATTGTTAAAACTGGATACTGGTTCCGACAAAGACAATAGGTACAGTTTAACGCTAAATAGTAATTTATATAACTTTAAACCAGATTTAGTTTGTTTGCAAAGGTTCTTTTTATTCTTTAGAGGTATGAAATCCTATTAGATAGTTGCCCAAAAATAAAATTTACCCCAAAGTCGTGTTTTTTTTTATACCGACTCGATACAGTGACTGCACCATACCTGATGATAAGCATGGTGTAGTCCAAAAAACGCCAACGACTATCGACAGGCAAGAAAAACCCATCGGTAGTCGTGGCGGTCATGCCGGCCTGCACAAATATCTCATCACGCTACGCTTAAAAGATCCCATATCATAGGATGGTGGGAACACGCTCGCCGGAAGACCATTCCACAGCCCAACGACACGGCAAAAGAAGGAGTTAGAGAACTTCTTATAACTGCTTATACTTCAACTACAGTTTACATTACATTTATTTCTCTCTTAGGTAGGGTGGCTAAGGGCAGAAGACCAAACAGTTCTGACGATGCACGAGAAGGCGGTCCTTGGAGCTCGGTACTCGGTGAACCTGGACGCACCGAGGACCTGGCAGCTGAAGATCAGGCCTCTCCGGGCAGAAGACCGAGGGTGCTACATGTGCCAGATCAACACACAGCCGAACATGAAGTGGCAGATTGGCTGCATAGACGTTTATGGTAAGAATTATATATCCACTATTTCTGTAAGATCTTAGATTTTGTTATGAGGAATCTTTTTTCATCCTTGCACAAGCTTCTACACTAAAATCCAACAATTCCTTAAGCTTTTAGGGCATGTTTTATTATATGATATATTATTTATTCTCCGCACAAGTTTCCTTAATGAATGTAACAATTCAAAAAGAAGTGATTGATGTGGAACTTTACGAAACAATTCAGCTTCCCCTTTTACTTTAATTTATTAATATAACCTGTGGAGCAACATCAAAGCATTGTTGATATCCTGACGACTTCAGCGAAGAGATTAGCTTTCTCTATTGTCCTGCGTAACAACGTTACAGCCAGGGGTATGAATACGCTATCCATATTTGTTTTCTCAGCACCATATAGCATGAGAATCTTCAACCAACGAGTTAAAAGTTGTCCGATAGGCGAGTACGCTTTATCATCAGTGTGCTCATCAATTTTCATCAGATAAGGTTGAAATTAAATGTAAGCCCGTTTCTAAATTAATACGTTTTCTCTAGCACTTGGGAAATGATTGAATATTGTTGAGTTACATTCGATTTAAGATAGGTCTTTTTTCATAGACAAGGCTTTTTTTATCAGGTTTAAAATTTATGATCTGTCCAATTCTGTGAAAATAAGATCAATTTAGCTAACTTAACTACAGCTATTCTAAATATACGGATACATTTAAAGGGAGGTTTACAAGAAACGGAAGCTTTAGTAGTTTTTGATAAAGATTGAAATGTTTTAAGAAAAAAACGTTTGCCAATGGTGTAGTGATTGATGTAAACAGAGCCGGGGCAGGACCCTAGTTAAATATATCGAGTGACCTGCCAGGTAGGTTACTGAAGTGACACCGCGCCCATTTTATTTCCACCCGAGTTTGTAGGCCACACAAGATTGATCGGTACTTCGTGAACGTATGCCAGACACGTTACTCAAGGGATTCAAGTTTCCATACAAGTTTTATTTTTACGGAAATGTAGGGACTAAATTTATCTTTACTTCTGCACCGTATTTCTGGTTAGATAGACAATAACACATCGCAATTTCCTCCCTGCTAGACATTATTTATTTCATCTTGGTAATGTATCACTATAGTTTCCTCATCTAGACTTAAAACCGATTTTTATAGGTTATCAAAATTATGCTAACCTGCATAAAACAATTTCTTTGTTTAAAATAACCTATTATAGTACATAGTTAAAACCAGTATGAACAATATTCTATGACATAATATAATGACAGAAGCAAAACTTGCAGAAATTTTTAGATAGCACCATACTGGAAAATACTTTGTAGCTTTGCCTGTCAGAATATGTTATAGGATGTATTATGGAAGTAAAAGATAAAATAAGATTACAACATGCGGAAGTTAATTAAATACAAAAAACCTTGACATATTTTCCGACTTTCTGCCTTATTTCAAAAACATCCGCACTGAAATGTTTTACTTATATTCTTAATATTTTCTTTCGTTTATGAATTATTTTCATTAATTTCAGTTATTTATTTTTGGCATAAATTTGCTAAATTTTTCCGCTATCTTTTTTTCTGTCTCTTTATTTCTTGTTTCCTAAACTATAGTGCGCTGTGGTTGTTATAAGTTTCTCTACTATTTCTGTGCTTTTACAACATTTAATTCCCTTGTTTTGTTCCTCTGTTGAGAAGTGTTGTCAACCTTTAAATAAATAAATAAAGTTAGTTACATTCTTAAACGATAATTGTGGTCCTTATCTAATAAATTATTTTAATACATTCATGGTAAATAGGCTCTTGAAGTTAAATAGTATTACCTAAGTTCTCTAGGTTATTTATCACTGCTGCACATAGGCCTCTCTTAACAAGTGCCATTAAGCCCAGCCTTTGGCTCTTCTCATTCAATTCTTTGGGGCCACCTTGCCTGGGGGCGTCCCATACTACATCTGGTGATTCGCGGTTTCCACTCCAGAAATCGCCTGCTCCTACGATCATCGGTTCTTCGGCATATATGGCCTGCCCATTGCCACTTTGGCTTGTTAATACGGAGAGCTATGTCAACAACTTTGGTTCTCTGTCGAATAAACTCATTTTAGACTCGATCCTGCAAAGAGACGCCCAACTTAGCTCGCTCCATCGCACGCTGAGCGACCTTAAACTGATGTACTAACCTAACCGTTAGTGTCGATGTCTCGGCTTCGCACGTCATGAATGGTAAGACGCATTGGTTGTAAAACTTTAGTTTGAAGGCATTGTGGAATAGAATCCGAAAAGAGTTGACGCAATTTCCCAAATTATCATTGAGTAAATCTATTAAATCACAAATTACATTCCTATTTAGTAAATTTAATTTATTGATAATATTTTTTTATTTAATACAATTGAATATATTTAAAACTGACAGTATTTTCTCTAGCCCTCAGAATTTCTATTCACTCCCTTAAATTGACAATATGTCCGGTGGTCGTGGGTGTGGTTGTAGAAAGACACGGATTTTGGCGTTTTACTGTTTATTTGCACTTTACGGCACACCGAACTGCGACGTACACGCACGTACTCTGGCCTTGCGTCTCGGTAGTCGACTACCGATGTATATGATTATTTTTAATCTATTTATTTAGGTGACTTTTACGTGTGTATGTCAGCCCCATCGTACCCTAATACAAAAATACCTAACATATAATATATGGGGCCATTGATCTGAACCGGCCAGACGCCTCATCATTTAACAGTTCTGTTAAGATTTCGTTAAACATCCCAACGTCTAGTTTGCTCAGACCAAAGGCGCTCACAAACGCCTCTCTCATAGATTCAGGTCGGACAACTTCCATCAACAAATGAGTATATATAAATATGGTTGCGTAAAATAATTATTTACGTTTCTTTCCAAAGGATAACTTACTAATAAAATCAATAATGGCGTTTAATAGTGCTCCAGAAATATGTTGTTACTTGGCAGTAAACAAGCATTACAAATATATTCATGACACGTAGACAAAGTTTGCCCTATTGTCCCTTATCCTCTCCAAGAAGCCACACCTATCACTTAACTTAAACGACTTATATCCACAAGACGCTTTAATCTTTACTTAGCCGGATTAACTTGAGCAAGTCACGGTATATCCTCGGCAAGAAATAAGGTAAGTTACAACGGACGTGAGTGACTTGAAAAATTGCCTTAAATCAGCTAACGTGTTATCTTTTACTTCGACAATATTGACTATTTTTAAAACAGTTTGAATTGCACTGTCCGGGATAGAAATTGACCTTAGAATTACATTTATATTTAAATTAGTTTTGTTAGCCTCGTTCTCAAATTCCTCAATAATTCTTCAAAGTTTCGTCTTTGAAAAGTCACTTGTATCGAATATATTATTCAGCAGAATTATCCTTTTGATATTTGATTACCAAAGAACTTTTCATCAGTTGAATGGCTCGTACCATTAATTTTTTTTATGATTTGCAAGCGGACACTTGGCTTCAAATTACACTTGGTGGAAGCTGAAGATGTGTCTGACATAGGATCGTGTTCGCTCAAGAAATACCTACTCACCCTTCTTTTAAATACTCCCAGATCATAAGATCGTGGAAATATGTTTGCTGGAAGCGTATTACACTATTTAACTGTTCGCATGATTAATGTAGAAGCGAAAATAATTTCGAGCGGATAAAAGAAACATCTACAACATACGGATGGTATCCGACACGATGGTCATTTTTTTTTATGATCCACTTGTATGAAGTTTTATGGTTTTAGAACAATTAGTTACAGGCATTTGCTAATTTTTTTTTTATTATTATTTATGTAAGTTATATTTAAAAAAATCTGAATAACTTACGCTCAGGCCACAAATTAATCTATGATCTTTATATTTACTTAATTCGTTATTAAAGAGAAAATAAGTATGGACAGTGAAATAATTTCAGTTTTATTTGGAACAAGGCAACATGCAATAGAGGTTATGAGTTTATTGTGTCAAATTTCCTACACGCCTAAAACAAGTAACAATTCTAGATAATGTTTCTAGTAGAAATTAGATTTATATATCGTATGTTATCTGTGATAATAAATTAATAATAATATATAATAAAGCTATATCACTTATAGGATGAGCAGAGATGCATTAGTGGCTGTATCCACTTTGTGCTTATATTTCGTGCCCAACGTGACCAGTAGCGCAGCTGATCGTCATGACCAGTAGCATAGCTGATCTCAGATGTTATTTACCATTAAAAATATAAAAAACGCAGTGGTCCATACATTAATAACTTTAAAAATGTCTTTTTATTAAATAGGTATTAACTTCCTTTTTGACCACATCAAAGAGAATTCCTTTTATGGTATGCTTAAGGCAATGAGTCAGATTGTTGATAATTTATATACGCACAAGACACAATTAGATGAGTTAAAATGCTACCAGAATACCGATATGGCGGTAATTAACAATATTTTTTTTAGTTATAAGATCGTTCATAAACACACTCAGATACGGTTATTATTTACACAATTTGTCTTTGCCTGCATTAAAACCTTTATTAAGCATTTAGCGTCGTTTGTAGATTCAGTACAAATTTGTTTTTTATACAGTTTACAGTTACTTTATGCTTCAAATGTTTATCTGTAAATAAAAAGGTCATAAACATATAAATTCAATAATATGTTCCGAGAATATAAAATTAGACACTGTTTCATGAAATATTCAAAGCACCGACCAGAGCTGACCCGTGCGCCTCAGCTTTAAACCGACGTAGAATATTTTATTCACTTTAATTTCCATTTCCGTTATTATTGTCGCCAGTTTACGTATATTCTTAATTATATCTTGTAATATTTTGAACTGCGGTAACTAAAACAGAATTGTTGAGTATCAATCGTTCAAATTGAGTTGTTGAATGCTTGAGTGGACACCATTTTTCTTTTTAAATTGATGGCAACTATTGGCTCATACTTTACACAAAAATAATTAACAGCCATATAAATATACATGCACTAAAATGCTTCTAAATTATATACGTCAGAAAGACTTAATAGCAATAACAACTGATGATGATGTCCTAGCCGGATTCGGCCACGGCGACTGTTTCAACACCGATTAAGAAAATCGAGGTCCAGTTTTCGGAAACAGTCAATTGCGCAGGAGATATTTAAGTGCATAGCTGGACGCGCAGCCAGAAAAGCACTCTCTCGTCCGAGCTCCTTCAGGCCCGATGGAATGTAGAACCAGTACGATCGGGAGGGAGCGGGATGCAGGTTTGGTCGAGTTTTCCTTCTCTGAACACCTGGTTGAATTGCGATGTTAAAGAGATACCTTAGTCACCTTTTACGATACCTCGGCAAGAAGAGGGGGGTGCTATTCTATTCTGCCGGCAACCACCACGGCTAAAAAAGTCCCTATGATGGTTTCAAAAATCGTCTCAATTACTCCGTCAAAACAACAACAACAAAAACAATAACAACTAACAAATGAGTAGCGTTCCATTTTACTCAACACATTTCTTAAAGCAAACGATGAACGTGTTTTTTTTTAAGAAACATATTTTTTATTTGTGAACATATTGAAATAAATTTAACATTATATGTTAAAGGGAGCTTTCCACAATACATTAGAGAAAACCGCATTGAAAACGGTTATGCCGATTCAGAGATTAGAGGGCGCAAACGCGTACAGATCGATTAACGGTTCTCATACCGTTTTACTAACCTACAAGCAAGCAAAGCATACAAGTGAAGCTTTTCTGGGAACTCGTATATACGTGTATTTCGTATTCACGAAGTTTCAAAACATAGTATCGACGGACCATCGGAGAGGTAGCTGCGGAACAGATTTATTACATGTATTGATGATATTGAACATTCATGACATAAAAATACAAAATACTCTAGAATTTAATATAGTACTGAGGTTTATATCCGAGACAAGCTGCGGTGACCCGAGTAAAAATGATTTATTCCCATTGGGAGTAATATTTAAAATCGATTATACATGTATTTTTATAATTTTTAACTAAAACGTTAAATATATCTTTCATAGTGCTCATTTCAAAATTGACGGATTTCCAAACTAATTTATAGTATAAGAGTGAGCAACGGATTCGAGAAAGAATTTTAGGAAAACTGGTTTTATAAATATTTTATTTAAAATGATTTCACCAGTGACAAGTGAAGGTGTAATTAAGATCAATAAGGCAATAATTAGAAATACTTATTAGGTGAAATCCTTAAAATATTAGTTAATATTAAACAACACTTCAAATTGTCAGGATAATACATCTTATTATATACAGGGTAATTTTATAGACGAGGGAGATATTTCAGAAGACAATAATTTGTTCCTTCTTGTAACTAATAAAAATGTAAATAACAATATTCCCTAACAAAACATAATGAAACATTAATGAACAAATGAGAATTGATCCGTAAAAAATTAGGACACCGCAGCGCGTGTGGGCACGATTGAATGGCATGCAGATAAAATAACTTTTACGTAATTTTAGGGAAACAGGTAATTGACTCGTTACCCTTTCGTACTTTATCCTGGCGTAGGACTGACAAAATACCCACTTAATCATTAATTGTTATTTATTCTATCATGAGTGTAATTGCCCCTGAATATGTTGACTATAAATTACTTTGTTTTAATGGAAATATTAAGATATCGCTATTCCTATATATTTGTTTTTAGAATCTGAATATCTCCCTCGTCTATAAAATCAGCCTGTATAATTCAACTCCAATTTACAATCACAGTTAACTATTTCTAGTTTCAATAGATTTAACTTCTTTATTAATTATCTCTTCCTTTAGCTAAGGAATTTAAGCTGCGGAATGGTGGTCTTCCGACTAACGTGTTTCTACCGTTCTATATATATTGGGTACTTTAAACGAAACGTGAAGCAAGATCTCTGCGACTATCGATTATTTTTCTTTACTATTGATAGTTGTAATCGTTTTTTTGGCTGCATCATGCTTACTGGAACCGCCGTGTGTTTTGAAGGTTCCACGGAATTAAAAAGTGGACTGTAATTTTTCTAGGTCTTTGGCTAATGTGATATAGATATTGGCACCCATCTGTTAGGCTGTTCAGAAGTCCTGAAGATATGTGACATCAACACAGTATTTGTATAAAACCACGAAATATAAATTAGCAAGGTGCAACATCGACGCATACGTATTTTATTTTTATTTTTACATTTTAAGAGCGGCCAGTGGCCAACACACTACAAGACAATAAAAAAAAACAATAAAAAAAATGTACATCAATGTGTTGCATCGTGCATCAAAAATACAAACAATACTACTTACAAAACTACTTACTAAACACATTAACAAATAATAATAAAACAATGAAAGTGAAAACAAAGGCAAATGAAAAATCATATCAACAACTACTGCGTATCCCTCAACCACCCAATTGTATTGACGCAAAGACGAACGATTTTACAAGAATTTGACAAAGTATCCCCCTAAGGACTGGGTGGCAATCAAACGCAACAAGAGCCAGATAAAGTAATAATTTGTTATCTGTGGCGTCACCACTTACGATTAGGTGTGGTATGTTCACTGTTTAAAGTCAGGATAAAACAATATTCAACATTTATTTTCCTGTAAAATCTGTGTTTAAAACTTTGATATTTACTTGTTCTAAATTCATGCAAGGACTTTCAATTTAAGAAAATATACCAAGTTCGTTTTATTTTTCTGGGACAGTCCGCTGCAAACCTAGCTTGAACGAGTTCAGCAATTTCGCAGTCGCACCGACATTTACGTTGTGAACCCGGTTCGAGATTTCTTTTTCAATTTGGGAACTCGCTCCTTACTTTATTGGAAGCTAGTGTCAGTCGGGTCGACGACGTCCCGTGTTTCCTAATGCTAAGCCATTGTTAACGTTTGTTCTTTTTATGTTTCGAGGAAATCTAAGAAAAACATTAATAGAATTGTAATCTTAACATCACTTGATAAAAGTCTAGTGTCTTAGATTGAACGATGATAACTTATTATAAATATTAACTTGTTTTATTCATTAGTGAAAGCTGATATGAAATATATGGCTACCTTGGTCAAGACTACAGTCCACGAATGCAAAGTCCATTTCATTGACCCACTTAAGCATGTCCCATTTTAGGATCAATATCGTAATATATATGTGGGATCGAGGGAAGAGATATTTAGGGTCAAAACTATTTTATTTTAATTTTAAATACTGAAGCCAAAGTCACACTTTATACTCTTTTTGATACCTTTTTTCTACAACCACCTTCAAACTAATTTATCACTAAACGTCATTCATCTTTTGCACAGTTTCATAGTAATTCCAGCTTATAACTTAAAATTTCTAATAATATACAAATAATTGGGAGATTTTATAATATACTCCACATATATATGTATTTTGGAATCAGCGTTTTTTACCAATTACTATGTCACCAAAAAATGTCGCTTAATCCATATAGCCTTTCACCCCTCGATATGTACTCGTAAGTAGGACACAAAGTAAGTGCAAACATCGTCAAGAATAAATGTCACGTGTAAGAGTCCTTAGAACGGCGACCAGTTGCGCTATTGGTCATATTGAGCACAACATATAAGCGCAAAGTGGATACAGCCACTAATATATATCACCCTGAAAGGGATATATGACGATATATTATTTTATTATTATTATTACTTTATACACGAATTAATCATGAATATTTATTTGTATTGTATTTTGTTGTTTAAAACTGTGTTAAAATTAAAGGAGCTTTTCTGAAAGTAAATTTCAGTTTTTGTGTATCTGTCTTATATCAATTAGAATGTCGTCTAAATACCAATTGTATGGTACATTGATGAAGGTTTAAGAGTGAGAGGTTTTGCGATGAAAGCCTGAAAATGAACTGCTAAAACATTGGAGTGTGTCACAGTATTTTGGCAGATTTTCGGTACGGCGATGCCAAAACTCTGTACAAATTGTTGATGATGCTTTCCTACGCGATTCTCGTGAATTGATACTGAATAGCTTTGAAAACGAGGCTGGAATATTTGGAGAACATAATTGTAAAATAACTGCTACATTAAAAAGACAATGCGTAACAATAACAGTTTAATACAAAAAATATTTTTAACTCACTTCAAAAACGTTCTGTATTCGACAGTATGTATTTTTTTATGTATATTCACCGATTACTCCGCCGATTTGCATAAATTTTTCTTTTTTCAATATAATGTAGCATAAAATTGGCTAGTTTTTAATATGGTGCAGCTCAGATTAAGGTTTTCGGAGATATAGGCCATTACTCTTGAAGCGACACAAGTAAAATCTATAGTTTTCCCTCTGTATCTCTGCCCCGTGTAGACCGATCTTGAAGATACTTTTTTGTTTAAAGGTTAATATACTTGTTTTAAGTATAATATGGTTTAAAAACAAGCGCAACATCACCTGATTATAGTAGCCGGGCAGTAGACTTAAGGGAATTTGCGAGGTGGTAGGGCGTCGGCGCCCGTCTGTATCGCGACCACAGTACATTGGTGTAAAGCCCGTCATAGTGAACAGTTTCGGCTTGTCGCGTTTCGGGATCAGCTTGTGTATATCCAGTAACTCATATACCTAGAGACCTTCAGTCTATCTATTTCAGGTATATGTGGGCCGACATGACGATGTAGACTATCAATGGATTTTCATCCTTTGATAGTTGCTTTCGTTTTTGAACTACACTGTACTTACCATCAGGTACTCTGTAGTCACAATGACGAGCCAGTGTAAAAAAAAAAATCTACTGCCCGAATGAGAAGGTGCGGTGCGCAGTTTCCGGCTCGCTATCCGTGAGAATGGTTGGGAGAGGTCTACTCTTTACACTCAGCCTTTTCAGAGGTGAAACCTAAATAGGCTGTTTGCTTCCCAAGCGACTTCAAGTATTTGGTTTCTCTGGCCCAGGTTGGATACCCTGGGGGTTTTTAGTCAGTAGAAGTGTGACACTCCGGGGTTACTGCCCACTCAGTGTCCTTTTTTGGTAACCCGGGGGAAATCCCTAACGGACCTCAGGAGGCAGTGAGGGCCACCCCCTGGTTTGTTGGACTTGTACCGACTAAAACCCCTGGGCTACCTCCTACTCGTCTGCTGGAGCCACCTCACAGCGTCCCTGGTAACCTTATTTATTTTTATTTTATTTTATTATAATTATTTTCCATCTAAAGTATTAGACTCGTATTGCGCTGGTTTAATCTATGTAAAACTTATTTCCTTGATACTAAATCAAAAAGCTGTGTGATTGTAATTGTCAACTGGATAATGAACCAGTTTCCATGCAGTGCAATTCGAATGGTTGTACGTTCGAATCCCAGCACTCACCTTTGTGGTTTTCAGATGACGTACGGATTTAAACATGCTCTCTGGTGGCGGGAAACATCGTGAGAAAATCTGCATGGCATGTAATAAAAAGCTCATGAGTAAATGTCTTGAGAACGGCGATCAGTTTTGGGAGTCGAAGCTGCTCGCGTCCGTAGGCTTTACCCTAGTTTCCCTACACGTGACTCCTGGGTGGTGCTAAACGAGCAGCAGCGAGGTGGTAGGGCGTCGGTGCCCGTCTGGATCGCGATCACAGTACATGGGTGTAAAGCCCGTCATAGTGACCAGTTTCGGCCTGTCTCGGTTCGGGATCAGCTTGTGTATATCCAGTAGCTCATATACCTAGAGACCTTCAGTCGTGGTATATGTGGGCCGACATGACGATGTAGACTATCAATGGATTTTCATCCTTTGATAGTCGCTTTCGTTTTTGGACTACACTGTACTTACCATCAGGTACTCTGTAGTCACTATGTCGAGCAAGTGTAAAAAAAAAACTTGTCACGTTGGGCACAACAAGTAAGCACAAAATTGATACAGCCACTATTGAATCTCTGCTCACCCCACAAGGGATATACCATGACGGTATATTATTATTATAAACCTAAAAGCTTGTATAGAAAATATATCTTAAGTAGGTCTCGCCTTCTCTGTTTTGCTGAGTAAAGCCAAGGAATGAAATTTGCTTCCTGCATCTGTTCTTTCCAGCATCTTACGTCAGTTAATCTTAAAAGAACGAGTAAATCCATATTTATTTTGATGAGCTAGCTCCATCATCGGCCTCATCATCACTTTTCATCAAGTGAGATTGTAGGCAAGCATATCTGTAATAAAAAAAGATGTAGTTTTATAAACTATTAATTGGCGTGTATCAAAGAAATACAATAACAAAAATATGCAATTATAAAAAAGAGCCACAGAATTAAAAAACGGTCTAAGTGCAAATTTACGAAAAAAATATTAACGTATCTGAATTCCTAGCTCAAACTAACTCATAACTATGCCACATTGCGTATACAGCTGACATCAGATTCATCTTGAAAACTATATCAAGAGACATATTGCTTTTAAAATGAAATTCTTAAGCAGAACTAGACACCCCGCCGCGCACTCAAAGGGAGACGAATAAAAATTCGACATTAAACATTTTCCCAGGAACTTGGAAATAAATAAAGTTTGCGAGGAACTCTATCCAGTACAGTCTCAAGTGGGCGACAGACGGTGTAACTTTGATATATAGAAAACATAATAGCGTGGAATGTTTAAGATTGGTTTGTTTTCAGGAGATTGGATGGAAATCAGATTTTTATATTTACTGTAAAACATAATTTAACTAGGTTGAATTTCATTTTATTAAATTTTCATGTAGCAAGCATCTGGTGGTTTCTCTTGTCACAAATTATACAACACGCACATAAATAATATTACAAAGTATATATTATTTATTTTCTTCAAAGAAAAGCACACATTTCTCACAAAAAAAAAACATCTTAAAATTGGCAATTCTGAATTAGAAATAGGGAGTTTAGATATTTGTGTTGATACATCAGTATTCCGGATAATTTATTGATTACATGACAAGAATATAAAAAAAATATTCTTGAAAAATTAATGCGTTTATCTTTACCATTTCTTGTTGATATCATAAATATATACCTGTCACGACAAAAACAACCTACATTATTCATTTGATCAATGTCTTCATTTAATAGGAAAAAGCTTTTATAATATTGGTAGTTATAATTTGCTTGTTTAGAGAAACAACGAAAAATGCTTTCCCCTATGTCAATAAAATAAAAATATGTGTAAAATGATACTGTAAATATGTGTTCGGTAACAAATTACCTTTATAACATCAATTAAGTTAGATACACATGACTGGCTTCGTTATTTGATGCTTTATTAAACACATATTAAGGGAACTAATATTAATTTAAGCAAACTAAATTATGTAGTTGGTTTTATTCTAATAGCAACAAGCTTCATCTGGTACTTCAAGTATCGTCAATTATACATATTATGTAATTTTGTTGTCAGTGTGAAACAATATTTTGATTATTTAGAAAACAGAAGATTTAATTTGTATCAAAGGGATTTATTCGAAAATATGTTTATTTTTTGTAACTATGAAATTAATTTTCGACTTAAAAAAGTGATTCCATTTTAAAAATAAATGTAGATATTATAAAACACTATAAATAAATTGTATATAAGAGTAATATAAAATCACTAAAAATAAAGACGTCGAGGAGAATGCTAAAAGTTTAGCAATTTGCTTTTATTTGCGCCACAATTTTACATGACTCGGCGAGGAAACGTCGCGATTCCTATTCCAATTTCAAACTTGTTCCATATTCGAACACCACAAGGCGCGCTATGACTTTGTAATCTGTTCGATTAGTTTCTTTTTTCATGTTTTTGCAGTTATACCGTTTTGCCGCAATCTGTCCGTTTGGGATCGTTTGATTTATTAAACTCACTTCTTCGAGAGATTTGGGTTTTTGTGTGACATTCTCATTTTCTATATTTCATCCGAACTTCTTTCGAATTTGTTTTTAATTTCATTTCTATTATTTGAAATCATTAATGCTCAAGGAAATTATAAATTTGTTAACTTCGTTTATAAAACATCGTTAGACATATATTTATGGTATCTATTAAAGTGAAATTAAAAAAGGATTTGCATTTCAAAAGCAAAAGCTACCCTATATCTTGTATAATACCTGGTCTTCAATAAGAGATAAAGAAAAAGTATCGTTTGAAGTTGCGGGGTTCAATGTGTAAACAAAAACTGATTTTTTTTTTACATAATTGAGCTAGTTAATTTCATCAAAAATTTAAATTTTGTGTAATTATGCTTGTAGCTACAGCTTGACTGATTAAACTTATATCTGTACGATCTACTACAGACGTCAGAGTATAGTTACTTTGAATAAAACAAACTGTAGAGTGTCGTCAGCGCTCACGACACGTCCGATCGCTCTAGCGTCCGCCATAGAAATACTTTATTGTCGATTTTTTTTTTGGAACGGACGATCTACTGATAGCGGGAACATGCCTATACACCTCAACCGGGCTTAGGGGGCGAGCACAGAAGGTGCTCTGCCAGCGAATTTATGGGTTGGGTGGCAATGCAAAGGCACCCCTGTGGTTACGACCTCGACTTCGGCTGCAAGCCAGTTAAAAACGAACCTAAGGGTGATCTATTAGCGTTTCGGAAGCGCCTACCTTGAGAAGAAGCGCCGAAAGAAAGTCGAGGCTGCCTCGAAGTGGAAACCTTTTTGTCGTTTTGCGGTCTGACATTTATTGTGACAATGATATTCGAGTATATATCGTACACACACCTACATACATATTTAGGTCTATACGCTACAGTACCTGTAGAATATATTACTAAAGTTACTTTTTTTCTCAATTATATTAGTATAACTAAATATTACAATTGAGCAGTATTATTAGCACCACTTACGTACATTAATTAACGAAACTTGACTGTAAACATTTAACGAACTATTTTTAGATCTCGTATGCTCTAAAAGAGAAACAATAATAGAATCACTTCGTTGTGTGCCTATGAAGACTTCTTCGGCAACGCGTGAAGTTATCTAATTCAACTTAATATTAAACGATCAGCTCTAAACCTTCTTCGTCCTCCCTCTCCCACCAGCTCTAAAAGAATCCTACTTCGAAATCAATTAGCAAAAAAAAAACGGCCGCTTAATAGACAATATAAACATTTTTTAAGGGAACCAAAAACTAACCTTTACTTCTTGTTTATGCAGAATAAGGAGATTGGACTAAAAGCAATGTCTTATATTACAATTATTATTAGCCAG
Source organism: Automeris io (assembly GCA_036320925.1). Classification (NCBI taxonomy): domain Eukaryota; kingdom Metazoa; phylum Arthropoda; class Insecta; order Lepidoptera; family Saturniidae; genus Automeris; species Automeris io. The sequence goes on along the minus strand of JAUDJH010000021.1, from coordinate 384,740 downwards.
CTTCCTCCCAATGTAGGCCACCCTTCCCTTTTCCACTAAATTTGTGGAATCCATTGGAAGGGGTTTGGACATTTAACTGACCACACTTGTCCAATGCGGTTTGGTGGGTGTGCAAAAAAGTTCATGCAGCAGTTTAGATGCTAGCAATCTGCGTTCGATTTGGCATGCTGTACACCTTAGTCGGCTCTGACGACACCTCAGTATGGTGAAGAGGGAGGCACTATTCTAATCTGCCGGTAACCCCACCCAAGACTGTTACACAACTATAGAAAAAAAATCATAAACTGGAAAGTAGTTATATAGTAAAAAAAAACAATTAAAATCTTATATTAACAGCAGTACGGAACCCTTGGTGTGCGAGCTCGACTCACACTTGGCCGTTCTTTTTTATTAAACACTACTTATCGGAATTTTCCTCAACTCTATAGATTCTAGTGAAAGCGTAATTTTAGGCTGAAAGGTTTTTGATCAATTGAAAATTAATATTGGTCCTTCTTGACTTTACAAAAGCTTAAAGAATTACAGTAAATTCTTAAGTTCTTTTACCTGTATGGTATTAAACACTACTTACCTGAATTTTCCTCAACGTTTTAGATTCTAGTGAAAGCCTAATTTTAGGCTGAAAGGTTTAATTTTATTGAAAATAATATTGGTCCTTGTTAACCTTACAAAAGCTAGGGTATTACAAAAAATTCTCTCTTCGCTACCTTGTACGATACTTAACCCAAAACATTTTCCCGTACAGTAAACCCCTCAACCGCCAATCAATTCGACAGGGATCTATCAACGCATGATCAATGATCCACGGATCGTAAGGTTTTATTTATACGTTTTGGATAGATCCTCTCGAGCGTCTATCAATCATTCCGGATTTGCCTCTATGGAGGGAATTAAGCCTTTGACACGTTGATGCCTCTGTTTACGGGTTTTCAAATTGCTTTATATTTACGTGGATTTTTTGAAAATCTATACCGCGTTCAAAGGATTCCTAAAATTTGGTTGGAAAATTTGTTTTTTAAGAAGAGGGTTTTTAAAGTAATTTAAATTTTAATGCTTAAGGGCGGCTTGCACTAACGAATTAATCTAGTTTAAGCTTGTATAAAACGCTAGTTAATTAAATTGGTTTGATTCCTTCTTAATGATGATTTTAGTTTAAGAGTTGTTACAACTAGATTTTGATTTAGTACAAGACAATAAGTACAGGTCAGCGCTAAATAGCACTTTATATAACTCTAAACTAGATTTAATTAGTTTCTGCAAGCTGCCCTAAAAGTAAGTGGTAAATCAATATGCATACGGTGTATGTGAATTAATTCGGTTTTGCTTTAAAATGTATTTTTTTTTTAATAATTTGTTAGTGAACGGCTTGCTTCAATTTGGTTGGAAAATTTGTTTTTTTTAAGAAGAGGGTTTTTAAAGTAATTTAAATTTTAATGCTTAAAAGTAAATAAACCAATATGCTATACGGTGTATGTGAATTTATTCAGTACTGCTTTAAAACATTTTTTTTTTAATAATTTGTAAGTGAACTCTTGAATTCAATCTCGCTTAACGGAAAGTGTTGTTGAGGCCGAGAATGAAATGTACTCGCTCAACAGATACCAATTTACACGTTGCTTGATGATTCTTAAGTCTTATGTCGCTGGAAAAACTGACGCAGGCTACGAATATATTTTTTCTTACACTGGCTAAACAAAGTGACTATAGTTTTATGAAAAGTACACTGTAATCCAAAAGCGGCATTAACTACCAGGGACCGACAATCCATTATCATTCACCATCAGTGTGAGTTCACATATATCGCGGAAAAGTCTCTACGTATATAAACAACTGGTGGTAAACAAACTGATCCTGAAAAGCGACAGGCCGAAGCGAGTCACTATCACGGTTTTCCCACTTGCGTTCTGTGGTCATGACCCGTTTTGGACAATCACTTCCTTTTTTTTTGTAGCCCGGGGGAAATCCTTAACGGACCTTCATGGGGCAGTGAGGCCCAGCCCCGGTGTGTTGGACTTGCACCGACTAAAACCCCGGGGTGTTCCTTCTCCCGCCTGTCGAATACCAACGTCAAGGCTGAGCCATCTTCCTCGGCACCTGGCGACGTCTGGCCTTGTGCAGGTCCCGCCTACTTAGCAGAGGTGGTTAAATAGTCGTCACCCCCCGTGTACACCTAACACATTTAGCGGGGAGAGTGGTGTAAAGTGCCACCCTCTCATCATCTTGATTTGTCATTGGAGCGGTGTACGGGAACACATCGCATACCGCTCACGCTTGGATCTGGTGTAACAGGGTTGATGCCTGAAGGGCCTAGCTCAGTAAATAAAAAAACAATCAAAACCTGTTACATAAAATTTATTAAAAAAAAACTGGAAATAATAACACGCGACTCGCGAAAAAAGATTTGAGCGGTGGATTCGGGTGTGCTTGTTGTTCCTTTTGGCTTTAAAAGGAACAGAGGACTTAACAGAGGAATCGGCGACTCAGGCGACCCCCTAGGCTGGTACGGTCGCAGGTCGGCGACCCTGGGACGAACGCGGCGAGACACGCCGGGGCTCGCAGTCCTCGAGGCTGGGGGCGATGCTCGTGGCCACTCCCAGGCTCCCGCAACCAAGTGCAGTTCCTTTTTAAGGGAACGTGTAAAGAACCTGTAATCGCCGGGAAAAAAGGGATATGCAGTACAGGCAGGATAGGAGGGTGGCGGCGCGGTGGACAGGAACAGCCTCTAAAAAGAGACTTGACCTAGGTCATGGTCTGTCCACAGCGGCAACCAACAACTACCCCCGCCTGTCCCGGAGATAACAAAATAAAACAACTACACATAACTGGCACAAGGAAATGGGTATTATTTATACAGTTAATATGCTAACAAGAGTGATCAAATATTTATACAAACAATAACTTACCCGGTTATACTAATCCGGGTTCACGATAGGCACGACCAGTTGGCACCGTCGGACAATATTCGGACTATTAATGTACGTCCTCTCACTGCTAAAGTTGAAAGAGCAATGACAAATGCGTTTGTCTGGGGCAGTAGGATAATTAATCTACGCCGCGCAAATAGATGTTTCTCGAATTTGTGGAGAGTTGTAAGCCCTAGCATAACTCCTTCAAAATATGTTATATGTAAATACCAGTTATGTAAAAGAGGGAGGAAGTATCATAGCGTGACATAAATCAACGCTACAATACCCCCCCTCTTGGGAAGGCTTTTGCTTGTGCAAAAGGCAGGGAATTGTTCCACCAATCGAAACTTTCACCAGCTCACACTCTCATTCCTACATTCATACTTCGACACTCAGCTCTTCCATTATCTCTTTCATGAAGGTACTGATCTGGCACGAACAAGGACCCTCCTTTCATACAGAGTGACAGCCATGATTACGGTTGCCACTCACTGGCAAAAAATCCGATGGGGAGTCTACACAACGAGACTAATGATGATTGCTGGTTGATTACACACTAAAATATAAACACCATTGTTATTAAACAAAAATGATGTTATAAATATGATGTTACTAAACATCCTATGCATTGTTAAAACTGGTAATGCAAATCCATAAACACATGTTAAAGGCCATGCAAGCCCATAAAAAGGATTATTTACCAAAAGGAGGGAAAAACCGAACCCACAATAACGCTATAAGCGTATAATAAAAAATAATTTAATGTGTAACCAACCAACTGGGGAGAGAAACTAAAGAAAATAAAAGAACTAATAAGTCTTGAAATTGGGCTAGGATTATGGAGTAATATAAATTAAAATACTTTAGACATAATGTTAAATACATGTACTAAATAAACTAAATTGTAAATATATATTAGTACATGATAAAGATGTGATAAGGTAAAATACATTTTGTTATTGTAATATAACAAAATATATGTAAGTGTAAAAAATAAATTGTAACCAACGCCTATAAAAATTAATTTATTAATTAAAGGCTAAGTACAATAAATGGCGTGGTTATAATTTTGTGTGTTGTGGATTTAAAATTAATCCCGACGACTGGGAATTAATTTCAAATCCTTCAAATGCCATGTGCCTAGGTCCTTACCGGACATGTCCTCTAAGACAACTACTAACGGGGATAACGTTTTCGTAACTCTACACTTTGTAAATTTGGGAGCTAACTTTTTACTAAAGTATGCGGCCTTGTTACTCTGGAAGTACTCCTTCTTCCAGACGAGGTCACCTACTCGTAACTCTGCATCCCGCCTCCTCAAGTTGTAGGGTTTGGAATAACGTTGATGAGCATTCCATAAGTTGAGTTGGACAGTGTCGAAGATTCTCGCAAGAGCCCCTAGGTTCCCAGCGTAACTGTCCCTGGGCAAGAGAACTAGGCCATTTGGGTCATCATTCTCTATGAAATGTGACCCGCATGGAACTAGTTCACGCCCGTGCACTAGAAACGCCGGTGTGAACCCAGTGGACTCATTGATGGAGGTGTTCATTGCGAATTGGATCTTCGGCAACTGGACATCCCAGGTCCTATGGTTCTCATCTATGTACATGGTGATCGCCGTAATGATGGTGCGATTATAACGTTCCACCGTATTAACTTGTGGCGTGTACTTAGGTGTAAATTGGATATTAGGCACTGGCTAAAATAGAAAGTTGCTCCGTGATCGTAATAATAACACTGGTACAATATTTTTAAAAATACCTACCATTAAATAAATGTACTTGTTACAGCGAACGACGAGTAACGAGTTAAATTTTCCTTACTTAAAAAAAAAATCTTTAAAAGAATACACATATAAATTATGACTAAAGTTGCCTTATTTAATAAAAATACACGTTTTTACCTAATTAAAAGAAATAACTCAACTGAGATTATTAAACTAAATTGTTAGAGATATGAATCTGCTAACATAAATTGAGTTTTTACCTAATACGGTAAAAACTCGCTAAATAAATGGATAAAAACGTAAAAGATATATTAAATAAAATATGGCAATGTCATGTAGTGTATTAAATACCGGTAATAGTTTAATTAATTGTTTAGTGTAACAGTTTGTAATAAAAATCCGGTTTATGTAAGGAAAACAATGTAATATTCCTATGCGATTGCTAAATTACACTTAATTATTGTCCAACAGACCTTATGTGCCAACTGGTATAGTGTGCCAATATACAATTGATAAAAATTGTAATTATTCCCTTAAAATAAATGTTTGCCAACAGTTATGTAACATGTAGTTATCTAATATATAAAACAAATGTAAACGTGCTGTAATAGAAATACAAAATAACAAAATTTAAGTGGGGTAGTTTCTTATTGAGTTTCTTAATAACAAACGGTTTCAATTACGTTGTTCAATTTAGAATTTTTGTATAGTCACTGAAAAAAAAATGTAATATGGAAAAAAAACAATAACTCGTAATGAGTTGTTTAAAAAAAAAACCTTTTTTTTATTGGGAAATGAGGTTGTTATTATGGGATGTTTGGATTAAGGATTTGGGGTATTTGAGGGATGTTGGGGATTAGGACAATTGATTCCTGGATATTAGGGATAGGAATCAAAAGGCTGACCTACCGAGGGGTTGCTACCCTTCGCTTCTGGTAAGGAAGCGGGTCTGCGGGAAAATATACCTAAAATGTCAGAAACACAATAAGATACCTAGACCAAGTTTTTAGTTAGAAACTGAAAGAAACAACAAGCACTATTTCCTTGTGGGCGCCAATGTAACAGGGTTGATGCCTGAAGGGCCTAGCTCAGTAAATAAAAAAACAATCAAAACCTGTTACATAAAATTTATTAAAAAAAAACTGGAAATAATAACACGCGACTCGCGAAAAAAGATTTGAGCGGTGGATTCGGGTGTGCTTGTTGTTCCTTTTGGCTTTAAAAGGAACAGAGGACTTAACAGAGGAATCGGCGACTCAGGCGACCCCCTAGGCTGGTACGGTCGCAGGTCGGCGACCCTGGGACGAACGCGGCGAGACACGCCGGGGCTCGCAGTCCTCGAGGCTGGGGGCGATGCTCGTGGCCACTCCCAGGCTCCCGCAACCAAGTGCAGTTCCTTTTTAAGGGAACGTGTAAAGAACCTGTAATCGCCGGGAAAAAAGGGATATGCAGTACAGGCAGGATAGGAGGGTGGCGGCGCGGTGGACAGGAACAGCCTCTAAAAAGAGACTTGACCTAGGTCATGGTCTGTCCACAGCGGCAACCAACAACTACCCCCGCCTGTCCCGGAGATAACAAAATAAAACAACTACACATAACTGGCACAAGGAAATGGGTATTATTTATACAGTTAATATGCTAACAAGAGTGATCAAATATTTATACAAACAATAACTTACCCGGTTATACTAATCCGGGTTCACGATAGGCACGACCAGTTGGCACCGTCGGACAATATTCGGACTATTAATGTACGTCCTCTCACTGCTAAAGTTGAAAGAGCAATGACAAATGCGTTTGTCTGGGGCAGTAGGATAATTAATCTACGCCGCGCAAATAGATGTTTCTCGAATTTGTGGAGAGTTGTAAGCCCTAGCATAACTCCTTCAAAATATGTTATATGTAAATACCAGTTATGTAAAAGAGGGAGGAAGTATCATAGCGTGACATAAATCAACGCTACACTGGGCGACTCGCTCCCTCAATTTATCGTATGTCCTGTTATGGAGGAAGGCCTCTGGCGAAGGCCCTCCTCCGGCGTCCTGTCCGAGCTGGACAGCGGATTGGGTTATCGGGGGTAGCAATAACCTCCCGAACCCGTTCCGCCGCCTCTTTTACCTTCATTGTCTCCTCCATGAAGGAGAGGGCTGCCTGCCATGCCCTGTCGATACTGACCATCGCGCGAGCGAGTGCTGGCAGCGACAGGTCACCACCCACCACCCTGAGGACAATAGCTACAGATGAAAAAATTGTTTTTATTTTCTATGGATAACATAAAAATCTCCGATAAGAATTTAAATATATTATTCAGGTATACGTGCTAAGAATGATTTTGCTATGTTTTCTAAGTAGATATATGTATATTTAAGTATACCAGTAAAAACTTGAGATGGGTACCTCTGCGGCAATAAAAACGATATTTTATTGCGAGTGTGGAACAGGCAAAAAGTTTAACGCTATAACCGTCGGAAAGGCTATAAATCATGGCAATATTGTGAAAATTCACCTTTTCTATTCTGCCAGGTACGCAGGCAGGAATATAGAACAGGTATCGAACCTCCGTACTGTAGCTACACTAAATGTGGTTTCTTTTAATTTGTGCGTGCTTATTAAGTCTTGATTAAATGATTTACATAACGCGTTCTTTTGTTATTATTTTCTACGCGCAACGTAACATAATAAATAGTAGTGTTTTGTGGTGGTATGGCGATTGCGCGAACTGGGTCATGATCATAGATGAAGAGTGTAAAGACCGTCATAGTAACTCAGTTTGACTTAACGCGTTTCGGGATTAACTTGTGTATATCCAGAAACTCATACACCTAGAAACCTTCGATCCATATATACTAATATATGGGCCGACATGATGACGGAGACTATCAATGAATTTTCGTCCTTTAATAGTCGCTTTCGTTTTTGGGCTACACTGTATTTACCATTAGGTGCACTCTAGTCACTTTTCCAAGCCACTGTAAAAAATACCAGTTTTGCACAGTGACCTATCGTTGTGGGTGAACGATGGCAGTGTAGTTTGCCGACAATACAGACATTTGGCTTCCAGATAGGGCTTCGAAGGTCGCCATACAATAGTGCCCCTGAGGTAGTATGCACCGAGCCATCGACGACTCTCCACTGAGCTTCATCAAATTAAATCCCGAACTATATAATTACTCCCAAACTATGAAATATCTAAAATAAAAACAATTAGAGACTTTCACATTCTACTTCTAGGGTAGAGAGATATTTTTTAATTCTTATAACTTTCTAAATCACTTTCTGAATTCAATGTGAATGTATTACAATATTTATGTATGTTACTTTTGTTTGTGTGGATTGTTGAAAAATATTTTGAAATATTTTATTATATCAATATGGTAACTGTTTATAAATCCAAATTAACAATATAAATAATAAGACATATTTCTAAATATATTCAGGTTTTCTTTATGTTATTATTAGCCAGTTTTATCCCATTGCAGGGCAAAAGCCTCCCTTCCCTTTTACTAGTATATTTGTGGAATCAATGGAAAGGAGTTTAAGCATTTAACCCACCACACTTGTCCACGATATAGGTTGGGTGTGTACTGTGTGCGCACGCAGCAGCTTAGAGGCTAGCAATCTGCGTGCAATTCTGCATGCTTTGTACATTAGTTGGCCCTTACTACATCCCTGTATGATAAAAAGGGAAAAAAAAAAGAGGATTATTTCTTACTTTGTATACTCAATTTAAAGCCAAAAGATATAAAATCCATCTATATGTATGTATCTAACATTGAAATATGATACTCGGCTATAATTTATCTAAATATATATAACTCAAAGGGCGACTGACTGACTGACTGACTGACTGACTGACATAGTGATCTATCAACACACAGCCCAAACCACTGGACGGATCGGGCTGAAATTTGGCATGCAGGTAGATGTTATGACGTAGGCATCCGCTAAGAAAGGATTTTGATCAATTCTACCCCCAAGGAGATAAAATGGAGAATGAAAGTTTGTATAAATCTTCTTACATTTTCACTTCCACTGGACACACACACACATACACGCACACAGCCCAAACAACTGGACGGATCGGGCTGAAATTTGGCATGTAGGTAGGTGAAATCTACTTTGCCATGACAATAAACAAGTTTCATGGGCAAACTCTCAACTTTGTGGGTATTGACTTGAAAGAACATTGCTTCTCTCTGGGACAGTTTTATGTTGCTTGCTCACGAGTAAGTTCACCCAATAGCTTGATAGTTTTAGCGCCTAATGACAGATTAGTTACGAATATTGTATACAAAGAAGTTTTGTAGGCCCTAATTTTTTACACACGCTAAACAAAAGTAAAGCCGCTAAAACTATACCTAATTAATAATAATACTTCTTAACGCGAGCGAAGCCGCGGGCAAAAGCTAGTAACTAATAAAGATATTCTGAAAAAGAATGTAGTAAGGGGGAAGCAGAATCGGCATGAGTGCATTACGGAATTGAGTAATATTAAGGAAGCGAAAGAAGTTTCTCTCTGCCTACCCTGATAGCTAATCGGGGTAAAATTAGGTAATTCACAGCAACTCAATATTAATCTAATATTCAAATTTATTGTAATAAATATATCATTATTATCCTAGTATTTATCTACATAAAGGAGAAGTTAAAAAAGCCTCATATTTATTTGTTGTGCATTAACTGTTTTAATTTGATTACATTCCTGTAACGTGGAGTTTCTCCCCCAAAAACTTTCATGCCAACATTTGTGACGAGTATTGTTTCAACGTTTCGTTTTATTATATCACATCCCTTTATTGTACGTATATTATTCTCTAAAATCATCACTCCGTATTTTAGAACAGTTTTAGCTTTGAACTCCAATCTATTTGAATTTTTAACTTTAACAACCTCTAGGTAGGCGTCTTCAGCTATAAAATTTCTTCAAGGACAAGCTCTTTGACTGTTAACGCTAATTGTAGCCCTTTTATGTTCTCACAGTTATATTGTCTTATTTGAATAATTGAATATTTTTTTATAAAAATTGAAATAGTAGATTCTTATTGTAATATTAGCTTTCTTAAACTCTGAAATACTGTACTGATAATTTAAATTCACATGTTTTTCTCTTGTTTATAAGTCACCCTCATTTTTTGAACAATCTAAACTTTAAAAATATTTTTATTTGACTAAATTAGATTATATTCAATAGAAATTTAGGCGGTTAATATATTGATCTTGGTGTATTTTATTATTGTAATGAGTTACTTTAGGAAAATCGGTTAATAATGAAATTTGATGTTACTAAATTTCATTTTTAGTTCAAAAACTTTGTCCACAGTCCCTCCTGATATAATCAGCGATGATACATCAGGAGACGTATCGGTCCAGGAGTTGGAGAATGCAACTTTAACATGCAAAGCTACAGGACACCCACCACCCAAAATTACTTGGAGGAGAGAAGATCACGAGCCCATACTGTTAAAAAAGCCGCAGTCAAGAGACTTTGAGAAAGGTATCTAAGAAACTGTATACCGGTTATTCGATTTATTTAGAATATTCATTTAGTATTATTAAGTAATACATATTTCGAAACTTCAATATCATAAAAAAATGGAATCGTATTGGAATCTGAGAACCGTGTCTATGCTAATGAGAGAGATACAGTAGAATTTAATGCTACATTAGATTGAAAACAGAATATTTCAGTATTATTTGGGCAACCCGAATAATTGTACTAAACAAAATATTTTATAGAAACTGTTAACAATTAAAATTATACATAGTAACTTCTAAGCCCTAGAAATTGTATTTTATGTTCTGTTAAAGACAGGAATGATTTACACTGATTGTTCTTTACAAAGTAGTGGATTTAGTGAGACAGTAGATAGTAAATTAATGCGAATACAACTGGGGCACACCACAATGTTACCGTGCTTAATTTACTGGAACGGTTTATTTCAGCACTTGCAGTTAAACTCTTTGATGAAACTCTCAGACTTATTTTGAAAATAAATACTAATGATTATCCTAAACTTTTAAATTACAATTGTAAGGATAAAATTGCTTACATGAAATCAAATGATATGCAAAAAGCAATTTGTAAAATATATCGTATAACCACAATAGTAATTGTCCATTATAACTTGACTCAATTTGAACGCTCAACGCTTTTGTATAGTCAAAGTGAATTGAATATTTTAATGATGCTGTAAAAGGTCATGATGGTTGGACAATACGTGTATTCCAATTGAAAAGTTAATGTTCTGTTATGTGGATCACTTGGCCTATAGTGTTTCATTAAAATTGTCATGCATAGAATGGAAATGATATTTTAATGTAAAATTTTCCTAATTTAATTAATAGATTAACCACACACAATTTAAATTCAGTAAAACATTTTAAAACACAATTGTAAATTCGTATTCCTACTTTCTTATTATGTATTTATTTATAAGTACACTTAAGTACTTACTTTTTTAAGCCGTGGTGGCTGCCGGCAGAATAGAATAGCACCCCCCTCTTCTTGCTGAGGTGTCGTAAACGGCGACTAAGGTATCTCTTTAACACCGCAATTCAACCAGGTGTTCAGAGAAGGACAACTCGACCAAACCTGCATCCCGCTCCCTCCCGATCGTATTGGTTCTCCTTTCCATCGGGCCTGAGGGAGCACGGACGAGAGAGTGCTTTTCTGGCTGCGCGTCCAGTTATGCGCTTAAATATCTCCTGAGCAATTGACTGTTTCCGAAAACTGGATCTCGAATTTCTTAACCGGTCTTGAAACAGTCGCCGTAGCCGAAACCGGCTAGGACATCATCATCATCATCATAAGTACACTTACACAGTCTACATTAACACATAAAACTATATAAGACATGAACAAGATACATTATAAATGCGACTATATTTAAAAATAAACTATAATTATAAACTAAACCACTGTACAAAATAGGAGTCTTCAAGCAACGAATGATTTGGTGGTGTATCTTATGCTCCATCATCTAACACATCTTTTATTTTCAATCTGGTAAAATTGAGAGCAAACATAACTAGTATATAACTTAAAAACAGACATAAATATTTACTAAGAGTGTTATATTTGAATGAAATTTTATTTATCATAATTGGTTCAGTTGTCTCTAATCTTTATTAGACTCCTTCAATAAATGGTGTGATCACACAAACGTTATTAAAGAATTGAAAGGACAAAAACATTTTTGTTCCAGTAGAAAGCTACGTAGGCAGCTCTCTCCCGCTATGGCGGGTGGATCGAAGGCAGATGGGTGCCTTTCTTTGTATCGCGTCTAACGATGTACCCCCAGCCGTTAGCAAGAGAATCATATTACTTGTCAATTGTAAGTAATAGTCTGTCTTTACTGGGTTTAACCTCTAACACTCGTCTTGTTTCATATTTGTAATTATTTAGTGTAGTAATTTCTTTTTTTATATTATCGATGAATTTAAAAAGCTTGATAGATAACGCTGCCCAATTATCGATTCATCAACATGTACTTATTTAATCGGATATATTTCTCCAATAGTTCATTCGGTTGATTAGTTCACCAACTAATAACTTTTGTTCTGATTTGTAATTTCTCTCCCTTTCCTCTTGATATTTAAGATTATATCTTGAGTCTTAATCTCTAAATAATACTTGCTTGAGATTCGACAGTATCAGCGTCATCTTGTTATGATGTTCTAAAGGTGTTGTTTAGTAAACGAGTTTTTAGCAAATGTCATATGTGTTTTCTATTTCAAAATAGTTGCACCAACAGTGAAAGTTCCCAACCAGCTACTGGGAGCACCATTAGGCACTGATGTTAAACTGAAATGCTACGTGGAAGCGTATCCAAATACCATCAACTATTGGATCAAGAATCGAGGGGAGATGCTTCTTGATGGGTATGCGTTTTTCTGTGTAGAAATAGCATATATTTATTTGGAAAACACTTCAAACACTATTATTTTGCTATATACAGATTAAATTACTAAATTAATTTGGGAAGGATATTTGTGTTAAAAATTCACAAAAAATACACTTTTATTGATATGTAGAAGTCGAAAGCTGATCCTTTAAAGATTACCACGTACTTATAATCTCTCATTTTATATATAGAGCACATAAATACATTGGTGACTGTAAAAGAAAACTGTGTAGAGTTGGAATCTAAATTTTGTCGTAAAATAAATATTTACTGTTTCGTTTATCACAAATACACTTTACCGAGTTGTTTACTCTTTTCCATTTCACATTTTGTGTATCGGTTTCCTCGTTATAAATTACCGTACATAAATATTTATAAGTCTTTACTGGCTTACTTTCCTATGCGATGTTTTATAACGGGGAACGAATTGACCTATTTTCAATTTATCAATTAGAATGTTTCTGGCGGAGTTGAGTAAATGTTTAGATTTAATTTGCAAACTTTACAGTTTTAATTGATTAGTAAGTTGTTTTCAATTATGTATGTACTCTATTCACTCAGTTATAATACTTCCAAGAAAATATATAAAGGCTTTGTTTTTATCAAGTACATTTGAAAAAAAATATAGTTTTAAGGCCATGAGATATTTATTCAAGACGAATTTATTTCTTGCAGCCCAAAATACGCAATAAGGGAAGAAAAGGTGTCTTATAAAGTATCAATGTGGTTGACAATAAGACAGTTTTCAAGGAGTGATATAGGCACTTACAATTGTGTAAGCACGAATTCTCTAGGCAAGAGTGAGGGTACACTTAGATTGTATGGTAAGTTGCTTCAGATTATTGTACATTTTTTGATAATGATTACTTTAAGTTCTCATTACGAATTATTGTCATCAATAAATCAAAAAATTCAGAAGTAATCTTTAATTAATTTTAGCTCCACAGCTACCTTGCCTCATATCAGTTAAATTGACTTTTCTTGTTTGCAAAATCAACATATTAAAATTTCTGATGATGTAGACTTTATTCTTATTATAGAAAATAATATTGACATGAACCAGTATCACTTGTTAGTGAAAAACTTATTATTTGAATACCATTAATATGGTATTCAAATATTAGGTCTGATCATATAGGAGCTTAGACAAAAATCTTCTCTGTTAGCATTTACGAAAAACGTATCCACAAAATATATAGGAACAACATTAGCTTTCAAATTATAACTATACGTTACGTAAATTCCAAAATATTTCACTTTTCTATTAAAGTTATTAATAATAGGATAGTGTTTTGTCTAGGGGCTCAAATCGATGCGAGAAACGTTAGAGTAAACTATTCCAGTCATTTAATTCGAAAATAAGTGACTACCTGGATAGTTTTTCAGGTGTTTTGAAATTTAGTAATTTTATTTGCTCTTTACGAATTTCAACTTTGTCATCTCCTATCTTTGCTGCTCGCGACGCCTTCTTGGAAAAATGGCGCCCAATAGAAGTTTTTGGACAATATAATGTCTGAGTCATTTTATGATAAAAATATTTATACATAAATTCATACTTGAGAAAATTTCCTACAATTTACGTATTGGTTTTTTTGAAACGTCAATAGTTTTCGCGTAAAAGCTGGCGGTCGTAGGCAAAGCATTTGCCTCTTTTTGGAGTAGGAAAAAATGTTCATGTCAATTAGCTTAGTGTAATCAATATTTAATATCTCTTGTGTGTTTCACACTAACATTTCATTATCTTTTGTTATAATATTTTTTAAAAACCTATTTATTTACCTGTGAAATCATTATTTAAAAAAAAAAAACGTTAAATTTTATTATACTTCTAAAATATATTAAACTTCAGGTTCATTGTCCTTATTTTACATTTCATTAACATGACAAATATATTCCTTGTCCAAGAGTAAAAATCCTCTTAAACATTTTTCATAACCTCATAAAGAAGTCATTTAAAGAAACAAAGACGTTTCTCGCAATAAAATGCAAATTTAAAATTTACTTTCACGTTTTTGTTTACAGAGATAAAACTGAATTCGTACTCGGAGGATTTCAGCAATCAAATTAGCGTCGCGGGAGGTATGATAATTTTACTTCTCTTTGATTTTTTTCTACATCCTCGTTTGTACGATGTCCAATAAAGTTGCTTGTGTAATTATGGACTAACCTATAATTATTTTTATCACTAATTACATAAAAACGACGACTATTGTTATCTGGTGTTTTTTTATGATTGTTATTAATGATGCTTGTTAACATAATCGTATTTTTAGACTATACTGTTTTCTGTAGTAATAATTACTTTCCAATAAAATCTACTTCTTAGATTTCAATGCCCCTCTATCTTTTGTCAGATCATATCTATGTTGGGCTAGTAATTATGTAATAGTTTTTGTTCATCATTTATTTTTACCTAACCGGATGACAGAGAAAAGATAGTTAAATTACTTAAAAGTAATTAATAGAATATAGATATAAATATTTTTATTTGTAAGTATGAAAGAAATAAGAGGCACGTTTCGTCAGGTACATTAGCCAAAGTAAAACTACAAGCTCTTTATTAAATCTTAAGTACTTCTTTAAGGAATTATTTAATTGAAGCTTTATCCAAACAAGTGAGCTCGTAATTGTATTATTCTGACTGAAGAAATATTTGTATTTAATTTAGTTTTTAGCTAACTGCTTTGATGCTTCGGTAAATTTGGATATAATTTTCTTATTTCAGGTCTAACAGAAGCGGCTAAGGGCGGCTCCAGAAATCTATTAAATCCAGATAGGAAAATGTTATTTCTACTATTTTGTTATTTTTATTATTTGCGTATAGTAACGTAGTCGTTGTTATGTACATATTTAAAGATAATTAAGTAATGTTTGCGTTTGATGTTGGTAAATGGGATTCTGTGCAAACTGCGGCTTCTGGTTAAACCAATTACAAAATTGAAACTATGACTAATGGGTATAATGATTTCTACTGAAAGTTGTATTATAAACCAAAATGCGCTTAATATAATAAGCTTTACAAAGGTGTGAGCTTAAATTCATATCAACAGAAAAAGAAATAAATAATACTTTTTAATGAAACTGTCCACCAGATTCTAATATCATTTGACACAATGTCAGAAACGAAACAAAAGGAAATGAACATCAAACGCAAACAATGATAAGCGCTTTAAAATTAAGACGGAAACGTAATTCAATTACAATGTTTCAATTTTTGTAAATATTATCGAGTAAGATGTAATATTTATTGTATAAAAGACATAAGGGACAACGATAATGACGTTTATAGATTAGCTCGTGTAATCGAAATTCGCTTAGGTTATTCCGCCAAATTGAAGTATTGTTTACAGAATGTCAAATGTAAACTCAACGCTCGTTTATAAGACTGTTTACAAGAAATAAAAAGATGTAATAATGCTTTTAGACTTTTATTTAATTCAATACATATACATAATGAATCTTAAGTATTTGAAGCGATCGACAAAAGTAAAGGGATACGTAATTTCATTTTTACCACCTGCATAATAATAGATATTTGGGTGACTGGATCGAAAAATATACAGATAGATATAAATATTCAGTACAAAAGCCAATATCAAGTGTTGAGTTTTTTTTTTACTTGGGGAAGATCGTCATAGGGCCGTCTCTGCTGCACTGAGGGGTTGCGCGAGACCGAGGTGTGTCTACTGCGATTTTTCTGATTACTGCGATTGATTTCTACTGCGTATTGGCGGAGACTGCGGGTCCTGTAATCAATTCGACACAGTCCTTCACGCCGCGCCCGCTGGGCACAAACGCGGAGGAAGATATCTACCCCGAAAGTGTCGAGATTTAGCGTGTCCCTAAAAGTTTTTGTATGTATTAGTGTAACCACGTTAAATTTATAAAAATATAAAAAGCTAATGAAAAATTTATGGTTGAACGAGCGCCGCTACCGACTACTACAGACAACACGAAGGTATTTCATATTTTCACACGATATATTCAAATATTTCCCAACACAGCGAATGTGAGTGCGCCGCACCGTAGCGTAGCGTAGCGTGAAACACTTTTGGGATATTACACTATAGCACGTTTCGCAATTTTATCACTAAAAATTTAATATGAAATGTCCCTCGTCGGCTATGTGCGAGCAAAGTGACTTCTGTAACACAGAATTAGATTAAGTTGATATTAGTTTTGGTATAGCATCAAAATTCCGGATGAGAGGGTGGCGGTGTGCAGTGTCCGGCGCGCAGCCTGTGAGATAGGTATTGGAAGGTCTTTACCCCTACCCCTCCCAGAGAGGCAGCCTAGACAAGGCATTTCGCTCTCCGGACGTCTGGATGAATTTGGTTTCCCAGGCTCGGGTGGAGCGATTAGAGGGACACCCCGGGGGTTTTTAGTCAATAGGAGTCTGACACACCGGGGTTGCTGCCCTCACAGCGGCCCTGATGGTCCTATGCAGGATATTTCCCCGAGACACAAAAAAAAATAGCATCAAAATTAGATGCAAATAACATTTCTACGAAAGGTTTTCTGCTAGGGAACTTATCTTGGACTCGTTTTCTTTAATAATGGCTTAACAACGGTTCTATAGTATTATTGTATTGGGTTAAGATCCTCTATATTCAAGGGCAGTAAAAATTAATACATACAAGAAATACCAATTAAAGAAAGCACTGCATACCACAACAACAGTAGCGTTCATTTCATAGATACATGAAAGCATAGCATGCCTTGCCAAAAATTAATCTGGGATAAATAAATTATTTAAGGGAAATATTCATATTTATACTTATTCTATTTCTATACCATGTACCTTTCCTATGAGAAAATAGAATGTTTACTGTAATAACATATGTTCAAATTATCTACGCGAAGTCTACCTATCTTGTTCAAATACTCTATATACGTCAGTACATAACAATAACTAATAGACATATTACATAGAGACTATATTCAGGCAGTTTTAACCTCTTCAGAGACATTGGCATATATGTGTACATTGTTTTTGTTTTTTTTTTCAAGATAAATTCGGTAAATGAAAAACAAATTCGTTAAATACAAACGCTCTGTTAATGGACTAGTCTATGTCATTGATGGTGTCGTGAAGGCATTACGACGATAATTTTTAAAAAATCATCACTTATGCAGTTGAGTGAAAGTCATGATCTTTGTAATTCACACGTTATAACGATGGATATATAATAAGTATATATGTACTGAGTGCTATTCCCCCTCTTCTTGCCGAGGTGTCGTAAAAGGCGACTAAGGTATCTCTTTAACACCGCAATTCAACCAGGTGTTCAGAGAAGGAAAACTCGACCAAACCTGCATCTCGCTCCCTCCCGATCGTACTGGTTCTCCTTTCCATCGGGCCTGAGGGAGCTCGGACGAGAGAGTGCTTTTCTGGCTGCGCGTCCAGCTGTGCACTTAAATATCTCCTGCGCAATTGACTGTTTCCGAAAACTGAACCTCGAATTTCTTAACCGGTGTAGAAACAGTCGCCGTGGCCGAAACCGGCTAGGACATCATCATCATCATCATGTACTGAGTACTGAGAAATTTTAACTCTTAGCAAATCTAGGTTATTAATTTTAAGAACAGAATACTTTTCAATGAGATAATACGAAGTTAGGTGTTTACGATTGAAATTAGTTTCTAGTTAAGTAAAGAATAGATGAACTCAACTTAAATCCATAATATCATATCGTAAAACCTTAAAAGTTAGAAATAACAAATTGAAAAGAAACAAAGAAAAGCCTTTTCTTTGCATGGAACGCTACGGGTAAATAATAGCAATGAGAACCTATAAATACATTTGAAAAAGTATTTCAATTTTAAGTAGATTTTCACGACAACAGAAGATGTTAAAAATGATCATGTCCCACATATAAATTTCAACTTCTAAATTTTAGTCACTTAGTTTCAATCAGATGCAATGCAGCCCTTTATCACAGTTAAAATAAAAAAATAGATAAAGATATGAAGCGGGTAAAGTTAATAAGCACTATAAATATAAATTAGGTTTGAAATAGCCGAGGAGCTTGAGCAAAATGTAGAGAAAATGTTAAATAGCTTTTATAAACATGCTCTAGCTTAGCAAAAATGGTCTAGTTGAAGATATTTCAATCATAAATATTTAGACGAGCATGAAGCACGAAACGCTGGTAGGTAGATTAAAGAAAATCTTTTAGTAAGAAAGCTAATATTTCTCTATGTATCAATATTTAAAGCTAGTACCATGAAAATATCCATATGATCCATAGCTCATGATTGGTTTCTTAATTTATTATAATAATAATAATATAAAGCCAAGCTATATCCCTTTCAAGCAGGTGAAGCAGTCAGACCCCCCGAAGAATCAGAGGGACACCCCGGGGGATTTTAATCAGTAAGAGTCTGACACTCCAGGGTTGCTGTCCTTACAGCGTCTCTCATGGTCCTATACAGGATATTCCCCCGGGAAACAAAAAAATGTACTGCATTGTACTTAACATCAGGCGAAGTATAGTCAATTAACCGAGCTACCATGATGATGATGTCCTGGCCGGTTTCGGCCACGGCGACTGTTTCAACACCGGTTAAGAAATTCGCGGTCCAGTTTTCGGAAACAGTCAATTGCGTAGGAGATATTTAAGTGCATAACCGGACGCGCTGCCAGAAGAGCACTCTCTCGTCCGAGCTCCCTCAGGCCCGATGGAATGGAGAACCAGTACGATCGGGAGGGAGCGGGATGCAGGTTTGATCGAGTTTTCCTTCCCTGAACACCTGGTTGAATTGCGGTGTTAAAGAGATACCTTAGTCGCCTTTTACGACACCTCAGCAAGAAGAGGGGGGTGCTATTCTATTCTGCCGGCAGCCACCACATACCAGCCGGGCCGAGCTACCATAATATTAAAACAAATAGACATATTTATATAACGCACATCTCATTTAATTCTAACACACCACGGTCACTGCCCTCACAGCGGACCTGATGGTCCTATGCAGGATATTCCCCCGGGAAACAAAAACAATGTACTGCATTACTTAACATCAGGCGAAGTATAGTCGATTAACCGAGCTAATATTAAAATATAAGTCATATTTAAATAACGCATATCTAATTTAATTTATTTTCAAAAACTCTATACAAGATATTTATAAATGTAAGCTAATTCGAGTTGTCTAAAAAACTGTATTCGACCCTCTGCTCTTATTCTCGCGTCCATCGAGTGCAGCGCAGATGCAAAACGAAGGAAATGCAGTTTATTTGATAAAATATGCCGTCCGTGCTTTTTTATTTAAACTACTACAGCTCGATACGGCGACGCTTCTAGACTGCGCAACTGGGTTCGCATAATTTTGTTTCCTTCAATATTTATGCAAAATAATATTCTCTATAGAATTTTCAATAACATGTATTTTATACGTGTTCGATATAATGGATTATGATGTGTGTTTTGGGAGTCGAAGCTGCTCGCGTCCGTAGGCTTTTAGCCTAGTTTCCCTACACGTGACTCCTGGGTGGTGCTAAACGAGCAGCAGCGAGGTGGTTGGGCGCCGGTGCCCGTCTGGATCGTGACCACAGTGCATGGGTGTAAAGCCCGTCATAGTGACCAGTTTCGGCTTGTCGCATTTCGAGATCAGCTTGTGTATATCCAGTAGCACATATACCTAGAGACCTTCAGTCGTGGTATATGTGGGCCGACATGACGATGTAGACTATCAATGGATTTTCATCCTTTGATAGTCGCTTTCGTTTTTGGACTACACTGTACTTATCATCAGGTACTCTGTAGTCACTATGTCGAGCCAGTGTAAAAAATATATATATATAAAGACTGCGAAGCCATATGACAGGCTTATGAGCAGCCAGTGAGTTCGAGCAAACAATACAATTATACAAGAATAAATTACTTAATAAAGTTGATTCGATTAGCTTAAGTGAATCGTATAGCGTTGTCAGAGATGGGCAAAATGTATTCTGATTAATGATGAACGATTACAAATTGTGATCGTAATTTTAATTTTCTTGCTCTGTAATCATGATTAAATCCATTTAAAACATTAATAAATCATAAATGCGTATATAATCTGCGATTTTGTAGTGTATAAAACATAGATGAGCAAAATACAGTCATATTAATGGTAAAAAATCTGAAATGTAATCGTTAATCATTTTTATTAATCTGATTACATTTTCCCCAGCTATGAGCGTTGTTATAATAAATAATCATGACGATCTTATTTACAATAATATTGTTTCATTTTAGTGAAGGGTTTAGGAGCGTGGAGGCAAACGTCCTGCATGTCGCGAGGTAAACTATTCATTAATTTAGGTAACATATATTTATTTACTCTGATGCCATATATATTAGGTCCTTACATATGAAATTGGCGTTTTTCGTACTGGCCACTTTAATCACAAATTTCTCCTCTTTGGTAAGGAATTCCAAATTCAAATTTGTACAGCTATAGACTCATGTATTTGTGCTTCGATGATCGTCATTCATTTATTTTTTTCTTCTGTTTTTTTCTGTTTGCGTCACTCATTTTACAAAATGGAAAACTTAAAATATCGCATTATTTACGAGTACGAGTTCCGCCGTGGCACTAGTGCTGCGGAAACAACTCGAAGGGTGAATGATGTGTATGGCGGTCGTGTTGCAAAAGAAAACGCAGTTCGTTTTTGGTTCCAACGTTTTAGTTCTGGAAATTTCGACCTGCAGAACAAGCTCCGTGGACGGCCTGAGACTCAAGTTGATAATGAAGAGTTGAAGGCTATTGTGGAAGCGGATCCATCGCAAACCACGTCCGAGTTAGCTGCAGGCTGCGATGTTAGTGATAAAACTGTTTTAATTCACTTGAAGCAAATTAGGAAGATTAAAAAGCTTGAAAGGTGGGTACCTCACGAATTGACTGAAGCAAACCGGCAAACGCGCGTCGACTGCTGCGTTACATTACTAAACCGGCACAATAATGAAGGTATTTTAAACCGAATCATTACCTGTGATGAAAAATGGGTTCTTTACGATAATCGGAAGCACTCAACGCAATGGTTGGATCCTGGCCAGTCAGCCAAATCCTGCCCCAAGCGAAAATTAACCCCAAAAAAGTTACTTGTAAGCGTTTGGTGGACTAGTGCCGGTATTGTTCATTACAGTTTTCTCAAATCTGGCCAGACTATTACGGCTGATGTCTATTGTCAGCAATTGCAAACCATGATGGAAAAGCTAGCGGCTAAACAACCTAGGCTGGTCAATCGCTCCACGCCACTGCTGCTTCACGACAACGCTAGACCACACACTGCGCAACAGACGGCTACTAAATTAGAAAAGCTTCAATTGGAAAGTCTAAGACATCCTCCGTACTCCCCGGACCTTGCTCCAACAGATTACCATTTTTTTCGAAATTTGGATAACTTCTTGCGAAGGAAAAAATTCAACTCCGATGGGGCAGTCCAAATCGCCTTCAAAGATTTTATTGATTCCCGTCCGACTG
The DNA here is from genome assembly GCA_036320925.1 of Automeris io. Classification (NCBI taxonomy): domain Eukaryota; kingdom Metazoa; phylum Arthropoda; class Insecta; order Lepidoptera; family Saturniidae; genus Automeris; species Automeris io. The sequence continues at coordinate 362,736 of JAUDJH010000021.1, read as the reverse complement.
GTTTTTTTAGTAAAGGGATCAATGAACTACCTACGAGATGGCAAAAGTGCATAGAAAATAATGGTTCATACTTTGATTAATTAAATATATTATATTAAAAAATATTCGACTTTTTGTTCCTCCCATACAAAACGCCAATTTCATATGTAAGGACCTAATATTATTGTATTTCGGTAGCAGAAATGATGTTTTGCACTCCAGTGCACGTAAATTGTTAGGCCGTTCTTTTTTAGTCAGATTGGATATTGATATGTACTCTTCTTTATTACCTCCTTATAATTGGACATTTAATATTAATTATCCAATACTTAGGGCAACTTGCACTAACGAATTAATCTAGTTTAAGCTTGTATAAAACGCTTATTAATTGAATTGGTTTGATTCCATCTTAATGATGATTTCAGTTTAAGAGTTGTTATAACTAGATTTTGATTTAGTGCAAAATAATAAGTACAGATCAGCGCTAAATAGCATATTATATAAATCTAAACTAGATTTAATTTGTTAGTGCAAGCCGCCCTTAGTATTAAACATTATGTGTACTTAATTATTATTTACTTAAATTATTTATTGTAGCCATGATGGCCCTGTGCAGAAGGGACAGGTACGCGGCAAAAGAAATGTAGGTTCGAAACTCACTATGTACATCTGGATTTTCCCTAATACGTACGGATTTGGACGTGGATCAACCCATCGTCTGGGATAGATGCGCCGGGGCGGTTGCCGAGACCCTAGCGTCTTTTTCTCCGAGCGGGATCGGCTCTCTACCACTCCCACTCTACGTCCTTTTTCGGGAAGATGAGATCCTCACAGAAGAAGAGCACGGCCTTCTAGTCATCATGCCTTGCTGGCAAGGAGAAGTCGTGTCTGAAAAATTTATACGACTAAATCATCGCATCACGTTCCTTTGCTACCCCCCCCCCCTCACTTGAGTCTTGCGAAGTACATATCCGGTACGCGTGCGGTGTAGCACCGAAACGCACTATGTATGTACCATGCAGCATAACTGATCAACTTATATACACAATGCTAACTTAACTACTTTACGAATTGTTTATCTAGAAAATAATCCATTATACTTACATTCCAAGTACCATATTGCAGTGAAATTGCATTTTATCACATAAGCTTTTTGAAGGAAGGATTTGTCGTCTAGAATTGTCGTGTGGTTTAAATTATTATGGACAGCGGATTAAAGTATTCTAAAATGTATTATTATTTTTCCTTACACTGAGTAATCGCAAAGGTTATAATGTTCGGACCTTATTCATAATAATTTTAACAAAAAAAAATTTTTACGTACCTACCTACCCATTCATTATCATTGAACAGCCCATACAAACATTTTACACACGGTACAGTATTACATGGTGTGCCAATTACACAATGATAATATTTAAAAACTGCAAAGAAAAAGAAAATAAAATAAAAGTAAACTCGCAACAATAAGAAATATATGTGTGTATTTGTTGTGACAAAGTGAGTGTAAGAAAGCTATATATGATATGTATATGAATGTAGTGTGGTGTCTGTACCCTCCTATTGTCGTTTTAACTTTAGCAAAGCTGAAACCGAGGCTATGAAGTTTCTATTTAGGGAAAATGTGTCAATAGTGCGAAAGTCATTATTGTAAATATTGAGGCATCTGTGTATTATGGAGTTCTTTGCGTAATTGTGATGTATTTTCGACAAGGCGAACAAGTTCGGCTGTCTAGTAGTTTTGGTGTTTATTTTATAATTAATTCCCTTCAAAAAAATCTGGGCAGTCTATGTGATAATTTAAAATGTCATATAAAAATTTCAAATCACAAAGAGTTCTTCTGTCTTCAAGAGATAATACTCATACTCATACATACATACTCATACAAATTTACCTTATACTCAATGTACTCCTTTTAAAATTTAAAACACAGATATTTTAGAAACTTTTTTTGAATGTACTCTAGCAGACTTTTATATGTCACATAATCCGGGGACAAAATTGGGGAGGCATAATCGAGGTAGCTCCTTATGTATGAATAATAAAGCAACAAAAAAGAGTGCAAACTATTGATTTGATGCTATATGATGTAATTGTAACTTCTTTTAGTTTCTTTTCCCTTACTTTTCCTGAAAAAATGCAGCAGGATGCCAATGGTGCTGTTGTGGTAATCATTTATAAATGACTGTAGCCATGTACAATTAGTTTATCTGTCAACTTGTTTACCTGCTTTTAATATACAAAATTTTTAAAAATACATTTAAAAACGGCGGATATCGGTTCTTGGACAAATATGATCAACCTACCCCACTTCAGTTAGCTAATGCTCTAAGCTGTGTCGATGACTTTAGTTCTCTAGCAGATCACCTCATTTTTGATTCGATCCTTCAGAGAAAGACTAAGTATAGCAGATCCTGAGCCACTTTAAATTTATGGATCAATCGTATCACGAGTGTCCACATCTTGAGACAGTATGATTACACACACACATAATATGATGAGACAGTATGGTTGTAGAGTTTCTTTCGGCTTCAGAATTTATGGTATAAGTGACGAGAAAACTCGACCCAGTTCGCCCCAAAGCTGTCCAACCCAGCTGTATTCTTTTTTTGATCTCTTCATCAAAGTGCAACACAAAAATATACCTGAAAACGTTGTGTTGAATAATTCGCTCTTATCTTAGACCACAGCTAAACCCGTCAACGACAAGCGTCGACTGAAATAATAACTCTTCTAGTTTACTTACTTTTAGAAGAAGCGTTATATTGCCAATATGATATGTATGTATATACATATTTTGGGAGTCGAAGCTGCTCGCGTCCGTAGGCTTTTACCCTAGTTTCCCTACGCGTGACTCCTGGGTGGTGCTAAACGAGCAGCGGCGAGGTGGTAGGGCGTCGTTGCCCGTCTGGATCGCGTCCACAGTACATGGGTGTAAAGCCCGTCATAGTGACCAGTTTCGGCTTGTCGCGTTTCGGGATCAGCTTGTGTATATCCAGTAGCTCATATACCTAGAAACCTTCAGTCGTAGTATATGTGGGCCGACATGACGATGCAGACTATCAATGGATTTTCATCCTTTGATAGTCGCTTTCGTTTTTGGACTACACTGTACTTACCATCAGGTACTCTGTAGTCACTATGTCGAGCCAGTGTAAAAAATAAATAAATAAAATAACGTGTTATGGGTTCAAACGGGCTCATTCTCCGCAACTCTACGTCTAAGTGCGCCTATTTTGCGTAAGACTGGTAATATTTCAATCATCCCAACCCAGGTCCTCCAGGAAATCCGCCAGCCGCCTGATGTTGCTGGGTGCCTCCTGAAGGGACCTCGGTGTGCCAAGGTGCTGTGCCCTGTATGCTGCCAGTGCACTGCATTCAATAAGCTCGTGGCTGCCTGTCTCCTCTTCTGTCATGCATGCTTTGCACAGAGTAGTTGCCGTGACACCTAAATAAAAGAGATGTCTATTAAAGTAACCGTGACTCGTTATGGCTCCGGTGACCCTACGTATCAGTATTTTACTATGATTTGGAACAGCTTTAGAGATCCTTGGGATAGAAAATAACGCGTTATATCTCTGAACTTTAGATACTGAATTAGGTTTACTAGCGTCAGTAGCGCTTTTCCCTTTTTCATTACATTTGTGGAATCCATGTCAAGGAAATTAGACATTTAAGGCACCATATGTGTACAATGCACCTTTTTATTTATAAAAAAAATAAAATCTAAATTATTACCTGAAATATTTTTAAATATAATTTGCAGTTTATTTAAGTAATATTTATGTATGATACAAAGCGATTCAGTAATAAATGGGACCACTAAATGTCTCCACTCATTTGTCCCCAATACAGGGCGAGAGTAATTCTGAGAAATGTTAATTGCACCAGGTGGGATTCCGCGTACAGACTTCATCAATCTTATGAGCTTGTCGGGAGCCATTATTGGTAATGGGGGGATATATCATCGCGAAGACATCTCCGTATAAATTACCAAACCTGTACATTTGAACGTCTTATTTATTTATGTAATAGCAGTCATAATATATAATTAGTTGTAAAAATAAACAATATTAACAATTTTCAGAATATAATTTTAAGCATGATATACTTGTTTGCATAGTTTATTTCTTTATTACAAAAAATACTACCAACAAATTCGCATAAATAAAAGTTAAGAAAGAAGAATATGTTATATAAAATATACTAAATCGTTGTTACAAGCTTTGTTTAGAAAAGTTTTATTTTTTGTAGCTGCGATATAGCATAGAAATATATAATCTTGAATTGAAATTGAATATCGTTACACCAATACATCTGAGGTCTAAGGCAGTAAGATTCGATATAGAAGCGATATAATGTGTTGAATAAATATTTCAATTTTTTTTTGACAAAACTACAGACGTTTCTCTATCTACAAGCGTTAACGCTGAAAGAAAATTATCTCAGCCTTCTTGCGAATATTTGGGTATTTTTTTGATCAAGTAATTTGTGACCAAACGCTGGAGTTTAAGGAACTTGGGAAAAATATTCAAGATTTCCTGGATTAGTTTTACCTCAAAAGCTAAAGTGGTGGCAATAGCAAGAGATACTGATAAAGGCAGTCATGAAACGAAAGATTGCATTCTTCAGATATAAGCAAAGAGGATCCCGATAGATCATTGAAGACAAGATGACGGGCAGAATAGTACAGGCTTTAAAAGACGGATGTCTTACCAGATTTATCTATTCTATTTGGGTACATTTTCATGTTTGGGTATCTTTAAACAACATAGAGACAAAATCAAGACCAACCAACGAATGAGTAAAATACCAATAAACAAACGGATCAAAGATAATCATCTTCAACATATCACTAATGATAGACTTGGTCCATAAATCAAACGATTGGTCGATTATTCTATTTCCTGGCTCATTTGTTCTGCACACGGGTGCCGAATAATTCTTCGCAACAATAATCTACGAGGTGTGAACACAATTGTCTCAATCAATCTTGTTCTCTGAATTGACAAATGGTATTATATTATTGACGAGAAAGGAAATATTATTTGGTTAACTATAGCATTATACTTGAGGCAATAAATAAAATGGAAAGTTGCAGAACATTTCATGGAGATGAGGGGAGGGTGGCACTTTACACCACTCTCCCCGCCAATGTGTTAGGAGTACATGGGGGGTGGTAACTATTTAACCACCCCCTGCCAAGTAGGCGGGGCCTGCAGAAGGCCAGACGTCGCCGGGTGCCGAGGAAGATGGCTCAGCCTTGCCCTTGGCACTCGGCAGACGAGAGAGGGAATACCCCGGGGGGTTGGTCGGTGCAAGTCCGACACAGCGGGGGCGGCCCTCACTGCCCCCTGAAGGTCCGTTAGGGATTTCCCCCGGGTTCCCAAAAAAAAAGGTTGCAAAAAAAATGAGATTTCTTAAATCTCAGTTATTCCTAAGATTTTGGAGTATCCACAAGCAGAATTTAAATATTTAATACTAGTTGTCCCGGCAGACCTTGTTCTGCCCTATTTCTCTAAAACTAAAGCTTGCCCGTCATATTTTATTCTGCCAAAACCTATTGGCCTGTCGACTGTTTTTTGAAAATTGTTTGAAGGAACCTGGCCTTAATGCTATATGTATAAAAATTGACAAATATTGACATTAATATTTATACGTCACTCAATAATTGTTTTGCCTTCCCGGAACCCGTCCACTAACATTTAAACTTTATGGTATGGTGTTAAAGTTCAAATTGACTTATAACAAATCTTTTATATGAGAATATAGAAAAGTGGTGTTTTTAGACTTTTCTAGAGAATTTTTTTAATTTTTCTCTCCGTAATAACCATCCCCGGACTTCAACAAACACAACAAAAAGAAATCAGCCAAATCGGTTCAGCCGTTCTCGAGTTTCGCGCTTATCAAGAAATTTAGCGATTCATTTTTATATATAAGAAGATAAGATCAGTGGAAAAGAAAGCTTACTATTGTCTAAATGATAGTTTAGCTGATAACAATGGTGAGGCTTTATTTCTCTCCGACGTAGCCTTGAGTTTTTTTCGTCGTTTTTACTAAAAAGCGAATAATATATATATATTCGGAATCAGCGTTTCTTACCGTTTCCAAAACTATATATATTGCTATATCACCAAAAAATGTCGCTTAAACCAAATAGCCTTTTACCCCTCGATGTATTAGTTTATTTTCGGCGCTTACTAAAAACCTTCGGCTTCAACCAAAGCGTCGCCCCATTTTAGTAGCAGCCGACGTTTCGGCTTAATCTTTTTTATCACTTAACAAGCACGTATTGAAATAAAAACCCCACCAAAATAAATATTTGTACTACACACCGAAACTGAAAAGCCTACATTATTACAAAAAACTACAGTAATTCAGTTCATATATTTAATATGAAAACAGTCTTTTATGGTAATAAAATACACCTTTTACGGTTTACTCACAAAGTCTTTACCTTATTTAACAGAAAGCCACGAAAAATATGAGCTTACATAAAAAGTGTTGTGGCTGCGAAAGGGCAGGGTTTCAAATAGACAATGTACGTTGAAATTACATAATGGAAAGATTTCATCTATATTAAAATCTGGTATTTATATGATTAAATATATAATAATAATAATATATCGACATGCTATATACCTTAGGTGGTGATCAGAAATACATTAATGACTGTATTCACCAAAACAATCATTTAAGATTAAAATTAGTTTTATAAATTGTCTAGAAAGTACTAAAAAATCTAAATAATATATGGCAAAACGACAGTTTAAAGTGAAATACTTTAAAGTATTCTCTTGCAATAACAAGAACAGTGAGGAGAAAGGTATATCTAGTTTATATTTACTGACCACTTCAATATTACTTTGGCGTTTCGTATGCCAAACATCGTAACCTGGTATGTGGCGTTCATTGTATGATGTCACGAAACGTGCTAAACGATCGGAACTGAATATATTACGTCGCGTTTAAAACAACCGTAAAATTCTATAAATATTTATGGAGACAAGTTTGTACAATCTCAATAGATTATATAACAAGAAAGATACTTCTAGAAGTACCTCTTGTACTGACATTTTATATAAGATTCTTAAAGGGATCATTTTTAGTGTTTTCGTATTTGTTTTGTTTAATTTTTTATAAAATATTTTTTTAATAAATGTGCTGATTTTTTAGTGCTATTCGTTTTTTTGAGCCTGATAAACGATTGAAAAATTATAGATGATATTTTTTATGCTTATAATTAAGTGACAAATACAAGTTTATAGAATTTTTCTCAACCTTTTTTTTTTCTAATGGTATCCTAGATATGACTAATATAACAAATTAGAGTTTATCAATGGAATATACTTAAAATATGAAGAAAAAAAATTCAGCCAAATTAAACCGCCGTCATGCTTACAACATTCAATAAGATATAGATTTATAGCAATCACTGATGTTCTTCTAAAGCACTGTACTTGCTATTATGTATAATATACTGTCATATTTTTCCAAAGCTAATTTAAAGTGTACTGATAATGGTTATAATTCAGAAAGCGAGGTACCAGGTTGTTATCTTGTGCAATGCTCTATCTACTATGTAGTGATTTACTTGTAGCAGCGTCCGTTCCCGGCGGATATTGCAAGCATGTCGCGGCGCACCCGGCTATGGAAGCCACTGCTCTACTGTCCACATTATCATTTTTATACCAATTCTGTATACTCTATTTATGAACTTTTATTTGTCAGTCTATGCGTCTTTTTCATGTTATATATGTGCTGTTTCGTAATCGTAAAATTTTATTCATGCGTTTGGCCTAACATGATTGGCTCTCGAAATGTGTCGCGAGCGCCATCTTATGAATGGCGCGATGCGTGCACGACTTGTCAAAAAGACACTCGAAAATTGTAACCGGAGCAAGTAGTTGCTAATTCTCAAACGCAATAAATAGATACGGGAGGAAAGATTCAGGTGCATCGAGCGAACGCGCGACACGGTGTACAGCATTTGTCGGAATATCAATCGCAGAGTGTGGTGTTCGAACGTTTAGCCGGCCGGCAAGTGTTATCGGACTTTCCTCATCACCCATCAAGTCTACATCCGTTGCGCTGATCCCGACGAGCGCAGCAGGAAGGAACCGCCTGCCGCGGGAGCTGACCAGCTGGGACCGCGAGAGAGCCGTCGGTCAGGTTAGTGCAACGCATTGTACGCGAGAGACACACAATCGGGGCCAAGATTGTTAGCCATATCTTCATCGTCGTCTCATTCCCATATTGTGGTGGAAAATCCTATCCAAACGCGGTTTCATCACATGTGCTTATTAAAAAAAACTGTTATACCGTATTCACTCCGCAATGAGCAGTGATGAGGGCAGTACCTCTGTTATCTCATTTACAGGTATCAGTAGTCCTGCCTGTTGTAAGGTCAGCTTTTTTTGGTAACCCGGGGAAAATCCTGCATCGGATCATCAGGGTCGCTATGAGGGCAGCGACCCCGGTGTGTCAAACACCTACTGACCAAAAACCCCCAGGGTGCCCCTTTAACCACTCCACCCAGGCCTGGGAAACCAAATTCGTCCAGTCGCCCGGGGAGAGAACAGCCTAATTTAGGCTTCCTCTCTGGGAGGGATGGGTATAAAGAGCCCACGCCTTCAATACCTCCCTCTCATCCGGGCAGCAGACTCTCTAAGGCTACTGTTATATAAAAAATACATCTATTAATTTGCTGTATCCTTTTTCACTTGTAGTATCAATATGGATCATAATAGTGTTTTTTTTTTCAATAAAACTAATAATCCTATCGTTCGCAAATAAAAGTTTCTATAAATTGTTATTCATTAATATAAACTTTACTGCCTAAGCCTTATAGCATAAAATTGTAATTGATAGCTTAAAAACAAGGAACGGTATTGTTATCTCTTCTAAAATTTTCATAGCTGTCATCGATAACAACGTGCATTCATTGAAAACAGTCTGAGAGATGGTTTTAAACGAAATCTCACGTTTGTCAGTGAAATCGTCGAATTGACGGCTACTTTTTAACGGGAATGTTATCAATTGAGTATTGATAATGCTTTCAATTGTCTGTTCTTGCATTAATGAACAATACTAAGCATTACTTAAGGGTAGTGCAAGTTATTTAGTTATCGAGAGGTGAACTTGAAGCGGTTTACTGCCCGGAATAGGTGGAGGCTGTGCGTATGTGCTCTACGTGTGGTATGGAGTGATTGCGTTGATGTGGTCACTTGTCCCGTATGCCTAGTAGAAAGACTAAGCGTATATTTTTCTCAGAGTTGCTGTACGTTAAGATGAAGGCCGGTGGACAATGTTTAAGGTTTAAAGATGTTAAGCGCTGCAATATTGCTGATAAGTAGGTGATGCAGTGGCTGATGCATGTGGAATGACGCTAGGAGTGGAGAAGTCTTGTGCAGCACATGGTGGCTGAGTTTGAGACGAGACATAGACTTGAGCTAAATGAGAAGCAAGATCATTTTAAAGCCCGTCCACCTGTGGTCGCTTCCTATAACCACGTGGGTATTCTGGCATTCCCATTATGTCACAGGACATTCTGTGCTAAGGTGGGTTACGTACGTCACCAACGAGCTCACCTTCGCCGATTAGAGCTGCAGCTAGCACTTACTTGATATGATTTGGAAATGTCATCAAGGCCGAAATCGGCAAGTATTTCATCATCATCATCATAGATTAATAATAATAATTTTATTGGATCAAAAATTTTACATTATATAATTTAATTTACGTTGACGCCTGCACTAGTCGTGAGACTGTATCGCAGACGTCAGCGCCCACCATTACAGAGAATACAAATAATTACAAAAATATATAAACATATACAGACGTGTTGTGTATAGGTGTGTTATGTGTAGAAAAGGGTGAGTAAAGAGTGTTGTGTGCAGATTATAGTATAAGCATTTAAAAGATTTTCAGTTTGTAAATAATCGAGCTGCAACAAGTAATCCTTGACTTTGATTTTAAGTTCATAAAGGGAAAGGGGATAGATATTGAGAATTACATTGAGTTTGTTGTAAAATCGAGCGCTTAAAATTTTGAAGTGTCTAGAGGCGACCGAGGTGCGGTGAAATTCAGTTTTACAGACAGTAAGCCCTAGACGTTTATTTAGAATGCCCAAATCCAATAATAATATATAATTGATTGATAATAGGTTAATATTATCGTAGACATTATTCTCCAAAGTAATAAGAAATAAAAAACAACTATGAGTTTATTTCGTTTTTGTCATTGTTCAATGTACAACGTTTGCACTTAACCGCTTACGGCCCCTGGGAAAACTCAAGAGAATAGTCCTTTATAAAGTACTAAGATATGAAAGTAAAAATATAATTTGGAAAACATAATATCGCCCGTGGGGAATGATGAAGGCCGTCGTATTCGCTGTAAGCTGAAAGATAGACCCATCAAAATAATATCGGCCATTAATTTTATATAAAATTGATCCCGCCATCAACTGCCGGATCATTGCAGACCGTTCGTGGTCCGTAGAATGGGCATCTCCCTTTATCATATAGGAATGATATTTCTCGGCGATCTTTTTGCAAATTTATTATCCTTCCTCTACTTTTGCGATCGCGAGACAAAAAGTTCATCTAAGAGTGAAAAATGCCCTGCTAAAGCGACATTAGGATTGTAATACTTTCAGGCGTGCTAAAATTTATACAGTAGTATTATTTTAATCTTACTTTCATATAATTTAATTCGTGTATTATCTGCAAGAGAGACTTGATTTCCTATACTTTTTTACAATCTATAGATCATCCAATAAAAAAAATTTCATGCTTTGAATAGTTCGAAATGTGTAAGTAAGATTAAAATAATACTACTAAAAGAGATACTGGTACGACTCAAAGGAAAAAAAAACATATAAATAAAACTAAAAATAAATTGAACGTAGAATTATTATTATTTTTTGTCTGTGGTGAAAATTCACAGTGCTTAACACGTACCTTAAATGATCCAGTATTTTTAAATAGCAGAACAAAGTTATCACATCACTTCTGATTGCTAGTATGTTTTGGTGGTAGAGTTATTGCACGAACTGGATCGTGACCACAAAACACAAGAGTAAAGAATGTCATAGGGGCTTGCTTCGGCTTGTCGCATATCGGAATCGATTTGTATATATCCAGTTGTTCATTTACCTAGAGACCTTCCGTCGTAGTATATGTGGGCTGACATAGCAATGGTGACTGTCAATAGATTTTTATTCCTTTAGCGGTAGTTGTCGTTTTTAGACTACACTGTAGATTCCACCAGGTCCAATGCAACAGCAGTCTAAAGTGCAGGTCAGTTTATAGAGACAGTTAAAAAATCGATAGTCCTAGAGCGACCTCGATCACTAAGACTCTAGAATTCATCGAAAGACGCCATTGTCATGCCGGCCTACATACATACACCTTAACGAAAAAAAGCATCTAATATACAGGTGAATTTATAAACTTGGAAGATATTTCAGGATATGATAATTTTTGTCTCATTGTAACGAATAAAAATGTAAAAAACTATATTCCTTAATCAATCATAAGGATTAATTATAGAATAAACGAGAGTTGATCCGTAAACCTTAGTAAAACTTAGGCCGAGCGATTGTGCGGTAGGTAAATAAGTACATAAAACAATTATAATTTATAGCATGTAGACGCCGCCCGATACGTACTTGTGTTAAACGCCCTAAGCGTCGTTAGGGTGTTACGGGACGCACGGGGTAAGAGGATGCACGCGCGCACGGGATGCTTGCTGTGTTAGTCGACTACCGAGACCGAAGGCTAGAGTACGTGCGTGTGCGTCGCAGTTCGGTGTGCCTTAAAGTGCAAATAAACAGTAAAACGCCAAAATTCGTGTCTTTCTACAACCATACCCGACCACCGGTTATAAATTTATAATTATCATAAGAATCGCATTGTACAAGCAGTTAGTCTCGACTTTATTCCACAATAAACACGGTGTGAAGTATACATATTTTTAAGTACATGAGAAGGGTCGTCATGCCTCACAAAATAAAAGTTTATGATTATAAAAAAGTTATAAAAATATCAAACTTTAAAAAGACAAAACGCTCGCAAACTCCGCTACATAGCGTTATGTATGGCGCTTATTTTCCGCACAACATATAAATTTTAAATGCCCCTTTAAGCTCCCCCATAAAAATGCTACAAAATTTATCTCGTGTCAAAATAAAAGGTGCAGCTGGGATAAGATATACGGAGTAGGTAGACCGAATTACAAGTGTAACTGAAATCGTCACGCCGGTATCGCATGAGACAGAGCTCTGTGACGAATGACGTCATATTTCACACATACACTTTACGGTGAAGTGGATTAAGTAGCTCTTAAGAAAGCTTGATGTATGAATTCGTCGGCACGGCTTATTCGTAGCAGAATTTTGCAGAGAAATGCAACGCTACTAAAGATTCTCGATCGAAAGTCATTTTTGGTCTCCTTATGTCGAACATTTTCCATTGCTAACATTTTGAGAAACGTTAAAAAAGAAGGAAGCCAGTTTTTTTATCCAGTCGAAATCCCAATGAACTCTCAACCTCTTATATAATCTTACCGTTGAAATGTCCTATCCATCTACCTTTTTTTTTTAAATAAAACCTAGAGTGACTATTATTATAATAAATATATGAACCATTTGACCACACTTTGATCTTTCACAGGTGTTGTCAACGGATAATTAGCTTGTAAGCTTATTTTTATATCACTCTGTATTTCCAATGTTATTATTATCTCACTAAATCTTTGAAATACGTTATCGAGTAAATTATCTTATAAACTTCTAGGATATGTATTAAGGGTAATCGGGTGATAATAGTTAATTTAGTTTTAAACTGTGTCTATCTTTATATTTTGGAACTGAGAATAAATGTTAGGGGACTGCAGAATATTTTACGACGAAACTTACGATATTCGGCAAAGTTATTTCTCCCGATGTCTCACGTCGTTTGGACGAGTGTATGATTTTCTCACATGATCTGCATTATATGGGTTTATGCTACACTTTATTTCTTCTGTATTTAGTGTCAAATAAAAGATGATATCCATAAACCTTTTACGCGAGGATTAGAAGGTTTTCTGACATTTGTTTTTAATAATTTTTAGATGTCTTATGGCTAGTCCTATTTGCTAAGCTAAAATTTCAAGTGTCCGCATTCCAATGCAAAAGATTTTTCGCTGTTTAAAGTGACATTTATAAGGTCTAATTATGTAAATAATAGTTTTATATTATATTTCGTCCTTGTTTTATATATAATAAACGTTTTAGTGATGTCGACATTTTGTCTTGTACATTTAAGTCCTTTAGACCAATGGTGAGAAAAAAAAATGTCATTTTGATTTAATTTATTTGTATTTTTTATAATATAACAAATTAGTTCAATTTTATTCGTTCGTGTCCCTTAGCTTGTTTTTTTTTTGTTTGAAGAAAATTTGCTGGCTTATATTAATATAAGCTTATATAATATTAATTATTGTGTATCTTTTATTGTTTATATATTGCTGTATGTTTCCGTCAAAATATAAAAAGTTCTGGAGAAAATGCAGCCAACATAGCTAACTTTTTTAACGTTATCATGTATTATCCGACCGAATCTTTGGCTTCGCCTATCTACGCTTGAAAAGCCAGCTTCGGCAAAAGAAACGTTCTTCGGCTTTAAATAGAGCCCCTGCGGGCGAAGGTTATGGTGATGTCTAAATAATCAGCTTTGGGTTCAGCTAGAAATCGACCTTCGTTCGGACACTATAGTTATGTGAAAAACGATTGAGATATAAATATAAACGACCAGTTATATAAAATGGCTGTTAACCTCACAAATGTTACCATTTATACATAATCGGTAGGTTAAACCGTGATAATGGGATGCAAAATTATTCAAACACGAATCCGGTCTCTTGATATATGGGAGTTTTGTTGCAGTTTACAATTAGCCGGGAATGTGACGGTAATGTCGCTTTGAGGATTATTAGGGCTTCCAATTTCGCAGCTTATCTTCAATTTCGGTAATTGCGGAACTGATAATTTTTAATTCTTCGGGGTCCCGGACACAAAAAATATTTTTATAATGTAAATACAGCAATAGATCAATAAAAATGACTTTACTTATATTTAAGTTTTGCTAATAGCGTGTGATCAGCCAATATACACTGTTAATATGTAGATATTAAATTTAAAAGAAATCTATGTATTAATACGGGAAGCAAAAACTTTGTACCCTTTTTTACGAAAATTCCGCTGACGAAGGAGTATGAAATTTGGTACAATTATTGTTTATGTAGAGAAGGAGCGCAGAATGCTATTATTTAAAAAAAATGCATAAAAATACATTAAATCAATAAAAACACATTCCACTCACTACTCGTATTATGACACACACACGCTTATATACTATTTTGTTTATGATTAAAGTCTGTGGTCAAATTGGGAATAGATTTTTTTTCTATAGTCTTACTGAATGTCAAACATAACCATAATTGTGCTTTATATTGTAACTAAATTCATTCAATACAATATATTATAGATTTTTAATTAATTAAAATCAAATTTCGATCACTGAACGGCCACTAGTAATAATGATGATGATGTCTTAGCCGGATTCGGCCACGGCGACTGTTTCAACACCGATTAAGAAAATCAAGGTCCAGTTTACGAAAACAGTCAATTGCTCAGGATATATTTAAGTGCATAGCTGGACGCGCAGCCAAAAAAGCACTCTCTCGTCCGAGCTCCCTCAGGCCCGATGGAATGGAGAACCAGTACGATCGGGAGGGAGCAGGATGTAGGTTTGGTCGAGTTTTCCTTCTCTGAACACCTGGTTGAATTGCGGTGTTAAAGAGATGCCTTAGTTGCCTTTTACGACACCTCAGCTAGAAGAGGGGGGTGCTATTCTATTCTGCCGGCAGCCACCACGGCACTAGTAATAATAATCACTTTTTAATTAAAAGCAACTATATTACATCGAATTTGACATTTTTCTGTTTAATTATAGTATTGTGTTAGCAATAAATTTCGCGAAAATACGCAAAAGTTGAACATTTGAATGGTTTTACTTCTTTTTTTTACACTGGCTCGACATAGTGACAACAGAGTACCTGATGGTAAGTACAGTGTAGTCCAAAAACGAAATCGACTATCAAAGGATGAAAATCCATTGATAGTCTACATCGTTATGTCGTCCCACATATACCACGACTGAAGGTCTCTAGGTATATGAGCTACTGGATATACACAAGCTGATCCCGAAACGCGACAAGCTGAAACTGGTCACTATGACGGGCTTTACACTCATGTACTGTGGTCGCGATCTAGACGGGCACCGACGCCCTACCACCTCGCGGCTGCTCGTTTAGCACCACCCAGGAGTCACGTGTAGGGAAACTAGGGTAAAGCCTACGGACGCGAGCAGCTTCGACTCCCAAAACAACAACAATATAACAATGGTTAACAATATTTCACGCAGTTAACTGTGCTTTTATGTTTACATTCAAATAGTCGTCGTCGTTGAAATACCTAGTCGCATACATGTTTTTTTAGTTTCGCAAATACCACGGAATTCCGCGCCCGTAATACCATTACACACGAGTCTAGAAAATGATGCGGGATTTCTGTTTTGCGGGATTGAAAGCCCTAGGTAATATTACCGTCGTTAATTAACGGTTACCGTTTACAAACGGCTAATATCCTTATCGCGGATAGCAGAGAAGATTGAATGTCGTATTGCTTAATCCATTATCATAATTTCAGTTCGTATCGGTCCAATGTTGAACATAGAGCTTTCCCTAAGCTTTCCACTTGGCCTTGTCCTGAGCTGCTCACATGTAGAAACTTCCAACCATCTTTAACAATTTTCTGGCTTCTCTTGTTTCTCAACATTCCACACTATGCTTGCTGAGAGGCTGTCATATCTCTATAAAACTTTTAGATTAATAGTTGACAGTTCTGTGATAATTATGGCAGGCTCAATATCACTTGATCTTCCTTACTCGTTTACATTAACAAACAGTTTTCACAATTAGAAGAACCAAAAATCATAGAATGCTAATGGCTTCTAAAATCGATTCCTTGTTGTTTGGCCGTCAACTAAATGGTCAGATGATTTCAATAAACCAGTGGCAAAAAACTGTCAAAGGAAACCACAATACCGAAATTAATAGCTCAAAATAGAGGAGAGTTCTATCCAGCAGTAGGTAAGCATGAGTTGAAGAAAAGAAGACTGGTTAATTAATCTTTGAATCAAGCAAAATTTGCGTGAATCCTCCGAGTGCCAAAAAATAAAGTTATATAAAACACGCAGACGCCACACTACATTCATTTAACATAGCTTACACAAACGATATATATGTATATGACGGGATACAGCCTGTCAGGGCGCCACGTGCACTTTCTTCATCACTCATTGTAGAAAGGAAACGCGACGATCTCTGAGATGCGTCCGATCGTTGCGACCGTCCAAATATGAATGCCTTCGAAAATGACTAATTCCGACCATCTCTCCTAAATGCAGTGTTATCGATTTCATAATTCAATTTTGTAACAAATCGAATAATTGATTACGATTGCAACGCCATCTCTGATTCCATCCAGGTACTAAACCTGACGTTTCAATTAATAACAATTTAGACGCTCTCACTCCGACATACATTATATAACAGCTTTCTTACAATCACCTTGCCACATAAAACACACACACTCATTTATTTCTTATTGTTGCGAATTTACTCTTATTTTCTTTTCCTTTTCTTTGAAGTTTTTTTTAAATATTATCATTGTTTAATTGGCACAGCTTGTAAAATGTACCGTATGTAAAATGTTAATATGTGCTATTGAATGATAGTGAATAAATAAATAAATAAAATGTTAACTGAATGTGGGTAGATGTCGAAAAGTGTCAAGCTAAATATCAATGCACTAAGATGAATAACAAATACAATTGATCAGTGACAATCGCAGATACAAACATAGACCATTAGTTAAGTTTATCAGCCAAACGTAATGTCTGCGCGAGCATACACCGTATCTATACCAACTAATAGTCTATGATAAATTGCTGTTGAGAAATTAAGCATTTGAACATTAATTATTTCCATCCATTCAGGGTTGCCACTTTGAATTTAAAGCTTAAGAATTAATTTAACACTAGTTATTGCCCTCACTTAGTTTTCTTTGACAACATTTCTAGCTATCAATCTGTTATTACGCAGAACCCCTACAGGCGTAAGCAGGGGGAATCGAATGCCTCTTCTCTTTATTTTTGCAAATCTCTTTCGTTTCCTTAGCATTAATTAATTATTTTATGCACTCTTACGGATTCCGCGTACTTTTTGCATTACCTTCAATCAGAACTCTCTTTATTTTGTCTATGTTTGTATTTCTCGAGGGGCCTCGGCTCTCACTTCCACTCATATTTATATTCTACATCATTTCATTATCCCACTATTTTTTTTTACTCTACTATTCCCTTCCTTGCTGTTTTCTACGCGTTGACCCTTTTTTTGGTAACCCGGGGAAAATCCCTAACGGACCTTCACTAGGCAGTGAGGGCCTCCCCCCGGTGTGTCGCATTTGCACCGACTAAAACTCCCGGGGTGTTCCTTCTCCCGCCTGCCAAGTGCCAAGTGCAAGGCTGAGTCATCTTCCTTCTGCAGGCCCTGCCTACTTGGTAGGGGATGTTACAGTCGCCACTCTACGCGTTGACCCAACAAATGGGTGTTATCTGAGAATCAGCGCTGGGTAACTCAGCTGATTATCTAGCATTTGCTGCACTAAACTTCTCTCTTGTGCATCATTACAAGACAGGGTATTTGCTTTTGTTGTTTTCTATATTAATTCACCTATCCTTCTGTCTTGTATATCATTATATGCCAAATAAATGCTTTTTTTTTCTATTCATCTAGTTAAAGATAGTTTTAGTTTAGTTTATTTTGGTATTGTTTATTTTTGAGTGGGTGTGTTACTATTACTTAAATTTATTATTATACTTAGGCGCTGTCTCCACGGGCGAGAAAATCGCGACGATATTATCGTCGTGCCACGTATTTCTATATAATCTCTATGAATGCGTCTCCACACGGCGATGTTATCGCGGCGATGCGACGAGTGGCAATGTGCCTGCGTAACGTCGTCGTATCGCAGCGGCACCGTCGCTACTGGTGGCGCGCTCACCGCAGAACGTGGCACTCTCGCAGCGAGCGCGCGGCGGGCGCGCTTTCAAACGCAGCGTCCTTTCAGCGTTGCCTCTCACCAAGCAAGGACGTTACGTATCGACAAGTTTTTTGAACAATATAAGTACAATGTTTGACATTGAAAAGTATATACTTGAAGTGAGAGAGAGAGAGAGAGAGAGAGACCTGCCCTTTACGATGTTCAGTTGCCCAAGTATCGGAACAGAGAAATTAAAGCAAAATATTGGTACTATGTGGGAAGTGCTATGACTGAGACACTACTTATTTCGCTCTCGTCTGAACTCTTTCAACAAATAAACGCATCATGAAGGAAATGCAGCGATTCCGTTACGAGTCGTCGCGGAGACGCTGTGATTCCGTCACGAGTCGTGACGATACGCTGGCGGAATAATCGCTCATTCGTGGAGATTGTCCGACGATAGAAGCGCGGACTCGTCGCGATTCTCTCGCTCGTGGAGACAGCGCCTTATATTTAAGATTATTTATGCTATATGTTATTCTATTTATTGTGTTTTTATTGCTTATAGATATCTAATAAGATGTAACACGACCGGGGCCTTTCACGAAAACCAGCGCTGCAGACTTCCTCTGTGGCTTTAGGCTGATGAAGGTCCCATTTTCGCCATGTTTGTATGTTGTGTATTTTCTATTGTTTCTGTGTGTTGTTTGTGTTGCTGCATTTAAATTTCTGTTTTTTTTTAGTCTGTGGCGAAATAAATACATTTTCATTAATTATTCATTCATCTTTCATACACCACGACGTAAGGTCTCTAGATCTAGGTATATAAAGAACTGTATACACAAGCCGATCCTGAACCGCGACAGATGAAGCGAGTCACTACGATAGTCTCTACACTTGAAATCTAATATAAACACTTTAAATGTGTATAATAAAAGCGAAATTAAGTTTTACCACTAACTGAGTAAAGCGTGAACATAAGCAATAAAACTTAGTCAAATATACTTATAAACTTAATTTTATTGCTCAGTAGCTTACGCGGTACGTAAAATTTCATACTTGTTCTGAAATCTTTTTATAGTTATTACAATGGACAGAGACTTTTTTTTGTGACTTGTCATTGGTCGGTGGCCGGGATAAACCTTCACAACTAAACCGGTCAAGAGGGCAAGCACTGAGGTGCTCAGCCGGTAATTTATGGGTGGGTGGCAACGCAAGGGCACCCCTGTGGGTACGGACCTCGACTTGGGCCGCCAGCCAAAGTGCGAAACCTAATGGTGATCTACTAGCGTTTCGGAAGCGACTACCTGGACAACAAACGCCGAAAGAAATTCAAGGTGGCGTCGGAGTGGAACTACGCCTCGGAGCGTAAGCGCACCGTTTAGCGATAGTTGATTTGCGTTTAGAGTCGATGATATAGTCGTGACGCAATAGCCGCATGACGTACAGGCACTTGTACCAAATGCTATACAAAATCTAATCCAAGAAAGATTTTAGGTATACCCAACAATATTGTTTTTAGTGAACACGAAATTTCAAAGTTCTTTTGCGAGTTTACTGGTCCTGATCACCTGATTTTTAAGTAACTAAGCCGTTTCTGTGTCGTAATGATATCAAAAAAATACCACAGAGTTAAATAATATACACGACAGAACAAAATAAGCTTCATTGAATTTATGTAAACAGAAAATTACTTTATCTTTAACCGCACTTTTTATGCCAGATAATCCTTCTGTATATTTTTTAATTCCACGGATGCAGGTCGCAAGTCGCGTAGCTTTAAACTGTGACATTAGAATTAATTGGCTTATATTAGTGACGTATACTAGTCAATTTAATAGTAATATTGTCACGCTATATCCCTCTCGCGGTGAGCTGAGATATATTATACTTTGTTCACTTTACGAAGTCCCTTCTAAAAATTATTTGAACGTAAATTTCTATATTTAGTATTAATATTTAAAATATTTTTTTGTTTATTGAGGTAATAATACACTATTAAAACAAACTAGAATGAAAATAAAATATTAAATAATTGTTTTACAAACAAAACTCACTTACTCTCTGTTTGTCATGGCGGACTTCGAAAATATACAAGGTATGGTAGATACAGTAAGGCAAGTGATCGCCATTCTCAGGGCATTTACACGTGGACTTTCTATTAGATGCTATGGAGGGTTTCTCACAACGTTTTCTTTCTCCGGTGAGCATGTGATGTCTAAATTGATACTTAATCTGGAAAAAATTAGAGGTACATGCTGGGATACGAACTAATTACCACTCGTGATGCCGTACATAGATATCGGTTCCTTATTCACTAGCCCACCACAGTCACTACTGAATTTAATAAAATAAATTGTAGCGTGCACTCTTCCGGCCCACTCTCGCAGACGCCGTAACGGTTGTACAAATCGCTTGCGCACCGTCCGCGGTAGACGGTAGAAGGGAGAATTCATGTGACGTCACCCGATCGACCGCACGCCTTGAAAACGGAGCTCACTAGATTTTATACTCGTATTTTTTTTTTTCTTTGAAGCGTTCTAACTACTGATTGCCGGGAAAATCATTTTCAGTTCAACCGGGCTTAGGGGGCGAGCACAGAAGGTGCTCAGCCAGCGAAATTTTGGGTGGGTGACAATGCAAGGGCACCCCTGTGGGTACGAACCTCGACTTGGACCGCCAGCCAAATAAAGTACTAACCCTACGGGTGATCTACCAGCGTTTCGGAAGTGACTACCTTGAGAGGAAACACCGAAAGAAACTCAAGTCTGCGTCAGAGTAGAACTGCGCCTCGGTGCGAAAACGCACCAGTTAGCAGCAGTTGACTGAACTATTCTTCTTCGGCGCCGCAGGCGTCGCCGGTGTCGTGGAATGAAACTAGTGCGTGTGTGTACCTCACTGTTTGATCGCTCGGTGGCTCTTTTAACAGCCACTGTGATACTCGTATATTTTTATCTAGTTCATATTGATTATTATTATGTTTTTAGTGAAATATACGTATCTGTGATGGTCTTATGTTGTTTTTATTGCCTTTAGAACGTTATAAAATACAATTTAATATAGCTCTTTTTCCTTTCCTCTCAATGTTACTGTCTATTCGGGAACTTTGGCCATTATCTATAAAGAAGTGAGTTAGTTTTGGGCGTGCAGTGAGCTAGCAGCAATAAGTTTGAGACTACCCACCGTGACACGACGCTTTCAAGGCACGCCTCTTGACTCCGTAATGTATGGATTGTTTGCCAATGCGAAACCTGTTCAGAGTTTCTAGAAAAGTACGTTATAATTTTATATATACTAACTTTTTTATCTTGATTCGCCATATTAACCAAACCAAGCCTGATGAACATGGTATAGTCCAAAAAATGAGTACAACCACCAACAGCAAAGAAAAACCTATTGATGCTCGTTGCGATCAGAGTTGGGCAAAATGTAATCTGATTAATGATTACAAAATGTAGTCGTAACTTTAATTTTGTCGCTCAGCAATCATGATTAAATCCCTTCAAAACATTAAGGAGTCATAAATGTGTGTGTCATTGAGGATTCCGTAGAGTTTAAAACATACATGAGCAAAATGCAGTCATATTAATGATGAAAAACGCAAAATGTAATCGTAATCACTTTTCAATTATTTGATTACATTTTGCCCATCTGTGGTTACCAAAATACAATTATGTTATTTGTAAACATTATAAAGTAATTGATATATAAAATTGAAGAAATCAAATTATTTATATGTGAATATTTTGAGTACTTCAATGCAGTATTTTCTATATATACATAAAGGTCCTTATTTCATCAAATTCTTATTAAAAATTCTATTAAATTAAACAAGAAAAGCGTCACGCATATTTGAGTGACGTGTTCACGGACATGTTCAAGGAAATGAGGTTAAAACTAACCTAACCTACAAAGCTTATTTGCCAAGGATTGAAAGTTTTAGTAAGTGTCTTGTTAGATGGACCTCATATAATTTCAATACAATCACTCAACATAGCCAAAGAGCCTAGAGTTCTCAAATACATCATTTCCATCAGTATAGAATAACTCGTGAAACACAATTGGACCCATTCTTTATGACACCTTATACTTTGGCTTATTGTGATCAAGTTTCCTTTAGATGTAAGCGTTTTGGATGATGGTCAAATGTATGTTGGAACGCGTGTAATATTGAGTGGTATAGTTATCCGAGATCTAGCAGCGCTGGTACATCTGTATTAAGAAATTTTCGTAGGTTGATTGAGGTTATGCTTCGATCTTCGAAAATCGTTTGCGCATGCGGAAGAAACTTGAGAGATTCTCATAAATAATCTATTTTTTTTTAAACTGGCTCGACGTTGTAACTACATAGTACCTGATGGTAAGTACAGTGTAGTCCAAAACGAAAGCGACTATCCAAGGATGAACATCCATTGACAGTCTACATCGTCATTTCGGTCCACATATACCACGACTGAAGGTCTCTAGGTATATGAGCTACTGGATATACAGAAGCTGATCCCGAAACGCGACTAGCCGAAACTGGTCACTATGACGGGCTTTACACCCATGTACTGTGGTCGCGATCCAGACGGGCACCGACGCCCTACCACCTCGCTGCTGCTCGTTTAGCACCACCCAGGAGTCACGTGTAGGGAACCTAGGGTAAAGTCTACGGACGCGAGCAGCTTCTACTCCCAAAAATCTATTTTCAATAATCTATTTTTTACTATGCTTTTTATGTTTGTACATGTTTTTGCTATTTACGATTAAAGCGTTTGACCCACTATATATAGGATATACAACCTTAAAATACTAAAATATATTATAGAAAACTATGACCGGTGGTCGTGGATGAGTTGGTAGAAATACACGGATTTTGGCGTTACACTGTTTATTTCCTTTTTAAGGCACGCCAAACTGCGACGCACACGCACGTACTCTAGCCTTGGGTCTCGGTAGTCGACTGTCTTTGCTAGAACATCCCCTGCGCGCGCGCACCCCTTACCCCGCGCGTCCCGTAACACTCTAACGACCTTTAGGGCGTTTAACACAATTACGTAGCGGGCGGCGTCTACATGCTATAAAACCTTTTATGAATGTATATAGGATATCATATTACATTATACTATGACGCATGTTTTTCTTTAAAGCACTCTGAACACATTTGAAGTGAAGAAGAAAAGTATTTGCTATAAATCGAAGATAATATCATAATATTATATTATAACACTTGAATTACATTTTTATATATCGCTTGTTGACATTACGGAGTGCAGAGAGTCGGATTTGTGCCCAGTGAGAAAGAAATACGAATCGCGCTGGACAACAAATGTGTTAACAGGGTAAAGTTCTTAGAGATAACGGTTCAAATAAAAACCTTGCCAACTTAGGAAACTATATCATCTAAAAAAAAGTCTATCCTCCATCCAGGCAATGTCAGGTCACCATTGCTAGTAGAAAAATGTAATACACATAATCCTGGTTAAGACTTCAAAACGACCAAAATGCTATTTTCAATTAAATTGTTCTTATTTAAACAAAACATAATTCCATATTTTATCGTATTTGTTATATGTAAATTGTTGGCTTAATTACTTTCTCTTGTGTATTCTCGCACATAATACATTAATTTCAATGAGAATATTGAACAAATGTAAATCCTACAATTAAATATTCCGTTTTTTAAACATCCCAAAGCGGAACGAAAAGTGTAACAAAAATTTCCGGGAAAAAGGTTAAGCATGTAAACCTAATAATTTGCGTAGATTGCAGAGGTGTAGTCGGGTTAATTTAAGTGGTTCAAACAAGTCGTTACGAAAGAAAAAATCCATTACTCTATTTTTCAATAAGTTTTATTTGCCTGTCTCGAAGTTTCAATGTATATTAAAATTACTACTAAATTGATATTTACTTTACAACTGGCTACCATTGCTAGAAATTTGTTTCGAATTAAAATATATATTGGGAAAAGTATATTTAAAATGTTTACTTAAATTTTATAGCTAAAGCTGTTTGAGAGCACTGATTTGTTTTAAATTTTTGAAAACAACACAAATATACATTACTCCATGCCAGGGATCGGCAACTTTTTAAGTCAGTAGAGTCAAAAATTATAATTAACAAAATATCAAACATTTTAAAAAGCCACAAACATTTTCTTGCCAACAATAAATAGCACTTGCATTAATAACGTTTTTGATAATCAACTAATCTATATATTCAGATATAATTAGTATTTTTTCACAATAAATTAGATTATATATATATATATATATATATAGTATTATTAGATAATCACTTATTATAAAATAAATAATATTTGCGTATGCAACTAAAGAGCTGGAGCTTCACACCCAAAGAACTGCATGTGACTCGCAAGCCGCAGGTAGCCGACCCCTGATCTAAGCCTTTATATAATAATATATTAATTCTTGTATCTTTTTGTTCCTACCTTCGTATCGCTGCAATTTTACTCTCAATAATCCTAGCCAGTTTTTGTACTTCACCATCAAGTGTCTGATAAACACATCGAATCTGCATAAAAATAATAATAATTTATAGCATGTAGACGCCGCTCAATACGTGCATGTGTTAAACGCCCTAAAGCTCGTTAGGGTGTTTCGGGACGCACGGGGTAACAGGTTGCGCGCGCGCACGGGATGTTTGCTAAGTTAGTCGACTACCGAGACGCAAGGCGAGAGTACGCGCGTGTGCGTCGCAGTTCGGTGTACCGTAAAGTGCAAATAAACAGTAAAACGCCAAACTCCGTGTCTTTCTACAACCACACCCACGACCACCGGTCATAAATTAGTTGTAGACCTTTTGTTTTACCAGGGGAAAATCATCATTGGACCGTCCCGACAGCACATGGGGGATGGTAACCTGGATGTACCGGACTTTTACTAAAAACCCCAAGTTGACCTCATCGGCAATAAGACGGTATTGTGGGCCCTGTAATCAATTGGTCCACTGCCCCGCCGTGAATTTGTTGTGTACCTAGGGCCAGATACGTTCCTTACTCTGCACTCCTAATTGCCAATGTCTAGGGCCTTAAACTTCGCTCCCGAAGATTTACATATTTATATATTTTAAAATTTATACGTCTCTTTTTATTTGTTTTATAATGTTTAAATATCCCAAATATTTAATAACAAAGAATATAACAATTATACATCTTTCGAATGAGTAGGGATACTTTAATGGTTGTACCCATAGATAGCAAAACGTAATCAGTGTAGTGAAAATGATTACTGTTACTTTTTGCGTTTTTCGTCATTAATATGACTGCATTTTGCTCATGTATGTTTAAAACACAACGGAATCCACTATTGCAAACACATTTATGACTTCTTAATGTTTTAATCATGATCACAGAGCAACAAAATTAAAATTATGACACTACATTTTGTAATCGTTAATCATTAATCAGATTACATTTTGCCCCTCTCTGGTTGTATCTACATTGCGCGTATATAACGTGCCCAAAGTGACTAGGCAAAGCTGAAAAATATAAACTAAATATATAAGAAAAAAAGGAAAACAGCAGTTTAGTAAATATTCAATACACTTTAAAGGGAGGTCTGAATCCACATCGCGTCCTGAATACGTTCCTAAGACCCCGGCTAAATTAAACAAAGGGCCCGTAATTATGAATGCCAATCTACTTTACAATTAGCCAAAGGGAGTAATGCCTGTGTTGTAAATATTTCTTACCCCGGGCCTGGTTTGCAATTTAATTAAATTTAATTTTGACGGTAACTTTACGTCTATTATTTGATTTCTGCTTTAATTTTCATTAATTAAGTTATCTAGAAAATAAATTAAGTGACGGCTTGAGCGCAGGTATATTAAATAATTTAGCTAGATTTGTTTCAAAATATCGTTTTAATTTAAATTTAAAATAACATAATTATACTTTCTTTTATTTATATTTTTTTAGTATAAGCAATTGTTCATTGTTAATTTATTTTAATAAGTAACAATGATAAAGGAGGCGTACCATTCTCTCAATAATTATTTGCAAATAATATAGATATATTGAATTTCTTGCCCGTAGTTCGTATTTTTAACTTCCAGAAGTCTCTGATTGACGACAAAATAAACGACCCAAACGACGCGCACTCCTTCAGTTAAATCACCAAATCCTCGCAGCATTTCATCATCCGGGCATTTTTTTTTAACCCGGTGGAAATCCCTACGGACCGTCGGGGGGAGTGGTGAGGGCCACTCCCCCCGGTGTGTCGGACCTGCCCCGACTAAAACCACCGGGGTGCCAGCACTGCCTCTCCTCGCCTTGGAATCATCATCCGGGCATCTTGTCGCTGCCCAGAAACAACACCAAACCAAAGAACAAGAACATCACGTATAGAAGATCAAAACAATAAATCAGTAATTCTCTGTAAATAAATTTGAATATTTTTTCATTATGACATACTCTAAAACAAAGTCACATTGTTTTTTTTAATGTTAATAGCTTCCCCGTCAGATTTTATTCTGCCAAAACTTATTGGCCTGTCGGCTGTTGTTTGAAAATTGTTGAAGGAACCTGGCCTTAATTTTTTTTAATTTTTCTCTCCGTAATAACCTTCCTCAGACTTCATCAAACACAACAAAAAAGAAATCACCCAAATCGGTTCAGCCGTTCTCGAGTTTCGCGCTTATCAAGACATTTTGCGATTCATTTTTATATTATAGATAATTGTGTACACAACATGGGTGATATGGGGTAAGAAAAAAAAACCACGGTACATAAAATAGAACTTGTAAATGACATAACAATCATAGGCACATCATGTGCAAGAACTAATATATAATAATATTTTTCATTATAATATTAATTCTTACTACCTTCGTCTAACTAAACAGTTAGGTAAAAATTATCCTAAGCAAAAGCTAGCAAAGTGTTGCAAAAAGTATCGCTCCGTTTTGGTAATTTATATAATTTATGGGCCATTACACGGCGATATTGGAGTTTTGTGAAAATTCTCGGAGATCCCGGGTTCACACTGAAGTGATAATAGACTCGTTGGCGTTTGACCTTTTGTCTTTTGAATTATTGAGACTTTATTTTTTAAGAATTCGACGTTATTTTATTCAGTTTTCTTTAAATTCATTCATTCGTGAAATACTTTATAACACTCTACATGTATAGTATCTCTAACGTAGGTTATGGTGGGGAACTTACTTCACAATAAACACCGAAATCAACGTCAAAAAATACTTTATTTCACATTCCAAATTAATCACACGCCCTATTACTTATTCGTCTTTAACTCCAAACTTTCTCTTGTAAACAAAAAACAATCGACTTCTCTCTCTTTCTATTATTTCTCCCTTTCACTCACATACGTTCCGTTCTACGCATTCATTACTTCATGTATAATAATATTTCATACAATTACATCCATATTACGCTAATATAAAAACGGTGGTATTGTCCCTGGGCGAGAAGTAGTGGTCCCTGAGAAGTCGGCATATTGCTGAACACGTGAAGGAGCTTCTATACGCAGTCCGTGCCATTGTTCCCGAGCTATCGAAGTCCCGGACATAATACAAATACAAAATAGATTATTACACATGATGAAGATCAACCGAATCTAAGATGACGTGAATGGGTCCAAAGATCCATTACCAAACTTCTCACTTGTTTGCCCTTTCCTGTTCAACCTCTATAAATTCGCCATATGACATACAACATGGCACACAATATTTATTTTACACCTTACACTACAGGATACTCTTTTTTTTTTTATTTACTTGGGTAAAATCCTCATAGGACCGTCTCAGCCGCACAGGAGGTTGCGCGACCGAGGTGTGTCGGACTTGTACCGACTAAAAACCCCAAGGTGACTACTTCTGCGCATTGGCGGGGACTGCGGGTCCTGTAATCAATTCGCCACAGCCCCGTCGCGCCGCGCTCGATGGGCACAAACTCGGGGGAAGATGATACCCTCCCCGATACTGCTCGTTGTATTTAGGCAGAGCACGTCACAATGCCCTGCCAACTTCTCGAGGGTCGCTAAACCAGTTGCTCAGGGCCCCCACCCTGAGCAGCCACGAACTACGGGATCCACTACGGTAATCTGGCATATGTTAGTTGCAGTACACGTTATGTATAGGAGTTGAAGCCATTCAGCGACCAAGGCACCGTCGCCGGAGGGACGCGATCGCCCAGAGCGAGCACGACATCCCCCGGTGACAATAGCCGGGCAGTACACTTGAGGGAGTCTACTACTTGGATGAGAGGGAGGTGATGCGCAGTGTCTATCGCGCCGCCTAAGAGAGAGGTATTGGAGGCGTGAGCTCTTTATATCCACCCCTTCCAGAGAGGAAGCCAGAATAAGACTGTTCGCTTCCCGGGCGACTGGACGAATTTAGATTCCCAAGCCTGTGTGAAGTGATTAGAAGGATACCCCGGGGGTTTTTAGCCAGTAGGAGTCTGACAAACCGGGGTCGCTGCCCTCACAGCGTCCCTGATTGTTTATGTAGGATTTTTTTTTATGTATGGGAACTTGATAAGAATAGTGCTCAACCATCGCGTTGCACGTCAGTTGCTGTGAAGAAAATGGACTGCCCGTTGGTTTTATCACCTACTTATAATCACTTTATGTAAGATGGTGACGTTATATTGTATCATTTCATCATCATTGTCATCATCAGCTTATTCCTGTTCACTGCTAAGTATAACCTTCCGCCCCGACAAACATGTTACAAGAACATATCTGTGCCGATCGTGCCCAAGTTCTACCCATTACCATATAAATGCCATCGGCTCACCTCGCAACGGGTCTGCCAACAGGTCTCTGGTACCCTCTCAGCCACCATTCCGTGAAGTTCTTATCCCAACGATCACCAGTACTCCTAGCTAGATATCCAGCGCATCGCCACTTAGGTGACGTAATTAATTTAACGAATTCTTAGACTTTCGTTTTCCATCTGGTATTGATTTTTTTGTCCCAACTCAGTATTGTGAGTAAGCCACACTTGATGGTAAGCTTGGTAAAAATATTAGGAAGGCGTGAATAGAACGGGGGGTAAAATGACCAGGTAATATCAGTGTCAAATCCCTCAGGGGAGGTAACTTAAACCACCGGACGGAAGGGCCTCCATACTCCCCCGGAGTAGGTGGCTGGGACCCGATACCCGGTAACTAAAATTAATATAACGCACTCTCTCTCTCTCCCGTGACGTTATGCTGAGCTGCAACATTTCTCTCGCCAACACTCACTCTGTGCACAATTTCCTTGAGGAGCGTTCATATCTCAGTTCCGTACGTCATTGTAATATTGTATCATATATGCTCATATAAATTGTAGTCCATAAGTCATAACCAAAGTAAAAATATTAGTTATTATATAGTCTACTTAATAAAAAGATATAATATTTTTAAAATATTCATTATTATTTTCTTTGCAAAGCTGTAAATATTTGATCGCTCATCATTACCCCAGAGGAGACGTAATATAAAAGGTATATTACTTTATCGATTGAAATCCACTTTATTCCTCGAGGAAAATGTTAATAAAAAGTTTAAGAACATTTTTATCTTGGGATTTCTAAAGTAATTGATTTTAAGTGGATTGTAATGTGGCTAGGTTTTATCGCGACTTCATATATTTAAAGCGTCATGTACCAACAAAAATTAAATCTATTTTTTTTTACACTGGCTCGACATAGTGACTACAGAGTACCTGATGGTAAGTACAGTGTAGTCCAAAAACGATAGCGACTATGAAAGGATGAAAATCCATTGACAGTCTACATCGTCATGTCGGCCAACATATACCACGACTGAAGATCTCTAGGTATATCAGCTATTGGATATGCACAAGCTGATCCCGAAACGCGACGAGCCGAAACTGGTCACTATGACGGGCTTTACACCCATGCACTGTGGTCGCGATCCAGACGGGCACCGACGCCCTACCCCCTCGCCGCTGCTCGTTTAGGACCACCCAGGAGTAGCGTGTAGGGAAACTAGGGTAAAGCCTACGGACGCGAGCAGCTTCGACTCCCAAAAACTAAATCTTAAAACTTAAACTGTGCTTATTGTCTTCCACGGAAGCATTGTGCAGTTTTAACAATTATTAAATTTAAATCATCATTGAGGTTGAATTAAACAGGTTCAATTAAATAGCGTTTTACAAAAGCTTAAACTAAATTGTAGGACGAACATAGGTCATAGGCGACGGCTTCGGCCGTTGGATTACGTTGAGGGCCCCGACCTTGTGTTGTACGGAATTCCTCTTCTGATTCGTCGACTTGAATCGCGTGAGGGACTTCCCTTTCTTATTTGTCGACCCGGATCACGTGAGGGTTGCGCGGGAGCGCGGGTCGGTACGTTAGCCGCGCGTTACGGCAGTCCGCAAGAAGCGCCGTTCGAACATACCCGTGCTACAGCATTCAATTTGTTGCTGCAAGCTACACTTATTTATTAAAAGCGACGTCTACAGAATCCGAAGCGTTCCTTTAGACTCATTGCTGGCAGTACTTAAACAGTCATACCCCTTTTTTTAAATATTTTATTAAGTAATGTATTTATGAAATATTAATAGCTACACAAAAACGTTGTGGCCCGCTGCTATCGTTTCAAATGATATTAAAGTATAAATATTCAATTATGTATTTTTTACTCGTCAACAAACAACATTGTTTTGTTTGGTTTGTTTTTTATGATGAATTTTAATGAAATCTATTCTTTTCGTATTACTTCATACTCTAGCATACACAATTTTTTTTTATGAATGTGTAGTTGAAATAACGATTACAATGTAAGTCTCATTGTAACACTGGAAAATCTGGATATATCAAATTACTTTTAATAGTTTACAAAACATTTGACAAAAATTGACATTTAACCACAAAATGTCAATATTTAATTGTTTTAAAGACTACAAACCTTTTGTTACGACCAATAGACAAAATGAAGATGATCGTGAACCGAGCTGAATTAAGTCAACCTGATATTTCCATGATTAGCAACTACATATAATGTTGTTCAAAGCTTCGTGTACCTTGACTCTACAATCACGAACATTGGAGGACTATTTTAAGATCTTGTTAAACTAAAACAAGTCTGGTGCAACCGCAGTATCACCAAAACCTCCAAAGATAGCCTGATGAGAAGCTTAGTCTTCCCAATGTTCCTGTATAGTGCATAAACACGGACGATTTGGATGAAAGACCAACGCAAAATATACAATTGAAATGTGGTGCTGGTAATAACTGCTACGGATCTCATAACCAGTGTTTGAAACCAATCTTAGAATAGCTTAAAATTATAAAAGATTATTATAAATAAACAAGAATTCTCAAATATTTTGGGCACATTGTTCGTAAGCAACACTCCATGAAACGGCTCCTACAGGGGAAGGGAGAAGGCGGGCGATCGCTTACTAATGCGTTGGACAGATTTGATAAAAGCTGCGACACAAATATCCATAGTACAATGTTTCTGGACGCGAGTCTCCAGCATTATTCAAAGTGAATGATCAAGTAATCATCATGATACCACAACTCCAAGAGTGTTCGACTGAGGAAGATGTAAGCTTTTTTTGCAAAACATAATTAGGCTATTCACGACAGTTTTTCAGGATAGAAATAATTTTTTCATAAGAAAAAATCTTATACGATCGATCAAGCCAGCTTATTTATTGGAGTGATGCGTCGCCATTCCCTCGTATTTTAATGTGGAATGTAATAGTATGCTACAGCGCACTCTATTAGTATTTTATAGAACTACTTTCTTACTGATATTTTAAAGAGCTTGGTAAATGTTCCAGTTTCCTCATTTATGTGGTCAAAAAATGTCACTATATAATTTGTTGTCTGTAAATAAAACTGATTAATTTTACATTATGACATTTATATATATTCTTTAATTAACCAACTCTTCATAGTTTTTTTATACATTTTTTGTTTTTTTCGGTAGGGCTATTGCCCGAACTTGTCGTGACCACAGTACACAGGTGTAAAGACCGCCATAGTGACTCGTTTTGACCTGTCGTGTTTCGGGATCAGCTTGTGTATATCCAGTAACTCATATACCTAGAGACCTTCAGTCGTGGTATACGAGGGCCGACATGACGATGTAGACTATCAACAGATTTTCATCCTTTGATAGTCGCTTTCGTTTTTGGACTACACTGTACTTACCATCAGGTGCACAATAGCTAATTTGTCGATCCAGTGTAAAAAAAAAACATAACCATTGCAATACTTCTGAGCCACTATTTAAAAAGATAAATATTTTGTTAACGATCTAATGTTTATACTTGAAACTAATAGATAATTTTATCAAAAAAAATCTCACAAAATATTATTAATTGTAAATGTATCAGGTATGACTAGTAGATTTGCAACACTTTTAAAACCAGTATTATTTTAAACATACTATATTTCCTATATTCACAGTATGACAATTTTTAAACAAATATTCGACTGTTTTCAAAAGTAGTTTTCAAGCGTTTACTGTATATATTTTGATTAAATCGGTCGCGCATATGTAAATATTTATTCTTTTCTTTTTGCCGGCATCGTGGAGAGTAAAGATCAATACAAACTTCTATTCTTTACAAAGAACAAGATATTATGTAGAATCCCTTGAAAGTCGTATGATTAAAACTTATTTCATTCCAACAGACTTATGTTCAACTTTGTTGGTACTGCATAGTTCTTGTAGAAAGCTTTTAAAATGACGTTATTAAGCAGAAATTTAATTTTCCACTATAAATATGATATTTAGTAAATAATTATAATATACTGTCAAGCAGTGACGTGCATAGAATATTTGGACAGGGTAAGCAGAATTCGTGTATTTCATTTGAATATTATATTATGACAGTAAATATTTTATTGTTTTCATAGGAAAAATAGATGGCGTGAATATAGAATAAATAAGAATATAAATGGTTCTTTTATTTGTTTAACTATAAGCAATTAATTCCAGACTTATTTATCCTCAGAGCATGCAATGCTTTCATGCTTCTATGGAATGAATGCTACTGCTGTCAAGCTATATTCCTTTCGGTGTGAGCAGAAATAGGTATATCCGTCGTTATATCCACTTTGCGCATAATTAATCTGTTTTGCGCTCTAAGCGACGCTAACATCCGTTCTCTTTGCTTTTACATAGGACCAGTGAGCATAAGGTGCCTAAATTTGACTTAACGTAGAAAATCTTTAGAAACGTGCTGGGATTCGAACCTACGACAGTTCGCATCGCTGCGCATGTATACAGGTTTTTTATCCACTAAGCACCCACAGCCACAAATAAATAAATAGTATTTTAGATTTATATTATTATTATTGGAAAATGAAAACGAAACCACATATAACTAACAAAAGTATTGTTTTTTTTTATAGAACTACATGAAATTTCAACGATTTATAGCGAGTTAACATGTTCTGATTTTAATTATATGATACCATTTCTGTGTCGAAATTGTGTCAAAAACTGATAAAAATAAAAATAAAACATTACAGAATATCAGGATAAGTGTTTTGCCGAGCCGTCGGAAGTATCCGGATTCCCAGGCTCGGCGAAAGCGAAGAGGGGGCAGTGCTGGTACCCCGGTGGTTTTAGTCGGGGCAGGTCCGACACACCGGGGGGATTGGCCCTCACCACGTAGGGATTCCAACCGAGTTAAAACAAACAAAGGAGATTATTAGGAATATTCAGCATTCGATTCTAATTCCAAACATGTAAAAATAGCGATATCCTAATATTTCCATTCAAACAAAGTAAATTGTAGTCAACATATTTAGGGACAGTTACCCACATGAATTAATAAATAACAATTGGTTATTAAGTAGGTATCTTGCCACTTCTAAGCCAGGATAACGTACGAAGGGAAAACGAGTCAATACCTTTATCTGAAATTACGTAAAAAGAACTTTATCCACTTACCAATCAATACGCTACACGTGCTGCGGTATCTACTCATTTTACGGATCAATTCTTATTTGTTCATCAACCTGTATTTAAGATTTGTTAAGGAACATGGTTTATACATTTTTATTAGTTACAAGAAAGCTCAACTTATTTTGACCTGAAATATCTCCCTCTTCTATAAAAAAAATCATGCTGTATAATATCCGTATACATTAAAAAGATATAAGAGAATATAATACTAACATCAGGATGCCTTTTAGTATATCCGACGTTATCCGACCTCATAAATTACAAATTTTACACCCGGATGAAACTGGCCCGTGGAAGGCCGGTTTACACTTTCCCCACTTATTTCAACCCCTTTACCTCCATTTGCCCTCTTTCCATTTACACCCGGTTTTAAAAACGTAAAAGTTTAACGCGCCGTAAAATTCCCACACCTATGCTTTGATTCGAAATTATTTTAGTGAAAAGTGCGATTTTTATGATTCTTGCGTAGTTTAAATTTATTGCTGTTTCCGCTTGCAATAAGCATCAAACAATATTAAAGCTTAGAGAAATATTTTAACTAGTGTTAACTACTACCAGTCATAGATGGGCAAAATGTAATCAGATTAACAAAAGTGATTAACGATTACATTTTACGTTTTTTTACCATTAATATGACTTCGTTTTGCTCATTTATGTTTTAAATACTACAAAATCCCAGATTGTATACACATTTATCATTTCTTAATGTTTTAAATAGATTTACTCATGATTACAGAGCAAGAAAATTAAAATTACGACTACATTTTGCCCATTTCTGCTACCAGTTACAAATACACAGGATTAGTTCCGTATTCAATGGTGCCCATTTAATGTTGTCAATGTAATGTAATGTCATACAAAGTAACAATAATAGAGAAACCAAATAGCAAATATCATTAATAAGCTATGATGGATATAATATAAATAATAATTATTAAATACTAAATATTATTATGAACACTATTAACAATTAATTTATAATTCGTAATAATTATATTTTAAGTTGGCAAACATATGAAGTGACAGAAAGGACATAGAATAGTGACAGAAAGTTTAATGGCGTCGGCTTAAGTAAAAATATTGTGGAGAGAAGATGTTGATATTAAGTAATAACATTCTGTAAATGAGTAACAAATATTTATGAGGCCAAGGGTTAATACAATAATCAGAACAGGTGTCCATCGATTTAGTACAAGGCCAAGGGATACCTAAATATAAGCTGTTGAAGGGCGTGTGGTACCAGATAAGTTTTAGAGTTATAATATTATATTTTATACCTTTAATACTACTTTTTGTATAAGAAATGTAGGATGGATGTTATTGTGTGAAATATTATAATGTATGAAGTAGTAAATGCGTAGATCGGAACGTATGGGAGTGAAAGACAGAAAGATAGAAAGAAAGAGAGGATAAACGGTTTTTTTTCGATGCGAGCGCTCTGTAACTTTTAGACGTAAAAAGTGTGAAGACGAGATATTAATTTGTAAAAAGTGCAATAAAGAAGTTTTTTTAAAGTTTATTAAGTGTTTATTCTAGACCATAGATCCCCAAAACTACAGAAATATCTTCAATATTTCTATATTTTAAAACTTAGTTAGTGTATTTTTTATGTATAACTTCTTTAGAATCCTGTTGCTTTGAAACTTTATCAAATTAAAAAATGACACGCGAAGAAGACAAACGCATAACAGATTTAAGCTTGAGAGAGAATAAAACAGAATACATTATGAAGCGTTCCATACTACTCGGACTTCTCTTTGTAATAATATTTAATTATTAATAAGGAAACAAACAACTATGATAACATATATAAAATATTGCACTAAAGATACACTTAAATCAATTAAGTATTCACAACATATTAAAATATACAATTGAAAAAAAAAAACATTAAATGAATTAATGAGTACTACTGGCGATACATATAGAACTTATAAAGAATTGACGTCCAAGATTTGAACGCGTACGATGGTGATCTCTATTTTATTCATCCCAGATTTTTGCTTTTTTTATTTTTCGAAATGACGCGTGTTGTTTGACCGTGAAAGGTCTTCACAACTAAACCGGGCGGGTGGGCGAACACTGAAGGTGCTCAGCCGGCAATTTATGGGTTGGCTGGCAATGCAAGGGCACCCCTGTGGGTACGAATCTTGACTTGGACCGCCAGCCATAATATACGAAACTTAACGGGTATCTACTAGCATTTCGGAAGCGACTACCTTGAGAAGAAACGCCGGAAGAAACTCAAAGCTGCGTTGGAGTGTAACTACGTTGTTTAAATGACAGTTGACGGATCTAAAATTCATCGGAGAGCTGTTGATTTGTCACTGTTGTGCCTTTTTGAAATTTTGTTCTAGTTTTTTTGGGTTGATGTTGAGTCAGAATAGCAGCAAGATGCCTGAATGGTGAAATGCTGCGGGGAATCGATGATTTTTCTGATGGCGCAGGGTGGAGTGCCCTTCGCTCGGGTCGTTAGGTTTCACGTCAATCAAAGACTACTGCTTATTGAATATACTAACGATGGGCTCAAAAGGACTTGAATTCAGAGACGAAAAACTTAATATTAACAACAAGCAACTTATAAATTCCAATATCAATTTACTTTGAGGGAATTGTTAACCTGTTAAGCGGGGAATTATGTAGCTATTGCTCAATTCGTTTCAGAATGGGGACTTTTTGTTCGCAGCGATAATTAATATCACACCTCAAATAATAAAAGAATATCGTTTATAAACTATGGTTTTTATTTATTTTGATAAAATATTTAATATATTACAATTAATTTCCATGACGAAAAGTGTCGTCATGCCCATTGCAGTAGGATTTTATGCATAACAAAATATTTCGTCATACCCAGTTAACAGGTTAATTGAGTTAGTGAGGGATTTAAGTGTTCTGCATTCATCTTATTCTTGCGGTATTTAGTGTTCTGAAATTTCACTTCTTCCCTGTGTGAATTGCACACACAATTTTTATATTGACTCGATAAAGTAAATTACTGCACTTGTTGGAAAGCACAGTATCTATCTGGGACAACAGCAGCGGCCTAGTGATTAGAATCGCGAGAATTGTCGAGAATAATAAGTTATTCCCATAACAAATAGGAATATTGAATTTATATGTAAGCATTTATAAATATACATTCATTTTACGTGTGGACTAATAGTATTATTGATATATATTCTTATTTTACCTTTTTTTATTACGTTACAAAACCTTTTTGTATACAAAAAGGTTTTTGTTTTGTTTGTTTTTGTTTGTGTTTTGGGCAGTCGAAGCTGCACGCGTCCGTAGGCTTTACCCTAGTTTCCCTACACGTGACTCCTGGGTGGTGCTAAACGAGCAGCAGCGAGGTGGTAGAGCGTCGGTGCTCGTCTGCATCGCGACTAGAGATGAAAATGCCCGAAAGTTTCGGAAAGTTTCCGGGAATCTTCCCTTTATTCCCGGGAAAATTGGGGAATATTCCCTGAAAGTGTCCAAAATTCCCAAATCTCATCAATTTTGTCAATCATAATTTACTCGATTCGTGCTTTCTTAAGGTTGTTTTTAAGGTGTAATTTATACTTAGTACTAATAAACCTCGGTAATATATTACATTACAATGAAATTATTATAAACTATGTGATTAAATTTAAAGTTAAAGGGAAATTATGACATTCGTACCTTCCGGCAAGCCGAACCCATGTGTTTTTTTTTATTTCACTTATGAATTTTATAAACAAAGGAAGGCGATATTATTCATGAGTTAAATAAATAATATTTATTTAGTTTTAACCTATGTTCAAAAATCTATATACATATGTATATAAAATCACTTGTCCTAACATTCATGACATAACATTCATGTATATATCATCGTTAAGCTCAAACGACAACAGCCAGAAACATGAAATTTGGAAATTGGTTTTTACTACTAATTGGTATGATGTAGGTATCTACAAAACTCAGAGTTTTTGTGATTCCATCGTTATGAGGGTGTAGAAACTATGGTTGGAAAAATGTTTGAAAAATCTGCCAATTTTGAAGTAAGCACTATTAAAACCAGTATTTCGACTATTGGTTGGACATTAGAAAAAAAAAATGTTTCGACCTTATTGGAAAATCAATCCCTAAGAAGATAAAATAAGGGTGAAAAGTTTGTTTGTTTGTTTAAAATCCGTCAATTTAAGTAAGCCCTATAAAAATTGATATTTAGTTTTTTAGTTAGAAATAAAAGAATATGTGTTTCGTCGTTTTTGAAAAACATATGGCGAAGTGAGTAAATTATTTCTTCCCGAGGAACGCCGGGACACACAGCTAGTGTGTAATGTTTTTTATGTATGTACACGAACTACTCCAGATTTGTGTATTTTTTAATGATATTTATTATATATATAATTTTTATAATATTTTATAGTATAAATAAATCCGGAGTAGAAGTTTTTAGATCCACTGCAGGTGACAATCTCCTAATGGCGGTGTTTCAGGTAGTTCTTTAAATGTTTGACTGGCGTTTAGTGATTATTTACCAGAGCTATATTCACTCTCTGCTATAATAATATTTTCTGTATCTTTTTACATAATGTATATTTAGGTACAAAAATATAATTATACTGCATTACTTTTTAGAAGTCGTTATTTGAAAAGGAAAAGAGAGCCTTTATAGAACCAATTCCTTGTCTGTCTGTCTGACACTTTTTCTCAAAAACGACCAGAGGTATTAAGCTGAAATTAAAATCAAATACTGATATTAGCAATTCCTTGTACCTCTAATTTTACTTTTAAGATAATACTAACAAAACATGTACCCTTTTATGTCGCATATTTTACAGTTTATGATGTTTTCACAAAGGAATCATATTTTAAAGGATATTTTCTTTCATCTAGAATCATGAAGATCTTAAAAGAAAAGTACACAAAAATAAAATAAATTCATTCTTTAATTAATTATTAAGACTCTCATCTGTGCGGCACGCCGTGAGGGCAGCGACTCCGGTGTGTCAGACTCCTACTGACTAAAAACCCCCGGGGTGTCCCTCTGATTGCTTCACCCGGGCCTGGGAAGCCAAATTCATCCAGACGTCCAGGGTTCAGAAAGCCTTGTTGAGGCTACCTCTCTGTGAGGGGTAGGAGTAAAGCCCACCCCTCCAAAACCTGTCCCTCAGGCGGCGCGCCGAACACCGTGCACCGTCTCGGATAAAACTACTACTGTATCTCTGCTCACCCCGGATTATAGTGTGACGATATATTAGTATTTATCATGATTTTTTTTTATTGTTCAACAATAATAATATTTTAAATAATAATATACAAACATATCTATTTTGAAATATTTTGTGGTTTATTACGTCTCAAATCATTTTGAAAAGTTTGACCTCTTCATACACACACAATTTATACACTACACTCGTGTAACTTTCCTATATAATAAAGACACCATCCTTAAATAAGTATAAATAAAAAGTTTTTTGATTATTTCAAAATAGTTATGACTTCATCCGGAATGAAATAGCTGTTGAACTCCTAACCTTAGATAGCTCACTTTTGCACTATTCACTTTCGCTTGCACTTTTCACTTTTTGCGGATGCGGGTAATAAATAAAACAATCACTTGTTCTGAGGTGCTTATATTATAAAAGCAAAATCAATTGGCCTAAGCAAGTCAATGATAATCTCGTCAGCGCGATGCAAATCGTTTGTGGCGACATCTATTATTAAATTGACATAACTTTTTTGTGATTGACAATTTGGTCTTGAACAATAGCAAAGGTAATTTATTTTATATATTTAAATTTTAAGTAAGAAAATAAACTGCAATATAAAAGTCTCGTTTTGATATCATATGTAACCATGTTTACAATCGACCAACAGGCCATTATTTTATTTCGGAAATAAACTTTAAGAAATAAACGTATATTTCTGTTTACACGTTCCATGGGAATATTCCCGGGAATTAACGGAATGTTCTCGGGAATTTTGGGCACTTTGGGAAAATTCCCGGGCATTTTCATCACTAATCGCGACCACAGTACATGGGTGTAAAGCCCGTCATTGTGACCAGTTTCGGCTTGTCGCGTTTCGGGATCAGCTTGCGTATATCCAGTAGCTCATATACCTAGAGACCTTCAGTCGTGGTATATGTGGGCCGACATGACGATGTAGACTATCAATAGATTTTCATCCTTTGATAGTCGCTTTCGTTTTTAGACTACACTGTACTTACCATCAGGTACTCTGCACTTACTATGTCGAGCCTGTGTAAAAAAAAACAACACTTTTAAATATGCAGCATGAGATTCCATGTCAATGCATCAATTCATAAATTTGTCATTCAAATAATGTATTAAACTACAAATACTTTTATTTAACAACTATAGACATGTACAACATCTTTCTGAAGAAAATATCGATCGCACTGTACACATCTTTTTGGTAGCTTATTAATGGAATGAAGGGAACACAATTTTACAACACGTTACCTTCGTGCATAGGAAACGCGGCTCGTTTGGCATATACTGGGCTAAGTTACTATAATATATTAAAGGGAAATACCTAAAAATATAGTTCTGTTTATGTCAAGTGACTTCTCACTACTTTACTGTTTCAGATAGGTTTTAAAACAAAATATTCTCATATAAGTGATTTTTATCTTTATGAGAAGAACTCTTTGAAAAAATAAATGTAATTCAAATAAATCAATTCAGTAATTTAACAAAATTCGTATTACTTTAAGCTCCAGTGACATTGTTTCTTTGTATTTTTCGAGATAAACAAACTTTTTCATTTCCAGTAATCGCCGCCTTTAACTGCCCAGTTTTAAACCTACCAGAGTATCTGCCAAATTGAAAAATAACTGAGCGTCCCACGATAAATTTCCACTCGCAACTTTGTCGTTTAATCGCTAAAACGGAATTTGGATCATTTAAAGTACAGTTATTAAAGTTTTGGAGATAAATAAGGAGGCTCTCTTGTCTTTTCAAGAGATTAAGGAGAGTTTACAATTTTTTAAATACTAACAATACATTTTATATATTTTACAGTACACATTATATAATTTATGATAGATATTTGAAGACAAAGCCGTTACGTTAAACGCTTTCTTGGGCGGAGAGTGCGTCTCGGGAAACATAGTGCAGGACCCCTAGCGGCGAAATGAAGCGACGACAGAAAAAAAGCAGATGGCAAAATCTAGAAAACAGATAAGTAGCTAAATTTAAGAGGCATATGTTTAGCGGTGAACCTGTATGGACCATAATGATGTTGATTGAATGACAGCCATTATATTACTCGATGCTTTTTACAGAAAGCAAAATAAATTTAAATAAGATATTTCTGGTAAAGGATAATATGTAATAGTCTTGACTGATTAAGAATATCATTACATAGTCCTACGTGTAATAGCTGCATATAAATTTATACTTACCTCAATTATTAAAGTTGATGTT
Source organism: Automeris io (assembly GCA_036320925.1). Lineage (NCBI taxonomy): Eukaryota > Metazoa > Arthropoda > Insecta > Lepidoptera > Saturniidae > Automeris > Automeris io. The sequence continues at coordinate 321,274 of JAUDJH010000021.1, read as the reverse complement.
AATGCTTCTAAAGTTCTAAATTAATAAAACAAACATTAAACGTCGAGTGAATCGGTATTTGCTGGGTGAACACGCTCCATCGTCGGCTTCATCATCACTTTCCAGCAGGTGAGATTGAGGTCAAGCGCAAGCCTGTATGTAATAAAAAAAAAGTTTTTTAAAGTAAAGAGTAGTGATAGCAAAATTAATAAAGAATCATCGAGATTTTATTATTTGGATATGTTATATAAATGACGATTAAGAAATCTGCGAGTTACCAAAAAATGGCAATCATTTGCGATATTCTTCTAGTCGCATAGTATTATAGATATACCTAAAACATGTAATAGTGTTCCAGTAATATATTATGTGCTTATTTCAAAATATAATGTGATAAATATCTACATCCGTGCATAATGTAATATTACTACTCAATCAGATAAATCCCTTCAATACCCAAAAGAAAACAAACACAACAAAGCACAATATATATATATAAAATTTATTATGAACATCGATATAAGTCTGATGTCAACGAAAATACGCCAAACCCAAGGCGAAGCACGAATCGAATATTTCAAAGTAAACACGTTTAGACGGCTGAATCTAACTACGATACATCGCTTATGTTGGCATTTGTCATGGAAATACATATTTCCGTGGACAGCTACAAGTTTGGTTGTTCTTTATGAAATATAATCATCACATATCAAAAATCCTATGGGACAACAAACGTTGTTACTTTGAATATTAGAATATTGATTTCATTCATCCACGCCTAGTTATCGATAAATAATGAATAGAATGAAAATTTCGTAAGAGTACAGAAACATGATTTAAATTTTATTCATATTATCATCATCTCACTCTTTATGTTTGTTTAGTGCTTAACGTAGATCTCTCTTTTAAGTCCAGACTTCAGTTCTGCTCAGTTATTGCTAGATACTTTTCGTAGCTCTATAAAAACTACTACTTGTATCATGTTGTATTAAAGATCATTAAGATTCACAATAATAATAAATTGATGTTATTCGAGAGGATTTGGGAATATATTATTGTTTATTAGTTTTGCTTCTTTCCTCTGTATTTTGTTTGCAAATTAGATAAGTGTTTTTCTTTTTATCATTATTCCTGACCGAGTATTGATCGTATTTTAATTTTACTTTGGAAGTTGTCTACACTTATATATATAGTCTATGACCGGTGGTGGTGGGTATGGTTGTAAAAAGACACGGATTTTGGAGTTTTACTGTTTATTTGCACTTTAAGGCACACCGAACTGCGACGCGCACGCACGTACTCTAGCCTCGAGTCTCGGTAGTCGACTACCGAGTCGACCACCGGCCATAAGTTACATTTGTATATATCTTGTCAATGTCTTGTATATTTATGTATGTGTTAATATAGGCTATGTAAGTGTTATTATAAATAATTAAGATAAGTAGAATCTAATAAGTAAAAACTATTACTAATATTCTGTATCCTACATCTAAACAAATCCATCTCTCTCAACCAGAGATGGGCAAAATGTAATCTGATTAATGATGAACGATTACAAAATGTAGTCGTAATTTTAATTTTCTTACTCTGTAATAATAATAATAAAATCATTTATTTGACACACAACATACAACACATCAGAATAGGTAAATAAAAACATAAAACAACAAAAGCATATACCCTGTGTTGTGATGATGCGCCAAAGGGAAGTCAGCTCAGTAAATGCTAAGTGACCAGCCGAGCCACCCAGCGCTGATTTTCAGCTGACACCCATTTATTGCGTCGACGCGCTGAAAACAGCAAGGAAGGGATCAATATAATACAGATACACAGCATTAGAGACTAAAATTCAAAGTATCATAGATGGATATATATCATAAATGAAAATACACATATACAAGAACACAAATATTAGGTCCTTACATATGAAATTGGCGTTTTTCGTACTGGCCACTTTAATCACAAATTTCTCCTCTTTGGTAAGGAATTCCAAATTCAAATTTGTACAGCTATAGACTCATGTATTTGTGCTTCGATGATCGTTATTCATTTGTTTTTTTCTTGTTTTTTTCTGTTTGCGTCACTCATTTTACAAAATAAAAAACTTAAAATATCGCATTATTTACGAGTACGAGTTCCGCCGTGGCACTAGTGCTGCGGAAACAACTCGAAGGGTGAATGATGTGTATGGCGGTCGTGTTGCAAAAGAAAACACAGTTCGTTTTTGGTTCCAACGTTTTCGTTCTGGAAATTTCGACCTGCAGAACAAGCCCCGTGGACGGCCTGAGACTCAAGTTGATAATGAAGAGTTGAAGGCTATTGTGGAAGCGGATCCATCGCAAACCACGTCCGAGTTAGCTGCAGGCTGCGATGTTAGTGATAAAACTGTTTTAATTCACTTGAAGCAAATTGGGAAGATTAAAAAGCTTGAAAGGTGGGTACCTCACGAATTGACTGAAGCAAACCGGCAAACGCGCGTCGACTGCTGCGTTACATTACTAAACCGGCACAATAATGAAGGTATTTTAAACCGAATCATTACCTGTGATGAAAAATGGGTTCTTTACGATAATCGGAAGCGCTCAGCGCAATGGTTGGATCCTGGCCAGCCAGCCAAATCCTGCCCCAAGCGAAAATTAACCCCAAAAAAGTTACTTCTAAGCGTTTGGTGGACTAGTGCCGGTATTGTTCATTAAAGTTTTCTCAAATCTGGCCAGACTATTACGGCTGATGTCTATTGTCAGCAATTGCAAACCATGATGGAAAAGCTAGCGGCTAAACAACCTAGGCTGGTCAATCGCTCCACGCCACTGCTGCTTCACGACAACGCTAGACCACACACTGCGCAACAGACGGCTACTAAATTAGAAGAGCTTCAATTGGAAAGTCTAAGACATCCTCCGTACTCCCTGGACCTTGCTCCAACAGATTACCATTTTTTTCGAAATTTGGATAACTTCTTGCAAGGGAAAAAATTCAACTCCGATGGGGCAGTCCAAATCGCCTTCAAAGATTTTATTGATTCCCGTCCGACTGGTTTTTTTAGTAAAGGGATCAATGAACTACCTATGAGATGGCAAAAGTGCATAGAAAATAATGGTTCATACTTTGATTAATTAAATATATTATATTAAAAAATATTCGACTTTTTGTTCCTCCCATACAAAACGCCAATTTCATATGTAAGGACCTAATATATAAGTATATTACATATACATATCATATACATTATTATCATTAATATACAGACACACACATAATAAATGCAAATAGAATAATAAATAAATTTAAACAACTATAAACAACTAAATAAAAGAGGCATCCGGTTGTTGCACGGTATGCTGCTCATTCGGTAAGAAGGTTTTTAATTTATTTTTAAAAGTATTTATGCTTAAAGACGACCTAATTGGAGGCGGTAATTTTATGGAGGCATTAAATAATTTAAATGGAGACATTATTAAATCCATTTAAAACATTATGAAATAATAAATGTGTATACAATCTAGGATTCTGTAGTGTTCAAGACATACGTGAGAAAATACAATCATATAAATGGTAAAAAACGTAAAATGTAATCGTATTTTTTTTTATTAATCTGACTAGCTGTCCCGGCAGACCTTGTTCTGCCCTATTTCTCTAAAGAAAAGTCACATTGTTTTTTTTAATGTTAATAGCTTCCCTGTCAGATTTTTTTGAAAATTGTTTGAAGGAACCTGGTCTTAATGCTATATGTATAAAAATTGACAAATATTGACATTAATATTTATACGTCACTCAATTGTTTTGCCTTCCCGGAACCCGTCCACTAACATTTAAACTTTATAGTATGGTGTTAAAGTTCAAATTGAGTTATAACAAATCTTTTGTATGAGAATACAGAAAAGTGTTATTATTAGACAGTTGCAGGGAATTTTTAAATTTTTTCTCTCCGTAATAACCTTCTTCAGACTTCATCAAACACAACAAAAAAAAAATCAGACAAATCGGTTCAGCCGTTCTCGTTCGCGCTTATCAAGACATTTTGCGATTCATTTTTATATTATAGAATTACATTTTGCCCATCTATGCTCTCAACACATCCTTTACTTGTCGTTTGTTATCACATAGTATCGCATGTAAGATTTCTAAGAAAAACCTATTAACACGAACAGTTCCAACCCTCTTATTCAAGTAGAACCATCGACACCTGCGACAACATTATCAATCAACTTGTAACTGAATTCACAAAGTGACGCCAATACACTAAAGCGTTGTACAACATTGCGTCACCACCTTCAAATTTACCTTCGAAAAACAAAAGTCACTCATAATAAGGCCCGTTTATTCCCCGTTAAGGGTCAAGCCACACCTGGAGTAAATTGAATTCTATGAATAAATTTACCTCGTGCTGCATCGGTGAACAAGTTACGAGCTGCGAGCGTGTTGGTTATATTTGTTTTCCTTCATGCTTTATCTCACTCCAAACTTGAGCATCTTTTCAAGGAGGTCCTTTCTAAAATGATAGTAATTCATACTTATATTTTCCTCGGTGGCTGCCCAAATGACAAAGCATACTTGTGTTGTTATTAGATCCAGATTACGACAATTGCCTTATGAAATTGTGAAAGTCAAAAGCGTAAATGCAGGTGAAAAAATGAAACAACTTTTATTAACGCTGTGTATTATAATAAATATTCTATCAGTAATATCTAATGAGTATTAGTAATGGTAATTTAGAGAGCTTTTAGAATAAGTTTTTTTTTTACACTGGCTCGACATAATGACTACAGAGTACCTGATGGTAAGTACAGTGTAGTCCAAAAACGAAAGCAACTATCAAAGGATAAATATCCATTGATAGTCTACATCGTCATGTCGGCCTACATATACCACGACTGAAGGTCTCTAGGTATATGAGCTACTGGATATACACAAGCTGATTTCGAAACGCGACAAGCCGAAACTGGTGACTATGACGGGCTTTCCACCCATGTACTATGGTCGCGATCCAGACGGGATCCGACGCCCTACCACATTGCGGCTGCTCGTTTAGCACCACCCAGGAGTCACGTGTAGGGAAACTAGGGTAAAGTCTACGGACGCGAGCAGCTTCGATTCCCAACCAGTTTTTAGATTTGAAACATACAGTTCAGTTTATCCGTATGCCTTGTCATCGTCCGTCGTGGTATATGTGGGCCGACATGGCGATGGCAACTGTTAATGGATTTTCATCCCTTGGCAGTCATTGCCGTTTTTGGACCACACTGTTCTTTCCATAAGGTACAATTTCATCGCTTTGTCGAGACTGTCTAAAAAACCTTGGTTACCTGACAATGTCACTCGGAGAGAGCCCAGTAAAATGAAAACCCTGAAGTGACAAGGAAAATAGAAGAGAGAATGCCCTACGGCCAGAGCTTGGAACAATGGTCTGACCAGATCCTCATATATCAGAAGCTATCAGTGAACACCACAATCCGACGGGCTATTGCGTGAAACCAACAAAGGCAATTGGTTTCAAAATAGTACGAATTCACGATCCTGAGTATGGTGGAAAATTTTGATAGGAAAGAGGGAGATGAACAATAAAATCTATACTAATATTATAAAGCTGACGAGTTTGTTTGTTTGTTTGTTTGAACGCGCTAATCTCAGGAACTACTGGTTCGAATTGAAAAATTATTTTTGTGTTGAATAAATTATTTATCGAGGAAGGCTTTAGGCTATATAACATCATGATGCAACTATTAGGAGCGAAGACATAATACAAAATGTGAAAAAAAAACGGGGAAAATTATTCATCCTTGAAGGCTTCCATTGCGTGCGCTGCGAAAACGGTTCAAGATACCAAAAATATATGTATGAAAGAATTATTCCTCTTGAAATGATCTAAAAAATGTCCCAAACAGTATATGTCTATCTTTTAAGATTAACTCACTAGAACCGTTTTTATGGTAATCAAATTTGGTCGAAATTAATGAATTATTTGTTAAGAGTTGTATCAACGTAATAATATTAATCTTTATCCAAATAAATGTGTTGTTGATTAAGAGTATTTAATTGTGAACAAAATTGTCTTTGACATCACTTAATTTCAATGAACATCTTAGAAGATATTACAATAACACATATAGCAAAACAACGTTTGCCGGATCAGCTAGTGTATTAAATATGGTAAAAAAATTAAATCATTTTATTGATAATATAACAAGATCTCATATGACAAGATCATTAGCTTCTGATCTATATTTATAAATATTAACTGTAAAATAATCATTCGCTGTAGACGTGATAAAATCCGCTACATCATCAGTTGTACTTTTATAAAATTCTACGCGTGTTACTATATTCTTATGAAATGTGGCACACGCGACCTCCGTCGTCAGGTAACATTTCATCGGAAACAAGAACTTATTGCCCCCGACCCGTAAATAACTTAATATTATTAGATTACAAATCAAACGCGAATTTCTTTACTGCTGCCATTATGTTTTTTACTCTCACTGTATTAAAATCGTAATATTTTCACTTTTTACCTTTGATGAATAATTCACACATAATTATCTTCAATAGTTGTCACATAAGAAATTTGACTTTTTTATTATAGAACTATAAGAAGTTCTAGCTGTTATTTGAGTTATGAATTAAATTTACTCTAGCATTAGTATGTCAAATTAATTTTGAACTCAAATACAAGAGTTTAATAAAATAAAAACACTGGAAGCATAATAAAATTTAATATAAAAAGTAGAATAATAAAAATTAAAGTAGACGTAACATAAGAAGAAGCAGAAGTAATATCAAAAGTGATAAAAGATTATAATGTTAAGTATCTTTTTACCTTTTTCGATTTGAGAAAGACAACAACTTGTACTAAATTACGACGTGAACGAATTGCTTTTATTTTAAAGCAGTAATTACTCTAACAAGGTTTAATTTACGTTGCAATAGTAGAACGCTCTTCTCACTCCAGTCTACGCGTTCTAATGAGATCTATTTACGAAATGCAGTGGAAGCAGCAATGGTACTCCATGTAATTAATCTAATTGCTAACGTCTGTGAGATCTTACTGTTTGTATGTGATAAACTATCTTGACATGTTTTATTCAACATCAAGAATATATAGTTTTAGGTGTTTAGTGCAAAGATATTAAATTAAATTTTTAAGCCGGTGAAATGTTAGTCGTTTTGGAGCTATAGGGTTTCGGTTCTATTTCAGCGATACTATTTACAATATATTTATTTTGGTGAACAATAACAAATATTCAAAGAATATTGGAATTAAAGCTTTTCGTTTCCGTGATGATTATAATGTCACGGTGTAAATAAACATATAATATACCATTGATATTATAGTCGTTTTTAAATGGGAAAAATTTCAATTCTGTATCAGAAAATATCATTAAACTTCAATAATCTCAAATGTTTTTATTAAACAATGATATATTTTATTGATAGTACTACAGGTAAACAATCAAAGCCCTTCAGTTCCAAAATGACTATAATTTCACCCGGCATATATAGAATGTAGATGCGTTTTGGTGATCAAAATCCTTAACTTGATTTTTTAGGTTTACGCTTAGTTTCATAAACTTTCTTTAAAGTTTAAAACAATTCTAAACACTAATTAAATATAATTTACATGCAAGTTTATGGTTTATTACTGTTATAGAAATTAAAGAATGCTTTTAAATAAAAGCGATGTTGAATGTGTTGTTTTGGGAGATGAAGCTGCTCGCGTCCGTAGGCTATACCCTAGTTTCCCTACACGTGACTCCTGGGTGGTGCTAAACGAGCAGCAGCGAGGTGGTAGGGCGTCGGTGCCCGTCTGGATCATGACCACAGTACATGGGTGTAAGGCCCGTCATAGTGACCAGTTTCGGCTTGTCGCGTTTCGGGATCAGATTGTGTATATCCAGTAGCTCATATACCTAGAGACCTTCAGTCGTGGTTTATGCGGGCCGTCATGACGATTGAGACTATCAATGGATTTTCATTCTTTGATAGTCGCTTTCGTATTTGACTTTTTTTTTAATAATTTATAGGCGAACGCTTGACCTCAATCACACCTGGTGGAAAGTGAAGATGAGTTCGATGATGAAACGCGATCGCCTAGCAAATGCCTATTCACTCTTCTCTTAAAGACTCCCACTCCTTAGCCGTTCGCATGATAAATGTAGAAGCGAATCTTTTCGTGCGAATATAAGGAACATCCACCGCATACGGATAGTATCCGACACGATGTCTAGTGGTTTTGTGGTGGAATGGAGCTGGTGGAATCAAAGAATGAAGTTCCTGAGAACACTCTCCACCGTGCAACCGGTAAAAGACCGAGAGGCAGGCAACTCTACGTCGAAGCTCAATGCTATGCATTCTAATTTTTGTCAAACAGTCGTCGCCAATAAGTCTACGAGCTCTGCGATCAATCGAGTCCAAAGCCGCCAACTGATATTTAGCGGATCCGTCCCAAAGATGACAACAGTGCTCAACACCCGACCGCACCTGTGCCTGATACAGGTTAAGAAGTTGCGAAGGTGAGAAGAATCGTCTGACCTTAAAAAGGATACCCAATTACTACCCAATGACTACACTGTACTTACCATCAGGAACTCTGTAGTCACTATGTCGAGCCATTGTAAAAAAAAAAACGTGAATTCTTCTTGGGATGTCACTTCTGCTCGTAAAGAACGCGTTTCTTATCCCTTTGAAGAACTCAATGTTATAGCTCCAGGTAAGAACATGGGTATTTCCTTTTGATGCATCACCACGACACAGGATATTTGATTTTGTTGTTGTACCTTAATTAACCAATTCTTCTATTTTATGTACCAAATAAATGTTTTATCTTTCGTTTTGTTCGTCTGGATCGCGACCAGAGTGCATGGGTGTAAAGCCCATCATAGTGACCAGTTTCGGCTTGTCGCGTTTCGGGATCAGCTTGTGTATATCTAGTAGCTCATATACCTAGAGACCTTCACTCGTGGTATATGTGGGCCGACATGACGATGTAGACTATCAATGGATTTTCATGCTTTGATAGTCGCTTTCGTTTTTGTGCTACACTGTACTTACCATCAGGTTCTCTGCAGTCACTATGTCGAGCCAGTGTAAAAAAAAAATACTGTTGAGTACCGTTAAGCTGAAGATCTGTAAAAAAAGCCGCGTTAGTATTACAGTTGTATGTCGGAATCGGTCTCATACAAATAAATACTGCGTCTGCTGTGTTATTTGGAATGTCACCTTTAGCATAACCAATTAAAAACTGGTATAAGCTTTCTTATTAAATAGAAATATTGTCTTGCTTCGTAAAGTTGCATAGTTAACGTCTGGTATAAGTCTTTATAAGCAGCAGAGCTTGGTAAATAACCCACCAACTGTATAAACGAATGGTCGCATTATACAAATGTAACAAACAGTTCAACGCAGACTCATGCAAGGTTAAGACACTGTGCATAAGAGGTAGCGGCGTTTCAATTTTTATGGAATTTATTCGCAAAATATTTTTTCTGATTTGTTTATTTTTATGTGATATCTGTTTCATGATTTGAATCAATAGAAATTCTTACTTCGTCGTTTTCTTACGTTTTCATTCATTTTTAAATATAATTGAGAAAAAAAAAAGGAATTTTCTAATTCGTCCATGATTATTTCATGCCATTAATGTGGTAGTATATGTATAACCATTTTTTATCCAATTCAACTCTTCATCATCTTAATTACCAGCATGATTCAGTCCACAGCTGGACATATGCTTTCCTTTATAAACGCCATTGAACCCAGACTTGGGACCTTCTTGAACAATCTTTTCCAGTTACCTCAACCGATTAATTTTTTTCAGTAATTGAACTAAGTATATTTTTATTATCTTTATTAGTAAAAATAACTTACCAGAATTTATTACGGTGTATTTTCGGAAGATAAATTTTGGCTGGTGGTTAATTACTTCATTTTACATTATTTAAAGTACTTATAGTAAGTCTATTTAAACAAACTTTTAATTCCAGTTTGTCTGTTCCAAGGCAACGTTAACTTCATGTTACAATCATCCATATATCAAGGTAATGATGAATGACTGACTGAATATAAAATGAATTTACAAATTGAATCGCTCTCGCTTCCGTTCGTATTAAGTTTTAGTATTAAAACTTTCTCACGACCAGCATTTATATTCGGTGGCAAGTATGCTTAAGTTTCTTGCCGAAGCGAAGTGGATATTACGGAAACTAGAAAGTTATTTCAGTTAACACTCGAAACCTTATTGCTATTCTGTATAAATAGTAACGGTGCGTTGGTAATTGCTTGGCAAATGTTATTTGTTTCTTTCTGTGAAGATTCTTTATGGATTTTAAGGCTGCTCAGGTTTGAAGGTTACTCTTGAGACTCTGCCAGATGTTACAGAAATATACACTGGCACTAAAACGTACGCATCATTAGACGAACTAGTTAAGAAAGTATTATAGATCAAATCCTTGATATCATCTTGACTTTCTATAGAAATTTTAACAACAATACTGCAAATTTTAATCTATATTTATAGAATAAAATCCTTGGTATAAACAATAATGTTTTCACAATTTTGTCTAGTAGTACGTACGTAGGAATGTTGCTTTTAGTACTATCTCGCTAAATTAGCAATGGTATAGATGGTAAATCCAGCACAGTTCAAGAATCACGGCGACTACAATTTATTGACAGCCGTCGTCGTACCACAGGCTGACAGGGTTGTAGGTACAATGGTAGATGTTGCCTATTAAACTTGAGTAACTGTAATTTTGGTGGTAATATTTGAATCACTTTAGCTTTGATGGTCAGATACGCTCAAACTTACTACTGTTTCTATACCACCACTTACCAAACGGAGTTACTAATGGCTTAATTACAGAGTTTGCTGAATTAACAAATGGGATTATTATACAAATGCTCTGACTTACGAAGCATTTAGGGACAGATACCGTTTTTATCAGCAAGAAACACTTTCAACCAAAACTGAATTGTAATTGTAAAACTTTAATATGCTAATACAAGTAGGTACTGTTGAAGGAGAAAGCGCTATAAAATAAAAATGGGAACAATTTCAGATTACCAATGCCATTAAATTGGATAATAATATAAATCCTCAATCTTACTGCTTTCATAAATGGAAAAGATTTAATGGATGTTTTTTACTCAATCAGGCCAGAACGGCTGAACGGATCTGGATGAAATTGGCACAGAGATAAGTTATTGTATGAAATAGTACATAGACAACTTTTCCCAGCAATAGACTCGGTTCCTTTGTGTACTAGGATAAGACTACGTGATGTAACTAACTACAAAAACTAAATGACAAATTAATCGTTTTAGTTTTTGTTATATTTTTGTTGATGTCTTGTTTTTCTATCCAGGCAAACTGAGTGACCACAATAAAATTTATTCATTACCTCTTTACAATTCTTATATCGATTGCTAATTATCTTAAAAACTGTTAAAAATGGTTCCTTCAACGACATATCAAACGGGTACTTTTCGTCGTTGGGTTTCATCTATTTCCATACTTTAAAGTCTCACAGATTTTACCATATGTAATATGTTAGGCATTTTTGTATTAGGGTACGATGGGGCTGACATACGTACACACGTAAAAGTCCCTTAAATAAATAGAATAAAAAAAAAGTCTCACAGACTCGCAACAACGTTTTAGGGAGTCGAAGCTGCTCCCGTCCGTAGGCTTTACCCTAGTCTCCCTACACGTGACTCCTGGGTGACGCTAAACGAGCAGCAGCGAGGTGGTAGGGCGTCGGTGCCCGTCTGGATCGCGACCACAGTACATGGGTGTAAAGCCGGTCATAGTGACCAGTTTCGGCTTGTCGCGTTACGGGATCAGCTTGTGTATATCCAGTAGCTCATATACCTAGAGACCTTCAGTCGTTTTTGATAGTCGCTTTCATTTTTGGACTACACTGTACTTACCATCAGAAGCTCTGTAGTCACTATGTAAGCCAGCGTAAAAAAAAGCAACATGATAGTTACTTTAAAGTGTCACAAATCGTAAGAAACTGGAAAAATAAACGCGAGAAACATATTCCACTCCTTTGTTGTTCGCAATATGAATAATGAAATGAACTTTAGACGGTTTCTTAGTTCTCAGTGAACTTTTGAAACTATAATTATAATTTTAATAAAGGACATATAGCAGTTCCTGTGGTGTGTACCCCGACTGCAGGCAAGTGCTCCGATCTGCTTATATTTGAATAATGCGACGGACGTAGCACCGAGGAACTTTGCCAGGAAAGCATATTTATGAAAATTATTGCCTCAGTCAACATTAGCATATTAGAAATTTTCACTTCTAACTATATTTCTATTTCTATGAAAGAAAATGTTAATGTTAAATATTTTAGAAGTACCTTCTTAATTATTTTGAAAAATAAAGAGGAAATATTATATAGAGGGTGCCCATAATCATTATTTAAAAAGCTAAAACAGATATGTTAAAAAAAGATATAGTCTAAAAACCATATGACTCTGAATGGTTGATAATGAAATTATTTTTCAATCTGCCTAAATACAATAAATCGATTTCAGGTTAGCCGAACCAGAGTAGACCAAAACATTAAGGTTAAAATAATAAAAACCAAATTAGAATTAGCTATTAAAGTCTAGTAAAAATACCACTCGAACGGAGGGATAATATCAATGGATAATAAAAGGTTCAAAACAAAACTTGGGCATATGATAAAAATTGGCATAGAAAACCGATTACTTTGGCAAGAACTTGATCATTCTTAGTAGCAAATAAGAGGGGAATACACAATATTTCGGACCTTTAAGACAGAAAATCGACTATTGTTAATTATGGAAACAAAGGAAAAAATACGTATTATTCGAGCTAGTTTTTGCAAAGGAGTAGTTATTTTTCAAAGTTTCTCGAGCTGCACGAGAAATTCACGTCCATTATTTTGAACAATGTAACGTTGTTACAAGGAACGTTGTTCAGGTTTATTTATCTATTTTATTTCTAGCTGCTAATTTTTGCTACATTGTTGTAAATGACTACAAATGTTTTATACAACCGCTGCCTTCGTAGAGAAATTTTTTTGCTTGTCTTAAATGATTGATAGCATTGAATCTATGAATTTATGAAGCAAGAATCTATTAACAAATTGTAGTCGTTCCGACAAATATTTACTAAAAATTCTTTGAGTATATTGGTAACTAAATTTATAGCCTCTATTTAAAAAAATATAATACACCAAGTAACTCACTATGATGGACTTGCCAAACAACTGCTCCGGTTATCTAATGGGTTAAAATGCTCTGGTATATCACTGCTATTAGTTTTGAATCTTTAGGCAGTAACATTCTGAAGCGACTTTAGAAAAAACAATTTTAGAACGCAAACAAAAATTCAAAACATACTGTATGGTACTGATGGGCAAAATGTAATCTGATTTATGATTAAAAATTAAAAAATTCAGTCATAATTTTAATTTTGTTGCTCTGTAATCGTGATTAAATACCTTCAAAACATTAAGGAGACATAAATGTGTATGCGATTGAAAATTCCGTAATGTATAAAATATGGATGGGCAAAATGCAGTTATATTAATGATGAAAAACGTACAATGTAATCGTAATTGTTTTTTATTAATCTGATTACATTTTACTCATCTATGCTTAAAACCAACAGATTACTAAAATAGTGTAGAAACAAAAAGAAAACAGTTTTTTTTATAATAATAAAGCAAACAATGGTACAGGGCAATTCACACATCACACAAATATAAACACAATATAGTTCAAGAGTACAAACTCTAATTAAGAAAGCTAGCCCTTAACCTATGTAATGATATAGTATTCATAAAAAATCTCTTATTTTGTAAAAAGTTAACCCCAACCAAAAGGATTCCAAGCGATCGATACCAAAATACTAATGAAATTATTTCTATAACTCGCGACTTGTGCCAGTCAGAGCCAAGGAATCGTGAAGCGTCAAGAAGATTAATGCGGCCGGACTAATTAGAAAAGTTTTCCAACAGCCATTTAATGACCTTACTCCGAAATAGAAACAGAAATGGTTTTGTGACACAGTGTTCCGCTGTGTTTGTATTAAAGAGTTCGCTTGGAAGTACGGGAGTTCAAATTTTAGAATTATAAATGATAGATAGTCTAATTAAAGATCAGAATTAATTCATTTGAAATATGTATAAACATTAGATTAATCCTTTGATGTGACCAATCAGTAAAATCGAATACTCATAAAATTGATAATGGAATATAATTCGAATGTGGTATTCGTCATTTACATAGGTGGATTACTATTTACTTAGGATATAAAAAAGAGAAATGTAGATCGATAGCAAGCTTAAGACAGAAAGCGTAGTATTAATATAAAATAAATTTAAATAGTGTTTCAATAGTAAATTTACCCTTGTTTTACTTTCAAATTCATTCAACTGATAAAACGTAACAAATAAATATAGCTATACATCAGTGTAATATAAAATAAAAATTCGAACGTGTATTATATAGTAATATATTACATGTGAGTAAAGTTAGACCAAGACCATTTACTAACCAAGCTAACCAAGCACTAGAACAATTTTTGTCAAGACATTTAATTTTATATAATATTTAATATAAATACCACGAGTAAATGCTGTTAGAGGGGCGATCAGATGCACTGGTCTCGTTGGGCACGGTATATAAGTGGAAATTGGATACAACCACTAATATATTGACGAAATGGATCAGTAAATTTTTAGTTCTTCTATAACCGAAATTATGACAAATTACTTACGTGTTCAACTAAATTAATAATTTCCATTTATTGCAATATTCATGATTGGAATCGGGATTTAAAATCTCTCTGGTAAATGTTTCAAGCGAGTTAACTTTCATTCATTATGTCATATTTCATTATTAAAATTGACATTAACTTTATTAATGCGGTTATTATTTTCATCCGCTACAATTTAAAAGTATTAAATATGATTTCCTTTTGTAATTCTTTTAAATGCGGTATCTATACTAATATTATAAAGCTGAAGAGTTTGTTTGTTTGTTTGTTTGAACGCGCTAATCTCAGGAACTACTGATTCGAATTGAAAATTTCTTTTTGAGTGGAATAGACCATTTATCGAGGAAGGCTTTAGGCTATATAACATTACGATGAGATTATTAGGAGCGAAGAAATAATGGAAAATGTGAAAAAACGGGCAAAATTATTCATCCTTGAGGGCTTCCATTGCGCGCGCTGCAAAAACGGTTCAAGATACCAAAAATATATGTGTCGAAGAATTATTCCTCTTGAAATGATCTAAAAAAATGTCCACGACAGTATATGTCTATCTTTTAAGATTAAGTCACTAGAACCGTTTTTATGGTAAACAAATTTGGTCGAAATTAATGCATTATTTGTTAAGAGTTGTATCAACGTAATAATATTAATCTTTATCCAAATAAATGTGTTGTTAATTAAGAGTATTTAATTGTGAACAAAATTGTCTTTGACATCACTTAATTTCAATGAACATCTTAGAAGATATTACAAAGCCTTACATAGCAAAACAACGTTTGCCGGATCAGCTATAGTGTCTTGATAACCGCGAAACTCGAGAACGGCTGAACCGATTTGACTGATTTCTTTTTTGTTGTGTTTGTTGAAGTCTGGGGAAGGTTATAACAGAGAGAAGATTTTAAAAAAATATCTGAAAAAGTCTAAAAACAACACTTTTCTATATTCTCATACAAAATATTTGTTATAAGTCAATTTGAACTTTAACACCATAGCATAAAGTTTAAATGTTAGTGGACGGGTTCCGGGAAGGCAAAACAATTATTGAGTGACTTATAAATATTAATGTCAATATTTGTCAATTTTTATACATATAGCATTAAGGCCAGGTTCCTTCAAACAATTTTCAAAAAACAGCCGACAGGCCAATAGCTATTAACATTAAAAAAAAACAATGTGACTTTGTTTTAGAGAAATAGGGCAGAACAAGGTCTGCCGGGACAGCTAGTATCTTATATTTTGTGTAATTTTTTAATTTTTTTTTATTGCTTTTTTGGTGCCGTGTGTTTCTGTTTAAATATATAAATAGTGAGTTTTCTGATTCTTACTTCTGTCGTGTCATCGTTAAGTATGATATTTCTGCCGGTGTATTCCCTTCCTATTATATTAGAATCTTTAAAACGATGATTATCGATATACGCAGTTTACCACAGTATAGCTTCACAATAATTACAGTCGGCTTTGTGTTAATATCAGATCTAGCATAGACCGAGATGTTATGAAAAAAATTTTACCCAGGCTTCCATAGATGCTTCCTAGATGCTAGTTATTTTACCAAAAAATGTATTAGAAATATTACAAAACTGTTTTATTTACGTAAATGTTGAATTTTCCACGCAGTTGTTTATGAAATGACGCACGATCGTTCAGAACTCTAAACGGCTATCATTATCTTCCTCCGAGGTGGTCGTGGGATGATGTATGGAGGAGTTGTGTAACAATAGCACTTGATAAATTGCGTCTCGAGTTACAAATGTTTGCAGGCGCTAGAAATGTGTCTGCGAGGAAAAACCGAATGAGTGTAAATAGTGTTTATTTGCGGAATACAAGCAGGTAAGCGATTCTTTCTATATATCTATGTTCTTCAATCATAAAACACAATGAAATACAATTATTTGGTACATAACATATAACATAGAAGAATTGCTTAATTAATATAGAATACACGATAAGCATACACACTTGCCCAACATATCCAGACATGAGCAGTTCCCAATGTCTTCCCGCGCACCGCTCCTAGACAATGAGGTGAGCAGGGGTTGGCCTTTTACACCACCCCCTTGCAACGTTGTAGAGAGTGGCCTGAACAAGGCCAGACGTCGCCGGCAACTGAGGATGTTAGAGCTACCTTTCTCTTAGCCCAGGCAGACTGGAGGAGGAACACTGCGGAGGTTTTAGTCGGTTACAATCCAGCGCGCCGGGGTTACCATCCTCCCGGTACCCTGACAGTCCATGAGGACGTATGTTGTGATATGATGATGTGACAAAAGCAAGTCAAAGTATATGCTAAGCAAACAGCTGAGACACAACACTGATTTTAGAGTTCAGACTTGTATTTTTGGAATTAAATCCCTTATTGTACATATCACAACACTACTTCATGAAGTCCGAAAAAAATTCGAAAATGACCTCAACAGTTTGACATTGTTATAATTATTTATAAGTATAATATTATTACATCTCTAGTGGCTCCTAGTTGGTGTGCAACAGGCAGCGACTGCATCCTGGTAACCACTTTAGCTCATGGGCGAAACCTAGTTTAGGCCCCAGGTCTACGAGGTCTCTTGTACGATGTTTTATCGCGTAAGTTGTTGCGATGACTCCCCGTTTAGTGCAAAAGTCTGTCTACTAATTCTTTACCTGTCGTGCCAAAAGCAGCCTGGTCTAACCGACGATTCTGGCGAAGCAGCCAGGGATTGTGAAAGGCCTAGGACACGCATAGGGTTCAGTAACAGTACCCAGACACTGCATCCTGCCTCTCTCTTATTTTTTTTTTATTTGGTTCACATACCGGACATCACACAAAAACATACAAAACATAAACGAATCTTACTAAAATAATACAAAAGGTGTGTCCTTAACAAGTGAACACAACAAGAAATAGTGTCGCTTCTCCATCTCATTCGATTAAAAGGGGCTTGGACGAGAGGGTGCGTTTGTGCAAGCGCTAGCTAGCGTTCACATACCAAATATATCCTGCGCAATTGCAGTTTCCGAATATTTTCATCAGTGAGATCACCTTCGCTGAATGGCTCACTGAAAAGCTCACGCCTCCTTGCTGTGATTTGGAAACGTGTTCAAGGCCGAAATCGGCCAGGATACCAGCATCATTATTACTCCCAATGAGAGGTAATGAGGGGATAATTTACGACCCCCTCCCAGAGAAGAGGCCTAAGGTCAATAGCTCGACACGCCCTTGGAAGTATCCGGATCCCCAGGCCCGGCGAAGGCGGAGAGTAGGCAGTGCTGGCACCCCGGTGGTTTTAGTCGGTGCAGGTCCGACACACCGGGGCAGTGGCCCTTACCACTTCCCTGACGGTCCGAAGGGATTTCCACCGGATTAACAAAAAAAAAACATCATTATTACTCAACACTATGATATAAAGTATATTGTGCTTTTAAGTTATAATAATATCATGAGGCTGGTATAAATGTATTGCTTTTTTAAATAACAAAGAAAGTGCAAGCATATAAAAATCCTGAAATATTCTCACTCCACACTCAAGTAGATACAAAAGTGCACATAATACCCAGATGCAATGCAAAACAGGGTTTAGGAAAAGCTGTGAAACTATGTCGGTAACTTTTCCATATTCCCCGCTCTGGCCGGGGATAAGTCTGTCATCAAACACGGGAACGCTCCTCCGCGTATCAGTAATAAGAAATTCAAACATCACTGTCCAATATCACCCATATACTATGTCCTATATGAAGAAGCTTAAAACATAACCTTAAGCTCTGATTAAATATAATTTTATAACATAATTAAAACTCAGGCGTTTGGTATGTAAGTACGGGATACGGGGAACGGTGGGTTTGTATTGTACGAGAAATGTGGTTAGATTTGGCTGATTTTTTATTATATATTTCACGTATTTTACTACTGTACAGGTGGTTTACAAATACGTCTATTTCAAAATAAGTATAATAAATTAGTTACAATGCAAGATTATGGTCTACAAAAGATAATAAGCGCTTTATACTTTACTAAAACTGGATGTGAATTTCGGTATAATATTGTTCTTTGGAATCGGCCTATATTTAGTTCTTAAAAATTGCGAGTTCTTATTATATCCTCATAATATTTAGATTTAATCACTGCTTAGCTCTTCTCAAATAAAACTGAAATTATAATAATCATATATCATCACGTTATGTTCCTTTCCAGGTGAGCAGACGTATGACAGTTAGCAGTATCCTCTAATGGATTATCTTTTGTAAAAACTAATTAAAGGGTTTTTTTTATCTCATATAAGCATGCCGTCCGTTTCATAGTTAGTCACTTATAATATATCGTCAAGCTGTATGTCTTTTGGGGTAAGTTTAAATAGTCTTTAATAGCGAGAAAATCTAAGAGAGAAATGAAACCACACAACCCGTTCGGCAGTCAATTTTAATACAGAGCTTTACCATAGACCAGAGATGGGCAAAATGTAATCTGATTAATGATGATTGATTACAAAATGTAGTCGTAATTTTAATTTTCTTGCTCTGTAATCAGGATTAAATCCATTTAAAACATTAAGAGATCATAAATGTGTATACAATCTGGGATTTTGTAATGCTTAAAACATAAATGAGCAATATGCAGTCATATTAATAGTAAAAATGTAAAATATAATAGTTAATCATTTTCATTAATCTGATTACATTTGGCCCATCTATGCCATAGACAATACCACAGACATAAACTCAAATCATACAATTGTTCTATCATAAAGAAATAAAAATATCATTAAATGTGTTTAGCAGTGGGCAGAGATACATTAGTGGATGTACACAATTTGCGCTTATATATCGTGCCCAACATGACCAGTAGCATAGCTGATCGCCATTCGCAGGCCACTTACACATGACATTTCTATTGGATGCCATGCAGATATTCTCGAAATTTTTTTCTTCACCAGTAAGCATGTGGAATCTAAATCCGTATGTAACCTAAAAAAAAATGAGGTATATCCACTAAAGTACAACACTGGGCGATCATAGCCATTTACTTTACTTATGTTTGCTATATACATGTTGATTCTTTATTATGAATCAACATTTTTTACTTGGGAAAAATCCTCATAGGGCCGTCTCAGCCGCACAGGGGGGTTGCGCGACCGAGGTGTGTCGGACTAGTACCGACTAAAAACCCCAAGGTGACTACTTCTGCGCATTTGCGGGGACTGCGGGTCTTGTAATCAATTCGCCACAGCCCCATCGCGCCGCGCCCGCTGGGCACAAACTCGGGGGAAGATATCTTCCCCGACACTGCTTATTATATTTAAGCAGAGCACATCACAATGCGCTGCCTACTTCTCGAGGGTCGCTAACCAGTCGCTCAGGGCCCCCACCCTGAGCTGCCACGACCCCAAAGGCATCAGCCAACCGGTCGTGGAACAACCGATCAGCTGGGGCTGATGATGAATCAACATATATAATATATTGACAGAGGTTTTACACACAACGAGAAATATCTCACTGTATCTTGTTTTTTATTGATCGTTAAGTAATGATGTCTGAATTCTTTTATCGTAATATCTCGTAAGTCTTTACTGTAAGCTATGGGTAAAGTTGTAAATAAAACCAGTGTACAGAATTTTCCGTGTATGCAGATTTATTATCGATGTATGTAGATAATCTTTTTGTAAGGATAATCCGGTTTTAACCGGTTTAAAAACTGCATCCAAAGCCGATTGCTGTGGTCGATTACGATAGGCGGATTTTGTTTACACAATTACCGTAGTTTCATCTATATGTAATCTTAACATTGTTTTCTTATTGTTCTCCTATATTTTTGATATTATTTTGACTAATAGTTTACTGCAAGAATTCACTCTAAAGATATTTATAAGGTTGCTAAGTAGTGTCCGACCGAAAGTTCGGTTTCGGTTTCGGTTTCGGCCGAGTTTCGGCCAAAAATCAATTTTCGGCGGCAGTTTCGGTTTCGGCCAAAATTGTCCGAAACTTTTGCCGAAACCGAAACTGATTTCGGTAGTTGTCGTACATGCTTGCCTAGCTTCGTTTCTCGCGGCAACGCTTTGACGGACGCTGGCGGCCCTGTTCAGGATTCGTGCGCCGTTCTCATTGCTTTTTTTTTTCGAATTTACTCGTGTTTGTTGACCGGGAAAGGTCTTCACAACTTAACCGGGCGGGTGGGCGAACACTGAGGGTGCTCAGCCGGCAATTTATGGGTTGGGTGGCAATGCAAGGAAACCCCTGTGGGTACGAACCTCGACTTGGACCGCCAGCCAGAAATACGTAACCTAACGGTGATCTAATAGCGTTTCGGAAGCGACTACCTTCAGAAAAAACGCCGAAAGAAACTCAAGGCTGCGTCGGAGTGTAACTGCGTCGTTTAGACGACAGTTGACGGATCTAATTCGCATTGCTCTATAGCAACACAACTTAGTCAGTGCGTTATCACCCGACGTAAACATTCTTTAGAGGTTATGCTTTGATGGTACTGATTACATGTAAATTTTTGTTTCATTTTTTTACTTGACCACGTTGACTTTTATACTTGACCACGTGAGTTTCGGTTTCGGTTTCGGCCGAAACTGAAGCAACGGCCGAAATTTCGGTTTCGGTTTCGGTTTCGGCCGGAAAACCAGTTTCGGTCGGACTCTATTGCTAAGCCAATTATTAAAGGGCTAAATTAATAACTCCCCCCAAGTCTACTGCCTGTAAGAAAGGTTTGGAGGCGTGGGCTCTTTACACCAACGAGACACAAAGCGAGTCGCTGATTAGCAAGTTAAAAATTAACACACAAAATATTGGAGCATGGCACGGTATTTTGGCCAATCCTTTGTCCAGTGAAGCCAGAATGCTGTGCCAGACGGTGACGCTTGCTCATCCGCGACTCCCCTGGGATGTAATGACGTAGGTTAAGACACAATGGGGCTGATATATCCGCTTGAATAAAAGCCTCTAAATAAAAAAAAAACATTCAAATTCGCATATTTTCGGTCGTTTGTTAATTTTTACAAAAAATCATAGAACTATAATTTTTGCCTATGATGTCTGCCTAATATGGACTGTGAGGGTGATTGATTTTTACAAATAACTCTGTAGATGGAAGGAACCAATTTGCATTGCAGTAGATGGTCGGTAATTGAGCCGCATGGAGCGCCCCCTGTGACCACAATCCGATCGCCGCACTGAGCTGAAGTGCCGCCTGTCCGTTTAATTGGTGGTTGATCGATCTTTCAATTAATCCAAGTTCGCATTATTTCACGTTATCAGTACATCAATGTATATAATATACTCAGCCTCGTATATAACATTACTGAATCAAAAAAATATTGACAGTCACTACAGCCTTGGAGTAAAATTTCGCGTGCTTGATCTACAGTAGCGCTCAAAAGTATTTTGAAATACAATTTACTACATATCAGAAAAAATAAAAACAATATTGTTTTGAATCAAGTAATATATTTGAAGTAATTATATGTTTCACAAATTAAGATACCTAAATACTATCGAGGGGTAAAAGGCTATTTGGTTTAAGCAACATATTTTGGTGATAAATATATTTGGAATCAGCGTTTTTTACCGATTCCAAAAATATGTATATTACTATATCGCCAAAAAAGTCGCTTAAACTAAATAATCTTTCACCTCTCGAGATATGGCGGGAAATGTGAGGTTTTGATAAAAAATACAAGTTGTTGGCTTGAGGAGCCTATGACAACTGATGAAACTAAACTCTCCTTATTAAAATAATACAATCGCTTATATACTAATGTTTTACAAGTGGGGATGCATGCACTTGGTAAACAAACCATTAAATAATACTTATAAAGATAACAGTTGATACTGATGACTAATGATTACAATTAACACACTAATGCTTCCTATTAAGATATGGTATAATGATGTATTCCGATCCTGGTATGTAGGTTGCGTGTGCTATGCCTACATAACTCTCGTTATGAATTATAACACACAAAAAAAATCATAAACAAAAGTTTACTTAGCGAAAGCTCAAAAGTATTTTGACAATTAAAATTTTATTTTATTTTATTTGAGGCAGATTATTCCTGGAACTTTTTATTAGTATTTTGTTGCATAACGATTGACTTCCAAGACCGCGTTACAGCGCGCCGGTATTGAATTAACTTATTTTTACAATCGATCAATAGGAATTAGACTCCATACTTTAGTAAAAATATTTCGGAATCTTTGATGATTATATAATTACCTGTACGCGTTTGTGCTCGGTAATCTCAGAAACGGCTTAACTGATTCAGATGCGGTTTTCATTGATGTATTATGCAAACCTGCCGTTAACATTTAATGTTAATTTTATTTTAAAGGGATCATAAATAAAAAAGATATATCGTGATTGCGCTATCAGGGATACAGTAGAATGCAGAAAATAACACACAACAAGTCTGGCTCGGCACAAACGCGCAACCACCATCTTTTCAGCTTGGGAAAATAAACACCCTGCTCACAAACATTAAGTTTCAAGTGCACACATACCCCACGATTCCCCTACTATAATATATCTTGCCACTTTTTAATCACTTTATCCAGTGAGTTCTTTTTTTTTTTGGTATCCAGGGGGAAAATCCTACATAGGACCATCAGGGACGCTGTGAGGGCAGCGACCCGGTGTGTCAGACTATTACTGACTAAAAACCCCGGGGTGTCCGTATGATTGCTCCACCCGAGCCTGGGAAGCCAAATTCGTCCAGACGCCCAGGGAACAAAAGGCCTTGTTAAAGCTATCCCTCTGGGGGAGGGGTGGGAGTAAAAATTCACCTCTCCAAAACCTCTCTCTCAGGCGGCGCGACGGACACCGTGCACCGCCTCCCTCTCATCCGGGCAGCAGAATCCCTCAAGTCTACTGCTCGGAATCCAGTAAGTTCTAAAGTAAATGAAGCCATGGATAACAAAAAAATAGTTACTTATTAGAGGTTGTCAATAATTTTCTTTTTAAAGTTATATAAATATATATATTTTTTATTACTTTCACAAAAAACGATCTTTCATTTTCAAGGGAATTTGCGCTGTTAGCATAATGTTGCGTCATCATTCGACTCGACGAGAAATGCTACGTACTGTGGGTATATTATTTCAGAATTGACCAAAAATATAAATTTTTAAAATAGTGACATAGCTTACAAAATTAATATTTCTATACGTCTTAAGGATCAATTCATGTAAGCCCATTAAAAAACTTTTGTGTATATTAGAAAAATATATAATAATTTATTTTTTGTTAGTTTGTAATTATAGTAGGGGATTCCATGTATGTCGCTCGAGAAAGAAATGTCCTCTATGAATCGTATGTCCACCGCACACCTGGCTCTCTTTGCAGACGGATGTGGGGCCGTTGACCCCGTTATACGGTTGGGTTGTAAAAGTTTACCCGGGTCACCTGATTCCTGGGTTTACCGATAACTGTTATATGCACTTGTGCTGCAATCTTGAAACAGTTTACAACCTTTTTTTAAATATTTTATTTAATATGTTTTTATCTTTACGCGAATGATGTTCTTTCAGACCTTCTTACGTCTCTTAAGATATTATTGTTCCAATACATACTTTAATAAACATTTTCATAGCTATTATCTACATGAAATAAAATTGTTTTTGTCATGCTTTAGGGATTTTGTTGAATCAAAATAGATAATATAGTAAGAGCAATTTTTACAGCTTTGTAATGTTTTAACCACGTCCGGTTCACTTTTAAGATGTTATAATACAAAATTTAAAATAAGATTGGTACATTATCTATACTAATATTATAAAGCTGAAGAGTTTGTTTGTTTGTTTGAACGCGCTAATCTCAGGAACTACTGGTTCGAATTTAAAAATTATGTTAGTGTTGAATAGACCATTTATCGAGGAAGGCTTTAGGCTATATAACGTCACGATGCAACTGTTAGGAGCGAAGAAATAATGGAAAATGTGAAAAAAACGGGGAAAATTATTCATCCTTGAGGGCTTCCATTGCGTGCGCTGCTAAAACGGTTCAAGATACCAAAAATATATGAATGAATAATTTATATGGCAGAACAACGTTTCCCGGATCAGCTAGTTGTTCATAAAGATGATTTTACGCTTGCATGCCTGCTTTTGGATTGTCTGTTAATGAACTCTCTTCTTTTAGCAGTACCTGCGTAACTCTATTGAATTTTTCGGTATATAAAAAAATGTATCTTGTTTTAATGAAACCATATTAGAAATAATTGTAATATATTGATTTTAGTTCCAGGTTTCTCTCTGAATATATTGTTACGTTACGTCTCAAGTCGGGTAAGTAGAGATACATTAATGTTTGGCCAGTGGAACTTGAGGGAGCCCACTGCCCATGCATGAGAAAAATGGAGTGTATGTGTGTCCACGCACTGTTTATAACGACGGTTTGCTGTGGGGTGCCAACTCCACTTCCTCCATAATTTGTTAAAGCCTGAAATGCCCGTCCGCATGCCGGTGTCGTGGCAGATTCCGTAGTTCGATCCGCGGTCGGTTTTCCGTGATGTGATAGGAACAACCCGTTGTTTTTAGTCAATAGGAGTCTAAGACAACCCAGGCTGACACTCTCATGGTGACCAGAAAGTCTCATAAGGTTTTTTTCCTAGTAAAAAAAGATACGTTAATGGTTATATCAATTTAAATACATGAAAATAACGTCAAAAATTGAATGGCATTGAAGTTTATAGTTTCTTTGGTTTGTTTGATTGTTATTTGTTTGGTTTCGTCCTTTGGAGGTTATTCATTTACCATTATTGTGGTCTTCTAGACGTATGGCTCCTGCTGTTTAGACTGATGTTGTGAGTTTGAACATCAACAGAATTCCCTGATTACAAAGTGCTACAAGGCGTTGGTAATTTTTTCTGATAAAGTGGGGTGGAGTGCGTGTCGCTTGGGTTGGGTTTTTGCTTTTGATGTTAATTGGAGACTATTGATTATTAAAAACACTAACGACATATTCAAAATAAATTGTACCCAGAGCCGTACTTAATACAGAACCTAATATAAAAAAAAATACGTCAGCATTGAAACGCGTTTATCTCAGCGTTTTTAAAAGGCTATATTGAAAATTGAAGAAAAACCTGATACTTGTTCTGTTATGTATAGTCTAGTGTTTGATCTGAACAGAAAGCTTGAAGAACTATTGTTAAAAGTTTACAGGAGAAAGAAAAGACGAGCTGTTCGAAAAAGCAATTTCAACTCGTAGCAACATAAAATTGGATTCACGAAGCAAGCGTATAGCGGGTCCGTAATTCAGAACAATAAAAAACGTGTTTCTGTTTAAAATTAAAACATTTTAAAGGCTATTTTCAATAGGTATATTAACCCTATTGTATATGGCGTTTGTAAAACTCATATCTGAGAAAGTTGCGAATGAGTTAAGATTATTATAATCTAGTCATTTGTGGCAAAAAGACACCTCGTAACATTAGCACACTGCAACAACACAAAAAAAAAAGAATTTTTGAACACTTTTGAAGTAAAAACCATTACTGAACGAAATTACAGAACTTTACAGAAGGAAATTTGAAAAAATCTTTCAGAGTACGAATAGGATTAATGTACAGCGGGTTCCGTGCATACAAGCACAAGGGACGTCATATTTAGTATTGTATTAATCTCAACTTGACATTTTGACACACTACGCCTGCCGAGTCCTGGTTTTCATTCGAGAACCCAGGAGCAGATGTAGAATGTGGCGCTATCAGGCAAAGCAGAACGACGATTTATGGAAGGTAGTTTAAAAGGATTGTATGAGAAGACCTGAAGATCGGACTCATTGGTGCTTGTTAAGAGAGGTCTATATTCAACGGTGAACTAGGATGAGCTGATGATGATGACGAGAAAAAGGATCTTGATAGATAGACAGCGAAAGAATGGAACGCACTCTCCACGTTTATTTACTACGTTTACGATTTGGGGTCGTTTAAAAGAAGAGTGCATAGGCATTTGTTGGGCAAACGCTCTCCATCATCATCCTGACTTTCGACTTCCACCAGGCATAATCAATGAAAAAATCTCTAAAGCATTAAAAAAATGAACTAAATAATATTCCCAGTCATTTATAATTACCATTTCCATGCTTTCAAACTATTGAAATATCTTTCACATAAATCCGAAATGATAAATTATGTGAGCAAAGTATTATAATCAAACCATTAAATATAGTAATAGTTCATTAATGGCGAGATCTCAAGTGTTCGAGTTTGAATGAAATAAGAATAAGTTTTAGCTAGTATTTATGTAGATGATGGTAATCGATACAATCCCCCAGACGCGTCCAACGAGCTAAAGATTATGTACACCGCTCTAGACTTCAATCAAGAGAATTTAACTAAAGTTTTTGACTGTTCCTTATTTAAAGACAAAATAAATGCCGGTTAGATATTTGGGTGTTAAAAAGTTTTGAGGAAAATTACACATTGTCCAATAAAAGTGACATATATACTTTGTAGTGAGATAATTGTATCTTAAAAACAGTATTTCGCTGCGATATTGGGCTTGTTGAGTACGGTATAACATAAGCGCGAAGTATCTCTTAGTATATTCATTAATGTGACTGTAATAAAAATTGACCTACCATTATTTCGCTACACAAGGAAAAATGAAATCGAGGGGTGAAAGGACATTTGGTTTAAGCGATATTTTTTGGTGATATAGTAATATATGTATATATTTGGAATCAGCGTTTTTAACGATTTAAAAAAAAAAATATAAATATATATATATTACTATATCACAATAAATAAATAAATTATTAAAATATCATGACGCAGAAAGGGAATAGGACAAGAAATAAAAATAAATATTACGAAATGAGCCTTCGGTCACGTATCAGAGCAAAAATGTAGATCTAGTTTTAAACAAAGGCCTCAGATGCATAAACCCTCCAAACACGCAAAGATTATAGTAGGTT
Organism: Automeris io; assembly: GCA_036320925.1. Classification (NCBI taxonomy): domain Eukaryota; kingdom Metazoa; phylum Arthropoda; class Insecta; order Lepidoptera; family Saturniidae; genus Automeris; species Automeris io. The sequence goes on along the minus strand of JAUDJH010000021.1, from coordinate 293,654 downwards.
TATATATAAGTTAAAAAACATAGATCCATAATAGAGCATAAAATTATCTCAATTAGGAATACATTAAAATTTATGAATTTTGATACATGACCTGGTATCTCCTGTTAGATGAACTGTATAAACATATGAATCTGATTACACAAATTACTTCTGAATATATTTTAACAAAAGTGCTTAGCAATGAAGGGTAACAGGTAGCAACAACTAACAAGAAACTCAATAACAAGGCTATAAATTCGACTGCACTCGTATTAACGATGGTACAATATCAGGCAGGAACTTCCTTACACTATTCGAATCATAAATTATTTAGTGATGCACTATTTTGGTGCTATTTCAGTTTTAATTCCTATAAAACTTGCGTGTCATCCTAAAATTAATGTGTAGGCTACCTTTTATATTTATATTTTTTTGAAAATCTATTGATATAAAAAAATAAGAAGTTAATTCAGTGACGTTTTGTTAAAAAGATTTTTTTTTTTATTACATACAGGCTTGCGCTTGACCTCAATCTCACCTGCTGGAAAGTGATGATGAGGCCGACGATGGAGCGCGCTCACCCAGCAAATACCGATTCACTCGACGTTTAAAGATTCCCATGTCATAAGACGCCGGAAACACTGACGCAGGAAGCGAGTTCCACTCCTTCGCGGTACGCAGCAATAAGGAGGAGGCAAATCGCTTAGTGCGAGCAGCAGGAATGTCAACCACAAAAGGGTGCAAACCAGCACGGCGTCTCGTCAATTTATGGTAGAAGGGGGAGGGTGGAACTAAATCATACAACTCAGCCGCACACTCTCCAGAGTATAGTCTATAGAAAACCGAAAGGCAAGCCACTTTACGCCGGTGTTCCAAACTGAGTAGTTTACGCGACGTAAGAGCCTCATCGGCAATGAGTCGCCGAGCTCGGCGATCAATTGAGTCCAAAGCAGCCAGATGGTGTTTGGCGGAACCATCCCAAAGGTGGCAGCAATACTCCACACACGACCGAACTTGCGCCTGATACAGGTTAAGAAGTTGGGTCGGCGTAAAATGCCGCCTAACCTTGAAAAGAACCCCCAGTTTCCGAGCAGCTGTTATAGCCTTAGCTTCAATCGAACGCCCAAAGTTAAGGTCCGCAGTTAGCTCCATGCCTAGAAGCTCGAGGCTATCAGCCAATGGTACGCTAACACCCTGGAAAGTAGGAGCCAAGACGAAAGGGCTCCGTTTGGCGGAGAAGAGACAGGCCTGCGTCTTCAGCGCGTTAAACCTGACCAGGTTCGCATCACCCCAATCGAATACGAAATTTAAGGCCGTATCAACACGCCGAACCATCGCCTCCCTCTCTTTGCAGATTTCGATTGAAGCACCCTGAGGCCTAGACAAGTATCTATCAACAACAGTGCTATCATCTGCGTACCCAACGATACCGGGTTTTAGCAGATCGTTGATGTGAAGCAAGAATAATGTTGCTGATAGTACTGACCCCTGAGGAACACCGGCATTAATTGCCATGAGATCAGATGAGCAGCCATCAACCACTACCCGAATAGATCGTTCACTCAGGAAGTCTGTTATCCAGGACAGGAGTTCATTATGAATTCCATAGGATCGGAGCTTACACAAAAGGCCTGCATGCCAGACCCTGTCAAATGCCTTGGAAATATCCAGGGAGACAGCCAAAGCCTCCCCATGGCCTTCAATCGCTTCACCCCAATAATGAGTGGCATACACTAAAAGATCCCCAGTAGATCGGTTATTCCGGAAACCGTACTGACGATCACTGAGGATATCGTTTTGTTCCAGGCATGCTAGGAGCTGTTGTTTAGAATACGGTGCGCTCTATAGTAGTCTATAGTATTAATAAGAAAAACTGTAGTATTAATATAATTATCACAAGTTTTTCTTATTGCAATTCTAATTGTGCTGATCATCTTCCTGGCGTTGTGAACTCCACCTCTACAAATGCTTTAATTGAGTTTGTAAATGTAAGTAATATTCTTGTTTCGTTATTTCTTGATATACATATATTTAAAAATAAAGAATTACAAAGAAAAGAAAAGTAAGATAAGAAATACAAAGAGACATAAGCTTGAAAGAATAAGATCTATTTTTAATCTTTATAGATTTTCAAATATAGTCAAACTCAAATGGGTTTTGCAAAGTTATGAAGCAATTGCATCTTACCAAACGCCATACTAAAATTAGAAACGACTGTTTTACCATATATTAACTTTATTTTCAATTTAAATATATCTAGTGAAATGAAAATTGCTACTTGAACTATGAAAATTGGTGATTACCTATTTTAATAATATATTTAGTTAAAGCAGAAATGGATAACTAATTTACATGACAAGTTGGAGTAGAGAAAGCAAATTGAATTATCCGTTTCTTCCATTTTTGTAATTTATCAAGTTATTTCGATCACGGAGCGGTGTCTTGAAAAATATATCACATCATTGCCTGTAGGATCTAGACTAGTAGTTGTCACAGTGAACGATGACGCCCGCTTGGGGTTGTAAGTATAGATGGACATAATGTAATTAGATAAATTAAAAACGATTACGATTATATTTTGCGGTTTTCATCAATAATATGACTGCATTTTGTTCATCTATGTTTTAAATACTACGAAATCCTTTATTTATCCCGGGGGAAAATCCTGAATAGGACCATCAGGGACGCTGTGAGGGCAGCGACCCCGGTGTGTTAGACTCTTACTGACTTAAAACCTCCGGACTGTTCCTCTGATTGCTCCACCTGGGTTTGGGAAGCCAAATTCACACAGACGCCCAGAGAACAAGAAGCCTTGTTGAGGCTATCTCTCTGGGAGGGGAAGGAGTAAAGCCCTGTGACGTCCTAAGCCTGTTGACGTAGCCCAGAATGTCACTCTTTGGGTCGGAGATTCCTCCGCCGGTATAAATTCGATCAGTTCAAGTTTGCGAGGATCTGGACAACAACAAGTATGTACCTGAGGATAGTGTGGTAGTCCAAACCAGGGCGTCTGATGGTCTTCTGCTGGATCCAGTCTCGTCACCACACGAAAGTAGCACTATACTTTGCACCATTTGTTGATAATGTCAAGATATGGCAGCCTTATAATCGTTTTGCACACACACGATAGTTATTTGCCCGTTGTTCGATTAGTTGTTAGAGAGAGTATTTCAGCGCGGCTGACCATACGATGACAACAGAGCATTCCCCACCACTGGTTTGGAACCAATGATGGTAACGCACTGTCCCGGTATACTCATATAGAGTCTTGTGATTGGCCAGTCCGCGCGAACCGATGAACATTGTGGAAAAAGTAATAATTTAAAATTACGTTACGCGTACAAGCCCACCCCTCCGAAAACCTCTCTCCCAGGCGATGCGCCGGTCACCGTGCACCGCCTCCCTCTCATCCGGGCAGAAGACTCCCTCAAGACTACTGCCCGGACTACGGAATCCTCAATTGATGATGAATGAGATTCGTTTGGATAATATTTTATGTTTTAGTCATATGCTTATATTTACAGTATTATATTTATTTATTTTTTTAATTTTGACCTTATTTGCATGTAGGTTTGTTTTACTGTTGTGTTAACTATAAAATAGTTTTTAACAGAGGGTAGTACAAAATGAATAAATTTGAAAGTGTCTGAGACTTAAAATATAAAAAGTGTTCCTTTGTACAACACATTTGCTTTGTGCCGTTTTATCTGGTTACATTGTCGCGACCGAAAAATTTAATAAAGCAAAACAACAAGCATTTGTACGGTGAAATCATCGCGACAATCTTTACGACCGCCGATCACATCCAGGGTATACTCACACTTATCAAACTGCCCGTTTTCTTCTTCTCATCCGCTCGTTACTTTTTATTGTTTCGCCTTTTTTGGCTTCTAACAATGTAAACTGGCGTTTGCGACTTGCCCGTAATAGAATATTACATCACACTGAGTTGTGAATTTAGAGAAATGTTGCATGCTAATGGTGTACAAAGTTGCCTATTGAGTTTGGCAATCCTCATTATTTTTTATATATCAAGCGTTATCATTAATTTTCTTATCAATTGAATTTTGAATTGAATTGAATTGATCTTATTCTCTTATTATTTTGGGGAGTCGAAGCTGCTCGCGTCCGTAGGCTTTACCCTAGTTTCCCTACACGTGACTCCTGGGTGGTGCTAAACGAGCAGCAGCGAGGTGGTAGGGCGTCGGTGCCCGTCTGGATCGCGACCACAGTACATGGGTGTAAAGCCCGTCATAGTGACCATTTTTGGCTTGTCACGTTTCGGGATCAGCTTGTGTATATCCAGTAGCTCATATACCTAGAGACCTTCAGTCGTGGTATATGTGGGCCGACATGACGTTGTAGACTATCAATGGATTTTCATCCTTTGATAGTCGCTTTCGTTTTTGGACTACACCGTACTTACCATCAGGTACTCTGTAGTCACTCTGTCGAGCCAGAGTAAAAAAAAATTAAAAAAAATATTACAATTTTGTTACATGACAGTTACAGGGTTCTGATGGAGGGTAATGTAAAAAGCAAGCGAAATCGGCGAGAGTGCAAAAAGGGACTAGTGAATGTCAAGGAAGCGTAAGGGGGTTTAAGGAGAGAGAAGCGGCGTTCCGTTATCTCTACCTTTTTTTTTTGTTAACCCGGTGGAAATCCCTACAGTCCGTCAGGGGAGCGGTGAGGGCCGCTCCCCCGGTTTGTCAGACCTGCCCTGACTAAAACCACAGGGGTGTTCCTTCAGAATCTGGGCACCGCCCGTCCGTTATCTCTGCCTACCCCAATAGGGATTAAACAAAAACAAGGCAACAACTTGATCTAGTATTGTATTTGCATAATCATAATTTGAAAACTTATTTTCCTTTAAAAATTTCATAATCTTGCTTTTAGTATCATTATTTGTCATATTACCTTCTTTAGCGACATTCTAAATGGATTGGCTAGCATCCAAATTCTAAATGGAACTTGCAACAACATAATAATCTCCCAAGGCTACCGTCTCGAGTATAGGATATGCACAAAGCACCTCAGTTTCAATATCTTTACAGAATTAGGAAACATGAAGAGTTCACATACATACACGCACTGAAAGTGTAGTCAGAAAGATAGAACGATATGATTTTAAAGACATTATATTATCCGTATTATCCGTATGTGGTGGATGTTCCTTATATCCGCACGAGAAGATTCGCTTCAACATTCATCATGCGAACAGCTAAGGAGTGGAATATGCTACCAGAGGCCATATTTCCGCGATCTTATGACTTGGGAGTCTTTAAAAGAAGAGTGAATAGGCATTTGTTAGGCGGATGCGGTTCATCATCGGACTCATCTTCACCTTCCACCAGGTGTGATTGAGGTCAAGCGTTCGCCTATAAGTTATAAAAAAAAAAAAAAATTCTGTGTGGTACTTGTATCATGAAATAAAGCCCCGGTCAGGCCCAGCATGGAATACTCTTCGCATCTCTGGGATGGTTATGTCCGGTACTTTCTCGACGCCCTGGATTGGTTGCAGCGGAGAGCTGTCTGCATTTTCAATGATCTAGTTCCGCGGAGATATAGCCGTACTAATTTTTTTTTTACACTGGTTTGACGTAGTGACTACAGCGTACCTGATGGTAAGTACAGTGTAGTCCAAAAACGAAAGCGACTATCAAAGGATAAAAATCCATTAATAGTCTACATCGTCATGTCGACCCACATATACCACGACTGAAGGTCTTTAGGTATATGAGCTACTGGATATACAAAAGTTGATCCCGAAACGCGACAAGCCGAAACTGGTCACTATGACGGGCTTTACACCCATGTACTGTGGTCGCGATCCAGACGGGCACCGACGCCCTACCACCTCGCTGCTGCTCGTTTAGCATCACCCAGGGGTCACGTGTAGGGAAACTAGGGTAAAGCCTACGGACGCGAGCAGCTTCGACTCCCAATCGAATTGAATTTTATATCGAATGTATCGCGGCGAGTGTTCTGAAGAATCATTTGACCTTGTTCCAACATCTCCTTAAAAGATCCACGTGCGTGGGTTTACGGAGTCACAACTATACGGTAACTTAAATCCCGGCTAGGACTTGGAAGTTCTCTAACTTTTACTTTTGCCGAGTCATTGCACTGTGGAATGATCTTCCGCTTAACGTGTTCCCATCGTGCTATAATATGGGATCCTTTAAACGAAACGAGAATAGATATCTGTGCAGGGGACTAATTCTCTAAGACAATTTAGCGATTCCTCGCTTTGATATCACGTCAATTTCGTAAAAAGTTACATTTCCAAAAATCGGTGTCTCCGTGATACTTTGTTGAAATGAATCAGATTCGTTACCGTGACATGATATAGACAAGACACGATATGAACGTGGTTTTCAAATGGTAAGATTTGAGTGTGAAATCTAAATTTTCATACAGAATTTGGCCCCTAGTCGGCATGATTACTGCGATTATCGATAGGTTTTGCTTTACTGTTAATAATCATTATCGACTTTTCGATTGCACTATTTTTACCATCAGGTATGGTTTGTCTCTATGCCAGGACAGCATAAAAAAGCTACAGAGTTGAAAGAAAAAATATAATAGAATAGAACAAAATCAGCATGAACGAGCTTAGGAAAAAATTATAATATGTCGCTACACAAGATAATAATCATGTGTATAACTGTGTTTGAATTACGACAATTTGTATCCAAAATACTTAAAACTTGTCAAAGGCGAACTGGAAAAACCCTAACTTACAGAAATGCAGACGGATTTCCACACTAGTAATGCATAAAAAGTTCTCGAAATCTTTTAAACTCAACATACATAGTTGATAAAATTAAAAGCTTTCAAAGAACTCTTCGGAAACACCGGGAGACCATGTTTTATATCATTGCTCAGCGCTACTTGCTACTTTTTACAAGTTGTTGAACACAGCCACTACTTCGTGAGTTGGTGCGAAAAGATTCTCTGCGAATTTCGACACGAGGTCGTCTAATACACAGTAACGTAACATATTTTATGTGCGTAGGGTGTAAGGAATAGATTGGATGAGAATAGCGTAACACCGGGCTCAGTGGCGCTTACTGTGAGACGCATACACACATTACATATTATTTTATTTATTTATGTATGGGCTATCAACAGTTCCATTGCATTTTACATTCACAATGAGATCACATGCACAAGCTAAATGTCTACAACGGATACTAATAAAAGACAGCCACAGCATGGCTCAAAAGCATTAACTAAATACTAACAATATCAAAACAAAAAATTAAAATCAAAACACTAAAAAGAAAAAAAAACACTAGACAATAATACCTACAATTTACAATAAAATTAAAAATTAACACACAAACGATACATCACCAAGAACAATGCCAAGCTCAACACACCTGGTCACTAATTTTCCTAATATATACCTATTTTTTAATTTCCTAATTATATACATCAGGTATCAGGTATACACGGGCTCATTTTCCGCAACTCGACGTCTGAGTGCGCATATTTTGCGTGAAAAGCGGGCCGGGGTGATTTCAATCATCCCAGCCCAGCTCCTTCAGGAAATCAGCCAGCCGCCTGATGTTGCTGGTTCCTCCCGGAAGGTTCCTCGGTGTGCCGAGGTGTTGTGTCCAGTACACTGCCAGTTCACTGCACTCGAGGAGCATGTGCCTGGCTGTCTCCTCTTCCCACATGCATGCTCTGCTCAGAGTAGTTTCTGTGACACCTAAATGGAAAAGATGTCTATTAAAATAACCGTGTCCTGTTATAGCTCCGGTGACTTTTCATATCTGTACGTAATTATATACATATATATACACATTAGTGGACTAAGGTGGGCGGGTGAATATGATGATGTAACATATTTCCTGTATGACTTTATTCTATGACTTGTGTAAACTATACTCTAAGCCACATGTCCTAAAACTTATTTTATGTACTAGCAAACCCGGCGAACTTCGTTTCGCCCCCAGATGGCTTCGTTATGGTTTTTAGTTAGCGTTTGAAAGAACGTGCGCATAGTAAATGTCAGATAAAATTAACTGAGCAGAGCACAATGAGTAGCTGTCCAACAATATACAACGCATCGGCGCCATCTACTTAAAATACTGGTGCGATGTGCTCCACCACCATGCAAAACCATATTGGTTTGTAGTACATGCTTTGTATCAGAGATAGCGCTGTATGTGAAAAATGATTTTCCCAGTTTTCCTGCTTTTCTATTGAAAATTTTCCTGAATTTTGATGCTATAAACCTCACGGAGCCCGAGACCTTTTGCAACGAATGTAAAACCGTGGAAATCGGTTCATGCGTTCTGGAGTTATAGCGTCAGGAAGGAAAATCGGACTTATTTTTATATAATAGATTGTCCCATTTAGGAATAAATTATTTCCCAACGAACATCTGAAATTAAACTTTTCTACATCTTGAAAATCACAATCGTCTTGATTAATTTAATTATAGCACTTTATTGTATAAAGAATACTTTTTTAAATATTAGCACTGGAAACGAATTACACTGCTCTTGATATTAATCCTTTGCACTCGGGGCCGTTTCCGCGCGGGCTAATCAGCAACTCGAAGCTAGTCGTAGCGCTTTGGTGAATGTCTTACCTCTAACTTAAAGTGATTACACACATAAATTAACAAATAAAACTTTAATATTTTAATATTTAATGTATTTTTACATCTTAAAGTGGTGAGTGAGAGCTACCTCTCGAGTTGGGGCATCAAATCATATGGTGAAAGTTACTTCTCAAGTGCAAAGGTAAGCTCAAAGCTGTCCAAAAACCGACTGCTACTATCCAAAAAGAAAAAAACTGTTCTCCGTAAGTTGTCGTGATCTTACCGGCCTGCTCAAACTATCTTCATACTTCTTTTAAAGAGCCAATATTAAAATAGGCAATTAGGAAATAGGGAATACACTAGCAGGTACATCGTTCCACAGCCTGATGCAATGACAGAGGTAAGAGTTATAACTGAATATTATTTAGAATTAATAATAATAATATATCATCATGCTATATTCCTTTCGGCGTCTGCAGAGATATATTAGTGGCTGTACACACCTATGTGTTATGCCCAGATATGGGCAAAATGTAATCTGATTAATGATTTACGATTACAAAATTGAGTCGTCATTTTAATTTTGTTGCTCTTTAATCATGATTAAATGTCTTCAAAACATTAAGGAGTCATAAATGTGTACTTAATTGAGAATTCCGTGGTGTTTAAAACATAGATGAGCAAAATGCAATCATATTACTGATGCAAAACGCAAAATGTAATCGTAATCGTTTATCATTAATCTGATTACATTTTGCCCATATATGGTTATGCCCAACGTGACGTGACCAGTGGTGTAGCTGACATTTCTGTTAGATTCCATACCGGTTTCCTCACGATGATTGTTTGTTTAGAATTATATTAATGATAAATATTTTTATTACTATGTATTGTTAATAATAATTTTTCAAATTAAAATTAAATTTAAATATGAAATAATGACAAAACAGTTAAACTTAGAGTAGATAAGACCCGAAGAACTAGTTAAGTTGTAATTTTTTTATTTTTTCTTTTATCTAGATTTACGGGACGGTGTAAAGAAATCCGTCTTAAAAGATAAGCTCTCGCCGCGACGTAGCATCCCGTCTGTGAACAATTTTATACCCATTTCCCGAGGAACTTTAATATAGTTTATAACTATTTGATAAATTGTACATAAAATATGTCCTTACTTTCTGAAATAATTTATGATTGATACGTTGTTAAAAATAAATTAATTGTTTCAATACAGACGATCGAATTTTAAGAAAAACTCCATCTGTCCAGATGTGTTTCGGGGTAAATCCATAAATATCTATTTAATTAAGTCATATTATATACTTTATTATTTAAGTTATATTAAGTAGAATTCTGCGCATTAGTTGGATACAGAAGGTTTCCAATGTTAGGGTACTCCAGCGCGTTGGCAGGAACCGTGAATTGTTGCGAACCATCAAGAGGAGGAAGATCGCGTATCTTGGTCACGTCTTACGACATGAAAAGTATCAACTCCTTCAGTTACTAATGATGGGCAAAATAGAAAGAAAGCGACGCGCTGGAAGGAGAAAGAAATCGTGGCTGCGCATAATCAGGGAGTGGATAAATATTGCCAGCGTCGAACAACTGTTTCGCTTGGCTCAAGACAGAGAGGTGTTCGCTCAGCTGACGGCCAACCTCCGGTAATGGGAAGGCACCTTAAGAAGAAGAAGTTATATTATATTTTATACGTATATTATATATACTAAGAGTTTAGAATATGTATTGTCACGTCCTCTCAGCTAGATGGCGCTAGTTTCTTGAGAATGTGGATTCGAACCAGGACTCTGCCTTGTTTCGCTATCGCTCTACCATTGTAGAGTGGCTCATTGCCACTTTGCTATATATGTCACGTTAATATATTTTAGACACATATTCAGTACTAAAGATTCTATTGAACTTAGTTCTCGGGCTTTGCCGCTGATTGGCGCTAGTTTGAATACAAATATTTTTCTGTAACTAATACCTTAGTGGCAACTCCCTGTTTCTGGCTTCATACCCTCGAATCTAATTTTCTCGCAAGAATAAAACGTAAAAAGCATTTCTACATTTAAAATATGATAATGGCGGCGAGCGTAATACATGCAGCGTAGCGAGTCATCTAATTTCAGTCCAGCCACAAACCCAGTGGTCTGTGACGCTGGAAAAACAGAAACTACTGAATAGATATGCTGCTGACGGAACAATAAAATTACCCAAAATGATTTTAAAAAATCTATAAATATTTTATATGTACTAAAGGTGATTTTTTACAAAATATAAATAAAATAAAAATAGACTTTATCTACCACAATTTACAGAAAAAAATCACAAGCTTAATCTATAATGATTAATATTACATCGTGGAAATCGCTTCCATTGCGTGGACCTCACTGAGTTTCCTTCAGTTGTTGTTGCCAGCCAGCTCTATACCTTTCTTTAATTTCTTACTTCTTAACATAGATGGGGTAAAATGTAATCAGATTAACAAAAATGATTACGATTACATTTTACGTTTTTTACGTTTTAAACACTACAGAGTCACAGATTACATACATATATATGATTTCTTAATGTTTTAAATGGATTTAATCATGATTACAGAGCAATTAAATTAAAATTACGTCTACATTTTGTAATTGTTAATCATTAATCAGATTACATTTTGCCCATCTCTGCTTTTTAATTTGTAAATCATTTTAAATATTGCCGATTGTTCTTAGTTTTTTATATTGGTTGACCAAATTAAGTATTTAGTAAAAAGTACTGTGTACCAAGTAACGGTATCGATTGCTAAGAGACAAGGATCTATTAACAGTAGCTATCGTCATATCGGCCCACAATAACTACAATAAGAGGTCTCTAGCTATACGAACAACTGGACGTACACAAGCTTATTCTCTAACGTGAGAGATCGCAGCGAAGCACTATGGTAGTATAAGCATTTATCACTGGTGATTTAACGGTGATAAATGCGTATCAGGAAAATTGAGACAGCATCATGACAGCACTTAACGTGTGAAAGAGATAAAGCTAATAGACACGCTCCCTGCTATATTGTGTACAGCCGGGATGGACCTAGATTTTTTACCTAAGTAAAAAAAAGTGTTAAGTTGTGCTGTGAGATGATATGGAACTCATTTCCAAATCATTTTTAATACTGTAGATACGTAAATATACAAGTTTTATAAGAATTAAGATTTTTAATTAAACAGATATTTTACATTTTACATAATAAAGAATTTGTATTTTTATACGTATCCCAGTCCATTGTTAAAGCACAGTTTACATTCAATGAACGTGTACTCTATGCAATAGTAAGCGTGAAAATAACTCTAGCGATGTGCCATTTTACATTCAAAGCTTGTACGCAAAAAGCTGACTGGGAAACAAAAATGTTCAACTGCGTACTTTTAAATGTATTCACTGGAACCATCTTTTGTTTTTAAGCCCGCTGTGAAAAGATTTATGATAGTAAATGTGGATAAGCTTTATGTAACTGGAATTTTATATTAATTTAAGAAAGAAATATATTTTAATCTACTCTAAAATTGTTTGTTACATATTATTATTTAATATTTTAGAATAAATTTGTTTCAATTACCGCTATAATAATACATGTTTCTAGCAGCTTTGCTTGCATTGTATCTTTTCTAATAGTAAGTTTATAGTAATTTAGTTACAGCTTATTAATCTATTAGTATTGTAATTAAGAACTCTATACACTATTGTAAAACGTAAAATATGCGCCATAAACAGCCGTATCTTTTAGTTGTGCTGTCTTAAGCGCAACACACAAAGAACGGGCGCGCGTCTGGTGTGAATCGGGTCTAGAGTTCGATGGGGCTAATTCCTTGTATTTATATGGAATACACATTAAAAGCGTGCGCGGGTCGGGCATGGATCGGGTGATGCAATGTGTAAACCCAACCCGACCCACGCCAGACGCTTCCCCCTTGCTTTAGGCTGAGATTTATAGATGCTATTTTAACTTTGCTTAGACTTTACTAAAACATTACAATTTATGTTCAGGCGCAGGGCATGAGTATAAAAAAGGTACTTGACATCCTTCCGTCTCCTTACATTCCTTTACATTCCCATTCCACGCTCGGTCCTTAGCGGTGATACATGTGTACGCACGGCGGTATCGCTACACTTATCATCGGCGGCGAACGCGGTCACACTACGGAATAGTCAGTTGCTTTGGACAATGCGGCGGAACATCTAATTGATTGTATACGGTGCACGGTGCGGAGCTGCAGTAGCCTGTCCTCAACATCCAGTTTCCAGGTAAGTGCCTTTTAAATATTTCATTGTCACTGTGCCTGTACGAACTCTTTGTTCCCAAATTCTCTACGCGGAAATCCCGACCAGCGGCGCTCTCCGGCGGCTACATAATTTTTTTTTTTAATTACTCAATTAATGTTAAAGAATATGGAAAGACAACGATTTTATCAACTAAGACCTAGCTGTGCGAACAGGCTTTATTCAACTTCCTGTTATATATTTATTTTATTTAACTTAGCACTAAGAAAAGTCAAAATGGCAAAATGACAAAAGGCAGATATGTATATTTAGTTCAACTTGAGACCTCTACGATTTCTTAAGAAAAAAGTTTTATAGCATGTAGACGTAACCCGATACGGTGTTGTCGCCCTAAGGGTCGTTAGGGTGTTACGAGACGTGCGGGGTAAGAGGATGCGCGCGCGCACGGGACGCTTGAAAGTCGACTACCGAGACCCAAGGCGGGAGTACGTGCGTGTACGTCGCAGTTTTGTGTGCCTTGAAGTGCAAATAAACTGTAAAACGCCAAACTCGTGTCTTACTAAAACCACACCCACGACCACCGGTCATAGTTTTCATAATTTGATTTATTACTGTATGAATGATCTATTTGATAGGGCTTAAAGAGTACTTACTTGGTTTTGATTTGTTTTTATATCTGTATTTGATCACGGCCGGTTTGTTGATGTCACGGTTACAATTGCGCCGGCGCTAGTGAAGTGCACGGCGCATTCTTACCGGAATCGTCGAATAGTAAAGGAAAAAGATAAAATGGATTAACAAGTTTGACTATTCGTCTTGTCTCGTTTCGGTATCAGCTTGTGTCTTTTTTTTTTTTTTTTTTACACTGGCTCGGCATAGTGACTACAGAGTACCTGATGGTAAGTACAGTGTAGTCAAAAACGAAAGCGAGTATCAAAGGATGAAAATCCATTGATAGTCTACATCGTCATGTCGGCCCACATATACCACGACTGAAGGTCTCTAGGTATATGAGCTACTGGATATGCACAAGCTGATCCCGAAACGCGACAAGCCGAAACTGGTCACTATGACGGCCTTTACACCCATGTACTGTGGTCGCAATCCAGACGGGCACCGGCGCCCTACCACCTTGCTGCTGCTCGTTTAGCACCACCCAGGAGTCACGTGTAGGGAAACTAGGGTAAAGCCTACGGACGCGAGCAGCTTCGACTCCCAAACATAAACATATATATCTTCAATCGTAGTCGACGGCAGGCATGGCGACAACTACTGTCATTTTTTTTTCCTTGATAATCTGTCATTCGTGGACTACACTGTATTTTCCATCAGATGTACTGTACTCACTTTATCAAGCCTGTATAAAAAAATAGTACTTGTGTAATTCCGAAAAGACTAGTTCAATACAACACCACTTTCAGTTACCGGATAGTTTTCTAGCCACAGCTTTAAAAAGTTTTGCGGTGAACGCAGACTAGCGCCAGGAACGATTCCAGCATGTTTTATTCGTCGCTAAAATCGCGCCTGTTTTTGTCATGCATTTTTACTTATACAGGACAAACTAATACATAAAAGCCGGTAAACCATATATAAAATGAAGTAGTGCTTGAACAATTTGGCTCTCAATATTAACAAATAGTAAAAAAGAGAAAGAAAGAAATGTGTAATGAGAAAAAAAAGAACAAGGTACAATATACGTATTTAGTTCAAACAATGAAAGAATGATACATCAATTTAAAAAAGCAGTCGACTCTGCGTGTGCTAGCCTGCTGGGTTACGCTGAAATAGCTTGAATACTAAAGTTTATACACCTTATATTAAAAATGATACCGAGTGAAATTATTGTAGTTTTGGAGCTGAAAGGTCTGTACTAATATTAATCTCTATATATTATATACTAGCTGTCCCGGCAGACCTTTTTCTGCCCTATTTCTCTAAAACAAAGTCACATTGTTTTTTTTTAATGTTAATAGCTACACCGTCAGATTTTTTTGAAAATTGTTTGAAGTAACCTGGCCTTAATGCTATATGTATAAAAATTGACAAATACTGACATTAATATTTATACGTCACTCAATAATAGTTTTGCCTTCCCGGAACCCGTCCACTAACATTTAAACTTTATGGTATGGTGTTAAAGTTCAAATTGACTTTTAAATATTATTACGAATTTTTTGTATGAGAATATAGAAAAGTGGTGTTTTTAGACTTTTTCAGACATTTTTTTTAATTTTTCTCTCCGTAATAACCTTCCCCAGACTTCAACAAACACAACAAAAAAGAAATTAGCCAAATCGGTTCAGCCGTTCTCGAGTTTCGTGCTTATACACATTTAACGATTCATTTTTATATTATAGATAAAATTCTCGTGTCACAATGTTAGTTACCTTAGTCCTCCGAAACGGCTATACCGATTTTTACCAAATGTTATGTACATATTCAGTAGGTCTGAGAATCGGGTACTATCAATTTTTCATACCCCTAAGTGATAAGAGTTGTTCACCCTTAACATTGTTTTAAATTTCTGGACAAATTTTATTGATTTTATTTTTCAATAAAGTAGCATTAAAAAATACATACAACCCTAAATTTTTACGCTTTTATCACCAGCCTCTATTTTTTAATAGCCATTTTAGTAATTTAATCATTTTTTATGCCGCTCGATAACTGAGCAATTATCATCTAGAAATAATTTATATGGCAAAACGTTTGCCGGGTCAGCTGGTAATCATCTAATAGAAATGTCATGTGTAAGCGCCCTGAGAACGGCGATCAGCCGCGCTACTGGTAACGTTAAGCAAAAGCGTAAAGATGATTCTGCCACTAATGTGTCTTTGCTCCCCAAATGGGTTGTAGCATGATAATATATTGTTATATTATAACGAAAAGGTTTCTATTGTAATGGCAATAAGGTCACTTGACGGCTTTATAAAATAAAAATAAATCATATAACCGGTGGTTGTGGGTGTGGTGGTAGAAAGGCACGGATTTTGGCGGTTTACTGTTTATTTGCACTTTAAGGCACACCGAACTGCGACGCACACGCACGTACTCTACTCACGCCTTGGATCTCGGTAGCCGACTGAATTAGCAAGCATCCCATGCGCGCGCGCATCCTCTTACCCCGTGCGTCCCGTAACACCCTAACGACGCTTAGGGCGGTTTAACACAAGCACGTATCGAGCGGCGTTTACATGCTATAATCATTAGATTCCAGATCATCATTTATATCGAGCGGAAACTGCTCTGTATTTAATAAACGTTTAAATTAAAAAAATAGCCAGATGATGATTTCTAAGGAAACAAATAAAATGTAAAAATGTCCCAAAAAGCCGAAGTCCGAAAACGATCCGTTTCCTGAGTGAACCCCCCGTATTCATAACAGGAGGTCGGTATTTATCGCTCCCCACTGTTTATGAATCACTGAGTGTTGCCATAATTAAATTTATTGCACGGACATAACTGCCAGTTTGCGTTATTTACAGCGTTTCATTTCCGATTTGTTTCGAATTTTTTCGGTCGCGTCTTTCTGGCGGTAATTGTTCTTTTTTTTCCATTCTCTTGGCAGTTATTTACGCAAGGGTTGCCAGTTTCATTAAATTAGATTAACGCTCTCTGTCATTTATTCCCGTTTTCATTATCTGTAGGTTGTAAATGTACTTTATGAAATGAAACTTTTGTCTATACGTACAATGAATTTTAACCAGGTACAATTTTACATTAGAAGGTGACAGAAAGGAAAGAAATAAATAATAATTATTTATTGAGGAAAAGGGAATAATATACAACATATATAATAATACATATTTAGATAAAATAATATATTAACCTTCAAAAGCAATATCCATCATTGATAGTTTATTGCAAATAAATTTAAAGTAATAAATAACAATTCGATAAAATAATGAATAATGTCGCGAGATAAATTTATGCAAGGCGCGGTTGATCACGAAACGTCCACGAATTTTTTTTTCCTACCGTACTCCGCGGGCGGTGGGCAAGCAATTCGTATAACCATTATGGTGTCCGCAAGAGTGAGTCGGCAGAGTGCAAGGTACAATGTGTAACATCACATCATGGCTCCTGTGTGCTGTCATCCATCTCAAAGAGCACTCGGCTCAGCGTTTATGATTTTTTTCCAAAAAGAAAATTTACCCTCACTGGAGTCGTAAACTTGCTTTGTTTACTTGCTTTGGAGGTAGGAAGTTCTACACAAATGTTTACGCGCACACATTCGCTTTGAGAGGACGATTTGAGTGGTCACTGTAGTATAGCAATTACAAATACACAAATATAGGGGTATATATAAGGTTTTTTTTTTTATAATTTATAGACGAACGCTTTGACCTCAATCACACCTGGTGGAAAGTGAAGATGAGTTCGATGATGAAACGCGATCGCCTAGCAAATGCCTATTCACTCTTCTCTTAAAGACTCCCAGGTCATAAGATCGCGGAAATATGGCCGCTGGAAGCATATTCCACTCCTTAGCCGTTCGCATGATAAATGTAGAAGCGAATCTTTTCATGCGAATATAAGGAACATCCACCACATATGGATGATATCCGACACGATGTCTAGTGGTTTTGTGGTGGAATGGGGCTGAATGGGGTTGTCAAAATATAGCAATAGTTTTCCCTCGCGCTAATACAAAGCGCGACGCGTTATCGCGCGACTTGTCGCTTCGTGATTGTTTTCGATTGGTCCAGTTTCCCTTTCACTCCATATCTCAGTCGGCTATTGTTGGATAAAAAATTGCTGTGCTATTAGACAGGTAAAACGATTTCTCTTCAACTTAGGTTTAATAGTTTAGAGGCAGTTTCTTGAATTTTATTTATTTATTTATTATTGTAACTAAGAATAAAACTTAACAGACTGTTTGAGCCTTTTGTCTTCCTTAGTCTCTTATCGATGTCAAAATTAACGACCTCAAGCGACGCGCACTGCACCAGAAAAATCATCGATTTCACGCAAGACTCTGCCATCTGAGCATCTTGTCTCTGACCAGACCTACAACACCAGCCCAGACAACAAGATGTGCAAACAAAAAGTACTTCAGATTGTCTATGACATTAATCTCGGGAAATTGAATTTCTTAATAAAAATTATAATCATAAAAATCGAATCTGAATACAAAATACGATTATAATACAATTTATAGTCTTTATAAAAGAAAATAAATTAACTACATAACATTATTATGAGCGCGGGTGAGTAAAACAAATAAGAAACAACAAGATTAATACGCAAACACATCTCTAAGAGAAGTCGTCGAAGAGCTTCGAAATCCTGTCGCAAAAATATCTCGAACTCCGGCTTAATTGACGGTCTTTATACTTGAGTGTTGTGGTCACACCCAGTTCAGGCCAACGATTTACCTACAAAACCTCGACCACCTCTGAGTATTAACCAGGACTGAAACTCCTGTAATAAATTCTTCACAAAAAACTGTGCATAATCTTGAAATATTATTATATTTTATGCTACAACATCGATTTCTAATATATCGAATGAAGTTATGAAAAATTCAGTTATTTAAGAAGTATAAAGTTAAATGGATGTCAATTTAAGCACGCCTGTACATACCACGTTACCGAAATATATTGGCAATGCCGATAACCGATGCGAAGTACTCGAGTACCTCGGCATTTGGAGGGTTATAAGCAAAATGCACTAACTGAGTTTTTACAACAATTTTCAAATTTTTGGATAAAAGAAAACGAGCTTTATTGTTTTCTTATCCTGATTTCTGATTAAGCATAGTGACCACATCACATCTCACGTGGACATGGTGCAGTCCAAAAAACTACCAAAACTATTAACAGTAAAGAAAACAACCGATAATCACAGTGATCATGCCTGCACAGATATCACTTCAAGCTTCGTTTAAAGGACTCAATATCATGGGACGATGGGAACATGCTCGCAAAAGACCATTCCAGAGCTCAACGATTCGGCAAAAGTAAAAGTTAGAGATCATTTTAGTCCTTGCCGGGATATGAATTACTGCATAGCTATGACTTCGCAAGCCTGTGCGTCTGGTTCTTTTATAGAATAAAGTTAAATAACTTTTTAGAACACTCGAAGAATATTCACGGGAGTGATTGAGTACTTATCGGGCTCTTTCTGTAATCTCCGTGTGTAACAATAGTCCTTTTTTTGGTAACCCGGGTGAAATCCCAAACAGACCTCGGGGAGCGGTGAGGGCCGCCCCCCGGTGTGTCGGGCTTGCACCAACTAACACCCCCAGGGTGTTCCACCTTCCACCTACCGGCGTCGAGGGCACGACTGGGGTCTCATCCTCAATGACCGGCTTGGCGTGCGGCCTTAAGTAGGCCTCTACTCGTTTGGGGAGGGGTGGTGTATAGAGTCACCCCTCTCATATGTCTGTGTTGTAAATCGGCACGCGGGAACACATCGCGCGCCGCTCGCACCCTTGTTGGATGTAACAATAGACCTATTGTAATATAGGCGTGTCACCAGTGTAGGTTTAGATATGCGACGCGGTGAGGTGTGAAGCTCGTCACCACGGTTTAATTAAAGCCAGCAGTATACAGGTAAGCACTATATTTTCTTATTATGGTCTAACAATGAATATTACTATGTACAGGGTTTCAGGAATACAATATTTGCGTTAGTGCGTGTGTCGTCTCGAGAGGTAATGCGAGCACTGCCGGACGCCCGCGCAGGTCTGTGACGTACGGGAGGCACCCCGCTGTGCGCATGTATCTTTTGTATCGCACGATTTTTGATGCGCTCGATGCAACGACATTCGGCCGATCAATGTCGTGTGGCAGTGTGCCACAGTAATTTTCAACAAGCTTTATTTTAAATGTTATCTGCATAAAATATCTAATCGTCTAAAATTGTAAATATTAGTTGTAACTTTTTTTTTACACTGGCTCGACATAGTGACTACAGAGTACCTGATGGTAAGTATAGTGTAGTCCTAAAACGAAAGCGACTATCAAAGGATGAAAATCCATTGATAGTCTCCGTCGTCATGTCGACCCACATATACCACGACTGAAGGTCTCTAGGTGGAGTTACTGGATATAAACAAGCTGATCCCGAAACGCGACAAGCCGAAACTGGTCACTATGACGGAAAAACTTTAAGAGTTTACAAATTATGTACGTCCAGTTATCAATAGATTCTGGTAACTTGCTAGTTGCTGCAATTCTTACTGTTAAAGTACGATGTACTTTAAATAAAATATTTAATAATTAGTAATCCATTTTAATGTCTTGTATCTTAGTTACCACTGATGACAGGTCGTTAACTTAGCAACGTCTCTCTCTGACGTACATACCATGACACTTACTTCCAGCACTGTATTTTCTATTATAAATGCTGTGAAATTTGGCCAAATAGTATAAAAACAAATCGTTGGATTATTCAAATAAATAACAAAACACAAAATTGTAAACTGTGTTAGTTGGTGCATTTTGCTTACATGCTACCCGGAGCTTTCCGGAACGGAGTCACGGCCTGTTTCGGAAATTATTAACACCTCAGGAGGCTTTCAGCGGAATTAAATGACGGCGACCGATAAACGCTTTTAAGCTGACACGAAACTCAGTTTGCCTCGTTACTGAGGTAAAGCGTTTGGCCTTTTTATGGCGTTTTACACGATTAATGTGGGAATAACTTCAGGTTTCCTAAGCAGTGGGGATTTGAGTGCCTTATTTATTCTGTAAGTTTTTTAAGAACGAAAATCAAAATATTTTTATTCAGTATACTACAGTAATTTGTATTCTTTATAAGTTCAAGTATTTCCTAGAATATCTTCTGCAGAATAATGGTATGCTACTAGCTTCTATTCTTGTCGTTGGAGTATATTATGACCGGTGGTCATGGGTGTGGTTGTAGAAAGACACGGATTTTGGCGTTTTACTGTTTATTTGCACTTTAAAGCACACCGAACTGCGACGCACACGCACGTACTCTCGCCTTGCGTCTCGGTAGTCGACTATACATACATATAAACAGTAAAACGCCAAAATCCGTGTCTTTCTACAACCACACCCACGACTACCGGTCATAATATTTTATATTTTTCTGTCGAGAAAATCTCTAATTTGATCTCTCCGTTCAGTGAATTTCGATTGTTTTCCTAACTACGTGGACCAAGATTTCTACAATTTTTTATGTGGATTGATGGCAAACGGGCAGGTATGATGGTAGGTGGTCATTGTCACTTATGAACAGCCGCTACCCGAGAAGTGTCAACATTGCACTGCCGATCTAGAAGAATGGCAATCACTGCTTTTTTGAAGAGCCCTGTGTTAGACGAAATACTGCGTTTTAAAAGCTATTTCCCAACTTTCACGTATGCAACAAAAAGGTCCTAGAGAACAGCACCGTTGTTGCGAGCTGGTGAACCTTTAAAATTTGAGGGTGAGCCGATAGACAACCGTGCGAAGTGCACCCTAGGAATGGTGATGAGGGCATCAGAATTTTAAATAAATTGTATAAAAATAGGAGATATAATCCGATAGTTAAAGATGAAAAGGGTCGATTATAGTACGATATAGGAAGCAAAAACGTGAAATGTGGGATAAAATTTATTTTTATAGTGACTATATCAAATATTAAGAAGTAAGTAATTCGATCGTTTTACAAAAGTTTTAATAGTATTGCGTTACAACGATTACATAGAAACGCAGCGCTCAAAGATGTTTTGGGAGTCGAAGCTGCTCGCGTCCGTAGGCTTTACCCTAGTTTCCCTACACGTGATTCCTAGGTGGTGCTAAACGAGCAGCAGCGCGGTGGTAGGGCGTCGGTGCCCGTCTGGATCGCGACCACAGTGTATGGGTGTAAAGCTCGTCATAGTGACCAGTTTCGGCTTGTCGCGTTTAGGGATTAGCTTGTGTATATCCAGTAGCTCATATATCTAGAGACCTTCAGTCGTGATATATGTGGGCCGACATGACGATGTAGACTATCAATGGATTTTCATCCTTTGATAGTCGCTTTCGTTTTTGGACTACATTGTACTTACCATCAGGTACTCTGTAGTCACTATGTCGAGCCAGTGTAAAAAAAAATGTTCTAACGATATTTATAAATATTTTACATCAACAAACATCTTATTTGTTATAATTTCCAAAATCGACCTTACAAATCAAACAAGAGTAAAACTTATACCATTCTTAGGGATTACAATAAATTCACTGCTATTTTATATTTTTTGTCAATAAAAGACGTGCAGCATAATGGTATTTGTAGATGACTAATGAGTTGGTAACAAAAAGGTAATGGATAACGATCGAAAAGGTTCAGCTGAGGTCCGAACACCTTTGTTCGCGTCCTTAATCCTCAAATCTCGTGCGGAAAGATATCCTGACATATCACACGAAATCTTATGTAGCCTTGTGTGCTTTTTGTTTTAACTAAGATGCTTATTGTGAAGAAAAAACAACAAAGGTTGGAAATTAAACGAATGGACTTTGCAATCACCGTAGAACTTGTTTTTTTAGGTATCCCACAGGTTCCTATTGAGGTAGATAGAAAAAGCTGAAAGCCCAGCACAACTAACCTATACACAAACCTTCTTACTTTTCATTCATTTATGATTGATTAATAGATTCAATACAATCAATTAATTTCATCAATTCAACATCAATCAACGTTTCTATGCATCTATTAATTCTTCCAAACACTATTAACTTAGCTTCAATCAGAAACATCGTTTTTGGTCTACATAAGTAAGTCTTGGTTTGCTTTGACTCTTAATTCCACTCACTTTGATATTATATATACTTTTGTTGCTATCTCATCATCTATCTGTTCTACGTGCTTGCACGAGTGAAATCTACCCTTGACTATGTCATTATTTTAAATAAGCTCTTGTACTAGTCTCTTTACTTCTAAGGGAATCCGGTGTAAAGCTTCGCTACATGCACAAAGGTACTAAATTATCACTGTATTTCATATCCATGTATATTTTAGCATTTAAGACTTCATTGTCATACTAAAAGATTTTTAAAGTTGTTTCACTTAAATAGTGGTGCGTGAGAGTTGACGAGGAATAAGAAGGAATTCCGGGAACGAACTTACTTGTTTAGATCCCGGTCCACGGCGCTGGTTCAGGCGTCCACACCACAATTTCACGCGTTGTTGGGGTAAGCAGAGCGTTCGAGTTGATACCAATTGTATTACACAGCGTTGTAGCGTTTTATATATTTTTAAAGAGTTTATTACAGCGAGCGCGTTGTAGTCTTCGAAGCGTTCGAACCCAGAGGAAAACGGATGCGGTAGGTAGGGGGATAAAATGTTGAGTGAGTGTTGCTAGTGTATGACTATTCATAATATTACAACAAATAATACTAAACTACTAAATAATTACAACATATAATCTATATTATATAAGAGAATATATATTAAAATATTATAAATAAAGAATAAAAAATAAAATAAATGTAAATTAATAATAAACGGCGCAAACAAATAGTAAAATATATTTATTTCTCGAGGATGAATCATAGACGCCAGCAGTATCACTCAGCCGTCGCTGGTAGCCATAAATAAAAGTATTTTCATTTTAAAATTCAACAGTATATTTTATTGTATTCTATCCAGAAGTTTAGCTACAAAAATAGCGGTGTCTTGTGCCAAATTACAGTATCTTATGTCTGGAGCAATATCTATTAAAGGTCGTGTGAGTACGTCGATTGTTTTTGGTAGACTCATTATACTGCCTTCTTTAGAATTATCTTAAATTTGAAATCTTTACGGTTTAGATACAAAATCATCAAGAGGTTCAGTAATTTGTTCATATATTGCGTTTGAAAGCGGTGAATGTGCGTTTATTATAAGATTATTAATAACTCAAATAGTTTCATGGTACTAAATCCTTTTTTTATTTGTAATTCTGTATAAAAATATATCACATAATATCAAATCAGAAGCTGTTAATGGAATTCGAAAAATAACGAAGGAGTAATATAAATACAATCCGTGAAGTAAATTTATTTTCTCGTTTCAAACTCTTAACGTAAATGCCTTGATATATTTGAATTTACACATATCCATCATGGTTAAGGGTACATGAGCATTAATGTCTTGGTTTTCTTTGCCAAATTTCAAAGAATACGAGATGTGGTGATTTGTAAAACGTTAGAATTTTAATGGATGGGAACTATACACTACCTCTGGTTTAAAAATTAAGCATATCGACTGCAGATTCATGGACTGTTCAATAAAAAAATATTTTTAATAAATCATCATCATCATCATTATCAATCTTCTTTAGCCCACCTCTGAGCAGCATTCTCTTTATAAGCACCGTTAAGACATGTCTTTGGATCTTCTCATCATGTTGCTTTTATTGAGTAGAACAGAACGCAACTCTATGGTTGTCTTTTGTCGGTTGGGACTTGTCACTTGTCACTCTCGTTGTTATTGTTGCGAAGTGTGTTGTTTTTTTTTTAAATTAAACCTTTTTATATAAATATTTTCCTTATTTTAAATCAAAGATTCTCAAAATCTAAGAGTTTTGCCTTTCTCAACTCATCGCTACATTTATTAAGTTTGTTGCACATAAGGATAGTCGATTCACAATCTCAACTCAGAAATGCGCCTACTCCAGCAACAACTGGTTTTTTACATATTTGACCCCACGCCACTTCAGCTTTCTAATCCAGAAGCTATGTTGATAATTTTGATTCTCTGCGGTATAACCCCATTTCAAAATATTTTCTATTTAGTTAAATCTTAACCGGAATTATTCTGATAAATGAAATCATTTAATTGAATATTCTAATAACTTATTAAATCATATATGCAGGGGCGAACTTACGGAGTTACAGCTTTACGGTAGCTGACATCCCGGCTAGGATTAAGAAGTTTTCTAACTCTTTTGGCTTGTAAGGGCGGCTTGCAATAACAAAGTAAATCTAGTTTAGACTTACATTAAATGATATTTAGCGGTGAACTGTATTTATTGTCTTGCACAGAATCAAAATCTAGTTGTAACAGCTCTTAAGCTGAAATTATCATTAAGATTAAATTAAACCGCTTCAATTAATTAGCGTTTTATGCAAGCTTAAAAAAGATTTAATGTGTTAGTGCAAGCTGTTCTAAGTGTTGATACTCCCGGGCAGTAGACTTGAGGGATTCTGCTGCCTGGATGAAAGGGAGGAGGTGCACGGTGTCCGGCGCGCTGCCTGAGAGAGAGGTTTTGGAGAGGTGGATTTTTACTCCCATCCCTCCCCCAGAGGGATACCTTCAACAAGGCCTTTTGTTCCCTGGGCGTCTGGATGAATTTGGCTTCCCAGGCCCGGGTGGAGCAATCAGAGGGACACTCCGGAGGTTTTTAGTCAGTAGGAGTCTGACACACCGGGGTCGCTGCCCTCACAGCGTCCCTGATGGTCCTATGTAGGATTTTTCCCCCAGGATACCAAAAAAAACGTGTTGATACTTGTCGTATTCTATATTCATTGCGTCATAGTGTTTACATGTCAAACTATCCAATAGCACAATCAATACATTTTTAATAATTCATATTCATATCCGAAATTATATTATACGAATATTCACATCCGAAATCCATTATCTATAGCATTCCTAATGTATAGAAAAGAGGACAAAGGGAATTCATGTACCCACCCACAGTATTATTCAAGCAGTAACCTGAAACGAATAAAAATAGGCGAATATTTAAGTGACGCTCACGTATGTCACAAAAGAGGAATCGAAGAAAATATGAAGAATATTGTTCAGTGGAATCGCACAGGGTCAGAGGAAAGCGACTTGGCGAAGTTTATTTTTACCCGAGCCCAATTGGTCCCTCCGAAAACAAATTTCATGAATAAATTTTTCCTTTGTAAACAAATCGAGCGGGTCATATTAAATTAAGGCCTTCTCTATCGGGAATGCAATAAGAAACTTGTAGTTTTACATATCCGATTTCATCAATATTTTCCCGTTTATATTCTAACTTATCATAGTGACAACACCACACATGATGGAAAGTCTAGTAGGGTCTAATAACGGTATCGACTGCGATCATCGATCGACGAGAGACAAGACTCCATTGATTTTTTGCCAATGCCAGCCTACATACAATACAAAATTCCTCTAGATTTAAAAATTAGTTATTAAGAGTGCATTCTCTTTTAAATAAATGATCGCCACCACAGAACTTTTTACAAAAACTCTATCTGGTTAATTAAAAATCTATATTTGATTACTTATTCAGTTAAAATCCTATACTGTATTATATTATTTATTTATTTATTCACTATCATTAAACAGTACAAATAAACATTTTACATACAGTACACTTTACTAGCTGAGCCAATTACACAATGATAATATTTAAAAACTGCAAAGATAAGGAAAATAAAATAACAGTAAACTCGCAACAATAAGAAATAGATGTGTGTGTGTGTGTGTGTGTGTGTATTATATTACCTTTCCCTCCCCCTTCTATAGCAGAACTACGCGCGCTGGTCTACGGAGACACAGCTTTCCAGTAACTCACATCCCGGCTAGGATTAAGAAGTTCTCTAACTATTACTTTTGCTGAGTTATCGCGCTGTGGAATGAACATCCGGCGAGCGTGTTTCCATCATCTTTTGATATTGGGTCTTTTAAGCGAAGCGTGAAGAGATATTTGTGCAGGCCGGCATGATCGCTGCGGCTATCGATGGTTTTTTTACTGTTGGTGATCGTTGTCGTTTTTGGACCACACCATGCTTTCCATCAGGTTTGGTGTAGACACTGTATCGTGTCAGTGTAAAAAAAAATTGTCATTTTAGTTGTGGTTTCCTTAGCCAATTTTTTTTTTACTCTGAATCGACATACTGACTACAGAGTACCTGATGGTAAGTACAGTGTAGTCCAAAAACGAAAGCGACTATCAAAGGATGAAAATCCATTGATAGTCTACATCGTCATGTCGGCCCACATATACCACGACTGAAGGTCTCTAGGTATATCAGCTACTGGATATACACAAGCTGATCCTGAAACGCGACAAGCCGAAACTGGTCACAATGACGGGCTTTACACCCGTGTACTGCGGTCGCGATCGAGACGGGCACCGACGCCCTACCACCTCGCTGCTGCTCGTTTAGCACCACCCAGGAGTCACGTGTAGGTAAACTAGGGTAAAGCCTACGGACGCGAGCAGCTTCGACTCCCAAACAATGTATAAATGTATGCAATTAGAACACACCTTGTACATTTTACCTCAATACAACATTGTAAGCATTTGAAGAAATTCTGTCACAATTTTGAAATAGCGTCCCTTGAGCCCGCGATAGGCTATAAAACGAATGTAGCATCTCCCGACTTCTTTATTTTCGCAGATAATTCTTAAGTGCCCGGTCCGGCTTCTTTATGGCCGTGTAAAGGCAAACTCTTTGGTGCTATAAAAAGTTTCATAACGACCTGTATCACCCGGGTTTGTGCGAAATTGTAAACATTTCGACAATACTCATGTATTTGACTTTGCCTTTTAATTATTAACACCATAGGTAAAATATTGTTACGATGGAACCTTATGCCTGTGGATTAAGGTTCACATTGATTAATAAATGTGATACTTTAACCTTAAGTTTCTACATTTTTTCGCATCTCTTTGAAACGTATTGATTGCCTCGAGGTTGTCTTTTCGGTACACGGATAGAATAAAATAATATATCGACAACGGTTGTATCCACTTCGCGCTTATATGTCGTGCCCAACGTGACCAAAAACACAGCTGATCGCCGTTCTCACAGCACTAGTACACACCGGAAGTGGCATCCTTCTGCCAGGCTGTGATGAAGCAGAAGGAGGTCGCCGAAAGGGTCAGAGAGCGAACATCTTCTCTGGCCACTCGGCGGCCAAGGCACCGTCGCCGGAGGAACGTGTTCACCCAGAGCGAACGCGACATCCCCGGTGACAATAGCCAGGCAGTAGACTTGCGGGAGTCTGCTGCCCGGATGAGAGGAAAGCGGTGCACGGTGACCGGCGCACCGCCTGGGAGAGAGGTTTTTGGAGGAGCGGGCTTTACTCCTTCCCCTCCCAAAGAGGTAGCCTCAACAAGGCTTCTTGTTCTCTGGGCGTCTGGATGAATTTGGCTTCCCAGGCCCAGGTGGAGCAATCAGAGGGACACCCCGCGGGTTTTTAGTCGGTAGGAGTCTGACACACCGAGGTCACTGCCCTCACAGCGTCCCTGATGGTCCTATGCAGGATTATCCCCCGGGATAAAAAAGCACTAGTACACTTGACATTTTCCTTGAATGCCATGAGGATTTGCTCGTCACGTTTTCCTTCACAGGTGAGCATGTGGTGCCTAACATAAGTCTGTACTTAATCTGGAAAAACTCGAAAGTACACGTCGGGATTCGAACCTACGACAATTCGCGTTGCCGCGTATGGATACCGATTCCTTATTTACTAGACCACTACAATCAAACATGAAGCACAAATAAACAAATGTGTGGGTGTTGTGATGACATTAGCAGAAATAATAATCTTAGATGAATATTTAAATCACTTTTATAGCATGTAGACGCCGCCCGATACGCGTTTGTGGTAAACGCCCTAAAGGTCGTTAGGGTGTTATGGGACGCGCGGGGTAAGGGATGCGCGGCGCAAGGGATGCTCTAGCAAAAGCAATCGACTACCAAGACCCGAGGCTAGAGTACGTGCGTGTGCGTCGCAGTTCGGTGTGCTGTAAAGTACAAATAAACAGTAAAACACCAAAATTCGTGTCTTTCTACCACCACACCCACGTTCACCGGGCATACTTTTATTATTGTTGGACATATGTACAAATAGCACGTAATCTTCATTCAACAAAGAGGAAAAGGAAGTGGGATGTCATATACAATACAAACATCTTAAATACATGTTGTCTATGACACAGATTATAACAGTGGTTAGGTTACTAAAGTGAAAAGTGCAGACGTAATATCGTATTAGTTTTATTCAACTAAGGTATTACCATAAAAAGCGACGCATTCGACGTCCACCTTTTGAGTGGTCTACGCACGTAAATGATTGTTAAATACACAACCATTGTTGGAGTATTAGGGTGATTGCCCTAACTGGGTTGTGACCACAATACGCAAAGGTAAAGACCGTTACAATGACTCGCTTCGTCGTATCACGTTTCAGGATCAGCTTGTGTATATCCAGTTCTACATACCTATAGACCTTCCATCGCGATGTATCATGTATGTGGGCTGATGGATTTTGGATCTTAACGGTCATTATTGTTCTTGGGCCACAATGGACTTTCCGTCAAGTGCAATCTAGTCACATTGTTGAGGCAGTATATAAAAAAAGACAAGAAGATTTTGAAAGTGTTTTAATGTATAACAACGTTTACATCCACAAAGTAAATGAATATTAGTAAAATAAAAGTTATAAATATATAATTCAAAGAAATGGCGTCTTTAACTCCACTACTATAAGCCGATTTTCATTTGACAGAGCTCTCCGTTAGACCTGTAAAAGATACAAAGAAATAAGAAATTGTGATCACATCAACGGAAGGTAAACAAGATTAAAACAGAATGTTTTGACACGCCATATAAAATTGTGTTATTAAACAATTTATTAATTTTGGAAAAAATAAATTATATTCAGCCTATTAGAAAATGAGTTCTATGAACTTAAGCAAAGGTTTATACAGTAATCAAACTCAATTTATATAAAATATACCACTCCGACGCAGCCTTGAGTTTCTTTCGGCGTTTCTTCTCAAGGTAGTCGCTTCCGAAACGCTAGTAGATCACCGGTAGGGTCATTTTTCTGGCTGGCTGCCTAAGTCGACGTCTGTACTCACAGGAGTACCCTTGCGTTGCCACCGAATCCATAAATCGTTGGCTGCGCACTAAGAGTTCACCCTTTGTGCCCGGTGTAATTGTAAAGGTCTTTCCCGGCAGTCAGCTCATTGACCAGCCGAAAAAAAATGTATTGCTGATATAAAAATTAGAAGAGCATTTGATATAGTACTAAGGTTTTTTATAAGTTTAAATATATATATATATATTAGGGCGTTTAAAAAAAAAAATTCCTCGGAAACACACCCAAAAGTTTCATTTTAATGCCAAAATAGGCCTCTGAAAATATGAGCCCTTAATATTAATATTTAGGTTGTCCGCATCGCACTTTTCGATTTCCCATACAAATAACACAGGACAAAAGTTTTTTTTTTCTTTAGACTTTTATAACTAATGAACGATATATCGTATTGCAATACCCATTCATTATTTTTGTAGAGAATTTAACGCTCTACAAAAAAGGTTTAACGATTGATGTTAATTTTCAACAACCAGAATTTTCAAATGTTGGGTTAACTGTCAATGATAATTCGTTTTAAGTACCTTGTCCACATTTACTATAAAGCAGGAAATAAAGGTTAACAGCTTTCAGAAGTCTAATTATATTTTGTAAAATGTTAAGGTTTCAATTTTTCTAAAAACATAATATTTTGCCAAATCAGTCAATAAAACAGCTGAATTGAGGGTAAGTTAAACTTCGATCTTGAATAACTTTTGACTGAGTTGATTTATCAAAAATTGACTTTGGACCTTTTTTGTAGAGCATTAAATTCCCTACAAAAACAATGACTGGGTATTGCAATACGATATATCATTCATTAGTTATAGAAAACAAAAGAAAAAAAAACTTTTGTCCTATGTTATTTATATGGGAAATCGAAAAGTGCGATGCGGACAACCTAAATATTAATATTAAGGGCTAATATTTTCAGAGGCCTATTTTGGCATTAAAACGAAACTTTTGAGCGTGGTTCCGAGGAAAAATAAAAATGTTTTTTTTTTTAAACGCCCTAATATATATATAGGACCGCTATATCCCTTTCGGGATCAGCAGAGGTACAGTAATGTCTGTATCTACTTATGTGCCGTGCCCAACGTGATCAGTTGCCTAACTAATCGCCGTTCTCAGGGCACTTCTTGACATTTATATTAGATGCCATCTGGGTTTTCTCACGATGTTAGCCTTTACCGGTAAGCATGTGTTATCTTTCTTTTATTTATTAGTTTTAAATTACAAAAATAATAGTTCACAATATAAAGACTGCGAAGCCATATGTCAGGCTTATGAGCAGCCAGTGAGTTCGAGCAAACAATTTAGGCAATTTACAATAATAGACTACTTAATTAATAAAGTTGTAACCTAAGACCGTAATTAGTCCGAAAGAATCCATAGGTAATTACCGGGTTTCAAACCGAATTCGATTGGAAACCGAGTCGGGCAAGAATACCAATTTCTTATCCACTAAGACACCATAGCCACAATTTTTTGTATTATCAATTTTAGTGGGAACATACTTTTGTTACTATTTAAACTATTATAATAATACTTAAATATAAACCCGTATTCCAATAAACCCATATATTTAAAACCATATTTATATTATTCCTAAAAAAAATGGAGTACAAAAATGAACACTATAGTTATGGATGGCACTTAAGACAACAAAGGCTTTTACAAAAGAAATCAACGTTTCCCTTTGAAAACAGTTTTATTTTAGAAATCTCAAGAGCTTTCCATACCATATTCCAAATATATGTGAAGGTAATTTTTGGTACATAATATCTTTAAAAAATATTTCATATGTATATTTAAAGATATTGTACAAAACAGTACGTACGTAAGACGATGGTACGTGTACAAATAATCTATAATATAAAAATGAATCGCAAAATGTCTTGATAAGCGCGAAACTCGAGAACGGCTGAACCGATTTGGATGATTTCTTTTTTGTTGTGTTTGTTGAAGTCTGGGGATGGTTATTACGGGGAGAAAAATTAAAAAAATTGTCTGGAAAAGTCTAAAAACACCACTTTTCTGTATTCTCATACAAAAAATTCGTTATAAGTCATTTTGAACTTTAATACCACAGCATAAAGTTCAAGTGTTAGTGGACGGGTTCCGAGAAGGCAAAACAGTTATTGAGTGACGTATAAATATTAATGTCAATATTTGTCAATTTTTATACATATAGCATTAAGGCCAGGTTCCTTCAAACAATATTCAAAAAAATCTGACGGGGAAGCTATTAACATTAAAAAAATAATAATCTGACTTTGTTTTAGAGAAATAGGGCAGAACAAGGTCTGCCGGGACAGCTAGTAAAAAATAATTTACTATTTCAAGAAATTCTCTGTATGAGAAGTCTGAGAATCTATTCAATATATTTTATCTCCAAATATCTTTAATTTTCCCTTAAATTGAATAAATCGAGTTCATCCAATTAATTTCAATGATGATCTGCTGCGCTACTAGTTATGTTGGACGCTAAGGGGTATAACGAGACGCTATATTAAAAACTTTATTCAATGTATATTTGTACATTAAAAAAAAATACATAGAAAAAGATAACATATAAATATTAAAACAGGTAGACCTGCGGGGGCGAAACCTGAGGCCCAAGCCACCTATAATTAGGAACTCAGAGCGAGGAACTTTCTACCAATGTGTGCCGTATCGAGTAAAACTGCCTTCTGTATCCGGCCCTTGATCCAACAAACAAGCGAGAGCCTCTTGAGATGATAATCGAGGCTTTTTGCGATCGGCTCATAAGTCGATACGACATCGGGACAATAATCGTAGAACCTACATCCCACGTGTTGGTAATTTTCTGTGCCAGTTCTAAATATTTTGAAGATTTGATTTACCTTTTCACAAGATCCTCATCATGTGGCGTGGTGATAGCAACGAATATAGCCCGGCGGGTCGACCTTTCTACTAGCATAATGTCAGGTCTTTTAGAAAAATATTTTGAATATCATCTAATTTATTTTTAAAGCATGTAGACGTAACCCAATACGGAGTTGTCGCCCTAATAGTCGTTAGGGTGTTACAAGACGTGCGGGGTAAGAGGATGCGCGCGCGCACGGGACGCTTAGAAGTTAGTCGACTACCGAGACCCACGGCGGGAGTACGTGCGTGTACGTCGCAGTTCGGTGTGCCTTAAAGTGCAAATAAACTGTAAAACGCCAAACTCGTGTCTTACTAAACCACACCCACGACCACCGGTCATATTTTATATTTTTACTCACATCTACTAATTGGGCTTATACTAATCGGGGCCCTCCTCGAAAATCAGCGCTGCAGACTTCCTCTGTGGCTTTAAGCTGATGGAGGTCCCATTTTCGCCATGTTAATATGTTTTTGTTTTTTCTTTTGTTTCTGTATGTTGTTGTCTTGTAACAGAGATGTTACTGCTTTTGAATTTCTAGTATTTTGTTAGTTTGTGGTGAAAATAAATATATTTCATAAATAAATATATTTCATTTCATAATTGCATAATTAAAAAAATGTAGTTAATATGCACATCGATGAAGGAAAAATCGTGAGGAAATCTGGAAGACATCAAATAAATATTTCATATGTAAAAATCCTAATAACGGCGAATAGCTGCGGCATCAAATTGCGTTCCTCCATTTAGAGTGAATACGTATTTGTAGGGCGGACGCGGTCCACCTTTGGACTCATCTTTAATTTCCACCAGGGTCCGATTGAGGTCAAGTCTTCCACCTGAAAAATTAAAAAAAATGCATATTTATAATGACATTCCATCGTGGTAAGTGCTGATCAACATAACGACGGAGACTCTTAAAGAATTCGTGCCCATTGGCAGTCACTCTGTTTTATACTGGATAAATAAAATTAAAAAAAAGCGCTTTAAAATTCAAGAAGTGTTGCTGAAACTGAGGACCCAGACAAAACAACATTCGTAAAACGAAAACGTTGATGGAAAATGGCAAAATGTGTACAATAGGCATAAGGTCATAGCGTAATATTTTGAAAGCTAATACCAATTATACACTTTCTACTTGTATTGTGAGTCGTTGGGTTTGCCAGCAGAATAGAATAGTGCCTCCTTTTCCATCATACTGAGGTGTCGTAAGAGGCGACTAAGATTTTTTTTTATAACTTATAGGCGGTCGCTTGACCTCAATCACACCTGGTGGAAGGTGAAGATGAGTCCGATAATGAACCGCGTCCGCCTAACAAATGCCTATTCACTCTTCTCTTAAAGATTCCCAGGTCATAAGATCGCGGAAACATGGCCGCTGGAAGCATATTCCGCTCCCTAGCCGTTCGCATGATGAATGTAGAAGCGAATCTTCTCGTGCAGATATAAGGAACATCCACCACATACGGATAGTATCCGACACGATGTCTTGTGGTTTTGTGATGGAATGGGGCTGGTGGAATCAAAGAATGTAGTTCCTGATAACACTGTCCACCATATAGCATGGATTGTACAAAGTTTGCTAGCATCTAAGACGCTCTATTCAACTTCCCTGTATATATTGCGCACCTGCCACTCCGCATTGGACTCCAAATTAATTATTATAATACTAGGTGTTGTTGTTTATCGAATGGTACTTTGTGTGTGTGTGTGTGTGTTTTGGTAATCTCTTAGAAGTTAGTATAAAAATCAGGCAGACCCGTTGTCGCAAGCTAGTGTGTAATATTAATGTGCTCACAACGCTGCCCCTGAGGTATAAAACCATATTTACTCACCGCCTACGTAAACTTTGGCCGATGACTTGGAGCTCGGGTAGATTTTTATTTCTGTAAAATAACATTGACCAAGTTATATCCATAACGTTATTCCTTAGGGAAAATTTCAGTTGCGTAGATCAGTGCTTCCCAACCTGGGGTCCGCGGACCACTGAGGAGCTACAATCCTATTTTAAGAGGTCCGCAGACAAAATGGAAATTTATAACTTTGAAAGCATAGTGCGAGTCGCTAATGCGTTAATATAAATGCGTCAATAGAAAGTACCCTATAGATTTAGACTTTTTGCCAAAATTGAAAATATGTGTCATAAATTTCTAAAAAATACACCCTAACGGCCGTAGATCTGGCATCGTGCATGCGCATTGGCGCAGGGGCAGACCGCGGCGCGGGCGTCGCATGCTTTATCTTCAGTCTCGACTAGTGATGCCACGAATAGTGAATTGGCCGAATACCGAATACCGAATATTCGGCAACGCAGTCGGCCGAAGCGCCGAATATTCGGCCGCCGAATATTCCTGGAAGTAGCGTGTTTAGTGACAGGTTATGTTCTGAGGCTGGTAACATTTACAATGAAAAGCGTTAATCGTTTGCTACCAAAAAAAGCTGAAAAGCTTGTTTTTATCCATCACAACTTACCACTGACCAAGTTGAATTACTAAAGTGTTGTAATTTGGAAATATATACATAATTTTGAGTAATATAACGTGTCTTTTTTACATGATTTGGTATTCGGTATACGGCCGAATGATACGTATTATTCGGCCGAATACCGAATAGTTGCCGAATATTCGTGACATCTCTAGTCTCGACATCGCATTCAACACGACACCACGCCTTGCTCTTTCACAACTTTTACTCTTGTCGTTGTTTTGTGTGTCTTGTATTTCTTTATGATTGTGTTGTCTACTTCATATCTACTTGCACTGTCATAATTGTGCTTTCTTATTCTTACTGTACTTCATTCCCCTATCTACTTGCGGTCTAGACTTTGTACATTTCTTACACTTCGCATCTCTACAAGCTCTCTTGCGATATTTTTAATGTATTTATTTATTTACTATTATTGAACAGTAGATACAAATATATCACATACGATACAGTTTTACATGGTGTGCCAATTACACAATGATAATATTTAAAAACTAACAAAGAAATGGAAATTAAAATAACAGTCAGCTCACAACATATAAGTAATAGGTGTGTGTGTTTGTTGTGACAATGTCAGTGTATGTAAGCTATTATATTACATGTAAATTGTATGTGTAAGCTAGGTCAAATTAGTGCAATGTGGCGTCTATACTATCCTGTTGCCGTATTAACTTTAACAAAGCTAAAATAGTTACAGACCTAAGATAGATTAACTTTACATTTACGCCCTAAATAGCTAAAGCGTCATACTTTTCTGAAAAAGAAAGTGTCTTGACATAGAATGAAATAGATATACAAAAAAGTGAACAATAAAGATTCGTTTTTTCCTATTAAGGGACGGAACTCTAAAAAACGAATTAAAGAACGAGATCTTTTTCTTGTATACCATTTTTTTTTAACTTTATTAAGCATACTAGATGATGGTCCACCTGACGGTAAGTGGTCACTGTTGGTTATGAACTGCAACGCAAGGAGTATCTAAGAAGAACATTTTTTACTGCCTTCATGAAGAAATCCATATTATACCTCTTGGGCAAAGCTGTACCCGGCAGCCCATTACACAATTCCAAAGTGCGCCATAAAATCTTTTAAAGATTTTTTTTTACACTGGCTCGACTTAGTGACTACAGAGTACCTGATGGTAAGTACAGTGTAGTCCAAAAACGCAAGCGACTATCAAAGGA
Organism: Automeris io; assembly: GCA_036320925.1. NCBI lineage: Eukaryota > Metazoa > Arthropoda > Insecta > Lepidoptera > Saturniidae > Automeris > Automeris io. The sequence continues at coordinate 257,518 of JAUDJH010000021.1, read as the reverse complement.
TGAAAATCCATAGATAGTCTACATCGTCATGTCGGCCCACATATACCACGACTGAAGGTCTCTAGGTATATGAGCTACTGGATATACACAAGCTGATCCCGAAACGCGACAAGCCGAAACTAGTTACTATGACGGGCTTTACACCCATGTACTGTGGTCGCGATCCAGACGGGCACCGACGCCCTACCACCTCGCTGCTGCTCGTTTAGCACCACCCAGGAGTCACGTGTAGGGAAACTAGGGTAAGGCCTACGGACGCCAGCAGCTTCGACTCCCAAAAATCTTGGCTTTATCTTGGCTTATCGACGATACGAACAACCTGGCATTGCACAGAGCTAAATAGATTCAGTTAGTAGGCAGAACAGGTCCTAAGATGAAAACAGTACTTCATGTGCTGAGGAAATTGTCCATTACTTAGATCTTTGCTTTGCCTTTATGAGTACCAAAACAAAACCTTGGTCTTGCCCATGATCGTGACCTTCCAGCAACACTTACTCAGTACCACATTATAACTATTAAAACGAATAAAATCATAGTAAAAAAGCCGCTTGAGTAACTTCTAAAACAAAATGATATTTCCACAAACAAAACTCGTACACCCAAAAGAGAAGTTATTATGAATTTTCTCAAAATAATTAATTTCCTTCCTCTGTTAATGAAAAGCTCATATAAACACGTGAATGCTCTTTAGTAGAAATTACACAGGAGCATTAGTAGAAATTACATATTCTACGTATCTCAACTATTGTAAAACCGTAATACAAAATTAACTAAATTAATTAAATAAAATTAATTACAAAAACTTATTAATATTTAATATACCAGCCCCATTCTATCACAAAACCACAAGAAATCGTGTCGGATACCATCCGTATGTGGTGGATGTTCCTTATATCCGCACGAGAAGATTCGCTTCTACATTCATCATGCGAACAGCTAAGGAGTGGAATATGCTTCCAGCGGCCATATTTCCGCGATTTTATGACCTGGCAGTCTTTAAAAGAAGAGTGAATAGGCATTTGTTAGGCAGACGCGGTTCATCATTGAACTCAAATTCACCTTCCACCAGTTGTGATGGAGGTCAAGCGTTCGACTATAACTAAAAAAAAAATATTAAGTGGCTTCTAAATATCTAACATTATTTTTAAAATCTAATATTTTTTATTATATATTAAAATTTTATGTAATATTCTGAAAAATTCGCAAAGAAATTAAACTATTAATTGATAATATATGTTTTTAAAGTCTGAAGTTACATCTTGTCTATATAACCGAACTCATAAACAGTCAAAAAGTGTTTAAATTTGTTGATTGAGGGAATGGGTTTCATTCTTATAATCTATTCTGTGATGGTTAACCAAATCGTTTTCAATATAATGGAAACTGAAAATACAAACAAAATGTTTTTATTTATGCTGCCACCTGAAAAAATAGTTAGATTGGCAGCACCCATAACATCTCACTACTTTTCAATTTAAATAAATTTTAGAATCGGTAAAAAAGGTGTTATTTGTACTTTTTTGCCACAGGAGACCGGAGTAAAAAGGAATAAAAAAATGGATGGAAAACTTTGAAAACAAATATTATATGAAAACAATCATGAAAAGGTTCACCTTTTGTCATTACTCAGTCTATAATAAAGAGTTCATTCGAGATGATTGATCCTCGCTTGACCCTATTGTGTGCCATGAGAGGGAAGTAATGATCGGATGAATACTCTGAAAACAAGATCCTATTGTTAACCTGATTCTATTCTAACGATATGTGCTTATATTTTCTCGTCAAAAATAGTGCAACTCACAAAATCAATAGATAAACTAGGCTTAAATTCAAAATAGCATAAGCGATTTATTATTGTCGTAGCATTCATATTTTAGTCTAAAGAACCAAGTAACCCGAATAATTTCAAAGCTGATTCATAGCGTATATAAGTGGTAAAAATTCCACATATTTTTATTGCGTCTGCAAAACAGAACAAACAAACAAGATAAACAAAAAGCTGACTAAGTTTATGCAAGAAAATAAAACATACAACACTTTTATCTTTATTTGTTGACATTTATAAATCGAGCTTTGCGTAAAGGTCCAGGTCAGATAATACAATTCGTATATGTAAAAATCTTATTTTAGAAGACGCTTTAGCGCCGTTTTTAAAAGATTCAACTATTATTTGGCTTTCTGAACATAAATATAGCATGGTCGAGGTATCTCAAAATTAGAAAATTTTAAATTACTCGTCAAGCAGCATCTCTTCGCGGTTCTTCAGCCAGTAGTTGATAGCTTTCGGGTGAGCCTCTACAGTACACTCGAGCAAGATATCGGAGCCAATTGTAGCACCCAAAAACTGATATGGAACTATCATTGTAGGCAGAACTATTTGAAGAAAGTATAAAATAGCAATTAATATAAGAATACTGCTTGGATTTGCAGACTTTGGCAAACTACGTCCAGTCTCTTCGTCACATATACCACAAGGCCTAAAGACGAAAGCTTACCTGTAATGATGTACGGAGCCTAGAAGACGTGAACGCTCACGATACGACAAATCCACAAATTTAATGTCACTCAGCGTGTTATGGAAAATGTTATGCTCGGTGTTTCTCTGGAGGATCTAATGAGAAATGAAGTGATCCACCATAGAACTACATTTGATCGACATAGTTTAGAGGATTAGCAGATTGAAGTGGCAGTGAGCTGGACGCATTTGCCAAAGAACCGATGACCGCTAGGGTAGATGCGTTTTTGAGTGAAAACCACGCTTCGATAAGCATAGTGTAGGTCGCCCTCTGGTTAGGTGGAGCGAAAATTTATGTAATGTGGCAGGAAATTTTTGGATTAGAAAACCTGAAGATCGGGCTCAGTGGTGATCCTTGAGAGAAGCTGACATTCAGCAGTGGACGAATCCTGGTTGATGATGTTGATATATGTATTTCCAAATACGAGTATATAAAGTTTTAATAACTTTTAGTAATTTTTGTACTAAGTGGTTTATTCAAAACTATGCAAAAGCCTCTCTATAAACCGTAGATGGGCAAAATGTAATCAGATTAATAAAAATGATTAACGATTACATTTTACGTTTTTTACTATTAATATGACTGTATTTTGCTCCTTTATGTTTTAAACACTACAAAATCCCAGATTGTATACACAATTATCATTTCTTAATGTTTTAAATTGATATAATCATGATTACAGAGCAAGAAAATTAAAATAACGACTACATTTTGTAATCGTTCATCATTAATCTGATTACATTTTGCCCATCTCTGCTATAAACGTACATACCATGGCAATGGTTTCCTAAATATAACAATTTTACAACATTTTCAAATTCCCTGTGTAAGTATTTGCAAAAATACTGAGTAATGCTTTAACATTACGCAGCTATTTATCAGGAATCTCATCTCATTTTCCAACATTATATTCCCAATATTTGTATATTGTTTTTGTGTTTTTTGCATCCTGAGAAACATACACATGTATTAATGAAGTTTACTCTTTTAGAGTCCACTAGCCGGTATTCGTTTTATTGTTTTTGATTAAGACGTTTTGTGTAACGCTTCTACAGAAAATGATATTACAACTAGATTATTCTAATAGGAGTACTAGAAGCATTAACACCAAGCTTAAATGGTTTGCTTCGATAGTTTGATCGTATAACGTTGCATGCATATATGATAGGACAGGAGAATATAATAGGATTTCGAATCGGTGTAAGGAATATAGAATATTCCGTAGTACGCTTTGATTGACTTACAAGGTTGCAATTGAGCTTAAAAGATTAAATACATTCACATTGAAATTAAAGCTATATATTATTTGTAACTAATTCAAAATTTGATTTCCTGTGGTAAAGTTGTACGAGCTATCCTTTCCGAGGTCAGTAGCATTCATTCCATAGATGCATGCAAGCACTGCATGCCCTTATGATAAATAAATCTGGAATAAATTGCTTAAAGTTAAACAAAAAAAGGTATTAATATATATTCATATCTATTCTATATTCACGCCGTCTATCTTTGACTACGAACCTATGAAAACAATATAATATTTACTATCATAATATAATATTCAAATTAATTATACGCATTCTGCCTACCCTGTCAAAATATCCTATGCACGTCACTGTCCAAGGTGATTTGAAATACGATGGCAACTAAATCTATGTGTAGTTTATAATGAGAAAACTTAAATCATTTTTTACTTTTCTTTCAATTCGGATAGTGATACCTAATATTACATGAAACGATTTCAGCTTCGTGTTATAAAATTTCATTTACAACAGAAAAATTCAGAAAACATAGAATCCAAGAGAAACAATTGAATTCCGACGATTGCTGGATTTCCTAAGCGGTCGGTGCACGTAATGAAATGTCCTGATAAAGTGGGATTGATCCCACGGCGAGAGTTGGGATTGGAGATCGGGACTCGATGACCCATGAAATTCACTTAACACTCGCCATTGAATCCCACAATTCTGTAGTAGCTATTGCTTTCGTTGCGTTTGGGTTATTGAATTAACTGAATATTTTATATTGTGTTACAGCGAGGATCTCATTTGGGCAAAGCACATAATGGATTTGGTCAATCATACTTACGAAAAAAAACATATCACAATAAAACCTGAATTTTATGTTCAAAAACTTATATTTTATCAGGAAAACGACAATTATATTCGTTTTTCCTTTCTAATACTCTAGTACCTACAGCATAGGACCAGGTATCTTTTAAGTCTTCTCGGTATAATTTCCTCCTCTGTAAGACTCCGTCCATCTACTTATTTATATTCTCTAGTGTTAGTGGCATTTTACGGTATTTGAGTGCAAAACGAATTCAACCACTAATATTAGTCTTTCTATTCTTAAATAAAAAAGGATAAGGAAGATGATATTTTAACATGGTATAACACAAAAAAGATCGCATGGCCACGATAGATATTTAAGGCAAAAGAGACGAAGTTCTAATGTAAAAAATCTTCTTAAGGTTTGTGGTATATCAGGTAAAACTAACTTTTAAATCCCACTTCTGATCCAACTTCAAAGAGAAATATTTCTTTTCTAAAAGATTTCTCTCATTTGTTTCAGTAGTAGACACAGCCACTAGCTCTTTTTATTACAATTTATATAATTTTAGATTTATTATAGTAAATAATACTCCATTAAATATAAAAGAGTTGAATATAAGTATATTAAAGTAAATGGCAGTGAAGAGGCGAAGTATATGATCTACATCGTTTAGCCAGGAGCCGGCGACCAATGACAGGGAAGAGTCAATTATACGCAAGAACGGCTTACAAGAGCCAGATCAATTCAGCTTTATCACGACTTTCGGGTGTGGTTAAAGCTACCAGTGAAAACGTATTTGAACGTGGCGTAGTTAAAAATCAGTCCGATTACTGATAATAGTGTAAATGACTTTACAGGTTTTTGAAGATAGGAAAAAATAAAAGAAATATTAAGAAAAAATAATGAAGCGATAAATGGCACGATAATAAATCGGATTGCAAACTTAACAAAGTTTTCTCATTATTATAATTCAAGCAAACACTGGATGTAAAAAACCGCTAAATAAAAAGAAACATGGAAATACTTTAAAATTATAATATTATTACAAATAGAAACAGGAAATGATTTTTTAAAAAGATTTTAATGGGCCAACACTCATTTACAATTTATGAGAAGGTAGGTAAATGAATTAATATTCGACGGTCCTAGATATTTGGGCAGAGCTTCCGCACTATTTGACGACCGCTAAGCGAATGTCGAGATGCCGCCAACGGCCGTCCTTACATAGCCGGTCGCAGTGTAGCTAGTTTCGATTTAAATTTCCCTCTAATAATATAAATAATGATCCTTAAACATAATTTTTTTTCACCAAATATGAAAAAGAAAAATAATAATAGTTACAATGAAAGCTCTAGGATACAAAGTTGACAATGATATGTTAGTTTGTTTAGTGTAAGCAAAAAAAAAAAACAAATAGATAGGACAGTGAATTATATTACAAAACCTACGTTTTCAAAACTCAGTTACACATAAATTTGGCAGAAAAAATGAATCTTCAGGTGATGAAAATTTGAAGCGAATATCTTTAAACTTGCACCATACATTTAGTTATACTGAAGTAGGCAAGGGGAATAATCGTCTAATTGTATCGGAGGCAGAGGTGAGAGCCTCCTCGTTTGTCAAAATCTACATTATTGGATGACAAAATATCAATTATATTATACAAATTACATTTCTTTCTACATAAGTCGCTAACCTTATTTCTTAAACATCAGTGCATATGAGATTTGCTTTATATGTTTCTGTTATTTTTGATAATTATTCCTGCATCTTTATTCTGCCTTTTGTTTAATACAACACTAGTAAACTATATTTGTTCTTGTAGCGTAGGTGTGCTCTAGCGGCGCCTCTAACGCGCAACTAGCGGAAACATCCCTACGTACTCTGGCATATCTATCATGCGACCTTAAATCAACCAATTAGAAGGTGTGTCTCGTACTATACAAGGTCCGAGACCTTCAACAAAATCCGACGGCAGCGATCGTTGCTTCTGAACTAAGTACGTCGTACATTCTTTTATATCTTAAGCCTTTCTTAATTAATAAATAATTATATTTCACTCTGGACTAAAGTGAATATATTTATAGTGTCATTCTAATGTCATTTATAATATAAATTTAAATAACTATGTAGTCACGCCAAAAGGCGCAATCCCAAAACATCACATACAATAAAAATATAAACGTATTCAAACGCAAACGCCATCTGGCGAAAACATTTACTTAACTATTCTCGCTTAAAACGACAAACATCGCATCGCATTCTTTTTCATTATAATTGCATATAATTATTTCTTACTCGCTATACATATCGCAAATCCTTACTTACACCATACTCCACATCATATATATTCCAATACATATATAATGAGTGATTTTATGAAGTGCCCGAATACCGCTGCCTACGGTAAGTACTTTTTCTAGTTTTTCTCAAATATCGCTAATCTTAATTTTATAAAGTCATCCCGCCTACGAGGGTACATTTGTGCTACGGCATAAGTACATAACTTATCCCGGCCCTCGTACTATGAATAACTGAATCTTTCAGTACCACATTCCCAAAACCTGTTGATTATCTTACAGTAAACTGGTTACTAATAAATAAGAATTACATACAATTGATATTTGGCGTGATTCTTTTGCTAACTGCTGGAGGCACGTCGTTAGAAGCGATGCTCAGCGAAGGTCCCATCTGATGTCTATCTACTTGCCATAATGAAAGAGAACTACCCACGTAGCTTTCCACCCAATATTATTGTTATAAATTAGAACTGTTGCAATTTTACATAAGTATTAGTCGATAGATTCTTTAAATAATACGATCATTTGAAGTAGTGAATAATGTGTGTGCTTAATATCTTTATTTGTTTAAAAAAAGGAGAAAAAAATAAAGAGATGATAATTACATTATGGATAATAAAAATGTAATATATGCTAAATGACTATAATACTCAAAATATGAAAGGAGAATTCATATAATTAAAGGTATGTCCTAATTAAGTAAATACTAAATAAACTTACGATATTGTTATTATAACTTGAATAAAGCTTGTAATAATAATAAAAACTTTTTTTACCAAAGTTTAAACCATTTCTATAGCCTAAGTAAAAGTAGTAAAACTCTCAATGACTTCATCTAGAACTTGACAATTAGTTGTATATTTATTTTAATTAATAATGGTTATTGATTTTAATTAATTTTAGCAGAATGAAGTACAGGAGAATTAATTTAAAAGCATTTTCTTCAATAAAATTCTCCATTTGAATTTCAGACAACGACAATATTAAAATCTTTACGAATTGGAAACACAATTGATCTCTTCAAAGGCGTTGTCAGTCCAAAAGTTGGCACGTTACTCTAACAAATGATTTCTTTTGCTTCTCGTTTTAAAGCTTCGTCAAAGATTTTCGGAACTTATCAATTCGGAACATTGCAGCCCTTAGCTTGTTGCTTCCAACTCACAAGATATCGAAAAGCTACAATATCTTTGTTAACACGTTTGCTGCGGCAAGGAAAGTCATAAACCTTCTCCTGGTGCGGCGGTAGGTCAAAATACACCAACCAACGACTATCCGCCAGTGCGTAGTAGGTCTTTCTCGACCCCCCAGCACTAGGGTTTACTAAAATGCTGTAAATTGGCGAAAACGTAACGTATGTAATTTTTTTTTGTACTGTTAGAACGACCTTGATCCCAACTTCCTTGGTTTAGCTTCGCACCGGGATCTGTCAAATATTAAACGAAAAATAAAGCAGAGAAAACAGCGGGCTGATATCGACCTGGTCCGCACTAGAAAGTGTTTTTTAGTAGTGATGGGACAGATAAAGAATAAAAAAGGATTTTGAAAATAAAACAGAACTATCGTAATAGAAAAAAAACTTGTTTAATGAAAAACTTATTAATTAATAAAAAAAGTTACATTAATGAAAAAACTTATATTGTTAGCATTAGTCTGCCTGTGAATGCTTAGTTTTAAAACACGTTTTGCAAAGGTTCTGATTGCATCTCCTGCAAAATGATTTAATTTTTTTAACTTCTTTTTTGTTTGGGTAGTATTTAAAGTTCTCCGCAGTCTCTCATAGCACCCTGCACAATTTTTTCGTTTAGCGGTCATCTCTAGAACATGGCCACTGTCCTTCGGATTTTCTTGGTTTTCTGAATTTAAAATGTTTTTTGAGTTCTACCACATGGCTCACAGTTATGAACGAAATATTGTATGGGACTTGCGATGGGGAATTGTGTTACTCCAAATTTAACGTAAGCGAAGGATTAAAATCAACTGCGCTGTCATTTCGAAGTATCGCACGAACGACTAGCGTTAATTCGCCTCGATAGCACGCACAACACTAAATGGCGGCGCGCGCGCTCAGTGCTACAACGGGTCGCGGGCGGCCTGTTGGGAGGGTAGGCCCAAATAGACCTGTTGCCGCACTGAGCTGATGTTTTTTACCGTCTGTGCGTGGTAGGTCAAAAAGAGCCTACCGTAATGTTTTGATTGGGAATACCTACAATTTTGACCACAAGCTGAAATATATATTTGTCTCTGTTGAAATCTTACAAACACCTGAGATACTCGCTCCGCATTGGCGGGAGGGACATAGTTTTGTTCGTCCGCACCAGGCGAAAGTACCGTGGTAGGACGAAATAGGCCTGTTCCGCAGCAAACGTGTTAAATTATAATAGGTCGGTTATGTTGAACACTTTTATGAATTTAGTTTCATTATTCAAATCCGTTGTTTCATGATAAACATATCTTTTTAACAATTTTAATTATTTAGCTGTTAATGTCAAATTTAATACAATATTTAAAAAGTACCTTACTTTAATTTATCTATTATTCTGTGATAATAATTTGATGCAATCTTCAAGTTAGCTTATTCTTGATCTATCGTAGAAGTAGGCAGAGCATTGTGACGTGCTCTACCTAAATACAATGAACATTGTCGGGGAAGATATCTTCCCCCGAGTTTGTGCCCAGCGGGCGCGGCGCGACGGGGCTGTGGCGAATTGATTGCAGGACCCACAGTCCCCGCCAATACGCAGAAGTAGTCACCTTGGGGTTTTTAGTCGGTACAAGTCCGACACACCTCGGTCGCGCAACCCCCCTGTGCATCTGAGAAGGTCCTATGATGATTTTCTCCAAGTAAAAATAATAAAAATCAAACGTATATTGATTTCGTCAATCTAGGTGCAGAGAGACATTTGTACATACCCAATCGACTACGATGATTATTTTTTTTTTACACTGGCTCCCTATAGTGACTACAGAGTACCTGATGGTAAGTACAGTGTAGTCCAAAAACGAAAGCGACTATCAAAGGATAAAAATCCATTGATAGTCTCCATCGTCATGTCGGCCCACATATACCACGACTGAAGGTCTCTAGGTATATGAGCTACTGGATATACACAAGCTGATCCCGAACCGCGACAAGCCGAAACTGGTCACTATGACGGGCTTTACACCCATGTACTGTGGTCGCGATCCAGACGGGCACCGGCGCCCTACCACCTCGCTGCTGCTCGTTTAGCACCACCCAGGAATCACGTGTAGGGAAACTAGGGTAAAGCCTACGGACGCGAGCAGCTTCGACTCCCAAAAAAATAAAAATGTGAATAAGAAGCTTAATGTACATTTCTTTATAAAAATCTCTATAGCTCTTTCTTCAATAATAAAGGTTCGTGGCTTTCCCTCCTCCAAGTGATCTTTGGTTTAGGATGTCCGGTCGCTTTACATATCAATGTTACGTTGTTCATTTCTTCAATCGACATGTCCGCTGATGTTTTTTTATTGATTATATCAAAAGGAACTGATAGCAAAAATTTTATAATAACTGGAAATGTCTTCAATGTAAAAGAAGTGATTATTTTAATATATTATGCACGACTCGCAGTAACGCATTATACATAGAAAGTATAGATTAAATCTAAATGTGAAATTATTGTAATTAAAATTAACATTTATTTCTGGTGTCTTATTTATTTTGTGATTTTTGTTTCTTGTAAATATTACATGAAGAAAAAAGGGACAATATATTGTAATCTATTAATGGATATGTATCCTAAATCCAATACTTCAACTAAATTTGTAAGCCTATTAAATTAGGCGTCTAATTTCAAAACCCGCTAAAGTGACTTTTTGGTACAAAATTACTTAATTGTCCTAATTTGAAATGTTTTTATCAAAGCCAATATTAAATTATGATTTTTTTCTTTTTTGCTTTTTCACTCTAGAATAATAATTTAAATACCTTATAAGAATGTGATTGTTAAGTCAAATATTAATTATAAGTTTTTCTAAATTTATGGGATTTGAAAAAATATGTTATAGTGGGTTTTGAAATTAGACTCCTCAAATAACTATTTACAAAGGCATAAGTATTATCTTATCGGGTGAGAGAGGAGAGAACCAAGAATCCTGGCAGCATTGCAACGATGAGAGGTAAGCTTCAGGTTTAGTGAAAGAATAATCCAAAGCTGCATCATAATGACCTTCGGATACATTGACTGAGACGTTAAAAATACTCTTAAAACTATTTTTTAGAGAAATATGTGTTACTAACTACTATAAACCCATTGTTTCAAAACAAAGTCATACGCAGTTGATAATATAATTTAATTAGTCGGTATCAAAGAGGAATGTAAAAGTTAATGAAATTATTTTAAATAATTGTCTTGTTTGCAATTCACGCAATACATAAAATTGTACTGATAAACTGGCAAAGTGAAAATATGATGTGAAGGCGCCGTGTCGGAACAACGACTTCGGCAAAATTTCCGGTCCCATAAACGTGTCAATGAGAATTTACCTCCTGCAAGGCAGTACCTATTGCGACCGATACTGTGCGGTAGTAAACTTCAATACTTCCCGCATTTAACTCCGCCTTATTCTTTGTGGCATCATTTTACGACCTCTGAAGTATATCGAGTTCTTATGCGAATCACTAACCTATTTACATAAACGAACCGATTGTATACGGCCCCGACAAAAGTACTTTGAGCTTACTTTTACTGCCTTTTTCTTGGTCGCTTTTAGAGACTATTTCATTGGTTTTAACCTAGTTAATTGTGCTGCAATTTTAGGGATTAATTGACTAGCAGAGTTAAGGCGCAATGAGGGGGGCGGCCCCGTTGAGCCAGATTCCTACCGACTAAAACCCCCGAAGTGATCCTTAACTCATCTGTCAGGGCTAAGGAAAAGGCAGGGCCAGCGTCCACAATTCTCGGCAACGTCTGGCCTTCTTCAGGCCACTCTCTACTACGTTGCACGAAGTGTGGTGTAAAAGGGCACCACTGCTCACCTGATTGTCTTGGAGCGGTACGCAGGAACACACGCCTGGATATGTTGGGCATAGTTGATTGTACTGCCATCAACAGTTATTCTTAATGCAGTAAAATTTATGTATTTTAGACTCAAGTAAATCTGATTTTCATTCAATTTTTTTCTATTATTATCTATAACTAGCTGTCCCGGCAGACCTTGTTCTGCCCTATTTCTCTAAAACAAAGTCACATTGTTTTTTTTAATGTTAATAGCTTCCCCGTCCGATTTTTTAGAAATTGTTTGAAGGAACCTGGCCTTAATGCTATATGTATAAAAATTGACAAATATTGACATTAATATTTATACGTCGCTCAATAATTGTTTTGCCTTCCCGGAACCCGTCCACTAACATTTAAACTTTATGGTGTGGTATTAAAGTTCAAAATGACTTATAACGAATTTTTTGTATGAGAATACAGAAAAGTGTTATTTTTAGACAGTTGTAGGGAATTTTTAAAATTTTTCTCTCCGTAATAACCTTCCTCAGACTTCATCAAACACAACAAAAAAAAAAATCAGCCAAATCGGTTCAGCCGTTCTCGAGTTTGGCGCTTATCAAGATATTTTGCGATTCATTTTTATATATAAGATTACATTTCATCTTCTAGAAATATTTACTCAATAAGATTAATATCATCATGCTATATCCCTTACGTGGTGAGCAAAGATGCATTACTTTTTCTTAATATTTTTGTCTAGTTTGTTACAATCGAATGTAGGTGGATACTATGCCATCCGGCTACACCACAGTGGCGACATACAAAAGCGTTACAAAGATGACGTTTAATGAAAGCAGAGGAACAGGGTTGAGAACCTATGAGATCTAACGATGAGATTAGTAAAACTTAACAATTTATAAACTCCCGATGATGTCAAGAATAGCCGGCGACAAGTCAAGTGATCCGAATTAGCGCCCGAATAAATATTTACGAATCGTGCGGACGGCAAAGTGTTAAAAGTTTCTTTTTAAATTGTAAAGTCTTCAATATTCTAGAAATATAAACATTTAAGCAAATATAAACTAATTTTAATATTTCATGAAAAAATTACCAGTCTGATTACATTAAGATTAAGATATTTCTCAGTTTACAATTTGGAAATCCCAAGCGAATTCGTTGGAAAGTTACATATTAAATTCTCCCACCCTCCTGGAAAGTTACGACCAACCGCTCAGGGACATAGTAAAAATTCAATATTGAAATCCATACTTCAAAACTTCAGAATTGAAAAAAAAAGAATAAGCCCCCGAACTAATTTGAGCAGCGAGCGATAAAAGTTGGCATCCACCTCCAATGACGCGGAGAAATAACGCTAACTTCTCTTAAGGTGATTTATTTTTCTCAAGAAAATACTTTTCCACCGTTCATTCGAGACGTTTCATTGATATTGAGTTTTGTTCTAAGTTCGTCGTAAGTACTTCGGAATGTTTTGAAGCATCGGATCGATCCCCCCTATCCTTAATAAGCTTAAGACTTCCCTCTTTTTTATTTTTACCCATTATACGTTTAAAGGAAACGTTCATTCGGAAGGTTTAAAAGTCTCTTTCTTTAAGTTGTCGAATTCTTATACAAAAAGTTCGTAATTTGGTTTGTTTCTCTCTAATTTACTTAAGTTCTTTATGGCGTACACTTTTCAATGCGACGCAGGTGGGGTGCAATTATTTTCCCTTTTCATTTGCGTCCTGTCCCCATAATAAATGGTAAACGTTATTAATTAAAAAAAAACTGGAGATTATTTCTTATTGACAACAAATCCTTTTTCCCCCTTTCTAGATATTTGTGTACTTTAAAGCTATAATAAATTAAGCAAAAGAAAAAGTACACCTTAATTAATTAAAAAGTTAAAATTTCGACTTTAGTATTAAAATATTTAATACCACCCAATCCATTTATAAAATTTGCTAATTTTAACAAATTAACTTTAGATACACGATTTAATTTTTTCTAAGGCGAAGTTTAATAGAGCATGATAATGGTAAGAAATTTAAATAACCATAAGGCAATAATGATGTATAAACAAAAGAGCCAGTGTAAGAAAATTAATGTATTATCGAAATACCGTAAACATTAATTAATACATCCAGTTTGCCACATCATTTTCGACTGAGTGTTGATCTGGCACATGCAGCATCCTCGGTCTTCACCTCGTAAAGGTCGAATCCACAGTTGCCACGTGCTGGAAGCATCAAGACTGATGGAGTAACAAGGAATTAGAACCACACAATCATGCAAGGAAGGGATTGTTTGATCATCTGCTCGGATCCATCCCACCTGATAAAGAAAGACCTGTTATTCGACTTTATAGTTCAGTATTTTTAGAATTACTTTTAGGAGATTTGAATACATAATTTCAACATGATTCACCCTTAGCTTGATCATATGTATATCTTCTACATCTATTTGTATATATTCTACGAGATTATAAGCTAAATATAACACCAAAGCGAACGGTGATACGGAAACTTTATGTCCAACAGTTTATTCAGTAGTAAGTGGTGTTTAATTTATGTCTACGTAATGTGCGACTACTATTGAAACTTAAATTTAGTACTGAAATCGTTAAATTTATTGTGTTTCACCTATTTCAGTGTGTTATATAAATTGTAGTTTCTCAATACATAAATATAGCGTCATTGAAATCTTTATTAGCATTTATAATTAGTCTTTACAAAGACATTAATATTATTGTAAACTTCAAAAGTACTAAATTATAATTATAGTTAGATTAATAATTTTAAGATTAACTTCTTCGATTATGTTGGAAGGTTTGAGTTTGATTTTTTTGCTTTTCTACGCGGCTTGCGGGGAACAAATTTACATCTCATCGCGAGCACGAGCGTCTTTTATTTAGTCTAGTTTGCCTCAATGCAGCGAGGTGGTGAGCTCTTTGAATTTTAAGCGGGATAGATTAGCGTCACTATAGGAAATAATAAATGCTGTTGCCGCACTAAGCGGCTCTATTCTGCTCACCAATTTATTATATTATTTTGAATTAACTTTAGCATTTACTCGTTATTTTCAGTTAAACTTTATAGCATGTAGACGCCGCCCAATACGTGCATGTGTTAAACGCCTTAAGGGTCGTTAGGGTGTTACGGGACGCACGGGGTAAGAGAATGCACGTGCGCACGGGATGCTCGCTAATTCAGTCGACTACCGAGACCGAAGGCTAGAGTATGTGCGTGTGCGTCGCAGTTCGGTGTGCCTTAAAGTGCAAATAAACAGTAAAACGCCAAAATCCGTGTCTTTCTACCAACACACCCACGACCACCGATCATAACTTAGATTTAATTTCCCGATATCTCATTTTTACTATTGTTTTAATTCTTTTATCAAGAGGGTAAACTTTTGAATATGGTAAAACTATTGTATCAAATATACATAATACTATTTTGGTAGACAGATTTTACTCAATTTTATGGCGTTATGTCGATAGAAGTAGCATCAACACATTGCCGCAGTAAAGCAACTGATTGTAAATCTACATAAGATTTGTAATGAAATCTATACAAATTTGTATGGAGCGTTTTGAAACAAGCAACAGTGCGACACAGAACGTTTTGACTATAATATAATGAGCTGTTTAATTGAAATGTGCTCCATAAATATCTATACAATCAGTCGTATGGCTTACAGCTGACTGTGGCAGCGTGATGCTGCCATCAGCTATGCTGTTGCTTCGTTGATATTCAATTATTATTCATTCTTATCTATTCAAACCAAAATGAAATAAAAAGTTAGTTGATTTCAGTTTAACTCATCCATAAAAAGGAAAAATATCGTATCCTTGTAGATATTTTAATGCATAAAGGAAAGGTGAAAACCACGTATGAAAATCGTGTCGGATGCCACCCGTATGTGGTGGATGTTCCTTATATCTGCATGAAAAGTTTCGCTTCTACATTCATCATGCGAACGGCTAAGGAGTGGAATATGCTTCCAGCGGCCATATTTCCGCGGTCTTATGACCTGGGAGTCTTTAAGAGAAGAGTGAATAGGCATTTGCTAGGGGATCGCGTTTCATCATCGAACTCATCTTTACCTTCCACCAGGTGTGATTGAGGTCTAGCGTTCGTCTATAAATAATAAAAAATAAAAAAAAATGAAGAAAAGGTAAATTTACTCAGTCATTTCATCGCATTAGATTATTTAATGATGTATTCGTGCGTAAAATGGCTTAATACTAAATCCTCCTGAGATTTCAATAGAGATATTATCTACAAAAACGATTTTCTTGGGACAATTACGTTTAGTAATGTGTGTGGTAAGGAAAAGATTATCCGCTGAAACAAACCGACTCGCGCAATAATCTGAACCATTAACGCCCCCTTTGTGTTTAGTGGGTATTAAAAGGGCGGACACAAGGAAAAGATATCTTTTATGTTTGCGGAAAAGATTATGTACTTATATAGAAAGAATTTTATATGAAAATTTCCAAGAAAATATTCCAAGTAAATATTATAATCTAAACTCTTAGCAAAGATGCCACTTATTATTTCCTTATGTAATCCTGATTTCATAATTTATTCCTCAGTTTTCTCTAATTATTTTATTGGATTATGTTTGTTTTAGAATATTAATAAGGTCCAAAAGCAGATGACATCTTCAGGTATAATTAGACTTTAGCTGCACATCATTAAGTAAATACTCTTAATTAAGAACATCTATATTTTTTTAATGTCACGGTAAAGAAGCTATGATTATTTTTTATTTCTTATAGTACACCCCTGTCTCTTAAATTAATCTAAATAAATTAAAATTTAAGATTATCTTTTGAAGCAGTACCTTAACCCGATTTTTCTTTATCTATAAAAATATAGATAAAGAAAAATCAACATTACCGATATAGCTCCCCGGAATAACAATCTAAGGTGGCAATGAGTTGTCTATAGTATATGCCGAAAAATCGGCGTTTGCTGGAGTAGACGAATTCGGGAGTTGGGCTCCCTCTGGGAAGGTAAAGCGACGAGAAAGGCAGCCGGCGAAGATTAGATGAACAGAGCCAAAGCGAATTAAACCAAGAAAAGAAACCTGTGCACTATTTTATTTCTATGTGATATGTATCATACGACATCTTACAATAGAAAACAATAATACTTAGCTTTGTTAATGCTACGTCTTCAGTTCGCTGTCTATTTAACAAAGGTTTTATCAAAGAGTAGATTTAGACTCTCATTTTGAACAACATTGCTTGTTTCGCCATCGTAATATCAAAGCTTTCTTTCTCAATTAATATCTGTAAAAGAAGTTCGTTTACGTAGCCAAAGAGCTACGTATAATCTACATTAGTTAGAAGTATAGAGAAGATAATGAATTTGTCTCGTCCAAGTATAGCGATCCTTAATGCTCTCTTTGTGTCTCTGAGTTAATATTATCCTACGTATAACATCATTATTGTCGTTTCAGCTTAGTTCCTAACGCATGAAAATGGGATCATACATATCTAATGCGTTTGACTCTTGATGTGTTTCCTTTATATGTACATTTAGATTGAGTGTTAGCTTATTATTATCTTATTACCACAATGCGTAATAGGATCTTCTTCTTCTTATTTCTTTAATGGCAACGCGCAAGCACGATTCTGTCAATATCATGTAAGCAGTGCAATAAACAAAGGGGATTGGTCGGTAAATAAAATTTAAAATATGTGAAAGTATATTTCTTTCGTAGATCCAGATCAGGTTATCTAAAAATAAATGGACAATACAAATAAAATAAAAACGTTATAGGACCATTTCATAGAATAAATATGAAGGAACACAGACGCACACACACCAGAAGTGAATCCAAGGATATGGTCGTAAATAGAACTACGTGGAATTTCAACGAACTACCGCGAGTTA
Source organism: Automeris io (assembly GCA_036320925.1). NCBI lineage: Eukaryota > Metazoa > Arthropoda > Insecta > Lepidoptera > Saturniidae > Automeris > Automeris io. The sequence goes on along the minus strand of JAUDJH010000021.1, from coordinate 239,786 downwards.
ACGTATAATTATCTCCTTCTGTCTTTTGTCTTAAGCTGTGGTGGCTGCCGACAGAATAGAATAGCACCTCCCTCTTCTTGCTGAGGTGTCGTAAAAGGCGACTAAGGTATCTCTTTAACACCGCAATTCAACCAGGTGTTCAGAGAAGGAAAACTCGACCAAACCTGCATCCTGCTCCCTCCCGATCGTACTAGTTCTCCATTCCATCCGGCCTGAGGGAGCTCAGACGAGAGAGTGCTTTTCTGGCTGCGCGTCCAGTTATGCACTTAAATATCTCCTGCGCAATTGACTGTTTCCGAAAACTGGACTTCGATTTTTTTAATCGGTGTTGAAACAGTCGCCGTGGCCGGATCCGGCTAGGACATCATCAACATCATCATCATCTCCTTCTGTGTCGTAATTATATAAAGAGATTGTAAAGAGTTTAACAAAAAACAAGATAGAAGATAATAAGCATTAATGAGCTTACGAAATTTTGGGAAATGTTTTGCTTCACGTTATTACACGATTTTTGTAACAGATTACCTTTCAAGTATTTTTCAATTTCACAGATCATGTCTAAAGCTATAGAGTCTATTTATAGCTATGTAGCTAACTAACTAAAGAGAGAACAAATTCGGAAACAGCAAAGTTAAAAACACAGTCGAATATAGAATCATATTTCTTGAAGTCGAATAAAAATTCAAACAGTACAAACGAGATGAGAAGATACGATATTCTTTTTTATTATCTAAAAGAAAACGCTTTACCTCAATTAGACCTGGTGGATAATTAGGATAATGCTGGTGATGGAATGCGCTTGGCCAATAATATCTAATCACTTTTAAGGGTTCCCAAATTATCAGAGGGTGGAAATATCTAATGCTAAGATTTCTACTAAGCATCTTGAATAGTGATGAAAATGCCCGGGAATTTTACCAAAGTGCCCAAGACTTCCGAGAACATTTCGTAAATTCCCGGGAATATTCCCAAGGAAGTTTTGGGCACTTTGGGAAAATTCCCAGGCATTTTCATCACTAATCTTGAACGCTTCAGTTGCGCAGAGATGTTACCTCATTGAGCGTTTTCTACCGTGTGTATCATGGCGAGTGTTCTGAAGAATTGTGTAACCTTGTCCCAACCTTCCATAGCAGAACCACGCGGGTTTGCGGGGTCACAGCCATACGATAACTCCTATCCCGGCTAGGACTAAGAAGTTCTCTCTTACTATTGCCGAGTCGTTGGGTTGTGGAATGGTCTTACCAACAGGCGTGGTGTGTTTTTTGTGCTAAGTCAGGATAAAAAAATGGAAGTATATTCCACACCTCTGCTAGTCGCATTATGAATATAAAAGCGTATTTTCGTGCGATGGTATACGAGACGGCGTTTGATGATTTTATAGTGAAATGAGGCTGGTGGAATTAGATAATAAGAGAATGGTATTCTGAACAAAAAACTTAGAAATACCTTTAGAAATATGGCATAAAATTATTATGTCTTGCATTTATAACGTTATTTACGTCTTGGCTCTTACGTCGCGTAAACTACTCAGTTTGGAACACCGGCGTAAAGGGGCTTGCCTTTCGGTTTTCTATAGACTATACTCTGGAGAGTGTGCGGCTCAGTTGTATGATTTAGTTTAGTTATATGGTTGACATTCCTGCTGCTCGCACGAAGCGATTCGCCTTCTCCTTTTTGCTGCGAACCGCGAAGGAATGGAACTCGCTTCTTGCGTCTGTGTTTCCTGCATCTTATGACATGGGAATCTTCACACGTCGAGTGAATCGGTATTTGCTGGGCGAGCGCGCTCCATCATCAGCCTCATCATCACTTTCCAGTAGGTGTGATTGAGGTCAAGCGTAAGCCTATTTGTAATTAAAAAAAAACTTTTATTTATTTATTTCTGGCTGTGGTGGCCACGTGAATAAAGGACCGATATCCATTCGCAGTGACGCGAATGTTTGTAGGTCGAACCCTGGTATATACATTTGGGTTTTTCCAGGTCAAGTACATATTTAGTCCCCACATGTTCACCGGTGAAGGAAAGTATCATGAGGAAACTCACATGGCATCTAATAGAAATGTCATGTATAACTGTCCTGAGAACGGCTCCCAGTTGGGCTACTGGTCAGGTTGGGCACGACATACAAGTACAAAGTTGAGACAATCAGTAATGTATCTCTGCTCAACCCGAAATATATATAGCGTAACGATATATCGACATTATAACTTATTTACTATGTTAATAGAGTATCTGCCCTTGCTTAATTACGTCCACAGTATATACCCAACCTTTCTATGACAGATACAAAGCCCGTCATAATAACTCGCTCCTGTCACGTTTGATTCTCTAATAAATGTCAACATATTGTTATTGGCTAAACGGGCTTCTGTCATAGTTTATTTTGGTTGTTATAACAACGGCTTTTGTAAGGAGATTCTTGTCTTTTCCACCACATTTTCCGGACTCCTTAGGGTTATCAAAACCTTAGGTGCAGATTAGTTATTTGACAAGTCAACAGAAATAAAATAAAATACCACCATGATTATAAGATCCTCATCACGGAATTGAATAACAAAGGCTGCTAGGGATATTTATGATGGGAAATTAATAGCTCGAGACATGGAATTAGGAAATAAATAGAAAGATAATGTAGTAAAAAACGCGTGGATAAAAGTGAAACAACATATTATCGATTTTCGTAAATTCATTCATGCTCAATTATTTTTATAGTGTTTTTCGTCAACTTTATAGCATTTCTTTAAACTAGTACAATACAGAAATGGCATAATATAGTTAAAATGTGGTACTCACGACATGTCAATACGCTGCTGATAGTTGAAATCACATGTTGTAATAAATAAGAACATATTATTGGTTTCAGCTATAGCGCGTTTTTTATAATAGCTCGAAAAAGTGATTACACTGCACCTGAGGCAAATTACAAGGAACGAAAATACGTTGACAGTAGCCATCGCTATGTCGGCCCACACATACTGCGAAGAAAGGTCTCTAGGTCTGGATAGGTTGCAGCGTTGGGCTGTCCGCATAGTGAACGATCCAGGCGTTTCTGAGCATCTTGAGTCGCTCCAATTGCGTAGAGATTTTGCCTCACTGAGCGTTTTCTACCGTCTGTATCATGGAGATTGTTCTGAAGAGTTGCTTAACCTTATTCCACCATCTCTCTTCCTATTTAGAAACGCGCGGGGGCTTACGGAGTCACAGCTTTACGATGTCTCACATCCCGGCTAGGATTAAGAAGTTCTCTCTTACTTTTGCCGAGTTCTTCGGCTGTGGAATGGTCTTCCGGCGAGCGTGTACCCACCATCCTATTATATGGGATCCTTTAAGCGCAGCGTGAAGAGATATTTGTGCAGGTCGGCATGATCGCTGCGGCTGACGATGGTTTTTGTTAGCTGTTGGTGCTCGTTGTTTTTTTTGGACTGCACCATGCTTTTCATCAGGTATGATGTGGGCACTGTGCCGTGTCAGTTTAAAAAAACGAATCCCGAAGCTCGACAGGTCGAAGCGAGTCACTATGACGGTCTTATGACTGCGCGTATGTGGTTTCTTCATATTTCTTAACTCTATGGCTCTGGAATCCCCCGATTTATTGTTTATCGAAACAAGGAATAGGTAATTGTTTGGAAAACAAATATTCTTGTGTTATAAGAGCCCACTTTGTTTGCTCAAAATTAATGGATACCCACTACAAATTAATTTCAGTTAAGCGCCTTTGTCCTTTTACTTTAGTATTAATTTAATCAATTAATCTTTTGCATCAGTTATATAATAACATTTTTGATATTGACATTTCTGTCCTTAGAATTTGAAATTTAAGCGTTTACATAAAGGCGTTTTAATATATAAAGGTCGTTTGTTTTTTTTACTAGTTAAACATATAACCTCCTGTCAATTTTACAAGTCATTTATTCACTAGTTATTATTATGATTAATCAATTTATATAGTAAATTATTACGTCTATTTAAGACGTATATCAAGTAAATGACACTAGGATAAATAAAACAAATTATAACCATATATGGGCAAAATGTAATCAGATAAATGATTAACGATTACATTTTAGGTTTTTATCATTAATATGACTCAATTTTGCTCATTTATGTTTTAAATACTACAAAATCCCAGATTGTATACACATTTATCATTTCTTAATATTTTTAAATGGATTTAATCATGATTACAGAGCAAGAAAATTAAAATTTCGACTACATTTTGTAATCGTTCATCATTAATCAGATTACATTTTGCCCATCTCTGATTATAACGTGCAGTAATCTCTCACGATGCGTCCGCCATTGCAATGTCCGTTTGTCACAACTAGTTTGTAATCATTTTAATTACATGTTTTTTATTGACCTGTGTAATCATAATGGGAATAAATAACGGGACCTTAGATTGTATATTAACATCTACTTTATTTAAATATGTGGCAGAATAGAATAGCACCCCCCTCTTCTGGCTGAGGTGTCGTAAAAGGCGACTAAAGTATCTCTTTAACACCGCAATTCAACTAGATGTTCAGAGAAGCAAAACTCGACCAAACCTGCATCCTGCTCCCTTCCGATCGTACTGGTTCTCCATTTCATCGGGCCTGAGGGAGCTCGGACGAGAGAGTGCTTTTCTGGCTGCGCGTCCAGCTATGCACTTAATCTCCTGCGCGATTGACTGTTTCCAAAAACTGGACCTCGATTTTCTTAATCGGTATTGAAACAGTCGCCGTGGCCGAATCCGGCTAGGACATCATCATCATTTAAATATAAAAATAAAAGATACGTTTATTGAAAGATTTAAAACTAAATGTATACATATCGTTACTGATTAATACTTTAACTAGTAACTTATATCTTTTTTTTGTTAACCCGGGGGATATCCCTAACGGACCTCAGGGGGTGGTGAGATCCATCCCCTGGTGTGTCGGACTTGCACCGACTAAAACCCCCGGGGTGTTCCTCCTACTCGTCTAGCCGGGACCGGAGGTACATCGTTGTCCCCTTCTCCGGTCCGCGGCGACGTCTGACCCCAGTTTCGGCTGCACCTCTGCGTTGCGAGAGGGTGATGTAAAGCCACCCCTCGCTCTCCTCTATGTCTTGGAGCGGTGTGCGGGAACTCGTCACTCACCGTACAGGCGTCTTGTCCGGTTTACGTAGCAAGGCCGCGGGCGAAGGCCCTCCTCCTTTGTCCTGTCATACTTAGGCAGCGTATCGTGTTGTTGGGGCTGGCTATTGCCTCCCTGTTCCTCTCCGCCGCCTCCTTCTCATTAATTACTACCTCACAATAGTTGACGACCAGCTGCCATGCCCTATCGCTGCCGACCATCGCGCGAACGAGCGCCGGCAGCGCCAGGTCACCACCCACCGACCTGCTGTCATTATAAACACATTAACGGGTCTTATGCGCGAATTAACTTACCTTTAATTAAGGCTCAATGTGTCGACCTGGTTACACAGGTCATTGGCACAAGCAAATTAGTAACTTACGTAACAAAACTATAATAAATAAACTGAACTGCCAAAATAATTTAGAAAATGTATTATAAACCTAACGAAAGAGAAGCGTATATGGCACTGCTTGTAAAATATATTTTTATGTCTCATATATATTTTTTATTATTTAAATGGAACGTCTTCATTGCCTCATCAACGTTATGATATAAATTAATGGCGCCTGTCAAACAGCTCCCGAAAGGGGCACGGTGTGAGAGGAGCTTGTAAAAGATGAAATTACTCACTTGAGAGTTGAGTGCCGAGATGCGGTTGAGTGTTTTGAATGGATCTGAGATTGCTAATGGATGATAGTTTGTATTATAATTTGTGTGTCGTTTGAGTAACGAATTTCAATTTTCCAAATACGAAAGAAAATTAAAGGTACTATTTGGATTATGGCTGTTGATGCTGATTTGCGGCTTCCAATTATCGAAGTTCCCCTCTGAATACTCTTATTTTATTTTCATATATAAATTTTATTTATTTCGTATAATAAAAAATACACAAAGGAAATATATAAGTCAGCAAAAGTTCCTACAAAAAAAAATCAAGCTAAGGGATACAAAACAATTAAAGAAAACTAATTCTATATATAAAACAAAAGCAAATAAAACAAAGGAAACTATCACTTCATACGTACGCTTCTCAGACGCAGCTATGAGTTTTTTTCTGCGTTTCTTCTGAAGGTAGTCGCTTCCGAAACTTCAGTAGGTCACCGTTAGGTTCATTTTCACTGGCCGGCCGCCCAAGTCGAAGTCCGTAGCCACAGGGGTGCCCTTGCGTTGAAACCAAACCCACAAATCGCGGGCTGAGCACATTCAATGCTCGCCCACTCAAGCCCGATGTAATCATAAAGTCTTTTCCCGGTCAACAAAAACGACATTTACAAAAAAAGTGATATGTACGTATGTCGTCATTGTCCATTTCTTCGTTTTTAGTGTTTTTCTGCGAAATTAATCAGTAACACGTGTTCACCGTATAAAAGGGTTATATTCAAAGATGAAATAGTACTCTAGTCTTCACCATCGTATATTGTACAAGGTATATAAATTAACAACGCCTCAGGAGTATATGATAAAAGTTTTAAAAAGAGTTGAAATAGCCCTTCCGAGGGCCAAGTGCTTTTATGGGTTAGAGCATTACCGGATATTACAAACCGCTGTGAGTTTTGTAATGGATTAATTATGTTCTGCTTGTAGTATTGGGCAATTCAGTATAATACGTTTTTTTTGGTCATTTCTTAACCGTATGCTTTATATAGAGCAGTTGTGTTTAGATATAACTTTTTGAGGCGCGCAGCACTCCATTTCTTCATTTCTCCCGGACTGCTTTCAATGATAGACCCATTAGTCAAAACTTTCATTAAATTGGTCCAATCTAGCGGGCATATTTTGCATCCAGGGGTAAAATTATACATGGGACCATTTGGGCAACTATCAAGGCGGCGATCCCTGTATGTCTTTTTTTTATACTGGCTCGACATAGTGACTACAGAGAACCTGATGGTAAGTACAGTGTAGTCCAAAAACGAAAGCGACTATCAAAGGATGAAAATACATTGATAGTCTACATCGTCATGTCGGCCCACATTTACCACGACTGAAGGTCTCTAGGTATATGAGATACTGGATATACGCAAGCTGATCCCGAAACGCGACAAGCCGAAACTGGTCACTATGACGGGCTTTACACCCATGTACTGTGGTCGCGATCCAGACGGGCGCCGACCCCCTACCACCTCGTATGTCAGACTCCTACTGACTAGAAACTGTTGGCGTGTTCGTTGCTGCTAGCAGGGCATAGAGATCCATATTCTGCCATCGACTCAGCAAGAGAAAAACATTTATCAGGTTATACTCTAAGAAGGGTGGGTGTAAATAATCCATCCTTCAGGACCTCTTTTTGAGGCGGCGCGCAGGATTACTCGTATATGCATCAACTCTGCCTCATTCAGACAACAGTTTCCATATTATCTGCTGCCCGATCAAATTAAGTGTTATGCTTATAATTATGCTTAACTTTAACAATAGTGGTTCCCTAAGTGGTGTAGGAGAACCCACAAAAATCTACGATGGCATGAAAAAATGGGAGTGCACAAATTGTATGTGAGGTACACGAAAAATTATCTAGTTGATTAGAAATTTCGAATATTCACATTTTTGGTTAATTTTTTCGAAACTTTAAATTTTTTATGAGTTTTGGGATTATGATAGAATTGTAGCAGCACCATCCATAGAAACCATGGAACTATGATTTTCCTTGAAAAACAGTAAAAATTTTAAAGGGGTTTGACAACCTCTGATTTAGCATCTTTTGTTACCGAAAATGTTAACAAATTACTCACCCCGAGATAAGAATTTCTTTATTGCATACCTTTAACTGCCTTTAATGTGTATTTGGTAAGGAATGTATATATTTTCTATTTCACTCTTTATATTCTAGTTTTTATTTAGTTTATTTCATAGGTGCTGCGATAGCGTAGTGGATAACAGGTCAGTTTCCATGCAACGTACACGGTCGTAGATTCGAATCCCGGCACTTACATCCAGATCTTTCCAGATTACGTATAGATTTAGGCTCCATATGCTTACTGATAATGGAAAACATCGTGAGGAAGCACGCATGGCATCTGATAGCAATATTATATGTAAGTGCCTTGAGAACGGCGATCCGGTGGGCTACTGCTGGTCACATTGGGCACTCAAAGTGGATACCACCACGAATGTATCTCTGCTCACTCCAAAATAAAGGGCTAATATCCAGTTATTAGCTTTTTTAAGGCTATAAATAAACATAAATAAAGACAATTTAAACAGTGATATAAATGATAATCTAAAAGCAATCATTTTACATATGCAGTTTCAAATTCAATTATCTGATGCAAACAAAACCCGTTCAATGTTAAATTTTTACTTATACATTTCATAATTTAAATCATATGATGATGATGATGTCCTAGCCGGTTACGGCGACTATTTCAACGCCGATTCAGAAAATCGAGGTCCAGTTTTCGGAAACAGCCAATTGCGCACGAAATAATTAAGTGCATAACTGGACGCGCTGCCAGAAAAGCACCCTCTCGTCCGAGATCACTCAGACCCGATGGAAAGGAGAACCAGTACGATCGGGAGGGAGCAGGATGCAGATTTGGTCGAGTTTTCCCTTCTCTGAACACCTGGTAGAATTGCGGGGTTAAAGAGATACCTTAGTCGCCTTTTACGACACCTCAGCAAGAAGAGGGGGGTGCTATTCTATTCTGCCGGCAGCCACCACGGCTTAAATCATATGTCTGATATATGAGTCATCTGTTAACGTCATCTGGATACGTGTAATTTAATTATAGGCGGCACAGAAAGTAAATCGAATTTTGGAATGATCTATGGTCTACTCGAAGTGTATCTGAACCATAAAACTAGAAACTATAAAGCTTGATTTCCTGCCAACGTCGGTCGCGCACATCGGTCGAGCGTACAAATAAACACTTTGTTCTTATCATCACCGCATTAGGATACCCAGTAGCGTTCATTCCATAGATGCATCAAAGCATTGCATGCCCTGATTATAAATAAGTCTGGAATAAATTGCTTAAACAAAAAAGGAACTATTTATATTCATATCTATTCTATATTCACACCATCAATCTTTCCTATGAAAGCAATGCAATATTTACTATCATCAGTGACGTGCATAGGATATTTGGACAGGGTAGGCAGAATTCGCCCAATTAATTTGAATATTATATTATGATAGTAAATGCTATATTGCTTTCATTCTTTCCTATGAACTCCATCCATCTTTCCTAAGATGGCGTGAATATAGAATAGATATGAATATAAATACTCCCTTTTTGGTTTAACTTTAAGCTATTTATCCCAGACTTATCTATCGTAAGGGCATGCAATGCTTTCATGCATCTATGGAATGAACGCTACTGACTATCATAATATATTCCAATTAATTACGCGAATTCTGCATACCCTGTAAAAACATCCTATGCACGTCACTGGATATACCGCACTGCGATGTTGAATCAGCAGCACATGAATTGCTACATTCGACGTCAGTCGTACGCTCGACTGACGTCAGTGTAGCAGGAAATCAGTAATAATAAATTGTCACGCTATACTATTTTTTAGGGTGAGCAGATACGTTATTGGCCGTGTCCACTTTGCGTTAAAATGTCGCGCGCAACGTGACCATTAAAGCAGCCAATCGCCGTTCTCATAGCCCTAATACACAGGGCATTTCTATTAGATGCCTTTTGAGTTTCCTCAAAATGTTTTCCTTCATCAGTGAGCATTTGGCGCCTACATCATTACTTAATCTGGAAAAACCCAGGTGTACGTACCAGGATTCAAACCTACGACTATTCACGAACAGTTCATGGTTTCCGGTCCTTAGTCCATTAGGCTACCACAGCTACATATCAGCACGCAGCAGGAAATAGAAATCAGTGGAGAGCCTTGGGTCGATCAGTGTGGGCTAAAATGAAACTAATGGATAGAAAATAACATACGCCATTATCATAGGCGTCAACAGTTTGCGAGTTCTATTAAGGTTCATTAAAGTAATTTTGACTTGATTTGATTTAATAAACGCGATATGCCGAGTATAAAATTAACCCTTAAATGTGAGGCTATAATAAAGCCATGTTTGTATTATGATCATATTTCCGCGAGCATATTAAAGGTTATATGACGTCGTAAAGATATATTAGGTACCGGGAAAGCAACTTAGCTTTATTAGGCAATATATCCGCTGCAATAAATTAATACACATACACGTGTACAATAGCTTCATCATTTTTTTTATTACTGACAGGCTTACCCTTGACCTCAATCACTCCTGCTGCAAAGTGATGATGAAGCCAACGATGGAGCGCGCTCGCCCAGCAAATTTCACTCGACGCTTGAAGATTCCCATGTCATAAGATGCTGGAAACACAGACGCAGGAAGTGAATTCCACTCCTTGGCGGTTCGCAGTAAAAAGGAGGGGGCGAATTGCTTCATGCGGGCAGCTGGAATGTCAATTTTCTAGTGTATTTCGATATCAATTTAATGTCACATCTCTTCAATTAATTCTCGTAGCTTACAAGCGTTCCAAATCAAGTTTCGATTATATTCAGTTAAATTTGTCTCTGCATAGTGGCTGGACGCAATGAATGGAAAGTAGTGTACCAGTAGTATTGTGGTCACAACCCATTTCGCGTAATCGCGCTGCCACCTAAAACGTAGTTTACTGAGACGGAATTAAAAAAAAAAATCAAATAAGAAAATTATCTTTCCAAATTGTGCACAGCCTCGATCCCATCTTATGAAAAGCAAAGTTGACACCAATAATGGAGATTATGAGGGACAAAAGTACCAGGAATACAGAAAACCAAAACAAATATTTAATTAATATTTGTTGAAATATTTTATGTTCCCAAAAACTCATGTCTTACCATCAAATACGCAATTTTCTTGCGGAGTCACAGCTATACGGTAACTCACATCCCAACTAGAAATAAGAAGTTTTCTAACTTTTACTGTTGCCCTGTTGTGAAATTTTTTTTTTTTTGAGTGACCGTATTATGTGGTCAGAATAGGCCTTCACATTTAAACCGGGCTTGGTGGCCGAACGCAGTAGGCACTCAGCCAGCGAATTTTATGGTTTGGGCGGCTAACAACGGCACTCCTCTGGGTATGGACCTCGACTTGGTCTGCCGGCCAGTTAAAAACAAACCTAACGGTGATCTGCCAGCATTTCGGAAGCGACTACCTTGTGAAGAAACGCCGAAAGAAACTCAAGGCTGCGTCGGAGTGTGTAAAATGGTCTTCCAGCGAGCTTGTTTCGACAGTCTTATGATATGGGGTCGTTTAAACGAAGATATATTTGTGCAGGCCGGTGTGATCGCTGCGTCTATCGATATTTTTTACTGTTGATGGCGGTTGTCGCTTTTGGACCAGAGATGGGCAAAATGTAATTTGATTAATAATTAACGATTACTAAATGTAGTCGTAATTTTAATTTTTTGCCCTGTAATCACGACAAATCAAATAAAAATATTAAGAAATCTTAAATGTGTAGGCAATCTGGGATTTTGTAGTGTTTAAAACATAAATGAGCAAAATACAGTCATATTAATGGTAAAAAACGTAAAATGTAAACTTAATCACTTTTAGTAATCTGATTACATTTTGCCTATCTATGTATTGGACTACACCATTATCCTCAGGCGTGATGTGACTTAGTTTTCCAGTCAAAAGTACCAGAAATATAGAAAAACGAAATAAATTGTTCAATGTTCCCCGAGAACTCATGTCTGGCCGTCAAATTCGATTCCGGTCAAGGTGATGCAAACACTAATCGACGTGTAAGTACACAGAAAATCGAAATCAAATTTGTTGAACGATCAGCGAGAGCAGTTGCAGATCGGCGAGGCCGGCTCTGAATACATTACCGCGGTCCCGACCTTAAGGGAAGGCGTTCTGCCAATTTTCAAGAATTACATTACACCAGGGACGTATCAAGGAAGTTTAGACTCATGATTTTTCATAAATAAGATCTGAGCGCTAAGTTTGTTAAAATTTCAAGAATTTGACAATTTTTGTATACAAATATTTCAATAAAAAAAATGGTGTGCTTACACTCGAAAGAAATGAACTGTGTAATGATTCTATCTCATTCTATGGTAGGCTTAGACCTATAGATTTATGTGTTTCTCTTTTTAGTATCGCTTTTTTTTTGTTTCAACGAGGTTCAAAATAGAATGATTTTATAAAATTTTAACTCCAAAAAAATAAAAATAAAATCATATTTATTTAAATGTAATTCGAAATCATAATTATTTTCCTCATTACCTTCAATAATGTTAGTGTTTGTAAAAGAAATATATGAGAGGGAAGCGGTGCACGGTGACCGGCGCATCGCCTGGGAGAGAGGTTTTTGGAGGGGTGGGCTTTACTCCTTCCCCTCCCAGAGAGGTAGCCTCAACAAGGCTTCTTGTTCTCTGAGCGTCTGAATGAATTTGGCTTCCCAAGCCCAGGTGGAGCAATCAGAGAGACACTCCGGGGGTTTTTAGACTGTAAGAGTCAGACATACCGGGGTCACTGCCCTCACAGCATCCCTGATGGTCTTATGCAGGATTTTCCCCCGGAATAAAAAAAAAATGTAAAAGAAATATAAAAAGAAATTTCAATTAGCCGTAATGATGTCAAATTTGATTAGCATCAACTTAATGAAGATAAACAAGTCAATTCTCAAGGGTATCCCTTCATTACGGTCCTGCATACTCAAGCAGAGATTATTATTCGTAGGCTGGCATTGTAACTTTCGCCTCACAATAAAGCAAAACGTGAGCTAGGAATTAAATGGTGTTGTTTGCAAGCACCGAATCAATTTCCAGACGCGTGATTCACATCCCTCATTGCTTGCTCGGTGTAAAGGCACCTCTGGGATTTATGCTCGTTTGTTATCATCATCCTTTTTGTCGATAAATGAGCGACCTCGTAAAAGGTCGACTTACACTAAGCAGATGAAGGGTTGCATTATTCATTTCAGTTTTTTTCTAAGATTAACACTAGAAAAACTAAATATAGGTATAGCACATACGTATATTAGGGAATAAAGAGAGGGGGGAGGTAAGTACAACTATTAATAAATGCTATAAGATAATATATAAAAACTCATAATATTAAAAAAAAATTGGTATCATATAAATATGTATATTTTTTTATGTAACTAAACTTTAAGAACAGTCAAAATGGCTGCTCTGAGCAATCTAGTGTTAAATAAGGACGCGTATGGTCGTTGGTTTGAATATATACGATACGTACTTCTGTTTTTTTTTAGATTGCATATGGATTTAGATATCACATGGTGCAGGTGGACGAAAACATCGAGAAGGTACCCGCATGGCATCTAATAGAAATGTCATCTGTAAGTGCCCTGAGATCGGCGATCAGCTGCGCTCCTGATCACGTAACCACTAATATATCTCTGCTTACCTCATTAGTGTTATGCATGCAGCATGACGATATTTTTTTATTTTGACGAAATAAGAGTCACTGCAATCCTCTAGAACCAGAGTAGCTTAAGTAATGTCATCTAAATGATAAATCTTGGTGAGTTCCATAAGATCGGAAGTGTAAAGTTGCAATTTTCAGGAGACCTAAAAGAATATTATGATACAAGTCGTATTAAAATCACTATTTATTTTAATTATTACCTATAAAGACCAAATAAAAAGAGTTCTGATGGAAGGTAATATCCAAGACATGGGTAATCGCCGAGAGTGCAAAAAGGGATTAATTTATGTTAAGAAAGCGAAAGAGATTTACAGTAGCCTTCCATTCTCTCTGCTTACCCCAATATAAATGCGGCATGATCATAGATAAAAATATATGTATTTGCGACAAAATCGTTCAATACATAATATTTTTCAATGTACCGCTCTGTCTTCTAGAAGCTCATATATACGAATATAAATATTTTAGAAAGGACAATTACAAAGCACAATTAAAATATTCACTTCAATAATTTAGTTGTGTCTTTGTAGACAATTCATTTAATTAAAGTTGCCTTTGTTCATTTATTCTTGTTTTATGTCTTTACAATATTACATTCTTGTTAAGGCTAAATTGAACATTAAATTCAGCTTTATATTTGTTTAAGAAAATAACTTATTACGCTAAAGCAATATTAAGAGTTAACATTATTTTTGTTTGTCAAACAATATTACATTCTAATTACATTTTCATTTGATATAAATATATAAAACATGAGGGTAAATTAAATGGCTGTTTTTTTTTTAAATATGCTTTTTGGTAATATGGGTAAATAGGGCACCCGTGAAGCCGATAAGTCTGCTATTCCAAACTCTTACAGACTAAAAATCCCTTAACTCACTGCCAGCAGGTATTGGAGATCCATATTTCTGCAATAACTCAGTGAGCGAATAGCCTTTCTTCGGCTCCATCTCTAGAAGTGGTGGGCGTAAAGTGCCCACAGCTTAAGACCCCATTGTCAGCCGTTATGTTGGACACATACATACCTCTCCTGCCTCAACCAGGCTCGAGAGTATTACTTTCCCCTTTTTACCTTTCGATTATGTACCCTTTTTATTGATTTACAAATTAAATCAATCACGTTCAAAATATAGGTAGAAACATCCGTAAAAATTAATTTTAATAATAAAAATATATCGTCACGCTACATCCCTTTCAGAGTGGGCAGAGATACGTTAGTTTCATGCCCAACGTGACCAATAGCGCAGCTGAACGCCGCTTTCAATTACCAATATTCTGTGGTTGACATCAATATTAAAAGAAAAGTAAAATGCAATAACCAATCTAACTAAAAAAGATCGGCCCATCAATTCTCGGACACTGGAGTTTAAAGCATCATTTTTGTTACCGAAATACAATACAATATACGAGTATATGACATTTTACCTAAATATATAGTTTGCCCTGCGACACACAAAAAGGCCAATACTACCCCCCTAAGCCTTTGACTAAAATAAAACATTATCATTTGAAATAATATCAGCATGAATACAGATTATAAACATACACACATGATGGTACATGATTCATTTAAGCTAAGAATATTAATTTTATTAATTTAACTTAAATTGTCTATGCTCTAAAATTGTTTACTCCGGATTCACTCGCTGTCCATAAGACATATGGCTTCGCATTCTTTAATTTTTAATTTATTATCCTTTGTAATTTAGGACTAATAAATAAACCATAAAAAAAAACACTATTTCTAGTTTATTAAAAACGCCCAAAAATGTATAATTTGCTCCAAACTGAGTACTTACTTGGCTCAATTTTATCCTAATCACATTTCTAAGTCAGGAAAGTAGTTACTTTTGCCGGCACAAGCCACTCCATTATTAACTACATGGAGGATAAAAAATCTTCTCAGACGTGAATTGAGATTTATGCGACCCCTTTAATTACAAATAGTTTAGGTTATAGCTTTTTTGTCGTATTCTTAGAAATAGGTGTATCTTAGCAAACACTATTTAGCCTATTCTTTGACTTTTCGCATGTAATTATCTCCAGTTAACATTCGCCAGACGTCGCCCTGTCCACAGTTTTCAAGCTATTAAACTCACATGGTATTTGTCTACTCGCGTACTGGTGTTTTTTTTACTACTTACAGGCTTGCGCTTGACCTCAATCTCACTTGCTGGAAAGTGATGATGAGGCCGACGATGGACCGTGCTCGCACAGCAAATACCGATTCACTCGACGTGTGAAGATTCCCATGTCATAAGATGCTGGAAACACCGACGCAGAAAGCAAGTTCCACTTCTTTTTTTATACACTGGCACGACATAGTGACTACAGAGTACCTGATGGTAAGTACAGTGTAGTCCAAAAACGAAAGCGACCATCAAAGGATGAAAATCCATTAATAGTCTACATCGCCATGTTGGCCTACATATACCACGACTGAAGGTCTCTAGGTATATGAGCTACTGGATATACACAAGCTGATCCCGAAACGCGACAAGCCGAAACTGGTCACTATGACGGGCTTTACACCCATGTACTGTGGTCGCAATCCAGACGAGCGCCGACGCCGTACCACCTCGCCGCTGCTCGTTTAGCACAACCCAGGAGTCACGTGTAGGGAAACTAGGGTAAAGCATACGGACGCAAGCAGCTTCGACTCCCAAAAGCAAAAATAACAAATAAATAGCAAATGTACTAAGTCTTCGTTGCTCATACATTTTTATTCTGCGAAGAGCCGGTAAGATTTTATTTTACAGCCTTCAGGTAAAGGCCGGAGCAGGTGAGCGTTACGTCGAAGCAAATGGCTGCCATAATTCCACCAACTAGGCTATAAACAAAGCGTAATTACCGGCCAAATGGACTAATGCTGCGTCCGTAAAGAAAAGACAATTAAAATTTAAACACTTTCTATACTAAGGCTATTCTTTACATACTTTAATACATAAGCGGTTGCTGTATTGTCACTTGTCTATTTTACTGACCTTATGATTTCCTAGATTGATAATAGAACAGCTTTGGAAGTCGAAGCTGCTCGCGTCCGTAGGCTTTACCCTAGTTTCCCTACACGTGACTCCTGGGTGGTGCTAAACGAGCAGCAGCGAGGTGGTAGGGTGTCGGTGCCCGTCTGGATCACGACTATAGTACATGGGTGTAAATCCCCTCATAGTGACCGGCTGAACCGATTTGGCTAATTTTGGTTTTGAATTAATTATTGAGTCCAGGGAAGGTTTAAAAGGTAAGTAAATATGAAAAAAAAGCTAGGAATATAGTAAAAACAATAATATCGTTTTCCCATACAAACCACTCTGTCCCCAGCTGTCAAACATATGATGTAAATCAAAACAAAACAAAGGTATGCCTTCAAGTTGATTAGAGGTTGCATGTTATTAATGAAAATTATAATTTATACGCCAATTATCAAACAAAAAATAATCCAAAAATGTCCCATAAGGCATTATAGTAAAAATATCATTACCTTAGATATGACTTAAGTCTTTCAATGCAATTTTATTTCTATTACACTGCTACAGGACAATAACTATTGGCAGAATGAAATCTGACGGGGCAGCTATAACATAAAAAAAACAAAGTAACTTTGTTTTAGAGAAATAAGGCAGAACAAGGTCTGCCGGGACAGCTAGTTTGAAATAAAAATAATTCATAAGTGTATAAAACATATTAAAAAATATTACCACAAATATCCTAAACATTTCTGCTTTCACATAAACAGACAGAAAGTATCAAAATAATTCACGCGAGGGTAAATATGTGGGGTGTATACTAGATACACTTTGTAAAATTAATGTAACCGAACCCCTAACACCGTGGGTGTTATATGAATATTTGAACAATCCAGAATGAACAGCTCCGATTCTCTATCGATCGAGATATCGAGGTCAGGTCCTAAGGAGCGTCTTTAAAATCAACTTTGAGCTACGTTCATGATGTTTAAAGTCATGACGTTTATATTATTTAATCCGTATCTTTGTAGAATATTTTGAAATACATCGATTGAAGGATAATCTAGTACAAAACTTGTAGGGGTTATGACTGTTCAGGGTGGGGGCTCTGAGCGACCGGTCAGCAACCCCCGAGAAGACGGCGGTGCGTTGTGACGCGCTCTGCCGAAGTATACTAGGTGGTATCGGGGGTGGCGGCGCGGCGTCTCCCCCCGTGATTGTGCCTGTCGGGCGCGGCGTAGTGGGGCTGCGGCGATTTGATTACAGGACCCGCAGTCCCCACTAATTCGCAGAAGTAGTCACCTTGGGGTTTTTAGCTAGTAAAAGTCCGGCACACCCCGGCTGCCACCCCGTTCGCGGCCGGGACGGTCCTATGAGGATTTTCCCCAAGTTAAAAAAAAAGAAGTACAATACTTGTGATATAGCTTGACCTTTCAGAACAATTCCCTGCACAAAAAGGTCAGATACAATGGTTGCCACTTCATATGAGCTTTTAAGTAAATCGAAATCACTAAATCGGAAATAGCGCAATCAAATAAATTTGTACGTATTGAGATCTTTCAGTACTGCCAATATGGATGAAGTCACACATGTATTCTAGTTTACAATAATTATCATCAACAGAATAGCTTTTAGACATCCACTACTGAACCTAGAACTCTCTTAATGGTTTCTAGAACGAGTAGTCGGCCCCACGCACGCGGTCTGCTATAGAAAGGAGAGAAAGGGACGAAGTTAAATAATTCTTCAAAACACGCGCGCAACTGGATCAGTTAAACATTATTCTAATTGTTAAACATAAATATATAAAAGATACATACAAAATGTTGAACGCTTCCGATAAATAAATTAGATATTAATTCCGTTAAAAGTTCTACATGTTACGTTGCTTGATGGAATTGTTTAGGGAAACCAACTTATCGCGACCTCCCAACGATACCTCGGTGTAGATACTTTTGTTTAGATTCCAGGCAGATGTGCCTTCGTGCTAGGGTTTAATTTACTGGTCATGAACCGAGCTCAGAGTAAACAATTAGGGAAAGTTAAACATAAATTCTGTTCGTAATTCGATGCGGGGAATCCCTCATTTGTGCTATAAATGAACTCTGCATTATAAATAAACCTAAAGAGTGGAGTGATCTGTATTTCAGAGAGCAACAGCGTTTATATACGGAGACTTACTATTTCGGAATGATCTCCCTAAAGACGTAATCTTAGCTAAAAATGTTTACCAATTAAATTCGCTTGGACACGTATTTTCTCTATCACAGAAATAAATAATTAAAAATTGGGATATAGTAGGAAAAGGCAATTCCGGGCGGGGCGCTTGAGGGAGCGCGTCGCCCAGATCCAGACGTGAGCGGTGTGCGATGTGTTCCCGCACACCGCTCCAAAGACAAATCATGGAAATGAGGAGAGGGTGGCACTTCACACCACTCTCCCCGCCATATTTGCTACGTGTACGCGGGGGGGGGAGGGCGGTGGCGACTATATAACCACCCCCTGCCAAGGGTGCGGGGCCTGCAGAAGGCTAGACGTCGCCGGGTGCCGAGGAAGATGGCTCAGCCCTGCCCTTGGCACTCGGCAGACGGGAAAAGGAACACCCCGAGGGTTTTAGTCGGCGCAAGTCCAACACACCGGGCGGCTACCCTCACTGCTCCCTGAAGGTCCGTTAGGGATTTCCCCGGGGTTACCAAAAAAAAAAGGAAAAGACACTCATCATTTGGATCTGCGAAAGAAAGTTATTCTTTCACATAATTTCAATCTACTTCACTGACAAATCTTTTTTTTTTATTGCACTATTTACATGGTATTAGCAGAATCATGTTCGCACATCGCCATTAAACAAAGAAGAAGTAAAGATTACTTCTTCTTCTAATCGACGAGGACTACGCTTGGTAAAATCAAATAAATCCAAAGTCTGTGATCAAATCCGACAAAGTCAAAATTAGTATCATATCAACCGAGAAATGTTACCGATTCCGGCTTTATAACTGCTTTAATTGGATTTAATAAATCAAATAAAAAGCGAACAAGTTTGACAAAAGGTTCCTTAATATAATTGTCAGCGAATCTGCCATTGGATACGAGTTTCATTGTTTGCGGAATCACGCCATACTCCAAGTTTGTGTCCATTGTACTCTGTTTTCCGATTTTAAGGTAAATGGAATTAGATTCTTCCGTTTTAATACTTCTTTAACACGTCTATCGGCCAGCGCCATTCGTTTGTGTTTCTCACTAGGCACAAATCTCACTGTCGGTACGCCGTAACGTAAACAAGCGATATATTTACAATATAACTCGAGTGTTATGGTTATATTGCAATATTATTACCTTCGATTTATCGCAATGAATTTTGTTTTTCACCTTAAATGTATTTACAGTGTTTTAACGAAAAAACGTGCGTCATAGTAAATATAACGTAGTATGTTATACTTTACCTAAATATATGTATATAACTCAAAGGTGACTAACTGACATAGTGATCTATCAACGCACAGCCCAAAACACTGGACGGATCGGGCTGAAATTTCGCATGCAGGTAGATGTTATGACGTAGGCATCCGCTAAGAAAGGATTTTGATCAATTCTAGCCCCAAGGGGATAAAATAGGGGATGAAAGTTTGTATGAAACTTTGTCAATTTTAAACCGATCGGGCTGAGACTTTGCACGCATAAGGCTACTATGACGTAGGGATTATTTCATAAACTATACCTAATAAATAATAATACTTCTTAACGCAAGCGAAGCCACGGGCAAAAGCTAGTAAAGTAATAAAAGCTATTGTACAATGTGAACATCTTTAGTAATTTAAAGTTGTATATCCTTTATTTACATGTAAATCCTTGTTCCATTAAATTCCTTTTAAAAACCAACTAAAAATCCCATTAACTGCGACGAGAAAAGCGTTATTAATATTTGGGCGTCGTGGCGACGTACGTGTTAAATACTAGGAGCAACTGACGCCTACATTTTGATGGCCTAGGTATAATAACAATAATAATAATTTTATTGGATCAAAAATTTTACATTGTATAATTTAATTTACGTTGACGCCTGCACTAGTCGTGAGACTGTATCGCAGACGTCAGCGCCCACCATTACAGAGAATACAAATAATTACAAAAATATATAAAAATATACAGACGTGTTGTGTATAGGTGTGTTATGTGTAGAAAAGGGTGAGTAAAGATTTTCTACTCAAACGATTAGAAAGAATTGTTGACAAAAAACTTTCAAACAAATTTTACTTTCCAGAACAAAAACTAATTTACGAAGTAATATCTATAAAAACATGTGCATTAGCCTCCGGTACTGTGACAATAGTTAGTAAAAGAAAATATTTGACTATAATACTGTATAAACAATTTAACGGCTAAGGAAAAATATAGTGACAAATGTTTTAGAATGATTTAACAAAGTCTTCTCCCTACCTAATAAAATATAAATAATCTACCCACATGCTTTTACTGTGGAGTATAAATCTTCTTGTAGCTGTGGTGTCATAGTGGATAAAGGACCGGCTTCCATACGCGGCATCGCAAATGGTCGTGGGTTCGAAAATCAGCATATACCACTGAGTTTTTCTGCTTACGTACAGTTTAAAGCACCACATGGTCATCAATGAAGCAAAAATTCGTGATGAAACCTTCATCTAATAAAAATGTCATGAGTAAGTTCTCTGAGAACAGCGATCCACTGCGCTACTGGTTATGTTGTCCACGATATATAAACGCAAAGTGGATACAACCACTAATATATCTCTGCTTACCCCAGAAAGGATATAGCGTGACGATATATCTATACTAATATTATAAAGTTGAAGAGTTTGTTTGTTTGTTTGCTTGTTTGTTTGTTTGTTTGAACGCGCTAATCTCAGGAACTACTGGTTCGAATTGAAAAATTCTTTTTGAGTTGAATAGAGCATTCATCGTGGAAGGCTTTAGGCTATATAACACCACGATGCAATTATTAGGAGCGAAGAAATAATGGAAAATGTGAAAAAAAAACGGGGAAAATTATTCATCCTTGAGAGCTTCCATTGCGTGCGCTGCAAAAACGGTTCAAGATACTAAAAATATATGTAAGTAAAAATTATTCCTCTTGAAATGATTTAAAAAAATGTCCCCGACAGTATATGTCTATCTTTTGAGATTAAGTCACTAGAACCGTTTTTATGGTAAACAAATTTGGTCGAAATTAATGCATTATTTGTTAAGAGTTGTATCAACGTAATAATATTAATATTTATCCAAATAAATGTATTGTTGATTAAGAGTATTTAATTTTGAACAAAATTGTCTTTAACATCACTTAATTTCAATGAACATCTTAGAAAATATTACAAAACCTTATATAGCAAAACAACGTTTGCCGGATCAGCTAGTTATTAATATAAATATTCTCCACAGTATGTGCAAAAATAATATTAACAGTCATAATATAATAAACATATTAATTACACGAATTGAGCCTACCCTGACCAAATACACTATGCACGTCACTGGATAGCACATACGTATATAGGGAATAAAGGGAGGGGGGAGGTAGGTACAACTATTAATAAATGCTATTCCATCACTTGCTGGTGGTTTCGCTGGCTGAGCACCTTCTGTGCTCGCCCCCTAAGCCCGGTTGAGCTGAAAATGCCTTTCCCGGCAATCAGTAGATAGTCCGCTTAAAAAAAAAAAAAACTTGCTGGTGGCATGTGACAACTATAAGAAGGAAAGATCTGTCCTTGTAAATAGTTTGAACCTTAATTTATATAATTTAAGCATGTTTTTCAGCATTATAGCGAAACCAGCCTCTAGTGCTGCTGGAATGATCTGGAACATGTACAAATAGTTTATAATTCTTTTTTTTTGGTAGTTATAATATTTTTTTGTATTTTAACGTTAAATATGATGGGGCTGGCATGTTCAAAGGAACAAAAGTCCGTTTAAAAATAAAGAAAAAAAAATGCTATAAGATAATATATAAAGAGCCATAATATTAAAAAAAAAATGGTTCCTTATAAATATATATTTTTTATAGCTTTAAAAACATTCAAAAGGACTGCTCTGGGCAATCTAGTGTTAAATACATTTTATCGTGACCTCATTTACAGTTAATAACAAGTAAAAAAGTTCAACAAAAGATAAATTTATACAAATAGCGGGTTAGAAATAATTTTGTGATCATAAATAGATTACGCGTAACAACGGAAACGCGCTTTTTAGTTCGTGTCAGACACAGGCCGACACTAACTCACCTTTGGTTCGACTTTTCACGTAAATATAATTGCTACAAAATAAATAGATTCAGGTTTCGGTATGCAATGTTTTGGCTTCATTATGATGCAACATTTTGTTGGAATACTAGCTTCTAGTTGCAATTTTGTATTTAATATTTTATCTTTGTGTATTCGTGAATGTAACATATCACACGTCGTGGGGTTTTGGGAACTCAGCTTCTATTTAAGAGTCTTTTTTTGTATCCCGGGGGAAAAAACCTGCATCAGGGACGCTGTGAGGGCAGCGACCCCGGGGTGTCCCTGCGATCGCTCCACCCGAGCCAGGAAAACCAAATTCATCCAGACGCCCAGGGAACAAGACGCCTTATTGAGGTTACCTCTGTGGGAGGAGTAGGGGTAACCCACCCCTCAAAAACTTCTCTCCCAGACAGTGCGCCGGACACCATGGATCGCCTCCCTCTCATCCGGGCAGCAGACTCTATTTCAAAGAGCCTAATCCAATAAGGACAAAACGTGATGAGGTGTCGTAAAAGGCGACTAAGGTATCTCTTTAACACCGCAATTCAACCAGGTTTTCAGAGAAGGAAAACTCGACCAAACCTGCATCCCGCTCCCTCCTGATCGTACTGGTTCTACATTCCATCGGGCCTGAAGGAGCTCGGACGAGAGAGTGCTTTTCTGGCAGCGCGTCCAGCTATGCACTCAAATATCTCCTGCACAATTGACTGTTTCCGAAAACTGGACCTCGACTTTCTTAATCGGCGTTGAAACAGTCGCCGTGGCCGAATCCGGCTAGGACATCATCATTGATTCGTGGATTGTATTTTCACGAGCCTCTGTGATTAATGACCTCTGAAAGTCTAAAACTTCGTTCACGATTTGTAAATCCTTGAACTGTTCGGTGTTCGACCTATGTATATTTTTGTGTGGTATATTAACATTATCGGCTTATATAAAAATACATCTACAGATAATATTGTCCTTCGTTTTTTAGGAACTTTCCTTATAATTATTTTTCGTAATTAGATCAAAGTCTTTGATTATATCGACACGACAATACGAGTATAATTCTCGTAACCCAGAATTCCAATTACAGACACTATATAATTTACTTTTGAACTACTCCCAATGGATAACCCAGATTACAAACTATTTAAATTACAAAAGACAATTAATTGTTACTTACTATTTTTAATATTTCTTCTGTCCATTTCTTGCCCGCTTATATAGACAAAAAATATCGTAAGATTTTGTAAAATTTAAAGTCATATTACTCATCACATTAAAAATGGATACTGAAATTATATACTACTACCGACTGAGCCAGTTACTATATCGTCGGGTGAAAGGCTATTTGGTGTAGTAGTGATATAGTAATATATATTTTTGGAATCAGGAATTTATATTACAATATCACCAAAAAATCTCGCTTTAACCAAATAGCCTGTCACCCCACGAAATGTTTTCAATACTATTTTTAACACATCAATGTGCAACAAGCAACACAAAGAACAGATTTTATAAAAATCTTTTGTTTCTCTAGTGACAAGGGACCCTAAAAAATAACAAGGGCTTAGGGCTAAATGTTATAGGAAAAAAATGATATTAAAGACGATCGTCGCTCAACGCGATTCGTTTGTGTTTCTCGCGGGGCCCAACCGCATCTCTGCACTCCGTAACGTAAATAAGCGATATATGAACAATGTAACTCGAGTGTTATGATTATATTATGATATTATTATCTTCGATTTATAGCAAATAGTTTTATTCTTCACCTCGAATGTATTTAGAGTATTTTACCGAAAAACATTCATCATAGTATGATGTGATTATTTTTAGTATTTTAAGGTTGAATATCCTATATTTACATATAAGTGCTTATTCCATGAAATTATTTTTAAAAATCCAACTAAAAACCTATTAACTTCAACAAGAAAAGCATCACCCATGGGTGACGTGTCGAAGAATGTGTCAATCCACGGAAAATAAATCGGTTTAAAACTGTTTCCATTTGTAACAAAAGTACAAGGCAAAGTAATATATAAACTTAAAGAGGATTCTTTGTCGTCTAAATAGCTGTTACAATGCCCAGAATAAAAAGAGGAATAAATATGAGCACTAAAAGCTACCTCATCTGAATACTGAGCGTTTCTTTTGCCATCGAAAAGCGATTTTCCAATTACATACCCTTTCAATCCTCCCTCGAATTCAAATCCTCCTCACGTTTCATCGAGAGGCTCTCACGCCACTCATTTCCTATACTCATGTCGAATGAGGGTCCAATTTGACGCACACTGTGTGCACACGATCATATGCCACAGGAACTCATTGATAAAAAAAGAATCGTTAATTACATAATATGTATTTTATTTATCCTGGATTAACTACATCTTCTCGTTATCATATTTACGTAGGAATGTGAGTGGAATAGAACGTATGATGCAAATGCTATAGAATGATAAGGAACAGTGTAAGAGTGTGAAAGGGATAGAAAGTATAGGAGAGAGAGAGATAGAATTGATTGGCGAGTGAGTATGTTGTTGTGAGGGCTGTGGCGAATTATTATATATTTTAAAAACTGTATCTGTATAAAAACTGTGGTGAATAAATGATTTCTAAAAATTAAAAAAGTCTTTAATTTTTTTTTAATATATATACTGTGACTGTGGTGGTTGAGGGGCCGGTATCCAGGAGTGTTAGTAAGAATGTCATGTGAAAGTGCTTTCAGAACGGCGTTCAGCTAAGGTTCTGATCCTGTTGAGCAAAGTAGATCCAGCCACTAATATATCTCTACCCACCTTAATAGAGATGATATATTATTACATTTACCTAACTATAAAAACAAATTGTGACCAAAGTATAAGAACAAAATATATCCACAAAATGATAAATAATTAAAATCGTTGAATGGTTTTTTACATAAATATTCTTATTTATACTTACAGCATAACCTTCTTGTATAAATAATTTACAGAGAGCCATTTATGACACGTTATTTCAAAAAATATAATAGTAATGTAGTAATTAATATAAAAAATAGACGTACCGCAAGAAACCACTAACGTAGTGAAAATTAATGACTGAATTATATCAAAATAATAATTAAAATTCTTTGAAATATCATATTGTGCGGAAGAGAATAAATATAAAGAGTCGAATCAGTAATATTTTTGTATTTAAAACATATAATCTAAGTTAAAACATTGTTCACGTTGATTACAAGATGAGAAAAGGTAATTTTTATAAATGAAATGAAATATAATGAAATGAAATATAACTTTATTCAAATAGGCCTACTTCCAAGCACTTTTGAATCGTCAAACGAAAAAACAAAGTGAATCTACCACTGGTTCGGAAAGCAAAATCTACCGAGAAGAGCCTGCAAGAAACTCTGATAGTTGCTCCTTTTAACATAATGAGATACAATAACAGGTATAATATACTAGCTGATCCGGCAAACGTTGTTCTGCCATATAAATTATCCATACATATATTTATGGTATCTTGAACCGTTTTCGCAGCGCACGCTATGGAAGCCCTCAAGGATGAATAATTTTCCCCGTTTTATTTTCACATTTTCCATTATTTCTTCGCTCCTAATAGTTACACCGTGATGTTATATAGCCTAAAGCCTTCTCGATAAATGGTCTATTCAACACAAAAAGAATTTTTCAATTCGAACCAGTAGTTCCTGAGATTAGCGCGTTCAAACAAACAAACTCTTCAGCTTTATAATATTAGTATAGATAAAGGATTGAATGCCCCGCGAGAACGATTGCATATATTAAAACCACGCACTTTTATCATTCAAACAGTCATTAATGAAATAATATCCCTTTTTTAGCAATTTAGTTTTAATAGTTTTTTTTAATTTCAATAGTGGTAACTCCAAGATGTCTTTAGGTATTGTATTGTAAAAGCGAATACCGAGCCCCATGTAGGAACCATGAACCTTTTTAAGGCAGAAATTAGGTAACACTAGTTTGTGTTTATTTCTAGTATTAACATTATGAATATCACTACTCGCCAAAAACAGATGCGTATTTTGTCGTATGTATATAATACAATCGTAAATATATTGCGATGGAACTGTTAAAAAACCGAAGTCATTAAAACGTTCACTAAGCGAGACTCTAGTCCTTAAATTATAGATAGCACGCACAGCCCTCTTTTGCAAAACGAAAATCGTTTTCAAATCAGCAGCATTACCCCACAGTAAAATACCATAAGACAACGCTGTAAACCGCCAACGCCAACTAAAATAAACTAATCGTGCTGTTTCAATATCTGTGAGTCGCCTGATTTTACTGACTTCATAAGCAGCCGAGATAAGTTCCCTGCAAAACATGTAATGTGTACACCCCACTGTAATTTTGAGTCCAAAGTCACTCCCAGAAACACTGTGGACTCTACTATATCAACATTTTCTGTATTAAGTATTATGTTTGTACTGAGCTGTCGTACATTAGGCATTGCAAATTTGATACACTTGGTTTTCTTAGAATTTAACATCAAATTATTTACTGTAAACCAATTCAATATCTCCTCCATAGCCCCACTTACATTGTCATAATTGCTTGTATTTTTACCAACCTTAAAAACAAGGGATGTGTCATCAGCAAATAGAACTATGTCACAGATATTGTTAACAAAAAATGGGAGATCATTAGTGTACACTAAGATTAAGAATGGACCCAAAATTGAGCCTTGGGGCACGCCCATCATGACAGGTTATGTGTAGGTATATGTTAAGTGAATATAGAACCGGAAGTTACTACAATTTCAGATTCGGTAAAAGTGTTTTTAGCTGCGTTGTTTGATAAGATGGCGTGAGTGATAGTGTGTCCAATGGCATAGAAGTAATGAGGTCCGATTAAACAATTAGGGTAAGTTTGTTTTACGGTAATTGATCTCCGATTGTTTGTGGAGCTACCGTATTCGGTTGATACAGTTGTAAATTGAATTTCATTCGTATAGCCATTACAAGTTATTAGTGCGAATTTCAATTTTTACTTGTATTATTATTTATTCAATTTTCTGAGATTAGAATTTAATAGAATTGAAATGGCGTTAATAATTACGTAATTTTAGGTAAACAGGTAATTGACTCGCTACCCTTTCGTAATTTATCCTGGCTTAGGAGAGACAAAATATCTACTTAATAATTAATTATTATTTATTTTATCATGTGTGTAATTGCCCCTTAATATGTTGACTATAATTTACTTGGTGTTAATGGAAATATTAAGATATCACTATTTTTACATATTTGGAATTACAATCGAATGCTGAATATCCTCCTTGAATATCTCCCTCGTCTAAAAATCAGCCTTTATATTGGGAGCATATAATGTCACAATATAATTTCATAGCAATCAATTGCCAAAATTATAGGTATAACGTGATATATTAAGCGTAGTAAAATTGACCGTTGTACGGGCGCAGTTGCCCTTTGAAGCGTAGTCATTAATACGAACTATTACCCCGTCACAATAAATCTGTCTGGTCACACCGCCAAACAATAATTTATTTGCGTACATCGGTTGCTCATTCCTCGATGTGTCTATTCTCGTTGTTCTCTATATTAAGATTTATATCCTTTACAAATCTTTCGCAAAAGTGTTCTATCTTATTAATTTAAAGTACATTTATTTGTTTCCAATTGTTTTAGTTATTATCAACCGACTTATAATAAATATAATTGATACAACACCTATTACTAGACAGTTCCTCACTCTGGGCTCCTAAAAACCGATGATATGGGCATCAGGCCTTGCTCCTGTAGATCCATATAGTTTTTATTTTAAAATTATATCGTTAGTATTTTCCTCTGTGTACCCACTTTATCTATAATCAGGATAATTAGATTAGACCTCATATTCAACTCGCAGTTCCGAAAAGAAAGCTTGTTGTTTTCTATAATAACTAATCCACTTATCCCTAGAGTGGTTTAGACTACCTTAGGTCATTTAAAAAAAAAATGTAAAACAAATTTGCTGTTCATGGAGTAAAATTAAGTAAAATTAGAATTAAGAAGTACAGAATACACGAATTAAAATAAGCCTTCCAATTATAACTTGGACATTTTACGTCACTTCCATACATTTGCAGATTTCATACTAGAGCTTACTAGCTATGAGGTTTGTACAGCAAGTTTAGTTTAAAAACTTATTTGTAAATAATGACAATAAAAATTGGATCTCCCTAAGTTTAAAGATATGATCATTATATGTGAAGTAGTTGTTTATTTCAGGTTTCATATAAATAATGTCGTTTTATTCAATTTAGTGAACTATAGGAGTAAATTCTGTGTTAATTTACCTAATTGTTTTATATAAACATTTCAAATTATGTACACGGTTAATATGCCTTCATCTACTGTGTAACCACTACGTCAAAACGTAAATTGAGCTGGTTTGCGTAAACCGTTAGATAACGTAAGAGTCGTGGCCATAAAACAGACGAATTGATTACAAGATTTTTATCAAACATAGAATAATTTTCCTACACATCTTATAAATAGTATAGTTCTGGTTAGTTTTAATGCTACCAAGACACAGGCGTGTCTTTTTTCCGCAAAACGGAGTCCTTTTCACCTGACTCCCACCTTCTAGGGTGTTTCCTTGCCGGTGACTGATGGTTTTGAGCTGCTCGGTTTAGAGCTGACAGCTGACTTGAATTTTGGGCGGTCGATTGAGCTTAGAGCGAAAACAGCTGCTAAAAAATTGGGTGTCCTTTTTAAGGTCAGACGGTTCTTTTCACCATCGCAACTTCTTAACCTGTATCAAGCGCAGGTGCGGTCGGGTGTTGAGTACTGTTGTCACCTTTGGGACGGATCCGCTAAATATCAGTTGGCGGCTTTGGACTCGATTGATCGTAGAGCTCGTAGACTTATTGGCGACGACCCTTTGTCAAAAATTAAAATGCAAAGCATCGAGCATCGACGTAGAGTTGCCTGCCTCGCGGTCTTTTACCGGTTGCACGGTGGAGAGCGTTCTCAGGAACTACATTCTTTGATTCCACCAGCCCCATTCCACCACAAAACTACAAGACATCGTGTCGGATACCATCCGTATGTGGTGGATGTTCCTTATATCCGCACGAGAAGATTCGCTTCTACATTCATCTTATGACCTGGGAGTCTTTAAAAGAAGAGTGAATAGGCATTTGTTGGGCGGACGCGGTTCATCATCGGACTCATCTTCACCTTCCACCAGGTGTGATTGAGGTCAAGCGTTCGCCTATAAGTTATAAAAAAAAAGAAAATAGTTTAATGAATTTCGACCATTCGATACTGTCACGATCTTTAAATATGATAATATTTGCGTAAAAACCTCGATTATCACTTATTTCTTTTCATGCCTTTTCAACATTCAGCGGCCCTATGAATATATCTTCCATTGTTTTCCACTCTTGGCAGTCGCGAGTATTGGCCATGATCTGTTTCTTCGAATTCCCTCTATCGATTCGTGTCCTCCTAATGTACAAAATATATAAATATATCGGCGCGCTTGCATTTTAACGACGGTGCTGCCAACTTGTAAAATAGACATGTCAGAACGAACACCGAGCACTGGGGAGGCGGCCATATGGCAACAACCGGCAGTCTACTGACAAACGTGGTGAAGTGTGCACGTGACCATGTGCTCGGTGGACGTTAATGTAAATCCAACGAAATCTAGCTAATCATTGACCATTTTACAATTGTTCTAAGTGATTTCTTGAATATTACAAGTGATTATCAAGCTACCGCCCATATTTTGTTGAAATATCGTCTCCAAACCGATAATCCACGCCCACCTTCAAGATGGAGAATACTCCTGATATCGGCCAAAAGACTTAATTAAATATATAATTAATAATTAATAAATAATAAATATATAAATAAATACTATACCACAGTATTTAATCTATATTTAAGGTGTAAAGGATTTGATAATATTACATAAAAACGCCTTAAATGATCTTTAATCTTATTTTAAGCCACGTATGTTATTAATAAATAATTTTATTAGTACTTTTTATTGGGTTTGTTAAATAATATTCAATTACAATATTTAAATTAACATACACGTTCAGAAAGAAACTAAAAGTCTCAATTATTAGTAAAATAAACAGATAACCGTACTGGAGTACAAGATTAAGAATCATCCCGAAGAAATTTGTTATTATCATTATTTCCAATAAAACACTTTGGTTTCATTCAACACATGTCGATTGATTGTACATTTGTTTTCTAATTTTTCATACTTTTTTTCTCTTTTGTTCATCATATTAAAAACCAGGCTTTCTTTATTCTCAATAACTTCAGCCAGTCATAATAGCTTTAGAATAGTTCAGATATAATCGCTTTCCGCTACCGGAGTAAGCCGCGAGTTTAATGGCCCCACACAAGTGACGTGAGTTTCAGCGATAATTATAGCCTGGCACTTACGAGGGATAATGGAAATGCCAAACCTTGAATCCTGGCCATGTTTCCGTACAGGGCGGTTCCATTTAACTTATCCAGGTGTCTAACTAGATAGTGACTGAACGTGGTACCCTAATAATGTCCCACAATTTTGGTCACATCGACTTAATTAATTGGATAACTTGTATCTTCTTGAAGTAAGAATACGCTTTGACGATTCAACGTCTTATTCATAAGATTACATTAATGATAGTACTTCACCAGAAAAATACTCATCTACATTTGATTTAGCCCAAAACTAGATTTACAGCTGTAACATGGATTTTTAAAGAACGATTTAAAGTTATCACAGGACCGTTTTAATGTTAAAATCACTAGACGCTCTGTCGGATACAACCCGTTTATTGTGGACATTCCTCATATTCGCACGAAAAGACTCGCTTCTATATTCATCATGCGAACAGCTAAGGAGTGGAATATGCTTCCAGCAACTGTGATTCCACGTTATTACGACTTGGGACCCTTTAAGAGAAGAGTGAATAGCCGTTTATTGGGTGGACGCCGTCCATCGCCGAATTTATCTTCTTCTAACAGATGTAATTGAAATCAAGGATCCGCTTTAAAATCATAAAATAAATTGAGAAGAGGCAGGCAGAGTTACTAGCAACTAAGTTATCAATATATCTCTAAGGTTATTTTTATAGGTTTGTTTAATTTATATCAATTTATTCTAAAATATCTGTTTAATTTTTAAAGATATGTCTAGAAACCGCTGAAATTTAATGGAACACGTGTTTAATATAGTGCAAGAATAACAATATTTCATAGTAAAACAAGGAAAAGCAATTGAAAAAGTTAATTGTTGTTTTTAAGCGTCATTAAGTCTTCTCTGAATCCATACAAATGACGTTACATCATGTTGTACTAGCAAACTACATGGAATTGAAAAAGTCGAATCAATGTTTTCCTGTGAGTACCAGAATTTATATTCATTGAGGCAATAAATAATTCATGAACTGTAAAAATGTTATTTAAATTCGTTTTGAAATGTTTTGCACCCATTAATCTGTCGGTGTCGGGAAACTGCTATGAGAATTTTATGGAATATCGCAAAATTTATTTACACTTTATACTAAATTCAAGTCAGCCTTTTTATCTATCATTGTTGATATTTTAAAGTTTAAAAAACTTTTGAAGTGAATAATGAATCTCAAAAAGAAAAGTAAGTTCATAAAGCTTTGTTATCAACCGTCATAGATGACTGGATTTCTGTTCAGTTCAATAAACATGAGAACATTCATTAAGATACTAATGAAAAAAACTTAAAACGCTGACTCCAATAAACGATAAAGATTATTGTTGAAAAATGAATCTAGATCAATTTATACCTAACGATTTATTTCATTACAATTGGACATTATAGCATGTAGACGCCGCCTGACACGTGTTCGTGTTAAACGCCCTAAAGGTCGTTAGGGTGTTATGGGACGCGCGGGGTAACGGGTGCGCTCGCCCAAGGGATGCTCTAGCAAAGTTAGTTGACTACCGAGACCCGAAGCTAAAGTACGTGCGTGTGTGTCGCAGTTCGGTGTGCCGTAAAGTGCAAATAAACAGTAAAACGCCAAAATCCGTGTCATTCTACCAACACATCCACGACTACCGGTCATAACATGTATTTTCTCCGTATTATTCGTCGATTATATGGTTTCTTTAATCTATCATATCATTTTCGTATGACGCGACCGGCTCAAATTTCTTTTTTATCAGGTAATTCGCTATGGAGTTTGAATAATAAATATCAACCACAACACTATTTCAAATTATGATTATTTGAAGAAATATTTAAGTGCTGTTTTAGACAATACATATAATTAAAGTTCGTTCGGTCTTCAGTCCTGTTAGGTTAAGAGGAGTTTAGAATAGAGGGCGCGTTTGTGCAAGCGCTAGCATTCACGCATCAAATATATCCTACACAATTGACTGGTTCCGAATATATTCCATCAGCCAACTCACCTTCGCCAAATGAGGCTACGCCTCGGGCCTACTTAGTATTTTTTGGAAACGTTTCTAAAGCCCAAATCAGCCAGGATTTCAATATAAATAAAACTATAAATGAGAGACCTTCCCTCATTGTAAAACTTTTCGTTCTCTTTAATCAAGTCAATTAAGAATTTCAGTAAAAATTTCAGTACCTAGTCATACTGCAAAACTATTTCCAAGACTTTCCCATTTCTTTAGGAATCTTTGAAAATTAGATACCGGTGTAATACAGAATAGAGCTCAAGTAAAAAATCAAAACACAATCTCAAACTTCTATTGTAACAACGTTTACAACTGCAACAACTGTGTCCCTAGTTTTAAAGTTTGTAACTCTGGGTCTATTCTCGCTGCCACGTTCTTAGCTATCCTTCGCCAAGTAATTACCACTGGCAACCAAATTACTTGCGGAAGACATTCCCTTCATTGTACAACTTCGATAATTACCCCCTTTGAATGTGTGTTGTAATGTTTATCGGCGTGGTGAAATTTGCGGCAGGGTAATAATTCCTTCGGCAGGGCTGTAGACATTGTAATCTTGCTTTCTTATCAAGACACGCTACTTTTGTTTCATTTATTTACAACCAGCGCTTATCAACGATTATTTCTGCATATTAAATTATTTTTCGAAATGAAATGCAACGTTATTAAAATAGCCTAATTTTGAAGCACTTTTGAATCGTCAAAAGA
This sequence comes from Automeris io, assembly GCA_036320925.1. Taxonomy (NCBI): domain Eukaryota; kingdom Metazoa; phylum Arthropoda; class Insecta; order Lepidoptera; family Saturniidae; genus Automeris; species Automeris io. The sequence continues at coordinate 205,955 of JAUDJH010000021.1, read as the reverse complement.
AAATGAAAGAAAAAATACTATATATATAAAGCAGAATCTACTGAGAAGAGCTCTAAGGAAGAAACTCTATTACTTGCAATTTTTAACATAATTAAGTATAAATATATAATTCGTGTAAACATTGGTATTTTTTGATTATTGTACCATAAATCTAAATGCACAATTGCTAGAACAATAAAATTCCAAACTGTATATTTCACGATGCCATGAGATGTGACACTATTCGTGATGTAGTTTTTAAGATATACGAGTATAGATACTAGACATTTTAGAATGAAACGCGAGCATCGGAACCATCTGATTATCAGTTCTAGTTGCCATTTCATCATACACAAACTTTTGTCAGCAAGGATGTCTTCACTGCCGGTCATAAAATTATTCAACACCCTCGAGTAATGGTTCAAAGGACAACGCGTAACACATGTGAAGTATCGACCCGGTTTTCTTAGATTTATTACTTCTATTAACATTATGAGAATAATAACCACAAACAATAACCAGCATCGAACCCTGAAATAGTTATATGGAATAAGTTTGATAAGCCGCAATGCGTATACCTTTCTAAACGTCACGGGGCGTATAGGTCCCCGGGTAATAATTATCCCAACTTAAACAATAAAGGGCCTTAACTAGCCCAAGGTGATTTTAAAAGGTACTGCTTGGCCGTGTTAATGGCTTATCTTCCTGTTATATGTACCTTTATAACATGTTAGTTCATGTAACTTGAAACTTTATTCTATCATCGTTACTTACCCCTCTCGTGTAGACCACCAGACGACCATCGAGAGCTCCTTACCCGCTTACATAAATATCACTTCATACTTCGTTTAAAAAACCCTTTTTACTTGCTGAAAATGATCATGGGACTTTCCAGCCGGGGTGGGCCGGATGTGTACTGGCTAAAAACCCAAGGTAACTGCTTCTGCGCATTGAAAGAGACTGTAATATAATAGAGAATGTAGTAAGACGAAGGGAACGCGCTCGCTGGAAGACCATTCCATAATCTAATAAAACACAAGTACACAACACAGTACACAAGTGTAAAGACCGTCATAGTGACTCGCTTTGGCTCGTCGCGTTTCGGGATCAGCTTGTGTATATCCAGTAACTCATATACCTAGACACCTTCAGTCGCGGTATATGTATGTGACCTGACATGACGACGAAAACTATCAATGGATTTTCATCCCTTGATGGTCGCTTTCGTTTTTGGACTACACTGCACTTCCCATCAGGTAAACTGTAGTCACTATGTCAAGTCAGTATAAAAACACTTATTTATTCCACTATTTATGAGAACTAAAATTGTTTTAACGTTTTAATTTATTATTGTACATTTATTATTATCAATTTTTTCGTTATCGATTAAACATTTCTGTCTCTCTTACTTTGTTTCTTTACATATATAAAATTTGCTATAACAAATTAAAGGCAAGGAAAAATTGTAAACGGATTTTATTTTAATTAAATATCCGTGATTCATTCGCGTCACAAATTACAGACCTTTTAACTATTATGCCGATTCGTATTCGGGGATTAAACGATTTGTCTGTATTCGATACGATGAGCAATAAACTGGAATTTTATTAGTAACAGCGAGAGAATTTTGCCGAAATCCCCGGGGTATGTTGTGTTGTATTGCAATGTCGTTATATTTGAGCGGTTCGTATTTTACAATGCTTGCCCAGCCGGACAAATGCAGTCATGCATGCAAATCAACTATATACAAAATAATAAGATTAAATTTGAATGTTTTTAGCTTCAACTCATAGTATTTTATATTTTATTTATATTTAATTACTTATTACATATATTGTTATTTATTAATAGTAATCAACATCTCTACTGTTCACATTCAGCACATTATATAAGCTCAAATTGTATATAGACATTAATACATATATATCTCTGCTCACCCTGTACCTATGATGATATTTTAGCGTGGTAGGTATTTTGGTAGTAGTGACCTACCTTATACTATAGTGCAGGATAGCGTGATAGATGAGATGATGAAAGAAATTAAGAAAGTCCAGACAGCAAGTAGATAAAGCACGTTTAATACAGCACAACAATAAAGATAACAACACAAAAACAAATTCTTCGGGAACGTTAGGAATTGCAAGCGAGTGCAGCGTGGAGCTAGTCTCAGTATGATAGCGAGAATAGTTTGACGGCTGCGAGGGCGGTTGAGCGCTTGCGTCGCGTACACAAGCGCAGTCCCCCTGCGCGCGCCAGTTTCCCACGTGTCTCTAAATTAGAGCCGTTTCCACCGCACGACACGATATTAGAAATAAATATCAAGTGTCTTAGTATGAAATGTGTTGATAAAATTACTTAGATATATAAGTGAAGATATAATAATATTATTTAAAATAGTTGTTAGTTATATGTCAGTATAGTATAAAGAATTAGAAAATAGATAATGTTAAGGACAGAAATAAATAAAAAGATAGTGAGTATGCCACAATATGTTATTACTACTGCAAACTCCTCACCAATCTGCCTAACTCTAGCACGAGGCGAGGGATAGTAAATCTCCAGCATAAGAACTAACATAAAAGAAGTAATAATTTACTTCTTTTTCCTGTTTTCCTTAAAGGGCTGACCCTTTATAACTCTGAAGTTTTGGTAGTATTGGTGGTAACGGTAACACACTAACGTAACTATTGTAATTAAGGTGAGGTCGGATGATGCCAGTCGACCTGAGTAATACAGTTTTCTCCATGCTACCCCGCTACCGAAAAGTCCAATTTATCAAGACCATTTGATGAAATCTTCAGCATAGCTCCAATTATTTTAATACCATTTTGATCATGAGTACTGCAGCCATGACATGCGGTTAGGTCAGCAAGCTTATATATATTTACTAAAATAAAATTTAACTCAGGAATATCTGTTGACTAAGTAAATGCAGAAAATAAGAAAGCTGATAAACATACCAACCTCGTTAGGATATCAAGAAGAAAGAAGTTCTGTAATAAACCAACAGAATGCGCTGTAGTATAATTTTATATTATACATTGGGATATAGTGGGAGCTCAGCAACTATTCCTGTCAGCCGGCCGCTATTTAGAGATGACAAAATTACTTAAACTCGTTGGTTTTTATAACTCTCACCAGTGACTCCTAGCAGCTGTGCAGCACGCAGCAGCCTGCAGCTCACTGGTAACTACGTCATGTTTCATCATTCATATATCATCGCGAAGTCATTGCGGTGACTTCCCGCTTAGTCCAAAGGTCGGCTTACTTATTCATCATCTGTCGTGCTAATGTTAGCCTAATCTACCGAGGATTCTGGTGAGGCAGCAAGGTATTGTGATAGGCCTAGGATACTGATATAGGTCAGTTATTAGTCCTCAGTCTTTCCTCTCTCTGGTAGTGTCGGTTCCCTGTCCTATTAGATTAGGGGGAGTTCAGACAACAGGGTGCGTTTATGCAAGCGCCAGCGTTGTCGCGCCAAATATAGTATTCTGCGTTATCGACTATTTCCGAATATATTCATCAGCGACCTTACATTCGCCGAATGGGGCTCCAGCCCGCACCTACTTGATGTGATTAAGAATGTTCATCAATGCCAAAATCAGCCAGAATTCCCTCATCATCACATTGTATATTAATGAAGCGCGTGGCGACGCTTCTCTATCCAAGAGCCGGTCTGACCTGTCGCATTAAATGTTTCACAATCATTATGGAAATGTCATACCATACTGTGGCATATAATATAGTATAGTAGAAATATTATATCATGAGTAAAAGCTAAATAATTTAAAGAAAATAACAGAACAAAACCTAATACTTTCAACCCTTTAAAAGTAAAAAATTAAGTTATACGAAATAACATAAAAATGCAAATTTTCATATTTTATTAACGCACCGGGTCCTATTCTTGAGGCAGAATTTGAATAATGGGACATTGCTAATTTTAAAAAATGTCGAGCGAAATTAGCTTTGCGATGTTTGTAAAGTTTAATATTGTTGGATCTTTAAAATACCGCACTTAAAATGGTAACTCGTAAATAAAGGGGTATAGCGAAACAATTTATGATTATTTATTATTAAAACAATGTTTTAGACCATTTCCGTTGCACTTATGTTTTTTTTTTTTTTAATTAAAATCCCAGAAGCCGCATCTTCAAGGCAAGCGTCGGGTCTAAATAGCGGAGCGCGTCGGGAGCGAACGTCTCTATAAGAGGATTAAACACGGTAATAAGGTTTGCACCCGACACGCTTGCCCGGGTCAAGTAGGGCTTACCAGCGCTGACAGCCCTACTACGAATTTTACAACTAAATACAGAAAGAAATAAACTTTTACTGAGAAAAACGGAACAACATACATATAGATATAATAATGTAATAATAATATATTTTTATTTCCGCGATCTTATGACCTGGGAGTCTTTAAGAGAAGGGTGAATAGGCATTTGTTAGGCGGACGCGGTTCATCATCAGAATCATCTTCACCTTCCACCGGGTGTGATTGAGGTCAAGCGTTCGCCTATAAATTAATAAAAAAAATATCATCTTGTATATCCCATCTCGTATTTATGGACTTTCTCAGATTATAACGGCCGCCTAGACGATACTCCAGCGGTGTTGTGCGTGTTACCACACACCACTTGCCTTTTTTTCAAGGTAGTCACTTCCGAAACGCTGGTAGATCACCGTTAGGTTCGTTTTTCAACTGGCCGGCCACCCAAGTCGAGGTCCGTACCCGCAGGGGTGCCTTTGCGTAGTCGCCCAACCCATAAATTTCGCTGGCTGAGCGCCCTCTGCGTTCGCCCACCAAGCCCGGCTTTGTTGTGAAGGTCTTTCCCAGGCCAACAAGGTAGGATACGCCGAAAAAAAAAAATCACTTGGCGTTGGAGGGGTGGTGACAACTCTTCTCTCCCACACTTCCTACACTGTATGACGTTGTCCTCACCAGGAAGCACCACGCGCCGTGCCGCGGTCTAAGGGCTCAGCCTGTTCTATCTCGTAGCTCGGTGTACCTTGTGAATGGAGGAACACCCGGGTGGTTTTAGCTAGTCAGAGTCTGCCACACCGGGGGACGGCCCCATCGTCCCTCTGACAGCCGTAAATGGATTTCCACCGGTTCAACAAAAAAATAGGTTTCACAACTTGAAATTGTGCAACAAGAGTATTCTAGAAAACCACAGCGTTGTCGCGGATCTATAAATAAATACCTACAAGCGTAAAGTAAAACTTATCCCAGAAGCGATATAGCGTGAATATATTATTATCTTTATAAAGAAGATTGGAAAAAGAGTCGAGATAAAAGCGAGAAACGGTAGTAGTATGCGATAATATAACAAGCTTCATACACTTGAAGTAAAGAAAATTTTACCGGACCCAGGTTTGACCGCTCACAACCATTATGCCGTCAACAAAGGAAACGATAGATTTAGGACGTATATTATCATACAAAACCCTTACACAAAATGCTTTTTATACAACTCTGTATGACATACGTACATATGGGAAATATTCCAACCACGCTGTTGTCATCTTAAATATGGGAGATGTTTAAAATCTTGCCGTCATAGTACTAGTTAAAATATAACACGGCTGAAGGTCTCCACATATATGGGAACTCTTTGCGATGAAGAATGCTCAAAGTGGAGGCCCTGAGTGACCTGTTAGCGACCCTCGCGAAGTTAGTGGAGCGGGGAAACGCGTTTTGCCAAAAACATTGTGAGGAATCGAAGAAAGTTCTTAACTTATCCCGAGATAGTGCCCAAAGGAGCAGCGCAGTGAGGCTGTGGAGACTTATTTACTGAAGTCGCAGTCTCCGTTAATGAGTAGTGGTAATCACCTTGGGGTTTTTATTCGGTACTTCACGGCTAGTCAAACTAATATTTGATAAATGATGCTGTTGAATGAAAGGAGGAAATGTACGGAATGTACATAAGCTTTAGGATTTATGCGTCATCACATAATGCCAATTTCATATAGTTTATACTTTTATCTTTGTCGTTGTCGTTTATCGAATGTTGTTTTGTCTAGGCCCCTGGTCTAGCACATCTTGGTTGTGCTACTGACGTTGGTACCCGGGATAATCCAATAAAAAATGTTCCCTAAGCAAACAAGGTATATTAACAACCCGACATATACAAGCAGATCCCGAAACATGACAAACTTTAGTTGAAGCCATCCATTATTAAAGCATTCGCAGTTGTGTACCGTGGTCACTATCCAGTTAGAGCAATTGAGTCCTACCACCTCAAAAAACGGCGCGATTCCTCACTATTCCTCGAGTATTTAAATATCATCAAAATTCACACCACAATATAGGTATGTATAAAACTAGTGCTGTATTACGTCTTTCCTAAGAAGACAGCGAAGAGCTGCGGCTTGGCGGCCGGTCAACTCGTTACCGTGCCCCCGGGACCGGAATGCCGAGATATTTCCCTTGGCAAAGACTACTAAATACACAGATAGGACATTCCTTCCATACTATATAGTATACTATTCCACCTTCAATACCATTTCCAACTGAAATACACTTTAAAGTTGCTGATGGAGAATGGTGAATATCTCTCACAGATGAACGGAAGGCGAAAGGTAATGCGTGATAGAGATAAGAGTACCATAAAAAGTTTAATATAGCATAAAGTCAAAGATAAAATAATAAAGCACACATAGAATAGTCCAAGAAGAAACAATAGTAGCAGTGATATAATGAAATCACTAGTAAAATTATAAAGGAACGTGGTGTATTTGGCGAGCAAACAGAACATGGTGTTGCGGCCGGTTTGTGTGAGTGTGTGTTTGTGCGAGAGTGATGCGAGCGGTGGCGGCGTCCGCATCGCAATGCGCTAACGCAATCTCAATGCATGCACCGGTGTATACTGGTACTCAATCTCATTGTGCCAAGCTTAGACCCCAGTGAACTAATAAAATGCTATAATCATACAAGTGAAAAGTGTAAACCATTGAAATAGTGTGTTATCTTGAAATTAATCTTTGAAACACAGTCTAGTACGGTAACCGTCGGTAATGCAGTGTGCACCGACCTTAATGGCATTGTCTCGTCGCTCGTTCCTACGGGTAGATTAACGTTTAGCTGTGGTATCATTTAATATTATTCCTCAAAAGTCTTCTATACTAAAAATATTTACAAACTCGATTTACAATGTTTTTAATGTAAATGAGTACTTGTTATTTCAGTATCATTTTGCTGGAATAAATTATTATTGTCTTCTAATTCATTACGTGGAGAATTTAGACTTAGTGGAAGGCTGATCTCTCATATTACATCTTCAAAATGCGAAACTATTAAATTAACTAGAAATTTCAATGAACACGCATACCACTATTAAAAACATTAGCAATTATAATGTCATGTTTATAAACTTTAAAAATAAAGATATCACATGACAAAACAAACGGTCTTGTTTTGAAATAACTTGAAAAGACAATTTTAAGATACCTCAGAGCGGTATAAAGTACTTCTTATAATAAGTTTGAAAATTCAAAAACTTAAATTCTAAAACGGATCAGACAATGTAAAGGGCGTCGTGTGAAGATTGTCTTAAAACAATCGTTTATTGAAATTGATAGAGCCCCTTGAAGTTTTGTATATGCATGTAGTTAAATATTTATGTATAGATACTTCTATAGTATTTATTTATTTTATTTTATATAAACAATAAAGAATACACAAAACGCTAGAAAAATCAAGCTAAGGGGACACAAGACAAGAAGAGAAAACTAACTAATTATATATAGTTTAAAGCAAATGCAACAAAATAAAAAAAAGCTGACACTTTTTCTCAGTATTCTTCTAAAAATGCCAAATGTACAAAATTTAACATCGACCTCACAAAAACGTTTGTTAAACATATCGCAAGCTCGAAAAATAAGAGTATTACTTACATAATTTTACCTTACAAATACTTTTACTTTTTAAATACTTTATAAACGAAAAGTCTCTTGTATTGGAATGCAGGCACCAGAAACTTATATCGCTTAACAAATAGGGCTAGTCTATGAGACTTGTAACAATTTGTAATTAAAAAAATAATCTTTGTCAATTCTATGATTACTAAAGGCAAGGATTGAACAAGAAGTACGTATTTACAAAAAAAAACTTTAAAAATAGAAAAACCAGTGATTGGAGCATTTTTAATGCACAAAACATTAAACGCAAGTACACAAGGCTCAATTTAAAATTTAAGCTATGGTAGTCAGTAAGTAGCGTGCATCATATAGAAACATAAAAGCATTACCGTGTTATACTTGGATATTTCCTAAAGATTTATATTGACTTAAAATCTGGTAATCACTAGAATGTGAGTTCCAGAAACTAAACTGGACCAAATCTTAACTCAATATATGTATTACATTTCCTAGTCCAAGATTATGCTTTTGTATGTGTCATTATGCACACCACTGATAATAGCCTACTAGTGGATACTGTTATCTATAATAGCAACGGGAATGGACGTAGGTTCGAATCCTGTCATGTAACTTTGTATTTTTCCGTATCTGCATAGCATCTAATACAAACGCCATGTGTAAGTGCCCTGAGAACGGCGATCAGCTGCGCTACTGGTCACGTTGGGCACGACATATAAGAACAAAGAGCGATATATCATGTATTTTAAAATTGAGGATTAAGTAGAAATAATATTTAACTGATAAATATATACCTTAGAAATTATAGTATAAATAGGAAATAAATATATATTTAAATATACAGTAAAAACTTCATATTTAAAAATGTTGGTTAAACGTACGATACAGATATTAATTGGTTTCGGATATCCGAAAGTTTCGGTTAAAGATTTGGATATATATAACTGAAACATCTCTACAAATTAATAGCCCAGCCCTGGGTATATTAAGCCCAGGACGTAGGAAGTATCCCCTGAGATGCAATGACACTCTGGCTAATGGCAGAGATTATTACAGGTACCAGTGTTTGTTTAGAGAATACGAATTAATTATAGAAGCATTGCTAATGCTTCAAATTGATGTAGTAGTCTACATTTGGTCTCAACGCTGAAGCTTAAAAATATCGTTGGAAACAATCATGTTTTGTACATATTTTAAGAAGTTGTAACCCCGTATAAGAAGTACTCTTCAAAATTTCAATCACTTTTAAACTTAAATGAATCTTTAATCTTTTACATACGCGAAAAGGTGTATTTTAAAGTCCATTTTAAAGTCTCTAAAGCTGAGATTTATAGACACGACTTTAACTTTGCTTAGACATTACTAAAACATTACAATTTACATTACTCAATGAATGTCAAAGGATTTGGTTTTTTTTTTTGACATGATGCGCGTTGATTGACCGGGAAAGGTCTTCACAACTCAACCGGGCGGGAGGATTTGGTATGTCACCGATTTTGACAACATGGACTTGGCTGTGTGAATATTGTGGCTATAACCAAGTTCCTTTTATATGTTTAGTTTTACGTCAAAACCAATTTATTTTTTTAAAGTCGACATAACGTCTATAATCTTCAGCCTAAATATTTTATTCACAAGAGATGTAATATTTTTTTGCGTAAAAGTCTCAATAAAGTATTCAATTACAAAAGTTAATTTAATTTGTAACCCATTATTCACATAACAGGTAAAAAAACCCGATGAATAGTGTAATAATTTGGCCACTGTTTGCGCTTTGGTATCTTGAAAAAAATGACTCCATATTTTATTTGTGCTCTTTAATGAAGGCATATCAAACGTATTCATAGCATTTAGTCCATATGCCCACATAAAGGTGTGACCTCAATACTGGATGTAAACAGATTAAAGTGAAAAATAGCTTCTACTTAGGAATTTAATTTTGTTATTTTAGTTAATCTATGTACATATAAAAGTCTCATCCATACTAATATATTATTGTAAAATCTAAACTACTAAATCTAGAAACATCAAATTTGTGCTTTCGATTCTTTGCATAATGTAGGTATCCACTACGGTAGATTTTTTTTATATTTCACTACTAAGGGAGTGAAATAGGCACGGACAGTTAAAATCCGTAAATTTTGGAGTAAGCACTATGAAAACCGGTATTTATATTTTGATTAGAAATAAAAAATATATTTTTCGGCGTTTTTGAAAAATCAATCTCAAGCGGAGTAAATTACTTCAACCCTGGCAACCCCGAGTCACCACAGCTAGTTTATTTATATAAAAGTCAACAATCTGATGAAAATACAAGCTAATATCATTGAAAACCCAGTAGAAACTCATAAATGTATCTCTGCTTACCCCGAAAGGGATACAGCTTGATAATATACTATTATTAACAAAGCCCTCTGAAGAGGAGGAGGAGGCACAACACCCGCAGTTCCCGCCGCAGTAGCACATCTCAAATGTCGTCCCCTTCACGCGGAGAGACGACCATTTGATGTTTTTTTTTTAGTTTCTTAGTAAAAAAGACCTTCTGAAACACGATGTTTGAAAAAAACTCACTTAAAATTATCGCGTGTAAACTTAGCCTAAATAAACTGTACAAAGTCGTCGCATGATGGGCTATAAGTGGTTTTATTTGCGATCTCCCACGTAAGCCATTTAATTTATATGTCTGTGCAAGGTAGGTTTTTAGGTCGGGACACCTTAAATTTATTCTTACAGTATAGTTCTATATCAATGATATACAGAAAATGGAAGCGACATATCGTACAGTGTATATTATATTATGCAAGTATTACCTTCTATGACCTCTACGCACTCTGACGCAGGCTTCTGCTTATTTGGCGTTTCTTCTCAAAGCAGTTGCTTCCAAAACGCAAGTATGTGCACGCCGCTCAGGGCTGCATTGGCGTTTTCCGTACAAAGAATTGGACTGCACAATGTAGGTGCTGATAGGTTATTTTTCGGGGCCCTATTAAATACACATGACCATTATAAAATATACGTGTAGATTACCTTGCCGCCGTGGTGTCTCTGCCATTCTGGATTCAGACCAGCTTCCGGGACAGTGAATCCGGCACGGTCGTGTGCCCGAAGATAAAAGTCCGAAAATCCGTAACTGATGCCAACTCCGTGCTAAATATAATTGTCCCACACAACACCAATTACCGGGAGCACAATAAACAATATAAATAGGTCCGCAGCCGTGAAGAAATAAATAAAAAGTCTTCCGAAATAAATCCGATGTGCCCGGTACAGTTGCGTCCGAAGGAGTGTGACGTTTGCCCACCGCATAATGCCACCGGGCGGTAGGCTTACAGAACTACATATAGATGTATAATATAATGGCGTGTACATACCAAATCACTCTTAGTGTTTTTCCTTGGTTGACCACCCAACCCACAAATTAGCAGGCTGAGCACCTTCCGTGGCTATATTTATGGCTTCAATTACGAATAAATCAAAGGATATCTCTGATTAATAAATATACAAAGAATGATGTTAGATACATTGTACATCAAGCGTCGATGTAGAGTTGCCTGCCTCGCAGTTTTTTACCGGTTACACAGTGGAGAGCGTTCCCGGGATCTATATTCTTTGATTCCACCAGCCCCATTCCATCATAAAACCACTAGACATCGAGTCGGATACCATCCGTTTGTGGTGGATGTTCCTTATATCCACACGAGAAGATTCGCTTCTACATTCATCATGCGAACGGCTAAGGAGTGGAATATGCTTCCAGCGGCCATGTTTCCGCAATCTTGTGACCTGGGAGTCTTTAAAAGAAGAGTGAATGGGCATTTGTTGGGCGGACGCGGTTCATCATCGGACTTATCTTCACCTTCCACCAGGTATAATTGAGGTCAAGCGTCCGTCAATAATTAAAAAAACATTAATAAACCCTTCCAGAAAATCTTATCTACGCAACCATCGCAAATCTCGTTGGCCATTTAGACCCTAAATTATTCGTTATGAAATTAGAAGAAATTGACTTGCCCAGGAGCAATCTAGGCTAGGGATTGGAAAAAAATATAACGTGAGCCTATATTTATAAAAAAACAACGAAGGTCAGGTTTTAAATATTTAATTGTAGTAATTTATTTTGAATCAGCGCAGCGTAGCTCCCCTGGTGTCTGGAAGAATCTGGATTCCCAGGCCCGGATGGAGAGATTGGAAGGACACCCCAGGAGTTTTAGTCAGTAGGAATCTGACACACCGGGGTTGATGCCCACTCCACTTCTAAGTACTTTTAAATTGTCAAAATGCATAATAAAATAAATCTACCGCCGGTTCGGAAAGTAGAATCTACCGAGAAGAGCCAGTAAGAGAAACTCTGTTGATTGCTATTTTGTACATAATATGTTACATTAGTAACATATTATGTACAAAATACATCATCATCATTAGATGATGATGTCCTAGCCGGTTTCGGCCACGGCGACTGTTTCAACACCAGTTAAGAAATTCGAGGTCCAGTTTTCAGAAACAGTCAATTCCGCAGGAGATATTTAAGTGCATAACTGGACGCGCAGCCAGAAAAGCACTCTCTCGTCCGAGCTCCCTGAGGCCCGATGGAAAGGAGAACCAGTACGATCGGGAGGGAGCAGGATGCAGGTTTGGTCGAGTTTTCCTTCTCTGAACACCTGGTTGAATTGCGGTGTTAAAGAAATACCTTAGTCGCCTTTTACGACACCTCAGCAAGAAGAGGGGGGTGCTATTCTATTCTGCCGGCAGCCACCACGGCTTAACCACGGCTTTATGTTACTAATATATAATATATAAAGGAATTAATCTCCCGTAAGAAAAGTTGTATACATTAAGACCACGCACTTTTATCATTTACACACACAGTCATTGATGAGATAATATCCCTTTTAGCAGCTTAGTTTTAATTGTTTTTAATTATTTAAATGGTGATAACTGTAAGCTATTTTCAGGTATTGTATTACGCATTTATTCTTCATAAAACAAGAAAGCTGCTTTAATAGACACGAGCGACAATAAAAAGTAGCTTTAAATCCAAGCGATTTCATTATTTTATACTAGTAAGAGGTTTTTCATTTCATTTTGATGAACTACAAGATTGGAAATAGTCTCAAGCCATGTATTTAAGGAGAACAAACACCGTCACGTCTCTGGAATCCTTTCGGGGCGTATCAATCTTTCTCTAGACGCCATTCGGCGACAAATCAACACTGCATCAATCACGCGGCGCAGAAAATATTTCTACAAAACACAAGGTGTGAGAATTAGGTAGCAATATGATTTCTTTTAGACGTATTGAGTGTTCCGTACTATTTATATGCACATTTTTTAAACATTCCTATCATTGATATACAGTAGACGCCCGGGAATCCGGCCTTTGTCTAATCCAGCAAACATACAAAAACATATAAAAACCACATACATGTTATAGAGATATATATAATTATGTAATATAACGTAATTCAAACATATTGTTTGTGTACAAAATACTCTTACTCAAATATTTCGAAATATAGAGGGTCTTTGGTAATACTCTATAATCTGACGAATTTGGTAGACCGATATCACCCTGCTAAACGATTATCAGATTACCTGAGATCCACTGTAAATACATAGATGTCGAATTAACAACATACTACCCTCCACGCGTTTCGGGATCAGCATGTGTATATCCAGTAGCTCATATACCTAGAGACCTTCAGTCGTGGTATATGTGGGCCGACATGACGATGTAAACTATCAATGGATTTTCGTCCTTTGATATTCGCTTTCGTTTTTGGACTACACTGTTCTTACCATCAGGTATTCTGTAGTCACTATGTCGAGACAGTATAAAAAAAAAAACTACATCTTTCACTCTACTGGTATTCCTTTTGGACATTCTTTGGAGGCCCATGATAGTAATTATTTGTTTTTGACCTGGTTTTCTCTCTCAACACGTTTCGTATGGTTTTACTTTGATTCAATAAAAATTGTTATAAAGAGACTATTTCTTGCAGATCTCCAAGAAAAGGTACTAAGAGATGACAGATAGAATAGGTAATTTGCCGCTCGCAGGTGGTGAATGGATATACATTTTCCGAGCGTTTTCCAAATGAAAACAAACGCGAGACGGCGGAATAGAACGAAGGCTCACGGAATGGAATATTCATTGGACGTTTAATAGATTCTCCGTACTTCATGCGTGGCGATGGAAATTTTATGGTAATATTTCGTAACCGATACCATATTTATTATAATTCGCAATCATCTTTTTATCAAACCAATGCAAAATTACGACTAAATGAAGCACAAACTCTTATATAATGTATTCGCGCTTGTTTATAATATTGTTACGGAATAAGAATGAGATATGTGGTGACCTCTTTTGTCTAGTAGATGAACCACCGGTCATAATGCCATCTTGTGGCGAAAGGCATAACTACATCTACTGGTAGTGCCATCTACTGGAGAATAGAAAGTGTTTTCTAGAAGTGTATTTACAGCCTAACGTGACCGCTGAAATATATGTATAAGATGGCTGGAGAATCTTCTATGCGATTAATGGGTTCTGCCACTTTGCTAGGCTCAAGCGCAGGAGTAATTTTCTACTGAAAGCGAAATTAAGCGATCAGTGCAATGTTTTGCGAACTTATTCGTTTTTTCATTTGTATTTGAGTTATTAAAATTTAGTAATGACGGTGCGGTATTATTAATACCCCCTATCTCGCAATAATTTTATATCTTCTTATATATTTTTTCATTTTGTTAACCCGAAGGTAATCCTCCTGGACCGTCAGGGTTCTATGAGGGCGGTGGCTTCGGTGTGCTAGACTCTTACTAGCTATAACCTCCGAGGCGTTCTTTCTCTCTTCTGCTAGAGCTAAGGTAAAGGCAAGACCAGCATCCTCACATTCATGATAACTCTAACATTTTGGAAAGTAGTTAAGATTTTTAAAAACCATAACTTTACGAATATTAGTAGTAGAGTTTAATAGAAAAATAATAATATATATCGTCATACTATGCCCCTTTTGGGGTGAGCAGAGATACATTTGTCGCTGTATCCACTTTACGCTTGTATATTATTGTATATATATCGTACCCAACGTGACCAGTGGCGCAGCTGATCGCCATTCTCATGGTACTTGAACACGACATTTCTATTAGATGAAATCCGGGTTTGGAATCACGATGTTTTCATTCATCAGTGAGCACGTGGTGACATTGACAATTCGTACTTAATAATTGAATTTTTAGATATTAAGAATTTATAGTAGGATTCCTAATATATAAAGAATTTATATACTAAAAGAATTCAATTAAAGTTGTAGAATGAATAACTACAATTTCGGATTTCGATACCGGATGAAATATAGATTTTATAATAAACCCTTATTGGTAACTTAACCTTAATTACGTTAGACTAAAAGAAAAGAAAATTAAATTTAAGAGATTAGACATATTTAGAGAGACCTATAAAAACTCGGTCCCAACGCTAGCGAAAGTCTTCTGCGGGATCACAATAAAATTGTAATTCCGTGGGAATCTACAATTTCACGGTACCTCGATCCGTTCGCAAACCTTACCATCAGAGCGCATTTCCAATCCCAATAATGGATACCGAGTATTGGACGATGTTCGTCGCTCGAATACACCTCGCCGTCTTGACTAATTTATTTTATGAGTTCCGATTTTTTATTTACTTCAGCGATTTCTACCTGGGTTCTTTAATGTATTATTTACATTACAACTGATGAAGTCGTGGCCGATTTCAGCCTTGGCTTCAGCCCCAATCCTCGTAGGTGAGCTCGCTGATGACTTGTATAACGCCCTTTAACTCGGAATGTCCTGTGACATAATGGGCATCTCAGGACACCGTCGACGTAGTTGTAGGAAGCTTGAAGGATGTGCTAGAAGAGGATCTCACTTATCCATTATCAAACTGAGTATCTACTAGTGACGGTAGAAAATATGGAACATCACTTGATGATTTCCTAGCCGGTTTCGGCCACGGCGACTGTTTCTACACCGATTATGAAAATCAAGGTCCAGTTTTCGGAAACAGTCAATTGCGCAGGAGATATTTAAGTGCATAACTGGACGCGCAGCCAGAAAAGCACTCTCTCGTCCGAGTTCCCTCAGACCCGATGGAAAGGAGAACCAGTACGATCGGGAGGGAGCGGGATGCAGGTTTGGTCGAGTTTTCCCTTCTCTGAACACCTGGTTGAATTGCGGTGTTAAAGAGATACCTTAGTCGCCTTTTACGACACCTCAGCAAGTAGAGGGGGGTGCTATTCTATTCTGCCGGCAGCCACCACGGCGGAAACATCACTTACAAATCACCTGATCCCCTTGATGTTCGTAATACCTTTTAGGTAGACTCCAATTCTTGTTGCCATGAAATTAAGAAAAGCAAAAGGATAATACAATAAGAACATATAAAAGTTAAAGCTAATTCATGCTCATTTTGTTTTGTCGCGATTTTTTCATCACCTCTGTAGCAGTACTTGATAAAAATGCGACACAAAAACAATAAAATGGAATTAAAATCAGGAGACCACGACACATCAATAATGGTCGATAAAACTTCCACTTTATTTTATTCAAGATCATATTATTACTTCACTTTTGTCGCATGTATTTGGTTTCTTTACATTTTTTCTTTATTCCGACTCAAAACAATATTTGCAGCATACCTGATAGAAAGTATACTGCAATCCAAAAACCTAGTACAACTAACTATAGAGAAGCAACTATCTATCGATAATCGCCGCGATCATGCCGACCTTTACAAATATCTCTTGAGACTTCATTTAAAGAGTCCAAATGGGAAATAGAGAACACGCTCGCCGGAAAACCTTTCCACAATTCAATGACCCGACAAACATAAGACTTAAAGAACTTCTTAGCTCAAGCTTAAATATAAATTAACGTTTCGTATTTCTACGGTTGTTACTGTACACTCCATTATCATTATGTATATGATTTATAGTAGAAAGTTTCCAAGAATCCATCACACGTTTTCTCTTTATCACATGCTGAAAATCTTTTAAATGGACCATTTTGTGAGCATACTTATACTTATCCTTTCCTCGGTTGTACTTGTCGCAAAGACGTTTGTATCGTCCAATCAATTTCAATCATCACTGTATGAAACCTTTACATATATTCAATAAATAAAACGCCACAGAATCGCTACACTCGCGTCTACATGCTGACGCAGTATAATCGTCAGAGCGCAGGGAGCACCTGGCAACAGTTGAGAGTAGATTTAACGACAAATACATTCGTGAAAAGGGACCCAATGTGCTTTACGAATGTAGCTTCGCATGCAGAATGTTATACAAGGTGTCTCAAAAGAAAGTTCACATTTAAATCTTTTTTTAAAAGAAAAGTCTTAACTTTATTGAAAAAATGTTTATTTTATATTGAAGTACACTGTTTGGGAATTTATTTTTTAAAAATAACATCGTCCAAATGTAAACCGTTGCGCTCTCGGCATTCATTTAGTCGGGCACTAAAATTGCCTATGACAGCTCGGCAGGTAGTCTCCGTGATGGCTGCGATTTCATGACGGATATTTTCTTTTAATTGTTCCAGGGACGTCGGTTTATTAGCGTAAACTTTTGATTTGACATAAACCCACAGGAAAAAATCCATAGGCGTTAAATCGGGACTCCGTGGAGGCCACCTCGCCTGGAGATTAATGTGTTCGGAAAAATTTCTCGAACTCGAGGCAGAGATCTGTTGGACGTGTGTGAAGTTGCTCCATCCTGCTGGAACTATGTTCTTTGGTTGTAACCAAGAAAGTTTTGCAGTTGGGGTACGAAAAACTCGTCTAACATCTCCACATAACGCTCTGAATTCACTGTGAGTGTGCGTCCCCTTCCATCTTCAAAAAAGTAAGGGCCGATAATTCCTCGCGCCAACATCGCTGCCCATACGGTGACTTTGGGTGTATGTAGCGGTTTCTGATGTTTTTGTTTTGACGTTGGAAAGCGCTCAATCATCTGATTTACAAAGGCAAGCCTCTGACCAGCATCTTGAGGCTTTAGTTCTTGCACTAACTGAATTTTGTACGGGTGCAGCTTTAAATCTTTGTGTAAAATGCGGCATAATGAAGATCTGTGCACATTTAAAGCAACAGCACGCTTCGGAATCGAGAGGTTTGGATCATCTCGAATCGACTGAGTAACACTGTCCACGTTTTCGGCTGTTCTTGATGTTCTTGGCCGCCCAGATTTTGGTTTCTCCAGAGTTGACCCAGTCCCTTCAAACTTCTCAACCCATTTTGCAATGAGTCGAGTGCTAGGCGCATCATTTAAGTGACGAATATGTCGAATACTGCAGAATTTTCTACGCGCTACAGTCGCCGAATTACCGTTTTTGTAAAACTCACGTACGCTCAACGCACGGTCCGCACCAGAGAAACGCTCCATAGCGACTAAATTCCCAAGAGCCAGACTACCGACTGACATACCCCCCGCGCCCCTCAGAATAGTTGCTTTCGCGTAATAAGATAAGCAAATGTGAACTTACTTTTGAGACACCTTGTATAAATTATTGCTTGTTCATTTGTCATCAGCTTGTTTTAAATATTACACAAAATTTTCATCTAACATTTGTTGATATTAATTCATACATATAATAATTTATACATTGTGTTTAATCTATCTATAATACATAAGTTTAACCCATATATGGCTAAAAAGTGAAGAGGCCTTAACATGTGATTGAAATGCGAGAATTAGATACACGAAGGATAAAACAAAACCTTACAACAGACGATCGCGTCGAGTAATCAGGCTCACCCTTTCATTGGTTTTAACTAAATACCGTTTAATCCAATTCTAAGACAATGTTCGAAGGTTCAGAATATTACTATCGTTTGTGGTGTAAGTTAAAAGAAATCACGAACTTACAAGATTACTTTTTGCTTGAGAGGCATTTGTCGTGTTACTAAAATTAACCGCTATACTGTCGGTAAATGAATCACTTTTTCGTCATCATTATTAGTCTAATGAAGTCCACTGCTAGACAATGAATGACCTTTACCAATAAATGTAATTTAACCCGATCTTCAGCTATTCTCGCAAAGTTACTCTTAACATTATTTCATATTATTAATGTCCTATGGTCCTTGTTTGCGGCAGAGATCATCCACAATAGAACTCTACTTCAAGCTGTTTCATACATCACGCTTCAGCTCGTACTCCTACCAATATCCTCAACTCTGCTTCAACCATGCATCTCATACTTTGTCTGAGACGGCCACGCTTTCTCATGCCCTGAGTAGTCAAATCTAAAGCCTGCTTGGGTATTAGAACGTATGCACAATCCAGGTCAATTTTCGGTATTTGATGTGATGATCGATACGGACTTCTCCGCAGCGATGTCGTAGACTTATTTAGATATCTTCACCGACCAAGAGATACCGAAAATAGTTGAGAGGCAGCGTTTCACGAAAACATGAACTCTAAATATCCTTTCATATAGTATATTCAATGATCATGTACACAATAGCCCTAAAACAAATTAGGAAATAACAGAACACGGTTATTTGAACAGAAATCAGTTTCATTTTGGTGTTGCAGAAAAGTTTTCGTGCCCATGCAAAAGAAAAGATAAAACAGCCAGATCCGAGCTGCTTGAGTGTTGTAAACCGGTAGTATACCGTGCAGAAGATATTTTGTTCTATTTTTTTTTTGTGGAAACGTTACAAGTTTATGGATTTTGGACATTTTTTGAATGGGTATTTTGGGAGTAATTATATCGTTCGATATTGATGTCGCATGGAATGGATCTTTGATGTTCAGTGTGAACTCTTTATTAGCCCAGAACGTACTCTTGCAGTTTCTCTTTTGACACGGTTTGCCTAACTCCGCAGGTGCGCACATAGATGCGTTAGCGGCATTACTTATTAACAATTGTTTGCAGATAACAAGTGGTCACTGTGAAAGATTGACTATTGCGTTCTTGCTAAAAAGGTCTTACGCTTTAGAAATCGTTGACAAAGGAACGCAATTAACAACGGTAATTTCAAAGCGTAGTAAACCTACACATATTAAAATAAAACTATAATAGACAACTTTTGTTTACCTACACTATGTTTTTAGGGATAAAATTAAAATAAAAACGCTTAAGCTTATGCCTTGTACAGTAACAACAAATTATTTACATTGTCTTAATCAAGTGGTTTGTGCTTACGTTTCGTAGGTAGGCATTCCTCTAATTGAGTTTTGCTTCTAAACAACCTCTCGTATAGTATAGCAGATGTATTATTTAATAAATGGAAAATTATTTGTGCTTCAGTTAAGAGCTGCTTTTGAATTAATTACAAATTGTATATTTAATCTACGCTAAGTAATGTAATACGTCATCATACACACATGGAAATATTTAAAATAAATACACCTCGATTATTGTATTACGTGTATACCATAACCAATAGCAGAAAACAGATGACCGTTTGCACTGGCGTCTCTGGATCATGTGATTTTAAGAAAACTAACAAACTTTAACGAACGCGGAAGCGCCCTCTTAGCAACAAATTGAGGCTGAGTTTTACAGATGCTACTTTGATTTTGCTTAGACTTTGCTCAGAAGACAATTTAATCTTTAACAAAAAAACTGAATATACAATAGAAACTTGTGTGTAGAGTACGTATTGCAAAGCCAAGTTAAAGTTGAAGAAAACGGTAAAGTACAATATACTTTGATGATAATTATATAATATAATTTGTTATGTCTGAGTAAAGTCTAAGCAAAGACAAAGTAGCATTTATAAATCTCAGTCTAAGTCCTATAGTATTATAAAATCGGTATATTTATAGGAACAATTCTCAAAAGTCACTGAACTAAAGAAAGAGCACTTTACAGATCTAATATACGGGACGGGCTTGACGGGAATTGTGCGAGATGCGATGAGGATCTTGTGAAAGTCCAAAACGGAAGTTTATATAGTTAACACGTGTCTTACATTTATAAAGTTGATATTTCGGGCGAACAATTTACTCACAAAATAGATATTAAAAGAATTATTACAAATCCAACAAACGGAATAGTTGCATATTACATACGAGTAACTACTATTATTACTATTATTATTTTGGGAGTCGAAGCTGCTCACGTCCGTAGGCTTTACCCTAGTTTCCCTACACGTGACTCCTGGGTGGTGCTAAACGAGCAGCGGCGAGGTGGTAGGGCGTCGGTGCCCGTCTGGATCGCGACCACAGTGCATGGGTGTAAAGCCCGTCATAGTGACCAGTTTTGGCTTATCGCGTTTCGGGATCAGCTTGTGCATATCCAGTAGCTCATATACCTAGAGACCTTCAGTCGTGGTATATGTGGGCCGACATGACGATGTAGACTATCAATGGATTTTCATCCTTTGATAGTCGCTTTCGTTTTTGGACTACACTGTACTTACCATCAGGTACTCTGTAGTCACTATGTCGAGCCAGTGTAAAAAAAAAACTATACCGATTTTCCTTTATGAAATTTCATCGCAAACCACTGAAAGAAACAATGCTTAGTTGGAAGGAAAATAACGATGACGTCGTGTATGAATCTAATTTAAATGGGAAAGACAATGCCTGCCATATGGAAACCTTATTCGTGGAAACAATTAATTCAAATAAGGCACTCCCTTGATCCGCGCATGGTTTTGTTCTGGATAATGCTTTGTGACAAATAGTCTAAGAGCCGCTGGGAAGGGTCAAGGGATGACGGAGGGCGCGTCTTAAGACGTTATAAATTAGCCAGATAGCTGGCTGAAAAATCGTCTTGTTGAACACATTAATTTATATTTAAAATTTTCTTTTTATGATAGATAAATATATCTATTATAACTGAGTTTTGATTGTCTGTGGTATTGTCTGTGTCATTGTTTATAATATAGTCTATGACTTTTCTCTCTATTAAATTGACTGCCGAACTGTGTGCATCGTTTAATTTCTGTCTCGTGTTTTGCTCGCTATTTATGACTATTTTACATGGTTCTTCGAGCGAAACTAGTAATAGTATAGATTACATAATATTTCAAGTGAAATTTTATAATATTAGTTCGGCAACAAATAACACTAACGAACAAAGGACGCAACGCGAGCAAGATGGACGAAACTACCCTTGCAATATTAATCAGAAAGAAAACATCACTAAAAGGAACCATAACAAGGACAAAAAATGCTCTAACACAAGAATTTTTCAACAAAGCATCAGAGCAAATGTTATTAACGCGCTTGGAGAGGCTGCAATCAACTTTCGACGAATTTATGAACATCTACCATCAAATAGGGGACGATCAGGATGACCCGACGGCCACTGAAGACACATATTACGAATGTATGGATCTGCTGCGCACAAGGATGGCGTCTCTAAATTCATCATCAGGTAGCAACAACGGCTGCAAGTCTCAGTTTAGTAAAGGTAATATTAAAATGGCAAAAATTGACATACCGCCATTTACCGGCGGTTATGCACAATACAGACCGTTCATTGACCTTTTCATGTGTCTTGTCGACAGAAACAGTAGCTATGAGGATTTACAGAAATTAATATATCTACGAGCATCATTAAAGGGGGAGCCATATGATTACATAAAGCACCTGCCTGTAGTTGACCTTAGCTATTCCAAAGCTATAAAAATTTTAGATGACCGTTATAACAATAAAAATCAAATTGTATTTAGTCATATATCACAATTATTAGAAATACCTTTTATTTCCTCAAAAGATGTAAAATTGTTAAGAAGCTTAATATCAAGTGCAAGACAGAATGTTGCAGCTCTAGAGAACCTCCAGCAACCAGTAGAGCACTGGGATAGTATACTTGTTTGTATTATGCTTAAAAAGTTAGATAGTATAACAAAATGTGAATATAACCTTCACCTAAATAAAAATAAAGAACCAACTTTTGCAGAACTTATAACCTTTTTAGAGGACAGAGCACTAGCGTTGGAAAATTCAGCAGAGACAGTATGTACAACAGATAACAGTAAAT
The DNA here is from genome assembly GCA_036320925.1 of Automeris io. Lineage (NCBI taxonomy): Eukaryota > Metazoa > Arthropoda > Insecta > Lepidoptera > Saturniidae > Automeris > Automeris io. The sequence continues at coordinate 183,116 of JAUDJH010000021.1, read as the reverse complement.
GTATAAATGCAGTCAATATATCTGGTAATATTAAAAATAATTGCATGTTTTGTTCAGGAAAAAATCACAAGTTATTTAAATGTCCACAATTCATGCTAGCGTCAGCCAAAGATAGAGTAACCTTTATACAAAATAAAAAATTGTGTAAAATTTGTTTAAATAAGCACTTAGGTAAATGCAAATACCATTTTAAATGTGTACATTGTAAACAGCCACATAATACTTTGCTTCACAGAGAATTAGAGTCAAACAGTATTGCAAATACTACTGCTGTGTTATCAGGCACAAGCAGTGGTAGCCAAATTTTATTGCCTACTGCAAAAGTTAAAATCATAACAAGGGATGGCCGTGAAATTATTGCCAAGGCCTTACTGGACAGTGCCAGTCAATCCTCCTTTATTATAAAAAGTTTAGCAGACAAAATTGGCAGAAATTTAAAGGCAACTAATACTGAAATAATTGGGATTGCAAATACAGAAAAAATTATAAAGCATTCTGTTCAATTGGAGCTATTTTCATGTGTATACCCATATAAAATTAATACTAATTTCTTTGTTGTGGACAAAATAACTAGCAATTTACCTCAAACAACATTTAATCTATCTAACATTTTTATACCGAAAAACATAAAATTGGCTGATGATAAATTTAATATTACCAGCGAAATAGAGATATTATTGTCATCTGATGTATTCTTTCAGACACTGCTACCGCAGCCTGAACAACTCTACAAGCCCAGTGATCCTGCACAACCACAACTTCTCCATACACAGTTTGGCTATATAGTGGCAGGCAATGTTCCAGTCCAATTTCACCAGAATGCTGCTGTTTCTTTATTTTGTCAACAATGTGAGTCTGACATAAACAGTACCTTATCAAATTTCTGGCAATTAGAGGCTGTACCTGAAACATTCACTGAGCATCTTACATCAGAGCAACAATACTGTGAACAATATTTTAAAAACACAGTCAAACTTGTGAACAATAAATTTGAAGTTTCACTACCCCTAAAAACAAATAATATCAATAGAACTTTAGGCAACTCCTTTGGATTAGCCCTTAAACGATTTTTAAATCTTGAAAAAAGATTCAAAAGGGATAAAATTTTATTTCACGAATATCAAAAATTCATTCAAGAATATATAGACCTTGGCCATGCAAGCTATATTGATATAAGTAGTTATGATTTGTCACAAGATGAGGTTTATTTTATGCCACATCACCCCGTTATACGGGACGATGCTGTAAGTACAAAATTACGAACAGTATTTGATGGATCCATGAAGACTACAACAAAAATTTCATTGAATGATATTATGTTGAATGGCCCTGTAGTTCAACCAGATTTATTTAGTATTTTACTATTATTTAGATTACATAAACATTTTTTTATTTGTGACATTAGGCTTATGTTCAGGAATATTTCAATTTGTAAAAAACAAAGATCATTGCAAAATATCCTATGGAGGGATAATCCTGATGAATCAATTAAATGCCTACAGTTAAATACAGTCACATATGGGTTAAAGGCTTCATCATTTTTAGCCACGAGGTGCTTAAATGAATTAGCTTATAGGTACAATCATGATTATCCACTAGCATCACCTGTAATATTGAATTCTACATATGTAGATGATATTCTATATACAAATAATGATTTAAAAACAATATTACAAGTCAAAAATCAGCTTGTGGACCTATTAGGCAAAGGTAGTTTCACCTTACATAAGTGGTCAGCTAGTGATGAGTCTATTTTAAAAAATATCCCAGAAGAACAGCGGCATTTTGGTGAAATATCAATCCAAAAAGATATCAAAACATTAGGACTAAGTTTTAATATTAATTTAGATTCCTTTGTATTTGCTCCTCCACCTAGGCAGTCTGTAGAAACAAAAAGGGAAATATTAAGCTTTATTAGTAAATTTTATGACCCATTAGGTTTGATTGGACCTATATTTCTACAGGCCAAGCTAATTATGCAACAACTTTGGGTTTCCAAAACAGATTGGGATTCTGCTCCACAAGTTCAGTTGAAAATAAAATGGCAATCTTTTTATCACAGTTTAATTGAAATGCAACCTATACAGGTATTGAGAAGTGTGTATAGTAAACAGCAATCAATATTGCAATTAATTGGATTTTCAGATGCTTCCAAGGTAGCATATGGTTGTGCAATATACTTGAGAACCATTGATGAAAATGACAATGTAAACATGCACTTATTGTGTTCAAAATCACGTATAAACCCAAATTCAGACAAGCACTTATCTATACCTCGTTTAGAACTGAATGCAGCATTGTTATTATCAAAATTAATAAAAAAGGTTTATGATACCTTACTAAAACAAATATTAATAGACCAGGTTTATCTTTTCACAGATTCTCAAGTAACACTAGCATGGTTGAAAATAGATCCAATTAAACTTAATGCCTACATAGCTAACAGAGTAAAAATGATATTAGATTATACAAATAGATTTTCCTGGGCTTACATAAATACCAAACAGAATCCTGCTGATTGCTTGAGTAGAGGAGTCAAACCCTGTGAGTTGCAGGGGAATAAATTATGGTGGTATGGACCACAATCAATGTTAAAGGCTGATTATGATTTCAATAATTCAAATTTTGTTGTTCCTTTATTTTTACCTGAAGTAAAGGCTTCTTCGGTGAAGGAGGTGGTTTGTGCAGTATCACATGGCGCTGAACAGGTATTTCTAGATAATTTTATTAATAAGTACTCAGATATTAATAAAGCTCAACGTGTACTTGCCTACATACTACGTTTTTACAACAATATTAGAAAAACAACAGTTAAAAATTATAACAGTTTTATTACATATTCAGAATTAAATAATGCATTGTTAATATTGATAAAACACGAACAACATAAATATTTTAAAAAGGAAATAAATGCCTTACAAAATTGCCAAGTAATAAAATCAAATTTACAGGGACTTAATCCATTTTTAGACAACAATAACTTGCTTAGAGTTGGTGGTAGACTGCAACATTCTGGCTTGCCTTTTGATCAGAGGCACCAAATAATTTTGCCAAAACATTCTATTGTTACCAATTTATTAATAAAAAATGAACATATTAAGTTATTACATGCCAGTCAAAAACTTGTATTGAGTAGTTTAAATCAAAAATATTGGCTATCTAATGGACTCAGATCTATTAAAAATGTAATATATAAGTGTGCTATATGTTTCCGTTTAAAGGCTGTCACAGCACAGCAATTGATGGGATGCCTTCCAGCTGATAGAGTTACCATTAGTAGGCCATTTCAAAAGGTTGGGATAGATTTTGCTGGTCCCATCCTTATCAAGCAATCACGTGTAAGAAGAGTCATTCAAACTAAAGCATACATATCAGTTTATGTTTGTTTTGTTACAAAAGCAATTCATTTGGAGTTGGTCTCTGACCTCTCCACAGAAACATTTTTGGCAGCATTTAAAAGATTTATTGCTAGAAGAAATTTACCTTCTGACGTCTGGTGTGATAATCAGTCAACACATAAGGGTGCAAATAGTGAAATAATAATGTTGTATAAATTAATAAATTCAAAATGTCATCAGAATAGCATGCAAAATGAAGCTAGTAGGCTAGGTATAAATTTTCACTTTATACCTAGTTACTCACCTGTATTTGGGGGCTTATGGGAGGCAGCTGTCAAAAGCGTTAAATTTCACCTTAAGAGAATATTAGGTATTCATGTGCTAACTTATGAACAACTATACACTCTACTTGTACAAATAGAAGGTGTTTTAAACTCTAGGCCATTAACCCCTATGTCTTCAGATGCCAATGATTTATCCTTTTTAACGCCTGGCCACTTTTTAACTGGTGCCCCATTAAATTGTATCCCAGAACAAAATTTAACTGAATTACCAGAGAGCAGATTAAAATTTTGGGCTAAATGTATTGCATTAAAGCAACAATTTTGGAAACTTTGGTCTAAACAATATTTAAATTTGCTTCAGAATCGTCCTAAATGGAAAAATAGTTTACCTAATGTAAAGGTGGGCGACTTAGTTATCTTAAATGAATTAGATACACCCCCCATGACATGGCCCATGGCTAGAATCACAAAGGTTTATCCTGGTGATGATGGTAAAGTAAGAGCTATAGAAGTAATGAAGGCAAATGGTAAAACTCACAAGACTTCCATAACAAAAATATGTATTTTACCTATAGATTAAGCATAATTATACTTAGCAAGTTATACTTGCAATTGATGTTATTTATTATGTTATATACTTAGCTATGCAGTTGATTTTTAATTTTCATGTTTTGTAATTTAATAATAACTAAGAAATTTCAATTTAAGCATGATTTAAGCCAATAACCACATTGTGTAACATTGTTAACTAAAAATTTAAAAACTCAGCATTATATAAAGAAAAGTGTACAATAACTATTTAAAAATTATTTTTATGTAGATTGTATTTTTAATAATAATAACCAACACTCTGCAAATGTTTGCTAAAATTATATCAATTAAAATTGTTGATTTATTAATTATAGTTGTATTCATACAACATATTGTCAACAACATTCTTTAAATTTAATCATAATTTCATACAGTCCACTATAATTATTGAAGCCATCAAGTTGTTGGGAGTATGTTGAACACATTAATTTATATTTTAATTTATCTTTTTATGATAGATAAATATATCTATTATAACTCAGTTTTGATTGTCTGTGGTATTGTTTATAATTTAGTCTATGACTTTTTTCTCTATTAAATTGACTGCCGAACTGTGTGCATCGTTTAATTTCTGTCTCGTGTTTTGCTCGCTATTTATGACTATTTTACAGTCTAGATTTTGAACGCGCTCATATAATTTATTCAAGCGAATTAAATGCTTAAAAACTTAGCATTTAATGTGAATATATGAGATTGTCGCGTGGTGAGTCAAACTGTTCGTAGTTGCCAGTGTTGAAAGTTTATGTACTTATTTAAAATGCTTGTCTATGTCTTGAAACTGGGATTTTATAAAATAAGTTACAAAGTCTACATATTTTTTTTTTAACTGACTCGACGAAGTGACTGCACCATACCTGATGGTAAACATTGTACAGTCCAAAAAACGCCAACGACTATCAAAAGGTAAAAAAACCATCGGTAGTCGCAGCGATCGTGCCGGCCTGCACAAATATCTCTTCACGCTACGGTTAAAGGATCCCATACCATAGGATGGTGGGAACACGCTCGCCGGAAGACCATTCCACAGCCCAACGACACGGCAAACGAAGGAGTTAGAGAACTTCTTAGTCTTAGCCGGGATGTGAGATACTGTATAGCTGTGACTCCGCAAACCCGCGCGCGTGGTTCTATTCAGGAAGGGAGAGGGTGGAACATTTTATTCTGATCCAGCAAAGTGACTACACCGAGTCATAACTGGTGGTAAGTACTTTACAATTCAGAAACCGTGTACAACTATCGAGAGATAACATTCTGCCAATAGTCGCCGCAAGCATGCATGTCTGCACGAATATCTTTTCACGTTTCGCTTAAAGAACTTAATATCAAAGAACGAAGGGAATGTGCTCACTAGAAGACCATTCTAGAATTCAATGTCCCTTTTTTTGGTAACCTGGGGGAAATTCGTAACGGACCTTCAGGAGGCGGTGAGGGCTGTCCCCCGGTGTGTCGGACTTGCACCGACTAAAACCCCCTAGGTGTTCCTTCTCACGCCTGCTGAGTGCCAAGGGCAAGGCTGAGCCATCTTCCTCGGCACCCGGCGACGTCTAGACTTCTGCAGGCCCCGCCTTCTTAGGGGGTGGCTAAATATTCGCCACCCTCTACGTACACCTTACACATTTGGCGGGGAGAGTGGTGTGAAATGCCACCCTCCTCTCATCTCCTTGGTTTGTCATTGGGTCGGTATGCGGGAACAGATCGCACACCGCTCACGCCTTTAATGACCCAACAAAGGTAAGATTTAGAGACTTCTTAGTTCTAGCTGAAATAGAAACACCATTTGTATAGCTGTTGTTTCCATCTATGGACAACAAAAATAAAACAATCGATACGACAAGCAATAGAACATGTGTTTGTTGATGTTTAGGAGTTAGTAGTAAGTGACCGAAATAATACCGGGTGGAAGCTAAAGATGAATCCGATATGTCGCCTGGTGCCTTTACGTATCTTAAGTAAAAAAAAATCCATTTCAGTTTCAAATAAAATTACCATGCAAAAACTACTTAAATGATACGCCAATTTTAAAACTACAACTGAGTTTCAGTCCGTTTCCCGTATTATAATTTTCAGTTCCATTTTCTACGAGCTAATGGGCATTTACGAATCGCTCTGTTACTAAAGTAGCTTAAAGGAACATTTTTATGTAAATTCGTGTCGTTACTTGCCATTTATTATCACACACAATTGAGCATTGTACACGCACAAAGATAAATTTAAGTATACGCTATATCAATCATTAGAACTTTGATTATATTTATAAATAGTGTTTATCACGTTACACCACATATATTACAGTACAATATTGTAATGTATTAAATGAAAGACGGACTATCGCAGACTGATTATTTATTGGTCAATCATATGCACCCGTTGATGGCGGGTGGTTACATAAAAACATATTTCTTAATACCTACAATATAGCACAAATATTAACTCAAACAAAACATAAAGTCGAACCATAAAAGGGTAACACTTAGTGCCGGCTACTTCCGGCAGCGTAACGTAACACCGGCCACACTCGCTTCCGCATCCGGTTCGGAACTTACGCGATCACGTACACGGAAATGGAATTTTAAATCTACACATTGTGCTTAACGCCGTCCGCGGCCTACTCTCGGCCCGTAAAGACTGTGGCACAACAAGTATAAATAAAATATATAGAATATAAAATATATTTGACGGGATACAAAGGAAACGCGACGATCTCTGAGATGCGTCCGATCGTTGCGACCGTCGAAATATGAATGCCTTCGAAAATAACTAATCCCGACCAACTCTCCTTAATTCAGTGTTGCCAATTTCATAATTCAATTTTGTACCAAATCAAATAGTTGACTACGATTGCAACGCCATCTCTGATTCCATCCAGGCACTAAACCTGACGTTTCAATTAATAACAATTTAGACGCTCTCACTAAGACATATAGAATATGTTTACCAGTTTAGCGGCAAGCCAGGACTGCCAGCTCGGGTAATGGAAAGCGGTTGGCCGTTACACTCACGCGTCTTTACAGAATCATGCGATTTTACGGAAGCCAATGAAAATTAAGTCACAATCGGCAGCCTAGCAACAAAGTAAATCTTACAAACGTTTATTTAGCACAAGTCGAAAAACTTTCTTTTTGATATTCAAAGTATTCAGAAGAATAATTTTACGAGTATACGGTTTTAATCTAGTTCCTGCTTTCTGTTTTCTTCTGGAGAAACAAAATATCTGGCGTGCTAAAATTCTTAACACGGAGGAGGTTTTCCTTTATTGCTTGTAAAATTTTTACGGTGTTATAGTGAAATTTTCATGAAATTAAATTAATGAAACTAGTGATTGATTATTTTAGTTACAATTAACTGCTTAAGATAAGTAGTTACATAACCGGGTAGTAGTTTTGATGACGAAACACGTACCAGCCGCTCCATTTACTAATGCGCTCTCTATATTTGCCTATTTAATCTAGTTTTAGATAGTTTACTCCAAGTTTCAATGCAATAAAAGTATCTAGTGATGGACGAACAACTTTTTACAGCCTTGGAACGTTAAAACATTTTTATTTTTAAGCAAGCTTATTTTTAAGGTAGCTTTTGAGGTGGCAGAGTGAATGAACTGGATTGTAACCACAATACACAAGTGCAAACACCATCATAGGGACTCTCTTCGACCTGTCACATTTCGACATCAGTTCATGCATATCCAGTTGTTATATACCTAGGGACCTTCTGTCATAATGTATGTGAGACTACAAGACGACAGTGAATATCTATGGAATTTCGTCCTTTGAGAACCTCTATCCTTCATGGACTACACTGCACTTCCTATCAGGTGTAATGTAGTCACTCTGTCCAGCCAGTAAAATAAGCACACAAATAATTAAAAAATAATACAAAACACAATAACAAAATGTAAAAAAGAAGAAGCCAGTCCCAATTCATCATAAAACCACTAGAAACAGTGTAGGATACCATACCGCTCGAAGAAACTGAAGGAGAGCGGAATGGTGTCCAGGGGCCTTCCATCAATAGGCCAGACGTCGCCGGGTGCGGAGGAAGCTGGCACAGCCTTGCCCTTGGCCCCGGCAAACGGGAGAAGGAACACCCCGGGGGTTTTAGTCGGTGCGACTCCGACACACCGGGGGGTGACCCTCATCATCCCCTGACGGCCCATAACGGGTTTCCCCCGAGTTAAAAAAAAAAAAGTGTTGGATACCATCCGTATTTGGTGAATGTTCCCTAAATCCACACGAAAAGATTCTCCTCTTCGTACATCATGCGAACAGCTATGCAGTGTAACATGCTTGCTCGCCGGACCCTCGGAAGTATCTGGATTCCCAGGCCCGGCGAAGGCGAAGAGTAGGCAGTGCTGGCACCCCGGTGGTTTTAGTCGGTGCAATTCCGGCACACTGGGGGAGTGACCCTCACTACTTCCCTGATGGTCCGAAGGGATTTCCACCGGGTTAACATAAAAAAAGTGGAACATGCTTTCAGCGAGCATATTTCCACGATCTTATGACCTGGGAGTCTTTAAGAGAAGAGTGAATAGGCAATTGTTGGGCGGACGCGGTCTATTGTCGGACTCATCTTCGCCTTCCACCAGATGTGATTGAAGTCAAGCGCCAGCCTGTAAATAATTAAGAAAGAAACTACAAGAAATAAAAAGACTACATGATCTGATTTTAGTAGAATAATTTGCTCTCATTGTGCCCATAACTTTAGTATCTTTCTGGTTCACGTATGATACAGGATGTGCACTCAGTACGCGTAAAACTGAATACTCAACGAATATACTCGGCCCATTCATACAGCCTCTCTAATATTTATACGCAATCTTTTAATGTGCATTTCCGACTCATTCTTACACTAGCGTGCGTATATTTTTAGAAAACATTCTTCTAAAAAGCGTTTGTTTTGGTTTTTCTTAAAGTACTCTATTTTTATAAATAAAAGATGCTAAAACTTTTATTAGTTACTTAGTTATCAACCAGTGTAGGTGCATAGGTTGTGGAAAAAGCTGGCTCTGCTGCCTTTCCCTCGGCCCTCAGCAGACGGGAGGAGGAACATCCTGGTGGTTTTAGTAGGTTTAAACCTCACACAGAGCCGTTGCACCCACGATAACCCTGATGACCTGTGAGGATTTCCACCGAGACAAAAAAGGCACGTTTATTCTTAGACTAAGATTTATAGACTATAGACACTATCTTTACCTTGCTTGGATTTTGCTTAGAAAAAAGATTCGCTTTTAGTAAAAATTATATTTATGTTAAGAACTATATTGAGTTTAGAGTCACTTCCAAGTTAAGAAAATTGATGATTTACTATATAATTTTATTTTATTTACTTTTTACAGGGTTGCCAGTGGCCCGGTACAAAACTCATTTACACAATACATATACACAGTTACGATCAACAATGTACAGTTCCTATTAAGGCATCCACAACATACGTCAGAGTGGCTTGTTTATTTATACTATACCATATTATATCATACTATATTATATTATACTATATCATTATATATATATTATTTAACATCAATCATCAATACATGTAATAAATCTGTTCCTCAGCCACCGATCCTGGAAGTTTTATCTAGTTTTGTAATTTTTAAAAGACAGTTAAAAAAGAAATCAAGTTAATATAAGATATATGCCCAGCAGTGGGCTTTTAATGATGATTATAATAGAATACAATTACGTTCAATATAAAAAATCTTCATTCTGAAATTCATGAAAGCATTAAATTCCTTTAAAGGAAGATCCCAGCCCGCATTATACGCCACGGTTTATCAGCCGTGGGAACGTCTAAGACAATTTCCACGAGGCGTCTTAATTTGGCCGGGTCGTAATTAAGGGGACAACCCTGAGGCCTGTCAAATTAATTACATCTATTCGAGATAATCACACTGGCAACACTGCGCGGCGCTTTTTTACAGCCACTGGAAGGTTACCACAGTTTGGGCCTCACGGATTAAGGGGGTTTGCCCCGCGTCGGTTGACGGTTTTTAATATTCATTTTTTTTATATCACCATGACATCTCTGGTTCCAGGATATTAGGCTTTTCTTGCATTGAACGACAAATTGATTACAGTGGACGTGATGGCAAGTACAGTATAGTCCAAAATTATAGCGACTATCAAAGGTCTAAAATTCATTAACCCTTATAGGACCATAAGATGTCCAAGACTAAATATGCCAATACAACACAATATTTTAGCTATTGTGGACGTAAAGTAAGAAAATATCACCAGAAAAACATAGCAGGGCGTACAGGTTTCCTATAATTTCATGGGAAATAGATTTCCCTATGAACCATAAAAGTAAATAAACGGAAAGTTAGGTTTATTATATCAGTATTTTATTTATTGCTTTGTAATACAAAAAAACACAATAAAAATTATCAGAAAAGTAAAATAAATAGTTAGTTATGGTATTCTACAAAGCAATTTTGTTTACTTGTAAAGCACAAGTGGACATTGCACACAACACATTTATTATGTGTGCTATGTGTGTGTAAGTTGGACAGTTCTTTTTTTTTCGTTGAGAAACACATTTGCCGCCTTGGACATACGTTTTATTTTGGCATTCAGTACAAAAAATATCGATTCAATAATTGTTCTGGCGCAGGGCATGAGTATAAAAAAAGGTACTTGACATCCTTCCCTCTCCCTACATTCCATTACATTATCATTCCACGCTCGGTCCTTAACGGTGATACATGTGTACGCACGGCGGTATCGCTACACTTATCATCGGCGGCGAACTCGGTCACACTACGGAATAGTCAGTTGCTTTGGACATTACGGCGGAACATCTAATTGATTGTATATGGTGAACGGTGCTGAGCTGCAGTAGCCTGTCCTCATCATCCAGTTTCCAGGTAAGTGCCTTTTGAATATTTCATTGTCACTGTGCCTGAACGAACTCTTTGTTCCCTAATTCTCTACGTGGAAATCCAGACCAGCGACGCTCTCCGGCGGCTACATAAAACTTTTAATCCCTCGGTCTCCTGCGCTATCCTGCGCACACATAAACAATAATAATTGAACAATCGATAACGATTTTTGTAGAAGGGAAAACTTTCCCTTGAGCGTGAAAGGGTTAACAGTCCCTGTCATCATGTGGAATACGTCGTACGTCATACGGCATGTACGTCGATTTTCTTTTAGGATCAATGTCTTGGAGAGGTGAGTGTAAAGCACCAACCCCATAAGACCTTTCTATCAGTGCGCAGGGCATGCACGTACCCCCTCCGCCTCATTTATTTATTTATAAGGCAAGCAAACACCGATGCATTATATAAAAGTATAACAATAATACCTTATGAAAACAAACATCTAAATACATCAGCCGGTGTAGGCTGCCACAATGTACACCAAAAATAAACAAAAAAAACAATAACAAATGAAATGCAATTTTACATAAAAAACCAAATAATTTAAAAATTAATGATAAAAAGAAGGAACGAATAGAAAATGCGCATACAATTACTCGTACAAGAATAACAATAAAACCACAATAAAATCACAATAAAAACACAAAAATTAACACTCAAAACTCACATTTAGATGATCCTCTGTGCTTCCAATGACTTGCTTTTAAATTTTGGTAAGGAGTCCGGTCTGTTACCCGCTAAGCCACTACAGGCACAATTGGACTATAACACATTCTTACAAAGTTTTTTTTTTTTTTTATAACTTATAGGCGAACGCTTGACCTCAATCACACCTGGTGGAAGGTGAAGATGAGTCCGATGATGAACCGCGTCCGCCTAACAAATGCCTATTCACTCTTCTTTTAAAGACTCCCAGGTCATAAGATCGCGGAAATATGGCCGCTGGTAGCATATTCCACTCCTTAGCTGTTCGCATGATGAATGTTGAAGCGAATCTTCTCGTGCGGATATAAGGAACATCCACCACATACGGATGGTATCCGACGCGATGTCTTGTGGTTTTGTGGTGGAATGGGGCTGATGGAATCAAAGAATGTAGTTCCTGAGAACACTCTCCACCGTGCAACCGATAAAAGACCGCGAGGCAGGCAACTCTACGTCGATGCTCGATGCTTTGCATTTTAATTTTTGACAAAGAGTCGTCGCCAATAAGTCTAGGAGCTTTACGATCAATCGAGTCCAAAGCCGCCAACTGATATTTAGCGGATCCGTCCCAAAGGTGACAACAGTACTCAACACCCGACCGCACCTACGCTTGATACAGGTTAAGAAGTTGCGATGGTGAAAAGAACCGTCTGACCTTAAAAAGGACACCCAATTTTTTTGCAGCTGTTTTCGCTCTAAGCTCAATCGACCGCCCAAAGTTCAAGTCAGCTGTCAGGTCTAAACCGAGGAGGTATAAGTATAAGTGAATAGTTTTTATAGTCATATATATTCAATTGTGTATTGTTTTTGGAGTTTTTCATGCGTGGTGTAGATGCCATGCGGGTTTTCTCCCAATGTTTTTCCTTCACCAATGAACAACCTTTTACTTATATAAAAATATACTTCCATCATTTTAAAAACTTCTGTATTTTTCGAAATAATAAATATATGATCAATATCCAATAATGTTTAAAAAACAATTATAACTCGTACACAGGGAAATAAATAAAACTGAAATGCATAATTTACCTAAAACAATTTGGATAGATCAGTACAGGAAATAATTTAAGCTCATAGTTCAAAAACATCCCTACTCAACTGTCACGAGCAAGATTGTGAAATAACTAGCGAGAGTGTAATTAAATATCCAAAGTGGGCGCACGAACTGTTGAAAAGGGTGAAACATGGCTGCTTTTATAATGTTCGAGTGTCGAAATTAGCATAGTTGAATTTTGATTAGGTGTAAAACATAATATTCAAAGTTTACTACGGTTTGGCGTAACTTATAGCGATTTTATGATAATAATTGTAATGGTATAAGATATTTTATGGCATTCGGTCGTAGCGTTTATTGGTAGAATCCAACAGTGCCTTCCTCTGCATCATACTGAGGTGTGATGAGATCCGACTACGATGCACAGCATGCCAAATTGCACGCAGATTGCTAGCGCCTAATAATTTCACCTTCTCTGCATATAGTGTACACCCGCCAACCGGCATTGTACGAGCATTGTGAGTTAAATATCTAAACCCCTTCCCAAAGATTAGACAATTCGCCCTTAGTGGGTGACGAAGCCTTAAAAAGTACCCAGTGTAAAATTTCATCTTTATAGCTTCAGTAATTTAGGCTCTACTAGGATATGACAGTTAGAACGTGTGGTTTTATGCAGTCTGTCCGACCCGAGTAGCCGTTACTCGACACCAACAATAGATTTTATTTAAGTTATCCTTTTTAGTTAAAAGCAAAAATAAATTCCAAAAAAAAAAGTGATTTTAATTACATGGGTAAAACTTATGTGATATCACTGGGAGCTTGCATAGCTTCTGAGCAAAGGGAAAGAGGAAAGCAAAAGGTCATGCTAGTGCGTTTTGACGTTAAAAAGGTCATGACCTCCATTGATACCATGCACCGCTTATCAATTAAATTATTTAATTAGTCTTTAGACTGACTTTTGTAAGTAATCCAAGCATGGATCACATGTAAAATAATTCAAATTCTTCAATTATATATGAAATTTACTTTTTAATAGATGCTCACTAATATCTGATGTATTTTCGTATTGTTATCATGTCACAAATGTGTTCTTTTCAATTCGGACAGGGTTTTCAAAACATACTGTGTAGTCACGCCAAAAGGCGCAGCCCCAGGACATTAAAATTAATAAAGTGTAAACGCACCCAAACGCAAACGCCATCTGGCGAACATTCTTTCTTTACGTAACTGTGCATCGCATTCTTTTTCCATCACAATCGCATCTAATAATTTCAAATTCGCTAGACGTATCACAAATCGTCACCCACACCATACTCCACATCATACATATAACAAATGATGATGTCCTAGCCGGTTTCGGCCACGGCGACTGTTTCAACACCGGTTAAGAAATTCGAGGTCCAGTTTTCGGAAACAGTCAATTGCGCAGGAGATATTTAAGTGCATAACTGGACGCGCAGCCAGAAAAGCACTCTCTCGTCCGAGCTCCCTCAGGCCCGATGGAAAGGAGAACCAATACGATCGGGAGGGAGCGGGATGCAGGTTTGGTCGAGTTTTCCTTCTCTGAACACCTGGTTGAATTGCGGTGTTAAAGAGATACCTTAGTCGCCTTTTACGACACCTCGGCAAGAAGAGGGGGGGTGCTATTCTATTCTGCCGGCAGCCACCACGGCTTATATAACAAATACATATACAGTGAGTGATTTGTGAAGTGCTCGATTACCGCAACCAATTGGTAAGTACTTTGACAACTGTCTCAAATTGTCGTAATCTTTATTTTAAAAATTATACCGCTTACGAGGGTGCCTTTGTGCAACGGCATAAGTATATAACTTATCCCGGTCCGAGAAGTACGTATAAATGATTTTCACCGCTATTCAGTACACTATTATACAGTTTCGGCTTGTCGCGTTTCGGGATCAGCTTGTGTATATCCAGTAACGCATATACCTAGAGACCTTCAGTCGTGGTATATGTGGGCCGACATGACTATGTAGACTATCAATGGATTTCCATCCTTTGATAGTCGCTTTCGTTTTTGGACTACATTGCACTTACCATCAGGTACTCTGTAGTCACTATGTCGAGCCAGTGTAAAAAAAAATCTACGTATTCACAGCTTCATCGAAACACTAAAGTTAATACGTTCTGTATATCTATCAAGGTAACTTATATACTCGTAGGACCCGTTGAAGTGATTTTTGTTTACATTTAATAAATTTTGTACCGTTGCCCGCGTCCCGGAAGCTACTCCCGGAGCTCCAAAACAAACCCTTGTCGGATTAAATGAAATAAATATCCGCGACACAGCAGATTTACGCATGTTTTTATTTGCATATTATCTTTATGCCGCAGCGCGAAAAAGCCGATATTGAACAAACAAGCGTATGTTGCAAAAAAATCTAAATCCAATGGTTACCACACTTGTAATACTAAAATATCGATGTTCTCGCGGAACATTAGCCAGTTCTTTTAAATAAAAAACCGGATTGTAACTTATTGTTTGCTGGTTTTGATACTGGTTTACATATTTTGTGTTCGTTTGATAGGCGGTCGGATGTCAAGTTCTATAACGACTGTGGCACTCGCCGGCAACCCCGGCGTCGGACTCTCAGGCTGAGATTTATAGACGCTATTTCGACTTTGCTTAGCAAAATTCTCACAAAGTAAATTTGTTTTAACAAAAAAACTGAAAATATATTATAATACGAACTTGAGTATAGCCATAGTTGTCGCAGAGCCAAGTCCATATTAACAAAATCGGTAACTTACCAAATCCTTTGACATTCATTGAATAATATAAATTATAAAGTTTTAGTAAAGTCTAAGCAAACTTAAAGTAGCGTCTACAAATTCCAGCCTCACCGACAAAAAACTTCAGGCTCCTCTTTCTGCTGCGTAGCCACTGGTCCGTGGGATCGGGGTCACAATCACTTCGGAAAAGACGCGCCGGAGGCTTGCTTGTAACACCTCAAAACATAGAGGTGGGGAGAGATGTAATTTGTACATATTATTATTAACATTTTAATTATGATATATTTATATGTATTTTGCAGTCACGAATTATGGAGTTAGACGAGGCACGCGCCCGGGCGCCAAATTCTAGGACTGACAGACAAACATATAACACAGCGCGCCCACTACATGATTAATCTAAAAAAGAGTCCAAAAAAATGAGCTTTAAATTTGTACAAGCCTGTTTTACTTTTTAAAAGTTAACTCAAAAGTTTCATAAGATATCATTACCAATTCTTAAGTTATGCAAGGTCTAAAGTCGTCCTGGCATTAGATTTCAGGGAGTCCGCTACCCGGATGACAGGGAGGCGGCGCGCAGTGTCCGGTGCGTAAACAGGCTGTTTGCTCCCCGGGCGCCTGGATGAATCTGGATTTTGGATCAGAAGGACACCCCGAAGATTTTAAGTCGGTAGGAGTTTGACATGCCGAGGTCACGCAGTGGCCTTGATGGTATAAAAATAATAAAAAAAAATTGATGGAATAAAAAGGTTGTTTTATCCTTGATATTTCGCTTTTTATACGAATGATAATTTATGATATTTATATTTTCACAACGTTGTAGAGCACTAAATCTCTATAAATTGTACTGTAAACATTTTTACATTGCATGAATCCATATAATTAAAAAAAAAAGGCAAAAGAACAGACGAGGGGG
Source organism: Automeris io (assembly GCA_036320925.1). Taxonomy (NCBI): domain Eukaryota; kingdom Metazoa; phylum Arthropoda; class Insecta; order Lepidoptera; family Saturniidae; genus Automeris; species Automeris io. The sequence continues at coordinate 166,657 of JAUDJH010000021.1, read as the reverse complement.
AATTGGCAGACAGTAGTTATTGTCCCGCCTCAAAAAATTTTAAGATCTGTAGCTGATATTTTGTAATTCTGACAAAAAAAATTGAGTCACGAGAAAATAGCCCGCAAAACATTGTCAGGGAGTTACAAAACATTTTTTTGGAGGAAATTCTACTGCCGTTGGCAACATTGCCCGAAACTTTGCTACGTGCATCTCCGCTAAGCAATTTAAACGGGGCCTTTTTGCTTATTCCGGGTTTTGCTTACGCTTTGTGTTGAATATTTTAATGTTAATTGTAAATCTTTGTAGGAGAATTTATATTCTGCGGGAAAAACAGTCGTTGCAAGTGATGAATTTGAAAAACTCCTTAAGATTTTAGACTGTTTAAGCTTTATTTAGTATATATTTCATGAGAAATTCAAACTAACATATATTAAAATTTCGCGTTTTGTACTCTTTTGGAACTTAAATTTCTTAAAGCGATAATGGTAATAACTGTCATACCCCAGATGGCGCTTGAGTTTCAACGCGTTCATATGTTTATTGTTTTAACGTTCTGATGTTGCACCTTTTGGCACGACTAAGTATGGAGCTCTAAATTGGAATACAGAGAGTAATTGTTGCCAAATGAAAACTTTTTACACGAGTTTAGTAACAAACACAAAGGAAATTTAAAAATAACAATGCAAACTATTTGTAGCATCCATTGAATAAATGTTTTCACGTTATCGCTACGCCATAGTGAAATACAATTCGTTGGAAGACTTGATGCGAATTATGTCAATTAACTTATGCAAATTTGAACTGACGGTAGTCGGGACGGAATACGTAATATCGTGTTGCATCAAAGAGTTTTATATAAAACTAACGAACCCGACCTGACTACGCACAGACGCGATATTTTTTTTCTTACTAAGCTCAGTGAACATACAAAGCCTGATAGTGAGTAATAATGGTGCAGTACAAAAAAACGACAATAAGTATCAACAGTTAAGAAAATCCCAATGGTAGTCGCAGCGATCATACAGACCTGTACAAACATCTCTCCACGCTACGCTTAAATAACGCCATAACTGGGAGTCGAAGCTGCTCGCGTTCGTAGGCTTTACCCTAGTTTCCCTACACGTGACTGCAGGGTGGTGCTAAGCGAGCAGCAGCGAGGTGGTAGGGCGTCGGTGCCCGTCTGGATCGCGACCACAGTGCATGGGTGTAAAGCCCGTCATAGTGACCAGTTTCGGCTTGTCGCGTTTCGGGATCAGCTTGTGTATATCCAGTAGCTCATATACCTAGGGACCTTCAGTCGTGGTATATATGGGCCGACATTACGGCGGAAACTATTAATGGATTTTCATCCTTTGGTGGTCGCTTTCGTTTTTGAACTACACTGTACTTACCATCAGGTGCGCTGTAGTCACTATGTTCGAGCCAGTGTAAAAAAAAATATATATGTATGTGGTGTGGGTCGACACAGCGATAGCGTCGTTAAATGGAATCCTGTCAATTAACAGTCGTTGCCGCTTTTGAAATGAAATGAAATGTATTTATTTCGCCACAAACTAAAAAAAAAACTAGAAATGTAAATGCATACAGAAATAAAAGAAAATACATAAACATATAAACATGCCGAAAATGGGACCTCCATCAGCTTAAAGCCACAGAAGAAGTCTGTAGCGCCATAGATGGGCAAAATGTAATTTGATTATTTGTTAACGATTACAAAATGTAGCACCAAGCAAAGTCAGTCTGTCGGCATTTATTTTATTGTTGCTTCTATTTGAGTGGTATGTTGCAGAAATACAACACGGCGCCATAAAGGATTAATATAATATTAAGTATAAAACTATTTTTTAAGTAGCTCTTGAAAAACACTTCATCGTCCATAAAGTGTGAAGTAGTTCTTTTACCAAGCCAGCTTAAAAAATGTATCACAAATGAAAATTAAATCATGAACATACTACTATGATAAAATCCTCTTTGTATTCCCTCCAGCAAGATGCAAGAGGTTAAATTTAGTGGATACATTTCCTTGGGAACGTCAGGCGGCGGAATCACTACACGAAAACACGAAGCTGCGAGTTATACAAGGCGGTGGCAAAGGGCCAAACGCTTTCTGAGCTGCAGTATATTTTATATTTATTACACACGTTCATTAGTATCCTGTTTTGAATTTCAAGAGAGCAAATTTAAAACTAGCTATAGTAATACGTCGTTTCCTGGTGGAAATCCATTATTTACTAGTCCTAGGAGTTGGATTTTCCAAATTCCTAGAAACATAATTTTATAAATGCTACTTTTTACATTTTCAGAGAAACATAGCTATATATATATACATATTTCTAAAGGTACATAAGATATATTAGGTCCTTACATATGAAATTGGCGTTTTGTATGGGAGGAACAAAAAGTCGAATATTTTTTAATATAATATATTTAATTAATCAAAGTATGAACCATTATTTTCTATGCACTTTTGCCATCTCATAGGTAGTTCATTGATCCCTTTACTAAAAAAACCAGTCGGACGGGAATCAATAAAATCTTTGAAGGCGATTTGGACTGCCCCATCGGAGTTGAATTTTTTCCTTTGCAAGAAGTTATCCAAATTTCGAAAAAAAATGGTAATCTGGTGGAGCAAGGTCCGGGGAGTACGGAGGATGTCTTAGACTTTCCAATTGAAGCTCTTCTAATTTAGTAGCCGTCTGTTGCGCTGTGTGTGGTCTAGCGTTGTCGTGAAGCAGCAGTGGCGTGGAGCGATTGACCAGCCTAGGTTGTTTAGCCGCTAGTTTTTCCATCATGGTTTGCAATTGCTGACAATAGACATCAGCCGTAATAGTCTGGCCAGATTTGAGAAAACTGTAATGATCAATACCGGCACTAGTCCACCAAACGCTTACAAGTAACTTTTTTGGGGTTAATTTTCGCTTGGGGCAGGATTTGGCTGGCTGGCCAGGAACCAACCATTGCGCTGAGCGCTTCCGATTATCGTAAAGAACCCATTTTTCATCACAGGTAAGGATTCGGTTTAAAATACCTTCATTATTGTGCCGGTTTAGTAATGTAACGCAGCAGTCGACGCGCGTTTGTCGGTTTGCTTCAGTCAATTTGTGAGGTACCCACCTTTCAAGCTTTTTAATCTTCCCAATTTGCTTCAAGTGAATTAAAACAGTTTTATCACTAACATCGCAGCCTGCAGCTAACTCGGACGTGGTTTGCGATGGATCCGCTTCCACAATAGCCTTCAACTCTTCATTATCAACTTGAGTCTCAGGCCGTCCACGGGGCTTGTTCTGCAGGTCGAAATTTCCAGAACGAAACGTTGGAACCAAAAACGAACTGTGTTTTCTTTTGCAACACGACCGCCATACACATCATTCACCCTTCGAGTTGTTTCCGCAGCACTAGTGCCACGGCGGAACTCGTACTCGTAAATAATGCGATATTTTAAGTTTTCCATTTTGTAAAATGAGTGACGCAAACAGAAAAAAACAGAAGAAAAAAACAAATGAATGACGATCATCGAAGCAAAAATACATGAGTCTATAGCTGTAAAAATTTGAATTTGGAATTCCTTACCAACGAGGAGAAATTTGTGATTAAAGTGGCCAGTACGAAAAACGCCAATTTCATATGTAAGGACCTAATATTAATTATTATATATATTTTCTAACTAAAAATAAAATACTCGGTTTTCATAATGCTTATTTCAAAATTTACTGTTTTTCGAAGACACTTTTAACACGCATTTTAGCACATTGGGCATTTATTTTCCAAAACCTTCGTAACACGTATATGTTAATTATTAACCAGAAATAAAATACCCGACTTTCACAGTGCAAACTTCAAAATAGACGGATTTTAAAAAATATTTTCTTTCACCATCTTAGCCCATTTAGCGTTAATTTTTCAAAAATCGTTGACATATGTGTTTCTATTTCTAACCGATTCTCAAATAGAAATATTTGCTTCTAATATGACAGATTTTTAAACAAACTTTCCAATTCCATGATCATATCAATTCACGTTCTATTAACAACTAGCTGATCCGGCAAACGTTGTTTTGCTATGTAAGGTTTTGTAATATCTTCTAAGATGTTCATTGAAATTAAGTGATGTCAAAGACAATTTTGTTCACAATTAAATATTCTTAATCAACAACACATTTATTTGGATAAAGATTAATATTATTACGTTGATACAACTCTTAACAAATAATGCATTAATTTCGACCAAATTTGTTTACCATAAAAACGGTTCTAGTGACTTAATCTTAAAAGATAAACATATACTGTTGCGGATATTTTTTTAGATCATTTCAAGAGGAATAATTCTTTCTTACATATATTTTTGGTATCTTGAACCGTTTTTGCAGCGCACGCAATGGAAGCCCTCAAGGATGAAAATTTTTGCCCGTTTTTTTCATGTAGAAAGAAGGAAATAAACGTTTATTGAGGTAAATGGAACACACACAATATACACATTTAGATAAAACAATGAAAAAATAATACATAACATCACATTATTTACCCTGTGTGCTGTCACAAATTTCAAAAGCAGTCAAATCACCGGCGTTCATTGCGACGCTGTACGCGCCATCCAGCTCGGATTTTCACAGCCGACGCTTCATGGAACTGATTGCGTGGATGCCGCGGTGCTAATATAATATATAGAATAAATCAACCAGTCTATCCAGACTTTTTTTTTTTTACTTGGCGAAATTCCTTGTAGGACCGTCTCAGCCGCACAGGGGGGGTTGCGTGACCGAGGTGTGTCGGACTTGTACCGACTAAAAACCCCCAAGGTTACTACTTCTGCGCATTGGCGGGGACTACGGGTCATATAATCAATTCGCAACAGCCCCGTCGCGCCGCGCCCGATGGGCACAAACTCGGGGGAAGATGATGCCTTCCCCGATACTGTTCGTTGTATTTAGGCAGAGCACGTCACAATGCCCTGCCATCTTCTCGATGGTCGCTAAACCAGTTGCTCAGGGCCCCCACCCAGAGCAGCCACGACCTCAAAGATATCAGTCAACCGGTCGTGGATCGACCGGTCGCCTGGGACTGATGAGCAAGGGCGGTTGCCGGCACCCCGGTGTATCCGTTGACCGGCCTTCTGCCGCTATCTAGAATATAAAATAACCACTAGCTACAGTGTTAATCATTTTGCCCTGATAACAAAAAAAGTTGATACGCTTACTTGTATGTCAAGTTCACAAAATCTGTCCTTCTTCTACACTCGGACTTAATTGTGAAATAAAAACTCGAGTCTCCTTCCTTTCTAATCTCAAAGAAATCTGCTTAAAATAAATTAAAAACGGGCCAGCTTACGGCGAAAAACTTTCTTTTTAATTTCCTCCGGCACAAAAAAAAAATCAGTCTTACATCTTTAATTAATTAAGGAGGGTCTCTTTTAAATCAAGTGTTTAATGAGTGTTGTTATTTTTACTGCTTTTATTAAAGGAAAAGATTTTCCTTTTTCCGTAGGAAATTTACACGGCGGAGTTGTAACCGAAAGAGAGATGTTTTTCCGAGTTTTCTAATTTGGTTTTAAAAAGAATTATGGCCTTTGTTTATACTCATTATTTTGTCTATCTCTTGGCGAGGTTTAATGAAAGACTACAGGGCATGAAAAAGTAGCAGAAGTATTTTTATTTTTTATTATATTCACAATAGCGTAAGATAATCACCTTAAAAGGAAATCGGAATCAAACGCGTAGTCTATGCTCATAATGTCCATATATTTAGTCTATAATTTAATTATTAAAAAAAATTGTGGCGACCTAGTGAATAAGGGATATTAGTGGTTGTGTCCACTTTGCGCTTATTTATCGTATCCAACGTAACCAGTCGCGCAACTGATCGCCATTCTCAGGACGCTTACACATGACATTTCACACAGACGCCATGCGGGTTTTCTCTTGATGTTTTCCTTTACCAGTGAGCATATGATGCCTTAATTTTTACTTAAATGTAAAAAGGTATGACCTAAGCCTCAAACCTGTAACAATTCTCGTTTTTGCGCGTAGATCCCGATTTTTATTTATTTAATAATAACTACACAGCACATTATAAGAAAATTATATACAAAATAAGAAATAAAATAAAAATCTAAAATGCCAATAACGTAGTTACACATACATATTAAATTTTGTTAAACGTTTGGGTCGCTCTCCGTATCGTATAGTGTGCGTGTGTGTGCTCATATCGGTGTATCAGATTCATCTTACTGCAGTCCAGAAATAATAGTCTTAATGACCTGATTACAGCTCAAGTGAAACATATCGATGTCTTTAAAATATTTATTGTACTGAGCGCAACATCTATAGATGACCGAGTTTTGGGCATAACGGTGCTTTGCAAGAGGTAAGGCGAATGAGCCAGGCTTTCGAGTTCGTTTTGTGAAAATTTTAAATTTTAATAATTTTTCCACAAAATTTAAAACAATTTAAAACAAATAAAACAACCATTATATCTATTCTGTCGAATAACACTTTACGACCCCCTAAAATATAAAAGAAAAACTATATATATATATATATATTTACAAACAATAATAAAAACACTAATATACTATATATAATAATATACTAGTAAAACGATAACATTAGTGGTTGGTTACTAAAAGCTTCAGTTACATATTTTCTAAATGATGGGGAAAATCTCCTAATAGCACATCAGGTTGATAAGATTTTTTTAAAATAATTTATAGGCAGAAGTTTGACGTCAATTATACCAGGTGGAAGATGCAGATGAGACCGACGACGGACCGCATCCGCTCAAAAAATATGTATTGACTGTTCTTTTAAATGCTCCCACGTCATATGAACATGGAAATATGGTCGCTGGAACCATGTTACAGTCCTTAGCAGTTCATATAATTAATGTAATAGTATAACATATAAGAAACGTCTACCACATACAGATGGCATGTGACACAGCGTCTCATAATTTTATCATGAAATGAGGGTGGTGGAATCAAATAATTAAGCTCTTAAAACCACTCACAAATGTAATAAATACATAAAGATAGATTTCGTTTTAAAAATTACATTTTTATTATTCAAAACAACAGGTCCTTTCTTAGCTACAGGATAGTCAGAACGTGAAAAAATCTCAACTCAAATAGTGAAACATTTAAAAATTGCTTTATCAAACACAAAATAAACAATTTTTAAATAATTGTAACAGGAGAATAGAAGCAGTTATCAATTGTACAAACTGTCTGCCTGATATCTAATGTATAAGTAAACATTTTTATTATATTGAAATTTATTCTCTTGCCGGTATTGAAAAAATGTTTACCTACTTCAATATTTTTAAATACGATTATGGCAATGTCAGACGATACGAAATCTGTCCTTTCAAGAAAACATAAATTGCTGCCTCGTTTGATAATATCTTTAATATTCTTATTTTAACGTTTTTAATGAATCTTCCCTTATCTTAGGCCTATGGGAGACTTATTCTGATAATTTAAATAGTCCTTGATTTGTTTTAAACTACAAATGATCTACAAGTAGGATGGATGTTATTGTGTGAAATATTATTATGTATGAAATAGTAAATGCGTAGAATGGAACGTATCAGAGTGAAAGCAAGGAAGGATAAAAAGAGAGGGAGGATAAATGGTTTTTTTTCCACGCGAGCGATCAAGACTAAGAAGACGAAAGACGTAAGATTAAGACGTAAGAAAAAGTGTTAAAAAGTAAAAATAGTATAAAAAGTGAAATAAAGTAGATTTCAAGGTTTATTTTGGTGTTTATCTGATCCAAAGATCCCCAAAACTACATTTATAAAAAAGTAGTAGTTTTAGTATTAAACAATATAATATTATAAACCCTTTACTACTTATTTTATCACAGCATCTTCACATGCACACTTTATGATCAGGTACTCTTTTGGCCTTGTACTGAATCAATGGACACCTATTCTGATCATTGTATCAACCCTTGGCCTCGTAATTATATGTAATTCATTCACAGAATATTAATACTTAATATCAACATCTCTCCACAATATTTTACTTAGCTCTGCAACCAAAGCGTCGCTTTTAGTATTCTCCAAACTGTCACCTTATATTGCTGTCAACTCAAAATATAATTATTACGAATTATAAATAAATTGTTAATATGGTATTCACAAGAATTTTTAGTATTTAATAATAGTTATTTATAGTATATCCATCATACCTTATCAGTGATATTTGCTGTTAGGCTTCTCGATTATTTTAACATGCATATGTCATTTGCTAAACGAAAAGTAATGAAGTGGTTAGGCATTCATGCCAGAATGGATTGTGGCTTGCTGATTTTTTTTTTCTATTTATTTTAGAGACTTTTATGACAGGAACATGCCAGCCCCATCTTAACCTAAAAACATTACTAACTTTTACTTGTGATTGGGAGCCATCAGCCTGAACAATTCCTTTGCTTCGGCTGAGTGTGGTTTCGCTTAAATTCCGCAGAACATGCCTACATCAAATTTATTCAGGCTAAAGGCTCCCATCAGGGAATCTCTTGCAGACTGAGATCGGACACAATCCATCAGCTGATTATTTACATTATTTTCAATATCCGCACAGGGTCTGTTCCTATACTCTATAAAACCCTCCATCGTTGTTATCTGCACGTTGACATAGCACATGAGTGTCAGCTGAAAATCAGCACTGGGCTTGTTCAGCTGGGCACTTGGCATATGCTGAGCTGATTTCCCTGGAACTCATCGTCACAACAAGGTATTTGCTTTTGCCTCTTCTTAATTAACCTATTCTTTTATGTTAGGTTATGTTATGTACCAATGAAATGTTTATGCAGCAATGACCTAGTGCAGGGGTCGGTAACCTTTTGAGTCAGAAGACTCAAAAATTACCATTTACAAAATTAGAAAGTTTTTAAAGAGCCAACAAAATGTTTCGTGCAGTCATCAACTAGTACTTGTATATATATATATATATATATATATATATATATATGTATATTTTTTTTGATAAAAAACTAATTTATTTATTCATCGATTCAGACAGATTTTTATTTTATTTCTTTTTATTAAATAATATCTGCGTATGGAACTAAAGAGCCTTAGATTTACATCCAAAGAGTCGCATGTGGCTCGCGAACCGCATGTTGCCGACCCCTGACCTAGTGGCATCTAATGCACGTAAATGCGAATAGTGGTACGTTAAAATTCCGGTAAGTATCTCTGGGTTTTTCCAGACTACATACATATTTAGGCACGACATGAGATATAATGGTAATGTATTATTATTATTATTATAAAATAATTAATAAATAGTTTATTATAATCGCCTTATTTACAGAATATGGACGTTAGAATATTTTCGTGTCGCTCATTCCGTATCACGACAAGCGACGACAATAATTATCGTTTGTCGTATTTTTATTTTTCCGAGCAAAAAGTATCCGCTTAAAGATAGACGACGTTTTATTTCTTTCGCTAAGCTGTTTGTTGGAATCGTTTTGATTGAAAATCTAAATAAATTATAAAGGATTCCGTTTACAGATTTTGGCTATCATTAAGCATTTTATTTTGAATTATATTAATCCAAGCATTAGTGATGTTCGCACTATAACTTGTTCATTTTCAGTAGACCGGTGAGCCGACAGAGAGAGATATATTGGAGAAGTGAGCTCTTTACTCCAACTCCTCCCAAAAAAGTAGCCTCAACAAGGCTTTTCGCTCCTCGGGCGTCCGGATGAATTTGGTTTCCCAGGCCCGGGTGGAGCGATTAGAGGGACACTACAGGGTCAGTAGGAGTCTGACACACCGGGGTCACCGCCCTCACAGCGGCCCTGATGGTTCTATGCAAGATTTTCCGCCAGGATACCAAATATAAAATACCTTTTTCATTTTACGAAGTCTCTTATAACAATTCTCGGAACGTAAATAGCCATTTTTATTATAAATAGTGATAATAAATATTTATCAATTCAGGTAGTAAAATACGATTAAAATAATCTAGAATCAAAATAAATCTTTTTTTTTTTTGTAATTTATAGACGAACTCTTGACCTCAATCACACCTGGTGGAAGGTGAAGATGAGTTCGATAATGAAACGCGATCGCCTAGCAAATGCCTATTCACTCTTCTCTTAAAGACTCCCAGTTCATAAGATCGCGGAAATATGGCCGCTGGAAGCATATTCCACTCCTTAGCCATTCGCATGATAAATGTAGAAGAATAATATAGAATGATGAGTAGAATTCAGAATCAAAACAAACCATCGCGGCTAGAACTAAGGAGTTCTATCACCCTTACTTTAGCCGTGTCATTGGGCTGTTAAAAGGTATCCCAGCGAGCGTGTTTTATTTACGAGCGATATTTATGAAGGCCGGTATCATCGCTGAGACTACCAATGGGTTTTTCTTAACTTGTGATTGTCGTTGCCGTTTTTAGAACTGAACCATGTTAATCATCAGGCGTGGTGTGGCCATTGCGCCCAGTCAGGATAAAAAAACCCTCACCTTTTAAGGGAACGGGAGATTTGGCTCAGTTCCAGCGAATGTATTTTGTATTTGACGCTACCTTGTGTCAATCAGTATCAATTTGCTAAGCCTTAATCGATAAAGCCTTTTGGAGTGTACAGTCAGCACAAAAAGCAGTTCAGTGACAACGAGTAATATTTAGGCTAAAATTTATGAACGCTACTTCAACTTTGCGTAACCTTTACTTACATATTACGTGTATATTTCGTGAAAAAGGAAAAGATTGAGGAACGAGTTTTTGGCTTGTTTATATGGTACATTCACAGTATTTAAATATGATTGCTGTGTGTTGTATCCAATAAATCAAATGGTAGAAATGGCATTTAGTTGTTTTACTATTTGCTAATTCTTACAGTAAGTATTGCTGTTAGAATTCTGGTAGCAAAACCATTCGGAATAATGATTTTACCGAGTATTAATCATCTTAGGGTTTTACCCTAGTAACGTTATTTTGTAAACGGAACTAGCCCCCGATAGCTACGTAAGGTTATAAATGGATGACCCTTAATTTACAAGCTTGCCGAGGTAAATAAACACACAGTCGTACTTACTTTGTAAAGTAGTTGTTGATAGAAGAAAAAAAAAGCAACGATGTCTAGAATAACTGTTTGAACATTTTGACTGTAACGTATTTTGTTTTACATTTTTTCTTTGTTCCAATATATGTATATATAACTTCATTTAAGTTTATATTTCTTTGGACCGTTTTTCTTGTCTAAAACAAAGAAAATTCCCAATATTTTTTCAAGAAATAATAAATTCCTCAAACAATTATGAAGACATGTAAAACTGATAAATAAAATTTTTGTAACCACGTTTGATTGTAAGCATGGTGCCTAAAGCCAAAAAACGACTACAAATATCAAAAGTAAAGAAAAACAATCGAAAATTGCAGTGATCATGCCGGCCTGCACTAATTACTTCTCCGGAAGACCATTCCACAGCTCAACAACTTAACAAAAGAGTTAGAGACCTTCTTAGTCCTAGACAGGATGTGAGTTAGCGTATACCAGTGACTCCGCAATCCTGCGCGGCGGTCTATTATGGAAAGCAGAGGGTGGAAGAAGGTTAAATAACTCTTTAGAACACTCGTCGAGATACAGACGGTAGAAAACACTTAGCACAATTATAAAAGCATAATCAGCTCCAATGGTTTAGTTGATAAAAAGATATGAATCCACGAAAACGCGCATAATCGTTAGTTGCAATCAGACACGTACTTCCAGGTTTTTAAGATTAAACTCTAAAAAGCACAGTGTGCCGCTCATTCTACAGACAGATTTTTGAGACTTAGTGTCATATTTCCTTACATCATGTTTCAAAACACGTTGTTTCTTAAGAAGTTTCACTTCAATATTTGTCTAAATTCAAAAATCAGAAAATTTTTAGGTATAATAAAATTCAGCAAGATTATAGTTTCAAGCAAAATTGCTATAAAGACAAGTTTATATGTCTCTCTAACAAATTGTCGGACTTTACAAATCACGCCCCGGAAGGCAATCGCGTGATGTTAGCCATTGTATTAGAGACTCAAGCCGTATTAAAGTTTATCTCCATAAATTTAAGGTATAAAATCGAATGGAATTAAAGCTATGTTGTTTGACGCCGTAGAGCCAAAGGTTTATTTCGAAATCAGGATGTTTACTAACGATTACAATAGTTCGGATAAGCATTGGCAGATTAATTTGTACATAAAATATGCGGGTAGTTTGGAAAACATCTGTTTTCGGTTAGTAAAGACCTCATGACCTTTGAAAAGTCGGCGGAGCGAGGTGACGCGTTCAGCCGAAAACAATGTCAGATTTCAGAGGAGATTCTTTTCTCTCCCTGAGGTAATGCCCTGAGGGCGAGACAAGCTGTGCTGTGGAGAATTAATTATAGGAGCCACAATCTCCTATTAATGTGCATAATAGTCACCTTGAGGTTTTAGCCGGTAAAAGTCCGATAGACTCTGTCTGCACTACCCACATTTTCAGCCGTGAAAGTCCAATGAGGATTTCATTTAACAATAATAATAAAACCTTTTTATTTCTAATCCGTATTACATTCTAACTATGATAACCTACACAACAGGCCTAACAGAAAAGGTTGGACAAAAGCCTTTGTTTTTAAAACTAGAAACCGTGTATTTAATTTTGAAGTAAAACCAAAATAAAGAGAGCTTTGATGGGAGTTAAAAATCTCTAATACAATAGACAATTACTACGCGAACATTTAACATTTAAAAATAACCACAGAAACGACGTTCGTTTACAAAATAGCCGCGAAAAATACAACAAAATTAATGACACCGTCTTACTCAGTTGACTTTAATTAAAGAGGATTATTTTTGTTAAAATTACGAATTGCTGAGATTCCCCTTTTCGGGGTAATAATTACGTGCGAATCTTTTTGATAACAATTTAATTCCTGTTTACAAATCATAACTTAGTCCACATAAGAATATTTCAGCTTAATTAGGGATTTTAATATAGCCAGTCACACCTAAATAATCGTAATTAAAGTCAACAGGTGGTACATATAAGATGTGTTTACGGTGATGTTGAAAACGACACTTTTCCATATCAATTATCGTCTACTGCCGTTCATGGAGCTATAGTTGAATTTGTTGAAATTGTTAAAAATGTACGTTTTATTAACAATTTTATATTTAATGTCAATTATTTTATTTCAATTGTAAATTTTTATGCTTATTATCTTTTTATCAGGATAAATTTATAAATAAAACATATTTCAATCATATTAAGTAAAATATATGCACGAAAATTAAACTTTTCCTACGCTAATGAGATTTAAAATCAATCAAATTGACAGTTTGCTATGAATGATCGTTATACTTGAGTATTTTATGAATATATTAACTTAAAATCTGGTAATTACAGGAATAGGTGTATAAGGGTCCAATTTGACCCAAACTGTAAGCCTATATGTGACCAACCAATTGGTTTTTTAAGCTTCTATAGAACGCACGTCATAGCTACCGAGGTGATTTCAAAGTAGTGTTATTTGGGGCATCGTTGCAGCTCCATGAACAATTAGACTTTTGGTAATATTGGCGAAATTGTCATGTCAAACTTCCGTGAACAGTATTATTTACACCATTTACGACAATGTTTAGCTCCGTGAACATAATTAGAAGTACATATCCCACATTACAGTGATAGATGGATAACATGTGAAAAACCCACCATTAGCTGTTAAAAAAAGGTTAATCACGTGGATTAGCGCAAATGACGGCTCGCATGCCCGTAATTGGCCATCTGAAGAGCCATATCATAATATAAATGCAATTTTTTTTTTGTATCCCGGGGGAAAATCCTGCATAGGACCATCAGGGACGCTGTGAGGGCAGCGACACTGGTGTGTCAGACTCTTACTGACTAATAACACCCGGGGTGTCCCTCTGGTTGCTCCACCCGAGCCTGGGAAGCCAAATTCGTCCAGACGCCCAGGGAACAAAAGGCCTTGTTGAAGCTATCTCTCTGGGGGAGGGGTGGGATTAAAAATCCACCCCTCCAAAACCTCTTTCTCAGGCGGCGCGTCGGAGACCATGCACTGCCTAATATATACAACATTGTAATGGCGTACAGTAATCTAAAAAAGAAAACTTAAATCCGCAGCTTTCTTCATATTAATTTTTACAACGTTCCTGAGTTTTTTCTCTGTTTTTGTCACACCTGTTACATTTTCATTGCAATAATTCAATATTTTATCAAATAAATTGAATTCTTTTGTTAGAAGCATGGTCGTTTCGATCCTGTTTTTCAGCACTGCAAGTTCAAAAGAGCTGACGTATCTGAAATTAATTCTCAACGGTTCCACTCAATTAAACTTTCTCGTCGATGATTGGCACTTAAACATCTCGTTTCGCTACATTTCCCGTAGCTCTATTAGTAACTTTTACACGTTTATTATTTTTGTATGTATCTACAATAAACAGTTGAAGATTTGTGACATATATTTTATTACTAGCTGATACGGCAAACGTTGTTTTGCTATATAAGGTTTTGTAATATCTTCTAAGATGTTCATTGAAATTAAGTGATGTCAAAGACAATTTTGTTCACAATTAAATACTCTTAATCAACAACACATTTATTTGGATAAATATTTATATTATTACGTTGATACAACTCTTAACAAATAATGCATTAATTTCGACCAAATTTGTTTACCATAAAAACGGTTCTAGTGACTTAATCTTAAAAGATAGATATATACTGTCGTGGACATTTTTTTAGATCTTTTCAAGAGAAATAATTCTTTCTTACATATATTTTTGGTATCTTGAACCGTTTTTGCAGCACACGCAATGGAAACCCTCAACGATGGATAATTTTCCCCGTTTCTTTCACATTTTCCATCATTTCTTCGCTCCTAATAGTTGCATCGTGATGTTATATAGCCTAAAGCCTTCCTCGATAAATGGTCTATTCAACTCAAAAATAATTTTTCAATTCGAACCAGTAGTTCCTGAGATTAGCGCGTTCAAACAAACAAACAAACAAACAAACTCTTCAGCTTTATAATATTAGTATAGATTGATAAATATGATAATTTGTGATAATAGACCGGATAGTGCGGTGAAGCGGATAATGGACAGGTATCCCTGCGCGACAACTCGAATGGCTGAATTCCGGAACGTACCTCTAGGGTTTTTTGAGTCTACGTGCGGCTTTAAGCACCACATGCTCACCGGTGAAGAAAAACTTTGGAAGGAAACACGCATGGTATCTACTAGAAATGTCATGTATAAGTGCCCTGACAACGGCGATCAGCTGTGCTACTGGTTACACTGGGCATGACATATAAGTGCAAAGTGGATAGATCCAGTACTGTATCACAAAGCCCACATGGCATTTATTAGAAACGTCATGTTTAAGTGCCCCGAAAATTAACCCTTTACTTAATGGTGTATCTGTGGAGATACATCAGAATTTACAAAACCTATTGCCATAAGTTTTTAGCGCAAACTTAATATTTTTATATGAATATTTAGGTAATTTCTCAGTTTTTGAACGCACGGTTAGTTTCTATTAGACATCCTTGGAACATAAGGGTTAAACGGTATGAATATTATTTTGATATTAAAAGAAAAAACATTCTGCCAAGTTAAGGGTTAAGCGAAAGAGGCATATCAGCGCAAAAGTGGATATAGCCAATAATAATATATCTCCTCTGTTCATCTAGAAAGGGGCATAGCGTGACGATATATTATTAGTAGTTTTCATTCGTATACGAGCTTCTATTTTAAAGCAAAAATATCAAACTAAAAGTACACTTATAGGCAACAAACTAAACACATCTAAATCCATTCAAACGCTCACTGCGACGAAATTGGCTGTCCCTGCACGTGAAATAGATTGGTGCATTTACCACGCTAAATATACGGGTTTGTCATACCTTATACGTTTAGTTAAAAGGACCGTTTTCAAATGCCGCAACAAGTTCTACCTTTCCTTCCATGTTTGTACAATGGATCGGAATACAAGCGTTCGAAACAGGTATGTTTCTGAATTCAGTACACGAAATAGGCTGTCAGCTGGTAATACAAATGTCGTGGAATCTAATTATCATCATCATTTGCATGACTACCTTCATCCCGTGATGGCTTTTAATTATTTTCGTAAATCAAAATTGAAATAACTAATTTTTGATTTCAAAATAGCGTTTTACACGTATCGCAGTAAATACAAATATAGTTATAAGGATAACCTCACATAAATTAAAATGATTCTTTAGCGCTTCTTCGTCAGCAATTGGATATGAACTTTTTATATAACATTTTAAATAGCAAAATTGACTGTCCCCAACTGCTCCAAAAATTTTAATTGAGAGCCCCCGTAAATATTCTAGCCGAGCCCTTTCTCTTTTTCATCCACCTTTCAAACGAAAAAACCACGTATTCCACAGTGCTTTGTGTAGATTATCTCGGGCCTACAATCTTCTTAGAGATTCAGTTGATTTGTTTGCGAACTCCATGCTGAGAATTAAGAGAAAGATCTTCGGGTTGTTAAGAGATGCACAAACTAATAATCTTGACTTTCATTACCATTGATAAAATATAAATAAACAGGAAACTCTAACGTATGTTGTGGATGCCTTAATAGGAACTGTACATTGTTGATTGTAATGCTTACTAATGATTCCGTTAGGAACAATAAACATATAATTAAAAGACAAAAGTCTCGTTTCATCTAGCTTTAATATTTTTTTTTTAATTTATAGACGAACGCTTGACCTCAATCACACCTGGTGGAAAGTGAAGATGAGTTTGATGATGAAACGCGATCGCCTAGCAAATGCCTATTCACTCTTCTCTTAAAGACTCCCAGGTCATAAGATCGCGGAAATATGGCCGCTGGAAGCATATTCCACTCCTTAGCCGTTCGCATGATAAATGTAGAAGCGAATCTTTTCGTGCGAATATAAGGAACATCCACCACATACGGATGGTATCCGACACGATGTCTAGTGGTTTTGTGGTGGAATGGGGCTGGTGGAATCAAAGAATAAGGTTCCTGAGAACTGATTTTACTGATTATTTAGTGAAATGTACATATACTTCTGTATTTGTTTAACTAACAAAAAAATGCAAATAATTATCTATATATAATAAATAAACAAGATGTGAACCAAAACGATTTAGATCATACTAAAAACAAAAATGATGGACAACTAATTTCAGAAAATGTTTGAAAGAGCAATATAAGTAACTTTTGTAATGGAATAGTTTTATTTATTGGTTATAAAAAATTTGAACTCGCTATTCGTTTGTGAATATGTTAAAATTTATTGAATTTCTCATGTAGGTGATTTAGCAAAAAGCATGTTAAAACAAGCCCAAATGAACGAACATAAACCCACAAGGTGTCAGGTGCGAACGGTACACATTTTGAAACAAGCATTCGGTTACGTCATTGAGACATTACTTCAGCTACATGTGCGAGGGTAGATTGAGTGTAAAGAAATATAAACGGGAAATTCTAAGACAACGGCGATGCTTAAGTGGGCGAGAGCCATAAACGTTTACAAAGGACTTCTTAAAATATTCATATTTGTCGAGCGGCTTCCTAACGATGTACCGGAGATACGACAGAGTACATTCTAACAGGGTGCTTTTAAATCTTTGATGGTCTAACCTTGTTTGAATGAATTATTATGGAAATAAACCTTTGGTATTTATCTGGCACTTAAATTTTACTTGGTATTCAAGTTACAAATTATTTTATGTCATCGTGTATATTTTTTTATTTACTTGTTACAATCTAAAGCATACAATTCCAAATTATAGTAATATCTATACTAAATATTATTAAATGGTAATATTTATTTGTATGTAAGGAGGTAATTTTCCAAACAATCCATCTGATTTCAAATATTTTTTCACCAATATTTAAAATGGACCTTCAGAATGGACTTAGGCTATTCTTTAATCCATTCCTACGGGAAACATTCATTCCACGCATCCTTATTCTCGGGTGTAATTCATATTTAGGCATATATTGTTTATTGATATGCTTATCTAAATAATATATCGTATCCCTTTCGGGGTGAGCAGTGATACAGTACTGGATCTATCCACTTTGCACTTATATGTCATGCCCAGTGTAACCAGTAGCGCAGCTGATCGCCGTTGTCAGGGCACTTATACATGACATTTCTAGTAGATACCATGCGTGTTTCCTTACAAAGTTTTTCTTCACCGGTGAGCATGTGGTGCTTAAAGCCGTACGTAGACTCAAAAAACCCTAGAGGTACGTTCCGGAATTCAGCCATTCGAGTTGTCGCGCAGGGATACCTGTCCATTATCCGCTTCACCGCACTATCCGGTCCATTATCACAAATTATCATATTTATCAATCTATACTAATATTATAAAGCTGAAGAGTTTTTTTGTTTGTTTGTTTGTTTGTTTGAACGCGCTAATCTCAGGAACTACTGGTTGTAATTGAAAAATTATTTTTGAGTTGAATAGACCATTTATCGAGGAAGGCTTTAGGCTATATAACATCACTATGCAATTATTAGGAGCGAAGAAATAATGGAAAATGTGAAAAAAACGGGGAAAATTATTCATCCTTGAGGGCTTCCATTGCGTGCGCTGCAAAAACGGTTCAAGATACCAAAAATATATGTAAAAAAGAATTATTCCTCTTGAAATGATCTAAAAAAGTGTCCGCGACAGTATATGTCTATCTTTTAAGATTAAGTCACTAGAACCTTTTTATGGTAAACAAATTTGGTCGAAATTAATGCATTATTCGTTAAGAGTTGTATCAACGTAATAATATTAATCTTTATCCAAATAAATGTGTTGTTGATTAAGAGTATTTAATTGTGAACAAAATTGTCTTTGACATCACTTAATTTCAATGAACATATTAGAAGATATTACAAAACCTTATATAGCAAAACAACGTTTGCCGGATCAGCTAGTATTAATATAAAGATTTATCGTCAATCTTACAAAAATCATTTTTTAAATAAGAAATAACAATATAGTAGTATTTTAGTTATAGATGATATACTTGAAGCGCTATGAAATATTGCAAGATGTTTTCGGCAGATAAGCCCTTTGTCTCAGTTTTTCTGACGCAAGATAAAAAAGCAGGAGTTTCTTACAGATTCATTTTTGGAATAAAAAGTTTGTTTCTCAAAGTTTCTTAGATGTTAATCATATTCCATTCAACTCTTCCTCAAAGTCTGAACCGATACGTAACTGAGTAAATAACAGTATGTATTTATTATAAAAAGGGTACTTTGCTTCTTAATACTAACGGAAATAATAAAAATATATATAAAAGGAACCAGAACATGTTGATCTTTTATACGCAATCATAGCATTCACATAAGAAATAGACAACAAAGGAAAATATTATATATAAAGAAGAAAACAAACTAAAACTAAAATGAAAAAATATATATCAGTGTATTTCAAAGATTCTTTTAAAAACATCGTTTCATTTAAAACAGCAAACAATGGAGTCAGCTCAACAACAGATATCGAATAGAAAAAGAATTCATCGATAGTTGACAGTAAAAGAATATGGATCGATTCATCCTCGAGCAATTACTCGGCGAAACCTATCTCTCATTTGCGTTGAACAAAAACCGTCAGTCGGTAACAGGCGGTCGCGAGACGATCTGTAATTGAAATGTCAAAACACGATGCAATGTTGTTAAAGCGACAACTAATTTGCTATTTCCAGATATTTCCATTTTTATTTGTAATATGCATTATGAATAAGGTTCTATTATACTTCTGAGACAACAATACTATTTTTAAATAAGTCATTGTTTCATGGGAAATTTGTATTGAATTAGGAAGGAAACCACACACATTCGCCAAATTGATAACTGTAAATATATTTTTAAATGGAATAACATAAAATTGTAACGATATGGCGCGAGTTGAAGGATTATGACCTCTTGACTTTAATTGCCGTTCAAATATATTTTATCTGTGCCGTATTAAGAAATGTTACAAAGTTAAAGAAAAAAAACACTATCGATCTAAATAAGCAAGAATATGATGGTGAAAACAACGTGATAATTAACTTTTAACAGCTAGTTTTATACTAGATTACTCTTCTTTGTAATTCGATTGGAATTTGGCAAGTACTTTATAAACGATAAAGTTTTGGGAACAACCTTTGAGTATAAATAATTATCAATTTCCATGATATTTGTAGTATATTCAATAAAAGCTTAAATAGAACTTAAAGATAATTTTATTAGCAAAATAACATTAAAGGTTGTGATTTTAAAAGTTTGTAAAAATGACTGATATGGGTGCCTGGTTTAGAAATTTACTAGTATACAAAAAAGTATTCACATATCAAGTTGCGTTGCCTTTTCGTCATCTTTTCTCAATATTAATATTGTGTTGACAATTTCAAAGAAAATGAAAGGAAACATTAATGTTGTTAGATACAAATACATCAAATGCTTAAGTGTGAGCTTTTTCGAGTTCACTTTTCGAAATAGTTTTCGTTCGAAAGTCAGAATGTACGAATTAAGTTTTTCCAAACTATCCGAAGTTGGTGCTGATCCAAATCTTCATACAGTTTGACGTTTGGAAGTAAAACTCGAAACAACGAGTTAGAAAAAAGAAAAAGCAAGAGTACGTGATTGAAGTTAAACTATTCACGGGTAACCTAAACGTGATCCGTGTAAATAGTTGTATAGACACAAAGAAATATTGGATCAATTTGTTTGTCCAACTCTAACGGGACTTTTGGGGCATAAATCACGCATCACTATGAATTATTGCCGCGAGCCGCACTACCGTTGCTACAATATGTAAAACTGAGCTCCTACGTGACAGCACTTCTCTAGTTAATATGTATGAAGTGTGTTCACTTATTACAATTCTCCTGTTTACTTGCCACATCATCACAGCACAGGCTATTTTGCTTTTGTTTTTTTTTTATGACTTACCGGCGTATTTTTTATCTCAGTCACACCTAGCGGAAGGATATGAGTCCGATAATGGATCGCGTCCACCTAACAAATGTCTATTCACTCTCTTAAAGACTCCCAGGTCATAAGAACGTGAAAATACAGTCGCTGAATTCATATTCCGGTCCTTAACTATTCGCATGATGAATATAGAAACGAATCTTTTCGTACGGATATAAGGAACGTCCACCACATACGGATGGTATCCGACACAGCGTCTAGTGGTTATCTTGATTAAGATATCCTTCTGTATTAGATGACGATCATCAAAGGCTGAAAATCCATTGATAGTCTCCGTCGTCATGTCGGCCTACATGTACCACGACTGAAGGTCTCTAGGTATATGAGCTACTGGATATACACAAGCTGATCCCGAAACACGACAGGCCAAAGCGAGTCACTGTGACGGTCTTTTCACTCTTGTTCTCTGGTCATGACGCAGTTCGGGCAGTCGCCCTACCACCAATAATATATGTACATATTCTGTAAGAGTAGTAATATTTTATAGCTATGATGGTTTGGTATATAATAGACCGGTTTCCATTCGCGGTGACGCACATGGCCGTAGGTTCAGATCCCAACACAATCTAGTCTTTAGTTAATCTTTTCAACATTATGTACGGATTTAGACACTACGTGCTCACCGGTGTAGAAAAAATATCATACGGAAACCGGCAGGGCATTTAGTAAAAATGTCATGTGTAAGTAGTGCCTTGATAAGGGCGATTAGTTGCGCAACTGGTCACATTAAGCACAAAATGCATACAGGCACTAATATACTGCTCACCCTGTAAGGGATATAGTGGGACCAGTGACGTGCGTAGGATATTTGGATAGGGTAGGCAGAATTCGCCTATTAATTTGAATTAATTTGAATGTTTTTATATGTTTTTTTTACACTGGCTCGACATAGTGACTACAGAGTACCTGATGGTAAGTACAGTGTAGTCCAAAAACGAAAGCAACTATCAAAGGATGAAAATCCATTGATAGTTTACATCGTCATGTCGGCCTACATATACCACGACTGAAGGTCTCTAGGTATATGAGCTACTGGATATACACAAGCTGATCCCGAAATGCGACAAGCCGAAACTGGTCACTATGACGAGCTTTACACCCATGTACTGTGGTCGCGATCCAGACGGGCACCGACGCCCTACCACCTCGCTGCTGCTCGTTTAGCACTACCCAGGAGTCACGTGTAGGGAAACTATGGTAAATTCTACGGACGCGAGCAGCTTCGACTCCCAAAATATATGTTATGATAGTAAATACTATACTGCTTTCACAGGAAAGATATATGGCGTAAAAATAGAATAGATATGAATATAAATGGTCCCTTTCTTTGTTTAACTTTAAGCGTTTTATTCTAGACTTAGCTATCTTAAGGGCATGCAATGATTTCGTGCATCTATGGAATGAACGCTACTGAGTGGGACTTTATATTATCATTACTATATAAATGTTATTAAGTAATGTTTTTATTATATGCGTTCAATCATAATGTATTGTCTGGATCTACTAAGTTTTTTTGTTTCTATATTATAATTTTCCAAACGAACTTTCGTTAAAATAAATAGAACTACTGAAAGCAGTTATACTGTGGCAGCAATATATAAAATTGGTGCGTGACAGTTAAGTCTAGGCCATTTGTGTCCATGCATGTGTAATTTGTTGAGCGTCGTACTTCAGTGCCAGGTTAGAATTGAAATTAAATTATTGTGCTGCATCCACTTCCTGTTTACATTTATATGCTTTTATCTTATTCCTAAATAAAGAGTTAATAGACAATGTTCTTTAACTAAAACCCGCCGTCAATAGAACCATTTCTGCTGACTCAGGAACCCGCAATTTTATTGTTACTTCTATCCATAAATGCATTAAATAGTTTTCCAATTCTTACCTTTACCATGTCATTAATCCGGAGAATAAACTTCTAGCTGGTGTAAACCATTTCTTTTAGGATAATCTGTTCGCGATCTTATGACCTGGGAATCAAGAGAAGAATGAATAGACATTTGTTGGCCAGACGCGACCCATCGTGAACTCATCTTCAAATTGTGTAAAATGTGCTGACATCCAAGATAAATGTAGTCTTAGTTTGGGTGTCAGCTGACTTTAATGTGTTGCTTTGTAATTGTTTTCTAATAAATAATTTATTTATTTAATTTTTTATCTTCACCTTCCACCAGGTGTTATTGAGGTGAAACGTGCTACTGTAAATAATAAAACAAACCTTCTTGAAAAAAATATCTAAATTCAGTTAATAATTTAAAAATCTACTGTAAAGTAATATAGAGCATCGAGCATCGACGTAGATTTGCCTACCGCGCGGTCTTTTACCGGTTGCACGGTGGAGAGTGTTCTCGGGAACTACATTCTTTGATTCCACCAGCCCCATTCCATCACAAAACCACTAGACATCGTGTCGGATACCATCCGTATGTGGTGGATGTTCCTAATATTCGCACGAGAAGATTCGCTTCTACATTCATCATGCGAACAGCTAGGGAGCGGAATATGCTTCCAGCGGCCATATTTCCACGATCTTATGATAATCTTTAGGAGGAGAGTAAATAGGTACTTATTGGGCGGACGCAGTCCAATGTCAGACTCATCTTCACTCTCCACCAGGTGTGATTGAGGTCAAGCGTTCGCCTATAAAAAAATAAGTAACTTTATTATTCATTCCTTTACGTATCCAAAATAATTTGTTGATAGGATAGGTTCCTTTTGCTGTGATATCATTGTTGTTATAGTAATAATAAGTTAAAAATGATAAACGACATAATTTATTTAACGATGTGATTAAAATTTATCATCCCTGGCATCGTCTTCAGCCCGAAAACTTCAAATATTCAATAGCTGTAAATTTTCACGCTTATCCTGCAGTTATCAAAGAATTTTCATTAGACTTAAGTAAAATTCATTTCCGTGGTACTCGAAAGTCGAGTTCAAACTTTATATTGAACGATGATTATTTGATAATTTCGTTATTAACACTAGAAAGATGGAATATAGGTATAGCACATACGTATATAGGGAATAAAGAGAGGGGGAAGTAAGTATAACTATTAATAAATGCAATAAGATAATATATAAAGAGTCATAATATTATATTTAAAAAAATTGGTTCCTTATAAATACATATATTTTTTATATAACTAAACTTTAAAAACAGTCAAAATGACTGCTCTGGACAATCCAGTGTTAAAGTAAGAAGGAGCTCCACAATCTATATCGACCACAATCTACATCACACATACATTCATCATCAACACGAAGCGAAAACCCCCTATAGTACACACATTTTAGTTTACACCATTCTTCTAAATATTTATAAACGTACGAAATATTATTCCAACTACGAATTCTGTGTGCAAACATTATTGAACGATAAACTAGTTATATTTCTTTATTCTATATACTGTACATCTAAGTCGAGATGGTAACAAAATCTAGTCTAAATATACGAGTTAACTTTTAAAATTATCCATCCTTTTCCAAAACAAAAACTCCTCGATGTTGGATGAACTTTATTGCATATTGATATTAGATTTCTTTTAATTTGAATTCTTTTGTGTAGGGTTTTGACCGACTTGATTATGAGGATAAGGTTTTTACTGAGATTTTGTGATGGATAGGCTTTCGGTATCGCGTTCAACCACACCACACTTTATCGGCCGATCCATCGTCGCAACTCGTTTTTGAAAGAATGCGCCGACACTAGTGATGCGCGCGGCATGTTTGCACGTACCATATCGATTGTTAGTGAAGGAAATGGGTGGAACAGATTAAAACAAGTCGTAACAGACTTACACTAAGTTTTATTTCGTTCTCATTTAAAACTGGATTTTCACGGAAGCAAAGTCTCCAGCCAATGCTAATATATTAATGAAAATAAACATCTACTAAGATTTATTGATCATCTCATCTAACCCTACCACCCTTCGCAATTTAAATGAAGCTTTAACTTCGCAGAATAATCAGTTATTCATAAAGTCTTAAAACACGGTTTGCGGTGACCTAACGCAATTTTGATCAAAAGTCACTCAAAAGCTAGCGGTTAATTCATTAATATTAAATATTACTCATTTTAAGTATCTGTAATGTTTCTTGTACAAGCTGGAGTGACCCGGCGTTGCCTGGGTTGAAATAATTCAGCCCCTTGGGGATTGATTTTCTAAAAACTTTGCAACAAGTTTTTTTTTTATTATAACCAAAATATTAAATATACATGTTCGTAGAATTTACTTCAAAATTGATGGATTTTCAAATTGTTGTAATGTGAAAGTATTTAAGTGAAAATATACATTTAGAACGGAATATTAATTTAATAGTTATAAGACACATACAGCACAATATGATAGAAAAATGTAATGACAGATGACAAATGGTTTTACATATATATCGACAGGTGGCGTTGTTTTAGTGTTGCAATTAATAATTTTAACACAAATAAACTTCAACATCTCTTTAAGCTCCTCAGAGGTGTTTTGGACATGGATTCCGCCTAACATACGTTCACAGAATTTTAGTCGTGAGAGGACGAACGGCGAGACTGTATCCAGAGGATCGGCCACGATCACTCCTGCCAACAATGGCATGAGCACGAAAATTAGAGGACAGTGGTCACTTAATGCGAGGACGTCATGCTAAGTGGAATCATTCCTGGACTACATTGTATTTTCCATTACTTACACTGTATCCACTTTGTGGAGCCGGTACCCAAAAAAAGCAAATCCCCTTACATTTTATATTATCAAACCTTCCTAAATATTTCACAAAATATTACAAATATTCCTCTAGCAATGCCAAGAAATGAATCATGCATCACACAACTCAACACAACACGCAAATCTGAACCGAAACGTTGTTCCATTCAATCGCACGCGGACCTCAAATATATGCGCATATATTCGGGCTCGTTAGAGTCCCACTTCCAATAGATACAGCGATAGTTCGGGTACGTATAGCTATACCGCTTTGGCGCCATGTGTGGGGTGAACCTTCTACTAATAATCACGGAGCATGACTGTATCCTTGCTTAAAGTGAGAAAAATTTATATATCCCTTACACTTACGCCTAAGAGAAAATAAAAGAAATAAGTTTATTTCGCCACGCAAAACAAAAACAAAATTAAGTTATTTAATTAAGTTATGTTTAGTTGTAGTTATGCCGCTGTATAACACAGAGGCATGAGAAGGGTGGCTCTCCACCCCTCCTCTAACAAGTAGAGTCCTACTTAAGGCCGCACGCCCAGCCGGTCATTGAGGATGAGACCCCAGTGGTGCCCTCGATGCCGGTAGGTGGAAGGTGGAACACCCCGGGGGTTTTAATCGGTGCAAGCCCGACACACCGGGGGGCGGCCCTAACTGCTGCCCGAGATCCGTTAGGGATTTCCCCCGGGTTATCAAAAAAAAAGTAATTAAGGCTTTCGCACCGTGTGGCACTCTTGTGGAAGTGTGTCGCCCAACAATGGAGCGAGTGACATGCGAAGAAATTAAATATAACTGAAATGAAATATAACTTTATTCAAATAGGCCTACTTCCAAGCACTTTTGAATCGTCAAAAAAAAACCAAGTGTTTGCGCCATTTAGATTGTTTTTCTATGTGCTTGTGAAATACTCGAGACCGATTCATTCATTTCGGTCCCACTATCCTATCCCCCCACCGACTACAGTGAGTGTCACGAATCTCGTCGTCACGGGCAGACGTTGTTATTACCGCTATCGTTTCGACGTTGTTACCGCTATCGCCTTACCACTAAAGACAGCCGCGTGCACGGGACTTCCGCTCTGCTTCCGCTCCGCTACGCCGCGAACCGCATAAGGAAACAAATAACATTGTTTCTATCGCCAATATTGTGATTGTGCCAGTGAAAGTGCAGAATCGGGATTTGTTTGGAGGTGATTACGGTGAGTCCTATTTCCCTTATCCATCCCTGAAACGAGTCTCGAGGCAAGCATTATTCACCCTCAATATACCGCTTATACAGTCCACCACATCGAAGAGCATCCGCTCAACCATATTTTGGCCCATTTCGAGCCCGGATTGCATCGGCATTTCGAGTGATTTTTTAACTATCTACCCCGCGCCATTTTATCGGCATATCAAGACTTTGTTATATATTCGTTTCTTCGCATTGTGACCAAATTACCGCTTTAGTAAATAATCATCGCATATTACTGTTTAAGTTTGCATTTCGTTCGAGTTTGTAGTACTTTGTGAGCATTCCATACTTACTTGTCGTACCTACTTGGTTATACCCACTTATTAAATATGACAGAAAAGCAAAACTCTAATACAATGGAGCTTGCATTATTAGAGGAGAAGCGCAGATCATATTTTTATAGAATACAAACTATACATGATTCTATACCGGCGTCAAGTTCGGATCCTGGTTTGGAAATGTTTCTTATAAGAGCTAAATCTATCGATAATATTCGTAGCGAATTTAGTTATTTGATTGACAAAATAAATAAATTAAATTTGCAGTGTGACCCCGCTTATAAACCATCTTACGAGGCTATTTGGGCCTTTGAAGATTTGTACAACATTGTAAAGTTGGCCTATAATAAATATAACTCTAAACCGACACAAAATTCCTGTATGAAATCAACTAAATTGGAAAAATTATGTATTCCCGAGTTCTATGGCGAAGTGGAGAAATTCCCTATGTTCATAGAATCCTTTAATTCTATAGTGCACAATAACTTCGAATTAGACGATACTCTCCGCGTTAGGTATTTGGTTGCGAAATTAAAGGGTAAGTCTGAAAACGTTTGGCTAGGCATAAATCCGACAGCAGAAAATTATAAATTAATTTACGACACGCTTATAGAAAAGTATCAAGATAATAGGGCTATAGCTGCCGCATATATTGATAAGATATTGAATATAAAACCAGTTATTTCACCATCTACTCCCCAATTAGAAAATTTCATTGATCTTTTTTCCACATCTGTTGCCGCATTGAAACAGCTTAAATTAGAAAATTTGCTCGATTTCATATTTGTGCATATTGGTTTGAGAAAGTTAGACACGGATACAGCAAAGTTATTTGAGATGAGCGTACGCAAACAGTCTATACCGCAATACGACGAATTCTTATCATTCGTTCGTGAACAAGTAAAAATATTAAGCAGAACGAACGCTGCTTCTAATACACAACCTACCCGCGCGCGTTTCATTCCAAAAAATATGCCCGTTAATGATTTGTATAATAAAAAATCGCAAAATTATACTCATACTTTTGTTATTAATAATAATAGTAAATGTATAATATGTAAATCGCCATCGCATCAACAACTTTATTTTTGTGACGTTTTTAAGTTTAAAATGAACCCCCGCGATCGACTAAATTTCGTTAAAGATAATAATTGTTGCTTCAACTGCTTAAGTGCATCGCATAGGGCTAGTAATTGTAAATCTTCAACAAAATGTAGAAAATGTTCACTCAGCCATCATACACTACTACATCTAGATGATAATATAACCGCGACCGCTTCAACCGCTAAGTACTTAAGCAACGCAAGTTCATCCGCGTTGGATTACGCTGGTGCGCAGTCGCCCGCCGCCGCACCGATGAAAGATTCTGATGTGAGTGCGAATCAGGTCGTTTCTTTGTGTAGCATTAATCCTGTTAATAATGATGATTTAAAATTAAAAACTGCACTTTTGGGTTCCGCATTAGTAAATATCAAAGATCGTAATGGATTTATGCGTACAGTTCGCGTATTGATTGATATGGGTTCGCAAAACAATTTTATTTCGAAATATTGTTGTAAAAAATTAGGATTGAGTATTTTGCATAATAATGATAGAATTTCTGTTAAAGGTATAGGAGACAGTGCTCAAAGTATACAGGGCTTTACGAATCTGGTTCTATATTCGCGTTATGATACGAGTTATTCTTTACCTATTCGTTCGTTAGTTTTAAATAAAATCTCTAGTGATCTACCCGCCTCTGAAATTGATTGTACGTCACTTGACTATTTGTCTACGCTGCCGCTCGCCGATTCCGAGTTTAATATGCCTGGTTCAGTAGATTTGTTACTTGGTTCAGAAGTTTTTGTGGAGATTTTACGAAACGGTAAAATTCTGGGTCCAAAGGGGCAACCAGACGCTTTAGAAACCGCCTTCGGATATATTATTATAGGTTCCGCAGATTTATTAAATATTAAATCCAACACTGACGTAAATTCGTTTCTCTCATTTGATGAAAACGATAAGGATGCGCAAACTGTAGAGGATTTATTAACAAAGTTTTGGGAATTAGAGGAGGTGCCTTCTAGACAGCACCTATCCCCCGCTGATAAGCAATGTGAGTTATTTTATTCCAGTAACACACATCGAGATAGTACTGGCCGCTATATTACCGCTTTACCATTCTCACGTGACCCTAAGCAATTAGGGGATTCATTCGCTACCGCTAAGTACCGCTTCAAGGCATTGGAGCGTAAATTTGAAACTGATGCCAATTTACGCAATCAATATGACGCAATCTTAAAGGAATATGTTGATTTAGGATATATTTCACCGACATCACATACAAAAATAAATAGCCCTTGTTATTATATACCGCATCATGGTGTTTGTCGTGATGACAAGTTAACGACAAAGTTACGCGTTGTCTTGGATGCGAGCGCCAAGACTACTTCAGGCTTATCGCTAAATGATTGCCTCCACGCAGGACCAAACTTGCAATCAGAGATAACCGCTATTCTTTTAAAGTTTAGATTATTTCCAGTCGCTATTTCAGCTGATATTAAACAGATGTTTTTGAACATAATTGTTAGACCAGAAGATAGACATTATTTACGCATTCTTTATAGATTCGCAAATGAAGCAGAAGTAACTTCTTACCAATTTAACCGTGTTTGTTTTGGACTTAAATGTAGTCCTTATTTAGCGATGAGAACAGTGAAACAGCTCGCTATTGATGAAGGAAGTAGATACCCGCATGCCGCCATGGTAGCGGCACAGGATCTTTACATGGACGACTTGGGCACTTCAGTCCGATCTGAAGAAGATGGCTGTGCGCTAGCGCGCGACTTAATGAATTTGTTTAACTTAGGAGGTTTCAAGTTAGTTAAATTTATTAGCAATTCACCTAAAGTATTAGAGTCAATTCCGCAAAATCATCGATTGAAGGATAAGATTAGCTTCACTACAGACGATAATTTTAAGATTTTAGGCTTAGATTGGTGTCCCGTGCAGGACCTTCTCACTATTTCCGTGAAATACACCCCGCAAGAGTGTACTAAACGCACTATGTTATCGACAATCGCTAGGTTATGGGACGTAAACGGTTTTTGCGCGCCCGTGCTTTTATTCGCAAAATTGTTGATAAGATCGCTGTGGCTTGCTAAAATATCATGGGACGAATGTCCGCCGCAACACATCCGCTTAGCTTGGAATAAGTTTCAAGACGAACTGCCAAGCCTTAATAATTTAAAAGTACCGCGCTTTATTGGTCTGTCGCATGATAATTCCCGTGTAATCATTTTAGGATTTGCTGACGCGAGTGAGAGCGCTTATGGCGCTGTAGTCTATTTATGCATTTGTCATGCTAAGGAACCAAATAATGTAAATTTATTGTGTGCCAAAAGCAAGGTGGCGCCGCTTAAAGTGCTTTCCTTAGCGCGCTTGGAACTCTGCGCGATATTACTGTTGTCTAAGTTAATAAAATTTGTATTGCAAACTGTTTCGTCAAAGGGTATCGCACCTGATGTCTATGCGTTTACTGACTCGTCAGTTGCTTTACATTGGGTACATTCGTCTCCGCACCGTTTTAATACGTTCGTCGCGAACCGCATTTCACAAATACATGACAATCTTTCCCCTAAGGATACTTATCACGTAGTTACAAAAGAAAACCCCGCAGATTGTCTTTCTCGCGGTCTGACTCCCGCACAGCTCCTCGAGCATCCGCTCTGGCTGCATGGACCCACGTGGACTTGCGCTTCTACATCGACTTGGCCTATCAAACGCTTTATCTTCAATGAAGAAGAAGATAATAAATTATTAGAGTACAAAACTACCGCTGTCAAGGCATTCGTTTCCGCATCCGCATCCGCTCAAAATCCGCTTCTATGTGAACTTAGTGCTCGCGTTACTTCGTGGAGCAAGTTATTACGCATCATTGTTTACGTTTTATACTTTATAAAACGCTTGCCGCGTTCTAAATTTGTTAAAAGCTCAGATTTAGAAGTTGCTGAAGAGTATCTAATACGCAGTCTTCAACAAAATCATTTTAAAAACGAAATAAATAATTTATCGAAACATCGGGAAGTTTCGAAGGCTTTAAAACCGCTTTCACCCTTTTTATGTGATGGCATACTACGTGTAGGAGGCCGTATTGACAAGTCCGCTTTAAATTTCGATAGTAAGCACCCAATTTTATTACCGAAAAAAGAACACATAGTCAATTTGCTTATAGATTATTATCATAGAAAAAACATGCACGCTGGACCGAATTTGCTATTGTCTCTGCTTAGAGAGAAATATTGGATAATATCGGGTCGCGATATCGTTCGAAAAAGATTTCGGCTTTGCAATAAATGTTTTAGAGCTAATCCAAGGTCAGTCACCCCGCTCATGGCAAGTCTACCCGCGTTTCGCGTTAATGAAGCCAAACCATTTGCCGTAGCCGGAGTAGACTATGCAGGCCCGCTATATATTTTAATAAGTCGATTTCGCGGCGCTAGAAAGGAAAAGGCTTATATTTGCCTCTTTACTTGCTTTGTTACTCGAGCTGTACATTTAGAAATAGCTATAGATCTAAGTACTGATTCATTTCTTCGTGCTTTCCGCCGCTTCATCGCTCGTCGGGGCGAGTGCACAACACTTTTCTCCGACAATGCCACTAATTTTATAGGCGCTAAAACTCATTTAGACGAACTGCATAAATTTTTGAAATCCCGCGAGTTTCATAATTCTTTTTCTAATGAAGCTCTTTCTCAACGTGTCGATTGGCATTTTAATCCCCCTAACGCCCCCCACTTCGGTGGGGCTTATGAAAGTAATATTCGTAGTGTAAAGTTGCATTTAAAACGCGTTATCGGTGACACGCTTCTCACGTATGAGGAACTTCTCACCGTCCTTACACAAATAGAGTGCGTTCTAAATTCCCGTCCGCTCACCGTACTTAGTTCAGACCCCAGCGAACCTACCGCTTTGACACCCGCTCACTTCCTTAATTCAGGTCCGCTTAAGAATTTTCAAAGTTGTGTCGATTATGATGATAACGCTTCTCTAATAAAAAGAAAAAACTTATTAAATAGCTTAGTCCAGAGTTTTTGGACCCGCTGGAGTCGCGAATATCTATCAAGTCTACAGGGACGTCAAAAATGGAATACTCACAAAAAGCCTATAACGGTAAACACCGTGGTCGTACTGCGAGATGAGAACACCTCTCCGCTGCAATGGCCTGTCGGTATTGTAGAATCTGTACATGCAGGTTCAGATAATATTGTTAGGGTGGTCACAGTGCGAACAACTTCTGGTATATATAAACGTCCTGTGGTAAAGGTCTGTCCTTTACCACTACAGTAATACAATTTTATCTTTTCTTCTCGCTTTTCTTTTTTTTTGTTTTTTGTTTTGTTTTGTATACTATCTATATGTCTCTTACCCGCATTTATATAACCGCATAGAAAAACCGCATAGTAAAACCGCATTTGTATAACCGCATAGTAAACCCGTATTTTTCTTCTTATGTCCGCTTTCCGCTTTTTTTTCTAGTTCCTTTTGAAGGACTTTGTCCTGTCAAGCTGGGGGGGGATGTTTGCGCCATTTAGATTGTTTTTCTATGTGCTTGTGAAATACTCGAGACCGATTCATTCATTTCGGTCCCACTATCCTATCCCCCCCACCGACTACAGTGAGTGTCACGAATCTCGTCGTCACGGGCAGACGTTGTTATTACCGCTATCGTTTCGACGTTGTTACCGCTATCGCCTTACCACTAAAGACAGCCGCGTGCACGGGACTTCCGCTCTGCTTCCGCTCCGCTACGCCGCGAACCGCATAAGGAAACAAATAACATTGTTTCTATCGCCAATATTGTGATTGTGCCAGTGAAAGTGCAGAATCGGGATTTGTTTGGAGGTGATTACGGTGAGTCCTATTTCCCTTATCCATCCCTGAAACGAGTCTCGAGGCAAGCATTATTCACCCTCAATATACCGCTTATACAGTCCACCACATCGAAGAGCATCCGCTCAACCACCAAGTGAATCTACCGCCGGTTCGGAAAGCAGAATCTGCCGAGAAGAGCCGCCAAGAAACTCTGATAGTTGCTCCTTTTAACATAATGAGGTACAATAACAGGTATAATATATAAAGGATTGAATGCCCCGCGAGAACGATTGCATATATTAAGACCACGCACTTTTATCATTCAAACAGTCATTAATGGAATAATATCCCTTTCCCAGCAATTTAGTTTTAATAGTTTTTTTTAAATTTCAATAGTGGTAACTCCAAGAAGTGTTCCTGCATGCCGCTCAAAAACGCAGAGGCAAGAGAGAGATGGTTTTTTACACCACCCCTCCTCAAGCGAGTAGAGACCTAATTGAGGCCGCACGCCTAGTCAGGTATCGTGGATGTGGCCTCAGTCGTACCCTCGATACCGGTAGGTGGAAGGTGGAACATCCCCGGTGGTTTTAGTCGGAAAGAATTCCGCACACTGAGGTGGCAACCTGCAAACGATAATTAGCTGCGCAGCTGGTCATGTTGGGCACGATATATAAATGCAAAGTTGATATAGCCAATAATGTGTCCCTGTTTACCTACATAGGGGCATAGTGTGCCGATATTATTATTACAAGTTATTTTTACCATACAACACATTTTGATAAGGAATTATTTACAGATAGCTACGCACCATTTCATTTGACCCTCATAGTGTATAATAAAACCTTTTTAGTTAAAACGACCCAATTTAAAATATAATGCATATTTCGCAGGGTAAACACTCCAAAAATTGACCCTTGAACTAGGGTTGTCAATCTTTTTTATTTTTACTTTACTCCTTAAATCTTCCTTTGTTCTTTCTATTCTTAAACTTATTTATCTTTATTATTTTAACATTTTTTTAATTTATTACTCATTATATTGTATTTTCAATAACTATACACTTTTGATTGAACATAAAGTATTCAAAAATACTATTGCATTTGAAATATTCAAAAATATGCAATAATTGTTAGTGTGTGCTAAAAGCACAAAAATTACGTTTTTAATGAAAGATTACATTAATTTGAAAAATACTTATTTTTCTTTCGGAATATTAATTTTTTTCCTTTTCAAGCTAGTTCTTACGTTTCTTTTTTTGTTAAAAAGGTTGGTAACCCTACCACCGACTGTATATTCCTGAACAGACAAATGGGTGACGCGTGACTCAACGAAATACTGACACGGACTGACAGATGAAAAATTGTTTCATAATAAATTCTAAATGACGCGACACACCTACATAAATATGAACGGGTAGCGCCCACCACTTCACTAAACGGGGTGAAGCGGGTAATAATTGAAAAGAAAGGAATAAGTTTATTTAATGAAAATACTGGCCAAGTGCTAGTCGGAGTCGCGAACCGGGGATTCCTTAGAAGCTAATAGAATATCATCACAATATATCCCTTGAGGGGTGAGCAAAGATTCATTAGCGCCTGTGCCCACTTTCCGCTGTCTAAAGTAAACAGCAGCGCAGCTGATCGGCATTCACAAAGCAATTACACATGACATTTCTAATAGATGCCACACGAGCTTCCTCTAATTACCTTCATCGAAGAGCATGTGGTCCCCAAACCCTTAGTTAATCTGAAAAAAAAAAACAGAAAAAATATTAATATAAGTTATGACAGGTGGTCGTGGGTGTGGTTGTAAAAAGACAGGGATTTTGGCGTTTTACTGTTTATTTGCACTTTAAGGCACACCGAACTGCGACGCACACGCACGTACTCTAGCCTTGGGTCTCGGTAGACGACTAACTTCCTAGAGCATCCTTTGCGCGCGCGCACCCCTTACCCCGTGCGTCCCGTAACACCCTAACGTCCTTTAGGGCGTTTACCACAAACGCGTACCGGGCGGCGTCTACATGATATAAAGTTTATAATAGCTACTAGCCACGATGTCCACAACAATAAGCGCAAAGGGATATTGTATGACGACATATTATTACTATTTTTTTTTTTACCGCCGTGGTGGCTGCCGGCAGAATAGAATAGCACCCCCCTCTTCTTGCTGAGGTGTCGTAAAAGGCGACTAAGGTATCTCTTGAACACCGGAATTCAACCAGGTGTTCAGAGAAGGACAACTCGACCAAACCTGCATCCCGCTCCCTCCCGATCGTACTGGTTCTCCATTCCATCGGGCCTGAGGGAGCTCGGACGAGAGAGTGCTTTTCTGGCAGCGCGTCCAGTTATGCACTTGAATATCTCCTGCGCAATTGACTGTTTCCGTAAACTGGACCTCGATTTTCTTAACCGGTGTTGAAACAGTCGCCGTGGCCGAATCCGGCTAGGACATCATCATCACTATTTATTATATTATTTTAACTTTCAAATTTAAGGTGTATATAGATATACATAAACGACGTCCAGAGCAAGGGTGGTCAAGGAAATGTCCTTACTAACAATGGTTAACAGAGATGGGCAAAATGTAATCTGATTAATGATTAACGATTGCAAAATGTAGTCGTAACTTTCATTTTCTTGCTCTCTAATCATGATTAAATCCATTTAAAACATTAAGAAGTCATAAATATGTATGCATTCTGGGATTCTGTAGTCTTTAAATCAAAGATGAGCCAAATGCAATCATATTAAAGATGAACGCAAAATGTAATCGTAATAATTTTTAGTAATATGATTACATTTTGGCCATCTATGATGGCTAGTTAGAGCCATTTTTCAAAATTTTTTTCGCGTGCCGCAATAAAATACATATTTAAAATGTGTGCAATAAAATAGTACTTTTTTATTTTTAAATTAAAAATAGAATAGCACAAAAATGATAAAAGTACATTTATCGAGAGGCACAAATAATGCTTCAAAGAGCCGCAGGCTGCCCTCCCCTGGTCTAGAGTTTATTAAAAGTACGTCACAACTTGTCAAAAGGTGGTTAAGGAAGAAATCACAACCGAAACTTGGGTCGAGTACTAAAGACAATTAACAATTCATAAATCGAAAACGAATGAATAAATCCGTTTGAAAATAACTATCACAGAATATAATACTAGTCTGTCCTTATATATAATCAAATTTGACCTTTTACCATTCATTTTATAAATTAAATACACATTAAAAATTCAAAAATCGTAATAACAATATATGGTAGAAGTCCATATTATGGGACACTGTCCCTATTTATGGTACACAATGTGAATATAATCATTTATAAAAAGAATACCAAATTATACTTTTAAAAAATATAATAAACACATAATTTTATCATTTTTGAATGAAATTAACAAGTCTAATTGTTAATTATTACTTCTATGTTTTGAAAAAAAATTATAAAAGCATGAGGTTTGTTGTTGGTATTCAAAACCGTGGCTTAAAAGAGTTGAACGATAACTACTGTACAGTTTTTTACTTGGATGAAATTATATATTTTATTATATTTATATATATAATGTAAGTGTAATCTAAAAGCTTATAAATTATAGATATTGTATGTTATTTGCATTTATGTTAATTTATAGCAATATTATTTTATTTTTGAGTGTCTCACAATACCGACACTTGTTAACGTAGACGTACCGGTATATGGAACACTTTACACCGCGTATCACTCAATACGGACATCAAGTCTTATGATTGTCCCAATTAATGAGACAGTGTACTGTTATGCGTTTTTAATTAAAATATCAATAATTTTTAGTATTTAAAAAGTAAAATGATTAAATATAACAAATTATTTATCAGCATAACTTCAAATAGTTATTTCTGAGAGTATTTTCAATTTAATTACGTTAATTTCAAAACTTAACCTAAAATCAAAACATTAATTTTGCAAGTTTTTTTTTCTTAATTTTTTATTTGATATTATTGAAATATTTAAAATATGTTTTTTTATACTTTTATTAATTAGTGAATTTTTTTTTTTTACTCTGGCTCGACATAGTGACTACAGAGTACCTGATGGTAAGTACAGTGTAATCCAAAAACGAAAGCGACTATCAAAGGATGAAAATCCATTGATAGTCTCCAACGTCATGTCGGCCCATATATACCACGGCTGAAGGTCTCTAGGTATATGAGCTACTGGATATACACAAGCTGATCCCGAAACGCGACAAGCCGAAACTGGTCACTATGACGGGCTTTACACCCATGTAATGTGGTTGCGATCCAGGCGGGCACCGAAGCCCTACCACCTCGCTGCTGCTCGTTTAGCACCACCCAGGAGTCACCTGTAGGAAAACTAGGGTAAAGCCTACGGACGCGAGCAGCTTCGACTCCCCCCATCGACATATCTCTCGATATTTTAGGTTACGTGTCAACAGTGAACAACAAAAAACAAATTATTGAAAATCGGAGTAATGGGGACAACAGCCGTCTCAATCAGCAAAAAAGAAAGTGTTGTGTTCAAAAGTGCTTGATAAAAGACTTAAATATGACCCAATAGATGTAGAAAATGCTTTAAAAGCAATAAAAGATACCGGGTCATCATTACGGAGAGTAGCTGTTGCCTTCGAAGTATCTGTGGCTACTCTAGGCAGAAAAAAGTATTGGGCTAGATGAGATAAAAAAAAATCTAAACCAGAAACAGTCTTATCGTCTCAGGAAGAAGATGATATTGTCAAATGGGTGCTAGACAGGGCTGCAATAGGAGCACCTGTAACAAAAACTGAGTTATTGGACTGTGTTCAAAAATATGTCCAAAAATTAGCTGTAAAAACTCCGTTTACAGAGTCGTCCTAGTCGCCACTGGTATGAAAGGTTTAGAAAACGTCATTCAGAATTAGCTATAAGGAAACCCCAACATTTGAGTGTTACAAGAGCAGCTGTCACTTGTGTAGAATTGCAAGAGTGGTTTAAAAAGTCTGGAGCATATTTTGAAAGTAAAAATGTATGTAATATTTCTCCTACAATTTTTTTTAACTGTGATGAAAGATGTTTACTCCTCTGTCCTGAAGCAGAGAGCGTGTTGGCATAAAAAGGATCACCATTCCACCGCGAAACCACTAGACATCTTGTGGGATAACATCCGTATGTGGTGGATGTTCCTTATATCAGCACGAAAAGATTCGCTTCTACATTCATCATGCGAACGGCTAAAGAATGGAATACGCTTCCAGAGGCAGTATTTTCGCGATGTTATGACCTGGGAGTCTTTAAGAGAAGAGTGAATAGGCAATTGCTGGGCGAACACGTTTCATCGTCGGACTCATCTTCACCTTCCACCAGGTGTGATTGAGGTCAAGCGTTCGCCTATAAGTAATAAAAAAAAAGTTACAAGAAGAAAAGAAAAAACTGATGGGCAAAGTAAAAGAACTGCAGAAGAAAATTAAAGAATAAAAGTGAATTAAATATTTTTATAATTTTCATTTATTTCTCATTTAATTTAGTAAAGACTAATTATTTGTTATTTCAGATTCAAGTTTATTATCTATTTTATAAGTATTGTGATTTAAAATTAATAAATAGTTATTTTAAAATCAGTCTTATTGATTTCTAAACTGTCTCAAAAATAGGGACATACATCATGAGACATTGGGGCCATCTACTTTTTAAGTGTCTCATAAATAGGGACATAGAGGTTCCTCTCATAAAAGGCTATTAATTTTATTTTTACAAATTAACATTCAATAAAAACTAGCTATATTCATTAAATAATCATAAGACAATTGTATGATACGATTTAAATAGTATTTTTGACTTAAACAGATTATATAATAGCGGTAATGTACGACCAACCTGAAAATGTGTCCCATAATACGGACTTTTACCATACGCGGTAATATTCAGGTGCTTTAAATCTATTTATCGTAACGACGAATACATGTTGAGCTAGGCAGAGAGAATGGAACGCTACTCCTCTCTTTTTTTGCGAAACTCTTTTGCTCCTTAACATTCATTACTCCCTTCATACACTCTCGCCGATTCCTCGTACTATTGATATTACCCTCCATCAGAACTCTATTTTTTTTAACTATCTCGATACTGTGACTACACCATACCTGATGGTAAGCATGGTGCAGTCCAAAAAACGCCAACGACTATCGATAGGCAAGAAAAACCCATCGGTAGTCGCAGCGATCATGCCGGCCTGCACAAATATCTCTTCGCGCTACGCTTAAAGGATCCCATATCATAGGTTGGTGGGAACACGCTCGCCGGAAGATCATTCCACGGCTCAACCACACGGCAAAAGAAGGAGTTGGAGAACTTCTTAGTCCTAGACGGGATGTAAGATACCGTATAGCTGTGACACCGCAAACCCACGCGCGTGGTTCTATTCAGAAAGGGAGACGGTGGAACAAGGTCAAACAACTCTTCATAACATTTGCCATGAAAACGCTCAATGAGGCAACATCTCTACGAAACTGAACAACTCTTCTCTTAAAGACTCCTAGATCATACGATCGTGGAAATATGCTCACTGAAAGCATGTTCCACTGCTTAGCTGTTCGCATGATGAACGTAGAAGAGAATCTTTTTGTGCGGATTTAAGAAATATTCACCAAATACGGACGGTATCTGAAACTGTTTCTGGTGGTTTTATGATGAATTGGGGCTGGCAACTTCTTTTTTATATTTTGTTATTGTGTTTGGTATTATTGTTTAATGATTTGTTTGCTTTTTTTACAGGACTATGTGACTACAATGTGACTACATGTAGTACTACATATACAAAAAGGGGGTGGAACCAGGTTAAACAACTCTATTTGGTCTGTGTAGATAAGTACGGGTCTACACGTGCCCGAACTCTTACACAAATATCTCTTAACGCTTTGGTTAAAGAACCTGATATCAAAGAACGACGTATCTGGTTTTGACATTATAAGACTGTGATTTGATTGAAATAAAATCGGAAATAGATTTTGATCTATTTAAAACACGGGAATATCGCCCATGACACATGGGGTCGAGTTAATATAAAAAATCAAGTTACTTATCGGGGGATTTAACAAGTAACTCTGAATTGATCCCCAGATCGAAGTTAAACTATTGCTAAGCTGCTAAGTTTCGATTAAGTTGCGGGCGGGCGGCTATTAGATCTAACTCAGTGTGGTATGTTGTAACAATGTTACGTTGAGTTTTAACTTACGCTAGGTGATCGATTTGTTTAATCCGAATTTTATGAGACCCTTCTCTTCGCCTTCGATTTAATCCGTGCCAACTAGTGAGAAAATACTACCATTTGAAACGAATAAAATTAGTATATTAAAAGTGACTTACTCCAATAAATAAATCTTAATTAAATCTACTTTAAGCCTGTATTAGTTGCAGGGGCAGAAGCACCCGAAGAAGATCCGGCCGCCCAAAACTGCTGGTGTTCTCCTGGCGCTGACGCCTCAAGCGAAGGAGAAGGGCTTATCCTTCAAAACATTCCTCGACGAGGCGAGGCGCGAGGTTGCAGGAGACCTCCATGCCCATGGCCTCTAGGACATGTTTATTAGAGGCACGCTCACCGATGCACGAGTCCTGTATGTGCCCGGTGAGCCCGAAGAGGCTGAGAGGTAGGCGAACGTCCTCTACGACTTGTCAAAGAATGTCCTCCTTGAGGACGAGGTCAAGGTCACACGCCCCTGTAAAAGGGCCAACCTCAAGATCACGGGCTTGGATGACACCGTCCTCAAGGAGGGCATTGTGAGTTGCATCGCAACCATCGGAGGATGCCCGGAGGAACATGTCCGGGCTAGTGACATAGTCATGATGCGATTTAGTCTTGGCACGATCTGGGTGACTTGCCCAGCTACTGTCGCCAAGGCCATAATGGACAGAGGCATTACGATCGGCTGGGTCAAGGCCCAGATCCGATTGTTAGAACCCCGCGTGCTCCGGTGCTACCGGTGCCTTGAGCCCGGGCACGTGGGACATGGATGTAAGGCGACCACTAACCGGTGTGGTCGCTGCTTCCGTTGTGGGCAACCTGGACACAAGGCCCAGGGATGCGAGGCGCAGCCTCACTGCTGCGTATGTGCGGATGCCGGCAAGCGGGCCGGCCATCGGCTAGGCAGCGCGGCCTGCGCAGCAGCCAAGAGGCCTATTAAAAGGCCCCTCGGCAAACCGAGGAAGGCTCCTGCCACCATCGACGACATACCGCCGTCGTTGGTGCGCGTGGAGCCAATAGAGAAGGAGCCCTCTCCAGCGGCGCCACCTCCATCGCTGCTTGGCAGTTTTGCCTCTAGAGGAGCGTCAGGTAACGAGCCTGAGGGGGCCGTTGCCTGACATGAGAGCTCCAGTGGTGGCGTGCGTGCTTCCACGCACCACTAGGCGGTGGTAGAGGGGCTTGGCCCCTCCCGATTCGTGGAGTAGCCCACAGGGCGGATCGCGCACCAGCCCTTTTGGAGGTCCTCGGCGTGCCCGGGGGCTGGTGGAGATGCGAGTTAAGGAGCACCCCAGGGGTTTTAGTCGGTAGGAGTCCGGAATACCGGGGGGCGGCCCTCACCACCCCCTGACGATCCATAAGGATTTCCCCTGGGTTACCAAAAAAAGCCTGTATTAGTTGAAATTGGACAGTTGTTAAAACTGGATAATGTTCCATGCAAAACAATAAGCATAGTTTAATGCTAAATAGAGTTTCATACAAGTGTAAACTAGACTTAATTTATTGATGCAAGCCACCCTTATTTAGTAAATGTAATAAAGTTTTTTTTTATTCAGACACGGCTCTTTGACCACACCACACCTAATGGTAAACATGGTGTAACCCAAAAAGGATAACGTCTATTAACAATAAAAAAACCTATCGATGGTCGCAATAATGAAAAAAATGAAATGAAAAAGTATTTATTTCGCCACAAATATACAAAAAAAAACAGAAATTTAAATGTAGTAATACAAACAACACACAAAAACAAAATAAAATACAAAACATATAAACAAGGCGAAAATAGGCCCTTCATCAGCCTGAAGTCACAGAGGAAGTCTACAGCGCTGATTTTTTTTTGTCGGCCTGCACAAATACCTCTTCACGCTTCGTTTAAAGGACCCAATATCATAGGACGGTGGGAGCTCGCTCACCGGAAGACCACTCCACTGACCAACCACTCGGTAAAAGTAAGATTTAAAGAACATCTTACTCCTAGCCGGGATATGAGCTACCGTCTAGCTGAGACTCCATAAACCCGCGTGCTTGGTTCTACTATGGAAAAGACAGGGTGGAACAAGGTTAAATAACTCTTCAGAACACTCGCCATGATACCGACAGTAGAAAAAGCTCAATGAAGCAACATCTCTGCACATCTGGAGCGATTCAAGATATTTAGTAACGTCTGGATGATTGGAAAAATGTGAAGATGACTTCGAAGATAAACCGCGCCTGCCCAACAAATGAAATGAAAATGAAATGAAAAAGTATTTATTTCGCCACAAATGAACAAAAAAAAAACAGAAATTTAAACGCACCAATACAAACAACACACAAAAACAAAAGAAAATACAAAATATATAAACATGGTGAAAATGGGACCTTCATCAGCCTAAATGAAATGCGTATTCACTCTATTTTTAAAGACTCTCAGATCATAAGAACGTGGAAAAATAGACGTGGAGAGTGCATTCCACTCTTTTGTCGTTGAATGACAAATTTTTAGAGCAGATATAGGGAATATCCACCACATAAATGTGAGAGTCAGCGCGGTGTCTATTAGTACAGTTATTGTAACATTTATAAGCTAAACTTCTGGTGCCGTAGTGATATTTCCGTCACAGGAACCACTTACGATCACATGGGCAATCGGAAAGTGCGCCATCATTTGACTTAAAAACCTTTTCATATTTTTCGTCTATATTTTTAAACGTTATTCAAAAGTTATAGAAACAATTTCGATGTGACAAACTCGCTGGGTTTAAACTATAGCTTCTGCATTTGTCGACATAATTTTTAAATACTTATTTAAGAAACTCGCTTTTAATTATGACTCGGTGTTACGACATGATAACACAGTCTATGGTCAGGAGAAGACTGGAGCGTCTGATTGGTGGACATACCCAATTAACTAGATGAAACTCAGTGTATGTCATTGATAGCTCGCTATATACTGCCCTAAAGTTTATTAGATTGCCTAACCAAGCACATCTAGTAGGCAAAAATTTGTTTGACAAACTACATAGCCATTGTATATACTAAATAAAATATTACAGTGAAAGTCTAGTTATTATAAAAGGCAATAACGCTTAGAAATTACAAAGAAACGCAATTTATAAATGTATTTCTAAGACATAATAACATAAATACACAAAAATTGAAATAAAACACAATGAATATATATTGTGTACCTAACTACATTTACAATCCTAAATTAATGGACTGATTTTATTATCTATCCACAAAATTCCCCGACATAATAACAGATCTCCACATCCTTTCTAATGTGAAAATAAAATCCCAATTCTATAGTGGAATGAAAAGGGCTAAAAGTATATTATTCCAATATATTTATTTAAGAGCAATGAATTGACGGAAAGCCGTTTCCCAAGATTATGTTTTCGGTTGGAATTAGATCCTTTCAGAAGACCCTACCAGATGTAATTACTGTATTCATGTAGAAAGCTTTTTCGTTTTCTTAAGACCTCTTCAAGATGAGACTCGCATGTGAGTTCAATTTGGCCATTCTAATAAGGTTTTTATTTAGCTATGAACGATATATTAAGATATGTAACGAGAAACCCGTATAAAATGATAATTTTATTCTCCAAGAAAATATAGTAGTAATCGCATTAATAAATGAACTTACATTTATAAATAATAATATACTCGGAATCAGCGTTTTTGACCGATTCCAAATATATACCATACCATACATACCATTCCATATTATTATACCATCAAAAAATGTCGCTTAAATCAAATAGCCTTTCATCACTCGATATAATTATCTATGACACTTTGAAGTACTCTATAGATCTGAGTATCTATATATATAGAGTATATTCCCTTTCCCGCTGTTTTCTGCACGTTAACACAATAAATGGGTGGCTCAACTTGTCACTTAGTATTTGCTGAGCTGACTTCTCTCTGGCACATCATCACAACACAAGGTTTTTGCTTTTGTTGTTTTCCGTTTTGATTAACCAATCCTTTTGAGTTTGGTCATATTATGTGTCAAATAAATGTTTTTTTTCTCTCTATGTGGTTCGTT
Source organism: Automeris io (assembly GCA_036320925.1). Lineage (NCBI taxonomy): Eukaryota > Metazoa > Arthropoda > Insecta > Lepidoptera > Saturniidae > Automeris > Automeris io. Next base: position 122,381 of record JAUDJH010000021.1, on the reverse strand, counting down.
AATCGCAAATAAAAAAAAAGTTTAAAATAATTCATTCTAGCCCCATACAAATAAAAACCTATACAACTGTAAAATCAACCCTAATTCCAAATAGACTGCATTGCAAAAGAATTGAATTTTTAATAATAGCTAAGAAAATACTCGAAAATTTGGAGCCTTAGCGTCTTAACACGTGAGAAGAAAAATATACACCAGCATAGAAAAAAAATTAATTCTAGGAATTTTCCATTCTTCATTTGCCATTCTTATACGACACTACACTTTCCATCAAAAACGGCGCAGTCGCTTTGTCGAAGCAGTATATAAACAATACCTCAGTTCTCCCGTATTCACTTTCTATAAATCATATCATATGGAATTAACAGGATTAAATCATGTCAAAGCATGCAAATTTCACCATCAACTCAAACTCCACTTTTCGACAGAAATAACTCATATCAATACTGCTTTTAAATTAAAAAAATATAGTAAAACCTTAACTACATATAAAATTATTAGTCATAAAATATCTATAAATTGCCTTATTTTTTCCGTATTATCCCAGGAAAACTGTTATAACTCTTAATATATTAAAATTAACTAAATGCACACTGACTGCAAGTATAACAACTTCTTATGTTAAAATTGCACGTAAATCGATATCAAATTAGTTATTTACAACCTTTTCCAACTAGACCGTAATATCACGATGGTTTTATTGATGTAAAAACGGCGTGGAACCTACGTAAAGCCGTTGTAACGCTACGATCTCTCGTGGAACACTGAAATTATACATTAAAAGATTTGTACATTTATATATGTTAACCTGTAACGACTTCTTTGTATATTATTTAAATTAATATTTATTTAGTAGCATAACAATAAAAATCGAAAATGTATTTGTTAAATTACACTTTTTCGTCCAAGCAGCGCCATCTGTTGACAAATTGTAAAAACATAAGAGTTCTTTGCACTTTTGTTGTCTCCATTATCCAACTCGTTTGAGGGGCAAAATGTGATCTGATTAATGATGAACGATTACAAAATGTAGTCGTAATTTAAATTTTTTTGCTCTGTAATCGTGATTAAATCCATTTAAAACATTAAGAAATCATAAATGTGTATACAATCTGGGATTTTGTAGTGTTTTAAACATAAATGATCAAAATGCAGTCATATTAATGGTAAAAACGTGAAATATAATCGTTAATCGTTTTCATTAATCTGATTACATTTTGCCCATCTATGTTTGAGACATAGTAGAACAAAGATTATATTTCTGGTTTTTGGATTTTTAATTGATAATTTGATTTTTCTGCTTACTTTTTTGTATATTTAAGATGTATAACCTGTGAAATCGAAAATGTCACAAACAGCTCGAGAATCCTTGAAGCAAAAACAATATTATAATACATATACATATTTAACAACCTATTTACGCCTATTTCCAGTTGCGAAGAGATATTGCCTCACTAAACTTTTTTTTTTTAAATGAAATGAAAAAGTATTTATTTCGCCACAAATATACAAAAAAACCAGAAATTTAAATGTAGCAATACAAACAACACACGAAAACAAAAGAAAATACAAAACATATAAACATGGCGAAAATGGGACCTTCATCAGCCTAAAGCCACAGAGGAAGTCAGCAGCGCTGATTTATGTCGTGTTACATCTTATAAGAATTATCGATAAACAACAAAATACATATAGCTTAAATAATAAATACAAGTGATACTAAAATAAACCCTCTTTATCACAATGAGCGTTCTGAAGAGTTATTTAACCTTATTCCACGCTATCCCGTTCATAAAAAACGACGCGCTCGGGTTTGCGGAGTTGCAGCTACATATATGGTGTCTCATATCCTATCCAGGAAGAGCAGGTCTTCACGTTCTTACTTATACAGAGTCGTTGATCTGTGGAATGGTCTTCGGGCGAGCGTGTTTCCATTGTCTTATGATATTGGGTTCTTTAAGCGAAGCGTGAAGAGATGATATTGTGATTGCTGGAATGGTCACTGCGTCTATCTATTGTTTTTCTTTACTGTCGATAGTTGCATTATTTTTTAGGTCGTACCATGCTTACCATCAGGATGCTTAACAAATCAGGAAAAAAAAACGTTTAAAAATTTAATAGATAGGTAGTGTCGTAATTACCCTATTTTATTTTACGTTATATCATTTATTATGACACTGTTCACGGCCCTTGATTTGTGAAATAAAAACTATATCTACACTTGTTAGTAATATATTTTTAAAAATACTACCTATTCAATGGAAAATCGTGGCATTAATTAGGTACACAATAGTCTAAAATCACAATAACTAATATCTGATACACTTTTTGTAATAATGCGACTCTACGAAATGTCTATTTAGTAGATTTTTTTTAAAGAATTTATCAATACTGAAATATAAAAAGTTATTTTTGATGACACTGTTTTGTAAGCAAATGCAAAATATTGCCTTTTTCACTCTTTAAGCGTGAACTCCTGACTTCTATTCCTAACACTCTGAAGAACCTATCGCTCCTGACAAACACCAAACTACACAAGGTTTTGTAAGTTGATAAACCATTTAAATCTCACACAAATCCTGTAACTCTCATATAAACTAATTGAATTTTTTTTTTTGCCGTGGTGGCTGCCGGCAGAATAGAATAGCACCCCCCTCTTCTTGCTGAGGTGTCGTAAAAGGCGAATAAGGTATCTCTTTAACACCGCAATTAAACTAGGTATTCAGAGAAGGGAAACTCGACCAAACCTGCATCCTGCTCCCTCCCGATCGTACTGGTTCTCCATTTCATCGGGCCTGAGGGAGTTTGGACGAGAGAGTGCTTTTCTGGCAGCGCGTCCAGTTATGCACTTAAATATCTCCTGCGCAATTAACTGTTTCCGAAAACTGGACCTCGATTTTCTTAATCGGTGTTGAAACAGTCGCCGTGGCCGAATCCGGCTAGGAAATCATCATCATCAATTGAATTTCACACAAACCGCGCGAATCTCACACAACACATGTCAATTTTATACAAAGCATTTAAATCACACACAAACCATGTGAATCTCACACCGGCCATTGGAATCTCATACAAACCTTATGCCACCACCTCTTTAGGCACAAGCTCATTACAAGTAACTTATTAAGTAAATAAGTTATTAATAACTCTTATTGACGTGAACGTACCGTGAAAAATATAATATAATAAGAAGGGCTAGTTTGTAAAGTACGCGATTGATTTTCCACGAGAGCGCTCAAACGGACAAGCCTCTATCGAGTTTCATTACCCGCCATTATTAAATTTAGGTACTTGCTTCTAGGTACCATCACGCCAAGTTCCAGCTTAAGTAGAAAGAAAGCATCACTTCACTGTAACATAAAAAAATATATTTAAAACATACAAATGCCATTATATATATATATATATATATATATGTATATATATTTTACTTTTCTTCGTACATTTGGTTTTATTCCTACAGAACTCTCTCTCTCCATTTTTATAAAATTCAGTTTAATTTTTGTACTAGATCCATTGAATTCGTTTTAAATAAACAATCCACGGTAATATTTTTTTTACATTGATATATTTAGATATAAAATGCTTTAACTTTTTTAGTAACCAGTAAAGTAAATCTGCTCATCCCCAAAAAATGTAGCGTGTTGATAAATCTTTATTACTATTAAATATATTTTATATTTACTCACCAAAATCCCGATCTCGTATCTACAAGACCACTACAGCTAAATATTGTCGTACACAGAAAAAGAGTGAAATACAAATAATTAATAAAACTACCGTCATTACAGTTCTACAAAAGCATCCAGCAAACATTCCCTCGCTGTCATTATGTGGGATTAATGTTAAAGAAGCTCTTTCAACATACAGACGCTTTGAAAGAGCTATTACGTGTAATATTTTATTTTCAAGACCCGCTTGCATACGATTTTACTTTGTTTAAATCTGTATTCTATTCATAGTAAATTTCTTACTATTTTTTATCCGCACATGGCACAGTGACTACATCACACCTAATGGTAAGCATGGTGTAGTCAACAGTTAAAAAACCTATAGATAGTCTCAGCGATCATTCCGGATGAGGGGGCGGTGGTGCGCAGTGTCCAGCGTGCCGCCTATGAAAGAGGTACTGGAGGCTTGGGCTCTTTATACCCATCCCTTCCAGAGAGGAAGCCTGAATAAGGCTGTTCGCTCCCCGGGCGACTGGACGAATTTGGTTTTCCAGGCCTGGGTGGAGTAATTAGAGGGACACCCCGGGGGTTTTTAGTCAGTAGGAGTCTGACACACCGGGGTCGCTGCCCTCACAGTGACCCTGATGGTCCTATGTAATGTATGTATTTGTATAACTGAAATACTTAATTGAGTTTGTATATGTGGAGCTGTTCCGGTGAAGTGGCTGTGTCGTCCGTAAGGTCCTGTCAGAATACCAGCGCTGCAGAGTCCAGTGCTCTGTAGCACAAGCTGAGACAGGGCCCTTATTGGCGGCGGCCTAAACATTTTTTTTTTATGTATTGTTTGGTTGGTTTTTCTTTTTTATGTTTTTGGTCTTTTATGTGTGTTCTATTGTTTAATGTTTGTTATATGGCTGCTGTTAATAAAACGTTTTCTTTCTTTCTTTCTTTCAATGTAGGATTTTCCCCCGGGTTACCAAAAAAAAAAGTCTCAGCGATCATGCCGGCCTGCATACATATCTTCACGCTACGACTAAAGGACTCATAATAACATAGGAAAATGGGAACACGCTCGCCGGAAGACCATTCCACAACCTAACGACTCGGCAAAAGTAGGAGATAGAGAATTTTTTAGTCCTAACTGGGATGTGAGCTACCGTATAGCTGTAGCTCCATAACTCGCTCGATTCGGAAAAAGGGGGTGGAAAAGGCTTAAATAATTCTTCAGAACACTCGCCATGATACAGACGGTAAAAAACGCTCAGTGAGGCAACATCTTTGCGCAACTGGAGCGGTTCAAGATGCTTAGTAACTTTGTTTGACTGTAGTGAAAGAGAAGGAGATTTTGAGACAATTTTTTTTAAGTTGACCAGTGAATGTATAATCGTGATTAAAATTTCATATTCTTCGTGTTAATATTTAGCTAAAACTCCTCTCCTTATCGACGGACTTGATGAAGCAGTGATTTGCGTAAAGTAGCGAAATGCGATAGTTTAATATAATTATTATATATAATAACAATTTACGTTATTTTTAAAATGTAACAAACTATGGAATGTCTATTGGTAAATGTTAATCCAGGAAAATATACTGAATAGAAAAAAGAACTGCGATAAAAATATATTCTACAAACTATAAAAATTGAAAATGCAATGGCAATGCTACAGAGCCTAGATTTTTTATAAATCTAGACAGCTAGCGAGAGTATAGGTCAGCAAGCCTAAAATAATGGTTTGGTTAGCCTTTTGCACTTTGACCGGGATGTACAAAATCCTGGATATTCTTTTTGTAAATATTATATTTTTAAAAATATAATTTATTTATTTATAAAGATCATAAGAACAGATTCTCGTTTATGTAATACTAGCGGACCCGGCAAACGTTGTTCTGACATATAAATCTAACAGAGTGAATTTCCGGATTTACCGGGATTCAAATCTACGTCTAAATCTGACAGAGAGGAGCGTACCGGGATTCGAACCTATGTTTATACGCTTTGCTGCGCACATAAATCGGTCCCTTATGCACTAAGCCATCACAGACAAGCACATATTATTACTATTATTAGCCATCTATTATCCCCCTGCAGGGCAAAGGCCTTTACTCAACTAATTTCTATTGTTGAGCGTTTGTGATAAGGCGTCCAACTCATTCCGGCGTCTCCGTTTGACCGGCCAGAATATCGTTTTCGATTATGTGTGACCAGCTGGGTGGTTGCTTTGATCTACAAATTATACGATATGCCACGGTCATAGGCAGCTCAGACGCTTAAGAGCGGCAGTTTTGTGAGCTCGTTGCCTATTGGAGTCTAAAAAAGTGGTGTTATATAATAAAAAAAAAATTAAAAATTAGAATGTCGCATTTCCTTCATGGCTGCATGGCTTGGCAGGTGTAACAAAGAGGTTCGTTAACGGACGGACTGGTTTGCCGCCATTTCGGGTTCCATTTTTGAAATGGCATGTGAAAAAGGCGCGCCGCGACGCGATTCGCTAACGTCTACATATATGTAGGTCGGACGAATAAATGTTACCCGTGGAATTAAAAAACATGAAGACACCATGCTAGTAAAAATAAAGTCAAAACTTTGTTCTTCAAAATAACAGCATGACATTTCAACATATGACATTGAACATCACATTTCAGCATGACAATCTGTAGCAAGTTGTCGCTCTGTGATTTAAATTACATTATACCGTTATTCTGTCATACTCTTTTTTTTTTGACAATACCGCACTTTGATGACCGGGATAGACCTTCACAACTAAATCGGACGAGAACGCAAACACAGGAGAGCTCAGTCACCAAATTATAGGTTGGGTGGCAACGCAAGGGTATCTCTGTGGGTACGAACCTCCACTTGGACCGCCGGGCAAAATACGAAACCTAGCGAAGATCTACTAAGGTTTTGGAAGCGACTACCTTGGTGAAGGAATGCTGAAAGAAACCCAAGGCCGTGTCGGAGAGAAGGTTGTCATACTTGTATCAAAAAATGTTATAGAGTTAAGGAAAAAACTCAATATAACGAAATGAGCATGAATTAGCTCACGAAAGCCGAAAATGTATTACTTCTGTTTGATCCGCGCATTTTGTAATATTATTTTTCCATGTATTTATCATTTGTTCGCCATCTTGGTTTTGCCTTATACATCTACCAAACAATCAATCTATCAAATTTAACGTTCTTATGATAATTCTTCTAAATAGGTTCGAACTGAAAACAATTAGTATTATTGTCTAGATTGCGTTATCTGACAATTGCTGTTCCACAGCTGCAACTCAGCAGCGGTTTCCATATCTATGTAACGGTATCCGATGCAGTCACGAGTTTGACAGGCAGCCCGGCAGCGCTGCGAAATCACCTACATCATATGTCATTCCATATAAATACATACACAGCTACATCGTGACTTGAAAGCCACTGAAACATCACCGCTCTCAAGCAGCAACTATCAGATTATAAAGCACCCTAGTCACGCCAAAAGGCGCCCCGCCAGACCGTGAAAAATTAATAAAGTGTAAACGCACCCAAACGCAAACGCCATCTGGTGAACAATCACTTATATACATAAATGTTCTCGCTTCAAACTTAAAACGTCGCATCGAATTCTTTTTCCGTCAAAATCGCATCTAATAATTTTGAATTCGCTACACACATCAAAAATCCGCACCCACACCATACTCCACATCATACATATAACAAATACATATACAGTGAGTCATTTGTGAAGTGCTCGATTACCGCAGCCAATTGGTAAGTACTTTGACAACTGTATCAAATTGTCGCAATCTTTATTTTGAAATTATCGTGCCTACGAGGGTGCCTTTGTGCAACAGCATAAGTATATAGACTTATCCCGACACCCCATAACGGAATGTAGACAATAATACTGTTTTTAGTTCGAATTTACTTCTTTTTTTTTTACACTGGCTCGACATAGTTACTACAGAGTACCTGATGGTAAGTACAGTGTAGTCCAAAAATGAAAGCGACTATCAAAGGATGAAAATCCATTGATAGTCTACATCGTCATGTCGGCCCACATATACCACGACTAAAGGTCTCTAGGTATATGAGCTACTGGATATACACAAGCTGATCCCGAAACGCGACAAGCCGAAACTGTTGACTATGACGGACTTTACACGCATGTACTGTGGTCGCGATCCAGACGGGCACCGGCGCCCTACCACCTCGCTGCTGCTCGTTTAGCACCACCCAGGAGTCACGTGTAGGGAAAATAGGGTAAAGCCTACGGACGCGAGCAGCTTTGACTCACAAAAATAAAAAAATAAATAAATAAAAATTACTTAGAAAATTTGACATAAAAGTTAGCGGATTTGTACTACACAAGGCAAAATCAAGATGGCGGACAAATGATAAATACAAAAAAAAAATATTGTGGTACAAAATACACGGATAAATTTGAAGCAACATATTTTCTGCTTTCGTGAGTTCATTCATGCTCATTTTGTTATATCGCGTTTTTTCTGTACTTATTTTGTACTATACTTTTCAAGGGGTAAGCTTTTGTTATTTTATCCAGCCTGCAAAAAAATATACAGTAAAGATTTATGCAAGAAAATAATATACAGTAAAGATTTATGCAAGAAAATAATATAACTTACAATTTTATTGAATATATGAATTCTATTAAAAGTGACTCTCTGAAAATGGCTACTGTAAATCAATGATGGCGGACGTCAAACAATACTATAGACGCTGGATAAACTTGAAAACTCGTTCGGAAACTAACTTTCCCGAATAAATGTAGCAGAAACCTTTGAAGCTTTAATCGAAATTCACAAGCCCCGGCCGGCTTTCGCGATAAAACGAAATTTAAAACAAGTATCTGAATGTCATTATAATTGCCACGGGAAACGTAAAAAATTGAAACGAGCTATCGCAAATCACAAGGCTTTTTGGTTACATATTAATGGAATACAATATTTTTCGGTAATCCAGGAAAAATCCTTCATAGGGCCGTGAGGGCAGTGACCCCGATGTGTCAGATTCCTATTGACTAAAAACCCCGGTGTTATAAAGGAATGTTTATAAAATGACGATATAAATGCGAAATTAGTACCGACCGATTGTGTCACTGTAAAGAGGTAAACTATAAATTTAGGCAAGCTAAAGTTGACAGGCTTGCAAAAATAGGTAGTGTGAAAGGAACAAATATTAATATAATTAGTAAATTTTTAGAACTGCTACCAAAATATAAAATTAACTGTTACGAACTATGGAAGGTGTACTTACTATAACACGCTTTTGGCAGTCGTGTTATATTCCCTGTTTGTCCGCTCACTCGCTTGAAATGATACTATATTATTATTTTCAATATTTATATTGCACTTCTTTACTTAATAATTACAAATATCTTATATTTTTATAATATAATTTTCACTATCCGACCCTTCCTTTCGAATTTTCGATTCAATCTCTCTATCATAATCATTGAAAAAATCAAATCAAACGTCATCTTTTAAAATTCGATGTTCTCCTTTTTAAAATAAAACCTATTTTTTATTTAACGGCCAATTCCGACAAAAATGCCATATATAACTAACCTTTTTTTTTTTTTACTTGGGGAAATCCTCATAGGACCGTCTCAGTCGCACAGGGGGGTTGCGCGACCGAGGTGTGTCGGGCTTGTACCGACTAAAAACCCCAAGGTGACTACTTCTGCACATTGTCGGGGACTGCGGATCCTGTAATCAATTCGCCACAACCCCGTCGCGCCGCGCCCGATGGACACAAACTCGGGGGAAGATGATACCCTCCCCGATACTGCTCGTTGTATTTAGGCAGAGCACGCCACAATGCCCTGCCAGCTTCTTGAGGGCCGCTAAACCAGTTGCTCAGGGGCCCCACCCTGAGCAGCCACGACCCCAAAGACATCAGCCAACTGGTCGTGGATCGACCGGTCGTTTGGGACTGATGTGCCAGGGCGGTTGCCGGCACCCTGGTGTCTCCTTCGAGCGGGCTCCTGCCGCTCTCGTTCTGCGGCCTCCGTCTGGGACATGACATCCTCACAGAAGGAGACCACGGCCCTCCAGTTGTCATATCCTGCCAGCATATTCGACACCACTGCTGGCAGGGATATATAACTAACCTACTTTAACCATTCGTACAATCACTACAATACTTTAATGAAAGATCGAGAAAGAAAGGGATCTGGTATAAAACTTTGCAATATGAACCTCCTCGAATACCCTGGTTTTCTGGAACAACTTTGTGCAGGAAGTTGGTGTCAGTGGCACACAGACTAAGATCCGGACACATTCCATCTAACAAATTAAAATATCTTATGAAACTTAATGATTCTCCACTGTGTGAAAATTGTGGAATCATAGATGATATCCACCATTTATTGATGGAATGTGTCCGATCTGAATCTGTGAGAGAGGCGTTTGTAAGTGCCTTTGGTCTGAACAGACTTGACGTCGGGATGTTTAACAAAGTCTTAACAGAACTGTTATCTGATGAGGCGTCTGGCCTGTTCAGATCCATGGCACCATATGTAATATTTTAGGTATTTCTGTATTAGGGTACGATGGGGCTGACATACGTACACACGTAAAAGTCCCTTAAATAAATAGAATTTAAAAAAACCAGAGAAGGATAGAATAAGCACGTACATTCTATTCTATAATTGTGTAACTTGTGTAACCGGTACATACAATGTAGACAACAATACTCACTACGGAGACCAATGGAAACAAAAAGATGTTTATTTTTCCGACCTACTTCTGCCCCGAGCACCGTCCTGTTAATTTTACGCACAATTTACTTTATCGCGCAAGTCCTAATATTTCAACGTTAATATACTTTGATCGGACTCATAAATATCAGGTCTTGCTTTAGTACTTTACTCGTACTAAGTACAAACAATGTTTTTATTTACTACGGGCGGAGCTGGCGAGGGGACGAGTGGCACGTTTTAATAGATGTTTTTTGTGTGTAATATAGTTGTAAATTAAGACGTGACATTAATATTCTTTTATTAAATGTAAACAGACTTGTAATAAAAAGATCTCCAATACACGTAGGTTGATTTGTAAAGTATAAAAAAGATTGTTATCCTAATTAGATGATCCAATTCTTAAAAATTTGGTTATATTTTTTTATAAAACTCTCAAAAAAACTAGCAATTTACGAAAGAATTTAACAAATTTACTAAGAATAATAATAGAAAATAAAATAATTACATAGTTTTTTATTCTCTGATATTTTTTATTACGAGTATATTTAGTTGATTCACTTTGAAATATAGGATGATATTTGTAAAAGTATTAGCCAAATCACAAAGTTTTTAACAGAGCTGTCGTAAGTTAAATTGACCCTATTATTCCTTATTTTCGTAACTTCTTTTCGATGCCCTTTTTATCTGAGTTAGTAAAAGTTATACTCGCTATAAGCCACTATTCATAGTTCTTGTATAAGCCTATAAAACAAAATTCCTAAAACTATAATTAAATCTTTTTGTTGTAGCCAACCACAGCTCGGTTCACACCGCATTAAAAAAACTCTTCCCATAAACATGGCAGGCTACTCAAATATATCTTCCTGGTTTTATGAACCGAATATCATAGGACGATAAAACACGTCAAAAATTTAAAGGAAGATGATGAACGATTTAATGAAAATGGAAAGTTATTCCTTAGTTCAAAGATCGGCAATTTATAAAAATATAATGCTATGATAAGATTGTAACGATGATAATAGAAAAGGAAATACAATTTATAATTATAATAAATAATCAAGCTATATTCCTTTCGGTACATTAGTGGTTGTAATATGATGATGATGTCCTAGCCGGATTCGGCCACGGCGACTGTTTCAACACCGATTAAGAAAATCGAGGTCCAGTTTTCGGAAACAGTCAATTGCGCAGGAGATATTTAAGTGCATAACTGGACGCGCTGCGAGAAAAGCACTCTCTCGTCCGAGCTCCCCCAGGCCTGATGGAATGGAGAACCAGTACGATCGGGAGAGAGCGGGATGCAGGTTTGGTCGAGTTTTCCTTCTCTGAACACCTGGTTGAATTGCGGTGTCAAAGGGATACCTGAGTCGCCTTTTACGACACCTCAGCAAGAAGAGGGGGGTGCTATTCTATTCTGCCGGCAGCCACCACGGCTGAAACGCCACCACGGCTGTAATATATTTACTTTGCGCCTATATGAAATGCCCACGTGATCAGAACCAGAGATGAACAAAATGTAATCTGATTAATGTTTAACGATAACAAAATGTAGTCGTAATTTTAATTTTGTTGATCCATAATCATGATTAAATCAATCAAAACATTAATAGTCATAAATGTGTATTAAATTGAAGATTCCATAGTGTTTAAAACATAGATGAGCAAAATGCAGTCATATTAATGATGTAAAACGCTAAATGTAATCGTAATCGTTTTCATTAATCTGATTACATTTTACCCATCTATGATCAGTACCGCAGCTTATCGCCGTTCTCAAGGCATTTACGAATGACATTTCTATTAGATGATATGAGAGTTTTCTCTTGATCTTTTTCCTTAACCAGTGAGCGGTTCCGTACTGAATCTGAAAAACCCAAACTTGTGTGTCAGGATTCGAACCTACGAATGTTTGCTTCGTTGCACATAGATACCGGTCTATTAACCACTATACCACCACAGCCACAATGCAATTTAAGCACCACTCAATGCTCGTATGAAGAATATGAAGGGATTTACCGACACGGTGTTTCCTTGTAAATTTAAATTTGACTGTCGCCCTTAAAGTTTTTGTATGAAAGATCTAAAGGCTACAAGTAAAGAAGTAAGTTAAAGTCAAGAGTAACAATCTTGGCAGGCATATATGGAATAGGCAGTGGCGTGCATAGGTTATTTGGTCAGGGCAGGCAGAATTCGCAAAACTACTTTGAATATTATTAGTATTAAGATAGTAAATATTATATTGCTTTCATAGGAAAGACATATGGCGTATATATAAAATAGATGTGAGTATAAATTATTCCTTTTTTTTTAACTTTAAGGAATTTATTCCAGACTTTTTATCATAAGGGCATGCAATGCTTGCATGTATCTATGGAATGAACGCTACTGGGAATAGGGCACAAGAATAGGTCTCGGGTATTGTATGACCTATCGATGTAGATCGTCTGTCACAGACAGACAATGGGTGTAAGGTTCAATGATCACTCTCAATTGCGCTATAGGAGATGAATGCATCGAAGATGACTAATCTGACCATAGAAACTGTGAACTTATTTATAATTGCTGCCTTCGGCAAAGTGTAGCGACCTCTGGTGAAAGAACTGATGATGGTATAAAGATAAACTATTAGGTCCTTACATATGAAATTGGCGTTTTTCGTACTGGCCACTTTAATCACAAATTTCTCCTCTTTGGTAAGGAATTCCAAATTCAAATTTGTACAGCTATAGACTTATGTATTTGTGCTTCGATGATCGTCATTCATTTGTTTTTTTCTTCTGTTTTTTTCTGTTTGCGTCACTCATTTTACAAAATGAAAAACTTAAAATATCGCATTATTTACGAGTACGAGTACCGCCGTGGCACTAGTGCTGCGGAAACAACTCGAAGGGTGAATGATGTGTATGGCGGTCGTGTTGCAAAAGAAAACACAGTTCGTTTTTGGTTCCAACGTTTTCGTTCTGGAAATTTCGACCTGCAGAACAAGCCCCGTGGACGGCCTGAGACTCAAGTTGATAATGAAGAGTTGAAGGCTATTGTGGAAGCGGATCCATCGCAAACCACGTCCGAGTTAGCTGCAGGCTGCGATGTTAGTGATAAAACTGTTTTAATTCACTTGAAGCAAATTGGGAAGATTAAAAAGCTTGAAAGGTGGGTACCTCACGAATTGACTGAAGCAAACCGGCAAACGTGCGTCGACTGCTGCGTTACATTACTAAACCGGCACAATAATGAAGGTATTTTAAACCGAATCATTACCTGTGATGAAAAATGGGTTCTTTACGATAATCGGAAGCGCTCAGCGCAATGGTTGAATCCTGGCCAGCCAGCCAAATCCTGCCCCAAGCGAAAATTAACCCCAAAAAAGTTACTTGTAAGCGTTTGGTGGACTAGTGCCGGTATTGTTCATTACAGTTTTCTCAAATCTGGCCAGACTATTACGGCTGATGTCTATTGTCAGCAATTGCAAACCATGATGGAAAAGCTAGCGGCTAAACAACCTAGGCTGGTCAATCGCTCCACGCCACTGCTGCTTCACGACAACGCTAGACCACACACTGCGCTACAGACGGCTACTAAATTAGAAGAGCTTCAATTGGAAAGTCTAAGACATCCTCCGTACTCCCCGGACCTTGCTCCAACAGATTACCATTTTTTTCGAAATTTGGATAACTTCTTGCAAGGGAAAAAATTCAACTCCGATGGGGCAGTCCAAATCGCCTTCAAAGATTTTATTGATTCCCGTCCGACTGGTTTTTTTAGTAAAGGGATCAATGAACTACCTATGAGATGGCAAAAGTGCATAGAAAATAATAGTTCATACTTTGATTAATTAAATATATTATATTAAAAAATATTCGACTTTTTGTTCCTCCCATACAAAACGCCAATTTCATATGTAAGGACCTAATATATTATATTTCCATGTACATGATTCGTGACAAATTATTCGCAGGAAAAGCTATCGGCATCGGGAATCGAACTCTTTAGCGTCGCAAATAAGGTCTCAGATTGCTCTTTCAGGCCGTCTAATGCTGATGCTGAATGCTGATGTGAACTAAAGAGGGGCGATGAGGATGTTTATATTTTACTCTGGATTATAATTAGTCTCGCTTTCAATCTTCAGCCAACCAATAAAGGTTTCCTCCATTTTTTCCACTCTCAGCGATTGCGCACTTTCGCCAGTATCCTTTTGTTTACACTGGCTCGAGAAAGTGACTACAGTGCAATGATGGTAAGTACAGTGTAGTCCAAAAACGAAAGCGACTATCAAAGGATGAAAATTCGTTGATAGTCTACATTGTCATGTCGGCCCACATATACCACGACTGAAGGTCTCTAGGTATATTAGTTACTGGATAAGCTGACATATCAACATATAAGTGACGTGCATAGGATATTTGGACAGAATTCGCCTAATTAATTTGAATTTTATATTATGATATGAAATACTACATTGCTTTCCTAGGAATGATAGACGGTGTGAATATAGAATAGATATAAATGGTCCCTTTTTTTTGTTTAACTTTAAGCTATTTATTCAAGACTTATCTATAGTAAGGGCATGCAATGCTTTCATGCATCTATGCAATGAACGCTACTACATCATATCATATATACCTCAGTTATTTCCACCAGATCATTGGTAAATGATCGGATCAGGTAATAATTATAATTCAGTCTAAAAACCAAAAGACGAATTATGCCATGATGCTGATTTCATACTTTTTGACGTCATTTTTAGAAGATTTACTTCAATGAATACTACTTTATTTTATGTATTTTTGGGTTATCAATAGTACTATCAAATGATATCACAGAAAACTTTTATATCCTCGCCTATTATACTGATTTATTACTCGTAAGTATCACTAAAAAATAATAATGCAACAACTTATATTTTCTCAGAGTTAAGCCGCACTGCGATTTTTTAGAGCGCGCTTTGTTTTTTCTCTTCCTGTGCCGAATTTTTATTCGCGTTACCCGTCAATTTATAGCTGTTTATTACGCTGATTTTTTCATCAGTGCGTGCGCTTTCATAAAATTTCTAGCATTACAGAATTTAGCTTAAAATATCACGTGGTTGATAGATTCAGTAGGTGCTGTGCCTATAATGTTATTCTTTGAAACATGACTACATTGTTTTTATGAAATCTCGATGACAAAATTAATCACTCACATTTTCTTGCGAAGTTCATGAGTTTCTACAGTTTTTCCGTATAAAATCATTTCTAAATGTATAAAATATCTAATAAAACGAAAGTGAGCTTATGTTCATGTTTTAGGGAGTTAATTCAAGGCTTATGTGAATAGGCCCCACATACAATAAACGTGAGTGATCTGAGGCGAACTAATTATCTTTGTATGGTATTGACTATTCGTATATAACTTCCAATTTGGTAATTGAAATTGATACCAGTGATCCCAGATTTCAGCGAATCACATTTAGTAATTATAACGGTATATATACAACATATAGCCCCGTTATATCTCTTACGGGGTGAGCAGAGATACATTAGTCGCTGTATCCATTGTATGAATGAGCTTACGAAAACAAAAAACTGCTTTACTTTTATCCGTGCTTTTTACCCTTACAAATATTTCTTAATTTACACATATACATATATTTACACTGGCACGACATAGTGACTACAGAGTACCTGATGGTAAGTACAGTTTAGCCCAAAAACGAAAGCGACTATCAAAGGATGGAAATCCATTGATAGTCTACATCGTCATGTCGGCCCACATATACCACGACTGAAGGTCTCTAGGTATATGAGCTACTGGATATACACAAGCTGATCCCGAAACGCGACAAGTCGAAACTGGTCACTATGATGGACTTTACACGCATGTACTGTGGTCGTGATCCAGACGGGCACCGACGCCCTACCACCTCGCTGCTGCTCGTTTAGCACCACCCAGGAGTCACGTGTAGGGAAACTAGGGTAAAGCCTACGGACGCAAACAGCTTCGACTCCCAACTTATTTCATGAACCAAGTGCCTAACTAATGAAACCTTCTTTTTATTAAATTCAATACCCTGTAATATAAATAATGGGATATAAAAAATAACGAAGCCTTTAATAACTCAGATATAGTCAACCTGTTTTTTATTGGAGACAATTTTACGAGCGATTCAATGTCCATTGATAGTTCTTGTTACCGGCCGACGCTTGTTATCGTGTGAAATTAATGAATACTCATAATTTACGGTACTACATACACGCTTCTTTATTATTATAGCTCTGTACAGTAGCGTTTATTCCATAGATGCATGAAAGCATTGCATGCCCTTACGATAAATAAGTCCGGAATAAAATGATTTAATTTAAACAAAAAGGGAACCCTTGATATTGATATCTATTCTATTTTACGCTATTTATATTCTTTATGAAAATAATATAATATTTATTATCATTATATAATATTCACATTAATTATGTGATTCTGCCTACCCTGTCCAAATACTCTATGCACGTCACTGGCTTTGTGCTTTAATTTTTGTTTAAATACATTATTAAATTATTATTAATTAATTAAATTTATGTTAAAGTTTTAATTTATGATGAATGTACTTATGTACTTTACTTTCAGTTTAATTGCTTTTATCATTGACTTTCTCTTTCAGCTTTAATTTAATTGCAGTTTAATTTATTTTACGAATGTTGAGCTTGTTTTTACATGTTATTCTTTCTATTTTTATGTATGTAAAGTGGAAAAAGGGAAGTCTTGCGAGACAAAATGAAAGGCTCCCAAATACTTGAAAACTATAATCACTTAAAGCAGCCGTGCTTGTCGTCTTAATCACGACGTCTTGTATATGTACTATATTTTTTTTTAAATTACCCTCCCAACTGTTTCTTTCACTCGTGTTCTTTTACTCTTTCGTTCTTCAATCATTCCTACAGAGCATACCATTCTTACATGTATAAAATATAGGAATTCTAAAAAATATGTAAGTTTTTCAATTTCTCCGTATTAATGTACTATTAGAATCTTATGAATACAAAAATTATATTAAAGTTAAGTGTTGAAGCTACGATAGCCTTTGCTTTGTTATAGTGCTCCGTGGCTCTATTGTGAGCGGCTATCTCTAGTTGATGGCGGCGCCATTGTTCTGCCAAATCGTCTGGCAGATTACAACAGACGTAACTATCTTCTTGGAACTTTCTTAAACGAGTTGTAGATCTTACCGTTTATTGCAATGTAGCCTAGGTTAGTGAAGTTACGACCGTCCTCGGCATTCAATTATAGAGTTTAGAACTAGGCCGTACAACGAATTTTTACCGCGAGGTATTTTTCCACACTGAGTCTTATCTTAGACACTTTTCATTCGAATTTTTTTCGCCGAGATCCGAGGAGGCCAGCTTGACCATACCCTTGGCCCCGACAGACAAGTAGTAGAATATCCTGGTGGTTTATTCGGTAAGAGTCCAACTCACCGAGGACGCTGCCCTCACTGCAGCTCTGACGGTCTATGAGCATTTCCACCAGATCAGAAAAAATAGGTACATATAATTTGATGTGTATCCTAAATAGTGTCTTTTTTGTTCATTATGGACGTAAGATCTAAGCTGCACAATTAATTTTTACTTTTACCGCGTCGTATTTTTCCGAATGGTTTAGCCGCGCTGCGTCTCGTTTCAGATTTTCCCCAGTGCGTTTGACCACATATAATTTCAAGTATTACAAGATTCGCGTAAAATAGAACACGGTAAAGGTTCGCAGTACACCCTTGGGTATATTTCTAGCCAGATTAGAAAACCTAATGGTAACTTGAATGTTCAACAATAAGCGCTGTAACATTGGTTGGTTTTTTTAGCTCTTCAAGAGGATATAAAGAAAACTGTTTTTATTTAATTGAAATTAACCTTCAATAGACCTGGTGAGAGTTTCTCCGCGTGTATTGGTATAACATCCAGCGTCTCGTTTATAAAAGTACGAGAAACAGATTCATCATCAACCCATACATAAACATAGAGTGGTCCTTATAGGGACAGATAGCAAAAGGAAACCTCGCAGAATGAGATATGTTTGCCATATGCCGATTCACAAATCTCATTTTGCTGAGAAACAATTTTGGGTTCTTGGTTCAAGGATTTATAATAAGGTTAATCATGTATTAAATATATTGAACTTATCAAAATTCGAATGTAAGATGAAGCTGAGAGACTGGTTGTTGAATCTAAAATATAATGATACAGAGGAACTGTTGCAGGTGTAGATGTGCTTGGGCTTTAATATTAACATTCTTTTGTAATTGTTATTCACTTTGTTTGTATAGTCTGTTGTTTGGTATATAATGTTTTTTTTTTTTGTATTGTTTTGAGTTATGATTGGTGCTACGCAGCAGTAAAAAACTGTAACAAATTTGTGTGAAATATGCTGACATCCAAGATACAGGGTGTCCTAGTTTGGGTGTCAGCTGATTTTTAATGTGCTGCCTTGTAGTTGTTTGTCGAATAAATAATTTATTTTATTTTATTTATATCCGTCCACTATGTTGGAAACTGGAAGGTGAAGAATGAACGTCGAGAATGTCGTATCATGGGAGAGTAAGAAACAAAAAACTGTTGCTCTCAGTAGTGATGAAGCAGAGTACATGGCATTAGCCGATGCTTGCAAAGAAGCTCTTTTTATACGTACATTTATTTTTGTATGTCTTAGGATCAAATTAAACAATATAACCCTATTTAACGATAATCAATCTGCACAAAAATTATGTTCTAATCCTTTGTTTCATTCAAGAACAAAGCATATTGATGTAAGACATCACTTTATTCGTCAAAATGTAATAGAAGGGATTGTGTGTATCCAATATTGTCCAACTGACGATATGATAGCTGATGTTCTTACGAAAGCGCTTTGGGTACCTAAATTTTGTAAGTGTGTAACTAATTTAGGTATAAAAACATTGTGATGTGTATCGGTTTGGTTTAAGGGAGAGTGTTGGAAACTATTTTATAGTTGTAAAACAAACCTATATACACATAAGGTTTATAAGAAAAAGTAGTTGTCATATATTGTAAATAGATTAATGACGTTATCTATAATATAAAAATATTATCTATACGAATCTCAGTAATTATTATATATATTTGTCCAAATTATATCACACTGGTGGACATAAACCTCTCCTAACGTTAGCCATTGAGCCCGATCTTCGGTTTTTCTCATCCAACAACTGTCACTTTGCGCAAATCGTCGCTCCACCTAGCCAAAAGACGTCTTACACTACGCTTACCGAGGCGCATTCTCCACTAAAGAAGCCTCGAATCTCCAGTCGAGAGTCGAGTTTGGGACTCGAAGCTGCTCGCGTCCGTAGGCTTTACCCTAGTTTCCCTACACGTGACTCCTGGGTGGTGCTATACGAGCAGCGGCGAGGTGGAAGGGCGTCGGTGCCCGTCTGGATCGCGACCACAGTGCATGGGTGTAAGGCCCGTCATAGTGACCAGTTTCGGCTTGTCGCGTTTCGGGATTAGCTTGTGTATATCCAGTAGCTCATATACCTAGAGACCTTCAGTCGCGGTATATGTGGGCCGACATGACGATGTAGACTATCAATGGATTTTCATCCTTTGATAGTCCCTTTCATTATTGGACTATACCGTACTTACCATGAGATACTCTGTAGTCACTATGTCTAAAAAAAAAGAACACGTCAGAAACATATCCGGCGTGAAATAAAAAGCAAAACTATTTTAGTAAAATATAGGTGTACACAATGGTTAAGCGCTGAATAAGCTTATTGGATATAGAATTCCACAAACAAGTAAACAGGTTAAAGGGGTCGTTTATCAAGAATAGATTATATTGGCATACGGCTCGCACTAACCAGGCTTCGATTGATCAGTAAACAAATATTAGTTGAATCACGTGGGCGTGCGGGTTTCAGCGGAGCTTAGAAACAAATATGTTCCCAATTAACTATTATAAGTACCTGTAGAACAAGCGAGTAAAGGCATGCTTCGGATTTTAGCAACCCCTTCTCGATACCGACGACCCAAACGAGTTTTTTTTTTTCTAAGTGACGTTTACTTGTGACCCGGGTAAGGGCCTCGAAAGCTACACCGGACTTGAGTGGGCGTGCACTGAAAGTGCTCAGCCAGCGATTTATGGGTTGGGTGGCTACGCAAGGGCACCCCTGTGGGTACGAACCTCGACTTGGGCGGCCAGCTAATTTAGATTAATACCTAAACCTAAGGTTATCTACTAGCGTTTTGGAAGCGATTACCTTGAGAAGAAACGCGGAAAGAAACTCAAGGCTGCGACGAAGAGATACTGCGTCTCGGGCCGATGGCGGCCCGGTTAACAACAGTCGAATGAGCTATCCTTCTAGTGCGGCGCCGCCGGCGGTGCAGTTGTCAAGGAATGTATCTGGTGCATGTGTGTACCTGACTGTGCTGAGGAACGGTGGAGAACAGTTCCGCGGTAATCGGATCGCCCACACGTGGCTGTCATGTCGCAATGTACCGCTCTATATGCACATTTAAGTTCATAATCCATCCATACCATTGCTTGAAAGTCGACACCATTGAATTATAGAAACCATATTACGTATAAGCCGTGGCGTGCATCCCATATAAAGCATAAAAAGCATTACCTTGTACTTGGACATTTTATACCATAGATGGGCAAAATGTAATCAGATTAATAAAAATGATTAACGATTACATTTTATATTTTTTACCATTAATATGACTGTATTTTGCTCATTTTTATATTTTAAACACTACAAAATCCCTGATTGTATACACATTTATGATTTCTAAATGTTTTAAATGGATTTAATAATGATTACAGAGCAAGAAAATTAAAATTACGACTACATTTTGTAATCGTTCATCATTAATCATATTATATTTTTTCCATCTCTGTTTTATACATATGTTGACTTAAAATCAAGTGTCTACTAAAATAGCTGTCCGAAAGTCCAAATTGGACCAAATTTTATGTTTATATGTTTTACATCTCCAAGTATAACGAGATAATGCTTTTTATGTTTTATTTTTATTTGTAAAAGACCCACTTTTAATGGAATTTGAAAACGAATATTATCGAATCATTGTGGTTGAGATGGTCAAGTGAACAACGAACTGGTTTCCATGCGCAGCAACGCGAACGATCGTAGGTTCGAATCCCAGTTCACACTTCTGTTTTTTTCCATATTGCGTACTGATTTAAGCACCACAGCTCGCCGGTGAAAGGAAAGATCTTGTGGTGTTCGAGTAAAAGAACATTAGTCAGCTGCTGTGAACAGGCTATGGCGTGATGCATGTCGCTTCGGTAGATGGCGTTGTGCCAAATTGCATCGCGTTATATTTTCGTTCACAGCAGCTGCATATAAGGCAAAGGTGCCAAATGACGAAATGACGCTGAGCACCTTCTGTGCTCGCCCCCTAAGCCCGGTTGAGCTGAAAATGCCTTTCCCGGCACCCAGTAGTTAGTTAGCTTCAAAAAAAAAATGACGAAATGACAGAGAAACAAAAGAGATATTAAGTATTGGATTTACGTGCTATATATGTGAAGTAATTAAACCAGTGGTGACCTGTATCTAGTGGTTTCAATTGAATCTCCACGCTCATGACCCAGTAAAGGGAATTCTGTACATGAGGAAAACAGCATAGCTTGTAAAAAAAAATTCATATGTACTGCCATATGCGCTGTTGGTCGTGTTGCGCACGACATATAAGCGCTTATATAACTCTGCTCATCGCGTTAAGGATAAAGCGTGACAATATATTAATATTATTATTTTATTAGCGAAAAAAAATCAGCTTCATAATTTGTCTTTTTTTTTGTTAACCCAGTGGAAATCTCTTCGGACCGTCAGGGGAGTGGTGAGGGCCACTCCCCCGGTGTTGCGGACCTGCACCGACTAAAACCACCGGAGTGCCAGCACTGCTTATTCTTCGCCTTCGCTGGGCCTGTGGATCCAGATACTTCCGAGGATCCGGCGAGCTTCATAATTTGTCTCGCATACTATCTTTTTTTTTACTCGTTCTACAAAGTGACAGCAGCCTAACTGATTGAAAATACAGTGTAATCTAAAGGAACTATTAGGATTCTGACAGTAGCTGGTTGATAATGACAATGCAGTAGCGGATGCTATGTCACAAAGTACTCCATGGATTATACTTGTGCTTCATCATTGTATCTTGTAACTTTTTACTGTGTCATATTCAACGTGTTTCAACCTGGTTCTGCGTTCACTTTTCTCGTGTCGACTCTTCTATTTCTACTGTCGACATTGTTCTCCATCATCAGCAACGTCAAAGCGTTACTCAGTTATATTAGAACTACTTCTTCTTTTTTTACACTGGCTCGACATAGTGACTACAGAGTACCTGATGGTAAGTACAGTGTAGTCCAAAAACGAAAGCGACTATCAAAGGATGAAAATCCATTAATAGTCTACATCGTCATGTCGGCCCAAATATACCACGACTGAAGGTCTCTAGGTATATGAGTTACTGGATATACACAAGCTGATCCCGAAACGCGACAAGCCGAAACTGGTCACTATGACGGGCTTACACCCATGAACTGTGGTCGCGATCCAGACGGGCACCGACGCCCTACCACCTCGCCGCTGCTCGTTTAGCACCATCCAGGAGTCACGTGTAGGGAAACTAGGGTAAAGCCTACGGACGCGAGCAGCTTCGACTCCCAAAACTTCTTCTCCATACATTATATTTAGCAGCAAGGTAGCTTAACTTAAGCTTATTTAATCGGAGCGACGGGGCTGCGGCGAATTGATTACAGGTCCCGCGGTCCCC
The DNA here is from genome assembly GCA_036320925.1 of Automeris io. Taxonomy (NCBI): domain Eukaryota; kingdom Metazoa; phylum Arthropoda; class Insecta; order Lepidoptera; family Saturniidae; genus Automeris; species Automeris io. The sequence goes on along the minus strand of JAUDJH010000021.1, from coordinate 99,224 downwards.
GCCAATGCGCAAAAGTAGCCACCTTGGGGTTTTTAGTCGGTACAAGTCCGACATACCTCGGTCGCGCAACCCCCCTGTGCGGCTGAGATGGTCGCATGAGGATTTTCCCCAAGTAAAAAAAGCATATTTAATCGGAATACATTTCCACAGTCTCAAGGCGAGAATGTTATTATGGCACTAGTGAATTGTCTGGATACTTTTAAGCCCAAAAGCCATATAATAACATACACAATCTTAACATGTGTGATAAAAAATATGATTTCGAAACAATGTAAAATATTGTTACATCAAGAAGAAAAAAAAAAATATTCTAAGTCTGACTATAAAGTATGCACCAGAATCAATTATTTTTAGAAATATTTCTTTTCTCATTTTTCCATGCATTAAATTTCCTTAGAGTGTCATGGACGTACCAGTCATCATTGTAAAATAACATTATAGCATTATATAAACAAAATCACGAACAAAATGCAGATGACAGCGAGCGTTTGATAAAATTAATAAACAAAACTGATAAGTCTTTAAAATATATTTTTGATTGACGTTTACTCTCGACTGCTATTTCGCTTTGAACATTAAAAAAGATAACAATATTTATTCCCGTTTGAATTCTCACGCACTAGGCAGGCAAGTTGCGACCGGTTTGCAGATGCCTTGGGGTTATAGTCGGTGGGGATGGGGGCTTCAAGCAACCGGTTATCGACCCTCGAAAAATTAGTGGAGCATTATGACACATTTTGTTAGAATATATCATGTAATGCGGAGGGGAGGCAGCGTCTCCCTCTGAGATCGTGCTCGGCGGGCGCACCGCAACGGGGTCGTGTAAATATAATCACAGGAGCCTCAGTCTTCATTTATGCGCAAAAATAGTCACTGGTTTTTTAGGTTGCTTTTTTAGGTTTGAAGTCTAATATACATCGGTCACCATCCCTCTTACGAGGAGTCAAAACTGCCCTTAAAAGATTTTTCCTAAATAAAAAAGCTAACCTTAAACATCCAATCAAACATCTTGCATTATAAATAAGCGATCTGGTAAATAATTCTTTTTTTTTTCAAATATTATATATTTTTTAACGCAAAGTTTTCACTCAAATTCTCTAAACGCCTTAGCTTGAAAATCTGCACTGATAAAACTTCGCTAAAATAAGACAAGACGCGGTATAAAACTGCCCTAATTTAGTTTATATTTATGTTTCCCTAAACAAAAGCATTCAATTGGAAACAAGAGAACAGTCTAAAACATGTTTGTAAAAGAGAAAAATTCATCCATTAGGTATGGGATAATCTCTTTCTAGAACCAGGATAACGAAAAAGTTCATCCAATACGATTTATTTTTTCACTAATATCTAGAATATACTTTCATAGGCAGTAACAGTAGCGTGCATTACATATGAGCGTAAAAAAGAATTATTTATACCTGGACATTTATTTAACACAATTTGGTCGACAATGAATTATGGGACTCTGAATGTGGAACTATCAGATTTTAAGTCAATGTATTTATTAAATGCCCAAGTATAACAAGGTAATGCTTTTTATGCTTTTATGGGATGCACGCTACTGGGCTATATATTATCCTGTACTGGCATGAAACAGGAATTCCATGGAACCGCAACTGCGGACGCAAGCTTTTACTTAATAATACGGCTTACACCTGTAGGCAAAGCTTGTGTTGTCTTTATTACGATGAAACTTCAAGGGAATAAACAATTACAAACACCATTTAACATCGTCTTACATTAAAGAGATAAATTGAACAATTGATTTCTTCCTCTATTTCGTTAGAGTAAATTATTTAACTTCGCAAACGGTAAAATTCATTGTAGGTAATTTTAGGATCCCGTGGATTCATCAAAAGTTAAGCAAACTCGTGGTTACAATTTGGAAACAGTTACAATCTTTAACTCCAAAAATATTAAGCAATATAAAAGAACACATTATTGATTACTAATACAACGAGTAATTAGTCGCAAATGGCCTTTTTTTTGTATCACGTGGGAATGTCCTGTATAGGACCATCAGGGACGCTGTAAGGACTCTTACTGACTAAAAACCCCCAGGGTGTCCCTCTGATTGCTCCACCCGGGCCTGGGAAACCAAATTCGTCCAGACGCCCAGGGAACAAAAGGCCTTGTTGAGGCTACCTCACTGGGGGAGGGGGTGCAGTAAAAATCCACCCCTCCAAAACCTCTCTCTCAGGCGGCGCGCCGGACACCGTACACCGCCTCCCTCTCATCGTAAATGGCCTGTGAAATATACTATATTCAACAATTATTGACACTATTAATTACAACGAAAGAAAAAGCTTTTATTTGGATCATAATATAACATACAGAGGGATAGATTAACACAGATAGAAAACAACAAAAGCAAATACTCAATGCTATGATGGTGCATCAAAAGGAAGTCAGCTCAGCAAATGCCAGGTTTACCAGCTGAGACACCGATATACAATTTTAGTTGCTTAATGTTAGAAATATAAAAAGTATTTATTTCACTATACCTGTCTAGTCTATGAGAGCATATGTCGGAGAGGGCAAGTTATATTGCTAACTCTACCCAAATAATGAAGAAACAACGAGAAAATCTTTATTTAAAAAAAAACTGCTACAAAAATTGTAAAGATCTCCTGAGAATCGTGTAAATAATTTATACATGTGGGCAATAACATTCCAATTCGAAAAAAAAAATCTAACATTCATTGATACTTTTTTCTAGACAGTTTTATAAGAGTATTGCGTAAGTCTTCTGTCTTTGTCGCGTTCGTAAGACAGCTCATTACGTTTATCATCCTCTCTCTGTCATTTAATCGCAAACCGGTCGGCAATATCATAGCGCTTGTAGTGGTTTGTACTATTTTGTTCGGAATACATTTTTGTTTATTTTCGCTCCACACACGTACTCTGGCGTTTGTCTAGCACAGTCTATTACAAAAATATCGTGAGAAATCAAAATAACTAATATGTACACGTGAAATTCGCTCATAGAGCGCATGCTCTAAATCTGTCAAAATCGCTGTAGCTTGCAAGACAAGTTTATAATTTTAACCAAAATCTTTGTGATATAATTATTTAGCGTTCGGACGAAGACTGATTAATTTATAAGGAAAATGGGAAAAGATATGACCCTAGTGGGCTTAGATGTAATATTAAAACAGCTTGGATCTTTCGGAAAATATAATATAGTGAATTATGTGCTGCTTTTATATCCCTGTTTTTTAGCGGGAATGTATGGATCTATCTTCGTTTTTGAGGCTGCAGATATCAACTATCGGTAAGTGATTATAAACACAACTAACCTCTAAATTTATCTAAATCTTTAACTCCCAGAATTTACAAAAGCATTTGACGATATTGCTTTAACGAAAAAGTTACTTTTTTTTACAAATATTATAAATTTCTTTAATGTAATCACAGATTTAATTATTAGAATATAAATAAAGCTTAAATTAAGAAAACATGTCCCAACGCATGCGCCTTACTGTTTTAAAAGCTCAAGGGGTTTCACAAGGTTACCATCTTTGCGTTTCAAAAGCTTCATTAGGGGAATCGTATTATTTAAACTCTTTATCACATTTTCTACTTAACCTGTTTTATAACTATGAAATAAATAAAAATAACATTGTCTCTTACTATCTGTATTATATCATTTTTACTTTTGATTGTATCTATAGCAAATATATTCAAATTAACATGCGAGTTGAATTTCAATGAACCAGTGGTATCAAGGTCAATTAATTTGAACGCGTCGTTATCTTTAGCTTAGTTAATAGGGTTATTTTTGGCGTGTATTATAATACATTAATAATAATAATAATAATAATTTTATTGGATCAAAAATTTACATTATATAATTTAATTTACGTTGACGCCTGCACTAGTCGTGAGACTGTATCGCAGACGTCAGCGCCCACCATTACAGAGAATAAAACATACATTACATTACTCCATTTATTAAATGTAGCTAATATCATTTGTATAGCTACGATACAAATGCAGCAGCAAACTATTAAAAAATACTTAAATTTCTAACATGTTCACGTTAATTTAAATCTATGGAATACTCTCCAATCTCCTAAAAATCTATAAACGTGTACAACCTGGCATTAGCAGGCTAATATCGTCGGGTGAAAGGCCAATTGGTTAAAGCGACATTATTTGGTGATATAGTAATATATATATTTTTGGAATCAGTGTTTTTTACCGATTCCAGAAATATATACAATAATATATCACCAAAAATGCCGCTTAAACCAAATAGCCTTTCACCCGACGATATCATTAAAATTAAGGAACCTGTGAATTATATTAAAGCCCTTTAAATTTTGGAGAGCTTAGCATGTATGTCTTTCCATAACTTTAGTTCTCGATGCTGCTTCACAGACCAAATTTATAAACAAAGTATAAGATATATACGGGAATCAAAATATTCATACCAGATTTCATTTCCATAGCTGCTATACTTTAGTTATTAAAGTTATTTGATTTCACAACCAATTAGAGCTGTTACTACATTTTTCCGTCTCTTCTATTAGATATAAAAAATTAAAGACAGTCGTGAAATAACGAGGTAATTAAGAAGTATGTTAATATGATAATACCTCAGTACTTAGGACCCTTTGAAAACATTTCATATTGCTAAAAATTACGAGGTCAAAAGCTTTTACTCAAAACCCACGCTCATTTCATTGCAAAGCCACAAGATGCTATGTTAGATACAACAATATCATACACGTGGTTGTTTTGCTACATTGAAAGATTCGCTTCTTCTTTCATAATGCGAAAAACGGAGAAGTGAAATTCACTTCGCACGTTCAATTTTCCGGTTTCTTCTAATTCCAGAGTCTTTATAAGAAGAGTGAATAAACATTTATTGGGAAAACGTACTATATCATCGATCTTATCTTAACCTTGCAACATATGTAATTAAAGTCAAGAGCAGAGATGAGCAAAATGTAATCTGATTAATGATTAACGTAATTCATGTAGTCGTAATTTTAATTTTCTTGCTCTGTAATCAGGATTAAATCCATTTAAAACATTAAGAAATAATAAATGTGTATACAATTTGAGATTTTGTAGTGTTTAAAACATAGATGAGCAAAATGCAGTCATATTAATGGTAAAAAATGCAAAATGTAATCGTAATCATTTTTAATAATCTGATTACATTTTGCCCATCTGTGGTCAAGGGTACCTGTAGACCACAAAAAAAAAATGATGAGAATATTTTTTCTTGTGATTCTTGTGTCTAGGTTTTTATATTATTTTCCAATAATTTCTTTTACGCAGTATCGTTCATTTATTCTTTCGTTCGTTCTTTGTATGATGTTGGATTAAATTGTAATCTTTAAGTCGGTAGCGATACTATTTGTTACTTACATAACACCATCAATTATAGCGTCATTATCATTACGTTGATTATGATGCTATTCCCTACCGTATTAAATAATTGTATTGTTTCAATATATTCGTAATGATGCAATTGAATTGTGTCACAAGCTACGGATGATTTCATCAAGGACAGTTTATAAACTTTTAGCAATCTGGCTAGGCAGTTTAGTTATATGTACTTCAAGATTTTTCACAGTGTTATAAATAATTGATGTTACTAAAGTATATCTATCTCCATGGAGCTAAACATATAATATTGTTAGGATCAGAAGCTATTTTACTAAAATAACAAATATACGTGCTGATTTAAACTAAACACGATTTTACATTTACTTAGATAACCAAAACAACACAAACACACTAGACACTTCAAAATTTTAAGCGCTCGATTTTACAACAAACTAAATGTAATTCTCAATATATATCCCCTTTCCCTTTATGAACTAAAAATCAAAGTCAAGGATTACTTGTTGCAGCTCGATTTTATACAAACTGAAAATCTTTTAAATGCTCATATATAATCTGCACTCACACACAACACTCTTTACTCACCCTTTTCTACACATAATCACACCTATACACAACACGTCTGTATATTTTTGTATATTTTTCTAATAATTTGTATTCTCTGTAATGGTGGGCGCTGACGTCTGCGACACAGTCTCACGACTAGTGCAGGCGTCAACGTAAACTTAACTATACTATGTAAAATTTTTGATCCAATAAAATTATTATTATTATTAACAATTATCAGAGATTCGACACAATAATACAATCCTCACGTAAACTAACAAGAGGTCCGCTCCGCATGGAGCTTCGAACAAGAATCCCCTCAGCCGAAGAGTCTGCATCGGCGTATAAACCGTTTCTATATGGGATGTATAGAAACAGTTTATTTTGTTCTTATTTTTCAATCTATCTAATTATATAATGTTTATACATTATTTCTCAAAAAACAAGCTTGTAGCTTCGTTTCCATTATCTAGAAGAAATAATTATAACCATTTTAATATTATTACGGGATTCTGACAGCCTAATTGCGACCCTTAAGGTATGAGTTCGATTTACGTTACTAAGCCACCGACCAAAAGTAACGCATACCTGAAATTATTTAATAACAGTATCCATATCAATATGTATATTTGGGCTAATTTTTAATACTAAAATATAATCTTTATCATCATGACTACGCAATGTGTTGTAAGAGTGAAACATATATTAATCAATTCTTGGTTCATATCATTATCTATCCATTTACAATAAATGAAAAATCATTACTTTGTATAAACCAATGAAAATTCTACTCTATTGTTACTCTATTGTTTTGGGAGTCGAAGCTGCTCGCGTCCGTAGGCTTTACCCTAGTTTCCCTACACGTAACTTCTGGGTGGTGCTAAACGAGCAGCAGCGAGGTGGTAGGGCGTCGGTGCCCGTCTAGATCGCGACCACAGTACATGGGTGTAAAGCCCGTCATAGTGACTAGTTTCGGCTTGTCGCGTTTCGGGATCAGCTTGTATATATCCAGTAGCTCATATACCTAGAGACCTTCAGTCGTGGTATATGTGGGCCGACATGACGATGTAGACTATCAATGGATTTTCATCCTTTGATACTCGCTTTCGCTTTTGGACTACACTGTACTTACCATCAGGTACTCTGTAGTCACTTTGTCGAGCCAGTGTAAAAAAAAAATACTTACAATAATTATTCGGATATCTCAAACAAAATGGAATCTGTCCAAATAGAAAGACTTGTCCTGACTGATCTTGGTATCACATCATCCTAGAGCTTCAGCTAATTAATCTATAAATATGAAAATATTACAAGCCGTTCTTTTTATGACATAGGCATTTACTAAGAGTGGACTTTTTAAAGTAATTTTAATTTTGAACGCAATGAAAACCTATATTTATCTTATTGGGTAGAAGGTAAAAAAATACTTATTTCTACATTTTTGGATAATTAACCCCTGAGAAGGAGACATGAGGGATTGTATCCGATAAATTGTATTTACATATACATATCATGTACAATCCTAGAAGAAATTGGAATTCGACAAATAATTTCAATTCAAATGAACATTGAATATTACGCGTGGCACTTAATTTCATTAGTTTGTGAATCAATTATCCTGTCGAATTAATTTGGTATCTGATGCATACAAGCTTATATCAAAAGAAGCTATGTAAACTAGAATTTGCTCAGGACTTAATATACTAATATCTGGTAAAGCTTTTATATTGTTAAAGAAAAAAATCCATTTAACTTTTATAGAGTACTAGCAAACCCGGCGAACTTCGTTTCGCCACCAGATGGCTTCGTTTTGCTTTTTAGTTAGCGTTTGAAAGAACGTGCGCATAATAAATGTCACATTAAATTAACTGAGCAGAGTACGTTGAGTAGCTGTCAAACAATGTATAACGCATCGGCGCCATCTACTTAAAATACTGGTGCGATCTGCTCCACCACCATGCAAAACCATATTGGTTTGTAGTACATGCTATGTATCAGAGATGGCGCTGTATGTGAAAAATAATTTTCCCCGTATTCCTGCTTTTCTGTTGAAATTTTCCTGGATTTTGGTTGCTATAAACCTCATGGATCCCGAGAACTTTCCAACGAATGCAAAACCATGGAAATCGGTTCGTGCGTTCTGAAGTTATAGCGTCAGGAAGGAAAACCGGACTTATTTTTATATAAAAGATAATGATAAAATCTACGAAGAGGTAAACTGAAACTTTTTCATATAGTCTAGTTTATAACTAGGTATGCTTACACGTTATAAATGCTTTATCGGGTCTTATGTGCGAATTGACTTATTTTGGTTGGCTCAAAGGTTCCACCACATAGGTCATGACCACGAGCAGAATGACGCGCCGCAGAGTTTGCGAGTACGTCACGAGCAGGAAGTTACTTCCCGTAAACAACCGTGAATAAACTTCATTAGGAATGAATAATTAGCAGATTGTATTTGATGACTGAACAAAATTACAAATATAATTATTTTCTGAAGCCAATTAAATTCCTTGTAATTTCTCCCAATACGCTACTTTTTTTGATCGGCAACGCAATTACAATGGGACATGAGTACTTTTGACTATAGGTGGCGAAACATTTACTATCAAATAGGCTGCCACATTGTTTACTGACAAATACACTCAAAATCTGTTATAGCGACATCCAAAGAACTACTTTTTTTTTAAGCGAACTAACTACTGAGTGCCGGGAAAGGCATTTACAGTTCAACCGGGCTTAGGGGGCGAGCGCAGAAGGTGCTTAGCCAGCGAGTTTACGGGTCGGTTAGCAATGCAAGGGCACCCCTGTGGGTACGGACCTCGACTTGGACCACCAGCCAAAATAAAATACGAACGCTACAGGTGATCTACTAGCGTTTCGGAAGCGACTACCTTGAGAAGAAACGCCGAAAGAAACTCAAGGCTGCGTCGGAGTGGACGAAGGGAATACTCATATTTAGTTGTAAAAAGCGATAGTAGAACAACCGGTGATACTTACGAGATATGAAGTCCTATTTTGTTGCCGAGACCTTTGTTCTAGATCAATATAACCGGTATGTTGTTCTAAACGATGTCACCATAAACGGTTTTGACTGCATATCTATACTAATACAGGGTGGCCCATAAGTCCTTTGAAATGAAAAAATATCATTAAAATAAAACTAATTACATTATTAATTATATTTTTATTTACAAATAAAGCTTGAAAAACGGGAATTATTTTTTGAAAGTAACGTCTTCTAAATGTGATCCGTTAGGATCACGGCACTCTTGCAAACGACGTCTAAAATTGTCGATAACTGCGCTGCACGTGTCTACTGAAATGCTTGCCATTTCCTGCGGATGTTTTCTTTTAGCGCATCAATTGACCGCGGGTTAGTGACGTACAGTTTAGCCTTAAGGTAGCCCCACAAAAAAAATCCATTGGAGTCAGATCCGGTCTACGTGGTGGTCAGGAAATGTCTCCTCTCTTAGAGATCACTTTGCTAGGGAAAAGTTGACGGATAACGGGCATAGAAGTGTGGGAAGTTGCTCCATCCTGTTGAAACCACGTCTGAGCATTAAAGCCTGGAACATTTTGCAATTCTGGTGTGAAAAACTCATCTATCATAGCTACATATCGCTTCGAAGTAACAGTAACCGCGCGTCCTCTGCCGTCCTCAAAGAAGTAAGGCCCTACGATGCTATGGCTGACGTAGCGGCCCAAACTGTCACTTTAGGACTATGTAAGGGCTTCTGATGCCTAAGTTTTGGATTGATGGAGCTTCAATAGCGGCAAATTTGTTTACTAACATGCCCGTTAAGATGGAAGTGAGCCTCATCAGAGAACATTATGTTATTGAACGAAATAAACCGATTTAACATTTCATTGGCATAATTTGCTCTCTGAATAACGTCAGTATCTTTTAATTCTTGCACCAACTGGATTTTGTAAGGGTGCATAAGTAAATCTTTCTTCAAAATCCGTTGTAACGATGTTCTGGGTATGTTTAATGCACTGGAAAGCTTACGAGTTGACAGTGTAGGATTTTCACGAATAGACTGTGCCATTGAGTCGATGTTTTGTTCCGTACGTGATGTCCTTGGGCGACCCGACCGCGGTTCATCTAGCGTCGAAGCGGTCTTCTCGAACTTAAGAACCCAGTTCTTAATCGTTTGAAGAGTTGGAGTGTCGTCAAAGTTGTGTAAACCTTTGTGTTCTCGAAATTTACGCCGCGCAACCGTTGCCGAATTGTTGTTTTGGTAAAACTCGCGCACACAAAACGCACGGTCTGCTCCGGTGAAACGCTCCATCGTGACTAAATTCCCAGAAACCGAAGTTACTGTCCCCGCTTCCCTTGCACCGCTCACGCGCATAGTGTTCGTTTTATTCAAATTTTACTTTTCAAAGGACTTATGGGCCACCCTGTACTAGCTGATCCGGCAAACGTTGTTTTGCTATATAAGGTTTTGTAATATCTTCTAAGATGTTCTTTGAAATTAAGTGATGTCAAAGACAATTTTGTTCACAATTAAATACTCTTAATCAACAACACATTTATTTGGATAAAGATTTATATTATTATGTTGATACAACTCTTAACAAATAATGCATTAATTTCGACCAAATTTGTTTACCATAAAAACGGTTCTAGTGACTTAATCTTAAAAGATAGACATATACTGTCGGGGACATTTTTTTAGATTATTTCAAGAGGAACAATTCTTTCATACATATATTTTTGGTATCTTGAACCGTTTTTGCAGCGCACGCAATGGAAGCCCTCAAGGATGAATAATTTTCCCCGTTTTTTTCACATTTTCCATTATTTCTTCGCTCCTAATATTTGCATTATGATGTTATATAGCCTAAAGCCTTCCTCGATAAATGGTCTATTCAACTCAAAAAGAATTTTTCAATTCGAACCAGTAGTTCCTGAGATTAGCGCGTTCAAACAAACAAACAAACAAACTCTTCAGCTTTATAATATTAGTATAGATATAAAGCTAAAGAGTTTATTTGTTTGTTTGTTGCAAAACAACGTTTGCCGGATCAGTTAGTACCTAATATTTAAAATAAAGTTTTATTTTCCTTTTTAAAATAATTCTAACTAATTTTAGACCATGATATTTCATTTAGCTGTAAAAGTTAAAGCAAATTTTGTAAAATAAAGGTCACCTAACGAAAGTTCATGGTTAATTCAAAAATTTCAAATTAATTTAACTGTTTCAACAATCCTGAACATTGGATGCCTTTTAACTAATTAAACTACCTGGTTCAGGGCTATATAAAACTTTCGTCTATGTTTTACTACAGCAATTTGTCCGATTCTTAATTAAACATAGCTTAGAAATTAGGATTGAAATCAACGAGCTGTTTACCCTTGTAAGGCGGGGTTCACATAGTTATGAACTGTATTTTTTCGAGCAACAATACTCCAGTAGCGTTCATTTCATAGATGCATGGAAGCACTGCATGCCCTGACGATAAATAAGTCTTGACTAAATTCCTTAAAGTTAAACAAAAAAAGGAACCATTTATATTAAAATCTATTCTATATTCACACCACCTATATTTTCTTTGAAAGCAATATAATATTTACTATCATAATATTATATTCAAATTAATTACGCGAATTCTGCCTACCCTGTCCAAATAACTTATGCACGTCACTGCAATACTCATATATATTTATGACGTACCGAGCTGAGACGTGGACACTACCGGTTGGGCTTGTCCACCAATTTAAAGTCGCTCAGCGTGCGATGGATCCGGCTATGTTAGGCATCTCTTTCAAGGATCAAGTCCGAAATGATGTTATCCGACAGATAACCAAAGTAGTCGAAATAACTCTGCGTACTAGTAAGTTAGAGTTTTTTTTTACACTAGCTCGACATAGTAACTACAGAGTGCCTGATGGTAAGTACAGTGTAGTCCAAAAACGAAAGCGACTATCAAAGGATGAAAATCCATTAATAGTCTACATCGTCATGTCGACCCACATATACCACGACTGAAGGTCTCTAGGTATATGAGCTACTGGATATACAAAAGTTGATCCCGAAACGCGACAAGCCGAAACTGGTCACTATGACGGGCTTTACACCCATGTACTGTGGTCGCGATCCAGGCCGGCACCGACGCCCTACCACCTCGCTGCTGCTCGTTGAGCACCACCCAGGAGTCACGTGTAGGGAAACTAGGGCAAGGCCTAGGGTGTAGGGAAGTGGCAGTGGGCAGGCCATATAAGCTGAAGAACCGATGGTCGTTGGATCAAATGAGTTCTTGAGTGGAGACCGCTGACTGGCAGATGTAGCGTGGGGTGCCTCTCGTCATTATGGAGCGACGACTTGTGGACAATGGCTGGAAAGGATTGGTTGAGAAGAGCTGAAGACCGTGCTCAAAGACATTTGTTAGAAGAGACATAAGTCTATCAGTAGACTAGGATGGGCTGATGATGATATATTTATGGAATGCTAAGGTCCCAGTACTCTCGTGTTCGGTTTACTCTAAAAACTAATCGATTTCAAACAAACTTTCAACTCTTAGTTCACCCATTTTGAGGTGTAATGTAAAAAAATCCTATATGTCTACGTAATAAAAAGAACGCAATGTTTAAATTTATGTCTTAGCATCAATAATTTAGGCTCTGCAATGATATGTCATTTACCACAAGATTTTGTACATAAATAAATTATATATTAGGTCCTTACATATGAAATTGGCGTTTTGTATGGGAGGAACAAAAAGTCGAATATTTTTTAATATAATATATTTAATTAATCAAAGTATGAAACATTATTTTCTATGCACTTTTATGACCACACACTGCGCAACAGACGGCTACTAAATTAGATGAGCTTCAATTGGAAAGTCTAAGACATCCTCCGTACTCCCCGGACCTTGCTCCAACAGATTACCATTTTTTTCGAAATTTGGATAACTTCTTGCAAGGGAAAAAATTCAACTCCGATGGGGCAGTCCAAATCGCCTTCAAAGATTTTATTGATTCCCGTCCGACTGGTTTTTTTAGTAAAGGGATCAATGAACTACCTATGAGATGGCAAAAGTGCATAGAAAATAATGGTTCATACTTTGATTAATTAAATATATTATATTAAAAAATATTCGACTTTTTGTTCCTCCCATACAAAACGCCAATTTCATATGTAAGGACCTAATATATATATATACATTATGGGTATGGAAAATATTATTCCTTATACATAATCTTGTAGTTTCCATGTAAATATAAACAAAGTGCAAATTAGGCAGAAATAATCATAAATTTAAATTAACCAAAATAAAGTAGACCTACATAAATTAAAAAAAAAAAATCAAACAAATATTATAAATTCTACGCTATCATCTACCATGACATTAATGTGGGCAGTGTATTTTGTCGCGGGCGGAGTCTCTGCCCATCTTGGAGGCTCCTCCAGGAGTGCCGAGCAGTACTGCCTGAGGGGGCTGCTGTTCGGCTATACTCCAGTGGTGACGTGCGTGTCCCCACGCACCACTTGGCGAAGGGGGGGTGGTGATCACTCTTCCTTCCACCTCTCCTATGACTGTGACGTTGCCCTTGGGCTTATCGCGCGTCGGGCCGCGGTGAGACCACTGTCACATTCCCGTAGCCCGGCGCACCGTGCGCGTGGAGAGGAACACACGGTGGTTTTAGCCAGTGAGAGTCTGGCACACCAGGGGGCGGCCCTCACCTCCTGACGGCCCAAAACTGGTTTACACCGGGTCAACAAAAAAACAAAGACTGTGGTATTTGAGAGAGTCCACTGCCCGTACACGAGGGCGGTCATGCGTAGGTTATCTCGCACAACGCCCAAATAGATGATGATGAAGAGGTGGAATATCTCAATACCAGCCCCATTATTCTAAGACGATCTAAAGAGACCCCCCACGTGCTGGATCCGAGGCAGAGTGATAGTTGGCCCTCATAGACCGGCGGCTACGCGGCAGAAGTGCCCAGAGTATTTAATCGGTAAAAGTCAGATCCGGGTTCGGTTCCTCACGACGCTTTGACTGACCATGAGGATTACCTCCTGGTAAGAAACGGTCTCATAAAATATGCTTTTTATTATATTTATGTTATACTTTGGTGACAATACAAAAATATCAATTTATCTAAGTACTTGCGTGGATCGAAACACCTATTCGATAATGAATAATCAGGATCGACGTGTGATAATACAATTGTTGCCACGAATGCATCTCTGCTAACTAACAAAAGACTATAGCGTGATGATAAATTATTATTATTAATACATCTAAATCAACATTATAATTTAATAGAACCGCCCGTGGCTTGTGATTAATAACGTTCTGATTGGTGATGATCGATTGCGGGTAGCGCCGGATGCGTGGGATTACGTCTTGAAACATATGGTCCAAGATAAAAGATACAGTGATTTAGAAATTCATATTTTTTTTTAGGGTTCAACAGATAACAACCGTCGATGTTAAATATCGAGTTAAAGTCCGCATGGTAATAAAAAGCATTCTTCTTGGGCTGGCAATATCACGACAAATAGGGGAGCGAAGGGCTTGTTGTAACTATTTTTAGAAATAATTATGTACTTATTTTGAGACGCATTCGATAAATTATCAATAACGACCCACCTCGGTCGCGCAATCCCCTGTGCAGCCGAAAAAAAAAAGGCTACTAAATTTCAGTCTATAACACGTCCACAGAGGGCATTGTCATGGTAAACGCCAAGGTGAGCGGACGTCTCGTAAGCGCTTATTACTAAGAATTATTTTTAGGAAACACATACAAAATAATTTACATTCAACGTCTCTTTGTTGCAGATGCGAGATATCAGAATGTGAAAATGTCGATAACAACTCATGGATAGAACACGCCATCCCTCAAGATAAAGGTAGCCTTTCCAAATGCAACAGATATCCTTTTACTGATAATATCACTTTAGGTAACAATTCATGTATATACGACGCATTCGATAAAACTAAGACAGAAAAATGTAGTTCTTATGTCTACAGTGATGAAGATTCTGCTGTTAGAGATGTGAGTTTAAATATTTTTATATTCATGACAGGTAATAATCAAATAAGAGATGTTAGTGTTTACGGATTGAATGAAACAACTAGGTTAATAGCTAATAAAGTATAAATACATAATGACAAAAAGATTTCAACTGTATTAGTTATTTTCAATAATAAAAATTATACCTAAAAGAGATCTATTAGAAAGTTAAAGAAATTATGCTACAAGAGCTTATTCAGTTCTTAGAAATCGCACATATATAATGTGCAATTTATATGTTACAATTTTGGACTGTACTCTATATATCAACGAGTCTACACTACAGGATGGTAAACAAGATGATACATCTAATAATAAATTGCACATATCAGTAAACAAAGAAGAAAAGGAAGTATTCAATAAACATGCATAAGTTGAAACCGAAACGTGATTAGCCAAAGGGAGTCAAAAGTTTTTATTTATACATATATGATACTCAGATGACAATTATCCCCGAAAATCTGAGGTGACCTTTATACTAGACGAGAATAAGGAAAGTGACTAAAAAAAGGAAACCAGATTACACCAAACTATGCGAAAAGTCTATGAACATTGTAATCAGGTCACATTATCATAAACGGTATTGATAGTTTATTTAATTTTATAGCTCGGAATAAAATTGGTGAGTATTCAAATGAGTGGTATGAAACAGGTTAAAGATTATTTCATTTCAGGATGGTACTTGATATACTATACATAAATTTGAGTTCATAGAACGACCGGTTCCATGGTGTAATGGTTAGCACTCTGGACTTTGAATCCAGCGATCCGAGTTCAAATCTCGGTGGAACCTGATTTTTGTATGCTTCTTGAAAGATTTTACACAAATTATTTTTTCGAAGCGATTATAAATTGCTAATTTATTTGATAGTATAATTTAGACTATATAATAAAGACTATAAACTTTTTTTGGAAAATTCCTCTCATCTTTTATCAATGTCTTCATATTAAGTACTTCTCTTTAAATATAGATTACCTTGCTTAAAATATCGGACTCTTTTCAGAATCGTATTATCAAATAACATATATTCTGTATCTGTTACGCTGGTAATGGTTATAATAATTTCTATGATAGCAAAAAAAAAGCTGGTTATCCCAAGGTTCTACTTTAGCCCCGGTCTTCGGTCTTTTTCTATTAAACATAACACCAAATTCATTTAATTTGATTATCTTATTATCCTCTATTAACGCCATGCTCAAATTCAACATTGTTTCTCTAAACATCACCTTATTTGTATTTAAAATATAATGAAGTGATTAAATAATGGTTGCCACAATTATAATTGCTTGAAACTAATGTTTTATAATAATATTTACTGTAAATACACTTATAGAAAAACATAAAGTGATTAGCATTATTTTACAAACAACGCACTAAATAAAAACGTATATATAATAGTTTTGTTAAGTTTCCACTTTAATTAGTTATGTACTAAAGCATTAATTCTATAATTCTCGATATCTGTCTATAACTCATCAAGCTTTTTCTGGGGAAAAGGGGGAGTTTAATTAACTTATATTTTATTTTAAACGTAGATTAAGTAAATGATGCAAGAAAATGAAAGGTATACGATAGAGATATGAGTGGAAGTAAAAGTAACTGCCAATAGAAACTCAAATAAAGAAAGATCAAATTAAGAAGATTCTGATGAACCAATAGGCCAGGACTGCCCAGAAATGGCAAGATGACATGAAGTAATTATTCTTAAAGAATCAAAAGAGATTTGCAAAAGTAATGAGAACTCGACAGTTCTTCGTTCTTTCTGCATATCCTTCAATGTATAATAACAATGAAATAATAGTGAAAAATAATGCAGAATGTAGGTATGTTACTAAGGGTGTAGATTAAAAGAAATCACGCGACAAGTCAGCCGAGTAGCATGTGTAACATAAAACTGTTATCACAACTAATGACCGATAAAGTCGTTTCTTCACTTATTGCCACTTATCACTACTTTGTTTGTATTACACTAGCCGGATGGGTGTTGGGCCGATTAGTTGAAGGTTTAATGCACTTGCCATCTACGTGACCTTCTGATAATAATTTAATTAATATAACTTGTGTGATTGCCTAAATATCTTCGGTTAATTATATTTTAGGTCATTTTAGCAATCTAAAACTGATTTGAATCAGAAAATATTTTTTTTAAAGATCCTTTTAAAATTCTCAATGATATTTCATTCCACAACTAAAATACAATCTTGTTTGAATTTCTGTTACTCGATCACATAAGACCGACAGAGCGAATATGAATAAAATTTGACACGGAATTCAATTATAGTCTAGAATAGCAGATGTATTACTTTTTACCTCGGAAATATACCCGGAACCTATGGGAAGGCAGCTTGGACCAATTGGTGAAAGGAAACCTCGAAAACAATGCGATCTAGATCAAACCTATCTATCTCCTCAATGTCGGTTCACTACAGGTAGTCTATTGAATAATGTCCATATGGAAAACACGATAGCAAAGAAGATAAGTAAACGCAATTACACCGGCCCTATTGCCTATTAATCTATATTGGTATTTATAGAAATGGTGTGGTAATCATTAATAAATATTGACTTAAGTGTGTTAAACGTGTCCATAATGAGAAGTCTCGTTGAAACATTAACGTTAATGAGAGAACACTTGAGGTTATAAATATATTTTATATTCTTAGAAACAATTTCAAGTTATATGTTAACAGGGAATTCTAATAGGTAATTAGTAAGTTTATGCCGCATTAACAATAAATGCACAAATGTTTAAAATACCAACTTCTCCGTCACTGATACCTTTAGCAAAGTGTTATAATGAATATGGTTATAGGGCTACTTGAATAGACATTTAGGTCTAATATTTATTCACATCTGATGAAAAGTACAATGTAATTCTAAAAAAACTGCGACATTCAAGGAACACGAATCCATTGACAATAATTGCCGTCGGCCCAGATATAGCACGACAAAACTTTTCTAAAGAAATGAACAAGGAGAAGAACACAAGCTAACTTCGTCTTCTCGCGTTGACATTGACAGTGATTTTTTTAATGACCATATAAAATATACAGACAATAACACATATGACTTAGCTCCAACCTAAGATTATGCTTGTACTGTGTATACTAAAATACAAATACACGTCCAGGATTCGCGACAAACTCTCATCACACAAAAAATATAGTCATAGAAGATATGATACAAGAACGTTCTATAGATCTAACAACACAAAATTTTTCAGTTTGACCTAGGCTGCCAGAATTGGAAAAGGACTTTAATTGGTACCATTCATAACTCAGGCTTGTTTCTCTCGCTGCCTCTTACAGGCATCATATCCGACAGATATGGCAGAAAGAAAGCGTTAGCTATAGCCTCTCTAATGAATTGCATATTCGGCTTGTTGCGATCATTTTCTCCTAATTACATTGTGATGGTCGTTTGTGAGTTCTTCGAAGCAGGATTGGGCGCAGGAGCCTATACGACTGCTTTTGTGTTAGGTAAGAAATGAACATTAATATTTACTATTAAAACACTAGTCTATATTCTTTCAAGTCAAGATTCTAACGTTACTACCTCTTAAATTTCTAATGTCCACTGCTTGTTCAATTTCTTTGTCAATTTTTAACTTCATAAGCAAATGCTGGTATAGACTTGTAAAAAATGAAGAATTATAAAATATTATCAGTTTACCTTATCCATTTTGTGTTGAAATCATGTGTCATTTTAAACAAACATAATGTCTAAAGAGACAAAAATATATGTCCGTGCACTATAAGTACCCGGTGACGATGTAAAGGCCTTCCCCAGCCAACAGTATATTGTCTCGTCCAAAAAAAAGGCAAAATATAACAAATTTAATCGCTAACATAATTTTATTTGATCTAAGATCTACATCAATAAGCTAATAAATAATATGGATTGTGTAGTGAGCAATAGTAATTGACAATACCATGTCAAATGTTAAATATGGAAGAAATGATTAAAACTAAATATTAGTTATAATGCGAATCATACCGAGATCAAATCACTTAACAATATCTCGTCGATCGTCAATCGTTCTCGCGGGGCATTTAATCCTTTATACATTATACCTCTTATTGTACCTCATTATGTTAAAAGGAGCAACTACCAGAGTTTCTTGCCGGCTCTTCTCGGTAGATTCTGCTTTCCGAACCGGTGGTAGATTCACTTTGCTTTTTTTTTTGACGATTCAAAAGTGCTTGGAAGGTGGCCTATTTGAATAAAGTTATATTTCATTTCATTTCAATAAGGCTTAGGCCTCGCGGCAAATTTTTAGCGCGCATTATTTCTTAAGAATCAGTACTTAAATCATACACAATGTAGCATTTTATGAAGACCTTTTACTTTTTTTTACTCGTGTATATATATCTTTTTCAGTAGACGTGACTTTGGAAGTGCTCACGTTGATGTGCTCCACACGCTGATGCGGGTCACGACATTTTACTTCTTTTACTTGTTTTAAACAGTTTTAGTTACTATTTTACCAAATATATTTGTAATAGAAAGAATTAAAAATGTTAAATCTGCTTGCAGCTATGGAATTGGTAGGACCTAAAGGACGAGTTTTTGGAAACACTCTCATAAATGTAGTTTTCGTATTTGGTCTAATGACGCTGGCTGGGCTATCTTGGTTATTACAAAGTTGGAGAACTTTATTGAGAGTAATTTATACACCAGCATGCCTTGTCTTCTCGTACCTTTGGATTCTAAATGAAAGCATAAGGTGGCTGCTCAGTAAAGGAAGGCATGATGAAGCGGTCGCTATTTTAAAAAAAGCAGCAAAAATGAACAAAATAGATCTTTCTGATGAAGATTTAGCTCCTCTCTATGAACTTGATACTGTTAAAAGTAAGAAAGAAAAGAAAAATCTTAATGATTCAGATAAAGACGAAGAGCTATCTGTTTTCGCTAAAGTTATAAGATCTAGCATTATAAGGAAGAGATTGGCTACGTGCTCTTACATGTGGATTACCTGCACATTCGTTTATTACGGATTGTCCATCAATTCTGTTTCATTGGCTGGGAACAAATACATCAATTTTATGCTGGTTTCTTTTGTGGAGATTCCGGCTAACTTTGTTTGTCTGGCCGTTTTGGATAGATTTGGAAGGAAAAAAGTTTTGATTATAACCTACATTCTGAGTGCATGTCTTTGCATTGGCTTATCATTCGTTCCTACAGGTAAGTCTGTTTTTACTTAGAAATTTATTAAAACAATTTTTCCTCTTGTCTAATTAACTGTTATATAACATTTCCACTGTATACAGACCTAAATGTAATCAGTTTTTATGATTCTATTACTATAATGCTAAGCCTGAAACTGCTGCGTTAAAATATTTATGAATCCCTTGTAAATAATGAAATGAAGTCATGCAAATTCCAGTTCCAACTTTGTCCAATATCTTGAACCATTAACATGAGCATAAAACAGTAAGTACCGTATCGCAACAGCCTGCCTGTATAATGACGTCGTGCAAAATTTCGCATCCAAACATAATTTGACGATAACAAAAGACACCGCTGGATAATCCTGAAACGGTTTACGTGAGACAACGTAGGGAAACTTTGAGATTTAGAATTTAGCAAGAATTGTTTATTTAGTAATCACTGTTTACATAACAGCCAGAATTAATGGAATGTTCAAGTTAAGCCGATTCGAAGGCACCCTCGTTGTTTGCAACTGGCTTTCTAGTCGCGATAGATAAAACATAAATGATTTTCGCGGCTTCCAAACAACTTGTCATCCTAAATTCAGGCATCACTTATAAATATTCAATGAGAAGTGAATTAAATTGTCCTGAATTTTCTCTTAATAGAACAACTGATTCAGATTAACATTTATTTTTAGAAGATTTTATTTATAATATTATATGGTAATGAATTATTATTGCAAATGTTAAACAATTATATTATTTAATCAGTTTGTTAAAGCATTTCTTATTTAATTTGCTGTATTATTTATTTTATTCGAATCAAGCGTGCAGTTTTACAAAGTCCCATCATTACAATCACAATAGCGTATAGATCGGTAAAAAAAACAAAACATTTTTGGACTCTTATTTTTTCCGTATTGCTTAACTATGGTATAATCTTCCAGCAAACGTCTTCTCTCTTTCCTGTATTATTAGGTCCTTTAAATTAAATATAAAGAGGTTTTTCTTTTGTTTCATGATCATAATGCCTTGTTAAAAATCTTTTGTAATAAACTAAATCTTAAAAGAAAGCTAGTAACTAATAGTTACTTATAATAATGAACTAACATAAAATGTCGTAGATTTTTATTATTTGTGTTTTCAACAGATCACACTTGGCTCTCGCTTACAGTGTATCTCTCTGGGAAGTTTTCGATCACAGTGGCTTACAGTTCCGTATACATTTACGTATCAGAAGTATTCCCGACAAATGTCAGACAATCTCTACTAGCCGTGTGCTCATCTACGGGAAGGATTGGTTCCACATTAGCCCCATTGACTCCGCTTTTGGTATGTTGATCTAAATTTTCCTTAATTTCTTAGTTGGCTGGTATTACTTATTTTGACTCCACATTGTCACTACACCGCAACAAATCGAAAGTACGTGCAATCCCAAAAAAATTGAGCATAGATAAATTATAGGCGGAGCGTAATTTTGTATATTTATTCTGAAAAAGCATCTTCGATATCTATGATTCCACTTTCAAGAAATACAATGATCCTCT
The DNA here is from genome assembly GCA_036320925.1 of Automeris io. Classification (NCBI taxonomy): domain Eukaryota; kingdom Metazoa; phylum Arthropoda; class Insecta; order Lepidoptera; family Saturniidae; genus Automeris; species Automeris io. The sequence goes on along the minus strand of JAUDJH010000021.1, from coordinate 77,579 downwards.
TAAGCACGGTTCTAGCAATAATCGAAAACGCAAAACGTCTAAACTTTTGGAAGATAAAACGAATATCACTGTAATTTTATATTTTAAGTCACATGTGAAAATCTTAAATGCTTGGCAGTTTAGTATTGATTGCCCCATGGGAGAAAGCCTCCACAATGTCTTTAAATCGGCAGATGATGTATTCCATCAAATGGGAGGCAGTCAGATTAAAAGAAATTAAACCACAAGTGATTAATAGTAATACCACAGTTTCACCAAATTACCTAGAGCGCTCAAGCGACAGTTCTATGAGGAACGTCTAGCTACGTTGAAGATTACAACGCTCAAGGACCGCAGAATCCATTGTGATTTGATGGAAGCTGACTGGTGGTAGAATGGGCATTATAGTGGGAACCTTGAAGGTTTTGACAAAATGTTCCAACTCAGTATTAGCATCCAGCTCCGAAGCCATCAGCTTAAGCTAAGTACCAGTCGGTTAAACAACCCTCACAAGCACTTTCTAAGCAATAGGATTATTAGAACGTGGAGTGATCTCCTAGAATGCGTAATCTCAGCTCAAAGTGTGAACCAATTCAAAAATCACCTGAACAAATACTATCTCAATCAGAAAGAAATGATTTTAGAAAAAATAGGATAGAGTCACTTATCAGCTATTGCAACTACTTACCTAATAATAAATAAATAAATAATATATGTATAGTCACACTATATCCCTTTCGAGGTAAGCAAAATTTAGTAGCGGTATCTTAAATAAAATTTTCTTCTCTAGGCTCTATACTACGACAACCTGCCAGCGATATTCTTTGGCACGCTGGCGGTGATCGCTGGCATGCTGGTGTTCACGCTGCCAGAGACCATCAACGTGCCATTGCCAGACACAATAGAGGAGGCGGAACGGTTGTCAAGGGTCAAAAGTGAAAAGAGCTTGGACAGCTAGATCAGTGAATGACGCTCCAGTTCTCATTTATCCAAATGACCATTTTTTTATGTTTGCTCAATCTACATATGGAAATGTAAAAATAGCTATCATCACGCCAAACCCCTATTGGGATAGTCAGAGATAATGAAACGCCACTTCATTCTTTTTTCGATTACATTTTTTGTTTTTGTTAACAATTATTAGGCCCTTTATAAACACTAGCCGATTCTGCGTACTTCTGACATTCCCTCGATTAGAAATCTCTTTATTTGGTCAGTCGTCATTTCCACTGAAATTCATGTTGTTTTTTTTTCCTCAACTTTCATCCTCGTCACGTGCCCGAACCATCGAAACATGCTTTTGTAAATGTTATCGATGTTAGAAAAAATTATTTTATTTTAAACCCATCCTGTCCATACATAATTGAATATGACAGATTTAGAAATAAAGCGTTCTTTTACACATAATTAAAGATATAACAATCTTTTGTATAAATCTTTGTATGTAATACAGAGAACAAAATACCGTCTGCTATAAATTTTAGCATTACTGGATTGAAGAAATTGCCACTAAGATGGATAGTAAAGACATTTAGACACTTAACGGTTATTAAGGGCAACAGCTATTGCTGTTTTTGTTGTTTTGTTGTTATAAACGTACAAAAACTAAGATTATATTAACGCACAACTTTAATTTTATAAATGTCATTTTAATAAATATACAATTCAAAACACTTTATTACACCAAAGTAACACTATATTTCTACGTTTCATCAATAAGCGACCTTATTGCTATAAGTGTTTTCCTCTAGGCAGGCATTGCGTGAAAGGTTGCACAAAATATGGATTTTTTAAAAATTATTTACATGTGAACCCTTGACCCCAATCACACCTCGTGGAAGCTGAAAATAAAACCGCGTCCGCGCAACAAATGTCTATTCACTCTTCTTTTAATATCTTCCTCGTATATAATCTTATATATTTTCATAACTGAAAAATATGTTTACGCATAATATAAATGGTATTGTGATATTGTTTTACTCACCTGTTTACACAGTTTGTTTGTCTATAATTTAATCATAGTTTTCAGATTTTCTTCTACATAGTGTTATTGTCCAACCGAGGGTCGATTTCTAATCAAAGTCGCCTTGGTTTTTTTTACTGGCTATTTCTACAACTTTCTGCCCTAGGCGAATGCTTTCAAATCCTAAAATATTTAATTGAAGATAGAATTATTATAAAAACTTTTAAGTTAGAGGTAACTCGTCAAATCTAATAATATTTCGAAATATTGTTCGCATTCGTGTATTATCATGTTAATAGTTTATTCAATTTCTGAGCTTATAGCAATAGAAACTTTCAGAGACGGCCAAAACCAAAGATTTTCCCGAAGATGTTTTTTAGCTGAAGGTTCGCAAAACCGAAACCGAATTTAAGTTTCAATCGCACACTATAACATAAAAAATTCGAGTTTAATATTTGAAGTTTTGACAGTAATATTTGTATGAATTCTTTTTTTGATATTATACTATATAACAAATCAATATAGTCGTTTTTCCAAGTTCCAAGTTGATATCCAAGAAAGATGAAAATAGATATATATTTTAAAAATAATAAAATTGTATTACCTCATTATCGTGTGCCTTTCCATTATCGTAAGAATTTACGAACAAATAAAATATTATGTTTAAAATAATGATTATAATTATTTCGTGTGTCTTAATATAAACATCCTGTAAAGTTAATACAATATAAGTATTGAAAAAAATAGTTATATTTCAGGAATATACAAAAACATGACAAAAACCTATGCCTCAGTTGATTAAAAGTGGCTAGTGGCTAATGATAGAGATAGGCAAAATGTAATCTGATTATTGACTAACGATTACAAAATGTAGTCATAATTTTAAATTTGTTGATCTGTAATCACGGTTAAATCCCATCAAAACTTTAAGGTGTCATAAATATATAAGCAATTGAGGATTCGGTACTGTTTAAAACATAGATGAGCAAAATGAAACCATATTAATGATGAAGAAGGCAAAATGTAATCGTAATCGTTTTTCATTAATCTGATTACATTTTGCCCATGTATGCTGTCGTCTATTATCTAGGGCAACAATAGAAGTACTAAGAAACGTGCTGCCGACCTGGAAGCATAAGATAAAATTTAGCTGAATCTTTGTGGTCAACTAAAGAAATACACGATCACTTGAGTGTTTTTTTAATGATTTACAGGCAGACGCTGGACGTCCATCATACCTCGTGAAAAGTTATGGTGAAGTCGACGATGGACTGTGTTTACCCAGTAAAAACTTTTATAAAAAAAACCAACTTCAAAAAGTTAATAATCATCTTCCGATAATTTTATAGTTTTTTTTTGGGTCTTTTTCGAGGGTCAAATTCACGTTATTTACCGTATTTCAAACAAAATACTGATTGAAATCAGCCTAAGCACGATAAATCTGCTGTATCACGAAAGATCTTCTTCAAGCCTTCGCCATATAAACCTCAAGCAAACCTTGGCGTATATCCTGTTAAATAAAAAAGTTATCATTAAATACGACTAAGTCACTCAAACACAACATCGCCATTCTCATAAACCTACAATGTGGATTTTGCATGAGTAAATGAATAGCGCCTGTTGAAAATTTTTAGCAATCAATCACAAATCTGTAAATTTCTTGGTAAAAATTTAAGGCGCAAGTAGTGAGTAATAAATAACTGTATATTATTGTTAGCAAGTTTCGTCCCACTGCAGAGCAAAATCCTTTCTTCCCTTTTCCCAATTTATTTGCGGAACCTATGGAAGGAATTTACACATTTAACCCAGCATGCTTGTTCAATGCGGGCTAGTACATCTAGAACACTAGTAGGTCACCTTAGTTTTCCTAGATTAATTAGTTTTCCTGGCTGGTGGTCCAAGTCGAGGTTCGTACCCAAAGGGTCTTGCATTGCCACCCGACTCATATTTTGCAGGTTGAACACATTCAGCGGTCGCCCTTCTTATCCTCTCGGAGTTATAAAAGGTTTTTCTGGCCAACAGCATCTAATCCTGCCGAAAAAAAGAGACTAGTAAAAATGTGTACAATATCGCGTAAATTTAGTTTGTAGCCTATCAAAGTATTGAAAAAGGCATGACTCAGAATATGCGATATTAAAATACGTTTGAACAATATTTTGTTTACTCCTTACATACAAAAATAACTCATTATCAAATACCTACTTTTTGTGTCTGTGGTGGCCATATGTATGATAATAACAATACGTGACGACCAGTAGCGGTCATTTCATAGAGGCATAAAAGCATTGCATGCCCTTACGATAAAAAAATCTGCAATCAATTGCTTAAAGTTAATAAACAAAGAAAACATTTATGTTCATATCTATTTTATTTTCAAGCCATTTATCGTTCCTATAAACACAATATAATATTTACGATAATAATAAAATATTCAAATTATCTACACGAATTCTGCCTACCTTGCCTGAATACCCTATGCACGCCACTGGTGACGACGCGAGTGCTTGTAGGTTCCAGGTCAGCCATATACCTCCGAGATATGAGTAAAAATGATGATACCAGTAAAAAATAACATGTTGAAAAACTCGCACGGCGTGTAATAGAAATATTACGTGTGGGTGTCTTTTTTGGTGCGGTGGAAATCCCTTCAGACTGTCATGGGAGTGATGAGGGACACTCCCCCGGTGTGTCGGACCTGCCCCGACTAAAACCACCGGAGAGAGCTTCGCCTTCGCCGAGCCTGGGAATCCGGATACTTCCGACGGCTCGGCGGGCGTTGGCCTTTGGGCAGGTCTCCTCTCGTGGAGGGGGATTTAAACCCCTCGCCTCCTCTCTGTGGGACCGGCGTATGGGCACACACACGCCGACCCTTCCTCTCTGCACTGGACGGGGACACCCTCAACGTCACCCGCCTAGCCAGTGTCAGGAGGGGAGCTCGTCGCGCTGGGAGTCCCGCGCGAACTGCTCCCTTCTCCCGAGCCGCCTTGTTCTGCGGCGGCACCGAGGGTTGCGGGGATTGGCGATGTGCCTCTCCCGCTCCGCCGCTTCTTTGGTACTGGTAAAGCTAGTATATTATTATAAATATCCTTTTCTTTCGTGAGTATCTTTACGCAGATCATATTAAGGATTGTGAATAAAGTCATTTTTTTAAACAGTAGTAACAAACTATAACTAGAAACGGAGGTTTAATAAAACTAACTTAGGTCAACAGTATCACGAACATGTCGACATGCTGTCTAACCTTTTATAGAAACACACGTTTTGTAAAGTATTTTATAGAACTGCATGCGTGATTTAATGTATAAGAACGGCTAACAGATGTGACCTCATAAATTAAATACTGTAAAATGTTATTTCAAGAATTAATATACATGGTATCTCGTAGTTATAGTCCTAGGTTAAAAGGATGATAGAGGGAACCAAGGTCTGTCACTTGCTACGAACACAATTCTCAAAATCTAACATTGCTAATTCATCAAGAAACATCTTAAACAATGAACATTTCATTTTTTAAATTATTTCTTGAATTATGTCATCTATTTATTATGTTTTTTGTTGTCCATTTTGCACGTAAATCTAAACCGACAACTTACAAAGAACTGACAAAAATCGCGCAATATTTTATGACCAGTTCGTGCGTAGCTGAACTTATGCTGCACACAGACCGAAACAACGAATGCCAATCGGCGCTCGGTATTGCACATTTCTTGTCTTTGGCATCTGCGTCTGAGTGTATCTATGTTCGTATTGTAACTTCTTTTCTAAAACCTTTAGTATTTTTTTTTATTACTGATAGGCTTGCGCTTGACCACAATCTCACCTAATGGAAAGTGATGATGAGACCGACGATGGAGCGCGCTCGCCCAGCAAATACTGATTCAATCGACGTTTGAAGATTCCCATGTCATAAGATGCCGGAAACACCGACGCAGGAAGCGAGTTCCACTCCTTCGCGGTTCGCAGCAAAAAGGAGGAGGCGAATCGCTTCGTGCGAGCAGCAGGAATGTCAACCACATAAGGATGCAAACCCACACGGCGTCTTCTCAATTTATGGTAGAAGGGGGAGGGGGAACTAAATCATACAACTCAGTTGCATATAAACCTAAATTTTGTTATGAGGCCGTCGAAGCTTAGATACTTATGTAAAAGTGATGTCCTTGTTTTGCCACGAACTCCAAAACTTAATTGACTAAGCACCTCGAGCGCTCGCTCCTTTTGTCTGGTGAAATTGTTAAGGCTCCGAGTCCCCAAGTCAACCGTACATTTCCGTCAAAAAGGTTGTACATCGATGGGTATGTCATCAAATGTAATTATTATAATGATGATAACTTTCGTCTTGAGAAGAAAGCCTCTGGGCATGTTTTTCCATGCCATATTCTCATGAATGGTTGGATAACATTTATGTTACACAATGCGATACAGATTACTTAGAAACATCAATATCTTTGAAATTCCCTGATCACCGGTTTCAATATCCTATTTTCTAACCTTTGTTACTATAGCAATCATAGTGCGTACCTTTTCACACATACATGCTATTAATCTCATTCCTTTCCTACGCAGATTTTTCTTAATGACATCTTTGTCTCGATCCTCGTGATTTAAGTTTATTGCTTTAATAACCAGAGGTTTCACAAATTTTCCATCTCTACACACAACTAACGAACGTTAATAAATCTAATTTCTTCTGTTGATATGTACGCAGCATTAAGGCCTATCTTACTGACGATACGATTCTCGCGAGCAAACTTCAGCGAAGCAATGCGTGGGAGCGACGTGTTTGTCGCGTGTGTGTACAGGCATCATCACACTGTCGATTCGTCAATGTGTTTGTTTCAAGGCGATTTATCGACATCCTCACGCTTGATTCATTACAATAGGTATATTGTTTATAATCATTTGTGCCCGACAGAAGGTCGATTGCTAACCAAAGCCGCAGCGAACATTTATAAATCCTAAGTCAAAAATGGGCCAAATGTAACCTGATTAATGATTAACGATTACAAAATGTAGTCGTAATTTTAATTTTCTTGCTCTGTAGTCATGATTAAATCCATTTAAAACATTAAGAAATCATAAATGTGTATGCAATCTGGGATTCTGTAGTGTTTAAAACATAGATGAGCAAAATGCAGTCATATTAATGGTAAAAAACGTAAAATGTAATCATAATCATTTTCATTAATCTGATTACATTTTGCCCATCTATGTCCTAAGTTTAAAATTGACTAAAAGTAAAAAGTATATTTATTTTAATAACTTTTAAATTAAATATTGATGTTGCCGGCTCAAAAACACTTCTAAAGATGATTAAAATTACCTTACAACTTGTCAAAAATATTAAAATTTCGAAACAATGTGCGCATTTGTAACAGTAAATTAGATTTCGCAGATTGTTGTAAACCTATGACTTAGGTGGTTAGGTTAGGTTTAGGTAGAGGCCTCAAGTGATGACAGCCGAACCATAACCTTTAATCGGACACAAAAACTCACTTAAGCCTCGGTTTCGAGATATTGCATACGATTACGGTCTACACAGGTAAGGTAAGACCGAGGCATCATTCAACTTCGAGTATTTTTTATAAATGATTCACACAGATGTGTGGATTTCATCATTTAAAAGTTATTATATTGGGCTATGCCCCTGATAATTTATATGGAATAATTAACAAGAGATATATGCATATATACAACATGAATTTATAATAGTGATAACACATTATCATTACATACAATTATTAGAATATATTTATTAATAAACGCAAAGTGGGTACAGCCACTATTGTATCTCTGCTCATGCCGAAAGGAATATAGCGTTACGATATATTATTATTATTCTATATATACATCAAAGATACACATAAATATATAAAATATTTTATAGATTCTAATAATTGTATGTAGTGACAATATGTTAAAACTTTTACGAATTCATATCTATGTACAAAACAATGTTATAAGTACTTAACTATAAAGAAATATATCTATATATCTCTGGATGAATGTAAGAAAAACATTTTTTTCACTTTCACTGTCACATATTTTTTAATATAAAACTAAAATATTGAAATGTAATTCGACCATATTTGAAAGATTTCAATAATAACATCTCTCAACATAACCTCTTTAGGATAGAATTTAGTCGAGTTCTTTAACTAACAACTTTCTTTTTGGCTGTAAAAGTAATCATTATAAATCATCTATTTATAAATTATTATGCGAAAGCTAGTAATGCGTTTTCATCTACTGTACATATATCAAGTATTAACTAAAAACTAAACGCATACTTGCATACTAACCAGTGCACACCGTTACCACGATCATTATAAATGCAATATAATACGTTAGTTACAATTTATTTATTATTCATTCCCAACCATCAATCTGCAACAAAATAGGAAGATGGTATAAAAGAGGCAATGGATAACGATAAATGACAATTTTTCTTAAGCGTAAGCGCGTGGCGCGATAAAATTGACGTTTCACAAAGCGTCGGCGCCCGATTCTTCCAACGCTGTTAGCCACTTGTGAAGTTCAATTCGTATTTTGTGCCACTCGCATTTCGTACAACCGCCGGTCGGTCGCTTCATCAGTTAAAAAGACTATCCGCGATCGATTCACACAACAGTTTTGTCTTTTCGAGAACACGTTCACAGTGAATTTTGAAGTGTACACGTGATTCAATCGAGTTATCGACGTAGCCGGCAGTATGTTTTTGGGTCATGGCATGAGATTCTAACTTTGCCTGGTGAGTACCTGCAATTTTTTATGGTTAAGAAACAATTATTTTACGCTTCACTTACGTATCTGCAGATATATGTAGAAATAAATATATCGTTATTAAAGATTTCTGTATTGTTAGCGTGACATCGGGCTAGTTTAAAACATACTATAAATTATTTGTTCAGTTGTCTTTTGATGAAAAATGTTGACTTGATGACTGCCTTGTGTTATACTGTAGGATAAAATACACTTTCCAGTCATTTGTATTAACTAATATTCGTAGATACACGTGTTTTGTCTGTGACACTAATACGGTTTCTCGTTTTACAGAAACTGAATATTTAAGGCCGTTAACACCAACAAATTAAAACCAATTTAAACTAGTACGAAACGCTATTTAGCGATAAACTATAATTATTGTCTTGCTCGAATACATTATCCAGTTTTAACAACTGTTAACTTTAAATCATTATTGAGATAGACTTCAAATAAAAGCGTTTTATAGAAGCTTAAGCTGCATTTAATATGTTTGTGCAATCCATCTTTAGTATATTATCACTGCACATGTTTCTTGTACTTGCAATCAATAAACACTTCAGTACAAAACATTGTTTCGCATACACAAATCCTGGTGATGCCAGTTTATTTTTAATAAAAATAAATCATATCATAAATAATACTGATTGTGCTATGAACTGATTGAAATAGTTTAGTATATAAACATATATAATTAATTGAATTAGTTAAGTATTTTTTAGATAAGCATTGACTTATACTTTTACGTTAAAACCACGAATAAAGTAGACTATAACATAGTAGTAGAGAATTATTTGACTTGACACATACAGAGTAGCATACGCCTGTGTCCATAGACAAAAATGTTTTTTGCCGGTGTTTTCTGTACTCGCAGATACAGAAACATTAGATGCGGTCATTCCATAATTTAATTTTGAAATAATAGTTTTTTGCATTTTCTATAAAAATAAATATTATATAATTATATACAGCGTATAATATGACATCTACTGAAAGTAGGTAAGTTAACTCATCGTCAACTCCAATTAAAATATTATTATAATTTTTTTTTTCCATCTTTTAATATGACCTCGTTGACTTTGGCAGTCTTGCCTACCTTAAAATCTATAATATTTAAAACTAAACGAATTACAATTTTGATTACCTAAATTACAAGTAAAATATCCATTTGTGTTGTTCGAAAAGTGTTTCGAAAATTGGATATGTTGTACTTATGGTTGAAGAAATACCTTTTAGCTAGTTCTTATACTGTGCTTGCAGCTAAAGTTTCGGTTGTCTGATAAACATCGGCACTAAACATATGTGGGTCTTTTTCTTTCTCGTGTATTTACGATTACGTTTCTCTTTCACGCACGCCATAGACAAATGTTAAGCATTCATCCGCGAAACAGTTGCGAGAAAGAGTGAAATAATTGGTAATACATAAGAAGGAATAGACCCATAAATGTTTCTTTGCGTATTCGAAACATTTGCTGTAAATACCCTTTTAAATTTCCTTAGTACCGAATTTAAATTTCAACCAAGTAAAGATGAAGATGCTGAAAGAAACAACAAATTAGTAACAATAACTGTATAACAATAAGTGTGTCTGTATCTAATATTTCTTGTTTCCCAAAACATTTATTTATTATCAGGAAGGCAGTTGAAACAACTGATAAGCGCCGGTATCCTGCTATTTCACTTTTTTTTTTTAAATTATATTTCTTTTGGTGATTGAGAAAATATCCCAAATATCTATTGAACTTTCTCATATTGTTGTTCATACACAAGCAAAATAATTGTCTATGGCGTCCTAGAAAAAGAAAAGTAATTACAAATCCACGACAATGAAAAAGATATATAGATGACGAAATATGAAATGTTAGCTGGAGACACGCAATAAATCAAAATTAATGCAATTATTTAAATATCTCTACCATATACGTGACCGGAATTATTTTAATTACTTATCCGAAATCACAAATCCCTAAACACCCTACACTATACTGAGTCTTCTTTGGATAATACGTGTTTCTATTGTAAGTTAATTTTATCTCAAGACGGTTTATTCTTGGACATTGCCATATGCACTGAAACTTCAGACAAGCACCAATCGTGTCGGTTGTTGATCTTTTACATTAAATATTTTATACACGATTGAGACACGTCATTTTAATTTCTACATGGTCTACAATCAATCACTAAAACCTAAACTTTTAAATTTACTATTTGCATAAATATATTTTTACTACGAAATAAGTCCTGTTTTCATTTATAAATTATACCGTCATAGAAAAAACTCAGAACAATACAAATAGTTATATATTTTACTGCAATTCCTAATTTTTTTTAACTTTCTTTTCTATTTTTGTATAAGTGTCAAATTGGCTCACACCCTGTTGTAGAAATATATCATGGATTAGGGTTGCCACCCGTACTTTGTAATAAAGTATTGTACATTATTTCGCATTATATGATTTTTCTAGGATTCAAAAAAGTTAGGTTATAAGAACATGATAAAAACTTAATTATTTATTTACTTTCAACTTAATATACACTGTAAAGATGCTGCGCAATTGCTTAGCAACGATAAGAACTTGATATAACTTGCGAAAAACAATACTAATATGTTTTTGAACATAATAAAGAAAAATTAATGATACTTTATTTTGACACTATGTTTTTTTTATGATAACTTTAATAACCAACGTTTGGCAAAATCTTATTAGCCATACTCCAATGGAAAAGTCCTAAAGAACGAAAAAAAAAACACTTTAATTGTAAAACAAAAAGATTGCAGCCTTAATCATAATTCTTAAACACATATTTAACACTAATGATATTTATTCCCATTTAAATAATTAGTATTTAAAATCGTCTCTATTTAAATACTGTTTGTGCTATAGATGTGGGAGTTTTTTTTTATCAATCATTGCTTAAGCTGGAAAAATGGACATCTACGGATACCTCCTCACAAACGATATTTACATTCTCATTTAAACTTTAAATAGTACAAAACTTAAAATGATTGACTTTACACTCTCTTGATGCAGTTTTCTAGTTATCTTTCTTTCACTCACAATTATATTTACACGTTATTATAATTATATTATCTTTGCTTATGTTTATAAGAAAAAAGTATCTATGGTGCGTCTCCGTAAAATGTTATTTTTTTCACAAAACCTTTATTGATCGTTTCTTCTCATGTCTTAGCAATTACTTTTCTTCCTCGCACGTCATAGCCAAATGTTTTACTATGTGTGCTTGTGTATGCAAAATACTGCAAAAAGAAAAAAGTTATTGAACATACAGAAAAAAGAAAGAGACAAACAAATATTTGGTGATATACCAAACATTTACTATATAAATCCCACAATGTTCACTTTTAATTATATTTTCCAAATTCTAATGGCTAAATCAGTAGATATGGATAACCAATCATGTCGCAATTAGCTGTAACAACTTTTTTCTCTTATCAAAATATTTATGGTACTTAGCTACATTGTAAAAGGCTTGATCAAAATCCACAAAAATCACCGTGACTAGTAAATAAAAGTTTGACAATTTCGGTCATTGTAAACATGCACGACGGTTTTTTACCCAGTTGCTCACCGGCGCGTCGTCTTTGCATTTGAATACTGAAGGTTAATGGCTGTATGGTGAAAGCCTTTGCCTTCCCCACTGAGGGGAGAAATGAGAATAAAACCAAAAAAAATACCGAAGATTAAATAATATGTGCAGCATAGATTGATATGAAAAATATTAGCTTTTTTATTCGTTATAGGTAAATTAAAATTTACATCATGACTAATTTGAATATAATAAGGAAGTATCAGTTTAATAGATATGTACAAAACATAGGTGTTCTAAAGTCATATTAAAGTTGATTACAATTTTATAAAGCAATTACACTGTGGAGATGTGATATCTCATATCTGAAATATAATTTTATTCCTCAATATCAAGATACGAGCATTAGATAATAAGTTAGTGTTTTAAGTTTTTTTTGCCTTTAAAATATATGTCATTTTTTCAATATTTAGAAAACATATAAACCCATTGTCAATCGAACGACATTACATTATTTTGTGAGTTTGCTTAAGTGCTTGTAAATATAATAAGTAATTTTTGTTTAAAAGTTTCTCGATACGAATTTGTTTTACTCAGCTTTTTAATAAGGTGAGCTCCCTTTTAACATGGTTTACATGTGATCTAAATTTTTTTTCGGTTTATAAAGCCGAATTGCTTATCTCGCTAGGCCTGTGTGCACCGACTTTATATATTCATGGTTGCCAGTTTCTACGCTATAATCAATTTGTCACAGCATGTATAATTGAAATAGTAAACATGTCAAATTATGTATATTTCGTTTAACTCATTATTAACTTTATTATATTTGTAAAACTGCGTAACTACATATGTATATTATGTTTTCTTATGCTTCTTAATTCCTGAACAAGAAATAATAGTTATAAAATATATTAACATAGTGAGACGCTGCTTTTTTTCGGCGTCTCTTCAAGATCGTCACTATGAAACACAGGTAGGTTACTATAGGCAGTTCTTAACTTTCGGCGGCCAACACGCCGTCAGCGGAGGGACACGTTGGCCCTCTTAACAAGCGCGATATCCCTCCATAACACTAACCGGGCATTATACTTGAGGTAGTTGCAACGGCGCGTTGTCCGTTAGAAAGGTTTGGTAGGTTGGGCTCTTTAAACCCACCCCTCTAGAGATAAAACGTAAACTTTTGATAAATAAATATTAGAAGAACAGATATTTCAATTATTAAAAATTTGTTTTTTGTTTCAATTATTTATAGTTAAGATGATATCGGGGTCATCAAACTTTATAAATAGATGAAGGTATCACGTAATATTTTTGTTCTTGTTTAATAATATAAAGAAAAGTCAGCATTTTAGCAAATATTTGATAATGTCATAATTATATTTATAGCTAGACTAAGCAAACTTATTTAATATGTATAACTTACGTTTACTTTTGACAATATAAAATAAATATGCATAGATTGACTTCCTTATGAAAACTAGGGCACCGTGTCATTGCCATCGACTTACTTCCTACTGTAAGGATGGCTTTCACGAGCAAATTAAATCTAGTTTAAACTTATACAAAACGCTATTTAGCGCTAAACTGTACATATTGTCTTGTATGGAAACATCACCCAGATTTAAATAGTGTAAAATTCAAATTAAACCGCCCCAATTAAATTGTATTTTATACAAGCTTAAACTAGAATTGCTTTGTTGGTGCAAGCCTCTCTAAGACAATATTAAAGATTTTATGGATATCCAAAACGTAAGTCGGTAAGCTTTTTTTTGTAACCTGGAGGGAAATCGTGCATAGGAACACCAGGGCCGCTGTGAGGGCAGCGACCCCGGTGTGCCAGACTCCTACTGACTAAAAACCCACGGAGTGTCCCTCTAATCGCTCCATCCGAGCCTGGGAAACCATATTCATCCAGACGCCCGGGGAACAAGTCGGTAAACTAGAATGACTTATAATAACCACGGAAGATAAACAGATGTAAACAATTCGGATATCGCACTGATATATAAAATTAATTTAACGTAAAGAAATATTTTCTTTAAATAAAAACCACTCCCTACACAATTGAATTAAAATATGAATAAAAAGTGTCCCGATATTTGAGACTTTAATACTAGTGTCCCAAATGTCATACACCCAGAGATGGGTAAAATGTAATCTGGTTAATGATGAAACGATTACAAAATGTAGTCGTCATTTTAATTTTCTTGCTCTGTAATCTTGATTAAATCCATTTAAAACATTAAGAAATCATAAATGTGTATACAATCTGGGATTTTGTAGTGTTTAAAATATAAATGAGCAAAATGCAGTCATATTAATGGTAAAAAACGTAAAATGTAATCGTTAATCATTTTCATTAATCTGATTACGTTTTATACACCTAACAACTTACGGAACAACTCTAATGTGTAAAGATTGTAGTTCTTTAGTGAAACTGTTTGCTTATTGCAAAACAATGCGTAATATTACGAAACTTTTCGCCCTATGACGTATTGAAATCAGTTTTGCGGAAACTATACTTTTGTTTAATCGATAATGTGACCTTGATCATACTGTCACGGCCTTTGATGGCGGTGACAGATAGATTCTGATAGACACTAGTACCACAGTATAAAGTTGTAAGAATATCAAGAATGTACGTAATATCCGGACCGATAGCATTTATTTACAATTAGGACTGTCAAGGCCACCGTGAGGGCAGGGGCCCCAGTGTGTTGGACTCTTACCGACTAAAGCCAGCAAGGTGTTCCTACTACTCATACAGATCCCAAGGGTACGACCACGCCAACGTCCTGGACAATGTAAATTAAGGCCTAGGCCGCACTACAATTTTTACCGCAAATTCTGTAACCCTATGTATGAATCTATGAACCACACGAAAATGGTGAAAAAAAAAACGTTAAAAAATTGCGGAATATAAACTTAATTACATAAATTTTCACAAAAACCACTCAACTTAATACTATTATCTCTTAGAATATCTTTAATTTCGTATTTATTCGTAAACCATTATATGCCGCTTCTAAAAAATAAATATGTACATATATCTATTAATATTTCCACGTGGGTTCGAATTGTCAAATATATATTTGAAATTTTCATTATTTTAATAATTAATATTTCATTAATATTGTCATTATAAATGACATGCAGGTATGCAGTTTACTGTCATTAGCATTACTATTGATTTTGATCTTAAATAAAGGTAATTATCTAAATATGTCAGGATGACACTTCCGGCTTGGCCTTTTGGCTTGGCTTCCGGTTTATAGACTACCAGAGTAAAAGCGTAAAATAAGGACGAATATTACTACAAGCCAATGCTAATAATTATTATGTAATATCATATAATTTATGCTGTCACCGTTTAAGAATAACTTTCATGGAAGATGATGTCAGACAATTAATAAGGACTTTTGAGGTGAACAATAAAGATGGCGGCAGTGTTTTTTGGCGTAACGTCGGTGAGAGTTACGTGAAAGTGATTGAGTTTTAATTAATGCTTATTTATCTGTTTCTATAAATATTAAGAGCGACCAGTGGCCAACACACTACAAAACAGTAAAAAACAGTCGAAAAGTGAAGTACGTTAATATGTAACGTCATTTAAGGCCACACACCGCACACCAGAAACATAAACAATACAACTTTCAATATGAACACATAAATAAACAAGAATAAGTCAACTAGAGTGAAAATAAAGACAGGAAGGATAGACCACAAGAAAAAGAAAAATCACACCAACACCTACTGCGGTTCCTCAACCATTCGATGATTTTTCTTTTAAAGACTGACAGACTGTCAGCAAGCACCTCGACTGTGCTCTCCAGTTCGTTAAAGCCGCGAAAAAATATGCAAATTGGCGAAATGTAGCCCAGGATTGTCCGAGCATAGAGTGTAAGATGTAATAACAAAGTAGCTTTGTTGTTATTGATAACTGAATTAATTTAATATATAGCTGAACTTTGCCCGTTGATTTTATGAGTTTATTACCTACCAAGCATGAATCAGGTTCTTGTAATAATTTATAATCATTTGTTTATTCGACGTTGGAGGCATTAATTAACTAATTAATTATAAATTGTAGGCTTATGTCATAAAATTTGGAAATATAAAAAACCACACGTCGAAATTTGTTTTGGTTCTAATTAAGTGTATTTTTTTTTATTCACTTTGGGTGATTTTGTGTGGTCTCTTTATATTTCCTAATTCTATGGGCGTTATCGAAATCCGCCTGACATTAACCTCATATCCCGGTTATTTACCAATTTCATTCGCACTGGAACTCTATTATGACTAACTTCTTATCTAAAGTTAATACTAATTTATTATTTTTGTACAAACTGATTAAATTTTTAAGATTTTCTACTACGAGTACTAATAAGTAAAAAAAACATAGTAGCGTCTGCAAATCTCAGTCTTAGACAAAGTTATATTCAATCAGCCATAACGCTTGTAGAGAAGTGCTAAATATCTATTCGAAATAAACTATCTAAATATTACGTCGACACTTCCTGTCAAGTGAATATTTGTTATAAGTTTCTACTAACGTTATCGCTCATCGGATGTTGCTTTATCTAAGCCCCAAGTTAGCTCAGAGACTTGCTTCACTCGGACATTTACATTTAATAAACTCATCGTGTTTAGCTTACTGTAAGCAACAAATACATAAGATCCTAAATGATTTGTAATAAACGATGTTGTAACCTCGTGGCCATTATCAAAATACAAATATGCTTTATCTACATTCTAATATCAATATATTTATCTTTCAGGAACGTTATCTCTATTTATTAGATTGATTAAAACCTGACTAATATTTTCTTAGTCTGGCGCAGGCTGTGAATCACCTTAAAGCCGGGTCCATATATGTAACATTCCGATACAATCACTGTTCATTGATTATAACGACTTTCCGCATTCGCTTCAGCAGGGATTATGCGAATGGTGAACAGTGTTTGTGCTTGTCATTCACTCATAATATAACCACATAATCTTTACAGTAATCCAAGAAACCAATCACAGTGTACAATACTCAACAAAAAACTAACCAGGGTTTTTTTATATGCCATTGTAAGAGTAATAGAAACAATGAGCGGAGAAATATTTACATTATAAAACCTTGCCTTAAGTTTTTGTTGCTTAATGCATTTTTGTTGCCTGGTGAAAATCCATCATGGATCGTCAGGCCATTGTTGCATAATACTAGTTACTATGTCATGATTGTTGTAAAGATTTTGAAATCATAATTATATTTAAAAGATATTGCGAACGTAGCTTGAGAATTCTGTTATTACTTCTGCCTATTTTAAACAATGGAGTAGTGAAAAGATGTTTATTTTTGTGTTATTTCTTGGTATATATTTTTATAATAAATTAATCTCTATTGTAATGTTTCACTTCTGTATCCGCTTTTTATTAAATCTCCACTCTAGAAGAGATTAAATGCGAAAACTCCCGGTCCGCATTCACTTCTGTTTCTTATCCTGGCTCGACAAAGTGATTACAGTGCACCTAATAAATAGTACAGTAAATAAGTACAGTATAATCCAAAAACGATAGCGTCTTTCAAATTACGAAAACCATGGACAGCTCGGTCGTCATGTCGACCCACATATCCCACGTTTGAAGGTCTCTAGGTATATGAGTTACTAGACCTACAAAAGCCGATCTCAAAACGCGACTGTTGAAAGAGAGTGGCTGCTACGGTCTTTACATTTGTGTATAATGGTCACGACCCAGTTCGGTCAATTGCCCTACCAGGTCGAACTGTCACCTTAACTCTCTGTGAAGGTGCTTGCGAAACAACTCTAACCTGACAACATAAGCGAAACTAATATCGAAGATTCAGATACGATAATAAAATCGAAAAAAAAATGTTTTTTTTTTTCGAAATGATCGTGTTGTTTAACCGGGAAAGGTTAAACAACAACTCCACAACAAAACCGGACGGGTGGGCGAACACTGAAGGTGCTCAGCCGGCATCGAAAAAATTATATACATGTAAACCTAGCTTTATGCGTCGCTTATTTTATAACCACTCGGACGCCCGTGGCTACAATATTACCCAAAACTTTACATCAACCGATCTGAATATAAAAACATACATCGGACTTTAAAAAAAAAACTAATTTAAAATTTAAGTAGAGTTGTGACTGTTATTGAAGTAAGTTTGTAAAAAAACACTATATGACAAAAAATATAAAAATAGTGATAAAAACATAAATATGGCAAAAAAACACAGGAAATTGTAATTTTAGTTTTCGTCATGATTGCGTTAGACTCGTATGTGTTCATTGATTTTAGACGTTAAACGTGTAAACAGCAGCGCTGACTGGACGGTTGAGTGATCAAGGAATTAAGGCCAATGAACTCTACACCATGCGCTCACAAAATATCGCCATTTTTTTATATGATTTTTGCGTCAATTGTGAACTTCATTGAAAAAACAGTTATTCTTGATGTTTCGAGATTATTCGACAATTCATCGACACAATGACGAATTGTCCTCGTAAATCCTTCTTTTTTGTTAGTTTTTCATTATAATTAATATAGCTTACGAAATGTTGGTTCTCAGGAAAAACTGTTGTTTTTTCCCATAGTATATAATTTTGAAAACGCACTTATATATCAGTAGTTTTGCTGGTTTAGGTAATATCTATACTATAATATTATAAAGCTGAAGTGTTTGTTTCTTTGTTTGTTTGTTTGAACGCGCTAATCTCAGAAACTACTGGTTCGAATTGAAAAATTCTTTTTGTGTTAAATAGACCATTTATCGAGGAAGGCTTTAGGCTATATAACATCACGATGCAACTATTAGGAGCGAAGAAATAATGAAAAATGTGAAAAAAACGGGGAAAATTATTCATCCTTGAGGGCTTCCATTGCGTGCGCTGCGAAAACGGTTCAAGATACCAAAAATACATGTATGAAATAATTATTCCTCTTAAAATGATCTAAAAAAATGTCCGCGACAGTATATGTCTATCTTTTAAGATTAACTCACTAGAACCGTTTTTATGGTAATCAAATTTGGTCGAAATTAATGCATTATTTGTTAAGAGTTGTATCAACGTAATAATATTAATCTTTATCCAAATAAATGTGTTGTTGATTAAGAGTATTTAATTGTGAACAAAAGTGTCTTTGACATGACTTAATTTCAATGAACATCTTAGAAGATATTACAATAACTTATATAGCAAAACAACGTTTGCCGGATAAGCTAGTTTTTTATAAAATTTGTAAGAAGTATAGAATAAAATAATTGTTAAAATATAATATATATTACATTATTATTTTAAACGTATCTTACTCATTTTAAACTTGATTAATTCCATATTAAAAATTCTGCTCCAAATTAATTCCAATTGTTTAACAGTGTCCAAATTTCTAGCATTTTAAATCGGAAAATTTATAAAAATACTAGCTGTAGTTGAAATAATCATGTACATGCATCATATATTGTATGATTTCAATAATAGTGCAACAAAAACTAAAAAGTTGTTAGATTATAAATATTAATAATATTTGAGTGGAAATAAGAGCCGAGTCCGACCGAGATTTACTTATATTGACCAAATAAAAGGAGTTCTGATACAGGGAAATATAATATCAAAAGCACGCGGAGTCGGCCAGAGTGCATGAAGGAACTAATGAATGTTAAGAAAGCGAAAAAGTTTTACAACAATTGAGAGAAGCGGCGTTCCATTATCTCTGCCTACCCCAATAAGGATTCAGGGTGATTGTTGTGGCCGCGTACCAATATTTAGTTAATTGTCATACAACATTATTTAATAGTTAGTTATAGGGTAGGTTACGGTGGATTCTAACATATTCGTATATCGCGTTGATATCGACCAATAAAATAGCATGGTGTGAGGGTAGTAGCGCAAATCTTTCGCTGCCGACACTACCGTTTCGTCGTTCGATGGTGACACACCACGCTTGGGCGCATCGCTAAAACCTCGTTGTCTCGTGCCATAATATCATTTTTTGGACTATTATTTGTGCTAGTGGAGTGCCAGGCCCCCCTGACGCGAGACCCTCAAGCAAGCCGCTGGCCAGCGTGCATATCAAACACTAGCTGATCCGGCAAACGTTGTTTTGCTATATAAGGTTTTGTAATATCTTCTAAGATGTTCATTGAAATTAAGTGATGTCAAAGACAATTTTGTTCACAATTAAATACTCTTAATCAACAACACATTTATTTGGATAAAGGTTAATATTATTACGTTGATACAACTCTTAACAAATAATGCATCAATTTCGATCAAATTTGATTACCATAAAAACGGTTCTAGTGAGTTAATCTTAAAAGATAGACATATACTGTCGCGGACATTTTTTTAGATCATTTCAAGAGGAATAATTCTTTCATACATATATTTTTGGTATCTTGAACCATTTTCGCAGCGCACGCAATGGAAGCCCTCAAGGATGAATAATTTTCCCTGTTTTTTTCACATTTTCCATTATTTCTTCGCTCCTAATAATTGCATCGTGATGTTATATAGCCTAAAGCCTTCCTCGATAAATGGTCTATTCAACTCAAGAAGAATTTTTCAATTCGAACCAGTAGTTCCTGAGATTAGCGCGTTCAAACAAACAAACAAACATACTCTTCAGCTTTATAATATTAGTATAGATTGCGGCAGTAGAGGTAAGTGGAAGTATTTGTCGAACCCCCCACACCAACCAGCGACCGTATTAACCTTTACTTTTGGGCCGGGAACAAACAGTGATAATAGATAGAATATTTTAAGGATAGGTCATGTAGTTTTCGAAATCTTACTACATCACGTGGTGCCATCCGTGTTCTCACAGGTTCGCGTTCGACTTTGACAGCTGAAAGTGCTTCACTGTCCCTTACGTCGTACTTAGTGATGAAAATGCCCGGGAATTTTCCCAAAGTGCCCAAAACTTGCTTGGGAATATTCCCGGGAATTTACGAAATGTTCGCGGAAGTGCTGGTCACTTTGGGAAAATTCCCGGGCATTTTCATCACTAATCGTACTCCGTTCTATATACATAATTATATACAAAGCAGTACATTGCGATCAAACAGCCACTAAGATGGCGCTGCCGAGCACTTGACAACCAGCATTCGAATTATACCATAAGCATTATGCTAATACATCTTAGCGTCTAGATATTCTCTAGACGTTGATCCAAAACCGATAGCAGTCGACGGCGTTCATGTTGAAGCTGTTCAAGAATACACCTTAGATGTTACAAGTGGGTAAGTGCAACTTTGATGGGGAGGCCTACAGAAGAATACAGCTACGTTGGGCAGCTTTTAAATGAAATATAATCGTCAAAAAAAGGCAAAGTGAATCTACCACCGGTTCGGAAAGCAGAATCTACCGAGAAGAGCCGGCAAGAAACTCTGGTAATTGCTCCTTTTAACATAATGAGGTACAATAACAGGTATAATATATAAAGGATTGAATGCCCCGCGAGAACGATTGCATATGTTAAGACTACGCACTTTTATCATTCAAACAGTCATTAATGGAATAATATCCCTTTAGCAATTTAGTTTTATTTTAATTTTTTAATTTTCTATAGTGGTAACTCTAAGATGTCTTTAGGTATAAGGTATAAGCGAAAACCGAGCCCCATGTAGGAACCATGAACCTTTTGAAACCGGAAATAGGTAACACTAATTTTACAAATTAAAATTAAATTTGGCAAACTACCTCTAGTCTTTTCGTAATCTACACCACAAAGCCTGAAGACGAAAGTCCAGTACGTCCTAACTGTAGTGACATACGGAGCTGAGACGTGGACACCCACGGTACGATTAGTTCACAAATTTAAAGTCGCTCAGCGTGCTAAGCTCAGAGTTTCTCTAAAGGATCGGATCAGAAATGAGGTGATTCGCGGCTCCTTCATGGCGTATATGTAGGACCTTTAGTAAGATTCATAATGAAAGTAAAGATATATTTTGTAGTTCTCTGACGTCTTTCAAAGCAAGTCTTTTAAAATAGTTTCACGGTTAACATAATTCTTTTTATTCATAACTAGCTGATCCGGCAAACGTTGTTTTGCTATATAAGTTATTGTAATATCTTCTAAGGTGTTCATTGAAATTAAGTGATGTCAAAGACAATTTTGTTCACAATTAAATACTCTTAATCAACAACACATTTATTTGGATAAAGATTAATATTATTACGTTGATACAACTCTTAACAAATAATGCATTAATTTCGACCAAATTTGATTACCATAAAATCGGTTCTAGTGAGTTAATCCTAAAAGATAGACATATACTGTCGCGGACATTTTTTTAGATTATTTCAAGAGAAATAATTCTTTCATACATATATTTTTGGTATCTTGAACTGTTTTCGCAGCGCACGCAATGGAATCACTCAAGGATGAATAATTTTCCCCGTTTTTTTCATATTTTCCATTATTTCTTCGCTCCTAATAGTTGCATCGTGATATTATATAGCCTAAAGCCTTCCTCGATAAATAATCTATTCAACACAAAAAGAATTTTTCAATTCGAACCAGTAGTTCCTGAGATTAGCGCGTTCAAACAAACAAACAAACTCTTCAGCTTTATAATATTAGTATAGATTTGTGTATAATGGATCTTTTGTTTCCATATCACTGTGCCATTAGGAATTTTTGTATTCGAAGTTCACTTTTTTTATATGGAAATTTGCTTGTAGTACATGTTGCGTTTTTGCATTGGAGTGGTGCATTGTATGTGTATATGACATGATGTCTATTGTTATTTTTGAATGCATACACTCTGTTTGAAAGCCTTTTAAAATAAAATAAAAAAATTAATTCGTCATAGAGCTGAAGTCATCGAAATAGCTCAGAGGATTAGCAGGCGGAAGTGGCACTGGGCTGGTCATGTTTGCCGAAGAATTGACAACCACTGGGGGTAGACGTGCTATTGAGTACCTTACCAAGTACCACGCCTTAGTTAGAGGAGTGTGAAACGCCCTCCGGCTGGGTGGATCGATGATTTGCTAAGGTGGCGGACAAAGATGAAGACAGGGCTCAATTGCGAACCTTGAGAGAGGGCTATGCAAAACAGCGGACGGCTACAAGTTTTTTTTACACTGGCACGACAAAGAGACTACAATGCACCTGATGGTAAGTACAGAGTAGTCCAAAAACGAAAACGACCATCAAAGGACGAAAATTCGTTGATAGGCTCCGTCGTCATGTCGGCCCACATATACCACGACTGAAGGTCTGTAGGTATATGGGTTACTGGATATGCACAAGCTGACCCCGAAACGCGACAGGCCAAAGTCACTAAAAGTTACTATGACGGTCTTTACACTTGTGTACTGTGGTTACTATGAGTTGATGATGTCTAGATATTCTAAAAGGAGCCATCAAGACGCAGGCGAAGGTTCGTAAACAGTAAACATACGAGATCACATTGCGGCCCGTTTGATAAATCAAAACGCACTCATTGATACTGAAGCGCGGAATACAAATGAATCGGTCACGACGACGGCGTGTGATAACATACGCAACTCGGTCAAGGATGTGTCGATATTTCTAAAAGATTCATGGTTCTCTGGGCAAATCAAGTTTTTTTTATACACTGGCTTGCTAAAGTGAATACAGTAAATAAAATAAATAAATACATTATTTATTAGATTTTTTTTACACTTGCTCGACATAGTGACTACAGAGTACCTGATGGTAAGTACAGTGTAGTCCAAAAACGAAAGCGACTATCAAAGGATGAAAATCCAATGATAGTCTACATCGTCATGTCGGCCCTCATATACCACGACTGAAGGTCTCTAGGTATATGAGTTACTGGATATACACAAGCTGATCCCGAAACGCGGCAAGCCGAAACTGGTCACTATGACGGGCTTTACACCCATGTACTGTGGTCGCGATTCAGACGGGCACCGACGCCCTACCACCTCGCTGCTGCTCGTTTAGCACCACACAGGAGTCACGTGTAGGGAAACTAGGGTAAAGCCTACGAACGCGAGCAGCTTCGACTCCCAAATAATAAAGATAATTATAAAGCAGCAGTTTAAAGTCAGCTGACACCCAAACTAGGACTACCTGTGTCTTGGATGTCAGCACATTACACAACATTTGTTACATACTGTTTATATCCGCTGCGTAGCTCCAATCTTAACCCTTAACTTGGCAGAATGTTCTTTCTTTCAATATCAAAATAATATTCATACCGTTTAACCCTTATGTTCCAAGGATGTCTAATAGAAACTAACCGTGCGTTCAAAAACTGAGAAATTATCTAAATATTCATATAAAAATATTAAGATTGCGCTAAAAACTTATGGCAATAGGTTTTGTAAATTCTGATATATCTCCACTGACACACTATCAAGAAAAGGGTTAACTCAAAAGACATTAATACATACACTATACAATCAAAGTAAATAATAAAGACACCATAATGTTAAACCCAAGCACATCTATTCCCACAACAGTTCCTCAGTATCATTATACTTCAGATTTAGACAGTCCTTCTTATCTATACTAATATTATAAAGCTGAAGAGTTTGTTTGTTTGTTTGTTTGAACGCGCTAATCTCAGGAACTACTGCTTCGAATTTAAAAATTATTTTTGAGTTGAATAGACCATTTATCGAGGAAGGCTTTAGGCTATACAACATCACGATGCAACTATTAGGAACCAAGAAATAATGGAAAATGTGAAAAAAACGGCGAAAATTATTCATCCTTGAGGGCTTCCATTGCGTGCGCTGCGAAAACGGTTCAAGATACCAAAAATATATGTAAGAAAGAATTATTTCTCTTGAAATGATCTAAAAAAATGTACGGGACAGTATATGTATATCTTTTAAGATTAAGTCACTAGAACCGTTTTTATGGTACACAAATTTGGTCGAAATTAATGCATTATTTGTTAAGAGTTGTATCAAGGTAATAATTTTAATCTTTATCCAAATAAATGTGTTCTTGATTAAGAGTATTTAATTGTGAACAAAATTGTCTTTGACATCACTTAATTTCAATGAACATCTTAGAAGATTTTACAATAACTTATATAGCAACACAACGTTTGCCGGATCAGCTATGGTAAGTATATAAGTACAATCGCCGTCGTCTTGTCTTACATACACCACGATTAGAGGTCTCTAGGTTTGTGAGTTATTGGACTCATTAATCGAGTTCAAAAATTCGAAAAACTGAAGTGAATCAGTATTTTCGCTGGTGCACTGGGTCATGAAACAATGGACAATCACCCTACCACCTCAAAATTCAATTACGGATCTTTTTTAAACTACATCTCACGCGGCAGAATAAAAAAAGGTTATTTTCATACTACGTACGTATTTTAGGCACCACATGTTTACATAGTGAAACATAGTGAGAAAACCCACATGGCATCTAATAGGAGTTTCATGTGTAATTGCCTTGAGAACGACGATCGGCTGCGCAACTGGTTACATTGGCCACGATATAAGCGCAAAATGGGCTCTTCCCACTCCGAAAGGGATATAGTATAACGATATATTATTATTTAAAAAATAATAAGCGGTGGTGGCTGCTGGCAGAATAGAATAGCACCCCCCTCTTCTTGCTGAGGTGTCGTAAAAGGCGACTAAGGTATCTCTTGAACACCGCAATTCTACCAGGTGTTTAGAGAAGGAAAACTCGACCAAACCTGCATCCCGCTCCCTCCCGATCGTACTGGTTCTCCATTCTATCGGGCCTGAGGGAGTTCGGACGAGAGGGTGCTTTTCTGGCTGCGCGTCCAGTTATGCACTTAAATATCTCCTGCGCAATTGACTGTTTCCGAAAACTGGACCTCGAATTTCTTAACCGGTGTTGAAACAGTCGCCGTGGCCGAAACCGGCTAGGACATCATCATTTAAAAAATATATAAGCTTATACAAATCTTGAATAAAAAGTTTTACTCCAACACTATAAACATTTCTATTTTGTTTATAAATACTGTAGCGAGTCATATGCGCGAAGAAACTTACTCTTAATTATGCTTAGACATTTCGACTTGGTCACACAGGTCATGATGGTCACGAGCAAGTGAAAAATCGACGGCGCTTCAGTGTGATGGTGACTATAAGATATCCTGGCTTCACATCCTGTGAGAGATCCAAATGTCGTGCCATAAATAAAAGTAATAAATAATAATAATAAAACATTTATTTGGCACACAACACCACAAACAACACAGCAAAATATGTTATTAAAGACAGAAAACAAAAAAGTAAACAGCCTGTGTTGTGATGATGCGCCAAAGGGAAGTCAGCTCAGCAAATGCTAAGACCAGCCGAGGCACCCAGCGCTGATTTTCAACTGACACCTATTTATTAAATCGACGCGCAGAAAACAGCAAGCTAAACCAAGAAAGTAAGTTTCTTAGCGCATATAACCCTTTAACACGTCCCCGCAGGCATGTACCATTAATGGTACATTAAGGACTGTTCCATCGGTCGTCGTGTACCATTTATGATGCATACACAATTGTCACATCGGGCGGCGTGTGCCATTAATGGTACAATGAAAGAAATCAATATAATTTGTATTTTTTGTTAATAAAAAAAAAAAGTTTGCAAATGAACGCAGACATAGTCGGTAGAAGCATTAATCTATACTAATATTATAAAGCTGAAGAGTTTGTTTGTTTGTTTGTTTGAACGCGCTAATCTCAGGAACTACTGGTTCGAATTGAAAAATTATTTTTGTGTTGAATAGACTGTTTATCGAGGAAGGCTTTAAGCTATATAATATCACGATGCAACTATTAGGAGCGAAGAAATAATGGAAAATGTGAAAAAAACGGGGAAAATTATTCATCATCGAGGGCTTCCATTGCGTGCGCTGCGAAAACGGTTCAAGATACCAAAAATATATGTAACAAAGAATTATTCCTCTTGAAATGATCTAAAAAAATGTCCGCAACAGTATATGCCTATCTTTTAAGATTAAGTCACTAGAACCGTTTTTATGGTAAACAAATTTGGTCGAAATTAATGCATTATTTGTTAAGAGATGTATCAACGAAATAATATTAATCTTTATCCAAATCCAAATGTGTTGTTGATTAAGAGTATTTAATTGTGAACAAAATTGTCTTTGACATCACTTAATTTCAATGAACATCTTAGAAGATATTACAATAACTTATATAGCAAAACAACGTTTGCCGGATCAGCTAGTGAGAGATATGCGATAACGTGCAAACGGCGCCGCACGATGAGACTAATTCGATTTTACAGAGCCGTCAGATGCCGAAGACAGCGAATTCAGCCGCCGGCGGGGACGTGTTAAAACCCTTTAAAATATAAGATTTATTCAGCCTACGACCTGTAAACAATAAATAGTGCGAAGATATGTAATCATCGTATGACACCCGATATTTAACCTTGTACACACCGCATTAACCACAAAGTCAGGAAGTGCGGTCCAATCAGTCGGTAAACGTAATTAAAGACAAAATTTATATTCCTGGATCATCCAAATATTATATAGAGTATTGAAAGCTAAAATTTCTCAGTTTAGAGTGGTCTACACGGAAAGAAAAGTAAATTTACATGCGATCGAAATAAAAATAGCATGCTCAATACCCACCACTAATAAACTCGTGATAAAAATGAATATTTTGTATGAATAGAATTGTTCCATATTATTTAACAAAGTTTGCAGTTTTCTTTCTTCAGTCCCTCAGCCTCCTTGAGTGTCAAGCCGGAGCCTGTGCTCGTAGCGGCAGACGAGACCATCACACAACACATCTATTGAATAATATAGATAAAAAGTGGCCTAGCCACTTCATAAAAAATACGCTGAAATTTCTATAAACCTTTGTTTTGACGTTTTAAAAGTTAACTGAAAAGTCTCATAAGACAACAGTAACACGTATAAGTTATTCAAGGTTATGTAACTTGTTTTTTCGTGAATATTTCGCTTGTTGTGTGATAAATTATATTAACATTTTGACAAAAGTTAATTATCTATATATTGTACTGTAATTTTTGTTTATACTGTTAATATTTATTGGGGCTGACATACGTACACACGTAAAAATCCCTTAAATAAATAGAATAAAAAAAAAAGTTAATATTTATTAAATACTAGCAGACCCGGCGAACTTTGTTTCGCCTACGAGGCAATAAATAAGCACATTTTGATTTAATTAATTTTTTTATTACATTTATTTTAATTTTTTGCATTTTTCAGGCAATTTTTAAATGTTATCTCTCCCTAATAACCTTCCCCAGAATTCATCAAACACAACAAAAAAAAATCAGCCAAATCGGTTCAGCCGTTCTCGAGTTTTGCGTTTATCAACACATTTAGCGATTCGTTTTTATACTATAGATAGGCGAATGAAGAGGGTAAGCGAGTTGGCAGACAGTAAATTTAAAGATCCGAGGCTGGTGTAATGCCAGGAAAAACATCTGAATTAAAATTTTGTAACACCAGAAATTATCTTTCAATATATGCCAAAAGGAATATAGCGTAATGATAAATGACCACAGTTCTCGGTATTTAATATAATAATAGGCTCCGAAGCGACACTCAGACGTGGCTGACAAATTAAAGCTTGATTCATAAAATTCCATTGCGTCCTGCGCAGTAAAATTGGTATGATCTTATTATTGGTAAAGCTTTCACCAAAATGTATTTGTCGAATGTTGCGCATAGTTTTAAGATAAAAAAACAACAACCACATATCTCAGCAAATTAATTAAATACATTTTTTTTTAAACTAGATTGCTATCAACTTATTTGTTCACATACGAAGACAAAAAGCAAAACCTTCGTCAACACTTGTTCGTTTCATATTTACGGGTTCGATATAAGACTTTAGTGTCGCTGTATACATAATTAAGGCATTCTTTTCAAGGGGTGGCAACGTGATATGATAGGGGTTGCAGTCTGGTGAGTCACCACAGGGGTGGTTTAAATGAATTAATAAATACCGGCCTTATTACATAAGAGGGGACGACGTATATGGCGTACATACCCGCTTTTCATTAAAATATACTTGAACTAACATCCAGAGGATTTTAACACTAGATATACCAGCGAACAATTTACATCTGTTTTAGAAATAGGTACAACACGTTTTTTTTGCTTTGTTATAAATAAAATTAATTCCATTATATCTATCAATATTTTCTATTAGTAAACGACATGCTATTTTTCAGAAGGAAAAAATATTAGAGAAAACAAAAATTCTAAAAAATATACGGACCAGTCATTTTGACTGGTTTTGGTAAATCTATCTAAACGCTTATGATCTTTTTGTGAGTAATAAAGATTACAAAATGCTTAAAATCTAAAAAATCACAAGTATGTATCTAAGTTTAAATGTAATATAATGTATGTCTTTTTTTTTACTTGGGGAAAATCCTCAAAGTACCGTCCTGGCCACAGAGGGGGTAGCAGCCGGGGTGTCCCGGACTTTTACCAGCTAAAAACCCCAAGATGACTACTTCTGCGAATTAGTGGGGCCTGCGGGTCATGTAATCAATGCGCCGTAGCAATATAATGTATGTCTAGAGAACCTAGACAAAGTAACATTCAGTCATTAATAACGCTAGTGGAAAAGTGCAAAATATGTGACAATGTCATAACCTGTCCACGCGATATTTCGAAAGCTTATGTAAATTCCGTACATTTTACACTTTTCTACTAGCGTATCGCTTATCAAATGTTACTTTAGCTATCAATGAGTTACAGTCAGTGACGTGCATAAGGTATTTGGTCAGAGTAGGCAGAATTTGTGTAATTAATTTGTATATTATATTATGATAGTAAATATTATATTGTTTTCATAGGAAAAATAGACGGCGTGAATATAGAATAGATATTAATATAAATGGTTCCTTTTTTGTTTGTCTTTAAGCAATCTATACCAGACTTATTTATCATAAGGGCATGCAACGCTTGCATGCATCTATGGAAGGAACGCTACCGGTTACGGTAGTTGACAGTATCAATTTTATTTAATCTCTTATGGGCGTTTACGCTGCGTATCCGATTCGAAATCGTGAAAATATATTCTAAAGTAACCGGAAAACAATATGTATGGTAGCTAACGCACTATCCGTCAACTAATTTCTACCCGTCATCCGTAATTCTCTGATTCGAATCAAAATATTGACGGACTGAAGTAATCGTAATACTACCTATCTAATCCGGTGCCTTTTGTAATCCGAAATTTCTATCACTATTGATTTTGTTGATTTCTTTTCTTTGTCTTAATAATGTAATCTTAAATGTGTAATTTGTATAATTGTAAAAGCTGTGCCGATGAAGCAGTTGTGTCGTCCGCAACGCCCTGTTAGAGTTCCAGCGCTGCAGAGTCTAGTGCTCTGTAGCACAAGCTGAGACAGGATCATTATCAGCAATCTCAAATTTTTCTTTTTTTTTTGCATAAACATTACACTTACATATTATAGAGGTATATAGAGTAGTGTAGAGCGGGTAGGTATTATAGAGGTGGTTTTTCGTGTAGACGTATATGACCGAATTGTGGAACTCTCCAAAGTGTTTTAATTAATGTGAATTAATTAAAAGACTTACAATTCCTTTAAATGTATATTTATGTAATTCGTATTACAAGTAGATTGTGTAATTTGTCGGACTACACGGCACTCTTACTCAAAAAAATCTGAACTATAGAGGGTTTTTGGCAGTATTCTATAATCGGATAAATTCGATAGTCCGTCATTGTCCTAGAAAACGTTTGTCGGATAACCGGCGATCCACTGTTTTTGTATGGACGCTTATGCACTACGTTATTTCTAATCGATTCCCAGCTGTATCCGAGAAGCAAAGCGTGCTATGTAGTATTGGGCATAGTAATGCAATTCGTCGCGGCGTCCAACATTTAGGATTTTTTTTTGTAGTTCCTGAATCACGAGGTTTCCAAACCAGTTTTTTTATACTGTCTCGACAAAGTGTGTACATTCTACCTGATGAAGAGTACAGTGTAGTCCAAAAACAGCAACTACTGCCAAAGGAAGAAAATCTAGTGACAATGGTCACCTCGCATTTACTTAGCTGACTTCCCTTTTGCACATCATCACGACACAGTGTACTTGCTTTGGTTGTTTTCTATCTTTTTTTTTTACACGGGCTCGACATATTGACTACAGAATTCCTGATGGTAAGTACAGTGTAGTCCAAAAACAAAAGCGACTATCAAAGGATGAAAATCCATTGTTAGTCTCCATCGTCATGTCGGCCTACATATACCACGACTGAAGGTCTCTAGGTATATGAGCTACTGGATATGCACAAGCTGATCCCGAAACGCGACAAGCCGAAAGTGGTCACTATGACGGGCTTTACACCTATGTACTGTGGTCGCGATCCAGACGGGCACCGACGCCCTACCACCTCGCTGCTGCTCGTTTAACACCACCTAGGAGTCACGTGTAGGGAAACTAGGGTAAAGCCTACAGACGCGAGCAGCTTCCACTCCCAAACTCGGCTATCTTCATTAACCTATCCTTCTGTGTTGTATGCTATGTTTTTGTAATATTTTGAACATTGATATCGAGATAGTGCGTAAAGCAACATCCAAATTAGGTCCGAGTTTTCAGTCCACTATTTTCACGTATTCGTATCGGACACAGTGCGTAACTGTTCTCACACCGATACATATCAACCTAGAAGCCAGATTATTTCAAATAATTTCGTTTGCTATTCTGAGTCATACATTATACGGTCTAATGCAAGATTAAGAGGTCAATTAATGAATGAGCCGACCTAATCTCTAGTAATGGGCAATTGTCCAGTAATTTATTCAATTAGCTGATAAGGGGATTGCCTGGGATGTAAGGAGGTATTATCTCGATTGACTCGTTTAATGTTTATTGGTCGATACAGTGGAACATTTACTCTAATTTATTAGTCACTAGTGAATTTCATACGAAGTCCCCTAAATTTAAAAGAACTTACCTATCATCACGCCGTAATCCGTATTGAGGTGGGCAGAGGGAATGGAATGCCACTTCAGCTCCTGCAAATCTCTTTCACTTTCTGACCATAGTCTCTTCATACACTCGCACCGATTCCGCGTGTTTTTGACACTACCCTCCATCGGAACTATTTTCATTCGGTCTGCGTGGGTAAGTCTCGGTAGGTTTTAATATTATTTATGATATTATAGATATATTAAAGTTATACTGAATTTTAAGTTATGAAAATACCGTTTTAAGTCAATTTTTAATTTGATTGGGTTTTCTTCGCGGTATAGTTAAATTACGAAAATATAATCATTAATGAAAAACGATTACGATTATATTTTGCGTTTTTCATCATTAACATAACAGCATTTTGCTCAACTATATTTTAAACACTACGGAATCTACAACCACACCCACGACCACCGGTCATAACACACATTTATGACTTTTTAATGTTTTGGGGGGATTTAATTATGATTAAAGAGCAACAAAATTAATTTTACGACTACATTTGTAATCGTTAATCATTAATCAGATTACATTTTGCCCATCTCTGCTATCGACATAGAATATTGCAGGAAGATCAAGTAATATTTTTTCCCGACTGATTGAATAATGATTTAGATTCATAAATATTAATACGGTCTAGCCTTGAGTGTGCTCGTAATGTTTGTTAAATAACTCATAATAACGTCCAAGGTGCTATAACTGTGGTATTCTTTTTTTTAATGAACGACCGTGATCAGGCTTTTAATTCTATCGTGATCTTGGCGATTATCCGTGGATCTATATCTCAGTCTGAATTTTAACTACGCTATTCTTATAGAAGGCTGTCTTTTATTCGAATTCTATTTATCTAACATCACGTCGAATCTCTATTGGGGTAGGCAGAGATAATGGAACGCCACTTCTATTCTTGCAAACGTCTTTCGCTGCCTTAACATTCATTATTCCCTTCATTTACTCTTGGCGCTTCCGCGTGGTTTTGACATTACACTACAGCAGAACTCTTTTATTCAGTCTGCATAGGTAAGTTGCTTTCTGCCTCGGCTCTTACTTCCACTCACATTATTCGAGGCCTAATTGTACACGCCATTATATTTTATATATGAATATATGTATTTCTGCAAGCCTACCGCTAGATGGCGATATACGGTGGCAAGTGACAATAACACTCGCTCGGACGCCACCATAGCTTGTACATCGGATCTGCTTACGGGAGACTTTATTCATTTAATTACAGCTACGGACTAGATTATTGTTGTTCTAGTGTTATTGGACGTTGGTGTTTGTGGGACTATTATATTTTGCTGGGAACTCTAAACGTGGTTTGTCGTGTAGACGTATATGACCGAATTGTGGAGCTCTCCCTCACATTAATTAAAACACTTACAATTCCTTTATATGATGATGATGTCCTAGCCGGGTTCGGCCACGGCGACTGTTTCAACACCGATTAAGAAAATCGAGATCCAGTTTTCGGAAACAGCCAATTGCGCAGGAGATATTTAAGTGCATAGCTGGACGCGCTGCCAGAAAAGCACTCTCTCGTCCGAGGTCCCTCGGGCCCGATGGAATGGAGAACCAATACGATCGGGAGGGAACAGGATGCAGTTTTGGTCGAGTTTTTCTTCTCTGAACACCTGGTTGAATTGCGGTGTTAAAGGGATACCTTAGTCGCCTTTTACGACACCGCGGCAAGAAGAGGGGGGTGCTATTCTATTCTGCCGGCAGCCACCACGGCTGAATATATGTATATTTATTATGTAATACAATTTATGCAATTACGTGATATTTCTCCTAATTAATATGCTAATTTAAAAACAACATTTTTTGACGAAAACCTAAAACAAAATCCCTAAAAAACATCCTTCTAATTTTCAAATTTAAATGATCTTCCTATTTTACAATTCTTTCTCACAAAACACTATTTTGTACTTAACGGCCAACACCTACGCTATAGATATGTAATCTAATTTCACAAACTCGTTACACAAAATCAATACACGACCACATAATCACGACCTAAATCTAGCAATCGATCTACAACATCAAAAATTGTACTGCGCCGCTTGTGACCAAATCTCTAAAGGTACTAGGATTCTCGTAGCTGACGCTTGGATGGGGCTCCCCTAACAGCATTTGCCAAGCTGCCATGTATTACTCTATATTTTTTTTTTATAATTTACAAGCAGACGCATGACCTCAATTACACCTGGTGGAAGGTCAAGATGAGTCCGATGAACAAATACCTAAACACCCTTAAAGATTCCCAAATCATGAGATCCTGGAAATATGCTCGCTGGAAGTATATTCCACTCCTTCGCAGTTCGCATTATGAATGTAGAAGCGGATCTTTTCGTCCGAATGACGAAATCCACCACATACGGATGGTATCCGACACGGTGTCTAGTGTTTTTATGAGAAATAGGGCTGGTGGAATCAGAGAATGTAGACCCTATGCATGCATCCATTTATAAGAAATCTAGACTTACTTTCGAATCCGAATCATACCTTTAGACAAAGTACCATTCGATATTATTAGTAGTATTATTAATAGTATTCCTCCTTTTTGCTGCGAACCACCAAGGAGTGGAATTCACTTCCTTCGTCTGTGTTTCCTTCTTCTTATGACATGGGAATCTTCACACGTCGAGTGAATCGGTATTTGCTAGGCGAGCGCGCTCCATCGTCGGCCTCTACATCACTTTCCATCAGGTGAGATTGAGGTCAAGCGCACGTCTATCAGTAATAAAAAAAATATGTATATTCGATAACACTAATAAATTGACGTTATGACAATCATATACGTTTTGCACTTTTTTACTAGGGTTGTCACTGATTGAATGTCATTTCGTATAGGTCCTCGATACTTCTTGCCGGCGTTCCTAGACAGCAGTGGCGTGCATCCCATAGAAGCATAAAAAAAATATCTTGTTATACATGGACATTTAACACATATATTGAGTCGTGGTGGCTGCCGGCAGAATAGAATAGCACCCCCCTCTTTTTGCTGAGGTGTCGTAAAAGGCGACTAAGGTATCTCTTGAACACCGCAATTCAACCAGGTGTTTAGAGAAGGGAAAACTCGACCAAACCTGCATCCTGCTCCCTCCCTATCGTACTGGTTCTCCTTTCCATCGGGCCTGAGGGAGCTCGGACGAGAGAGTGCTTTTCTCGCAGCGCGTCCAAGTTATGCACTTAAATATCTCCTGCGCAATTGACTGTTTCCGAAAACTGGACCTCGAATTTCTTAACCGGTGTTGAAACAGTCGCCGTGGCCGAAACCGGCTAGGACATCATCATC
The DNA here is from genome assembly GCA_036320925.1 of Automeris io. Taxonomy (NCBI): domain Eukaryota; kingdom Metazoa; phylum Arthropoda; class Insecta; order Lepidoptera; family Saturniidae; genus Automeris; species Automeris io. Next base: position 42,073 of record JAUDJH010000021.1, on the reverse strand, counting down.
ATCATCATATTGATATAAATTTACTTCAATCTGGATTTTGAGGCTTCAGTTTTGGTAATTGGTAATAAACCTGATTTGAAATCAATATACAGTCAAACCTGGATAAGTGAGAACTAAAAAAGTGAGTGTAATAGCCAGGACCCGTCATTTTAAGCTCCCAAAATCTCTACTAGCAAGAAAGAGAAACCTCTGTAAGAGAGAGTCGTTTTTCCCTCATGGACCTCCGTAAGTGAGACTGCTACTTATCTATACCTCTATAAGCGACGGTCGAGCTTTATTATTTATATTATTTAGGAGGAACAAACGACAAATCAAATTACAAATTTAACATCTACTATTTTATGACGCACTCTTAACTTTCGTGGAACTTCCCACCATTGTTTTTGTTTTGTTTTCGTAAGCATCTTGATGCCTACCCTTATAAAGTAGTTATATGTCGAAATCTAATGAATGTAACACATACACACTATTAAAAATATATATGCACATAATACATTCGTACTTGCTGTGACTTGTTATTGCTGCGTACCTCTATAAGAGAGAAACGCTACCCATGTACCGGCATTAGCGAGAAACTCGGGTTAGTGAGAAACCTCTATAAGCGAGAATGAGATTGTGCTCCCTTGAACTCTCACTTATCCAGGTTTGACTGTACATATTACAAGTGTAAGTATATCAAAGTAATGCTTTTTATGCTTTTATGGGATGCACGCTACTGCTCGATAGAATCTACTTTTCGAAGTAAAGCGCATTAAGTGTGTGATACAATTATGTGGTACGACCTTGCTTTGTTAAACAAAAATCTTACAAACTTAGAAACATTTTGAAACCATTATCAGTCATTATTATAAACATACATGTTGTAGGTATACAAAATTGTTTGTAGTTTTATCGCGCTTTTAACGCTATATTATTATTTTACGGTCACATAATATTACGTCTAAATTATGGTGCATTATAATAAATACTTTATAAGTACAAATTGTTCAGAAAATGCCGTTTTATAATTGTAGAATTTAAATAGAAAATGAAGACATTATTACAAAATGATTTATTTTAAGTGTACATTGAATTCGTTACTACTCATGATATGTTATCTTTGATACCTGTAAAAAAAAGCTTTTTTTAATAGTAATTAAAGCAAACTTTTATTGTTAACCTAACCCAACCTGGGGTGGGATGACGGTCTGTCTGAGGTACCACATATCCATGGATTAAAGTCGCAATAAATAGGTGTCATAGAGACTCACTTTGGTCTGTTATCACTTACTGTGGTCTTTTATATGCCGCACGGAATGTTGTTGGTCTATCTGGGCCTTTACAACTTCAGTTAGCCAGAGGGGCGAGCACTTACGATGCTCCGCCAGAGAATTTAAGGCTTAGGTGGCAAGGCAAGGGTATCCCTGTAGATACGGACCTCGACTTGGGTCAACCAGGGAAATAATCTAACGATGATCTACTAGCCTTCGGGAAGCGACTAACTTGAGAATAAATCCCATAAGAAACTCAAGGCTACGTTGAAATGGGTTATACTTACGCTAAGATTTATAGACGCTACTATGACTTTGCTTAGACTATACTAGAATTTTACTAATTATATTATTTAATTAATACAAATGTACATTTTTCTGATTTTCTCAACTTGGGTTTGGCTCTGAATACGTAGGCCGCACTGTAGGGTGTTTTTATAGACGAGGGAGATACTTCCAGATGCGATAATATGTACGCGACTAATATAATTGTAAATGTTTATATGCCCTAAGAAATCATTGAAAAAAAATGACGAAAAAATGAGAATTGATCCGTAAAAAGTGTGGACACCGCAGTGCGTGTGTCGTGCGAATTGTCCTTGTTCCGTTTACGTAATATTATGTGAATAGGTATTGACTCTTATTGCCTTCGTACTTTACCCTGGCCTAGGATAGGCAATATATCTACATAATTATTAATTGTCATTAATTCATTCATGTGTATTTGCCCCAAAATATGTTGACTATAATTTACTTTGTTTTAAAGGAATTATTAAGACAACTATTTTTACATATTTGGGATTAGAATGCTAAATATCCTCCTTGGATGTCTCCCTCGTATATAAAATTAACTGTACAGTTTTTTATCATCTATAAATATTATCCTAAGAGTTTTTTTTTCGTCATGTCCTACGTTGATGGCCTGGGAAAGACCTTCACAACAAAACCGGGCTTGGTGGGCGAGCGTAGAGGGCGCTCAGGCAGCGAAATGTATGTGTTAGGCGGCTACGCAAGGGCACCCCTGTGGGTACGGACTTCGACTTGGCCGGCCGGCCAGTTGAAAAACGAACCTAACGGTGATCTACCAGCGTTTCGGAAGCGACTACCTTGAGAAGAAACGCCGAAAGAAACTCAAGGCTGCGTCAGGTTCCTAAGAGTCCTTCAGTCGCTGTATATTTAAACCGGCATGACAACGATGACTGTCATCACAATCTCATCTCTTGATGGTCGCCATCGTCGGATTGAATTGTACTAACCGACAAAGTCGTTGTAGTCACCAGTCAAACTAAAGTTAAACTTAATTTTGTATTATAATATTTTCATAAGTAAATAGAAAATTGCAAAATTAAAAGTTTTCTTCAACTTTTCAACTCTTTGCAGGATTAAACGGACCGTTCGAGGCAATATATTACCCGTGATTGCGGAGAATGGAGGAAAGCAAGAAAGAAATCAATCTAGACTCGATCTTAGAAAGCTTAGGTCCGTACGGGAGATACAATTTGCTTAACTTCGTCCTACTCTTGTATCCTATTCTATTGAGTAGCTTCTTTGAATGCGGCTTTATATTCGAAGCTCAAGAACAGACTTACAGGTAAGATATTGGGTTCTTTAATCGAACCGTGAAGAGGTATTTGTGTAAGCAGGAAACATTGCGGCGACTATCGGCAGGTGATTAATTCTCGATAGTCGTATTTGGATCCTGGATTGAACTTTCCTTTCCATCAGGTACGATACAGTCACTGCGGAAAGATAAAATAAAAAAAAAGATATTCCTGTAATAAAATTTTTAAAATCTTCTACCTACATATATGTATGTATAAAATATTTATCCTGACTGTCCTAAAATCGTAGAATCTAAACTACTGAAGCTGAAAAATAAAATTTGGATATTTGTAGAGGTGGAGTTCACACAACACAAGAAGGAGAATTAGGAAAAACTTGAAATGATAAAAATAATATATTCAAATTAAAACAGTTTTTCTTAACAGATATAAAGCGCACCGTACAACGTCACAAAAACAAATCTTATTCATTCTTTTCTAATTTTTTGACATATTGTCATTTTAGTAATTATTAAAAAAGTATAATTTAAAATATAAAAAAAGGTGTGAATAAAAAGGTAGCTTACATATTGTTTCTTTTTTTTAATAAAAGAAGGCTAACATAAGATTTTTTAAATTCCATCTGTAGGATCTTAAAATAAGTGAAATTTTCTTTGAAAATCCGCCAATTTTTAGTGTAATAATAACAAATGATATGCGTCAATATTTTAAAACTTTGCAGTGAATGATTTATAAACAAGCGGTAACTTCGCACCCCTTAATAATCAATAAATATAATTAAGCTGCGTTTTAGAAGAAACATCCTAGGCGGCTTGACTTTTTCCGACATTTTCAACAATTATCGCCATATTTCAACCAATTTACACAAAATCTTTATAAATTATACACTAATATCTTCCTAGTAAATCGCTCTGTCTATTAAAGAAAACCGTATGAAAATCCGTTCAGTATTTTTTTAATATATCGTGAACAGACAGACAGGCGCGGCGGGGACTCTGTTTTTGTTTTGTTGTCTGTTTATATGTAATTAAGTGATGATCTTGTGCAGATGTGAAGTATTGGGCTGTGAAGAAAGATTCAATGACACATCATGGCTCAACTATACAATACCCATGGACGAGATCAAGGGCAGACCGGTCTTCTGCGAAAAGTTCGCTCCCCTGAGCAACAGCACCCTGCAGTGTCTTCCTGAGGAGTTTAACACGAACAAGACTGTGCCGTGTGAAAGCTATGTGTATGAAATTGATCAGTCATTTATGAAAGAGGTAAGACTTCTTATAATTTTAAAGAAAATTTAAGGCTAAGATTGATAAACGCTACTTTGACTTACCTTATACTTTGCTCACAAGTTTGTATTTGACAAAAACATGAATATATAGAATATGTTTATAAACGAAGGAGATATTTCAAGATAAAATAAATTGTACCCCTTTGTAAGTAAAAAAATATATATATAGCGATGTGATGTGCGTGGGTGGTGTGACCACATGCCTGCACAGCTATGAATTTGTGTCGAAGGTGTCGGATAGCAAATGATAGATGAGACTATGATTATGATCTTCTTTTCTTCTAGCATCTTACCATCTATAGAATTTTCTGCTCCTACTAGATTACCCAGAGCATCTAATTTTAACTTGTTCCGTGTTCAAAATTATTCTACAAACTTAGGTCAAAATGCACCCCTATGCAGAATGACAAAGTTATACAATTATATAGATCAATAGATCTCGACATATTTAACGAAACTCTATACAAATTAAAAAAAAAGATGTTATTTGAGAAGATTGTTCCATAGATTATTGATTTATTTTTTTATTTCTGTTATAAAAATTTTCTGATTACAGTAGTTTATATCTTTTTGTGTTACTCGTATTTTTATTTTTCTTTTCTTCTGTGCATGTAGTCTACACTTATAAATATAGTCGCATTTATAATGTATCCTCTTCATGTTCTTATATAGTTTTTATGTGTTAATGTAGTCTATGTAAGTGTACTTATAAATAAATAAATAAATAAATGATGAATTTAATGAGAATGGAATACAAGATTGAATACGTGCAAACTACTTTTATACAAACTAGGAATTCTAAAGCAAACGGATAGTGCGAGCTGCGCGGTAGCCGAAGCAGAATGCATCGTACGCGGCGCCATTGCAACAATGTTGCAGCGGCTCATACACGCGTGGCTAATTACGTTGTGCGTGTCCATTTGCCGCCGGCTCGATAGACTCGATGCGCTGTGACAATGGTAGAATCGGATGACGGCAAATGGACTCCACATATAAATAACTATATTTCTTACAAATCATAAATCTGAACTTGCCACCTTTTTATAACAAAGCGGTAAGGCTCCCTAATTGCATAGAAAATTCTCTAGCCATTCGTTATATTTCAGTATTCACAATAATCTGCAGCGACACTTCTAAAAATTGCTTCCTATTCTCCGATAGATGACACTACTGATGACTGTATTTATGCTATTCGCAACAAGATGGCAATATGATCGATGGTTAATTTACTGAACAATAGAGTTCGCTACATAACTCATCCTTATTCTCTTACAATACGTACTAAGGAAAATCTATTAACCTTGAAGAAATACTGTAAATGTGCGTAAATTTGCCATGACAATTCAAACCGATAATAGGCCTAGAATAGACTCATGTAATTTATATAATAATGGAAGAATAGAATGTCATGAGTTGTATTCAGTATTTGTGAACGTTATCGCTAAATTAGAACTTACGTTTTACTGTATTAATCTAAAATTTTAGTTACAGTCATCGTGCAATCTAAAAGTTACTCATCTAAAAATATTCTGCATAGAAGAAAAATATATATAATGCTATAAAAAAGTGATCCGAAAGCTAGAATCAATAAAAATACTGATGTATTTCTAACTACGCCAATATTTTTCTGTCTTTGGCATATTTGTTAATATTGTAGCTACGGTTGACAATGATGAAAAGAATTGAAGAGTATTTTATTTTTAAAACTGTACTGTACTTTTGAGATAGTGAGGCGATTGGCCATACTGCGTTGTGACCATAGATGGGCAAAATGTAATCAGATTAATAAAAATGATTAACGATTACATTTTACGTTTTTTACCATTAATATGACTGCATTTTGCCCATTTATGTTTTAAACACTACAAAATCCCAGATGGTATACACATTTATGATTTCTTAATGTTTTAAATGGATTTAATCATGATTACAGAGCAAGAAAATTAAAATTACGACCACATTTTGTAATCGTTCATCATTAATCAGATTACATTTTGCCCATCTCTGGTTGTGACACAGTATTGCGCATATACGGCTTTTTACTTGAATAAAATACCTCCCAACTTTGTACACTTTTACTTCGAGGCATATAATTTTAAAATTATTTAATTTTATTTACAACATGTTTGTGCGTTTTTCACACTAATAATCCGACAATTTCTATTCATTTTTTAAGCCATTGCGTTGCCATTGTTCGTTATTTTTCGATTACTCCCGATTAGAAATCCTAACGAACCAGTTAAACCACCGATTACACAAAAATTTTAAATTACATTCCAACCTTCTTGTGCACATAACTATCACAATACATAAATCCAAAGACCATCATAATGGCTTACTTCGGACTCTTGAATATCGGGATCAAGTACAATTATTCATATAACTAAAGACCTTCAGTCAGGGTATATGAGGGCTGGCATGACGACGGTGACTGTCGATGTATTCTCGTCCCTTGATAGTCGTTAACGTTCTTGTACTACATTATACTTTCCATTAGATGCGATGTAGTTACTTTACCGAGGTATTATAAAAAAATCTGTGTAAATCAAAGAAACATTTAACAGTTTAGTTGGTTGCCTTAACACTTTTGTCACCCAGGGCGATTCGTTTATTTCTCACGGGGCTTAAATCCGCGTAAACAATCGATATGCAGATATATAAACAATGTAACACGAATATTATTATTATACAGTGATATTATTATTTTCGATTAATCGCAATGAATTTTCTTTCTCACCTCAGATGTATTTAGTGTGTTATGACGAAAAACATGCGACATAGTATAATGTAATAATATGTTATCCTATATAAATTAATAAAAGGTATAGTATACTATAATATTTATAGTAATTTAATGTTTTACATCCTATATTTACATGTAAGTGCTTATTCCAATTAATTCCTTTTCAAAATCCAACTAAAAATCCTATTAACTTCAACAAGACCGTCACTCAGATGTGACGATATAAGCAAATGTGGCGTCGAATGTGTTAATCGTAAATTAAAAGTTATATTTGTTTCCAGTTTAACTTGGGCTGTCAAGAATGGAAGAGAGCTCTAGTGGGAACGATCCACAACTCCGGGATGTTTGTCTCAATGCTATTCACCGGTGCCATATCGGACCGGTTCGGAAGGAAAGTGGCCGTGGGTTTCGCCTCATGTGCCAGTTTGATATTCGGCTTTGCGAGGTCATTTTCGCCCAATTACATCACTTATGTCATCATGCATTTCTTGGAGGCTGCTTTCGGCGGGGGACTGTACCCCTCTGCGTACGTCTTCAGTAAGTATGTTTAATCTTACATAAAATAGATTGTTCTTTTAATGATTAAAAGGTATGTTTTTGTGTTTAATGTTAAAGTTATCTATACTAATATTATAAAGGTGAAGAGTTTGTTTGTTTGTTTGTTTGTTTGAACGCGCTAATCTCAGGACCTACTGCTTCGAATTAAAAAATTCTTTTTGAGTTGAATAGACCATTTATCGAGGAAGGCTTTAGGCTATATAATATCACGATGCAATTATTAGGAGCGAAGAAATAATGGAAAATATGAAAAAAACGGGGAAAATTATTCATCCTTGAGGGCTTCCATTGCGTGCGCTGCAAAAACGGTTCAAGATACCAAAAATATATGTAAAAAAGAATTATTCCTCTTGAAATGATCTAAAAAATGTCCGCGACTATATGTCTATCTTTTAAGATTAAGTCACTAGAACCGTTTTTATGGTAAACATATTTGGTCGAAATTAATGTATTATTTGTTAAGAGTTGTATCAACGTAATAATATTAGTCATTATCCAAATAAATGTGTTGTTGACTAAGAGTATTTAATTGTGAACAAAATTGTCTTTGACATCACTTAATTTCAATGAACATCTTAGAAGATATTACAAAACCTTATAAAGCAAAACAACGTTTGCCGGATCAGCTAGTCAACAAATAAAATTAATACTAATTATTACTAGGAGAGTTCACGGAGCTTTATGACGTTGTCAAAGTTGAGAATTTTGCCAATAGTCGAAATGATCATAGAGCTACAATAATTTTAAAAATAATATCACTTTGAACCCACCTCAGTTCATAAAAGCTTTATGGTAAACTTTCAGTATAACGAATGTCACTAGTGTGAGAACATTTTGATTTTCGTGTATTGATTCTTTTACTTAATTGGATTAAAATATGATGTCTGTATTTGCTGATCCTATAACAGAATAATAAGCAACGAAAACCACAATTGTAATAAAATTAATGCATTAAGAAATTCTGAAAAAAATCATGCGCCAGTTCGAAACATTCATTATGAAATACCAATTGAAAAACTCCTTCTTATAGGGACAAAAAAGATGCCCGATGTTCTCTTATTTAGTTATTATAAACAGAGATTGATTTGACTCGGTCACAGATGACCCTCGTTTACACGCGAAGTTATAAAGCTAGTATTTTATAACTTAGTTATCTTAAAATTTGATATTAATCAAACTCACAATATTTCAGTGATTCTGGTTCCTAATATAGAAATAATTTTAATAACAAATAAAAAATGAATCCATTTTAAATCTCTGTTAGAAAACAATATGCTTCCAGCGGCTATATTTCCGCGATCTTATGACCTGGGAGTCTTTAAAAGAAGAGCGAATAGGCATTTGTTAGGCGGACGTGGTTCATCATCGGACTCATCTTCACCTTCCACCAGGTGTGATTGAGGTCAAGCGTTCGCCAATAAGCAATAAAAAAAACATTAAGATCAAATAACAGATCAAAACAAGTTATTAACCAAAATATATTGACCCGTTCTCCGAAGACCTTAAAAACAATAGGTTCAACAAACTATTTATAATTTGACCTAATCAATCATGTTAATCAGTATAATGACCTTCGATGTTGTTTTTATAGTTGTGGAACTGGTCGGCCTTAAGCAACGAGTCATCGTCTCCGCCATGTGCAACATGACCTTTGTAATCGGCGTCGTTCTCATCGCCTTGCTCGCGTGGGTCGTCGATAACTGGAGAACCTACATCCTGATCCTCTACTGCCCTGCCATAATCACCGTCATTTACATATGGTTCATGAATGAGAGCGCGCGCTGGCTGCTCAGCAAAGGGAAACGGGACCAAGCCATTACGATTTTAAAGAAAGCTGCCAAAATCAACAATCTAGATCCACGGAAACTTGACTTAGATGCGCTTGGAGATCCTCTATTAAAGCCAGAGAACCAAACCGGGGACAAGAAATCTCAGCTTTCGAAGGCGATACGTTCGAGCATTATATGGAAACGTCTGATTATTTGCTCGTTTCTTTGGATGACATGTTCTTTGGTGTACTATGGGTTGTCGATCAACTCTGTCTCGCTAAGCAGTAACCGTTATGTCAGCTTCATGCTGGTAACGTTGGTCGAGATTCCGGCATACATTGTCGTGGTGATCGTCCTCGATAAATACGGAAGGAAAAAGACTTTAGTAACTACATACATCACATGTGCGATTATGAGCTTGCTCTTCGCGTTTCTACCTACATGTGAGTATACTTATTATTTACTAGAAATTATGTCAAAACTGAAACTCAAAGTATAGTGCAAACTCTATACAACGACCCTCAAGGGACTGTACATATTTTGACGCTATAGAGAGTGTCGTTAAATGGAGAGAAGAAAAATCTGTATTAGAAAAATAAAAAGTTTATTTCAGACTAATGTTTGTAATTACATAAAAAACATTTCTTATTTGATTGCTATTGAGTATAGTCCATTATTTTTGTCTGGTGTCTTTTGCTGCACCAGTAATTTTGTTGTATTGCAGTGCAAATATAGCGATCCCAATTTGTAAACAAAAGAACGGATTTCTTATAAAGTTTGGTATGTGTAATGCCGACAGTCGAGTTTATTACGGGCTAGGATAATAAAGCAACTAAAGAACGTCCAGAGCTGCGCAGTTTTTACTAATTTTGGCAACATAAAAAGTACTTTGTACTATTAAATTGCTGTCGTTATTGAAAGTGGGTGTAATGCTATATAGAGTGTATCATTGTATGAGAAACAAGCTAAACCAACCAAAGCCGAGTGATATAGACGCTTTAGGGAGTTTGTCATAAATCGAGTGACGTTACATGGAGGTTACACTGTATCTTTATATAAAAAAAAATACTTAAGGAAAATCCTCATGCAACCTTCCCGGTCTTCGCATGTAAGTGTCTCTTCAAAAATTCAACGCATTATTTAGCAAACGCGAAAGTTTTAAATGTGAAAAAACTAAATGAAAACGTGATAATTTGTCAATCACGCATATCTGCGCATTAGTATAAAAACCCTCAAATTATAATGCACGTGATTTAATACATAAATATGAATGTAAACACGCATTAAATATGTAGGCCGCGTGAGGAATTAAATTAAAATTCTGATAAAATCAAAGATAAGAAGACATCACATACAAATAGCTCTGACTTTACAGATAATGGACGTCCCGTTTTACATGAAACGGTACTCTGTATTTTATAGAGTAACCTAGTTTCTTCCAGACCTTCTTTTTCTTTTCTCCTTGCGATTCCGTGCCCTCAAAAACAGTAGCGTGCATCCAGTGGCGTGCATAGGCTATTTGGACAAGATAGGCTATTTTTTTTTTCTTGTAACCCGGTTGAAATCCTTACCGAACCTCGGGGAGTTGTGAGGGCCGCCCCCCGGTGTGTCGAGCTTGCATCGACTAAAACCCCCGTGGTGTTTGAAACTTCACTTTCCACGTCGAGGCACGACTGGAGTCTCATCCTCAATGACCGGCTGGGCGTGCGGCCGTGAGTAGGCCTCTACTCGTTTAGGGAGGGGTGCCACCCCTCTCATGCCTCTGTGTTGTACTGCGGCACGCGGAAACACATCGCGCGCCGGTCGCACTCTTGTTGGATGACACACTCCCTCTAATGTGCCGCCCGGTATCGCCGCTAGAGTCGGACGTTCCTGAGGAACGCCGCTCTGCGGCGCCAAGATAGGCAGACTTAGCGTAATTCATTTGAATATTAAATTATTATACAATATTAAACATCATACTGTACTTACCGAGAAGATAAATGGAGTAATAATTGATTATGTATGAATATCAATGATTACTCTTTTTAACCGACAATTCATTTTATTTTAAGCAATATATTCAAGACTTCTTTATTGTCAGGGCAACCAGTGTTTTCATGCATCTATGGAATGAACGCTACTGCGTGCATCCTATAGAATCACAAAAATGCAATTATCTTGTTAAACATGGGCATTTAATAAACAAATTGACTCAATTAAGTTTTACTTAAATTTTGAAATTCGGAATCTGGTAATTATTAAATTTGCAAACCAAATTAAGTCAATATGCTTATAAAATGTCCAAGAATTACAAGATTATAATAGCCATAGAAGCTATTATGGTATGCACGCCGCTGCTCAAAGAGAACTAAAAGAACCTTTATAATATCTGCGTTGTCTTTTTGCGAAGATATTTTTCTCAGAAACACGTGGAGTGGTGTGAATTTATTTATTATTACGATACATTCAAAACAAAAATACAATCAAACTGTCAAAAATTCACATTATGCTAAAATATACAGTTGAAACGGACTAATAAGATTTTAAAAATAAACAATGACAATAAAAAAAGGAAAAGCAAAGCAACGAATTGATAGATAATGCCGGCAACACATGCTATACAACTGCATTATAATAGAAGCACACTTCTTATATTAACCCATTGACATATCTTTAAACACAAAAGTAATGTATCTATAAATACTATTTATTTATTTATCAGTTGTCATGGCATTTAATTGTAGCTTTGTATCTTGCTCAAAATACTTTATTTAAATGGCAAAACTTCAAACTTAGTCTTACATCAAAAACTAAATATATTTTGTAACTATTATAAAAGATGCAAATTATTAAGACAAGAAATGAATGACATCTCTCAGACGTCTTCGTATGTCCAGGGGTTAATACATTCATTTTTTTTACACTAGCTCGACATAGTGACTACAGAGTACCTGATGGTAAGTACAGTGTAGTCCAAAAACGAAAGCGACTATCAAAGGATGAAAATCTATTGATAGTCTACATCGTCATGTCGGCCCACATATACCACGATTGAAGGTCTCTAGGTATATGAGCTACTGGATATACACAAGCTGATCCCGAAACTCAACAAGCCGAAACTAGTCACTATGACGGGCTTTACACCCATGTGGTGTGTTCGCGATCCAGACGGGCACCAACGCCCTACCAGCTCGCAAAATATCATTAACTTCATTAATATCATTAGCTTTTTACATTTCCAAGTTAAAACACCTGGGTCCATTAACGTATCATCTATTTATAAAATGGCTATTGCGCAGAATTGTCATACGACACGGAAATAATTTTGCTAGAGTATGCTTTGGCTTTACGTCAGTAACTGACCTACATTGTCAGCTTTAGCTCATAATGTTTATTTCGTTGAAATTCAGCTAATTCGGTATTATAGCTTCATCAATGTGTAATATGAACCATTGTTACTTTTGGAGGGCAATATAATCGAGAAAAGATCATATCGAGAGGTGAAAGGCTATTTGATGTAAGCGACATTTTTTGGTGATATAGAAATATATATATTACTATATCACCAAAAAAATGTCGCTTAAACCAAATAGCCTTTCACCCCTCGATATGATCTTATAGCACAACAAAAAACCATATGTTGATATGCCATGAGATGATATGCCAAAAGGAAATCAGCCCAGCATATGCTTGCAGACTAGCTGAGTCACCCAGCGCTGTGGAAATTATAATAATAATATATCATTACGCTAAATCCTTATCAGGTTGAGCAAAGAGACATTATATCTTGTTCATTTTGGAAATAACACTGATTCCGAATATATATATATTACTATATCATCAAAACTGTCGCCTAAACCAAATAGCCTTTCACCCCTCGATATTTATTTATTTATTTATAAGTACACTTACATAGACTACATTAACACATAAAACTATATAAAACACTAGCTGTCCCGGCAGACCTTGTTCTGGCCTATTTTTCTAAAACAAAGTCATATTGTTTTTTTTAATGTTAATAGCTTCCCCGACAGATTTTTTTGAAAATTGTTTGAAAGAACCTGGCCTTAATGCTATATGTATAAAAATTGACAAATATTGACATTAATATTTATACGTCACTCAATTGTTTTGCCTTCCCGGAACCCGTCCACTGACATTTAAACTTTATGGTATGGTGTTAAAGTTCAAATTGACTTTAAAATATTATTACGAATTTTTTGTATGAGAATATAGAAAAGTGTTGTTTTTAGACTTTTTCAGACAATTTTTTTAATTTTTCTCTCCGTAATAATCTTCCCCATACTTCAACAAACACAACAAAATAGAAATCAGTCAAATCGGTTTAGTCGTTCTCGAGTTTCGCGCTTATCAAGACATAGCTGATCCGGCAAACGTAGTTTTGCTATATAAGTTATTGTAATATCTTCTATGATGTTCATTGAAATTAAGTGATGTCAAAGACAATTTTGTTCATAATTAAATACTCTTAATCAACAACACATTTATTTCGATAAAGATTAATATTATTACGTTGATACAACTCTTAATGCATTAATTTCGACCAAATTCGATTACCATAAAAACGGTTCTACCGGTTCGGTTCAACCGAACACAACCGAACACAACCGAACACATCCGAACACAGCCGAACACAACCGAACACAACCGAACACAACCAAACACAACCGAACACAACCGAACACAACCGAACAGAACCGAACAGAACCGAACACAACCGAACATAACCGAACACAACCGAACACAACCGAACACAACCGAACACAACCGAACCTAACCGAACAGAACCGAACACAACCGAACCTAACCGAACACAACCGAACACAACCAAACACAAACGAACACAACCGAACACAACCAAACACAACCAAACACAACCGAACACAACCGAACAGAACCGAACACAACCGAACACAACCGAACACACCTGAACACAACCGAACACAACCGAACAGAACCGAACATAACCGAACACAACCAAACACAACCGAACACAACACAACACAACACAACCGAACACAACACAACCGAACAGAAACGAACACAACCCAACACACCACAACCGAACATAACCGAACACAACCGAACACAACACAACACAACACAACATAGTCTATTCAACACAAAAAGAATTTTTCAATTCGAACCAGTAGTTCCTGAGATTAGCGCGTTCAAACAAACAAACAAACAAACTCTTCAGCTTTATAATATTAGTATAGATGAAGAGGATACATTATAAATGCGACTATATTTATAAGTGTAGACTACATGCACAGAAGAAAAGAAAAATAAAAATACGAGTAACACAAAAAGATATAAACTACTATAATCAGAAAATTTTTATAACAGAAAAAAAAGTCAATAATCTATGGAACAATCTTCTCAAATAACATCCTTTTTTTTAATTTGCATATAGTTTCGTTAAATATGTCTATCTATTGATCTCTATAACTTTGTCATTCTGCATAGGGGTGCATTTTGACCTAAGTTTGTAGAATAATTTGGATATGATATTTTAGCACAACACTAAAGCAAGGTTTTTACTGGCACTAAAGCAAGTTTTACTGGCAATAAGGCACTAAAGCAAGGTTACCGGTAGAGCAGTTCTTTACCGGTAAACATGAGTCCACACCTAACAAAAGTCTGAAAAAACCTAGAAGCACGTGTCTGGACTTGAACCTATAACTGAATAATTGGTTGATGAATGTTGTAGCTGATTATTGGTCAATACCACTGTACTTGGTCGGCAAGTGGAGCGTGACGCTGGCGTACAGTTCCGTCTACATATACGTCTCCGAGGTGTTCCCCACAAACATGAGGCAGACCCTGATCAGCTTCTGTTCCACTGCCGGCAGGATCGGCTCTTTGATAGCGCCCGTTACTCCATTATTGGTGAGCAAAAACATACTACCTTTCCTGATAATTATCGGCTAAAATATGAATATTTTACTTAAAATTTAATGATAACAATGAATATTATATCGTCCTGCTATATCCCTTTCTGGGTGAGCAGACATACTTTACAGAGGTAAGCAAACTCTCGCGTTTGCTGCTACTGATTCTTGGAAATACTATAATTTATAAAATAATTATCTTAATATATATAAATCTCTTGTCACAATGTTTGTCCGCGATGGACTCCTAAACTACTAAACCGATTTTAATGAAATTTACACACCACGTGAAGTTTGATCTAATTTAAAAGATAGGATAGTTTTCATCTCAATTCATAGTCGCAATATTATTTTATTGCAAATTATTTGTTTATTACTTAGCTGTCATAATTTACAGTTAGCTCCAACCGATTCTAAAAGATGGCGCTATCCGTTGACTGGATTGAGTAATTATTCAAAAACCAGTCACAGCAAAGCGTGGCTGGTCTGCTATAATTTATATGGCAGAACAACGTTTGCCAAGTCAGCTAGTTGTCATATATGTCTTGTTACGATGAAATGTCATAAGTCTGGACGCGCCTTTATTTTTTTTCAATGTAACTTAATTTAATTGTTTATTTAACACTGGAGACATCCATCCTTAAGAAAATAGAATAAATAATAGTAAATAATTTTGATTCCAGACATTATACCACAAATCAATGCCAACTGCGATATTTGGAGGGATGTGCATGATCTCCAGTACTTTAGTGCTAATGCTGCCTGAGACACGCAATATGAGGCTACCAGACACCATAGAAGAAGCTGAACAACTATCTAAGATGAAAAGCAAGACAAATACCCGGGATTCTCTCTGACAGAGCCAGGAAACAATGATCAATTAGTTACACTAACGTTCATAATGGGTACGGAATGTAACGCAAAATAAACGCAACGGTTACCGCTTAAACCGAATCCAGACTTGTAACGTATTGTTAAATGTTACGCAATTTCTGTGGACGCCGCGACGAGTTTTACATGTAACACTCAATAGCGCTTGTAGTGCCGACTATACGTTGAAATTACGTAACATTTAACAATACCTATTGTACTGTAGTCCACTTTAGGCATGTGAAATTAATTGGTTTAAAAGAAAATAACACTAAATACAATTTTTTAAATAGAGGGATTGTCCGAACTGGGTTTGTTTTTTCGAACTGTCAATGCATTGGTGGACAGGATAGACCTTTACAACAAAACTGAGCGAGTCCGAACTGAGTCGTGACTATAGTACACAAGTGTAAAGACCGTCATAGTGACTCGCTTTATCCTGTCGCGTTTCACACACACACTTTTGGTTTTTACGCTACATATTCTTTATCTGGGCTGTTGTGCTACCAGAGAAAAAAATTAAAAAGGTAAGCCGCTACAGTCGAATATCTAGTGAAGTGAATATTTTGTGGTCTACAATTATTTCAACAGGCATTAAAAGTGTTGATAATAACTAAAAATATCTATTCGGATCGACGGAATTTAAAATAATCATGTCATACTTACAGTAACTTCACAAAATATCGACTTTTCATATTTATTTGAAACCTATCGGCTTGTTTCTTTTGTTTACAGTAGCCAGTCTCTACTTACTCCCACAGTAATATTACTTGATGATAATAATTTTCTAAAAAATATATTAAAATAATAATGTGCTTTTTCACAGAAAAGTTTAGATAAAATGATAAAAAAAACCTCATAAAATGAGATTTAAAATATAGTAAATTATAAACAAATAAGGCGAGAAACAGACATCTTTCGATAGCAGACGCTATCATTGTTACCGTATTTCCCCCACAGTATTAATGTAATTTGTCTCTTATAAAAAATAATTATTCAAAAATATCTGTGTATTTCGCCTCTTAATGCTACAGGGTTGTCAAAATTTCAGTTTTCGTCAGAACAGTTCAAAAAAACCTTTTAAACCGAATAAGATATACAAAAATTCTAAAAATACTTTTATTTATCATTTGTTTGTTAATAATAAATCAAATAATGGTATACACCGATTATATTAAATTATTTAAAATATAAAGGAACAATAATAGAAAAGTCTAGAATTCAACGCAAAACCATATTAAAACGCAATGCAAGGATAAAAAACAAGATCTTAATTTAGTATATAGCGAATTGATACTGTAAAAGGTTAATTATGCATGTAAATTTAAATATTGTATCTCATATTAAAAATCTCTGTTAAAAACTACAGCATTTAATTCAAAATACTAATTATAATAAATAGATAAATTCAGTTTTTAAACGACTTTTGTAAGTTTCAAACAATTAATGCTAAATATAAATAATTATACAAAAGGTTTACGTAAAAACCCGATATTCGATTTATTTAAAATCCTTGTCTTTTTTATGATTTTCACGCGGACGCTTGACTTCAATTACATTTGTTGGAAAGTGAAAATGTGTGTGATGATGGACTACGTCCGCCCAACAAATACATATTCACTCTTCTCTTAAAGACTCTCGTGTCATAGAAACATGGAAATATGGCCATCCGTCCTATATGGAATTGAATTTGCCTTCAGCAACAATTTCCGCGACCTTATGACCTAAGTCTTTTGAGAGAACAGTGAACAGGCATTTGTTGTGCCGATGCGGTTCATCATTGGAGTCATCTTCGCCTTCCACCAGGTGTAATTGAGGTCAAGCCTCCAACTATAAATTAATGAAAAAAAATATTGGGAACGATTTTTTATGTTTATGTCGCGTAACCGCGAACTAAAAAGGTCTCTTAATTTACGTAACAGCTGTATTTTATTTAGGAAATGGCTGTACTTACTAATCAATACTCTTATACAATATTCATTTCATTAAAATGTCTCATTTATTAATTTACCATACACCGCGTCAATATTCAGTTACTCATATACCTAGAGTATATAGAGTACCTTTAGTCGTGGTATATGTAGGCCGACATGACGATGTAGACTGTCCATCGATTTTCGTCTTTTAATAGTCGCTGTTGTTTTTGAACTATCCGTACTTACCATCAGGTGCACTGTAGTCACTTTTTCAATCCAGTGTAAAAAAAAAACATGTCAGATTTTTCTCGACAACCCTACAATACTACCGTCGTGACGGGTTATGGTGTGTTTGCAGCTTTACGTTACATCTGTATTCAGAACTCCTACATAAGTAATAAAATATAATGTTGAACACGATTTTATAGTATTTTAAGATGGTCCGTTCGATAGCGTAACAATGAAGTCGGTCAGAGTATTATTCCATTGTTACGACTTTGTTACGTGACGTTAAAGTATCTCTTTCAACTTTACAACCAGTTGTTAATATTGTTACTTACATTATGATTGTCGGGATTTGAATGTATAATTTGTAGATATTCTACATAGTATAACATATAGACGCCGTACTCTAAACGCCGGGGAATATATTTTTTAATCTGTGTGCTTATATTTTAAAATGTTTCGGCGTGGGGTAAAGACTACTGTCGCCCCCGCCCCCTACAATCTTGTCTAAATATAACTTATACTTAAAAAGCGATATATTCACATTAATACAAAGACAATACAAATTGTCAGCTTATTTCTTACGGAGAAGTGTGATGTGCTCGACTAGCGACCCTAGAATTTGATGCGCTGGGGGGGCGCCTCCTAGAGGATCTGGATAAATTAATAATTGATCATTTCAAAACGTCATGTCTGTTCCATGCATATGGCACGTTTCTGCTAGCGTAATCGCCATTCGAAAATTACTCTATCTGCCTGACAGCAAAAAACAAATAATTTCTAAAGTTTAAACAAAAAGAAAAAAAGGCTTTGTATGCAATTTTGGTTTAAAAAATAATGTTTTCAAAACCAATTTCGTAATATTAAATTTTAATATAAACAGGAAAACATAGTACGATCTCTCTTAACAGACCAGATTTTTATCCATTTTGATAATTTCGGCATAAATTAAATCATTTTATAGGATAAATTCGTTTTCTTTTATTACATAAACTTAAAAACTCTTCGATGTGTGTCATTATTTTTGAACAAGGGCAGACCATTATTTGTAAAAAGCTTGTCAATAAAGTTGAGAAATGAGTCACTTTTCTATTTAAGATAATTGTGTCGCTACGGTATACCATTATAAAGGTAAGCAGAATTAATGGTAAAACGTTAATAGATAAACGTAAATATTATATATCTAAAAATTTAGTTTTAAAACCGACAGGTTGTTACTCGAATAAAAGTTTTAAGTGTTTAACTTAATAAGTATCTACTTAACTAGGATTACTACTTCGTTATTAAAGTAAGGAATACCCGATACATTCATTAGAAATTATTAAAAAAAAACCCTTGTGGCAATAACTGCCTTGAACCATGAGTTGAAAGTTTCTGCATTTTACTAATTATAATTATTGTATTTTGAAATTAAAATAATTCGACAAGCATATCTGTAATTAATGAGTTAGGTCTCATTAAAACGAGCAATGTATTATGTACTGGAAAATATACGCTAGCAGCGAATGAAACTCCTTAGAGTCAGTGCACACGATGCGTTGCGGCGGCGCAACGTTGTTACGACGCAGCTTTTTAAAAACATATGCAGCTTATACAAACAAAGCACAAATCAGTAACGCGTTCGGCCCTACGCTGAAACGTACTGTATGTCCTTATCACAGATATTTGTATGTAAAATGACAGACTAAGCATCGTGTGCTCCGACTGTTAGCAGTACGCAAAAGTACCTAAAATTTAAAATATGCTGAATCTTTATTTATTATAAATTTATATTTTCCTTTTTGCTTTCATATGAATTCCATTAAGATTTATTTGTATTTTTTGACATTAAAATCCTGTTAATTTATTAAGCCAAATATAATGTACATACTAGATATATTATTATTTTCGATTGTACATTTTATCATACAATGTCTGACATAAAAATATATCAGTTCGGCCGCCGTATCTAATGCCAACACGCACTGCGAATTTTTAACGCACGATTTTTTATCGCAAATTTTGTAACATTAGGAATTTTACGTAAGCACACGGATAGGCGGTAAAAATACGCTTTAAAAAAATTTGCTAAAATAAGACATTGCGGTGTAAAAATCGCACGGCGCGCTTTAGTTCACGTCAGTTGTATGAAACTAACAACTCTGTGTTGACAAAAGTCGCGCGAAATTAGTTTTGTAATTCCAAATGGGCGAATCTTCATTCGCGATTTAAATTCGCACAATAATTTCCCGTGCGATGAAATTTGGCAGTGCGGCCTAAGCCTCATACAAAGTTTGCAAAAAAAGTGTTCCGTATTGACATATAGAAACTTAACCCTTTTAAACCTTATGTCAATGTAACCTATGTTCAAATTTGCTTGCAATCAATTTATTCTTTTTTATTTCGTTTTAGTTCTTTTTTGGTAGAGAAACAATTTTTGTGTAGACTCAACATTCATGTATTAATATAGTTCAATATATATAACTGATGAAGGTATATTTACAAAATAATATTACAAAAAAAAATGGAAATAATGTGTATTCGTACGAAGAGACCATCATTTCCAGCAATTATTTACTGTATACAGTATTTTAGTTGAAATACATTTATAGGGTTAGTTTAGCTACCCAGTAAGGGACCAATGAAAAAGCGGAGTTGAATTTTATTGTTGGTTGATTGGAAAAATAACAAAACTAATTTTTATTACAGGTAACCTTTTAACCGCATTTATTCAGGCAAAGGAAATAAATCATAAAGTCTAAAAATAAACATTTAAATAAAGTTGACCTTATTTTTTTACTAATGCTTCAGTTCCTTACACTATTTTTCTTTTGATACTTTTTAAATATAATTTTGGTTAATTTCATGATAAAGTTTTCTTAATTTTGAGGCTATGATTAAAAGACATATTTATAAGCTAACATTTGCGTTATCTTATTACACTATTAAGAAAATTAATAATTTTAAAAACTTGGATTTAGATAATCTTTTGAAACCAAACAATCTTCAACTCCGTTTAGCATTTCTATTTATAACAAATTTTGTGTATCATAACAAAATTTAAACAATGTAACAAACTGAAATTTGGCTTTTTTTCTTACAATAAGTATTTATTGTTTCGTTCTTGTACAAAAATAATTGTAAATTCACAATTTTTACAAATACATTTTTACACTTATTATGTGTATTGTTTAATTTTACCTTCAAAACAATTATTAGTTACCAAAGAATTACTTTTCAGTCAGTCTAAAAAATAAACCGCATGGCATCTAATTAAAATGTCACGCGTAAGTGGCATGAACACGGCGATCAGCTGCGATACTGGTCACGTTGGGCACAGCATATAAGCGTAAACTGCATACAGCCACTAATGTATCACTGGTCACCCTGAAAGAGATATGGCGTGACAGTAAATTACTAAATTAAATAATCAAATGACAACGAGAATCAATCAATGAGTTAGAGAAGTTTTCTAACTCCTTCTTTTGCCTTGTCGTTGTGCTGTGGAATGGTCTTCCTGCGAGCGTTTTTTTTTTTTTTACACTGGCTCGACATAGTGACTACAGAGTACCTGATGGTAAGTACAGTGTAGTCCAAAAACGAAAGCGACTATCAAAGGATGAAAATCCATTGATAGTCTACATCGTCATGTCGGCCCACATATACCACGACTGAAGGTCTCTAGGTATATGAGCTACTGAGCGTGTTCCCACCATCCTATGATATGGGATCCTTTAAACGTAGCGTGAAGAGATATTTGTGCAGGCCGGCACGATCGATGACCGTGACTATCGATGGGTTTTTCTTACCTTTCTATAGTCGTTGGCGTTTTTTGGACTGCACCATACTTACCATTAGGTATGGCGCAGTCACTGTGTCGAGTCGGTATAAAAATAAAAACAGTTTTTTGAGGCCATACAAGTTGACCTCTCGTTTTCAGTCATCAATGAGCCTGTAACAACTAAGTCTGTAATTAATAGTGTCCGACCGAAACTGGTTTTCCGGCCGAAACCGAAACCGAAACCGAAATTTCGGCCGTGGCTTCAGTTTCGGCCGAAACCGAAACCGAAACCGAAACTCACGTGGTCAAGTATAAAAGTCAACGTGGTCAAGTAAAAAAATGAAACAAAAACTTACATGTAATCAGTACCATCAAAGCATAACTTCTAAAGAATGTTTACGTCGGGTGATAACGCACTGACTAAGTTGTGTTGCTATAGAGCAATGCGAATTAGATCCGTCAACTGTCGTCTAAACGACGTTACACTCCGACGCAGCCTTGAGTTTCTTTCGGCGTTTCTTCTCAAGGTAGTCGCTTCCGAATCGCTAGTAGATCACCGTTAGGTTTCGTTTTTCTGGCTGGGGGTCCAAGTCGAGGTTCGTACCCACAGGGGTGCCCTTGCATTGCCACCCAACCCATAAATTGCCGGCTGAGCACCCTCAGTGTTCGCCCACCCGCCCGGTTAAGTTGTGAAGACATTTCCCGGTCAACAAACACGCGTAAATTCGAAAAAAAAAAGCAATGCGAACGGCGCACGAATCCCGAACAGGGCCGCCAGCGTCCGTCAAAGCGTTGCCGCGAGAAACGAAGCTAGGCAAGCATGTACGACATCTACCGAAATCAGTTTCGGTTTCGGTAAAAGTTACGGCCAATTTTGGCCGAAACCGAAACTGCCGCCGAAACTTGATTTTTGGCCGAAACTCGGCCGAAACCGAAACCGAAACCGAACTTTCGGTCGGACACTAGTAATTAATATAGAAAACTCAGTTATATATGTATCCTGGCATTCAGACGTACTTTTTGTATTATAACTAGCTCACCCGGTGATCTTTGTACCGCCTAACAGTAAATGAATGTCATGTTAACTTAGGCAAACGTAACCCTCTCTCCCAGATTCGCAGTTCCTTTGTCCCTCTCACCATTCCTTACAGCATCTAAATCTGTTTAGCAATTATGACATAAAAATGGAACGTACAAACATACACACGTTCGAGTTATAATATTAGTAGAATAAAAAGAATATAATTTTCGTTTCTTCGTTTGTTTTCACTTATTTGACACACATAACAAAATGCTAGGCTACATACACACTTAACTAAAACACAACCCGCACTTGACTCCGACAGAGACGCTTCTAGAAACAACCGCACGCCATCTTGCTTTTTATATTAACTCAAATGTTGTCTTTAACTTTCCAAACATCACATCAAATGAGTTTTATTGTTAAATAATTACATCAAAAATGATATATTATAATAATAGACAGTAAAACTCGCCCTTATTTTATGCTAGATGATTTAATAATTTTATTCATTTAAAATCAAAGTCATTTGTAACTAAATACTAGCATGACAGTTTTAATGTCAACATTAAAGAGACAACATTAATTAAGGAGCCAAGCTTGTGTATTTCCACTGGTAGTAGGTAACACATAATACCTACGTACATAGCATAATTTTCTTGGTCTTTAAAACGGCAATATAAGCTCATACGTTAAGTTACTCATGTAAGTTATACGTTGTATGTAAGTAAGCTTTAGGCACCTGCCTCATTACCTTCCCACAGAGCCTCCGAGAACTCGCTTTAAATATTTAACTTAGCTTAAGTAATTACTTAAGTATTCTCGGATGTTATAAGCCGTTTGATGGGCTCGATGATTCATTACTCTATTTGAGTGATATTTATTTGACTACGGTACGTAGCTAATCAAGAATCTTGTACATAAATAATTTTCCACCAGAACTTGAAAGTGGAATTCGAATTTATGCTTAAGTTATAAAGTAAGCTAAACTTGTAGTTCTCAAATGAAACTATATTATTAAATAAATATAACACGAAATACATTTTATTACCTACTAGCTGTCCCGGCAGACCTTGTTCTGCCCTATTTCTCTAAATTTTACAGTCAAAAACAAAGTTACATTATTATTTTTTATGTTAATAGCTGCCCCGACAGATTTCGTTCTATCAAAAGTTATTGGTCTGTCGCAGTTTAATAGAAATAAAATATCACTGAAAGACTTTAGTAATATCAAATATTTTATTGTAATACCTTTTTGTACACAATATTTTTTGTTTGATTACTTGGCGCATAAATTATTATTTTCATTAATAACATGCAACCTCTAATCAACTTGAAGTCGTACAAAGATAATCTTAACGCACCTTTGTTTTAATTGACGTCAAATCTATACTAATATTATAAAGCTGAAGAGTTTGTTTGTTTGTTTGAACGCGCTAATCTCTGGAACTACTGGTTCGAATTGAAAAATTCTTTTTGTGTTTAATAGACTATTTATCGAGGAAGGCTTTAGGCTATATAACATCACGATGCAACTATTAGGAGCGAAGAAATAATGGAAAATGTGAAAAAAAACGGGGAAAATTATTCATCCTTGAGTGCTTCCATTGCGTGCGCTGCGAAAACGGTTCAAGATACCAAAAATATATGTACGACAGAGTTATTCCTCTTAAAATGATCTAAAGAAATGTCTGCGGCAGTATATGTCTATCTTTTAAGATTAACTCACTAGAACCGTTTTTATGGTAATCAAATTTGGTCGAAATTAATGCATTTTTTGTTAAGAGTTGTATCAACGTAATAATATTAATCTTTATCCAAATAAATGTGTTGTTGATTAAGAGTATTTAATTGTGAACAAAATTGTCTTTGACATCACTTAATTTCAATGAACATCTTAGAAGATATTACAATAACTTATATAACAAAACAACGTTTGCCGGATCAGCTAGTGTTTGATAGCTGGGGACAGAGTGGTTTGTATGGGAAAAGAAAATTGTTTGTTTTCCATTTCCTCGTGTATCTTTACGTTTTTTTTTTACTTGTAGACTGTGGTCATGACCCAGTTCTGGCAATCGCCCTACCACTAAAAATCAGTTCAATCAATCCCAAAATAATGAATTTAATCCCTAATAGGTATATCTTTGCTCACTACATTCTTTGACTCCATCAGCCCCAATCCATCATAAAACCACTAGACATCGTGTCGGATACCATTCGTATGTGGTGGATGTTCCTTATATTCGCACGAAAAGATTCGCTTCTACATTTATCATGCGAACGGCTAAGGAGTGGAATATGCTTCCAGCGGCCATATTTCCGCGATCTTATGACCTGGGAGTCTTTAAGAGAAGAGTGAATAGGCATTTGCTAGCCGATCGCGTTTCATCATCGAACTCATCTTCACCTTCCACCAGGTGTGATTGAGGTAAAGCGGTCGTCTATAAATTATAAAAAAAAAGAGGATATAGCGTGACGATATATTAATATTAAACTGTATTAAATTTGTTGATGCGAGTCGCCTTTAAAGAAACTTATTGTCCGTGATCATGAAATTCCTCCAAAAGGTACACTTTCTCTATAATCACATGATCATAGCAATATTTATTATTATAAAGTACTGAAGCTTTATTATTATTATTTTGAATAACGGAAATTATTGCTATCGCTATAAAAAGTATCTGAAAATGGGTAAAAATGCATTGAATTCTGTCATAAACAGCAATAACGGTTAGAGCAGTACAACGTTTTTTAAAAGAATTACATTGAAGATTCAAAGCTACATTTAAAATTAAAACGCAGCTCAAAGCAGAATGCTCTCGTTTTTAGATTGCTGTTTTCTTTCCCCTTTCTCATTTAAAGACCCGACTTTCGTGACCACGGGATGTTTTTTGGAGTGAAACGGCCTGAAGGAAACTCTACAGATATGTGTAAGTTGCCGTGAAACAATATACATTGGATGCGGCAAAATTGAACTTTCGACTTGTCAATCGAACATAATGTTTTATTTCACTTAAAGAACTGTTGTAGGTACTATTATAGAAACAATATATTATTCAACCTGAAATGTATGTCCAGGATACTTGCAATTTAGGGAGCACTACGGAAACACAACCGACTTAATAAGCGTATATTTGCGGAAGAAGGAATTATAAAAATACCGACATACAATATAGTCTTATTACTACCTTACATATTAGGTCCTTACATATGAAATTGGCGTTTTTCGTACTGGCCACTTTAATCACAAATTTCTACTCTTTGGTAAGGAATTCCAAATTCAAATTTGTACAGCTATAGACTCATGTATTTGTGCTTCGATGATCATCATTCATTTGATTTTTTCTTCTGTTTTTTTCTGTTTGCGTCACTCATTTTACAAAATGGAAAACTTAAAATATCGCATTGTTTACGAGTACGAGTTCCGCCGTGGCACTAGTGCTGCGGAAACAACTCGAAGGGTGAATAATGTGTATGGCGGTCGTGTTGCAAAAGAAAACACAGTTCGTTTTTGGTTCCAACGTTTTCGTTCTGGAAATTTCGACCTGCAGAACAAGCTCCGTGGACGGCCTGAGACTCAAGTTGATAATGAAGAGTTGAAGGCTATTGTGGAAGCTGATCCATCGCAAACCACGTCCGAGTTAGCTGCAGGCTGCGATGTTAGTGATAAAACTGCTTTAATTCACTTGAAGCAAATTGGGAAGATTAAAAAGCTTGAAAGGTGGGTACCTCACGAATTGACTGAAGCAAACCGGCAAACGCGCGTCGACTGCTGCGTTACATTACTAAACCGGCACAATAATGAAGGTATTTTAAACCGAATCATTACCTGTGATGAAAAATGGGTTCTTTACGATAATCGGAAGCGCTCAGCGCAATGGTTGGATCCTGGCCAGCCAGCCAAATCCTGTCCCAAGCGAAAATTAACCCCAAAAAAGTTACTTGTAAGCGTTTGGTGGACTAGTGCCGGTATTGTTCATTACAGTTTTCTCAAATCTGGCCAGACTATTACGGCTGATGTCTATTGTCAGCAATTGCAAACCATGATGGAAAAGCTAGCAGCTAAACAACCTAGGCTGGTCAATCGCTCCACGCCACTGCTGCTTCACGACAACGCTAGACCACACACTGCGCAACAGACGGCTACTAAATTAGAAGAGCTTCAATTGGAAAGTCTAAGACATCCTCCGTACTCCCCGGACCTTGCTCCAACAGATTACCATTTTTTTCGAAATTTGGATAACTTCTTGCAAGGGAAAAAATTCAACTCCGATGGGGCAGTCCAAATCGCCTTCAAAGATTTTATTGATTCCCGTCCGACTGGTTTTTTTAGTAAAGGGATCAATGAACTACCTATGAGATGGCAAAAGTGCATAGAAAATAATGGTTCATACTTTGATTAATTAAATATATTATATTAAAAAATATTCGACTTTTTGTTCCTCCCATACAAAACGCCAATTTCATATGTAAGGACCTAATATATGACACAACCTTTTTAAAACTATCATAATGTGGGCAAAATAATACATTTATGTGGCAAAAACTATTTGGTTGATAAAATTTTTATAACACCCAATATCTTGTTAAACACTATACGTTCCTGTGAATAAAAACATCATCGAATGAGAGTGATAAAATATTATTTAACAAAATCTACTATCTCTATGTGTTGTAATAATGAAGATTAACTGCCTACACTACCTGGTCCCGTTTAGCGCGACATACTAAACGACCGAGCGAAGCCAGGCTTCTGAGTTAAGTTAGGGGGTCCTACACTTTGTCTATCTGTCGTAGGCCTACAACATCTAGACCAAATAAGATTTGTAATTAGTATATTCTATGTATGTAATGTAGCTTTTGACGCAAAACCGATAATGATATTTACTATAATAAAAAATCAAATTAGAATGGGGCTCTCATACATGCAAGAAGGGTGGGACAAATTTTTCTTTTATTATTGCATGTGGGATATTGCTACAAAGAACTTTAGACAAGTTTGAATCTATTTTCTTTTTATATTTTCTACGTCAATAATATAAAATTTGATAAGCCGACATGTTTTTTTAATCAATTTTATTTTATACAACATAACGACGAAGACCATCAATGGGCTTTTGTACTTTGATAATCGCTGTAGCTTTTGGACTACACTGTAATTACCGTCATATGCGACGTATGTTTGTCGAGCCAGTATAAAAATAGGAATAAAGACCTATCCAAACATCTTCGATGCTCATAGTAACACAGTGTGGGGCATGTATCAAGAGATACAACAAAGATGCGGTTCCGGAAAGCTCGGCCCTTTTGTTCGAGACAGCACTCGGGTCGCGGGGACACCAAAAGTATTGCACTTCTCTAAATCGTCCTTTAGGGTAGGGACATATGTTGTCGATAATCGATAAATGTTAATATCTTTTTATTTCTTGACCTATGTCAGCATCTAGCCCCTCGTCAGTACTTATATTAGTATGTTGGTAATAATACCAACATACCATGATACCATACATCCATATGATTGTTTGTTACAAATCGGTTTGGTTAATTTTAAATTGATTTCCTGTCTTAAATGGATTATATAATGTCGATTTGATAATCAATAAATAAATGTGTATTAAAAATAATGTTACATTTGTGCTGGAATAACTTAATTTTAATCTTTTTTATGAGATTTTTACTCTAGTAAGATTGAGATTATGTCAGGTAGAATGCGAACTCAAAAACTCAAGGTAACAATTTAAATCATGTGATAACCATCGTTCCCATGATAATAATGTTCACGAAGATAGTTTATCAGAAACACCACGCTATTAAAATTAACAGTTTTTCTAAAAATATTAGCTACACATTTAACTACTCCAGAGATTAATTTTTCGAATCGCAAGTTATTATATGGGCCAATAATTTGTGTAAAAAGAAAAATTAAAATAATATATCGCCACGCTATGCATTAGGGACTAAGAAAACATAGTAATAACAGAAACGTTTTAAATTCTGTGTAGAGTTAATATGTATATATTAAAATGCTCTTAAGGTTTGCTAAAGTATCATACCATCAAGTTTCACCTAGTAACACAGATACCCAAACATTATAATGCAAAGAAGGCCTTTAAGTACACATATTATAAGCATATGAATACATAAAGTGATGGCCTTCAAAGCACCATAGCAACACACATTACTTCAAAGTTTTCTTGTATGGCAAGTATTTAAAAACAAATTACTCACAACCATATGGCGATGGGATAAAAATATGCGGAATAAACTCCACCAATTAGTATTTTATTATAATTATGATTGTTAAATTAATAGCACTTTTTTTACAAACATACTTACACATGACCTGAATCGCACTTGATAGAAAGTCGATGATGTACCACGGACGCCCAATAAATACCGATTCACTCGTCGTTTGAAGACTCCCATGTAATAAGTTATTAAAAAGGCGCAGAAAGAAAATTCCATTCCTTGACGGCTTATAGCAAGAAAGGAGTGGAGTCGCCTCGTACGAGTAGTTGAAATCGCTACCACATTAAGTTGAAATCTCACACGGTGTCTTTTTTTCATATAGTAAAAAGGAAATAGTAGAATTATATTGTACATCTCAATCACACATTATCTAGAGTCTATAAAAAATTGAAAGGCAGACCACTCTACGGTGGTTTTCCAAACTAAGTAGCTTACGCGACGATATGGCTTTATCAGTCGCCAAGTCCCAGAGGCAGAAGCAAACTTCACATTCGACCGCACTTATGTTTGATACAGTTTAAGAAGCGGGGTTGGCATGAAATGTCGCTTGACCTTGATAAGGATTCCCAGTTTCTGAACAGCTGTTTTTGCCAGCTTCAATCGAACATACAAAGTTAGGATCACCAGTTAACTCCTTGTTGAGAAGTTCGAAGCTATTAGCCACCATCTACGATCATTACTATCAACCAGCTTTTTATTCGCGTCTTGGTCTGCGAAGAGTTTGTACTTTGACTTCGAGTATTTATAGTCTATTTTTCCCGCCCTTCTTTCTCTGCACCAAACAATCCTTTCCGCTATCTCCTGTCCTTCCTAGGATCTCAAACTTTCGTCAAACTAGGTTTAATCTAAATCAGTTAAGATAGACAGTTTTTTTTAGTATTAATAATATTAGCATCCTTTTAAATATTTATCAAATTGTATATCTCTTTTTACGATTACTACATATAAGTTTTTTTATACCTATACTTGAAAATATTCCACTCCGACATACCCTTAAGTTTCTATCGGCGTTTTTCACAAGGTATTCGCTTCCGAAACGCTATGAGATCACAATTAGGTTCTTTTTTATAGCTTACTGTCCAAGTTGAGGCCCGTACCCACAGGGATGCCCTAGCATTGACATCCAACCCATAAATCGATGGCTGACTACCCTAAGGGTTCACCCTTTTTCCCAGTGTAGATGTGGAGGCCTCTCCAGGCAACCAACATATAGTCCTGTCGAAAAAAAAACTTGAATATAATTCTGGTTTATAATGTAAAACTAATATAGACACGCATATAATAATACACCTAATAATTGACGTATAACAATGATAGCAGTTGATATTTTGTTATTTTATAGTATGCAAAAGAAAAATATCGATAAAAGTGAATACAAAAGTATGACATCACTAAAACTTGACACCGACGCTGCGCATAAAGACTCTTTGTTTGATTGAAACTAGAGTTGCAACGCTATCCTATCACACCACTTGCCGTAAAACTGATCATAGATTATTCACTCCTGAGGCCAGACCATGAATATTTGTGATAATGTGTACGCGTAGCAAACCACCTTATTCCGAGAGGTTCTGAAAACGACGTTATAGTATAACTATGTAGGCTAGCTTGGTCACCACGTTCATTTATAATACATATATATATATATATATATATATTAGGCCGTTTAAAAAAAAAAAATTTTTTCCTCGGAACCACGCTCAAAAGTTTCGTTGTAATGCCAAAATAGGCCTCTGAAAATATGATCCCTTAATATTAATATTTAGGTTGTCCGCATCGCACTTTTCGATTTCCCATACAAATAACACAGGACAAAAGTTTTTTTCTTTTGATTTCTATAACTAATGAACGATATATCGTATTGCAATACCCATTCATTATTTTTTAGAGAATTTAACACTCTACAAAAAAGGTCTGAAGTCAATTTTTGATAAATCAACTCAGTCAAAAGTTATTCAAGATCGAAGTTTAACTTACCCTCAATTTAGCTGTTTTCTTTTTTATATATATATCAAGGGATAATTACAATTTGGCGATCAGCGCCGTTATTTTTTTTTATCCTAATTCTGCACTGACTGTATCAAACCTGATGGTAAACATGGTGCAGTCCAAAAAAACGACAACGAATATCGACAGTTAAGAAAAACCTATCGGTAGGCGCAGCGACCATGCCTGCCTTAAAGGATTCCATATATAGGATGGTGGAGACAAGCTCGCCGGAAGAACATTCCACAATCACACGACACGGAAAAAGTAAGAGTTAGTGAACTTCTTAGTCCTAGCCGGGATGTGATTATGTATTATAAGCTGTGGTTTATAGACGCAACCTTGGATCTGGCTGTGTCAATACTTAGGGGATACTCAAGTTCAGTTATACATGCAGTTATTTTATCAAATACAAAGTGATTTCCTGACCACAGTCTAAGCAAAGACAACATAGCCTCTATAAATCTTAACCTATCCTATCTCGCGAGGTGGTAGGGCGTCGGTGCCCATCTGGACCGCGACCACAGTACATGGGTGTAAAGCCCGTCATAGTGACCTGTTTCGGCTTGTCGCGTTTCGGGATCAGCTTGTTTATATCCAGTAAATAATATACCTAGAGACCTTCAGTCGTGGTATATGTGGGCCGACATGACGATGTAGACTATCAATAGATTTTCATCCTTTGATAGTCGCTTTCGTTTTTGGACTACACTGTACTTACCATCAAGTACTCTGTAGTCACTATGTCGAGCCAGTTTAAAAAAAACCTAAGTTACGATCAACTGAAGTGCAGTTAATTTGATGTAGTAATAATAAAAGAGCTTTCAAATATCATATGGCTATAGCGAGCTAATGAGTAAAAGACCAATATCGATCCGTGGCAACTCTTATGGTCGATGGTTTGAATGCCGGCACAGGCCTCTAAGTTTTTCCAGGCTAAATACATATTAAGGAATTACTTGCTCATTTACATGCACCAGATTCATATCCAGACACCGACGCCGCCGGCGGCGCTGACGACGACAATTAACGATAGGTCCGTCAACTGTCGTTTAAATAACGCAGTTTCACTCCGACGCAGCCTTGAGTTTCTTTCGGCGTTTCTTCTCAAGGTAGTCGCTTCCGAAACGCTAGTAGATCACCGTTAGGTTTCGTATTTAATAGTTGGCAGCCCAAGTCGAGGTCCGTACCCACAGGGGTGCCCTTGCGTAACCACCCAACCCATAAATTGCTGGCTGAAGCACCATAAGTGCTCTCAAGCCCGGTGGAATTATAGCGACCATTACCCCGGTCAACAATGTATCGTCCCGTCAAATAAAAAAAAACATGCTCACTAGTGAAAAGAAATGTCGTAAGGAAACTCACATGGTATCTAATAGAATGTGAGTGGTCTGAGAACGATGATCAGCTAAGCTGGTGACCACGTTCAGCACGAAATATAGTATAAGCGCAAAGTGGATATAGCCATTATCTTTAATACTCTGTTTACCACATAAGGCTTATAGCGTGACTATATTTTTAAATGTCACTTCATTCACGGTTCATCGATCAAGATCAACCAGATTTTTAATATGATTTAAACTCGGATATTTATCAAAGTTTAACAAAGTGAAAAATGGCGCCGGAATGAGTGCTTACAAAATATGGTACATTAGTTCGCCGGGACTCGCTAGAAGCTGCATTGCATGCTGCGCCCCAATTTAAAGCGAAGTTTAAACTCAAGTTATTAGAAAAAGCTTTAGTAAATGCGAAAGTCATATAGAGTGACATTTTAAACGAGTCTACCTACCAGTATGGTGTTGTATTCACGTTGTATTGAATCTTTATCAACGACGAATAGAATAACGTTATTATATTATTATCAACCTTGTAAGCAGTAGATACAAAACGTAACGACGTCATTATTTTTACAAAATTCTATTCAAAAGTTTCAATGTGATTCCTGACTACCTGCTTCTGTAACTACAAAGTTCTAATTTCAAAATGGGAAATAATGAGGAGCATGTAAATGTATAATTTATGTGGATGTGAGAGTAGTAGGGATTCACAGGTTCTAGCTCACCGCCTTTGGCTCTCTCATCGGTTCTAGGTCACTGATCACGGCGGCAACCCTAAAAAAAAAAAAAAAAAAAAAAAAAAAAGGTTTTCAGGGTCGCTGAATCGAATGCAAGTATTTAAAATTGCGTAGCTTTAACCGTTTCAGAGATAGCATTACATTAACTAGGCTATAATAATACAAAAGCAATGGGGTACAGTTAACAATGGATCATCCGAGCAAGGGTCGCCTATTGTTCGCTCGAACGCTATTGTTTGAATCGAGTTACGGTCGGGGTGTCTCAGGTACTTTTTCTATGTATAATAAAAAGCCGTCTACATTCCTTCATTAGTCATATTCATTTATTTTAAAACAGTAATTAAACAAATTCCATAATAACATATCATTGTACATGGTATCGATGTCAAATTGATTAATAAAGTAATTCATTGTACAGTTGTGCAACTTGTAGTACAAATACATTAAACAGTATTGACCACATACTGAAGTCCAATTGTTTTGCAATATTTTTTTATTGAAACTCCATCGGTGGCTATTTCTCTTTAAGAATGCATAGTGATATCCAGAAGGTGGTCGTCCATAGGAGTCGAAAAATTCACCAAAACCATTTTTGTCTATATGTAGTGCAACCCAATGTGATCCAGGTTTTGTATCGGGGTCCAAATTACTAATTAAATAAGTAGGAGTTTCCATGTATATCGGTAATCTATTTGCAGCATACACATTATACCGCAAACTTGGATGTATTTCGTTCAAATATTTCTGTAGTTCTATTGTATTCATATTTATTTAAAAATACAACTTTCCAACCCCAGAGATCGCAAACATGTGTGCGATTGTAATTACAGTAACTTATTATATATCGAAAGGGTGATTATTAAAAATAATACAAAGTAAGTTCATTTTAATTAATTTATTCAAAAATGTACACACAAAGAGATACATACAAATATTACAAAGTTAATATTTTTACAATATATATATATATATTCAACTATTATAATCGACGGATACATTGCGGTTTTTATCTATTTCAATAACATTATCAAATTCGGCGTAAACAATACAGTTAATAGTTTGTACAAGCGTCGACTCAAATCGAACTTCTAATCTTACAGTGCCATGTCTTATAAGATTCCAATGACCTGAAGAGTTGGCTGATAAATCCGGAGTTAAATCAAAAGCTAACAAACAGTAACCGTTCGAATATTGTTCTCTCGAAATTCCATTCCCTTCATTTAAAAAATGTATACCCGTACCCGAAAATAATGTATGATAAGCCGTGGTGAAAATATGGTTTTCAAACGAAGGTTGTAAAGCTTTCGAAGGTATTTGTTGACCATCAATATATAAACAAAATGTGTTAATGTTGTAATTTTCGAAATTAAATGGATTTTTAGTGAGATTACCGTTAAATGCCCCGTTATCAACAAACCCAATAATACATCTTTTTGGGACTTGCCCCAAAAAAATGTTGTCAAGTGTTTTGCCTTGAATCCCAGATGGTATAGTTAAAACTTTCACTTCAGCTCGAGTGACGGGATATTTTGCTGTAGAAAAAGCCAATGCTTTTTGATGTGCAAGTAAAACAGTTGGATTGATTCGTGCTTTACGAACGATAAGTGTTGCATCTGTAATGCATACTTTAAACTTTGAATCACTTGAAGGGGCCATTAAGTTAAATGTTTCTCTAGAGCGAACTAATTTAACTGACATTTCTACACCATTGATCAAGAACTTTTCTTGGTTAAATATATCCCCATGTAAGTGTCCAATCATTTCAATTTCTTGACTTTCAGAAGCTAATTTTTGTCTTTTAACAAATCCTCCATTTTCCTCGCCGGTTTCATTCATTTTGTTGGCTGTATCTTCATACCAAAGGCCACACGTAAGATGAGATTCTTTAGCTGGTTTAGCATAATTCAACAAAGTTTCCATGTAGGCACGATACGCATATGTATTATTTGGAGGTGATATAAGTTTTTGATTTAAATAGACATCAAGTTGACTGAAGATTGAATGCAACCAATTATTAACCGGAGCCACTACCGTTGAGGCAGCTACCTTAGAGGAATCTTGATGCAATATCCTGGCTTTTATATGAATCAAAGTATGAGACAGATCTATATAATCTTCACCAGTTCCTGGTACTTGAAATTCGAGGGGCCCATCATCAGCTAGAGATGATATAGGTTTATAATGTATCCATATTCCATTTTCTATACTAGTTTGTGTTGAGGGTAATGCAAATAAATCTAACTCTGATTTAATGCACTCACATGATTTGTTATGTAGAAATGACATTTTATGAAAATATGTCTTTGATTTTAGTATGACTTGACTTTGATTTTTTGATACCTTTCACCTTGACATTCGGTGCTGAAATGAGAGAATTCAAACGGTTCCTCTTTTTTATATATCCTGAACCGGACATGTTAATTCGATTAATTTTATCTTGAGCTTTTTTGTGTAAATTTGAGCTGGCCTCTTTCAATCTAGTTCTTATTGAATCTTCCATGGGGCGTGCATTAACCATATCCGATAATAGACCCACACCGGCATTTAAAGCCTCTTTACCCACTACTTTAGCACCACTAGAGAGCAATGGTAAAACAGATCTAAATAAGCCTCCTAAAAAACTACCAATTCCATGTCCACGCTGATACGGTGCTCCTCGATAAATCACACCAATACCGTGACCAGCTTGATGTGAATAATAGTGCTCATAAGGACAAATTTCATTATATTCTTTGGAATACATTATAGTTTCATAAAGTGGAGTTTAATGCACAATGTCCCAAACTGGAATGGTATTTTTTGTCCTGTGCCTGATCTTATATTTATTTCAATCGTATCAAACTCCCTGCGCATAACAGGTATGTAGTGAGGTGGTGAGAAAACATGCATTTTATTAGCTCCATATATGTATTTTGAAGGGTCTAGTGGTATTATTCTTAATAATTGTGTCATCACATCCCCAACAATTTGCGGTTCAATAATATCACTATAAACAAATAACTGGGATGGTAGCCCTAGATGTAAATTCGCTGAACATTTTCCAAAACCACCCCTGTGTGCTAAGTTTCTAGTTGGTTCAAATCCTAGTTGAAGACTTAAGCTAGGTGCTAACGTAACTGATCTTATTGATTCATCCATTACAGTTACAGATACAAACTTTGAAATTTCATCATATCGAAATATAACTTTATCATCAATGCTGTTTAATGCTGTTAAAATTTGATTAATATCATCATAGTTGGTGGCTGGTATATAATGTTTGTAGTATATTAGTGAAGGTTTATCCTCATGGGGCATTACAGCCCATTTTGTTATATAAACAATATTTTCATGTTCCTGAACTGTAAACATCGTGCATGGATATTGAAATTCAACGACACCAACAGACCATCTACCTTCAAGTATAATAGGTTTCGGTAATTTGGTTGAAAACTGGGTTGTCGTATTTTCTGGGAAGTATTCCATGGAGCTATTACTCAACAATGTTAAATAAAAACTTTCCTTCATCATATTTTCTTTAAACTAGAAGCCAATATCCAACTATTAAATTTATCCGGATAACCTTTCCACTTGACCAACACTTGCTTTCTGTTACCGGAATAGCGGGAACCGATAATTTTATCTATTTTATAACTTGAAGTAGGATCATAAGATATTTTTTGTAACTCTTTCTCATAAAAAGTTCCTGTTATTGGTTCATTTTGTAAATCTTTTAATGTGTATACTACCCACGGTGATCTATCTATTATAGAAGATATAATAAAAATTTCATCACTCCAATTGGATTCATATCCCTTTTGAAAGATATGTTTGTGTTTGGTGATTCTTACATAGTCACCAATATGAAATTTTGGAAGTGAAATATTTGTAGGTTGACTAACTTTTTCTCTGTCATACAAATTATTCCAAACAGTCATTATATTATCAAAATTTACATCGCAAGGACACATCTTAATACTAGAATGATAGCTATGGTTATATGCGTATATTAAGTTCTGTAGGATATCTATATACCTATGGGTATTTTTGTGAGTGAAATAACGCCACATTCTCATTTTTAGTGTCCTTTGGAATCTTTCTACAATGCTGGCTTTAATATCAGGGTTATTTGTTGTATAATAATTTATATTTTTACTCTTTAAATAACCCTTTACATCTTTTGAAAGGAATTCACTTCCTTTATCAGATTGTATATGTGTTGGTGTGGTATTAGCTTCACTAAAAATACTATCAAAACATGATTTAACTGTTTCAGAATTTTTATTTTTCATAGGTCTAGCATAAGCATATTTAGTAAACACATCAATAACACAAAGTATATAATTAAATCCGTCATTATGTGTAGAATAAGATCTCATATCACTTAAGTCTACCTGCCAAAGTTCATTTAGGTTGGACAAAATATATTTGTTTCGAGGAAATTTCCTATGTACTGGTTTATGCAACGTGTATGTTTCTTGTAACCGTAGCCACTTTTTAACGTCTTCCTTAGTCATTTTACCTTTCATAGCTTTCGACAATTTTTCAATACTACTGTAACCAGCAGGATGTGATGGATCATAATAAATCTTAGTTATCTCTAGTATGGGGTCCATTTTTCCCAACTATTTTTTTTTCTTATAGGTTTTTTTATCTTTTCTAGATTGTTTTTTTTATCATTAAACTCTTCATCTGTAGATACTTGGTCAATATCCTTTAATTGAAGCCGGTGTATGTATTCACTTCTAGCTGGATTCCCAACGTAAGTCAGCGGTACTTTAATATCCTTCAATGCTGTTGCAAACTTTTCCCAACCTATTGGATCACTTTTTTTTAACGGTCTAATTGCATCATTTAACAAATCTACTATATTACTTCCAAGAATTTTTTCGTTATCTATAATGACTGTACCATCATCATTCCAATGAATTTTATTTGTACTTAGAGTTAGCAATTCCAATAAAGACCCACCTTTCTTTACATAGGTTTTTGGTATTAAACTAAGAATTTGATCTTTCGTGTAAGGAAGTTTTTCATAAGATATAGTACTCTCCTGATTTTTATCTTCAGTGTTTGGTGGCAGAGCTGTAACTAAACTCTTGTCGTCGGTATAATTACTTTTATTAGATGTATTTACTTTTACTTCTGGAGTGGTAGTATCAATACTTTTAGTTATTATTGGTATTTCATGAGGTTGACGGTCTTCTCCAGTAAAGTGTAAATATCTTTGTAAAATTTGTAGATATAGAATACATTTTTTCCTATCATCCATATTACTATTCAAAATATTTTTCATCTCAGCATCTAATCTAGAAGTGGGTCTATCAGGAACTTGGTTGTATTTTAGTTTGTCCATCAAACTTGGTTCAATGAGCAACATTTTCTTAGCTTGCTCCATTTTTATTACATAAAATAATTAACTAAGCCACTCAAAATTGAACCCAATATTATTGGTAGAAATGCACCACCTTTTTGAATAATAATATTTTTTCTTATTTTATTAGAACTTTTATGTAACAATTTCCGCAGTATAGATTTATATCGTTTAAGTTTTTTTTTCTCTTTTTCTGGTAGTTCCACTTTACCTTGGAGGACGTTATGTATACATTCACAAATACAGTTAATTTCCTTTTCGTCACACGATTGTAAAAGAGCTTTCTTATATTTAGGTTTAAGCTTATGTAGTGCTCTCAGTAAGTCTTTATGCGTGTTTAGACTTCGCGGCATTATGTGTAAATGACAGGAATTTGTTGATTCTTGCTATATTTAAAGCCTTTGGTGGGGACATAAACAACGCAATGTACATCTGGAGGAAATATTTTTGTTTTAATTCGACACATTTCATCAGTGTTTTGTTTAAGATCTATCATTAAATACCCATGTGCTTCCATAGTTGCATTACGATAGGCATCTTCAAGAAATTTTGGATTTTCTGGAGATACTTGGCGTGCTAAGTATCGTATTTGAGTTTTATCTCGGGGATTTTTAAAATAAACAATATAATTTGAATTTAAAGAAATGTCTCTTTGTCCTTTACCTTGGTGAAATAAATTTTGTGTGATGTAAAATACACTTAAGTTTCTATGGTGGCTTCCTTTGGTAAAAATATCAACAATGCGACCATCAGACTCTCTCATAAGATCATCAATTATTACAAGGTTTGCATTCTTCCCATCAAACATATTAAGATCTGGTATACCTTGATGATAATTTACATTTGGCAAGTTATATAAAGGTTGCATTTCATCAAAGCACCAAGTAATTTGTGTAAACTCCCTACTACATATGTCATTAATATATTTAATGAAGTTTGTAACAAAATTTGATTTTCCACAGCCACTTGGACCTGCAACTATTGCAGTAAATGGATGAATAAAGTGAAACATCACGTTGCACGTGTGTAAATGCTTGAGAGTTACAGAGAGAAATAAAACATTTCGTTCAATTGTTGGTTTATATATTCACTTACTACATGCATATTAAAAAATAAACATAAGAAAAAGTATTTACAAATATTAACTATTTATTGACAATAATAATTGAATAAAAGATACATCTTAAGACTAGTATACAAATACAGCAGTGTACAGCAACATATTTACAAATATTATATTCATAAACTAATCGAAATACATACATATTTTAGTTAACATTAAGGTACTTAATTAGAACATTGAATAGAAATATATATTAACAAAGAAATATTTACATACAGATTTTTCTATAATCTATTTTAATTTGTAATGACCCCACGCCAGTGTATCCATATTATTGGGTAGAATATAACGCTTTGTGTCGTTATA
This sequence comes from Automeris io, assembly GCA_036320925.1. Taxonomy (NCBI): domain Eukaryota; kingdom Metazoa; phylum Arthropoda; class Insecta; order Lepidoptera; family Saturniidae; genus Automeris; species Automeris io. The sequence continues at coordinate 2,123 of JAUDJH010000021.1, read as the reverse complement.
AGACAAACATCTTTTGTTTATTTGCTGGGTGAAAATTGTGTGTTTAATTGATTTGAATCTGTACATGTTGCAAAATTGGATATTTTTAGTGAAGAGACAAGTCTTATAATTTTCCATGGTCATTTTTTTTGTAACACATTTATTAACACCCTTTGCTTTTGCTGTCAATTTATTTTCGACGTCAAATGCATACATTTTAGATCTTAGACCTACAAACTCTTTTAAAATTTTTCCATTATTTTCATCTTTGAAAAATCCTAGTTTCTTTTTATTGATTTTTGGATAACCATATGTATTATCTGATGGATAATCGGATGTATCAAATCGATAAACGAGGTCGGTTTTAATATCATTGTAAAAGTTGTCTGTAAAAATCTGATATATTAAACTATCTGTGTCAGTATACAATAATTTTAATTTATTATCAAACTTCCTCATCATGTAGTTGTAGTGAAAGTCATACATAAGAGTTTTTGAAATATCCAATATACAAAATCCTAAATAAATGGGTTTATTATGAACCAACTTTGTTTTTCGCAATTGTACTGCAACTAAGTTTTCTGCAAAAATCGATAAACTGTGAAATTCCGGTTTTGCAATCAAATCTTGTACACCTAGAGTTTTACCGTTATTTTCCCAATGCGTTAACAATTTCACATTAACCCTTTTTTCAATGTTTTCCATAGTTTTCCCAAACACGGAATTATTCATTAATTTATAAAAATCCTTTTCAAAATCCGAGACTGCCTCTATTCTACGTTTTGTATTTAAATCAATGTATTTTTGCAGCCATGAGCTCTGTCTAAATTTTAGTATTCTATGAACTTTTGTTATTTTCATTCCCATATTCAGACACTGTTTAAGATTTCTATAATGAATTTTATATCTGATCTTATTATAAAGATTTGGTATTAATTTGGTTTCTTTAGAATCACTACTTATACATATTTTCTCAGGGCAAAGTGGAAAATCAGAGTGTAAATCGTGAAGTTCAACTGGGTACTCTAAATCTACTTCTAAAATAAAACCGAATTCAGACGTGTCGGGTATATCAAAACTTGTATTTGGACTGACCCATTCAAATCCTCCTTCAGGTAAATATTGAGACATAGCCCAACCGTAAAGGTTATTTGCATCGAAATAAGCAAGATATGATGTAGGTTTATTTTCATCATAATTATCTAAAAATTTATTATTAGCTTTAGCATAACGATTGCTGCATTGTGATACTCCCCCTCTAATACCTGCCTTGATGAAAGCAATTTTATCAAAGTCTGTTAATAATTCTAACTCTATTTTTGTATATTTTAACATAGCATCCCAGCTCAAGCCCGGTGCTGTATAATAATGAGCAGGATCTAATCCATAAGTTGTTATACAAATATTTCTAAAGTTTTCGAATACATCAGTTAACAATATAACATCTGTTTTCAGATATAAGTTAGAGTAATCCAGCATATTTTGACAACCAAAATGTTGCCAAACATTCTGTGCATGATTATAATCATCATTAGATACATTTGAATCAGTTAATGAACTGTAAAATTGATTTTTAGTGGGAATAGATGTTAATTTTAAACAGTCGTATGATGTCATAAATTCATAAGGATAAATACCTTTTCTCCTAACATACCTGAAATCTTCATTTCTTGGAAAACTATTTTTTAAAGTAATAAATTGTTCATCGTTGAGATTTTTAGCTAATTGCTCAAGACTACATGGTAAAAATTTTAGGGAATCAAGAAATCTTAAATTCAAAATTTGGCTATTTATTATTAATGTTTTAGAAAAAGATATGTATCTTTCTTTGTTTTGGGGAATGACATCCACATCACCCTCTACAAAGTTTAATGCATGAACAATGAAATGTGCATCATAGTGGCTGAGATTATGTAGGAATACTGGAACATGACGTGGTATCCTAAATTTGCTTATACAAACATCGTGTGCAACACCTCTAAAATTACCTGTATACCAATCAAAATATGAAATCTTTTTATCATCAGAAAATTCTATTTCACATATACAACAGAGTTTAGAATTCGCAATTTCCTTTTCATTTTCTGCAGTCAATGGTTTGGGGCATTTTTGAAAACTATTTTTCTTACTTATTATTTTTAAAT